>CM048655.1:61224350-63916017 GCA_026413185.1 Pueraria montana var. lobata | reverse complement strand
CGGCACCAAAATTGGACCACGAGACACGATGGACCTCAAAACTGAAAAGTGCTCCAAGCATTATGGTTTTTTATGTATAAGAATGCACAATGGATCATGGGGTACCAAAACACAATTTTTGCACGAAAATTGTAGAAATGGCCGAAAATGCACCACCAGCACAAAAATTGGACCACGAGGAACCACGAACGTCAAAACTGAAAAGTGTTCCAAGCATTAAGGTTTTTTATGCATAAGAATGCACCAGTGATCACGGGGCACCAAAAGCCAAAAATCTTATTTTCGCATGAAAATTGCACAACAGGCCGAAAATGCACCACGGGGCACCTCTAAACTCAAAACTGAAAGTGCTCCGAAAATTATGATTTTTATGTATAAGAATGCACTAGGGATCACAGGGCACCAAAACCCAAGAGTCTTATTTCGCACGAAAATTGCACAAATGGCCGAATATGCACTATAGGCACCAAAATTGGACCACGGACACCAAAATTGGAAGACGAGGCACCTCGAACCTCAATACTTAAAAGTGGTCCGAGCATTATGGTTTTTTATGCATAAGAATGCACCAGGGATCACGGGGCACCAAAACCCAAAAGTCTTATTTTCATACGAAAATTGCACATTGGGCCGAAAATGCACCACGGACACCAAAATCGGACCACGGGGCACCTCGGACCTCAAAACTGAAAAGTGCTCCAAGCATTATGGTTTTTTATGCAAAAGAATGCACCAGGGATCACGGGGCACCAAAATCCAAAAGTCTTATTTTCGCATGAAAATTGCACCAATGGCCGAAAATGTACCACGGACACCAAAATTGGACCACGGGGCACCTCGGACCTCAAAACTGAAAAGCGCTCCGAGCATGATGGTTTTTTATGCATAGGAATGCACCCGAGATCACGGGGCACCAAAACCTAAAAGTCTTATTTTCGCATGAAAATTGCACAAATGGCCGAAAATGCACCACCGACACCAAAATTGGATCACGGGACACCACGGACCTCAAAAATAAAAAGAGTTCCAGCATTATTGTTTTTTATGCATAAGAATGCACCAGGGATCACGGGGCACCAAAACCCAAAACTCATATTTTCGCCCGAAAATTGCACAAATTGCTGAAAAAGCACAATCGGCACCAAAATTGGACCATGGGGCACCACAGACCTCAAACCTGAAAAGTGCTCCGAGCATGATGGTTTTTTATGCATAAGAATGCACCAGGGATCACGGGGCACCAAACCCAAAAGTCTCATTTCCGTATGAAAATTGCACAAATGGCCGAAAATGCACCACTGACACCAAAATTGGACCACAGGGCACCACAAACCTCAAAACTGAAAAGAGTTCTAAGCATTATTGTTTTTTATGCATAAGAATGCACCAGGGATCACGGGGCACCAAAACCCAATACTCTTATTTTCGCACAGAAATTGCACAATGGGCCGAAAATGCTCCACGGGCTCAAAAATTGGAACACGGGGCACCTTGGACCTCAAAACTGAAAAGTGCTCCGAGCATTATGGTTTTTTATGCATAAGAATACACAGGGATCACAGGGCACCAAAACCCAACAGTCTTATTTTCGCAGGAAAATTGCACAACTGGCCGAAAATGCACCACCGACACCAAAATTGGACCACGGGGCACCAAGAACCTCAAAACTGAAAACTGCTCCGAGCATGATGGTTGTTTATGCATAAGAATGCACTAGGGATCACGGGGAACCAAAACCCAAAGGTCTTATTTTCGCACGAAAATTGCACAAATGGCCGAAATGCTCCACCGGCATCAAAATTGGACCACGGGGCACCACGGACCTCAAAACTGAAATGTGCTCCGAGCATGATGGTTTTTTATGCATAAGAATGCACCAGGGATCACAGGGCCCCAAAACCCAAAAGTCTTATTTTCGCACGAAAATTGAACAAATGGCCGAAAATGCACCACCAACACCAAAATTGAACCACGGCGCACCTCGGACCTCAAAACTGAAATGTTCTCCGAGCATTATGATTTTTTACAGATAACAATGCTCCAGGGATCATGCGGCACCAAAACCCAAAAGTCTTATTTTCGCATGAAAATTGGACAAATGGTCGAAAATGCACCACTGACACCAAAATTGGACCACGGGGCACCTTGGACCTCAAAACCCAAAAGTCTTATTTCGCACAAAAATTGCACAAAGGGACGAAAATGCACAACAGGCACCAAAATTGGACCACGGGACACCTCGGACCTCAAAACTGAAAAGTGCTCCGTGCATGATGGTTTTTTATGCATAAGAATGCACCAGGGATCACGGAGAACCAAAACCCAAAAGTCTTATTTTCGCATGGAAATTGCACAAATGGCCGAAAATGCACCACCGACATCAAAATTGGACCACGGGGCACCACGGACCTTAAAACTGAAAAGAGTTCCGAGCATTATTGTTTTTTATGCATAAGAATGCACCAGGGATCACGGGACACCAAAACCCAAAAGTCTTATTTTCGGCCGAAAATTGCACAATGGGCCAAAAATGCACCACGGGCACCAAAATTAGACCACAGGACACCTCAGACCTCCACACTTTAAAGAGGTCTGAGCATTATGGTTTTTTATGCATAAGAACGCACCAAGGATCACGGGGCACTAAAATCGAAAAGTCTTACTTTCGCATGAAAATTGCACAAATGGCCAAAAATGTACCACGGGCACCAAAATTGGACCACGGGACACCACGAACCTCAAAACTGAAAAGAGTTCCGAGCATTATTGTTTTTTATGCATAAGAATACACCAGGGATCACGGGGCACCAAAACCCAAAAGTCTTATTTTCGCATGGAAATTGCACAAATGGCCAAAAATGCACCACGGACACCAAAATTTTACCACGGGGCACCACAGACCTCAAAACTGAAAAGAGTTCTGATAAACTGGACTTTGATTGTATTTTGATGTGAGTTTAGATGCCATTTTCATACATTTTGAATATATTTTATTGGCAAAACTCACTGTTTGGTGTTAGTTGGTGCAAGACAGGTACTCAAGAGGCTTCATGAGGAAAAGAGTTGAAAATTGCACTTTTTGGAGCAAAAATGCCACTGTCTAGAGGACCAAGAAAAAAGGCCAGAATTGAAGTAACGCAAGGACCATGGCCATGGTAAATTACCATGGCCATGGTAAATTTACCATGGCCATGCTGGTTGCGTAGTAGAATTGGACTTTTATGCAAGGACCACGGCCGTGGTCATTTTACCACGGCCGTGGTAAGTTGCGCTGTCAGCCATTTAAATTTTGAATTATTATAAATAGGATAGGAAACCCTTTTATCTTTATCTTTTGTTCTATTTCGAAAACTGAGGGTTGTGGGTGAGAAAGAGGTCCTGTGAGAGACTCTGAGCTGCGGGAGGACGTAGAGAACACCATTGGGGATCATCACTGTAAAGTTTCTTCCCTTTTGTAATCTTTATGTCTTCTTTTGAGTTTTCTGGCTTAATCATGAACATGAGTGGCTAGTTTCTCTTAGCCCCGGATTGTGATGTAGCTGTACCCTTGTACCCCGGTTCTAATTTTAATAAAACCTCGATGTTATTCAGTTATTTGTATCTCTTCACTACTTTTATTGCTTTTAGGACCGATCAGTCTAAACATAAGTCTCTTGTCTATGATCAATTGCTTGCGATTAACTGAACTGTGAAGTGATTGGATTTGTACAATTTGCATGATCAAACTTATTGTATGAATTTCCAGTAGATTAACCTGTTAATCAACCTCTATGAGATTTATCATTTGCTCTAAATTAATTCACCTATGATCAATTGGGAATTAAATTAGGGGAAATAGCGTTATTAACTATGATCAATTGTTAATTAACGAATTTAAGAGGTCGCTGGCAAGTAACACATTTAGGGATTTTATTAAGATTAGAATTGGGGGAAAAAGGGGGTACATGTGAAATCACAATCCTAGGCTTCTTTATCATAATTGTTCTCACAGTAATCTTTCTGCTCCGATTCTCTTTCTTTTGAAAAGAATAATTGGCCAACATTCTTCTCAATTTGATTTTTATATTCTGGATTGCTTAGTTATTTGCGAGATTAATTATTTGGGAACGCGACTGGTCCTTTGGGTTCGATATCCGGACTCCTAGAGTCCACTGTTACTACTGCGTAGGGTACGCTTGCCCCTTTGCGAACGCATTTTTACACATCAAGTTTCTGATCTCTACGTCTTACAGCAATCGAGCTCTCTCACACGTTCTCTATCTCACCCACAATCCTCAGTTTTCGAAATAGAACAAAAGATAAAGATAAAAGGGTTTCCTATCCTATTTATAATAATTCAAAATTTAAATGGCTGACAGCGCAACTTACCACGGCCGTGGTAAAATGACCACGGCCGTGGTCCTTGCATAAAAGTCCAATTCTACTACGCAACCAGCATGGCCATGGTAAATTTACCATGGCCATGGTAATTTACCATGGCCATGGTCCTTGCGTTACTTCAATTCTGGCCTTTTTTCTTGGTCCTCTAGACATTGGCATTTTTGCTCCAAAAAGTGCAATTTTCAACTCTTTTCCTCATGAAGCCTCTTGAGTACCTGTCTTGCACCAACTAACACCAAACAGTGAGTTTTGCCAATAAAATATATTCAAAATGTATGAAAATGGCATCTAAACTCACATCAAAATACAATCAAAGTCCAGTTTATCAAGTTCCAAGCAATATTGTCTTTTATGCATAAGAATGCACCAGGGATCACGGGGCACCACAATCCAAAAGTCTTATTTTCGCACGAAAATTGCACAATGGGCACAAAATGCACCACGGGACACCTCGGACCTGAACAATTTAAAGAGGTCCAAGCATTTTGATTTTTTATGCATAAGAATGAACCAAGGATCACGGGGCACCAAAATCCAAAAGTCTTATTTTCGCGTGAAAATTGCACAAATGGCCGAAAATGTACCACGGACACCAAAATTGGACCACGGGGCACCTCGGACCTCAAAACTGAAAAGTGCTCCAAGCATGATGGTTTTTTATGCATAGGAATGCACCTGAGATCACGGGGCAAAAAAACCTAAAAGTCTTATTTTCGCATGAAAATTGCACAAATGGCCAAAAATGCACCACCGACACCAAAATTGGATCACGGGGCACCACGGACCTCAAAACTAAAAAGAGTTCCAGCATTATTGTTTTTTATGCATAAGACTGCACCAGGGATCATAGGGCACCAAAACCCAAAACTCATATTTTCGCCCGAAAATTGCACAAATTGCTGAAAATGCACAATCGGCACCAAAATTTCACCATGGGGCACCACAGACCTCAAAACTGAAAAGTGCTCCGAGCATGATGGTTTTTTATGCATAAGAATGCACCAGGGATCACGGGGCACCAAACCCAAAAGTCTCATTTTCGTATGAAAATTGCACAAATGGCCGAAAATGCACCACTGACACCAAAATTGGACCACAGGGCACCACAGACCTCAAAACTGAAAAGAGTTCTAAGCATTATTGTTTTTTATGCATAAGAATGCACCAGGGATCACGGGGCACCAAAACCCAATACTCTTATTTTTGCACAGAAGTTGCACAATGGGCCGAAAATGCTCCACGGGCTGAAAAATTGGAACACGGGGCACCTTGGACCTCAAAACTGAAAAGTGCTCCGAGCATTATGGTTTTTTATGCATAAGAATGCACCAGGGATCACAGGGCACCAAAACCCAACAGTCTTATTTTCGCAGGAAAATTGCATAACTGGCCGAAAATGCACCACCGACACCAAAATTGGACCACGGGGCACCAAGGACCTCAAAACTGAAAACTGCTCCGAGCATGATGGTTGTTTATGCATAAGAATGCACTAGGGATCACGGGGAACCAAAACCAAAAGGTCTTATTTTCGCACGAAAATTGCACAAATGGCCGAAATGCTCCACCGGCACCAAAATTGGACCACGGGGCACCACGGACCTCAAAACTGAAAAGTGCTCCGAGCATGATGGTTTTTTATGCATAAGAATGCACCAGGGATCACGGGGCCCCAAAACCCAAAAGTCTTATTTTCGCACGAAAATTGAACAAATGGCCGAAAATGCACCACCAGCACCAAAATTGAACCACGGCGCACCTCGGACCACAAAACTGAAATGTTCTCCAAGCATTATGATTTTTTACAGATAACAATGCTCCAGGGATCATGCGGCACCAAAACCCAAAAGTCTTATTTTCGCATGAAAATTGGACAAATGGTAGAAATTGCACCACTGACACCAAAATTGGACCACGGGGCACCTTGGACCTCAAAACCCAAAAGTCTTATTTCGCACGAAAATTGCACAAAGGGACGAAAATGCACAACAGGCACCAAAATAGGACCACGGGACACCTCGGACCTCAAAATTGAAAAGTGCTCCGTGCATGATGGTTTTTTATGCATAAGAATGCACCAGGGATCACGGAGAACCAAAACCCAAAAGTCTTATTTTCGCATGGAAATTGCACAAATGGCCGAAAATGCACCACCGACATCAAAATTGGACCACGGGGCACCACGGACCTTAAAACTGAAAAGAGTTCCGAGCATTATCATTTTTTATGCATAAGAATGCACCAGGGATCTCGGGGCACCAAAACCCAAAAGTCTTATTTTTGCCCAAAAATTGCACAATGGGCCAAAAATGCACCACGGGCATCAAAATTAGACCACAGGACACCTCGAACCTCCACACTTTAAAGAGGTCCGAGCATTACGGTTTTTTATGCATAAGAATGCACCAAGGATCACGGGGCACTAAAACCGAAAAGTCTTACTTTCGCATGAAAATTGCACAAATGGCCGAAAATGTACCACGGGCACCAAAATTGGACCACGGGACACCACATACCTCAAAATTGAAAAGAGTTCCGAGCATTATTGTATTTTATGCATAAGAATGCACCAGGGATCACGGGGCACCAAAACCCAAAAGTCTTATTTTCGCATGGAAATTGCACAAATGGCCGAAAATGCACCACCGACACCAAAATTTTACCACGGGTCACCACAGACCTCAAAACTGAAGAGTTCCGAGCATTATTGTCTTTTATGCATAAGAATGCACCAGGGATCACGGGGCACCAAAATCCAAAAGCCTTATTTTCGCACGAAAATTGCACAATGGGCCGAAAATGCACCACGGGCACCAAAATTGGACCACGGGACACCTCGGACCTCAACACTTTAAAGAGGTCCAAGCATTTTGATTTTTTATGCATAAGAATGAACCAAGGATCACGGGGCACCAAAACCCAAAAGTCTTATTTTCGCGTGAAAATTGCACAAATGGCCGAAAATGTACCACGGACACCAAAATTGGACCACGGGGCACCTCGGACCTCAAAACTGAAAAGTGCTCCGAGCATGATGGTTTTTTATGCATAGGAATGCACTCGGGATCACGGGGCACCAAAATCTAAAAGTCTTATTTTCGCATGAAAATTGCACAAATGGCGGAAAATGCACCACCGACACCAAAATTGGACCACGGGGCACCACGGACCTCAAAACTTAAAAGAGTTCCGAGCATTATTTTTTTACGCATAAGAATGCACCAGGGATCACGGGGCACGAAAACCCAAAACTTTTATTTTTGCACGGAAATTGCACAATGGGCCGAAAATGCTCCACGGGCTCAAAAATTGGACCACGGGGCACCTCGGACCTCAAAACTGAAAAGTGCTCCAAGCATTATGGTTTTTTATGCATAAGAATGCACCAGGGATCACGGGGCACCAAAACCCAAAAGTCTTATTTTCGTAGGAAAATTGCACAAATGGCTGAAAATGCACCACCGACACCAAAATTGGACCACGGGGAACCACGGACCTCAAAACTGAAAAGTGCTCCGAACATGATGGTTTTTTATGCATAAGAATGCACCAGGGATCACGGGGAACCAAAACCCAAAAGTCTTATTTTCGCACGAAAATTGCACAAATGGTCGAAATGCTCCACCGGCATCAAAATTGGACCACGGGGCACCATGGACCTCAAAACTGAAAAGTGCTTCGAGCATGATGGTTTTTTATGCATAAGAATGCACCAGGGATCACGGGGCACCAAAAGCTAAAATTCTTATTTTGCACGAAAATTGCACAAATGGCCGAAAATGCACCACCGGCACCAAAATTGAACCACGACGCACCTTGGACCTCAAAACTGAAAAGTGCTCCGAGAATTAAGGTTTTTTATGCATAAGAATGCACCAGGGATCATGGAGCACCAAAACTCAAAAGTCTTATTTTCGCATGGAAATTGCACAAATGGCCGAAAATGCACCACCGACACCAAAATTGGACCAAAGGGCACCACGGACCTCAAAACTGAAAAGAGTTCCGAGCATTATTGTTTTTTATGCATAAGAATGCACCAGGGATCACAGGGCACCAAAACCCAAAAGTCTTATTTTCGCACGAAAATTGCACAATGGGCCGAAAATGCATCACGTGAACCAAAATTGGACCACGGGACAACTCGGACCTCAACACTTTAAAGAGGTCCAAGCATTTTGGTTTTTTATGCATGAGAATGAACCAAGGATCACGGGGCACCAAAACCCAAAAGTCTAATTTTCGCATGAAAATTGCACAAATGGCCAAAAATGTACCACGGACACCAAAATTGGACCACGGGGCACCTCGGACCTCAAAACTGAAAAGTGCTCCGAGCATTATGGTTTGTTATGCATAAGAATGCACCAGGGATCACGGAGCACCAAAACCCAAAAGTCTTATTTTCGCATGAAAATTGCACAAATGGCCGAAAATGCACCACAGATACCAAAATTGGACCACGGGGCACCACGGACCTCAAAACTGAAAAGAGTTTCGAGCATTATTGTTTTTTATGCATAAGCATGCCCCAGGGATCACGGGCACCAAAACCCAAAAGTCTTATTTTCGCACGAAAATTACACAATGGGCCGAAAATGCACCACGGGCACCAAAATTGGACTACGGGACACCTCGGACCTCAACACTTTAAAGAGGTCCAAGCATTTTGATTTTTTATGCATAAGAATGAACCAAGGATCACGGGGCACCAAAACCCAAAAGTCTTATTTTCGCGTGAAAATTGCACAAATGGCCGAAAATGTACCACGGACACCAAAATTGGACCACGGGGCACCTCGGACCTCAAAACTGAAAAGTGCTCCGAGCATGATGGTTTTTTATGCATAGGAATGCACTCGGGATCATGGGGCACCAAAATCTAAAAGTCTTATTTTCGCATGAAAATTGCACAAATGGCCGAAAATGCACCATCGACACCAAAATTGGACCACGGGGCACCACGGACCTCAAAACTTAAAAGAGTTCCGAGCATTATTTTTTTATGCATAAGAATGCACCAGGGATCACGGGGCACGAAAACCCAAAACTTTTATTTTTGCACGGAAATTGCACAATGGGCCGAAAATGCTCCACGGGCTCAAAAATTGGACCACGGGGCACCTCGGACCTCAAAACTGAAAAGTGCTCCAAGCATTATGGTTTTTTATGCATAAGAATGCACCAGGGATCACGGGGCACCAAAACCCAAAAGTCTTATTTTCGTAGGAAAATTGCACAAATGGCCGAAAATGCACCACCGACACCAAAATTGGACCACGGGGAACCACGGACCTCAAAACTGAAAAGTGGTCCGAACATGATGGTTTTTTATGCATAAGAATGCACCAGGGATCACGGGGAACCAAAACCCAAAAGTCTTATTTTCGCACGAAAATTGCACAAATGGTCGAAATGCTCCACCGGCACCAAAATTGGACCACGGGGCACCATGGACCTCAAAACTGAAAAGTGCTCCGAGCATGATGGTTTTTTATGCATAAGAATGCACCAAGGATCACGGGGCAGCAAAAGCTAAAATTCTTATTTTCGCACGAAAATTGCACAAATGGCCGAAAATGCACCACCGGCACCAAAATTGAACCACGGGGCACATTGGACCTCAAAACCCAAAAGTGTTATTTCGCACGAAAATTGCAAAAAAATAGTCGAAAATGCACCACCGGCACCAAAATTGGACCATGGAGCCCCTAGGACCTCAAAACTGAAAAGTGTTCGAGCATTACGGTTTTTTATGCATAAGTATTGACCAGGGATGACGGGGCACCAACACCCAAAAGTCTTATTTTCGCACGAAGATTGCACAATGGGCCGAAAATGCACCACGGGCACCAAAATTGGAGCACGGGAAAACTCGAACCTCAACACTTTAAAGAGGTCCAAGCATTTTGGTTTTTCATGCATAAGAATGAACCAAGGATCACGGGGCACCAAAACCCAAAAGTCTAATTTTCGCATGAAAATTGCACAAATGGCCAAAAATGTACCACGGACACCAAAATTGGACCGCGGGGCACCTCAGACCTCAAAACTGAAAAGTGCTCTGAGCATTATGGCTTTTTATGCATAAGAATGAACCAGGGATCACGGAGCAACAAAACCCAAAAGTCTTATTTTCGCATGAAAATTGCACAAATGGCCGAAAATGCACCACTGATACCAAAATTGGACCACGGGGCACCACGGACCTCAAAAATGAAAAGAGTTCCGAGCATTATTGTTTTTTATGCATAAGCATGCACCAGGGATCACGGGGCACCAAAACCCAAAAGTCTTATTTTCACACGAAAATTGCACAATGGGACGAAAATGCACCACGGGCACCAAAATTGGACCACGGGACACCTCAGACCTCAACACTTTAAAGAGGTCCAAGCATTTTGGTTTTTTATGCATAAGAATGAACCAAGGATCCCGGGGCACCAAAACCCAAAAGTCTTATTTTCGCATGAAAATTGTACAAATGGCCAAAAATGTACCACGGACACCAAAATTGGACAACGGGGTACCTCGGACCTCAAAACTGAAAAGTACTCCGAGCATGATGGTTTTTTATGCATAGGAATGCACTCAGGATCACGGGGCACCAAAATCTAAAAGTCTTATTTTCGCATGAAAATTGAACAAATGGACGAAAATGCACCACCGACACCAAAATTGGACCACGGGGCACCACGGACCTCAAAACTTAAAAGAGTTCCGAGCATTATTTCTTTTATGCATAAGAATGCACCAGGGATCACGGGGCACCAAAACCCAAAACTCTTAATTTTGCACGGAAATTGCACAATGGGCCGAAAATGCTTCACGGGCTCAAAAATTAGACCACGGGGCACCTCGAACCTCAAAACTGAAAAATGCTCCGAGCATTATGGTTTTTTATGTATAAGAATGCACCAGGGATCACGGGGCACCAACACCCAAAAGTCTTATTTTCATAGGAAAATTGCACAAATATCCGAAAATGCACCACCAACACCAAAATTGGACCACGGGGAACCACGGACCTCAAAACTGAAAAGTGCTCCAAGCATGATGGTTTTTTATGCATAAGAATGCACCAGGGATCACGGGGCACCAAAACCAAAAAGTCTTATTTTCGCACGAAAATTGCACAAATGGTCGAAAATGCACCACCGGCACCAAAATTGAACCACGACGCACCTCGGAGCTCAAAACTGAAAAGTTCTCCAAGCATTATGGTTTTTTATGCATAAGATTGCACCAAGGATCATGGAGCACCAAAACCCAAAAGTCTTATTTTCGCATGGAAATTACACAAATGGCTGAAAATGCACTACCGACACCAAAATTGGACCACGGGGCACCACGGACCTCAAAACTGAAAAGAGTTCCGCGCATTATTGTTTTTTATGCATAAGAATGCACCAGGGATCACGGGGCGTCAAAACCCAAAAGTCTTATTTTCGCACGAAAATTGCACAATGGGTCGAAAATGCACCACGGGCACCAAAATTAGACCACGGGACAACTCGGACCTCAACACTTTAAAGAGGTCCGAGCATTATGGTTTTTTATGCATAAGAATGCACCAAGGATCACGGGGCACTAAAACCAAAAAGTCTTACTTTCGCATGAAAATTGCACAAATTGCCGAAAATGTACCACGGGCACCAAAATTGGACCACGAGACACCACAGACCTCAAAATTGAAAAGAGTTTCTAGCATTATTGTTTTTTATGCATAAGAATGCACTAGGGATCACGGGGCACCAAAACCCAAAAGTCTTATTTTCGCATGGAAATTGCACAAATGGCCGAAAATGCACCACCGACACCAAAATTTTACCACAGGGCACCACGAACCTCAAAACATAAAAGAGTTCCGAGCATTATTGTTTTCTATGCATAAGAATGCACCAGGGATCACGGGGCACCAAAATCCAAAAGTGTTATTTTCGCACGAAAATTGAACAATGGGCCGAAAATGCACCAAGGGCACCCAAATTGGACCACGGGACACCTCGGACCTCAATACTTTAAAGAGGTCCAAGCATTTTGGTTTTTTATGCATAAGAATGAACCAAGGATCACGGGGCACCAAAACCCAAAAGTCTTATTTTCGCATGGAAATTACACAAATGGCCGAAAATGCACCACCGACACCAAAATTTTACCACAGGGCACCACGGACCTCAAAACATAAAAGAGTTCCTAGCATTATTGTTTTTTATGCATAAGAATGCACCAGGGATCACGGGGCACCAAAACCCAAACGGCATATTTTCGCACGAAAAATGTACAATTGGCCGAAAATGCACAACGGGCACAAAAATTGGACCACGGGGCACCTCGGACCTCAAAACTAAAAAGTGCTCAGAGCATTATGGTTTTTTATGGATAAGAATGCACCAGGGATCACGGGGCACCAAAACCCAAAAGTCTTATTTTTGCAGGAAAATTGCACAAATGGCCGAATATGTACCACAGAGACCAAAATTGGACCACTGGGAACCTCGGACCTCAAAACTTAATAGTGCTCCGAGCAATGTGGTTTTTTATGCATAAGAATGCACCAGGGATCACGGGGCACCAAAACCCAAAAGTCTTATTTTCGCACGAAAATTGCACATTGGGCTGAAAATGCTCCAGGGGCACCAAAATTAGACCACAAGGCACCTCGGACCTCAAAACTGAAAAGTGCTCCGAGCATTATGGTTTTTTTATGGATAAGAATGCACCAGGCATTACGGGGCACCAAAACCCAACAGTCTTATTTACGCATGAAAATTGCACAAATGGCTGAAAATATACCACTGGCACCAAAATTGGACCACGGGGAACCTCAGACCTCAAAACTGAATAGTGCTATAAGCATTATGGTTTTTTATGAATAAGAATGCACCAGGGATCACGGGGCACCAAAACCCAAAAGTCTTATTTTCGCATGAAAATTGCACAAATGGCTGAAAATGTACCAAGGTCAACAAAATTGGACCGCGGGGCACCTTGGACCTCAAAACTGAACAGATTTCCGACCATGATTGTTTTTTATGCATAAGAATGCACCAGGTATCACGGGGCACCAAAATCCAAAAGTCTTATTTTCGTATGAAAATGGCACAAATGGCCGAAAATGTACCACGGGCAACAAAATTGGACCGCGGGGCACCTTGGACCTCAAAACTAAAAAGAGTTCAGAGCATTATTGTTTTTTATGCATAAGAATGCACCAGGGATCACGGGGCACCAAAATCCAAAAGCCTTATTTTCGCATGAAAGTTGCACAAATGGCCGAGAATGTACCACAGACACCAAAATTGGATCATGAGGCACCACGGACCTCAAAACTGAAAAGTGCTCCAAGCATTATGATTTTTTATGGATAAGAATGCACTAGGGATCACGGGGCACCAAAACCCAAAAGTCTTATTTTCGCAAGAATACTGCACAACTGGCCGAAAATGTACCACAGAGACCAAAATTGGACCACTGGGGACCTCGAACCTCAAAAATAAATAGTTCTCCGAGTGTTATGGTTTTTTAAGCTTAAGAATGCACCAGGGATCACGGGGCACCAAAACCCAAAAGTCTTATTTTTGCATGAAAATTGCACAAATGGCCGAAAATGTACCAGGGGCAACAAAATTGTATCGCGCGGCACCTAGGACCTCAAAACTAAAAAGAGTTATGAGCATTATTGTTTTTTATGCATAAAAATGCACCAGGGATCGCGGGGCACCAAAACCCAAAAGTCTTATTTTTGCACGAAAATTGCAGAATGGGCCGAAAATGCTCCACAGGCACCAAAATTGGACCATGAGGCACCTAGCACCTCAAAACTGAAAAGTGCTCCGAGCATTATGGTTTTTTTATAATGCAGCAAGGATTACGGGGCACCAAAACCCAAAAGTCTTATTTTCGCATGAAAATTGCACAAATGGCCGAAAATATACCACAGGCACCAAAATTGGACCACGGGGAACCTCAGACCTAAAAACTGAATAGTGCTACGAGAATTATGGTTTTTTATGCATAAGAATGCACCAGGAATCATGGGGCACCAAAACCCAAAAGTATTATTTTCGCATGAAAATTGCACAAATGGCCGAAAATGTACCACAATCACCAAAATTGGACGGCGGGGCACCTCGGACTTCAAAAATGAAAATATTTCTGAGCATTATTATTTTTTATGCATGAGAATGCACAAGGGATCCTGGGGCACCAAAACCCAAAAGTCTTATTTTCGCATGAAAATTGCACAAATGGCCGAAAATGTACCACGGGCAACAAAATTGGACCGCGCGGCACCTCGGACCTCAAAACTAAAAGGAGTTTCAAGCATTATTTTTTTTATGCATATGAATGGACCAGGGATCATGGGGCACCAAAACCCAAAAGACTTATTTTCGCACGAAAATTGCAGAATGGGCCGAAAATGCTCCAGGGGCACCAAAATTGGACAACGGGACACCTCGGACCTCAAAACTGAAACGTGCTCGGAGCATTATGTTTTTTTATGCATAAGAATGTGCCAGGGACCACGGGGCACCAAAACCCAAAAGTCTTTTTTTCGTAGGAAAATTGCACAAATGGCCGAAAATGTACCACAGACACCAAAATTGGACCATGAGGCACCACGGACCTCAAAACTGAAAATTGCTCCAAGCATTATGGTTTTTTATGGATAAGAATGCACCAAGGATCACGGGGCACCAAAACCCCAAAGTCTTATTTTCGAAGGAAAATTTTACAAATGGCCGAAAATGTACCACAAACACCAAAATTGGACCACGGGGAACCTCGGACCTCAAAACTGAATAGTGCTTCGAGCATTATGGTTTTTTATGCATAAAATGCACCAGGGATCACGGGGCACCAAAACCCAAAATCTTATTTTCGCACGAAAATTGCACATTGGGCCGAAAATGCTCCACGGGCACAAAAATTGGACAACGAGGCACCTCGTTCCTCAAAACCAAAAACTGCTCAGAGCATTATGGTTTTTTTATGGATAAGAATGCACCAGGGATTACGGGGAACCAAAACCCAAAAGTCTTATTTTCGCATAAAAATTGCACAAATGGCCGAAAATATACCACAGACACCAAAATTGGACCACGGGGAACCTCGGACCTCAAAACTGAATAGTGCTCCGAGCATTATGGCTTTTTATGCATAAGAATGCACCAGGGATCACGTGGCACCAAAACCTAAAAGTCTTATTTTCGCATTAAAGTTGCACAAAAGGCAAAAAATGTACCACGGTCACAAAAATTGGACCGCAGGGCACCTCGGACCTCAAAACTGAAAAGTGCTCCAAGCCTTATGGTTTTTTTTATGGATAAGCATGCACCTTGGATCACGGGGCACCAAAACCCAAAAGCCTTATTTTTGCACGAAAATTGCACAAATGGCCGAAAATGCACCACGGGCACCAAAATTGGACCACGGGGCATCTCGGACCTCAAAATTGAAAAGTGCTATGAGCATAATGGTTTTTTATGCATAAGAATGCACCAAGGATCGCGGGGAACCAAAACCCAAAAATCTTATTTTTGCACGAAAATTGCCCAATGGGCCGAAAATGCACCACGGGCACCAAAATTGGACCACGGGGCACCTAGGACCCCAAATTTGAAAAGTGCTCTAAGCATTATATTTTTTATGCATAAGAATGCACCCGGGATCACGGGGCACCAAAACCAAAAAAAATCTTATTTTCGGCCATTTGTGCAATTTTCGTGCGAAAATAAGACTTTTGGATTTTGGAGCCCCGTGATCCCTGGTGCATTCTTATGCATAAAAAACCATAATGCTTGGAGCATTTTTTAGTTTTGAGGTCCGTGGTGCCTCATGGTCCAATCTTGGTGTCGGTGGTGCATTTTCGGCCATTTGTGAAATTTTTGTGGGAAAATAAGACTTTTGGGTTTTGGTGCCCCATGATCCCTGGTGCATTCTTATGCATAAAAAACCATCATGCTCGGAACACTTTTCAGTTTTGAGGTCCGTGCTGCCCCGTGGTCTAATTTTGGTGTCGGTAATGCATTTTCGGCCATTGGTGCAATTTTCGTGCAAAAAATAAGACTTTTGGGTTTTGGTGCCCCGTGATCCCTGGTGCATTCTTCTGCATAAAAACCATAATGCTTGGACCACTTTTAAGTTTTGATGTCCCAGGTGACCCGTGGTCCGATTTTGGTGCTCGTGGTGCCTTTTTGGCCCATTGTGCAATTTTCAAGCAAAAATAAGACCTTTGGGTTTTGGTGCCCCGTGATCCCTAGTGAATTCTTATGCATAAAAAACCATAATGCTCATAGCACTTTTCAATTTTGAGGTCCGAGGTGCCCCGTGATCAAATATTAGTGCCCGTGGTGCATTTTCGGCCCATTGTGCGATTTTTGTGCGAAAATAAGACTTTTGGGTTTTTGTGCCTCGTGATCTGTGGTGCATTCTTATGCATAAAAAACCATAATACTCATAGCACTTTTCAGTTTTGAGGTCCGTGGTGCCCCATGGTCTAATTTTGATGCCGGTAATGCATTTTCGGCAATTTGTGCAATTTTCGTGCGAAAATAACACTTTTGGATTTTGATGCCCCGTGATCCATGGTGCATTCTTATGCATAAAAAACCATAATGCTCAGAGCAGTTTTCATTTTTGAGGTCCGAGGTGCCCCGTGGTCCAATTTTGGTGCCCGTGGTGCATTTTCGGCCATTGTGCAATTTTTGCGCGAAAATAAGACCTTTGGGTTTTCGTGCCCCGCGATCTCTGGTGCATTCTTAGGCATAAAAAACCATAATTCTCGAAACACTTCTCAGTTTTGAGGTCCGTGGTGCCCCGTGGTCCAATTTTGGTTCTGGGGTGCATTTTCGGCCATTTGTGCAATTTTCATGCGAAAATAAGACTTTTCTGTTTTGGTGCCTTGTTAACCCTGTGCATTCTTATCCATAGAAAACCATAATGCTCGTAGGTCTTTTCATTCCTGAGGTTTGTCGTGCCCCGTGGTCCAATTTTGGTGCCGGGTGTGCATTTTCGGCCATTTGTGCAATTTTCGTGCGAAAATAAGACTTTTGGGTTTTGGTGCCTCCTGATCCCTGGTGCATTCTTATGTATAAAAAACCATAATGCTCGGAACACTTCAGTTTTGTGGTCTGAGGTGCCCCGTGGTCAAATTTTGGGCCCTAGGGTGCATTCTCGGCCCGTTGTGCAATTTTCGTGCGAAAAGAAGACTATTGGGTTTTGGTGCACCGTGATGCCTGGTCAATTCTTATCCATAAAAAATCATAATGCTCGAAGCACTTTTAAGTTTTGAGGTCCGAGGTGCCCCGTGGTCCAATATTGCTGGCCGTGGTGCATTTTCGGCCATTTGTGCAATTTTCATGCAAAAATAAGGCTTTTGGGTTTTGGTGCCTTGCGAACCCTTGTGCATTCTTATCCATAAAAAACCATAATACTCATAGCACTTTTCAGTTTCAGGTCCGAGGTGCCCCGTGGTCCAATTTTGGTGCCCGTGGTGCATTTTCGGCCCTTTGTGCAATATTCGTGCGAAATTAAGACTTTTGGGTTTTGGTGCCCCATGATCCTTGGTGCATTTTTATGCATAAAAAACCATCATGCTCGGAATACTTTTCAGTCTTGAGCTTCGTGGTTCCCCGTGGTCCAATTTTGGTGCCGGGGGTAAATTTTCGGCCATTTATGCAATTTTTGTGCGAAAATAAGACTTTTGGGTTTTGGTGCCCCGTGATCCCTAGTGCATTCTTATGCATAAAAAACCATAATTCTAGGAGCACTTTTCAATTTTGAGGTTCGTGCTGCCCCGTGGTCCAATTTTGGGGCCAGTGGTGCATTTTTTCCCATTTGTGCAATTTCCGTGCGAAAATAAGACTTTTGAGTTTTGGTGCCCTGTGAACCCTGGTGCATTCTTATGCATAAAAAACCTTAATTATCAGAGCACTTTTCAATTTTGAGGTCCGAGGTGCCCCGTGGTCCAATTTTCGTGTCGGGGGTGCATTTTCGGCCATTTGTGCAATTTTCGTGCAAAAATATGACTGTTGGTTTTGGTGCCCCGTGATCCCTAGTGCATTCTTATGCATAAAAAACGTTAATGCTGAGAGCACTTTTAAGTTTTGAGATCTGAGGTGCCCCGTGGTCCAGTTTTGGTGCCCATGGTGCATTTGCGGCCCATTGTGCAATTTTCGTGCCAAAATAAGACTTTTGGGTTTTATTGCCTAGTGATCCCTGGTGCATTCTGATGCATAAATAACTGAAATGCTCGGAACACTTTTAAATTTTGAGGCCCGTGGTGCCGCATGGTCCAATTTTGGTGCCGGTAATGCATTTTCGGCCATTTGTACAATTTTCGTGCGAAAATAAGACTTTTGGTATTTGGTACCCTGTGATCCCTTGTGCAATCTTATGCATACAAAACCATAACACTCGGAGTACCTTTCAGTTTTGAGGTTCGTGGTGCCCCGTGGTCCAATTTAGGTGCCCGTGCTGCATTTTCGGCCATTGTGCAATTTTTGTGCGAAAATAAGACCTTTGGGTTTTCGTGGCCCGCGGTCTCTGGTACATTCTTATGCATAAAAAACAATAATGCTCGAAACACTTCTCAGTTTTGAGGTCCGTGGTGCCCCGTGGTCCAATTTTGGTTCAGGGGGTGCATTTTCGAACATTTGTGCAATTTTCGTGCGAAAATAAGACATTTCTGTTTTGGTGCCTTGTGAACCCTGGTGCATTCTTATGCATAAAAACCCATAATGCTCATAGGGCTTTTCATTCCTGAGGTTCGTCGTGCCCCGTGGTCAAATTTTGGTGCCGGGTGTGCATTTTCGACCATTTGTGCAATTTTCGAGCGAAAATAAGACTTTTGGATTTTGGTGCCTCGTGATCCCTGGTGCATTCTTATGCATAAAGAACCATAATGCTCGGAACATTTCAGTTTTGGGGTCCGAGGTGCCCCGTGGTCAAATTTTGGTGCCCGGGGTGCATTCTCGGCCCGTTGTGCAATTTTCGTGCGAAAATAAGACTATTGGGTTTTGTTGCCCCGTGATCCCTGGTGCATTCTTATCCATAAAAAATCATAATGCTCGGAGCACTTTTATGTTTTGAGGTCCGAGGTGCCCCGTGGTCCAATTTTGCTGCCCGTGGTGCATTTTCGGCCATTTGTGCAATTTTCATGTAAAAATAAGGCTTTTGGGTTTTGGTGCCTTGTGAACCCTGGTGCATTCTTCTCCATAAAAAACCATAATGCTCATAGCACTTTTCAGTTTTGAGGCCCGAGTTGCCCCGTGGTCCAATTTTGGTGGCCGTGGTGCATTTTCGGCCCTTTGTGCAATAGTTGTGCGAAAATAAGACTTTTGGGTTTTGGTGCCCCATGTTTCTTGGTGCATTTTTATGCATAAAAAACCATCATGCTTGGAATACATTTCAATCTTGAGCTTCATGGTTCCCCGTGGTCCAATTTTGGTGCCGGGGGAGCATTTTCGGCCATTTATGCAATTTTCGTGCGAAAATAAGACTTTTGGATTTTGGTGCCCCGTGATCCCTGGTGCATTCTTATGCATAAAAAACCATAATTCTAGGAGCACTTTTCAATTTTGAGGTTCGTGGTGCCCCGTGGTCCAATTTTGGTGCCAGTGGTGCATTTTCGGCTATTTGTGCAATTTCCATGCGAAAATAAGACTTTTGAGTTTTGGTGCCCTGTGAACCCTGGTGCATTCTTATGCATAAAAAACATTAATGCTTAGAGCACTTTTCAATTATGAGGTCCGAGGTGCCCCGTGGTCCAATTTTGGTGTTGGGGGTGCATTTTCGGCCATTTGTGCAATTTTCGTGCAAAAATAAGACTGTTGGTTTTGGTGCCCCGTGATCCCTAGTGCATTCTTATGCATAAAAAACCTTAATGCTCAGAGCACTTTTAAGTTTTGAGGTCGGAGGTGCCCCGTGCTCTAGTTTTGGTGCCCATGGTGCATTTGCGACCCATTGTGCAATTTTCGTGCGAAAATAAGACTTTTGGGTTTTGGTGCCTAGTGATCCCTGGTGCATTCTGATGCATAAAAAACCGAAATTCTTGGAACACTTTTAAATTTTGAGGCTCGTGGTGCCCCATGGTCCAATTTTGGTGCCGGTAATGCATTTTCGGCCATTGTACAATTTTTGCGAGAAAATAAGACCTTTGGGTTTTCGTGCCCCGCTGTCTCTGGTGCATTCTTATGCATAAAAAACCATAATGCTCGAAACACTTATCAGTTTTGAGGTCCGTGGTACCCCGTGGTCCGATTTTGGTTCCGGGGGTGCATTTTCGGCCATTTGTGCAATTTTCGTGCGAAAATAAGACTTTTCTGTTTTGGTGCCTTGTGAACCCTGGTGCATTCTTATGCATAAAAAACCATAATGCTCATAGGGCTTTTCATTCCTGAGGTTCGTCGTGCCCCGTGGTCAAATTTTGGTACCAGGTGTGCATTTTGGTGCCTAGTGATCCTTGGTGCATTCTTATAAATAAAAAAATGTAATGCTCAGAATACTTTTCAATTTTGAGGTCCATCGTGCCCCATGGTCCAATTTTGGTGTCGGTAATGCATTTTCGGCCATTTGTGCAATTTCATGCAAAAATAAGATTTTTGGGTTTTGGTGCCCTGTGAACCCTGGTCCATTCTTATCCATAAAAAGCCATAATGCTAATAGCACTTTTCAGTTTTGAGGTCCGAGGTGCCTCGTGGTCGAATTTTGGTGCTCGTGGTGCATTTTCGACCCTTTGTTCAATTTTCTTGCGAAAATAAGACTTTTGGGTTTTGGTACCCCGTGATCGTTGGTGCATTCTTATGCATAAAAAACCATAATGCTCAGAACACTTTTCAGTCTTGAGCTTCGTGGTGGCCCGTGGTCAAATTTTGGTGCCGGGGGTGCATTTGCGGCCCACTATGCAATTTTCGTGCCAAAATAAGACTTTTGGGTTTTGGTGCCTAGTGATCCCTGGTGCATTCTTATGCATAAAAAATGGTAATGCTCGAAACCAAAATTGGACCTCGGGGCACCATGGACCTCAATACTGAAAATTTATTCGAGCACTATGGGTTTTTATGCATAAGGATGCACCAAGGATCACAGGGCACCAAAGACCAAAAGTCTTATTTTGCCACGAAAATTGCACCAGGTGTCGAAAATGCACCACCGAGACCAAAATTGGACCACGGGACACCACGAACCTAAAAACCGAAAAGTACTTTGAGCATTATGGTTTATTATGCATAAGAATGCCCCAGGGATCACGGGGCACCAAAATCCAAAAGTCTTATTTACGCACGAAAATTACACCATAGGCCGAAAATGCACCACGGGGCACCAAAATTGGACCACTGGACACCACGAACCTCAAAACTGAAAAGTGCTTGGAGTATTATGGTTTTTTATGTATAAGAATGCACCAGGGATCATGGGCCACCAAAACCCAAAATTCTTATTTTCGCACGAAAATTGCATAATGAGCCGAAAAAGCACCATGGGCACCAAAATTGGACCACGGGGCTCCTCGGACCTCAAAACTTAAAAGTGCTCTGAGCATTATGGTTTTTTATACATAAGAATGCACCAGGGATCACGGGGCACCAAAATCCAAAAGTCTTATTTTCGCACGAAAATTGCACAAATGGCCGAAAATGTACCACCGGCAACAAAATTGGACCACGGGGCACCACGGACCTCAAAATTGAAAAGTGCTCCAAGCATTATGGTTTTTGATGCATAAGAATGCACAAGGGATCATGGGGCACCAAAACCCAAAAGTCATATTTTCGCATGAAAAGTGCACAATGGGCCGAAAATGCACAAAACTGAAAAGTGTTCCAAGCATTATGGTTTTTTATGCATAAGAATGCACCAGGGATCACGGGGCACCAAAACCCAAAAGTCTTATTTTTGCACGAAAATGCACCACGGGCAGCTACATTGGACCACGGGGCACCTCGGACTTCAAAACTTAAAAGTTCTCCGAGCATTATGGTATTTTATGCATAAGATTGCACCAGGGATCACATGGCACCAAAACCTAAAAGTCTTATTTTCGCACAAAAATTTCACAAATGGTCGAAAATGCATCACCGATACCAAAATTGGACAACAGGGCACCATGGACTTCAAAACTGAAAAGTGCTCCAAGCATTATGGTTTTTTATGCATAAGAATGCACCAGGGATTCGGGGGCACCAAAAGGCAAAAGCCTTATTTTTCGACGAAAATTGCACAATGGGCTGAAAATTCACCACGGGCACCAAAATTGGACCACGGGTCACCGTGGACCTCAAAACTGAAAAGTGCTCCAAGAATTATGGTATTTTGTGCATAAGAATGCACCAGGGATCACAGGGCGCCAAAACACAAAAGTCTTATTTTCGCACGAAAATTGCACAATGTGTCAAAAATGCAACACGGGAACCAAAATTGTACCACAGGGAACCTCGAACCTCAACACTGAAAAGTGCTCCAAGCATTATCATCTTTTGTGCATAAGAATGCACCAGGTATCACAGGGCACCAAAACCGAAAGGTCTTACTTTCGCACGAAAATTGCACAAATTGCCGAACATGCATCCCCGGCACCAAAATTAGACCACGGGGCACCACGAAGCTCAAGACTGAAAAGTGTTCCGAGCAATAAGGTTTTTTATGCATAAGAATGCACAAAGGATCATGGGGCACCAAAACCCAAAAGTCTTATATTCGCACGAAATTGCACAAATGGCCGAAAATGCACCACCAGCACCAAAATTGGACCACGAGGCACCATGGACCTCAAAACTGAAAAGTGTTCCGAGCATTATAGTTTTTTATCCATAAGAATGCACCAGGGATCACGGGGAACCAAAACCCAAAAGTCTTATTTTTGCACGAAAATTGCACAAATGGTCGAAGATGCATCCCAGGCACCAAAATTGGACCACGGGGCACCACGAACCTCAACACTGAAAAGTGTTCCGAGCATTATGTTTTTTTATGCAAAAGAATTCACCAAGGTTCACGGGGCACCAAAACCCAAAAGTCTTATTTTTGCACGAAAATTGCACAAATGGCCGAAGATGCACCCCCGGCACCAAAATTGGACCACGGGCCACCACGAACCTCAACACTGAAAAGTATTCCGACCATTATGGCTTTTTATGCAAAAGAATGCACTAAGGATCACGGGGCACCAAAACCCTAAAGTCTTATTTTTGCACGAAAATTGTAGAAAGGGCAAAAAATGCACCACGAGCACCAAAATTGGACCACGAGGCACCCCAGACCTCAAAATTAAAAGTTCTCCCTGCAATATGGTTTTTTATGCATAAGAATGCACCATGGATCACAGGGCACCAAAACCCAAAAGTCTTATTTTCGCACGAAAATTCCACAAATGGCCGAAAAAGCACCATCGGCACCAAAATTGGACCATGGGGCACCATGGATCTCAAAACTGAAAAGTGCTCCGAGCATTATATTTTTGATGCATAAGAATTCACCAGGGATCACGGGGCACCAAAACCCAAAATTCTTATTTTTGCACGAAAATTGCACAATGGGCCGAAAATGGATCACGGGCACCAAAATTGGACCACGGGGCACCACGGACCTCAAAACTTAAAAGTGCTCCGAGCATTATGGTTTTTTATGCACAAAAATGCACCAGGGATCACGGGGCACCAAAACCCAATAGTCTCATTTTCGCATGAAAATTGCACAATGGGCCGAAAGTGCACCAAGGGCACGAAAATTGGACCACGGGGCACCTCGGACCTCAAAACTGAAAAGTGCTCTGAGCATTATTATATTTTATGCATAAGAAAGCACCAGGGATCACGGGGTACCAAAACCCAAAAGTCTTATATTCGCAAGAAAATTGCACAAATGGCCGAAAATGCACCATCGGCACCAAAATTGGACCACGAGGCACCACGGACCTCAAAACTGGAAAGTGTTCCGAGCATTATGGTTTTTTATGTATAAGAATGCACCAGGGATCACGGGGAACTAAAACCCAAAAGTCTTATTTTCGCACGAAAATTACACAAATGGCCGAAAATGCACCACGAGCACCAAAATTGGACCACGGGGCACCTCATACCTCAAAACTGAAAAGTGCTATGATCATTATGGTTTTTTATGCATAAGAATGCACTAGGGATCACAGGGCACCAAAACCGTAAAGTCTTATTTTCGCACGAAAATTTCACAACTAGCCGAAAATGCACCAACGGCACCAAAATTGGACCACGGGGAACCGCAGACCCCAAAACTGAAAAGTGCTCCAAGCATTATGGTTTTTTATGCATAATTATGCACTAGGGATCACGGTGCACCAAAACCCAAAAGCCTTATTTTCGCACGAAAATTGCACAATGGGCCGAAAATGCACCACGGGCGCCAAAATTGGTCCACGGGGCACCTCAGACCTCAAAACTTAAAAGTTCTTCGTGCAATATGTTTTTTTATGCATAAGAATGCACCATGGATCACAGGGCACCAAAACCCAAAAGTCTTATTTTCGCACGAAAATTTCATAAATTGCCGAAAATGCATCACAGGCACAAAAATAGGACCACGGGGCACCATGGATCTCAAAACTGAAAAGTGCTTCGAGCATTATGGTTTTTGATGCATAAGAATGCACCAGGGATCACGGGGCACCAAAACCCAAAAGTCTTATTTACGCATGAAAATTGCACAATGGGCCAAAAATGAATGACGTGCACCAAAATTGGACGACGGGGCACCTCGGACCTCAAAACTTAAAAGTTCTTCGTGCAATATGTTTTTTTATGCATAAGAATGCACCAGAGTTCACAGGGCACCAAAACCCAAAAGTCTGATTTTTGTACGAAAATTTCACAAATGGCTGAAAATGCACCACGGACCTCAAAACTGAAAAGTGTTACGAGCAATATGGTTTTTTATGCATAAGAATGCCCCAGGAATCACTGGGAACCAAAACCCAAAAGTCTTAATTTCGCACGAAAATTGCACAAATGGCCGAAGATGCACCCCCGGCACCAAAATGGACCACGGGGTACCACAAACCTCAAATCTGAAAATTGTTCTGAGCATTATAGTTTTCTATGCATAAGAATGCACCAGGGATCACGTGGCACCAAAACCCAAAAGTCTTATTTTCGCACGAAAATTGCACAATGGGCCGAAGTTGCACCAACGACACCAAAATTGAACCACGGGGCACCACGAACCTCAACACTGAAAAGTGTTTCGAGCATTATGGTTTTTTATGCATAAGAACGCACCGAGGATCACGGGGCACGAAAACCCAAAAGTCTTATTTTCGCAAAAAAATTGAAGGGCCGAAAATGCACCATGAGAACCTAAATTGGACCACGAGGCACCTCAGACCTCAAAACTGAAAAGGGCTATTATCATTACGGTTTTTTATGCATAAGAATGAACCAAGGTTCACAAGGCACCAAAACCCAAAAGTCTTATTTTCGTACGAAAATTTCACAAATGGCCGAAAATGCACCACCGGCACCAAAGTTGGACCACGGGGCACCATGGACATCAAAACTGAAAAGTGATCCAAGCATTATGCTTTTTTATGCAAAAGAATGCACCAGGGATCACGGGGCCCCAAAACCCAAAAGTCTTATTTTTGCACGAAAATTTCACAACTGGCCGAAAATGCACCACCGGCACCAAAGTTAGACCACGAGGCACCACGGACCTCAAAACTGAATAGTGTTCCGAGCAATATGGTTTTTTATGCATAAAAGTGCACCAGGGATCACGGGGCATCAAAACCCAAAAGTCTCATTTTCGCATGAAAATTGCACAATAGGCCAAAAATGCACCACAGGCACCAAAATTGGACCACGGGGCACCTCGGACCTCAAAACTGATAACTGCTCCGAGCATTATGGTTTTTTATGCATAAGAAAGCACTAGGGATCATGGGGTACCAAAACCCAAAAGTCTTATTTTCGCAAGTCAAGAAGCTAAGTTGGCTTCTTTCTTGTTGACTAAGAAAGCCATGTTTCAAGCAAGAAACCAAGAAAGTAAGGATGAAATGAAGAAAGGAATTAAGATCCCTTCTTGATTGATTCCAAGCTGTGTTTCTTCTTTGTTTCTTTCTTTCTTGGTCGTTTCTTGGTCGTTTCTTGGCTAGTTTGTTCTTTCTTGAGTTCAACCTTGGTCAGTTGCAACCTTTGGCGCAATCAAGTTGCTTTCTTGATTACGATCTTGATTCAAGAAAGTAGTCAAGAACAAGCGACCAAGATGGAAAAAGTCAAGAAGCTCAGTTGGCTGCTTTCTTGTTGACCAAGAAAGCCGTGTTTCAAGCAAGAAACCAAGAAAGTAAGGATGAAATGAAGAAAGGAATCAAGATCCCTTCTTGATTGATTCCAAGTTGTGTTTCTTATTTATTTCTTTCTTTTATGGTCATTTCTTGTCTAGTTTGTTCTTTCCTGAGTTCTATCTTGTTCAGTCACAAACTTTGGTGCAATTAAGATGCTTACTTGATTGCGATCTTGATTCAAGAAAGTAGTCAAGAACAAGGAACCAAGAAGTAAAAAGTCAAGAAGCTCAGTTGGCTTCTTTCTTGTTGACCAAGAAAGCCATGTTTCTTGCTTGAAACATGGCTTTCTTGGTCAACAAGAAAGAAGTCAACTGAGCTTCTTGACATCTTGCTTCTTGGTTGCTTGTTCTTGACAACTTTCTTGAATCAAGATCGCAATCAAAAAACCATCTTGATTGCACCGAAGGTTGCGACTGACCAAGGTAGAACTCATGAAAGAACAAACTAGACAAGAAACGTCCATGAAAGAAAGAAACAAAGAAGAAACACAACTTGGAATCAATCAAGAAGGGATCTTGATTCCCTTCTTCATTTCATCCTTGCTTTCTTGGTTTATTGCTTGAAACATGGCTTTCTTGGTCAACAAGAAAGAAGCCAACTGAGCTTCTTGACATCTTGCTCAACAAGAAGAAACACAGCTTGGAATCAATCAAGAAGGGATCTTGATTGCCTTCTTCATTTCATCCGTGCTTTTTTGGTTTCTTGTTTGAAACATTGCTTCCTTGGTCAACAAGAAAGAAGTCAACTGAGCTTCTTGGCTTCTTCCCTCTTGGTCCCTTGTTCTTGACTACTTTCTTGAATCAAGATCGCAATCAATAAAGCATCTTGATTGCGCCAAAGGTTGCGACTGACCAAGGTAGAACTCAAGAAAGAACAAACTAGACAAGAAACGACCATGAAAGAAAGAAACAAAGAAGAAACACATCTTGGAATCAATCAAGAAGGGATCTTGATTCCTTTCTTCATTTCATCCTTGCTTTCTTGCTTGAAACATGGCTTTCTTGGTCAATAAGAAAGAAGCCAACTGAGCTTCTTGACTTTTTCCTTCTTGGTTCCTTGTTCTTGACTACTTTCTTGAATCAAAATCGCAATCAAAAAACCATCTTGATAGCGCCAAAGGTTGCGACTAACCAAGGTAGAACTCAAGAAAGAACAAACTAGACAAGAAACGACCATGAAAGAAAGACACATAGAAGAAACACATCTTGGAATCCATCAAGAAGGGATCTTAATTCCTTTCTTCATTTCATCCTTGCTTTGTTAGTTTCTTGCTTGAAACATTGCTTCCTTAGTCAACAAGAAAGAAGTCAACTGAGCTTCTTGACTTCTTGCTTCTTGGTCGCTTGTTCTTGACTACTTTCTTGAATCAAGATCGCAATCAAGAAAGCATCTTGATTGTGCCAAAGGTTGCGACTGACCAAGGTAGAACTCAAGAAAGAACAAACTAGACAAGAAATGACTATGAAAGAAAGAAACAAAGATGAAACACAGCTTGGAATCAATCAAGAAGGGATCTTGATTTCTTTCTTCATTTCATCCTTGCTTTCTTAGTTTCTTGCTTGAAACACGACTTTCTTGGTCAACAAGAAAGAAGCCAACTGAGCTTCTTGACTTTTTCCTTCTTGGTTCCTTGTTCTTGACTACTTTCTTGAATCAAGATCGCAATCAAGAAAGCATCTTAATTGCGCCCATGGTTGCGACTGACCAAGGTAGAACTCAAGAAAGAACAAACAAGTCCAGCAACGACCATGAAAGAAAGAAACAAAGAGGAAACACAACTTGGAATCAATCCAGAAGGGATCTTGATTCCTTTCTTCATTTCCTCCTTGCTTTCTTGCTTGAAACATTACTTTCTTAGTCAACAAGAAAGAAATCAACTGAGCTTCTTGAATTCTTCCTTCTTGGTCTCTTGTTCTTGGCTGCTTTCTTGAATGAAGATCGCAATCAAGAAAGCATCTTGATTGTGCCTGACCGAGGTAGTACTCAAAGAAGAACAAACAAGACAAGCAACGACCATGAAAGAAAGAAACAAAGAACAAACACAACTTGGATTTGATCAAGAAGGGATCTTGATTCCTATCTTCATTTCCTCCTTGCTTTCTTGCTTGAAGCATTGCTTTCTTGGTCAATAAGAAACAAGTCAACTGAGCTTCTTGACTTTTTCCTTCTTGGTGGCTTGTTATTGATTGCTTTATTGAATTAAGATCGCAATCAAGAAGGCATCTTCATTGCGCCCATGGTTGCGACTGACCAAGGTAGCACTCAACAAAGAACAAACAAGACAAGCAACGACCATGAAAGAACGAAACAAAGAAGAAACACAACTTGGAATCCATCAAGAAGGGGTATTGATTTCTTTCTTCATTTCTTCCTTACTTTATTGCTTGAAGCATTGCTTTCTAGGTCAATAAGAAAGAAGTCAACTGAGCTTCTTGACTTCCTCCTTCTTGGTCGCTTGTTCTTGATTGCTTTCTTAAATTAAGATCGCAATCAAGAAGGCATCTTGATTGCGCCCATGGTTGCGACTGTCCAAGGTAGAACTCAAGAAAGAACAAACAAGACAAGCAACGACCATGAAAGAAAGAAACAAAGAAGAAACAAAACTTGGATACAATCAAGAAGGGATCTTGATTCCTCTCTTCATTTCCTCCTTGCTTTCTTGCTTGAAACATTGCTTTCTTGGTCAACAAGAAAGAAGTCAACTGAGCTTGTTGACTTCTTCCTTCTTGGTCGCTTGTTCTTGACTGCTTTCTTCTTGGAATATCGCAATCAGGAAAGCATCTTGATTGCGCCCATGGTTGCGACTGACCAAGGTAGAACTCAAGAAAGAACAAACAAGACAAGCAACGACCATGAAAGAAAGAAACAAAGAAGAAAGAGAACTTGGAATCAATCAAGAAGGAATTTTGATTCCTTTCTTCATTTCCTCCTTGCTTTCTTGCTTGAAACATTGCTTTCTTGGTCAACAAGAAAGAAGTCAACTGAGCTTCTTGACTTCTTCCTTCTTGGTCTCTTATTCTTGACTGATTTTTTGAATGAAGATCGCAATCAAGAAAGCATCTTGATTGTGCCTGACCAAGGTAGTACTCAAAGAAGAACAAATAAGATAAGCAACGACCATGAAAGAAAGAAACTAAGAAGAAACACAACTTGGAATCAATCAGGAAGGGATCTTGATTCCTTTCTTCATTTCCTCCTTGCTTTCTTGCTTAAAGCATTGCTTTCTTGGTCAACAAGAAACAAGTCAATTGAGCTTCTTGACTTCTTCCTTCTTGGTGGCTTTTTCTTGACCGCTTTCTTGAATGAAGATCGCCATCAAGAAGGCATCTTGATTGCGCCCATTGTTGCGACTAACCAAGGTAGAACTCAAGAAAGAACAAACAAGACAAGCAACGACAATGAAAGAAAGAAACAAAGAAGATACACAACTTGGATTCGATCAAGAAGGGATCTTGATTCCTTTCTTCATTTCCTTCTTGCTTTCTTGCTTGAAACATTGCTTTCTTGGTCAACAAGAAAGAAGTCAACTAAGCTTGTTGACTTCTTCATTCTTAGTCACTTGTTCTTGACTGCTTTCTTGAATGAAGATCTCAATCAAGAAGGCATCTTGATTGTGCCCACGGCTGCGACTGACGAAGGTAGACCTCAAGAAAGAACAAACAAGACAAGCAACGACCATGAAAGAAAGAAACAAAGAAGAAACAAAACTTGGATTCAATCAAGAAAAGAAAGCAATGTTTCAAGCAAGAATCCGAGAAAGCAAGGAGGAAATGAATAAAGGAATCAAGATCCCTTCTTGATTGATTCCAAGCTATTTTTCTTCATTGTTTCTTTCTTTCATGATCATTTCTTGTCTTGTTTATACTTTCATGAGTTCTACCTTGGTCAGTCGCAACCGTGGGCGTAATCAATATGCTTTCTTAATTGTGATCTTGATTCAAGAAAGCAGTCAACAACAAATGACCAAGCAGGAAGAACTGAAGAAGCTCAGTTGACTTGTTTCTTGTTGACAAAGAAAGCAATGATTCAAGCAAGAATCCGAGAAAGTAAGGAGGAAATGAAGAAAGCATTCAAGATCCATTCTTCATTGATTCCAAGCTATGTTTCTTCGTTGTTTCTTTCTTTCATGATCGTTTCTTGTCTTGTTTGTTCTTTCATGAGTTCTTCGTTGCTCAGTCGCAACCATGGGCGCAATCAAGATGCTTTCTTATTTGCGATCTTGATTCAAGAAAGTAGTCAAGAATAAATGACCAGGAAGGAAGAACTGAATAAGCTCAGTTGACTTCTCTCTTGTTGACGAAGAAAGCAATGTTTCAAGCAAGAAACCAAGAAAGCAAGGATGAAATGAAGAATGGAATCAAGTTCCCTTCTTGATTGATTCGAATATGTGTTTTTTAATTGTTTCTTTCTTTCATGGTAGTTTATTTTCTTGTTTGTTCTTTCATGAGTTCTACCTAGGTCAGTCGCAACCATGGGCGCAATCAAGAAGCGTTCTTGATTGCGATCTTGATATAAGAAAGCAGTCAAGAACAAATGACCAAGAAGGAAGAAGTCAAGAAGCTCAGTTGACTTCTCTCTTGTTGACAAAGAAAGCAATGTTTCAACCAAGAATCCGAGAAAGCAAGGAGGAAATGAATAAAGGAATCAAGATCCCTTCTTGATTGATTCCAAGTTGTGTTTCCTCTTTGTTTTTTCTTTCAGGATCGTTTCTTGTCTTGTTTGCTCTTTCATGAGTTCTACCATGGTCAGTCGCAACCATGGGCACAATTAACATGCTTTCTTGATTGCGATCTTGATTCAAGAATGCAGTTAAGAACAAACAACCAAGAATGAAGAAGTCAAGAAGCTCAGTTGACTTCGCTCTTATTGACAAAGAAAGTAATGTTTCAAGCAAGAAACCAACAAAGTAAGGATAAAATGAAGAATGGAATCAAGTTCCCCTCTTGATTGATTCCAAGCTGTGTTTTTTCTTTGTTTCTTTCTTTAATGGTCATTTCTTGTCTTATTTGTTCTTTCATGAGTTCTACCTAGGTCAGTTAGGTCAGTTGCAACCGTGGGCGCAATCAAGATGCTTTCTTGATTGCGATCTTGATTCAAGAATGCAGTCAAGAACAAATGACCAAGAATGAAGAAGTCAAGCAGCTCAGTTGACTTCACTCTTGTTGACATAGAGAGAAATGTTTCATGCAAGAAACCAACAAAGTAAGGATAAATGAAGAATGGAATCAAAATCCCTTCTTGATTGATTCCAAGCTGTGTTTTTTCTTTGTTTCTTACTTTAATGGTATTTTGTTGTCTTATTTGTTCTTTCATGAGTTCTACCTAGGTCCGTTGCAACCATGGGCGCAATCAAGAAGCATTCTTGATTGCGATCTTGATATAAGAAAGTAGTCAAGAACAAACGACCAGGAAGGAAGAAGTCAAGAAGCTCAGTTGACATCTCTCTTGTTGACAAAGAAAGCAATGTTTCAAGCAAGAAACCAAGAAAGCAAGGACGAAATCAATAAAGGAATCATGATCCCTTCTTCATTGGTTCCAAGCTGTGTTTCTTTTTTGTTTATTTCTTTCTTGATCGTTTGTTGTCTTGTTTGTTCTTTCATGAGTTCTACCTTTGTAAGTCGCAACCATGGGCACAATCAAGATGCTTTCTTCATTGCGATCTCCAATCAAGAAAGCAGTCAAGAACAAACGACCACGAAGGAAGAAGTCAAGAAGCTCAGTTGACTTCTCTCTTGTTGACAAAGAAAGCAATTTTTCAAGCAAGAATCCGAGAAAGCAAGGAGGAAATGAAGAAAGGAATTAAGATCCCTTCTTGATAGATTCTAAGCTGTGTTTCTTCTTTGTTTATTTCTTTCATGATCGTTTGTTGTCTTGTTTGTTCTTTCATGAGTTCTACCACGGTCATTCACAACCGTGGACGCAATCAAGAAGCTTTCTTGATTGCGGTCTTGATTCAAGAAAGCAATAAAGAACAAACAACCAAGAAGGAAGAAGTCAAGAAGCTCAGTTGACTTCTCTCTTGTTAATAAAGAAAGCAATGTTTCAAGCAAGAAACAAAGAAAACAAGGAGGAAATGAAGAAAGGATTCAAGATCCCTTCTTCGATGATTCCAAGCTGTGTTTCTTCTTTGTTTCTTTCTTCCATGATCGTTTCTCATCTTGTTTGTTATTTCATGAGTTCTACCTTGCTCAGTCGTAACCATGGGCGCAATCAAGATGCTTTCTTGATTACGATCTTGATTGAAGAAAGCAGTCAAGAACAAACGACCAAGAAGGAAGAAGCAAGAAGATCAGTTGACTTCTCTCTTGTTGACAAAGAAATCAATGTTTCAAGCAACTATCCGAGAAAGAAAGGAGGAAATGAAGAAAGTAATTAAGATCCCTTCTTGATTGATTCCAAGCTATGTTTCCTCTGTGTTTCTTTCTTTCATGATCATTTCTTGTCTTGTTTGTACTTTCATGAGTTCTACCTTGGTCAGTCGCAACCATGGGCGCATTCAAAAAGCGTTCTTGATTGCAATCTTAATTCAAGAAAGCAGTCAAGAACAAATGACCAAGAAGGAATAAGTCAAGAAGCTCAGTTGACTTCTCTCTTGTTGACAAAGAAAGCAATGTTTCAAGCAAGAAACCAAGAAAGCAAGGATGAAATGAAAAAAGGAATCAAGATCCCATCTTCATTGATTCCAAGCTGTGTTTGTTTTTTTTTTTTGTTTCTTTCATGATCGTTTCTTATCTTGTTTGTTCTTTCATGAGTTCTACCTTGGTCAGTCACAACCGTGGGCGCCATCAAGATGCTTTGTTGATTGTGATCTTGATTCAAGAAAGCAGTCAACAACAAACGACCAAGAAGGAAGAACTCTTATAGCTCAGTTGACATCTCTCATGTTGACAAAGAAAGTAATGTTTCAAGAAAGAAACCAAGAAAGCATGGATGAAATGAAGAATGGAATCAAGTTCCCTTGTTGATTGATTCCAAGCTGTGTTTTTTCTTTGTTTCTTTCTTTCATGGTCGTTTCTTGTCTTGTTTGTTCTTTCATGTGTTCTACCTAGGTTAGTCGCAACCATGGGCGTAATCAAGAAGCATTCTTGATTGCGATAATGATATAAGAAAGCAGTCAAGAACAAATGACCAAGAAGGAAAAAGTCAAGAAGCTCAGTTGACTTCTCTCTTGTTGACAAAGAAAGCGATGTTTCAAGTAAGAAACCAAGAATGCAATAAGCAATGAGGAAATGAAAAAAGTAATCAAGATCCCTTCTTCATTGATTCCAAGCTGTGTTTCTTTTTTGTTTCTTTTTTTCATGATCATTTCCTCTCTTATTTATTCTTTCATGAGTTATACCTTTGTCAATCACAACCATTGGGCGCAATCAAGATGCTTTCTTGATTGCGATCTTGATACAAGAAAGCAATCAAGAACAAACGACCAAGAAGGAAGAAGTCAAGAAACTCAGTTGACATCTCTCTTGTTGACAAAGAAAGCAATGTTTCAAGCAAGTAACCAAGAAAGCAAGGAGGAAAGGAAAAAAGGAATCAAGATTCCTTCTTCATTGATTCCAAGTTGTGTTTCTTTTTTTTTCTTTCTTTCATGGTCGTTTGTTGTCTTGTTTGTTCTTTTATGAGTTTTACCTTGGTCAGTCACCACCATCGGCGTAATCAATATGCTTTCTTGATTGTGATCTTGATTTAAGAAAGCAGTCAACAACAAATGACTAAGCAGGAAGAACTGAAGAAGCTCAGTTGACTTCTCTCTTTTTTGACAAAGATAGCAATGTTTCAAGCAAGAAACTAAGAAAGCAAGGATGAAATGAAGAATGGAATCAAGTTCCCTTCTTGATTGATTCCAAGCTGTGTTTTTTCTTTGTTTCTTTCTTTCATGGTAGTTTCTTGTCTTGTTTGTTCTTTCATGAGTTCTACCTAGGTCAGTCGCAACCATGGGCGCAATCAAGAAGCATTCTTAATTGCGATCTTTATATAAGAAAGCAGTCAAGAACAAACGACCAAGAAGGAAGAAGTCAAGAATCTCAGTTGACTTCTCTCTTGTTGACAAAGAAAGCAATGTTTTAAGCAAGAAACCAAGAACGCAAGGAGGAAATGAAAAAAGGAATCAAGATCCCTTCTTCATTGATTCCTTGCTGTGTTTCTTTTTTGTTTCTTTAATTTGTGATCGATTCTTGTCTTGTTTGTTCTTTCATGAGTTCTACCTTTGTCAGTCGCAACCATGTGCGCAATCAACATGGTTTCTTGATATCGATCTTGATTCAAGAAAGCAGTCAAGAACAAACGACCAAGAAGGAAGAAGTCAAGAAGCTTAGTTGACTTCTCTCTTGTTGACAAAGAACGCAATGTTTCAAGCACGAAACCAACAAAGTAAGGATCAAATGAAAAATGGAATCAAGTTCCCTTCTTGATTGATTCCACGCTGTGTTTCCTCTTTGTTTCTTTCTTTCATGATCGTTTCCTCTCTTGTTTGTTCTTTCATGAGTTCTACCTTAGTCAGTCGCAACCATGGGTGCAATCAAGATGCTTTCTTGATTGCCATCTTGATTCAAGAAAGCAGTCAAGAACAAAAGACCAAGAAGGAAGAAGTCAAGAAGCTCAGTTGACTTCTCTCTTGTTGACAAAGAAATCAATGTTTCAAGCAAGAATCCGAGAAAGCAAGGAGGAAATGAAGAAAGGAATCAAGATCCCTTCTTGATTGATTCCAAGCTATGTTTCTTCATTGTTTCTTTCTTTCATGATCATTTCTTGTCTTGTTTGTCCTTTCATGAGTTCTACCTTGGTCAGTCGCAAGCGTGGGCGCAATCAAGATGCTTTCTTGATTGCGATCTTGATTCAAGACAGCAGTCAACAACAAACAACCAAGAAGGAAGAAGTCTTGAAGCTCAGTTGACTTCTCTCTTGTGGACAAAGTAAGCAATGTTTCAAGCAAGAATCCAAGAAAGCAAGGAGGAAACGAAGAAAGGATTCAAAATCCATTCTTCATTTATTCTAAGTTATGTTTCTTCGTTGTTTGTTTCTTTCATGATCGTTTGTTGTCTTCTTTGTTCTTTCATGAGTTCTACGTTGGTCAGTCACAACCCTGGGCGCAATCAAGATGCTTTCTTAATTGCGATCTTGATTCAAGAAGGCAGTCAAGAACAAATGACCAAGAAGGAAGAACTGAAGAAGCTCAGTTGACTTCTCTCTTGTTGACAAAGAAACCAATGTTTCAAGCATGAAACCAAGAAAGCAAGGATGAAATGGAGAATGGAGTCAAGTTCCCTTCTTGATTGATTCAAAGTTGTGTTTTTCTTTGTTTCTTTCTTTCATGGTAGTTTCTTGTCTTATTTGTTCTTTCATGAGTTCTACCTAGGTTAGTCGCAACCATGGGCGCAATCAAGAAGGGTTCTTGATTGCGATCTTGATATAAGAAAGCAGTCAAGAATAAATGACCAAGAAGGAAGAAGTCAAGAATCTCAGTTGACTTCTCTCTTGTTGTCAAAGAAAGAAGTGTTTCAAGCAAGAAACCAAGAAAGCAAGGAGGGAATGAAAAAGGGAATCAAGATCCCTTCTTCGTTGATTCAACGCTGTGTTTCTTTTTTGTTTCTTTCTTTCATGATCGTTTCTTGTTTTTTGTTTGTTCTTTCATGAGTTCTACCATGGTCAGTCGTAACCATGGGCCCAAGCAAGATGCTTTCTTGATATTGATCTTGATTCAAGAAAGCAGTCAAGAACAAACGACCAATAAGAAAGAAGTCAAGAAGCTTATTTGACTTCTCTCTTGTTGACAAAGAAAGCAATGTTTCAAGCAAGAAACCAAGAAAATAAGGAGGAAATGAAAAAAGGATTCAAGATCCCTTCTTCATTGCTTCCGAGCTGTGTTTCTTTTTTATTTCTTTCTTTCATTATCGTTTCTTATCTTATTTGTTCTATCATGAGTTCTACCTTGGTCAGTCGTAACCATGGGCGCAATCAAGATGTTTTCTTTATTGTGATCTTGATTCAAGAATGTAGTCAACAACAAACGACCAAGAATGAAGAAGTCAAGAAGCTCAGCTGACTTCGCTCTTGTTGACAAAGAAAGCAATGTTTTAAGCACGAAACCAACAAAGTAAGGATGAAATGAAGAATGGAATCAAGTTCCCTTCTTGATTGATTCCAAGCTGTGTTTTTTATTTGTTTCTTTCTTTCATGGTCGTTTCTTGTCTTGTTTGTTCTTTCATGAATTCTACCTTGGTCAGTCGCAACCGTGGGCGCAATCAAGATGCTTTCTTGATTACGATCTTGATTCAAGAAAGCAATTAACAACAAACGAAAAAGAAGGAAGAAGTCTTGAGACTTAGTTGACTTCTCTCTTGTTGACAAAGAAAGCATTGTTTCAAGCAAGAATCCGAGAAAGCAAGGAAGAAATGAAGAAAGGATTCAAGATCCCTTCTTCCTTGATTCCAAGCTGTGTTTCTTTTTTGTTTCTTTGTATCATGATCATTTCTTTTCTTGTTTGTTCTTTCATGAGTTCTACCTTGGTCAGTCGCAACCATGGACGCAATCAACATGCTTTCTTAATTCTGATCTTGACTCACGAAACCAGTCAAGAACAAATGACCAAGAAGGAAGAACTGAAGAAGCTCAGTTGACTTCTCTCTTGTTGACAAAGAAAGCAATGTTTCAAGCAAGAAACCAAGAAAGCAAGGATGAAATGAAGAATGGAATCAATTTCCCTTCTTGATTGATTCCAAGCTGTGTTTTTTCTTTGTTTCTTTCTTTCATGGTTGTTTCTTGTGTTGTTTGTTCTTTCATGAGTTCTACCTAGGTCAGTCACAACCATGGGCGCAATCAATAAGCGTTCTTGATTACGATCTTGATATAAGAAAGCAGTCAAGAACAAACGAACAAGGAAGAAGTCAAGAATCTCAATTGACTTTGCTCTTGTTGACAAAGAAAGCAATGTTTCAAGCAAGAAACCAACAAAGTAAGGCTAAAATGAAGAATGGAATCAAGTTCCCTTCTTGATTGATTCCAAGCTATGTTTTTTCTTTGTTTCTTTCTTTCATGGTCGTTTCTTGTCTTGTTTGTTCTTTCATCAATTCTACCTTGGTCAGTCGCAATCGTGGGCGCAATCAAGATGCTTTCTTGATTGCGATCTTGATTCAAGAAAGCAGTTAACAACAAACGACAAAGAAGGAAGAAGTCTTGAGGCTTAGTTGACTTCTCTCTTGTGTACAAAGAAAGCATTGTTTCAAGCAAGAATCCGAGAAAGCAAGGAGGAAATGAAGAAAGGATTCAAGATCCCTTCTTCCTTGATTCCAAGCTGTGTTTCTTTTTTGTTTCTTTGTATCATTATCATTTCTTTTCTTGTTTTTTCTTTCATGAGTTCTACCTTGGTCAGTCGCAACCATGGGCGCAATCAACATGCTTTCTTGATTGCGATCTTGATTCAAGAAAGCAATCAAGAACAAACGACCAAGAAGGAAGAAGTCAAGAAGCTCAGTTGACTTCTCTCTTGTTGAAAAAGAAAGCAATGTTTCAAGCATGAATCCGAGAAAGCAAGGAGGAAATGAAGAAAGGAATCAAGATCTCTTCTTGATTGATTCCAAACTGGGCTTCTTCATGTTTCCTTCTTTCATGATCGTTTCTTGTCTTGTTTGAACTTTCACGAATTCTACCTTGGTCAGTCGCAACCGTGGGCGCAATCAAGATTATTTCTTGATTGCGATCTTAATTCAAGAAAGCAGTTAACAACAAACGACCAAGAAGGAAGAATTCTTGAGGCTTAGTTGACTTCTCTCTTGTTGACAAAGAAAGCATTGTTTCAAGCAACAATCCGAGAAAGCAAGGAGGAAATAAAGAAAGGAATTAAGATCCCCGCTTCATTGATTCCAAGCTGTGTTTCTTCTTTGTTTGTTTCTTTCATGATCGTTTGTTGTCTTGTTTGTTCTTTCATTAGTTCAACGTTGGTCAGTCGCAACCATGCACACAATCAAGATGCTTTCTTAATTATGATCTTGACTCATGAAAGCAGTCAAGAACAAATGACCAAGAAGGAAGAACTGAAGAAGCTCAGTTGACTTCTCTCTTATTGACAAAGAAAGCAATGTTTCAAGCAAGAAACCAAGAAAGCAAGGATGAAATGAAGAATTGAATCAATTTCCCTTCTTGATTGATTCCAAGCTGTGTTTTTTCTTTGTTTCTTTCTTTCATGGTTGTTTCTTGTCTTGTTTGTTCTTTCATGAGTTCTTCCTAGGTCAGTCACAACCATGGGCGCAATCAATAAGCGTTCTTGATTACGATCTTAATATAAGAAAGCAGTCAAGAACAAACAAACAAGAAGGAAGAAGTCAAGAATCTCAATTGACTTCGCTCTTGTTGATAAAGAAAGCAATGTTTCAAGCAAGAAACCAAGGATGAAATGAAGAATTGAATCAATTTCCCTTCTTGATTGATTCCAAGCTGTGTTTTTTCTTTGTTTCTTTCTTTCAAGGTTGTTTCTTGTCTTGTTTGTTCTTTCATGAGTTCTTCCTAGGTCAGTCACAACCATGGGCGCAATCAATAAGCGTTCTTGATTACGATCTTAATATAAGAAAGCAGTCAAGAACAAACAAACAAGAAGGAAGAAGTCAAGAATCTCAATTGACTTCGCTCTTGTTGATAAAGAAAGCAATGTTTCAAGCAAGAAACCGACAAAGTAAGGCTAAAATGAAGAATGGAATCAAGTTCCCTTCTTGATTGAATCCAAGCTATTTTCTTTGTTACTTTCTTTCATGGTCGTTTCTTGTCTTGTTTGTTCCTTCATGAGTTCTACCTAGGTCAGTCGCAACCATGGGCGCAATGAAGAAGCGTTCTTGATTATGATCTTGATATAAAAAAGCAGTCAAGAACAAACGAACAAGGAAGAAGTCAAGAATCTCAATTGACTTTGCTCTTGTTGACAAAGAAAGCAATGTTTCAAGCAAGAAACCAACAAAGTAAGGCTAAAATGAAGAATGGAATCAAGTTCCCTTCTTGATTGATTCCAAGCTGTGTTTCTTCTTTGTTTCTTTCTCTCATCATTGTTTCTTGTCTTGTTTGTTCTTTCATGAGTTCTACCTTGGTCAGTCGCAACCATGGGCGTAATCAAGATGTTTTCTTGATTGCGATCTTGTTTCAAGAAAGCAATATAGAACAAACGACCAAGAGAGAAGAAGTCAAGAAGCTAAGTTGACTTCTCTCTTGTTGACAAAGAAAGCAATGTTTCAAGCAAGAAACTAGGAAAGCAAGGAGGAAATGAAGAAAGGAATCAAGATCCCCGCTTCATTGATTCCAAGCTGTGTTTCTTCTTTGTTTGTTTCTTTCATGATCATTTGTTGTCTTGTTTGTTCTTTCATGAGTTCTACCTTGGTCAGTCGCAACCATGGGCGCAATCAAGATGTTTTCTTGATATCGATCTTGATTCAATAAAGCAATCAAGAATAAACGACCAAGAAGGAAGAAGTCAAGAAGCTCAGTTGACTTCTCTCTTGTTGACAAAGAAAGCAATGGTTCAAGCAAGAATCCGAGATAGCAAGGAGGAAATGAAGAAAGGAATCAAGTTCCCTTCTTGATTGATTCCAAGCTGTGTTTCCTCTTTGTTTGCTTCTTTCATGATCGTTTGTTGTCTTGTTTATTCTCTCATGAGTTCTACCTTGGTCAGTCGCAACCATTGGCGCAATCAAGATGCTTTATTGATTGCGATCTTGATTCAAGAATGCAGTCAAGAACAAATGACCAAGAAAGAAGAAGTCAAGAAGCTCAGTTGACTTCACTCTTGTTGACAAAGAAAGCAATGCTTCAAGCAAGAAACCAACAAAGTAAGGATGATATGAAGAATGGAATCAAGTTCCCATCTTGATTGATTCCAGGTTGTGTTTTTTCTTTGTTTGTTTCTTTCATGGTCGTTTCTTGTCTTGTTTGTTCTTTCATGAGTTCTACCTAGGTCAGTCACAACCATGGGCACAATCAAGAAGCATTCTTGATAGCGATCTTTATATAAGAAAGCAGTCAAGAACAAACGACCAAGAAGGAAGAAGTCAAGAAGCTCAGTTGACTTCTCTTTTGTTGACAAAGAAAGCAATGTTTCAAGCAAGAATCCGAGAAAGCAAAGAGGAAATGAAGAAAGGAATGGAGATCCCTTCTTGATTGATTCCAAGCTGTGTTTCTTCTTTGTTGCTTTCTTTCATCATTGTTTCTTGTCTTGTTTGTTCTTTCATGAGTTCTACCTTGGTCAGTCACAACCATGGGCGCAATCAAGATGCTTTCTTGGTTGCGATCTTGTTTTAAGAAAGCAGTATAGAACAAACGACCAAGAGGGAAGAAGTCAAGAAGCTCAGTTGACTTCTCTCTTGGTGACAAAGAAAGCAATGTTTCAAGCAAGAAATCAGGAAAGCAAGGACGAAATGAAGAAAGGAATCAAGATCCCCGCTTTATTGATTCCAAGTTGTGTTTCTTCTTTGTTTCTTTCTTTCATGATCGTTTTTTGTCTTCTTTGTTTTTTCATGAGTTCTACCTAGGAGGAAATGAAGAAAGGAATCAAGATCCCTTCTTGATTTTTTCCAAGCTGTCTTTCTTCTTTGTTTTATTCTTTCATGGTCATTTCTTTTCATGATCCTAAAATTTCTACAATAAGATTAGGTAGGTCACTCACATAGTTCCCTATCCAAGGTGGGGAACCACCTTTTTAATTTAAGGGGGTTAAAAAGAAGGGAAAAAGAAAAGTGAGTTTCTTTTTAGCTAAAAAACTTTAAATTAAAATTGGATAAGTGAATCATTTTTTTAGTCAATCATTCTTTGAATGATAAATCACTACAAGTGATGGAGATACGCGATTTAAATAATGAAAAATAAAATATTTTAAAATTGTATCTAAAATGACTGGAAAAGTGGAAACAAGACCATATATATTTTGATCATTTTGAGCAAATCCAAAATCTTTATAGACAAAACCAATCACTAATTCCCAACCATGGGTTGAATGAAATCCTATACATAAATCAGTTAATAGAAGAATAGAAAAAGCTTTTATTATGTCACTTAAATTATATATAAATTCTCGAACCAAAGAGTTAATAAGAACAAGTTCTTGATTACCAAGAATAGAATAACCGCTTAGAATAAAGAAACAAATTATATTTGTCGAGAAGTGCAAAATCATATTCATACGATCTTCGTTGTGCGTTTTAATTAATTGGATTGTTTCTTCATAGATTCCAGTACAAAGGTTTTGTAGATGTGTTTTTGGACATTCCTTTAACATGTCATCTAAGAAAAACAGTTCTTCAAATTCTATGAATTTTTTTAGAATACTCTTTTCTTTAATATCATTCAAGAAAATTTCGGATTGCCTAGTATTCCACCAATTAATAAACCAAGATTCGAGACTTTTCTTAAATGTGAAAGAGATACACCAGGGCAAAAAGACTATAGATGTAAGATATAGAAGGGGAATGAATGTTTTCTTTTTTGTCATTTTTCGTCTTTAATGAACTCAACTTCATCTCATTCGTCAACTCTATATGATAATAACCTTTCTATCAAGCATAAGCTCTATTACAAGTCATAGAGCTTATAGATAAATTTATATTCTCTCATTTTTTTACTTGCAGTTCGGGAGTTAGTCCTTGCCTTGTTTAATTCCCACCTGTATTCTAACTTCCTGTTAAACAACATAGAATTGAACCACCATTTTTCCATAGAGTTTTCCCTCTATTTACATAAAAATATAATGGAAGTATAGTCAATGGATGAAGAATAAAATAAAAGAAATATTCAATTTTGAATATTCTATCGCATGTATTTACTATAAAAAAAAGTATATAAATCAAATAACTAGGATTAGTAACTGAAAAATAATAAAAAGCGAGTGGGTATTAAAAATAAATGATAATAAAATAAAAAAGAATAAGAAAAAAAAATCACCTCATTGGGGGTAATCTATTTATAAGTCCAATTACTTCATTTAGTGACTTTTTTTTTTTGCTTTTTCCTATATTCTATCTTTTATCTCTATACATTTTTTCATTTTGTTTTGAAGATCGATGAAAATTTCATTTATTTTCTGGCTATAGAAAACTACATTCTATCATTCTATATAAACAACAAGAAATAATAAAAATTTGGTATGAATAGAACAAGAGAGCGAGGGGATAAAAGAGAAAAGAGTTTTATAAATATATATACAAGTCATCTGCACCCCCCTTGTTTATTTCATTAATTGAATTTCGTTTGTCGATTCGAGCTAAGTTCCATAAAAACACCTGCCCTTTTTGAAATATCCTGAACAGTTCCTGTAGGTTGAGCGCCTCGTTCAAGGAAATATAGAATAACAAGAATATTTAAATAGGTTTGATTCTTTATTGGATCATAAAAACCCACTTTCCAAACATCTCTTCCCTCTCTTCGGGATCGAACATCGATTGCAACGATTCGATAAATGGCTCATTAGGATAGATATAGATAAATAATACACCCCCTAGAAACGTATAAGAAGTTTTATCCTCGTACGGCTCGAGAAAATAAAAAATTATATGTATGTAGAAAATTATGATGTCAAATAGATCAATAAAATCATCAAATCAATTAAACTATGACTTAGGATTTTTGGTAAAAGTAATTATTGATAATTTGTAATAAAATACTCGACTCTTACTACAAATCCATTTTCGAAACTTATCTCATATATATCCTCAAAAAAACTTCATTTTTTAGAAACTTAGTATTAAAAGAAACAAAATGTGTTGTAATATAAGAGAATATATTCTCTTTCTTTGTCATTTTTTAATTATCTTGGAGATTTTATAATGCTTACTCTAAAACTATTTGTTTACACGGTAGTGATATTCTTCGTTTCTCTTTTCATCTTCGGATTCCTATCTAACGCTCCGGGACGTAATCCAGGGCGTGAAGAATAAGAAAAAAGTGGATTCTGTGTTTTTCTTGCTTGTGCTGGATTTTGAAATATTTTTAGGATTTTCTCTATTTTAACATCTTTAACTAGTAAATAAAAAAAAATCAAACAAACAAGGAAAACAAAAAAGTTCAAAAAAAATATCAACTTATCAATGAAAACAGAAAGAGAGGGATTCGAACCCTCAGTACAAAAATTTGTACAACGGATTAGCAATCCAACGCTTTAGTCCACTGAACCATCTCTCCCCAATTGAAAAATAGAATTACTTTGTTTATGTTATATCACATAAACAAGAAGAGCAAAAAATGGAGCTTGAAAAAAAAAAGACTTCTTTTTATCTTATCTCTTTTTTTTCCTATTTGATTTCTATTCCTTATTATATTATATATTCTTCTATTTTATAGTTTCCTTTTCTCTTTTTTCTTTTTCTACAGCCAAAGAGCTCGGCCAATACCTAGTCGGGCACTTTTTATTCCCATGAATATTGAATAACAATGATTGATTTATTTGAATGTATTTTATTAAAAAAAAAACACTTGTAATTTAAACACGATCAAACATAAATAAGAGATACAGATTGATTCCTATGATATAAAACCAAAATAAGATAATATCAAAATGTCCTTTTTTATTTTATGGCTCCTTCTCTTTTTTTCTGGTAACGTAAGTTTTATATTAAATTATATATATGATATATTAAAAAAATATGTTAATAAAAAAAAAAGACCTTCAACAAAAACAAAATCCAAAAATGTAATTCACCCCGTTTTTCAAATTTCATTAGAAGATCCTCTAATGAAACATGTCAATACTCGAATTATTAGAATATTATGTCCCTCTATTTCTTTATTTATTTTGTCTGATTGCTTTGTTCGACAAAAGATACAATAATTGTATTGTAGCGGGTATAGTTTAGTGGTAAAAGTGCGATTCGTTCCATGAACCCCTAAATAGTTAAGGGATCCCCTATTTGATTCATATCTCGATCAAAATCTTTATTTCTTACTTAAAGGGAATCCTTTATACCTTCAATGAATGATTTGCGGTATAATATACATTATCGTAATTTGTATACAAGAAGAATCAATTCTAAATTGACAAATTGAGTTCTAAAATTATGAAACATAAGTTTTTGGAATTGGATCTATAATCCGAATTTTTTTTAGTATGACGAAAGGATCTATGGAGAGAGATATAGAAAGTTTATTTCTAATCGTAACTAAATCTTCCATTTTTTTGTTTTGTAGAGTAGAGATTGAAGCAAAATAGCTATTAAACGATTATTTTAGTTTACTAGAGACATCGACATTTTTTTAGCTTGACGGAAATTTTATTCTTTTCCTAAAGATTATATTAAATAGAAATAGAGAACGAAGTAACTAGAAAAAAAAAACATAGATTATTAGAATACTGCTCTTCTAGAGGGATCATCTAAAAAACAAGATGTTTTAAACTTATTCATGCAAAACAAAAAGGTTGACATAGATGTTATGGGTCAATTTTTTTATTTTCCATCTCTTAATTTTTTCTGTAAAGGAACCAAATGAAACAAAAGTTTCACATTTGGTTTTGAATTAGAGACGTTAAATTTAAATCAAAATGATGAATCAACGTCGACTATAACCCCTAGCCTTCCAAGCTAACGATGTGGGTCCGATTCCTGCTACCCACTTATATTCTCTATTTGTTCTATTTGAATCTATCTTTTTTTTATTATAGAATGAATCTAGAATTATTAATTAATTTGTCAATTATTCATTTTAATTTCTTAATTTAGTTTTAGTTATTTATATTCAATTGAATTTGATTTTGTGACAGCATGGGAAGTGCTTTAGGGTGTTTCTCAGAAAATATTGGTGTCACATTTTCTCTAGAAGCTGAGCTTACAGCAGCTATGACAGCCATTGAAATTGCTACTTCTAGGGGTTGGCGTTATCTTTGGTTAGAGTGTGATTCGTCTACGGTAGTGGATGCCTTCAAATCATCTAGCCTTGTGCCTTGGAGATTGCAGAACATATGGAATAATGCCTTGTTCTTAACTCATTCTATGCAGTTTGTTGTTTCTCACATATACAGAGAAGGTAATTGCTGTGCGGATAGGTTGGCTAACCATGGAATTTCGTCCTACGGATTCACTTGGTGTGATACTATCCCATTTTTTATTAATGATGTTTTTTATAGGGACAGGATGTCTCTTCCTAATTATCGCTTTTGCTGATTGTTTCTCATGGGTTTTGGTCTATGTCCCCCCATGTTTACTTGTTCTCATTTTATATATTTTTTAATAAATCAGGTTCTAGCTGCAAGTGATTGTTATTTCCTTTGGTGCCAACCTAGTTGGGATTATTGGGAATAATTTGATGTTTGCTAGTTTCCTACCTTCATATAAAAAAAATTTGATTTATTTTCTATATATTTTTATATATAGAATTCTTTTATTCTTAACATTTTTTAGTTAATAAGGTTGGTTAAAGAATAAAAGAAGAAAAAAATAGAAGCGTCCATTGTCTAATGGATAGGACAGAGATCTTCTAAACCTTAGGTATAGGTTCAAATCCTATTGGACGCAAATTGTTTGCATATATATATATATATATATATATATATGCAATTTTTACCTTGTCCTTCTATTTTATTTATTCTATTTTTTTATTATACTTTCATTCGAATTCATTTTATTTATATATTATATTCAAATGAAATAAAAAGATATTAAAAGATACTAATTCTAAGAATTTGAAAGTTAAATTATAAAGTTATTAAATGATTAATCAATTTTTTTTCTACCTGTTCCTGTAGTAAAAAGAGTTCCATCTGTTCCTGAATAGCTTCCTTCAAAAGGGCTTATGCTTCCCCCAGTGAATGTCTTGGTAGAAGATATGATTTCTTTGAATTGAGGTTTATTCATCTTTAAGTAAGCACGTAACTCAACAAGAAATTTCCTTACCTATCCAATTTCTAATGAATCAAGATAACCATTCGTTCCGGTATAAATAGTTATTATCTGTTCTTCCACGGTAAGAGGAGCTGATTGGGATTGTTTAAGCAACTCGCGTCATCGTTGACCTCTTGCTAATTGATTTTGAGTAGCTTTATCGAGATCAAAAGCGAATTGCGCAAAAGCTTCTAATTCTGCGAATTGTGCTAATTCCAATTTTAATTTACCAGCTACTTGTTTCATGGCTTTAATTTGAGCCGCTGATCCAACTCTGGAAACGGAAATACTGACATTAATAGCAAGTCTGATTCCAGCATTGAATAGATCGACAGATGAGAATATTTGGCCATCTGTAATGGAAATTACATTAGTAGGAATATAAGCTGAAACATCTCCTGATTGAGTTTCAACTATTGGTAAAGCAGTCATACTTCCTTCGCCTAACTAAGCACTTAATTTAGCGGCCCTTTCCAAAAGACGCGAATGTAAATAAAAAACATCCCCCGGATAAGCTTCGCAACCAGGTGGTCTTCGTAATAGAAGAGACATTTGGCAATAAGCCTGTGCTTGTTTGGAGAGATCGTCATAAATGATTAAAGTGTGACGTTCATGGTACATAAAATATTCAGCCAGAGCTGCTCTTGTATAAGGGGCGAGGTATTGTAATGTAGCTGGAGAATCTGCTGTTTCAGCTACTACAATAGTGTATTCCATTGCTCCTCTTTCTTGTAAGGTAGTCACCACTTGAGCCACAGAAGATGCTTTTTGACCAACGGCTACATAAACACATATTACATTTTGTCCCTGTTGATTGAGAATTGTATCTGTGGCTACTGTTGTTTTACCCGTTTGTCTATCTTCAATAATTAATTCCCGCTAGCCACATCCTATGGGGATCATCAAATCAATAGCCATAAGTCCTGTTTGGAGAGGCTCATATACAGAACGTCTTAAAATAATACCGGGAGCGGGAGATTCGATTAATCGAGATTCTGAAGCTGAAATTTCTCCTCGACCATCAATTGGTTTAGCCAGGGCATTTATAACACAACCCAAATAAGCCTCACTTACTGGTATCTGAGCAATTCTTCCTGTTGCTTTTACTGAACTTCCCTCTTGCATCATCAAACCATCACCCATTAATACAACACCACCATTTTTTTATTCCAAATTCAAAGCAATGCCTATAGTACCCTCTTCAAATTCCACTAATTCACCCGCCATTACTTCATCAAGACCATAAATACAAGCAATATCATCGCCTACTTGAAGTACTGTACCCGTATTTACAATTTTTACTTCCGTATTATATTGCTCAATGTGTTCACGGATAATTTTACTAATTTCATCTGCACAAGTGGTTACCATGAAAATTTATTAATTTTATTTTTTTAGAAGAAAAAAATAATGCCTATACTCTATTTTATAATAGAAAGACTAATCGGTTATTTTTTCTTTCATCGTTCCAAACATGCCAATATTAGCACTGACAGTACGTAAATGTAACTCGTTGTTCAAGAAACTATTTAGAGTTCCTAGAGCTCCCTGTAAGGCTTGTTGTAAAACCCGTTGTCAGACTTGATTAACCACTCTTTGTTGTTCAAAATGAATGGCTTCGTTTTTGTAATTTTCTAATTGTTCCAAAGTCGTATAAATTGAATTAATTAAATTAAATTTTTCTCGTTCGATCTCAGAATACCCATTCACCCGAAACCGAACTGCTTCTGTTTCGACTTTCCTTAAGCGGGCTTGGGCTTTTTCCTGTTGTTCAATGGCCCCTTCCCATAATTCTTCTGAGTTTCGAATAGTTCTCAAGATTTTATATTTTCGATTATCTAATAAATCACTTAATGAAAGTAGACTCTCTTTCCATTCATTTCAAAATGTCTATGAACTCTTCCCGAACCAAACATGAATCTTTCGATTCATTTGGCTCTCACACTCAATTACTTATGGGAAATTTCCCAAATTTTTATGTAATGAGCCTATCCTCTCTTCTCTATTTTTATTTTAAAAATATTGAAAACAATTACCAATATAAGACCAGAATATTCGGAGGACTCTTCTGACCAAACAAATATATGTCAGCAAAGTTGTTTTTTTTCCTTCAAATCCAAAGAATTCTTATTCATTTATACATAGGTCATCGATTACGCATTGTACAAAAGGGAGGGTTAAATTAACCCGTTTTCCCATTTCTCGCCGTAAGTAAATAGGATTCAAGCCATTTTATCGACATAAGTGTTCTATATCGAAAAAAAATCTAATAATTTTATCGAAACCATTTCATTTCTGTATTAACATAGTGGTAGAAAGAGTACTACACTGCGTCTAGATTTCAAACTATTCACTTTAACCATGGTAATAGTCCAAATTTATTGGTTAATAATAGAGAATCAAAGTGAATTACCAATAAATCGCAAAATGCTATGGTTCTTAAATATTTTTTCTTAAATTATTGAAAAAATTAAATTAATTCAGAAGTAATTCGCGGGATTATGCACATTATATTAGTTATAACTAAAAAGTGTAGTTTGGTTGGATCCAATCTATTCTTTGAAATAAACAACTCGTACACACTCCCTTTCCAAAAAAAAAAAAAAAACCAATACACCTAACACTACACTAAGATTTATTGGATTTGTTGCTAAAATATTGATATTAAACCCGAAACTTCTGGCGGATGGCCAGTAGCCCAAACAAAGGAAAGAATCGGTTATATTTTTTCATATAATCTCATCTCCTCTTATGAATAGACTAATTATCTTTCTAAGATTCCTATATTATATATATATATATATATATATATATATATATATATATATATATTTGGTCAATCAATTGGAAGATTCCCTAAAAGAATGATACTTATTAGAATTAGATACCGGTTAGAATAAGATACCGGTTCTTATATCAATTGCAAAATCTCTCAAGTTTTAACACTTACGAAAAATTATCTTAAATTAAAAGAGGGGGGGGGGGGGTCATTGGACTAAAAAAGAGAAGAAAGAGGGTGAATCCGTGTGTGAATTCTTCACCTTTCAATTAGTCCTTCCCTTGTGTTCTTGTCCGAACAGATAAAGAATTATAGGGGTGACATATTAATATAATTCGAAAAAGCAAGACCAATAAAGCAAGTCCATGAAAAAAAGGATATGTATTTCTATTTTTTTAGGATTAAACAAAAGGATTAGCAAATAAAAGCGCTAATGCTACAACCAGTCCATAAATCGTTAAAGCTTCCATAAAAGCCAAACTAAGCTATAAAGTACCTTGTATTTTTCCCTCTGCCTCCGGTTGTCGTGCAATCCCTTCTACAGCTTGCCCTGCAGCAGTGCCTTAACCAACCCCAGGTCCAATAGAAGCAAGCCCTACGGCCAACCTAGCAGCAATAACAGAAGCAGCAGAAATAATTGGATTCATGATAATTTCCTCGTAACCTAAATATAAAATAAAGAATAAAGAAATAGTTACTGATATAATCAACCAATAAATTATGACTTAATTTTTCAATTACCAAGATTTATTCGGTTAAAGTAATTAATAAGAATTCCGAATTGAAAATAATAATAGTTATTGAACTATACGAATTACTTCGAGATTTCTTTTTTCGTCTCTACCTACGTATTTTTTTGTGTGAATATGTATAACCTTTGTTCTTATCTTAAATTTGGAATCATTCTTTGAATTCTTCATCTTTTTTCTTCCATTTTTTTAGTCATTGAATATTCAATTCGCAATCAGAGATGAAACGGAAGGGCTTTGTTTTTTAATCCCTATAGAAATTTACAGTAGTAGCGAGGCAATTTTAGATAGAAAATATTAGTTATTATATATATATATATATATATATATATATATATATATATATATATATATATATATATAGTTAGTTAGTTCATATATAATATCCTATCACATATACATGGGTTTCTTCTATGCTGTAAACCAATTCTTTTGTGTTTTAGATTCCATCGAATTCGAAAATCATTTTTTTAAACCTCAAAAACAAAGAAAGAGTTGTCTTATAGTGATCAGATTATATACACCCAGTTTGACCCCCCTCACTTCTACTTTATTTTTTATCTTGTTTTTTTTAAGTCCCCCTTTTTTATTATTATCTCTTATGGATACAATCAACCTAAATAAATTCATTAGATTTAATTATTGTTTCATAGAAATATTGGAATTTGGGTGATCGAAATGTTATTTTTTTAATTCTCTTTTGGTCAATCGTTGAATTGAATGTGAATGAAATGGGAATCTCCTTTAGTTCTATATAGTATTTTTTTATCACACGTCATAAACGTAAATATCATACAAAATTTGAATTATGGCTCTTAATTTTTTTATTTTTTTCCAATATATACTAAATATATGCTAATATATGCTAATTGAATATCTATCTATATCTATCTATATAGATATAGATAGATATAGGTAGATAGATATAGATGTTTACTAAATAGATTATATTGAGCCGCAATAGATGTGCGGCAAGCTAAACGAAAAAGACTTTTTTTTAGAAAACTGGTCAATTATGGCCTTCCATGGATTCACCTATATAAGCCGCAGCTAAAGTAGCAAAAATGAGAGCCTGAATACCGCTTGTGAATAATCCAAGGAACATGAAAGGTATAGGAACTACTAAAGGTACTAAAGAAACAAGAACAACAACTACTAATTCATCAACTAATATATTTCAGAAAAGTCGAAAACTAAGAGATAAGGGTTTTGTGAAATCTTTTAAGATGTAATCGGTAAAAGGATTGGGGTTGGTTGGATCTATTTACTAAAATAAGCTAATCCTTTTTTTGAAAGACCTGCATAGAAATATGCAATTAATGTAAGTAAAGCTAATGCAACAGTAGTATTTATATCATTTGTGGGTGCAGCTAACTCCCCATGAGGTAATTGTATGATTTTCCATGGTAAAAGAGCCCCTGACCAATTAGAAACAAAAATAAATAGAAACAAAGTTCCAATAAAAGGAACCCACGGACCATATTCTTCTCCAATCTGAGTTTTGCTCACGTCTCGAATGAATTCGAGAACATATTCAAAGAAATTCTGATCGAAAGCGGGAATGGTTTGCAGATTTCGAATAATTAGAATGGCTAAAACCAATAAGATAGCAATTACAACCCAAGAAGTAATAAGTACTTGGGCATGTACTTGGAAATTCCCTATTTGCCAATAGAAATGTTGACCTACTTCCACAACAGATATATCATATAATCTTTTTAATGTGTTGATAGAGCATAATAAAACATTCATATTGTCCTGTCCTCTAAAAAAATAAGAACTTGAAGGGGAATTATTTTTATTCAAATATCTCCTTTCCTTTTTGATTTGTCTACTTTCATTTTTTATTTTGAATACCGTGACTAATCACATAAAATTTTTGTTTGTTCTTTTTATATTTTGATTTTTTTGTACAATTTATTACTAATATAGTAATCGATTCCCTAAATCTATGAACCCCTCCAACCAAATCCAATAATTTTTTTATCTTATTATTAATCAAGAATTTTGTATATAGCTATAACAACCCTCACAAATTGCAAATACTAATTTGTTAAGAATTAATCGAATTGAGGCCATAGCATCATCATTAGCTGGAATTGAAATATCGGCGAGGTCGGGGTCACAATTTGTATCAATTAAACAAATTGTTGGAATTTCCAAAGTTATACATTCTCAAAGAGCCGTATATTCTTCTAGTTGATCGACGATTATTACAATATCAAGTAACCCCATCATATATTTAATGTCGCCAAGATATGTTTCCAAATGAGCTAAATGTCTCTTCAATATAGCGGCATCTCTTTTTGAAAAACTGTTGAGTCTCCCCGTCTTTTGTTGCATTCTCAAGTCCCTGACTTTTGAAGTCGTGTTTCTGTAGTATACCAATTCGTTAACATACCGCCGAGCCACTTTTTATTAACATAATGACACCGAGCTCTTATTGCAGCCCGCTCTACTAAATCATATGCTTTTTTTTTGTACCAACAATTAAGAATTGTTTTCCCCCACTTGCTGCATCAAAAACTAAATCACAAGCTTCTGATAAAAACTGAGCATTTCTAATAAGATTTGTAATATGAATACCCTTACGCTTTACAAATATATAAGGTGACATTTTAGGATTCCATTTTCTAGTATCGTGGCCAAAATGAACTCCTGCTTGCATCATCTCTTCCAAGATTATGTTCCAATATCTTTTTGTCATTTATATTTATCCCCACACTTTTCTTTCATTTCAAAATAGAAATTATATAAATTTTTTTAAATGAAAAAAAGAGACCTGGTATACTGAAATAGAAATAAATAAGTGTTCCAAAGGAACCTTCTCTTCTATAGAAGATTGGCCATTGACAAATGATCGGGCCATTTTTTCTATTTAATATTTAATATGATTATTCTCTTTATTATCTTATTTATTATACAAAATAAAATTACCGAAGATGAATCCGCCCTTAAGAATCATTATTTTAGGAATTATTAAATCCTAGATTGCTGCGATGTATCGCATAAATTCTTTGAAAAAAAAAAGAATTCTCTGTGGTGAAACAAAATATCTCCCATTTCGCCCCCAAATAAATTCTTTTTTTTTTTTGTTTCCGAGGTCATCTTGTTATATTGCCTTTGCTTTGAACGGTGCATTATTCTTTTGAATCCAATACCAACTGGTATCATTCCCCCTAAAACAACGTTCTCTTTCAGACCTTTCAACCAATCTATGCGACCCCGGAGAGCGGCTTTTGATAAAACTCTAGCAATTTCTTGAAAACTTGCATCAGATATGAAACTTTGACTATTCAGAGATGTTTTTGTTATCCCCAATAATAGAACTCGATAGCAAATCGCCTCTTCTAAGGAATGCCCAGCTTGTTCAGCTCACAACAATCCAATTAGTTCACCAAGCAAAAAAACATTAGACATTCCATCTTCTGAAACCAATACTTTTGATGTTATTTGGCGCACAATAATTTCTATATGTCTATTATGAATGTGAACTCCCTGGTATCGATAAACTTTTTGAATTTTATTAACCAAAGAAAAGAAATATGACTTTGCGCTATCGTTAGCTCAGCACCAATCAAGAATCCCCAAGGAATGCCAAGAATTTTTGTTATACACCCATTCCAAGTATCAACTCTCTTTTCTAGGTTCATCGATATTGAATCAATCGAACAAACTTCTAATACCTGTTCTACTTTTGGAAGACCTTGTGTTATATCACCTGATCTCGATTTTTCATATATAAATGTAACTAATATATCTCCTTTAGAAAGTATTTCCCCATAATGGCCATGAACAGTTGCTCCAGGAGTTGCCAAATAAGGGTTTGCCAATCTTATTCCTACCGAATCCATTTGAACAGTTAGAATTTGACCCAATTTTAGGTGTGGTGCATTTTTTGTTTGAACTATACATACATTTTCGCAAATAAATTGACCAAGACTAATTATTGTAAAAGTACTTTCACAATAATTATGATGGAGAAAACGCCAATTCAAATAGAATGGGATTAAAATGATGTTCCTACATAGATCTGGTTTATAAATTCTCTCATTTTCGTCCATGAAATAATATTTGAATACTTGAAAAGTTTCCTTTAATTTGTCAAGTTGCCAATTTTTAATTATCGAGATTTGATTATGAGTTATTAAATAGTAAAAATAAAAATTGGTAACTTGAGGGGCTATTCCTAAAGGACCTAACGAATTATTAATTGGAATCATAGGATCTCTTTGAATTTGATTAATTCCTTCTTTTATCCCATTGTAATATTTTCCATCGTTGAATGATCGTATTTGAAAACAATTCGATGATGACAAAATTATCAAAGATCAACATTTCTCATTTCTATTCAACAACATACGAATAGTTCCATGATTTTGACTAAGTGATTGTTGAATTTTTCTCCCTCGAATCAATAGAAAAAAATGGATTGATGGTGGTCCGGTCCGACTCATTATCCAAGATAAATCTTGAACCGGGCGGATTATTCCTTTTTCTTATATATGAAATATGGGATTTCACTTAGTCAATTCTTAAGAAATATCTAACCAAATTGTTTAAACTTACTTCAACAAAAGAAGCATGCGCATTTTCGATAGAAGAAAATTTTTTGTCGTGATCCTAATTTAAGACTAAACAAGTTCGAACTAATTGAATACTTGTATCAGAAATTCCCCAAATTGATTTTCCATTTCCAAAAAGAATATAATTAATAACTTTAAGTTCCATATTATCTCTTTCTTGGAACATATCTTGGGAGAAAAATTTTACTAAATTGATCCTATCCGCTATTCGTATAAAATTACCGGTCGAACCAAAACAAAATACTTTTTTTTTTTTGTAATTGTGATCCATTGGGCATAGATCCAATTTTTCATTTTTTTTTATTCTTTTGAATTTTATTTTACCGTTCCTGGTGGTATCAACATGGCACTGTGTCGGGATATCTTATCCATTTCTCTGGGAAAATAGATATCCCCGAAAAATCTTTTTAATTCAATCATTTTTTTTTCTTCTCCAATCGGACCAATCCCCTTACTTGACTTCTTATATTTAAAGTGATTGGTGTATCTACTTCAATGATACTATTGTTCCGTACCATTATGGAAAAGATTATGGTAAAATATGCACTTCCTCGGGAATGAAAAAAAATTGATCTACTTTAATTTGGTATTTTGTCTTAAATTCTTTAACTCCTTGATACTAAATTAAAAAAATCCTCTTTTTTAAAAATGGAATTTATACCTATAGTCCTATATTTAGTAATTCCCGAGCTCTGTGTTCGGTATTAAGGATCATCGAAATAAGCAAGAATGCTATTTCTACGAAAAATACTATTGATTGGTATTTCAATCGAGATACTGGAAGCTAACATTAGCTCTTTGTCTCGTTCTTGAATCGATTGGAATTGAAATGGAATAATGAATCTATTTCTCCGCCTCTTTGCTAATAAATCCGTAGTATCATGGAAAATAGTAGGATGTGTAAAATGACAACGATCTATAGATATTTGATTAAATATTGAATAATCTGAAATCCTTCTTTCTTTTTTATAGAATGATTGAAATGAAACAATTTATGTCTTACTTTGTTATTATTTGCTAAAAGGTTACAAATATCTCTTTCTCCAATAGAAAGATAATGAATGTTCATTTGATCTTGATCTTTTCGGATTAAAAAAGAGATCGAACTGGACCTGTATGATTTTCCTGATAAAATCCATAAATGACTTGTTTTTGGTAAGATATGGACATTACTATATCTAAATTCGGATGCATGGTACACATTGGTACTCCAATGCATTTCTCCTTCTAAGTCAAAATAGACATGTTTTCGAACTTTTTCTTTTAAATTCAAAGTGTATGTTCCTGTGCGAATCTTGGTAATCACTTGTTCTGATTTTACATATTGATTATTTTGAACTAATAGAAAAAAAATTGGTGGAATAGTCACATTATGTATAATATCACCACTTTCAATAGTAACATACAAGTCTATATAACATAGAAAAGCAGGATGCCCGTGACGTGTACATGTAGGATGAACCAAATCCTCATTGAATTTAATTTTTCCATTATAAGGTGCCCGCACCTGTTCTGCAGTACCCCCTGTGAATACTCCACCAGTATGAAAAGTTCTTAATGTTAGTTGAGTGCCCGGTTCTCCAATGGATTGGCCCGCAATAATATCTACAGCTTCTCCTAATTCCACCAAGTGACCGTGAGTAGGACTTTGGCCATAACACAATCGACAGATCCAAGATGTATTCCTACAAGTAAAGGGAGTTCGGATAGATATTGGTTGTGTTTGAAAGGTTTTAAATCAATTGATAAGTCCAATTATAATATCTTGATTTCTAACGGCAATGCATCGTGAACCTCTGTATATATCGTCTGCTAATACACGACCAATTAATGTTTGTATCCAAATTCTTTCCGGCATCATTCCATTCTGGGTATTCACCAAAATTCCTCGAATGGTACCACAATCTGTTCGACATACAACAATGTGTTGAACCACTTCAACAAGTCTGCGTGTAAGATATCCAGCATCTGATGTTCGTACAGCAGTATCTACAACCCCCTTACGAGCTCCGTAGCAAGAAATTATATATTCTATTAAAGATAGCCCTTCGCGCAAATTTCTTTGAATAGGTAAATCAATCATTTGTCCTTGTGGATCCGACATTAATCCTCTCATACCTACCAATTGGTGTACTTGAGATGCATTTCCTCTAGCTCCCGAAAAGGACATTATATGGACTAGATTAAAGGGGTCGGTCATCCTAAAATTAGGATTCATTTCTTGTCGAAAATATTCACTTGTAACATACCATATCTCAATGGATTGGCGTAATTTTTCTACTGCATGTACATTCCCATAATGATGATGTTTTTCCAAAATCAAACTTTGTTGTTCAGCATCTTGGACTAGCCATCCTTTAGAAGGTATTGTTAAAAGGTCATCAATTCCTAATCAAATGGATGTAGCTATAGCTTGACGGAATCCCATAGTCTTTACTTGATCTAGGATATGTGATGTATATGCCATTCTGAAGTGATCTATTAATATGCTAATAAGTCATTTAATGGCAGTTCCACCTATCACTTTATTGTGAAAGACTAGATTGGCCCGTTCTGCCATAAGTACCTCCATATTCCACTCAGTGGGATTCGATTCAAAATGGGTTTGAGTCAATGATTGGAAAACTGCCTTTTCTTTATCTTGATTTGCGCAAAAATTGAAAAACTATGATCCTAGTTAAACCTTGAAGACCTGAATTTACACCGATATCATAAATTTTCTTATCTTAGATACCAACCAATCTATATGATTAGATATCATATGAATAGGCCCGGCAAAACCCTTGTATAGCTTCTTCGATTTCTCGATAAAAAGAAATATGACCAACATTGGTTCGAATGTATATAGAATGAATTTCTTTTTTTGTACTTCTTACTACTAGATAATGCTCATAAATTTCATGATAGGTACCTAAAGATTCATAGTGAACTTCGATAGGAACTTCTCTTGACAAAATAATGCGTTGATCTAGTCGCCACCGGAGCCACAAAGAACTATTGAAGTTTATTCTTTTCTGTTGATAAGCTCCAGTTGCATCGTAGGAATTACAAAAAAAAAAGGTTCTTTTTTTTTTGTATACTTATAGTTATTATCTCGAATTCTTTCATTTTTTAAATTTCTAAAATTTCTGCAATTTCGTGGATTATACCTATTTGAATAAATACCTCGACGATTCCCACTCATTAATATGTAAAGTCCAATAAGCATATCTTGAGTTGGTACGAAAATTGGATCCCCAATAGCCAAAGACAAGAGGTTTGTATGAGAAAACATAAGTAAACGAGCTTCTGCTTGAGCTTCTAAAGATAAAGGCACATGAACAGCCATTTGATCCCCATCAAAGTCTGCATTGAATCCCTTACAAACTAATGGATGCAAAAAAATAGCACGCCCCTCTACTAAAATGGGTGGGAATGCCTGTATACCTAATCTATGCAGAGTAGGCGCTCTATTCAGCAATACGGGATGTCCCTGCATAACTTCTTGAAGTATTTCCCATACAATCGATTCTTTTTCACGAATTTTACTCTTAGCAATTCCTATGTTCGAAGCAAAATGTTTTCGAATTAGACCACGAATTAGAAATGTCTAGAAAAGTTCTATTGCTATTTTGCGGGGCAATCCACATCTATGTAATGAAAGCGGTGGACCTACGACAATGACAGAACGACCCGAATAATCAACCCGTTTCCCAAGTAGAGTCTCGCAAAATCTTCCCTCTTTGCCCTCAATTATATCATATATATCAGAAAATGATTTGTAAACCTTATTATGACCGTCCTTCATCGGTTGTCTACGGATTCCATTATCTAGAAGTGTATCGACGGCTTCTTTTACCAATTTCTCCTGACACATTACTAATTCTCCCAGAGTAGATCTACTTGTTGTTAATAGATCGATAAGAGTATTATTCCGATAGATAACTCTTCTATATAGTTCATTAATATCCGAGCTCATTAGTTTACCCCCATCAATTTGAATAATCGGTCTCAATTCGGGAGGAAGAATAGGTAAGAGACATAAAACCATCCATTCTGGTTCTATATTTGTTCGGAGAAAATGCTTAGCTAATTCTATGCGTCAAACCAAAAAATTCTTTCTTCTTTCAACTTTTCGATCTTCCCATTCGTTTTCATTGTCCGGGGATCCCTCTTCCCCTAATTCTTTCCATTCTATCAACGAAGAATCAATAAGAATTCTCAAGTCTAGATCGGCCAATTGTTCTCGGATAGCACCCGCTCCACTTGAAATTTCTTGATTTCGAAATATATCAAAACCTTGGGTAGTAAAAAATAGTGGTATGTTGTGTTTCCAAGATTCGATTTCATATTCGAATGAACCTCATAATCGTAAGAAAGTGGGTTTTTTAACTACGGGTCTAGCAAAAGAAAAATTTAGATAGAATCCAATCCAATAAGATCTCCCCCTTTCAAAATCGGACGTGAAGGTTTCCTCTCATCCGGCTCAAGTAGTTATACCAAATAAAAAAAGCAAAGGGTTTTCACTTTCAAATTCTATAAAAAAAACTATAATCTAAAATAAAAAAGGTTTACTCTTTACTCAAGTTCTCAATAAATACCAATCAACATTTCATTGACGTATTCTTTTTTTTTCTTAATTATTTATCCAATTCTCAATTAAGACAGAAAAGAAATGAAAAGTAAAGTTCTTGAGTAGTCTACTCCCCTTCGAATGCGGAATCTTCTAAAATTGATTAAAAATTGATTAATTAAATAAAGGAGTATCCCGAAATTCATAAGAGATTTACTTGTCTATGTATCATTCAATTTGATCTTTTAGGTCCAAACGTCGCCTCGATGGTTATGTCAGGATGTCCTTAAGCCTATATGCGATGTATAGACTTCTACAACCATGATATATTTGCTTATTTGAACATAATTTCAGTTCTTTCTAAAAAAGATGGAATAGCTTATTCTACAAGAAAAAATATATTTTTTTTTCATGAGGTACGTATAGTTAGAAATTTATATTTAGAATTTCATATTTTTTGTTACTGAATTGACCATAGACCAATTCCCTTTTATTAGGGAGTATTCAATACATCCATAATTCTGAGCTTCATGTTACTCATCCCAAGAGACATGTCAGATTCAGGGCATCCCAATTAAATTAAATGGAATGACAATTTCTCATTCGGAATCTGTACAATAAATTTTTTTATCAAATCACACATCGCAGTATACTAGACTTTCTAATTCCTTTAGAGGTTTATCTAAAAGATTTGCGATATAACTAGGAAGACGTTTCAAATACCACACGAGTTACTAGGCATGCCAGTTTTATATAGCCCATTTGATATCTACGTATCCGAGAATCAATAAATTCTACTCCGCATTGTTCACAAAATTTTGGGTTGTCCTTTTTATCTCTAATTACTCGATAATTTCCACAAGCACAAATCCCACTTTTTATAGGCCCAAATTCTTTCACAAAATAATCCATCTTTTTCAGGTTTATTGGTTTTGTAATGAAAAGTATAGGGTTTTGTTACCTCCCCCACTATCTCTCCATTAGGTAGGATTTTTTTTGCCCAAGCACTTATTTTTTGAGGAGAAACTGATCAAATTCGGAGTTGTTGATGTTTATACTGATTAATCATAGAATAAAAATTCTGATTCAGTCCAATTAAGCTTCCTTCCTATGAATCCGGAAGTTCTTCTCGGATACAAGGAAATGATTCAGTTCCATAGCTAAAGATCATAATTCTCGAACGAGCAATAAAAAAGATTCTAGAGCATCTGTAGGTTTAGGTATTGTTCCTCCAATGATCGTAGTCCCGAGTACTTCTTGGCGAGTTTTAATATGATCATATTTATAAGTAAGCATCTCTTATAAAATATGAGCAACACCAAATCCTTCCAAGGCCCAAACCTCCATTTCGCCTACCCATTGTCCTCCCTGCTTGGTCCTTCCTCTAAGTGGTTGTTGTGTAACAAGTGCATAATGTCCACTGGAATGTCCATGTATTTTATCATCAACTTGATGAATTAATTTCAAAATATAAGGTTTTCCCATTATAGCAGGCTATTTAAAAGAATTCCATTTCTATCAAATATTTTGCTTTTTCTAGGATACTCGGGTTCAAATATCCATGGATTAGATGTTTGTTTACTGGCTTCATATAATTCAGAAAACACTGGTTTTCTCGAAGCTTCTTGTTCATATCTCTCATCAAAAGGTGTTATTCGATAATGTCTTTCTAGCATACCTCCTGCTAACCCGAGCGAGCATTCAAATATTTGTCGTACATTCATTCGTGAAGGTACCCCTAGTGGATTGAAGACCATATCAACGGGTCTTCCATCTTGCAAATATGGTATATCCTGTCTAGACAAAATTTTTGAAACGATACCTTTATTTCCATGTCTCCCGCCCACTTTATCTCCTACTTTAATTTCATGTTTTTGTAAAATATTTAAACGAATCGTTTCTGGATTATAACAGGAACCCCCCTTTTTTTGGATCCATCTCACATCAATAACTCTACCCCTACCGCCTGTAGGTAGTTTTAGAGAAGTTTCCTTTGAGGTGGATACCTGAATGCCAAGTATAGCTCGTAATAATCTATCTTCGGGGGAATACGAGGATTCTTTTGCCATTTGAGGTGTTAATTTACCCACTAAAATATCGCCCGTTTCTACCCACGACCCGAGGATCACAATTCCATTTTTGTCTAAATTTCTGAGTAAATGGGCTTCTAGATGTCGAATTTTATTAGTGATTCTTTAAGAACCATAGCTTGTCATATGAGTCTGAATTTCATATTTCCGTATGTGAAAAGAAGTATAAATATCTTCATAGACTAGACGCTCACTAATGAGTACAGCATCTTCAGAATTGTAACCTTCCCATGGCATATAAGCTACTAATACGTTTTTTCCCAAAGCGAGTTCGCCGCCAACTGTAGCAGCACCATCCGCTAAAATTTGACACTTTTTTATGAATTTACCTCGGTGAACCTGGGGTTTTTGATGCATGCAAGTATTTTTGTTGGAACGTTGATATATAGTTAATGGAATGCTTATAGTATCTCCATTACCAAACAAAAATATCCTATCAGTATTGGTATAAATGATGTTTCCCTTGTGTTCGGCTATAGCAGAAACCCCTGAATCTAAAGCTACTTGGTGTTCCAATCCAGTTCCAACAATGCATTTTTCGGGCTGAGAAAGGGGAACTGCTTGATGTTGCATATTAGAACTCATTAAAGCTTGATTTGCATCATTATGTTCAATAAAAGGAATCAGAGAAGCTCCAATAGAAAAATATTGGAAGGGAAAAATACTTCGAAGATGAACTTGTTCCCATGCAATCGTAAGAAATTCTTGACGGTATCGGGCTGGAACAATCTGTTCCTCCTGAATATCTCGATTAAGTGCCAAAGAATTTCCTGTTGCTACCATATAGTATTCATCTCTACTTCGTGATAAATAAAGCATGCATATTCTTTTTGATCTCTCAGAGATTTCATAAAATGGACTTTCTATGGACCCCCAACTACCAATCCTTGCACGAATGGCTAGAGATCCAATAAGTCCAACATTGATTCCTTCAGACGTGTCAATTGGACAAATGCATCCATAGTGACTAGGGTGGATATCTTGTATCTGAAAACTAGCAGTTCGCCCCGTCAATCCTCCAGGGCCCAAATAACTCAATTTTCTCCCATGAACTATTTGGGTCAATGGATTAGTTTGATCCAAAACTTAAGATAATGGATGTAATCCAAAAAAACATTCATAAGTAGTTGTTAATGGAGTTGAAGTCACCAAATTCTGAGGAGTCGGTATCAATTTATGTCTAATTGCTCCACATATAGTTCCTATAACCATATTTTCTAAACAAACCAGGGCCAATCCAAATTGATCTTGTAATAGATCTGCTACAGAACGAATACGTTTATTTTTCAAATGATTTATATCGTCAAGTATACCCATTCCAAATTTCATTCCAACCAAATGATCTGCAGCTGTCAATATATCTCGTGGTAACAAAAATGTATTGTTCTGAGGTATATCAAGATTAAGCTTTTGGTTCATATTTCATCAACCAATCCTTCCTAATTCACATCTTTGTTGAAAAAACTTTTTTTTTAATTCTTTACATAAAGATTCAGAAAACACTGGATCTCCAACACAAGCAAATTGTTGATAAAACTCCAAAATGGCATTTTCTTTTGACTCGATTTTTTTTATCCTTATCATTTAGGAAAGACACGAAAATTTCAAGATAACAAACATTCTCTAGAATTTCACTTAAATTCAAACCCATAGCTGATAATAAAACTAGGATAGATATTTTCTGTTTCCTACTCACACGAGCCCATATCCTTGCTTTTCTATCAATCTCTAATTCTAATCTACCCCCTATTATGATATTATTGTGCCAGTATAGACCGAAATTCCGCTAGGGTCCAATTCTGAACGGTAATAGATACCAGGGCTTTGCAATATTTGATTGATTACAATTCTGTATATTCCATTTACTATAGAAGTTCCCAGAGAATTCATTAGAGGAATGTTTCCAAAAAAAATAGTTTGTTCTTGTATGTCCCTACTACTTTTCCAAATTAATCCCGCAGATACATATAATTCAGCAAACTATGTAAGCGATTCATATACAACATCTTTTTCGTTTATCAAGGGTTCTAATAATTGATATGTTTCTACAAATAATTGAAATTCAATTTCTTGATCTGTATCCTCAATTTTTGGAAACTTAAAAAGCCCTTCTGTTAAGCCCCGATTAATAAACCTACAAAACCCTTCAAATTGTATCTGATTCAGTCCAGGTAGTGTAGACATTCCTTCATTTCCATCCCCAAGCATTTTCAATTTCCCCGTGAATTTTATCAAAAAATATTCCACCGATTTGCTGCCATTCTTCATCAAATCACATGAATCAATTTAGCAATACTGGAATTTCTGTTCTTTATACTGAATTACATGAAATTTTACCCAATCCCGTGTATGAAATACCTATTATGAAAAGAGGAATAAATAAAATAGAATTTTATACTCAACTTCGAAGGAAGGAATTTGCAACAAAACAAACAGATAGAATCGAATTTCTATCTAAAATTAGAAATGAATTGAAAATTTTGACCCGGATTTCAAGATTTTTTTTAAGGAATATAAAAAAATGCATCCCATTTCTATCATTATTATGATATTACATATTCCAATTCAATTGGATACCAGAAAAAATGAATTTGGGATTGTAAAGAAAAGAAATAGTTTTAACTATTTTTTTGGAGAATACGATTAGAGTGTGTAATGTGCAATAAGGCTTTTGTATTTTTTAAACATGCATAGATTTAACTCCAACTATAGATCTGTCTCTAACTTTATTGCAATCATATTTGTTCGGGACAACACATAACATATCGTGTTAATTTTTACAATTTTTACATTTTCTATTCAATTTATTGAATAGAAAAATTGTAAAAAGGGGAGAAGCACGACAATTTCTTGAGAATTCCGTATAGTATCGGTATTATATATATGGATGGATAAGATACCCGATTAGATAATATCTGTGTAACAATTCAAATTTATGTTCTAGGGTTTCCATATATTGACAGTTGCTGTTATAATTGGAATGGAGAAAGTTTTTTTTCCAATAAAAAAGCAATATTGATTAGTTATGTATCAATTTTATTTTCTTATCTCATTAAGAAAAAAAAACCATTTTAGATTCAAATATTCAAAAATTATTCATAAAATGAATAGTCAACGGTTGCAAATTGTCTCAATCTTTTTTTTCATTTTTCAATAGAAAAAAGGGGTATTCTCATATACTTCAGATATCTATATATCTATATCTATTTGGCGGCATGGCTGAGTGGTAAGGCAAGGGACTGCAAATCCTTTTTCCCCAGTTCAAATCCAGGTGTCGCCTAATCGATAAGACATTTGAAATGAAATATTGTATTATGTTTTTTATAGAAAACTTTTTTCAAACAGAAGCAAGCTAGGGAAAAGGAGTCTTGAGACTTGCGTTTGATTCTAAATTCTAAGCATTAGTAGGTTTGTTCTAAAAAATGCTGTAAATATTTTCGTCTCGGATTCATGTAGTGAAAAGGAATCAATAAATTTAGAAATGATAGTTCTTTCACTACACAACTATTGTAGTGTCTTGAATTATATTGGATAAGGGTAAGTCGGATAAGGAATTCCATTTTTTGTTAGAGAACGGGCGGAAGAAAAACCTTGTATACAAACTGATGTAAAGTCTATTAGTTCTTCCACATTTAATTACTATTAGTTAGATTAGTTAGATTGAATAGTTTTTAATTTAGCTAATTCGCTTTCTTAATCTTAGAAGTGTATATATATATATATATATATATATATATATATATATATATATATATATATATAATTTAAAATTTTTTATTCTAAAATCTAATAGAAAAAAGAAAATCTTTCTTTTCATTAACCTCTAGTAAAAAAAATTAATAGGCAAGCTATCTTCCGATTATTTTAGTTATTTTAGAGAACGAATCGGGAGACATTAAGGAATTATTTCAAATAGAAATAAGAGTATAAGTATGCAAATTAATTTGTCTTGATTTTTTTTTATAATTAATGAATTAATGAAATGGGGGGATAAAACAGAAATCTTATTATTCCTACTTGTTAGTAACATTCATTTACTTAAAACTTCCGAGTATGTTTCCGGATGTGTCATTTATGCTTAATATTTTTTTATTTTACTAAAAATCATGTAAAAAAACGTTTTAGATGTTCTAATAGAATGGATTCTTGTTTTTCGTCATTGGTGTTAGCCTAGAATCCTTCTTTTCACTTTCTAACAACAATTCCGCTATTATTATAGTATTTTTAGTGAATAATACAAAAGAAAATAATAGAAGAAATTTTTTGAATAATAATTAAATAATTCCTTCATATTTTTAGAGATAGGAGACAAAAATTTACATGGATATTGTAAGTCTTGCTTAGGCTGCTTTAATGGTAGTTTTTTCATTTTCCCTTTCCCTCGTAGTATGGGGAAGAAGTGGACTATAGGGATACTCAAAATTGAGTTAAGGGATCAAAGTACCCATTTTGTTTTCTACCTAGGTTTTTAAATTTCTGAACTATTGAATTAAAGTATTTCATTTATACTAATTAATTGAGTTCAAATATAAAATAGATCTGCATTTCAGGGTGGTGGTATCTTTCGTGATAGTTATATCAAATTTTGATATAGCACCCTACCCCCAAGGGAAGTCGAATCCCTGCTGCCTCCTTGAAAGAGAGATGTCCTTAACCACTAGACGATGGGGGCATACTTGCCCGACCGCCATTATACTACGTTCATAGTATGAATAGTTTTTTGAAATTGTCAATTTGTCAATATAATGGAATTATATGATTCGATAAAAAAAAATTTCCATCTTTCAGAATTCCATAGAAATTTTTTATTAATCATTTCGATTTCGAAATTGTTTATTTTTATTACAGTCATAATAAGAAAATATTAAGTAATGTGAAAGAAAGTCAAATAAAGATAAAATCCCTTGCGAGAATGATTGGTTTGTTGGAAAGGACGGGAGGTTAAAACTTCATTTCTTTCACTGTCCATTATTACTAAGATTCGATAGTTATATTTATATTTAATACTAAGCCGGGAAATAAAAAAATGATAATCAATCTGGAAATTGGGTAAGAAGGATAGAGATCAACAAGTTTTTGAAAAGAATTTTTCAATAAAATACGAATTTGGTTTAGGGACAGGACAAATGGAATCCATTTATCAATGATTCGATGAAATATTTGAATTGGTGAGTACATTTATGTATCAATGAAATGAACTTGGTGTTATGATTAGAATGATTTCAAGAATCAATTTTGAAATAATGTATTCCATAGATATTGGTCAAATCCAATATTAATAAATTCTTTTTTTTACTATATTATATTCACTAGGTAAATACTATTTTTTGTTCTTTGATAAGTCATTATGAAAATTATAATATATATATATATATATATATATATATATATATATATTGATGTACATATATTATAATCCCATTTATATAAATTTATATAATAAGTATACGCGATAACAAATAGATGTACTAGTCTTATTGGCTAGTTCCTTGTTTAGGAATTGAATCAAATAGGGCCCCTTTAACTCAATGGTAGAGTAACACCACGGTAAGGCGTAAGTCATCGGTTCAAATCCGATAAGGGGCTTTTTACTTTTTTTTTAGAAAAAAAAAAAGCAGTAGTATTTCTATTTTAAGGAAGAATAGAAATATTGTTGATATTTGGAAAAACTTTCTATTTGTAATAAAAAATAAAGTAATCATAGAATTTCATTAGAATATAGTAAAGAAAGAAATTCAAATTAAAAAGTGTAAAATTATTAAAAAGGGAAAGATTAAAAAAAAGTATGTGGACCTAACCCATTGAATTATACCTATAATTACTATTCTGATATTCAAATTGGATAAAGATGAAATTCGAACAATGATTTTTTTATTTTCTTTTTAATACTTTTTTGGTTTAGACTCCCTAAGAATCTGTCGATATTTCCAATTAAATCTTCTTGTTCCTGAAGGTCCTATAAAAAAAATTGCCATGCCCTTTCTTTACTCAGAAGGTCCTTATTCCAAGTTCCACCAAACAAGTTTTTATTAATTTGAAACATCTTTTTTTCCGAATACAAGAAAAAATCAATTTCAATTTCTATTATTTCTATAAGATAAAATCTTATAGAAATAATAGAAAAATACATTAAATTATGTCTTCGCGTATCAAATATTTTCTTTTCATATCAATGCGTACGATATTTTTCCAACAATTAATGTATGTGAGACAGAAACTTTCACTTGTAGTTTTTTTTCTTTTTATTAATTATTATTTTATTTTTTTAATAATTAATAAAATAATAATTAATAAAAAGAAAAAACTGTAAATAAAATAGAAATTTATAAAATCTATGATCCTAGAGTAGTTCCCTAGACAAAATAGAAGTAAGTTCACAAACAAGATTCAAGAATAAGATTATCTGATGAAAGGAGAGAAATATGTCTGAGGATCCGCTGGGTATAAGGAGTGAAAGAGGGGATCATTTGTTTCTTGAACAGTTCTTTTAATTAAAAAAAAATCTATCGGATTTTTGAGTCATAGGAGATTTTATGATTTATGACTTGGAGGATTTTTAAGAATAGAAAGGAATAACCACATTGAGTTCATCGATTTGCCCTAGATATCAATAGACCCATAAATGATTTTTTATAACCAATTAGAAAAGAAAGGAAAGTATACGAGAAAATTATCTCTCTCTATATTATAGATAGATAAATGATAAAAGCCTCGAGGGTCTGTCCCATTCCCTGAAAATGCTATGAGGTGTTGGGAAATGGTTGAAGTAGTTGAATAGGAGGGTCGCTATGACTATAGCTCTTGGTAAATTTACCAAAGATGAAAATGATTTATTTGATATTATGGATGACTGATTGCGAAGGGACTATTTCGTTTTTGTGGGTTAGTCCAGTCTATTACTCTTCCCTTGCGCCTAATTCGCCTTGGGGGGTTGGTTCACAGGTATGACCTTTATAACTTCATGGTATACTCATGGATTGGCAAGTTCTTATTTGGAAGGCTGCAACTTCTTAACCACTATAGTCTCCACTCCCGCTAATAGTTTAGCACACTCTTTGTTGTTACTGTGGGGTCCTGAAGCACAAGGAGATTTTACCCATTGGTGTCAATTAGGTGGTCTGTGGACTTTTGTTGCTCTCCACGGTGCTTTCGGATTAATAGGTTTCATGTTACGTCAATTTGAACTTGCTTGATCTGTTCAATTAAAGCCTTATAATGCAATCGCATTCTCTGGTCCAATTGTTGTTTTTGTTTCTGTATTCCTTATTTATCCACTAGGTCAATCTGGTTGGTTCTTTGCTCCTCGTTTTGGTGTAGCAGCTATATTTCGATTCATCCTCTTTTTCCAAGGGTTTCATAATTGGACATTAAACCCATTTCATATGATGGGAGTTGCTGGTGTATTGGCCGCTGCACTACTATGCGCTATTCATGGTGCCACCGTAGAAAATACTTTATTTGAAGATGGTGATGGCGCAAATACATTCCGTGCTTTTAACCTAACCCAAGCTGAAGAAACTTATTCAATGGTTACTGTTAATCGCTTTTGATCTCAAATCTTTGGGGTTGCTTTTTCCAATAAACGTTGATTACATTTCTTTGTGTTATTTGTACCAATAACTAGTTTATGGATGAGTGCTCTTGGGGTAGTCGGTTTGGCCCTGAACCTACGTGCCTATGACTTCGTTTCTCAAGAAATCCGTGCAGCGGAAGATCCTGAATTTGAGACTTTCTACACCAAAAATATTCTCTTAAATGAAGGAATTCGTGCATGGATGGCAGCTCAAGATCAGCCTCATGAAAACCTTATATTCCCTGAGGAGGTTGTACCACGTGGAAACGCTCTTTAATGGAACTTTAGCTTTAACTGGTCGTGACCAGGAAACTAGTGGTTTCGCTTGGTGGGCCGGGAATGCTCGACTTATCAATTTATCTGGTAAACTACTTGGGCCCATGTAGCCCATGCTGGATTAATGGTATTCTGGGCCGGAGCAATGAACCTTTTTGAAGTGGCTCATTTCGTACCCGAGAAGCCCATGTATGAACAAGGTTTAATTTTATTTCCCCATCTAGCTACTCTAGGTTGGGGGGTAGGTCCTGGGGGGAGTTATAGACACCTTTCCATACTTTGTGTCTGGAGTACTTCACTTAATTTCCTTTGCAGTATTGGGCTTTGGCGGTATTTATCACGCACTTCTGGGACCTGAGACTCTTGAAGAATCTTTTCCATTCTTCGGTTATGTATGGAAAGATAGAAATAAAATGACTACAATTTTAGGTATTCACTTAATCTTGTTAGGTATAGGTGTTTTTCTTCTAGTATTCAAGGCTCTTTATTTTGGAGGTATATATGATACATGGGCTCCGGGGGGTGGAGATGTAAGAAATATAACCAATTTGACCCTTAGTCCAAGTATTATATTTGGATATTTATTAAAATCACCTTTTGGGGGAGAAAGGTGGATTGTTAGTGTGGACGATTTGGAAGATATAATTGGAGGGCATGTATGGTTGGGTTCCATTTGTATACTTGGTGGAATCTGGCATTTCTTAACCAAACCCTTTGCATGGGCTCGACGTGCACTTGTATGGTCTGGAGAAGCTTACTTATCTTATAGTTTAGGTGCTTTATCTATTTTTGGTTTTATTGCTTGTTGCTTTGTCTGGTTTAATAATACCGCTTATCCTAGTGAGTTTTACGAGTCCACTGGGCTAGAAGCTTCTCAAGCTCAAGCATTTTCTTTTCTAGTTAGAGACCAACATCTTGGGGCTAATGTAGGATCTGCTCAAGGACCTACAGGTTTAGGTAAATATCTAATGCATTCCCCGACTGGAGAAGTGATTTTTTGGGGGAGAAACTATGCGTTTTTGGGATTTGCGTGCTCCTTGGTTAGAACCTCTAAGGGGTCCGAATGGTTTAGACTTGAGTAGACTGAAAAAAGATATACAGCCTTGGCAAGAACGTCGTTCTGCGGCATATATGGTTCATGCTCCTTTAGGTTCCTTAAATTTCTTGGGTGGCGTAGCTACAAAGATTAATGCAGTCAATTATGTTTCTCCTAGAAGTTGGTTAGCTACTTCTCATTTTGTTCTAGGATTCTTCCTATTTGTAGGCCATTTATGGCACGCGGGAAGAGCTCGTGCAGCTGCCGCAGGATTTGAAAAAGGAATTGATCGAGATTTTAAACCTGTTCTTTCCATGACTCCTCTTAATTGAGACATGAGATCCAATGAAGTAGAAATCACTTTTATTTTACTATAAATATTGGGTTGAGTTGAGCGGGTCGTATTGAAATAATAATTTCTTTTCCCTTGTTTCTTAGTTTTTATCGAATCTTTTTTTTTCGATAGAAACTAAGAAAATAAACAAATCTATTCACCGAGAAAGAGGAGAGAGAGGGATTCGAACCCTCGATAGTTCTTTGTTGCGAACTATACCGATTTTCAAGACCGGGGCTATTAACCACTCGGCCATCTCTCCAAAAGCTAATTTATATTTTATCTTTATTCCACTGAATAGGACATGAGCATATAAATTGATACCCTTTATATTATCTATCCATGGTAAAGATATCCGATGTGAATCTATTTGTTTAGTTTTCTATCGGTATGTATGTAGGTGCATAATCCAGTATGCCTTTTTGTGAAGTAAAAAAAAAAAAAACTACCCTCAATCCATGCCTCAAAAGGGTTGATAATAAGTAAAAAAAAATCAATGAATTCATGAGAAAACCCTTATGCGTTTTTTTATTACAATTTTTTTTTTGTCAATAAAGGGATCAAGGGGTTGGGGGATCAAATGGTAAAGTTCTTTTGTTGGTAAATTGGAGGATTAGAAACATGACTATTGCTTTCCAATGAGCTATTTTTGCATTAATTGCTATTTCATTTATTTTATTGATTAGTGTACTTGTTGTATTTGCTTCTCCTGAAGGTTGGTCGAATAACAAAAATGTTGTATTTTCCGGTACATCATTATGGATTGGATTAGTGTTTCTAGTGGGTATTCTTAATTCTCTCATTTCTTGAAGCTCTATTTATTCTAGATCAAAAATGAAATAACCCCCAGAATTCTTTCAGATTGTCAGGCACATTAAAAATGGAATGGATAAGTTCCTAAAAATAAAGAAAACTATAACACATAATAAGGAGGGGTCAAACTTCTTTTATTGTAAAAATCTTATATCTTATATTATTTATATGGTGGTACATTGTAAAACTAAATAAATAAATAAAATAATAAGAAAAATAAATAGAATAAAATATAAAAAATGAAATCTAAAAATTTGAATTTGAAATATGAATATTTCAAATTAAATACTAAAAATCTATTTATTTATATGTCATCTATTAATTAATATAAAAATATAGAATATCTATCTGTATATCTATCTATATAGATAGATATAATTTATTATTAATTAGAACTTTCTTTTTTCTTAAAAAAGAAAGTAAATAAAAATATTTGATTGAATCATAATTTCAATTCGATTATATAGATACATAGAAAAAATATATATAATAATAGAAGTAGGAATTATTAATAGAAATTAATAGTAATATAAAATATTTTATTTAGAAGATAATATCTATTATAATAGATTATATCTATATAGATATAATCTATTATATACATTCATTTATTTTGAATTACCCTTAATAGAGTATCGGGTCGATCTCTGTACAAATAAAATAACATATCAAGTACACTAAAAACGCGGATATAGTCGAATGGTAAAATTTCTCTTTGCCAAGGAGAAGACGTGGGTTCAATTCCCACTATCCACCCCTACTTAGTTATTTAGTTATGTATTTAATAGTCATAGTAAGAAAAATGCTATAGAATTGACTGTGTATAATGTTGCGGAGACGGGATTTGAACTCGTGACCTCAAGGTTATGAGCCTTGCGAGCTACCAAGTTGCTCTACTCCGTGATAAAGAGAAGAATTGATAACTAAAGAACAAAAACAAAGATTGAATGCGTCCCTTTACCATATCTGTACAAATAGAATAAACCATTTATACATAATGGTAAAGGGACCCTCCTATGATCGCTGATAATAAAAATGAATAAAAAAATGAAAAGAATTTGGAATCCTTACTTATCTTACCAACTGGATCTTGTTGCACCGGGCAATAAACATGCATGAACCATTTCACGAAGTACGTGTCCGGATAATCCAAAGTCTCGATAATTAGCTCGCGGTCTTCCGATCGAAAAACAACGTCGATGAAGACGTATAGGTGCACTATTACGTGGTAGTGATTCTAATTTTCCATGAATTTCCCATTTATCACTTAACGATGGAACTTTGCTTATTTCTTTTTTTGAGGATTGGCGAATCAAATGATATTTCTGTTCCAATTTTTGTCTCTTCTTCTCCCTCTGAATCACACTTTTCCTTGCCATAGTGGTTCATTTCCTATTAGTATCAATGATAGAAGTCGGATCCTAGATGTATAAATGGCTTCCCTTCCCCATAGAAGGAAATGATATGCCAGATATAATAATAAAGAATTAAATTAACCGAATTTACCCGATGTAGAGGCAATTAAGAAGGATGCATAAGTAAATATATAACCTACGGAAAAGTGGGCTAGTCCAACCAATCTTGCTTGCACAATGGAAAGAGCCACTGGTTTATCTCTCCATCGAATCAAATTAGCCAAAGGTGTCCGTTCATGAGCCCATCCTAAAGTTTCAATCAATTCCTGCCAATATCCGCACCAGGAAATTAAGAACATAAATCCAGTAGCCCAAACAAGATGTCCAAACAAGAACATCCATGCCCAGACTGATAAACTATTCATACCAAAAGGGTTATATCCGTTGATAAGTTGTGAAGAGTTCAATCATAGATAATCTCTTAACCATCCCATCAAATAGGTAGAAGATTCATTAAACTGTGAAACATTACCCTGCCATAGTGTAATGTGTTTTTAATGCCAATAAAAAGTAACCCACCCAATGGTACTTAACATCCAGAAAACTGCCAAATAAAATGTGTCCCAAGCCGAAATATCGCAAGTACTGCCTCGTCCCAAGCCATCGCAAGGAAAACTATAACCAAAATCTTTTTTATTTGACATTAACTTAGAACCACGCGCATCCAAAGCACCCTTTACTAAGATCAATGTAGTTGCATGTAAACCAAGAGCAATAGCATGATGAACCAAGAAGTCTCTAGGCCCTATTGTTAAGAATAGAGAATTACTATTCTCATTAACAGCGTTTAACCAACCAGGCAACCATATGCTTCATCCTGCATTGAACGTCGGACTGTTCGTTGAAGATAAAAGTATATCGAACCCATAGGAAGTTTTACCATGAGCAGATTGTATCCATTGTGCAAATATAGGTTCAATCAAGATTTGTTTCTCTAGAGTACCAAAAGCAAGCATGACATCATTATGGACATAAAGTCCCAGAGTATGGAACCCCAGAAAGAGGCTAGCCCAACTTAAGTGGGATATGATAGCTTTTTTATGGTCTAACATTCTTGCTAAGACATTATCTTCATTCTGTTCTGGATTATAATCTCTAATAAAAAATATAGCTCCATGAGCAAAAGCCCCTGTCATAATGAAGCCCGCTATATATTGATGATGAGTATATAACGCAGCTTGAGTAGCAAAGTCTTGCGCTATAAACGCATAAGCGAGTAAAGAGTACATGTGTTGAGCTACCAAGGAAGTAATAACCCCTAAGCAAGACCTAGTTGAAAATGAATTGAATTATTGATTGTGTCATAAAGATCCTTATGTCCACGCCCAAATCTACCCCCCCCCCCCCCGGAGGAGTATGTGCTTCTAAAAGATCTTTTATATTGTGACCAATCCCGAAGTTAGTTCTATACATATGGCAAGCAACTAGAAAAATAAATGCAATAGCTAAATGATGGTGTGCAATATCGGTCAGCCATAAACTGAGTTTGCGGATGAAATCCCCCGAGAAGTGTTAGAATAGCAGTTCCTGCTCCTTGAGGGTTACCAAATATATGACTATTGGAATCGGGGTTTTGAGCATAAAGATTCCACTGACCTGTGAAAATGGACCTAATCCTTCAGGGTGCGGCAATATACTTAATAAATTATTCCATCGAACGTATTCCCCCCTGGATCCCGGAATAGCGACATGGACTAAATGCCCTGTCCAAGCCAAGGAACTGACTCCAAATAGTCCTAACAAATGATGATTGAGGCAGGATTCGGCATTTTTAAACCACGAAACGCTCGATTTCCATTTTGGTTGCAAGTGTAACCAACCCGCTATTAAAGATATAGTAGAAAGAAATAATAGAAAAAGAGCTCTAGTATAAAGATCCCTATTAGTACGTAAACCGGTTGTATACCACCACTGATAAACACCAGAATAGGCTATATTAACTGGGCCTAGAGCACCTCCTCGAGTAAAAGCTTCTATAGTCGGTTGACCAAAATGAGGATCCCAAATTGCATGAGCTATAGGTCTTACATGTAAAGGATCCTGTACCCATGCCTCAAAATTCCCTTGCCAAGCTACATGAAACAGATTCCCAGAAGTCCACAGAAAAATTATTGCTAATTGCCCAAAATGATAAGCAAAAATATTTTGATAAAGACGTTCCTCAGTAATATCATCATGACTTTCGAAGTCATGTGCGGTAGCAATACCAAACCAAATACGATGAGTAGTGGGTCTTGAGCTAAGCCTTGACTAAACCTTGGAAATCTTAATGCCATAATGATTTTCAAATCCTCCTAGCTATTATCCTACTGCAATAATTCCTGCTAAGAAGAATGCCCATGTTGTGGCAATTCCACCTAGAAGGTAATGTGTTACTCCTACAGCACGTCCTTGTACAATGCTCAAGGCTCTAGGCTGAGTAGCAGGAGCAACTTTTAATTTATTATGAGCCCAAACAATGGATTCAATAAGTTCTTGCCAATAACCACGCCCGCTGAATAGAAACATTAAACTAAAAGCCCATATAAAATGTGCACCCAAGAAAAAAAGACCATATGCAGATAATGAAGAACCATAAGATTGAATTACCTGGGATGCCTATGCCCATAAGAAATCACGGAGCCACCCATTAATGGTAACGGAACTCTGCACAAAATTTCCTCCTGTGATATGATTTACTATCCCTTGATCACTTATACTACCCCAAACATCTGACTGCATTTTCCAACTGAAATGGAATATTACTACCGAAATTGAATTGTACATCCAAAATAGTCCTAAGAAGACATGATCCCAAGCGGATACTTGGCATGTCCCCCCTCTTCCAGGTCCATCACAAGGAAAACGAAAACCTAGATTTGCTTTATCCGGTATCAATCGTGAACTACGAGCAAATAGAACACCTTTTAGGAGTATCAACACTGTTACATGAATTGTAAATGCATGAATATGATGGACCAAAAAATCCGTAGTTCCTAATGGAATAGATAACAAAGCAACTTTACTGCCCACTGCAACTAAATTATCACCCCCCAAGTCAAACTGGTACTTGTTGCACCAGTGGCTATTGTGCCTGGTGCTAAAGTGTGGGTATTTTGTATCCATTGAGCAAAGACCGGCTGTAATTGTATAGCGGTATCTGAAAACATATCTTGAGGACGCCCTAAAGCGCTCATGGTATCATTATGAATATACAAACCAAAACTGTGAAAGCCTAAAAATATACATACCCAGTTAAGGTGTGATATGATTGCATCGCGATGGCTAAGGACACGATCTAATAGATCGTTGTATTGAATAGTTGGATCATAGTCTCTTACCATAAAAATAGCTGCATGCGCAGTAGCACCGACTATGAGAAATCCACCAATCCACATGTGATGTGTAAACAATGACAGTTGTGTACCATAGTCAGTAGCTAGGTATGGATAAGGGGGCATAGAATACATATGGTGAGCTACAACAATGGTCAAAGAACCTAACATAGCTAGCTTAATAGATAATTGAGCATGCCAAGACGTTGTTAGGATCTCATATAGACCTTTATGACCCTGGCTCGTAAATGGACCTTTATGTGCCTCTAAAATGTCTTTTATACTGTGACCAATACCCCAGTTGGTCCTATACATGCGACCCGCTACCAAGAAAAGAATTGCAATAGCTAAATGATGGTGTATAATATCGGTCAGCCATAGACCTCCAGTTACTGGATCTAATCCTCCACGAAAAGTCAGAAATTCTGCGTATTTTGACCAATTCAAGGTGAAAAATGGGGTTGCTCCCTCGGCAAAACTCGGATAAAGCTGAGCCAAAAGATCCTGATTCAGGATAAATTCATGAGGAAGTGGAATCTCTTTGGGATCTACTGCAGCATTTAGAAATTGGTTAATTGGTAAAGATACATGTATTTGATGTCCTGCCCAAGAAAGAGACCCCAACCCTAGGAGCCCTGTCAAATGGTGATTCAACACAGATTCTACATCTTGGAACCAAGCCAATTTTGGAGCAGCTTTGTGATAATGAAACCAACCAGCAAAAAGCATTAAGGCTGCAAAGACCAATGCACCAATTGCAGTACAATAGACTTGTAATTCACTAGTTATTCCAGATGCTCTCCAAATCTGAAAAAAAACCATAGGTTATTTGTATTCCTCGGAACCCTCCCCCTACATCACCATTCAATATTTCTTGGCCCACTATTGGCCAAACCACCTGAGCACTAGGCCTAATGTGAGTAGGATCACTTAACCATGCCTCATAATTGGAAAAACGAGCACCATGAAAATACATGCCACTCAGCCAAAGAAAGATGATAGATAGTTGGCCGAAATGGGCACTAAAAACTTGTCGGGAAATCTCCTCTAAATCATTAGTATGGCTATCAAAATCATGAGCGTTAGCATGTAGGTTCCAGATCCAAGTAGTAGTATCTAGTCCCTTAGCTATTGTTCTTGAGAAATGACTAGGTTTTGCCCATTCCTCGAAAGAAGTTTTTATGGGATCTCTATCTACCAAAATTTTCACTTTTAGTTTCGGTGAGCGAATAATCATTGAGTCCTCCTCTTTCTAGACAACACATACAAAGAGACCTGCCAACATAAAACAGAATTAGTGAACTTATTAGAGATGTTTCTATTGAGTTTTGTTCTCTTCTATATCCCATCTATCTATTTTATATTTTCTTTAATTTAATCTATTTTATTTAGTTATTCACTAGAATAATTATGATCTCGAAGTCAATCCGGGGCAAGTGTTCAAATCTATTATGACATAGCAGTGGAGCGCTCAACAAACCTTTTTTAATCTTCTAAGACCTTTTTGCGAACTTTGAATGGAAGTTAAATAATTTTTTGTGCACCCTAATCTAATGTATTCATATTTTATTCAGAAGTTCCTAGATGGAACTAATTTTACCTTTTTTATAGAGAAAAAGTATTATTATGTACTTACTCTATTTCAAATCCCGTAAGCAGTCATTAGCATTCATTATTAGGCAATATCCCAGGCAACATACCGGTATTTTACTTATTTTTTATTTTTTTGAAAGGTCTATTTTCTTTTATTAATTTGATTGAATATTAGTTTGAATAGCAGAAAAAGGAGAAAAGTCTTTACTGTATCCACATATCGTTTATCTCTATGAAATACTAGCTATGAAATACTAGACGAAATCTAACAATTTTAAAGGGATATAATTAAATTCTGTAATTGGTCGTTCCTATAGAAATGATTTTTTAATTTAATTTGATTGATGGGGACAACAAACAAGAATTTATAACTATAGATATCTATCTATCTATCTATCTATATAGATAGATATAATTATAGATAGATAGATATAATTTAAGAAGAAAATAAAAGAAAAATAATAATAAAATAAATAGTGTTCTTATTCAAAACGCCCTGTGATCTTCAACCAATTATGTGCTTCAATATAATTACCGGGGGTAAGGGCTATAGCTTGTTTCCAATATTCAGCAGCTTGGTTAAACCAAGACTCTGCAACTTCCGAGTCTCCCTGTCGAATGGCCTGTTCTCCTTGGTCGGAATAGGTGAGTAAATTCCTTTCCTTAGAATCGTACTTGAGAATTTCCTGACTCATACGGCTCAGCAGTCAATTCTTTTTTTGTTCTATTATCTTGAAGTTAACTAAAAGAAAAAAAGAAGTTATTAACATAAGTTTCAAACTTGAGTTTTGACTAATAAAGAATTTCATCTTTTTTTAAGTTTTATCTTTTCTCCTACCTTCAGAAAAGGGAATAAAGCATCGGCATTAACACCCTCATTATCATTTTCTGAAAGGTAACTATCTCGATTTTATATATCATATACTTTTCTATATAATATATCCATTTCTATAGAATCTTGGAAAAAGTCTTTTCTTTCTTATTTATAAAGTAAAGAGAAAATACTTTCTATCTTTGGGATTTGATACTACACCGCTGCTCAAAATATCGGGGGATCTACTTTATTACATAAGTGGATTCCTGACTTTTCTATCATGAGATAAGTAAGCAGTTTTTATTGTATCGGTTCAAAATCGTGTTAATTGATCCTTACGATGCTTCCTTTATCAATTAGATCTTTTATCCATAGAAAAAGGGGGTATCTAGACATATTGATTTCTTCATATTTTTTGACTTCTATGAAGTTTCATTCTTTGCTACAGCTGATAAAAATCGTTGTTTTGGACGATATATGTATATGTAGAAAGCCTTTATTTCTAGTATTTATTATATTAGTATTTGTGGATTTGCTTAATCTTTTCTTTTTTCTTTCTATAGCGGAGATAGTCGCACGTAATGACAGATCACGGCCATATTATTAAAAGCTTGGGGGTAAGAATGGGTTTCGTTCGAGTGCCCAAAAATAATATTCCAAAGCTTTAGTATGTTCTAAGTTACTTGTGTGGATAAGGCCTATGTTATAAAGTATATAACTTCAATCATAGGGATCAATTTCCAGTCGCATAGCCTCATAATAATTCTGTAAAGCTTCTACATAATTTCCTTCAGATTGAGCTGACATCCGTTATGGTCGTCATTCAGTTCAAAGAATCTCCGCTCCAGAACCGTACGTGAGATTTCATCTCATACGACTCCTCCCTTATGTGTGTAATGATAAAAATACATAGAATAAAAAAAGATTGCAATATTCTCATTATCAATTGAACAGGGCTAGTGTTTTTACAAAAAATCTCTAGCCAACCTTCCTGTAAAAAATTCTTTCTTAACATTAAATATGTTGGTACTGGATAAAAAAAAATAGTAACTCCAACAATTTCTTTGTCCTCAACTCTGCTTAATTTCGCAGAATTAGTCACCTCAATAATCTTCGATGGTTATATGGGTATCCAAAATATGAACGAGATGGATATTTATTGTCCCAACCATTCTTGTTTGTCCCAATCTCGATAAGACATGGATATCTATCTATATATAGATACAAAGTTTTTGTGTTCTTGATTCCCAAGCGTAGTGCTTCTTTCCCAATGCTGCCTATCAGTACTACTAGTAGGTTAGGGTTAACCTAACCACACAAGTATAGGTATAACCTTTCGCTTAATACTATAAACCTAAAGTTCAAGCATATGAGGCTGCATTAATCGAGGATACACGACAGAAGGAACTAATCCTTTTATTTATAAATTTCACCTTCAGCAAGCGCGGGCTTTTTCCATTTTTTTACCGATTTCGGTAAAAAAAAATATAGAATCAAATCGCACCATCTCTATAATAAGTGAATGCCTTTTTATCTCCCAAAGTTGTCGGAATTATTCATAATAAGATATTGGCTACAATTGAAAAGGTCTTATCAATAAAATTTTCATTTATTCGAGATCTAGGCATAGGTAAAAATCCATTCTATAATTTAATTAATTATCGTGTGAGAAATAAATCCCACAAATAAAGGAATTGTACAATACAGTGCGAAATAACGTAAAAACATACTCATTAATCAAATTTGTTTATCCTAAGACTTCGTAGGAGGTTTTTTTTATAATTTTTCTTTCTATTTTTATAGTTTGAATAGGTTTTATGCATTTATCAAAAATATGAATGATTCACTATTCACCTGATTTTTGGACATCATTATGTAGGAGAGATGGCCGAGTGGTTCAAGGCGTAGCATTGGAACTGCTATGTAGGCGTTTTGTTTACCGAGGGTTCGAATCCCTCTCTTTCCGAATCTTAACCAAATCCATCAATGCATACCATTATTTTAAATTTTTTTGATATGGACTCTTTATTCATAATTTTTCCGTAATACAAAAAATAGTTGAAAAAAGTGGGCAAGGAATGACAATTTTACCATATCCAAGTCTAGGATATATGAATGGTGGAAAATCCTCGTATAAAAACTCTTGTTATTTTAGTTAAGTTTAAGTCTGACGAGAATAATATTCTACAACCAGTAATTCATTTATTTTCTATTATTTGATTGATTAATTGGAATGGGTGAAGAGTCAAATGATTTGGCAATTTCTCACGGGGGGCTGAATCAAGATAATTTTGACTCAGACTTTTCGATTTTTGTTCATCCTTCGCTGTAATAATATCTTAAGGTTTGCAACGATAACTTGGTATATCCACTATACGACCATTAACTAAAACATGTCTATGGTTAATTAATTGGCGGGCTTGAGGAATAGTCGCAACCATACCCAATCGAAAAAGTATGTTATCCAAGCGCATTTCAAGTTGTTGTAATAAAACCTGACCAGTTGATCCTTTAGCTTTGTCGGCGATACGAACATATTTAAGCAATTGTCGTTCTGTAAGACCATAATGAAAACGTAATTTTTGTTTTTCTTCTAAACGAATACGATATTGAGACTTTTTACTGGAGTGCGATTGATTTCTAAGTTCGCTTTTGACTGTTGGCCTTTTACTAGTTAGTCCTGGTAAACACCCCAGACGGCGTATTTTTTTGAAACGAGGTCCTCTGTAACGTGACATAAAGACTCCTTTTTTTTAATGGAAAATCTTATAAATCAAAATTAAAACTAAACTAAATGAAAAATATTATAAATGAAGCGAAATCTACTAAAGTATTATACTACAAAGAAGAATTAGACGAATTCTATCAATATCCGAACTTTATTCTATTGTATATAAAAAAAACAAAAAAGTAGGTTATTTTCTTGATTTGTTCCACAAAGATCGAACTCTCCCAATTTTTTATTTTTAAAATTTTTTATTTATAAAAAAGATATTCTCAATTATGTAAAAAATCGAAAACAAATTGAGAAAAGTCGGCTATCGGATTCGAATCGATGACCAAATGCGATGCTCTAACCTCTGAGCTAAGCAGGCTAACATAACCAAAATATGCGTATGCATAGGAATTTAATAAATGAGATCTTAGTTATAAATTGTTAGTTATTTATAACATAATTCAAATTAATACAAACATAGAAAATATAGAATATCGAATCCAATATTTCTTATTTATATTATTTATTTGATATTTTAGTACATAACATAAAGTGCAAGATAGGGATTAATAATTAATATTAATATAATAAATTTTGATCTATTTACCAAATAGATATATATATATATATATATATATATATATATATATTTGATTATTTCAAAAATATTATTATTTCAAAGTAAATTTTAGTAAATAATTAGGAATTTCATATTTCTAAATGAATGTCTAATTCTACATTAAAAGAATGGTTATTTATAGCCATTAGATTCGTTTTAGTTCTATCAATTCTATATGAATAAATGGATTGTTTATTTCAACAAAAACTAAAAAAAATGAAAATTTTCATTTTTTTTGGTTTTTGTTATAGAGAGTTTGTATCTGTTTGCTTTAAGGAAAAAAGAAAAAAATGAAAGAAAGAGAAAAGCCCAACTCAGATCATAATAAAAGATTCCCATGTTTTCATTCGGAAAGATAAGATAAAAAAACTAAGATGAAAAAAAAAAGAATCGACCATTCGAGTATTCCAAATTGCATGAAAAAATAATAGAAGTAGGGGCATAGAATAGAAATAGATATGTGGTATATATATGTGTATATTGAATTGTGAATATATAGATAATAGAATCATTTCTAATTCTAGCAAATAATGGTATCGAGTATAGATGAAAGAAAATCAATAAAATAGGAGAAAACATTTTTTAATATAAAAATATGTATTTAATGAATTCAAAAGTTCCCGCATAATTCTCATAATAGAAATGAAAAAAGCATTATAATGAGATTCAAATATCAAATAAAAAAAAGAGGGGGATATGGCAAAATTGGTAGACGCTACGGACTTAATTGGATTGAGTCTTGGTATGGAAACTTACCAAGTGAGAACTTTCAAATTCAGAGAAACCCTGGAATTCACAATGGGCAATCCTGAGCCAAATTCTGTTTTCCGAAAACAAAGAAAAGTTTGAAAAGTGATAATAAAAAAGGGATAGGTGCAGAGACTCAATGGAAGTTGTTCTAACAAACGGAGTTGATGATTTTTCCTTTTTGCATTAGGAAAAGAAACCTTCCATCAAAATTCCAGGAATGGATCAAAGATAAACATATATATACTGAAATACTATTTCAATTGATTGATGAAGATCCTTTTGTGATAAAAATATTCACAAATGAAAGATGTGAATCAAATCAATTCCAAGTTGAAGAAAAGATGGAATATTCATTGATCAAATTATTCACTCCATCATAATTTGATAGATCCCTTGAAGAACTGATTAATCATACGAGAATAAAGATAGAGTCCTATATTTTACTGTCAATACTGACAACAATGAAATTTATAGTAAGAGGAAAATCCGTCGACTTAAGAAATCGTGAGGTCTCAAGTCCCTCTATCCCCAAAAGGCTTGTTTAACTTTCTAATTTTTTCCCCATATCCTTTCTATCTTTAAGTCGTTATTTATGTGTTTTGTTCAGTTTATTCTTTCACAACTAAATTGGAATTTGTCTTTTTATTTTCAAAATTTTCTTATCATAATTACAAGTCACAAGTTTTGAAATATATATGTGAAACACAGAGAATTTTTTTTAATGATAAACGTACAAATGAATATCTTATTTTTGAGCAAGGAATTCTCATATGCGTGATTAACAAAACAATACAAAATAATTACTACTACTGAAACTAACTTACAAACTTTTATTTTTCGTCTTTTTTTTTTTACTTAGTTGATATAGATTCATTGACATATACTCCAGTAATCTTTTAAAATAAAAATGAGTTTTGTGCTTCAAGAATGGTAGGGATAGCTCGATTGGTAGAGCAGAGGACTGAAAATCCTCGTGTCACCAGTTCAAATCTGGTTCCTGGCACATGATTCATTTGTATGAGTATCTATTTAAGTATTTGTAGATATATTTTTCCTAGATGATTAAAGAATAGATGCGTTTTTTTAGGTATATTCGCTGAATATATAATGAGTTCTTTATTTATTTGATTTTGTTTACCTTTTTTCTGCACTGCAAAAAACATGCTTCTATTTCGACAATATTCGAATGGTTTAATTAGTTGGTTGAAAGACCTAAAAGTCTAGTCTAAGAGAGTTCAGGGGTGGAGTGGGAATATTAAAAATTCATCTTAGATGGATTACACAAAAAGAATCGAGCCCATTTCTTTGTGTTTTTTTATTTCCGTTTTCTTCATCTCCTTTGATGTTACTATTTCTTTTTCGTGGCCATATAATTGTTGATGTTGATGTGCACGTTAGAAAGTTCATGATAAAGAATTTTTGCAGTTCATCCTATTTATTTTATTGGCTTGACTCATAAGAAATAAGTATTGTTCATATTTTAGAATCTTAAAGAACTCCTATCCCATTTTTAATCCCTATATTATTATATTATTTATGAATTTTGTGATTTCTCACATACATAATAAGACGTGAATGATACTTCCATTATTCTGTCGGATTTAATGTCAATTACTTTGTCTGATCTATAAGAGAATGTACTGATATTCTTTGAATATCAGGGGTTGTAGAAGTTTGGACTAGTTTCTTATTTTTATCATTTAGTGAGCATCTTGTATTTCATAAAAATTTGGGGCGATATAATCTTTACGCAAAGGCCATCCTATCCAACTTTCGGGCATTAAAATACGTCTCAGACGCAGATGATTATCATAAGAGATTCCCAACATATCATAAGATTTCTTTTCTTGAAAATCCGCACTTTTCCAAACCCAAAAAATCGAAGGAATTATGGGATTTTTTCTTGGACAAATATTTTTATGCATACCTCTTCGGGTTGATCTACACCATACTCTACTCTCGTAAGATGATATACACTAGCTAATAGTCCTCCTGGTGCTACATTATAGGCACATTGGGAACGTAGATAATTATAACCATATACATATAAAGTGACAGCAATGGAATGCCAATCCTCGGGCTTTACTTGTAAAGTCTCTATTCCTTGGTAATCGAAACCCAATGATCTATGAATTAGTCCATGTTTGACTAGCCAAGAAGACAAACGTCCTTGCATTTTTTTGCTTCTCCTTGATTTTTTTATGAATTTGGTATTAGTATTTCCTATTTACATTACGATGAAATTTTTAAAAATGGAATTGCTATTTATTATTGTAGTTTAAAAAAAATGTGTCAGATGGTATCTCTGAAGTATATGGCAGTTGATAGAATAATTCTTGACCATAATTGCCGATATGAGTACTGTATCCAACATGAAACTTGTGGTTGGTTGTAAAACATCTATTCTCTCGTTGAGAACTCATTTTGTAACAACCGTGGGCTATCTCTTTATTGGGCTTACCCCTCAAGAACCTTCCCACGCACTGCACTCATGGACTTCCCCGGGGACCAACGGGGTTTTATGCCTTCCGCGGGAATCGAACACGGTGCCTAGTCCCCTTAAGCTAGCTCAATTGGTGTAGTGGGAATCCACGAACACAACTACTTAAGGGGACTAGGTACCTTGTTCGATTCCCGCGGAAAGGCATAAAACCCTGTTGGTCCCTGGGGAAGTCCATGAGTGCAGTGCGTGGGAAAACTCTTGAAGGGTAAGCCCAATAAAGAGATAGCCCACGGCTGTGACACATTTGATCTTCATAGATTTCTCAAGATATTTTCTTACGAAGTTTAGTTATAGCATCTATAATGGCCTCCAGTTTAGGTGGATAACCCGACAAATAGACATCCACTGGAATTAGTTTATCCACGCCCCGAACAGTACTATAAGAATCGGTACTAAACATCCCCCCCCCCCATAATTGTACAAGCTCCCATAGCAATAACATATTTTGGTTCGGGCATTTGTTCATATAATCAAACTAAAGAAGGAGCCATTTTCATAGTTACTGTGCCCGCTATTAAAATTAGGTATGCTTGTCGAGGACTCGATCGTGGTACTAGTCCATAACAATCAAAGTCGAATCGTGATCCTATTAATGAAGCAAATTCAATGAAGCAACAACTAGTACCATAGAGAAGCGACCATAAACTGGATAATCTTGACCAATTTGAAAGATCATTTAATGTAGTTGAAATAACTTAATTTTTGGTTGTTTGATCAAGTAAGGGAAACTCAATGGAATTCATAATTGTCTCAATATTTTTTTCTAATTGTCTAAATAGTCAAGAATTAAGACCATTCTAATGCCCCCTTTCGCCATCCATAAACTAAACCAACAATTAGGATAAGCACGAATATGAAAGCTTCTATAAATACGGATACCCCTAATACATCGAAACTCATTGCCCTTGGATAAAGAAAAACCATTTAAACATCAAAAACAACAAAAATGAGAGCAAACATATAATAACGGATTTGAAATTGTAACCAAGCATTGCCTATTGGTTCTATTCCCGATTCATAACTAGAAAGTTTCTCTGGTCCCTTGCTAATCGGGGTTAAAATTCCAGAAATTAGAAATGCCAAAATTGGAATAAAACTAGATATTATTAGAAATGTCCAAAAAATATCATATTCGTAAAGAAGAAACATAAACGTACTCCCCTAAATGTGGAAAATATACCGGATTAGTATTAATTATTAGTCTAAAGTCTAAATTTTTTTAGACTAGTATCTGAATATACATTATTATTCTATCAAATATTAATATGTTCGGATAGAAATTTACAAATTCTTTCTATTCTATTATTATTTAGTAATAGTGATGAGATATATTCGATCATATTATTAGTATCTGTAGGAATATTAGGGCTATACGGACTCGAACCGTAGACCTTCTCGGTAAAACAAATCAAACTTATTATTATCTAAATGATTTGAATTGTTTTAAAAACCCAACGTGCATTTTTTTTCATTGAGCTTTTTCATTAACTGGTAGAAATATTAGTTAGTCCACCATCTTTTTTCTTGACAGAAAGAATAAAGAGATGATTCCCTATGCTCTGATTTTTTTATTTGGATTACAATCTAAGAGCACTACCAAAGTGTTTCAAAGAAGGATTATCTTTACGTAGGTCTGTTTATGGCCTAGATCAACTTAAGTTAAATGGACTCTTTATCTACCTACTAAAATTAAAATATAAGATAGGAAATGACACTTTATACACCTTAAAGTTCATAAGATAGGAAGAAAAGATAATCTTTTTTAGGTCCCTATACCCGCATTATGCCTAGCATTGACGAGAAATGGGTATTCACCTTATCAATATCTCAAATCAATGATGGATTCTATTTTATGGCTAAACCCTTTGTCAGGCTATTGTTCTCTTGTTTTGTTCCTTAAAATGGAGTAAGACATCGATTTCTTACTATAAGATAAACTCTTTTGATTACAAGATGAACTCCTCTGGAAAAAAAAAAACATTGGCGCTCGTGTAAACGAGGTGCTCTACCTAACTGAGTTATAGCCCTTGTGCTTTTGATACATATTTTATCATAGTATGTAGATAATTTCTTGTCAAAATGAATATTACACGATCCAATCCCTTGAACGGATATTGCATTGGTATTGCTTCTAAATAATATTACATTTATAATCAATTGATCTGATAGATAGGTACCATCCATTTTTTTCGGGGAGGGGGGGGGGGGGGGGGGGGGGCTTGATAAATGACCTACTTAACTCAGTGGTTAGAGTATTGCTTTCATACGGCGGGAGTCATTGGTTCAAATCTAGTAGGTAAAGTATAGTTAGAACTTATTAGATACCAGAGTCAATGGTATCTAATAAGTTTTTCTACTCAGAGTCTTACTGTTTAATTTTCAATTTTTTAGTTATTCCGATATTCGGATGCATCTTATGAAATCACATTTATAGCCTCTAGTCGTGTTTAGGGGTGTGCAAAATAACCGGTTCGGACCGAACCGGTTTGTAACCGAACCGAACCGAACTGGTTTGCAGCAGAACCGATCTTGAAAAAACAGAACTGAATTGTTGTAAAAACAAAATCAGTTCGAACCGAACTGTTTCTACAAAAGCAGTTCGGTTCACTTATAACCGAACTGTTTCTACAAAAGCAAATTCTCGAGTCTCGACTCTCACGTCTGAGCACACTGAGTTTTCACTCTTCTCTTCAATTTCACTATTCTCGAGTCTCGACTCTCACGTGCGAACCCTAAACTGCAATTCGCAATTTCGAATCACTCTCGTCTCTTCAAATTGCAATCTCGTGGATTCACTCTTCTCCTTGCAAACGGCCAAACCCTCCGAGTTTATGATTCACTGAGTCAGATCAAGTTGAAGCTGGATGCATTTGAGAGGTAATATGAAATTTTTGCAATTGGGTAATGAAACTGATATTTTTATTGAATTACTAATAGAAACTGAAATTGCATAAGTGAAGCTAACTATGTTGGGTTTTATGGTGTCAAGAACTCTCTGCTTTCTGGTCGTTTCTAATTTTACTTTGTTTTTTGTGGTTGAGTCAACCTTGATAATTGATGTTACTTCATTATCGTTTCTTTTCTTTTGTTGAAATAATCATTCTCTTGCGTATCGCATTTGGGGGGGGGGAGTTGTAATTTTTAATGCATTTTGAATGGAATCTTATTGAAACTGCACCAGTTGAATTCTGATGGTGTAGTTAGGATTCCGACACTTGAGTTAGTGTTTGCAAGAGGAAAATAAGTGTGTAAAAGTTAGAGCCCTATATGACCAATTTATATTCTTCTCCCGTATGCTATGGTAGTATTTTTTTATATGAGATGTGAAAAATGCTTCCAAAGGTGAATCGTGTGAAATTGGTTGTGTCTGCTAACAAAGAATGGGATTTGATTCGATGCTTCGCAGCTGTTTTAAATTTGGTGCTTGTGGATAAGGTATTGAGTTTGAGGGTACTGAAGTAAGGCATTAGCTTGATTCATTATCCCAGGCCTAAATCCTCTAAATATGGGGTGTAGAATAGTTGTAAAAAGTGATATAAAAATATTGAACAAATAGAATTTTCTTTAATAGCCAAAAGGTTGGTGTTTGTTGAGATGCAGTCAAACCTGTATTGCAATTAATCGTGTGTTTCACTGTTTTGCAACCCCCATGCAATTCTATTCTGCTAATCTTATTTCATTTTGATCTCAAGCTTTACTCAGGATATAGTTACTTGAAGGAGTAAAATGTTATTCTTACTATACCACCATTGAAAATGTTGATATCATTTATTCATCCTTCTATGTCCCTTTATCATGGAAACAAAACAGTCTGTCTGTCTGTCACCCAAGTGAACTTTTATGCAAGTCTTTCCAAGGTGACTTTCGTGGTGACTCAATTCACAGATAGCTTTGTCCTCTGGGAAGATGAGAAATTATACTTATGATGGGATTTCACCAATCACAATAGTAGCATTGCAGTCTCACTCTCACATCCCAATCTTATTTTGACAGAGACTGTCTTCAATTTGGACATCTTAGCTAAAGGGAATTTGCCTTCAAATAGCATATGTAGTTTTAAATTGGGAAGCTCTGTGCTATCTTACAATCTATTAATAGAAAAAGCGAATCTTTTGTGTTCAAAAACTACTATAGCTTAACAATCTAAGTTACTGGAATTTTTGACATCTTCCCTAACAAAACATTAGCGAACTAGTTTTAATGGTTTGTAGTATTCATACAGAAACTGTTGCCAACAAATTGAGAAGAGAAGATTAGATAATGGTTGGAAATAGGATTACAATGAAGAATGTTCATTTTTCTCTTTTGGATAAAAAGAACAGCAAACTTTTAAGTTTTTGAGGGTGTTTGGCCAGAGAACAGTTAGTCATCATATTCTGTCATTTGATTTGATCTTCCGGACTTGAGGGAGAATTACAATTTAGGAACTTGTGAAGATTTGAAATATTAATGAAGAGAGTGTTAAATTAACGTGTTTAACACATCATAAACAACTCTGAATTTGGTTAATTTTTAATTTGGTTACTGTTGTCAAATAGGAAATATTTAAGCAACTAAATACTACTCTTGAATTTGTTTTCCTTGCTTCTTTTTTCTGAAGGTATCTAATCATGTTGATGAATATGTGCTCTGTGATTAACATTTCTTGTATGCAATTATGCAAAATGTGTGCCACTTGCATCAAGTACCTCCATATTCCATTTTTGATCTCTGGTTATTATGTGTGAGTATATATATGTTTGTATAACTGCAAAGACACTGATCATGGCTTGCTCCATCTATGTAATGCTTCAGCAAGATGTTGAAGGAAAAAAATACTATCAATTTGAGTTCATTGCTCAGGCTCCCAACCTGTATTGCAAGTAAATATATGATGAAGTTGAATATGTCTGGACATATAAAAATTTCTTATGATATAATATAATTGCTTCTTCTGAGCAAAGGTATCAATCCATTGTTTGTGTCTTTGATGTTATTTCAACAATTGGCTATTTGTTATTTTAATTTATTGCTGCTAACTGGTTTTAATTTTACTCTACGGATTTTCTCCCTTAGACAGAGTTTTCAGGTTCATTGAAACTGCTGTATGTTTTTCCTGAACTGGCCTTGAAATATGTAATTGCAAATTGCTATTCGTTCTTGTCTTGATTTCTATGACGGGATTATGTTGTTTTTTTGTTGTAATACCTTGGCGTGAAAGAACTTCAAATTGAAGGTCTTGCCGTTTCTTTGGACTGTTTCTGTGACATCCATCCGGCCCAAAATGAGGGTGATAGATGTGATTTTCTCCTGGGATTATTAGATCAAATTGACTCATGACTAAATTAATTTGTTTGGTTAATTTTTTATTATGTCCAGACATATTTATACAATTTCCTGATATTTTCATTTTGTTCTGCAGAATCACACTGATACGTCCTATAATACAATAGCTATTTAGGTTTTACTGCCAGAGGGATCCAAAGACCCACAACTGAGATTCGTTTTTTGAGTAAAGCAACATCTAGAGCCTAGAGGTATCTGTGATTTCTCATCATATTTATACCAAAGATTGTGGTATAAGACTAGTCATTTTAGTCTTAGCTATTTTAGACTTTTCTGCCTATCAGTTGTGATCACTGCTGTAATTTTAGTATTAGCTGTTTTTTTAATGCTTCTTAGGTTTGAAAGAAAGTTGACAAAATGTTATATTTTTTGTAGATGGATGAACAAGATGATATGTTGGCCTCTGACACCGGGGAACAAATGTTGCCGCCTCGCTCTGTAGGACGTAAAAATCAATCCATTGTATGGGATCACTTTGATAAATTGCCTGCGCCCAACCATCTTATGCAAGCTAAATGTAAGCATTGTGATGCTTTGATTAAATATGGGAGTGGAACAAGTGCCATGCATACTCATTTATCTAGATGCAAGAGTAACCCAGACAATGGGAGCAAAAAGCAAAAATCAGATTCATCCACAACGGCCATTTCTTCTCCTTCCTTGCCTAAGATTGACCAAGAGGCGTGCCGGAATGCACTGATTAAAATGTTTGTGGCAATGGAGCTCTCCTTCCGAATGGTTGAGCATGAAGCCTTTCGGGAATTTTTGAGCATTGTAGCACCCTTTCTTGTTGTCATCTCACGCACTACCTTGGCACGTGATGTTCTTAAACTTTGGAGTAGTGAAAAAGTAAAGTTGAAGAACTTTCTTTCCCGACACTGTCATAGGATTTGCCTCACTACAGACACTTGGACTTCATCACAAAATCTGAATTATATGAGTTTGACGGCACATTTCATTGACAACGACTGGAAGTTGCAAAAGAAGGTTATAAATTTTTGTCAAGTCTCAAGTCACACAGGGAAGAATTTGGCTTTAACAGTTGAGAATTGCTTAAGTAGTTGGGGGCTAACTCGTGTTCTTACACTGACAGTTGATAATGCCTCATCAAATGATAAAGCCATTGAATATCTGCATAAGAGGCTAATGTCTTGGAATCGTCTGGCTCTGAGTGGAGATTATCTTCACACGCGTTGTTGTGCCCATATTATTAATTTGATTGTGCAAGAAGGTTTCAAAGAAGATATTGATGCTATCTGTAAAATTCGAGCTGCTGTCAAATATGTAAGATCTTCCCCTTCTAGATTGGCTACATTCAAGGATTGTGTTGCACAGGAAAACATTGAATATAAAGGCCTTGTTTGCTTAGACGTGGAAACTAGATGGAATTCTACTTACTTGATGTTGGAGGCTGCATTAAAGCATCAGAAGGCATTTGAAGAGTATGAGCTGCGAGATAAAAAATATCTCCATATAGCTCCTTCATATAGTGATTGGGAATTTGTGCGTTCGATCTTGCCATTCTTGAAGTTGTTCCATGATGCTACTGTACGCATTTCTGGTTCAGCTTATGTGACTAGCACTATGTATATGTTTGAGGCCTTTGGGATTGGAAGGAAAATCAAGCAAATGTCTACTTCCATGGATGTGAATGTGAGTGTGAGAATGATGGCTGGCAGAATGAAGGAGAAATATGATAGATATTGGGGCAATCCTGATCGTCTAAACATGCTATTGATGATCGCTCTTGTGTTGCATCCAAGATACAAATTAAAATTTACAAATTGGCTCATTGCTCAAAGTTTTGATGGTGAAATGGGTGAAGTGACATGTAAGTTGAAAGATAAAGTGGAATCTAGCTTGAGATCACTTTTTGAAGAGTATAGTGGTGGTGGAAATGAGTTTGAAGCTAGCTCACAGGAGACTCGACCTAGTGAAGGAGGTAGTAGTGATGATCCTTATGGCTTTAACCAATTTTTTCGATCAGCTGGGTCTAATAAATCTGAATTAGATAAATACCTGGATGAAGCCTTAGAAGAGAGTCAGGGAGATTTGGATGTTTTGAATTGGTGGAAGCTAAACTCAGGTCGATTCCCGACTCTTGCAAACATGGCAAGAGATGTGCTTGCTATACCTGTCTCTACTGTGGCCTCTGAGTCTGCATTTAGTACTGGAGGAAGAGTGCTTGATCCGTATCGTAGTTCTCTTACACCAAAAATGGTGGAAGCACTTGTTTGCACACAAGATTGGATCAAACGATCACCATCGCCATTGCCTTCAAATGAAAATGAGGATTTTTTGGAGTTTGAGAGAGTTGAAGAAGGTAACAAGATTTTTTTTTCTAAGGTAGTTTTATGTACTTATTGTAATATGAATGATATATAAAGTTTTTTTTTTCATGTTGCAGAAATTGTTCCCTCATTGGACATTAGTTACCCAGCCTCCTCTACCTTTACACTTGATGATGACTGAAGATTGAAGAATGAAATACGCTTCTTTTTAATTTCTTTTAGTTATTAGGATTGTTATGTACTCAGTTATATGATGACCTTGTAAGTTTGTGTTCAACCATTTCTCTCTCTTTTGGTGGTTAAGTAGATTGATTCGCTTGGTTAGTTGCTGAATTAGTTTTTAGAGATGTTCCCCTTCGTGGGTATATTTGAAGTTTGGATCTTATTTTATCCTTTTTTGGTACTTATCAATTATGACTTCTCATGTTTAATTGTTTAAATTTCTGTTCAGTAACAAGAACATATTTATGAATAATTATACATAGGTCATGAAGTTTGTTGTCTTTTTTCCCATTTTTTTATTTTTTAAAACCGGTTCGAAACCGGTTCAGAACAGGTTCGGTTCTTAAACCAGTTCAAAACCGGTTCGGAACCAGTTCAATTCAGAACCGGTTCTGAACCGGTTTTTAAAAAACAGTTCGGTTCCGAACCGGTTCGAAAAAACAGTTCGAAAAATTGGATTTAAAAACCGAACCTATTAAACCAGTTCGGTTCGGTTCGGTTCGATTTTTTTACCGAACCGGTTTTTGCACACCCCTAGTCGTGTCCTAGCTCGTCTAAGAGCTAGATTTGCCTCAATTGTTTATCTCTTGCCTTCTGCCTTATTCAAATTAGCTTCTGCTATTTAAGAGTTTGTTGTACTTCTTGTGGATCAATGTCACTACTCTTTTCCGCATCATTTACTAAAACAGTGATCTCATTATTGTTTATTCTAGCAAAACCGCCCATCAGAGCCATCGTTAACCATTGGTCTTTAAGAAGACGTATTCTCAAAATACCGATATCTATAGTTGTGGCAATAGGCGCATGATTTGGTAATACTCCAATTTGTCCGCTATTAGTAGATAAAATGATTTCCTTCACTTTCGAATCTCAAACAATTCGATTGGGGGTTAGTACACAAAGATTTAAAGTCATTTCTTCAAATTGCTCCCCATTTCTAAGTTCGTAGCCTTCGCAGTAGCTTCATCGATATTACCTACCAAATAAAAGGCTTGTTCAGGAAGACCATCTAATTCTCCAGAAAGAATCAATTTAAACCCTCTAATTGTTTCTGCTAGACCAACATATTTTCCCGGCGAACCGGTAAAAACTTCTGCTACGAAAAAAGGTTGTGATAAGAAATGCTCAATTTTTCATGCTCTTGCTACGGTTAAGAGATCTTCTTCGAATAATTCGTCCAAGCCAAGGATAGCTATAATGTCTTGAAGTTCTTTGTAACGTAAAGTTTGTTTAACTCTTTGTGCAGTCTCATAATGTTCTTCACCAACGATTCGAGGTTGGAGCATAGTTGAGGTTGAATATAAAGGATCTACTGCTGGATAGATACCTTTGGCCACTAATCCTCTTGATAGTACAGTAGTAGCATCTAAATGTGCAAATGTCGTAGCAGGGGCGGGATCGATTAAATCGTCTGCGGGTACATAAACTGCTTGAATAGAAGTTATGGACCCCTCTTTGGTAGAAGTGATTCTTTCTTGTAAAGAACCCATTTTAGTACTAAGAATGGGTTGATAACCCACAGCAGAGGGCATTCGACCCAATAAGGAAGATACTTCAGATCCTGCTTGGACGAAGCGGAATATATTGTCGATAAATAGAAGTACATCTTGTTCGTTGACATCTCGAAAATATTCCACCATAGTCAAGGCAGTTAAACCAACTCTCATACGAACTCCGGGCAGTTCATTCATTTGACCATATACTAAAGCTACTTTTGATTCTGCAATATTTTGTTCATTAATTACTCCAGATTCTTTCATTTCCATATAAAGATCATTTCCCTCACGAGTACGTTCACCTACTCCGCCAAATACAGATACACCTCCATGAGCTTTGGCAATGTTATTGATCAATTCCATAATCAGTACTGTTTTACCCACTCCAACTCCACCGAAAAGTCCTATTTTTCCTCCATGACGATAAGGAGCTAAAAGATCTACTACTTTTATTCATGTTTCAAAAATGGATAATTTTGTATCTAATTGTATAAAAGCAGGGCCAGATCTATGAATGGGAGATGTTGTGCGAGTATCTACGGGACCTAAATTATCAATGGGCTCTCCAAGCACGTTGAAAATTCGGCCTAGAGTTGCTTCACCTACTGGAACACTCAGGGGAGCTCCTGTGTCACTCACTTCCATTCCTCTCGTTAGACCATCTGTAGCACTCATAGCTACAACTCTAACTCGATTATTTCCTAATAATTGTTGTACTTCACAAGTCACGTTAATTTGTTGACCAATGGTATCTTGACCCTTAACTACTAGAGCATTGTAAATATTAGGCATCTTCCTTGGGGGGAAAAGCTACATCTAGTACCGGACCAATTATTTGGGCGATACGTCCCAGACTTTTTTTTCAAGCGCAGAAACCTCAGGACCAGAAGTAGTAGGATTTATTCGCATATAAAAATATATCCAATTTTTTTCCGAAAAAATTTTGAAATCAAAAAGAAATGTTCGATAACAAAGCAAGTTGATCAGTTAGTCACCTCATCATAACTTTTCCCTTGAAGTCAAACCCTCTCTTGTCTTTTGTGCTTTAGTCTCCTAAATAATCGTTGCTCTATGTGGTCACTGAGAATTGTTCTTGGTAAATCCTTGGCTCCAAGAACAGCACTTTGGGGTAAGGGCTTGCACTCACGTCTTTCTACTTCTTGAATATAGCAGTTACGGCAAGTGTATTTAGCTTGTCCACCGTCATTTCTTCGACCATTAAATAAGGCACAAATTTGATGTTGCCATGCCTCACATTTATCACATTGAACCCACTGCAGATAAAAATAGATGGTTATTAAAACAAAATAAACTGGCAATCAATGAACAAAATAAGACATAGATACGCACCCATTCCTCCGTTTCCTCATCATTTTTCTTCTTTTCTAACCTTGACTTAGGAAAAGGAGTCCCATCAACAACAATGGTGTCTCCACGAGGCTCATTATAGCACGGAATACAAAAATAATGCCATGTATCACCAGTACCCATGGTATAATACATATTATTTCGTTTAATCCGAACACCACATGTTGTGCAATAAATAGGGGGTGGTTCAAAAGTTAGTTTCTCTACAGCACACAATTGACAGGAGTTCTCACTCATTGAATGCTCCATTGCTTGATTCTTCTCTGCTTTTGATTTGCTCTGTCACAATAAAAAGACACATCATGGTAAAATTAGGATACAAAGACAATTAAAGAAGTATAAGGAATTATGGATGAGATACAACAACTGAACAAGTAAAAGCAAACAGTAGATATTTCTTAGACAAACCTTCAAAAAATTATTTATGAACATCTTAGGAAAACTAACATATTCTACCATTTTTAAATAATTGGGATGATAGGAATGGTTTTTTTTTTTTCAATGTGTATGTGACTATATAACTAATAAATTCCACGAACATCTAAAAGCAAATATAATGGTTGATTTATCAATCTGGATTGTTGCATGCAAAATATAAACCGCACAAACATAATGAGAAGCTAAGATGAAAATAAAGCTGAGTGCATTAGGTAAATTAAGCCTCTAGAAGAAGCATTAGAAATTATATATTCATAAACTTGACAAAATGAGGGGAAAAGATTCAAACGCTGAAACAAATGATAGACATATCATATTATATTCATAAAAAATCAAAGTTCAGTAGATGACAAACAGCATAGGTATCATTTGTATGTGATAATGATAATTAGGAACCCAAGTTCTGCATATGCATAGTCATTTTGGGGTGTTCAGCGAATATTGGGCTTGGAGTAATTTTTTTTTTTCAACTAGGGTTGGAGGTTTATGCAAGACAAAGGCAGGGCAAGCTCAATGAAGTTCTAGGATTTCATAGTTTTTAAACTATAACAGAATTGATTCATGCTATCATTAAATTAATGGCTACAAAGTAATTTTTCCATTGAAAAAAATTGCACAAGATTAAATAAAGTCTTACTTGGCCAACCCATCGCCTGAGGTCAGTGATATGTTCCCCGACTTGCTCAGGAGTAAACAGCTCAGTCAATGAGACCCCCTTTATTTTTGGCTTACCAGACTTGGTTCCAGCTCCATGTTCAGATGGCTGGGTCACATTTTCTTGCTTATCTTGTCCACTTTCTTTCTCAGTTTTAATATTTTCTGGCCTAGCTATATTAGCAGGCTCATTAATGTGACAGGCTTACCAGTGGGCCTTTTATCATGTGCACTATCCTCGTCCATTTTTGTCTCGCTAAGATTTTCATGAATTGAATGCACCAGAACTTCTGCTTTAACTTCAGTAAGCTCAGATTTAGTTGATATAGACATGTCACCACTGGAATAGGCTTGGCACTGAGTATCCTTCGAATCTCGTGAGTCACAATTTGGAAGAACAGATGAAGAAGAATTGTCATATTCAGGATTAATGGAGTGGGTGCACTGCTCAGTTTTCATACGTTTTAGAGATGGTAGGTCTTCTGAAGTTTCAACCACTAGTGGAGACTTTGAGATCAATCTAGGTGATGGGCCCACCACATTATAGGATTCACAGGATCCATTTAAAGCATTTCACAAACATGAATGTGTATACATAGAAATAACTCAAGAGTGTAAAATTTCAAGCCTACTATATATGAATGTTCAACTTTATAGTCTATAATCAAGGAAGAACAGAAAATATGCATTTTTATTAGAATTTATGAATTTATGAATACAACCATAAAGGCATACACCAAATAAGAAATATGTTTGTCCATTGATAAAGCTACACTACTACCACTACTTGTTAGCAGTTGCACTAATTACTAACATAAGAAAATTCAGCCTAGATATTAATAAAAATCTATGCAAAATCATAAAAATCTGGATAGTAATAATACAAATTGACCTGAAATGTGCCACTATAGCAGTTTTGGGGTCAGTCACTCCACGCCACTATCTGGGATTGATAACTAAGCTTGTCACTTGTCAGTTGAGAGTGGGCATTTTAAGCTGCGAGAGTAATTAATTAATTAGGCTATTATATAATAGAGACAGAAAAGGTAGAGGGAGGCAGTTGGTTATCATGTTGTGGGGAGAGACCAGGCTCTCAAATCCCCAGAATCTTGTCATAAGCTTCCTTCTTTGTACTTTGGGTTTCCCTAATCCAGAGAAGGAGCCTGTTCAATAAAATTCTCTTTCTTCTAATTCCAATTTTCTGAACAAGTATCTATCACTCTAACATCAGTCAGGAAAGACAATTAAATTACTAATGACCAGTAGCTCTTGAGTCACATAAGGGAGAACTCCAGACAGGATCTGACAAGCACAGCAATACAGATCATAGATAATTCCATGGTATTCGACTTGACTGTTCACCAGCTTGCTATCTCCAGATATTAATGATAGCAAAAATTGTTGGATGATGGGTTCAAGTATTCCTACACATTGTTGTATGACATATTGACATTCATAGCAAGCCTCCTTGCAGCCATATTAACACCCTGGAATTAAAATTTCACATCATCAAGTTTCTTGAATAATATTAGAGCAGCAAGAAAATCAGCTATCTGCATTTAACAGGAAAATGAATTTATGAAAAAAATACTTACTTTTTTTTCACGACCTAATTTAGACAGTAGAATAGATAAAAGATCCTCACGGACATCCTCACTCTCTTCTAAGAGAACCACCACTATAGTTTGCATGGATGACAGAACACTTTCAGGATGATCATCTCTAAGCATGAAACAAAATATATAGGCACCATCATTAATACCAAGAGGAATAAACATAGAAAATCTGACATACAAGAAATGGTTGTGTCATATCTTCTTAATTTTTACCTCGGTGCATTCCCTTAATTATCCAGTAGAAACAGGGCTGGTTCTATTTTTGCAGCACAGCCATACTTCCATGTACTGTACTTTCTATATACACCAGTGAGTTTCCCTGATCCAGCTTTCTGATGGAAAGTAACCATCAGCCTTGAGCATTCTGTGAAAGCACACAAAGAATATTTACCGTTACTTGAGAAAATTCAACAAGGCATTGTGAAAACAACTCACAGAATCTGATTACTATATATGTCATCAATTGAACAAGACATTGCAAAAACAACTCACAGAAGCTGCTCTTCTGAGTAATCAGTATACCACTCACTGGTCTTAGTCCATTGCTTAAACTGGTACAGACTACATTGAGCTGTGTATATGGCTGCAGCAGCTAGCAAAGATGGTGGAAACTTCAGCATTTTGCACTCCACCAAGCAAAGCTCGATCAAGAAGAAGGACAGAGCTCCAGCTGGCACAGTTTCACAGATCCTATACCCGTTAGTAACTTTAGTGTTATAATCTTTGTAAAACATTGCTACATTACTCACCTTTTTATCAAAATGAGCTGCCTTAAGAAATCTTCTCATGAAGATGTATGGAGTAGGCACAGACAACTTGAATTGCAAGATATTCATCATTAATTTCTCCTATTGGCACATGTTTGATTAGATGCGTTTCCCAAAATTAAAGGGAGGGAAAAAAGAATGATAATGCACAAAACTGACTTACCATATCTAAAACTTCATTTCTTGTATATGCCTTGTCTGTTATCAGAATAAAATCCTCAACGGTAGGGACCGAGACCTCCTCGTACTTACAAGCTCAAATTTGACAGTAAGGAACAATGTCTCCTCCAAAAGCTCAAATTTGTAGTGAACCTGTTAGATAGGGTCATGTTGTACACTTGCTGAACCATGAAAGAAATAAAAAAAATAAAAAAAAAATCCATATATTATTTTGAATTGTTAAAGAAAAAGTAAAAGCAAGGAGATTGATTTAAAATAGTTAGTACCGGGAAAGATCTAGTTTGTTGGCATGAGCAGGGATTTTGTTAGCCATACCATTCTGATTGATGTTGCCAAGAGGCAGCCGGTGATGGAGGGGCTTCATTCTTGGACCGCCTTTGTAATTCAAGGAAAGGGGAAATTAAAAACAATCAAATTAACCTCCTCAAAATGTCATATTCAATTACAAAAAAACTGCAAAAAACCTTGAAGATTTGAAGAGGGTATGAGCGGAGGCACATGGTTTTCCTTTGAGCACTCCATCTGCTTTGCTGTATGTTTGTGCAGTCCAACCATAAACAAATCAGAAAACTTGGGAAAAGAAAAAAGCCAAGATCCATAAAAAGAACAGTAACAAAAATCAAGATAATTGAGGAACAGTGAAGAAAGAAGAGGGTCGGACCCTTACCAGTGCGTGAATCTGAATAGGAAGAAGAAGAAGAACTGAATCTGAATATGGGGCGACAGCACGTAACAACTTATTGTTAAAATTTGAAACATACAAAACATTAAACTACTTTAAAGTTAAAAGCTTTAAAAATAAAATACAAGTTATTTGATAATTTTATTTTATTTTAGTTTTAAATCTATTTTAAATTAAAAGTGGTTTGATAAAAAAATTAAAAATTAAATTTAATTAAAATTAATTGTCTTACTCAATAAAAAATATATGTTGATAAATATAAAAATAATATGTAAAATTAATTTAATTAACATATTTATTTTAATGAAAATAAAAATATATGAGAGTACTATAAAAATATAATTTCAAAATTTTAATTTTTGTTCCTTTTGGGCTTTGCCCCTTTTGACACCAAAAAAACAATTAATTTTAAAATTATCAAATATTATTTTACTTAATAATAATACAAATATTTTATTATATATAATATTAAGTAAGTAAATTTAAATATAAATTACAAAAGGTGAAATATTTAAAAAAATTCTATATTATTATTATTTAATAATTCATTTATAAGACAAAAAAAATATTTTATCTTAATAGAATTCAATAATGTCATTACATATTACCAATAAGTTGTTAGTCCAAGTGGTACTGAGCTCGATCCTAACTTTCAGTTTGAATCTTGTGGATGAAAGGGAGACCCACCAAAGGTGACCAACACAAAGATTAGTCATCGATAAAGTTGGTGAATACTTCGTACTAATTAGAGGTGTTCAAAACTAAACTAAATTGTTTGTAAACCGCCAAATCGATCCAAAAAATCAAAAACAAATTAAACCAAAAATCACAAAAATCAAAAATCTCAAAATCCACATATTTTTTTGTGGTTTGGTTCAGTTTCTAGTTCTTGTTATAAAAACCGAACCAAATCACATATTATAATTATATTAATTTTATTTAATGGATGTTTTTTTTTTTTTGGTCTTAGGTCAAACACCACGGGTGTCTCCCAACCCACTGGGTCAGAGACTAATCTGCTCACAGTGCGTGGCTGCCACTAGCCCAAGGGAATTTTGCACACGGAGGGAATCGAACACAGATTCTCATGCTAAATAGATCGTTCCCCCTCATGTGAACACAGCAGGATCTTACACCACTGCACCAACCCTTTGGATTTATTTAAAATGTGATTTGGAGTGTATTTCTTTAAAATAGATCGTTCCACCTAATGGATGTTTAGCATTATGTAGTTAGTATTATTTTAAATTTTAATTATTATAGTATGTGATTTGGAGTGTATTTCTTTCTATAATAAGTTTGTAAAATGTGATTTCTGTTACAATAATTAATAATAAGTATTAAATAATTTATGACATTTCTTTTGCTTTGTAAGCAAGGTGCATATTATTTTAGGGGGGTGTATTCAATTAAGATTTGGAAAGATTTTAAAAGACTTTCTTTTTATAAAAAAAAGTCTTGTGGTATTCAATTAGGATTTTTAAAGAAGATAAAAAAGTCTTATGGTATTCAATCAAGACTTTCAAGAATTTTTTTTCATGACAACAAAATCCGATGGTATTCAATCAAGATTTTTTACAACATAAAAAAAGTCATCTGGTATTCAAAATCCTATAGATTTCGATGGATTATTTTGTAAATTGGATTTTGATGGATTTTGTTTGACTTTTTAGTTATATGTATAAATATCACACATCACACAATCCTGCACAAACCCTTGGGATTTTTCTACTCTTCTATTCCACACTTTTTTTTTCCATCATCACACATACTTTTTTCTCTTCCCTGATGGCGGTAACGCTGGTAAAGTAATTGATCATCTCTTTCTTCTAATCCTACTCACGCTCTTCATATGATCCTAACAGTGACCAAGTCCACCATCCCATTCCCCTTTGAGTTCGAAGGTTCCCGCTAAAAAATTAAGTCGTCATAAGAGGAGTAGAATTGAGCATGGAGGGAATTTTTTTAAGGATCATTGAAAAAAAAATCGTATTGTTTTATTTTTTTATCCAAATCTTATCATTTATTTCGTTTATTTGTTATCATTTTCATCGACTCTGGTAATTTTAAATGTTTTCTAAAAATTCATGGAATCCTTTCAAATCTTATAAATCCATAAAGTCCTTTCAAATCTTATGAATTCACATTTTATAAATTCATTAAAATCCAAACTAGAAAATCCTAATCATAAAAGTCTTTTTAAAAAAAATTCTAATCTGAATGCAAAAAAAATCAGTTAAAATCCTAATTGAATACACCTCCCTACTTTCATATGTTAAAAAAGGATGTACCAATATTGTTAAAAAATAGTGTTAAATATCAAGAAATGCACAATTTATTATTAAAATACAGCAAAAAAACACAAAAAAACAGCTAAAAAGGAAAAAAATAACAAAAAACCTTAAAATCACAAAGAAATCGCTCAAATATGCCAAAAATCCACAAAAAACTATCTAAACCCCCAACAACCAATGAAAAACTCCACAAAATCACTCTAAACAAAAAATTCTAAGCGATACCAACACTCTTGTAACAAAAAAAATTATATCATAATTTAAATTGTTTATTGTAAATTCAAAATATAATTTATATATTCAAATGTATTTATTTATCATGAATTTTAATTATTTAATTTATATATTAAAATATTTTTTATTATAAAATTTAATTATATAAAAACCTTTATCCCGTTTAATACATACACTAAAATACTAGTTGATAAGAAAATCAATGTCTCACATACTCTATCATTACTCATTAGGCTCCAAAGACCAGTTATCTCATAATCTTTTTTTCCAAGAAACATAGCTAAAGATTCCAGTAAATGCCACAAAACCATTAGTGCGAATTTGTTGCGAACATGGTGGAACTTAATACGTGGATGTCCAAATTAAATTCAGGCCTCATCGTGAACCTTCAGTATTAGATAACTGAGTTACTGAGGAAGTTGCCAAGTAAATGAAGTTAGGGCATCTAACATTGTGAAACGAACACAATCTGATGGTTTTGTCACTGACGTCTGCATTATAACTGATCTATCAGCCATACATGCAGAGATCAGAGCATTTTGTTGTTCAAGTTCTTTCAAATTCAAATTAAATTATGAATAAACAAGTCAGGTGCCTGAATTTCAAGTCATATTCAATCAACTCTTTTCCGCTCAAACCATAAATGCAAAGGGCACAGAGTAAAATGGCAATGCATACATATAAATATTAAAAAAAAAAAAAAAAGTAAGGTCAAATGGCATGGAATATTAAACATTTGCAGACACTGAAAAATAACTGTTGTATTTAAGTGTTGTAAAATAATATGACCAGAACAAAATCAATTTAAGAGTCAACTAAAACCATACAATGATTCCTCTAGTGAAATTTCTAAGGTAGCAAACTTTAATAGGCTCCAAACTGTAGATAGGAATTCGATCCGCATGACTAGTAACCTGAATTCTTCCAATTCAATCCACATGTCATCTTTTTTTTTTTTTTCTTTCCTTTACCAGGGGTGACTAAGGGGGAAAAAACAATACAATTTTCAAGAATAGGAGGAATGGTGCTTTGCAGAGTTAGACATTGTGGAGAGTAAACATTACATATATTTGTCACAACTCACAAGGACTGCATTCCCTTCCATGGAATCACTAACCAAACTGTTTAGTAAGAAATGATCAAAAGAATCAAACCCACCAAAGAAGTGGATATATGTGAAAGCAGAGAGCAATCAACCATGCTACCTCCGCAACACCTTGCATATTTCCCTCATATATACTACAAATGACCATAAGGCAAGCCCTGCTGAAATGTAAAGCAAGACAACACCAGATCCTACCAAAATGGCAGGTCCTCCACGACTGAAAAAGGATCCAACCACATATGTCAAATGGGGACAGGATCAATAGTTTTTATTTTCAGAGAAAATAATAGAGCTTCCTTAAAATGTAAAGAAAATAAATACCTGCAGTCCCGGGTAGCAAGGAGGATGATTAACGCCACCATCTGTGTTGCTGTTTTCCATTTCCCCAAATTATTAACTGCAACAACCTATTAATTTTTGTTTAATTATGTAAGCTCATAACTTCGTATATAGAGCAAGCAATTGATTCAAGTTAACAAAGAGGTAAAACAAACCTCTAGAAGCTTGCTACCCTGGGAAGCAGCCCATTCCCTGAGTGCCGACATGGTTATCTATTTGAATGTTACAAGAAGAAATTGTAATACATTTGTTCTCAATTCACTAAGTGAGTATAGCAGACCAGGTATGATGCTTGAAAGGGAAAGGAAAAAGAAAAGAGAGAATTATATAAAATTAGAATCTCAGATAAACAAGTATGCCTGCATACATGCAAGCTAACATGCATCTTAATTTATCCTGAACTCCAGAGCCCTCCAATCTAGAATCATTAACCACCCATCCATCTAGGATAAGCAACAGCCTCCCAGAAGTAAGAGTGAAATCTGGACTATTCATGATTACGCATCTTAATTTAGGCTGCTGATATTCATCCACCCCATTTTGGGGTGGATTGGGATGGAAAGGAGAGAGATAGAGAGAAGAGAAAAAAGGTGGAGAAAGAAAGTGAAAGATGTGATACATGATATAATGAAGAGAGAGAGAGAAAGAAAAATGGGATGAAAGAGAAAGTGGATGGATGATTAGTTTTTTCCCTTAAATTATCCTGAACTCAGGGTATATGCCAGTGGTCTATATATCAGTTGCAATTCTACACCTGAGCAAAAAACTCAGTCATACTAACTTTCCTTGTAAGGTGAAATGGAAAGTACATATACACTTAGGAGGCGTTTGTTTCAAGGTATGGAGTAAAATTTCTGAGAATGTGGACTTAGAAATATCGCATTCTCATGTTTGGTACAAGTTTTGTAAAAACATTCCCAGGAATGGTTGATTCCCAGGAATGTAAAATACTCATAATTGTCTTGCTTCTTATTCTCATGGAGAAGGGTGGGTATATTGGATTCCCATGGGAATGGAAGTTATTTTCTATAATAACTACCTATCCCCACTTCATTTTTCCACATTTTTTTTTTACTTTTATTTTTTAATTAAATAAATTTTAATTTTTTCTTAAATTATTATTGTCAAACAAACATGTTCATGAGAATAATATTCTCAGGCATAATATTCCAGGAAATGTGATTCTTGGGAATAAAATTTCATACCTTGAAACAAATGCCCCCACATAGTCACGCACTAGTTCATATTTACTTCTATTCTCACATTGAAGAATGGATTTGAAAGTCAGACACAGCTTTTGTTGCTTTTGGATAATGGTTTACATCATCAACACAAATATTTAAGATATTTTACACACTACAGTAACAAAATGGGGCACATTAACAGAACATCATTGATTCTGTCCTCCAAAGCTTCAGGTAGTCTCAATGGTCATACGACTCATACCATAAGAGACCCCAAATTCACAGACTCACAATTACGCTATTGATATATAAAACACTGGATTTCAATGATATTCATGCAGACAATTTAATCAAACCTATGCTTTAGTGCATTCTAGTATGACAAAATGGCAACTAATAATTCAGATTCCTTGACAGTTAGTAGAACCTGGTTTGAAGCTAATTTAGTAACACAGAATTACATTATACAAACTAAACAAGATAGAATAAGTTAAGGAGAGATAAAAGCATTAAGATGCATAAGTTCCATTGCTTGCAAGGTTCCCAGTGAATATCTTTCAAGTAATAAAAGCCTTGGAATTGCAGATACAAGACATATGTATGCATTACCTCTCTACCAATTATGGTGATTGAAGGTATAATCAATAGCCATGGTACTTGTCCAAACACAGCAACTTCCAAAGGTCTAGTACATAATAAGACCAATGTGGCAGAAACCATAAGCTGCATTCAGTTTCAGTAAAAATTAAATTCGCATATTGCTGAGTGAAATTTGTAGTTAAAAGAAAATTACCTTGTCAGCTACTGGATCTAAAAAGGCACCAAATGTAGATTTCATTTTCATCTGCATTGCAAGTATATAAGAGAAATTGTTTAATAAATGAGTTAAGTTGAAACCGAAAATGCTGCCTACGTTAGGTGTACCAAAAGGGAGGAGAAAGAGTATGAAAAATTAAGAGTAGCTACCTTACGAGCAATATAACCATCAAGCCAATCTGTAACTGCTGCAGCAGTGAAGATACTTGTAGTAACAACTGTTCCTCCCCAGCCATCCATGTAGAAGGCTAAGCAAAATATGAGAGAAAACATTTGATTTGATCACATCAAATCAGTGCACAAGATAGCATTTTAACAAGTTAGTGAATCTAGATGACGCAAGCACGTGTAATTTGAGAAAAGAAATTACGAAGAAACAATTTGAATTGCATCCCTTCGAGATAGGCAAAAATCCTATTATAAAAAGTAAAATAGAAAACGAACACATACTGGCAACAAGAAGAGGTACAGCGGCAACACGGCCAAGAGTCAAAATGGTGGGCAAAGTAAGGAATTTGGAATTGGCAATGGCAGGCATTGAAGTACGGTCATTCTTAGAGATGGACAATTCACAGACATTCATCTCGGCAACCATATTTCTCTGTGATGCCGACCCACACCCACAACCCAACCAACCCCGATTTCGCACCTACAATTACAGAGCACAGGCGCAGGTGGTATTGGCCCCCAAAACCAAACCCTTGTTGTGATTTCGTTTTGACAAATAATGTTGGAGTACAAGTGTGAAAGGTGAAGTCCCACATTGGGTAAGAATGGGAAAGTTGAGCAAAGATGGACCCGCAAACCTAACGCCTTAAGATTTTGGGTTGAAGGTGGTGTCAGGTTCACTTATGTGGTGTGCTCGTGGCCCATTGTATGGTATCAGAGCTTCGTGCTCTTAACCTTGCCATCTCCGTGCTTGCGTGTGATGTCCTCTATCAGTGAGGAAGACAACAGTGGGCCTGTGCGGTCCCAAACCAATGCAAGCTCTTCTTATCAACTGCCCAATGGAAGGGAGAAGCAGGCTGGGTTATTTGGAAAACCCTACCTCTTCTTATCAACTGCCCAAGAAGTCTGGGAAGTTGTGAAAGTATATGTTGCTAGCCTTATGGCAAGAGCTAGATCAATGTTATGAAGAAGATTGGGCTAGAGACGCTACACGGTTTAAAAAAAGGGAGGAGAATGACTGTGTGTATATGTTCCTTGCTGGTTTGGATCGAAGCCTGGATGAAGTAAGAGGAAGGATCCTGGCTCGAAGACCTCTACCATCCATCCGAGAGGTGTTTTCAGAAGTTAGACGTGAGGAAGCCAGAAGAAGGGTAATGCTACAGGTTCCAGAATCATCCATCACACCACCAGTGGAAGGATCAACCCTTGCTACAAAAGGGTTTGATTCTGACGGAGATAGAAAAAAAAGACCATGGTGTGAACATTGTAAAAAACCATGGCATACAAAATAAACTTGCTGGAAACTTCATGGAAAACCAGCAAACTTCAAGAAGAAATTCAATAGAGAGGACAATGCTTTTCAGACTACCATTGAGGAGGCCAAGGAGTCTTCATCTTCAGCTGAGACAAACCCTTTCACTAAGGAACAATTGGAGCACCTACACAAACTTCTCTCCCTTATATTGACAACTAATCCTTCTTGCACTTTGGCCCAAAAAGGTACTCACCCTATTGCTTCATTTTGTCATAGTCATAATACCCCTAAACCCATTTGGATCATAGATTCTGGGGCTACTGACCATATGACAGACTGTTCAAAACTCTTTTCTTCCTAAAGTCCTTATGCAGGTAACAAAAAAATCAAGGTTGCAGATGGTTCTTTTTCTGCAATTGCTGGCATAGGATCCATCTCTCTATCTTCCTCCTTAACCTTACATAATGTCCTTCATTTACCCAATTTATCTTGTAATCTGCTCTCAGTGAGCAAAATCACTCTTGATTTAAATTGCCGTGTCATATTTGACTCTTCCAGTTGTAAATTGCAGGAATTGAATTCGGGGAGGATGATTGGCAATGATAGAGAATTCAATGGACTCTATTTGTTTGAAGATGATAAGGATTTGGGAAAATAAAGTCAAAGCTCCTGTCTCTATTCTAGCCTTACTTCTAAAGAAAATTCAGTTATGTTATGGCACTATAGGTTAGGCCATCCTAGTTTCAATTATATGAAACATTTGTTTCCTAATTTTTTCATAAATAAAAATCTGTCTTCTTTTACTTGTGAAAAATGTCAATTAGCTAAACATCATCGTTCCCCTTATCCCTCTCAATCTTACAAATCATCAAACCCCTTCTCAATCATCCATAGTGATGTTTGGGGTCCTAGCATGCATCCAACACCATCGGGTAAATGTAACATCCCGAAAATTACAATCCAATAAGTACGAACGTGAGAGATTTAATTAGAAATTTTCTTGTTGGGGAGAATTGTAACACTGTGATTTTTTCGTAACGTATATTAAGTGCTTGATAAATACTGAAACAGGAAATTAAATTTAAATTTATAGTGTTATTGTGAGATTTTTGGAACATTTACGTAAGTTCCGTAAGTTGTAGAAAAAAAAATAAGAGAAGGGGTGTCCTTAGAGGAAGGGTGGCTACAAATAGCAAAATATGAAATTTTACCCAAATATATACGTGAACCAGCTTCTTTCTTCCAAAAATTCTTCATTCTCCTTTTCACGAACACCCTCTGCTCTCTCTTCTTTTCTCTAAAATTTTGCACTCTTTCTAAGATTTAAGTATTCAAATCAAAGTTTTCACCGATTAAATTCGGATATGTTATAGAGGAGTTCAAGAGCTTCAAAACCTACCGATTGGATTTTGATTTCGTTGAGGTATGGAGGGATTTTATTCTTCCCTAAGCTATTTCTCTATTTTCAGTTAAGTGTAGTTGGGAGTTAGGGGGCTCAACTACATACAGCATGTCTGCCCCTCTTGTTGTTTGTGTTGTGTTTGAGTATTTGTGATTCTACTGGCAGTGGCTGTGTGAGTGTGTATGGATTGATTATTTTTGTTTTTGACTCTCTAAATTACTTGGGAAGGCTCCTAAAACAAAGGAGATCATGCCCAAATTTTATTAAAATTGTATGACAAGGTTTTCAATGTGAAATTCATCCTAACAATAAAAGTGGCAGTGGCTGTTGGTTCGTCCAGCTCTGGACAGTCCCCACTGTTTTGCGATTTTTGGGAGATCTAACCGTTGTTTTTTCACGAAATTTGTTTTGAATGAAAATAGACACAAACAGGAACAACTTTTATTTTGACACCATGGACAGAAAACGTCTTTTTGAAGTTCATCCGTGGCTTTAAAAATTACTGTTCTGTTTTCATGTTTCCCTAGAACATGTCTCGGTTTTTTCTGAAATTTCCACTTGGGTGCTTAATGTTTCTTTTTCGTTTTTGAACCATTCAAAACTAGACAAAACAAGATTTTTAACCATATAAATTACAAAAATTATCATATCCAATTTCTAAATTAACTTTTAAAAAGAAACAGGGCAAGGGGTTTTGAGCTCTGTTTTGAGTCTGAAACTTAAGCTGTTAGAAACAAATTTACTGGGAACAATAGGGAAAGAATTTTGGGGCAAGGGTTATCTTTTTAGAAAGATAAAGATGTTACCTTTCTACTGTAAAAAGTTCAGCTCAAAACAAGTTTGGAAAGTGGGAGAAATTTACATTTCTTTGAGCTATGTTCAGTGAACTCAAAATTCAGGGCTGCTGACTTAGAAAATTTTTATAAAATTTTCTAGATGTTGATTTTATAAGTGGGATACCTTTCTATAAAATATATTTCAAGAGCTTCGATTTGATATAAAAAGTTTTAAATTCCAAGATCATTTGCTTGTATCAGTGAGAGCTCATAAATCCTAAAATTTCAAGACAAAGGAGAAAGGGAGAAAAGGGATTCAAAGGTTTCTCTATCAAACTAAGGATTCTAGGTAAGGATCATGGCATTTAATTTCATTTCAGACCATTTGAAATGTAGAAAAACATGTTGTTAAGTTTAGATTCAAGATTTGATCAAGAACCATGAAAAGATGAAATTGATTTTGAGTTTTTATATAATTGATATTAGAAGCTTGAAATAATTGTTTGGAATCATGTTTGATTGATTGGATGATGTGTTGTGATGGATTGAAATTGATTGGTTGGTTTGTTGTTGGATTGAAATTGCTTGATTTGGCTTGATTGTGTTGTGAATGATGTTGGAAATTGTTGAATGTTTATATTTTTGTAGGTGATTGTTTAAAATTACTTATTTAATTGTGATTATTAACATATTGCATATGCATGAGTCTTTTTGGGGGATTTATAAAGATTCAAGTGAAAAATAATTGATGTTGGCTAACCGGGACTGCGGTAGCCATGAAAATAATGAAAAAAAAAAGAAAAGAAAAGAAAAGAAAAAGAAAAGAAAAAATAAATGTTGACTAACCGGGATTGCGGTAGTCATGAGAATTGAGTTGATCTATGAGAAATGACTTTTGTTGACTAACCGGGACTGCGGTAGTCATGTGAAATGAAAATGATTGAGAAATGATTTTGTTGACTAACCGGGACTGCGGTAGTCATGTGAAAGGAATTTGATTTGAGAATTGAATCTTTGGGGTGAGTAGAATTTGTTAAACAGGACCGTATAATATGTGATTATATAGTCTGTGGGGAGAAGGATATTGGCAATTCCATATGTGGCTGTAATCTGGACAGAGATGCGGTCGTGGTGGCCTTCCGGGTATCCTGATCTCCTAATTCTGTTTAGCTAATTCGCGTTTAGTAGGGGCTGATAGCTGAATTGCAGTACGTAATGGTAGGCCAGTTACTTACTAAACACTCAAAGGGGAAGTCTCCATGGAGCAGGGTCAAAATGATTTTGAGTCAAAGCTGCATTTGCATAAATCATACTGCATTTGCTTATGTATGTGATTGATTAATTATTATATGAAATGTACATGGTTGATATGGATTTTAATTGTATGAGAAATTAAATGCCTGATCCGGTAATGCTGTCCCCAGATTCTAGGGGAGTGTGAATTGCAGGTATTTTGAAGATTAATTAGAAGTTAAAGATGCAGATATTTTCCAGAGCTATAGGAATGGGTGTTTTTGGCTTTAGATACTTTTGTATTAATTAGAAATAAATTGGTAGTAGTATTTTCTGTAAATTTTAATAATGTAAATTATAATGACAAACTTTGAACTTTAATAGATTGTATTTATTTTATTCGGAATTTTTTTTATTAGACGGAAATTAATTAATTAGAAGGGGGGTTACAGTAAACGGTGGTTTGTCACCTTTATTGATGACCACACTAGGATTACCTGGGTGCATTTGATGAAAGAGAAATCTGAAATTGAGTCTATTGTAAAGACTTTTTTACAAATGGTGACAAAACAATTTCAAAAAGAGGTTCGAATACTTCGAAGTGATAATGGAAAAGAATATTTTAATAAGAATTTAAACAATTTCTTACAAGAAAATGGTATTGTGCATCAAAGTTCTTGTGTAAACACACCCCAACAAAATGGGGTGGCAGAAAGAAAAAATAAGCATTTGTTTAAAGTGGCTCGGTCTCTTCTTTTTCAAAATTGTATACCTAAATATCTTTGGGGAGAAGTTGTCCTTACAGCAGCATATTTAATTAACCGCATGCCTAGCAAAGTCTTGGGTTTTAAGACTCCTATGGAAGTTTTTTTGGAAAGTTTTCCTAAAAACAGGCTGTTGTCCACTGTTCCCCTAAAGGTATTCGGGTGTACTATTTTTGTTCATAACAATGAACCCAACCAAAGCAAACTAAGTCCCCGAGCCAAGAAATGTGTTTTCATTGGGTATTCCCCTACACAAAAGGGATACAAGTGTTTGGACCCAAGTTCTAACAAAATTTTTGTCACCATGGATGCAACCTTTTTTGAGTCACAACCTTTCTTTAAGACTCATCTTCAAGGGGGGAACATAGGTGAAGATTTGTCTCAGATATTTCAAATTGGTTTTCCAATTGACTGTATTTTATCTGAAAATGATTATGAAAATACTTGTGAAAAATTGGTATGTGGAAATGGGAATGGAGGAGCTGAGGCTGAGGCCAGCAATGACTCGCCCAACAATGGACATGAAACTGAATGTTGTGAAGACAACATTAGAAAAAATGAAGGAAACAATGAATCATTAGAAATGGGCAGAATTGAGAAAGAAGCATCTGACAAAGGCATAAAACCCTTTGACATTGTCTACTCAAGAAAAAAAAAGGGACAAGAAATATGAGTTCAAAGAACAACTCTTACATTGCCAAGAATCCAAGGACCCAAGAGAAAAAACAATTCTTGAAATTATTGATACTGCTGAAACAGTTGATGATTCTCATCTTCCCATTGCCATTCGAAAAGGTGTAAGGTCATGTACCAAACATCCTCTATCTAACTTTGTTTCATATGAAAAACTCTTACCTTATTTTCGAGTTTTTATCTCACAGTTGTCATGCAGGGAGGTTCCAAACAATATACAGGATGCTCTAAGAGTTCCCGAGTGGAAAGGACCTGTTTTAGAAGAAATGAAGGCTCTTGAAAAAAACCAGACATGGGAGGTAGTAGAGCTACCAAAAGGAAAAAATACAATGGGATGCAAATGGGTGTTCACCATTAAGTATAACGTTGATGGCACTCTTGAAAGATATAAAGCCCGGCCGGTAGCTAAGTGATACACACAAACTCACGGGATTGACTACTCTGAAACCTTTGCACCGGTGGCAAAGCTTAATACCATTAGGGTTCTCCTTTCTCTAACAACAAACCTTGACTAGCCCTTACAATAGCTAGATGTGAAGAATGCGTTTCTGAACGGAAACTTGGAAGAAGAAGTTTACATGGATGCACCACCAGGTTTTGAACAAGGGTGTTATCCAAAGGTATGCAAGTTGAAGAAGGCCTTGTATGGACTAAAACAGTCCCCTAGGGCCTGGTTCGAGAGGTTCACTCAATTTGTCAAGGGGCAAGGTTACTCCCAAGGACAGACTGATCATACAATGTTTGTGAAAAAATCAAATGAGGGAAAGATTGATGTTCTTATCGTCTATGTGGATGATATAATCCTTACTGGAGATGACTTGCAAGAGATGAAAAAACTCAAAGAAACTCTTTCTGCAAAATTTGAAATAAAGATTTAGGGTCGTTAAGGTATTTTCTTGGAATGGAAGTAGCAAGGTCAAGACAAGGAATTATCCTCTCACAAAGGAAATATATCTTGGACCTCTTGAAGGAGACTGTATGAGTGGGTGTAGACCAGCTGAGACACCCATAGACCCAAATAAAAAACTTGGAGATGGCAAGGAAGGGGATCCTGTGGACACTACACGCTACCAAAGACTGGTTGGGAAACTTATCTACTTGTCTCACACAAGGCAGATATTGCATTCTCAGTAAGTCTTGTAAGTCAATTTATGAAGTCTCCCTATGAAGAACAACTGGATGCTGTTTATAGAATTCTAAGGTACTTGAAGAGTACTCTTGGGAAAGGACTGTTGTTCAGAAAAAAAATGCTCAACAATCTATTGAATCATACACTTATGCTGATTAGGCTGGCTCAATCACGGATAGAAGATCAACATAAGGGTACTGCACTTTTGTATGGGGTAATCTTGTTACTTGGCGAAGCAAAAGGCAAAGTGTGGTTGCTAGAAGCAGTGCAGAAGCAGAGTACAAGTCAATGACACAAGGTATTTGCGAGATGGTGTGGTTAAAAAGTGTCCTTAAAGAGCTAGGAATGACTTTCACTCTTCCAATGAAGTTGTACTGCGGTAACAAGGCTGCAATCAGCATTGCTCAAAACCCAGTACAACATGACAGAACCAAGCATGTGGAGATTGATCGACATTTCATCAAAGAAAAGATAGAAAATGGAATAGTTTGCATGCCATTTGTTCCTACCTCTCAGCAAGTGGCAGATATTCTTACTAAAGGGTTGTCTAGAAACAATTTTGAAATCCTTGTAAGCAAGTTGGGCATGATAGATATCTATGCACCAACTTGAAGGGGTGTAGCAATATGATATGATTTGATTTGGTCCATTTAATGTTGCTATATTTTCTCCTATTTCCTAGTTTCCTATTTTTTGTTCTTACTTTAATTAGGATTGTAATAAATCTGCTTCAGTATCAGATTGATATCTGATCAGATATTAGGAGTTTATTTTCCTTTTTATTACGTAGATTAGTTTCCCTAAATACGACTAATTCTACTTTTAAATATGTTGTTGTATCAATTGTTTACAATATGAGAAAATAAACATCAGCATATTCCTCTATCTGTTCTTGTAAATAACTATCGAGCATTTCTCTTCTTCTAAGGATGTTCATCACTTGTCCAATCTCACCATGTTCTGAACAAGAATATTCTGTCAAAAGAGAATCCCTTAAAATGATTAGTTGATATAATTATACCAGAAAAAAAGGAAGAATGGAATTTTTTGTTCTCAAAAGTGTTGATATCTGAGACTTTCAAATTTCCAGAAATTTGTAATGGAGAGTCCGAAATGATAGCACCATGCTGGGGTAGGTCTGATATAATATTAATAGGCGGTGCTGGGTTGAGGAACTTGGTAGTGGGGATGATGGAACATCTACAAAGTGAACATGTGGAGTTTCATTGCAGCCAGTGATGTATGCAATCAGATTGGAAAATCCTATTCTGGTAGTGTACAAAATATGTCAATATGACTCACCTCAATATGACAACAAAATCAATCGCATGACTCACCTCAATAGGCGTCATCAATTCAAAAGGCTTCTCCCAGCTAGATACTTTAGTCTTCTTATTGTAATAAAATCTGCAAAATAAATTGAAAATTTAGAACCAAAAATTAACCTTTTACTTATTAGAACCAAAATTAAGAAGGAGAAAGAAGAGGGATTTTGGTCCCCTTTATTCCCCTATCCTTCATTTCCTTCCAACCAAGCACTATGTAAAAAATATTTCAAGCACAATTATGTGCCAAAAAGGAATAGCAATATTAACATCGATTGATTAAAAACTTGCCTAATCACACTTTACCAACCCCTTATTTACTTTTAACCGTGATACCACATTGAGTAATATACTTTTTGTATCCGAGGAACTTGAGATTGACTGACCGTGATCTGGTCCGACTTTGACTAAGGTGTGGCTCTTGATGACCTAGATCCAAGTTGTACGGACATTGGTCTTCCTTTCCAGTGGAGGTAGGTTGGGTACTTGCAAAGGCACTCCAATGATCGAGTCAGCAAAAATTTTGCCAAAATCTCCGTTGACTCAAGTATTGGAGTGTCTTTGCATGTACCCAACCCATCTTCACTGCACAGAAAAGGAACCATACAACTTGGATCTCAGTCAACGAGAGCCATGCCTCAGTCAAAATCAAACCAGAGTATGGCTAGACCGTCAGAGTCAATCTTGAGTACCTCGGATATAACAATACTTAATACTAGTATACTTTTTTTTTCATTCACTTAGCAAACAAAAATGACAAGGCCTTTTTCCACTTGATAAGGTCGACCACATGGATCCAACGACACATCATAAAATTCATAAATTATTTACAGAATATGCAATATCAATGGCATTGTAACCTAAGATTACAAGCATACATTTGAATCACTTACTTTCTTCCACTAGTAGAGGTATGCTCAATCCAATCTGTGGGGCCATTCTTAGCGAGCTGTGGCTGGACAATGTAGCCTGAAAGACAAAAATTAAGACTTCATAAAATTCTGTTGTTATAAGAGGCAAAACACTGATTCCATGTTAAGTAAAAAAACAAGTAAGATTCATACCAAAGGTGTGACAGTTGGAACTGAAGGTTGTCCACCATTGCTCTGAAGAGTTGCACCAGTGGTAATGCTCTGGGATCAAGAACCCGTGGGAGAATGAATTTGAGGAACAGGTTGGAATTGGCCGGTAGAATTAAAATTAGTCTGCACTGGACCATAGGTGGAGGTTGCAAACTCCATAAATGCAATCCTTAAATCAACATTTGCATATTAGAGTTTTAGCTTATCCACTACAAATACAACATACAAGCCAGGACTTTACCGTATATGACGAAGAGAGTGGCATTCCCGGACCACCTAAACCTGGTGCATACCCATTTGGTGCTTAAGAATCAGGTTGATGCATCATTGATTCAGATGGGATGTGCATTTTTGGATGAGCAACCGACATTGTAATTGCCTGTCACAGGGGTGGTAACTGTGGACTAGGTCACAGGGGAAATTGTTGAATTGGTTGAGAAAATTGGGGCTGTTGATTTTGAGGAGGCATTCCAACACCAATCAGGGGAACACCACCAAGACCAACAGGTTGAGGCTGGTAATGTTGAGAAGGCATGCAAATGAACTGCTGTGTAGGAACAATGAGGCAACATTGCAGAAACAAATAGGTTCCTCAGATAAATGATAATTTGACATAAAGCCAATACAATCAATCACAGTTAGGAAAAAAAATGCATTACTTGAACATACATAACTAATGCAATCAAAAGAGTATAGAGTTATTAGTATCTAAGAGAAACATCATCAAAATAAATTGGCTTAATACCTAATTTGGTCCCTTAGTTTTTAAATATGCTCAATTAGGTCGTCTTATTTTTCGACTATGCAATTAGGTCCTTTTATTTTCAAAATTGATTCAATTGGGTCCTTTCCGTCCAATTAAGGTGACATCTGTTACATGATGAAATCTTCTGGCTATTATTATTATTTAAAATTAAAAAAATAAAATAAGGGACGAAGCTGATGGAAAGGACCTAATTGGGTAAAATTAGAAAATTAAGGGACCTAATTGCATAGTCAAAATACTAAGGGACGTAATTGGGTAAAATTAGAAAACTAAGGGACCCAATTGCATAGTCAAAAAATTAAAGGACTTAATTGAGTATTTTTAATAAATTAAGGGACCAAATAGGTAATTAAGCCAAATAAATTTCACTACTTTCGGGTGCATTGGAATTAAAAAAGAACATGGAAACCTAAACCCAAAACAATGTGCCTAGAAATTGACCCGACAAAGAAGTTCTACAGGCAAGAAAGTTGCAAGATTGGATCTTTTTGGACCCTGGGTAAAGAAAATTAGGTTGCAAGAAGAAACGAGGGTGGCATAAAGTGAAGGTTTAGAGAATAATTGAGGAGAACATGTTTGGTTTTTGCAAAGGAAAAAAAGAATCGAAGGTGACAAAGACCGTGCAAGGAAGCGATGGCTGCCATCGGTAGATTTAAGAGAGAAAGAACCAACCTTTACCTTGTGATCTTGAATGAGATGAGGAAAAAGAGAGAGAGAACCGACCCAACACCGTTGGCTTTTCACACACAGTTCTTCTCTTTCATTTGTCAAGAGACATGTTCCTTAATCCAATGGTTTAAAACGATCGAACGTTACTGTACCAAGCCACGAACAAGCCCCATCATCGGAACCATTGTTGTCTCTAACCCGAGATTGTCGTGACTGTGTCGCATCGTCGCCGTGCTGTCACGACCAAGTCTTGCGCGACCTTCCATCTATGCAGCAGCAAGTATGAACGGCCTACCCTTCTTCCCCGATGTCACCGCAAACCTTCTTTGCGTGCACTAATCTGTTTCTTTAATCGTTGTTGCATTTACCAGGCTAAGACCTAAAACGAGGATTCTCGTTCGTTCCGCAATGGATATATTCATTCACTCCAAGTAGAACTCACAGTCGCCCACTCGGTGTTTCAATTAAAATTTAACACTTACAATTAAAATAAAGATATTTTTCCATGTTACTATTTATATTTGTTTGTTCATTTTTTATTATTTTGTATATTTGTTTGTTTCGAAACAAATTTAAGAATTAATTAATTATAGTTAATATCTCACTATTTTGTATATTTGTTTCGAAACTATACTGTGTATAAATTTAGAACACATTAATAAATTCTATTATGAAATTATACAAATTAAATCTTTTCAAATATAGAAAATTAAATTTCATTTTTATAATGAAATTAAAGTTTCATGACATATTTATGAGATAATTTCTTCAATATATTCAAGGAATAAAAAATGCAAGACAAAAATTATTTAAAGTAAAACAAAAATATGTTATTTTTATTAATCATTGTTATATTCTCAAGTATTATTATGCTACTCTCAAAACATTTATACCTTTTTTGTAGTTTCTGTATATTTTTGCTTATTAAATATAAATTTTAATTTAAATAATGGCTTAAATATCTTTTCAGTACTTGCAATTTAGCGTTTTTTTGCTTTTCGTCCTTGCAAATTTTTTTTTGTTTTAGTCCTTCCAAATTATGTTTTTTTTTTGTTTTTCATCCTTAAAGTGGTTTAGATAGTGCTTTGAACAGTGAAAAAAACGTTATCTAAACCAATATAAGGACGAAAAACAAAACAAACATAATTTGCAAGGACTAAAACCCAAAAAAAAAAATTGCAAGGACGAAAAGCAAAAAAACACTAAATTGCAAGAACTAAAAAGGTATTTAAACTTTAAATAATTATTAGGCTAAATTGCAATTTTGGTTCCCCTAGTTTCCTAAATTCATGATTTTGGTCCCCCTAGTTTTTAATTGTAACATTTGGTCCCCTAGTTTTACAAATTGGCGATTTTGGTCTCCCTGTTAGATTATTAATGATTAGTAGAGTTATTAAGTTAATTATAAATTAATTAAAAATTATTAATTATTAAAAAACTTTATAATTAAAGTTTATGTTGAGGAAGAGGGTTGGGGAAGAGAGGTTGAGGAGAAGAGGTTAGGCTTAATAATATTTGATTAAAGTTTTTTAATAATTAATGATTTTTAATTAATTTATAATTAAATTAACAACTCTACTAATCACAATTATTAGCTAATAATTTAACAAGGGGACCAAAATCATGAATTTGGAAAACTAGGGGGACCAAAATTGCAATTTAGCCTAATTATTATAATTTACATTTAACAAAAAAGACTTTGTGCATCACACAGGTAAAAATACTAATAATAATAAAAAGAGGTTTTGTTTGGTTCCGTACCATTTTTTTCTTTATTTTAATTGATTCTGAAAATTTTAAAACTGCCAGAAATTGTAATTTAAAATTTTAAGAGGAATGCTAACGATACTCTTTTTGACACTCTCTTACTAACACTTTCTCTGTAAATTGTTGAAATTTGTTAGAAATTTTGTCTGTTGTGATTTCCAACAAATTTAAACCAATTACATAGAGAGTGTTAGTAAGAGAGTGTCATAGAGAGTATCGCTAGCAAATTTCAACAAAGTTTTAAAAGAGTACAAACTTTTTTTAGCCACAAAAAATTGCATTTTAATTTTTTAACTAACGCGACATCACTTAACTAGCGGCAGAGACTCAAAACAAATTTTTTAATAAATTAAGGATCTAACGCAATATTATATATTTAAGCCTTTAATTAAATAAGGTTAGAAATGTATCTCTGAACTTTCAAAAAGTGTCAATTATTATAACCTTAATAAGGTTTTTAAAGTATTATTACTGTAAACAAAGTATTTAAAGTTAGGAAAATCAAAATTAAATATCATCAAAAAATATCTTAATGCTGTAATAATTACTTGTAATTAGTTGATTGTTTATATTAGATACTTAAAGTTATTAAATTATATGTATATATATATATATATATATATATATATATATATGTGTGTGTGTGTGTGTGTGTGTGTGTGTGTGTGTGTAATATATAAATATATATTTATGATCGAGTTTTGATCTAATTTTTGAATTGGGTCCAATAACTTAAATGTTACTCATTTTGGACTTAAATATAAGTAAAAAAGTTGTTCTGTGGTGGACCTTTTTTTTTTTTAAGGATTGTATAGTGGACTTAAATATAAGCAAATCTAACTAATTTAACCCTATTTAAAGATACCATTCCTAAAACATCCTACATTTAATTGAAATTTTTTCAATGGATCTTTTTTATTCATGATATCAAGTTTCAATGAAGGGTATTTTAGAAATAACCTAATTTTTTACTTAAGATTTGTAAAATTAAATGATATTAACTAACTTTCTTAATTAATTTGAAACTAGTTATTTTTGTTTATATATGACAAAGGGAGTACAATTTAACTTTATAAAATTCTAAAAACCACCATAAAAGCATTAAAAACCATTAAAAACAACTCAAAACCAACAAAACTCAATAAAAATCCCAAAAACCATTCAAAACTATAAAAAAAGAATTGCTAAAATGTCCTAAGGTAGTGTTCGTTGCGACTGAAAATGTTGAGGTGAAAGTGTTTCACCGATGAAAGGAAGTGAAAGTTAAAAACATACACGTTCGGTACAGCTGAAAGTGAGATGAAAGTTTCAAATTTTTTGTGGACCCTACCAAAAAAACTTTCATCGCAAAATAGAGAGGAAAAGGGATGAAATGCACAGTAGCTTGTGCCTTTTCCAAAACAACCCCTTATTCGTTTTGCTCCTGACCTTCCTAATCCTTATTGTGCAGCACGTGATTTTTTTATTGTTTTTTTTTAATTTTAGCTTACTGCAACCGTAACATTGACGCACCTATTCGATTATGTAATGGCATATTCGATTATATGACATTTTTTTTTTCAAAAAAGTATGTCCGGTTAAATGCAGAGATATGAAAGGTTAAAATTGGAATTTCATTTATGTACAATTTTTTATATACTTTTTTTTACCTACCTAACCACTTTAATTCAAATATTTCATCTCTTTTACACTCTCTTTCAACTCAACCAAACAACTTTACTCTCTACTCTCTTTCATCTCTTTTTATTCCTCACACTTTCATTCCTTTTCTTACCTCTCTACGGAACACAGGGTAAAAGTCACTCAAAAGAACAAAAACACATTAAAAACTCTTACAAACCATCGAGAACCAACAAAAGATTAATAAAAATCTTTAAAAACTACTAAAAACCCATAAAAACACTCAAAATCATAACATAAAAAAAACTGCTAAAAACCACAAAAATCACTCAAAACCCTTAAAGACCATAAAAAAATTGTTAAAAAAGCTATAGAAACCATCAAAAGATAAAAACTTCTCAAAACCATCAAAAACTTGCTAAATATTCTTAAAAATCACTTATAATCACACAAAAAAGCACTGAAAATTTCTATAAAAAAACTCAACCACAAAAAAGTTTATAAAGAATCCAAAAAAAATCAAAATCATGAGAAAATCGCTAAAAAAAACCCTAAAAACAACTTAGAGCCATTGAATAATCATTTCAAACTGACAAAAAATCGCTAGAAATCCTTATAAACCACTCTAACTATCAAAATACCGCTAAGAACCACTCAAAATTACAAAAAAACAACTAAAAACCACTAAAAACTATAATAAAAAAATCGTTAAAAGACTGTAAAAATCACTCAAAACCATAAAAAATCACTAAAATTCATTAAAGACAAAAAAAACTGCTAAAAATCCCTAAAACCCCAAAAAAAAAACACATTAAAATCCATCAAAAATCGTTAAAAAAGCCCTGAAAACCACTCAAAACAACTATAAATTACTCAAAATAATCAAAAAATTGCAAAAACCCTAAAAACCACCTCAAAACCACTTAAACCACTAAAACCGTAAAAAAGATATTTTAAAAAGTGCTTTTAAAAAATGCTTTTTAAAAGTGATTTTAAAAAGTGTTTATTAAAAAAGTGCTTTTTAAAAAAATGATTTTAAAAAATACTTTTAAAAAGTGCTTTTAAAAAGTCAATTTAAAAAAGTTCTTTTAAAATGAGTTTTTTAAAAACGTGATTTTTAAAATTGCTTTTTAAAAAGAGTTTTTCAAAAAATTGATTTTAAAAATTTATTATAAAAGTGATTTTTAGAAAAGTTATTTAAAAAAGTGCTTTTAAAAAGTGTTTTTAAAAAGTGCTATTAAAAAAGTGATTTTAAGTGCTCTTTAAAAAATTTATTTTAAAATGTGCTCCTCAAAAAAGTTCTTTTAAAAAGTGCTTTTTAAAAAAGTGATTTTAAAAAGTGCTTTTAAAGATTCATTTTTTTAGAGTTTTTTTGAAAAGTGCTTTTAAAAATTCATTTTAAAAAAGTTCTTTTAAAATGTGTTTTTTAAAAACGTGATTTTTAAAATTTCTTTTTAAAAAGAGTTTTTCAAAAAAGTGATATTAAAAATTTATTTTAAAAGTGATTTTTAGAAAAGTCATTTTAAAAAGTGCTTTTAAAAAAGTGGTTTTAAAAGTGCTCTTTAAAAAAATATTTTAAAATGTGCTACTAAAAAAATTCTTTTAAAAAGTGCTTTTTAAAAAAGTGATTTTAAAAACTGCTTTTAAAAATTCATTTTTAAAAAAGTGTTTTTTTTAAAAAAAGTACTTTTAAAAAGTGATTTTAAAAATCACTTTTTAAAAAAATGATTTTAAAAAGTGCTATTTAAAAAAGTTATTTTAAAAAGTACACTTTAAAATAGTATTTTTAAAAAGGGAATTTAAAATAGCATTTTTAAAAATTGATTTTTAAAGAGGTGATTTTAAAAAGTGTTTTTCAAAAGTGTTTTTAAAAAAGTGTATTTAAATAAGTGCTTTTTAAAAAGTGTCTTTAAAAAAGTGCTTTTGAAAAGTATTTTTCAAAAGCGCTATTCAAAAGTGCTTTTGAAAAGTGTTTTTCATAAGTGCTTTTGAAAAATGCTTTCTAAAAGTGCTTCTCAAAAGTACTAAGTACTTCTAAATTTCAAAAGTGCTTCTAACAAGTTCTTTTCAAAAAGTGCTTCTAAAAAGTGCTTTTGAAAAGTGCGTCTCAAAAGTGCTTTTGAAAAGTGCTTCTCAAAAGTGCTTTTGTAAAGTGTTTTTCAAAAGTGCTTTTTAAAAGTGTTTCTCAAAAGTACTTTCTAAAAGTGCTTTTCAAAAGTGATTTTCAAAAGTACTTCTAAAAAGTGTTTTTCTGAAGAGGTTCTAAAAAGTTATTTTCAAAAGTGATTTTGAAAAGTGCTTCTCAAAGGTGTTTTTTTATAGTGTGTTTGGCTTAGATTCACATCTAATATTCAAAAGTGCTTCTAAATTTCAAAAGTTCTTCTAAATACTGCTTTTCAAAAGTGCTTCTAAAAAGTGCTTTTCAAAAGTACTTTTCGAAAATGCTTTTGAAAAGTGCTTCTCAAAAGTGCTTTTGTAAAGTGTTTTTGAAAATTATTTTTCAAAAGTGCTTTTCTGAAGAGCTTCTCAAAAGTGCTTCTAAAAGTGCTTTTCAAAAGTGCTTCTAAAACGTGCTTTTCAAAAGTGTTTTTCAAAAGTGCTTTTTAAAAAGTGCTTCTCAAAAGTGCTTTTGAAAAGTGTTTTTAAAAAGTGCTTTTCAAAAGTGTTTTTCAAAAGAGCTTCTAAAAAGTTCTTTTCAAAAATGCTTTTCAAAAGGTGTTTTGAAAAGTGCTTCTCAAAAGTGTTTTATATAGTGTGTTTGGATTAGATTCATATATAATTTTCAAAAGTGCTTTTCAAAAGTGTTTTTTAAAAGTGCTTCTCAAAAGTACTTTCTAAAAGTGCTTCTTAAAAGTACTTTCGAAAAGTGTTTTTCAAAATTGCTTTTCTAAAGAGCTTCTCAAAAGTACTTTTCAAAAGTGCTTTTCATAAGTGTTTTTTGAAAGTGCTTCTCAAAAGTGTTTTTGAAAAGTGTTTTTCAAAAATGTTTTTCAAAAGTGCTTCTAAAAAATGTTTTTCAAAAGAGCTTCTAAAAATTACATTGTTATGAGTTCTATATTTTCTCTCTCATTACATCCCGATTTCTTATTTGAAGCAACGTTTGCGGTGTTGGGTTCTATATGCCTATATACATTATTAAATATGCTTAATTGCACATAAATATAATTATAAATTATTTAGTATTGAGGAATGCTAGCGACAATCTCTCACTAACACTCTCCACATGATTGGTTGAAATTGATTGGAAATCGTCAATTTTGGTGGGTCTCACTTCTAGATTAGGAGAGAGAATCATTAAATGATAAGTGTCGCCCACCAAAATTGTGATTTCCAACCAATTTTAACCAATCATAGGGAGAGTGTTAGTGAGACAGTGTCACTAGCATTCATCTTAGTATTTTTTTTTTAAATATTTAAAAATTGTTAGTAAAATAAAGTTTAATAAACTTAATGAATGTTTAAATTTATAAAATAATTTTTTATATATATATACATTGTTTTAAGTTAATTTAATTTCATTTTTTACATATACTTGTTTTTATATAATTTAGATTAATCTATATGGTTCACATATGGGAGAACAATCTATTTAGCAAGAGAACTTGTGTTTGATTTCCTCTGTATGCAAAATTCTCTTGGGCCAACGATAGTCACGCACCGCGAGCGGGATTAGTCTCTAATCCAGTTGGTTCGGATACCCATGATCTCTAACATAAGACAAAAAAAATATCTTATAAATTAATAAAATCACATTTGATCAATTAAATATTGACTAGATCATATCTAATCAAATCTTTTGTTAATTAATTAAATATGATTTAATTAATTAACCTTTAATCATATCTCCCTTTAAGTTAATCAATTGCTTCAATCTTTATAATATTAAATATTATAAACAGTGATTGACATTTAGCAATGCATCACTACCACCTAACCCATGAGAAAATCAATGATCCAATTTTAACCTCTCTGCAACCATATTCGTTGTGTAGTCAATGTCCCTTCGTCCATATGTCTTAATGGAACACGGCATCAAAGTGTCATCCTTGTTAGGTACGATCATCGATTCCTCGATACTCGAGTAGACACGTAAACACAAACGGGCCCAATATCTCATATTGAATCATTTCCGAATGGACACGCATATAACGCATCTCATTCTATTGAGAGACTAACATAACTCTCACTATATAGGAGGGACAAATATTTCAAATAGATATAAATTATTTTATCAATTATTATTAATTTTTTTCTTATAAAACATATAATTTACTCATTTATATTAATTTATAATTTTTTATATCTTGATTTTATTAATTTTATATTATATTAATTTGTCATTTTCTTTTTTTCTAAATGTAAACTTGTTATTGTTAATTGACATTATTGTATTTTGCTAAAATTTAAACTTAAGTTTTATGGTATATTTGATTAGACTTTTATGTATATTTTGAATTTTTATAACTTGTAAAATGATGTTTTATTTTAGTTTTTCATGTTATAAGATTATGTGATATTTGTTGAAGTCTAAGACTTTGGACGATGTCCAACCCTTCAAACTTCGATTTTGATGATAACAAATGAGATTAAATTTTGAAGTATCTAATGCTTTATGTCTGAGTATTATAGGTACCACACCGTCCAATGCCTCAATGGTATTGTATTTCTTAAGCTCAAACAATATATATTTCTCTATGTGTGTAACGCGTCCAATGTGTAACTGGAACTTGTTTTTATAAAGTATAAATCCAGCGTCCAATGCGCTGTAATGAAACAAGCGTCCAATGCATTGTGAAAACCAGTGTGCAAACGCTACGTCCATTTGAGGAGCATCCAAACGCTTATATAACTCACACTCCTTTTTCTATCAAACAGTTATATAATGCGTTCATGCTGTGTAAAAGTACACTTAAGCTTTTCGATGATGATTCTTTGAAATGTTCCTTATTACCTCTCTTATCATATGTGACATTTCATTTGAAAATTCGAAAGTGTACTACAGGGGACAGAAAAGCTTCTCTATGCAGAAACCGTACTGAAGTGGAGGAGCTGCATGTACTGTTATCTCCTCTCTCTCTCCACCCCAAGCTGACACGTAGCAACGGTCATATGATTATGAGAGCACGGTTATTGGCAAAGGCTCTGATCCCACAACGAATATCTTCACCCAGCTGCCTATAAATAGAGGATCAAGCTCACGAAATCAACAACGAAGTATTCAAGTTTTCTAAGAGCTGAAACTCTGCTAAAACGACTGGACGTTCTACACTTGTGCAAAAAGAGCAATCTTCTTAGCTTTGCTAAGTTACTTTGTGTATTCGATTTACATTGTAATATCCTTTCTGTGAGAGTTATTTATTGAACTTGTAATCAAACTGTTTGTTTGGAAAGCCAGGAGTGGCTTAGTGACAAAGAATACTTGGGTGTTCTTTAATCTCAGGGAGAGATTAAAGGTGTGCTAGAAGTGACCTAGAGAATACTTGTAGCCAGAAGTGGCAGGGTATATAATACTTGTTTGTAATCAGGATTTGATTAGTGGAACCCTTCAAAGGTTTTTGAAGGAAAACTGGACGTAGCTCAGGTTGAGTGAACCAGTATAAACCATGTGTTTTTACTCGATCGCTTTTTAGCTTGCCAATTATTCTCTTGAGTTGTTTCTTCACATTATAAGCACAAGTTTCTTCTTTATCCTATTTGCGAAAAACCTTTGCTTTACGTTTGAACGTCAATCTAAAATGTTGTTCCAATGAACTGTTATTTTTGAACAATTGGATGATAACTACAATCTTCTGTTTTGCAAGTTTCTTGTAAAACTTAAGTTGAAAAATCTCCATCTTTTGCGAAAAGATTTTAAGGTTTTATCTAACACACTATTCAACCCCCTTCTAGTGTGTTCTCTACATTTCAATATTATATTTATTTAATATTACTTTATAAATTATTTAATTATTACTCCCTTCATTCCTAAACTCTTAATGTTTTAGCTTCTTATTTTTGTTCCGAAACTCTTGGTGTTTTACACATTCCAAGGCTCATTAATTATTTTCTTTCACATATACCCCTATCTAACATGACCTAGATTTTCACAACTTCTTCCATCATAGATATTAAATGAGGGTATTTTAGACTAAATGTATTGTTTGTTACTAGTATTAAATGTTTCTTAAATTGTGTGCATTAACCTTAAACATCAAGAGTTTAAGAACAGAGGGAGTATTATTTTATTAATACCGGTTCGATCACGGTTGAACCATTGAACCTTGAACCAGTGCCTTAACCGGTTTAATGACCATTACGATTTTATAAACATTGTGTTTGATAACATTAAAGCCTACAACTCCTACATGTAGAAATCGTAGTGACTTTAAGTTCAAGGACTACTATCACATTATAATTACCATAAGAAGCGTTTATGACACTTACATAACTATTATGAAGCCTTCTCATAATGGGTTAGTCCAATATAAATATTACTTGTAAGATTTATACTTCTGTGTCAGCTTGATATCTCATATTCATGACCTGTGAGATGCGGTCATCAGGCTGCTCACACAATAACCTTAATGTATCATTGTCAGCCTAAAATACATTGGCCTAAACGGGCTCACTCCAACATTTACGAATTCATGAACTAATCATGATTAGGGTTAATTAACTACAAAATTAGACTCATGGCGTAACCTTATGACAAACTATCAAATTATGTGTTTTTCTTAATTCCTTTAGGTAGATTAAAATTTTCATATGATATTTCATTCTAATTAATCATACAATTTACAAATGTATTAAAATGTTTGTGGGTATATTTCATTATATCTCATATGATTTATTACAATTAAGGTTTCTATTGTTTAACATAATTTTGTATGTACAATAATCATAAATTCATAAACACAAAATTTAAAAAATAAACAAATAAATTATGCATACAATTATTCAATAAATAATAACTTTGAATAATCAATTTTATTGTATGTAAAAATTTTAACTTAATGTTGGATTCTCAAATAAATGTTAATTTTTTTTATGAATAAATAAATAAATGTTAAATTTTAAACATATAAATAAATAAATAAAACACATTAAAATTTATCAAATAATTTATAATTATTTTTAAGTGCAATTAATCATATTCGGTATTGTATATAGTTATCATAAATAATTTATAATCGTCAAATTGATCACAGAAAGTAATGTATATAGTTATCATAAAAAAAAACATTTATAATCGTCAAATTGGTCATGGAATGGTGGCATAGAATGGTGGTAGTTTCATCCAGTGTTTTACGAGTCGGACCGGATGCTGGTCCGACCGGTCCAACCGGAACCCGGTCGCTTAACCTGTTCGGTTTGATGAAAGGATCGGAAATGCATCTAACCTGGTACGACCCGGGTTGAACCGGTCGATTTTTGAAAAAACCGGTGACCCAGCGGGTCTTTGGTTGAATCGGATTGTGATATTTTTTTTTTGTTGAAAAAAAAGCGCTGAAACTACGTCTTTTAATTTTTTTTTTAATTTTATTTGTGTATGAAACTTATTTATGGACTTGTATTGTCATGACTATTGGTTATTGTTTCTTATTTGGAATATTTGGTACTTTATAATGACAATAATTTAAAATTTGAAGTGTTAAATGATTAAATTATGTTAGCTATATTATATTTTTTAATTTCTTAATATATATCGAGTCGAACCGGTCCGACCAGTGACCCACCGATCCGACCAATGACCCATTAACCCAATACCTCGACCGGTTCAATGACCGGTCTGATTCTTGAAACATTGGTTTCATCACGCCAAAGCTTCATCATTAGCGTGGATTGATTCCTATATTTGTTTTGATTTTGCGTTAATTTTTTTCATTTTGTAAACCAAAATAGCCTTTAAACGAAAAAAAATGGCTACCAGTGGGATCGAACCTACGCATGCGCTATACAAAAAGTTAAACTTGTCGCTACACCACTTTGTTAAATACAGTGTAACTTTTTAACAGGTGCATGGAGGTTATTATCCAGTGCTTAGTCTACATGTTATACCCTTTAGATCTCCAACGTTAACTATTTAACTACTGAATCTAAGGCAGGGACCGATTTACATTGTTTGTTGGGGGGTTGGCCCCCCTTGAATTTTTACAAATTCAAAATTTTCAATATATATAATAATATATAATATATTAATATTAAAATATTTATTTGTATTTTGAAAATAAATAATAATATTTAAATTCCATTTATTTTTTATATTTTGATAAAATATTTTACTCTCCTTGTATAGTTAATGTCATTCTTTCACTATTTTAGATAAATATTCTATTTTGTTAAGTTCTAAGACTATGGACGATGTCTAAACCCTAAAATTTCGGTTTTGATGATAACAAATAAAGGATAAATCTTGAAGTATCTAATGGTCTTGTTTGAATGTTAAAGGATCTACGTCATCCAATGCCGCAATGGTATTGTATCTCTCAAACTTAGACTTTATATTTCAATAAGCAAAGCGTCCAAATATGTTTTGAAAAGTACTACGTCCAGCGTCCAATGTTTCTGTAAAGCAAGCGTCCAATGCATATATATAACTCACACTCTGTTTCCTATCTTAAAAGTTATATAATGCGACAATACGTTTTCAATGATGATTCTCTGGAATGTTAGATTGTTCCCACTCATTCTAACATGACATTCTATTTGAATTTTCGAAAAATTATTGTACAGGGACAGAAAAGCACTTCTCTGCAGAAATAGTACAAGTAGAGGAGGCACTACATGTACGGTTGTCTCCTCTGTCTCTCCAACCCAAGTCAACACGTGACAACGGTCACATAGTTGGGAGAGAACCGCTATTGGCAAAGGTACAGATCCCACAACGGATACTTTACACCAAGCTGCCTATAAATAGAGGAACAAGCTCATACATCAAAAAAGAAGAGATTTAAATTAAGAGCCGAAACTCTGTCAAAACGACTGGACGACCCACACTTGCGCGAAAAAGAACTTTCTACTTAGCTTTGCTAAGCGATCCTGTATATTTGTTTTTTATTGTAATATCCTCTCTGTGAGAGTTATTCAGTATTTCTATACTCAAACAATATTTGTTTGGAAAGCCAGGAGTGGCTTAGTGTTAAAGAATACTTGGGTTTGCTTTAATCTCAGGGGGAGATTAAAGGTGTGCCAGGAGTGGCCTAGAGAATACTTGTAGCCAGGAGTGGCCTAGAGAATACTTGTAATCAGGAGTGGCCTAGAGAATACTTGTAGCCAGAAGTGGCAGTGTTAAAATACTTGTTTGTAATCAGACTCTGATTAGTAGAACCCTTCAAAACTTTTTGAAGGAGAACTAGACGTAGCTCAGTTAGAGTGAACCAGTATAAAACTAAGTGTTCTATTCTTTCATTTTCTAGCTTACTAGCAAATCTCTTAAGTCATCTCTTCACATACCACGAAAGAGTTTCTTTACATATTTTGTTTACGAAAATATTTTACGTGTGTTCTAACGAAAAACGAGAAAGCGTAATTTTATTGAACTGTTGTATTTGAACCACTGGACGATAGCACATGAACCACTGGACGATAGCATAGTCTTCTGTTTCACAAGGTTCTTGTAAAACTTAAGATACATTATCTTCATATTTAAAAGGATACCAAAAATAATATATACACACTATTCAACCCCCCCCCTTCTAGTGTGTTTCTCTGTATTTCAGTTGGCATCAGAGCTCGGCCTCTTGGGTTGAGTACTTAGCAGTACAGAGGAAAGATCTTAAGAAAGATGGAAAACGAGGGACAAGCTGTGAACAGACCACCACTCTTCAAGGGTGTCAAATATGATTACTGGAAACAAAGAATGATAGCATTCTTTGAATCCAGTCATATTGACATGTGGGACGTTGTGGAGATGGGCGACTACATTCCACTTTTTGAGAACCTCAACGAAATCCCAAAGACTAGATAGACGGAGGAGCAGAAACAAAGATTTCATCTCAACTCCAGAGCTAGAAACATCATCATATGTGCACTGAGCGAACAAGAATATAACAAGGTGCATAGTCTCAAAAGCGCGAAACAAATGTGGGACACTATTGCGTTAACGTATGAGGGTTCCACCCAGGTAAAACGTAACAAACTCAGTCTCCTCACTCGTCAATATGAATTGTTTAGTATGGAAGAAAATGAGGACATACAAGGTATGTTTGGACGGTTTCAAACCATACTAAATGAACTTAGAGCACATGGTAAAAACTACAATAACTATGAACATATTGACAAAATTATGAGAAGTTTGCCTAGACAATGGAGACCACAGGTTACAGCCTTGAGAACAACAAAAGGACTGGATGATATGTCCCTAGAAGAACTCGTGGGAATTCTCAAGGTGCATGAACTAGAACTACATCAAGATGGTGATGGTAAGAAAAACAAGTCCCTGGCGCTCAGCGTCCAGAAGCCAAGGAAAGCACCATCGTCCAAAGCCATGCAAGCTGAAACATCATCAGACGAACAATCTGAAGATGATGACTCATACGAGAATGATGAGCTATCCTTCATATCTAAGAGGATACACGCTATGTGGAAGAAGAAAGGTGGATCCAGATGGAGAAACCTAAATAAGAAAGGCCTCAAAGAGAAGAAGGAAAAGAGTCCAATAGTATGCTACGAATGCAAAAAGCCAGGACACTTCAAATCAGAATGCCCAGATCTTGACAAGAGCAAGGACAAGAAGAAGAAATTCTTCAGCAAAAAGAAGGGCAAGAAAGTTCTGATGTCCACATGGGAAGTTTCAAAAGAAAAAGAAGTTTTGGAGAAAAGTTTCAAACAACTTGAAAGTGAAAAGGAGGATTTACAAGAAAAGTTTTCAGAGCTCTCAAAGCAATATGAAATTACAAATGCGGAGAGGTGAACTCTCTGGAATGATGCTGCTCGAGCCTATAAATCCTGTGAGGATTCAAGGACTAGAGAAATGAATCTTTCCATAGAGATTCGAAATCTCAAAGCAGAAAACAAAAGGCTAGTTGAGAAGCTTCTGAAAGTTGAAGCAGATACTTCCTTAAGAGGTCAACCACATGATGTTGTAAAACTTCATGAAGAGATTGACAGCCTAAAGAAGGATCTGTCAAACTTTATTAAGGGCTCTGACAACCTTAAAATGATTTTAAAATACGAAGGTTGTAAAAGACCAAATGACAGGTCAGGACATGGATATAAGGGAAAGAAATATATTCATGACGAGGAAACAGATGTTTGCTACTTCTGTGGGAAACCTGGACATATAACGTCCAAATGCAGACACCTGCCTAAGAAGGGAGCGTCCAATGCCCTTCAAACTAAAAAAAGAGGACCCAAGTTAATTTGGGTACCTAAGGATAAAATTGTCTCTGTTGCAGACATGCTTAACAGCAGGAAAGAAACTCCAATCATGGTACCTAGACAGTGGGTGCTCACATCACATGACAGGAGAAAGGTGTATGTTCCAAAGCCTCCTACCCAAAGCTGGTGGGACAGTCACTTTCAGAGGGAATCAGAAAGGGATAATAGCTGGCGTAGGTAAGATTGGTATCCCACCCTATCCTTGTATTGATAAAGTTCTTTATGTTAAAGGTCTTAAACACAACCTACTTAGCATAAGCCAATTATGTGACAGTGGATATGATGTTGCCTTTAGCAAAGGTGAATGTATAGTCAGAAACTCTGATGGATCCCTTCTCTTTACTGCAAAGAGGCAAGGTAATCTATACAAGATTAAACTTGGGGAACTATCAAGTCAAAATGTATCATGCCTAGTTTCAGTACAAGAAACTCATTGGCTATGGCATAAAAGACTTGCTCATGCAAGCTTGAGGTTAATATCAAAGCTGAACAGGCACAACCTCATAAGAGGACTACCAAGTATGTCATATAAAGATGATCTTCTTTGTGAAGCTTGTCAGAAAGGGAAACAAGTGAAAAGTTCTTTTCATAGTAAAAACATTATTTCCACTTCTAGACCTCTTGAGCTGTTACATATTGATCTGTTTGGACCCACAAGAACAGTCTCAATAAGTAGTAAGAGATACGGATTGGTTATAGTGGACGACTATACTAGATGGACATGGGTCATGTTCCTATCCCACAAAGATGAGTCCTTCAAGGCTTTTTATAACTTCTGCAAAAGAGTTCAAAACGAAAAAGGTGTATGCATTACTTCTATCCGAAGTGATCATGAGGGAGAATTCGAAAATGAAAGTTTTCAAAGGTTCTGTGAGGATAATGGTATCCTTGACAACTTCTCAACAGCCAGAACACCACAACAGAATGGTGTTGTTGAGAGGAAAAACAGGTCACTCCAGGAGATGGCCATAACCATGTTGAATGATAATTCAACCCCTAAACACTTCTGGGCTGAAGCAGTGAATGCTGCCTATTATTTACAAAACAGAATCTATATAAGGCCGATATTGAAAAAGACTCCATATGAATTGTGGAAGGGAAGAAGACCCAACATATCCTACTTCCATCCATTTGGATGTCAATGTTTCATTCTGAACACTAAGGATAACTTGGGAAATTTTGATTCTAAGTGTGATGAAGGAATATTGCTTGGATATTCTGAAACTTCAAAGGCATACAGAGTTTATAACTCTAGAACCTCAGTCGTTGAAGAAGCTATCCATGTGAAGTTCAATGACATCAAGCCTGATAAGGAATTATCAGAGCTGGACAAATCATTTGCATATCTCAGATTGGAAGTCATCAGATACGTCCAACCATGATGTCTCAGTTGAAGAGTCCAATGTACCACTGGAAGGCTCAGTAGCAGAACAAAGAGAACCAACTGGATGCAACTGGCAAATGAAGAAACATCATCCAGAGGAGCAAATCATCGGAGATCCAAAACATAGAGTCAAAACCAGAGCTTCACTTCAACGACAGCAGGGTTACACAGCACTCATATCGTAATTAGAACCTAAGACCGTGGATGATGCCTTAGAAGATGAAAGCTGGGTCAAAGCAATGCAGGAAGAACTTGACCAGTTTCAAAAGAACAATGTCTGGAAGCTAGTAGAACTCCCCGACGACAAAGAAGCTGTAGGAGCAAAGTGGGTGTTCAGAAACAAGCTGGACGAAGCAGGCAATGTTGTGAGAAACAAAGCGAGCTTGGTAGCAAAAGGTTACTCACAACAGGAAGGTATAGATTATACTGAAACTTATGCTCCAGTTGCACGTCTAGAGGCAATTCGCATTTTACTATCATTTGCAGCTCATAGCAATATGAAGTTATATCAAATGGACGTAAAAAGTGCATTCCTCAATGGACTCATAAAGGAAGAGGTCTATGTGGAACAACCCCCAGGATTTGAAAGTGATGCTTTTCCAAATCATGTTTTCAAACTTAACAAAGCTTTATATGGGTTGAAACAAGCACCTAGAGCTTGGTATGAAAAACTCAGCTCATTTCTGTCAGAAAATGGTTTTTCAAGAGGAAAAGTAGACATTACACTGTTTCGGAAAGACTACTCTTCAGATTTTATTATTGCACAAATATATGTTGATGATATCATATTTGGTGCCACTAATGAATCTCTCTATGAAGAATTTTCCAAATTAATGCAAACAGAGTTTGAGATGAGCATGATGGGTGACCTAAAATTCTTCCTTGGACTTCAAATCAAACAAACTGAAAAGGGCGTATATATACATCAAACCAAGTATGTCAAGGAGCTACTAAAGAAGTACAAAATGGACGATGCAAAACCAATGAAAACTCCTATGCATCCAACAGCTATACTTGGACTGGACGACAACTCAAAGAAGGTGGATAACACTCTATACAGAGGAATGATAGGATCACTCCTATATCTCACAGCGTCCAAACCTGACATCATGTTCAGTGTATTGCCCTGCCAGATCTGGTGGCCAATGTGTAGAAGAAAATCCTTTCTATACAAAATGAACGAGAAAATCAACCCCAAATTTTTCATACATTACCTTCTGTGTCAAGACAATTTCTCCAAACAAAACAAACTGTATAGAAAAAATAGAAAAATAAAAGGAATAAGAAAAATAGTACTAAAAATTGTCATAAATCATGAAAGCACTAAGATAAGAAATTCAGCTTTCTCAGTTAACTTAAATAAATTTAGCAAATATTTAAGTTCCTTCCAAAGTAACAAACATCAAAAACCAGATGACTAATTATTAACTGACATGTTCCTTTAATGCACCTAGTATGCTCCAAGTACCCCATGATAGTTGTTCATACCTACTATGCTCCAAGTACCATATGATAGTTGTTCATACCATCATACAATTTTTTCCCTCTTTTTCCTTTATCAGTTAAAGAAATTACCTTCAAACAACCAAATGCTAAGAGCCAATTAGAAGCCAAAACCAATCTTCGTGTGTGCTTAGTTCAACTTATTTTGCAAAAATAATTGCTTATTTTTTCCAACTTGAAAAGACAGCTTTTGTAAAATAAATAAGCATTTTCTCTAAAACAATAGTTTCCAAACATGCACTTATTCCATAGCAAATCTAAGATCAAAGAGACACCCTAGAATATACAAACATTGTTACCTAAATAAACAAACCATAAGACTGACTAACTGCATATTGTCAACAAGCCTAAGCCTCCTTATTCTAGCCAAAACCTATTCTAAGGTGAAAAGACACCCGATATTCATCGTGAATCCCCAAAATGTTAATCCACAAGAAAGTAGCTTTGCCTCCTCCCAATAATAAAAAAAAAGTAGGTGCTCTACTATCACTATGTCTCCATTACACCAACACATAACACACATTTCAGAGTCCGTATCATACAAATTGAAAGAAAAAGATCATTATCATTGTTGTCAATTTTCATGCCATGGACCTTTCAGCCAACAAGACTTTTCAAGTCCAAATAAAATGAGAAGAATAACACACCAAAGAAAATAAGTACTTAGTATGTTGGCATAGAACTAAAAGATGAAAGTTAAGCTGATTTTCTTAGAAACTAACTAATATGAATTACAACCATTTAGACCTATAAAAGAATTACACACACACAAAGAAAGACATATTCATTAACTGACATTTTCCTTCTCACTATGCATAATCAGTATGCTCCAAGTACCTAATGTGAATTATTGATACTATCCTACAATCATATGGTGAAGATTAACTACATTATATGGGACCAAATTACCGAATACTCTATCTAGTTGGAATCCCCATATGACTTTCATTGCATTCAACTAAGGGAGAAAAATAATTTTCCAAAAGGATTAGCAAGATAACCTTAGACCTGTATAATAAACCCCAAGTCCCCAATTACAATTCAAACTATAGTTCTTGCAAGGAATTCCTTAGATGATCACATGTTAGACAAACTTGTGAAGAAAACTATTTGCTTGTTTGTTTTTAATAATAAAAAAAAAAGGATGTCATTTGAGGAGAGCTCAATAAAAAGCTTTAGAGCAAAATTTAAAAATTTATTTTACATACTTGTACAACAGGAAGAATGATGCCAATAAAAGTGAACATTCATAAATATACATTTTAAAAGCACTGTTAAAAACACTTTTTATAAGCACTTTGTAGAAGCACTTTTGAAAAGGTTTAAGGTTTGGGGTGTGGGGTGTTTGATGTTTAAGGTTTAGGGTTTAGCTAAAATTATGGACCCTTCTAAAAAGTGTTTTTCTAAAGTGCTTCTCAAAAGTGCTTTTCAAAAGTGCTTTTCAAGAGTGTTTTTTAAAAGTGCTTTTCAAGATTGCTTCTCAAAAGTGCTTTTCAAGATTGCTTCTCAAAAGTTCTTTTCAAGATTGCTTCTCAAAAGTGCTTTTGAAAAGTGCTTCTCAAAAGTGCTTTTCAAAAGGGCTTTTCAAAAGTGCTTTTAAAAAGTGCTTCTAAAAAGTGCTTTTCAAAAGGGTTTCTAAAAAGTGTTTTTTAAAAGTGCTTCTAAAATGTGCTTCTAAAAGTGCTTTTCAAAAGCGCTTCTTAAAAGTGTTTGGATTAGATTCATGGTGGAAAATAATCAATTATTTTTTCATGGTGAAGGTAAAGCAACAAATAGTTGCTTCTACTTTTTCATGGTGCCACCATGATTTTGAGGAGTAGAATTGATTCTTGGTGTTATCCAAACACACTATCAAAAGTGCTTCTAAAAAGTGCTTTTAAAAATGCTTCTAAAAAGTGCTTTTCAAAAGTGCTTTTAAAATGTACTTTTGTTTTTCCAAAGTTATTATATATTTTACTAATCATTGGAAAGAAAAAAAAACACATCAAACTTGGTTCCATAAAAAACAATCTTAATTACCTTCTGTAGACAGAAATCAAACCCCAAACTAGGAGACGGCCAAAAAAACAAAGCCATGTAGGAAGAGAACTCTAATTTTTCCAATACAAGTATGCGAGCTTCGCTCTCGGGGTTGTGTAGTTGTTTCAATGTGTGCATTATGTGGTAACGAGTATGAAACAACTGATCATCTCTTCTTGACATGCAGATTTGCTAGTGATTTGTGGAAGTGGCTGCAGTCCCTTATTCCATTCTCGTTTGATTTTTCTTCTGGTCTATTTGTTTTGTTATCTGTGGATAAGCCGTGTAGTACCCAAGTGAAGGAAGTTTTTATTTATGCTATTGTGCATATTTTTTGGGTTATATGGTGGTGTAGGAACAGCTTGAGGTTCCGAGATGTTCGTATTCCTCTGCGTCAAGCTAGTATGGTGATTTCAGCTGTATCTTTATCTGGTTTTCTTTCTAAAGGCCATGCATCAAATTCTATTTCAGAATTTTCCATTTTACAGAAGTTCTTAGTCTCGGCTAAGCCTCCAAAATCTGTTCAGATTAAGCAAGTTGATTGGTTTCCCCCTGCTTGTGGCTATATCAAATGTAACACTAATGGTGCATCAAGAGGATCTCCTGGGCATGCTGCGGGTGGTGGTATCTTTCGTGATAGTTATGGGGTCTTTCGTGGTTGTTTTGCAGCTTATCTTGGCATTAAATCAGCTCTGCATGCAGAGATATTTGCTGCTATTTTAGCTATTGAGTATGCTCATTCTGTCGGTTGGAACAAGTTGTGGTTGGAGTGTGATTCCAAGCTGGTGCTAGCTGCGATTGATAAGGTTGAAATTGTTCCTTGGGACCTCAGAAGCCGTTGGATTCGTTGTCTCAAATTATGTTCTCAAATGCATTTTTTGTATTCTCATATTTATAGAGAAGGTAATCAATGTGCAGACAGACTGGCCAATTATGGGGTAGATCATAGGGTAGATATAACCTGGTGGGATTATATTCCCCTGTTTATTAAGGATAGTTTTGCTCGCAATCTTTTTGGATTGCCTTTTTTTCGCTTTTGCTGATTGTTCTCATGGGTTTTGGTCTAGTCCCCCCATGCTTTCTGTTGGTTTTTTTTTCTTCCTTCTTTTAATAAATTGTGGTTTGCTGCCGATGATTAGTTGGCGAGGGGGTGCCAACGTTGTTGGGATGCCTTCGTTCCACTGTGAGGTTTGCATTCTACAAATTCACATAAACAAAATAAACACAAGGCTTCCATTCTGTTGCAATCTCAAAATTTTCACTATTGCCTGATAGAAAGATTTTAGTGTCTTGAAATCACCACCCTTAAGAAAAATATCGGGAATATAAAACAACACACGCTTGGATTCACTTTACTTAGCAAGACATTCCAGAACATAAATAAATAAATAATCTTTTCATTGAATTACTAACAACATAAGCCCAGCAGAGAAGACGTTGCAGGAAACAATATGGGACAAAATGAATTTGATTATTTCAGTAGGACTAGAGAAGTATATTATAAACATTTCAGCTCCATAAACTTTGAATACTTGCAATTTTTGACGACATTGCTCTGCCGGATCTAGTGGGCAATGTGCAGAAGAAAATCCTTTCAATACAAAATAAAAATTTATTAGAGATCCTAAAGCATATAAAAAATTATTAGAGATCCAAAAAAAATTCAAAAATTTATTAGAGACATAAAACATATTTAAGCCTTTAATTAAATAATGTTAGTGATGTATCTCTGAACTTTCAAAAAAGTCAATTAAATATAACCTTAATATGTATTTAAAGTATTCTTACTGTAAAAAAAAAGACTTAAATAACTTTTAGGTCCCTAATAAATTCTCTAATTTTGCTTTGGGTCCCCGATAAATTTTTTCGTTGTTTTGAGTCCTGATATATTAAAATTTTTGTTTCGGATCCCTGTCGCCGGTTAAGTGATGACATGTCCGTTAAAATTTTTAAAATGCAATTTTTGGCGGCTCAAAAACCGCCACTATTAATTTAGTTAATTAAATTACAATTTATGACAATTAAAAAACCGCCATAATCAATTAAAGCAAATAAACACACACATGCAAAAGAGGCTACTTTCCCTCCCTTACGTGGCGAGCTTCTATTGGGCCATTTTGTCTCCTTGGGATTCGTACTAACACACAAACACATCTCTCTTTTCCTCTCTCCGATGTGGTGAGCTTTTATTGGGCCATTTTTCTTTTCAGGATTCGTACCAACACACAAACACATCTCTCTCTTCTCCTCTCTCGTACCAACCTCTCTATCTCTCGTACCAACACACAAACCTTGCATCCGCTCACTGTTGTTGTTGTTGGTGCAATAGAAGAAAGAGAAATCATTTGTGTGTGTGTGAAACTCAAAAGAACAAGTGGATGGATCATAGATTGTGAATTTCGACCTTGGAATCCAGATCTGGGACGTCACCACCCTTGACAACACCGCTGTCTATTTCCTATTGGAGAGCGCACAAGGACACACCACCAACATAAGGCCAAACAAATAAACCAGCGGCGCGCGCGAAGAAGGATTCGAGTTCCGCGGAGAAGCGGAGGCTGGATTCGAAGGACATGCACGGGAATGGGGAGTACTCTAACATGTACGCATCGTCGTCGAATCGGCGCAAGGATGATGGCGACGGAGGGGACCAGTGGAACAGCGGGGGACCGCGGAGAACTTGATTCTCGGCATGAGATATGGGGTTTTAATTTTATTTTGCTTTAATTATTTTTGTTATGCGATTTGTTGTTAATTTCATATATTTTGTTTTCATTTCTATTATGAGACTCCAAACTCTATTCCTTTTTGCTTTTCATTTCAGATCCATTTTAATTTCATATTAAATTTTTAGTGTTAGGTGGTTGTTGGATGGTCTGTGTAACTCTTGTACTCTAGGTGTTCGACGAAATGATCCCTTGACATGTATAATGAGATGTTGATTGCGAAAAGTGTTCAAATCTGTGTGAGTCTCAATTGAACTTGTATCTATTTTAATTCCATATCTAAATTTTTAGTGTTAGTTGGTTGTTGGATGGTCTGTGTAACTCTAGTACTCTAGGTTTTCGATGAAATGCTCCCTTTGTTAGATAAATATTTTACCAAGAACGGCACAATTTATATGAATTTAGAACACCGATAAATATACAGAAATTTACTTACTTGTTGAAGACATGATTAAGAGTGATGAGAATTGCCTATGCGTTGCGCAACCTTCAGAAATCCAAAAGCCAAGTCTTCCTTTGCCTGATCACACGCTCCACGTTCTAGAGTTCTCAATGGGGCAAACCCTAGTAAGCAGTTGAATGAAGTGACAGGCAAAGGGGACCTAGCCTCTCTATTTATTAACCCTAGGCACCTCCCATTATGGGCCTAGTGGTTCAGCCCACACTATTTCCCACACTGATCAGAATTAGGTGTCCAAAGCCCGTAAAAATTAATCATATTATTAGTGGGCTTAAGTATCATCAAATGGATCATAATATTAGCCCGTTTTTGGCAAAACAAAATATTACAATTAATTGCAGCCCACATAAATTCATAGGAAAATTCTAACATTCTCCCACTTGGGCGAAATTAATTGTGTTTCTTTGATTTTAAAACATTTTCGAAAATGACTCTCGGCTAATAACATACTGTGGCCACAAAACATATGATTCCAACATACAACACCTAATTAAGACTCCATCCAACAAAAGCCATGTAACATCGAATCATGGCGGTAATTGCATCCCTTATTGACACAACACCTTCCATGGTTACAAATATTACCGACTCCGTCGACTAGTCATCAATGTGGAGTGTAGCAAGAAAACGACGTGCTAAGGTGATTAAAAGGCCATACCGTCATTTTCTTCGTCAGTCCTCAATTTCTCTCCAGTGCTTGAAAGCCAGAGAAATTACATGGTTTACTTGGAAACCATCATGCCTCAGCTCCAATCCTGGTGTCGATCACCGGCATAATGATCCCAACAACACCGAGCTTTTATATTATGATGCCTCAGCTCTAATCCTGGTGTCGATCACTGGCACAATGATCCCAACAACACCGAGCTTTAATATTATTATATTTGATATACACATACAAAAGACATCATAATGAAATTCATCTCATCATTTATTTATCAAATCAAATGTAAAATGTCATCAATAAATAATTCCCAAAATTCAAAACAAGGATCCAACATTATAAAAAAGGGAAATAACATAAACCTAAAACTCCCACTAACCAAGCACATCAAAAGAACTCACAATACCCATGTTTTCAACATGTCGTTTGAAAACAACAGGCCTAAGTCCTTTGGTCAAGGGATCAGCCAGCATGGAATCTGTGTCCACATGCTCTACAACTATGGAACCATCTTTCACAAGATCTCTGACAGTCAGGTACTTCAACTCCAAGTGCTTAGATCCACTAGAGGTCTTATTATTCTTTGTATAAAACACCGCAACGCTGTTATCACAGAAAATCCTCAGTGGCCTAGCAATGGAGTCCACAATGCGAAGTCCCGTCACAAGGTTTCTCAACCAAATAGCATGAGTAGTGGCAGCAAAACAAGCAATGAACTCTGCTTGCATAGTGGAAGAGGCAACAAGAGTCTGCTTCTTACTCTTCCAGGATATCGCACCCCTGGCCATCATAAAGATGTATCCAGAAGTCGATTTCCTGTCATCGGGGCACCCGCCAAGATCTGAATCTGTGTACCTTACGACCTCCAAATTGTCAACTCTCCTATACACAAGCATATACTCCTTAGTCTTCTGAAGGTACCTCATCACCTTCTTAGCAGCTATCCAGTGATCATTCCCAGGGTTCGACTGGTATCTACCAAGAACGCCAACTATAAAAGCGATGTCAGGCCTAGTGCATACCTAAGCATACATGAGGCTGCCTAGAGCACTCGCAAAAGGTCTCTCGCTCATCTTTGCTCGCTCAATCTCATTCTTAGGACATTGATCCTTGTTGAATTTGTCACCCTTCACAACTGGAACATCTCCGGGTTTACAATTCTGCATATTGAATCTTTCTAAGACTCTATTGATGTAAGCCCTTTGAGACAACCCGAGTGTATGACGTGACCTATCTCTGTGAATCTCAATCCCCAACACAAAAGAGGCCTCACCAAGATCTTTCATGTCAAAAGATCTTGCTAGCATTTGCTTTGTCTCATGCAGCATGCCAAGGTCATTAGAAGCCAACAATATATCATACACATATAACACAAGGAAGATGAATTTACTCCCACTGACCTTGAGGTATATGCACTTATCAACTTTATTCTCCTCAAATCCCATAGAAGTCACCACTTCATCAAATTTCAGGTACCATTGTCTAGAAGCTTGTTTCAAGCCATAAATTGACTTATTCAGTTTACAGACCAAGTCCTTATTGCCACCAACATGGAAACCCTCATGTTGCTGCATTATACTGTCTCACTCAAATCACCATTCAAAAAAGTTGTCTTCAAATCCATTTGGTGCAACTCCAAATCAAAGTGAGCTACGAGGGCCATGATGATTCTAAAAGAATCCTTTGTAGATACAGGCAAAAAGGTCTCATTAAAGTCAATGCCCTCCTTCTGCGTAAAACCCTTTGCCACTAGTCTGGCCTTAAATCTCTCAATGTTACCCTTTGAGTTCTTCTTTGTCTTAAAGACCCATTTACAACCGATTGCTTTGCAATTCTCAGGCAACTCAACAAGCTTCCATACTCTATTAACTGACATAGACTGCATCTCTTCATTCATTGCATGCTTCCACATTTCTGACTGAGGGCAAGAAACGGCTTCCTGATAGCTCTTTGGATCAACAATATCTCCAATGTCATATGCATCCTCACTAAGATAGACTTGAAAGTCATCACTAATAGCAGGTCTCTTCTCTCTAGTCGACCTCCTCAAAGGAACCTGTAGACCCTGCTCAACAGGTTGTGGAATCTCATCCACAGTAGGAGGATCGAACACGTCATTGGCCTGAGAGCCAACTATATCTTCTGTCACAACTACAGTCTCAACTGGAACAACTGGGACCCTAGTCTCAGTTGGGACGAGCAGAACCCCAGTCTCAATTGGAACAACACTTGAAACACTAACAGCTGGAATAGGTAGTGGTAAAGAAACAGTCTCAGGCAACTCAGCATCAGTATCATCAGATGGAACAATAGGATCTGCCACATTAAGCTCCAAAAACTTAGCATTCATGGACTCTACAATTTTGCTCCCCTTACCAGGACAGAAGAACCTGTATCCTTTAGCGCGATCTGGATATCCAATGAAAAAGCAATGACTCGTCTTGGGGTCCGTCTTTTTCTGCAAGGGATTATAAATTTTGACCTCAGCTGGGCAACCCCAGACTCAAAGATGGTTCAGACCAGGTTTTCTTCCTGTCCAAAGTTCAAAAGGGGTTTTAGGAACAGATTTACTAGGAACTCTGTTTAGGATGTAAAGGGTTGTTTTCAAGGCTTCACCCCATAGAAATTCCAGCAAGTTACATCTACTCATCATGCTTCTCATCATATCCTTGAGAGTCCTATTGTGCCTTTCGGCTACACCATTTTGTTCAAGAGTCCCAGGCATGGTGTATTGTGGAACAATTCCACAATCCTGCAAGTATAAAGCGAATGGTCCCATATGCTGCCCTGTGGCACCATATTTACCATAATACTCTCCACCACAGTCAGACCTTACAATCTTGATTATTTTTCCCAATTGCTTTTCCACTTCGGTTTTAAAAATTTTGAACTTTTCAAGTGCTTCAGACTTTCCCTTAATCAAGTAAAGATAGCCATATCGGGAGAAATCATCAATGAATGTAATGAAAAACTTGTTACCACAAATTGTAGGAGTTAGGGGCCCACTAATGTCTATATGAATGATCTCTAAGAGATCTGAACTTCTAGTTGCACCTTTCTTTTTGGTTTTAATGAACTTCCCCCTTATACAATCCACACAAGTACCAAAGTCATCAAAATCCAAGGAAGGTAGAATATGTGCCTTTGACAATCTCTCAACCCTTTCCCTAGAAATATGACGTAAGCGCTTGTGCCACAACGTGAAGGATTTTTCCTCAATTTTAGACCTTTTAGCAACATAATTCTCAACGACTAAGGATTAAGAAATATTATCACAATCCAAAGACAACTTATATAAACCATAAACTAAAGATCCATAACCAATAATTTGGGAGTTCAACATCAGATTTATTTTCCTATCACCAAAAGTAAAACTGAAACCAAGTTTGTCTAAACAAGAAACAGAAATCAAATTTCTCCTAAAAGAAGGTACATAAAAGGTATCCTTCAAAACCAATTCAAAACCAGAAGCTAAAACTAGGCTGACGTCTCCCACTTTCTCCACAAAGACTTCAAGATCATTTCCTACCCTTAGCTTGCTTTCCCTCAGACTGGGCTCCCTCAGATTTCTGAACCCCTGCAAAGACACAGCAATATGGGTTGTGGAACCACTATCAAGCCACCAAGAATCTATGGGAACATCAACTAGATTAGATTCAAGACAGACAAAAGCTAAGTTATTACCTCCTGATTTCTACTTGTTCTCTAGCCAAGCCTTGAACTTTCCACAATCAGTTTTCTTATGCCCCTTCTCCTTACACCAGAAGCACCAAATACCCTTCTTAAAGGTAGTTGGCTTAGGACCTCCTACACTGTGGTGCTGACCCTTACCTGGTTTTCCTGAACCTCGATATCTATGAAAAGCATTAGATGCACTCTTTGTATTTTTCCAGTGTCCCTTGCCAAAAGTGGGTTTGCCATGGACAGATAACAGGGCTATGTCAATCTTTTCTTTCTTGAGTTTCTCTTCCTCAGCGACACACTTGGTAATAAGGTCATTCACAGTCCATTTCTGACCAAGGGTATTGTGGGCAGTTTTAATTTGTGTGAAATCAGCGGGTAGGCAATTTAAGGCATGTTCGACAATGAATTTTTCATTAAGGACAATTTCGTGAGATTTCAGCTTGGTTTGGATGTGAACCATCTTCATAATGAATTCCCTTACGCCCCCAACATTATCATATCTCATGTTCGTTAACTGCTTCATTAGACATCCAGACTCAGCGTTATCAGATACCTCGTACCTCTCCCCCAGAGCGTCAAGGAGCTCCTTAGCTATCCCTTTCTCTAGCAGACCACTCAGAAGATGTTCAGAAATGGTCCTCTTGATAGCAATCAGACTCAATCTATTAGACCTCTCCCACTTAGCCAAAAGTTCCTTCTGTTCAGGTGTGCACTCCGCATTAATCACAGGCTTCTCCTCACGTAAAGCTAAATCAAGATCAGAAATTCCCAAAGAGAATTCCAAATCTTGCTTCCATTTGCCATAATTTGATCCATTCAAGATCTCAATGGAAGCAGAACAGTTGTTTACAGAAAAGTTCACTGTTAAGTCAAAACAAGAATGCATTAGGACATACAGGACAAGATATAGCTGAAAATGAAACAAGCTATCAAGGTGAGGCTAGTATAATAGCACATTCCCCTTTGGGCAGAATGCACAAACCAAGGTTACAACCTAGGTCAAAACCTCAGATGGGTTAATCCATAAGCACACACAAAGTTCAGAAAATTATCCCCTTTGGGCAGACAAAGTCCCTCAACTTAGTGCATTCCCCAATAACTCCATCCATTCTCAACTCTCAATCCAAACATACAACAACCCCCTTTGGGCAGGCAATTGTATGCAAAGATCAAAAGCATTCCTCAAAATACAAAAAATTTCCATGAACCAATACAAGTGGTCCCACTTTGGCGGTAACGACTTATACTAACCCATGAAAATTCTCGTACAAGAATCAATATTCTCTTGTCCAAAACCATCATCCAGTCAACAGGCAAATGCATTAAAAGAGCGTCCTTACTGGTCACAAATCAATTATCAAGAGCATTCCCAATATGTTTTGCACTTAAACAGTGATAAAGCATTCTAATTTTAAATAAATTCTAACCAGATAAATATCAAGGATCTAGCTAACATTATAATTAATAGCAAAATAACGCAATTAAAATTAACCTAACAATTGAAATAGCAAGTTCACAATACATAACACAAGGGTATAGCATAAGCACAGTCATTCTCAATGACTCTATTGATTGTTCCATTTAAAAAAAACTATTATCTCTAACTTACTTCAACCCATTAACATAACTCAAGCAACCAAAGAGCCATCATTCAATTTTATAGCAACTGCAATTAAAGTTACATGCCAATTGAATTAAAAATATTCAATTGCTTGCCTTTTAATTACTCACAGCCACGTAACTATATCAATTGTAGCTATACATTATTGAATTGAATTTCAATCAAAAGAAATCACCAATTGTGTTAACAAATATATATTCGGGTTAAACATATAAATAGCATGGAAATTCTCTCTCTCTCTATATATATATATATATATCAAATCAACAATTGAATTTTGAATATTGAAACAAAAACAGGTCACAGGTGAATCGGTATGGCAATTGAATGGCAATTCAAAATTTACAAAATGCACAAAATTTTTAACGTAAAATGTTGAAATAGAGGTGCTCGAATTGCCATCACGACATCCAGTATCAATATACCCATTCAAATTGAAATAGAAACTCGTTGAATATGTGTGCAGAAAGAAAACCAGGATGCGTAACAATATAATAATTAAAATCGATAAATGTGGTACAACATTAGCGTAATGGTCATCGCAACATGCAATAGGTTCAAAAGAAACACCGTAAAAATTATTCGCACACCTTGAACATAACTATCATGAATACGTAACAACAATCAGCGTAAATTGGTTACCACAAAATTATTAAATAAAAGGGCACAATATAATCAGGTCCTAAATCATATAAAGTAGGCTCTGATACCAAATGTTAGATAAATATTTTACCAAGAACGGCACAATTTATATGAATTTAGAACACCAATAAATAGATAGAAATTTACTTACTTGTTGAAGACATGATTAAGAGTGATGAGAATTGCCTATGCGTTGCGCAACCTTCAGAAATCCAAAAGCCAAGTCTTCCTTTGCCTGATCACACGCTCCACGTTCTAGAGTTCTCAATGGGGCAAACCCTAGTAAGCAATTGAATGAAGTGACAGCAAAGGGGACCTAGCCTCTCTATTTATTAACCCTAGGCACCTCCCATTATGGGCCTAGTGGTTCAGCCCACACTATTTCCCACACTGATCAGAATTAGGTGTCCAAAGCCCGCAAAAATTAATCATATTATTAGTGGGCTTAAGTATCATCAAATGGATCATAATATTAGCCCGTTTTTGGCAAAACAAAATATTACAATTAATTGCTGCCCACATAAATTCATAGGAAAATTCTAACACCCTTGACATGTATAATGAGATGTTGATTGCAGAAAGTGTTCAAATATGTGTGAGTCTCAATTGAACTTGTGTAAATCTTGAATCTGTGTTGTTTCTGGGTTGTTTCTTTCTTCTTCTTTTTTATCTAATCTGGAATTCGACATGTAAGAGCTTGATTTGGGTTTGGGAATTGATTTTGGGAGATTTTTTTTTTCTTCTTTAATTGATTATGGCGGTTTTTACTCTCCATAAATTGTATTTTAAAATTCGAAATAAATAGTGGCGATTTTTAAGCTGCCAGAATTTGCATTTTAAAAGTTTTTAACGGTCACATCATCACTTAACTGACGGCAGAGATCTGAAACAAAATTTGTAATATATCATGGACTCAAAACAACGAAAAAATTTATCGGGGACCCAAAGCAAAATTTGAAAATTTATCAGGGACCTAAAAGTTATTTAAGCAAAAAAAAAAATAAGTTAGGGAAATCAAAATTAAATATCTAATAATATCATAATATTGTAATAATTACTTAATTGTTTATATTAGATACTTAAAATTATTGAAATATATATATATATATATATATATATATATATATATATATATATATATGTGTGTGTGTGTGTGTGTGTGTGTGTGTGTGTGTGTGATCGAGTTTTGATCTAATTTTTGAATTGGGTCCAAAAAGTTAGATGTTAAATTTAACTTTATAAAATTTTGAATCAAAGCTTGTCACTATATTAGAACTTTCAAAAATTAAAATGTAATTTAGGTAATTAGGAATTAACCATTTTGAGTAAAAAAATTAAAATTAAGTAATGACATAATTAAAGATTGTGATATTACGTTAACCTTATATTAGATATTTAATACGTGATAAGATGTCTTGATGAGGTGAAATGCATGTGTGATATTATATATTAATGTCTTGACACAATGATATGTTGTATAATTGCATTCTGGCAATATTGTTAATTTGTAAATATTATTACCATGTATTGGTGTTCAATGATTAAGACCAGATGTTGATAAGTAAGGTATAGTGAGTACTTTAGTGTGAGTACGATTAAGAAAGGAACATGCAGTGGCATGTTGCCTATAGTTGAAAACACAACCCAGTAATCTACAAATGAATGAAATGGCTCACTGATGGAAGTCTTAGGGGTATTGTGTTGAGTAATGAAGGTACCCTATATTGGAAACTTCATCTAACTAAGCTTGGCAACCCCAACTACTGCTTAGTGCTCCATTGATTGGTGTGAGAGTACATCCGAGTTATAGGGATGTGGATGTCCTGAGATGAGATAATTTGAGTACATTTGAGGAAAATGAAGGCTTCTACCATCGGTTAAGGTGTATGTATTTTCGATCACTTCCAATGGGGAGTATGGATCCATATTGCATCTAAAAGTTTGAGATGTTGCAACTACATAAACACTAGATTCCCCCGCTATTATATAATTATTTGAGACAAAGTTGGCTTATCGTCATTCATGTTGTGAGGTTTGTATTATGAGAAATGCAAGCAACACTTTTTTTAACACATTTTTTACTATTAGTTGAAATTTGTTAAAAATCACAAAATTATATTTTCTATTCTAAATCGACTGATGTTTTAGCATTAAGAAAAAATTTCATATTGACTGATGTTTTCAATAACATTATAAAAATTTTATTTTAATTTTGCCCTCTAATAAATATTGTTATCTTGAAAGACTTAATAATATATTTATTGAAATTAAAAGAGTAAAAATATTTTAGTAAAATTGTCCCCTAATAAATATTGTTATCTTAGAATACTTATTTTTCTTAATCTGTATGAAAAAGTCTTAAATATAAGTCATTTTAGAATGGATAAAGTAATGTATAACTCCCATTATATATTTAATGAATTCTACTGATGATTTTATAATTTTTAATAAATTTTAACTAATAAAAAAAAGTATGTTGAAAGGAACGTATTGCTAGCACTTCTCTTATTTATATCATCTAACTTGGTGAAAGTTGAATTAATTAAGACATTGGATTGTGATGCTTCGTCATTATATAAAGGAAACATTGAGTTTTAATTTGTAGCAATATAATGTGAAGGCAAAAGGCTGCCTTAGTGACATAAATGTCCACATCAAGACTATGGCATTAAGGAATCATTCATTGTAACTAATCTTGCACTTTTTGCATATTGTTTCGCGTAAGAATGTATCGATTGAACCTTGCTAAAGTGGCATGGAAACGTCTGAGGGACATGTAAATAAAGGAATGTAGTCACGTTAGTAATCCCCCAGAAGAATGTATAACCTATCAAACCTTTTAATTTTAAAACCGATGTTGCAATCAATTTGTAGCATGAGGAATGTTTCTAAGACAAAATCCAAAAAAGATAAGAAAAGAAAAGAAAAGGTTGTTCATCGCAAGAGTTAATATTTTGGCTTAAATATGTTTTAGGTCTCTGATAAATTAGCGAATTTTGTTTTGGGTCCTTAATAAATTTTTTCTTTGTGTTGAGTCCCTAATAAAACAAAAAAAATTGTTTTGAGTCCTAGTTATTTTGTCTTAGTCCTTCAAATATATCTATTTTTTCATTTGAGTCCTTATAATATTTTATTCATTTTGTATTAGTCCCTTTGAAAAATATTTAATAGGGACTAATAACAAATTATCTACATATTTTAGGGACTCAAACGAAAAAATAGATATATTAAAAGGACCAAGACAAAATAACAAGGACCCAAAACAAATTTTTTGTTTTATTAGGAACTCGACTTAAAGAAAATTTTTATTAGAGACCCAAAACAAAATTCGCTAATTTATTAGGGATCCAAAACATATTTAAGCCTAATTATTTTATAAAAGTCAGGAGTGCAAAGGCATCATTGTACGCTTTGTTTGGATTGGTGGAAGGGAGTGGAGTGGAAAGTAAAAATGTTCCTTTGTTTGGTTTACTAAAATGAAGATGGAGGATAGGAGAGGATGAATGGATCCCATTCCACTGTTTTATCCCATTTTCTTCTCCTCCCAAATCGGTGTGGAGGGGATGGAATGCTTGTTGTTAACTTGTAAAATGTCTAGAGTCAAAAAAAAAAAAAACTTGTAAAATGTCTAATTTAAACTTATTAGATATGTACCCTATGTAACCGTTGGCGCCACCTTCTACTTAGATATTTTTGTTGTCGCACCTTATTTGTTTCTTGCTTGCTTCACGTTGGTGACTAGGTGAACCTCCATCTTTTTGTTCCTATTCCTTTCTTGCTTGCTTCATGTTGTTGACTGCTTCACGTTGGTTCTTTATTGCTTTGCCTATAATAATTATATTATCCATAAGGGCAAATTAAAAGTTATAGTGGTTATAAAATATAGAAGGCTTAAATATGTTTTTGGTCCTCAAATGTAGGTCATTTCTATTTTTAGTCCTCCAAATTTAAATCTACTTTTTTTAGTCCCTGGAATTCAAGAAATGATTTTTTTAGTCCCTCTCCATAGTGTTGTCAAACAGGGCATAAGAAATTTTCAATTTGTAGCAGTTTTTGACCGTCACAATTCAGTTTTTAATTTAAATTTTAAAATATTATTTATGGCATTTTTTAGCTGCTGAAAAATTTTAAAATATAATTTTAAAGTGTGATTCTAAGTCCACTTACATGAAAAATACCGTTTTTAAAACCCAAATCCTATTATTTCCTCCAATCTTATTGCAGACACACAACAAACAAAACAGGATGATTCGAATGAGTTTGGTGGGGTCGGTGCAGAGGAGTTTGGGAACAGTTCGAACGATTTTGACGGATTAGGTTTGGGAGAGACCGAGGTTGTTGGTTAAGAAGTGGATGACGGTGTCAGGTGTTTGGCCAGTTTGGAAGTTGAAGTCTCAGGAGAGCGATTCGGCACGACGCAAGGAGAACCCGCACGTCTCCGTCAGGTATGAGGCTGCGAACATGGAAGAGGGTGGGTGAGAGAAGGAGAGCGAAGTAACTGACGAATTTTGGAAATGCATATGCAGCAAATCGTAAACCCCATGCGCGCCTTTCTTCGTCGTCAATTGTGGGGGAGGGGGTGGGCCTCGATTTGATGTGGAGGAGAACAAGAGGCCCGAATCTAACCATGTCACGGAAGAAGGAGATCGAGCAAGAGAAGGCAACGGAGAAGGATTTCAGGAAAGTGATACGATCCCACGATGCGGCACATTACGCGATCTGAAAGGAGCAAATAAAGCACGATTTATGGGCTTCGTTGATGTTACCAATTTTGTATATTTTTTTTCCTATTTTCTTGTTTCTAATTAAATTTGATAGAATTGGTGTCATGTGCAGTGGGAGGTTTGGAATTGGAGAAGCATAGGCAACCCCACCGTGTCATTGATCCGTGGTTTTGATTTCTTGTTTTTACTTTATGTTGTTGTTGTTGATTGAGTATGTTTTAAGGTGAAATTAGATTTTTGAACTATATGAAATGATACACCATTAGAGATTTGATATTCTGGTGGTGTTTCAATGTTCACTGATATGGTAATGGAAATCAAAGTAATTCCTAACCTACATACAGAATGTGCCACATTTTTATTATTATTATTATCATTTACATTTAAATTTTAAAAAATTTCTAACGGTTAATAGCCACCACAAGTTGCAAATCTAATGTTCCTTGTTTTGCATGCTCTAATGACATGTGGAAAATGACTAAAAAGTGTATTTTTCGAGTTTGAGGGACTAAAAAATGCAACTTTTAATTTGAATGACTAAAAAAGACAGTCCAAATTTGAAGGACTAAAAATATAATTAAGCCAAATATAAAATTTCATGATAAATTTAATACTTTTAGTTAACTTCACTTAAAAAAAAGGAGAGAAAATGTTGATATGTACGTCTGGCAGCCATGATAAAAAGAAAGGAAAATAAAATAAAATCATTTTAAAATAAGAGTAATACAGAAAATGAAAAGTTATAATTTATTCCACTCCGTTCTCTTTCCAAACGATGGAACAATGGAATGGTATTTTTAATCCATTCCGCTCCATTATATTCCAAATCCATTTCATTCTCTACCATCAATACAAACATACCCATAGGAAAAGGAATCCCAACTATGTTGACACCCCAGAACCTACCAATCATTTGCAACATCCCAAATATTATTCAGCACAAGAATTAATTATAGCTAGGAACCAATATTAAGCATAAAATTAGTTACTGGCATATTATTGTCTTACAATATCTAATTACAAAGGAAATGAAATTTCGGAGACCCACATACTACAAAGATAGAGAATATGGTATTCTATGCTACAATCAACAGTTTCTATCAATCATGCTAATCTGGGTTAAAATCAGCTGTTCTAGAAAAGCTCATGTACATTCCCAACAATTGCTAAATCTATTTCATCCCGGAACACATCAGCCTCTACACTTAATTTACATGTAATCACAGTGTATCTAGTATGATACAGTCTACTCAGCTCATTTGGCTGTCTTTCCTCTCTAACCATAGTCAAGATTTCTCTGACTGCTTGGAGAGCTCTTTATCAGCAAAGTGAAGAAGTCTTCTTAGTCTTAGAACCATGTCACAGTGGAAGGGAAGTGCTGTTCGCCGCTCTAAGTATGTGGGGCTCACTGTCATCCATGACAAGGCATGAAGCTCTGCTGCAAGAGACTCCAGAACCAAGTGGGTCTCAATTTCAAAATCTTTAGCTTCCCAGCTTAAACTTCTACCACCTTGCTTGTTAATTCCTCGGACAATCTTCTCTTGGGGGATGTTAGTACCTCCATAATAATCAATGAGGCTCACTGAAAGTATAGAGGGCCATTCTTCTTTTAGGTTGCTTCTATAGTCCTTCCTCATGGAAGGTACTGCTTTTGAAACCACAAATCCAGTTGAGAGAGGAAGAGCAGAACCCTTGCTGTGAAGCAGATGAGCTAGTGGTGGCGACTCTGCCGTGAGGCATGTGGGGAGTTGAAGAACTGTTGGAGGAAGAAACCGCATGCTGGGAGAAGGAATTAGAATATATGCAGAAGACGTAGAACCAAGAGACTTCACTGGAGTGAAACCTTCTATGTAACCTGAAATAGACAAACCACCACCACTTTCAGTTCCTTCACCAAAGTTTTTGCTATCAATACTTGCATGATTTACTTCATTAAGAATATTCAAATATGAGCTAGCATCACAAAAATTCAAAATTTTGTCTCTTGGTTGCTTGTGAAATTCTAAACTCCATTCTCCGATGCCATTACATGTACAATTATAAGTTTTTTATCCAGAAATCCTAAGTTGAGAATAATGATGAAGTCTATCATTATCATTACGATACTGCAAATCCATAATAGATTCAAGTCCTTGAAGGATACTTGTCTGAATTTCCTTTATTTATGTCATATATGCCAAAACAGGATTTTGGTATTGGTGCAATGCAACTTTGAAAAACGTAATCATCGTCACGAATGTGTAGCTGTAGCAAAGGTATGTTCAATGTCAAAGTGACCATAAAAGTTTGTAAAACATTTTTCTGGAGGCAAAATGGTGGTGCTAATTGTTTATATGGACAACATTGTGATTACTGGGGATGATTTCAATGAAATAAATAACTTGAAAGCTTCCCTTTCAGCTGATTTTGAGATTAAAGACACCAAGTCCTTAAAATATTTTTTTGGGCGATCAAGGTTGCATGATCAAAGAAAGGAGTTGTGTCACAGAGAATGTATGTTCTAGACCTTCTCAAAGAAATTGAGATGTGGGTTGCGGGCAAGCTTAAACTCCTATAGATCCTAATAAAAAACTTAGAAGTGAAGACAGAGAAAATCCAGTAGATACAACTCGATACCTAAGATTATTGGGAAGATTAATTTATTTATCTCATACCCGGCCACCCGGCCAGACATAGCCTTTGCAGTAAGTTTAGTGAGTCAATTCATGCACTCACCACATGAAGAACACCTTGAGGTAGATTACAGGATTTTGAGGTAATTAAAAAGTGCTCCAAGCAGAGAACTGTCTTTTAAGAAAACTGGGCAGCAAGGCATTGAAGTGTTTATAAATGTGGACTGGGGTGGATTCATTACTGACCAAAGGTCAACATTTGGCTATTGTACTTTTGTTTGGGGAATTTTGGTTACTTGGAGGAGCAAAAAACAAAATGTTGTGGCTAGTAGTGCAGAGGTTAAATATAGGGCAATGACACAAGGAGTTTGTGAAATTTTATGGCTAAAAAGAATTATATTAAGAGTTACAACTTCCTATGACTCTCTCCATGAAGTTGTACTATCATAACAAGGCTACAATTAGTATTTCCCAGAACCCAGTTCAACATGACTGGACCAAGCATGTAGAAATTGATAGACATTTTATAAAAGAGAAGGTGGATGCAGGCCTAATTTGCATGCCATTTGTTCCTACTTCACAGCAAGTGGCAAACATTCTTACAAAAGGATTTAGACCTAATTTTGAATTCTTTATAAGCAAGTTGAGCATGTTGGACATCTAATTATTCAGATCTGATTTGATTTTATTCTCCTTTATTCTAGAAGATTTAGTTAGTTAAAATCAATCAAGATTAGATTATTCAAATCTGATTTGATTTTATACTCCTTTATTTTCTCCCTATCTTATCTCTCCTAGCCTCTTCTGCCTATATAATTCTCTATGTAATTTTGATCAATGTACAAAAATAAAGATCATTTTCTTCTCCTATAATTACATATACCAATCTCTATTAATTTGAAAAGTCAAAGAATATAAAATTATTAGACAAGATTGAACTTATGTTTTATAATTAATTACTTTATAGATATGAATCTAACTAAATATTTTGATTGTCATGTTTATAATTAGGATATGACATGACACTTTTATTTAACTAGGTCTAGGTAAGGGTATCTAGGTATTAAGAGGATACAGAGATGGGCACTAAATTTGCTATCCACGCAGGATTGGGTCTGTGGAGCGGGGAGACAGGTAATTTTATAAAATGTGAGTCTGGGGATAGATACTATATTACCCTATCCAAACACTATCCATTGTCGTAGGGGGATGTTAGAATATGCTCAGGTGTGTGTGCTTCATGGTCTCTATGGTTGAAGCTTGCAGAGCAAGTCTTCTAATAATTTTCTGTTAGGCCTGAACAGCTCAGTTAACTGTCAGTTTGCTTCTGACAGAAGCTTATATATACCTCTGTATTTCCTTCAGTAATTGTAACATTTATCATAATCACATCAGTTTCTGTTGCAAATTTTCTCAGATTCTAGTATCATCTTTCTCTCTTCCTTCTATATTTTCTTTCATTTTCTCACATCATGATTTTCAATACTGATCTTATCTATTCTTGTGCACCTACTCATCCATCAGAACACCCTCATCTCATGAATGCAATTTAATGAAATAAGAAAAGAACATAGAAATTAAAATTGTTGTAGTAAAGATAACTCACCGGGAGTAGATGAATCTGCCGGGAGAACTAGTTGTAACGTATGGTCCATGGAAACTGCAACAAAACTAATGCTTTGTGCCCAATGAAGCAAACCCCTAGAATTGTCAACCATAGAATGTCCACCCATAAGCTGCTTTCTTGCAGTAGGTTGCCCTAAACTGCCTTTCATAAAACCAGAGGATTTGGTATGAGGGCTGTACAAAGGACTAGGTGAGGAAGGAAGAGTTCTTTCTGGGATCAAACTCATATCTGGTTGTTGCAAAGAAGAACCATTACTAGTTGCAGACATCCCATCAGACATAGATTTCCGCAATTGAAGAGGCCATCTCTTCATCTCAGATACACCAACTGAATAAATGGCTTTCTGCCACTCTGTTTGAATAAAATGTCAAAGTAAAAATGCATGTATAGAGGCAGACATAAGGAGCAAATGTACTCCAACTAGCTTCTCAACTTAAAGTGGTGTAAATATAAAGCCAATTTACTTTTGATGGATGTAAATATGCCAACAACAACCATGCACCTTTGTGTGTGTTTGTGTATAACTTTACAGTTGGAACAGATTGAACATGGTCTAAACCCACATGTTCAAATACATCTGGGACAATACCTCAAACTTCTGGCATAATTCATCATTATCAACAAGTAATAGAGTTCCTTTTGATAAACTAAACGGTGAATGGAATCATATGTACATAACAAAATTAAAGTATACAAAATGCAAGACTCTGTTCTAACCTACATGTCACAGGTTAAAACGAATAATAATAATAATAAGATTGACACCCCCTATGGTTTCTTCAATTTGCAATGATTCCTTTACCTTTTTAACCCCTACAATAACCACCCCCCCCCCCCCCCCTCCTTAATTGTTTGAAATACATTATAGTGACACCCCCTGTTTCTCAATACATGTGTACCCCTATAAGAGGGGCACTGTAAATGTTAAAAAGGCAGAGGTATTGTGTGCAATTTGAAGAAGCCACAGGGGGTGTCAATGTAATTTGCTCTAATAATAATAGTTAGTTATAACATATAACAGAGGAGATAATGTATTTTCTAATTTCTTTTCTTCTTGCCTTTTCTGACATGAAATCACTTGATAATTTGTTATATACATTTGATGAAATAAATATTAGATAATTGGAAGTGACTACCCTTTTAATCCAAAACATTTTTTTTGTGAATGTACTAAAATAAATGGAGCCAGCTAAATTGCATTATTACAAGTGAGATGCTCACTTGTTCTGACATATTGCTTCACACAATTCAGAAAAAAGCTTTTGCATACCACTACTACGTCTACACATTACACATGGCAGTATCTGAACTTATCGAAACCTACACTGGACCCACCCAAATTTCAATGGAACTGGTTTTAAACTTTACGGTTTTTATTGAGAAGCCCTGTGGTGTATAATAAATTAGAATTTGAAAAAATGACCCACCAACCACTTCACAACCACACAAATAACATCACCACTGGGTACTTTGCAATAATTCTCACTCAACAGTCTCAACTGACACCGGTATCGGTATAGGTATGGCCAATATCAGGGAATTTATGCACACCTGTATGTAATGTGTGAATCAGTCATTATCTTTACGAATGTAGAAGTGTTTTTCAATTAACATCCAGCAAATAACACCGCATGTCCTAGCCAATGTCACCAGCCATGTCCTTTTACATGAGGGGATGTGCCACACCCCAAAACTGATGTATATATAATATATCTCACAAGATAAGACAGGCAGAGACAGAAATCTTACCAAGGTACTCGAGCTCATAAAAACCTCCAATGCGTGCTATCACAAAATCTCGAGGCTTTGCAAGGCCAGGATCACAAGATTGAAGTATCAGACAACCTTGCTGAAGAATTTGAACAAATAGGCACTGCAGACCCTTTGTATCCTGCCTGCTGCTTATTCCACCAAAGGGGAAAATATTGCAGTCCAGCAATTCTCCCCTTGAGTCTGTCCAGATGCATACGAGCCAACGCCAGTCCTCAGTCCATCCATAGCAACAATGTAGGCTTGGAGGAGTCTTCGGATCAGACCCAGATCCATCAGTGCTTGAAGCAGACTCCACACTTCCTGCTGTACTTGTGCTCTGTACATAGTTACCACTACTGTCATCTGCCAATGCCTTGGAAGATTCTGAAGTGGGACTACCAATAACTGGAATACCATTTTCAAGAGAACCTGGTTCTGCAAGAATAAAGAGGGGTTCAAACATGTAACGAATTTCATCATGAAGAAAAATATCCCCAGTTCTACTTGGATCACAGCTTAACCCCCCAGTCCTTGTTGGTTGCCAAGAATTATCCCAAGTACCAGGCCTCAAGCTAGCATCAATGTCACCCTCTCTTGGAAGAGAATGTCCTGCCATTCGAGGACCAACACAGTCTTTCCACATCCCAGAGATGGGAGAAGGCATTTGTGTCAAAACAGAATGAGATCTAGAAAATGCAGATTGAGCAAAATCACTAGAGATTCCACGTGAAATGCGACGAGCCTTGCCATATACTGTAAAGGCAGTCTCTTTTAAAATGACAAGCTCACTAACAGATGGGCTTGTGACTCTGAAAATGGCATCCACTGTAACTATCTGCAAGACCAATTTTGGAATACTAAACCCAGAAAGCACAAGGATATTAGACGCTGAAGCTTCATCGACAGTAGCCAAGCCACTTAATGCCTTCACAACCTGACTATGCAAGCTAGATCTCCTCTCTCTATCTGACTGTTGGACAACCGATCCAATGGCAACAGAAGATTCAATTACAGTTTGCAAAATTGCAGTGGGATCAGGAAATGGGCACACCACATAGATTACCTAAATGTAAGCAGGGAAAAAATGAGATCAAAAGAATCAATGCATGTAGATCTACAATTAAAAAAAATAGAGAGAAATGTGCTTTGAGAAAACTATTTTTCTTATATGAACAGTGTCATGCCATTAATGCTTCAAACAACCAACTAGGCTGTTAAAGCCTCATCATAATTTGATCTGATTAGCACTTAGGGAACAAAATAACCATTCAATCTACAAAATTGAGCCACTAACAAGTCACTTACCAAGCAGGAACTGTTACTTCCATCGCTGGGGTTTGTAGAAAAGCAAGAGCCAATTTTCAAACCTCTAAGTGCCTTCGAAAGAGACTTGAGATAACTAGTCAGGTCCCAACCATTAGATAAAGATAAAAAATAATCACTTACTGAACCAACAAGAGATGCATTGCTGCTCTCAATCTTCATTGATTGGGGGGAATCAAGTAAAACAAAACCACAAGATGACAACTTTGCAGACTCTATCTCCATCTGATTCCCCAAGCCTTGAGGTGAATGAGTACCTAGCTTGCATGTCTCGTACACTGAAAAGAATAAAAGCAAGATAAGACTAAAAGAACAAATCAATACATGAAATCTGAGTGAAGGGAAGAAATTAGGTGAAACTTAAATCAGCAGTCACAATGCATAGAAATCTGGAAGCATTCTGCTCTGGCACAGCAATCAGATATTGTTACATTCAACTAGTACAGTGTTATCAATGGCGGATGGCGGAATATAGCGGAAGGCCAAAATTCCGCCATATAACCACGCCATTGCGGCCTATGGCGCCGCCATAGCGGCCCTCCCTTCACAAATTGCCTATGGCGGTTGGCAAAAAATCCGCCATGCCATTCCGCCATGGCACCGCCATTTAACAACACTGCTAGTACAACACACAAGAAAGTCCAGAAACACAAAATGCTCTAAGCACCTCAAATAGCATCTACATCCATAAAAAAGATATGACTTTTCTTTCCTAAGAGACAGGATTCAGCTATGGTTTCTCCACATTTTCTTCCATCCTTTTTACTGTCAATAATACATGATAAATAATTTGACATAAATAAAAAATTTGTCAAAGCCATCATAAAGCATAATATGTTGCAAATATGCAATTTGTAATCATCATCAAATAGTCCTCATAAATTAATTGAAGCAAAATTACCACTATTTACCTGTTCCTAGTTGTTGAAAAAAATCAGCCGCAGCAGAAGTAAGGGGATCAATATCGGGACATACAACATGATACGTAATCTGCAACCAACAATGCATATAATGATTTAAATGAAAGTAAATCCTTAAGCTCATTACCCATCGGGTAATTAAGTCAGGCTAATATGGTAGACAAGGTTCCATTAGTAACGGCAGCAATTAGTGATAATGAACTTACAGGTTTCTGTAGAGCATAGGGCTCTAGAGGAGCCTTCTCCCAGTGCTGCAAAGAGTTTGCTGATGTCTTGAGCCAATCATCCTGATACCTATTGGACATGTTTTGCATGAGTGGTTAACTAAATACCGAACTTTACAGTACCAGATGCCTGCTGTGCTAGCTATCTTATCATATTCAATATATGATGGACAATATACCAGCAAATAAGCAAGTGATTAATCTATTGGGTTATTTTTAGCACTTAAAAATAAAGAACTGATATTGTTTATGGCTGAATTCCATGAGAGATCAACTCAGTGTGTATATTTTATACATAAATAAATACAAACATATCCCATTATTATAGGGATTACTATTCAATCAACTAACTAAAACTACTCTATATATAGTATTGTAAGTGTTCAATTTCTGAAAATTAATGACATTCAACTATATTCAGCATATGCTATGGCTTAGATAAAGCAAGCTAAGCTTGCTCTTTTACTAAACAAGCATAAGCCTTTAAGAAGGACGAATAACTTGAATAAGTTCTGAATTTCATATATAATATATAATATATAATTAGATAAATAAAACAAGTGCATGAGGTTCACGCCAAGTGGGGTCTAAGGAAGGTAGATGTAAGCAGCCTTATGCCCCACAAGCAGAGAGGCTGTTTCCAGGATTTCAATGTGTGAACTTTAGGTCATAAAACAGCAAGCAACCCTACCATTTCACCTGATTTGCCTTATGTGAGTGTTCACACATTGAACTCTAGGTCACAAGACAGCAGCACAATCTGATATCCCCTGATTTGGGACAAAATCACCCACTAAAAGGATTTGGATCCAGGTATTTACCCGAAAAAGCTATTGAAGATGGATGTGAATCTAATTACTTTAATACCCACCTTGCCTCATAGCTGCATATGTTATTTGATATATAAATTTGAAATTAAAAAATTAAAAAATATAATACAATTAACACAAATTAGTTGGTGACTTATCAGTCTCCACACACTGTATTCTTATTTCAAAACTTTGTCCTAACTCTGTCATATAATGTCTTTGTGGCTTCATCTTCATCTAGTTCCAAGATTAGACAACTGTTCCCCAATCCAACCCATCATAGAAATAGAATTTTAATTAATGCTCTCTGTTTTGATGATTTTTCATAGTTAATTTAATATTAAATAGCAGTTTTGTTTTACTAGATTATAAAAAATAAGGTACATTAAAAGGAAAACATATTTCATTTAACTAAAATGCAGCTCATAGAAGCAAGTATACTGAAGTTGCTACCCATTCAAATATGAGTGCAGGAAAAAGTTGTTCTTTTAAACGCTGGTACGGGGATAGATACTATAGTATCATATCCAAACCCTACCCATTGTTATCCATGCCTAACTCTTTTCACTTGGTCATTCTCCCTTAGTTATTTGTATGAGCCATGCTTATGCACTGCATATTTAAATTAAGCTTAACCCCAAGCACCATCTATTCATCTTGTCATATGAACAACCCTATGCAGCATCATAATCATCTAAACCACAAAATGCACTCAAATACTACGAGAAGCCTTGCACCATAGGCAATTATGTATTCAAACTTACTTTTATATAAACATAAATGACAACAAGTGTACATACCCTACAAGTATAGAAGGAAACGGAAGAGCAATGAGAGTAGGTTTTAGCCGGGAACATGTTTGCTGCTCTGACTCTGTACTGCATAAATCTTGGCCAGATCTCCTTTGAGAAGTCTCATCCACCTTATCCATCATGTTGGAAACTGCACTAGCAATCAAATTGTGTTAGTATAAATAGTATAATAATGAACTAGAAACCTCCATCACTAATGTCAACGCAAACTTCTACCCTTAATACTGGAAGATCCACCAACAGATGATTGGGATGGACTCATTGGTTCTGAAGAATCCCTACATTCATTAATGCTGGATTCAGCAGAAACTCCATCAACTATGCTTCCAGTATCAACCAATTGATTGCGTCCTTTGCACCAATCAGTTACAGATAATGGCCCTTCCAAATTGGAAAAAGCAGATTTCAAAGCTGTTTTTATGTCAGACTGCAGCAAACTGATGACAGTGGATGCATGAACCTGAGAATTCAAATACTGGAATATAAGTATAAAAAATGGAACAGAAACCAATCAACAACACCATTGACCAATATCTAATAACATAAAGCCCTAAAATAAGCAACCCCATGAGATAACCAATAATAGTAACAATGGGAGGGGACTGACAAAGAATTCACAACTTCCTATCACAAATCATTAGTCCTCACATCAAAGATAGATTTCTAATTTGATAAACTACAACAAAGCCTTTTGCCAGTTGTCAATTAACATAGTCAATCTCAAGAGGCTGGTGTTAGGCAGTCAACAATATATGTAAAACATCATCAAATCCTTATGACATAGACAAACAAGTTGATTATTGGCTAAACAACTCGATGAAACCAGAATATTGAGAATATTACATGAAGGAGTCAATATAAGTATAGAACAGAAATTGTGGGAGGTGATATCTTACATAAGAGGATCAGCATCTTATCTTGTTGGAAATAGGAGCATTTAATGATTTATTATTTTCCAAGTAGCTTAGTTACTGTGTTTAGCTGAGTTCAATGTATATTAGGAAGTAGTGATATTCTAATTGTTCTCTTGACAATAATAGTTATTATTATTATTATTATTATTATTATTATCCATGCAATATTTCTGCAAGAACACAATTTACATTTACAAGGTAAAGGTTTCAACACACAAGTACAGCATTTATTAGTAAATTCAGTGTATCCATTTAGTGTCTATTTCATAACCTTTAAGTGACATGCAAATCCTTCCAAGAGTGAAAGGTAATAAATAACATTTTTCCACCCATAACAATGCTATGGAAGTCAACAATGAATAACATCATGTCATAGAACCAACACTTCTGATTTAGTTAAATACAACCATTTAACACCACTCAATGTATATCCACGTCAAATCAAGTATTCCAAATTAATTGTGTTTTCCCTGTTGCACCTGAATATTTCTACACACCTCAACAAGGATAACTTCAAAACACCCATCCTATGTTAGAATTATAGAAATTCATTTTATTTCCATTATCATAGACCAAATCCTAAATCCATACCCCTAAGGAAAGAGACATAAATGGTTCGGAGATTTACAACATGCAGTAGAAGAAGGAGCATTTAAAAACATTACAGTAAAAGCTTACATCAGCAGAAAGTGGATCCACTAACTCCAAGCCAGCAATGTCCAGCGAATGAGGAGAGGCAAGACTTCCCCCACAGCCAGCATGGACCATGGAAGGCCCACAACAGAATCCACGCCTCCACTGTTCTTGCATTGCAAGCAAACCATAAGGACCATCACCACAATCCGCATCCAAGGCCAGATCAACAAAGGAAATAGCTTGTTGGACAAGTAATGCAATCCCGTCAAGCAGCTCCTGAAGTGGTTTCCTTTGACCATATGAAAGGATACCTTCTTCATTGAAAGAATTATGAGGAAAGGAAGGAACAACTTCCATGTTAGGTGAATTTGAAGGTTTTACAACTTTTGAAGATCCTAATGTGCGCCAAACACCAACAGGGGCATTAAGGTGCCCATCAAGCACTCCTCCATCAATATCACCTGCAATTCTAATTGGTATATTTTCTTTCTTCTTCACATCATACTTGCCAGATATGTTGTCTGTTGTCATACTTGGATCACTAGGAAGCTGATTCAAAAATGAAACCCCAGTTGACCTACTCAAACCAACAGGCATTAGGTTACCTGAAGATAAGAGAATATGGCGTAACCTGCACATGGAAGCTTGCAACATAACACATGTGATATCAGTTGCCAACAAAGTTTTTGCAGATAGAAGGAAATGCTCTGCTTCATGTGTGCCTTCATTTGTCTTCCTTATGGCAGACTTGACAATAGCATTAGAACCAATGTTTGAGAGTGGCGGTATCCCCTCAGATTTAGAAATGCTGTTATCATTACACGCGACAGGATTTTTATCATTTTTTTCTTTCCTACTTTCCACAAAAGTATAGTAATATTTTGAGTGGAGACTCATACTAGCATCATGTTTTCCAGAACCTGTTTTTGTATTGACGGACATTCCATTCTTCCCCTCTGATCCTTCCGTGCAAGGAGAAGTGGGCGGTGCTGCACCATATAAGTAATTGTTTGAACTTGAATTTGAACTCTCTGCTTTTCGAGATTTTGGAAAATATGGGCTTCTGAATAATGTTGTGGACAACTCACGAGTAGGGGTCTCAACAGCTCCAAATTCAGGAGCAAATGTCATCATTGCTTCAGCTTTCATTATATGATCAAACTCCCTTGTATACAACATTTCAGTTTGATTGGTTGGACCCAAAGACATGGAGTTATTCAAGTTATCTTGACTTTTGTTAAGACATTCCTCTATGGATGTTGAAGGAGGGGGGTTAAAGCTCTCAAAGGAAGGAAACCCAACAGGCAACAGTATTTGATCTGGAACATCTATCACACCACCTGGACTGCTGTTGACATCTCCACAATCCGGGGCAGAAAACATTAGTGCCTGAGATTCCGCAGTTCCTGGGGGCTTTGTCAGAAAAATGATCACACAATAAGAAACTGATGTATAAGAGACCAAGAAGCAGAGAGAAAGAACAATAATATTAGAATAATAAAGAGGAGGAGCTTATAAATTTGAAGTATTCACGAGTTAAACAAAAAGATTCTGAGTAAACTTATGGAAATTATACAATCTATGCAATCAACCATATCTTACATCCAAATTTTAATTTGAAAAAGAATCATCAAGAAATAAATGAAATAAAATCCATTACTTTATACACACACATAAGAAAGAAGAGACAAGGCATAAGAAATTAGGAAAACACCTTACACTCCCAAACAAAGACAATAGAAGATAGAACAATCTAAACAACTTCATTAGTGCAATAAGGATCCTCAAACCCTCTTTATATTCGAGGAGGCCCATATTATGGTATAGCAAACAAACCAAAAAGTGTAGAGGGTAGTGTATGTATTTTTTTCCATAGGAAAACCAAACTTACACTGTTCCAATTTATAAACTGCTAGAGCGAACAAAATGCATAATTGTAGAGGAGTAACACATAACTATTAGGATGTCTAATTTACAATTTTAGAGTTTAAAAGTGTTGTGCACCTGTTTAGAAATGGAAGTCATAACTCAATGACTCTTACTAAAACTAGGGATTATAGAGGAGAAAAAAGTGGAAATCAAAAGAAGGAATCCTCTTTAAATCGTAGTATAAATATTCAGATACCTCTCCAAAAGGTAAAACATCATTTTCAAAGAAGTCACCAAAATCACCAAACTCTGATAGAAGGGCTTGAATATCCATTTCCATGCCCCTATCATCATCATCCCAGTCCCAGTAAGACCCAATAGGCTCATTTCCTACTGCTGTAATGGCTGAATTGTTCACCTCCATGGAACCAAAATCAGACATGTAAGCATCTTGCACAGGAATGTTTGTAGCTGTACTTAATGACTCTGTCACCCCTGTTCGAGACCGCTTAGAGCCCTGCAGAGAAATAAGAGCGGCTATAATGCTCAATTGCACAAAAACTAGGATCAGCAAACAGGAAAATTAAAAACACTCCTTCCAGCAAAAAAAAAAAATACAATACAATAAGAGCACATGGAATATTGTTAAAGAATCTTTCATATTTTCAAGAAAAATACTGCATAATAATATCTTGGCTAAATTATTCATATGGTCCCTTATCTTTATTTTAGGTTGCAATTTGGTCCTTTATTTTTTAAAAGTTGCAAAATGGTCCCTTATCTTTATTTTAAGTTGCAATTTGGTCCTTTATTTTTTAAAAGTTTCAAAATGGTCCCTTAAGTAATTTTTTTATAGCATGTTTATCCCAAAAAAAAATTAAAAAATACATTACTTCAAGGGTAAACATGCTATAAAAAAATTACTTAAGGGACCATTTTGTAACTTTTAAAAAATAAAAGACCAAATTGCAACTTAAAATAAAGATAAGAGATCATTTTGCAACTTTTAAATAATAAAGGACCAAATTACAACCTAAAATAAAGATAAGGGACCAACAGAGTAATTTAGCCTAATATTTTTTTCTCAATTTTTTTAAAGTTGCAGTAAGTTAGCCTTCTTCATGTGCGTACAATCTAGCAAGTGGCTAGGTTATTAAGTGAGAAGTATGTGTATCACTATGTTGTACGGGTACTGCTAAAGCTAAACTGACCAAGTACCTGTATCCAGAACCCATAGTCTCAGTTTTACATTCAAATTTAAAATGTGGGAGTGCGTGTGTATCCTGTACTCATATCAGGTACCTAAGGGTATGGTAACTACTCTGACCAGTATCGGTGCATCATGCATGCAATACATTACATTTAGCAATGCTACACCACCTTGCTTTTTCATAATCCAATAAAATATTATAACGCCTTCATCCCAAAGAATATAAAAAGGTGGGAAATTTATGGTAACTAGCTTTAGTAGTTTTGGTAGAAGTAAATAGACTAAAAAATTATATGGCAATGTGCAGTTTATGCTAATATTTGATTCATTTGGTTGAAGGGTAGTGTTCATATTTTTAAGGAGGTCAATAGGCTTGTCAAATGATATGGGATAAGATTCAGCAATTGACTCCTATTTTGTGTAAAGCACATGATTTTTTAAGAGGTCCCTCTTGGATGATCGATTATCCTCCAAGTTACTTGTAATTTTCTTTTACTCATCATGATAAACTTTCTTTTAAAGTAAAAAAAGTTCAACATTATTTTTTCCAAAGTAAATAATGATATACCAATTTGGGGCCATCACTTTCCAACTGATCAGCAGAAGATACCATAGACTGTCTACACGTCAAAGAATCAGCATCTGCCTCTAGTTCACTTGGTCCTGTAGTCTTGTAATCACTATCACTAGAGCTGGCACTTAAGCTACTAATACTGCTACTATTGCTATTGCTACTACTATCATAACTATTTCGCGTGCGGGTTCCATTGATTTCAGTCCAAGGATCTTCAGTACAATCCACATTACCAGCACTGCAGAAGGAAGAAGAAAATTGAGGCTTTAGCTAAAACCAGAACAAATGTACTCAAACATATTTATGTGCTCAAATGATTAACCTATAAATTATAGGGATAAGGTTTTGAAGAGGAATAGAAGTGAGACAAGGTTTATCAAAAAACCTATTGTCAACAGAAAAGAAGAAAAGTACAACTATGGACTATGGAGACAATAAGATAGGTACTAATACCGAAAATTCTAGACACAACAAGAATTCAAGAAACATGAAAAAAAAAATTAAAAAAGCAACAGGCTGCCTAGTCTCTGTATGCCAGACAGCCATCAGCAGAAGACAGAAGTAGCACAGGGTTCACAATTAACCTTAATAATAATCAAAGATGTAAGAATCAAGAAACATCTCAGACAAAAACATGCATGAATGCAGAGAGCGATACAGAGAGCACAAACCAGTGAATAAAGGAAGAGGAACCAGGCAGGGATGGTCCCATCCAATTCTGCAGCCAAAATCTGTATGTTTCACATTAATAGAGTATGAATCACAGGGCTCTTCTAGGAATTTAAGTATAATGGTTCATATGACAGGACAATCACAATGCACATATAGCATATTCATCTGACAAAAAAAAATTTGTTGCAGCTAAAGTGGCACCAAGAATTGTAATTTAGGTGGAACCAATTAATAGAGTAGGAAATTGTGTCCAAAAATATGAGTAAAATGAAAACAAGTAAAGATGGTTGTACTGCACACAAAACAGAGGAGGCCATTGAAAACAGAGAAGACAAGGCACGGTAGCTTGTGGATTAAAGGCTAGCTATTAGAGTTCAGATTCTAGTCAGATGGGTGATGGTTCTTTAATCTAGGGGTTATACAGAACATAATGCTCACTGTGACTGCTACTCAAGTGGCAACAGGGCACTAATCCGAAACACCATGACGGTGAATCACACCAACATGAGCATTTGGGAGCAGGGAGCCTGTGCTCTACTTTGCTCCACCCATCATTAGCTACTCTTGTGCAATTCATGCTACTATTAGCTGCATATTATTGGAGCATAACACCAGTATTGTTGATGAGATTTGTTTTCTATGGAGCTGATTTGGATATGATTCAGAGATTAGCTTCTATTGCGAGTCAAGCATGCGGTCTTTCAAGGAGGTTCTCCAAATAGATATGCAGAGGGATTGGGCAATTTTGCCCCACTGACTTTTTTTTTCTTGTTTTAACTTTCCTTTTATTTTCATATGGATGATCCCTCATTTTCAAATTTCCTTGTAACTATCTTCTGTCTTAATGAACTTTTTTTTATTTAAAATAAAAATTATATAACATCAACAAAAATCAAGCAGGAAAACCAGCTTGACTAGATTGTCTTAACAGCTACACACAAAGCTCTTAATCAAAGAAAGGAAGAAAATAAAGTAAGATGACATAGAAGCATATGTCCATGGAAAAGAAAAAATACCTTCTCAAGGAAGACCTTGCTAATGATGTTTGTAAAACTGGCACAAGCACTGCCTCAGCTGGATAGAGAAATGTTTTATCGTAATCCAACAAATGATCTGGTGATCCCTTGTGATCGCTTCGTCCCACAATAGGAGATTCAGCAACATGAAGTTTGGGTAAATTCCTGATACTATTTTTGTTTGGCTGCAACGTGTTGTCAGTTCCAGATCTAGGGAAGCCAAGACTTACTTCAACATAACAACTCTGCCCCCTCAGCTGGCAACCAACACCCTGGGAAACATGATATGGGAGACCTATAATTCCATTGGACACCCTAAATTTGGTAGAACTGCTATTAAAAATAGAAAGAAAAAAAAAAGAAAAGGAATTCCGTCATGGATGATATCTTGATATATCAAATGTCTATATAAAAGGTTATAAAAGGGACCTGAAATAGCTTTGCTTGACAAGATCACTAGGAGAACAACCAGTCAGGCTGCCACGAATTCCATGCGGAGAAACAATCACTGCCACAAAAAATGTAAAATAAAATCAAATGGTGCCAAAAAAGCCATCTGGAGAACTAAGTTTACTTAGTAACCCTTTTGGATATTGCTAACTACTAATTAGTAATGAACATGCATGAACATATGATCTTTGTTAGAAACCCAGCTTAGAAAATAGAGCAAAGAAAAAGATTGAATTTCTTGATTGAAATTGAACAGAAGGAGAGAGAGATCTCCTCCAAGAGATTCCCCTTTACAAAGGATTTCTCCTTACACAAAGAGCAATTGCTAAAATTACAAATGATAACAGATCTGAATGAATTCCCCTCCCTTCAGTTCTGTTAATTTATGTCACAAACTTCCTCTAACTCCTTCCTTCACTCTAACAAACTAATATTCTAACTATCCTAATTAGCTCTCCCCCACAATCTTAACATTATGACACCTAAAAACAGAGGACAACATTGACAAAGATAGTGATAATAACATGACATGGACGTGTCATATAGATAGAAAAAGAACAAATAGTCTCCTCCAGCATAGAAAGAAATTTATTGGGAAGAAAATAACCAAGTTAAACAAGCTTGGGATGCATGTTCCTTCTAATTATCAAAATATCTGCAATAACTGTAACAAAATCTCTAAGAAGCAAAACTCAGTTCTCAGTACAACGAAACTCCCCAAACCCTCTTAAATTATATAATAGACCAAAAATGACCATGTTCACATTAGCAAAGGTATGCAAATGCTAAAAGCTATCCCAAAGGACAGGAATCCTCATCAACCAATCTTTGAAAATCCTAGCATTGCTCTCCATCATTACACACCAAACAAAACCCAGTGTAACAAAAATATTTTAGCACCAGCAAAGATGGATAGATAGCATATCAAAGAATAGTAACCCTGAGAAATGACTTTGAACCAACAATTTTATGCACACAGAGCATGCCAACCTGGAAGTCTATAAGTTGACTCCATAGAATGTTTTAATACTTTTTCCAGATCAGCTGCGGAAAGCATTCGGATATGCCTGATAAAAAGGAGGGAAAATAATAGGTAAATATTCCAATGCAAGATATATTATTGACAAACTAAAAAAATAGCACTGTCATACTTTGAAGATACTATGACATGTATGAAGATTGCCTCCTCAGTTGCAGCAAAGACAAACTCAACTGCAGGCTGTCCTCTTCTGGAAATATCAGAAATATGCAATAGCAAATTCAAATTAAGAAATAGTATAAACAGAAGATAGCAGGGTCACAGTCAGAAAGCAGTGAACAAGCTAGATCACACACAATGCATACAAATTGCATTGAACAGTCAAACAGCTTTGGTGGGATTTTGGATTTAGCAATTTCAAGGTCAACACAAACATGACTAAATCTATAGGAAACTTGAGGTCTACATGGAAAGAAGCCTGTTATGGTACAGTTTGCAGTTTGAAAAAATTGTTCCAACACAGAATATGTTGAGTTAGATTGGTGTGCATTAATAGTAAATAGTTATAACTTATACTAACTCGTACTCAGTGTTATCAATGGCGGATTATGGTGGTCAGCCAAAAATCCAAGATGGCATTGCAACATATGGTAGACAGAATAAAATAACATAAATATAGAAATAAAATTCCAATGCAAAAATATATAAAAAAAGAAAGCCATAAAACTAACAATAAGAAGTTGTAGACTTCAAATAACAGTAACGGCTATCTTAAAGATATTAATATGTGCCTATTCTAATATACCATGTCTAAAATGTGTTATTTAACACTCTCTCTCAAGCTAGAGCATATATGTCATAATGTGCCAAGTTTGTTACAAACACATTCAACCCGAGAACCTCGAAGAGACTTAGTGAACATATCAGCCAGCTGGCCACTGGAGTTAACAAAGTCGATTGTGATTTCTCTGAAAAGCACCTTTTCTCTAACAAAGTGATAATCAATCTCTAAGTGTTTGGTCCTTTTTGTAGAAGACTGGGTTTGATACAATATGGAGTGCAGCTTGATTATCACAGAAAAGTTTAGTCCTGTAGATGTCTCCTAATTTTAGTTGTTGGAGTATTGCCTAAGCCACATAATCTTACAAGCACCTGCTGCCATAGCACAGTATTCAACTTCTACAATGGATATGGCAACTATGTTTTGCTTATGGATTCCATGAAATTAGGTTTGCCCCAACAAGAACACAATATACTGAAGTAGATCATCTATTTGAGGGTGACCCGGCAGTTGGCATGGAGTAACAAGTGATTTTTGCTTTGCCTTTTTCCTCATTATTATAATCCTCTACCTAGTGCATTTTTTATGTACCAGAGAATGTGTACCACAGCATCCAATGACTATATAAAGATACTAAAAAAAAATATCATTGTAATCATTAAAAAATAAAAAGAATTTATCAAAATCAGACAAATAAATTAAAATAAATAAAAATAATAATCAGAAAGCATAAATAAAATAATATTATAACTATAAATAAAGGCATCTTAAACTAGATGCCAAATATCATCCTAAGCAATATCTCAGTACTGTTTGAAAAAGTAAGGTTCAAATTCATAGATTAAATAATATTATAAAATAAAAGCAATACCAAAAAAATAAAAAAATAACAATAAATTAATTTTATAATAGTCAATAAACAAATAATTATAAATTGATATTACAATAAACACTAATTAATATAAATTTTAGCCATATAAAATATAAAATAAATAATATTTCGATATAATAATAAATATTTTTAAATGATTACAAATAATAATATATAATTTAATAATAAAATAACCATAAATAATAACATTATAATAATGAAAAAGATAATATATCGATAGATAGATAGATAGATATAGATACATAGATATAGAGAGAGAGAATAGATATATATATATATATATATAGAGAGAGAGAGAGAGAGATGTGTGTATTCTATTATATTGTTTTAAAAATCAGACCAATAAACTATGAATCAATTACTTTCACCGTTTCAATTATTGGTCTGACTTTTAGAGCATTAATTCTATTTGGCTACTTTTTTTAGGAATTTGAAGCATTTTACTTTTTGTGAGATCAGTATTTAGATTTTATTTTATTGTGATTACAAATTTTTTATAATAATATTGTCCCGTGCATTGCACGGACACTCCATCTAGTATTACTATATACTCTAACAAATCTAAATATAGCAAAAACATACCTGAACAGTTCTTCTCTTTGAAATTGATGAAACTTTGAAAATACATCTCCAAATCTCATGTAATAAAGCCCAAGCAAAGCTCTGCCAAATTCAATAAGATAAAATGGCAAGATATGACCAATATTAATTCACTTACAACAGTTGAGAGAGGAAAAAAAAAACCTTTCTATACAATTCCTTAAAGCCTGAGAGAGAGCAGCTGCAACCTCTTCTGAATCCCCAGGAGCCAACCAAAGCCCAGAAGCAACAACTTCAATGAAATAAAAAATTCCACGTAAAGATATAATCAGGAAACACTAAAGTGGGAAAACTCCAATCCCATAACCTTTGAAGAAGGGAATGTATATAACCATTACAAAGGTTTAGTTATATATATGATACCTCTTAATCCAGATACTGCTGTCTGAGCAGTCTCAACAACTGATGAATAACGCCCCGGAAGAAAAAGCCACAGCTTAATCTTTTCGTCTGCATGTTCAATATAGAAGGCAGAAATTTAGCAATCATTTGGAACAATTGAAAAGTTGAAGAAAGAAAACATAATGAGAGAAAAACGTTTTTTAATGCATTTTCTTCTGCTTGGAATGGTAGAAAGCATGAAACAAAGAAAAAATAAGGGTGGATCCCATGTTAAACATTTTCACCTCATGATAGGAAAAGAAAACACATTGAGTCAGAAGAAAAGTAGCAAAATGACAGGTATATCCTTATTTCCTTTATATTTATATTTATATTTTGTTACATTGTAAAGGTTTAAATGTCATTTAAGTATTTAACATGATTACATTCTTTCTTGTCACTTTTCTCTCCTTTTTCTTTACATCAAAACAATAAAAACAACAACAATGCCTTGTCCCACTAAGTGAGGTCAGCTACATGGATCACACAACACCATTCAGCTCAATAAAGACCAAATCTTCAAAGATATTATTTACCATAAGGTCCCTCTTAACAACTTCCTCTAATGTCCTTCTAGGTCTCTCTCTCTCTCTCCTTTTTACAAGAAAACCATGCAATCTATTATCCTCACCAGTGCTTCTAGTAGTCTTCTTAGTACATGTCCAAATCACCTTAATTGATTGTCACCTTTTCCTCAATCGGTGCTACATCAACATCTCTTTGTATACAAACAATCATTTCATATCCCATCCTTTCTTGTATGGCTACACATCCATCTTAACATTATTCTCATTTTTGCTACTCTCACCTTTTTCTCTTGTTGGCCCTTTAAAACCCAACATTCACTACCATAGAGTATAGTCAAACATAAAGCAGTACAATAAATTATATCAAAACAATAAAAGAGAAAATTATTTTTTTTCTGTTCATTTTCTTTCCTTTTATTTTCTTTCTTCTTGCTTTCTTTCCCACTCCAAACAAAGTGTTAGTCCCACTCCAAACAAAGTGCTAGGCAACTAGAAAATGGGTAACCATTTCCACCCTTTCCTTCTTGTAAAAAGACACATAATTGCAAATGATCACAAAACAACTAAGTCAACAATCTACCTGGATTATGCAAGCCCTGGGATGGATCCCAAGGTCCAACAAAGGAATTGGTCCATGTGCTGAGAAACCCCTCCTTCTGAAGTTGCAGATGTGATGAAAGCACCAGTAACATTGCGGCATCCTTTTGGTCCACTTTTACACTGTTTGAACAGAAGGAAGCCTTAGTATTATTAAACCAACGAACCAAAAAGAAAGAAAATGTATTCAATCTAACCTTTTGTCAGGTAGAGGGTTCAGGTCAGGTTCATGAGGAAGAAACTGAAACCAAGATATCTGATGCAGACTTCCCTGTACAATTTTTCAACAATATATACACATATATGAAGACATACAAGCAATTCATAACAAAAATGAAGCAGCTAGGGATATATTAATTTGTGGTAAAAGTTAACCAAAACGCATCTTTGAGCTTTAACTTTTTGTTCCCATTTTTAATAATGATGCTACCCTTGGAGAAGGGAGATTTGACCTTGAGATCTCTAATTAGACCAGAAAGTCAATTTTTTTTTATTTGATCTCTCCCACAAGAGCAGCAAGTTTTAAGTCTTGGTTATTTTGCACTCTTTTATGAAAAAAGGTGCTAAAGCTGAGGCTGATATCCATCCATGTCACTGATTGATAAGATCAAGCAACTAAACAATTTTTTTTTAGTTAGCCTAGCTTTCAAAAGAGCCTTTTCATCTTGTTCTACTAATGGGGATCAAAAGGAAAAGAAAGCCTTATAGATAAGTTGAGTTTCAGATCAGGCAATTCACTAGTCCAACTGTCCAAGCAACTAGGGTGATACAGGTAACCCTTGGCTAGAGTACCATACTGCAACACCAAACATAATTATAAGCATGTGCAGGCAGATATTGAAACTAGTCATCCACTAAGGAAGGGGACTGAAACATGTAAACCATTTGTGTTTCAGCATAGAGCAACGTGCAGTTATAGTTAAAAAAATTCTCCAGTCAACCCTTGTGATGCTTATTGGAAAAACCACAATTCCAGTATTCGATCAAATAGGGAAGAAAGAACGTGCTCAAAGAAAAGCTGTCTTGTTGAAGCCTCCCGATGTATATATATAGAACATGTCTACAATAAAATTATATGCGTTCACAAACCAAACCTATTTCTAAAAAGAAGAACACCTTGTATCGACTAATTATGCGATAATTTACAATACTTTTACTCCTTAAACATGTTTGCACTAACTTATTCATGAGTCAGCTTACGACATAAGAAAAGGGGTAAAACGAAATTAATCATATTAAGTCGCAGCATAAAAGTAGTCACCCAAAAAAAAAAAAAACTGAGAAGTAGAAAAACCTACGATTTTGAAAACATTTGTCCACATATCTGGAATGTGGTTATGAATGCTTCGGTGAAATTGAATTAGGGTTTGGCTGCAAATGCGATGATGTCGTGCGGTCGATCTGTTTGTGTTGTGTCAGACTGAGACTCCGACCTAGGATTAAGAATAGGACGAGGTTTTATGATACGTTTACTTGCTTCTGCTCCTGCACAAGCCAACCACAAATGCACCCCATTCCATTCGACAATTCCGAATCTAATTCAGATTGCACCACTGATCCCACCGAGTGTTTGTTTCGATCAGGAGTGAAAAAAATATTTCAATAATAAATTATATTTATAATTATTAGTTTAATAACTAATGATTAATTAAAAATGAAATTTCTATTAAGTGAAAATAATTTTTAATATAGTTTTATTTTGTTTGAATTATTTAAATTTATTTTTATAGTAAAATTATAAAAAAAAAATCTGAATTTATGTAGGATTTTTTAGTTTTATAATAAATATTAAGAATAAAATGTGAACATATAATTAAGTAGAAAATAATCCGATAAGTCTTTTTTTATCAGATAATCCGATAAGTCTCAATTATAGATTTTAAAATTTTTTATATACTAAAAAAATTGTATAAATAAATTTTTTATCATTTAATTATTTTATCGAACATATTCAATTTTTAATAATATGAAAATTTCAATTTAAACTTTTTTTTCAATTCGATATTTCAACGTTTTCCTTTATATAACACTAGTTTTCCACTCGTGCTATGCACGATATCTATTTTAATTTTGATTTCATTTCTAATACTAGAAAATATTAAAAATAATATGTAATAATACCAAAAATCTTACATAAGACAAAATATAAAATATATACATTACATTATATTTTTTTGAAACACTTTCTTGGCTGATTGACCATTTTGGATCCCTTTTAAAAAAATTACCAAAATGGGTCTCTTTTCAAAAAATATTACTGGCATGGGCCTGTTTTGATCAAAGACTCAGTCAAATTTTCAACTTTGACGATGTGGCATGTCATGTAGGTACCAGACTACATGATTTTAATGAAGTAGCAATTTTCATTTGTTACTTCATTGTACTTTTTCTTACACACAAAAATTGAAATAACAAATAAGAATTGCTACTTTGACATTAACAAAGAAGTAACAATTCTTATTTGCTACCTCAATGTACTTTTTCTTACACACAAAAAGTGAAGTAGCAAATAAAAATTGTTACTTTGACATTAACAAAGAAGTAGCAATTCTTATTTGCTCCTTCGATGTATTTTTTCTAACGCACAAAAAATGAAGTAGTAAATAAGAATTGTTACTTTAACATTAACAAAGAAGTAACAATTCTTATTTGCTACTTCAATATACTTTCAAAACAACAAAATATTAAGTTAAATTAAATTAAACAATTATGCATATTTTTGGAATAACAAATAAGTATTATAATTTACAAATACATCATTAACAACACTTAACACAAATTAAAGTATATATGTAAAATAATTAAAACAAAATACACCCAAACATTACAATTTACAAAAAAGAAAAAAATTCATATACAAAATAATTTACCAAAAATTGAGCACGCTAACAAATATAAATAGAGTTTATTGGTCATGCACTGATAGTGTAAAACAATTTTGTTTTACACAGTCATTCAATCACAAATCACTACTGATATGACTTTTAAAGTAGTTATCATAAAAGTCAACAATTTTACCATACACGGTGCGTTATGATTGGTTGAGGTATAAAAATGTTTTACACTGTTAATGCATAGCCTATTTTTTCATATAAATATTACATAAAATATATCAAAAATAAAAAAATACATTTTTATTCAACTATTTTTTATAAAAAAAACTAACACATAAAATATATCAAAAATTAAAAAAAATACATTTTAATGAAGTAACAATTCTTATTTACTACTTCATTGTACTTTTCCTTACGCTTACTTTTTACTTTTTTGTGTGTCAGAAAAAGTACATAGAAATAGCAAATAAGAATTGCTACTTCTTTGTTAATGTCAAAGTAGCAATTCTTATTTACTATTTCACTTTTTGTGCGTCAGAAAAATTACAATGAAATAACAAATGAGAATTGCTACTTCATTCAAATCTTATAGTTTGATGCCTACATGGCATGTCACATCATCAAAGTTGAAAATTTGACCGAGTCTTTAGTCAAAACAGACTCATGTCAGTAATATCTTTTAAAATAAATCCATTTTGGTATTTTTTTTTTCAAAATGACCCAAAATGATCAATCAGCCACACTTTCTTATATACTTGCCAAACAATTTTTATTTTCTTCGTCACAAATCATGATTTTTAAGCTAGATTTATTCTTCATTCTCGAAAAAATAACATACAATTAAGCTTTTTCGTTTGATGACTAATATTATTCCTTTTCAACTAAATTAAATTCAGTTAAATTGTATTATATTTAATTTAATTAAGTTAGAAAACATGGCTTTTAATATATAAGATACGTGTCCCTCTTATTCCAGGTCTGTATAAATAACACAGATTGAGCAGTCACTTTGTCTAAACTTTACGTATATGTGGGATTAATGAGGTACTAGCTTTTTGATACATTGGTATATTTACTGTTCTTTTATGTTGACACCGTTTCCTGATGTACTTTTTGTCATTTGTAGAACACTGAACAACTGTTAGGTGACCTGATTGATCTAGCTAAAAGTGAAAGACTCTTAAAGAGTGGAGTAACCAAGGACCCGTTGAAGGAAACTCAGGTGTCTGTTTGATTTTCATTTTTTAAACTTGAGCTCTATGTCAGATAATTTTATTTTAACTACTGAACAACTAATAAATTTTTCCTATATATATGTTAAGCTATCAACAAAAGTCTTTCGATATCATATTTGCTTTAGCAAAGAAAGAAGAGTATGTACCCTTTTAGAATTCAAAATTGACATACTTTCTACAAACATGCTAAGTTAAGAAAAAATGCATTTCTCGTTATTGTTTTAGTTGGTATAATTCACTAATTATTAATTATCAGTAAGGAAGTTAGATAGCATATATATTGAACCTAAGGCTATGATTTCAAGTGGCTATGTTGGATGATGGTTGGCTAAGGTCAATCTTGTTATTATTTAAATTAAAAGAGTGAAAACTACATTGATAGTAATATGATAATAGTCACACATGGATATCAATGACCATCTTTATAATACAACAGCCTGAGTAAGCACGTGAATTGATTTCTATAAATTTGAAAAATTAAAAGCAACCATTGAAGAGAAGGATGCAAAGTATTTTTGACATGTTGAACTTAACAACGCCCTGCAAATTTGGACATAAATATCTCTCAGAATGCATATTGCTCTGACATATACTAATAATTTGCTTATGTTGTATGAATGGCAGCCATGTCTTGGTAGGTATTCCAAAACTTTGATGTTTGTGAATATTTCACCTGATCCATCTTCAATTCCACAGACACTCTATACACCCAAGCCATGTCTAGGTGACTTCATTCACCCTGATGGATGGACAGCTTGGATGGGATACCCTGCTCTCAAGACATTGTACTATGCTGAGTATGCCAACACAGGACCTGGTGCCAGCACCAATGCTAGGATCAAGTGGCCTGGTTACCAAGTCATTAACAAGGATGAGGCTACCCAGTTCACTGTGGGCTCTTTCTTGAAAGGCGCATGGCTCCAGAGCACTGGAGTGCCCTTTATGCAAGGCCTGTACAATTAAACGCTTTGCTTCAAATTTCATACTACTTGAGATCTTGCTTCAGCCTTGAGCTGTTGCTACATGTTGTTAGGCACACTGGGAAATAAACTTGATGGTGTTGCTCATTTTGATGAATTGTAATTTTTTCTCTTTCTTTCTTTTACCGTAAATTTTTAAAAACATTTAATCTTGACTTGTAATCTTGCACTAACAACAATGGGGTGGAACATACTTGCATAGAATTGTGTCACCAAATGTTAAAGTAAATAGAAGAATTATTATACGAGTGATTATCTACCAACAAGTCGTTGGTCCGAGTGGTGTTGGGCTCGGTCCCCTTAAGCAAGGTCTCGGGTTCGAGCCTTGTGGATGGAAAAAACGTGGTTGGGAGGGGAGAACCCCACTAAAGGTGACCAATCAGGTTCCCCGACGGAGATTAGTCATCGACAAAGTCGGTGGATACTTCGTACCAATAACATGGTAACCAAAAAAATACGAGTGATTATCTGTTCTTGCTGATAAAAGAAGCTGTTTCTGAAGTTTAATAACACAAAATCCCTTTGAGTCATCGCAAACATAAATTCTTAGAAGAATTTTATAAATAAAGTAACCTTTGTATTGTAAAATATGATATGACCATTAAAAAAACAAAATCATCATATGAGATTAAAATCCCTAATATTTTAAATAGAATATGGAATCAATTTTTCACTAGCTCATTTAAAACTAAGTATTCGAAAATAACCACACGCACTGGAGCAGAAGATTAGTTACACGTAGAACTTAAACTTTACTAAAATTGAGGATATAAGGGGAAAAAAAAAGTCTGAAACTCCCATAAATATTAAAGAATAACAGTAAGAACAAAAAATATTGTCAAGTATATATCCCAAATACACTATTTATAATGATATAGAATAATAATATGGATCAGAGAAATTATTCTCAACAAAATTTGATAGTTAGTATTGGGATTTCATTATATTATTTTGACAATAATTATTTCAATGTATAACGATGTTCTGAAAGAAAAAAAAAGAAAAAAAAAACTATAATATCCTCAATATAAGTCTTCAAAATAAAGCGATGACAAACAATATATTTAAGAAAATATTAAATAAAAGATATTTGAAAATATAAGTATATTTACTTTCTCAGACTAATTAATTGGGCATTACTTTCTCATGTCTTGTATCAAGACAATCCTATATATATAGGACATGCAAGACTCCCCTACTGGATAAAGAAAGATAATTGAACTAAAAATTTGAAATATTCACGGTACTCAAAATAAACATTCAATTATTTTCTTCTGCCACATGATAATCATGTTAAGCAATGTCATGCAAATAGGATATCATCACTTACATAATAACACTTAGTAAGAGAGGAAAAAAAGAACAAGAGAAAAATATGAGTATGATAGGCGATATCATGTGATAGAAAGAGAGAGATAAAGAGAAATAAGAGATGTTAGTAGGGTGTTTAAAATTATGAGTGGTTCACCAACATGTCGTTAGTCCGAATGGTGCTGGGCTCGGAAGTAAGATCTCGGTTGAACCTTATAGATGGAAAAAACATGGTTGAGAGGGGAAATCCCACTAAGTGTGGCCACTCAGGTTTCGAAGATTAGTCATCAATAAAGCCGGTAGATACTTCGTACCAATATCATGATATCAAAAAAAAATTATGAATGATTCATGTAACACTACTCTAATAATAATCCTATCTAAGGTCCCTTCCGTCCCTGCCTTTACTGATTTACCAAGGAGGAAAGCTTATCAATTTTTTCTCCAGACAAATCAAAGTTTAGCTGGACCCAGTTGATCATATATTGCGTCCATTTGCTGCTGTTGAGTCCCTGGTAATAACTACGCAGTCAAGCAAACCTCCATCAAGAAACATAAATATTTATGTTGTACTTGAAATTTCTGCTTGTCAAAGCAAACTGGCGTCTCTTTATCTGATTAAATTATTATTCACGAATAAGCAACAGCAGAAAGTTCAGTCAGAAAACTGTTGGCTAATGACAAAGCAAGATTTTAAGCATTCAATTGAAGATTTTTAATGATTTGAAGTCTAATTTGTGTTGGTAAAGCTTATTTAATAAGTCATAGGTTGTGATTGTAAACCCCTGATCACGCAACAGGTTAAGACCATTTTAGGAAAATTGATAGGAAGAATTTAGGTAAGTAATGATTCCATTGTCTAAGCCTAGCTAGTTCTTACACACCCTTGTATTTTTAAAAGAAAAAGAAAATAAAGAAAGGAAAACTTGTGCATCAATGTTAATATACTGAGATTACCATTACTTAGTAGATATCTAAACAAGAGACAATCATGCAAGTATGACTCTTAAGATTACTTTGCTAAAGGGCCAAAACTAGGATGTTTCGCTTACTAGTTAACTAGATGTACTTATTCTAGTCAGAAGATTATGTGTGATAAAGTTTCAAAATGAGTTCTCAATATCAGCCAAATAAAGAGTAAAATTAAAAATTTAGCAGTTGATTAATTGATCCGATGCAACTAGGACTACAGTCATACAAAGATGCTGAAATTAAGTTATCGTGTTGACCTGCTTTGATCGAGCTTGAATTAACTTTCAACATTCAATATATAGTTAAATTTCATGCAATGAAATTTATTTTAGAACATTGCTGAGTCCAAGTTCTTCAATACATGTTTTAAACTTTACACATCAGAGACTAGATTTATATATGTATATAATAACGAGGTAATATAGCTTGTTAAATAGTTACCAGTTAAAAAGAAACATGGTGAACAGATTGTGTTGATAAAGGGCAAAGGGTAATTTATTCTATGGCATTTCCTGTACGTATCAGAAATGCGTTTCAAGGAGCTAATAAGGCAATGCAGAATGTTCACTAATTAATTTTTAAAAAGTAAGGGGTGATGAAAATATTTTTTGTTTTTATATAAAGAACGGTGTAGGTCGCGTGCATTTTCCTTTATGGTATTCATGGTAATTATAATGTCATGGTAGTGTGCTTCTGTACTCTACTTTGGAAACATTAAAGTAAAAGGTACCACATCTAAAAGAAAAGTGTTTCTAAGGAAAAAGAATCAATATGGAAAAAGTGGGGGAGGTAAATAGTCCTCTCTATTTCAGCTGTGAGCTGCCTGTGGTTATCTTTGAAGAGAAAGTATCATTATGGAACCACGATGATATATCTCAGTGCTACTTCAGTTTTGAAATACTTGGAATGCACGCATCACAACAACACTGTTGAGTGACCTAAGTCAGTCTCTCAGATGTCAAAAGTGAACGCTTCATAGAACACTATATATTATAATTCCATCATAACATGCAGTTCCTCCCAAGACAGAATGGCTGCTTATTTTTTGTGTTTCTGGGGTCTATTTCTCTCATGTTCGATTTATTTTGTTCAATCAAAGTCAACTCCTCAAGTAAAATTAATCTCACCTAGTGTTTTTATCACTTCTCTTACAACAACGTATTCTCTTAAATATCTATCTAGTTGTTTTCTTAATTAACATACAGGTCTATATAGTATATTTGGGGCTCAACCATATTGGCGATCCTGGTCTCACTTTTCATTACCACCTTCAACTTCTATCTACTGTTTTCACATGGTTACTTTTAATATATTTCATTCCCTGCTTCTTCCAACAGCTTTCTTTGCAGACATAAGCTCATTTCTACTGTTGTACCCACTATATTTCAGTGAAAAAGATGCGGAACATTCGATTCTGTATAGCTACAAGTATAGTTTCTCGGGGTTTTCAGCAATGCTAAATCCAACCCAAGCAGCTACACTAGCTAGTAATGAATTTAGCAAAGTTTAATTTCCTTTTTAGCATTCCCAATTTAATTCTGATAATGTCTTGGATTAACATATTTATTATAAAATAAACATTTAAGCACAAAACTTGCAGATATGCGAGAAGTGGTGTCAGTTTTCAGGAGCAAGTCATCACAATCACACACAACAAGAAGCTGGGATTTCTTGGACCTTAACTTGGACAGTAGTGAAGTAACGCCATTGCAGCTAATTTATGGTGAAGACATCATTGTTGGGGTATTAGACACAGGTGTTTCCATCAATAATCTGTGTTTCTCCTCGTTATAACAATTAGCGTACTAATCCTTCAAACTGCGCTCGAAATCTGGTACTACTTGATTTCAAGTCCAGCTCACGCTACTTGGTTAAGAAGATGCTCCATGAAATTTGATTTCTTTATGCTAGAAAAATAGAATGCTTGAAATGTAGAAATAGTAGTGACCGAAAATACTTAACATTAATTTCAGTTTAAAACTTTTACCTATATATAATACTTTGTATATTAGGGTATAGTTATGGTTGAATTAAGGGGGGGAAAAAGTCACCGAAGCTCTTTGACACTTGCACCGAGAAATAACATAGTTTTTAAGGATTAATTTATATAAGATAATGTTAATCCAAGTTGAAGAACTGAATAATTGCACTTCTATGTACAATAAAGGTTCAATACAAATTATATGATTAACCACATTGAACCTTATACTTCCGATCTTATATGATTCAGATCCATAGTTAATATACTAAAATGAACAAATAAGAATAAGAAAAATAACTTAAAAGGAAGGAAACGTGGGTGTTCAACTTATGTTTCTATGCATGTGGCTGTGTTCATGACTAGGCGTATGGCCAGAATCAGAAAGTTTCCGGGAAGATCCTAGCATCGGTCCTATTCCACTAACGTGGAAGGGAGAATGTGTCAAGGGGGAGAGATTCGAACCTGCAGCAGCATGCAACCGGAAGTTAATTGGTGCTCGTTACTACCTGAAAGGTTTTGAACAGGAATATGGACCGCTGAATACAACAGGGAACTTTGAGTATCAATCACCTCGAGATTTTGTTGGCCATGGAACACATACAGCTTCAACAGCAGTAGGGTCCATAGTGGAAGATACAAGCTTCTTTAACTTAGGAAATGGCACTGCCCGGGGTGGTGCTCCAAGGGCTCGTTTGGCGGTATATAAAGTATGTTGGAACATAGAATATTATGGAAGATGCTCGGAAGCAGATATAATGGCAGCTTTTGATGACGCTTTGCATGATGGTGTACACGTTATCTCGGCCTCCTTTGGTCCAATTCCACCACTAGTTCCCTTCTTCAAAGATAGTTCCAGTATTGGTTCGTTCCATGCAATGCAACTGGGTGTGACAGTGGTATTCTCGGCAGGAAACTATGATGAGTCACCCGAGCCATCTCTAGTTGGAAATGTTGAACCATGGTCCATCTGCGTGGCCGCTTCATCGCTTGATAGAACGTTCCCCACAAAAATAATCGTTGGTGATAATGTTTACATGGTACGTATAACTACCTGCTACAGGGACATGTGATTTCTTTTCTTCTTTCTTGTTTAGTAACAGAACAGCCACTGTTTGATATTTGTAAGTTTCAGGATTTTTTTTATTTCCAATCTTTTTTTACTGTGGTATTTATTTCCTATTTGTACAGGGAGAAGGCTTGATTACCACACAAATAAAGGCAAAATTGGCGGATGCAAGCACATATTTTTACAATGGGTGATTTTTCTCTCCCTCTCTTCATCTCTAGGTTAAGTTGTGGAACATAACATTTCATCTTGTGTGTCTGAGCATTGCATGCTTATACTGGCTAGTGTCACTTCACCTTTAATTTAATTAATTGTTTAGGATCTGCAAGATGGACTACATTAAGCCATCAAAAACAGGTGTGGGGAGGATTGTGCTCTGCTTCTCTACAATAGGCCCAAAATTAAGTTTAGAAGCAGCAGCAGCAGTGAAGGCAGTGAATGCAACGGGATTGATTTTTGTGGAACCTATGTCAAGGCAATTGCCTGACGTTGAAGTCGTTCCCACAGTCTTTGTCAATTTGGAAGAAGGAACTAAAATTAAGTATTATCTTGCTGAATCTCCTAGGTACAAATAATCTTTGCATGAGATGGTTCTAGTTAATTTTCTTTTTCTTCATTGTTTTCCGAATAATTAATGTTGGATCAATGTGAAGGCTCCCGAAAGTGCAAATAGAACCAAGTAAAACAGTCATTGGCAAGGCACCAGCGCCCACAATTGCATATTTTTCGTCTAGAGGGCCTAGCTCAATCACACCCGACATTCTCAAGGTAAAATTAAATATATAAATCCTCCATTAGCTTACACAATGTCAATATCCATACATTTTATTGTTTGCAGCATATCAGAATGTGTTAAATAAACGTTCAGCACTTTGGGATGGGTAGCAATGAATAAAATAAAATAGCAGCTAACAACTCTAAGTGAAAGATAAAATAAAATCAATGAGAAGGTTTACATTTGATTTACTTTGATATTCAACAGCCAGACATTAGCGCTCCAGGAGTAAATATTTTAGCAGCATGGCCTCCCGAAACTCCTCCCTCGCCATCATCCAGTGACGGACGTTCTGTGAAGTGGAATTTTCAATCAGGAACATCAATGGCATGCCCTCACGTGGCCGGTGTTGCTGCCCTGATCAAATCTGCCCATCCAAGCTGGTCTCCTGCTGCCATTAGATCTGCTCTCATGACAACAGGTAGGTCATAGGTGAGAAATAATTAACAAGATTGATTGATTGCAACCACCAACTTTATTCATTCATTGAATTGAACCATATGGGAAAAGTTTTGGTGCGGTACGTCCAAGCAAGCATCATATCACTTCAAAACAATAAGCACTGCACAATTAATTATATCTGCTACCTCAATGGACGACAGATGGATAGTGGTCTAATTTTGCTGTGCGTTTTTGCCAACATGCAGCATATACTCTGGACACAACCTTGGACAGTATTCTTGCTGGTGGATCAATGAAAGTAGCGGATCCTTTTGACATGGGTGCTGGCCACATAAACCCTTCAAAAGCAGTTGATCCAGGACTAATCTACGATATCAAATCTACTGATTACATTAGTTTCCTCTGTAATATTGGCTTCAACCAAGAGCAGATAAATAAAATCACTAATCATCCCTCTCCAGAACCTGTTCACACAAGCTGCAAACACTTGGTAACCAAAACCAATGCCATTCTAAACTACCCATCAATCACACTCTCAAACCTCCACTCTACAGTAACAATCAAAAGGACTGTTCGTAATGTGGGTCGAAACAAAAATGTAATATATTTTGTTAGCATCTTCGAACCCTTTGGAGTGGAGGTTGTGATATGGCCGAAGATCCTAATATTCTCATGGTTCAAGCAAGAAAACTCATACTACGTGACTCTAAAGCCCAAAAAGGAATCACAAGGTAGGTATGATTTCGGAGAGATAGTTTGGTCAGACGGCTTCCATTATGCTAGGAGTCCATTGGTTGTACGTGTTAATACTTCTGGTTCTGGTTTCCACGGATCCAACTACTACTCATACTAGCCAGTACAAGACACATTTTTATCCAAAATATGGCTAAGTTCCTATGTCGCTCTATTTGTATCTTTCCAAATTAATGTCATACACTTTTTTTTTTTTTATTATCTAACTTCATCAAAAAATCATTATGCAATTCCCCGGTGTACTTTAAAATGATTGGTTATAGGTATTAATTGTGAAGCCGTGGACTAAAGCCACTTTTGTGGCATGCAAGTAAAAAATGAAGGGATGAAAATTTTAGCTCTACTTAGCTAGGTTTGTAAAATTGGTTGGACGGTAGAAAATTGTTGCAATGCATTAAATGTTTGAGCTCCCATCTTTGCCTATAAATAGTAAGCCATTTTGCTCATCTTTGTATCCCACTACAATTGTAGTAATCTTAGGGAGAGAGGTAACAACACTAGTAGTGTGTGTGTTCTCCTATTGTAAGAGAGAGTGTAATTGTTCTCTCCTTATAGTTAGAGAGAGGTTGTAATTTTCTTCCACTTAGTAAAATATTTCTCTGGTCTTGCCCGTGGTTTTTTCCTTATTCGTTGAGGGTTTTCCACGTTAAAATATTGAGTGTCAATTCTTTTTTTTCTCACCTCTTATTTTAGTTGCGAGTTATTATTTTGTTACTCTGGTACCCAACAGTGGTATCAGAGCCAATAGGTTCTGATATTGTTCCGCTGCGATACACGCTGGTACGCTGGTATAGTGTCGGAGAAAATTCTTAGTATGCTCTGTGGTTGCTGTATAGTCTGATCTACCACATCAGAAAAGAATTATTCTTGTTATTGGATATAGAGTGAGGTAGTGTGAAAGTGCATGTCTAGGAAAGTTCTGGCTAAGGAAAGACTTGGTATTTAAGCGTGTTCGTTGGTGACCCACCTCTCTTTCCTGGGAACTTACCTGGTTCACGATCTACAGTCACTGTTCCAGTAGGCGGTACTATATACAGTGGAAGTTGTGTAAGTCAGTTCTTTAGTGTGAAACCATGGCAGCAAAATACGAGATTGAGAAGTTCAACGGGAATAATTTCTCCCTATGGAAATTGAGGATAAAAGCAATTTTGAGGAAGGACAATTGTCAAGATGCAATTGAAGGCAGACCTGCGGAGATCACTAATGAAAGGTGGAAAGAGATGGATGACAATGCTGTTGCCAATTTGCACTTAGCAATGGCATATTCAGTTTTGTCCAGTGTTGCGGAGAAGAAGACCATGAAGGAGATTTGGGATACTCTCCACAAATTGTACGAGATCAAGTCACTTCACACCAGAATATTCTTAAAGAGGAAACTCTACACTCTTAGAATGAGTGAGTCCACTTCAGTGACGGACCACATCAACAATCTGAATACTCTATTCGCTCAACTTTCTGCGTCAGATTTCAATGTAGAAGAAAATGAGCGGGCAGAGCTTCTATTTCAAAGTTTACCAGATTCGTATGATCAACTCATCATCAACATAACAAACAATAATATTGTCGGCCGTCTAACCTTTGATGATGTTGCCAAAGCTATTCTTGAAGAAGAATTCAGGCGAAAGAATAAGGAAGATAGGCTGGAAAATTCCAAGCAAGCAGAAGCTTTAACGATGACGAGAGGCAGATCAACGGAACGTGGCTCTAGTGGGAGTCAAAATCATGGTAGATCAAAGTCTCGAAGAAGGAAGAACATCAAATGCTACAATTGTGGCATGAGAGGGCACTTGAAGAAAGATTGTTGGCACAAGAAGAATGGAGGAAAGAATTCTGAAGCATCAACCTCTCAAGGTTGCGTTGCAAGTACCTCAGATAATGGAGAAGTCTTGTATAGTGAAGCAGCAATTAGTTCTAAAGGCGAAAGACAACTTCATGATTGTTGGATATTGGATTCGGGTGCAACCTGGCACATGACTCCACGTCGAGATTGGTTTTGCACTTATAAACCTATCTCGGAAGGATCCGTGTTCATGGAAAATGATCATGCCTTGGAAATTGCTGGAGTCGGTACTGTCAAATTAAAAATGTACGATGATACTGTTCGCACACTTCAAGGGGTACGCCATGTGAAGGGCTTGAAGAAGAACTTATTGTCCATTGGACAATTGGATGATCTCGGGTGCAAGATCCATACTGAAGGTGGGATCTTAAAGGTAGTGAAAGGCAATCTTGTAGTGATGAAAGCTGAGAAGATCACAGCTAATCTATACATGCTTTTGGGAGATACGTTGCAAGAAGCAGATGCATCAGTTGCAACAGCAAGTCAAGAAGAAGCAACGATGATGTGGCATCGTAGACTTGGACATATGTCAGAACGAGGCCTGAAAGTCCTTGCGGAACGTAATCTCCTGCCTGGGCTCAAAACGGTCAATTTACCGTTTTGTGAGCATTGTGTGATAAGTAAGCAACATAGGTTGAAGTTTGCTAAAGTAACTACTAGAAGCAAACACATACTAGACTTGGTCCATTCGGATGTGTGGGAATCACCAGAAGTATCCCTGGGAGGAGCAAAGTATTTTGTATCATTCATTGATGATTATTCCAGGAGATTGTGGGTGTACTCAATTAAGAAGAAATCAAATGTGTTTCCAGTATTCAAGGAATTCAAAGCACAAGTGGAGCTTGAAACTGGAAAAAGAATTAAGTGCTTGAGGACAGACAATGGAGGAGAATATGTAGATGGTGACTTTTTAGCATTCTGCAAACAAGAGGGTATTTTAAGACAATTCACAGTTCCACATACACCTCAGCAAAATGGTGTGGCAGAGCGGATGAACAGAACTCTCCTAGATAGAACAAGAGCTATGCTGAGAACAACAGAAGTAGCCAAATCTTTCTGGGCAGAAGCAGTTAAAACCGCCTGTTTTGTGATAAATCGATCACCATCAACAGCGATTGGTTTAAAGACGCCGATGGAGATGTGGAAAGGCAAACCAGCTGATTATTCTTCCTTACATGTGTTTGGATGTCCTGTGTACGTGATGTACAACTTCCAAGAAAGAACAAAGTTGGATCCAAAATCCAGGAAATGTATATTCTTGGGTTATGCTGACAATGTTAAGGGGTATCGCTTGTGGGATCCCACTGCCCGCAAGGTTGTTGTTAGCAGAGATGTAGTTTTTGGAGAAAATGAATTGCAAAGTGAGCAGAAAAATGACAGCACTACCAAATACACTACTATAGTGCAGATAGAGAAGATGTCTGGAGTTCTGAAGCAGAACATGAGCATGAAGAACCAGAGCCAAATGAGGTCAATGACGGAGGAGGTCTTCGACGATCAACAAGACAAAAATCTAAACCAAGTTGGCACTCATAGTTTGTCATGGCAAGCCATGATGTGTACTGTCTTCTAACTGAAGAAGGAGAACCATCAACCTTTCAAGAGGCCGTGAGTAGTTCGGATGCTTCTCAATGGATGGCAGCAATGCATGAAGAAATGGAAGCCTTGCATAGAAACAAGACATGGGAACTTGTTGAACTTCCAAAGGGTCGAAAAGCCATCGGAAACAAATGGGTATACAAGATCAAACGAGATGGCAATGATCAAGTGGAACGATATCGTGCAAGACTGGTGGTCAAAGGATATGCTCATAAAGAAGGTGTTGATTTCAATGAGATATTCTCACCAGTTATTCGATTGACAACAATTAGAGTTGTTCTGGCTATGTGTGCTGCATTTGATTTACATCTTGAGCAACTTGATGTAAAGACTGCTTTTCTCCATGGAGAACTTGAAGAGGAGATATATATGCTCCAACCAGAAGGCTTTAAAGAACAAGGAAAAGAAAACTTGGTTTGTGGGTTGACCAAATCTCTGTACGGTCTAAAGCAGACGCCAAGATGTTGGTACAAGAGATTTGATTCCTTCATTATTAGCCTTGGTTACAACAGACTGAGTTCAGACCATTGTACGTACTACAATAGGTTTGATGATAATGATTTCATCATTTTGCTGTTGTATGTGGATGACGTGTTGGTGGTAGGCCCCAACAAAGATCGAATCCAAGAATTGAAGGCAGAGTTGGCTAGGGAGTTTGATATGAAGGACTTGGGACCTGCAAACAAGATTTTAGGGATGCAAATTCACCGAGACAGAAAAGATAGGAAGCTTTGGCTTTCACAGAAGAATTACTTACAAAAGGTATTGTGGCGCTTCAACATGCAAGACTGTAAGCCAATTTCTGCCCCATTTCCTGTCAATTATAAGTTATCCTCAAGTATGAGTCCTAGCAATGAAGTAGAGAGGATGGAAATGTCTCAAGTACCGTATGCATCAGCGGTGGGAAGCCTTATGTATGCCATGATTTGTACAAGACCAGACATTGCACAAGCAGTGGGAGCAGTTAGTAAGTTCATGACAGATCCTGGTAGAGAGCACTGGAATGCTGTTAAGAGGACCCTTAGGTACATCAAAGGATCCTCGGATGTTGCATTATGTTTTGAAGGATCAAAATTTATTGTCAGGGGCTATGTTGATTCAGATTTTGCAGGTGATCTTGATAAAAGAAAGTCTACTACTGGCTATGTGTTTACACTTGCAGGAGGGGCAGTGAGCTGGTTATCCAAATTACAGACTGTTGTAGCTTTGTCTACTACAGAAGTTGAGTACATGGCAGCTACCCAGGCATGCAAGGAAGCTATTTGGATTCAAAGGCTATTGGAAGAACTTGGGCACAAGCAGCAGAAGACTACTGTGTATTGTGACAGTCAAAGTGCCTTGCACATTGCAAGGAATCCAGCCTTTCATTCCAGGACAAAGCACATAGGTGTTCAATATCACTTTGTTAGAGAAGTAGTAGAGGAAGGAAGCGTGGACATGCAGAAGATTCACACTAAAGATAACCTAGCAGATGTGATGACGAAGCCTATCAATACAAACAAGTTTATATGGTGTCGATCCTTATTTGGCCTATCAGAAACGTAAGCAGCAAGGAAATGGCAAGATAAAGAGATATTTGAAAACTCACAAAAGTAGCTTTAAGTGGGAGATTGTGAAGCCGTGGACTAAAGCCACTTTTGTGGCATGCAAGTCAAAAATGAAGGGATGAAAATTTTAGCTCTACTTAGCTAGGCTTGTAAAATTGGTTGGAGGGTAGAAAATTGTTGCAATGCATTAAATGCTTGAGCTCCCATCTTTGCCTATAAATAGCAAGTCATTTTGCTCATCTTTGTATCCCACTACAATTGTAGTAATCTTAGAGAGAGAGGTAGTAACACTAGTAGTGTGTGTTCTCCTATTGTAAGAGAGAGTATAATTGTTCTCTCCTTATAGTTAGAGAGAGGTTGTAATTTTCTTCCACTTAGTAAAATATTTCTCTGGTCTTGCCCGTGATTTTTCCCTTATTCATCGAGGGTTTTCCATGTTGAAATATTGAGTATCAATTCTTATTTTTCTCATGTCTTATTTTAGTTACGAGTTATTATTTTGTTACTCTGGTACCCAATATTAATTACACCAATCATCTTGTATGTAGATTGTACTTCACATAAAAAACAAGAATAATTTTCCCTTTTTTGTATATTTGGCAAGGGTGGCTGATCAATAAATTTTTAGACATTATATCTTTGTATTTGATTTTATTGGATATTTATTATGTCTAATATTAATATTTTAGTTGAGTTTTATGTTCTTGAATTTTAATGAAGTAATTTTATTAAATTTCCTACTAAATTAGCATTCAAAATATGATTAATTTAGATTAGAGATCAAGCACCATATAAGTCACTAAATTAATTTAAAATTCAAAATTGACTTATGCTTAATTAGTTAATTCGAAGATCAAACAATAATTAAATAAAAAAAATTGGGATTAACCTTAGTTGAACGATCAAAGCATCCTGCCATGATGCACACAGTTCCTTGAGCAAAAAGGCTTCCACCTTTACTTTAGAAAATAAAGAATTACCTCCTTCATAATCAACATGAACAAGTTTCTAAGCTATGAGATCAACTCTCGGGAAATAGGTTTTTGTCCTAAAATTTTATCTCTGAAAGAGATTGGTGGCCTTATATCTGGGGGTTTCTTTGGATAGTTGACGAGAGAGATGGTGGAAACCAAAATTTCCACAAACCCTAGAAAAACAAAACTAATTAAATTCGTCAAATATGAACTAGACAGTTTATTTGATTTGAATATTGTGATTTTTATTTTTAAGTTCTTTTGAACTAATGAAGTTACTCAAAAATAAAATTTGTCCTTGAATTCTTATTTTTTTTATTCGAAATATTCACAAATTGAATCAATTAAATTTAAAATAAAATTTCTCCTTGAATTCTTATTTTTTTTATTCGAAATATTCACAAATTGAATCAATTAAATTATTTAAAACCTCCTTTTATTCAAAATTCATTAACTAAAACATCAAATTTCACCCAAAAAAAAAATCAAAATTTCTCCTATTCAAACCTTGATCTCACATCCTATATAATTTTTTAAATTTTATTAAGTTTTTACTAAATTTTTACTTATAAACATTTGAAATTATTTAAGAGTTTGATCATGCACTAACAGTGTAAAATAATTTTACATTATCAATCAATCAGAAATCACCGTTGATATAACTTTTAAGGTAGTTATTGTAAAAGCAATCAATGCATAGCCTATAATTTCTCATTATTTAATATCTCAAATCTATTATAAACTCTTAAATATTTGGATAGAAAATAATAATTTGAAAATCTTGAATAGAAGAAAATTCATGAAGAGACCAAGTATGTTTAGTTTTAAAAGTAAAAGGACTTAATTAACTTGAAAAAACATGATATACCAAAATTTCACGTAATCTAATGTCAATCAATTTGATCCTTGAAATTTTATCACATCAATTAATTTAGTTCCTTAATTTGACAAGTATCAGTTAATTTAGTCCTTTATATTAGGGATTAAATTGACTAATATGCATCAAAGTGAGAGACTACGTTGGCTTACAGTTATTTAAGTTGGAGAAAAAATTGACATACTCTAACACTAGGGACTAAATGATTGATAATTGTCAATTCTAGGGACCATTTTTTCATTTTAAGGATTAAATTGATACATGTAATTTCAGAGACTAATATGACGTATCACTTAATAAAATTGTGATTTTCCTACCTTTTTTCTGTAAAAAAATCTTATGATTTTTGTTCCAATTTTGGCAAAGATATATTTCTAGGAAAATTTGCAACAAATTTTGATTTTTCCTTCGTATTTTTCTATCTATAGAAAATCAACTGAGTGAAAATGTAATTTCATATAAAAATAAGTCAATCGCCAACTCATTTGTCATCCTTTCAATCTATAGAAAGACAGGCTAAAATGGAATCAATTCGCAAAAGAAAGGCCAAAACAAACCAATTTATGGAAAACAAGGCTAGAACAACGACGATAACACGCGATGGAGCAAGTGCTCGAAACTAAAAACTCAAGGCTACAAAACTTGCAAACGAGACGTCAAGGTTTGGTGATCAATACATGGTAAAAGGGAGAAACTATTCTTAAGGTGAATGCCATGGTTCTAACAGTATATAGAAGTTATAAGGTTTCAAGTACAAGTGGAGTTAAAGGAGATAAAAGAAAATAAATACACTTGAGTTTTTTTTTGCTTACTACACTGAGATTGATATCCCACTTGATTTGATGGGTTGTAATATTCGGGGGAATGGACATTCGACTACTCCCTCCATGGGGTCAACTTGGTTTTCGATGTATTCCGTTTGTTTGGAATGCTGAGTAGATTTATCACCAGATGAGGAAGGTTCTCCACCAACGCTATCCTCATGTCGCGGGTCACCCATATTCTTTCCAAACATCTTACTTCTTACTAACTGCTCGTAAAATGGAACACTGCATAATAGCCATTGCAGCAGTGTAAGAATTCTAGTGATCCATTATCATAGCTTCAACATTAGCCAGCCACCTTGGTCCCCAAAACGTCTACTCTGTCAAACCCTTTAAGAAGAAATTCCAAGCTAATCACCATGGTATCTGGCTAGTCAGACCACTGTTAGGAAACCAACAAGGTAACTAAAAAATATTCCCAACTGAATGAAAAGAAGTACTGCAGTTTTATTCAATTCTAAGAAAATCACAGCCAGAGTCAATGGCTCCTAGACAGACTATGCCTATGTTTAGTTTAAAATTATAGAAGTACTTTTGCAAATTCCAATATAAAATTAAGCATTTCAATATATCAATATATAAATTAAGATAGAAAGATTTGTTGCTTCTAGAGTAAAACTACTTTGAACTCTTCTAATTCCAACTTTAATCCAAACATTCATATGTCCGCTCATTCTCTTAACTGGACTAACAAGAATCTCTTTGCACCCTCTCCCAAGCCCCACTCCCCCAGTCTCCCCTAATAACTCCCACGTGACTCATTACATTCTCTGCATAACAAACTGCCACCTCATTCTAATTATCTTCTCTGCCTACTCATTTCCTAATTCTCTCCCCGGTACCCTTTCTTTCTCGTATAATAGAGACCCTCCAAACATTGCTCTCCCGGTCACGCTTCTCTACTTCTGGATTATAGACCTTGTCAAAGTAAGCTCATCTCTGCCAGATGAAAAAAGACAGATACCACGTGCCCTGTGCGGGTTTACAAGGTTCACAACCAATACCATCCATGAGTCATTGACTAGAAACACACACACACACACATATATATATATATATATGAGTGTACATATACCATACCAATGTAGTACAAGTTAATGAGATGGGAAAAAAAAACCATGAGAATTATACAGATGCCAAGTTGAGTGGTAAAAGTTGAAGAAAAATAGCAACAGCTGGAATTCTAGGAAGCACAAAATTTAGCGAAAACAAAGCCACAAGAAAAATCACAAATTGTTCTCTCAACATTGGATTCTTTCATTGGTCGAAGACTGTACATAAGCAAGGCAGCACATGAATAGCACAACAGACATGCAAGAATACTCAGTTTTCATCTGATTGATTATCATTTCCGTTTGCATTGGAACTGTAAGAGGATGAAGAGTTCGATGAAGAAAATAATCCATTGAAAGGCCATGGAAATGAGAATCTTCTACCCCCACCTGCATTTCTCCCTTCACCATCTCTTTCTTCAGCATTGTCATGTTCAATACTTTCATCCTCCCTTTGGCTTCTGCTATCCCTTGACACATCAGAGTCTTGCTTAGATTCATCCACTGGCAACTGAAGCCTACAAACTGGACAAGAACTATGAAGCTCCAGCCAGGGCAGGATACACCCACTATGAAACCTATGTTTACAAGGCATCTCCTTAGCTTCAGAACCAACTTCAAAATCATCCAGACACACAGAACACTGCAAATTCTCATTGATTGTCACGGTAGGCAGCGCTTCAATGGCCTCCTTCTGAGCAGGTGGAGTTCCATACCTATTGGGATCATTCTCAGCCAAATGTTGTAACAATATATCCAAACCAGGCCCTATGAAATAATCACTCAGGGACCCAACGGAGCTATGATTATCACTTTGATCCTGGTTTGACTCGTAGGAACCTTGAACAATAATAGTCTGATTTAAAGGATTGATCAAGATCACGCGCTCTCTCTCTCTTTCTCTTTCCCTGTCATGGTCATCACCGTCAGTATTCTCATATGATTCAGATGCCAGTCCAGCTCTTATACCTTGGAGCAATTGTAGAATGGTAGCTGAGTTTCTCCTTCTCCTCCGAAGGATGGACTCAAGCTCTTGATCATATTCAGTTTCTCCACCATGATCTGCTACACCATCAACATCATCACGATTACCATTATCATAGTCATCATCATTGTCTATTTGTCTGAGTCTTCGACGATGACGTGGATTGCCCATCATGCCTAGCAAGATGGGCGCCCAAAGGGAGAGAGCCCGATCAGATTCAAAATCAGCTTCTGATGTATTGTGAATGTTGCTGCTACTGGGGGCGTTACCCATTTCTTCAACGAATCCACGTCGGCAAAACGGGCATTTGATTTCCACATCCATGATGGGATTGACCATTTGAGAGCACATGTGACACCAATACCTAGCTGCCGTTGTTTCCTCCATGATGTGTTTCTCTTTGATTTGTCTTCCAAAAATCAGGATGCTGTATTCCTTGGGTCCTGAAACATCAAGCCAGTACAACTTTGAACCAAAAGCCAGAAACACAAAAAATTGAAGACTCGCAGTTGTCAGAGTTGACACGACGAATTCATCCAGAAATGATCGAATCTCGCCACTTCTGAAGAGGAAAAAGGACATGTATTTTTCTGAACTGAAAACCCAAAACGAAACTCGGGTTTTTCTTTCCTTATTCTAGCAAAGAGGCCAATGAATGATTGAACGAAACCCACAAACCAGAAAGCAGAAAGGGTAATATTTTTTCCTTTCATTAACCGTTAAAAAGAGTATTAAGCAAGTTTCCGTAATCCAGACAGATATGCAATGACACCGATCACCAGATGGTAAAAAACAGGCCCCAAGACCCAAATACTAACCTAAACAAATCTAGATCCCCACGGACCAATCACTAGGTGAAGAAATAAAGGAAAAGAAATTAAAAAAAAAAAAAAAAAAGAGAGAGAGAGAATTATCACCTTGGCAAAAAGAAAAAAATAAAAGAAGAGAAACGGCAGCAGCTACAATAATTTGTCGGGGAAGGGTTTTATGAACAGCTAAAACATAAGTCGGGTCGGTAGGTGAGACTTGAGAGAAATTGTTAAGCAAAAATTAAATTAAATTAAAATTCAGAGAATTAGAAGAAGGATCCGGAAGCGATTTGACATGACGAGAACACGTCACCGCCCTCATATATTGATATATGGTGACGATGAACAGTGCAATGAAAGGAAATTATCGCAGAAACTGCAAAGCAACATGATCATATTTGACACGCAATCTAAATAATTAGATTTAAATATATAAAACAGAAAAAAAAAATTGCACAATAAACAATTATTATCTATGTTGTGAAATTGTATTGTAAAAGTTTGAGATTTGAGAGTGAAAACCTACCAAATTCAACGAAGAGCCCTTTTCGATTTCATGCGAGTTTTGTGTGCTGCAGTAATTCGATTTGGCCATGTGCGAGAAAATCCTCCAATCCTCCTCTAGTAGTCTCGTACCGTAAAAGAACCGTCCAATCCCACTGCGTCTTACCTCCTATTGCCGTTTCTTCAACTTATACTTTTTACTTTAAATAAAATTATATTTATTTAAAAATTAGTTTTTTTTTTGGGTACAGATTTAAAAATTAGTTTAAACTTCATATATTATTTTTTTTTTACCATGTTATTGGTACAAAGTACTCACCTGATTGGCCACCCTTAGTGGAATTCTCCCCTTCCAATCACGTTTTTTCCATCCACAAGGCTCGAACCCGAGACCTTGCTTGAAGGAATCAAGTACTATTAATAAATTAAAAAAAAAAATATATATATATATATATATATACACATGAGTTTTAATTTTATTGTGGTATGGAACTAAGTCTCTTTTCTTTAAAAAAATAAAAAAATTTACACTACCTATTACTTTATCAATTATCAATAATATTCAATCGATCAAACCTTAAATTATAACTATATATCATCTCAATTGTTTGTCTAATTTGTCAAAATTGAACAATAATATAGAAATGATCAAATGATTCATATTTTTATATATTTTCAAAGTATATATTATATTAATTTTGATGTACATCAAATTGAATAAGGTATCAAATATTTTTTTGATTGATATGAATATGAAATTTTGTAAACATGATCTATGTGAAATATTATTTTTGAAGTAGGATTGGACCAATCTGTTAACTTCAAAAAATTGACTCTTTTCATAACTAGTCAAGAATCGGTGAAAATAGTCCAAAATTGATTAAAAATGGTTCAAATCTAATGCAGAAAACCAATTTGAATTGGTATTTTAAAGTAAATCATGCTATATTTTTTTAAAAAATATTTGTTAATTTAATCTAAATTTTTTAAGGTAAATAAAAAACACATATTTAAGGATAACAAAAAGATATCAATTATTTTTCCAATTGTTATTATTTTTTATCTTATAAAGCACATAATTTAATCATTTAATTTACATTTTTTTTATAAGGTAGTTCATGGACTTTTTGACATTTTTTATAGGATAGTCCCTTAACTTTTTGACATTTTGTCCTTAAATTTTTTGTTGATTGGTCAAAGTCTTCCATTTTTTCTTTTGTCCTAAGTTTTAGTCCCTATCATTTATTTGGATTGTGGCGTTAATTTTAATATTATTTTATTACATATTGTGGCGGTTCATTTTCTAGTTGTTCAAAACTGTCAAAAATTATTTGGGTAAAATGTTTTTTAAGTATTAAATAATTTCTAAAATCTGCAAAAAATTACTTCTTGAGACACTCATGAACCCAACTCTCCTCCACCAAATCCCTACACAATCCCAAACCCTTCCTCGCGAAAGAGGGTACAGTGTATAAAAACCAGAACAATGAAGTCTTTGAAAAGAAGAATTAGTATAAGGCTAGAAGCTAATTAAATTAAGATACCTAAAGTCTGAAGGTTTCTATGGACTGAACACTAATTATTCCACTGGAACTAAGAGCATCTTTAGTGGTAAAACTCATTTTGGATTCTTAAACTACTTTTTGTGGGTCCCACAATGCCACATAGGATACACGAACTCATTTCATTTTTTACTCCAATGGTAAAACTTACTTTGGGTTCTTAACTTGTTTTTTGTAGGTCCCACATTGGACCCCACATTCTTAATAGTTTTATTTAAAAATATTTTTAAATTTAAATTTAAATAATTATTTATATAAATTTTAACTATGAAACAAAAATTAAAAAGTAATATAAAAAATATTAATAATTTAAATTTTTTATTTGTGACTAAATATTAAATTGATGAAAAATACATAACATTGATGATTAAAAAAAATGCATAACATTGAGATTAAGAAAGAAAAATTAAATTCCATTATTCTCGTGACCGAAACGTTCCCAAATATGTTCCACCAAGTCTGTTTGAAGTTGTTGATGAATTTGCCTTGTGTGCATATAGCGTCTATTTTCCAGGTATTCCTCTTATTTTGGTCATAATTATTATTTTTTTAATACTTGGAACGGGTTCTTAGGAGTTCTTGCAGAAGAACCATTCTTACACCCAGGCAGCCACGTCAACCCGCTCCAATGGTAAGAACCGGTGGAAACGGTTCTTACGATACAAGAACGAGGCACAAGAACACCATTGGAGATGGTCTAAGTAACATCATATTTGCTTTGACATAATTACTTTATCTTTTTAAAAAAAAAAAAATAGGATGCTCATTGAAGTTATGGCTTTTCTTGTCATTTTTCTTTTTTAAAAGGCAAAGTAATATTATTAAAACTCAGTTCAAAGCACAAATTGTGCCCGAACTTGATTAAACAGCTGAGTACAAATATTATTGAAAGGCGGCTCTGGCGGCAAGGTGGGTAGTGGCTTCGCCGGAGTTGGAGAGGCATCGGTCGCACCGCTGCAAGATCCATTTTTGTTCATGATGTGAATTATCAAATGAAGGAATTTATACCTCTATCAATACACGTTGAACTATTGTGATTTTTAATAGAGCTTTTCATTTGGTTACATTGCATATGATCAGTGGACCACCAGATGCATTTAAAGGGTGGGAACGAGGGTCACATTGGGGTTACAATTTCTGGGTGTGGGGCGCAAGAGAGAGTAGTGAACGTGAGAATGGTTTAAAAATGCATAAGCTTGTGGAATTATAACCGAACAATTTTGAAGATAAAATAAAGAGAAAATGAGTCATACACTGACAATGTAAAATATTTTACACAATTATCTAATCACAATTCATCATTTATAGTAAATTTGTTGACTTTTCAATAATTATCTTAAAAATCATTCAAACGATGATTTGTGATTGGATGTCAGTACATAATCATTAAACTCTAAAAAATATGCTACAGAGTATAGGATGAATGGTTTTTTCCTTTTATTAAACTTAATAATTTCAAAATAATTTTTATTTATAATAATGAATTGATAAATAAGATCATAATTCAAATTTTATATATAGATAGATATTAAGGGATAAATAGTTTATATTTAAATTTGATACGATAATATTATGAGATAATTTATTTAAATTTGAAGTGAATATGTTAATATTAGATGATAATTAGGAAAAAATGAGATTGAATTCAAAAAACAAGATAAAAAAAAAGAGAGAGATATCCTTATATATATATATATATATATATATATATGTGTGTGTGTGTGTGTGTGTGTGTGTGTGTGTGAATAAATTTATGTGTGTTCTCATTGTTCCACTCTTCTCACCGTCACATTCACTCTTATTCGAATACTCTCATCTCATGAAGTGGATGTAGTTCATTTTCCTAACATGCATATGGTTCTTTTATTTTTTCCTAAAATTTCTCTTATCAATTTCTGTAACTATCACATTCACAATATTTCTATAACTACCTCTATTCACTTCTTTATATGATGATATCTTTTTTTTTAATATTTCTTTTATCAATTTTTCTAACTCTGTTTTTTAATTCCGAATATTTCTCTCTTTCATCAATAATTTCAAATTCTTAATTCAATTAACTTTTCAATTTTCAAAGTTAATATTAAAAAAATTAAAGTTACATCGCTACATCTTCCCTTTATTTTTTTAATTTTATAGTTTCTAATTTCTTTTATAATTATCTCTTTTTTTTAAATTTCTTTCGATGTGCTATATAATTCTTTTTTTTCAAATTTTATAGTCTCTAACCTTTAGGGCTTTTTTTTTAATATTTCTTTTATCATATTTTCTAACTCTATTTTTATTTTCGAAGATTTATCTCTTTCATCAATAATTTCAAATTCTTAATTCAATTTCCTTTCCAATTTTCAAAGTTAATATTAAAAAAATTAAAGTTACATCGTTACATCTTTCCTTAATTTTTGTAAATTTTATAGTTTCTATTTTCTTTTAAAATTATCTCTTTTTTACAATTTCTTTAGATGCGTTATATAATCCTTTATTTTTTTTAAATTTCTTTCTATTGACTATATAAATAAGTTAGTAAAACGTTGAATAAGTCCGTGCATTACACGGACTGAAACACTAGTTAATTATAAAATACAACAAATAATATACCATATCATGCTAATATTATTTATTCATAAGTCTTATACTTTTGATAATGAAATTAATAAATTTTGACATATATTGGTTTAATTGATTTATTAAATAATACTATAACACATTAATTTGGTCAATAATCCAATTATTCAATACTCCAACCAAATCAATGACCAATATGAGTTTTATAACATTCCACTCACATAATGTTTAGTTTAAGGATAATGGAGGGGAGGGGAAGGATTATTTTAAATTTTGGTTCTTTGGTTCAATTTTTAAGAAGAAATGAAAGGGGAATGAAGGGGAGCAAAATCCATCCTCATCTAATTTGTGCTCCCCTATATTGGAGGGAAAGGGAAAAAGATTTAAAACATTTCAATTGAAATAACTAAAATATCTTTATTTATCTTTTAAAATTTAAAATTATAAGGATATAAAAGTAAAAATATTTTTAAAACTCATCCCCTCCCCTTGTGAACGAAACAAAAAAATGACTACCTCCCCTTCCTTCCATTAAAATTTGTCCCCTTCTCTCTTCTCAAGCAAACATAATGCCTAATCAAAATCCCTCCCCTCCCCTCCTTTGAACTAAATAGTCCGTCTCAAAATCGAGCTCTTGCTTAAGGGGATCAAGTTTAGTACCCCTCGAACAATGACTTGTTGGTGAGTTCTAAATTCTAATCTAATTTAAAAACATGTTGAGTTTTTTTTCCTCGTTTAATATATAAATATATATATATATATATATATATATATATATATATATATATATATATATATTATGAATTTGTGACAAATTATTATTGACATTTTTTTTAAATCTCTAGTTATGAATAATTTGTCACTAATAATAAAAATTATTTAATATCACTTGTCATTACACGGGTCAAATTTAATATGTAAATGTCACTTGTCATTAAGTGTTTTATAGTTATGTTATTAAAAATTAAGAATTAAATTAATTGATAGTTATCTAAGTTATGTTATTAAAATTAAACATTTTATAATAAGATATAATACAAATTTTATAAATTAAATTAATATTTATAAGAACTATAATTTTATATAAAGATGTAAAAGTCTATTTTCTGTTATTGTTATACTAAATACTAAACAGTAACCAACATTGGTTGACACAAGTGGTAGCGGCTTCTGTCCCTTAACCAAGTAGTCCAGGGTTCGAATCCTGATTATGCCACTTTGGGTATGGAATAAACCATTTTGGGATGGGAATACCCACCTTAGTATGCGCCACCTTGGTGTGCGCTTACGGTCCCCAATGGAGTTTAGTCATTGCTTCCGGTGATAAATAATCTGTACCAATACCATGGTCAGCAGAAAGTAACTAAATAATTAAAGAAAGTAACTAAACAGTATAGTGAAATGAACGCATAGTTTAGAATAAGAGAATATATTCCCTTCGTTCCTATTTATAAGATATTGTTGGCTAATTTATGTATATTAAAAATTTTGGTTAATTTAACTATTTAAGTATTAGAATTAAATTTTTCTATACTTGTAATATTTTTTCAAAATTGTCCTTAACATTATTGAGAGCTTATTCATCTCCTCCAATTTTCATAGGAGAGAACAAGGGACAATTTAAAGTAGCATTCAATTATGGATTAAATTAAATAAGAGTATTTTAGTCAAAAAACAATTAATGCATAAGATAGTTGAAATGAAGACTTATAAAAAGGGACAAGAAAATTTCAAAACTATGTCTTATAAATAGAGATAGAGGTAGTATAAGGGAAGTTGTGTAAAATGAACGCATAACATAATAGAAGGATTAGGAGCGTGAGAAAAAATCAGAAGTGTTGGAAATCAGAGGATGAGAGGGATGTAGATCATAGGCATGAGCCAAATACAGAGAATAATTCTCAAGAGATTTCATATTGATTAAAAGATACTAAAAAATGGATTACAATTTTCCTATTTATAGAGTTTATAATTGGACTAACCAAGTCTAACTAATTTCTTAACAAACTAACTAACTGTATACTCTAATATCCCCCTCGCAAGTTGACAATGGTAACCATAGTCAGCTTGAAATACAAACATCAAGAAGAAGAAAAATAGAAACAAATAGAAATAACAAACAAGTATTATGGAAAAAAAATAGCCTACATGACTACAATCACGTTAACCTCCTAGCCTTTTTTTTTTTTAGCCCAAATCAAATGACTATTACAACTACACAAATTAACCTCCTGGCCTTTTCTTCCTTAGCCCAAATCAGATTATTCAACATTGAGGCCCAAACAGAATGACCCATAGATTTAGTTTGTTGCCCAAATCCAATAAGCATCGCTTCTCTCCTCTGCAAGTGTTGAACCCTAACTTTGAAGTGCTGACGGCATTTCACATGAACATCGATGCCGCCATTAGAGTATTTGCAGTGAAGCTCGCCATACAGATCTAGCAAGCGGCGGTCACGGTGGTTCCCGTTGCGGCAACGTTCATCAAGGAACCTAAATGCGACCGCAAAATGACAACTAACAAAGAGTCCACCGGGATCAAAGACACGGATGCACGCACCAAGGTGCTTTTGTTTCAGTGCCACGATTAGAGCATCAACACCTATGCTTGACTCACTGATGAATAATAGAGGAATAGAAAATTTGACGAAAGTGGTTGTGCTAACAGAACTGCGATTCTGCGGAGCGAACCATAACAGAACTGAATCCAGGTCGCGGAAGAAATTGATGGAGGAAGAGGTACGATCTACAACGACGGTGCCAAAATCAACATGCTCTACGTCTTCAGAAACCAGATCGACGATGATCTCCTTCCTCACAACTTCATTAGTCAACGTCCTTGTTGCCTGTGGGAGCTCCGTGGTGTTGGATTTTGAATGGATTAGAGTGAGGAAATCTTAGAGAATTACTTCTTCTTAAAGGAGCAAAGCTGATTTCAACATTTCCTGATTTGTATTCGGTTATTTCATTTAACACTACTGGTTCAGGCTTTTCTGGGGAAAGTATATCTTCTAATTTCCATTTCAATCCACTAGTTATCTCTTCATGTTTTAAGGTTTTGGGTACCGTAGCATTTACCTTTTCAGGATTTACTAATAATAGGGTAGTTTCATCAGTAGGAGACATCAAAAGAGCTGCTGGGGCTAATTGAGTTTTCATTACTTTATAGTAAGTTCTATAAATTATAGAGATGGGTCCTGAACTAGGATTCCATCTGTCATCTAACATTTTTATATCTAGCATAATGTTATGAGGAGTATTGTGAAAACTGGATAAAGCTATTGAATAATTCGGGTAATTATGTATGTATACTGGTCCTTTATGCAAGTTGGTTTCAAATAAGGCTAATATTTGATCTTCTAATCTTATGGCAATTTGGATGGATCCTATATGCAGATATCTATATTTTTTAATGTGTTCAGATATTAATTGTTTGGAAATTAAGGGAATGTTTTCATGGTTATTTTTCAGTTCTATTTGTTTTTCTACAGTTTTAATTACATATTCGGTTTGGAACTTATCTTTAAAGCTTGTTTTATACATGGATGATATTTCTAACTTAGGTAATGTCCATTTATTTAATTGGGTTTCTATTTCAGGAATTCTTAATTCATGATGAATTATGGTATTAGCTGATTCTTCTTGTTCTAATTCTATATCTTCTATCTTTTCTTTTCCTTTTAAAGACATCATTTTTATTAAATTAGACATTATTTTTACTGCTCTATCCCCCAATCCGGGACCACCAAGCTAAACCAACGGTTTCACTGCCCTCACTCAATAGGACTTACTACCGGGACCACCCTTACCGGCTGACCAACTAACCAGATGATAGAGTAGCTAAGATAATGGCTAATTAATAAACCTAATGACTTTAATTGGAGATTCTAAGATAGATAATACAGATAGACAAGACGGATAATAACTCTAACCTACTACCAGCGCCCGAAGGCTCTGATGCCAGATTCGAGGATCGATGCATACATAGTTAATATGGATGGATAATATGGGACAGAAGTAGGTAAATCAATATTGGCAGAGGGGATAAATGACTGTTTCACAATCTCCACTAATATGATGGAACTACCTATTAATATGAAATAAATAACTATTTTATAATTATTTCTAATATAATGAAGTTACATTTTATCTCTATTATAATTATATTAAGTATTCGTTATAAACTAATAAACACACGTACCTTAAATTAGTGTCAAATAATTTGTTACTAGTAATAGAAAACAAGTGACTATTTTGGTAACAACTACTAATAACATACTATTATGAAAAATTAATGTTTTGCCACTATTATTTTATAGATATTCTCTTTATCTTATCATACATCTGTCTCTTTTTTCTTCACACATCTGATCCATTTTACAAAAAACTTGTATACAAAAAATAAATCATGACTAGCATTTCTCCTGCACGTTATTTGTTGCACAACAATTAATTATTGGATGAGAGTCATTGATGAACAAATTTAGCGCAAATTGCTTCTTGCGCTTTTTACCTGAAAAGCAAAATAATAGCCAAAGGAAAATTTCTAAATATAGCGTCAAGAGTGAAAATGAGAGGTAGAGCGATTTATAAGGTACATCGAAAACGGATCAAAGAAGTTTGAATGGTTGAAAAAGGTAGGGGGAAATGGTATAAGAAGGGAAGGCTCAAGGCAGAAGAAGAACAACTATCTTCTTCCAATAAAAAAAGGAAGGAGATAGGAAAGGGTTGATTATTTGGGGGAGGTATAAGAATAAAAAAAAAAAATGGGTCGCAGGGCGATGTTGGTGTTGATGTTAAGTCTCTTGGCAGCGGCAGTGCGGGGTGAAGACCCATATGTGTATTACACATGGAATGTGACATACGGGACGATCTCTCCTTTAGGAGTGCCGCAACAAGGTATTCTCATCAATGGACAATTCCCCGGACCTGAAATCAATTGCACGAGCAACAACAACATTGTGGTAAATGTTTTTAACAACCTTGACGAGCCATTCCTTTTGACCTGGCACGGAATTCAACATAGGAAGAACTCATGGCAAGAAGGTACACTAGGAACTTCATGCCCCATCGCTCCTGGGACAAACTACACGTATCACTTCCAGGTGAAGGATCAAATCGGAAGTTTTTTCTACTACCCTACAACAGGATTGCACAGGGCAGCTGGTGGTTTCGGAGGCCTCAGAATTTTCAGTCGTCTGTTGATTCCTGTCCCATATGCAGACCCTGAGGATGAGTATTGGGTTTTGATGGGTGACTGGTACACCAAGAGCCACACTACATTGAAGAAGTTCTTGGACAGTGGTCGCTCTATTGGGAGGCCAAATGGTGTGCTCATCAATGGCAAAACAGCCAAGGGTGATGGCAGTGATGAAGCCCTTTACACCATGAAGCCTGGCAAGACCTACAAGTACAGAATATGCAATGTTGGTCTTAAGGACGCCCTTAACTTCCGGATCCAAGGCCATCCCATGAAGCTTGTCGAGATGGAAGGCTCCCATGTTGTGCAAAACACTTATGACTCTCTTGACGTTCATGTTGGGCAATGCTTTACTGTCCTTGTCACTGCCGACAAGGACCCAAAGGACTATTACATGGTCGCCTCCACTCGCTTCACCAAGTACACTCTCACTGGCAAAGCCATCATCCGCTACACCAACGGTGTGGGCCCTGCCTCGCCAGAGCTCCCTCCTGCACCTGTTGGTTGGGCCTGGTCTCTAAACCAGTTCCGCTCCTTCCGTTGGAACCTCACCGCTAGTGCTGCAAGGCCTAACCCTCAGGGTTCTTACCATTATGGTCAGATCAACATCACTCGCACAATCAAGTTGGCCAACTCCGTAAGCAGAGCTCAAGGTCTTCGTTATGCCATTAATGGTGTCTCACACGTAGATGGTGAAACTCCTCTCAAGCTCGCTGAGTACTATGGAGTTGCTGATAAGGTTTTCAATTACAACACCATATCTGATGAGCCCCCTGTTGATCTAAAATCCATCATCAAAGCACCCAATGTCATTAATGCCACATTCCGAACCTACATCGAGATTATCTTCGAGAACCATGGAAAAGCCATTCAGTCATACAATTTGGATGGTTACTCATTCTTTGCAGTCGCGTGAGTATTCATTCCTTAATTTAATTTTCCATATCCATCCATCCTATATGAATTAATTGTTTTTGTTTTCCTTTCAACAGCATTGAGCCAGGCAGATGGACCCCAGAGAAAAGGAAGAACTATAACCTTCTTGATGCTGTAAGCAGACACACCATTCAAGTCTTCCCCAAATCTTGGGCCGCCGTCATGTTGACCTTCGATAATGCTGGAATGTGGAACCTAAGATCGGAGCATACTGAGAATCGCTACTTGGGCCAACAACTCTACATTAGCGTTTTGTCCCCTGAACGTTCCCTCAGGGATGAGTACAACCTCCCAGATACCCAGCTTCTTTGCGGCATCGTCAAGGATTTGCCCAAGCCACCACCATACTCCATATAGAGCGTTTCCCTTCTATCCATCGCCATCGCCATCGCCATGTGTATGTGATTAAAAGACCAAATGATATATATATATTTGTATGCCATGCCATGGCTGATATGTATCAACCCGTTCTTCAATTCAATTGATTAATTTCCCCTTTAATAACATAACTTTTATTACATTTATAAATTTCACATCATATATAATTATCATACAATATATCTCAAAATCAAACAAAAAATTATATGTGTACTATAAATGTGTTCATTTTTTTGAACTACAACATAGATGAAAGTGAGAAATATATAAATTGATTATATAATATATTATAGATTTTTTTTTTAAATAATCTATAATCTATAATTTATAATAATCTATATAATAATAATTTACACAAATAAAAATGTTTTAAAAAAGGAAAGTTACACGTGGCATTCTTAGGAACTTCACAAAATGAATTGATTTAAAAAATATATAAAAAGAAAGAAAACTACATTATCATTCTCAAGAGCTCTATTAAATAAATTAATTTGAAATATTATAATCTAATTTAAAAACTAATTAATGATAATTTATCCTTTTAAATTAATTTGTAATCATGACACGCATTCCTATGATTTTTACAATCAATTTTTATACTTATAACTTCATTTCAAATTAATAATTATAATTTTATTTGAAATAGACAACTAGTGTTTTAGTTCGTACATTGCATGGTTTTATTCAAATTTTCACTACCTTATTTATATAGTCAATAGAAAGAAATTTAAAAAAAAAAATAAAGGATTATATGGCACATTGAAAACAATTTCAAAAAGAGATAATTATAAAAAAAATTAGAAACTATAATTTAAAAAAAAATGATAAGGAAAGATGTAACGATGTAACTTTAATTTTTTAATGTTAAATTTGAAAATTAAAAAGTAAATTGAATTAAGGATTTGAAATTATTGACGAGAGAGAAATCTTCAGAATTAAAAAATAAATTTCGAAAAATTGATAAAAGAAATATTAAAAAAAAAAGTCCAAAAGATTAGAGACTATAAAATTTGAAAAAAAATTATATAACATCGAAAGAAATTTAAAAAAAAAGATAATTATAAAAGAAATTAAGAACTATAATTTTTTTTAAAAAAAATAAGGGAAGATATAACTTTAATTTTTTTAGAAAATTTTAGGAAAAGTAGAAAAACCAGATGCATGTTAGGCTTCATGAGGGGAGAGTATTCAAATGAGAGTGAATGTGAGATAGAGTGACTACACCACTTCATGCGGGGAGAGTATTCAAATGAGAGAGTGAATGTGACAGAAAGTGGAGCAATGAGAGCACATATAAACTTGTTCATTTATATATATATAACTAGCTTAATAACTCGTGGCCTGCACGGGTGTTAAATATATATAATCTACATTTTTTATATTATTGTATTTTTGTGTATTTCTTAATTATTTTTAAATTTTATATAAATATATGTTAGCAAATATGTATTTAATATATAAAAAATATATAAAATAATTATGAATATTGATATATATTAAAATAATTTTATATTTATATATGTCTTATATCATTTATATATATATATATATATATATATATATATATATATATATAAAAATGTCATAGTTAGGGATGATAATGGGTAGGGTCTGGCTAGGGTACTATAGTATTCGTCCCCATACCGTACTTTAAAAAAAATTCTCATATCCAGACCCACATCCGCTGAATAGCAACTTTAACACCCGTGTCTTTCCCCATTGGGTAAGTAAATGCCTGTACCCAATCTGTACCCGTTACCTGCACTTTAATTAATTATGAAAACTTGATTAATAAAATATTGATTAAAAATACAATAGTAATTAAATTAAAATCTCATTCAAAGATTTTTATAAAATATAATAAATAGAAAAGAAAAGAAGCAAATAAGGAAGGTAGTTTATTTTTTTATTTTTAATTAAGAAACATGATCTATCTCTAAGTAAATAAAGATCATCATGATTTATCTCTATAAAAAACAATATTATTATTTTTGATAATTAAAGAACATGATCTATCTCTTAGCAAATAAAGAGCGTAATCTTTTTATTTTTTATTTTTGATGGATCAAGAAACATGATCTATCTCTTAGATATTATTATTATTATTATTATTATTATTATTATTATTATTATTTACCATATTTATGTATTATGTATTTTTATAATTCAAGAATTCAATACTAATAAAAAATAATTATTTATTTATTTACTAACACATAATCATAAGCATATATTTATATTACATTACATAATCGTAAAAAAAAATGTCTATCATATCCATTATACACCTAATTCAACAATTCAATAACAAAATAATAAATTATAATTTAAGATAATATTAATTTAAGTTTATGAATAAATGTTAACTTAATAAAATATCTATTTTTAAATATTAATATAATCATGAATAGAATATTTATAAAACTTGGACAGAAAATAAAAATTGTTAAAATTTAAAAGATTTCATATTGTATTAGACGTGTTAAAAGAATAAAATATTTACTATTAAATACTAATATATTCATGAATAAAATATTTAAGTTATTATAATTATTAATACGTGTTAATAGAATAAAATATTATTATAAAATTAAATGAATAATATAATGATTATTTTTTAATTATTTACACATAAAAATCAATTAGTATTAATTAATATTTACAATAAGTTATTTTAAAATCATGATAATAAATAAATAGTTAAATTATAGAAACTATCCATAAAACTTATAATCAAATAATAGAATCAGAATTCATTTAAGATTTAATGGATCAATTAATTACTATAATAAGAATTTATACTCATGGCTTAAATACCTTTTTAGTCCTTGCAATTTAGCGCTTTTTTTTTGTCCTTGCAAAAAAAAATTTATTTTAGTCCTTACAAATTATGTTTATTTTGTTTTTCGTCCTTAAAGTGGTTTAGATAGTGCTTTGAACAGTGAAAAAAGCGTTATCTAAACTACTTTAAGGACGAAAAACAAAACAAACATAATTTACAAGGACTAAAACAAAAAAAAAATTGCAAGGACGAAAAACAAAAAAGCACTAAATTGCAAACACTAAAAATGTAGTTAAACCTATACTCATTATATACAAAATCAGTAATAATAATAATAATAATAATAATAATAATAATAACAATAATAATAGTAATAATAATAATAACAATAATAACAATAATAATCATAATAATAATAATAATAATAATAATAATAATAATAATAATAATAAATGATCGATTGAATGATAATTGATCATTTGTATTTCAGGTAGAAAAATTATAAAGATATATTTGCCTAAAATAAATCTCACAAAATTTCTAAATTTAAATTTAGATTTGCTATAAATTTGAATCAAAATATATATTAGTGTTTTTAATTAATTTGAATAAGTGTAAATAATTATATTATTAAATAATTATAATGTTTTAACCATGATTCATTACCATAATTAAGTATTTCATAATTCAATAATCACCTTAATTATCATAAATGTATATTTTTATGAATTAAAAAATAAAATAATATATAGTTGATGTATTTTTATGAATTAAAAATAATTATATTATTAAATAATTAGAATATTCTAGTCATGATTGATTACCGTAATTAAGTATTTTATAAATAAATAATCACGTTAATTACCATAAATATATTTTTATGAATTAAAAATAAAATAGAATTATTTAATGACATTATGGAGGGAAAAGAATGAATATGGTGTTGCCACGTGGTATTTGCCTACATGGCAAAACCTTCTTTTATATAATATAAAATAAAATTGAATTGAATGAATTGATAATTGATAATTTATTATTATTATTATTATTATTATTATTATTTACGATAAATCATTAAATTAGTATTGTCAATTAATATGAATTAAACAATTTAAAATTTCAAATCATAAATATCTTAAAATATGGATGACATTCAAATTTGAATATGAATAAGAATATGAATATGAATTTAAATTAGTGTTATCAATTAACAAGAATTAAACAATTTCAAATTTCAAATCATAAATATCTTAAAATATTGATAATGTTCAAATTTTATTATCATATATATATATAGATATTGTTTAAATTGTCAATTATATATTTGCATTATAAAATTATGAGATAAAAAAATCTAATTGCATAATTATTTTATTTTAATTTGTTATAATTTTGAATTTAAATTAGTGTTATTAATTAATATGAATTAAACAATTTAAAATTTCAAATTATAAACATCTTAAAATATTGATCACGTTCAAATTTGAATATGATTATGAATTTAAATTAGTGTTATCAATTAATATGAATTAAATAATTTAAATTTTAAAATTATAATAAAAATAAAATCGTCTTCATTTTCGCGAAAAAAGAATCAATATGGTGTTGTCACGTGCATGACCCGTGCCATGCACGGGCGGATTATTGTACTAATTGATATAAATTTGTAATTATATATATAATTATAAATTATATATAAATATTTATAATTATATTAAATATATAAGATGAAATGAATTTCAAATTTTTAAAAAATATGATAAATTTTCAATCTGTTTAATACATGTTCAAGTACGTTAATTGAATTTTATTTAGAAAATAAATTATATAATTATATAATAATATAATTTTATTGTGCTGAATATTATGAAAATGAAAACAAATCATAAACATAAACATAATAAACATTTGAAAATGAAATTTGAAAGGAAAAAACATAAAATAAATATTGTAGGTAGATTTAAGGTTTTGATTTAAATGTAATTAAAGTGTAATATGCGTGAACTTTCCCAATTACCTAATTTCTTACTAATTATTTTCATTAATTCTTATTATTAATATTAATATGAATATGAGTAAAAAAATATTAATATGAATAATTTACCCTTCATATAATCAAGTAAGTTATATAGGAATGAAAAGGGAAATCATTGAGTCAATTTTGCTTGGGATAAAATTGATCGAAGATTAACAAAATCTTTACCAGAGACAAAAGTTTTATGAATATTTCTTTTTATTTTACTATTTTACTTAAGGGTGGTCAATGCTAAAAAAATCTATTTTTTTGAGAGGGACACATTAAATATAATATATATATATATATATAATATAATTTTATTTTAAAACATTAAAATCACAAATACTAATCATATTTTAAATCTTTGAAATATTAATCAATACACCTTTTAAAATATTAAGAACCTTTTAATATTATTCTATATTATCCGGTCTACTTAAAATGTAAAGGAATTCATATACAATTAAAATAAAAAAAATGTATACATATTTCACTCAGATATAGAAATTATTTGACATCAATAATTATGTAAAGTTTATTGAGAATTACGTCAAAATATGTTATGTTTTTTTTTATAGATCAAAATATGTTATGTTTAAAAAATAATTAAATTTGAAATGGAAAAATGTGAAACAAATGTTGTAGGCAGGATATAAGATTTTGATTTGCAATGTAATTAATTAAAGGGTAGTAATTGTGAACTTTCCCCATAACTTAATTTCCAACTAAATTATTTTCATTAATTTTTATTTTTAATATTAATATGAATAAGTTACTCTTTCATTTAATCAAATAAGTTATATATATGAAAATGGAAATCATTAAATCAATTTTACTTTGGATAAAATTGACAGAATATTAACAAATTTTTGGTAGAAGTAAAAAGTTTTATGAATATTTCTTCTTAAGAGTAACTAATGATAAAAAAAAAGTAATTTTTTTTCTCATGAGGGACACATCAAAGTTGAAAAATATATAATATAATTTTATTTTAGAATATTAAAATCAGAGATATTGGTTATATATTAAATCTTTTAAAATGTTATTCAATACACCTATTATAATATTAAGAACCTTTTAATATTAGTGTATATTATTCAATCTACTTAAAACATAAAGGAATTCATATCATTGTAATATTATAAGTAAAAGTACAGTTATGATTATAATTAAATATTACATTCTAATTTCTTTTTGCCTTCCAAAAAAAAAAACATTCTAATTTCTTTTTAACTACTACATTGTCATTGCATAATGCCTATGTTCTTTCTAATAATTTTTAGCAAAATAAAAAATTCACGTGATTTAATTTATTAGTTTTCTAAGCATGCTATAGGTAATAGTAACTCTTTTCTCTATTTGGTATAATAAATGAATGATGAATATGATATAATATAGTAATATATTATTATAAAATATTATTATTGTATAGAAGAAATGATGTATATTTTATATTAAATTTATACAGTGTCAAATTTCATAAAATTGAATGTATAGTCTATATTTTATATTATATCTTTTTTAACATCTAACTTTAATTCTTATTAATTAGAAAGATTTAAATTTTATCCTTATTAATTATAATTTATCTGTGTTGAAATAAAATATGTAAAGATCTTTCTAATGTAAAAATATTATAGTTTCTATTTTTTTTTCTCGGGACACATCAAATTCGAAAAATATATAATATATAAATTTATGTCAGTGAATTTTTTATTTTTGTTGAAAATTTAAAGTATTTACTACCGTAATTAAATAGCAGTTTGTAAACATTTGAAATTCAAATTTAACATTATGTGAAATTTAAATTTACATTAATCAAGAAGTTTAACTCATTTAATTTTGTTTTTAACTATTTTTAAGCTTTTAATGAACATTTTCTTTTTTAGTAATGGAAAGAGAAGAGTCCTTCGAATGCTCACTTAATTCACATTTTGATATCCTCACCAAATTAAATTAAATAAGAACAATGTTTACTTATCTTGGCTAATTTATATTTTTAATACTTTCAATTTTAAAAATTAAATATATTCAATTCAATTTCAAATTAAAAATAAGAACTAAAATTTTAAAATAAAATCAATTTTGATTTTATTAAATTCTTTCAAAATTAATTAAAAATACCATATTTTTTCAAAAACCTGTAACATTAAAAGTAACATTAAATTTGGGTTAATTTCATTTATGTTGAGTAAACCCACATAAATAATTAAAAAAAAAAACTTACGAATAGCATAAAAGTGTAAGGTACTATGATAAAAAAAAAGTGTAAGGTACTTCTATATGCCCAAGTAGCCCAACTTAAACAAAAACTAAAGACATGATACATTACAAAATAACAAAAATCTCCACATGATTTCTCAGCACATACGGAAATGAACCTAATGAAAAAACTATTACAATACATGTTGAATATTGATCCCTATCTATTATTACATACAACAATTTGCATAGCCAAAAGACTCTATACCATCATATCCTAAAGGATCATTAACACAAACTATTTTTCTCGTTACTTCGTTCCCATGCATGTTAAGTAATGATGGATCTGTGTAGATTTCTAAAACCTGTAACATAAACCAAGAAAGAAAGAATCATCTATTAAAGAAGCAAAATAGGATGACCATAATAATATTTGAAAAATTACGCTACAGTGATAGAACTTTTTAACTTAAATCACAAAATCTTTACTCACATCTTCAATTCGTGTTGAAATTTCTTGAACACTAGAGAATTCAATTGCAAGTATTATTATTACAATTTTAATCATTACCTCTCCATTCTAATAATAATCATTTTAAAACTTGCTCACATGAATCTCGATATTGAAGGCAGGGGTTGATAAGCCTACAAAGATGAGATTACAAATACTCAAGTTTTGTTAAGATGCCCAAGGAGAAGCAGAGCGATGAACAACACCCTCCGTCACACCCTAAAACTGAAAAAAAATGAAAAGACAATTATTTTTTTAATTTCAAATTAATGATTCCTTTTTTATTAGGCTAATAAAAGAGTGCTTCAGAATGCATTGCACCAAAAGTTGACACGTGGCAAAAGTTTCCCTAAAAATGAGTGGGAAATGTATAGTATATAGATGAGAGTTGAATTTGGGAGAATATCATTCAACAAATCATTCTTTTAATTAAGTTGAATTTTCAAATTGGTTCAAAAGTGAGCAGTACATTGTTATTATTGTAACTAGTGCGTCTACCCGCTCGATGCACGGGGATAGAGATTACGTGTGGGGAGTAATATTTTTTTATTATTTAAAAAAATAAAAATTGAATAGAATAATAAGAGAAAATATATTTTTATAAAAATAATAGGCTTAATTATTAAAATGGTCCCTTAATTTTTAAAAAGTTCAATTGAATTTGAAGTCGTTACTGATGCAAATCCGAAAGTTCAATTTGACCCTCTATTTATTTATTTAGTTAAATTTGGTCCCTCAATTATTAAAAAGTTCAATTTGATTATTCTATTATTAAAAAAGTTCAATTTCGGTCCCTCATTTTTCAAAATTATCCCAATCTTGCCCTTCCTATCCATTGTTGCATATATTGGTGATTCAGATTTGTGAATATCGATAATTTTGAACTACCACTATTTAAATTTTAACCATTTATAATATTAAATTGTTATAAAATTATTATTATTATTTAAATTATTAAATTTTTATATAAGTAAATATTATTATAAATTATTTATACGATTTAAATTATTATTTTTTATCATTATGGCAGTCGAAAATGGTCATTATATTTAAATTACATTTTTATTTTATATTTTTTTTTACCATTATGGTGGTCTATTACCACCACTATATTTGTTTAAATTTTTATTTTATTTTATATTTTTATAAATTGTTCAAATTTAATAATTGCATAGTGGCAGTTCAAAACTGTTGATATTCACAAATATGAATTACCAGTATTTGTAATAATAATGACCTTAAATTCAAGTGGATTAAAAGAGCAAAATTGGGACCAAATTGAATTTTTTAATAATTGAGGAACCAAATTGAATCAAATAAATAATATTTATTGATAAAACAAACTCTAATTGATTATATTTTGCTCAGATTCCCAGTTAGCGTAGAAATATCATAATATTGCGGTGTTTTTCAAGGTCACATTAATATATTCAATTGAAGCATACCCCCCTGCCCCGCCTCCCAAAAAAAGAACCTTATATGATTTGTAGCTCAAAAAATGCAAAAGAAATAGGTAAAACTCTCAAATCTTATACTTTATTTGGTTATATTGATATTTAGAAGCAGGCTTCGCAACCATAAATGAGAGCAAAAAGGGAAGAAAGAAGCTAGAGATAAATGAAATATGTATTAACTTTGCTTTAGTTTTATTAGAATAAAGTAGTTTTTTTTTTTACTGAAATTAGAATAAAGTAGTTGAAACAATAAACAAAACAACGATACATCACTAACACCTATTTATATAACAAAACTATACCAACCTTATATAGCAAAAGTAAAAAAAAAAAATAGTTGGACCATGATGCATAATTATCTTAAATTGCATTTTAGAATTTATTACTTCAAGTAGTTACATAATAAAATTAGCAAGAACAAAAAGGACAATAAGTTACTCAAAATTATAAAGTTTTATAATTAAAATTTGTATGAAAAATATAAAAACGAACATAAATATTTAATTAGATTTTTATGCAATTAAATATAAATTAATTAAGCTTAAGTTATAAAATTAAACATTTAAACATTTTAGTTTCAATTTCATGTATAAAAATTAAACTAAGTGAGAGGCTAATATATCACGATAAGAATAATTATAGAATGTTTTTCAATAAATATTTTCTTATCCTGTTACCAGAAAATTTTAAGTTAAAAAAAAAACCTTTTAAACAGAAAAATATAAAAAGGTTCAAACATAAAGTTACTTATGTATTTACATTGTTTCTTATAGATAAGTTTTCTTTTTGTGTTGACCACATATATCTTCTACGGGTGGTAATTTTGCTTGAGTTGGACAATAGAATAATTATGGGAGGCAAAACTCGGGACAACTGATTAAAATGAAACAATTTTATGACAGTTGATTCATAGACTCGATGGTTCTTGTAAATGATTTAGAATAATTATAAATTGTAAAAAATTTAAGTTAATCTTTTGTCCATAAAGAAAGGGTAAAGAATAATAAGCATGACTCAAAACATATTTATATATTAAGCAAACTAATTATGTGCACTTTGATACATTTTGAAAACCAAAATTATGAGAAATTTTCTTAACCCAAACTTACACGTTACTTTTTCCGTAAAAAATAAACTAAATTTTCTTGCTAGCTTTTACCTTCCAATTTTTTTCTTTTCAAATAATTAAAATAAAGCCTTTTCTTACGTATCATTGGTGGAAAAAGACTGCATTATGCAACTATAAATTAAGCCAATTTTAATTTATTTTGAGTATGTGTCTAAATTAATTTTGATCCAATAAGTTGAAAGAATTGAACTAATGTATAATCATTTACTTATTTGCTTTCATCTTCATATATTCAATTTTTGTCCTCTTTTTATTCACAAAGTTCTCAAAATTATACTTTCTTTCTTTATTATCGTCAAAACTTATCACAATCAAAAGTAAAACATAATTGAAAGTAAAACAATCAAAGTAAAACTTATAATCCCGTATTCTCTCTTGTACTCTCAAGAATTCTCCAAGAGGGAGCTAAGATGCAAACCCATTAAAGGGTCAGTAGTGTCACTTGTAACCTGTTAAATGAAGCCATAGGTCAGAATTTTCTAAAATACCAATAGAAATCATTTATTCATATTACTACTCCAGTAAAAATAGCTGAGGTTAACAATCAAAGTAAAACTTATAATCCCGTATTCTCTCTTGTACTCTCAAGAATTCTCCAAGAGGGAGCTAAGATGCAAACCCATTAAAGGGTCAGTAGTGTCACTTGTAACCTGTTAAATGAAGCCATAGGTCAGAATTTTCTAAAATACCAATAGAAATCATTTATTCATATTACTACTCCAGTAAAAATTGCTGAGGTTGATGAGATATAAAATCATCATTGTTCAGTAACATGCATACAATGATAAATCAAATAGACAAATGCATTATTTAATTTGTTAAGACACTTATCATCAGAAACAAAATAGAGTAGTAATTAAAAACATGTAGCAACCGTGAAAATAGTTTATATATTTAAAAAAATCAATGAAACAACTAAACAACTCTGAATGTTTTCATTCATTGTAAAAGCATGTATCAACAGGCCAATAATTTAAACATATTAATGTAGAAGCAAACCGTAATACTAAGAATATGTCTCACCAAAACACACAGATTTGCATCACACTCAAATTTGTAGAATAAGAGTAAAAATCAGACTTTTTCTAACATTATAATATATAATCACTGTCCATTTATTAAATAAAAAAGCAATGTAGAAACAATGAAAATTATATATTTTTCATAGAAGCATGAAAAAAACATACTTTTTTTTTCTATATTAGAAACCTTATATACATGGATAAAAGATATATGCAAAATTAAAATGCATAGATTAGCATCGCACTCAATATTTCATGATTTTCAAAAGTGATAATAGATTAGCATATCTTCCATTTGTATGTTACAAACCAATGACCCTAGTTTTCTAAAAATCAATGCAGTGCTAATAATATTTTTTTTCCATAAGAGGAGGATAAAAGTATAATCTTTTACTTGGAAAAAAAATATAAATTCATACTTTTCAGGAATAATAATTTTATTTTTTTTTTCAGAAGAGGAGGATAAAAGTATCATCTTAAAGCATACCTTTGTTGCATTACAAACCCCTTCACCATGAATTTGAAAAGCGATGCAACACCATGAAATTTTTGTTTTTTTTAAGAGGAGCATAAAAGTAAAATCTTTTACCATAAGTAAAAAAAACATTAAAAAACTCATTGAAACACAAACATTAGCTAAAAATCTTAAATCATACATTTTTTTACAAACCCGCGATTATCGCTTATGTAGAGGAGGATATCTCAATTGATTTCTTGAATTGATTCAACAAATGAAAAAAGATAAACAACAAAGAAAAAAATATAAAAAAAAAGGCTTACATGAGAAGAAGCATAGATACCTAATTTGTGTTACTTTATCACATACCTGATATACATAGAGGAGGAATTCCCAATCATTTTTGTGATTGTTTCAAGTTTCAACAGCCATGTAGAAGCAAAAACAGAAATCAATACAACAAAAAAATTATAGAAAATGATTCGATTAGAAGAAACATATCATACCTTTTTTTTTATCATTTGTGTATAGAATCACTGCACAGTTTTTATATAGGAGTAATGTACCATCAATAAAATTGTTTTATTTTATTTTTTTTATAACTAGGAACTCTAACTTTGGTATTATTGAAATATTGTTTCACAATAATTATTTAAATTACTATCTTACTTAACATATAATTATTTTTTATTTTTCTTATTTATTTTATTTTAAAAATCATAATCTATATCATATATATAATCAACTATTGATAATAGACAACAATAGTTAATAACTAAATATGTTATACTTTAAAATTCATGGTTAGAAAAAAATATTTATAAATAATTACTAATACATTTTTTTTTAAAAATTATATATTAAAATATTTTATAAAAATGTTCAAAGACAACATCTATCCGTATATGGCATGGATCACCACTCTAATAATGTACAAATAATATAACTCAAATCAAAAGGATATTTATATTTCCCAATATATTGATTTTTAGATGCAATTTGACATTTTGAGTGTGTTGTATAACTTTTGGTACAAAATTTCGTACCAATATAATTTGTCATCAGATTTTAACCATAATAATCATTTTTCATTTTTAAGTTACTAAAATACTAAAATTTTACTGAAGTTCTAATGTTATTAGGTCCAACTACTGCTATATTAGTTAAGATGAAAACTTTTGCTCATGCAGGTTTTGTTCGGATCTCTAGACTAGGATGGACACGAGCTACGATTAAGGCAATTTTCAGTCAATGAAGGCTGCAACATGATAGTAAGAGAAGTCTCCAACGGTGGCCACTTGTAAGGACTGTTCAAGTCTATAAGAGTATAAGGTGGAGTGAAAATAAGGATTACATTCATACTTGGTAGTTGGTAAGAGAATTCACCTTTTTTTTTTCTTTTTTCTGAAAGGTAAATATAAGTTTGTATTAATAAAAAGGGGGAATACATCAAAAAGAAGGATGTACAGTAAGTCACTATATAAACTATATCCATCACAGAAACCAATTCCAAAAAACCTTTACAAAAAACCCCAGTGAACCAGTAAGTGTTGAGCGCCACCAGAATTTGATGACTATATACATCCCAACGGGTTAGTATACCAAGATGAAAAAAGAAAACCCGGTTTTGGTCCCCTTTTATAAATCAACCATTGCCAAGATACAGACTTAATGGTTGCCAAAATATTTCCCATTTCTGGATTGCCTCCCCTGAATATTGTATTTGTTTCCAGCATTCCATATGCACCAACACGTTACATGCCAGAACAGATATCTCACCCTTTTCTTTTTTGCTCCCCTTACTGAGTGTCCTATTTGTTCGTATAACTGTGTGATCCCCTGAGTTATTACAGTTGCTATTCCCATCCATCTAAAAACCTCTGACCATATATGAAACAATAAAGGACACCGCAGAAATAAGTGATCAATGTCTTCTTTGTCTGAGAGGCAAAAAACACATGATTGCTCTATGTTTTGTATCGATCGGCACTCCTCTTTTCAATAATTGGCAGCATGTAGGAAGTCTATCCAAAATGAGCCTCCATGAGAACACTAGCACCTTTGAGGGTACATCACATCTCCAGAATTTGTACATGTTAAGACCATCATGTTGGAAACCTAATGCTAGTTGACGGTGTGCACTCAGAAGTTTATAGGTTGAAGAAACCGAAAACTCCTTTGTGACACTTGATTTCCAACACCACGAATCTGAGGCTTCATTACACAGCCGGGCCTCTTGTAGTTTTACTATCAATTGTTGCAAAAGATCTTCCTCCCACAAAAATAAAGGACGTCTCCACCTCCAATTCCACACCAAGCCCTGGTCCGAACTACTACACATTTCTGAAATAGTTGCTTCTATATTTTCAGCCACCAAATATAGTCGAGAAAAATCCTCCTTGAAGCATCGTTCCCCAAGCCATTTATAGGTCCAGAAAAGCCCGTTTGTTCCCCATTTCCTACCTTTCTCATCAAGTTTTCCTTAAACCATTCTGTTGGAGTAATTGGCATGTACTCAATATCTCTCCACCAAAGTGAGAACCGGGATGCAGGTTGCTGCTGAAGAGATAAGTGATGGATGTTCCCATACTTGAAAACCAAAAGCTTATACCAGATAGCAGAGTCATTTGTTAAGAGCTTCCATTTCCACTTGCCCAATAAGCTTAGATTGAAGAGTTGTAAATTTTTCACCCCCAGGCCTCCTTCTTGTTTAGGTAAAGGTTTTTCCTTCCATGCAATCTGTCAATAGAATGCACCAATGCAGTATGTGACGTGGCTCACTCTCATTGGTCCACATGTTATTAGTTTCCATGTCATCAAGGGTGTATCTGTTTGTGTGCGATTAATCAAAAGGGTCTTTCTGCAATTTTTAAAAGATTTTTTTACTTTAACATTATTTTTTAAATTAAATTGAATTTTTGATGGCCCCATCCATTGGACTGAAATTCAAAACCGGAAAGCGCATGTAATGAAGTCACTTTTTTCATTTCAATCGGCGTTTGAAGGAACAAGTTTCATTGTTGGGGTGGAAAAGAGAAGAAGAGAATGGTTGGAGGTTTGTTAGCAGGGTTGCAAGAGCACCTCAAGTTAGCCATAGACTACGCTCTCGAAGGCTTCTACGACACCTCCGTCATCTTCTTCGACGGCACCCTTGCCCAGATCAACAAGTTCTATCTTCTCTCTCTTTCCTCAATTTGCTATAAATTACTAAATTGTGTCATTTTAACTGATTCATTGGTTTGGTCAATTGTTTTCAGGCACCTAAGCAGTGTTGAAGACCCTTTAATCCGCACAAAATGGATGAATGTAAAGAAAGCATTTTCAGAGGAAACAGAAGTTGTGAAACAGTGTTAACAGAACTAAACAGTTCAACAAGAGGGCTCCGTCATCAACAAGGAGACGTTGGTAATTGGATTTCATGAAGAACCCTAACACTCATGAAAAGGGAGAAGGCACCAGGTTCGACAAATGTTAAGATTAGAAACATAAAAAAAAATTAAAATATTGCAAAAAAAACCCTTTTGAAATAGTTGAATCACAAAAACAGAAAGACAATAGATGACGTGGAAACACAAAACACGTGAACGAATGCAAATGTTGCACGTCAGAGAATGTATTAGTGCATTCTTTTTACAGAATGCAGCAACCAAGACACCCAATTTATCTTCTGTGATTCTGACCATCCCTGCCTCATAAATTTACGTTGGATAGCAACCAAAGTACTTACTACTTTTTTCGGGGCTTTGTAAAAAGAGAAGAAGTAAAGTGGTAGACTATTCAACACTGAATTAATTAGGGTAATCCTTCCTCCAATTGATATATGCTTGCCTTTCCAAAGCACTAATTTTTTGTGAAACAATGTGATGATTGGCTCCCATGTGTTACAAAGCCACGAATTCGCACCAATGGGCACTCCCAAGAACTTAAAAGGCAAGGATGCAATGTTGCAGTGCAAGAAATCCTGTGCTGCCTCCAGAAATAACCTGTCAACATTGATACCAATAATGTTGCTTTTGTGGAAATTTACTCTCAAACCTGAAATTAATTCATAACTTCTGAAAATGGACTTTAGAGCGCATAGATTATCCATATTCTGTTAAAATATTTGTTGTGGATTAGTATCAATCAATAATTATTATATTATCTTTAGTATCATCAATCGACAATTAAAGATAAGATAATTATCTTATGTATATTACGGATATTTTAGATTGGATTATGATAAGATTGACCCTGTGATGGGTTGGGTCAATCATTTAGTAGATAGTCCATTGAGAGGTCCTACCTACTGCTAGGGGATTATAAATTTGCTATCCCATTAAGCAAATTTACTGACTCTCTTTGACACTCAAATTCTCTTAAACAATTCCCTAGAAAAGTGGGCAGAAATCCTCTCAACAGTATTTCAAGGTTTTCTTCCGGCAAACAATTCTCATAGAGATGGATGCGAATCCAGGTTAGTAATGATAACCTTCTTAAGTTTTATCACTATAATCACATGCTATAATTTGTATCTATCTGCGTTGTTTATATTATTTTCCATCAATTGGTATTAGAGCCAACTTAGATACATTTTATAGCTGTTTGTTGTGTGAACCCTATAATTTTATTTTCTTCGTTCTTATTCTTGAAATTAAAATTAGTGGTTCTATTGATTTTTTTTTAAATTAATTATTTTAAATTCAGAATGTGATAAAACAATATGTGCCCCTTTTCTCTTCGAACTTCTTTGTCAAAAGGCATTTATATTTTATGCATGAAATTCGAAATCGCTTGAGGGCTTTTGTTCCTTGTTATCACTGGAGTAACATATCAAAAATTCATATAATTTAGTGAACGAATTTTAGAGAATTGAGGAATTTTATTTTTTTGCGAAACCTTCAAAGCCCGAAAACTTTCGAATCAAATTACTTACATTTGGATAATCCTTTTCCAAAATTGATTGAGGGCTTTTGTATATCGGAGGATTTTAAGTAAAATTCATGCTTAAATGTATATTTTCGTTAAAAAACGAGGGAGAATTTATGAAAATATTGTATTTGAAACTGCTGCGCCAAACGCAACATGTCATCTTTCGTTTTCTTTCGATTTCTCCCTCTTTGCTCAACGATTTTCAAAATTAGTGGAGGGCTTTCGTAGATAATTTAAATTCGAGCACCACCCATACTAGAACTTGTTTTTTCATCCACAAACGAGAGAGAATTTTCAAAATACACATTTCCGGACAAACTTCTTCCATGCGGAAATTGTTCTTCGTTTTTGTTCATGTTTGTGGCTTTATTCCCTGAAATTGATTGAGGGGTTCTCTTCCCATATGTGAGATGAGTTCAACGCATCCATTTTCGGTGCTTTTGGTCGCCGAAAATGGCTGCAACGATCGGGTTTGCGTTGCGGGTCAACCAGACCCGTTTTCCTGCATTTGGGTAAGTGGTGCTGCAAAGCCCACTCGCGGTGGGCAGCGCGTGGGGTGCGTGGGCCCACCTCCCAGGCCCATTTTTGTTCCGTTTTATTCCAGATATTATTTATTTAATATTTTGAGACTGTTAGTATTTTTTCTGGAATTTTTTGGGCATAAAAAAATTATTCATTTGATTAATTCGAGACTTAATTTGGTATTTTAGATATTGTATTATCGAATTTTGGACCTCAAAATTTTTGTGACAATTCCCTACTATTTTAGTGATTTTCTGGTATGGGATATTCTCTCTAATATTTTGTCACTATTGAGGAATTAATTTGAGGTCATTTTATTATTTTATAATTATGCATGATAATATTATGATTCTCCCAGTATATGCATAATTTTGTTATCTTAATTTGCATTACTATAACTCGCCTATCGTGGGTATGGTGATGTGAATTTATGTGTTAGTTTTACAATATCGTTATTAAAATTATGCATGATATAAATTGTCATTTTCTTTTGTGCATAATTTTACTCTCTTAATTTGCATTATTATAACTCGCCTATCGTGGGTATAGTGATGTGAATTTATATGTTAGTTATACAATTATGCATGGTATAAATTACCAATTCTATGATAAGCATAATTTTCTCTTAATTTACATAATTGTAATCTCACCTATCGTGGGTACATTTATGTGAATTTTGTGTTGGTTCTATCACATTAATAATAATTATACCCTATCAGTATGTTGTTGTTAGTGTGATTTGTTGTTGCACAATGTACTTTTCTTTGCTTATGTTAATCAATTTCTTAGTACCCTATCGGTATTAGGATCTTGATAATATAAGTTATAGTACATTGTATTGTTGTACTTTTGTTTAGGGATTCTCTTTTCTGACTGAACTTTTCTTTCAAATTACATAATGATTTGTGATGTACAGTTTTCCTCCCTAATTCTATCAAAACTTTTAATAGGACAAATTATGAGGCATAAAATTTTTCAGGCACTCTCTATAATGATTAGTGTTAGTCACTTTTCTTTTTTTTATTTTTTCTTGTTATTATTTGGGTTGAAGAGTATCTGGTTTTTAAATAAATATATGTAGTGAATTGTATATTATTTTATGTCATTTCTCTATATCAAGTAAAATTAAAATTGGCATATTTTTTTAATGTTTTAATATACATTGTATTTTTTTTCACTACTATACTGTTCAAATCTAGACCCATCTATCATTCTTAATTTTGTGACAAATATGTGTCAAGTATATATTTTCTCTAATCATGTGCCTTAGTCAAAGAAATTTTAGATTATAATAAAAAAAAAAATTGTTTTATGTTAATCGTACAATTGGGCATTATTTCAAATCCTTTTATGCCAAGTTAATCCAAAGTCTGGATTAAATTCTCTATTGCCTTGTTATTGTTAAAGTGTTCACTTTTGAAATTATTGAAAATATTTTGTTGAACACTCTTTAAGGCAATTACAAACTATATCATTCATATATTTTATATGAATCATATTGATTTATATTTGGAGCTTTTCTCTTGAGATGACATTATGTACTCTTATTTAAGTCATCAAAGCTCATTTGGTCTTATATATAATGATGAGTCATATTGATTTATATTTGGAGTTTTTCTCTTTAGATGACATTACATACTCTTTAAGTCATCAAAGCTCATTGGTCTTATAGTGACACTATGAACCTTTTAACTTGATTATGATTGCATATATGGATAAATTTGCAAATAAATTATTCTTATCCTTTTGAGATTATAAATATGCAAGAGTGTCACTATTTCTCAAAATTTTCTAGCAGAACTCTACAATTATTTCCTTTTGATTGTTATAATACTCCATTTCGTAATCATATTCTAATTTTGATTTTAGTGGGAGTATTTTGCATCTTACTAGTTCTATAGTTCTATTTTGAGATAAATATAAAGTTGCTTTGTGTACTTTTGTAATATTGACTCAATTAAGTAAAACCAACAACTCTGTTATTGTGCTCTCTCCAATGTAGAGATCATAAAATTAATATTATGGTTCTTATGATGATAAAGTCGTGTTTATTACATGCTAAGTCAAAGTGTTGTTAAGCATGTTTTGGTTTTCTTTGAAATTAATATTATTGTTGTTGAATATCATATTCTTTTGGCATAATTTTTGATAATTTGCATAATTCTATTATATTGATGATAATTATACCCTATCGGTGTGTTATTATTGATATAATTTGTTAAGATACAATACACCTTTTGTCCTACACTTATATCAGTTTTTTGTTTGAGTAGCCTATCAACATTGGAGTTTTTTTTAATGAGATAAGTTTTCTCTTGTGCATTATAGTATTATATTTCTTATTTATTGTGTATTTTGAGATTCTTCAGAGAGATCTCAACAAATAAGAAATTCTCTTTAATGAGGCATGTTTTGGTTGTATTTGTATGGAATCATTTAACTCTCTGAGTATGCGACAATTTACACACATGTTTTCTTGTTGTTCCATACTAGCCTTTTTGTCTAAACCTTTTATTAATTGGGCAATTTTATGAAATCGAATATTCTGAAAATTTTCCATTTACCTATTGTAATGAAAATTTGTTTAATGGAATATTTTATAGAAACAGATTGCTATCATGTGGATAGTGGACATACCCTATCGGTATGACATTACTCGATATGGTTCTAGTGTGATAAAGATAATAGTTGAATTTTGTTTAGCTCTTTGGATATTTTCCTTAAAATTAAGTCAACTATTTTTTCTTTATCAAGTGGGAGAATCTAGCATTTTGAAAGTAATGTCCTATAAATGGACTGTGTTGACACAAGATCTCTACCTCAAATGCCCAATTAATCATACATGAGCAACCAAATTTATTTGTCTTGATAAAATGGTTTTCTTGTCACATACTATTTGTTATCACTTTGCTGTTAGGACCTACATTAAGGATTTTGTGATAGTCTCTTATAGAATATTGTTTTGTGATAACTCTCTATTGTCATATATTTTTTTAGTGGACAATTCTTGATAGGACAATATAGGAATCCCAAATTTGAAGAGATTAATTTCTCTATACCATATTTTGTATGTTTGCTTATGGTATTTCAGATTGTAATTTTTTTGATGCTATATGCTTTATTTGGGATATATAGATAAACCTATGTCCATCATAGTTTGTGATGAGAGTTAGAGACTATTTGTTGCTATATCCTTAATAATAGTTGAGTATAGGTCCCATGTACTTCCGCTGCGTGTAACCAAATCTTATACTTAAGTGTGTGTAGATATTGTTTATAATTGTAGCACTTGAGTTCATGTTTTGAGTGAGTAACTGAAAACTTGCAAGTGATCCCATATTCTACTTCTAAATATTAGGGATTTTTCATCTCACTCATGTTTGTAAAGTAAAGGTTACCTTGTTTACGTGATCCTTTTGAGGGTCAATATTCTTTGAGGATTAATATTTGTTATTATAAGTGGTTAATTATGAAACCCTTTTGTAAAGCTCTGCAATTGATAGATGGAATGTATATTGGGTTCATATTCTCGTTTCTAACCACTTCCCTCATTAATCTTACTATACTCTACTTCTCTCTAATACGTATTTCTTTAAGAGAGAAAATAGTGAATTTTTTATTCACATTATCTTACAGAGCTATAATCTCACTATCATTAGAGTATTTCAATTCTAGTGGGCTCTAATGAAAATCCTAATCTTATTTTTGGTATATAAAGGATTAGTGGGAGCATATAACCTTTTGTTATGTCTCGAGACTTATCAAATTTGTATTGTCAAATATTCTTATGCACATTTAATGATCATATGACATACTTTAGAAGGACTTTGTTATTTATCCTTGTCCTTTTGTGTTGAGGTACATAAAATCCATTGTAACTTAGTAGGCATCTTTAGCGGATGTCAAGGCCATTTTGTTGGGAATTGCACAATTAGTCTTTTGGCATGCAATTATCTTGTGCATCTCTTTTACCCAAAACTTCACATTTGTTTGGTCGAAATTTATGAGTATATTGTAAATACAATACTCCTATCGAGTATGATTCTCTACATTGTTGAGGTGCTTGTGATGGTAGTACTCCTATCGAGTACAATTTTGCACCATTGAGGTACTTATGAATTTTATGTTTAGACCATTGATCTAAGTACTTGCTCATATTGACATTTTGTGGCCACATTAATCTAGAGTATCGTTTCATTTAAGCTAGGTGTCTATGTCATCCCAGTAGGAAATTAATGGATTTCCTAATTGTCTTCGGGTTTGCATAGTCACTTATTTCGTGAAACTCAGATTAATTGAATGTCAAATATTCTAAGAGCATTTGTTGATTTAGCCCATCAGTGATCACTCTTGTTATTGGGCTATCGTGAGCACTTAGATGCATGTGAATTATGTTCTGACCTTTGCAGCTTTTCAGACTTAAATTGATTATGGTGTTGAAAGAAAACACTTGTAGATTCACTAATCAAAGACTTATCGGAGTTTTGAGAATTTTACAGCTCACATGTGTTTGGTTAAGTCTTTTGATGTTTTGGGTTAGTGGGAGTCTGAAAACACTCTATCATGAGATATGTATATAAAATATTATCTCAGCAACATATCTCTTATAGCATTTTCAGATGCTTGGACCGTTGTTATGTAGCATATTTTGACTACTAAGCTATGCTATTCCGTATACTCTTTTCTTGTGAGAAATATGACTATTTGATGAGCAGGATATGTATCCCTATCGGATATTATTTTGTAGCATTAGAGATTTTAGATTTCTTACATTGTTGTTGACAAATTATTGAAATTGTCATTTTAGTCTTGATGATTCTTATTTTGATTATTGGTTAATACTATCCAAGTGGGAGAATGTTAAAATATTTGTTGTGGATTAGTATCAATCAATAATTATTATATTATCTTTAGTATCATCAATCGACAATTAAAGATAAGATAATTATCTTATGTATATTACGGATATTTTAGATTGGATTATGATAAGATTGACCCTGTGATGGGTTGGGTCAATCATTTAGTAGATAGTCCATTGAGAGGTCCTACCTACTGCTAGGGGATTATAAATTTGCTATCCCATTAAGCAAATTTACTGACTCTCTTTGACACTCAAATTCTCTTAAACAATTCCCTAGAAAAGTGGGCAGAAATCCTCTCAACAGTATTTCAAGGTTTTCTTCCGGCAAACAATTCTCATAGAGATGGATGCGAATCCAGGTTAGTAATGATAACCTTCTTAAGTTTTATCACTATAATCACATGCTATAATTTGTATCTATCTGCGTTGTTTATATTATTTTCCATCATATTCACCTCTCCACAGGTAAGAGAATTCACCTTATATAGTAATAGTTTTGGCAGGAAAAATTATTAAGTTGTTACAGTGTATGTAGCCTATGTGGCATTCTATTATAGTCATGCAGGATGAGTGATGAGGTTGTAGTTTGTTCGACTCGGGAAGGTTGGTGTTGTGACGTCAATCTTGAGGCTGGTTGGCCGTAGGAATGGTTCCTAAGTCTAAGTTTGTATAGATTCATGAGAATGAAGTCATAATATGGTGTGGCATCGATGTTCCACCTTATAAGGTTGGGTTGCATGATGTTGGAAGGGCAGAGGTTGATGGGTTAAATTAAAGGTTGGTCCAAAATAGGTTATATCCCATCTTTCAACCTTTAGTTGTGGAAATGATGTTAAATAATTATTTAAAAATTGATAATATTATAGTTTATAATTGAGTGAACTTTTCCTAACATTCTAGTTACAGTAGTCCCTGAAATTAGAAAAAAGTTAAAATAAATCCTTAAAATTAAAATACAGCAGTCATATTACATTAGAAAAAGTTCAAATATTATTTTCTTTTTTTACTCTCATAATAAAAAAAAGAAATAAAAGTAAAGATATTACATTCTTTTTATGAATATAAAACTAAATGATGTGGAAAATTATTATTCATTTCTGGCTACAAAATGAAAGTTTTTTAGTGAAAATTCTTTTGGCATGTATAGTATGGCAGCATTTTCACTAGGGTCATTTAGCCACACCACACCCGTAAAATAAACATGAACAACCAGGTGTAAAATAATCATTACACCAATAATAATATGGTAGCATTGTCTGTATTTTTGGGAAATTAATATAATAATATGGCACCCCTCTAACTATAAGGACAGGAACTACTTTGACGAGGAAAATGGGAAGGGGTGAAAGGAAGTACGCGTTCCAAGGAGCTTAAAGTAATGGAAAGTGAGATATTTTCGTGTAGTTTGAATGGTTGTGAAATCAGGAGGAGATGTATATAAGGCAAAGGTCGCGGGGGTGACGAGGATGTTAAGAGGAAGAGTCTTCTTCCACTGTGGAATAGCGAGAGAAGTAATTAATAATTAATTGCAAAGGAACCTGCTTTGAAGAGAAAAGATTAAAATAAAGAAAGAATCGATCGAGATCTAGCGAGATGAGAGGGGTAATGTTACTGCAGGTCTTGCTATGTCTGTGGACCGGGACAATATTGTCGGTGGTCCGGGGTGAAGACCCTTATCTCTACTTTACATGGAACGTTACCTATGGCACCATCTCTCCATTGGGTATACCCCAGCAAGGCATTCTCATCAATGGCCAATTTCCAGGACCCAATATCAATTCCACCAGCAACAACAATCTAGTTATCAATGTATTCAATAATCTTGACGAGCCATTCCTTTTCACATGGTATATTATATTATATATATAGAGAGAGATTTGTCATGCTTATGCATGCATCATCGATCAATGTGCATGTCTTAATTATTGTGATATATATACTATTGTTAATTAATTGGCCTTAGCATGGCCATATACATATATATATATATATGTTATTTAATGCATGGGTTGGTTCATATATATATATGTTTTAAATTAATAATTTGCATGCAGGAATGGCATCCAACAAAGAAAGAATTCGTGGCAAGACGGGGTTGCCGGAACTAACTGCCCCATTCCTCCAGGGACAAACTTCACGTACCGTATCCAGGTGAAGGATCAGATAGGTAGTTACTTCTACTACCCGAGCACAGCCATGCATAGGGCAGCAGGTGGTTTTGGTGGCCTCCGTGTAAACAGTCGCTTGCTGATTCCTGTGCCCTACCCAGATCCCGAGGACGAATACACCGTTCTGATTGGTGACTGGTACACAAAGAGCCACACCATTCTGAGGAAGTTCTTGGATAGCGGGCGCTCCCTTGGCAGGCCTGAAGGTGTTCTCATCAATGGCAAAACAGCTAAAGGTGATGGAAAAGACGAGCCACTCTTCACCATGAAGCCTGGGAAGACCTACAAATACAGAATATGCAACGCTGGCCTTAAGAACTCCCTCAACTTTAGGATCCAAGGCCATTCCATGAAGCTTGTTGAGATGGAAGGCTCCCACGTGGTGCAAAACATGTACGACTCTCTTGACGTGCATGTAGGGGAATGCTTTTCTGTCCTTGTTACAGCGGACAAGGAACCAAAGGATTACTACATTGTGGCTTCCACGCGTTTCACCAAGACTGTTCTAACAGGTAAAGGGATCATTCGTTACACAAATGGTAAGGCTCCTGCCTCACCTGACATCCCCCCGGCTCCAGTGGGTTGGGCATGGTCTCTCAACCAATTCCATACCTTCCGCTGGAACCTCACTGCCAGTGCCGCCAGGCCCAACCCTCAGGGTTCCTACAAATATGGTCAAATCAACATTACCCGTACTATCAAGCTCATTAACTCGGTTAGTAGGTCAAACGGTAAGCTCCGTTATGCCCTTAATGGTGTCTCACACGTCGACCCCGAAACTCCAGTCAAGCTAGCTGAATACTTTGGAATTTCGGACAAGGTTTTCAAATATAATACTATCCCAGACAACCCATCGCCTGACATTGGAACCACTGTAACCCTACAACCAAATGTCCTTAACATTACCCATCGCGACTTCATCGAAATCATCTTTGAGAACCATGAAAAAACAATCCAGTCATATCACTTGGATGGTTATTCGTTCTTCGCTCTCGGGTGAGTGCGCCAGCCCCGGCCGGCCACTTAGTTAATTATTATATATATCATCATGCGCATGCATGAATGCTTAATTAATTAATTCTATTTCTTAATTTCTCTTTAATTTATTTACCAGCATAGAGCCAGGCACATGGACCCCAGAGAAGAGGAAGACCTACAACCTTCTAGATGCCGTGAGCAGACACACAGTTCAGGTGTTCCCAAAATGTTGGGCCGCCATCATGTTGACATTCGACAATGCTGGAATGTGGAACCTAAGATCGGAAATTGCTGAAAGTCGCTATCTTGGCCAACAGCTATATGTTAGTGTTTTGTCCCCTGAGCGTTCTCTCAGAGACGAGTACACTATGCCAGACAGCCACCTGCTTTGCGGTCTTGTAAAGAATTTGCCAAAGCCAGCACCATACTCCTAAGAACAACGTTCTACATTAAGAACAAGCCGATTTAATTTTAATAGAAGATCAGTGTAGGATAAAGGGTTGGAGTTGATCAATATGTGTCTCAACCCGTTTGGAAATGCCTTCAATTTTTCTACTTTTATTCTTGTAACTATCAGTAGTTTTATTTTTTAATAAACTGAATATTCATATGCAAAATAATACTATCTCCGCTATCTAAATATAAGATTTTTTTCTAAAAAAAATTTATCCCATTTTATAAGATTGTTTCTTGCATTAATTAATTTTTAACCAAAATATTCTTAATCACTTTCATTAATTAGGTATTGGAGAAGATGACTAGTATTAATTAATTAATTAGGTACTAAAAAGTAATTAAGTGGAAAAAGAGATGATGCGTAATTGTAAAAATAATTTTTGAAAATAATACAAATTGTTAGCGAATTTAATGTTATTATATATGTCCCTATATATAAGACTTTTTTCTGAAATTTTTTTGTCCATTTATATAATACTCTTTTCATTGTCTTTTGCATTAATTATTTTTTAACCAAAATATCCTTAATCACTTCATAATTAATGCTATAAATTAATAAGATAAGTACATTCTCTCTTATAAAGATTGGAGAAGATGATTAACACTTATTAATTAATTAGGTAGAAAGTAATTAAGTGGAAAGAAAGATGATGAGTCCTAATAATTGTAAGGATAATTTCGGAAAAATAATACAAATGGTTAACAATTTTAATGTTATTAACTAAATTAACCAACTTTCTTAAAGGGTATAAATTAGTTAAAAAAGTCTTATATTTAGGGACGGATGTAATATTAACTAAATTAACCAACTTTCTTAAATGATGTGAATTAATTAATAGAATTTTATATTTAGGTACGAAAGTATTACTATTTGAACACCCAAAATGTTACAAGATACTAGTGTCAGTGGTGAGAGAGAGATATATGCGTGCTATGATGTACTAGGAAAAAAAAGATTAAAAAAAATGATAAACATTAGTTAAGTGTTTGAAAAAAATAAATGTTCAAATGTGTCTGGACAAGTTAGAAATTATAATTAATAGCTTATCCGTGTTTAAAGTTTAAGTAAATTTTGAAATTAAAAACAAAAAATATCATTATTAAATAATAATGATATATGTTAAAAAAAAGAGTAAAGCATAATAGAAAATATTTTCATAGTTAACAAATGAATATTCTGTTATCAAATTGAAGACATAAAACTCTTAAAATTGAGGAAAAAATTATGAAAATAAATTGTTTCAATTAAGACACATAATTTCTAAGTTTATTAATTTGATATGATGGGTTATTTAAGATTTGAAAATTAAATTCAAATCAAAATTAATTAAAATTACAATAAAATTAAAATTTATTTTATTTAAAAAAAAAACTCTCTTCAATTTGATATAAAGTGTCAAAATTCAAACTTTAAAACTTAATTTAAATTTAAACAATAAACATTAAGATGAATAAAATTAAAAATTAAAAATTAAATAAAATATTTAATATAAGAAAATTTACATAATTTAATGAAAAATATTTTTTAATTTTTTCTTAAGAGCTATTTTTTAAAGGTAATTTTTTGCTTAAGAGTAAATTAATCAAATTTATAATTTTAAAAATATTAAAAAACAAATAGAATCATAAATCCATATCTGTCTATATAACATACAAGTGAGAATGCTTCTCCCTCGCCAGGGTCGTGGATAAGCCGTTGCCTTAGCCCCACTATATATATATATATATATATATATATATATATATATATATATATATATATATATGTTAATGTTTTTAATTTAAATTTTATAGCTCTTTTATTTTTTTTATTTTCTTTCTTATTTTCATATTTTTTTAAAGACTTAAAGTGAGTTATTAAAGTGAATAGTTAATATTATTAACTTGTTGCAATAAATAACATCAGCATATAATTTTTTTATTTTTCAGGTTTTTATTTACTTTGTAAATATATTTTATTTATATTATTTATTGTTGTGCTTTATTTTATTTTTATGTTTTGTAGTAATAGATAAAGTCAAATAGAAATTATGAGTCTGATTTTTAAAAATTAAATAAAAAGATAAGTTACAAAATCAATTTAATATCTTAGGAATGACAATAGGTAGGGTCTGAGTAAGGTACTATAGTACCCGTCCTCATACCCACACTTTAAAAAAAATTATTCGTACCTAGACACATATCTGCATGGATAGTAACTTTAATACATGTGTCCTTCCTGGTTGGGTATCTAAATGTCTGTACCTGTATCCGTTACCTACACTCTAATTAATTATAAAAAATCGATAAATAAAATATTAATTAAAATATAATAGTAATTAAATTAAAATCTCATTCAAATATCTTAATATAATAAATAGGAAAAATTGAGAAAATAAGCAAATAAGGAAGGTGATTTTTTTTTGAATTAAGGAACGCGATCTATCTTTAAGTAAATAATGTTATCTATCTCTATAAGGAAAACAATCTTTTTTTGTGAATTAAATAACGTGATCTATCTCTTAGCAAATAAAGAACATAATTTTTTTTTTATATTTTTGATGGATTAAGGAATGTGATTTATCTCTTAGATATTATTATTATTATTATTATTATTATTATTATTATTATTATTATGGGTCTGGGTAGGGTTGGGTACTAAGGTACCCATACCCGTACTCATTAAAATTTGTGAGTAATTATCTGTACCCGAGCTCATACCCATTAAGTGGATAATTACCTGATAATTGCCTTTTTGACTTAATTTGTTGATAAAAACTCAAGGCAATTATCTTAATAACCCAAGCTTTATAACTTTGTTAAGCCTCATTTTTCTTAAATTATTTGTAAATAAACTAGATTAGTTGTAGAATAGTTAAGTAGTTGAATTTTCATCTAATTAGTTCTCTTTTCATGTAGAAGCTAGAGGAGTTACGTGACTAGTGAATTGAAGCTCAAGTTTTGTTCAAGTTGAAGAATGGTCGACGCTTAAGCGAGCTCTCAGCCTCGCTTAAGTGAGGAGCCCTGAAGTTGTCTGGTTGCAGTGCAAGCCTCGCTTAAGCGCCTCTTTTCCAACGCTTAAGCGAGAGGTCCCTGGAAGTATTTATCTCAGTGTTGTCCGTTTGTCCAGAGCATCAGGTCTTCCGCACCACTCGCGCTTAAGCGAGCTATCTCTGGCACTTAAACGTGAGTGTGTCACGTGGGTGTTTAAGGAGGCACATGTTAGGCCCTATTTAAGGCGCGAAGTCCATGTTTCGTGTGACATATATCAGAGAACACTCTTTTTGAAGTGGGAGCTGCTGTGAAGGCTTCTTCCATGGCTTTCCTTTCAAGCTTTTGCTTTCCTTCTTCATTTGTTAAGCTTCTAGTGTCTTCTATGAGTAGCTAAACTCCCCTTGTGTTTGGGGTTGGATGTAATGTCACTCATCCTCTTGTATCTACTTTGATATTTTAATATATATTCATTTTCTCAATCTTTTATTTCACTCTCTTGCTTTATCTTCTTCTTGTGGATTGATCAACCACTTGCTTTTGGGATTTTACTCATTGGAAAATGTTGCTAAAAACCTAGACCTAGAGTGAAGTAACTAAGGGTTATGCACTAGGGATGATGTAGTAACCATTAGTCATCTTGTTAGACCATATGCTTTATGCAATTTTCATTATTACTCTCACTAAGGAATTAGGGGATAATAATGAGAGTTAGACTCTAACCACTAAGGAATTAGGGTTTTAGTGATATTTATGGTTGATGAATGATTGATTAAAGTGAATGTTATTAATTATCATTTATATAAGTAAAGGAATGTGTCATGAAATCCAGCCCCGGACACTTTTTATCATTATTGTTGAAATTTCACTTTATAGCATTAGTAGTGTCGTAAAAAAAATTTCCAAAAAGATTTCAAGTCTTTTTTAATCCCTAGTTTTACGTTCACTTGATCGTAACTTTATCTTACACCAAATGCCAATTTATTTTTCCATTATTTAGCCTTTGTTATAAATTGTGAGCAATTTCGCTTAATATTACGCAAGTCCTTTGGGAAACGATTCAAATATTTATCATTACTTGCGCGATTGGTTCACTTGCCAAAACGTGATCATTACCCTACCCATCATGGGTAATTTTTGCGGGTGTCCATAGGATCTAATGAATTGGCATCCCTAATCTCAATATGATCTTGATAAATTTGTTTATGTTTATAAAAGGAAATAAAAACAATTTCAATTTTGAATAATTATCTATAGATGACGTTGAAAACATTAATAATCTTAATTTTAATCCTAATATTTTTAGAAGAGAATGTTGAGCATAATAACACATTAAGTGAAATTCTCTCAAAAACACATTAAGTGAAATTCTTAAAAAATAAATGAAATGCTAGAGACACTATTTTTGAGATTCTCTTATTAAAACATTTGTGATCCTAGACAATGAGAAAATATTCATGATAAATTTAAAGATTAAAAATAGTCTGATTAAATGTAACGTATAATATCCAAAAGCTAGCAAATAGATATGATTTTGCAACTCTAAAAGCTAAAAATAATATATATATATATATATATATATATATATATATATGTATATATATATATATAGGGATTTGCTAACATACTCTCACCTTGTTTTCAGTTGGAATATTTTAGCAACCTACACCAAATTATTTGGACCAAAAACCCAACTACTTGTTTTGAGATAATAAAATTATTTTAAGGACAGTATGGTAATTTAATGTTTATATTTTTAAAAATTAAAAAACTCAATTCTCTCTTCTCTCCCACTCATTCTCTCTCCTCTCTCTCATCTCTCACACCATTTTTACGTGCTTCCCAGAGTTTCCATTCATCTTCATGTCTCATTTCTCTAATTCTATCTCATATGTTATCTTCTCATAGTAAAATATTTTTTTTTATTTTACAAAATCATACAAAGTTATTAATAGGAAAGAATGAAACGAACTGGGCAAAATAAATAAACATCAATCAAGAAGGATGGGTGGAGCCCGCCATTGTTAATTTGAAATGCTGCACTGCACGCAACTCATATCAAGTTGTTAGACAATTACAGGTTTTGCACCCAATACAGACCAGATTGATTTCAATTAACCAGTACAGATAATTGAAATAAGGCTGAGTTCTTTATTCATTCCATAACCCCCAATTTCTGGGAGCTACAACATTTCTTCTTCGACTCATCTCGACGGAGAACAGTCCCCGACAAGGTTGCAGGGCCGCTGACGATGTTGAAGACGTGAAAAGAGAGATGGCCCTGAGTTGGGATTGATTAGATATCCTAGTTTTGGAATTGGGTGAAATGTGAAAAGAGAACATGAATGAAAAAGAAAAAGAAGGCTGAAAATCAGGGTTGGATTTGAAAATAATAAGAGAGACAAGGGGGAGGAGAGAGAATGAATGGGGGAGAGAAATAAATGAGTTTTAAAAATATAAACATAAATTACTATATTGTCCCTAAAATAAATTTATTATCACAAAATAAATAGTTGGATTTTTGGTCCAAATAATTTGGTATAGGTTGCTAAAATACTCTAATCGAAAACAAGGTGAGAGTATGTTAGCAAACCTCATATATATATATATATATATATATATATATATATATATATATATCTATATATATATATATATATATATTAGCTTTTAGAGTTGCAAAATCATATCTATTTGCTAGCTTTTGGATATTTATTTAATATGAGAATTGATAGTTTGTAATTTGTATAATATTAAACTTTCTTTAAAATTTTTAGATACGGCTCTGTCTCTCGCATGTCAACATTCTAGGAGATATTTTTCTATTTATTAATTTGATGGACATATTTATTGAGTCACAACTCTCTCTCTTTTTTTTTTTCATTTTAGTCTCTTATAATTATCACTTAAATTAAAAAAATTAATTTCAAAAACTTAAATGAAATCGTAAAAAATTTCAGGAACATATTAACGTTTTCACTAATTTAAAGGATTTGTCTTCTGGACATTTTTTTTTTTGAATGGATAATTTATGTTATTATTATTTGTGATGAGAGGAGTTTGGTAAGGGTGTTAAGGTACGTCATACGTGGCATGTGGTAGATCAGAGGAACGCAGCGAGGAGAAATGAGATAGAAAGGGGAAGTGGCAAATGAGTGGAGAAAAGAAAGGCCATGGCCATGGGTGTGGGTGTGGATGTGGGCGTGGGCGTGGCATTGCCATCCACCACCACCACTCTCAGTTTCCTTCGCTCTCGCTCTCCAATTCAAAATAAAATCCATTTCCCCCGTCAATTTGTTTCTAAATTAAACAGTGCAGAGGTCCAGGTTCAAACTCGGTAACTTTCTTTCTGAATCACATAACTTTTATTTTTTCTGTTTTTTGAAACGGTGAACAAAAGATTTCAGGCCTTGTATTGTACTTGTAGCGTGTGGGATTGGAGGGGTTACTCTATTCGATATCAACATTCCGGGAACAATGGCCCTGCACTAGTTTTAGTCCACGGTTTTGGAGCTAACAGGTAGGTGTACAGTACGTCTCTCTAAATTACATTACATTCTTCAAAATTCGTCTGCCATTTTATTAAATGCATTAATTGCTGCCTCCTTCAAATCCAGTCCCGTGGTTGTACGAGGAACAATGAGGAGGCCATAACATAAACATAATGGTTTGCTGTCTATGCTTAGAAAGAAACGTGTTGCGTACATGCTTTCGCATCGCACTAAGCATAGGGATGGATGTCATATGATATTATATTTATACCAAATCCAAATGTCTTTTGTTTGGTTCTGCAGTTGTTTGGTCACTAAGTCATTGAGAGTTTACTTCATTGCAGTGACCACTGGAGGAATAATATTTCAGTTCTTGCACAATCCCACCGGGTGTACTCCATTGATCTTATTGGATATGGATATTCAGATAAACCAAATCCTCGTCAAATCAGAGACCATTCCTTTTACACTTTTGAGACGTGGGCCACTCAACTAAATGAGTTTTGTCTCGATGTCATCAAGGATGAAGCATTCTTTATATGCAATTCTATTGGAGGTGAATTTTTTCAACTGCCTTGCCTTCGTAATTAATCACTGCTCGGACTGTTTTAAATTTCTCTTCATACAAGCTGATCCATCCACTATTCCGATATTCTAGATTTCATGCTATTACTAAGAATTTGTTCTTTATTTTTCTACAGGAGTTGTTGGTCTTCAAGCGGCTGTGTTAGCACCCCACATTTGCCAGGGTATTATCCTTCTCAATATATCTCTGCGTATGCTTCATATAAAGAAGCAGCCTTGGTATGGAAGACCTTTCATCAGATCGTTCCAGAGATTGCTTAGGTAAAAATGAAACAAAAGTTTCTTTATCTGGACTTCAGAGATTTCAAGCCTTGAGCATTGGATTTACCCATTATGCTTTTTGTTGTAGGGACACTGATGTAGGCAAATTCTTCTATAAAACTATTGCCACAAAAGAATCAGTGAGGAACATTCTTTGCCAGGTACTCCTCTAGCTTAACAGTCAATTTCATTTCTTTAAAATCTTATGCCTTAAAGTATGCTGGACAGCCAAACAAAAGGAAATGCCAGAGGATGAGACTGTTAATGAATTAGAATAAATTTTAATGAATCTGATTGATAAGATGGAGCCCGAGTATTTTTTCTTATAAGAAGGAGCCCAAATATTTGACTACAGAAAATGGGAGTAATTCCTTGAATACAGAACGAGATTCACAGAAACAGACTTACACTTATAAAACAGTAACAGAAAATAAATGTAGAAACAGTGCAGGTACTCAGAGTGGTGGTGGGTGGGCTTCCTCCCTTCCCAAGCTTTACTCACAATTCTCTGCCTTTCCCCTTTCCACTCTTCTCCCTTTAACCCATTCCCATCACTCAACTTTGTTTCATGGCCCTACCTGCCATGTGGCCAAATGTTACAAGGCACTCTCACTATGTACGGATTGCACTTCCCTTGCACACTACCCAAAACAGCCTCCAGTCTCCTACATTCCCTCCTAGTTTTCTTGATGTACACCCATGTTATTATGGATGAAATCTTTCACTGGTGCTGCAAGTGGCCAGCTCCAAGGTGTATCATGCTTTGTAATTTGACAACTGAGGATGCTCTTACCTGCAACTGTAATGATTGCATATGAATTGCTTTGACAGTGCTATCATGATACCTCCAAGGTGACAGATGAGCTAGTCCAGATCATCCTTGGTCCAGGTCTGGAACCTGGAGCTGCAGAGGTCTTTCTCGAGTTTATTTGTTACTCAGGTGGCCCTCTTCCTGAGGAACTACTACCCCAAGTAAAGGTAAGCCTCCAAACACCAGTAGGTGAGGAAGTGGGAATAAAACAAGTGAATGTAAGTTTGAGAAGCCAAAATCCAACAAACATAATAATATGTGTAACTCGTCTTCTTTCAGTGCCCGGTTTTGATAGCATGGGGTGACAAGGATCCTTGGGAACCAATTGAGATTGGAAGAAATTATGAAAAATTCGATTCTGTTGAAGACTTCATTGTCCTTCCAAATGTTGGACACTGCCCCCAGGTTCTCTTTCTCTCTCTCTCGTGTGTCATGCCTTTGCTTGCCCCCCATATTCATGTAATTTTGAGTTAGCATGTTTTAAGTGATGATTATTGTCATTTTCCCTCATGTCTTTCTTAAGGTAGTATCAACTTAAGGTTGACTTGGGAAATACATATTGCCAACATACTAACACCATGACATGTTAAGAATTGAAAACTAAAGAAAGACAGAGAGAGAATGCTGTTGGTAGAAAGATTATTTTGCTTCCAGTCTACATGTCTATTTATAAGGTGTTTAGAATACGTCTGTACATGGGAATATCTATCAATTTACCTAATTAATCTTAATTTCAGCATTCATCATTTACTCATCAATGAAAATTAAGTTCACCAATGAATATTAACAACAATTTAAGTTTATTGGAAGATATCTGGTATATTAATATGTTTTTGAGCTAAGGAAAGTTCCTTTACTACCTGTTTAACCGGTTTCATGTCTGGCTCTCACTATCTCCAGGAAGGCCTTGCCAAATGCAATTACATTTGTCCTGGAATTTCAAAGCTCTAAATTATGATATTGGCTTTCTTAGTGTCAACTTAATTTATTTGCTTGGATCTATCATATTGTCCTACTCCCATAGTTATACTTGCCTCCCCCTTACCCTGCATTTTGGGTTAGTTCTGGTGAGAAGTTTCATGCGTCCTTTACAATCCTAAACTTTTGGGTGTCCTTTTAAGGTGACGAGCCTGAAAATTTCCCATTTTTCTGCAGGAAAATTAATAACAAAGACTATTAAAGAAGTGTTATATTATTTGAAGAGAAAAGAATGGTTAAAATTATTAAGGACTATTCAAATTTTAATCAAAGAGAAGAGAGAAGGACCATTTAATTTCATCCATAGTGAAATTTACAGCCAATAAAATCTCAATAATCTTGGTACATATTATCATTATGAAATTTGCTGTCCTTGTTTTTGGTATATGTATTTTCTCTTGTTTAATTTCTGTCCTTACATTAGGATCTGTTCCAACAGTAAATGGTGATATCTCATTAAATATAATGTTATTATGTTTTTGACAAACTTCTCACTTTATTAATTGTGCACTTCTTGAAGGATGAAGCACCTCATCTTGTGAACCCACTTGTTGAGTCATTTGTGGCACGCCATGCTAAATCCTCATCTAGTACCTCCCATTGTTAAGTGATTCACTGTCAGTCAGTTTGTTGATGCTGCTCAACTCATTGAAATTCGTGTATATTTCTCCATTTGCTTCCATTAAGATCGAGTTTTATTTTTTGTTCAGTATAAGCATTATGTCCTTGTATAGTTAGAAATTATGAGCGGTTGATATGAGATCATTTATCCAACATGAATGCCGGCCTTAGAACCCTACATAGTTTTGTAATTGTCTCCTGTTTCAATGGAATCATATTTCTCTATCTAGAAAATTTTGTCACTTTGTTTTCTTTTATTTATTTATCTTTGGATCATGATCATTTGGATAGAAAAAATTAGTGTGATAGTCACCACCTCAGCTTTGGGCTTGCTTCAAGTTGTCTCCATTTCTAGTGGATGCATCTGGTTCAAGGAACTTTTCTTTCTCTTTTAGAAATACATAAATTCCACTTTTTTGTTATGGTATATTATATTCATATGCTTAGGGAGGGCTTCACTATGTATTGGAGATATTGTTAGAGATAGTTAGAATTAAGTTGGTTAGTAGAATTAGTTAGTATTCTTGTATATAAAGCATATTGTATACTCACCGTCATTCATTCAATCTATTACCATTTACTGATTTTATCATATTTTCTTGCCTTACAACAATTTGGAGCTTTGTCATGTTTGTTAACATAGTATTAGAGCTCTTGTAATATCTACCATAAGGAGGAAAAATTTCACTTCCTTTGTTCAGAAAATCCGAATACAAATTTTTGGTTCGTTCTGCTTTCCGTTCTACTTCATTTGACACAGTGACCCTTCCATATTGTGATTTGGTGGCAGATAGTAATGGAGGGTGACTGGTGAGGATGGCTCCGGTGGTGGACCTTGCAACGATGAAATTTCAACAGTGGTTTTAGAATATTGGATAAAAATGTATGTATGCTAAGAAATTTTGGGTTAGAAATTTTCAATTACCGAACTAAATGGCAAAATAAGGTTTTTAATGTTTGGCCTGACGAATAAATAAATTTCAAGGAAAGATTAGTTTAGCCCCTCTAATGGGCTACCAGGATTCATTTCCTCCTAAATGGTAATAATATGTATATATAAAACCGGGAGTTATCAACCACTTCACAACCTGCATGCAGCATTGATCGATCCGGCCTTCCTAGAGTCATTAAACACCTTCCAAGCATCCTCGACGTTTGAATCTCACATGCAGAAACAGAGACGGTGCTGATACAAGGTTGGAAAAAGCTTGTATTTTGATTTGGTGAAGGCTGAGCACCAAAATAACCAAAGAGTAATGGGGCCAGCCCTGGCCACTTGGTTCTGTTATGTGAATTAAAATCCCAGTATGTTTCGATGAAAAACTTGCATTTCAAATGTGGTTGAAAAGTACGTTTCCGTATAAGCAGGATAGCTACATGACATCGGGGTCGCTTAAAATTATTAACAATAGTGATTGAATCCAGGACTAAAGGTCTGCAGTACCTTACTACCTTTCATGAGTTCAGTAAATTTGTTCCATGAATTTGTCTCCTTTGTATTAGGAGGCATAGACCCTAAAGAGTTGGAGAAATTACATCCCATATTTTACATGAGTGGGATACAAAAAAATTCCTATATGGAAAGAGTGACAAAAGTTTCCTGTACTGTTTCCTATTTACACAAAAGAATAAACGAATTGGGCATTCTATTCACTCATGACGTATGAATAACTGGTATCACTGACACCCCTCTAACCAAAGGGGTATTGTACTCAAGTCCTCGAGGCAGACTTTCAGGTGATATTTTTGAGACTGGAGTTGAAACTCCAGGAGCAAAGGATGATGTAGAGTGGCAACTACTTCTTGGAGACAGGCTAACTTGTTCCAAGGCTCTGAACTGAAGCTTGCAAGGGTAGTCTCTCACACAGCCAATACGAGGTCCAGCTCCCGTTGTCCATTTGCAAGACAACTGTTTCCCCAGTTGGTATGATTTCGTATTTTTATGTGAGGCAAACCTTTTAAGCATTGACTCTTTTGGAATAGTTCCTACATGACTGTCATCATCAGAAAAGTTTTGCTTTGTGATTGTGTTATCTAGCTCTGATGCAAAAGCATGTGTTGTTTCTTGATCCCCTGTCGGTGAATCCATTTGGGAACTCTTACTACTCTTCCCAGCACCTCCTTTCTCATTCTCTAGTCCTTCCAGCACATGACCCCTTTTTGGTATTTCAAGACTGGTCAGTTCTCTTCCAAAAGACCTCTTAGTTTCCATTAAATTGGCCTTCTCTTCAGCCTCCAAGCCACTCATGTTCTCAGTGAAGTCCTCTTCCGACGAGTGATCTTCCTCATCAACTGAAGTCATCTGCATATAGCAAAGAGAATTTCCTCAGAATATTCTCATATTGTTTAAACATATCTAAACTCTAGAAAAGAATGCAAAGCCTTTAAATTTTGATACCTTGACATCAGAAAGGTGCACATCGTTCTCCAAAAGGAATGAAATAAATTCCTTGAAATTCTCTTCTGTAGGACGATAATGCCCACTGTGAGGCCAAACTGCCTGATGAAAAGAAACGACTGAATCATTTAATTAATCATATCAAATATTAGCCACTTATGGCAACAGGAATCCAGCAAAAAGAGTACTATGCTATGCCTTTTTCCAGATTTGTACCTTCAACACCCCATACTCAACAACTAGTCTCCCAGCACAAGATGTGGCTCCTCCAGCCAAGAAGCTAGAATGCTGGAATGAACCTTTCTTCTTCTTGCCAACATACAAGATTTTGGATGCGCTAAGGACAAAAATCCACTTGGTATGTGTTCCTTCACCACCAGTAGTGTGAAGCAGCTTTCCTGATTGCCTGTAGAAGAACCTTCCATCCTTCACAACAACTTCATAAGGCAATCTTTCCATCTGGAAGAAAAAATAATGAATAGAAATTTAAATAAGATAGTTCAAGTAAATATATCTGAGAGGATGTTCACATAAATGAAGGTAACCTTACCGGACCCAGATATTTAATACACTGCTGTTGAAGTTTAGATCGAGGGCACTTCTCAAGATTGACCTCCTTTCCTTCTCCTATATCTAGCCTGAAATTTCAAAGAATAAGCTTAATTTCAACCCTGGTGATCTAAGATCTATATGAAATAGTAGCCTAAATTGTAATCCATGTTTTATAAGGAATATTACCAATAGAAGAAGGGTTCTCTGCTCTGACACTTGAGCCATTTAGCATAATAAAAGTGTAGATTATGTCCATACCGATGGCGTGGATCAATCTGTTTGATGCAAATTAAAAGCAATTCAGTAAATTGGGGAATGACCGACATGTCAATTTACTATATAAAGCATTAGTATGATCAAGTGTATGACTAACTGCTTCAAGCCAGTGCTGCAAAGAAAGTTTTTGAGCTTTGTCATCTTTTGATAAACCTTTACCAACCTACAATGACAAAGAGATGGTTAATCATTTTCTTACAGCTTCAAGTTTAAAAAGTTACGCTTGGAGAGAGCTTTATTGAAGGTATTACCAGTAAGCACCACCACTTCAAAAAAAAAATCCGAAGTAGCACAATGCTAAAAATAAAAATACCTTGGCAGCTCTAGTTCTAGCTCTAGACCAACGCGAAATGGCAGTTTCATGTTTCTCAATGTTGAAGAAAGATATAGAGCTGTGTTTGAGTTCAGCAAAATCTAAGAGCTTCCACCTATGTATTAAAACAAAACATAAAATTAAAACATGTTTAAAACTCGTGGAGAGTTTAGTAAAGGACAGAGGTTCTCATTACAGTAAATAAAGTACCAGCTTTGTTCAATAAGAATTGCACAATCTGCTAGCTTTCTTCTTGTACGAAAGCTTTTGTATACTTTCTGCAGTTTAAGTGCAGCAGTGTGTTTGGGGTTGTCTGGATCCAGTAGTACTAATTGGATATTTTCCATTTGACACTTTGATCGAGAAGACTGATCATCCATCACTTTGCTCCTTTCGCTAATCCTTGACATAGTCATGTTTTTCTCTTCGTCAAACGCCAGAGTCTTAGTTGAAATTATGTTCTCCATATCTTTTCTGTTGAAGCTCACAGACACGTCGATTGTCATCTTTCCTGAACCTAGAGATTTCAGAATTGTTGGTTCTAAATCTCCGTTTTTGAAACTGACTGAACGCACTGGAGTTTTGTTTTCGTCGTCATTGCCAAAGTTTATGGATTGTACAATCATTGAGTCCAAGCCATCTTCCACACGACTGCACTTAGCAAATGGACATGCAAAAGAGATCCCCATTTGACAACAAAACCAATGATCTGTTGAAACTTAAGCAGACCGTGGCCCTGAAAATTGCAAAAGAAGCCAGAATTTGCATATCAGATTATGCATCTTTTAGAAATGGTATAGGCTTAAAGCAGTACCATGGCGGGGGGAAGATATGAACAAAGCAGAAAGTACAAAAGAAAATTCTAAAAACCTGCTTTTTTTTTTTTCAAATTCTTATCAAACTATATATATAATAAGAAGTCACATTTCATATTGTTAGAAAACTATCAAGGAATGACCATGGATGCGCAAAAAGATTCGTATATTTAGCAAATTATTATGATTGTTGTTTTCAGATAAGAGGCTTGTGTATATATTCATGAAAGGAGAACCCATTTTTTTTTATTAAATAAAAAGGGATGTTAAAAATCGAATAATCTGACAATCTGCAGATTAAATGACACGGGTCTTAGAAAACATTGAGCTAGCGAAACATGAATATATATCCAAAAACATACCCAACGCAAACTTATCTGAGGCAGCAGTGCATGTGAAGAGATAGCGTTGGAGTACTGAGTACCTATGCAACATGCACAAATGAATACCATCTTCATATTCATTGCTGGCATGGAAAGGATAAAAATACCTGAAGATTGAAGAAGCCTGAAATGAGATGAGAATGTTTATTATGGTGAATATAAGCGGATATGATATTGATACGGCGATGCAGGAAAAGTCAACTAACTAGAACTAGCTTATGCTCTTCTTCGCTCGCACTTTCAAGTAATTATGATGTTATGTATCTTCTTCGCGCTCATTTATGATTTATATATAATTGCTTTGCAGCAGACGGAGGTGAGGTGGAGACTGTAGAGAAATAAATTAATATTAATAATGGACTTTAATTTCATGTGTGACAGACAGACAGGGTTGGGTTTCCTTTTTCCAACCACGTGCCGCGGACAATTCACAACTCCGAACCCACGCAAGGCATAACCTTTTTTTTTTTTTTTTTTTTTTTTGGTGGAACGCAAGGCATAACCTCAACTTGTGTTATGTCCGCATAAGTTAAGCATCGATGCATCCTCTCCAGTCTCCTCTCTCTTTCCTTTTATATTTACTAGAACAATAATATTATTTACCATCATTTTTATTGGATTTATTATATTATTTTGAATAAATTACACTGATCCCCCCTGAATTTTATATATATTACACCAACACCCCCCTACCTTTTTAAACATTACTTTTGATTTTCTGTAGTTCAAAAAAGTAGGGATGTCGGTATAATATAAGTAAAATTCAGGGGGAGTCCGTGTAATTTAGAACCAACAAATATGGAATTTTTTGTATGGTTTAAAAAGGTAGGAGATATCGGTGTAATATAAGTAAAACTCATGGGGGTCCGTGTAATTTACTCTATTATTTTTTGTGTTTTTCTCTTGAATATAATAAAAGGATTCTTTTTAAGAGGAATATAAAAGGATTTTTTTAAAAAAACTTAATTCATTTACTTGTGGGAAGAGATTTTTTTTTTCAAACAGAAAAATTAACTTGAAAATTTTTAGATATGTTTTTCGTTGAAAAAAAAACTTTGAAAATTCACTGTTGTTTTTCATCTGTTAATTAATATTTTACAGTAAAAAAGTTGCTACTTAATACTAATAAAAAAAAGTTTAATTACACATTTTATCATCCAATTATTATTATTTTACAAATTTTACTATCTAATTATTTTTGCATATTTTATCATCATATTTTTTTAACTTGAATTATAAAATTTGTAAAAAAAAATAAGTAGTAAAATTTGTGAAATAATAATAGTTGAATAATAAAATGTAAGGGGGAAAAAAAAAACATGGTTTGACTTCTCTCTTTTCGCTGCGTGATATCTCTGGTGGGAAGATGCGCATGCATTCTAGGAAATAACTTAATAACCCTTTCTCTTTTTTTTTTTTTTCTTCTGTTTCCTTTAGAAGTCTTCAATTAAGTGCAATGCAATATAAGTGAGAGAAAGATTGACTCGATCAATATCAACCATTCGCCACTGCTTATGTCAGCTAAGATAATTCTCGTACCTCCGCGTAAGTGGTAACGTACGTAGCTTAAGCACCAAGCTTTTCAGTTAGTCCAAGTCTATCGGACTAAACCCCCTATAGGACCAAAATCAAAATATGGTGTCATTTTTTATACTTCCCTTTGACGCTTGTTCGGCACGAATTTTGACCAACCGAGCAAGTTATATGTTGAACCTGTCGTGTATATATATATATAAACTAGTTTTAGACCCGTGCCTGCACGGGATCAGAATAGTTTATTAAATAAATATTATTGTAATTATGTTAATTATATTATTGAAAATATATTCATCGATAATATATTGTGACACCTTTAATATTTTTTAAAATGAAAGTAATTTATTTTAGCATAAAATAATATTAGCAATGTATAATATATATTATTTTCAGTGAATTAAAGATTTTTAACTAAAAAGTCATCCAACATTAACTAAAAATGATGCTACATATATTGTCTGTTACAGTGAAATAAACTCCAAGTAAACTACATCAATTGTTCCTCCAATTGTATTTATGTACCAAGTAAAACTTTATAGACGTAAAAAGTTACAGCTATTGGTACTGAAATTATGGTACACTTCCTGGAGCAAAAATGAGAAATGATATGATTTATCTCATTAAGAACAGAGCAAAATATAACTGAAGTTTATATATATATATATATATATATATAAGCTGTTAATGCAAATAGCCATTTCAGTATCTTCCATGAAATTAGAGCAGAATAAATTTCATGTAAGCCAACTAACTGTGTTTGTAATTAATTGGGCAATAAAATGATACGTAGTATCAAAATATATAGCTAACAATTTTCCAAAAATACAACGTTAATGAAAATGAAGCTTATGCTGAATCAAAATGTAGACACATGTCTATTTCCAAACAGCTGCAAAAAAACTTGAACCTGCAACTATAATTCCTACAACATTGTAAGTTCCATACTGTCACACACTGAACCTGAAATCAAAACAACATACCAATTAAAAATCATAGTAAAGAAACTGATATGAAGTGTATGTGAAGGTACTGCTAGTTTATTGAAAGTAACTTAATAAAATTTGAATAATCTTGCACACTAAAATTCACAATGCATTGATATGATCTGTGATCTGATGTATTTAGATCATTAAATAATTTATGAAATAAACAGAATTATACCTCATAATATTTGCCTTAGAGATTGTGGAAGACCTCATTATAAACAACATTTTTAGTGGAGCTGCATATTGTTCCATCCTCATCCAAAATCAATATTTTCATACCCTCTTTAGATTTTACTCTGGATACAACTACATATAGCTGACCATGTGTAAAAACTGGTTTTGGAAGATATAACCCTACCCTTGAAAGAGATTGTCCTTGACTCTTGTTGATTGTCATTGCAAAACATAGACAAACTGGGAATTGTCTCCGCTGAAATTTAAAAGGGAACCCAGGATCTGAAGGTATCAAGTTCATCCTTGGAATCAGTATCCTATCTCCAATGTTTTTGCTAGTTATGATAGTGGCTATTATAATGTTATTTCCTAAGTCATTAACTTGCAACCTTGTTCCATTACATAAACCATTAGCTTGATCAATGTTTCTTAAAAGCATTATAGGTAATCCAACCTTTAGCCTTAACTGATGATTTGGGATACCTGAACATTTAATTTCATTCAAAAATTCAGTAGTGAATCATTCACCTTGAATGTGAACATCTTCATCAGATTGACATGTTGTGTCAGAACTCAAGTATTCTTTTTCATCACCAGGTGCTAAAGAAAGAATGAACTCATTAATTTGTTCCACAACTTCTAAAGTTGGAGCAAGGATTGCTTGTTCTTCAAAAATTTTATCTGTTTCCAGGTTTTGCAATAGATCAGGATAAACAAATTCCACTAATGAACTGATAGGATTTTCATTGACAACAATTAATAATTCAGTTGTTATGTTGATGTCACTTTGACCATTCTCATCTGAATCCATTTCACCATTTCCAATTTGAAGGATCCATTTGGCAAAATTCTTTGAGTTCATTTGCAGATTGAGTTGTCTTTGCAGTGCTTAATCTCATGTTGCGAGTAAGTTTTAATACTTTGCAACTTTTCCATGTTTTTGAGGAATTAATAGTTGCTTTCACAATATCATTCATTGTTCCTTTTCTAATCACTGGCAATATTTGCCTAAAGTCTCTCCACCTAAAACAACTACCTTACCACCAAAAGGCTTGTTTACATTGTCTGGAGATTCAAATCTCATTAGATCTTTCAAGGTTCGATCAAAAGCCTCAAAGCAAAATCTATTCATCATTGGAGCTTCATCCCATATGATTAATTTAGCTTCAATAAGTAGTTTTGCTTGATTGCTTCCTTGACTAATATTACAGGTAGAATCCTCATTCATAACTAATGGAATACAAAAAGTTGAATGTGCAATCCTTCCTCTAGGTAACAACAAAGATGCAATACCACTTGAAGCAACATTAAGAACAATCATTCTTTGGGACCTTAGACCAGCAGATAATGTTTGCCAAACAAAGGTTTTGCCAATTCCACCATAACCGTATAAAAAGAAAAAACCTCCTTTTCCAGAGAATACTGCCTTCATGATTTCATCATACATATGTATTTGCTCTTCTGTCAACTTTTCCATAAGAGACTTGTGTAAATTAGCTAATTCATTTATGTCATAGTTCAACTCATCCACAATAAATTTATTTTGGAAAGCTAACTCATTTGACCAAACTGGAAGTGGTAGAGATGGATAATCTTTTAGAGATCTTCCATTTGAAATTAGCAACTTCTCCAATTCAATCAAACAAAGATTTCTTAGCTCATTCTCTCCAATTTGTAGACCTGTAGAAGGAAAAAGAAAATGTTTTATAACATTTATAATCATTATATATGGTTTTAACTCAAATTATAAGAATTTTACCTGGTATGTTTAAAGATTTCCTTCTTTCATAGAGAATGCTATCAGACAACATTTTCCAAGTGGATTCAAAAACAGTATTTGGTTTTTCCATTGTATTCATGAACAGTAAAGTCACAAATAATCTTCTCAACTGATTTCTAGATGCGAATTGACTTGCTTAATTAATTGCATCAATATACTCCTTGTCATTTGCTAACAAACCCAAAGCATGACAGACTTCTTGAAAAGTGTTGTAAACCTTACCATTCACAGTCCTTATACTTTCATGAGAAGTACATCCTTTTTGAATTGTCAACAACAGTCTCATGTAGTATAATTCACCGTTTTCAGGTGGAACATAGGTAAGTCTACCAATACTAAATCCTTGCTTCCTTGGTTGCCACTTTTTGTCTTGATTGATATAAACAAACTTTGATGGAAATTCAGCATATGTGAGTTCTCTTCCCTCATCATATATTTTGTTTGCTTCAAACCAAGATAAAAACATTGTTTGGAGATGTTCATTCTGACTATAAATTGAATCAATCCTTTCATCATCTTTAAACATAATATGTTGCTGGTGTAAAAGATGAAACAATAACCTTTGAACAAGTTGTCATCTCTCATGAATGTCAAAACTAAAAATCTTCCAAGCTGCTTCACATGGTGATATATACCTGCAATCATAGTATTGTTTAATCTCATCAACGACAACTTCTTTTTCAGCATTTTCAATTCCAGTACTGATTTTGACCATTACTCTGTCAGGACCTTTGTTGACGTAATTAAATAAATACTTGATTGAATTAGATTTATTGCAAAATTCTGTATTGACATGTGCTTGACATCTCATCAACAAAAAAGGGTTATAAGGAACCACACTCATGTTATCCAACTTGATTCCATTTTTTTCAATACACAAACCATGATCTCGACGACGGTAGCAAGGATAGCCATCCTCGTCAATTGTTGTTTTAGGATTGAATTTCTTTGGATAATACTTTGTGCATTTTTTTTCTTTCATGCAAGGTGATTTCAAATTTGCAACTCCATATGGACCATGCATCATATACATTGCAACAACAGTTGACAATGTTGGATACAGATTTGCATGCGGCAGTTCAGCAGATATAACTTTGTCAATATCTGTTGCATTTCTGAGTCTATTTTCATTATCCAACCACAATAATATATGAGCATGCGGAAGTCCTCTTTTTTGAAATTCTACTATATACATCCCTGATTATAGATAATGCAAAAAAAAAAAAAGATTAGATACATGACATGCGTTACTAAAACTATTTGTAACAAAATAATTTATATCAAAAGTTACCTGCATTAACATTTCCAAGATTTTTTTTTTTTTTAAGTTTGTCATAAGAGAATCTAACTTCATCTTGAAAACTCTACTCACAATGTCAGGTCTATATGATGGTTTGAGATTCCTTTCAAAAACAAATTCACGAATTTCAGGCCAATTAGTGTTGCATGTGATTGTTATGAAAAGATTTGGATATCCGTATCTCTTGCAAATAGTCATAGCATCTTGACAGTTATTGAACATGTATCTCATTCCACCAGTAAAAGATGTTGGCAATATTATTCGTTTCCCAACAGAAGATGGTTCAATTTCCCCTCTAAGAATTGCTTCCTGCAAACCATTCAACACATGACACCTAATTGTTTTTTGGTTGCCTCTTATATATGACAATCATTGTGCTTCAATCATTGTATAACAGTCAACTAAAAATTGTTGAAACAACCTGCCAGCATTAACAATGTTACCAAATTCAACATTTCTATCTTGAACTCTGAATGCAATGAACTCCTTCATAGAAATTATTTTTCTTGATCTACTTTCAGAATCCTTAAAAGGAATATCTTCTTGATAACCATCTTCACCATAAGGGAATATCAACTGATATTGCAATGGTATAAATGCTGTATGTGTTTCATGCAGCCTGCACAATTGTCAATCCTTTTTTTTTTACAATAATATCTCTTCCAACATCCATGATGTCAACATCACCTACTATCAAACCTGCTACCTCATCTGAAGTAGGAAGATTGTACAATCGTGCATCCTTATTTCTGTTACGGTACAATCTCAAACTGCAATTTGAAGTACTGTCATGTTATAAAAAGTCCCCAACTCTTCGAAAAAATTGAGCAAGAACATTGTTCTCATCAATCATTTGAGTCAAATCTTGAATAAGTGATTTGTCAAAAAGTTCTGAATCTTTGGTTGACCTTTAAAAAAGTTGCAGAATTCTATGTCAATAATTAAATATTTAATTCTAATATTTGATCAAATGATAAAAGAAAATTGAAGATACATACCGAAAGGGTTGAACTCTGTTGTCAACTTCATTCTTAGTATCATATATATAATTGTGCAAACTTTGGAACACTTCCATCTTCTGGCAACAAAGTTTCAATGCGATGATAGTTTTGTCCACTAAGAATAAACTGAGGAGGACTGGTTCCACTGTTGATTGTTGATTCAATTTTACCACCTATTGAAGTGAATGCAAACATACTATTATATGCTCTAATTCTTTGTTTAAAATGGTGGCTTCTATTGTCTCTTCCATCCATTAATGATAACAATAATTCAGGAGGTCTCTTCAATAATGGGATTTGTATTTTCCTTTTTGACAGCATATTGAAAATTGAACTTCCTTCATTTGCCTGGACTTTTCAGACCTTTCTTCTAACCATAGTACAGCATTGCAATCTCGACATTCAATACACAGTTGGCCAAAACTAGCACATTCTGAAAGAAACAATTTCTTTAAAAGTAGGTAACATAATACAATAGATATCATGCCAAAAAATAATAATATATAGTCCACCTTTTTTTCAGCTTCAGAGTATAATTCACAATGAAAGTGAGCTGTTGTGGCATCTTCAGATGAAATACCTGTAATTAAATAAACTCCTATTGATACAGGAATAAAGGATTTGATCTAAATTAACTCATAAATTGAAAATACTAATCGGAATTTGATTGAGTCTCATTGTTGTCACCATCTTCACTATTTTTCTCAAAATTCAATCTAGTTGCACCAACTTGTAGTAGTTTGTTCAAATGTTGGTTCATGTATTTTCCATATTTTTGCAAATAATAAGGATTAGATACATTTGAACCTCCGGATATTGAACCACCATTTGATTTATGCACAACTCTATTGTATTGTGATACAACTGCTGGTATAAATTTTCATTTGAAGAATGTCAGTTTATTTTATGAAATAAGTAATTAAACAAAACATTTTAGATATGGGACTTTAATTACTAACCTGAAGCAACACCTTTGTTTGCAGAAGAAATACATGAAGAAATAGGAGATTCATCATTGTTATTCATGCACATTGTTTCTTTGATACTACTGGTTGCATTTTTAGCTATGTAATGAGAATTTGCAGTTGTATTTCCATGTTGTGTATTACCTATGTTTAGAAATTTTGGATAAGCTATTAGCTAATATTTTCACATTTTGATAAGAATTTAAAAATTACCATTAAATAATGTTGCCAGTGGTTCTCTATCTCTATTTTGCAGTCCTCTGTTAAGAACAACACCCTGGAACTCACTTGGTACAATGTTTTCATCTGGATGCATTCAAAGGCAAGTCCATTAATAACTAAGAAAACTTTAAACACTTTAAACAACTACTAAATAATAAAAGAAACAACCTGTAATGATACTCAGCTTCTTCTTTCTCTTTTCATTGATAATCAACTTTCTTTTTAGTCTAGCATATTTCGAAAGATCTTCTGCCATGTTCAATAACTTTCTGTTGTAAGCTTGGATGCAAGAACTAAGTGTGAAGTAGGATAATAAAAAAATCTTCAAAGTAGTGGCATTAACCACATGAAAACTGTCTTCAAATGCATTTTGTTCGTTTCATTTTTTTTTGGCATTTCATATAAGTTTTAAGCTATGTTGCACATTGGAGGAGACTGAGATACAAGTGTGCCTGCTAGAGTTTGATGTTATTCCCTATAAAGGGTTGACCTTTGAACATAAAAAGTAGTTTCAGTATTTAGGAATCAGTGGTTGTTTTTCCTGTTGTCAGTATGCAAATTAAAGAAATGTTGTTTTTTTGCTTTTAGGGAATCAGTCTCAAAATTTACTATATGTATGTTTCTCTGCTATATTGGGCAAAACATTATGTATGATTAATTTTTATCACTCCCAAATAATATATAGTAAAACAAAATAAAATTAATTTATATATGGGCAGAACATTTTTTTAATAGTATAAAAAATAACATTGAAATTCAATCATTTTTGTTTTTCACCAAATGGTTATAAATAAACTTCTTTGATTTAACCCTATTAGTGAGGAGAACTTACGTATAGTTTGTGTAGATTTTAATCCACTTTTTTTAAAATTGAAATTCCAATTAATTAAAATATTGAACCTGCCATGTTTTAACAAATATGCATTTGGTCTTTTAATTGAAATAAGCAATAATTAGTGTCTCTGATTCCATATGTTTATCAATATTTCAAAAATTCAATTAAGATGAAATCATTTTTGCTTTAGGACTCAGATGCACCAAGTAGAGTAAACTTTTTTTTAATTTCTGGTGTTTGAAGCATTTAGATATCATAGTTTAATTATATAGTAAAACATTTATTTAGGAAGGAATCGAAAAACTGTTTACAGTATAAAAAACTTAATATGCACGTAAACAAAATGATGATAAATTAATTAAAATTAAAACTATATATCAAGATAAGTGGATAAAATAATGAAATATGTATATGAAGAAAAGGAAATTTGAAAACTAACGCAATGACTCTGCACGAAAAAAATTTCCACCATAAGTCTACATTTAATTAATACACTTATATAAGGAAGTGTAAGATTAGTGTGTAAGAACTGTGTAAACGTAAACTATTTAAACAACAAATGTCTTTAAATACTTCCATATTGAATATCCAATTTGCAATGTATAAGTAAGCAAACAATACAGAACCATAATGCTTTGTTTTTTATGCATTAAGATAAGAACTAAATGACTACTTTCAATGTGATGCCAAAAAGACTTAATTCAGGAAACATGTCACTAAATTTGGTTACATATGGTCTCTAGATATTGTCATGTGAATTCATTTTTTAATCCTCTATGAATTCCTCATCCAAAGGTAAATCTCTAGAAGTATTTCCCTCAGTTGCAAATGATGAAGGTTGTGCAGAAGTTGAACCCTGATGTTGATTTTTAATCATAGAAATCAATGATGTTGTAGGTGCAAGTTGTTTAAGCAAGGAAACTCCATCTTCCTTGATAGAATATTCAGCATTGATCTTTGCTTTTCCCTAATAAGTCAAATTAAATATAATTTTTTGACTTGAATTGGTAATTTATATATTTTTATAAGAGTAAGTAATAACTCTGATGTCTAACCTCATCACATAAAGATATGTATTCCCCAAGATGAAACATCCTCAAGATTTCTTTGTTATGACATATATCAGTGACAGTAAAGCAAGCATCACCATTCAAAACACTTGATCGCGAAACTCTATCTACTGCAAACAACAATTCCCTCCCAATCAGGGAATTCAGCAGAATGGGATAGTCACTTGTAGGTGGATCCTAGACAAAATTAGTTAACATATTAAAATTTAAGATATTTAGGATCATAGGCAATAAATTTATTTATATTAATTAATACCTCTATTTTTGAAATAAGGTATTTGCATGTCATTTTTAACAATTTTTCAACATCAGAATCAACTACCTTGAACGCAGCATTAGCAGATCCATTTGAAACTTGAAACTTAATGGAAAAGCTTATCAAAATTAAATGTTCTTGAAAGTTAGTAATTTATACAAAAAAAATGAAATCAAAATTATGTTTAATGACCATTAACACATTTAATTATCATGGAATTAATTCATATGAAGACACATCAGAAGTTTGTTTTCTCTTGTTTTGGTAGAATACTTCAAACCAACAACCTTTTTCAATTAATTCCAACACTTTTGCCCAAACCACACAAAGTCCTGCCTTGTAAAAGAAAAAAGGAAAGTCGTTAATATCATTACCATTTTCTGGAGTAGTAATTTGATAAATTAGTAATTAGTAATAAATTTCAAATACATTTTAAATAATAGACTTACCCATCCTGTGTGATACAAATCAGCAACATTCTTCTTTGCATTGTGTGTCAAGAATCTCTCATGTAATAGTTTATCAAAATTTTTAAGAGAAACATAGTAGATTTCTGGTTGCAACTTAACTTCATTCTCAATTATTCTGAAAATTTTAAAGTTTCAGTTATAACATGTAGTATTGTATATGAAAGATGAACTATATAAAGTGAGATACATACAATACATTAAAGCTTTGAAATGAAAAACTATACCTGTTCTTCAAAGAACTTATCTCAGGCATTTTTGGATTGAATAGTACATTGGTCAACTTTGGAACATTTTGTATAACTGCATGACCTGTAAAATGAAAGACAATAACTTGATAGTGTGGACCAACTTAAGTTAATAATTTTATAAAAAAAAATAGACATTGATATTTATTCTAACCAAGAGGCACAGGTTCAAGTGGGATTATCTTTGCAAATTAAATTCCTAAAATAGTCTGGCCACGAAGGTTGTTATTAAAGAAATCTTGAACCTTCTCCGCATATTCATCAGATAACACACATTCCATTTGACCCCTGTTAAAAAAACATGTACCTTGAATTACTGTCAACAATTCTTGCTAAATATGGAGGAATGAATTGTTTTTATGAATGTGAACTTACGTCTCATCAGTAAGTTCCAAATATATTTTCTTCACAGGTGTTCCATCCTTGAAATAAGTTCTGATAGAAGACATTTTGTAAAAAATATCGTCTTTAACAGAAGCCTGTATCTTACAACCTTATTAAATGTAAGCAAGTTTATTGTTGTGTTAATATGATATCTAAAAAATAAACTGTAAACAAAAGAAGAAAATGAAATCATAGTTAACCTCTGAGTCAATAAGGATCAACTCCAAGAAATAAACTTCTTTTGGCTCATTATTTTTACAATGAGTCCACATTCGAATAACTTGGGTGTTGATCGACCATGAATGTAAGGCATGATGTATGTCTTTGACTTTGATTTGTTTCAAGTGAGAACCACTCATTTTTTAATCTGTTTAAGGAGTCAAAAATAAAATTACATATCGTATGTGTGTTGCCTAAACTAATTATAATAATGTTCTATTGTCAAAGGACACAAACTATAAATAAAAATGAAAATAAATGAAGATTGAACTCTAGTTATGGTATATCAACACGTTTCTACATAGCTATAGTTATTTTATTGCATATCTAAGCTACTAATTTTGCTTATTGTGACAGGATGCTTTCTTTGTGTTATTGTTTTCAACTTTAAAGCTATACCTCTATCTTAATATCTGAATCTTTTAATCTATGATTCTATGAATGTATGAATTCAGAACAAAAGATTTTGTACCTTAAAGGATTATGTGTTACCTGTGTGGTTCGAGCTCGCAATTGAAGTGTCTAGCAGCTTTGTTTTTCTGCAATGGATTGTCACGGTTTAGAGAATCCACCCGGAAAGAAGATGGAAGAACTCTACTTACGTTTGAAGGAATGAATTTACCTTTTGTTTTTTATTTTATCTTAATTTTTTCTTGTTTTATACCAATTAAAAATTATAGATTACAGGTTTTGTTGAAGTGATTATGGTGATTTTTTTATACTTGATAAGACAGAACAGTGCTATTGTTTCTGTTTCTAAAAAAGTTGAAGATAAAATATATCATTTTCTACTAAAAAAAGTGCTTCTTTTGTCATGCATGAAAAGATGAAGAGACAAAGTGTTTTGTTTTTTTTTTCCAACTTTGTGTAAAGTCTGCATAGGTCCAAAGCTGAAAGTAGATTGAAAAAAAGGTCAAATCATTGTATGCTTTTATCTTTATCATTGTACAGAATGCAAATAAGGAAATTGAGTAGCATGCTTTAAGGTGAATTTACCAATCCTCCTTTGATTTTAGTAACTTGCAGAATGAACAATTGATTTGGCAGATATTTTTTAATATTATTACTAACTTGAATTTGAGTTGGAAGCTGAGCTTGTTTCATTACAATCTATCAACTAAATGGTTAAATAAGATACAATATTTTATGATAATTTTTTTTCCAGCCTTACACAAAAACTTTGTTGCAACATACACTATTTTGTTGTCTTTGTTTATGAAAAGCTATTTTTTCATGACTTCTATATTGCTATTGGCAGAGCAAACGATGAAAGGAAAGTGTAATTTTTTTAAAAAAATTCATAAAATAATAAGATTATAAACGATTCAATATAGGAATGTATACAGTATAATTCCAAATTTCTTAAGAAACAGCTTTTGTAGATTATAATAATAATAAATACATATTTAACACTTATTTAATAAAAAACTAATTTGTGTAAAAAAAATAATATAATATATGGATTAATGTTAAATGATATATATGAGTATTTTTTTTAATATGGTTAATGTAATTTTACTTTTTTATTTATTATTTGGAATAAGTAAATTTGGATTATATATTAGAAATAGTTTATATTATAAACTATAAAAAAATACTTCCTTATTTGAATTGGTCTCCTTATTGAAAGATAAAATAAAATTGAATAAGTTACTCTGAAATTAAGCAACGCAAAAAAGGATTGGATTTTGCAATCAATTAAAGTCACACATGAAAATTAAATATTGTATCAGTTTGACTCAGATTTTAACATAAAAGGGTGTTGTTGGACAACTTCATTGTAAATGGATTTTTGCAGTCTGGGAGCAGCAAATGGAAAAATGTGTGTTTTGGGTGATGCAATTGACCATTGTTGTGGTTGGATTAAAAACTGCATTGAGTGGATGTTCAGTAGAAAAAGGAAGCTTGGAGAGAGGGAAAGGACATGTGGAAAACAAAAAGTTATTAAGGAAGCTTACAATTAAAAACAATTTGGTCATTTAAAATCTGCATTTAAACTTATTAGTGGATACTCAGAAGTTTTGACACGCTAAACAGTGCTCATAATGAAAAACTGCATTTAAATGGTGCTTAGAATTTAAGTTCATCTTCTAAAATTTAATGAGTTTAACAATTTATAAATATAAAAAATATTTAAAGATATTTTTTGTTATGTTTAGATATATATTTAGTTTTAAAATATTTGTATGAAATACAAATACATATTATTAATAAATAAGATTTTATAAATGTTTTAAAAACACCAAAAAAAATTAATTGAGAAAATTTAACTAAAACCTAGGTCCACAAAGACAATATTGTGCATTCATACATACGATATGCACAAAGACAACCATCCAGAATCTAAAATCTATAAATCTATAATCTATAAATCTATAAATGATGCACAAATAAGAGTTTAAAGAGCCAAAACATGCTTTGTAAATAAACAATAGCAATAAGTTTTGGCAAAGTTCCAATAAGGTAACTAATGATTCTTTAGAATCATGTCAAATAAATGTACCAACTTTATGAGGTACCCAAAAAGTTAATATGAAACTAAAAGTAACATAAACTAATCTATTATTTTCTTCACATCCACCAAATTTTCCTTCTTCAAACCAATCTCAAACACAATTTAATCCCCTGCTGCTAGTCCATGGTCAGCATAGAACTTCTTCCACCCTTTCCCAATCTTGACAGACTTGCAATATTCCTTTTGAATCAACACACAACATTTTGTAATCGTCCCAGCATCATCACGAAGCCTCAAGGTCTTGTACCCCCACTTAAATAAGTACTTTGCAAAATCTACAGGTAAACCCTGATCAACCATAAAATTGAGTATCACAAACTACACACATTACTTGTGTATACATAATTGCAGGTATGAAAATATTTCAAGTCGGTAAATTAATTATCTTATGGTTGATTGGTAAATTTCAAACGAATTTTCTACCAAATTACTTATGTATACATAATTGCAACTATGAAAATACTTTAGACTCAGCAAGTACACAGACTATTAGAGTTACACATGCTTCATTTTACAAATTAACAAACAAAATTAACATCAAATTAGTACAATTTAAGACTAAAATACTACACAGATATATTAAATTCCATATGCTGTATTTTCCAAATTAATTAACAATATCAAGACCAATATACTACACTAACATTTTTTTAAAACAATATACTACACTATCCTATTAACACCAAAATTAAGCAAAATACTATCAATAAATTTAATAAATACAAAAAGTTTACAATAAGAGGAAACATATACCAATTGACTTCTAGTTGCTTGGTAATTAGTCAAAGTCACTTTGAAAGTCTTTTTCATTTGATTTTCCACTTCAGGAGAAACAAACAGCCTCCTTGCTTCATTGTTGCTGACAACATCTGAATCCAATTCATTGTTGGCATTGGGATTTGCAACACACGTCTTCAATCTTTTTCGACTATCTTTTTTAGCAGCTTCTGGACTGCATGGTTTCTTCCAGACAGTAAGTTGAAACCTGCAATGGCCAACATAGCAAAACATCATGGAGTGATCACCGGTCAATCCATAAAAACTCCTCAAATGCGACCATCCATGAGTGATCCAAGCCCCACTCTCGTTGCTGTGTATCCGCACTGTGTGTCTATGTCCGTTTCCGTCAAACAATGACCATCTTCTACCAATTCGTTTCCGTCAAACAATGACCATCTTCTACCAATTTGGTACTTGAAGTCCTTCCAGAAATGAGTGCCAACCTCACCATAATGCTAATAGACAATAAGTCAGTAAGACAGTGGTAGCGAAATAAATTATACAAATTTGACACTATACCTCATCTTTGTTGTGAAGAGTCACAAAGTAGCCTTTGGTTGGGGAATGCAGAAGCCTCTCAATAGGTACCTTCATGATTATCAGCTAAAACCTCTGTGTCGTGCAAAATAAGACATGGGTAATGCTAAACAGAGTTATTTATACCCTAAGTAAAGAACGCTTCATCTTCATTTCAAGTCAAAAGTTGTGAGTAGTCGTTTCATTCTCCACAACATTTAATAAATTCTAGAAAGTTCCCACCGCACTCCCTATCAAAAGTTGTGAGTAGTCGTTTCATTCTCCACAAAATACTTAGCAGATTTTTTATTTAATTTTGGGAAGTACAAATATTAGAACATAATAGCTGACAAAAATACAAATATGTGCACTTGTAAATTAAGTATTTTGGATCTCCGTGGTTGGCAAAAAAATCTTCCAGCATACAATTTCAATTAAGTATAATATCTTATTCAAAGTTCAGTTATTTTTAATTTGTTAATTTTCAAATCACGCACTTGTAAATTTTTAATTTTTTTTAATTGTACATCTCTTTTAAAGGGTATGATTATGGAAAGATTTTAACTAATAATATATAAATTTTATAATAATTTATAAATGTATGATATTATACTTAATTGAAATTTTATGTACCATTCGATAAAAAATTTATTACATAAATATATTTAAACTTAAGCATTTTTTTAATTAAAAATGCTTAACATTTTAATATAAGCCAATGATAAAGCCACTTTTGGCATTAAATTAAAAACATTAATGATTATAATAAGTTTATCTTTATTTTAATTGTTAACTATTATAATGAATTTAATTTCATCTTCTAAATTTCAATAAGTTTAACAATACAAATATATTTAAAGATTATTTTATATATATATATATATATATATATATATATATATATATATATATATATATATATATACTAATCTAATCAATATGTATTGATTTAGTTTTAAAAATAACTGTTTGTTATGAAGATTTTGTTTTACTGAAATGTAGTTTCTTAAAAATTTAATTAATAAAATAAATTTATGGAAGTATTATGTAAAGTTAATAAATTTGGAAGCATAATCGGTAAATTAAATATATTTGGTAAATTTAAATATAGCAACCTTCTTCCAAAAAGAAATATATTCAATTTCCAAGTAAATAAATATTTGCAAAATGACTTAACTAACATTTATTAAACAAAATGAATTGGGGCTTGATTATTATTTAATCTATAATTATTTAAACTATATTTATAAAATTAAGAGTGATTTCATGTAGAAGAGTGCCACATTTTCTAATTCTAGGTTTAAGTCACGATTTAGGTTTAAGGTCTATAATTTTTATTGTATGTTATCTATTGAATAATGGAATAGAGAAAAATAAATCAATATTAAATTGCTAAGCAATATCGTTAATGAAAAAATAAAATTAAAAAATGGAATTCAATCAATAACTTTGTAACGTGTACTCTTTTAACTATTAATCCTTTAAAAAAACTATTAACTATTTGATAATAAATAAATAAATAAACCACAATAGTAATTGACATTGACATATAAAATAGATTTTTTTAAAATCTGGGTCCTCTTGCTTTGAAACCAAATAAAAAGTGGAACGCAGCTAGGAAAAGAAAGGCACAATTAGAGCAGGATGTTATACTTGTTATAGCCTGCATCAAATGGTTTGTGTTACCTTTGTTCCAATCCTAATCTATTTTAGTTTTTACAAAACCAAAGTGCATTTAGTACCTTGAGAATTGCATCACCATTTACATGAATATCTACTGCATTATATCAATACTATAAAGTTCTATAGCCTATGCTTCTTGTAACTTGTGTTTTTATTCATTTAGGATAATCTTAGATAGGATGCAATAACCCTTAATGCATATTATGGTGCCCAACAGAATATAAAACAAATATTTCAAATTTCAAATATAAGAAACACCACACATTATAAGTTATATAAAGGAGGAGTCAAATTAACTTCTAAAATACAGGAATTGTGTCTAATAACACAACTCCTTCAATGAAGTCTTGTGGTGATATAACAACAGACCCAGTTAAACAAAAAATCCAACAAAACCAAATGTAAAAATGAGATGTCCACAAAAAAAAAAAAAAAACTCCTCCACCCTAAAATGTCTACCAACTTCAATTTTTCTCAATCTTGATGTTTTTCCTCAAGTACTTTAATGGCAACTCAGGCTCCATTTTCTCCTTTTCAGCTGAGGTCCTTTTTCCACTTCTAATTTCATTTAGCTGACACTATCAACACATAATCAAAATTTCAAATTTAATTTAGTGTATCTAGTCAATAAAAGACATCAATAAACTTGAACAAATAATGGTCCAAATAAAATAAGGTTACTTACAACATCCATTGGACTTGATTGTTGTGCTAACTGGATTTGTGAGTCAGAGAACTGAGTTCCCTATTCAGTAGAAATCAATGTGACATCATTCGAACCCTTTAATTCATTTTCAACTTGAGATGATTCCTTTGGATGACTGATCTGAGGAGTTAATTCTTTGGTATCCTTTGGTTTGTCAAATTCTGCCATCTCGCCAGTCTGAGACTTAATTTCCATTGCTGAATTGGAAAACTTAACAAATAAATCCTATCCAAAACACACTTAAAAATGTTATTGCAGATATTAACCCAAAATTAGGTAATAAACAAATTACACATATATTAATATATTCAAAGTTTTATTTTATAGTAACCAAATAACATATTAAGAATACTTGTGCAAGTGGACTGGACGAATCACCACTAATTGCTCCAATTGAATGTCCCCAATGTTTGTTGACAGAACTGTCATTCATATTCATATCCTAAATACAAAACACATGTTTTGGTTGCTCAAATTGTTTAGTTTATTCATTAAACATACACGAAGACTCTTTTCAGAGTTGACTTGTATAACGTATTCAATTTAAAAGCTACAACTTACCATTGATTCAGTCAAATTCTCCTTGAACTTGTTGATGATAGACACATCAGTGCAAACTTTCTTTACTCGGAATGATTGATCAAACCTAGTGTTGACAACATTTCTGGTTTCCACCTTGAAAATGAAACTCTTGTCCTTCAAATCAGAAATTTGCTTAGGCAACACCCCAAGTAAACCACTCTATAACAAATCAGAAAAAAAAAAGAAAGTAAATTCATGGATTATACTATGTTCAAAATTATCAAATTAGCAAAAATAAACATAGCCACATCTTTATAATATATACAACTGATGACTATTTAACCTTTTCTTGTTTATCACACATATATGAGCATGTGATGTTCAACAAAAGATTCGCCTCTCTATCAAAGATGACAAATGTGGCACAGTCCGTATCATCCATCACACGCAGCTTGATACGATGTCTTTAAAAAAATGGAATTAAAAATTAAAAATTATAAGTTAAAAAATCATAAATAAACTAAAGTATTTATAACAATCCTCATTATACAGTGAGTATTTAAACCATTCATCCTTTTACATTACCTTGGAGCAACCTTTCTCACATGCCCATTACATTTTTCACAAAACCACAATTTCTCATCAGGATACACTGCCTTGTTATCTATGACACACGCAGTATAGCACCAGTCTTCGTCATCTATGATATGCTTGACAGATGCAGATACCACATATGAAGAATCCTGCACATTTTCAAAAACAGTATTAAGAAAGTAGCAAATTAATACATGTAATTAGAAAATCATTTGCAACATAGCACAATGAACTCACTTCTTTGCAATCCTTTAATTGGGCTAGTGTTTTTCTACTATTTGGGTCAAGAAAATCGTCTGAAGCACTAAAATCAGACTTGGAACTCAACTAACTCAATGGCTGAGATGGGGATTCCATGATCTCATGCATCCTTTTCAGAATAACATAAACAAATAAGTTAAACTAAAGACATAAAACATAATAAATAACACTATTTTTCATCATATTACCTTCTTCTAAGTTGCACAGCTTCATCACAGTCAGGATTAAATATAATCCTTGTACAGCTCATGCAATTTTGAACATTATATTTGTCTGTCAAATATTACATCCATACAACATGCTAATTATAATTGTTAAACCCATAAAAAAATATAAGTTAAATTATATAGAATTAAATAATTGATATTACACTATCATAATTAACTTTAACTTTGGTACCTTTAAAAGTTTTTACTTTTGCAAACTGAACCAAAACAATTGCATTCACAGGATCCCTAGCAGCTAGAAATGAGTTTAGTTTATCAACATAATTCCCGAACTTAGTACACTCCAACTTAAACCTATGTGAACAACATACATTGAGTAATAGGCAACAACAAAAATATAAAAGCTATCTAGATAGAAGAAAAACATTAAACTATTACCCATCAGCTTCTAGTTGGATCACATTCATTTTAGTTTTTCTTCCACTCTTATCTAGGAGTCTCTCAGTTCCAACACCAGTAAGCAAGCCTATGACGTCTATCAAAATAAAATTGAAGTGTTAAGTAAACAAAAGAAACTCAAAAAAAGACTGAACAAATGACATTTCACAAAGTTAAACTTACCCACTAAATAGTCAGTGTCAAACCCACCGCTAACAATTTCTGAAATTGGCACAAAATGTGTATACACATTAGCAGGGACTTTGTCATTTGACACTAATGCAACCTTGCTACCATATTGGAAGGTCAACTTATAAGTGTGTCGAGATGTTCTATATTCTCCAGTATTCTCAGCAACCCCCATATATTGAAAGGAGTATACATAACCCTTTTTAATCTCCCTTTGAACCCTATAGACCACAGTCTTCTTTGCATAAGCATGCATTCAGTCTCCCTACAAATAGAAAACATGTATGGTTGGAAATATTAGAAAACTTGTATGGTTTTAAATAAAGAAATGTAATCGGGTACATGTTAAAAGAAAACTTTTAACCAAAAACAATACTTTGCTATCCATGAGTACCATCTCCAAAGACAATGGCAAATTTTTCTTGACTAAGTCTGAAACCACCCAAAGACGAACTACCCTTGCCACCAAATTCCAAGAGTCCTTTTCATGATTGATTTCAGCTATCGCATTATTTTTGGTGGCCATTTTCACTCCCTTCCAAATTCGAAGTCCAATACTCAGCTTGAGGTGAGAATGAAAATGTGGCAAGGCTTAATATGAAGCAGAACCCTACCTCCTTTTATACACGCCCCAAATACAATCTCGCGATTTCAATTTGAATTTGAAATTTGAAAACCATAATTTTGAAATATAGCTCTGTTTCACCTCTCCATGGGTGCATAGCTTAAGAAGGAAAGAAGACAGAGGTTAAAGTCTTTGTGCAGATACCTCTATCGTTAAAATTCCTCCACGAAAAGGAAAGTCTACCACCATATATGAAGCCCATCTGCCATGGGGAATAATACACAAACAGCAAAGGAGCTCTGTAAGTTTCATGTTTTAGGCAAAAAAGCATGGTTTACCTTATCGATAGAGGATGCTGCCTTCTATCTTGCTTTTTCGATAGAGAATGCAGTGTCTGCAAGTTTCATGTTTTAGGCAAAAAAGCATGGTTTACGTTATCGATAGAGGATGCTTCCTTCTATCTTGCTTTTTTGATAGAGAATGCAGTGTTTCATAAGGCTTCAGGGCTTATTTTTTGTCTACACAACAAGCCCAATACTTTTAAACGGTGGCCCAAGCTGGTAACCCCAAAAAGGTATGAATCGGTGAGATGCTTCATTTTGGAAGTTGCTTGAGAGTTTGCCACCTATCAAAAGTTGCCCCCAACACTGCGCTCCAAGTGTTTATTATAAAGATTTCACACAATAGATCATTTCAGCAATGATATCCGTCCTTTAAAAAAAATGATATTTGTCCCCATGGTTTGAAAATGTGCACTCACTCTTTCCCTCTACTTTCATTGACAACTGTATTTTTAATCATATATAAATAGTGAAAATTAAATCAAACAATTATTTATATATGATTATTTTATTTTGAATAGTTATATAAATTCTTCGGTCACATTAATATTTTACTAGATTTTGATGATTAATTTTTTTATTTAGATTTTGTATTATATAATGTAATTTGTTATATTTTTTCTCTTCATATTTTAATAAAAAAATATTCATTCCCATTTGTTATATTTTTTCATACTTTTCATGTTCCTAAAATAAAATATTTAATAAATTATTTAAATCAGGAAAGAGACAACCATAAAAATACATTCAAATTAAAATTATTATAACAAAAAATATAATTTCACCATAATAATTTAGATATTAATGCGGCTTTAGGTAAATTGTTCATCCCGTAAATTAAGTGCAAATTTCTACTTGGTTTTATAAAAAAAAAAACATCATTATGTGATATATTTTATATATAATTTTTATTTTAATATATTGGTACATACATATCAACGTCTAAAAGAAATTTAAAATTTGTCCAAGTAGAAAAAAATCATGAATAATTTATTTAAGTGAGAAGATAATAAATAAACAAATAATTATTTGCTTAAAAAATAATTTTAGACACTAATTTTATGTCGAGAAAATAATATTAATTATGTTGATTTAATTTGATTTTTGTTATGTAATTAACTATATATTAATTGTGAAAAAGAAATTTTAACTTTGATTGTACAAAAATCTTTAGTAAAAAAGTTTATTCTTGTGAATTCAGTGTAAAATTTTTCTACTTGTTTTTATATAAAAAAATATATATTCAATCATGTGTGTTATATTTTATATGACAAGTTAAGTGTAAATTTCTTTTGATACTTTCATGAAAAATATTCATCCCCGTTTGTTATAATTTTTTCATACTTTCTATGTTCATAAAATAAAACATTAAAAAAAATATTAAATAAGTAAAGAAACAGCCGTAAAAATTACATTAAAATTTAAATTATTATAATAAAAAATATATAATTTCAACTTAATAATTTAAATATTAAGGTGACTTTAGGTAACTTGTTCATCCCCATGAATTAAGTTAAAATTTATACTTGCTTTAAAAAGAAAAAAAACTATTCATCCCTATGTGTTATATTTTATATATAATTTTTATTTTAATATATAACATATAAAAATCAATGTAAAAAAAAAATTAAAATTTGTCCAAGTACAAGAAAAACATGAATAATTTATTCAAGTGAGAAGATAATAAATAAAAAAATGGATAATTATTTGCTTAAAGATTAATTTTAGACACTAATTTTGCGTGAAAAAAATATTAGTAATTATGTTTTATTTGATTTGATTTTTTATATGCAATTAAATATATATTAATTATGTAAAAAAATTAATTTTGATTGACAATAAAAAATCTTTAGTAAAAAAGTTTATCCCATGAATTCAGTTTAAATTTTCCGATTTGTTTTTATAAAAAATATTCATTCCTGTGTGTTATATTTTACATATTTTATATGATAAGTCTAAATTTTTCTTCACACTTTCATGAAAAATATTTATCCCTGTTTGTCATATTTTTTCATCGTAAAATAAAATATTCAATAAATTATTTAAATCAAGAAAGAGACAACCATAAAAAATACATTTAAATTAAAATTATTACATTAAAATAATATATTTTCACCTAATAAAATATTAATGTGATTTCTGGTAAATTGTTCATTCCTGTGAATTAAGTATAAATTTTCTACTTACTTTTATAAAAAAACAAATTAAACCCTTCATGTTAAATTTTATATATAACTTTTATTTTAATGTTTTGGCATATACATATCAAAGTATAAAAGAAAATTAAAATTTATCTAGCTAGAAGAAAATCTTGAATAATTTATTTAATTGAGAAGATAATAAATAAAAATGAATAATTATTTGCTTAAAGTTTAATTTTTGACACTAATTTTGCGTAGAGAAAATAATATTGATTATGTTGATTTTAATTTGGTTTTTGTTATGTAATTAAATATATATTAATTATGTAGAAAAATTTAATTTTGATTGAACAAAAATTTTTAGTAAAAAAGTTTATTGCCGTGAACTCATTGTAAATTTTCCTACTTATTTTTATAAAAAAAAATGTTCATTTCGTGTGTTATATTTTATATATTAAGTTAAGTCTAAATTTATCTTGATACTTTCATGAAAAATATTCATCCCTATTTGTTATATTTTTTTATACTTTTTTTGTTCGTAAAATAAAACATTCAAAAAATTATGTAAATCAAGAAAGAGACTGTCATAAAAAAATACATTATAATTAAAATTATTATAATAAAAAATATAATTTCATCATAATAATTTAAGTGACTTTAGGTAAATTGTTCATCCCTTTGAATTAAGGTGAAAATTTCTACTTGATTTTACAAGAAAAAAAATATTCATCCCTATCTATTATATTTTATATATGATTTTTATTTTAAAATATTGATATGTACATATCAATGTATAAAAGAAACTTAAAATTTGTCCAGATAGAAGAAAATCATGAATAATTTATTTAAGTGTGAATATAATTAAAAAATTAATAAATATTTGCTTAAAAATTAATTTTAGACACTAATTTTGCGTGGAGAAAATAATAGTGATTATGTTAATTTCATTTCATTTTTGTTATGTACTTAAATAGATATTAATTATGTAAAACAAATTTTAATTTTGATTAAAAAAATGTTTAGTAAAAAAGTTTATCCATTGAATTTAGTGTTAATTTTCCTACCTGTTTTTATAAAAAATGTTCATCCTATGTGTTATATATAATAATTTAAGTTTGAATTTATATTCATACTTTTATTAAAAATATTTATCCCGTGTGTTATAAATGTAAACATTATTTTTATACTAAATCTAATTTATTTGTAGTAAACATTTTTTTGAATTTCATATATCTTCAAGTGAATAGTGAATTTTTTTAATGTAATTGACAAATTGACATAAAAAAATACAAAAATGCTCCTGTTTTGAACGGAAAAATATTTTCTTTTGAGATCCCAACAAAAGAATACAAAAATGCCCCCATTTTTGGCAAGAAATTATTTCTTTTTTGAGACCCATCACTATTACTTTTTTATATATAAAAATTATTTTATTTTGTACTTGATTGTGTACATAATTTCATAACTAATTCTTTATAGTTTCCTATACATATTCTATATATAAAAAAAATTAGTAATTAACTTTACAAGTGCACTAATCCAAAATAAGTGTAAAATTTTATACTTATTTTTATAAAAAAAATAAAAAAATTAAGCCCTTCGTGTTAAATTTTATATATAACTTTTATTTTAATGTTTTGGCATATACATACATATCAAAGTATAAAAGAAAATTAAAATTTATCCGGCTAGAAGAAAATCCTGAATAATTTATTTAATTGAGAAGATAATAAATAAAAAATGAATAATTATTTGCTTAAAAATTAAATTTTTACACTAATTTTGCATAGAGAAAATAATAGTAATTGTGTTGATTTTAATTTTGTTTTTGTTATGTAATTAAATATATATTAATTAAGCAAAAGAAATTTAATTTTCATTGAACAAAAATTTTTAGTAAAAAAGTTTATTACCTTGAACTCAGTATAAAATTTCCTTCAATATAATTTTTCCTACTTATTTTTATAAAATATGTTCATCCCGTATGTTATATTTTATCTTGATACTTTCTTGAAAAATATATTTAATTTTTAGCAACAAATGTCAATCAAATTAAAATTCATAACATATTTTAATTACATTCAAATGTCAATCATATTTAAATTTTTGGCAAATTAAAAAAAATATTATTTTAAACCGTGCAATTATTAATATTAGAAAATTAAATTATAAATAAATTTGAATCATAATTAAATATAATAAAATTTATTATAATTGCAATTCATATTAAATGATGACTGAAATTAAGTTCCATGTTGATGCATGTTATGATTAAAATGGAACCAAAATTAATTATCATTAAATTTTCTAAATAAATAATATTTATAAAGATTTGTATTTATATTAATTGATTCATTAAAATGTATAACGTAATTACTTATTTAGCCTTAAAAAAAAGGGGAAACATAAAATTATAATATTATCCATGCCAGCTACTTTTATAATTATAAAGATATTTGAAGTGATGATTTGTTAATTATTAATTAATTAATTAATTCTACACAATTTGTTACAAGGAAGAGGACATGGCCGTTCTTTTGCTTATTTAATTTCTTGTAATTCCCGATAATTACTTAATTACTCAGTTTGAATGAGAGTTGGGTACGTGAAATGGGCCAAAAAGTTGGGCTGGGGAGAGAGTTTGGGCCAGAGCAGAATGGTAGGTAAACCCTAGGAATAGGAATAGGAATAGGGAAGGGAAGCATGTGATATGAGGCGGGGCGGCGGAGGCGCAGAGAGAGGTTTTATTAGGTTAAGGAAAGGAACTACTAATTTGTGTTGTGTTAGAAGAGCAGGAGCAAGAACAAGAGAGAAAGGGTTGTGTTTTGTGATTGTTATTGATTGATTGCGGTTACAGGCAGAAGAGAAGAGAGATGAGAGGAAGGAGCTATAGTCCATCGCCTCCTCCGCGTTATAGCAGAAGAGGAGGAGGAGGAGGAGGAGGAGGAGGGAGGAGTCCCAGCCCTAGGGGCCGCTATCCTCCCCGTCCCAGACAACAAGATCTTCCTACCAGCCTTCTTGTTCGTAACCTACGCCATGACTGTAGGTACGCACGCACGCACGAGCCTCTCTTTCCCTTTCTTTTACTTTTTACCCTATATCATTCACTCATTCCAATGAACGAATGATACGATTTTGTTTGCAGGCCCGAGGATCTTCGCAGACCTTTTGGTCAATTTGGTCCTCTCAAGGACATTTACCTCCCTAAGGATTACTACACTGGGTGAGTCACTCACCTTGCCTCTCTCTTATTTCCCTCCCACTCTTCTGTGTGCATCCACTATCATCTTTTTAAACAATACAAAATTTGGATTCCATTAGGGTCTGTCTTTTCTTTGAGACTGCTACTATTGTAATAGCCAGTTTCTTAGGTTTAGCAGTGATTTAGAGTTTTGAAGACATCAATCAATCAAGTAAGTAGAAGATGTTATTGGTAGTGAAGAATTCTTATGAAGATGTTCCAAGTCATGAAGATTTTCCACTCATCTTTAAACTGACACAAAGGTCAGCAGCCTAGTGCTTGCTTGCTTGCTTTATTATCCATATCATTGGGGCACCTAAACTGCGCACGCTTCTCATTACCAATTTCCTCTCTAATTCACCCTACTGCTCCCTCTTCTCATTCTGCTTTTGCATTTTCCTTCTCTTTGCAGAGAACCCCGTGGCTTTGGTTTTGTCCAATATGTTGATCCCGCGGATGCTGCTGACGCTAAATATCATATGGATGGTCAAATTCTTCTTGGTCGGGAGCTCACTGTTGTCTTTGCTGAGGAGAATAGAAAGAAGCCAACTGAGATGAGGTCAAGAGAGAGAAGGTACTAGCATTTTCCTCTTTATCTACTTTTGTTGCCAATTACTCCCGGAGGGAGTATGTATTTGATTTTGACTAAATTACTTTGGGAGTGGCGACGCTTTCACTTCTGTCTTCTGATCTATTTGCACATAATCACATTTATCCCGAACACTGTTTAGGTTCTGTCAGCATATATATATCTTAAATGTTTTTATTTGTGTTAACATTTCATGCTAATTTGTCCAAAATGACTTTAAAGGTCCATATGTGAATGAAATGCCCACCTGAAATTTGCTCTTTGGAAAGTATTGCAGATATTGTTGGTGCTACTGCCCCTTTGTTCCCTAATGTTTGGCATTTTTACCATTTTCCTCAAAGGGTTCTCGAAAAAATAAAATAATTGCTTTTTTTGACCTTGTTCTAATTACTAAATCATACTGCGTTAAGCTTCATTATGGCAGCTAAGAGGTCAGGTGAAATTCTGATCGTCTATTTTTTATGTCTCTTCATAGGGGTCGGTTTTATGATCGAAGAAGGTCTCCTCCTCGTTACTCTCGTTCACCCCGCTACTCTCAATCTCCACCACCACGCCATAGATCTCGTTCTCGCAGTCGTGACTATTATTCCCCTCCTCCTAAACGAAGGGAGTATTCAAGGTATTTGGCCTGTAATAATTAATCTGCATGTAATTATTTTAAACAATGCCATTCCTTTTGATCTGGTTCTTATTTAACACACATAGTCCAATGATGTTAAATGTTTATAATTTAGGCCAGTGCACTCTGTTGTGTGGTATTTGTGTTAAGGGTTTGTCCCATGGACTACGGTTATGGATGTGATTATTTCTGGCCAAAAATATGTGGTTGAAGTTTGATTAGGTTCTTGTCAATAAGGCCTTTGTTGCAATAACCAGCTGATCTGGGTGGTAAAGACCAATAGAATTGTTTGATGCATTGCCTGTTTTGTAGATCTGTCTCCCCTGAGGATAGAAGGTATAGTCGAGAAAGATCATATTCGCAGCATAGTAGAGAGAGGTCATACTCACGCTCTCCACCTTATAATGGGGGCTCAAGGAGCCGTAGTCAGAGTCCAGCAAAGGGCATGGGCCGGAGCAGAAGTCCAAGTCCCAACCGAGATGTAAGGGAACCAGCCCGTGCTAGGTCCCCCAGTCAGTGAGAATGGGAGAAGATTTGTTTGTCTTGGACTATTAGATGCTGGATTTTGTCTGAATATTGGGTAGATTACTTCTGTTTATTGTTCTCTGAACTCTGATACATTGGAGTTGGATTTTAATTTGTGGTTTTATATATCAGAGATGTTTGTTGCTTGAATTAAACATCGTAGTAAGTCTAGCCCTAGTTGGATTTTGATTTTGAAATTTATTACTATTTTTCATCCAGTTTTAGTTGGATATTGATATAGACTTTCCTGGTATTTTCTGTTTGTATGTTTTGGTCCTTTGTTGTCTTTAAATGCGGCTGATGGGAAGTTGTGTCGTCAAATCATTATTGTTTTAAAGAGTATTGATTAACACTTATTAGTGGATACTAAGTCTAATAGGCAGGTAACCTTGGAACCCGGATACACAAATACTATTCTCTTTGTCCCAATACGGAGGAAGAATGAGAACATGAACAGTGGACAAAAACCTCACGTTGCGCAACCAGCTTCCAAGTTGCTCTTGGTTGTCTGAGAGAATACTTTTGAACGCCCCTATTTTATAGACCTGACCTCAATAGTCTCGTTGGCGGTGGTGGCGACAGTAACGGTGATGACAGTCATGTTGGTGGCGACGGAGGTGGTCATGACAGTTATGGTGGTGACTGTGGCGGTGATAGTCATGACGGTGATGGTGATCATGAAGGTGTTTGAGATATTTTAAGACGTGATAATTAAAATCTTAGAGATTTGATTTTCTGTTTGGTAAATCTTTTAGAGATTTTATAGTTATATACGGTTTTAATTTGAATTTAAAATATTTTTAATCTAGGTCTTCTATTTTAATCCAACGATTGAGATTAACCATTCTCATTTTTACATAAAATACTCATTCTCATATATATATATATATATATATATATATATATAAGCTGAAGTTCATCTCTATCCAAAAAAAAGTTCAAACAGTTTTGTTAAAGTAAAGATCTTTTTATCGTGGAATGGTTACTAAAAAAGTGGTATCGTGTCATAGTTGAATTTTTTTTCCTGTCATTTTCTATACATTTTGTACGAACCCTATTTTTTTAAATAAGTTGGGATCAAAGGTTTTCTAAGAGTTCATTTATCTAGGTGTCATTGTTTTGGCGTGTAGGCATTTCTTTCCCACATTGTGAGAAACTAAGCATAAAAGATTTTTATTTATTTCTTATTTTTTGTTGATTTCAAATTAATTTGATATAGAATTAAGTATTAAAAGGGGTTTGATTATATCACTCTAAGTCTATTAATTTTTTCCTACTGGACAATTTGAATGTAAATATAAATTACATCTTTAACTTAATTGATGCGGAGTTGTTTAAGTTTAATAAGTGATTTTATGTTTGAGTCTTAGGTAATATTTTGAGGGAAGTTGTGTTGTCTATAGTAATATTATTTGGCTTGAGAATGGTTCTTTTTTTTTTTTTTAAATATACTTGTGGTCTATACAAAATGATTACATATTTCATATAAAAACTTGAATAAATATAAATAATCATCATGAAATAATAGTGTCCTAACATATTAAATATATGTGTAAAATCACAAAATAATTATTAGTATGCAAAATTAAATTTAAAGTAATAATTATATAAATATTTAAAATAATTTAAATGAAAGAATTTAGATAATTTTAAAATTTAATCACTACTTATATTAGTATGCAAAATTAAATTTAAAGTAATAATTATATAAATATTTAAAATAATTTAAATGAAAGATTCACATTAGATTTTTCTATTAAATAAATTATTTTTATGTAAATAATGTCATAAATTATTATTAACATTTATATTATGCATTTCTAAATTGGAAAATGAGATAATTTATTTTTTAATAAAACAAAGTTTCTTATGAATTTTTAATTTATTTATCTAATAAAAATATAATGGTGTATTCATTCTTACATTTTCATTTTAAAATCTTTAATATAGATGATGTAGTAGTTGAAAAATAATAAATATATCATATCAAATTATCTTATGAGTGTGTGGGCACGTTTGTGTGCATGTGGGTGTGTTTTTAAAATTTATTTAAATTTAAAAATATATTTTTGTATAATAAACTTTAGTTATATAAAATAAATATATATTATGTATAATGCACGGACTAAAATATTTTTGAAAGAAAATACTGCGTACTAAAATACTATTTTTTTTTTTAATTTCAGAACCTTAAATGGTAGTAATTTAATAATCTTTTAATAGAAAAAAGAAACATATTCAAAGGTTAAATAGATTAAGATTAGGGTATATTTGCTTGTTGTTGTCTTCTCAGAAGAGGGGCGGATCGGGTAGTGACCCGTCTGGACTGGTAAACAAACCAAACCCTGCACGTCTCTCGTCGGAAGTATCCATTCCATTCCCACAGTACAGTACTCACCACACCACACTACACTGTTACTCTTCTTCAATCCTTTCCTTACTATCTTTTCTTTGATTTATCTATCAATATTCAATACTCACTCACTCGCCTTGCATCTTCCCGGCCTTTTCGACTCTCTTCCGCTTACTTCCAGGTACTCACTTTGTTTTCTTCATCATTCATCGATTCATTCATAATTGCTTTCATAAATTGCTTTGAATCACAATATCTTTCTCCTCTCCCAATTTTCGATCTGATGCTTTCAACTTCGGCATCTCTACGTTATTTCACTTCTTGCTTCATTCGATAAACTTTATCTTTAGGGACGGAGCAATGTATCCGAATTCGTTTTTCTGTATTCAGTTCCAACATCACACACTTATTATATCTGAATCCAGCCTCATCCCTCTGATTTTCAAATAATTTCTCTTGTTTGTAGTGATCACAATTTGTTTCGCATTTGGCTTCAAACATTAATAGTGTTTTGCAAACTCCTAAACCTAAACATTTGCGATATATTAGTTTGCTGTATTTACATATTTAACACAACTGAATTTCTTCTCTATTTTCGTCCTCCCCCCTTTTTCCCGGATGTATTTGCATGTGGGTATTTTAATATAAAGAGGGGCTGGATATCTGTTTTCCTGTCTGTTGTGTGCTGGCAGAGTTCATTGATTTGTTTTGGATTACAGGAACTGATGGGGAAGAAAGTCAGAAAGAAGAGTCGAGGTTCTGCCAAGGAGAAGGGGGTTGCTACCCATTTGCCAAAAGAGGCTATGGAATCATCCAACCCAACTGTCTCTGTTGATGAGGCGGTTTTGGTTGCAAATGAGACAAATTCTTGCCCTCATCTTGTAAAAGGTGTTAATTTAAACAGATTGTCCACTAAGATTGGGTCTTCTGGATCCATAATAAGGTGTGAAGATTGTAGGGAAGGTGCGACTGATAGAAGGAGTGGTAAAGGAAAAGGTAAACATGGGAAGAAAAAAGGTGGTGCATCATTAGATTCAAAATCTGAGTCAAAGTCTATATGGGTTTGCTTGGAGTGTGGTCAATATACCTGTGGAGGCGTGGGGCTACCAATAACCCCTCACTGCCATGTGGTAGGGCATGCGAGGAAAAATCGGCACCCCTTGGTGGTTCATTTTGATAAGCCTCAACTGTGTTGGTGTTTTCCTTGCAACATGCTTATTCAAGTTGATAAAATTGAAAAAACTGATGAATCGAGTCATCTTCTATCTGATGCTGTGAAATTGTTGAAAGGACGATCACAAGAAAAATCCTCAGTGGATATTGAGGATGTTTCCATTGGGGATGGCAGTATTACTTCAGAAATTAAGTCAAGAGCTATGTTCACAAATGATTCATATGGACAAGGTGGTTATGTAGTTAGAGGTATGATTAATCTTGGGAATACTTGCTTCTTCAATTCAATCATGCAAAATCTGCTAGCTATGAATAGATTGCGGGACAACTTTCTAAAGTTAGATGCTCCTGTTGGGCCACTTATTAGTTCCTTGAAGAAGCTTTTCACTGAAACAAACCCTGAATCAGGATTGAAAAATGTTATAAATCCTAGATCTTTTTTTGGCTGTGTCTGTTCTAAGTCTCCCCAATTTCGAGGATATCAGCAGCATGACAGTCACGAATTGCTCCGTTGTTTACTGGATGGGTTAAGTACCGAAGAACTAGCTGGAAGGAAACAGAATGGTTCTCCCAAGAGCGATGGGACCTCTTCCAATACTTTAGTTGATGCTTTATTTGGGGGTCAGATTTCTAGTACTGTATGTTGCATAGAATGTGGGCATTTCTCGACAGTGTATGAACCTTTTTTAGATATTTCACTGCCTGTTCCAACTAAGAAACCTCCACCTCGCAAGGCCCAACAAGTACCTCGAACCAAAAAAGCTAAACTTCCACCAAAAAAAGGTGGAAAGACTCGAGTTAAAGTTAACAGGGATACTGATCCCTTACCTGTTCAAACTCAATCAAACCAATTATCCAGCCAAGAATCATCTTGTCCTGATCAGTCTGTCATATCAGTTACTGGAGAGATGGGGACTTGTTCTGGTTATTCTACATTATTAGGTTCTGAAGAAATAAAAAATGTAGCTGATAAAGAGGACTTGTCTTCACCTAATTTGGTTACTGCTGGAGAGTCTCAACATATGCAAGTGCTTGACAATGGTGCAATGAAAACGTCAGACGATTTTACATGGTTGGATTATGTGGAAGCTGGAACCATGATAGATGAATGTGATTTCATTTCCCAAAAGGAGGATGCACCAGAGGTACAGGATACTGAGAGCAAAGATGAATGTTTAAATGAATTCCATGGACAGGCCAGCTGTGAATCTAGCAGTCCTGTTTGTTTCCTTAAGGAGGATCAAAAACTAAGTCCCAAATTTTCTTCAGCAAATGGGTGGGAAGACGAGGTTCCATTACAAGTTCAAGGTTCAGAAGTGCTGTTACTTCCTTACAAAGAAGAAAGTTCCTCTGCTTCTGAGATCATTGGAGGAGATGGCGGGGCCTCCTCATCTGTTTTGGGTGGTGGTCAAGAAGAATTGGAGTTTGATGGCTTTGGTGACTTATTCAATGAGCCTGAAGTTGTTGCTGGGCCTGCTCCTAGACCATCTTCATGTAGTGAGGTTATGGAAGCTGGTTTTATCATTGGAAGTAATAGTGAGTCTGATCCAGATGAAGTAGATGATACAGATTCTCCTGTCTCTGTAGAGAGTTGCTTGGCACATTTTATAAAACCCGAGCTTCTCTCAGATGAAAATGCTTGGCATTGTGAGAACTGTTCAAAAGTTCTCCAACGACAAAAGATGGAAGAGAAAAAGCAGGCGAGAGCTGTATCTGATGGAAATGAGACTGGAATTCATGATGAATCACGACATGCAGTTAACTCTTGTTCTGTTAAAGTCAGAACCATTGGAAATGGGGACATAAAAAATGACCAAAATGTAGAAAGTTTGGTTGATAAACACGACACCAAGCTTGAAAATGGTCAAAGAGATGAGCTTAGTTTAATTGTTAATGAAAGGGATAGTGGATCATTTATGGAAGATACACATAATGATGAATTACAGTCTTCAAGTTTTCATAATGCTTGCAATGAAGAAAGCTGCAGTCATTTAGCTGCTGATTCTTGTATTACTGAAAATGTCCAAAAAAGAGATTCTCCGATGATAGATAATGATAACAATGACTCAGAAGAGGCTGAATCCAAAAGTGTGAAAGTGAAGAGGGATGCAACTAAGAGGGTCCTCATTTATAAAGCTCCGCCTGTCTTGACCATTCATTTGAAGAGATTCAGCCAAGATGCCCGTGGTCGCTTAAGTAAATTAAATGGCCATGTCAATTTCAGAGAAACAATAGATATTAGACCATATATTGATCCCAGGTAATTTGTTACTTTGCTAGATCCTGTTTGAAGTTCGAACAATTAGTGCTTAATGCTTCTCTATAAAGCATAGACACTCCTTCAGAATGGCATATCAGCATGTCGAACACTATTCAGACACTGACACTTTTCAGACACACCTTGATCACGTGTCAAACATCCCTTTACTGTGTCGCAAATAAAAAACAATTTATTTTCGGCTCAGATACCTCTTGAACACTGGCTGGCTAAGAGAGTGAGCCAACACCTATTCTTGACTAGACACTTATCATACACTCCTATTATAAAGAAAGTATAATTTTTAAAAAAGTCAACTAATATTAATATTAATATTATAAAGAGTAAATTATACGGACACCCCCTGAGGTTTGCCTTTATTACACCCGTCACCCCTCCATTTTTGAACCTTACAGAAAACCTCCTAATATTTGGATTTTCGTTACACCGACCCCCCCTCTTAGGTTTTAAAAATATTACACTTACCCGCCCTTTAGGAGTGTTCAAAGTAATGTAAAAAAATAGAGGGGTACTAGGTGTAATAAGAGCAAATCTCAGGAGGATCCGTGTAATTTACTCTATTATAAATAATAGAAAATTATTTAAAAAATTGAAATCATTTAAAATATGAAACACAGAATCCTTTCTTCCATTGAATGCAAACATCTTTGCACACAAAACCCTGTTTTTGTCTTGGTTGTCAGTCGCCGCTCTACTCCAGCATGGTGATTGCCGGCGTCAGTCACCATTGGTTTTTGTTGTTGCCAGCTGCACCTCAGGCATCTGTGGTTGTTGGTGATGCTCCTCCAGCATCGTGGTTGCCTGACATCTATGTTTTTGTCCTTTGCCCTTGTTTTCATCCTTGTCCGATGTAGTTTTCATCCATCTTAAGTATTCTTTGTGATGGTCGTTGTCATATGAAAATTGTAAAGCTTTAAAACTGTTTTTAGAAGCTAAATATATAAATCTTAATTCTCAATTTAGATTTTAGTTGGTGTTTCATAGATGTTTGTACACGTTTGCTTTTATATCATATATTTACCCTATTATCTTTAATTCAGTTTTTTTTTTCTTTTTTCTTTTTTCAAGTGTTAAGGATTGTCTTTTAATTTTATTACAAGAAATATTTTGGACATAATTTCACTTCATTGCAATTGCAAACAGTTTGGATTTGTAAATGCAGTTTTGATTGTATATATCTACTGGCATGTAATTCACTCCCAATTCTATCCAAGCAGGTGCATAAATGAAGAGAAGTATGAATACCACTTGGTTGGTTTAGTGGAGCACTCCGGAACTATGAGAGGGGGTCACTATGTTGCCTATGTGAGAGGGGGCCAGAGGAACAGTGGGAAGGTTGATAAAGAGAATGAGGGTTCCACATGGTATCAGGCAAGTGATGCATATGTGCGTGAAGTTTCCCTTGATGAAGTTCTTCGCTGTGAGGCATACATTTTATTCTACGAAAAAATTTGAGTGGAACGTCTACTTTATACGTATTTATATTCGAGGTAGATATAGAGGTTTACTAAATTTATTGAGAGGAAGGGAGATAAATCATTGCGGGTGAGTGTAAAAGCAATTACCGTATATTGTATACCATTTTTTCGACATGTGATGACGTGTTGAATGTACAATGCGATGTCATACAATCAAAAGTCAGTTTTCTTTTGGTGCTTACTGTCAAAGCAAATTTAAGCTATTGAGCTGTTTAAAATAGTGAACCCCCTCCCCCGGGCATTCTGTTCAAGTTCGTTGTAAAAATGGTTATTCTCTCTCCTTTCCTTTTTACAAGACATTGTTTTGAAATATTAAAATTTTATTACTATTTTTTTATCTTCATGTATTAACTATTTAAGGGTAATTTTAGAAAAATATTACAATTACAAATAAATTTAATATTAATAACTAAATTAATCAACTATTTTAATATACATAAATTAGTTATCAATATTTTATAAATAGGGACGGAAGGAATATTTTAATTTAATCAGTAATATTATTTAATATTATGATAAATTTATTTATGCAATAAAATTTTAGACCTTATAGTTCGCATATAAAAACAGAATTAAGACTTTCTATGGCAATATTTGAGTTACGGATTTTTTTTCTCTACGCTTCTGAAAAAGATTTTGAAATTTTTATTTTATATAAGCTCAAACGCTGGGTTTGAAAAGAAAAAAAGACCAATGTAAATTCGGAAATTTTACATATACTGGTGGTTAAAAATAAATGAACATGATGATTGTATATAAGAGAAATGCTAGCATTTATCTTGTATATAATTATTGATATATAGTTAATAATGTTATAAGATTATTGAAATGTTTAATGGTTGTTAACTTTGCTTTACAAATGGCTAATAATGTCCTAAGGTTATTGACTATTTTATGTGATTAATTACATGTATAAATATGATTAATTTTGCATCACAAGTGATTAAGTACATATGTCAATATAATTAACTTTGCCTTATAGTTAATATTAAATGAACATGATTATATCAATTACCAATGTGGTTAACAATGTCATAAAATTATTAAAATGTCTAATGATAGTTAATTTTGTTTCACAATTGATTAATAATGTCATAAGATTATTGAAAGGGTAAAATATGTTTGGTCCCTATACTTTCACTAAAAATTGGTTTTAGTCCTTATACTTTCAAATCAAACATTTTGGTCCTCAAACTTTAAAAAACATGTGGATTTAGTCTCTTTCCTTTATTGATATTAGTGATGTTAAAGAACTAAATTCACATGTTTTTCAAAGTTGGAGAACTAAAATGGTCGATTTAAAAGTATAGGGACTAAAATCAATATTTAGTAAAAGTTTATGGACTAAAAACATATTTTATCCTTATTGAAATGTTTAATAATAATTAACCACTTGTAAAATAAAATTAACTATATTTATATAGATGTTTAACCACTTATGTTGGGTGAACATCGAATATATTATTTCTAAGTGTACCATAATCTTATACTTGACAAGGGTGGTTATGTGTGAGTATCGAGAATCAATACTCACACAGGTTTACTAAGGGTCTGTTTGGTTTGAGAAAACATTTTTTATTTTCATTTTCTATTTTCATGGTCAATTTTTTAGATTTAGAAAATGTGTTTAGTTTGAATTCTTGTTTTCTGTTTTTAGAAAATGAAAATATTAAAAATATGTTTAGTTTAACCATTTTCAATTATAAAATGTGTTTTTATATAAAATTACAAATAAATTTTGAATAATAAAATATATTTATATCTTTATAAATGAACATAATTATTTAAAAAAATATACATATTAAATTCTTTAGATTTCATTTTATTTTAACCTATTTATCAAATACCTACATAATTATCTATTATTAATACGATGTATCATACCTTTTTTGGTTAAATTAATTTTTTTTTTGTAAAAAAAGGATAATATATTTTTTTACTAGAGATAATTATGTTCAAGACGTTCATAGAGAGTTAGTTCTCCCAACAATCTTTTATAGGATACCTTGATTAAAAAGAATAAAATATTAGAATCAGTGTTGATTTATCATATTGTTAGGATAATAAATCTATAATCTTCATACTAATAATTTAATTTTTTATCAAATAAAAGTTATACTAATAAAATTTAATCTACTATTAATTGTTATATGTATTTAATATATTAATCTTATATATTATGAGTAGTTTTTATAAAAAAAAATTTGAAGGATTTATAAATATTTATTGTGCGAGGGTATAATTATATCGTCTTTAATTAATAAAAGCGAAGTAGTTATAAGAGAATTAGAGAAACACATATATAGAGATTTAATTGATAGGAAAATGACCAATAATTTGCAAATTAGCATGGTTCGCACTAAGACTGGCTTTAAATTTTATAATCAATCTAACGTGTTACTTTGTCTGCCATCAAATTAAAGTTCCAACTAACATCACAATATTGTATTTAAATTTCTTTAAAAGGAAGAATTATTGCTTTAGTTTGTCTTTTAAATATTACTTTGTTATTTAACGTCATCACTAACTACTAACTTGGGTAGTTGGGTCCTTAAGGAAAATTAACAATTGAAAAGGTCCAGCACCAATGATATATTGCTGTTTATCAACTTATGGGTAAAATATGTTTTAACTCATGTAAGTTTAGTTTCATTTAATCTTTACTGTTTGATTAATTGTTGGCTCTACTACAAGCACGTTTTCTCTAACAATATATTCAATTTAAGTTTCGAAAATTTGTAAAGACCAAAAATATAATCTACATATATTTATAAGTTAGTACTCGTAATAGAGTAATTACATATACCAATAAATAGTTTATATAATATTTGACATTGAATTAATCTCAGTTTGATATAATAAGTGACCATTCAAATCTATTAATTACTCCCTAACCAATCTTTGCTTTATATATAGAGTTAACTCAGATGCTTATAGCTTTGCACGTAAACATCAATGGTGCCGTGGTGCGTGCAGAGAAGAAAGAAAAAATGATTGAAGATACGTTTTATTTAATTTCCTCTGGCACAAACATGCGTACAGTAAATTAAATGCTTTCATATTGTTACAACAAATGAACTTTTACTGTTTTACACATGCAAGAGTTGACAGACATATTTCACGACTAGGGATCCGTGCAAGATGGATCATAGAATATGTTTGATTTTTTACCAAATTATTTAGTGGCAAGGCTTTATTTGTGGTTATTTTTTTTAGTAGAAAGCCATAATCACGGACTGCACGGCATGAATGGGTTTGACAGTGAATGCGCTAAATCCTGCCATTTTGATGACATATTCCCACTCTTTGAGTGTGCGCTCTTTGCCGAAGTTAGTGTGCGCCATCATTACCATGTCCAGCATCAATCCTACATCCTTCAACCGGTTATGCTTTTTCCCTTCTTCTTCTTCTTCGATCACCGCCTCCACAATAATAACCCTTCCATTTTCATTTTCCTTTGGAATGGCTTCCCTACACTTGTTTAAGATTTGGATGCACTCTTCGTCTGACCAATCGTGCAAAACCCACTGCATGCAATGCAATGCAAATATTTAATATATATATTCAATTGATTTTATAATTAAAATAAAAAGTATACCATAAGAAAAACAGCATCAGCTTTGGGAACACTCAGAAACATGTCGCCTGGCACATGTTGGACGGCATCGCAGTGAGGAGCCTCGGCAATGACATGAGGAAGATCAAAATTGATGGCTCGAATCCAAGGGCAAGCCTTAGCGAGGATGCGCATGGTGGTGCCGTTGCCCCCACCCACATCCACCAAGGACTTGAGGCCATCAAATGCCTCGCTGCAACTTTGAATGATGATAGGCATAACAAGGTTAGCATCACATGCCATTGCTTCATTGATGAGGTTGCTGTGGTCGAGATTTGCGGCAGCATAGTGCCACACGTCTTCACCGTGAGCCTTTGCAAAGGAGGGATTGCCATTGGCCATGACGCGAGCACTTAGACTGTGCCAAGGTGCCAGCATAACAGGACTACTCTCCAGCAAAAGTAAAGCAGCCATGCTATGTTCGCCGCTTCTCATCAAACGGCGAGACAGAGCTGTTTGAGAATATGAATACCCGTGGCTGGTGGGTATGGCTTTGAATATCTTTCGGTGCACTAGGAACCTCATTATGCGGTTAAGAAGTGAAGGATCACACCCTAGAGTTGATGATATCTCCGATACTGTCATCGGACTTCCATGCTTCTCTATAGCTTCAGCTATGCCAAGCTCAATCGCACATTTCACCACTGCCAGTTCCACAAACCCAAATATGTACTTCCAGATATCCATCTGGGCTTGTGCTTCTTCTTCTTCTTCCTCCTTCTCCCACCTAAATGGCATCACCTCTCTTTCTATTTCTCCCATCTCCTCTCCTCTCTAGTCTCTTCTCTTAATTAAGCTCTGCGATAACCTTCAAACTTGAAAGCTTCATTTATAGATCTTACTAACATATAGGTCATCGTGGGGACTCATTCCACTTGAATTATTTTAATGGAATATATCATTGTTCGATAACAGGGATGATATATAAATATTGGTGGCCCATATATGCCGATTTGGCTCGACGAGGCTTGTCAGTATTTTGATTTAAGGAAACTAATTCATGGACATCCATACCTCATATACGTCATATACAAGTGTATTGTATGCATACGGAGAGGTTATATATAATATATCACATATTTAACAAAAATTGTCCACGAGTAGAACATGGGAGTTTTCTAGTGCCCATCACATTAATTATTCAGCAATGCTATTTAGTGTGAAAATCAATCGCACAATTGTTATACGAAAATAAATATTAAAATCCTAAATTTAAATTAGGAATTTAAAATCAAAACTTTTAACAGAAATCAAAAGGGACGTGGGATTGTAAAACTTTTCATACTAAACTAAAAGAACATTTTCGCAATTATTTTTTAGCAAATTACACTAGCATTCTTTAACTTTTTTCAAATTATATATATAACATTTCTCTTTTTCTATTCCTACATTAATCTCCTTTATGTTTGAAAACATTGCATTGACATCCCCTATTATGTTACACTAACACCTTCTTAATGTTTGAAAAAATATTACATTAACATCTCTTATATATTACACTAACACCCCTTACAAGAGATGTTACTGTAATGGTTAGGAAAAATATGAAATATTTGTGTAATTTTATGAAACCTCAAGATAGTGGCTAGTATAATTTACTCATTATTTTTTCGTTTCTTTGTTAGAATGAGCATGGGTCTTTTAAATTTGAAAAATACTATTTAGTACGAATTCGTGCATGTACTAAAATTGTAAAAGTAATATAATAACAGTGATTTCTAGAAAATCTTGAATTTTAAAATATTTCAACTTATAATTTAACCAATCAAATATTAACACATTATTTGTCAAATCTTCATGCCAATATATTTTTGTGCTGTTAAGCATTGCTCTTTAAATTTTATTGTTTTGAGAAAGAGATTATTTAATTACAATTAAATGCATTCTTATTGTTTTAAAGATTTTATTTAGAAATAAAACTAACAATAATAAATTTTGAATATAAATTAAATAAATCATCGTACTTTATCATATTCATATAATATGTAAATTAATTTCAAGAGTTGGTCGAGTGGAACAAGACAGGGTCTCACAGGTTGCAGGTTTGAACCTTCACTCATCTCCGTAGGATGAGATAAATGTAAGTATCTCTACAAGCGTTCTTTGAGTCTAAAGATTTTTCCTGATTTGGACTAGAGCACCATCCACTTTCCCTAAATTGTGAATAAAAAAATATAATATGTAAATTAAGTTTTGGGCAAATTAAACTTTCAATATAGATAGAGACTCGTGAATCACTAATTAATCTACAACTAATTTTTGAGTAATTGATACAAGTATTTTGTTGTTAGGGTGAACCTGGGTAGATACTTGGTTCCAGCAAAAGCAATTTCTGGTGAGTGGAGCATGACACTAATACGATAGTCAATATAGAGGAGCTTGAGGCATCACAAAATGCAAAGACTCTGACACTCAAGTTAATGACTGAAAAGATAGGCAGGAATGAAGGATTCGACATGAACTTGAAGACGTAAGGTGCCTTATATACATGTCAAATGCATAGGAAAAGTTGTTGATAGTTACCGCAAATCATCACAAGACAAATGGGAAGAAAGTTACAATGCATGTGGAATGTATGACGAGTCGAAGTCGATTTGAGGTCTTCGATACGTTAGCCAAAGAGGTTGGCCTCCAAGGCTGGTCTTGCTTCAATGTCACTCTTGGATCCAAGACTTAAGCCAAATGTCACAAATACAAAGTGTGATGTCATGAATCCGTCCTACATCACTAACCGGTAAGGCATGAGAATTTTCAAATATATTTAGATGTAATAAAAGAGACAATATATTTATATTTCTAATAAGACAAAATAATTTGGTGCACCTAGAAGTAAAATAATTTGGATAATGTTATTTATACATCATAAGGGAGATTTACCACACAAAAAAAACACATCGTAATGGAGAAAGGTTGGAAAAGAGAGAAAAATGCACGATAAAATAGATAATGAGATGAAGAAAGTAAATGTTTGAAAATTTTTATAATTTTTTATACTTTCTCCTTTTCTTTTTAAGTGCCGGATTTTTGAAAATTTTTTATTTCTATTTATTTGTAATTTGTAAAGTTCAAGATCACATTAATTACTCTTTTATCAATTATACTCTTACTTCTCTCCTAATTTTTAATGAATTTACACATTCATTTATTGTAGAATAGAAATGAAAAGAGGGTAAAATAGAAAATCTCATAATTACTTTATTAGAATCAAGAAAATTTAATGCATTTCTTGGTTTCTACAAATAAACCTTAAACGACAGATAAAAAGAAACGGAATGAGTAATAAATGCTAACTAGTGTCTTTAAGGAAGTAAAAGAAAAAATATTTTTATTGAAATGCAAAAAGATATATTCTTTTATAATTTTAAAATGTTTTCTCATATATTCCCTCCGGCTTCGAATATAAGCAAAAAAGTGAATTTGACTTTGGATTTAAATATAAACAAATCTTAACTAATTTTAGTTTATTTAATGAGATCATCTCTAAAACACCCTTCATTTAATAGGAGTTTTAATTCCAATGTCTCTTTCTTATTTTTTATATCAAATTTTAATGAAGAACAATTTAGAAAATCAACTTATTTTTTAATTGAGATTGGAGCTATTAAATGTTGTTAATCAACTTTCTTAATTAGCATGAAATAAATTTTTTTTGCTTATATTTGGAGTCGGAGGAAGTAGTTTTTTTTTAAAAAAAAAATTCATCGTATGGTTATCAAGACCCTCTTTTTTTTATATGAAAATATTATTCAAATCATTTCTATCGACGGGGTTTGGTGCAATTATTTTACCACTACGCACAACAACCGAATCTTGCAAGTCCCGACATAGATGGACTCTCTTTAAATAAAATAATATTACATATGGTTTTATATTGATTGCATTTGGCTTGAAAGATTCACCTAATCATGTAGTAGATTTGCCATGACTATCGTGAAAAAAATGTGAGATGGCTTCCGAGCATGAATTCTTAATATTAAATGAAAGATTTTTTGAGTATTTGAGAGTGGGTTTAATAAATAATAATTATATAGCACTTTTTTTAGGAGAAAATGGTCGAATAAAAAAAATGAAAGATTTTCTTTTTGTAAAAAAAAATGAGGAATATATAGTGAATAATAAATGTATTTATTGTTATAAAAATAAACTTCAAAAATTATAATCCTAATACATTATAAAATAAGAGAAAAGAATCAATGTATTTACAGTTTAAAATAAGAGGAAAAAAAAAGACTATGCACTTTCAATATAATATAATTTTATATTGTCATTTAATCATAAATTCATCATGTATTATAAGTTTTTTGACTTTTACAATAACTACCATAAAAGTCATAGCAAGGGTGATTTATTATTAAATGACAATGTAAAATTATTTTATATTGTTAGTGCATAGTCATTAATTGCTAAAATAAAGGATTTAATTGGTATGCACTGATAGTGTAAAACTTTTTTATACTGTCAACTAATAACAAAATGTAACATTTTAAAAATGTTTGAACCTTATCCCAACTATCTTAAAAGTTACACATACCATAAATTTTAATTGATTGACAGTATAAAAACTTTCCACTGACAATGTATAGCAATCAAGCTCTAATATATATATATATATATATATATATATATATATATATATATATATATATATATATATATATATATTTGTTTTAACTAAAAACTCACTTCTAATGAGTTTTTCCCCCCCTCATAATAACTTTTAGAATTTAATAAAATAATGTTATTATAATTTTAAAATTATTATATAAGTAAAAATTATTAAAATGTAATTTTTTAGAATTTAATAAAATAGAATAATTTTTAATTGGTAAAATAAAATTATTATAATAACAAGTTAAAACCGACGCTATATTAAAATCAATTATTTTAAATATGTGTTACGATTCCAAAACCACTTCATAAAGTTGGAAAATACACTATCACATGCAACTTCACTAACATCGTTACTTCATGGAAGAACAACATTGAATTTTTTTTAAAATAAAAGAAATTGACCATTTTATAAATAAAGAGACCAATTTGAATAAATTAATTAAAAAAGGAAAAAAAAGTAATTTAACCTATATTATATTATCAATAATTTAATGTTACAATAATAAAACTAATTCTTATTGTGTACTAATTGAGAGTGAATTTTAAAATTAATAATTATATAACACTTTTTTTAAGGGAAAAAATGGCATGATTTATTAAGAGGTCGGGACTGAAAAGGCCCTCGTATCATAGTCTACATCAATACATACTTGGGATATAATTTACGATTTTAACATATTTTTTTTTCTGTGTAAAAAAAAACATACTGTTTTTTCATAATGATCATATTGATATTTAAACTTACACCTCATACATATTATTTCACCAAATTCTCACCACTAGACCGATTTTATAATGATCCACACTTTTGTTAGTTGATACACTTGTATTTTTTTATTTGCGACATTTGCTGAATGCTGACGCCAAATCAACCGAGGATTTCCTGGAAAACATGTTCTATTATTGTAATATACAATTGAGAATTTATACATATAAAAGTTTGATGCGATTGTCTACGAAATATTGACATGGTAGTTTTGTCCGCAGTCCTTCGTTAATCTTGCTTATCCCTAGTGGCCGCTGTCAATGGTTGTGATGTAATTTTAATTAATTTAAAGAATAAATTATAAATGTTTATTTTGGTCCTTAAAAATGGGACATATTTTGTTTTTAAGAAAACATAATTATTTAATTTCTCAAAATTATGAATATGTCATATTTTAATCATTAATTCCATCTATTTGATATTAATATTTTTAGAGATGAATTTAGATTATTAATAATATTATCAGAAACTAAATTAATATATGATTTACTACTTTTTTTTAAAAATAATCACTTGTCAAAAAATAAAGCATCTCACATTTATAATTTTAAAGAATTAATTTATTTTTATAAGAATGAAAGTATTCTCATATAATATTATTTTTTATTTTAATTTAAATGACAAAAGCTTCTCATTCTATTTTCATCCATAATATTTAAATTAAAGAAAGAACATGATCGTGGACAAGAGTGGTAAGGCAAGGACGCATGCAAGGCCATCTTGATATAGTTGTTTGTGTTCCTATTTCTCTTGTACGGGATATATTTAGTCCAGGGGATGTCAGAGCCAGCCAAGAAAACACATGCACAGGTTGAATGTTTGATATTAGATATCCCAAGTCGATTAGTAATATGATCAAAATAGTGTGTATATTAGTGGGAGACAATTCTCACTTTACAAGTTGATAGGGTTGAGTGAGGATTGAATTAAGCTCAAAACCTACATTTTAATATAGTATCAGAGTCTATCCTAATGATTGTTGTAGGGCCTATCGGATCACCTGCTATCGGATCACTTGCAGATGTCTAATCCTCAGCGTGAGGAGGTGTAATGGAGATCTCACGTCAACTAGTGATATGATCAAAATAATGTATATAAGTAAAATATAACTTTCACCTATATAGCCGATTTTGAATGATTGAGTTAAATCCAAAACCTCAATTCTAAGAGAAATCATAGAAGGGTTATTACGTGTCTTTACTATTTAGGAATAAAAAAATTGAATTAAGATTTTTTTAAAATTCATTAAAATATTTTCTCAAAAAAAAATCTAAAAGAAAGAATACTTTTAAATATAACCAAGGTCCGCGCTACGAAAATTAACAAATGAAAAGGTACACACCATTCAATTTTAATGGCAAACAATGTGTATGCATCGATTTGTCACCTATTATTGTTTATTATTACTCCTAATCCTAATTATAAGTAACATAGAACTAGGGATGGCAAAGCGGGTCGGACCAGACGGGCCGGCCCGCCAGCCCACTACCAATTTGGCAGGACGGGATGGGGTTTGCAGTCCGCCAACACTTTTTTTTTTAATTAATATATCTAAAATAATATAAGTTATTAGGGACTATTAATATTTTGTGATGTATTTTTGAAAGACTATTAGTGTGTAGTAAGCCTTTTTAAGATGTTATTCATGATGATGTTGAACTTGTGGTGTTAAAAGATTATTAGTTTGTGATTTATTGAAGAAAATAAAACAATATTGTATTTATTTTTAATTGTGTTCACACTTCACAGTAACAAAAATACTCTCTATTGTCCTTTTATGATACAAGTAATGCAATATCATTTTATTTATATCTTCTTTGCAATAAATTTAAAAAAAAAAAAACTGGCGGGCCAGGACATGCAGCCCGTTGCAGCCAGGAATGCCAGCCCGACCTGGCCCGTTTTTGGCGGACCACAGGCGGGTCGAGCCAAAACAGGCCGGGCCAGTCCGTTTTGCCAACCCTACATAGAACAAATCGTCAATACCAAAAAAAATAATTATTACAGTTTTTTTTAATGAATTCTACCATAAATTCAATTTTTATTCCAAAAATACTATTTACTTTAAGTGATTGTCATAATGCATAGGGAATAGAGTAAATAATAAAGTAAAGGTACAAAAGAAATTTACTTTAAAAACTAGTGATTGTTGCTTATAATTAGGACAAAAAAAAAAGTAAATTTGTTGCTTATAATTAGGACCAGGGGTAGTATTATATATATACAGTGGCGGATCTACGACCTTGGGTCGGGGGACAAATTTTAATTTTATTTAATATTTGGTGTACAACAGATAACTAATCAAATAATGATAGGATATTATATAACTTTCTAAAAATTAGATAATGATAAAATATAATATAACTCTCCCCTTGAGATAAAAAATAATATAATGTTATTAGTTATATCCTATTGACTCAACAAACAGCCAATTATTATTTTATCTTACCATATCCTATTGTTGAGTCAATTGGAAAAAAATAAGACAAAATTAAACTTTAAATTAAATATTTAAATAAAAATAATAAATACATGAAAGGAAAAAAAATAAAAGCAGAGGGTTCAAATATATAAAATTAAGGGGGACAAAATATACACATTTAATATATATATATATATATATATATATATATATATATATATATATATGTGTGTGTGTGTGTGTGTGTGTGTGTGTGTGTGTGTGTGTGTAATTTTTTAAAAGTGAAGGGGTGGAAGTGCACCCCCTAAAACATATGTGCATCCGCCATATATATATATATATATATATATATATATATATATATATATATATATATATATATATATATAATCTAATTCTTTTCTTTTGAGAATGAGATGAGCGTCGGGTTTGGCTAAAGTGGAGTTTGAAACAAGTGAGGCACCGGTGAGAAAGTGTCTTTTACCTGCTGCAACAGGTTAGTTACCGGTTTTTAACCTGCTGTAGTAGGTTAGCCATAAGGAAAAAAAATTATTTAAAAAATGAAATTATATAAAATTATTATAATAAAAATTAGAATAAAAATTTTCTCTTTTTTTTAAAAAGTGGGAACCATATGTGGTACTTGAACAAATTATGCTATATAAAATTATTATAATAAAAATTAGAATAAAAATTTTCTTTTTTTTTTAAAAAAGTGGGAACCACCGTTGGTACTTGAACAAATTACCTACTATAATAGGTTGGTTAATAGGGAAAAAAATCATTTTTTTATTAGATGAAATTATATAAAAATTATTAAAAATTATTTTTTTTTATTTTTTTTCTCCCGGTGGAACATAAGAGAAATAAAAAAATAATTTTTTTCTCCCGATTTACCAACCTATTATAGTAGGTAATTTATTCAAGTACCACTGGTAGTTCCCACTTTTTTCCGGTGGTTCCCACTTTTTTAAAAAAAGAGAAAATTTTTATTAAAATAATTTTATATAATTTCATTTTTTAAATAAAAAATATATTTTTTATTTTTTATTTTTCCTTATAGCTAACCTGCTACAGCAGGTTAAAAACCAATAACTAACCTGCTGCAGCAGGTAAGAGGCACTTTCTCACCGGTGCCTCACTTGTTCCAAACTCCACTTTAGCCAAACCCGATGAGCGCCAGCTTGGTTCATTTCCTTTTGTTTGAGCAGAGATATGGTGTGGACAGTAAGGCTGGTGAAGAGCACAGCTACACAAGCACGTGCAATACGGCTTAAAGACAAAATAGGGTGAAAAAAAAATTACAAAAGAAGAGTAGAAAAAAATATATTACCTACAGGGGTTATTTTTGGCACGTAGTAACATGAGACTCCAACTCAGTTGGGGCCTCCTATATTTTTTTTTGTTTCGTAGCAGGAGGCGCCAACTTATAGTGCACTTCCCGACCTATATAGTCTGACCACATAGGTGTATGAAATGCAGAAGACGTGGCGCCAACTTGATTGTAGCCTCCTAATGGGAGGCGCCAACTTGATTGTTGTCTCCTGTTGGGAGGCGCCAACTCATCTGGCACCTTGTGTGCTTTTTGTTCTGCCTTGATGAGACATGTCTATTTTTTTGTCCTAGGTCAGAGACCACGAGTGTCCCCCAACTCACTGGGTCAGAGACTAATCCAGCTCGCGGTGCGTAGCTGCCTCTGGCCCAAGAAAATTTTGCACATGGAGGGAATCGAACACGAGACATGTCTGTTTGCAGGACTTAAAAGATATTCGGTATTTTTTTTTCTTTTTAAGTGTATCTCAATTATTTTAAAAGTAATTTTTGGCTCCCTAAAATTTATAAAAAAATTATTTGGAAAAATAAGATCATCCTTAACTGTATAGTTCCATATATGCATAGCTTCTAGATCCCTTTCATTTGAATGTATATTCGATTCATTCATGTATCCTTCCCATTGGAAGCCTGCCAGGAGCTTCTCCTTATCCGTACCTCATATCTTTTGCACCGACGATCAGTCCTTGTCCTCGTCAGCGTCTAGGATGTTACTTGCATCACTGTTAACTTACATTATATTTTACAATATTCACAACCAAATTTAATATAAAATAAAAATAATTTTAATGCATAACCTATTTTCTCTTATAAATTAGGATTGAAAACATGTAACAATGATGTCAAAAGAAAAATGTTTGGAAAAAAGCATATAGCCATATACATTACAAAATAGGAAACACATCGTCAACATGGACAAGAAAGTAATTTTAGTGTTAATAGTGTATAAAAATTTGTTCACTTTGGATTTGATCGATTTTGATGGGTAAAAACAAAAATCAATTCAATTCAAATAAGAAATTTTAGTTTTTTACAGTTTGCGATTTTTTAGGCTATTGGTTATTTAGATTGGTAAACACCCCTAGTTAAATTGTTAGTTTTAATATTTCACAAAATTCTACAAGTTAATAAAATAAATTTGTTTATAAAACATTATACTATAGTTAAACAGACTATTCAGTTTGTAAAAAGAAGTTAGAAACAATGCCTGTCAAACATACTCTATGTAATATTCATTAATTAGTTTTTTTTTATATATTCGGGCCGGGAGACTATGTAATTGTAATATATGTACGTGCACAATTATGTGCGAATATGCCACCTGGGCGGTTGTACATTGAGGGTAAGGCCATACAAACGGCAGATTCTAAAGATCAGCCAATAAAGGACAAATAACCCAAGGATTGATTGTAACAAAAAAAAAAAAAATGGACAGGCCAAGGAAAGGGATATGGAAATATATGAGTTCGAGAAGGCATCACGGGTGACTAAGATTCTTTACAAGGAACTGAACTAGAAGACACAATTGCAAGAGACTTTGTAAGCCCCGTTCTTGCTCAAACCAAACTATGTGACGCAACGTCTTCTTTTGTGTTATAAATAAATAAATATTCCAGAACTTTGTTTATTGCATAAACTAGGTGACTAATTATAGAAGTTCCGTTGTTTCATTCGTTAGGTGTTAAAAATGAAATGCAATTTGCAGCATCAATCTTACATAAGAATATTCTATACTACCCCTAATTGCCATTGAAATGGTTGGTGTTTACACCCTATTATACAACAACCATATCTAATAGAGATTATATAGTTGATAGGCTCCTCCACATTGAGTTAGCAGCAAGATCCCAAGTGAACCACTAAGCTAAGCTAGGCTTCAGTTAAAGCTTTTTGAGAATAGAAATAGTGGGATGAGTTTATCATTTTCTTCGCTGACAGCAAAGCTTTGTTGTTCCATCAGTGGGAGCAATAGGAAACCATGTTGTGGTCGTACAAGATTTGGTGTTGTAAGGTCGGAAGTAAACGTGGTTCCCAAACAAAGAAGAGGGAGCGTGTTTCCCCAGTTGTCAAAACAAGTTGCTGATTTACATGTACAAGAGGTTGTTCACAGGCAGTCTCAAATCATTAGTCCTTGTAGCAAGCCTAAGCCACAGTTCGAGCCCACTTTTCTTAATGATGCCTATGAAATGTGCAGAAATATTTGCGCGGAATATGCCAAGACCTTTTATCTAGGTAGGTACAAATCAAATCCACTCTTTTCTTAATTTCAACATGGCTTTTTAATTTGTGTCATCTGACAGATTTCTTCTAAACAGGAACCTTGCTTATGACGGAAGAAAGACAGAAAGCTATATGGGCAATTTATGGTAAATAAAAAAAATTACTACACTAGAATTGCAAACAAATATGAGCTAGTTTAATTTGTATTGAAACGCTTCTCATCAGTTTGGTGCAGGAGGACGGATGAACTGGTTGATGGTCCTAACGCTGTGTATATGAGCTCTGCTGTTCTTGATAGGTGGGAAGATAGATTGCACGACATTTTCAATGGACAACCCTATGATATGCTTGATGCTGCTCTTACTGATACCATCTCCAAGTTTCCCTTGGATATTAAGGTCATTACCATACCAGAATTATTCACATTAGCTAGCTAGTAGTATGTCTTATGAAATGAACTCTTGTCTTGTCTTTCACTACAGCCTTTCAGGGACATGATACAAGGCATGAGAATGGATACAAGGAATGCCCGATACAACAATTTCCAAGAGTTATATCTTTACTGCTACTATGTGGCGGGAACTGTCGGCTTAATGACTGTTCCAATAATGGGCATTGCCCAGGAATCTGTCATCCCAGTTCAAAGTGTATATGATGCTGCACTATATCTGGGTGTAGGAAATCAACTCACAAACATTCTTAGAGATGTGGGGGAGGAGTAAGTTCCTTCTAATTGGTTTTCTTCCCTTCTGCTTGCTTACTATAGTATTAGTATATATGACCATACTCTTTTAATTAATTAGTGCATTAAGAGGTAGAGTGTACCTTCCCCAAGACGAACTAGCCCAGTTTGGATTATGTGACAAGGATGTTTTTTCAAGAAAGGTCAGTGAAAGATGGAGAAAGTTTATGAAATATCAGATTACAAGGGCAAGATTCTACTTCAACCGGGCAGAAGAAGGAGTTTCTCAGCTCGAAAAGGCCAGCCGTTGGCCGGTATGTACATTTTTAAAATTTGCATTATATTGGTTTACTGAAAACATAACTTTAAGGATGCAATTGTATCTGAAGAAACTTAAGTCCCTGAAAATAGCAAAGATCGATCTCATGCTGATCAACACTTTTCTTTGTATGTCTGCAGGTTTGGTCATCATTAATATTGTATCGTAAGATCTTGGATGCAATTGAAGACAACGATTACGACAATTTGACTAAACGAGCCTATGTGGGACGAGCTAAGAAATTTTTGACGTTGCCTCTAGCTTATACTAGATCTCTCTCAAATCCCAAAACGAAATTTCGTCCTTCTTTAACAAGGCCTGCCTATCTAGCAATTTTTCTGCCAAATTACTTGGCTTCCTTGTACAGACGATAGGCCTCTTCCGAAGATAATACGAATGGAATGGTTATTAACAGAAAACTTATTATTATATATGGAAAAGGAGTCTTCAGCTTGATTGACCCGGAGGAAACCCCCAGGAATCTTACCTGCTTGTTGATTGTTGTGCCATTTCTTTGGGGTTAAAAATTCCGAATGTATAAATTCATTTCTTTCTCTTTAATCCCACTCTCCCTACAGCTTAAGAAAGGGTCCTTTTGAACCAATGTGTGAATGTGTATGCTTATATATACATGTGTAGATGCGGAGAGAGCTAAGGGTCAAATCTAACGCTAAATTAATAGTTTTTATCATATAAATTTTGTTTACAAAATATTATATTAATATAAAATCATTTAATACTTCATCAATATCTATTAAAATTAATGTAATATATATTTTTAAAATGCATATATATAAATCAGAATAATTTCATTATATATTTGTAGTTGTTCAAATTTAACAAATTTTGATACAAATAATTAAATTAGTGACGGCTTTTACGGTGGATCAGTATAATAAGTGGTCCATCAAGTACCACATTTAACAGTCCTTGGATTCATCAAGGTGCATGATTTTATTATAGACTCTTCTTCATGTAAGCATCTCCTTCTTCCCCCAACTTCTCCTCCTTTGTTCACTGCCACTGCCGATATGCTTTCGCCGCCCCAACTTTCTGCTGCCGCCGCCACTTTGTTGATTGATTGGTTTCGCCTTACCAACCCTCTTCTCTTCTCTGTTTAAGCTCTTTGTCACCAAAGAGGTCATGTCCGAAAAACAAAAATAAACACCACGATTGTGAGAGAAAAAAAACGCCGGTGAAAGCAACAGTTAACGACGACGATGGCGTTGACGTTGCCTCTCCGAACTTGCAGAGGAAAGATTCGTCGGACTTCACGTTTGCAAATGAGAATGAGAAACTGCCGGTTTCTACTATATTCGTCGGACTTCTAAAAGGTTCTCCTCTGGCTTGAGCTCCAAAGTTGTGAGTAGTAAGCGCCACGGGAAGGTTGCAGTCGCGGTGGTTCAGGCGTTGGAATTAAGCTTTGTAAATTCGGAGCCCATGTATTTTTTTAATGAGTTAGCTTAGAACAGATTATTCTGTGTGTGTGCAGTGAGCACTGCAATTTTTTTTAATCTTTTTTGATGCTATATTTGTAACAACATTAAAATAAGTTTCCTTCCAAACAACATTATGAATACTAGATTGTAACTTTGGTTCTCTTGATCTTTCGTGGTCTCTCTCACTGTGTTCTTCCTCTTCCCTTCAATTTAAAAAAAAAATTGATGTTTCAATGTAATTTTTCAGAAATTTTTTATTCCTGAATTATTCTTCCTTTGATTCTTTTATAGGCACAGTGAAAATTTTACTCTCATGTTTTAATTCATGAGTTTTGATTCAATGCTTTAATTGGGTAGATTTGAAGTTGTTGATGGAGGACACTGACGTTGAACTAAGCCTCCTCCCGAATAAGTTGTGTGTGGAGTAGAAAGAAAGGAAACTTACGGAGGAGAGAAGGGGGAGAAAAAAAAAGAAAAAAGAAGAGATATGCTGCAATGTGGAAGAGTCTATAATAAAATTATGTACCTTGATGAATCCAAGGACCTTTAAAAGTGATGCTTGGTGGACCACTTATTATAGTGGTCCACCTTAGAAGTTGTCTAAATTAGTATATAATTATAATTCAACAGTTGGATTGATAAAAATCATGTAAGAATCCTTAATTATTGTGAAAAAATAAAAATATTTAATTATAACCATTCATATTACATATTTAATTATAAATGAGAAAAAAGACTATGCACTGACAATGTAAAAAAGTTTTACACCGTCATCCAATCACAACCCACCAAGTATGGTAAATTTGTTGACTTTTACAAAATTACCTTAAAAGTAATATCAACGGCGATTTATGATTGGATGACCGTGTAAAATAGTTTCAGTGTATCATCATTAAACTCATTATAAATTCCATGTGATCTTTTAAAAATATTATTTGATCTTTAATTATAAAGGAATTAAATTACATTATATTTATAATTAAATACTCCCTCCGGCTTTAAACATAAGCAAATATCAACTAATTTTAATTCATTTAATGAGACCATCTCTAAAATACCCTTCATGGGAGTTTTAATTTCAATGACTTATTCTTGATATCAAATTTTAATGAAAGTCGGTTTAAGAAAATGATTTATTTTTTAATTGAAACGGTTTTTTTTTTTTTTTTGCTTATATTTAGATCCGGAGGGAGTATGTAATATGAACTAGTTTTAACAGCAGTAGCTTCTGATTGGAAAGAAAGTAATGAAATCAATGCTCAACCTTTATGAATGTGTCCTTTGCAATCGTCAACTTCAAGGATGGATGCCATATTTCCACCGCGATAACAATAATTAGGTGCACTAAAATATGGTATTCACTGCTGTAAAAAAAAAAATGGTATTCACTTTTTGATCCTGACACAAGGCACCATAAATCAGGAATATTACTTTTTTGAAGCTTTTCAAATGCATCTAGGCAAAAGATTTGTTGAAGTATGAAGTAATTTGCAGCAAGCTTTACCACAATTTGATGACTTGAGCTACTTTAGAACATCTGAAGCAAGGGGCAATGACATACCAATAGGCCCTTGGCCTAGTGGTAGGTGGACCTGTCTATGGACAGAGTTCTTCTACCATGTTCACAAGTTCAATTACCATCTTCCCCCAAGCAAGAAAGGCAGAGCAACAATCTATCTGTTTTCAGACGTGCACTTATATATCATTTAGACTAAACTGCAGCCAGGAAGTTTAAAGGCAATTCTCTTATCTATCATTTCCCTTAACCTCTCCGCGTCCTTAAATCTCCCAACACCAACAAGAATATTGGACATAAGAACATAATCCCCACCGTGTCCTCTCTCCATCTCCAGTATTTTACTGGTCACCCTCTGACCAATTTCAACATTGTTATGAACACTACAAGCACCCAGCAGCGTCCTCCACATCACAGCATTGGCAACCTCATGAGGTACCAGTAAAGCAACCTTTTCAGCTTCTTCTAACCTCCCGGCCCTCCCCAGCATATCTATCACACAACCATAGTGCTTGATATCTGGCACAAGGTGACAATCCTTTACCATTTTAACAAAAAAATTGAGCCCCTCCTCAACCAACCCTCCATGACTACAGGCACTCAAAACACTAAGGAATGTCACATGGTTCGGCCTCAGCCCAGCCTTCTCCATGCTTTCAAAACTCTCTAGAGCTTCCCTCCCCATCCCATTCATTGCAAAACCAGAGATAGCTGAAGTCCATGATACCAAATTCTTCCTCTGATCCGGTATCTCCTGGAAGAATCTACTCAGACTGGCTATGCATCCACACTTGGCATACAAATCAATTAATGCATTTGTAATGCGTATATCAAAGGCGTTGAAGCCTCTTTTCTCTGCATAACCATGAACTGATTGACATATCTTAATACACCCAATATTTGCAATAGCCGGGAAAATGGTCAAAAGAGTAACTTCAGTAGGTTCTATACCATCAACTTGAATCATTTCCCTAAACAAAGTTAAAGCTTTGATAGGCTGATTCCTTCGTGTGTATCCATCAATAACAAGAGTCCATGACACTACACTCCGAGCAGGCATCTGATTAAACACAGAATAAGCAAGTTCAACCTCACCCGATTTAATCAAACCAGTAATAAAAACATTCCAACTAACTAAGCTTCTGTGCTGCATTTCGTAGAACACCTGTACTGCTTGAAGTAAAAGACCCGAACTTGAGTACATTTGCAACAGCCCAGTTTGCACATAGAGATGAAACTGAAAACCGACCTTGAAAACGAGGGCGTGGAGCTGAGTCCCAAAGTGGGTGCAGTTTGGGTTGGCAGAAGCGTGGCAGAGGAAGGCAAAAGAGAAGGTGTCAAGGGAAGGGTATGTCAAGAAAGTGTGGCAGTGTTGGGTGTATGTGAAGAAGTGAAGAGCTTCGTGGGGATAAGGGCCAAGGGAGTAACAACGGATGACATTGTTGAAGAGGAGTAAACAAGTAAGGGTGTTGTGAAGAGGGTAGTGGAAGAGGCCAGAGGTGATGATGTGAGAGTGGACTTGTTGGAGAGGTTGGCGTTGAGAAGGGTCTTTGAGAAGAAGGGAGAGCAAGTGCTGTGGGTGTTTGGGTTTGGGAGAGGATGGAGGATACGGGAAACGATGAGAGATGGTAGTTGTGGATATGGCTGCTTCTGCTACACTAACACAACCTGAAAGTGAAAGAGGAGGGTGCCTCAGTTTCAACTTCAAGAGTGAGAGTGACATACCAATTAATTACCAAGTCTGGTTTAACCATGCAATTCAATTGGCAACGTATGTATTCCATTCACAATATTTTTTCTTTGCCTAGTACTACTAAAATGGATTTAATTAACATTATAATTTTAATAACCTCACGAATTTTATCTTTAATTTTTAATTAATGATTATTATTATTATTATATATTTTCTTTTAAAATATACTTTCTACTAAAAAAATAAATTAAATTCAGATAAGATATTCTTCATGATAATTAAAGAATAAAGACTAAGGATTTATTTAAATAATATTTTATAAAAAAAAATAAAAGTTTAATTTGTTATATTATTCGTATAAATGTTTATTGATTATTTTTAATTGATGGACAAATGCAAATTGATTTTATAATATGAAACTTGAAAGCACAGAGACACAGCACATCTCTCATCTCTGGTCTGGAGGGTGGGATTTTGGGCCGAAACCCCGGAGTGAAGCCCAAGACTTGTTACTCAAGCGAGGAATGAAGATGTAGAGATAAAAATCCATTAACTAACTAACCATATCGAAAAGGTTAATTGAGGATGTGCACGGTTTCAACAAGTTCAATCCTTCTTGTGGGATGGCCTTCTTCTTCTTCTTCTTCTTCTTCACTATCATTCCTTTCCAAAACGAAAACGAGCGTTGGCAATGGCATAAGGCATTTAAGCCCCGCCACTACTATGGCTATGGCTATGGCTATGGGTAAAGATGTGTGGAGCAGAAGCAGGTTGCAACGTGGTAGTAGAAGGCAGCAACAAGAACAAGCTACTTACTTGGACCGCAGCGTGGACATGGAAGAGCTATTAGTGGCAATTGGGCAGACCCAGAACGAGGATGAACTGTATGCGGTGATGTCCCCCTACAGCGGGAGGCAGCTGTCTATGCGCTTCATGGTTTCCCTGCTCTCCCGCGAGCCCGATTGGCAACGCTCCCTTGCCCTTCTCGATTGGATCAACGACAAGGCCCTCTACTCTCCCTCCCTCTTCGCCTACAACGTCCTTCTCCGCAACGTCCTTCGTGCCAAGCAGTGGCACCTCGCACACGGCCTGTTCGATGAAATGCGCCAAAAGGGCCTCTCCCCCGATAGGTACACTTACTCCACCCTCATCACTTCTTTCGGCAAACACGGCTTGTTTGATTCTTCTCTCTTTTGGCTCCAGCAGATGGAGCAAGACAACGTCTCCGGCGACCTTGTCCTCTACAGTAACTTGATTGAGCTTGCCCGCAAGTTGTGCGACTATTCCAAGGCCATTTCCATTTTCACCAGATTGAAAGCCTCCACTATTGCTCCCGACCTCATTGCCTATAACTCCATGATCAATGTCTTTGGTAAAGCCAAGCTCTTCCGCGAGGCTCGCCTTCTTCTTCAAGAGATGAGGGACAATGCCGTTCAACCTGACACCGTCAGCTATTCCACTCTTCTTGCCATCTACGTTGACAACCAAAAGTTTGTTGAAGCACTCTCTCTATTCTCCCAAATGAACCAAGCCAAATGCCCTCTTGATCTCACCACATGTAACATCATGATTGATGTTTATGGCCAGCTTCACATGGCCAAGGAAGCCGACCGCCTCTTCTGGAGCATGAGGAAAATGGGGATTCAACCCAATGTGGTTAGCTATAATACGCTCTTGAGGGTTTATGGAGAGGCTGAGCTATTTGGGGAAGCCATTCATCTGTTCCGCTTGATGCAAAGTAAGGATGTACAACAGAATGTCATCACCTACAACACTATGATTAATCTTTATGGCAAGACTCTTGAGCACGAGAAGGCTACCAATCTCATTCAAGAAATGAAGAAAAGGGGTATTGAACCCAATGCCATCACTTATTCAACCATAATATCTATATGGGAGAAGGCAGGGAAACTGGACCGGGCCGCCATCTTGTTTCAGAAATTAAGGAGTTCAGGAGTTCGAATTGATGAGGTTCTTTACCAGACAATGATTGTAGCCTACGAGAGGGCTGGTTTAGTTGCTCACGCGAAGCGTCTACTTCATGAGCTCAAGCGACCGGACAACATTCCCAGGGACACTGCAATTGCAATTCTTGCCAGAGCAGGTAGAATTGAAGAGGCTACCTGGGTTTTCCGGCAGGCTTTTGATGCTGGAGAGGTCAAAGATATATCTGTGTTTGGGTGCATGATTAATCTTTTCTCTAAGAACAAAAAGTATGGCAATGTAGTTGAAGTGTTTGAGAAGATGAGAGAGGTGGGATATTTTCCTGATTCTGATGTTATTGCTCTCGTGCTGAATGCTTTTGGAAAGCTGCGTGAATTTGATAAAGCAGATGCTTTATATAGACAGATGCATGAAGAAGGGTGTGTTTTTCCAGATGAAGTTCATTTCCAGATGCTGAGTCTATATGGTGCAAGAAAAGATTTCGTGATGGTAGAGTCATTGTTTGAGAAGCTGGATTCCAATCCTAATATCAACAAGAAGGAGTTGCATCTTGTTGTTGCTAGCATTTATGAGAGAGCAGATAGACTTAATGATGCTTCCCGAATCATGAATAGGATGAATCAAAAAGCAAACACAAGTCATGGTCATGCTTAGCAGTGTGCATCTGCCTTTCCCTGTGTAACTTGTTGATGAACATTCTTTAGCCCTGTAATCAGAAAACCTCTCATATTCCCAACTGAGTGTCATGTATATATGATATTGAGCAACGACGCATATTCTGAATAGCAGCATCCTGATAATTAATCATTACAGTTCTATTCCCAGCTTATAATCTTTTATTACCATGCCCTGTTGGATTTCTTTTTAGTGTTCCCGACGGCTCTTCTTTACAGAAAGTTGAGCCGCTCTTTCTGCCCATATGTGACTGTGTTTGTTGTAAATCCGATAAGAATTTCAATTGCAGATGTAACTGAAAACAATGAATGTCCTGTGCATTGTTGTGTTTCTCTGCGAAAATCAATACTGTGCTAAGGAAAACTCTACAATGTTATTCATGTTAGAATTCATTGGTTTTGTGAGTCAAACTACTCGCGATAATTTTGATTAATTGTGGATTGGGAGGCTTTTGTTCCTCAATATGCACATGCCTGTACGTGATGCCAAACCATTTTAGCATACTTGCTTATCACCTATCTTGCAGCTTCATTTATTTATTTATTTATTTTTGATAAGCAACTTTGTTTAATTACATGATTAGTATTTGTCTAAGTATAGTTATTATAATTGATTTGCCTACATGGTAAGTAAATTTTAAAAGGTTTAACTCTAACAACTGAGTCAGTAATAGGGATGACAACTTTGTTTTTTTTGTTGGGAAGAGTCGGAGTTCTCAACATATTGACTCACTTTGACTTGTCCTGCCTAACTTGTCAAAAAAGCAAGTTAACGATGGGGTAGGGCGGTTCAACTAGCCAATCCAATTTAGTTTTTTTTTACTTTATTAATAGTTATTACATGTAATAAGAATATAGTTAATGAACCACACATGTTATTAGTATATGTATAAGGTTTATCATAAACTTGAAACTATATTATTATTTTAAAAGATGAATATAATTCACATTACTTATTTCGTGCTATAAAAAGAGGTTGAATTTTTTTTAACATATACGTCATTTATTTTGTGTAAATTATTATTCATAGAGTTTAAATTAATATATTTTACCTTCTCAATAAACACTTATTATTCATTAGAGAGAAAAAAATTAATTAAAAAGACAACATAAGTTTTTTATTTTTTTGGTTAATTGACCTACTAAAGCGCCAACCCATTTTTAATTTTGTGTTTGGTGGATGAACCTACTAACACCTCTGAATGGGGTGAGTTAAAAATTTCGACTCACTTTCCTCATGTGGTTCAACCTACATTGCCTCAAACAACAAAGAGCTATAACTTCGAGTTAACCTAAAAAATCTTGAGCAAATTGATGCACATTTTGCAAATAGAAGAGGCCTGATAGCGAAATGAAAAAGATAAGTTTCAAAAAGCAAATTGAGGGAGAAGGGAGCTTTCTTGAATAATTGACCATTTAATAATATTTACTTGTGAATGAAATTTTCATTTAAAAATGTTTTTTTTAATTTACATGGGGAGTGATATAAAATGGGGTTAAAGTTCCAAAACTTTAATCTCAACTTTTTATCTCACAATTTTAGACTAAAGTTTGGTTAAATTACTTTTTGATCTTTTTTTTATTTAGTAGATTCAATTTGGAACATTTATTAGTTAAAAAAATGTAATTTAGTCTTTTAATTTTCAAAATCGCGTTAATATTATCTTTTCTAGCTAATTGATCATAACGACATTAGCAATTACAAAGTGTCAAAGTGATATATGTCCAATTTTGCTAACGTTGTGATGGTCAATTAGACAGAAAAAACAACATTAACGCGATTTTAAAAAATTAAGAGATCAAATCGAATATTTTATTAATTAAGGGACTAAATTAAACTAATTAAATAAAAAGAGAGAAAAAAATAATTTAGCAATCAAGCTTTCATTTCACAATTTTTTGTGATGAAAATATTGTTGAAATAATATTTTTTTTGCATATTTATTGTTTCAAAATTAAAATACAAATGAATTATTATCTTAAACAAAAAAAATATATAAAAAAGTATAAAGTTGTAGAATAATCCATGAGATTTATTTTAAATTGGTTTAAATATATTTTTAGTCCTTGCAATTTAGCACTTTTTTGCCTTTTGTCCTTGCAATTTTTTTTTTGTTTTAGTCCTTGCAAATTATGTTTGTTTTATTTTTCGTCCTTAAAACATTTTAGATAGCGCTTTGAACAGTAAAAAAAGTGTTATCTAAACCGTTTTAAGGACGAAAAACAAAACAAACATAATTTGCAATGACCAAAACCAAAAAAATATTTTGCAAGGACGAAAAACAAAAAAGTCCTAAATTGCAAGAACTAAAAATGTATTTAAGCCTTTTAAATTTTAAGTGATTTCACCATCTGGATCTAAAATTATCATTAAATCTAATGTAATATAAAGAATCAAAGAGATAATTTCATTATTTTTTGTGTGCATGAAAAATATTTGGTTAAATTACTAATTTTATTTATTTATTTATTTTATTCAATTTGGTCTCCTTTTTAATAAAAAGTCTAATTTAAACTTTTTTTTTCAAAAAATACTTTAACGTGACCCTTTTTGTATTTAATTTGGTCTCTTATTTTTTAAAAATATTTTAATTTAATCCCTTTTACAATAATTACCTTAAAAATCATATTAATAGTGATTTTTAATTAGTTGATAGTGTAAAACTATTGATGACAATTAAATTCTATTTATTATCTTAGTTACTTAACAAGTTTTTTTTTTTTTTTTTTTTTAAAAAAGGACTATGCACTAACAGCAGTGTTATTAGACCTGACTCGGACCAATAGGGTTGACCCGTTGACCCGGGAACCGGTCCGAGTCACCAATTGGATCAGTCATGCAAATGACCCGGTTTGACTCGGCGACCCGATTGACGCAGTGGATTATGCAGTTTTGGTTTTTTGGTTTTTTTTATATAGGAGAACAACAACACTCATATGAGAAAATTCAATTTATATCTTACACTTATATTATTTATAGATTTGCTTACTTTTTTTTACCAAGCATAACCGCATCTTAGAATTTGAGATGTTGTCACTTCCAATTTAACTTTTTTTCCTTGGCTTATATTGTTATCTACGAGTAAAACTTGTATTTATCTTATCTCATCCAATATACTTACTGATTTGAAAAATGATTATTCTTTATCAGAGCAATAATGGGATGAATGGAAAAATTGTATTGTCTAAATGAAATAGGTTTGTATATATATATATATATATAAGATTATAATATATATTATATTATGTCTGCCAGTGTATAACAATGATAGTTTTAATAAATAGATGATAATGATATATTTTAAATTATAACTTAAGGTTGTGTATATTGAATTCTGAAAAAATATACTGCTCAAAATTTTTAAACAAGTTCATAACTATGCTTCTAAATATGTTGAATTTTGTTAAACTTTAAATATTTAAGTATATAAGTTTATAAGCTATCTTTTCTGCACACAAAAAAAGTGTACAAGTTTACAAGTTATGAAATTATTTAGAATCTTTTTAATATAGACCGAGTCATGCGGATCAACTAGTGACTCACTGGGTCAACCTGTGACTCATTGATCCAATATCCCGACCGAATCTGATAATACTGACAGTGTAAAATAGTTTTACACCGTCATCCAATCATAACCCACCATGTATGGTAAGTTTGTTAATTATTACAAAATTATCTTAAAAGTCATCCCAACGGTGATTCGTGATTGATTGACAGTGTAAAATAGTTTTACAATTTTACACGGTCAGTACATCACCATTAAACTCTTTTTTTTTTTTTTTTATTTCTTAAAAAAAATTCACTATTAAAAGTAAGAAATTTTACAAAGTATAATAGTAGTTTGAAATAGAAAAAATGAAAGGAGATTAGTGAAGGAAGAGAGGAGGAAAGTTTACGGGTTAACGAGAGTTTAGGCAATAATGAATTTAGGTTAATATTCAGGAGTGTTGGTTGGCAAATGGCAACCTCGAGATTTACTTACGGCAGCCGCAACGCAACGTAACAACAGGTAGAGAGACAGGACAGCGCGTCTTAAATTGGATTTGAACTTGGAAGCAGAAGCAGAAACAGAAACAGAAAGAGCCTTTTATAAAAATAAAATAAAAAATGAAAAAGAAAATAAAAAAGTAAATAAATAAAATAGATAGAGAGAGAGAGGGGGCGCATCCTTAGGGAGAAAAGATATTTTTGTATCCATCCCATCCCATCCAAGTTTGAAGGCGTGTTTGTTGTGTGTGGCGTTTAGGGTTTCTCGATCTTGGTCAATAATCGTCTCCATTTCAGTCAGGGTTTTAGTCTTCCCAATACAGGTTCTCTTCTTCTCTATCTATCTATGTTCTTTTGCCTTTGTTTGACTCATTGATTGTTTGAATTGCAGGGTGAGGGCGTGGAAGCACACAAGACAAGCATGCGAACTTCATGGGCTGATTTGGCTGCCAATTCCGCGTCTGAAAATGCGGGAACCTCTAACTCCACAGCTCCTTCGAGGCCCGTTTATGTGCCTCCGCATCTGAGGAACCGTGGGCCATCAGAATCCTCTGCTCCACCACCAGCCAATAATAATAATGCAGGAGGATCACGGTGGGGTGCTCTGCCGCCCAGAAACGGATGGGGGAACAGAAGCGGTGGTGGTGGTGGTTGGGATCGTCGCGAAGTGAATCCCTTTGGAGATCAGGAGGATGCAGCAGCAGAAGAGGCAGCGTTTGGCGAGGAGGAGCAGGAAAACACGGGAATTAATTTTGATGCGTATGAGGACATTCCGGTGGAGACGAGCGGTGAAAACGTGCCCCCGCCTGTTAATACTTTTGCTGAGATTGACTTGGGCGATGCGCTTAATCAGAACATTAGACGCTGCAAATATGTGAAGCCAACGCCGGTTCAGCGACATACCATACCCATATCCCTTGCGGGCCGGGATTTGATGGCATGTGCGCAGACTGGTTCTGGAAAGACTGCTGCATTCTGTTTCCCAATCATCAGTGGGATTATGAGAGCCCAAGCCCAACCCCAAGCCCAACCCCTCCAGAGGCCCCCTCGTGGCCTCCGTACAGTCTACCCACTTGCCCTTGTTCTCTCACCAACTAGGGAGCTATCCATGCAAGTCAGTACTTTCTTCTTCTCTATTTTCATTTCACATTTTCCATATCGCAAATGTATGTTTAATGTCTTCCTGTGCTTTCAGATACATGAAGAGGCTAGAAAGTTTTCATACCAGACAGGGGTTAGGGTCGTTGTTGCTTATGGTGGAGCTCCAATAAACCAGCAGGTCGTCTATCCTTCCCCTTTGATTGATCCTCATACCTAACTCCACCTATTGGGATACTGCCTGCTTGTTCTTGTTCTTCTTATATTTGCTCTTAGCTTTTAGATTATCCTATCCATAATTAGTTTGCACGCAAGGCTTTCTCTTTTGGATATTCATGTTAGAGGAATTTATAATGTACCTAAGGGGGTATATAAACTTGTCAAGTGCCGTATCTGTCATAAAATTTGAACACATTACTAATCAGCTAATAGTTTTCTGAATATAGTTTGGGAGTGTATTGAAACCGTATAAAATAAATGTCCCTATTGCTGCTATGCTCTTGTTGGTTTTGTTCTTCCTGTAATTATTACCATATTGATCTAATATGGAGTCTAGAGTATAATGCTTGGATGGCCAATCAAATTTTACTCTTGAATATTGGTATGAAGATTTACATTTTGGTATAGATCCTAACTAAATATAATTTTCCAGCTGCGGGAACTTGAGAGAGGGGTGGATATCCTTGTTGCAACTCCAGGAAGATTGGTAGATTTGCTGGAGAGAGCTAGAGTTTCATTGCAGATGATCAGATATCTGGCCTTAGATGAGGCAGATAGAATGCTGGATATGGGTTTTGAGCCACAAATAAGGAAGATTGTAGAACAAATGGACATGCCTCCGCCAGGTGCCAGACAGACTATGCTGTTCAGTGCTACATTTCCAAAAGAGATACAGGTTTCATGTTCTCTCTATGTTGGGGGGATGTGCCTCACCTTACATTGTTAGTTGTAATTAATCTGAGATGCATGTTCCTCATGTTTTTGTGCATAATGTATTTGCATTCAGGGGTCTTTTGACCCTTAATCACTCCTTCCACCTTTATTCTTAGAAAGATTAACACTATTAGAATTAAATTATGGCTATTTCTAATTTGAATTGGGATGATAAGTGGCTTGAGAGGTCTACATAATGCACATGAATATTATTTGTTGGATTTATAGCTTCCTCATTTCATCTTTTAATTTTGTTGTGATTTACTGTTAATATGCAGAGACTAGCGTCTGATTTCCTTTCAAATTATATTTTTCTGGCTGTTGGAAGAGTGGGCTCAAGTACTGATTTAATTGTCCAAAGAGTTGAGTATGTTCAAGAGTCTGACAAGAGAAGTCACCTCATGGATCTTCTTCATGCACAGAGGGCAAACGGTGTACAAGGAAAGGTATTCTCACAGTTCACTGAAAGTGTATTTTGCTTGTATAAACTTAATATATTTGTTTTTAGCAATTAAATGTAAAGAAATACACATTTCCAAGGGCTTATTCAAGTTATTTTGACCTCAATCAGCTGATGAATGCTGATCCATACATGCATTGGTCTTGGAAAAATGTTCCAGATTAATTGAAATGGGGATTATGCTATGAATCCAATGATGCTTAGTATTCCTAAGTTGATTGATTATGGTTACAAGCTTTTTTTCTTTAATAATCTGTGACTCCTGTAACAGTATTCTGGCAAACTGAAAAAGCTTTCAAAGTAAACCTGATGATTAGTATTGTCTCAGAAACTGTTTGGACCTAATTTGGATGGGTTTTTCTGGATTATGCTGATCAACACAATATAATTGTCTTGCTTGAACGTATTTAGGTCAATACATGATTACATGCATTCTGTTGTCTCAATCCTCTTGGCATTTCTACTCTTTTATATATATATATATATATATATATATATATGTTTGTTTGTTTGTGGTAAATTTATAGCATGGTTTTTGTGTTTTCTCATTGTATGAATATGTTCCTTCTCTCTGAAAGCAAACACTATTGCTAAATTATCTAAAGCCTATTTCATTGATGATGTTGTATTCTGCAGCAAGCTTTGACTTTAGTTTTTGTGGAGACGAAGAAGGGAGCTGATGCTCTAGAGCACTGGTTGTGTCGTAATAGTTTTCCAGCAACGACTATTCATGGTGACAGGACACAACAGGTTAGTATGTTGTACAACTATATTTGCCTTTGTATCTGTATGTAGATGTAGATGTAGATGTAGACTACTTATATTTGATGGACAAGGCCATACCCCCAACTATTCTCATTTTTTCTGCTGTGGTACTGTGCGATGCTCTGAAAGCAGTGTTGAATGCTTAGGTATTAGGTAAGCATGTCTGGTTTAGAGTTAATGTAGTGGAAAGTAGGGATGACATCTGACTTTCTTTGTTGTCTGTCTGCTTTAGGATGTTGTGGAAGACTGTTTAAAAGACAGTTATGAGTCACATGTAATAGAAATAAAATGTAGTTCGAGGAGAGCCCAAGTCTCTCGAATACCTGGAATAAGGGGGTTTAATAATAGTAGTCAATAGTGCACTATAGTGTAGCGGAGCGGAGTGGCCTTGGGCCTCTATGGGATTCAAATAGCAGAGTGGTTTTCAATGGTGGCCATTGTCGCCAAAATAGTGGCTTTTCATGTGCTATAGCGGCACTACCATGCTATAGGCTTCAAAAACCCTTGAAACAACATTGGTTAAGCTTTTTTTTGGGTAAAATTGTGATTTCTCCCCCATTTTCTAATGCATTTTGTGCTTTGGAAACATAATAGGATTTGAAGTCCTTCTTCCTTGACCATTCCACTAAAAGTTGCCTCTTTTTTGACTTCTGTTCCTTCACACTTTACAGGACTGTCTACCCAGTTCACATTCCGCTAGTTTGAGTATTTATGTATAGTATAAATTGTATATTTTGTATTATAATATTTAGGCCTAATTGCATTTTTTATCTCCTTACTATAGTCATTTGTCAAATCTCCCCCCCCCCCCCCCCCCCCCCCTTTTATTTTTTCACTAATTTGGTTCCCCTATTATTTTAATTGTTGTGCAATTCTGGTTCATCTATTAACTTGACATCTAATATTTAATGGAAATGTTGATGTGGTAGTAGTGTTGGTGTGGATGTGCAGTAGAGTGTATAGAGGCTTATCATTTTTACAATGTGTGCAGGAAAGAGAATTGGCATTAAGGTCATTTAAAAGTGGCAACACCCCCATATTGGTTGCAACTGATGTGGCTGCACGTGGTCTTGATATTCCTCATGTTGCCCATGTGGTTAACTTTGACCTTCCTAATGATATTGATGATTATGTACACCGAATAGGAAGGACAGGCCGAGCAGGAAAGAAAGGCCTTGCAACTGCATTCTTTAATGACAACAATGCATCCCTAGCAAGGGCTTTAGCAGATCTGATGCAAGAAGCAAATCAAGAAGTACCTGATTGGCTCTCACGGTATGCTGCTCGCTCTTCCTTTGGTGGTGGAAGGAACCGTCGATCAGGAGGAGGCCGTTTTGGTGGCCGTGACTTTCGAAGAGAAGGTTCTTTTAGTAGGGGTGGTTCTGATTACTACAATGCAGGAAACAACAGTAGTGGATATGGCACTTCTGGTGGGTATGGTGGAGGATACGGTCCTGGGGTAACCAGTGCATGGGACTAATTTTCAACCTCTGATAACATTATATACTGTCTTAGGTATTAGGTGCAGATACACCTAGGGTGATTTTTCTCCCTTTTTTGTCTTCTTTTCAAGTGTATGGTCTTTAATTTACTTTTACCTTTCTGATCTTTCAAGCCAATATCATTTTGTACGGTTTACAATGCTAATCACTAAAGGGAGATGTGGGTGTGTATGTGGCATCATTACCGCATCAGTAGAGGTCGTGCAGTGTCAGTAGGTGTTGGCAATGGCGATTACTAACATATTAGGAGTTCTTTTTAACAACTTTCTGTACTCTTTCATTTTGGGTGGTTATTTTGGTGGGAGAAAGGTTGTAGAATATGCGGTGGGAGAGGTGGAGGCTTTTCTTTACAGTCGTATCTATTTATCTCTTGATCATGTTTCTACCCAATATATGTTGTCATCTTGACTTTCCCCATTTTGATGGGCTAAGGTTTTGTAATATTTTAGTGGTGACTGAAATGAATGAAAAGTATTCTTGCCGGATGTTTGTATTGACATATTTGTGTGGAAATATTTGTTCATGGTGTTTCTTATATATTTAGGGAATGTTTGGTAGGACGAAAATGGGTAGGTGGATAATCATTGTATCAGAATTTTAGTAATGTTTAAACACATTAGCAAGTTTTGCCTTGGATAGTTTGTTACACTTTAAAATTACAATGCATTATTTTATTTTTAAAATATTGTATAGATAATGGGTCCTTTTGTTTAAACATAAAAAAAGCAATTGTGAAAAAAAATGCTTTTTAAAAGAAGTGTTTTTTTAAGTAGATAGAATTTGCTTCTTAAAAAAGAGTAGTTAAGCAGAAGCAGTTTAAATAAATGAATAAATTACGCGGATTTCTCTTGAGTTTTACTTATATTACATTGACACTTCTGTTTTTTTGAATCATACAAAAAATCTCCTATTTGTTTATTCTAAATTGCACGGATCCCTCTTGAGTTTTACTTATATTATACGGATCCCTCTTGAGTTTTACTTATATTACTTATATTACACCGACACCCCTGCTTTTTTGAAAGACAGGGGGTCAAAAGTAATGTTTAAAAAGACAGGAGGTGTCGGTGTAATATAGATAAAACTCAGGAAATATATGTGTAATTTACTCTAAATAAATACACAAAAATAGAAAACTGCTTATTTTATTTTAAAAAAAAGTGTTTTTTTTAACAAATAGGTTGTTTATGCAAGAATCTTAAGAATGAGTTTTCCTTTTATAACTGATTTGTCTCTATTATTTAGGAATTTGCAATGTTTCTCTTTCTTTGCTGTCCATACTAGTCGATAGATAATGTAGGTAGAATTCCGTTGGAAATTAATAAGATGTGTTCATATTAATCGGCCATTTCGTTGATGTCGTCTTCATTCTCCAAAGTGACTCCTCTGCTCACTAGGTGAAAAAGGATAAGCTGCTGAGATCGAGATTTTTCTCGAGAGATTCCACAAAGATCACTAAATATGTATACACAATCTCCGCATAAAATAGTAGAAGCATGTGTAAGGGTTGGAAAAAACGAAGAAAAGAAAACTCAGGCTTGTCAGTGACACCTTGTATTATTGAGGATTACTTTTGTCTTCATAGTAAAATATTTGGGTAAACTACTTTTTTTAGTACCTGAAAGTGTAATATACTGTCACTTAAGTCCCTGAAAGTGTAATTTGTTTATCATTTTAGTCCTTTTGATAAAAAAATTTCTTTAAAATTAACATTCGTACTTGCATGATATGCTATTTACTTATGTCACATGTTATTCATATAGTTAGATAACGTATAATGTAGGTACAAATGTTAATTTTAAAGAATTTTTTTTTATCAAAAGGACTAAAGTGACAGTGAATTACACTTTTGAATACCAAACTGACAGTTCACCCTAAAATATTTGCATTGCTACATGTGAATGATGGTAGCCTTCATAAACTAATAGTGCAACGAGAGATCCATTGAAACATTGTTCCTATTCTAAATTTAACCGTGGACAATTTGCTATTATTTAGATTAGGAATCTTTTACGATTCTAAATTATTAGTCTGAAATTGACCTTTGTTCCAGATACATATAATATAACAAAACAAGCTGCAATTGAATAATGCATTTACATAGTTAAAATCAACTTTGGGTAGGGACTCCATGTCATAATAAAGCAGGCCAGACCTTTTTCATCAATTACCATGCGAGTTACAGACTTCCAACTTGAAACAGAGAAGCAGGCAATAAAAGCACGTCTTACTTTCTATTTTTTCTTTCCACCATTCTTATCTGTTTCTGCATCTTCTTTTCCATTACTTTGGCAGATTAGTCTATATTTGATATGCAACGTATAAAATCTAGCATCTTCGCCAGCATGTGTGAATAAATCAAATTTGTAAAATTTTCATATAATTTAAAAATCAGTTGATACTTCATCAATTAACTTTATTTTAATGAATTTTATACTTTTTAAAAGTAAGTAAATTTTAATTATAAGATTATATATCTAAATATGTTTAATTTATTTAAAATTTGATACTTATCATCTTTAAGATAATATAACATAATTTAATAGTCAACATAATATATCATCGTTAACTATTGTAGATATTTCAAACAATGAATTTAGTTATTTATGAAATTTTAACATATAAAATATTTGACGTAAAATTGTTTTGAAATCATGTGATGAGCAGTACAATATTGTTAAAATATTTACGTGAATTATAGAAATTTGGGAAACTTTTATGACTTAGACTATCTATATTATATGACGTAAAAATTCATGGTGTAATTAATATATGCACCGTTGCATAATCGGAGATCTGTTCGTTTAGCAATCAAACCAAAAAAAGGACGGTAACATAAAGCCCAAAACGCGGTTGCATAATACTGCTAATGTTTGTTTGTTTTAGCGTTTTGAGTTGAAGGAATGGAAATGTTTACTACTGAAGACAAAAAGTCAGTGTCTCCAATTTTAATCCCATCTTGAATGAAATGGAGGGAAATAACAAAGCAGCACTTACCTCAATCATGTTTTGTAAACTAGTTAGTTTATTAGCATGCATATGTAAAGTGAAGAGGAAGTGCTATTTTCATTTTGTGCTCAAACTCAAACTCAAACAGAGCGAGCGATATGAAAGCGGGTCCCTCTCCCTCCCTTAAATGCCTCGGAGGAATAATGAAAAAGACAGGACAGTGGTCAGTACTCAGTAGGTAGAGACCCAACAAGAAGAAGAATTGATAATTATTTCAGTTTTGCACACAAAAATAGAAAATAGATACATGAAGCAAGAAGAGCATAGATGGTAATGCTAAACAAGGAGGAAGAGAAATAAAAATAATGGTAAGATAGAGTAAAGCAGGTGTGGCACCGTGGACACAGCACCACTCTTTTCCTGAGCACTTGAGCTTGATCCCTTCTTCTCAGCACCACCTGCAACTTTCAACTTTCAACTTTCAACTTTCAAAGGATGGATCAGAAACACGAACAAGATTAATATATAGTAGTAATTACCACTGGAAACTGGGGTGGTGGAACTGTTTGTTTTGGCGAATCCCTCAAACACCTTAGCATCAGGAGAGTTAGGTGCTAAATGCAAAAGATCTGAAGAGTATGATATCAGCATTGAAGTACTTATAATTATATTATAAAAAGCATTGATTGATAATTAATTACCTACACACTGAGTTATATTAGCAGGTGCGTGGCAAGCAGTGGGTAGTTGAATAGCGAGAGTGGCATTGATCTTGATGCCAAGATTGGGGTCGTCGCGATCTTTGATGAGGATGCAGATGCATTTCTTGCTCTTCTCAAGGACCACTTTGAGACCACTGCAGCAATCTATGGTGGGGGTTTTGGCTTCACCACCAACGTAAGGAACACAGCTAGCTAGCCCAATTAGTTTGTCTGCACATTCTTCTCTGTCCTTGCTTAAATCTGACTTTGCAAAACCAACCAGCAGTAGCAGTAGCAACATGGACGAGAGTGCTACATGATGATCCCTCACCCTTTTGCTTTTCGAAATCATTGCAATTGGATCGATCGGAGATATGTTGTGGATGAGAACTGGGAAGAAGGGAATCTGATAGATAGATAGATAGATAGAATGCTCTTTTATGCTTTGCTTTGCTTGTGACTTATCACTTTACTACGCATTTTCAACATACTGGTGTGGCCGTGTGGGGCCTTCCCTACCTATCTATCACATGTGAACCAAGTTTTGTCTCTAGGCGGCTCTGTCCCATGATTCTATTCTACTCGTTATGTTTTAATGTTTATCATTTGTATAACTTTTCAGTATATAAATTTCATTTCTGAACCAGAAACGGCTATTGGACACAGTCAATCCCTCCTCTAACCCTCTTCAGTATTATACCTTCCAAAACAATTTGTCTACTAAAATTTTAGTTAGCTATGAAACAACTTTACATTTGTTATAAAAAAAAAAAAAAACTTTACATATGTTGAATCACCGTATTGCAATGCCTCCCTAGATACCTTATATAAGTGTCATTAATGGCAGCGAGATCACAAAGATCTTTCGTTATTTGTAAGTGTTCTAACCTTCTCAGTTGGGGCATCCTTTTCGTGGGTATGCTGGGTTCAAGTGATGTAACTTTGATCAACTATTACACAATTCAATAACTTTTAATTGGATAATGTTTCTTAAAACTCACTGTTAGATTGAAAGTTCCTTACACATACCATATATACAAAATTTCATATTATAAGAAAATTACTAAAATAGGTCCTATAGAAAAAATGTTCTAGGCCAAATATTAAGTCTACAAAATAGTAAATATGCTCTCTTGACTACTCCACTCATTAAGTCTACAAGGCGGCGACATTTAGCCGACGTTTAGCACTGAAATACATAACAAAATCCTAACCTTCTCAACACACAATTTGTGTGACTTTAATTATCTTCCATGTCAATCATGTGTTGCAACTTTAATTATCTTACAAATTTCAACATTTTAAAAAATAAAGGGATCAATTTGAACCTAATAAATAAATTAATGGACCAAATTGAATCTTTTAAAAATAAGAGACCAAAAACCTAAAAAATAAATTAGCGGGCCAAAATAGTAATTAATCCTTTAATAAATAGGTTAGACTAGGTCAGGCCGTAGGTTCCTAACATGCAATCTAGCCTATTTTCACCCCTAATGTTGGTAACAAAACGATGTCATTTTGCAAAAATTAATAACAAAATAACATTATTTTGTTCTTTTTTTAACTTTTTCTAGTGACACATCAGCATCGGTAAAATGTGTGAAAATTGAAAAGTTGGATAATAAAATTCGCGAAAAAAATTGGATGATAAAACTCACAAAATAGTAATAATTGAGTAATAAAATATACAATTAAACCTTTTTAATACATAACATTTGGATAACAAGAAATTCATAATTTTTATTTATTTATTTGAACATACGTAACATGAACCCGTGACAAATCGATATATATATATATATATATATATATATATATATATATATATATATATATATATATATATATATATTCTTTAGGCTAACCCGTGATTATTTTGGATCTATCCGTGATTACCTACAGCATTTGATTTTGGTTATGTTGGACCCGCAGAAAAACTGTCTCTGACGGTGAATAAGAAAGCACTTCTGAATTTGGAAGTAGGGACTCAAGAGTTAAGAGCCACAAATTCGTTTTCTTCTTTGACTTTGCATTTGTAATTAGTAAACGAAAAAACTTGAACGAGTACATCATTTTTAGCTCAATTCATATGTACGTTTGTGATTTTTCCCCCTTGAGCTACTTATATCTCATTTCCTTTTTTTTTTTTTTTTTTTGGTGAAAGTACTTATATTTCTTTTCTTTCAAGCAATGTTTTAAGAACCGGATCGGTCATCGAACCGGCCGAGGTACTGGGTTAATGGGTCATTGGTCGGATCGGTGGGTCACTGGTCGGACCGGTTTGACTCGGTATATATTAAAAAATTTAAAAAATATAATAGAACTAACATAATTTAATCATTTAACACCCCAAATTTAAAATTATTGTCATTATAAAGTAGCTAATATTCCAAATAAGAAATAACAACCAATAATCATGACAATAAAAGTCCATAAATAAGTTTCATACACAAAAAAAAATAAAAAAAAATAAAAACACATCATTTTAGCACTTTTTTTTCAAAAAAAAAAAATTACACTACAACCCGGTTCAACCAGAGACCCGCCGGGTCACCGGTTTTTTGTAAAAACCGGCCGGTTCAACCTGGGTTGTACCGGATCAGATACATATCCGATCCTATCATCGAACCGAATCAGTTATACCACCGGGTTCCGGTCGGAGCGGTCGGACCGGCCGGTCCGGTCCGATTTTTAAAACACTGCTTTCAAGTACTTCCAACACTTTATACAAAGGACGGAAACTACCGTGAGAAAGTATAACAAGTTTTTTACGGTGGGAAAGTATTTTTCATCCGTCAGATTATGTAATTTAAAGATCAATTATTGTAATTCTTTCTAGTTTTAACTTTTTCTTTTTTCTTTTTTTCCACCTCTTTCCCGTTATGTCCTTCTTTTTTCTTTTTTTCTTTTTTTCTTTTTTTTTTTGTCTTCCTTTCCTTCTTCCCTTCGTTCCCCACCGTTGTGGTTGTTGTTGCCGCCATCGCTGCAACTAAATCTCTGACCGCCGTCGTTCACCGTCGATTCTACAGCACCTGAGCAACAGCAAACCATCCGATCTGACCCTTCTTCGAAAACGACGCCGCACCACTATTGTTGTTGTTAAGTTGAAATTAAAATCATAATAGAGAAGATCCATGCTGTTGAGGATATAAAAAAAATTAAAATAAATAAAGAATGCAATCTAAACTTGCATCCAAGAAGGCAAGGATCAAATCTTTGTGCAATGGGTTCCGATGATATTGGCGTAAAAGGAACCAACTTTCCTCATTGAGTCGGATGCCGCTAAATATATGGGTTCCAGGCAAAGATTAAATCTTGAGCAATGGGTTCTCAACGCTGGTAGAGACGAAGAGGGCCAGGGAAGGAGGAAGAACGGGGAAAGAAGACAAGAGGGGGGGTTGAGAAAAAAAAAAGAAAAAGAAAAAGGGTATAACTGGAAAATGAAGGAGAAAAACTAAAAAGAAAAACATAAAGACTTAACTACCAATTTGGTCCTCAAATTTATTTATTAATGTCAATTTGGTCTTCATATTTTTAAAAACGTCAATTTGGTTCCAAAGTTTTTAAAAATGTGTCAATTTGGTTCCTAAATTTTTAAAAATGTGTCAATTTGGTCTTCACTGTCAGATTCCATTAATTTGACTAACGGATATATGTGACGTGGCACTTATGTGGCTTTATTTAATGGGAACCAAATTGACACATTTTTAAAAACTTGGAAAGCAAATTGATGTTTTTAAAAATTTGGGGACCAAATTGACACATTTTTAAAAATTTGGGGACCAAATTGACACATTTTAAAGATATGGGGACCAAATTGATGTTAATAAATAAATTTGAGGACCAAATTCATAATTAAGCCAAACATAAAATAAGAAAAAATTACAATCGTTAATCTTTAACTGGCATAATCTAACGGCTAGGAAAAACTCTCCCACGGTGGGAAACTTATTACACTTTCCCACCGTAGCCTTCGCCCAAACTAAAAGAAAAAGACCCGAAAAAATTAAGACCTACTCATTACCAAACTTGAATTAAAAGACCTGAAAAAATTAAGACCTACTCATTACCCAACTTGAATTAAATATAATTAACATTGTGTTGTTGGGAAATGGATCCTATTGTATTGCCTCCCAGCAGTAAGAAATTGGCTTAATTACTGTTTTAGTCCATGAATTTGGGATTGTGCTCTTTTTAGTCCTAAAATTTAAAAATGTTTTTTTTAGTTTCTGAAATTTTAAAAATTGCTCTTTTTAGTCATTTTTCATGATAAACTAGCAATTTGTGACAATTTTTAGCTGTCAGAATTTAATTTTTATTTTTTAACCACTAAAATTTGCATTTTAAAACAGTCATAAAGTGTCAATTTATCACAGGAGGGACTAAAAATTAAATTCTGGCCGCTAAAAATTGTTACAAATCACCAGTTTATCATGAAAAATGACTAAAAAGAGCAATTCTTAAAATTTCAGGGACTAAAAAAAAACATTTTTAAATTTCAGGAACTAAAAAAAGTATAACCCCCAAATTCAAGGACTAAAACAGTAATTAAGCCTAAGAAATTTTTGCAAGTGCTGTGCACATTAGGTCACTAGACAATAGTAATTTGTCTCCTTTTATTTATCTTCAAGATGTTTTCCTTTTGGCTGCAGCAAAATGTTTAGTCTAGCCAACGTTTGGTACGAGTTTAATTTTTAAATTGTTTTTCTAGCTGAAAAAAACATTTTTAAAAATAAATTAATTCAATATTTGCCAATTTTTCAAAAAATGTATAAATTTATTTGTTCCAGCAAAGCTTAAAAAATAAAAACTTCACCCCAAAAGAAAAAATGAAGCAATGATGCAACAGGTGCACCAAATTTACACAGCAGGGCGCAGGCAGAGTAGATGCCACCCGCAAAGGGCAATCGAGACGTATTAGGACGTACGTATAAAGAGAATAACGAAGGTTGCACTTCTGACAAGTTGAAAAAAATAAATAATTTTAAATAAATTTATCCAAAACACACTTCCTGATTTCTCGAAATAGTTTTAATTTATTTATTCAAAAAGAAACTTTAAAAAAAATATGCAACTACACACCAGACCAGGTGCACAAAATTTTCATAAAGGCAAAGTAGATGTCACATTATTATTAGAATTTAATTAAAATATAGACAATAAAATCTTAAAACTGACAATACTTGAAAATTCAACTAGTAGTAGTTAAAATTGTTAACAAGGGAAGTGTGACACGGCAGATACCGAAACACTACTAATCATTGAAACCGAGCTTAAATGCAACTTGGTCGAAGTGAAAAATCCAAATGAAATGATGTGGTTTACATAGTGGAGAGATGACCATATTCCTGCAAAGATTGGTTGAACTCAATTCCTAATCAAGCAGAAACAAGTAATACAATAAGTTCTCAACTCAAACTTTGTGGTATGAAATCATATATGATTTTGTAACATGGCCATTATTAATCTATACAAATAGTATCGCGCCTGTTTGCATAAAACTGCAGTCATAACTCGAGTTTTCACTGTCAGTATTAAGTATCTGTAGCCACATCCAATTCCCTCATTTTCCAGAATTACCTTTCTGTTGTGGAGGTGCAGAAGTGGGTGAAAAGGGATCATAAATTTGGTCCGCAGGATATGCTATCTTACCAGAAGCCATGGGAGGATTGTTGACAAACTTTTGATTCAGATGCATCGGAATATCTGGCCGTGCCATCTGAGCAGGATAGCTCTGTCGAATAGGCATGCCTCTTGGGGCACCAGCACTGGTCAAATTTGGCATTTGAGGGGCAGAAATCAAGTTCTTCATACCCATTTGTGGGACTGGTGATCTAGGTGCAGGTTGACCAGCATATGGAAATACAGCATGTCTGGGTGGTGGAATTGAGTTTGAGATGGAACCTGATCTTCCCCCAAAGGGAATGGCTTGATCCACTTGACCAGGGAATTGTGTCCTGGGAAAGATCTGACGAGGCTGATCAGGCAAAGCAAACCCAAATGGTGGAGGTCGTGGACCAGAAGGTGGCTCTTGTGTAGCACCTGATTGACTGTTTGGTCCAGAAAACACTTGACCGTAGTCTGCATTGGGCGGATGTGATTGAAAAGTAAAATTTCCAGATTTTGATGTCACCAAGACTGGTGGTTTTACATGGGTGTGATAAGGAGGAACTCCAGAAGCAGAATTAGGTATTCCTGCTTGCTGAGGCAATGGAAGTGAAGGGGATATTCCAGGTGAAGGAAATGAAACAGGTCCCGATAAATGGTTTGCAGATGAATGTGTAGGTGCAGGCATTGGTCTCAAAGAAGATAGTTGTCCAGGGGAAATTCCTGCTTGATGTGGAGGAAAGGTGTTAGATCGTGGCATCATTGACATATTTGACTGTGGTGGCTTAAATGCAACATCCGGTTGTTGATGCAGAGAAACAGGTCTTGCAGGTGGAACCACTGGCGGAGCCATTGGCCCCATATTGCTGGGACCAACAGACATTTTAACAGTGACAGGGGCTTCATTCTGGCCAGAAGAGACCCCAAGATGGGTCAATGGCTGGTTAGGTATTGGTGATGATGATATACCAGATATCGGTAGATGCATTGAAGACATTGATGTCTGATGTTGTCCTATTGGTGTTGGAAGGCTTAAAGTAATAGGAAATGAAAGTGAAGCATTTGTTGGAGTTGACAAATTCTGTACAGATATTATAGAAGGATTTCTTGGGGGCCCAATGTGACCCAAGGGACTTGTCTGAGTCATATGCGAATACTGTAAAATCTGTCTTGGTGGTGGTGCTTGCACAGAAACATGTTGATTTGGAATAATCGGCTGAAATCCAGTAACAGGTCCAGGTTGAGCACCAAAAGTCGAAGTCATGTTTGAAGTTTGTGATGGAAAATGGGGAGTTCTAGCTAGACCTAGTGGATTTGGGGGGGCTACACTGCCAGACGAAGCATACACAGGGGTATGAGATGCAACCACTGAAAACCATGGACTAGAGTATTGGAAGTTATCACCATGCATTTGTGTAACAGCTACTGGTTGCAACACAGCCTGGTTTTCCAGAGATAGAGAATCTGCATGAGAAGGAGGGCCTTCTTGGCTTTGACTCGGAACATTAGTGCTGTCCCTAGAAACTGATATAGAGGGTGTAGAACCAGCAGCTAAATTCCCCTGAATAAAAGACAGCAATAATTACAAGAACAATCAAAAGTATTATAACATAACCATAAATCATAAAAATTTACAGGGAAGGCAATTCTTGTGCAGATTTACTTGCTAATTTTGGGGCTACTTCTAGAACTAATTCTTTTTGGTGGAACTCTATCCCTCCTTTTGTGCAGGGGGAGTTCCTTAGAAACAGAAAGTCTCTGCCTAACTATAGATTTTGCTAGCTTTCCCATTGGGTTTTGGTATAGTCCCCCCAATCTGTTTGTTCTCTTTTTTCTTCTTTTTAATGTTATTTGAGGTGTGTCTGTGAGTGCGGTTGCTGGGGGGGCGCCAACTTAGTTGGGGTCCCCTCTCCGTTCCTTGATTCACAACCTTAATTTTATAAAAAAAAAAAAAATGACAAGACTCACAGTTACAGAGGTAATTAGCAGTTCAATGATTGACATTGCAGCATCCACTTTTTCAAAACTATCAGCTGATAGGTTAACATGCATCTCTTTGTAACTGCACTGGATATCAGTTCCAGGTTTAATTTCACCCTGAAAATGTAACAGTTAAATAAATGGAAAACAGAAAGCAAATGCAAACAATTGCAGTTCTTTCCTCCCAAAATCAAGTTAAAATATTTCAAAGTCATCGTGCAGAATAAAAGCCACATTATAGTATCAAGTGAAGGAACTTACTTTCTCTCCTGTGTCTGCTTTGATTCCATGAATTTTTATCTTTGCACCAGTTTCCTGATATATGCATATATCAGAGATCAATTAAAAAATGAAGAAATTTAATTGTGATCTCAATCAGCAGATACAGCTTACTGACTGCGGATCACCAGATGAAGGTTAGATATCAACACAATAATCTTACCTTTTCTAGTTGTTTTTGATTATCACCTTCAGGCCCACATATTAGACCAACAAAATTGTACCCAGGATATTCTTGGACCTGTAAAGATGGTATTACATATAAGAGTTTTCATTGTATTATAGAACTTAGGTTTAGTTAAAGAGATTTTATTTTTGAAAAAAGTAACAGATCATTCCTAAAATTAAATTACAACAAAGAAACGCCAAACTTTAGCGTTTACATATCATCAGAAGCAAAAGAGGTTGAGTCATTTTGCATTCTTACTCTGCGGAGCAATCAGTATACTAGTAATATATTGTAATTGTAATCTAGGCTGGGCTGTTAGTGAGCCTCAATTCTGAAGCTCAATTCAATGATACATCCTGTACTACAAGTTAGTTTTCAACTTTCTCTCAAGAATATGAGGAGTGAGCTTCTCCAAAAACATCAACCATCAGGAAATCAGCCAAGGAAAATGGATGAGAAGATCATTTCCGGAAAAGAAAAAGTCTGGAAATGAGTTATCTTTTTCTGGTCAGTTAATTAGCACTTGCCACATGCTCAAGTCAAACACCATGGACCTTAAAAGTCAAACTCATAAAGAAATAATATAAGGCCTCACAACATAAAGAAATATTATAAGGCCCACAAAACCTTAACCACACCCATAATAATGAATATTGTAATTATTAACAATAGAATTTAAATATTATAGTTTTGACAAGGCATGAAATTATTAAATATATCAATACTTGTCAATAGATGGTAAGTGTCCACGCAATGTTAAGGTTCAAATCCTAGAAATAGCCCCTTGGTTTGTGGGGGTAGGACTGCGTACATCTATGCTCCCCAGACCCTATTTGGTGGGAGACTCATGCACATGCTGGATGCATACAAGTGGCAAAATAATCCATATATCCATAATCCAAAATTAATCAATTCATTTCAGTAAACAAAAGTAAATGGATTGTATGGACAGGGTTATTGTGATTAATGGATGGGTAATGATTCATCCATTTTTTTCTCAATCCATTGGATTATTAAATTACTGAAAATGGATCAAGTGGTTTTTCTTTCTATTGCTATTGAAAGCCCATTTTTCCTTTTTCCTGCAGCTTCTCCATCACTATGTGATCCATTGACAATACTAATACAATTATTGAAAATGAAATTTAAAATATAACATACTTTTAAACAGGTTGGTTGGATATTCATCCGTAAGAAAATGATTAATGAATGGATTGGATGGTTTTAGTTAAATGGGTCATGAATATATTGATAGATTTTTTTTATCCATCCATTATAATCAGACTAAAAAATTATCCAAACCATCCAATTGACACCCGTGTGGATGCACTAAAAAATGATGTTGAACTCTAAATCCAGGAAATGTATCTTTTATTTTTCATAAATATAACATGTTACAATGGAATTTAAATAGCATTGAATTACATCTAGCAGAATTTTAGAATCAATACTTACAGGCAAAGGAATGCTGGCTTCTTTTAACAATGGTTTAAAACCACGTGGAGGCTTGTAACTGGGATCTAATTTTAGTATTTCACCTGGATATGATTAAGATCAAGATTACAATGGAATACACAGCCTGTATGAATTAAAGGGGAGGAATAAAAAGGAAAGATATACTTCAAGGAAAACAAACCTATTGCTTCCCGCTTTTCAAGTTCGAGCATTTCTGACTTCTTAGATCCATAAATCAACATCAGAAGTTTATTTAAGAATAAATTCATAGCATTTAGAAAATAAAAAGTAAAAAAAATTAAAAGGAACAGTGTCAATTGTTGTTAACCTTGCTGTTAATTTGAGGGCCAGATTTGCTTTGATCTGGATTCTCAGCTCCCAATGGCAAGTTCTGAGTGTCCCCAACTTCCAGTTTTTCTGATTCCAACTGCTTTGTAATTTGATCCACTCGAATCTACAAAATGTGTGCAACAACAGTATCAGTTATTGACACCATAGAAGCGAGAACCTATGCAAAATATTAGCAGAAGCATGCACTACAGCACCCAACTTGTAATGGAATTTTAATAGCTTCTAGCTATAAATCACATTCCATAACAAAGTCTAGCAAAAATACTTCTTTACTAATGTCAATCTCATGATTTTCGTGTAAGTAAAATGTTTATTGTGTATCTCACAATATGCAGTATTGGGGGGTTTAAGATGGCAAGGAAGCATTAGTGGGGACTGGGGAGGGGTACCATGAGCAAAGATTAATGAGGAACCTTGTAAAACTAAAATAAAAAGGAATAAGGAGTAATAACACATAAACATTTTAATCAAAACTTGTAAAGAAATATAAATTTAACCTTATAATTGAGTACTTTCAAGGAAATGATGATGGAATATTAAAAAAAATACATAGCAATATAAATGTTAATGGAGTCTTGTTTGAAAGGATTCCAGAAAACACCTGCAAAGCTAAAACTTTTCCCCGCCTGACAGTTGCATCTTGTGTGAGATCAGGTCCCCATTTTGATCTCCTCTCAATTTGTTTTGAACTTTCTTCATTGATGGCACCAGTGACAGCATGTTTTTGAGCCCCTCGGAAAATAGGGACCAGTGACCCTGACAATTTGTTTTTAGGGATGACAAACCCAGATTTGGCAGCAAATATTGAGAGCTTTTGGCCACTAGTAGTTGCTGCAGATGAAGCTCCAGACATCTTGTGAGGTTCAGGAGCAGAAGTTGAATCAATCTCTGCACTCATTCTCTTATCCAGTCACTTTGCATACGCAAGGCAAACGTGATAAAAAATAAAAGGCAAGAGCAGGGTCAATCTGCAAATAACACATTATTTTGTCATGAGCCATCAGTATATAATGAAATACTTTCATTTTGTAACTTGCGATATAGTCAGATGAGCATGTACCACCTTATGTAGAATAAGTAGATATTTATTGTTAATATATTTTTATATGAAAATGTTCCAGAACTTGTTTAGCACCATTTCTTAATCTTAAGCTATGAATTTCTGGATAGTCTGAAGATGTTTGCATCTTATCGAATTTCTCACAGCTTGATTCCTCCACTTTCTTACTATATGCCCATGAACAACCGGAAACTGTAATTTGGTGTTCGTCTTTAGCAATTAAATTACATAAATAAATAATTGAAGAATAAAAAAGCGTATGGGAATGTAGATTGCAGCATAAATTGGAACGAAAGAAATGAGTAGAGCAGCAAATAAAACGAACGATAAAAGATTTAGTGAGAGAGAGCAATATAAAGGAATCGAAAAACGAAAGAAAGCGAACCTGTTTGTATTGTATGTATATGTATCAAAAATATGTATATAAGCTACAGATGAATCTGAGATCAGAAATGAATTGCCTTTGCTACTCACTCCTTGTTTTGTATTTGTTGTTTGTTGAAGCGCTTTAAAAGGAAAATCGAAGCAACTGCAAAACCCTCTCCTCTCCTTGCTTGCTCGTTCCTCTGCTACCACTACCGTAACTGTTATGTTTTGTTTAATGTTTTTAAAATCGGACCGGTCATTGAACCGGTCAAGACACTGATTCAAAATTCAATGGTTTAATTGTAGTTGAACCGGTATTAATAAAATAATAATAATAAAATAATTTATAAAATAATATTAAATAAATATAATATCACATAAATTTATAACATTAAAGACTATAATAAAACTTAAAACATCACTTTACAAGGTTTTAACATTCAAAAAATATATAAAAGTTTTATTATATATATCATAATATTTAAGTTCAAATTTTAATAAAATAAAATAATGTCCATTAACAATAACAAATTTACATTTAGAATAAAGAAAGAAAATGACAAATTAATATAATATAAAATTATCAAAAATCAAGATATAAAAAAATTATAAATTAATATAAATGAGCAAATTATATGTTTTACAAGAAAATAATAATAATAATTGATAAAATAATTTATAACAATTTGAGATATTTATTAAATATGTGTTTTTATTTATCTTTAAAATATTTTATATTAAATTTAAAATTTTAAATGAAAAAAAAAAAATTAAAAAAAAAATACCAGTTCAAACCGGTTTTGGGTACTGGTTTTGGTCCGGTTTGACCGGTTTCCACCAATTCTGAATTCCTCCAGTTTTATAAAGTATCCGGACCGGTTATGAGAACATTGGTTAGAACTTAGAAGTGAAACACGAAAACAAAAAAAAGTTGTCTTTTGTTGTGCTAGATGAATAAAAAAAATAAGAAAAAAATGAATAAAAAACTTCTATCTATTTATTTATTTATATGAGTGGAAAATGTATCAAAAACAAACTACAAATGTACCAAAAATGATGAGTAGAAAAGAAAATAAAAAAAAGAATAAAAATAAATAAATAAATTATATAAAAATATTTTTATACTAATTAAAAAATGTAATTTTTATTCTATCATTTTTTCTTAACAACAAATTTTTTATTTTCTTCAAAAAATATATTATAAAAAATTATTTAATTTTAAAAGTTTGAAAAAAAAAAAAACAAATCATCTCTAAATCACTACAAATGATGAAATATTTTTAACTAAAACATGTACTAAAATATTTTTAATTTATCAAGTTATTCTTCACTTATTCGATAAAGATTTTGTTAAAATATATTGTTAGATTAAAATAATTAAAAATATTAAATAATAATTAGCAATAGAAATTATGGGATAGATATATTTATTACATTTATTAAATTTAAGAATTATATTTAATAAATTCAATAAATATATAATTAATTATTCACGTTACATTTATTAAATTCAAAAAATATATTATATTTAGTAAATATCATATTTCATAATTTATTAAAATTAATTATAAAATATATTTAATGAGTAAGATAACTAATACTATTAAATTTATATTTTCAGCCATGGGAAGCTTCCCACGTGTCTAGAAAGTGTCATTCATATTATTTTTTTGATAGGCAAAGCAATATATACATACATACATATATATATATATATATATATTAAAAGAGAGCCACTTGGCAGGAGCATAAGGAATGCCCCTACCAAGAAAACCAGTATGATACATTACAGGGCTTTAATTGTAAAATAAAAGTAACCCTTTGTATATTATAACTTCACCTTCATTTAGATCCTATGTCTAAATGTGCAGCAAAACAAAGGCTACCTACGTGGTGCAGTAAAGCCCGATTCTATGCAGAATCACTGTCAAGTAACAATAACAACAAAGAAACAAAGAAAGAATTACTGCACTCCAGCATCAGTCCCAGGCTTGTGCATCTTACCACCACTTTATTGTTGAGATTAGTCAACCATCTAAATTAGCAAGACAAGCACCAGGAGAATTAATCCATTCAAAGAGGGAAGCTGTGTGTAGAGGGGTGGGGCACCTATGCGTTAAGGGAAAAATTGAAGCTACTGAAAGGAAGACTAAGGGAGTGGAATAAAACTACCTTTGGCAACATACAAGAGAAGAGAGAGGGCATTGAAAAAGTAATTGCGTTCATTGACAAAAAAGATGAGGATGGGTTGTTGGAGGAAGAGGACATAGAATACATGAAGCACTTGATGGGGGAATTTTGGATGACCTTAATGAGAGAAGAGTCTCTCCTTTGTCAAAAGTCTAGATCTAAGTGGCTTAAAGAAGATGACACGAACTCTCATTTTTTCCACTCTAGTGTCAATTGGAGGAGGAGAAGGAATAATCTTAAAGGACTATTGGTGGATAGGTCTTGGGTTGATGATCCAAAGGAGGTAAAGGGTGGAGTCAAGGAGTTCTTTGAACAACGGTTTAAACAAGTAGGTGAAGTTAGACCGAAGCTTAGGGGTGTGCCGTTCAAGAAAATTAGTTTGGAGGATAATGCTTTGTTGGTGAGAAGGTTCGAAGAGGAGGAGACCTTATTGGCTCTAAGGGAGTGTGAGGGGAGCAAGAACCCGGGCCCGGACGGTTTTAATTTCAAGTTCATTAAAAAGTTTTGGCATATTTTGAGGGGTGACTTCTTGAAGGTGTTTCATGAGTTCTTTGAGAATGGGGTCTTACCTAGAGGTAGTAACCCTTCTTTTATCACTCTTGTACCTAAGGTAGATGACCCACAAGGACTTGATGAATTTAGAACAATTTCGTTGATTGGAAGCATGTACAAGATTCTCGCCAAAGTGCTCTCTAGGAGGCTAAAAGGTGTTCTTAATGACGTTATTGACGGGAGACAAGGGGCTTTTATAGGGGGGAGGAGTTTGCTTGATGGGGTTGTTGTTGCAAATGAGGTTGTGGAGGAAGCAAGAAGACTTAAAAAAGAATTCATGATTCTCAAGGTGGACTTTGAAAAAGCGTATGACTCGGTATTGTGGAGCTTCTTGTACGATATGCTGGGACGTCTAGGGGAGTGCTTGGAATCGGGTACCATTTCCGTTCTTGTCAATGGTAGTCCTACTACGGAATTCAAATCACAAAAAAGGCTTAGGCAAGGGGATCCGTTGGCCCCCTTCTCCAATTTGCGGATGATACCTTATTCCTAGGTGAAGCTACTTTGCACAATGTGATTGCCTTAAAACCTATTTTAAGGTGCTTTGAACTTGCTTCAGGTCTCAAAGTCAATTTCCATAAGAGCATATTGGGTGGTATAAACATAGACATTGATAGAATTAGTAGATATGCTTCTCTCCTTAATTGTAACTTGATGGATGTTCCGTTTAATTATTTGGGGTTGGAGGTTGGAGGCAATCCAAGAAATGAGAGTTTGTGGGAACCTTTTCTAAGGAAAGTGAGTAGGAAGTTGTCATGTTGGAAGAGTAGGAAACTCTCTTTTGGGGGTACAGTATGTCTTATTAAATCCGTTCTTACATCTTTGCCCCTCTATGTGCTCTCTTTCTTCAAGATGCCTCCAAAGGTTGTAAGGTGTTTAGGAGGTTGGAGAGAAACTTCCTTTGGGGAGGCTTAGAAGGGGAAAGCAAGATTGCTTGGATCAAATGGGATGTAGTATGCCAACCAAAGGAGAAAGGTGAACTTGGCATCAAGGATATTTCCTCTTTCAATGACGCCCTCCTAGCTAAATGGAAGTGGAGGATGATGAGTGGAGGAGGTGGGTTGTGGTATGAGGTTATCAATTCTAAGTATGGAGGCTGGCAACATATGGGAGTGCAAACTGGTGATAATAAATCCTCAATTTGGTGGAAAGATCTACGGAAAGCCTGTGGGATGAATAATCAAGTTAGTTGGTTTGATTCTAATATGCTGCGATGTGTGGGGGAGGGGACGAATGTCAGTTTCTGGCATGATATTTGGGTAGGGGAGGAGGATCTCAAATCCTCGTTTAGTAGACTATACTAAAACTCACTGCAACAGGTTTCTTTGGTTAGTGAGTTGGGTGGGTGGGAGGGGAGGAGTGGGTTTGGGATTTTAGGTGGAGGAGGGGGTGGTTTGAGTGGGAAGGTGAGTTAGTTAACAGGTTTTGGAAAGTTATAAACAGGGTGTGCCTGAAGAACAGGGTGGATTGTTGGAGATGGAGGTTACATGGTTCTGGACAGTACTTAGCATCTTCAGCTTATAGTGCCTTGATAGCTTGCCCACAAGCTATGGAAAATCCTTTTTTCAAAAGTCTGTGGCAGCTTAAGGTGCCCCCCTCTGCTGTGCTTTTCATTTGGAGATTGGCCCTTAACAAGCTGCCAACAAAAGGGAATTTAAATAGGAGAAGGGTTCAACTAGGTGAGGATAATTATAATTGCTCCTTCTGTTATATGGCGGATAGAATTTGGAAATTGTGTTATCGCTGGCTGAGAATCCATACTATTATTCCACAGGATATACAGATGCACTTTTGGCAGCATGGCTCACTGGTACATGGGAAAAAAGGATCACAGGCTTGGAAACTGGTGTGGGTGGCAGTTTTGTGGTCTCTTTGGAAAATAAGAAATGACAAGATTTTTAGTGATGGTGTTCTGTCCTTTGAAGGTATTTTGGATGCTATTCGCATAAGATCTTGGATGTGGCTGCGAGCTAAAGTTAGTGTCATTCATATGCTAAGAGACTATTGCAAGGCTCAAAGGATTTGGAGGATGCTTGACATGGTGTTAGGACGGTTTGGCAAGTGCACCAGTCGCACAAGTAGTAAATGGACAAGTCCAAGTATCGTTTTCCCAAGGGATTTGTTTGATACAGGCAATGTTCACAAAGATATTAGCTAGACTGAACTGGTTTTCACAAGAAAGCTATAAAAACGTGAACTTTGGTTGGTTTTGTGAAAGATATAACAGAACTAATGCAGAACAGAAATTAAAGAAGATATTTTTGTGGTTTTTAAGACAAACACAGCAGTAGACAGAGGTTCAAACAGATAGATGAAGATGTTGCAGGGGTTAGATCTCACCATTCTCTACTCTCTTCTTGCATGCGCACAATATACATTCTATTTGCATTTAAAAGTTAAAATCAGTCAATAAAAACATTCTCAGCCTAATTCCTTAGGTGCAGAGAGTCTTAGATTACTCCCCCAAGCCTTGATTCCTCAACAACTTAACGAAGCAACTAGCTTTAAGTCTAGAGACCACAAGATAACCCATGAACTAAGCTCCATTCCTAGACACGAAGTTTATGAGGTATATTGCTTCAGTTCTAGACAACGAAAGTGTTTCCCAACAACAGTCATGTCCAAGGATCATGCTATGGGTGATCAAGCCACAACAAGCTTTAAGAAAAGAAGCAAAATACTAACTTTAAACCCAAATATGCAGAATATATATATAGATAATATCAAAAGATACAAGAGAGTTTTGAGAATGGTTACATCTAACCCCTAACAACTACAGAACTCAGCCACTCATGGGTGTGAGCAGCTGGAAATTACACATGGAGGGGGAAGGAGATGAAAAGAAAACTTAAGAACTTAAGAACTAAAGAGAGAGCTTTTCTCTCCACTACAACAGTGCAAAACGAGCTACAGAGGTTGTTTCTAAAAATGTCCCCACTTCCTTACTTCTGAAGGTCAGTCCTTTATATACAAGTGCAGAATTGCTGTTAAGTGACATTTGGCTCAGCCTGAAATTTTGGCTCGGCTGATTTGAAAATTCTGCACTTCAACAGATTTCTCTTGCAAATGACCTTCCACTGCTTCCAAAGCTCAGAATGCAGCTCCAAAACGTGTTCTTTAACTTCAATCTCCAATTCCTACAAAAAGTGGGGCAAAACTCTAAGATATAACCATAAAACTAGAAAAACTAAAGAAATTCTAACTAATTTGCAATATTAATAGAAAATGAGTAAAACAACACTCCAAATGAGAGAAAATGATAGATAATTGCCTTAAAAACTACTTGAAAAGTAGGTAATTATAGCAACTAACACATGGACCCTCAAAATCCGTCCGTTGAGGATGACATCAAATAATTTGAAGCAATGCGACAGGCACCAATTAAGGGCATTTTGTTCACAGTCGTGTGTTGGATGATTTGGAGAGCTTGTAACCTTGAAGTATTAATTGAAGATAAAGAGTGGATGGTCTGGCTCTGGCACAAAATAAACCAGATTCGGTCATTGCATGGTCTCATCATTCATATCTCTAGCAAACTAGTTGTAGCTAGAGCCCCCCCGCTTGAGGTTTTCTGGTCACCTCATTCTTATGACTTTATCAAAATTAATACAAATGGGAGCTCTTTGGGTAACCTACGTAGATCGGGTTTTGGTGGTCTTATTAGGATGCTTGCAAACCATGATTATTAGTTTTTTTCTAGCTCATGTGGCTTTACAACAAATTTGAATGCGGAGCTTTTTGACTTATATTACATATTGCATATAGTCATAAAAAAGATAATTTGTGAGTCAAATTTCCTCTATGCTCCAGAACTTGTCGAGAAGAAGGCTTCCAACCTTCACCCTTATGTCTCACTAATATCCTGTATATGCCTTTTATTATCAAAGGATTGGATCATTCAACTTCAGCATACTTATCACAAATGGAATGCGTGTGCAAAATGGCTAGCCAAGCATGGAGCTTCTTTTGATCAAGATTGTAATCTTTGGGTTGCTTCTCCTGTACAGATGCGTGCTTTGTTACTTGTGGATGCCATGAGTATTTGCACTGTTAGATAGTAGTTAGTCTTTAATTACTATTTTCTTAATGTTAAAAAATTAACTAATACTATATAAGGACAATATTAGTTTATTTATATATGGCTGAAATAACTTTTTAATCCTTGTAAAATAAAGTTATTTTTTATTTTAGTTCCTATTGTCAAGTAACAGTATTAAATGATGACGTAACAGTGACATTGGCAGTCTATTGACTTGTCACGTCATCAAGCAAGTAGTATGACAATCACGTCTAATTTTTTTTTTTGGTAATTTGTGTTTTTAAATCCTCATTTGTTCAAAACACAGTTGATGACGTCAAACTAGTTGATGTGTCAGACTCATTGATGACGTGGCAAGTCAATGAACTACCAACATCGTTATTACGTCATCAATTAACACTGTTACTTGTGACTAAAACTAAAAATTTTAAACTTTAAAGAACTAAAAAAAACTTTAAAGGACTAAAATAAAAAAGCATCATATTTTATAGGGACCAAAAGATTATTTAATCCTTTATATATTTATATAAATGCTACGTTATTAACATTATAAATGCTACATTATTAACATTAATTATTTAAGCCTTTAAATTTTTATCTTTTTGTTCTTGATTGGAATTAGGATTATTATTAGTTTTTTTTTAACATCTATGGGTGATAATTCTACCACTTCTTCATTATTCGAAGTTCTTTCTAAATCCCTTTTATGGATGTATGGTAACAAAATTTTCAAGAATATCAGAATGAGATTGAATTATTTTTTCATTTTTTTCCCTTTAATCTTTCAACTATTACAAGTTTGCAACAATTTGATATCAATTATCTTTTTTGAGCCCTTGACAATTCATTTCAAATCTTTAAAATATTAAAATTTATAAATATTAAGATGAAGAGAAAAGGAAAGATAACATAAGAGAGATAAAAAAATAGAATGAAAATATTAAAATTTAAATATATATATATATATATATATATATATATATAAATGTTAAAATAACGACTAAGTTTTAAAAATTTTAAAAGTAATTAAATCTTAACTAATTACTACAATGGCTATTTTTTTTTTTTTTTGCACATTTACATTTTCTTAACTAAACAAAAGAAAAAAAAATACTAAGGTATGCCACAATTACATTCTTATTTCTCATTTGCTAATTATGTTAATTAGCTCTAGCTCTAGTAACAATTAAACATGGCATTATAACACTAAAGTAATAAAGGTAATAAAGTATGTATAAAAAAGGAAAATTAAGGCAATAAAGTCTACCAAAAAATAAATAAATGCAATAACAATAAACCTTGAAAATTGAAAAACTCTCAACATACATAAAAGACACTGCCAAATTAGGCCTTGTCATTGGAACCACTAAATTACTTGTGAATGCATTATGCCAATTGTCACCATTCTATTTTATCTATTATATTTATAGCCAAAAAGTTAAGAAAACGTGAGGCCTAGGGCAGTGGCCTTAATGGCCTAGCCTTGAACACACGACTTTGATTAGTCAGATCTATACTTTATAATTATCTCAACAGTTCTTTCAAATCAACTTAATAAATAGACTAAAAATATCCAAATTAAAAATTTGAAACTCCAAATGGCACAATGACTATACCATGAAGATCTAAATGCCATCAAATTGTTTATTTAATATAATAGCTTTTCATTTATGAACATTTAATGTTTTACAACATGAGTCTAGTTCATTTTGTGCAAGTTTAATCGATTATTTTGAATTTTTCTATCATTAACATCCAAATTCATATTGTACTACTCGGACTCGGCACTCCACCGAGTAGTCGAGTTGACCGAGTAAGACTTATCACTCGGGCTCGGATGATAATAACGGAAAGAATATATCTTACCATGTGATAAGATATAGAAAGATCAGGCCATAAGATAAAGATAGAAAATAGAATTATCTCTATCTTCATTACGAGATTTGAGGAGATTTGATAGGAAAATAACCCTATCAAATCTATCTCTTTACACCCTATAAAACCAGAACGATCCATCTCAATCACGGTACGAAATTCTAATCCCACTTTGTGATACCTGTCTCTCCCTCTGCGCCTCTAACTTGAGCGTCCGAGTGTCCTTGCAGGTACACCCCCCACTAGTCACGGAGGTGATCCCGACGGAGCCACCGCACCAGAAGGCTTACCAAAATCTAGTAAGAACATTTGGCGCCCACCGTGGGGCTCGGTGAAATTATTCCCAGCCACACCAATCGCAACAAGATTAACCTAATGACAACGACCCAGAAAGAAGCAGCGAACCATGAAAAGCGACCACAGGAGGGGGAAACCCAAATCCTGGGCGTACCACCTCCAAGGGATACCCAAGGAGGTAACCCCAACAACGTGGCGCCCTTCCCGCGTCAGGTGCTTGAGAATCACCCACTGATCCAAGCCCTGCAAAGGGAAGTTAACACGCTGAAACAGAGCAACGCTAAGGAGATAGAAGACCTCCGCAGGGAAAACGCTATCCTCCGAGAGCAATATCAAAAACTGCAAGAGGACCGGAATGGAGTTTCGGCAGCCCACGCCGCTATCAACGGGTTCTCGGCAGCCCACGCAGCTACCAAAGGACTATCGGCGGCAGATACCACCGCCAATAGACACCTTGACCGAACAGAGCAGGAAGACACCACTTGGAGCGAGGCAGACCGAGCAACGACCCAATTAGAGTCCAGACCCGCCTCAGGATCGCGAGCACCACCAAGGCGGAGTATGATACCCGAGACAACGAGGCGACACCCGTTTGTAGATGGAATCATGGAGACTCCGCTACTGGCTGGGTGGAAGCCGTTATCCATGGACAGATACGATGGGCTGACCGACCCCGACGAGCACATCGACGCATTCGTCACACAGGTGAACCTGTACACAAACGACGACGCCATCATGTGCCGGGTTTTCCCAACGACTCTGAAGGGAGCAGCGTTGAACTGGTACACACGACTCCCCCCCCACTCAATCGACTCTTTTGCCACGTTAGTCGCTCGTTTCGGCGCTCAATACGCTACGAGTCGACCCACCACCTGACGGCAGTAGCACTGGCCAATATACGACAAGAAGACAACGAGTCTCTCAGGGACTTCATGGAAAGATTCGCCGAGATCTCTGTCAAGATCCGAGACTTGAATCCACAAGTGGCACTGACCGCCATGCTCATGGCGCTAAAATCCGGACCTTTTTCAGACAGCCTCTGCAGGAAACCGCCACACGACATGGACGAGCTCCGAGCTAGAGCAGCAGGATATATTCAGATGGAAGAAATGACCAAGTTCAGGGAACGGGTCAGAGGCGAATCCTATAGAAAACAAGAAGAACGAGAGAGACCAGGAACAAGCCGAGAGCGGAGTAGCAAACCTAGAAGCGACAGACCGCCCCGTGCAAGATTTGCCCATTATACCCCCCTAACTGATAGCAGAGCACGAGTCCTGGAAGAAGCCTGCAGCGCCGAACTGATAAGCCTGCCTACTCGAAACACCTCCCCAGAAAAAGCAGATAGGTCCAAATTTTGCAGATACCATAGAGTACATGGACACACTACAGAGGAGTGCACCACCCTGAAGGATAAGATTGAAAAACTTATCCAACAAGGCAAGTTACGACGCTTCGTCCGAGACGACAGCCGAAAACCCGTGCAAGAACGAGTCCGAGATAGGGAAGACTATCGCGATAGAAAAATCGGACGCACGGAAGAGCCCCGCCAGGAACAACAAACCAAACCTCCCGAAACTCGACTCCGAGGTGTTATCAACACAATAGCAGGAGGATTCGCTGGAGGTGGTTGTTCGAGTTCGGCAAGGAAGAGACATCTGCGTAGTCTCCGATCAATCAACTCGGCCTCAACAAACCCCAGAGTACACAAGAAAATGTCACCTATAACTTTCACAAACGCAGACTTCGAAGGCATAGAGCCCAATCATGATGACCCGATGGTGGTCAAAGTTGAAGTCGTAAACTGGTTGGTGTGCAAAGTCCTAGTCGACCAAGGCAGCTCGGTGGATATCCTGTATTGGTCCACTTTCAAACAGCTAGACATCCCTGAAAATAAGGTACAACCATACACCGAACAGTTAGTCGGATTCGCAGGCGAAAAGGTTGATACCAGAGGCTATATTGACCTCCTCACGACTTTTGGAGATGAGATGGGGTCCAAGACCATCACGGTCAGGTACCTCCTAGTCAACGCCCTCACTTCATACAATATTCTTATAGGCAGGCCAGCACTCAACAAATTAGGGGCAATAATTTCAACTCCACATCTGGCAATGAAGTTCCCAAATTCAGAAGGAAAAATAGTAACAGTCAAGGCTGATCAGGAGGCAGCCCGCGAGTGCTACTTAGAAAGCCTAAAGATAGCCAGCGGCAAAAAGATCCCAGAACTGACGATAAAACACGTAGCATGCACTTCTCTTACAACGCCAATAGAGGAGACTGACCTAGATCCCAGGGAGACCGAGCCGAGAGCAGAGCCCACAGAACAGGTAAAATCCTTCCAAATAGGAAGAGAGTCAGGGCAGTGCACGAAACTCGGGACTCAGCTAGAAAGCGAGACCGAAGAAGCTATTGCCAAAGTCCTGTTAGACAACGCCGACTTGTTCGCATGGTCAGCCGCCGACATGCCTGGAATAGACCCAGGCTTCCACTGCCACAAGCTTGCCATTTACCCGGAGGCCAAACCGATCTCCCAAAAGAAGAGGAAACTCGGGGCTGAAAGAGGAAAAGCGGTAAAAGAAGAAACTGAAAAGTTACTCTGCGCCGGCTTCATCAGGGAAGTTCAATACACAACATGGCTCGCAAATGTGGTGATGGTTAAAAAAGCGAATGGAAGATGGAGAATGTGCACTGACTACACGGACCTTAACAAAGCATGCCCAAAAGACTCATACCCGCTGCCAAGCATAGACAAGTTAGTAGATGGAGCAGCCGGCTACCCGATCCTGAGCTTTCTGGACGCATACTCCGGGTACAACCAGATACCAATGTACCCACCGGATGAGGAAAAAACGGCATTCATAACTGACACGGCCAATTACTGTTACACGGTAATGCCATTTGGACTGAAGAACGCAGGAGCAACATACCAGCGTCTAATGGACAAGATCTTTACAAAACAACTCGGCAGAAACCTGGAAGTCTACGTCGACGACATGGTGGTTAAAAGCAGAGAACCAGAATCGCATCCAGGGGACCTGACTGAAATTTTCGATGAGATCAGAAAACATAATATGAGGCTAAACCCTGAGAAATGCGTATTCGGGGTGCATGGCGGAAAGTTTTTAGGATTCATGCTCACCAACAGGGGTATAGAAGCCAACCCGGAAAAGTGTGCGGCTATCATAAGCATGAGAAGTCCGGGTAACATAAAAGAAGTACAACGGCTAACTGGAAGACTGGCGTCCCTATCCCGTTTCTTGCCAAAAGCAGCAGAAATAGCCAGACCCTTTTTTCAACTACTCAAGAAACAACAAGACTTCGGATGGGATGAAAAGTGTGAAGAAAACTTCCTAAAGATAAAAACACTACTTTCATCACCACCAATTCTAACAAGACCTGAACCCGGCAAGGACTTAATACTATACTTAGCTGTCTCGGGAGACGCAATCAGTTCGGTCATTATCCAGGAAGAAAATCATACGCAAAAACCAGTCTACTACATAAGCCGAGTATTGAAAGATGCCGAAACCAGATACCAAAAGATAGAAAAGCTAGCGCTAGCCCTAGTCACCTCAGCACGACGGCTACGTCCATATTTTCAAAGCCACCCAATAGTGGTACGGACAGACCACCCAATACGACAGATACTGAGGAAACCAGAGCTAGCCGGACGAATGATAGCATGGTCGGTAGAACTATCCGAGTTCGACATCAAGTACGAACCGAGAGGGCCTATCAAAGCACAGTGCCTAGCCGACTTTATTGCTGAACTAGCACCAGTAGCGGAAGCGCCCCTCCCATTCTGGACCCTTTATGTGGATGGCTCCTCGAATGAAAAAGGTAGCGGAGCAGGAGTCATAATTGAAAGCCCTGAAGGGATTATCCTGGAACAATTACTCATATTCGACTTCAGCGCATCCAACAACCAAGCCGAGTATGAAGCCCTGCTAGCAGGGCTAAAACTCGCTAAGGAAGTAGGAGCGAAACACCTTAGATGCTGGAGCGATTCAAAACTAGTCACTGGGCAAATGAATGGATCCTATCAAACGAAGGACCCCCAGATGACAAGATATTACCACTTGGCCTCCCAGTTGAAGAACGAATTCATTAGTTTCGAGCTCGACCACATTTTGAGAGAACAAAATGAAAGAGCCGACCTGCTGTCAAAGTTGGCAAGTACGAAGAATAAAGGCCAGCACAGAACTGTCATACAGGAAACAATATCCACGCCGAGCGTCGAAAAAATTATTTCCAACATCAACTCGGCTGACAGAGAATGGATGACCGAGATATGGAACTTCTTAAAGGAAGGAACCCTCCCAGAGAGCCGGGAAGAAGCCAAAAAGATCAGAAGAAGGGCCAGCTACTATGTTATAGAAGGAGAAGACCTTTATAGGAGAGGCTTCACAGCACCACTGCTGAAATGTATCACGAAGGCTCAGGCCGAATATGTGGTAAATGAGATGCACAAAGGGATATGTGGAATGCACTCAGGAGGAAAAGTTATGGCCTCCCGAACTCTAAGAGCCGGATATTACTGGCCAACGATGCGCTGCGACTGCGCCGAATACGTCAAAAAATGCGAAGAATGCCAAAAGTAAGGCAACTTATCCCATCTACCAGCAGAAGAATTGCACAATATCACAGCACCCTGGCCCTTCGCCCTATGGGGAGTTGACATATTAGGCCCTTTCCCACTCGCTAAAGGACAAGTGAAGTTCCTCCTCGTCGGAATTGACTACTTCACAAAGTGGATCGAGGCCGAACCCTTGGCAACTATCACCGCCCACAACGTGCAAAAATTCATATGGAAAAATATCATATGCCGTTTCGGCATCCCCCACTCGGTGATTTCTGACAATGGTAGACAGTTCACCGAAAAGAACCTCGAAGAGTTTTTCAAAAACCTAGGGATTCGGCACCGAGTGACCTCAGTAGAACATCCGCAAACTAACGGACAAACGGAAGCCGCAAATAAAGTGATACTCGGAGAACTGAAGAAGCAAGTATGAGACGCTAAAGGAAGTTGGGCAGAAGAACTTCCCGCGATCTTATGGGCATATTGTTGCACACCACAGTCAACAACAGGGGAAACCCCTTTCAGACTCTCATACGGATCAGACGCCATGATACCAGTAGAAGTCGGAGAGCCCTCCCTGCGAAGAACAAATTTCGTCCAGGAAAACAACGATCAATCACTCAGGCATGCACTCGACATGACCGAAGAGACGCTGAACGAGGTCCAAGTCAGAATAGAGGCCTGTAAAAGAAGAGCCGAGAGGAGGTATAACACCAAGGTCAAACCAAGAAACTTTGAAGCTGGAGACCTGGTTTGGAGAAAATGCGGAGAAGCTAGAAAAGCTACAGGAGAGGGTAAATTGGCAGCCAATTGGGAAGGCCCCTTCAGAATAACCGAGTCGCTGGGAAATGGAGCTTACCGATTGGAGTACCCATCCGGCAATACCATCCCCCGAACTTGGAACGCGACACACCTAAAGTTTTACTACAGTTAGAAAAGTTGTAAGTGGTGATGTACTCTTTTTCCTACTTTGACATTTTTTCCCAAGAGGTTTTTTGTCAAAGAGGTTTTAACGAGGCACACCCAATTTCTCTCATTAATGAAACTCCTTCAGACTATCTATTTAAGATTACAATTAACCGCGTAGACCTTTACAAGGATACACAAAGCGAGTTAAACATAACCGAGTAAAGGATACAAAAGGCGAGTTATAATTAACCGTGTAGACCTTTACAAAGATACGAAGGCAAGTTACAATTAACCGCGTAGACCTTTACAAGGATACAAAAAGCGAGTTAAACATAACCGAGTAAAGGATACAAAAGGCGAGTTATAATTAACCGCGTAGACCTTTACAAAAATACGAAGGCGAGTTACAATTAAACCGCGGAGACCTTTACAAGGATACAAAAAGCGAGTTAGCGAAAAATCATACGAGTAACAAAGAAGAGTCATTTAACACCCTACTCGAAAGGCCGGGTGCGAGCCCTGAATATAAATTTCATTAAGTACCCTATTCGATAGGCCGGGTACGAGCCTTACAAAAACAAGGAAAATTAAAAAGGAACATCTCCTCCCTCCTGGATGTTGTCCCCGGCGCCGTCCTCACCAAGCGCAGACTCCTCAACCAACTCCCCCTCTTTATTGACATCCTTGTCCACGTCAAAAAGAGAAGTGTCGGCATCCTTGAAGAAATACCGAACTTGGCGAAGTGCCTTGCTGAACCCGGCCTCATGGGTCTTCACAATCTCGTCCAAAGCCTCACCCAGATTGGCCTGCAGCTTAGCCTCGGACTCGGCAGCCTCAGTCCTCGCTTGAGCAAGCTCGGAAACGAGCCTATCCACCTCAGCCCGTAATTCCCGAGCCGAGTTCTCAGAAGCAGCTAAGGAAAGTTTTAAGTCCTCCTCACGACTTTCAACTTCCCTCAACTTAACCTCCACTCCCTCTTGAGACCGCCGAGATTCTTCAGCGGATTGGAGAAGAGTCTCGTTGGCCCGGGTAGCCTCCAACAGAGCCTGCTCGGCCTTTGCTGCATTCTCCTTCACCATAGCTAATTCCCGGTGGCCGTGGTCGAACTCCTCAGCCTAATACTGAGCAATAGCCCATGACCGAGCTTGGAAGCGACAAACAGCCTCCATGGAAAGCATTGGCCCAGCATCCCTTAACATATCCCGATTAGCTTGACCGAGACTGTCGGCAGAGATAAGGGCCCCGGGATTGAAATCTTTTCCCCAAAGCGAGGTCCGACCTTCTTTCATAGAAAGAAAAGCCGGATGCCTCTCAACAGCAGACCCCGAAGCCCCAGCACCGGGTGGACTCGGTTTCGACCTCTTCGAAGGACCATCCACTCCTTGAACGACCTCTCGCTGATCTCTCTTCGGAGGAGAAGGAGGAGGAGGAGGAGGAGGAACAGGCGGAGCAACTCGAACCACCTCGGCAGCGGCCTCCTTGCCCTTCAATTTCTCCAACCTTTGCTTTTTGGCCGTTCTATAATCGAATTTTCCCATCACAGCTGCAAAAAAGACAAAACGTCAGTAAAAAGCAAAGTAGAAGAAAAACCGAGTAAATAAAAGGTACTCACCGGCCCAATCCTCTCTCAGAGTCCGAGAAGAAGGAATTCCCACGAGTGTTTTACAGGACAAGGAACGCGGTAACTTACACAGCGTGATCATGTCATCCTGATCCTCAGGAGACATGTCCACAACCTGCCAAGACAGCCGCTTGTTCGGGGAGCGAGTCCAATAGAGAGGGAACCTCGGCTCCCCACGGCCATCAAAAAACTCAACCTCTCCTTCCGGACCTGGTCGGACACGAAAGAAACCACTCTTGAAATTTTTCCAAGAGGAGGTATAAGGACTAAGGATGGACCGACCAGGAATCCCAGTCAAAGAGACCCAACCCCCCTTTTGACTCTCTTTTACTTTATAGTGATATAAAAATTTAGGAGCAGTAGGAGTTATAAAGAATTTACTACAGAGCACCCGGAAAGCCTGGAGAGAAGCCCAGGAGTTCGGATGCAACTGCGTGGGAGCAACATTCAGTGCCCGAAGAACGTCAGCCTCAAACTGGTCAAACGGCACTGTAATGCCGAGAACCGAGAACAAGGCTTCATATACAAAAGTAAAGTGTGGATGGCGCGAGTCAGCGGACATAAAAACTCGGTCATCGGGCCCACAAGGTTCGGCATAGACCATACCCAGGCGTTCCGAATGACACAAGTCAATAGTTGCAAGAAAGGAAGACAAAGCTTCCTCGGTATGATACCGAGAAGCATATGCACCTACCTCCCCAGCCACCCAAGAATAGCCGGAAGTAGTAACAGGAGAATATACCTTTCTACCCCTAGGATCAACAGGCTGGGGAACAGAAGGAGGTAGAAGACGAGCACGCCGAGTCTCAAGAGGATGATCCTCAGTGGCCTCGGAATCCTCTAGAACCACTACCCCCCTGACTGGAACAACCAAAGGTGCTTGCGCAGGGTCGACGGATGGACGAACCACCCCGACACCCGCAGCGGCAACGTTTGTCGCCGACGCACCATCGCTAATTCTATCAGAACCAGGACGGCGCGAAGAAGAACCACCATCGGAACCCTCTCCGATGGGGCGAACCTCCGGCGTAAGCATACGACCCCCGCCGGAACGCCCAGAATCCCCAGAAAAAGAAGACATTATAGAACCAGAAAAAGAAATGGAAAGGAGATAGGGCGTACCTGAACAAAGGACAAAGAAAAAACCTAGGAGAACAAAATGGCGCAAGGGAGAAAAAGCTTGCGGGAAGACAAAACACAGAAATGAGAGCGAGCACCAATGTCAACAGTGCCCCTTTATATAGAACCCCAAACGTCGCGAATACGAAAGGGCGAAACGGTCCGAACCGTTGGATCAAGACCCTTCACTAGGCCAATCAACGGCTAGGAAGGCTTGAGACCTTTGGGAATCCCTAAACCGTTTCAAAATTCAAAAAAGTAATCACTGGCGTCGCCCTTGGGAACCGTTATGACGTCAATATGTCTGAAACGACGTCTTCACCAAACCACGTGACGTTTCGAGAACCAAACGCGTCTCGGCCAGATAAATCCAAAATTGGAATAACATTACTGAAGCTCCTACATTACTTCAGAGCTTGGGGGGCATGTGTACTACTCGGACTCGGCACTCCACCGAGTAGTCGAGTTGACCGAGTAAGACTTATCACTCGGGCTCGGATGATAATAACGGAAAGAATATATCTTACCATGTGATAAGATATAGAAAGATCAGGCCATAAGATAAAGATAGAAAATAGAATTATCTCTATCTTCATTACGAGATTTGAGGAGATTTGATAGGAAAATAACCCTATCAAATCTATCTCTTTACACCCTATAAAACCAGAACGATCCATCTCAATCACGGTACGAAATTCTAATCCCACTTTGTGATACCTGTCTCTCCCTCTGCGCCTCTAACTTGAGCGTCGGAGTGTCCTTGCAGGTACACCCCCCACCAGTCACAGAGGTGATCCCGACGGAGCCACCGCACCAGAAGGCTTACCAAAATCTGGTAAGAACACATATGCATCATGAAAAGAAATTACACATAAAACAATTGAAAACAAATTGTAGTTACTTATATTTGTAAATCAAAATATAAAATCGTATGCCCCACTTTGATGACAAATGAGCGATCTAATTTCAAACTATGAGTTTTTTTTTTTTTTGACAAATTCAAACTAGGAGTTAGAAACTCTAAAACACGTTCTCTAACTTTATTAAACAATTTAAGGAAATTCTATCACTTAAGATATAATTAAATAAATTCTGCAAACTATACTTATGTCAGAGGTATAATCTTGGAAATTTTGTCTTGAAAGTCTCCACATCAGCATATCCACACTACTAATACTTTATAACCATCTCAACATTTCTTTCAAGTCAAATTAATAAATTAACTAAAATTACACAGTTTAAAAAATTGGAACTCCAAATGGCACAATTATTATACCATTAACATCCAAATGCCATTAAATTCTCTATTTAATAGTTTCTCATTGATGAACTTTTTATGCTTTACGTCATGAGTTCAGTTCATTTTCTGCAAATTTAATATGTTACTTCGACTCTTTTTTTTAATCACTAACATCCAAATTCATATGCACCATATTCGAAAACAAATCACACATAAAAAAAATAAGATTTTAAAACAAATTATGGTTGCCTATATTTGTGAATCAAAATGTAGAATCATACTAGATTAGTGACTCTTGCGATGCACAGATTCGATAGACAAATTATAGCAGCAGTTGTTAAATTAATTGGTTAATTGGTATGAATTTGTTCTTAAGTATATAACATGATTCTCCAAACTGCCAATTAGATTTTTGAAGTTTGATAATAAATAAAAATGAAATGAAGACACAAATTGCTCTTAAATTTAAATTGCAAAATAGATAATAGGTACTATATACAAATAAAAACATAAAATTGTTCTAAAATATAAGATTAAAATTAGATAATTAATCACCTTTTGTTTTAGGCTACAGAATCCTTACAACTTTGATGAACACCCTTTTAATTTATTTAAATCTATTAAATTGAAAAGTTAAATAAGTGATAGCTGCATAACTATAAACACCCTTTTGCCCAAGATCTATGAATATTATCAAATAATAGATCTTACAGGTACACTGAAGGTACAATATGGAATTTAGCCACTCATAGCTGCATAACTATAAACAGTGAGACAGTAGATGCTGTAAAATCAATCTTAAAACTTCAAAAGATTATCATCCCAATTGTCCAATTCAAGGGAAAAACTCTGAATGTGGCAGAAGATCATTCTCCCAAGTCATTAAACACTCCAAATATTTAAACATGATAAAACAAAAATGAATATACCCACCCATCATCTCTGGAACTCTACAGCTTTCTTATATAGTTATTACCTATGAACATGATAATAAAATATTTTAACAAAACAAATAATAAAATATACCAGATTTAAGCATAGATAAAGGTTCCTGGGCTGAACTTTTTGTGAAACTGAGCTTGCTTGGTTCATTTCCACCATCACGAAAACTTAGATAATCACTTACAATTGAACTGGAAGGCATATTTTGTCTGTTAGAATAGAATGCTTTGTCCTGGTTCATATCATCCATCTGAAAGTCCTATCTTCTCACATGTGTCTCCCTTTATAAAACAAATAAAACTTGTTTATGAACAAAGAATAAAAATTTCTAAAGGCAATTTTTATTACTATAAAAGGAAATAGATTGTGTGAATAAAAATACTTAATTGTTACGTGAGATAAAGAAAATGATTTTCCTCTAATACAATGATGTGTGAGCTACCTATCCTAATTGTAGTTAGTCTCATAAGATAGTACATATTTTTGCTGAATCCCTGCACAATGGAGATGAGGATAACAAAGAAGTGAATATAAGAAAACACAACAAATGCATTGAGAAGAATAATCCTTGTTCACACATGAGAATGACTCTATTACATGATAATGGCTCTGTTACATACCCAAATGTCAAGATATATTTACATGATTTAAAATTCTTTCTTGGTCCATATTTACTAATATGTAATTAACTGAGTTCATTCTACCTGTAGCAATTCTGTCTGTATATATTTAGCTAAAATACACGATAATATCGGGAAGAAAACCATAGAATAAAGGATGACCAAATATGCGATAAACCAAATAGGACATTAAAATTTTGTAAGTTAGTTTCCATTATAATAATGAATATGACTAATGAGAAGCTAACATTACCATTCTTAGTATATGATTTGGATTTGTTTGACCTGTACCCTTAACAGGTATAGCAGCCAATCAATGTTGGAAATGCCGCTGAAGGGAACATAATTATACCTTGCTGCTCATAAAAAGCAGTTCTTTGTTTCATTGATTTTTTGAAGAAACAATCTGCTCTCTTGTGGCAAACACATCAAAAAACAAAAAAAAAAGGCTTTATATAATTTCAGCAATTAGTACATGTCGTAGATAAGCAAAAAAGAGGTAGAAGAATATATATTAAAATAACAACAAGATTGAGACTTGGCAAGAGGTTTTGTTGTGTGGTCTTGACCAAGTTACTGTAATAGTGTCTTCAAGAGACTCTAAGAATTAAAATACAATATGTATTTAATGAAGTATATGATATTTGATGTGAAGAATAACAATGTTATCAAATTCATGATCTCTCACTTGCTTAACATTTGAAGTTCATTCCCTTATTATGGGTCCTAATTTTCTGAGTAGCTTCTCAACCTCAATCTTTAAATTCTTTATGTCTACATCTATGAACTGATAACTTATATGGAGAGGTGGTGAATTCATAGTTCCTGATCCTTGATCCCTTACCAGTGCAAAGTAACAGGTTGTATGATAAGAATTTGAACTATGATTATTATAGACTTGTATATATAAGATGTTAAAAAAATTGACAGGCTATATGTTTCATATTTATCATAAAGGACCTAAAATAAAGCTCATGAATTAAACTAATATCATTGAAATAGAAGATTTTATTTAAGTTCTTCTAGCTATTTTGGTATCTACATAAATGACCAAAAGATTGTCATGGAAAAGTTGAATATTTAAGCTGTTTTGAAAATAAAAAAGTAATCCATGCCAATATACAAAATAAGTTGGGAAAACGTTAAAAGAAAAAAGATTGAAATAAAAAACTCTAACTCTTTGGCTATATGTAACGTCCATCGTTACAATAACAATCCATAATAAAACATATTTTAAAAGATAGAATTTCAAAATCCTCAATGGTTTGAAATATCTCAAATATTATAGAAAAAGATAAAATAAATGAGTCCTTACATAATTAAAAAAAACCTTATCCTCAAATATGGACATCTAAAAAGAAACGAACGCTAAAGGTATAATGACACTAGCCACATTCAGCATTTATTCTAAAGTACTAACCAATCTAAAATAAATATAAGGAAATAAAACTAGATCTTCAAGTCTCCTCAGCTTCAACAACTTCCTCCTCGTGCTCTGAAAACAACACTTTTAATGAGATGATAATCCCAGTGAATAAAACAAGTTCTAAAAGAATTTGCAAATAGTGTTATTCTCAGCCGGTGCGGTAATCCGAAAAAACTCAACCATGGTACCCGCAAGGATTTTAAAATAAAATATTATATTATACTCCAATAAAAGTCGAATTAAAACAACCACAATTATTCCCATAACGTCCTTCAATAAAGAAAATATTTCAATAAATAACATTAACACCTCAAAGCATTCAAATAAATATTACGAACACAACCCAGTGATTTCCAGAATCACTAAACTTGACTCTTTGGTTCCCGGAACCAGTGTGGATCCTAAATCCACCATGAATCCCAGATTCACTAAGGTCTATGAGCTCATATCCATGCAATGGTGTCCCACTGCCTTTCCCATCCCAGATGGAGGTATCTAATATCACATCCCAGATGTGGATATTTGAATAAATAGACATCCCATCCCAGACGGTGACATCCCTCATCCTATTCCCGGAATAGAACGTATACTGTCATTCCTTCCCAGAAGGTAATGACTGACTCTTACAATAAAGAAAATAATCATTCATGATATTTCCAATCCAATTCTCACACTCTAACACAATAATAATTTCTAAAGTCATATCATAATAACACTGTAACAATACAACATCAATTAGTACTGGGGAATAATAATAATAATAATAATAATAGTAATACTACGCAAATCATGTAACCCGTAAGCGAATTGGTCCTGGGTCTGTACGTAAGTAATTTCATGGTGTGGAAAGCAATTTTTTTTTCTTCGACCAATGATCAAGCACTGCAGGTTGCAATTGCTAAGAACTAATCACTTAATCACGTACATAAATTATAAACCATGAAAAGGCTAGCCAATCACTAACGTATTCAATTTTTTGTATATAGCACTAAAATTGCGTCATGGAAAATTCACAAATTTTTCAAGAGGATAATGAGAAAAAAATTGTACAGCGCTTATATATTTATAAACGAGGGTCACAATCTTAGAATTCCATAACCAGTGAACTCAATTGACACACTTGGCAAAACGAAGGAGCACTCACAAAATTTCACAGCATATGCGTCCAGAAGTAGCGATTATCATAGCAAACACAACATAAATACCATGGATGATTTTAGAAGATAAGTGTTTTACTCACCTCTTGAAGCAAGTAATTCGTGCTCTTCATTATTTTTCTCTTATGCTATTTGCTGCGTCAACAAAATTCCTCGCTTTCTTCCTCCTCCTCAATCCTTGAGCAGCCCACTAATTTGCCAAGAGACAACGTCTATGTGATTCTAGGAAAGGAATTGTCTATCCCTTATATAAGTGTTGTACGTGATTTATGATTAGAATATTAGATTGTATGAAATTTAATATCAAATCTTTATTTATCTTTGATTTATTTAATTATTTATTTTAAACTATCTCCACAAATTCTTATCTTTCTTTTTATTTAAGATAGGCAACCGTTTCTCTCTTCTTTTTTTCTATCTAATACATGACGTGAAACATTCACGTACAGGGGCAACAAAATTGGCTAAGGCCAATTTCCTTTTATTTCTATTATTATTATCTTTAAATTACTCTAATAAATTATTATACTAATATCTCTCCAAAAGATTATAACAACCTAATCTTTTCTCTTACTAAATAACCAAGTAATCATATTTCTAGATGATCTTTATTTTAATAAAATATCTAAATGATTATTTGAGGATTTTAGGATATTACATTTTCTCCCCTCCTTCAAGAATTTCGTCCTCGAAATTAATAATACTTATTGATCGGATAGCATATCATGATCTTTAAGAGTGAACGTACCTCAATTAATGAGGTGCGGATATTGACACCTAATATCATCCTCAAGCTCCCATGTAGCCTCTTCTGGAGTCAATCCTTCCCATATCACCTTCACCAATGGGATTGTCTTGTTCCTCAGAGTCTTGGTGCTCTTGTCAATGATTTGAACAGGCTTGGGCTTATAAGTCAAATTACTCTTTAACTGTATTGACTCAGGAGCTATGATGTGTGAAACATCCTGTACGTACTTTCGGAGTTGAGAAACATGGAAGACGTCATGAAGATTTGACAGCTGTGGTGGAAGAGCTAATTGGTAAGCAACAGGCCCGACACTTTTTAGGATTTGAAAGGGACCTATGAATCGAGGACTTAGCTTTCTGACCTTCATGGACCTCCCAACCCCAGTCTTAGGAGTGACTCTCAAGAATACATGTTCTCCTGCTTGGAATTCTAGAGGTTTCCTTCTCTTGTCAACATAACTCTTTTGCCTACTTTGAGCAGTGTGCATCCTCTCTCTAATCAACCTGATCTTATCTGTGGTCTATCAAGGTCTTCTCTCCCACCTCACACCAACATAAAGGGGATCTACACTTCCTTCCATAAAGAGCTTCATAGGGCACCATGGCTATGCTAGCGTGATAACTGTTGTTATACGCAAACTCTATAAGAGGTAAGAACCTGTCCCAACTTCCACCTTCATCTAGAACACACGCTCTAAGCATGTCCTCAAGGGTTTGAATGGTCCTCTCTGACTGACCATCTGTCTGAGGATGATAAGCAGTACTAAAACTTAATTTAGAACCAAAAGCTTGCTGGAACGCCCTCCAAAATCTAGAAGTAAATCTAGGATCCCTATCTGACACTATAGAGGTAGGTATGCCATGAAGCTTAACTATCTCCTTAATGTATAGGTCTGCCAACTTGTCCAATTTGTAGGTTTCCTTAATTGGCAAGAAGTGGGCAGACTTGGTCAACCTATCCACAATCACCCATATTGCATCTAGGCCCACACGAGTTCTAGGCAACCCTGTCACAAAATCCATTGAGATTCGTTCCCATTTCCACTCAGGAATCTCTAGAGGTTGCAGCAAACCTGAAGGTTTCTGGTGTTCAATCTTAACCTTTTGGCATACTAAACACCTAGACACAAAGTTAGCCACATCTTTCTTCATCCCCGGCCACCAATACATCTTCTTTAAATCCTGATACATCTTGGTTATCCCTGGATGTATGGTGAACTTACCCTTATGGGCTTCCTTTAAAATTTTCTCCCTGAGGCTCCCCTCCTTAGGAACCATAACTCTATCCTTAAACAACACTAAACCATCAGCAGATAAGGTATAACCATCTTGGTTCACTAGTGACTGCAAATCTTGGTCTAGAAGTTGTTCCCTCTTAATCAGCTCTCTAAGGTCACTACCAATCTCCAACCTATTCAACCTCATGCTTAATGCATTCAAAGACACGTTCAAGTTCAAATCCCTAAACTCTTCTATCAGGTTCATCTCTTGCACCATCAAGCTAGACATGTGCAAGGATTTCCTACTTAGAGCATCAGCCACTACATTGGCTTTCCCTGGGTGGTACTTCAACTCAAAATCATAATCTTTAAGGAATTCCATCCACCTCCTCTGTCTCATATTCAACTCCTTTTGGTCAAACAAATATTTGAGGCTCTTATGATCACTAAAAACCTCAAATTTTGCACCATACAAGTAATGCCTCCAAATCTTTAAGGCAAACACCACGGCTGCCAACTCAAGATCATGGGTGGGATAGTTTCCCTCATGAATCCTAAGTTTCCTAGACGCATACGCCACCACCTTGCCCTCTTGCATCAGCACACATCCTAACCTATTTTTAGAAGCATCACAATATACTACTAAGCTCTCTGAAGGGTCTAGAATAGTCAAGACCGGTGATGAGACTAACCTCCTCTTAAGCTCTTGAAAACTTTCTTCACACTCCTTATCCCATTCAAAAGGTTTTGCTTTCCTAGTTAACTGGGTAAGTGGTAAGGCTAGTCTTGAGAACCCCTCTATGAACTTCCTATAATAACCTACCAACCCTAGGAAACTCCTTACTTCAGTCACCGACTTAGGTCGCTCCCATCCTAACACTGCATCAACTTTACTAGAGTCAACTGCTACACCACTCCTAGAGATGGTATGCCCTAGGAACTTCACCTCGTCAAGCCAAAATTCACACTTTTCTGGCTTGGCATACAAGTGCTCATCCCTCATAATCTATAACACTACCCTTAAATGCTCCTCATGGTCTTCTAGTGTCCTAAAGTATATCAAGATATCATCTATGAACACCACCACAAATCTGTCCAAGAATGGCCTAAAGATCTGGTTCATGTAGTCCATGAACACGGCCGGAGCATTAGTCACACCGAAAGGCATTACTACATACTCGTAGTGCCCGTACCTTGTCCTAAAGGTTGTCTTAGGAATGTCCTCACTCTTGACTCTAATCTGGTGGTACCCCAACCTTAAGTCTATCTTAGAGAACACTGACGCTCCCCTCAACTGATCTAGAAGGTCATCTATCCTAGGCAACGGATATTTATTCTTGATGGTCACTTTGTTCAGTTGCCTGTAATCTACGCATAACCTCATGCTCCCATCCTTCTTCTTCACCAAGAGTACTGGCGCTCCCCAAGGTGACACACTAGGCCTAATGAACCCCTTTTCCAACATCTCCTCTAGTTGTTTCTTAAGCTCACTCAACTCTAAAGGTGACATCCTATAAGGTGCTTCTGAAACAGGCCCACTTCCAGGCACAAGGTCTATGCTAAACTCAACATCCCTATTTGGAGGTAAACTAGATACCTCCTTAGGAAAAACATCTTGGAATTCACACACTACAAGTATAGCTGCCACATCATCTTTAGCCTCTACCTTAGCAGAGAACAAGAGCATGTATCCTTGAGCCCCCTCAACTAAACACTTAAGGCAGGCACTAGCAGAAACAATAGGATTGGACATGGAAGAATCGATTGGCATTGGTTGAGTAGCAATGGAAACAGTTTTATCAGAACAATTTATAACAGCACGATTTGAAGACAACCAATTCATACCAAGTATGACATCTAAACCAGACATAGGAAAGCATATAAGATCAACAGAATAAGACACGCCTCGATACACTAAAGGACAATTCAAGCAAGCAATTGAAGTAACAAGCTTTTCCTTTGCAGGAGTAGCAACACTCAAATCAAAAGGCAATTTAGAAACAGGTAAGGCTAAATTTTTCACACAGTCAAGAGATATGAACGAATGTGTCGCTCCTGAATCAAACAATATAATTATTCCTTTTTCTTTAATAAAGCCCATACCTTGGATCAAACCATCTGACTCCTTCACCTTTTCTCCTTGGAGTGTAAAGACCCTCCCTTGGTTCTGTGGCCTTGGTTGGGATTGACCTCCACTCTTGCAATTCCTAGCATAGTGTCCCACCTTCCCGCATTTGTAGCAAGTAGTCTGTGCCGCGGGACACGGGCGATCCCTATGAATCAAGCCACAGTTCTGACACCCAGTACCTCCGTCAGTCCTAACTCCTTGCATCTGCTTCCCTTTGTTGATGGTGGACATAGGTCGCAACTGCTTCTGGAACTTACCATCCTTGTTATGAATTTTCTTCCCATCAAAGCTAGCCTTCTCCTTAGGATTTTGTGCCATCACGGCTTGCATTTTCTGCTCTGCTACGCGACACTTGTTCACCAAGGTTGGATAGTCTCTAAGCTCCAAGATGCCAACATAACTCTGTAACTCTGGTTTCAAGCCTTGCTCAAACATGATAGCCTTCCAATCATTCTGAGGATTATCCTTCAGATAACGAGAAAACCTCGCCAGGCTCTCAAACTTGGCCACGTACTCAGCAACGGTCATATCTCCCGGACGAAGCTGGAGGAACTCAGTCTCCTTTTGAATACGAACACTGTAAGGAAAATACTTCTCCAGGAAAACCTCCTTGAACCCCTCCCAAGTAACAGGAGCTCCCTGAGCTGTCAGACTCCCTCGAGCACTATTCCACCAATGTTCTGCATCAGACTCTAGCATGTAAGTGGCAAACTCCACCTTCTGCATATCATCGCATCTCATGACTTTGAAAATCTTTTCTAGCTTTTGAAGCCATTCTTCCGCTTCAACGGGATCTGAGCTGCCACGAAAGGACGGTGGATCGTTCCTACGAAATTCAAATAACCCTGTGTATTGAGGGTTTGGAGGTGTAATCGGTCCAGCGACAACTCCGCTCCCATTTCCCCCCATTTGACGGATAGCCTCAGTCTGCTCTTGCATAACTCTGGTCATTCGAGCCAAGGCTACTGCAAGAGCATCATTCGCGTTTGCCCTTCGCCTATTAGGTGCCATAAATCTGCATACCACCAATCAAACACTGGGTTGATCAAGTCCAATATCTAAAAGAAAACATGCCATTTATAACTCTAATAAGCAATCCTATGCACCCATATTTGACTTTTTGAAAACAAGTCCACTACCACAATCTGATTTAGGATCAAACTGCTCTGATACCAAAAATGTAACGTCCTTCGTTACAATAACAATCCATAATAAAACATATTTTAAAAGATAAAATTTCAAAATCCTCAATGGTTTGAAATACCTCAAATATTATAGAAAAAGATAAAATAAATGAGTCCTTACATAATTAAAAAAAAACCTTATCCTCAAATATGGGCATCTAAAAAGAAATGAACGCTAAAGGTATAATGACACTAGCCACATTCAGCATTTATTCTAAAGTACTAACCAATCTAAAATAAATATAAGGAAATAAAACTAGATCTTCAAGTCTCCTCAGTTTCAACAGCTTCCTCCTCGTGCTCTGAAAACAACACTTTTAATGAGATGATAATCCCAGTGAATAAAACAAGTTCTAAAAGAATTTGCAAATAGTGTTATTCTCAGCCGGTGTGGTAATCCGGAAAAACTCAACCATGGTACCCGCAAGGATTTTAAAATAAAATATTATATTATACTCCAATAAAAGTCGAATTAAAACAACCACAATTATTCCCATAACGTCCTTCAATAAAGAAAATATTTCAATAAATAACATTAACACCTCAAAGCATTCAAATAAATATTACGAACACAACCCAATGATTCCCAGAATCACTAAACTTGACTCTTTGATTCCCGGAACCAGTGTGGATCCCAGATCCATCGTGAATCCCAGATTCACTAAGGTCTATGAGCTCATATCCATGCAATGGTGTCCCACTGCCTTTCCCATCCCAGATGGAGGTATCTAATATCACATCCCAGATGTGGATATTTGAATAAATAGACATCCCATCCCAGACGGTGACATCCCTCATCCTATTCCCGGAATAGAACGTATACCGTCATTCCTTCCCAGAAGGTAATGACTGACTCTTACAATAAAGAAAATAATCATTCATGATATTTCCAATCCAATTCTCACACTCTAACACAATAATAATTTCTAAAGTCATATCATAACAACACTGTAACAATACAACATCAATTAGTACTGGGGAATAATAATAATAATAATAGTAATACTACGCAAATCATGTAACCCGTAAGCGAATTGGTCCTGGGTTTGTACGTAAGTAATTTCATGGTGTGGAAAGCAATTTTTTTTTCTTCGGCCAATGATCAAGCACCGCAGGTTGCAATTGCTAAGAACTAATCACTTAATCACGTACATAAATTATAAACCATGAAAAGGCTAGCCAATCACCAACGTATTCAATTTTTTGTATATAGCACTAAAATTGCGTCATGGAAAATTCACAAATTTTTCAAGAGGATAATGAGAAAAAAATTGTACAGCGCTTATATATTTATAAACGAGGGTCACAATCTTAGAATTCCATAACCAGTGAACTCAATTGACACACTTGGCAAAACGAAGGAGCACTCACAAAATTTCACAGCATATGCGTCCAGAAGTAGCGACTATCATAGCAAACACAACATAAATACCATGGATGATTTTAGAAGATAAGTGTTTTACTCACCTCTTGAAGCAAGTAATTCGTGCTCTTCGTTATTTTTCTCTTCCGCTATTTGCTGCGTCAACAAAATTCCTCGCTTTCTTCCTCCTCCTCAATCCTTGAGCAGCCCACTAATTTGTCAAGAGACAACGTCTATGTGATTCTAGGAAAGGAATTGTCTATCCCTTATATAAGTGTTGTACGTGATTTATGATTAGAATATTAGATTGTATGAAATTTAAGATCAAATCTTTATTTATCTTTGATTTATTTAATTATTTATTTTAAACTATCTCCACAATTTCTTATCTTTCTTTTTATTTAAGATAGGCAACCGTTTCTCTCTTCTTCTTTTTTTTTTATCTAATACATGACGTGAAACATTCACGTACAGGGGCAACAAAATTGGCTAAGGCCAATTTCCTTTTATTTCTATTATTATTATCTTTAAATTACTCTAATAAATTATTATACTAATATCTCTCCAAAAGATTATAACAACCTAATCTTTTCTCTTACTAAATAATCAAGTAATCATATTTCTAGATGATCTTTATTTTAATAAAATATCTAAATGATTATTTGAGGATTTTAGGATATTACACTATAATAGCATCTAACCCCTCTTAACATTTTCCTTTAAACATGTCAACAACTATGTAAGATATGATCCTGCAGGACAAAAAATAACATGACTTTATTATGTGTTACATTTTTATTTTATGTATAATTATCATTAAAATTTATAATCTTCAAAATTAAAAGGAAAAAGAGAAGAAAGGAAAACACTACTAAGCTATAGAGGATAAACTAAGTTACATATTTTTTAGCAGAAGTAAAACATCATTGTCAAACATAAGAAAAAATATATTTTATTATTTAATTATCCAAAAAATTACCTCCTCCGATATCCATTTCACTTTTGTAGAGTGCTTTTTAGGGCCAGAAGTCCTCCTACAAATAGATATTTTATAGTTAGCAAAAACTCACTCAACCTCATCATTAGTGTCTCAAAGAAGAAAAATCCTTATGTGCTTACCAACTTAATTGAACATTATCAATTCATTAGAAAGGGTAGTATAAGGAAAAGGCAGGAAGGTAAAGGTAAACTATAATTCTGAATGGAGAAAACGAATCAAGCAAAGTGGAGACTCACCTAAACAAAGTAGAGAAGATCAAAGCGGTACTCGTTTACAGATCCGAGAACAGAGTTTCTTTGAAGAATGACCTGCAAAGTGAACTATTGTTACAATAGAATCGCGTTCTTAACATAAAATAATTAATTTATTCACCGAATCAGATGAAAAAGAGAAAGGGAAAATAACATAATAAATCCCAAACAAAACCCACATCATCAATGTAACACCCCAAATTACTATTAAGGAATTTAATATTAGAAATTTATATTATTAGTGAAAATGATGCAATTACAATTTATAAAATATCCTTCACAGAATACATGGATTTTTTTTTTACCTCAAAACCTTATTACTTTTAATTCTAAAAGGTGATTGTCCTTATTAACTTATCATTCATTTAAAAGCATCCTTGAATGAAATATCTTCTTAGTAAAACAAACTCTATTTGTAAAACATTAGATCCATAATGGACCATTTAAAACACAATTAAACTTTATTTACACATCCTCGATTCCATCACTAACCAATTTTATTACACAAATATGAATGCACACTTATATCCTTGAAAGTAATTACCCTTTACATTTGAGTCACATACAAGAGGATGATATATCATAAAATTAAAGGCTAGTCTACCCTCTTTTATCTAAGAAAAGACTGGAACTCAGAGCAGTGACTCAAAAAGAAATTCAGCCCTTATATACCCCCTTTAACCCATGAGACATCCTCATGGAAATCTTCTATTTCCTTGAACCAGTCCATCCACATCTTTAGCACTTGTCGTAGTTATTCCATTCCATTTCCGACGATCTCACAGAATCATTCGTCTCTATTTGAAAAATAATGGTGTATGGAGTGAGTCTCCCACCTCCAAGCCACAAACAAACGACCTCACGGTCACATACACATAACCGAACCACACAATAGGGTTCTCTCACGGTCTCACTCATGACCCTAATCACGCTTGTTGACTAATTCTTAATTCATCAATCTCGGGTCCGTTGCCACTGGAACTCCCAGAACTCAGTGATCTTACACATTTAAGTTGGATGGCTATTGGGAGTACACCCTCGTCACGGTACGATAACAGGGCTCTCACCAACATGATAATGGCTCGCATTTATTCAAGGTTGCCAAGTCGGTTATGTGATCCAAAGTCACAACTCGGCCCTTACCCCCAAGGTCGGCCACGCCTGTGATCATTTCCCAGGTACCACTCTGTGGTCATCCAATCTCTGAGGACTGACTCCTCAACGACTCTCCCCACTGGGATTGTCCTTATAGGTTTGTGTGGACTCCTCTGTTAAAGGTACCAGACGGCGATCAATTTAATATCATGAGCTCATCCTGTATCACACAAAGATCCCGTCCTTCACAAACGACACAAGTCACAGTCGGAGCTCCCCACACAACCTCTCCAAGTTTGCTTCCACAGCTAACCATCACGGAGAATCACGTTTCATGAACATCGCATCACCTATATCGCCATTACGTCGTACTAAAAGACCTCACCACATTGGGAGTGGAAAAGGTTCCTCTTTCTCCTCCCATTCACATCGCAAACATACAACACCACTAATCCCATCATGAACCCATTCATGATTCTAAACATTTTTTTTATTAAATTTTATGCAAATCCTTACCCTTACATAGAGTCCATTTGTCCCCTTCCCACAATCACATATCATTCAATACATACAATACATCATGCACAATCAAATTCCAGCACACAGATTGCCCGATGATTATATTCCTCTCGGTCTCCAATTCAAGTCAAGTAAATACATTGAATAAAGCAAGAATAAAAATTAAATTCACAAGTAATCAAATATAAAAAAAAAATGATAAAGTGCAGAGGTCTTCCCATTGGGGTAAAACCACTCATTCATAGTCCAAAACAATTAAATGACATACTTAAAACAATTAATTTAACCAAACTCTAATATTCTACATAGACCAATTTCTACACTCTAAGAATTATTTGACATATCATTTCAATTCAGAATAGTATAGAAATTTTCAGAGACATTATTCATCATGCAAGTAGTCACAAAAAAATTTATCTACTTAAATTTTACTCCAAAAATATGATTTTTAATTTATTTTAATAATCTGGCTGCACACTGAAAACAGAGTATAGGAAATTTCGAAAATAGCAAAACTCATCATTAATTAGTGAAATTTTACAGATACCATCTTCCACGAGTAATTTAAAACATATATTTCTCCCAGAATTTAATTCCTAACCCAAATATCATTTTTCCATTTATCTTCCCCTGTTGTCAGAAATCAGTTTTTACAATAATATATCATCTAAAAATAGTAAAACAAATTAATGAATTCTACAAAAATTAATTTACACTATAAAGAGGTGAATTATAATCATATATTTTTCCCACACGAAATTTATCACTAAAAAAATATTTTTCTCCGATTTAAATGTGATCCATCAGATTTCTGAAAACAAAAAGAATTTATTTATAAATACTAAATCTACCTATTAAAATCTTAAAAATTTCAGGAACATCACTCACACCTAGTATCAATGTTTTGTGGTCTTACTTTATGAAAATATCACTCCAAAATAGATCAAATACTCGAAACAGTGTGTTTAGCAAATTCAGAGCACTCATAAAAATAATTCTATTTAAAATACTAAATCAACTCAATAAATTCTGAAAATTTTTGTATGCATTCCATAGGCATAAAAACAGTTATTAATGGTCTCAAATAATCATAAAAGTCTACAAAAATATTAAAAGAAAATCCACACAGCCAGCAGCCACCATGAACAAAATGGTGCATTTAACCAAAGTTTAAGGGGGAAACTCCTCCATACCTCAATATAGCTCAAGAAAATGGAAAGAATGAAGGGAATGAGCCTTAAGAAAGTCCTTAAGTCCCTAAGTATCAAAATTAAAATTTTAAACCATACACTTGTAGAGCTTGAAATTCTAAACAACCCTATGGAATCAAAATTTAATTTTGATAAAAATTACCTAAGCTTTGGATATGAGGAATTATGGAGAGCAATGGAGAAAATGAAAGAAAATATCTTCTTCTCCGTTGCTGTGCAGTTCAGTCAGCAGAGAAGAGTGAGGAAGAGTGCGTGATTTTTTTATTTTTTATTAATAGATGGGTTAGAGAGGTTTATGAACCAAAGGGTAAATTGGGTTTTACTCTCCCTAAAATTATGGCTTTATGAGATGACTTTGAGTGTTTAATTGAGCAAATTTTTTTTTGGGGAGATCAGTCCCATTTGTTCGGCCAGCAGAGAACCCCTTTTATGGGTTGTTTAGCATTTTGAAAATTGGCTTAAAATGGTTAAAGTGAGATTAAACAAAAATGGTAATTTTACTTTTACCATAAGTAGTTAATTACTAGCTAATTAACATAGAGTATTGTGCTAATTATCTAGAACATTGTGTAATTCAAATTAATCATACTCAGTATTAATTTACACAGTGTAAATTTATACTGTCTAATTTTACACAGTATAATTTCGCACAGTGTAAAAATTAAATTTTTATTAAATTTTAATTTCACTAAATTTTGTCACATGAAATAACATATTTATAATCTATTTTTTTTTCAATTAAATTTAGATTTCTATTGTAATTAATCGCAATATTCATTTAATTATTACAAAATATACTAACATAAGCATCTATTATATTCTGAGTTGCAAATTTTTAGGGTGTTACAATCAACAATAAATCATCACCACAAATGAAAAAATCAAATAAAAACCTTGACAGTTGATAGCAACAAAATGAAGAAGAAACTGCAAGAGAAGCCCAACAAAATGAATCCAACAAATCAAAATGGCACTATGCAAAGGACATGCCAAACAACTCCAACTCCAATTGCTACATCATTTGCCGCAGACTCCAACTTCGAAAGCCGCATCGTTTGTTGTCCAAGCATCTGCCAACTCCAAATACTAAAACTGACTTGCGCACGATTTAGGTATGGGTTTGGCTTGAAAAAGAAAAGGGAAAATGAAGTAAATGAGAGGAAGCTCCAAAAGGCAAGGGAGAGCGTACGAAAAAACATAGAGAGTTTTAGATAAAAAAAAAGAGAGAAAGGTTATAGAAGAATTGGAAAGATAAAACTGAGAAGAGGTAGGATATTGTGGACTGTATGCACTCTTAGAACATCTGGGGAGTTGAAGATGTTTGAATTTTCTCATTAATTGTCGTGAGTATTGATGAGCACCATAAACGAAGAGTTATGCACGCTTATTTTAGGTTGACAAAGTAAATGAATGGTCATAAACATTTAAGGTTGGCAGATGAAAATGTGTCGGCAGAAAAGTTTTGGAATACTGGTTTGGAGTTTAGGGGGGAAAAAAAAGCTGGAGAAGTAACTCCATTTATTAACTTGTTGGGAGTGGATTATGAGGTTTTAGGTGGGGAAAAATACTAGCAGAAGTTCTTGGATTTATATTTATTAAGATTAAGATTAAGATCCCCTAGTTTGATGACAAATGGGTGATCCAAATTCAAATGAGGCATTAGAGCCTCTAAAACACATTCTTAAACTGTAAAGGCAAAAATCACAAGGGGGTTGAATTGTGATTTATAAAAAATTTCGCAAACTTTTTATAAACAGCTTGTATCATCTGTTGAACAAAAGATATAGTTTTTGCAGATATAGTTTTAATCACAACACAAAGTCAGTTCAAGCAGTTACAGAAAATAGAAGAGCAGGAAAGACAACACAGAAATTTTATACTGGTTCGTCTCACCCCGAGACTACGTCCAGTTCTTGGCAAACCACCAAGTTCCACTAACTTTTTCAAGTTACAAGTATTCTTCATTGCCACTTCTGGCTCACCCAAGTAGTTTTTCACACTTAGCCTCTCCAAGCTAAAAACCCAAGTATTCTTTACTACCAAGCCACTTCTGACTCTAAAACAAATCACAAGATTTGTTTGAGAAAAGGGTGCACAGACTTTTGGCTATCGTCTTACAGACGGATATACAAGATTAAGAGCTAAGTCTTTTCTCTCAGGATACACAAGGTGATTTGAGAGCTTTTACAAAGAGAATTTTTACAAAAGAAAGAATGAAGGCTTGAAAGAATGCTTGAATTTTGAATTCAGTTCATGTGTTGTTCTATATTCAACACTTCAAATCTTCTCCTATATATAGACTTGCTGAGGAAGTAACCGTTGTCTCTAAACGGTCTTCTTTCTTGCACCATCGTCTGAAGGAGGGTGGTTGAGGGGCATTTAATTCGAGCATTAAATGCTTGTCACCAACTAGTCATTCTGATCTAATAAAGCATTCTGCTTATCTTTCTTGAGATATACTCCAAATCATTCTGCTGTAGTGGTCACATCGCTTGCTCAGGCAAGTACTTATTGCTAGCTGTAGCGCGTCTTTTGAGGCAAGGGAAGCTTCAGAAACTTTGACTCTTCTTTCTATTCCCTTTTATGCATTTCGATAGATCCTAGGAGGATGTTCTATGAACATTCCCTGCAAAATAGATAACAAAATGATAGTGCATTTACTATGCTTTTAAATGCTTCTTCAGACTAAAGCGTCTGTCTGCGTATCATCTGTATCTTACAGACGCAGATACAACATTTTCGTTTGTTGGCATTTATAAGACGCAATCTTTTTACTTAATATTTGTTTTGCATAAAATCAAAATAATTGAGGGTCCTGGTTCATCTTATGACTCAACATAAACAATTAAGGGAATTTCAATACTTGAGATATAATTCAACAAATTCTACAAATTTACTAATAGGAGGTATATAATCTTAGGAATTTTGTCTTGGAAGCTTCACATTAGCACATTCACTCTAGCTAACACTTTGTAGCTATCTAAACATCTCATTCAAGTCAAAGTAATAAGTAGACTAAAATTACAAGAGACTTTAAAAATTGAAACTAAAAATTGACACAATTACTATACCAAGTAGATCCAAATGTCAAAATTTGTTTTTTAATAGCTTTTCATTGATGAGCATTTAATGCTTTATGTCACGAATTCAATTCATTTTGTGCAAGTTTAATGGGTTACTCCGACAATTTTTTTATCACTAACGGGACGTTTATTTCATGTATTATTTATTTATTCCTAAGAATACAAGAGTGGAAAAATTTATCACACGTTTATTACGGATAATAAAATAATTAATCTTGGGTATATTTTATTTTCGGGAAAGCCATAATCCCACGTTTAACCAATATTTATTTTTGGCAGAGAGGGCAGGGTAAAATTATTCCCATATAACAGAAATATCTCTTCGTGAGTAAAAATTCAAAAGAAGTGCTATATGTTACGAATTACTTTGGCACGAAATGCACGAACTCGTGCATTACTCTCCTACACACGCACAGTTTTTCAAATTAAATAAAAATAGCTTATTAAATTAAATAAAATAAAAATTTGGTATTGGTTGTCGACTTGCCACTCATATGCTGCAATACTCATCACAACAACACTCTGGATAATTGGAGTTGTCAAGAGAGAGACTATAGTGGTTGAAGTCTTAGGGGTGAGACTACAAATGAGGCATGCTCAGAAATGTGCTTCCTTCTCTCTCTCTCTCTCTCTCTCTACTGCATTAGTGAGGGATTGAAATCATCTATCCCCAAACCCTGTCCCTCCAATAATATCATGCCACATCAATTAAAATTTTACATGTCAGCTATTTAAATTTTAACGTCGTTAGAGTAAAAAAACAAGCGTTGTTACACTTTCGACTCCAATTCTTCCCTTTCTCTGAAATTCCACCACTAGCACTTCAGTTCTCTTTGGTCCACCTCTCATTTTTCCAACAACAAAAATTCCTCTCTTTTTTGTGCGAATTGATTTATCTCACACCCATGGGCAATTTCCCCAAATAGAAGCAAAACAAGCAAGAGAATTACAAGCAAAGCAACATCATGGGTATGTCGACCTCAAATGCGAGAAGCCGCATAAACGCTTTCCCTTCCGCGCAACAGTTTCATGGTCTCGGAAGGTATACCCATAAAGGAAGGAGGTGTTGACGAGGGATGAGAACACACAGATTGGACTTGATGCACCGATAGCAGGAGGATCCATATTCGGCGAGCGAGTCGAGATTCAAAAATTGGTGAGTAACGGAGATGCGAAAATCGATCCATGAGAAGCAAATTTGATGGAAAGTGAGTGGGAGAGGGAAGAGGAGGTGGAGATGTGGCGGCTGGAAATGAGAGGGTCGTCGAAGGAATAAGGGAATAGGAAGAAGAAGGGTTTGTAGGCACGAAGGTAACGAAGTTAAAACGTAACAATGCTGACATGTAAAATTTTAATTATGTGGCGTAATATTATTGGAGGGACAGGAAAGGGGACAGGGTTTCAAGAATAGGTGATTTCAGTCCATTAGGGAGAGTACCACAAATTGAAATAGCCGGAAAGAGATTAGCTAGAAGAAAGTAATCTCCATATATAAATTTACAAATCTTTCACGGGATACCTGTCAAGATTTCATACAAGAGAGACTACAGTACACGTGTCAGCATTTTACATGTTCACTTTTTCAAAACCACTATTTTTTTCCTGTACTTGCTCTACGGCACTGTTTTCTTTTTTTATTTTTTACTTTGCAATTTTTTTTATTCTTACAAAGAGTACTGTTTTGGCGTAGGAAAAATATAATGGATGATATAAATAGATGCTAAAAATATATATTTGACCATTTTTAATTTTAAAATACAAAAATAAATAATTGAATCTTTTTAATTTTAAAATTAATTTTATTAATGAAATATATTTTAGACATGAATTGATTAATAATTTTTTGTTTTACAGTTATTCAAATTTAAATATGTTTAATATTTTTATTTTCAAAAATATAAATTTTTCAATAAAACAATTTTTAAATAATAATTTGTGTCAGATTTAGGTATTCATTTTTACCATCAGTTTTTCTATGAATTTTAAATTAAATTAAGATATATTTTAACATTGAATGGTATCGTTGTAAAAAGAAATATTTAAATTAACAAAAATATTAAATTTCCAATGTTTTAAAAATAATGGAAATATACAAATTCAATTTGTTGGTATGAAAATAAATTATAACAACACATTATATATTTGAACTTTTATGTTTGAGAAATTAAAATTTCATTTAATGAAAAATATTTTATAATATTTTGAACCATGTATTTTTTTTACCTTCACTTATATTTTTACTTTCTCTTTTAATTTTGAGATATTAAAATTTTTAGTTTGAAAAATAAATTATTAATTTATTTAATAAAAATATTTTATGATATTTGGTATAATATTTCAAATTTTCAAATTTAAAATTTAACTAATTATATCAATTTCTATTTTTAAGTGTGAATTTTTAATTTAATATTATAAATATATCATGGCATGTATGATATTTTTTTATGAAATACAAATTATTAAATTAGCAATGTTTTAAAAAATTAATGAAAATATACAAATTCAATTTTTGGTAATGAAAATAAATTATGACAACATTAAATTTTTGAAATATTCTTCTATTATTTTTATATTCATTTTCTATATTATTTTTCAAGAACTTCGAAATAAAATTGATAAATATTCTTCTATTATTGCAATTCTACTTTTATTCAATATAAAATGATTAAAATATCAAAATTACAAAAAAATATTTATTTATCCTTAAAATCGAGAAATTTAATTTAAAAAATATTATTTTCATTAAAATGGTAATTTTTGAAAAAATATAAATTATGATTAAAAACTTATAAAACTAGATTAATTGATAACAAAATATTTTGATTTTTTTAAAAATAATCAAAATATAAAAATAAATATATATTGTAAAGAAAAAACAATGATATATGAAATTTTTCTTTTTAAATATATAAGTATTAATTTAATTGATCCAAAAGTTTTAACTCTGATTCTTATCATATTTTCTTAAATTATTTTTTGTGACTTCTTAAAATTTTGAAAGTTTTAAACACGACTAATATTGTTGTTTTCTTTTTTTTTTTTGGTACATAATATCGTTGTTTTCTAGGAAATCTTTCAAAATTTATAATAAATAAGAGTCTCGAAATTTCTATACTATTATAGATTATTTGAATAAAATATAATTTAATTGTTGCAATGTTGTTATGATTTTATATAATTTATTTATTAGTCCAATTTATTTATTCTTGAGAAAAAATATTAAACATTGTGTTCTAATACATGTGTAAATATTTCAAAAACATTTTGCATTTTTTAGCCATAAAAAATAATGCAAAAATTTTAAATAATAACTAACTTCACTTCATAAAAAGTGACTAAATCATTATAAAAATATTTATATAAAATAATAGTTAAATGACATAAAAAATTACTTCCTCCATCCATTTTTATAAAATCATTTTTTAATTGTATGTTGCATTGATTATTTTCCTTAAAGTATCCTTAATTAATTAACAATTTTTTCTAGCCAAAAAATAATAAATGCTAGAAAATAATGAGATAAACTCTTTCTCTCTCTTATTAGGATTGAAGAAGATAAGTAGCAATTAGGTGAGAAACAATTAAGTGAAAATAGAAAAATTATTAATTTAAAAAAATTAAGGATAATTTTGAAAGAACAATATAAATTATTAATATATTTAATTTCGTTAACTAAATTAATTATTTTTCATAAAAGATGTGAATTAATTAAAATTGTCTTATAAAAAAAACAAAGAGAAGTATATAGCAACCTGTGCATGAGCACGGGTACTATACTAGGTGAAAAAATTAAAGAGTGAAATGAGTGGGGAGGCAGGATATGTGATTTCCACGTCATTCGTGTGAGGTGCACGAAATATGGTTTCATAAGATTTAGCATTTTTCAAAATTCAAATATATCATCCTTACTACCCATTACCCCACTAACCTCTCAATGCCCTTAATTGTTCATGTGAATATAAAAAATATTCCCAACCAATTTTAATAGTTAACCAAACACAATTTTTTTTTAAAATACCCAGAAATAATGTTCCCATGTTATATTCCCAGAAATAATATTCCCAAAAATAAATAAATAGTCCGTGAAACAAACGTCCCCTAATATCCAAATTCATATGCATTAATTTTGAAAATAGATTGTGGTTGCTTATATTTCAAAATGGCATGTGTAGATGAAAAAAATATATGGATAATAATATACTTTTTATTTAATTGAAAAATTAAAAAAAATGTTAATTTTAAAAAAATTAGTGTTGTGTTATTCATACAACAATTTATAAAACATTGTGTCTATTTCTCTCCATCACACCATTTATTATATCTTTCTCTTTCTTTCTCTATTAGTTATAAAATTTGTTGTATAAGTTGTTGCATAAAAGCTTCTACAATGCATGATTGCTTAATTTGGTTGTTTATCTTAAATTTGTAGGCTCTATAATGCCACATAGATTTAAGAATTCTACACAAAAATTCACTCTAATGCCGTTTAACTTAATTTTTCTTATTTTTCTGTTGATTCTTGGCTTGGAAAGTACCTTTTTATTGATAAAAAATAGCTAAACAATGTTGCTTGTTTGTATAAGAAATGTCATGTTAAATGCTCCTAGGACAATTTTTGTTAAGTAACACGTCTTATTTTTAAGCAACTCGCATAAGCAACTACGTTGTAAATGCTCTAAATAACATTTCTAAAAACATCATGAGTAAATTATACTCCTCTCTTCTTAGAGATACAAGTATTACAATGTTTTATCTTCTTATGTTAAAGTATACAAATTAGTTTATTTAACTTAATACCATTAAAATAAAATATATTATTTTTCCTTGAGAATTACAATTATTACATTATTCTCCCCTCATTGTTAAAATATATAATTAATTACATTTTTTTCTAAGAGATGTGAGTACTGTATTTTCTCACCCATTTTATGTTTTAAAAAAATAGTTTTTTAAAATAGATAGTTAAATTTAAAATATTTAAATATATTTATTAATTTATTAAATTCAAGAAATATATCACATTTAATTAATATAGTATATAATAATATTATTTAAATTAACTATAAATTATATCCCCTGTTAATTAAAATTAATAATATTAATTATATATATAGAGAGAGTAGAATATAAATATAATATATAGATAGATAGATATAGACATTTGGTCCTCCTATTTTAGAAAATTCATAATTTTTGTTTAATCCTCAATTTTGTCTACATTTTATTTCTTCTATTTTGGTCTAATTAAACCCTAGACCTAACATATTTATGTAAGGTATCATCAAGAAATGATTTAATTAATTAAAATGTAAGAAATAAAAGAAATAAATGTAGACAAAATTAAGGATAGACCAAAATTGTGGATTTTCTAAAATAATAATACTAAATATCTCTATTTTCAAATAGGAGAACCAAATTGCATATGGATAACATAGAGAGACAAAACTTATATTTAAGCCTTTAAATTTTAATTTGTTTTTGTGTTATTTTCCTTCTTCTTAAACAAACAAAGGGTTAATGATTATTTTTGTATTAAACAAAGGGTTAATTTCTTTTTATATTATTTTCACTTTGACTTCTCCCATTAGAAACATTTGCGAATCAACAATTATTTTTGTCGTTTATTATTTATTTCTTGATATTAAATTGTTATTATTTAATTATCTTTCATCTTTTCATGAATAAAGAAGATAAAGGATGAAAATGAGAGAAGCGAGGGCATTTTATTCATTGAGGCATATACGATATCATGTCACAAGAATACAAATAATATTGAAGTTAAATTAGGGGCACTTGGGTGTTCCTTTTCTTGGTTTTCCAGTTGTTATAGCATGGACATTCTTCCTTGTGACCATAGGTTCCCGATGGAACACACAAACATTTCACACAACACAAGTTACAAAAGTACAGACACGCCTTCCTAACTCGAGTCTTCGAACAACGATAATCGCATGCCCCCGGACATTCTGAATTAATAATGTAACCAATGTTTCAATTCTCAGCATCAATTTTAAAAAAAAAAATATTACTCCCTCAATTCCTTTTTAAGTGTCGTTTAAGATTATTAAGTAAAAATAAAAAAATGAAATAAAATTTCTTAGTTCTAATAAAATAGTTGTAAAATTTTCTATTTTATTCTTCTTCTTTTTCATTTCACAATAAATACATGTATAAATTAATTAAAAATTAAGAAATAAATAAGGATATAATTAATAAAAGTGTAATTAATGTGATATTGAACTTTGTAAATGACAAATAAATAAAAATAAAAAATTTTCAAAAATTCGACATTTAAAAAGAAATGGAAGGAGTACTATTTTTCAAAAATACTACTAGAATCAGTACCTTGGGGCGTAAGTGATCCTTCGCCACCACCCTGTAGATGTAAAAGGGATTAAAATAAAAAAATTCGGAAGTCAAGGGGAACTCAAATAATACGTTAATTACGTACATTTTAACTATAATTTAATTGGTCTCACTCTAATACTACCATGTTAAGCTTATTTAAAAACTGGACAAGGGTAAGAGAGCACAACAAACTTCTAAGTAACACTTACATACATTTCGTGTATTGTACGGATAATTTTAAATGAAGTAAATTAAAAATAATCAAAAGAAAATAATGCTTAAAATGTAAAAATATGTAATTAATCTAAATAAATAAGAAAATGTAGAAAAAATAAGTAGAAAAATAATAAAAAGGTATCAAATTCAAATGATAATAAAAATATGTCATAGAAAAAGAGTTCGATAAATAATGTTCTGAAATTTAAAACAAAGACTTAAGTTTGTAAAGTAGACATAAATATTTATATTAATGTAAATAAGAAAATAAAAAAAATAAAGAAGAAAGAAAACTATCTCTAACAGGCTGGAATTTTCAATATATATTTATGGCTGCTGGGTGTATGGATAGGCAGAGAAACATCACTCACATAAGCAAAAGCCATGACAAAGATGAGAAGAAGTGCGCACACAAATTTAGTCATGACGCTTTGATTGGTCTTTCTTTTGGAACAAAGTCTAACTGAGTTAGAAATGCTGTGAAGGTCATGGAGTTATATAGATGCAAACAGTCACTATACAAATTAAATTTGAGAGTTATTAGTATGTCTTTTTTGTCTTTGTTTTTTTGGTGCCGACCTTATCTTTTTTTTTTCTGCACCTAAATTAAAATTTCCATATAATCTGCCGGGTTCCATGTTGCTTATTCAATTTTAGAAAAATTATATAATTTTATTATTAAGTTAAATTTATTTATAAGTTTCTATGATTTTATCAAGTTTTTAATTAAATCTTTATTACTTTAAAACATATAACAAGTTTATTATATTTTTTTTTAAAAAAAAAATAAGGTCTTCAAAGCTTACACCTTTAAATTTCTATATTATATATTATTAACATAACATTTTTCCTCATCAATTTTTATATATTTTTTTAAAAGTATTTATGTCCAATTCACTAAATTCCTAAATCCCTTTTTTCAGCAACACATTGTAACTATACACGCAACGAAGGTTCATTTATCAATTCCAAATTAAAGTTTTTTTTTTCTTCCTTTTATTGTGTTATTAATCTAAAGTATCTACTAGTTTTGTGAATTTTACTAGTTTTGTCAATTACTAATCTTTATTAGAGAATCTTACTGACCATTTTTAGTGGAATTTTTTTTTCTTCCAATCATGTTTTTTCTATTAATAACATTTGAACATAAGACATTGCTTAAAATATTATTTAAGAGAAGTGCTAAAAACACACTCTTTAACATACTTATAAAAAATCTGACCTGAACGAAAGGCACACTAGTTCTTTTTGGATTGCAAATATTGCATACAAATAATGATGAAAGTGCGGTTTTTTATTGTAAGAAGCATTGGAAATTCAGTGTGAGTTGAGTGTGTTATTTCCCTCAGTGTGGAAAATGTGGTGTGGAATATTGAGAGTGATGGTGATTTGTTTGATGATGGGGATGAGCAATAGCATGGTGGAGGGAGGGAGTTGGTGCGTGGCGAAGATTGGGGCGAGCGAGGAAGCACTGCAGACAGCATTGGACTCTGTATGTGGAGGCGGCGGTGGAGCTGATTGCGCTCCCATTCAGCCAGATGGCCTCTGCTACATTCCCAACACCCTTCAAGCTCATGCTTCTTATGCTTTCAACAGCTTCTACCAGCGCAACGCTAGAGCTCCCAATGCATGTCTCTTCCATGCTGGAACTGGATCTGCTTCCACCATAGCCCAAACCGATCCCAGTACCTTTCGATCTCTTTATATATATATGTACACGCATACGCATAGTAGCACCATTTTATTTTATTTTATTTTTTCTTTTCTTTTTGTATAGGCTATGGATCTTGCGTGTACCCATCCTCCGCAACCGCGAGGTATGCCCTCTTCCTTCTCCGCACATCTGATCTTCGGATAGGATGCATATTCATTGTCTGTCTTTCGCATCCCCTTACCTTCTCTTTTTGGGCTCCATTGCCTGATTGTTGTTTTTAAAGTTAGATAAAATTAATTAGAATAGTATTAGATAGAAAGCGGAATTAACTCTTGTTCTTGATATTTAAATAAGTTAAAGTACAAATTAGGTTATACTCTATGAATTATTCGGATACTACTAAAGTTAAGTCTTATTTAAATAATTGAGCATATTTATAAACTTAAGCTTAAATAAACAAGATCAGATAAATAAAATTGAAATAATTTATCAATAATTGATAGTGTTAGTGGGAAGGGAATGAGTTCACGTGCAGGCAGATATTTGGTTTTTTGACCCTTGTCTTGTGTCTTGTCTACCATCAAGATCAAACCATGCTAATGGCTAATGCTAGCTCCCTCCGATTCTCTCTCCTATTTCCAATGTCTTGCGTTGCCTTTTGGTTGTGGTATTTTCCCGCCTCGTACTTCTCAGTTTGTCTGATCCATTACATCCAGCGACTCAAGTTCATCTTCATCCCTGCATTGTTCTGCACAATTCTAGGGATCAGTGCTTTTCAATGAATGGCCAAGACCAATTACCAACAAGCTCGTACACCAAAAATTATTACTCCTGCTGCACCCTGCACGCCTTGTCCAATAAAAACTACTCTTTTTCGACTTATATATAAACAAAGCAAATGCTAACGTATTTACGATACTGATTAAAAAATTAAATTTTTTTTTTTTGTTGAAATATGTAAAATTATATTGTTTATAATTTTTTTGCGTTCTTTTATGATTTTTACAATAAATATTTTTTTTCTTTTAATTTCTTAATCACTGTCTTAGGACACTGGTTAGCAAGACTCATAAATAAAAATAATTAATTTACACTAATTAAAAAAGTTAACTGAGATTACTTTATTTTATCAATCTTAACTTAAAAAACAAAGTTATTTTTAAAATGTTCTTCATTGAAATTTAATATTATAAATAAAAAAGTCATTAAAAATAGATTTATAATTAAATAAAGAATATTTAAAAATAATAACATTAAATAAAACAAAATTAATTAAATTTGTTTATATTTAAATTCATCATATATATATATATATATATATATATATATGTGTGTGTGTGTGTGTGTGTGTGTGTGTGTGTGTGCGTGTGCGCGCGCGCGCTCGCGGTCCCCGACAAAGTTTAGTCATTACTTTCGACAATAAATAATTCGTACCAATACCATGATAAAAAAAAAAAGGATAATAATAAGTCACTTTAAATAATTTATGTCAATTCATAAGTAGTATAAAACTTTTTTTTTTTTTATTTTAAGCTATAAGTAGTATAAACCTTATTCCCTTTAACTACTGCCATAGTAGATAATAGAGAAATATTAGGATAGATGAAAATGAGAAATAAAAATAAGTAAAAAATAAAAGTATTTAATTGAAGAAAAATGAAATAAATAAGAAAAAATATTAAAAAAAAGTAATAATTGATTAAAAAAATAGTACAATAAATCTTACTAATTTTAAAATTATTTTTTCTCTAATTCTCGTCTACTAAATATTACTAACTTATTTTCATCTTCAATACTAAACAAGTCGCGCGTTTATGTGGGTGGATCACGGGGATTATTTTAAAAAATGCGATTTATTGTAAAAATACCATATTATGTTGAAGTGCCATGGTCACGGGTTCGGTTCGATAAAAGGATCAGAAATGTAGTTGATCCGGTACGACCCAGGTTGAATCGGCTGGTTTTGAAAAAAAAATTGGTGACCCGACGGGTCATTGGTCGAACCGGTTATAGTGTAATTTTTTTTTTTGAAAAAAAAGTGTTGAAATCATGTGTTTTAATTTTTTTTTAATTTTGTTTGTGTATAAAACTTATTTATAGACTTGTATTGTCATGACTATTGATTGTTATTTCTTATTTGGAATATTAAGTACTTTACAATGACAATAATTTTAAATTTGGAGTGTTGAATGATTAAATTATGCTAGCTATATTATATTTTTAAATTTTTTTAATATATACCGAGTCAAACCGGTCTGATCAGTGATCCATCGATCTGATCAATGACCCATTAATCCAGTATCTCGGCCGGTTCGATGACCAGTTCGATTCTTAAAACATTGGTCACGGGTGTTATTGACGATGAGCCACAAGTTGGTGTGCACAGTCTGACTTCGAGAAAAGAAATAAGCCCCCGTTTGGTTGTTTCACTGTAGCGCAAAAATGAAGGAAAAGTTCAAATTTTTTAGTATAACATTTTTACTACACTACTTTAATTTAAATATTTTTTCTTCGTTCCATTCTATATTACTCAACAAAATCTTTATATATATATATATAAGTAGTTGACGTGAATAAATTGATAATTTTAATTTTTTCACCTAAATTAAGGACATTAAAATCATTATATATAATTCAGTTAATTATAGAATGTATATCTTATTAATTAATTGTCTTTATATTTATCTCAAAATCATTCTTCTCCTCCCATTCAAACAATTGTAACTCTCCTTCTTTTCTTAAATATTTAGTCTCTTCTCTTTATTCTCCTTATGAAAAAGCTTCCATCTTTGCTTAATTATTTTTCCTCTTTTTATTTTTTTTTAATTTTTAACAAGTAAAATTAATTTTTACTACCCCGCCCCTAAATGTAAGACTCTTTTTTTAAAAAAATTGTCATTTTTTATAAGACTCTTTTTAAATTGTCTTTTGCATTAATTATTTTTTGACCAAAATATCCTTAATAACTTTACAATAAATGCTATAAATTAATAAGATAAGTACATTTTCTTTCTTATGAGGATTGGAGAAGATAAGTAGCAATCATTAATTAATTAGGTAGAAAGTAATTAGATGGAAAGAGAGATGATGAATCCAAATAATTGTAAGGGTAATTTTGGAAAATAATACAAATTATTAACAAATTTAATGCTATTAACTAAATTAATCAACTTTCTTAAAGGGTGTGAATTAGTTAAAATAACCTTATATTTAGAGACGGAGGTAGTAATCGATAAGAACCCATTCTTTTATAAGAGTTCTTCCACTTGGCAAACTCTTCTTGACACTCTTAACAATCAAACTTGAAAAAAGTGAGTTCATTCATATAAGAACTGTGGGACAAACTCCTGCTAAAAATACTCTTAGAAGCTAATGTAATTACTAATTAGCTTCTAGGTCGACCGGCCTGGATGGGCATTCAAACACATTTTTTTATATCATTGATATAGCTAGATATATAATTGAGCAATGATATGTAAGTACTATATCATTTCAAATATTATATATATATATATATATATATATAATTCTCTCTTTATCTCTCTAGGTTAAAAATATATTTGTGATATTCATAAATCATCTTTGTATATTATTAAATTTTCAATGTTTGTTTGAGAAGTAAAATAGGAAAAAAAAGAAGCTATGTTTGTGAGACTAAACAAAAAAAAAAATACTTTATTTCCAATTAGAATGAAATTGGGGGGAAATGATTTTTTTTTTCTTTTTTTGTTTAATTTATTAATAATATAATTTTGTAAAAAATAATAAATATTTTTTTTGTTAAGAAAATTATTAAATAAAAAAATTACAATTTTTTAATTATTACAAAAATGTTATTTTATATAATTTATTTATTTTTTCCAATCATCTAGAGAAAATTTTTCATTTCTTTTTTTCTTATTTTTTATCTATACAAATAACATTTTTTAATTCTATTGTGCTTCTATTTTTATTTTTTTCATTTCTTTCTTTATTATTATTTTACTCTTAATCCAAACAAGACAGGGTATATATAATTGGCAACATTTTCAACCCATTCCTTCAAATTAGTTGGCAATGTTTCTGGTGTATGCAATTTAATACGTATTAATCACATGACAAAAGTTTGGAAAATACTCTCTCCGTTACATTTTATATATATAACCCATGACAGTTAAAAATAGAGTATAATGGTCATACATGTAAAATTATTTTACATTATTATCCAATCACAAATTATGATTGATATGTCTTTTAAAGTAATAATTATTATAAAAATCAATAAACTTATCATACATGATGATGAATTATAATTAGATGACGGTATAAAAAAATTTTATACTGTTAGTACATAACCTATTTTTTTTCTTAAAAAAAACTGCACGGTCAGGCAGTTTTAATCAAACGGTCTAAAATTTTTTTAACTTACATTTTATTTTATAATTTAATTTAATTTATAAAATGTTTGAATGCATGCAGTTGAAAATTCAACTGTAGAAAACCCTGATCCCTTATTGCTACTTGCCAATAGTAACGATACCTTTATCCTTGTTTATTTGAAATTTTGAATGGATAGAAATTGAAGAAACATAAAAATTTAAAATTAAAATCATATAAAGAAAAAAGAGAGGAGAGAAAATTTTGTAGTTTTATTTTTGAAAGTATTTTTTTTTTTTTAAGTTCTGGGGTCACACCCGCGTGATTATTTCAGTTGAATGCATTACTGTACTGTAAAATGGGTTATAATAATTGTTTACTTGATTTCAATTCTTATAATGAATGTCTAGTACTGCTGGAGTTACAAATACAACAGTGACAACACCATCGATGCCGAATGTGGCAGCACCTACCACAACAACTCCAATTCATGGTGGGGATGGTGCAGGAATGAACCCTCTAATCCCTGAAAATTCCACAGCACCTTCAAACACAATAACCACCTCTTTTTCAGTTTTCCTTCTCATTCTGTGTGTACGGTTTTCTAGTATATAACTACTTGGCTGGCTCCATGAATTGTTTTGAGACCTTTGTTGAGATTCTAGAATAGATTTTGTCATTTGTAGAACTTATATTTAGTGCGTGTTTAGATGTTTTACAAAATTGATTTTGAATGGAATTGATTTTATAAAATTGACTTTGGTTAAAATTGATTTTGAAGTGATGTGACTTATGTTTGGATGTTTTTATTATGAAAGCACGTTAGGAGTATAACTCAGTACAAAATTTTGGATCTAACGCAAAAATTACTTAAAATTACTTCAACTCATAATCAATTTTAGATCCAAAATCAATCCTGAATTCTTATTCAACATGAAATCAAACATGTCAAAATTTATCTAAAATCAATTATGAACTCAGAATTAATTCTGTAATGTGAAACCAAACACACACTTAAATCAATAGCTCATTTTAGTTCTTCCCTCAGACACGACAATAATATCATTAGCCTTTCTTACAATGAATTTCTTGCGTTCTTTTTGCAAGGCCATTAAGGTCGATAAATTACCAGGTTATTATAGATAACTTAATATTGTATGTACCAAGAAAAAAGATCACAAAACTGAAACTTTATGCGAGACAAAAATTGGAGAGGGCCCACAATTGAAATTTGTTAACAAGGAGAAATGTATATCTGCTCGTCAAATTGAAGTGACATACATGGCAAAATCCTGACCGAATAGAATAGTAAGGCATTTAACGATGTAAATACTGTCTAAGCAGCAGAAAAACACAATTTTGCACCCAAATTTTAAACTTAGCCCCTTATAATCTTATATGACGATTTGGTAAGTCTTCCGGTGCGATGGTTCCGTCGGATATGTCCTTGATGCACAGTCAGGTATACTTGCAAAGACATTCTGACATTCAAGTTAGAGGCGTAGAGATAGGAGATAAGTATCACATAAGTATAGAATTTCGTACTTGATAGGGGGTGAATTGTTTTGTATTTATAGAAGGTAAATAGATAGATTTGATAGGGTTATTTTCCTATCAAATATGGTTAATTGTTAATTGGTCTGAGTAGACTTCTCGTCAGGTCCGCTATTCAGTGAAGTGCCGAGTCCGAGTAGTACATGAATGAATATACATTTTTTCAATTTGATCAAATTTTGAGACAACTTGCCTCATAATTTAGTTGGAGGCACACTCTAATAGGATTCCAATAATTTTAAAAAAAAAATGTTATCAGACTTAACAAGAATACAAAATTTATACTGAGTAAAACGCAATGTGTCCTTTTTAAAAAAAATAAAATAGAATTGTATTACAAGAATATATCTAGTTGTTAGTTAAGACACAATGAAGTACAGTATGCCTCTGAATCCAATTGCAGCACATGGTGACAGAAACGCCGTATGATAATTTCAGTGCTCCACTTGAAATTATTGCTATGCTTAATGCATCTTGAAGTTAAATTTTTTAGCGCCCTCCTACAAAATTAAAGAAAGCATTCAGGTTAAAAAATAAATTTTGCTCATGATAAATACGAAACTGAATTACCTGCTAGTGATGCTTGCCAGTTAGATACAGATACTCTAATTCTATATAGCTAAGTGCAAATCAAGTACACGACAAATTCTTCCTAATTGTGCTAGAAGCTAGATATTAGATTATGTACCTCTGGCTTGAATGGTGGGCAGTATTGAGGTTGCCTAACAATGTAAATCTCATCTCCAGCACTGCCATAAAAGTCTTGATTGCGATGCCAAATCCACAGTGCATGGGTTTCATTTTTCACCTGCATATATACGACGTTAATTACAAGTTAGTTTGTAGTCCCACTAAATTAATGTTTTCTGTACCTTTAACATGCTTGCATGCATGAACTTATAGCATGAGTAATTTCCATCCGAGAAAGATGAGGTGTACCTCTAGAATGCCATGACCGAAGCTACTTTCTCTGAAAGCACTATAATCAGGCTGTCGGTCCCAGCAGAAGTTACCTGCTGCTGGACCGGATGTAAAATTAAAGGCACAGAAGCCACCCATATAGTCATCTGGTGTAGTTGATGGTTCTGGACACTGTCCAGGTTCATCAGCATGTGTGATTGCCATCTTTTCCCTGTTACCACCATCTCCAACCGTGATATAAACAGGACCACAAGGATCCAATGTGTAGTTGTATACCCGGTTTGATCTCTCATACGCATGAACCTGTTCAATGTTCGGTTCCCATAAGAAATTTCTAAGTACAAGCTATGACTCAACTAAAAATGCTCTTGTATAAGCATTTATTGAATTTTGCCTGCCAATTTATCTATGGATTATGGACACTACCAGGAGTTTACAACACTCACACACCCTGCTCAACCAACTGAGCTAGATCCCTTTGGTTAATTCAGCAACCTTTACTTCATCGAATTATGGATGAAAACAATAATATACTTACATGTCCATTGAAGACAATGTCAACGCCATATTTATATAGTAAGTCTTCCATCTCTACCCTCATACACTCTGCTTCTCTATAATGAGCCTTGTAGGTGCTATACCAAGGTGCATGCCATGTAGCTATCAACCAAGGAGTTACTTCCCTGTCAACAGAAGCCAAGTCTCTCTCCAACCACTTGTACTGGTCCCCTGCAATTTAAAAGAGGGGTCGAAACTAGTAGTGAGTGTAAATAGACAGCAATGTTTTCTGAAGTCTAAACCATGTTAGCAACATGAAGAATATCGATCATGTAGAAGACAATAAGAGAAAAGGATGAAGCAAGAGTTAACCTGATTTGTCATACGATATGTAGGCCCCGAGCATTATAAAATGTATCCCTCCAGCATTGAAAGAATAATAGAAAGTGGATGATGATCCACTCTCTTCTGATGGGAATGCAAATCGAGAACTATAAGCAACAAATGTCTGGTTTTCAGCTTGTGCTTCAATCTCATGATTCCCTTCTATTACCATTATTGGGACACAAGAAATCAGAGGCTGCATGTACCTGAATCAATAACAAGCTGAGTTGCAACCAAAATCAAGATAATGGCAAATCCACCACCATTTGTCTAAGATTAAAACAATGATACAAAAAGCTTCCTGAGGAAGAAAGTGAAAATGTTACCTTCCCCAATAATCCCAACGAGGCTGATATGTCTCATGGATGGGAGTGTTAGGAAATGAGCAAGAGTAGCAGTCTGCCCCAGTGCCATTAGTAAGATAGAGGTTGGCATAACTAACATCTCCAACCAACAGAATAAGATCAGGATGGTTACTGGTCATATGATTAACAGTGGATGTGGTATTGTATGTAAGACCCAAGTCTCCAACCACTGCTATTCTGCTAGGGTAGCTCTTGGGGCCTGAAACTGGCATAGTCCTGAAATAATGAACATCACTCATTGCTGACAAAGAAGGATCTCCACATTGATATTGATATAGTGTGTTGGGTCTCAATCCTGCAGCAAATACAATACAATTCTAAACCCTGCTTGTTCTTTTCAAGTCATAAATACATTTATTTGGATAAAAAAGCCGGTGCATGTCGGTTAGAAGGGAAGCTTGTACAAAGTGTTATACCTGTGAGACGAACATGATGTATAATTCCAGAGGTGTAGTTCTGAAGGCCTTCAAAAGGATAAAGTTGACTGTAAACGAGGGAATAACCCGTAGCTTGGTGGCTCATGGACCTTCCGAACCTTCCATATTGAACTATGCTAGCAACAGTCTCAGGATCTAAGGGTTCTATATTGTCCCCAATTTGGAATTCCCCTGCAAATATAATCCAACAATGTGATACCTACTTTATGTTTATGCCACATGCGTTTTATAGACAAGCACTAGTTAGTTATGTGGTAAAAGTAACTTATAGCCACTTGAATTGACATGAATTAAGAGTTACGGCAGAAGCACTACCACAATGTGGCCTTGGAACAAAAAATAATTCAACACTTACAATTGGTGGGTAGCTAAAGCTTTGATTGACGAAATTGAAGGGGCTTGTTCAAAGAAATTCATCAACCTCAAATTGTGTGATTATTGGTTGCTTAGAGTGTGTTTGGTTTCATGGTGAGAATAATGAGAATTCAATTTGTTTTACTTGATTCAAAATTGATTTTATAGATAACAAATTGAATTTGTCTCAAAAGCTTGGTTTGACTATAAATTAGTTTTTGTGTGGTGAATTGAAAACTTTACACTTTATGGCAAACTTGGTTTAAAGATAAAAAGCATCCAAACATAAATTACTTTACTTGAAAATCAATTTTCAATTTTGCAGGCAGTCATCTAAACACACACTTAGAGTGTTTAGTTCATAATGAGAATTGATTTTGATTCAAGTCAAACTTGATTTTATAAAAATATAGATATTTAGTTATTGTTAGGTAGAATTGATTTTATCTCAAAATCTCATATTGACTAAAAGTGATAAAAAAAAAAAAAAAAAGCTTTTGAGTTGGGGTTGAAAAATTTACATCAAGTTTTACAACAACCTTATTTTCTAGATAAAAACATCCAAACAAAAAAATATTAATTTTAACCAGAATAAATGCTTATCGAAATATACACTTAATTACATTCAAAGAAAGTTTTGTGAAATGTGGAATGAAGAAAAAGGTAGGAGCTTCCTGTAGCAACACGGGTTTTTATTCAATTGCATTTGGATAAAAGCAAGAGCAAAGGCATTTGTCTGTGATGGCAGGAATTATATAAAAGTTACAAGTTCACGTGAACGAATGAAGAAGAAAAAACAAGAAAAGTGATAATGAAGATGAGTGGTAGTGGTAGTGGTAGTGGTACCTGTAATCCAAGAAATCCAAAGAGAATCGTGAGAAGCAGAGAGTGAAAGAGAGATTTGTTCTGGCTGGAACCCTTCAACGGTCCTTTGAAGCAGAGGATCTGTATCTGGCAGGTCAAGGGCGTTTCCTCGGAAGCTCTGATCAAGAGGAACGGTCACAGGCTTGAAGGGTCCATCCAGAGTGGTTGGAACTCCGCCATCAACAATGAAAAAACTTAGTGAAAACAACACACACAGCATAACCCAAACCATTTCAGGACTCAAGTGCAATAACAGCATAATGAGTTGAGATGCTTAAATAGTCATAGGCATCGCCTTAGAGTCAAAGTCAAAGATTCCATGCCTTATGTAGGAAAATATTACAAAATGGAGAAATGGAAAATAAACAAACAACCAATGAAATGGTGATGGAGCGAGCGAATGGAGGCTGTTTTGTTTGGACCAATCTTACTACTCTGACAACATTCCTGGATAAGTTACATTTGCTTCATATTTATAAACGTCAATATTTCCAACTCTCCGGTCTCTATGTTTTAGCTGCGCACCGGTATATAATATATAATATTAATAAATAAATATTTTCATGTATTTAGGATTAAATAAATATCAGATTGATATTTTTCTTACAACAACACGGCATCAATTGTGAAACAGTTGAGATGGAACCAGATTGTGCTTATAACATTTCTGGTTAGTATAATTTTGTCGTTGTAAAATTGGCAATACTGTTAACAAAAATTCACTTTTTTGTTTCTAAATATGAAGAAAATTTAAAGTAAGAATCTATGTTCCTTCGAAAAAGAAAGTCTCATTCCCACACGTTTCATGCATAGACCGGTCTGGTATATTGAATATACACTTCAGTTACAGTCATAAAGTGATATAATTTATTTCTATATATGTACAAGTAAATTAGATTTGAAATGAAATATTAATGGTTAATGTTATTAATGTAATATTTATATTAATATAAAAATAAATAAATCTTTGTATAATATTTATATTTATATTATATTACACAATTTTTTTATTTAATTAAGATTTCATAATAAGTTTATAAAATATATTTTTTTAAAAGAAAATTTTAAATGTATATTAACATAATATATCAAAATACTAACATGTAGTTGGTTCAAGTGGAACTGGGTTCGGATCTCTTTAACAAAGTCTTAGGTTCGAGCCTTGTAAATGAAAAAATGTGATTGAAGGAGAGACTCCATTAAAGATGAACAATCGGGTTTTTCGATGGAGATTAATTGTCGACACAGGAGAACAAATTCGAAGTCCTAAAATGTTGGGACACCACAAATCAAATTGAGACCTCATAAGGCCAAACACTTAATTTGTGTTTGGATTATCTTTCAATTCTACCAAAATCAAGTTAAAAGTTAAAGCAGCAAATAGTTGTCATAACACGATAGCAATAAAAAAATAATAATAACAACAATAATAAACATAATTATAATATAATTACAACAACACTGACGTAATCATAATAATAAATATAATATAATAATAACAACAACACCTATACAATGTAACATGATAATAATAACTCTAAATATCATACAACAACAACGATGATAAATAATCATAAAGGTAATACAAACAATATGATTGCAGAGTCCTGATAAATAAGCTAAGGGAAAAACACAAGGGTGAGCCTACACTTACGACCCATTCAATCCTCTTTGATATCAATGACCTTTGGGAAAGTACTTCAAACAGATCACACATTTATCAACTAATGTCATCCCCAACATTAACTTCCCCCTCATTCTTTCATAAAAGGAAGGGCGAGCTAAGATAAAACATCAAAACCTCCTCAAAATACCTCGGTGGTTAGTCAGAGGTAAAAGTATTTCTCCTTAAAATCCCACCAACAAATGTCGAAGGATAAACACCCCCAAAGTCAGTAAAGTGAAGATGTAGACTTATATAAATGAGTAAGATGTCATACATAGGAAGGAAATGATGATGATTAACACCCCGATAATAAATTTGACCACTGAGACTAGGAAACTAAAAAGTCCAATCAACATTTTCTTCAGGGGTGAATGCCACCTCATTATAAGTAGGAAAATGAGCCAAATTTGCCTTAGAGACGTACTAGAAAGGGGTTAACACGATGTAATAGTCAGTCTAGTTAAATCATTTTGGATTAGGGAGAAGCTCAAAAGGCATTTTGCAATTTCTCATAACTTACTCAAACTTGTTTAGAAGTTTTAAATAACTCATCAAAATCAAAGCTAGAATTGGAAAAAAAAAATGTCAACAAGAAAGAACTTCACCTAATAGAGCCCTTCATACATGACATCCTTTTCAGCATAAATAGTTCACCAGGAAAATGGGGGCGCAAATCACAAAGGCATAACCCTAGTGAAACAAAAAGAAGACATAAAAAACCTTTTGCACCAACAAGGAACCAAACCCTTTTTGGTGAAGTAGGAGGGTCATCATCATCAACAATTGTACCCATGTACAAATTAAATAATGGAATACCTCTCACTCTTTCCCAAAAAATAAATGAACAATCGAAAATAAGGAGCAATACTTGAAAATACTCAAAGAAGCATATAAAAAGACTTCAAAGTTCTCAAGAAAACAACAAGCAAAGTGGATAAAAGAGAAAGTCATTTGTTTGTAAGGACCAAAACTTTTGAAGTGGAAAAATTGTTGAAAGTGTAAAGTGACTTATAAACACGCCATCAATTTTTGAATAGAGGATTAAGTAAGGTTAACTATTTGAAGCCCCAAAAAGGTAGACATAATTGAACCAACAAATTAGCTTTGGGGCAACTGTTTTGTGCCACGTCTAGCTTACTTAGGCCTATGTAAGTAAAAGAAAACAAATACGTTGGCCTAATACTACTAAGTCTGATTATCTTTTATCTGACTATATCCCAATGCCCTATATGACATGAGAATCTTCCCCATTATGCACCAAAGCTTGTGTAGGCGTAAAACATTGGATCATGAATGTAATATGTTAATAACAAACACCACAAATTAAGGGATTTACTTCAAATATGACTCCTACACATCATCACAAAAGAGAAATCATATTTTCTCAAGAAAACCCTATAATTTAGCTTAAGCCTTAGGTACAAGTCATGTATGGCATCATGGGGATGACTTGCAAGTCAATTGTGTCTGAGAAACCCATTTGTCGAACTACTTGGTTATCATGCTTGTTCAACTATTATTAGACTTTATTGGGCCAATGATAGTTGGGTCTTTTTGAGCCCTTTTTTTTTATCACTTGGAAAGTTTTTTGAGCCCTTAATAAATACATTTGGATACAATTTGAACAAATATGTAAGATGTTAGCAAATTGAATTTGGTCTTTTAGTGTTGAAAAAAGGGAAATATATTTGAGTTTATTATAATATAAAAGGTTGATTGAATGAAAATATTCTTGTTAAAGGATTAAGAATGAATGAAGAGCACCGGTAAAATTATTCATAATTAGAGTTAGTTGGATTTTTTGACAATTTTTTATTTATTTTAAGGCTTAAATAATCTTTTGGTTCTTATAAAATAGGTTTTTTTTAGTCTTTATTATTATTATTATTATTATTTTGTTTTAGTATCTGTTGTCATGTAATAGTGTTAAATAATGACGTAACAACGACATTGACAGTCTGTTGACTAGTCATGTCATCAAGCGGTCTGATTAGACAGTCATGTTTAATTTTTTTTGGAAAATTGTGTTTTTAAATCCTCGTCTGTTTAAAATAATTGATGTTGTCAGACTAGTTGATAAGGGATTTTAAAACATAATTTACAAAAAAAAAAAAATACACATGACTACCCTGTTAGATTCCTTGATGACGTGACAAGTCAATAGCTACCAACGTCACTAGTTAACGCGGTTACTTGATAGTAGGAACTAAAACAAAAAAATTTAAACTTTTAAAGTATTAAAAACATAAAAAAACTTTAAAGGACTAAAATAAAAAAAACATCCTATTTTATAGGGACCAAAAGGTTTTTTAAGCCTAATTTTAATCGTATATAAAAAAGTGATTTTATAAGAATGAAATTATATTTATTTTGTCCATTATTATATGTTGAATGAAATTAGATTTTCATTAGTTGGTTAGGAATATATTTGTCTTTTAAGGTAAAGTAAGTAATGTGAATATATTTTTTAAGAAAGTAATATGAATAGTTAATAAGAATGTAATGATATTTAAATTATCAAACATCCCATCAACATTTTAATTTTTTTTTATTTCTATCTTCCTATGAGATATCATACTTACATTTCTATCTGCATTTCTGTAGAGTATTAGGTGTCCATTTAGTTTTTTCCTAAGAAGAAACATATACTTTAATAGGAGGTTAGGAATGGATAAAAGCAAAAATGAGTAGATGGATGGATGGATTAAGAAATAGAGACGGAAAGAAAAGTTAAAAATAAAGTTGGGTTGGTGGGTGGTGCGAAGTAAAGGGGAAAGTGAGAGAAGAGAAGTTGGATATTGTGGGATGGACTTGGTGGAATTGGAGGCGGTGGAAGGGCTCCGATGGGCGTGGAATTCGTGGCCGGCTGAGGGGACGAATCTGATAATCCCACTCAGCATAATGTGTACACCCTTGATGTTGAACAGTGAGGTCCCTCTTCTCCCTTACGATCCCCTTCTCTGCTCCCGATGCGGCGCCGTTTTGAACCCCTACGCACGCCTCGACTACCAGTCCCGCATCTGGCACTGCCCCTTCTGCTCCCTCCGCAACCCCTTCCCCCGTCCCATCGCCGACACCAACCTCCCAGCCGAACTCTTTCCCACCTACAGCACCGTCGAATATCATTCTTCTTCTTCTTCTTCTTCTGTCCCTTTCGCCTTCGTCTTTCTCCTCGATCTCTCCTCTCCCCAAGACGAACTCCTACCCCTCAAGAACGAGCTCCTCCTCCTCCTCCACCACCACTTGCCCCACCACGCCCTCGTCGCTCTCATCACCTTCGACTCCATGGTCTATCTCCATCACCTCGCTTCTTCCCACTCTTCCTCACTCCACGTCTTTCACGGCAACCGCCATCTCTCCTCCAATAAGGTATCTATCTATCTATCTATTCCATTCCAACCAATTTAATTCCTTACTTTTACTTACCAGTTACCACTCATTTCATCTCAGATCCGGCATTTCCTTAACATGAACCATCGCCATGGACAAACACCCAAGCAGGATTTTCTGTTGCCAATTTCCGAATGCCAATTCTCTATCACTGCTGCCATTGAAGAGATCCATTCTACATCCCCATCCCCATCCCCATCCCCATCCCACACTCGCCCTCCAAGGTGCACCGGTGCTGCAATTTCCGTCGCCCTTGGACTTTTAGAGTCTTGCCTCATCAATTCAGGCTCCAGGATCATGCTCTTCACCTCTGGACCTGCTACTCTCGGACCTGGAATCGTTGTTGATTCTGATCTCCGCCACTCCATCAGAACCCACCATCACATCTTCAACGCCCAAGCTACACATTACGCTAAGTCTTGCACTTTCTATAACCAACTCTCCCAGAGGCTATCCCATGCATCTGTTGTTCTTGATCTCTTTGCTTGTTCCCTTGATCAAGTTGGAGCAGCTGAGCTTCGACAACCCGTCGAGCGCTCCGGTGGATTCATCATTCTCTCTGACTCTTTTCATTCCGATCAGTTCAAAAAATGTCTCAGGCACATGTTCAAATCTGATCTCCAGGGCCATTTGAATATGAATTTTGATGCAACTATTGAAATAGTCACCACTAAAGATGTCAAAATCTGTGGAGCGCTTGGTCCTTGTCTGTCTCTTCACAGAAACAACAGTTTGGTCAGTGAGGCTGAGGTTGGCCAAGCTGGTACCTCTATCTGGAAGTTAAACACACTCACCCACAAAACTTGCGTTGCTTTTTTCTTCCAAGTCAATCAGGAGCAGAAAATTCAACCTGGCTCTGCATTTTTAATTCAGTTTATCACGCGATACAGGCAGGGGAACATGGGACACCGGAAAAGAGTGACCACTGCTGCAAGGCGATGGGTTGCAAACCATTCAGCAGATATTGCTGCTGGGTTTGATCAGGAAGCCGCGGCTGCAGTTATGGCCAGACTTGCCATTCTCCGGGCCGAGACATGCCATGCTCGTGATGTCATTAGATGGCTGGATGACACACTAATACGGTTTACTTCCAAGTTTGGGGACTATGTGCCAGAAGACCCATCTTCGTTCCGCTTATCCTCCAACTTTTCCCTTTACCCCCAGTTTATGTTCCACTTGAGGCGATCTCAATTCATTGATGTCTGTAACACTACTCCTGATGAAACTGCATTTTTCCGGCTCGTGCTGAATCGCGAGGGAGTAGTAGGTTCTCTTATAATGATTCAACCTACACTTTTCCAATATTCGTTTGATGGGCCACCTGTTCCAGTACTTCTGGATATTCGTTCCATTTCTCCCGATTTTATCTTGCTCTTTGATTCTTTTTTCAATGTGGTGATTCATTATGGGTCCAAGATTGCCCAGTGGAAGAAGCTGGGTTATGACAAGGACCCCAATCATGAGAATTTCAGAAAGCTGTTGGAAGCACCGGAATTGGATGCAGAGCAATTGGTGGCTGACCGGGTTCCAGTGCCAAGGATTATAAGATGTGACCAGCATAATAGTCAGGCTAGATTTCTTCTTGCCAAGTTGAATCCGTCTGTTACTCAAAATTCAACCTACACAGATGGTTCGGATATTATATTTACCGATGACCTGAGCTTGGAGGTTTTTCTAGATCAGTTGCAGGTACTGGCAGTGCAAAGCTAATAAAGAAGAACATTAATTTGGATTATTCTCTTTATTATGGTCACGGTCACGGTCACATGAAAGAGTATTTGAAATTTGTAAGTAGTTTTCAAACAAGAGGTTTCTTGTTTTCGGAAGATTGTTTTTCTTTATTTACTTACAGAGTTGTAAATTATCTGATATCTTTACTGTGATTAGAATATGGTTTTGTCTATTAGACTAGTTTTGAAGATGTAGGTAGCATATGGTTACTATTACTCTGACTAGAAACTGTATTATCCCCCAGCTTCTTGCCTTTACTGTAAATAACACGATGTTATGACAGATTAAAGCTATGATCGGTTTCATTTGTTTTTTTCTTTATGGTGCGAGTGAGTCTTGTTCTCTCTTGGTTGGAAGGGACAATATGTTTGCCAGGGGTCATTTTTCAGACGCATAGATAGAGCTTCATCTATCGCTGTCAGGTGATCTTGGCATGGTTTTAGTAAACAGGTTGGTGAGGCTTACAAAAATTAATAATCTCCCCCTCAAACACATATGATGTTATAGTTATAGTTGACATCTTAGAAATTACAAACTATGGAAACCTACATTAGTCACTCGGTATCAAATCGTTGACTGCAAACCATTGGCACATAGAAAGTTTATTCAGAAAGCTATACTGAGTAGTGACAAACTCTACCCTGAAGTTGATCATTACATTTGCTAATTAATTTCAGAATACTGTAGAGAATATATCCAGATTGAGAACATCAAAATGGAATACTCGTCAGACTGAAGTATTTTCTTACAAGCATAACTCACCGTTCATTGCGTTATTACTTCCTGCCAACAATACACAGAAGAAAAAGCAACTAATCACCTAAGTTTGCAGGATCTGATAAACAGGGGAACAGTATCCTGTTGATAGAACTGACGCATGATGCTACGAAAGAAAAATTGTACAAAGATAAAACATTAAAAAACGGAAAATAAATGAAAATTTACGAAGACATGTTTAAGGCGAAGAAAATGAAAACAGATAATATAGGAATTACTAGATATAACTCAGGAAAACTCCTTTTGCACTCACCGTATTTTCAGCATTCAAATTTGGAGGGAAGATCCTATTTTTAAAAGGCACAATACATAAAAAGGTTTCTTCAAGCTTCTTCGGTTCTTCAGTTACAGTGGAAATCACGTGTCCAAGCTGGTGATGCCTCCTGATTCGGACTTGTGATAATATCAAGTCGTTCAAAACATTCTGGACATAGTTTGCAGCAACTTTTTTTCTAAAAAAAACTGTCCCAAACATGCTCTTACTGAAACTGTGGCCAGCAGTAACTATGAGCTTACTGCAAAACACACCATATTAGCTTTGAAGCTGTGGAACCCAGAATTCTCACTGCAAAGCCTAGTTTTTTTTAGGTCCGAACACCAGTGTTATAACATTTGTTTAAGGTTATGAAATATGGCAGTAGACTACACCATTTAATAGGGCATAATACTTCCTAAATCCTCTTGAAAAAAAAAACTTCCTAAATCCAAATCCCCGCTAGTTCGACTAAACACAATATTGGTCCAACAAAAGAGAATTTTTTTTTAAACAAAGCTTTTAACCAAATAATATTCAGTTACTTAACTCACTAAGGATTGGCCTAGTGGTGAAGATTGGAATAGATGATAAAAATTTAGGTTCAATCATTATTGTCATCATTATATAAAAAAAAAAACTTCTATTACTTAAGTTGGTATTGTTAGAATGGACATTAAGAGAGTTGGAGTAATTTGCAAGTTAATTGAGCTTGTTGTCTCCTACTGTATTGAATATTAAGGAAGTAAATAACTTAAAATGTTTTTCTTGTTAAATAAACTGTCGCCAGTTGAGGATTTATGGTATAATTTTGACAATATAACTTATAACAAATTATACAAAAAGTTCATTAAAATAAATTAAAGAGTTTATGTAATTATAAACGATTTTATAGGCTCAAATTAAGTTTCTGGGAGCTCTTTCAAACGCCCAGTAAATTAAGTTCCAAACTAATGAGTTAAAGAATAAAAATGGAAAGTTTTTATTAAAATATATAAGATGTAATATTTGCTGGAAATCATTTAGAATAATTTTTTTACTTAATTACTTTGATGATTTCCAATTAAATCTAGATTGAGATTATATGGAGTGACAAAGTTGGAAGGGAATTGGCATTTGGTGTAGATGTTGTGGTGGCATTTTTTCCAGGGGCCATGACATGTGTTGGCCCACTGAGAGGAGGGGAGGGAGGGAGGAAGAGGTGTTAATGCAAATGCATGCCGATGCCGATGCCGATGCCAATACCGGGGTTGTTGTTGTTGAGTAGCAATTCCAATCTCGATTTCACCTTCTCTTCCTTCCTTCGTTGTTGTTGTTGTTGTTCTGCGGGCATAGTAAGTATAAACAAATCTAATTTAGTCTGAGTGAAGAAAACCCTAGAAAAAGAAAAGAAGAATGATGAAGAAGCAGGTGCCGGAGTGGATGAACAGTTCTCTGTGGTCCACCCCCTCCGACTACCATCGCTTTGACCCACCCTCACCTCCCTCTCCTCCTCCTCCTCCTCCCCCTGTCAGAGAAGATCCTCCGACAATCCCAACCAATCACAATGCCTCTCCTTCTTCTTCCTCCGTCTCTTCTGCTTCTGCTTCCGCTTCCGATGACATCTCCCGGCAAGGCCAGGCTCAGGCTCAGTTGTTGGCCGAGGTTAGCTTTGTCACTCACTCACTCACTAACACGTTACCCTTGCCTTGCCTTGCCTTGAAGTTCGTTTGTTTGTTTTAGTTATCTAGGAAGGTGATAGACATCCGCGAATTGAGGAGAGTCGCTTCTCAAGGAATACCTGATACTGCCGCCTCTGCTTTACGTCCTACGCTCTGGAAGGTACCTATTCTTTTTCTTTTCCATCCCTCACAAACACAAACACAAACACTACAATTTCACCTTTGCAGCTTTTGCTTGGATATCTTCCGCCCGATCGTGCCCTTTGGTCCTCTGAATTACCCAAAAAGAGGTCCCAGTACAAACATTTCAAAGACGACCTCCTCATGAATCCTGTAAGTTTGTTAGTTACATTACAATTACACGCTCTTCACTTCCCCAACCACACACTTCTGAATGTTTCTGTGCCTAGTCAGTCAGAAATCACGAGGAGGATGTACAACTCCGCTGCTCATGACATCATCCATGATGCTAAATCTCAGACTCGGGTCTTGCTTTCTAGATCACAAATCACTCATCAGGACCACCCTTTGAGTCTTGGCAAGACCAGCATATGGAATCAGTTCTTCCAGGTCTATGTCTATGCAATCTTTCTTTTCTCTCTAAATAATAACATTATCTACTTTTCAGTTACACACCCATTTCTACTGCATGACACTTACAATTGCAACCTAACTTTCTCATTTCTTAGATTATAGTTTACCATCGTCCAACCATTGCCACATACTGCTGTTGAACTTTCTGTTGTCATTATTTTAATCTTTAATGAACTTCAATGCTCCTTATTGTATCACCTCTATCCAAAACTTAATCTATTCTCCTGTACTCTGGTCTGGCTCTTTCTTTCATTGTTTTAGGACACAGAGATCATAGAGCAGATTGACCGAGATGTAAAGCGTACTCATCCAGATATACACTTCTTCTCTGGTGATTCTCAATCTGCAAAATCTAATCAGGTTGTTCCTCTATTTATTTTGAAATTCATACCAACAAACTCACTTGGTAACTCAATCCTTTTTCTTGGCATGAACCCTTTGATTTGACTTTCAACTTTTGGGGAATTTTCAGGAGGCTTTAAAGAACATATTAATTATTTTTGCAAAATTGAACCAAGGTATTAGATATGTTCAAGGGATGAATGAAGTATTGGCTCCTCTCTTCTATGTGTTCAAAAATGACCCTGATGAGGAAAATGCGGTAAGTACATCCTTGCAAGCTCTCCCCCACCCCTCTTTTTCTTTGAGTTTGAAAATGTATAAATGCTTACTGAGGGAATTGGGACAAGAAATGCTGCCATATGTGATACAATGTTTCCATGTACATAAAAGAAAATGAAAAAAATGTGAAATAATTAATATGGCCATGGGGATGTTGATAAGGTTTTTGTTTCCAAAAAGTTGCTCAGATAGCAATGATTGAGTAATGTAGTTTCATTTTACTCATGTTATATGATTTTAAATTTTCTCAGCTGTTGCCAAATGCCAATTACTAAATGCAGGCCTTTGCTGAAGCAGACACATTCTTTTGTTTTGTTGAGCTATTGAGTGGGTTCCAAGATAATTTTTGTCAACAGCTTGACAATAGTATTGTTGGAATCCGTTCCACTATTACAAGATTGTCCCAGCTTTTAAAAGAACACGATGAAGAATTGTGGCGTCATCTTGAGGTCACTACTAAGGTAACATGCAATTTTAAGTACGTGCTCTATATAAAAATAAAAATCTTTTCAACAATTTGAAAATGGAAAAGGGTTATGAGGGAGAACTTTTCCTTAGAACAATGGTGATTAACTCATTTTGTTTGGCAAATGAATCCAAGGAATGGGGAATGAAAACATTGTCCTCTCACCTCTGCTCTGTTTTATTAAATATGTTTTAAAAAGAATTTCATTGCTCCAATATTGTATTAGTAAAACTAATTAATAAATGATCTAGAAAGTGTGTTTCTTACCTGCTTCATTGTTTCAGTGATGTGTTCTTCTCTATGTTACACTTGTTCTTTTTGGACTTTTTCTTTTTCTTTTTTCTGTTTCTACTGTTTTATGTTCCTCTACTACTAATCTACCAAAAAAAGATGTTCCTCTACTAGTTAAATGACACTTGGTCAGTATACTGTCTTGAACGTCAATTTGGCAGATGATTTGACGTGTTTGATTTGGTTATTGAGCAGTTGATCAGAAAAATCTCACATTTGTGGTTCTAATTCTAAATGTCAGGTCAATCCCCAATTCTATGCATTTAGGTGGATTACTCTCCTCTTGACTCAGGAATTTAATTTTGCTGACATCCTTCATATTTGGGACACCATTTTAAGTGATCCAGAGGGTCCACAGGTACAGTTTTGTTCCTATTTACCTTGTACGATATTGGACTCCCCTAAACTTTTCCCTCTTAAAATAAATTAATGGACTGACATTTAACCTTATGATCCACCACCACTTAGTGATGCCAATGGTAAGAGATGATATTGGAATTGAAATTGTAGCGCTACTTATAGATAGCTAATAAAAAGGAAAGGAATTTGCCTCTTTAAGTAGGAGGTTGTACTTTACTCGTTGTACACTAATAATGTTGAAGTGGATAAACCAATGATGAAAAAATCAGGAGTTAGTTTTCGCAAATCTATTGATTACTGAGACTGCTGTACTTTTCTTTTCTTGTTTTTTTTTTTGGGGGGGGGGGGGGGGTGGTTTAGAAAAAGAGACATTGTTAGATAAGAAGGGGAGGAGAATACAAGAGGATAAGGTATCCTCCAAAAGAAGTCACAAAGCTGAAGGAAAATAAAACAAAAACCCCATAAGAAGCCACAAAAACACATTTGACAGAGGAAACAGTAAAAGGAAGCACCACAACTGCCCCAAAACCCTCCCAGGAAACTCCATCCACCAAAGACTGGCAACAAAAGGGGGAAACTAAGGTTTTCTTTGGTTTGGTTGTCAATTTTAAGTTTTGGAATTTTTAAAACCTAAAACTAGTTCCGTTTTATAATTTTAGTTTCAATTTGTTGTGGTTTTCACTTTTCAAATTTTAATACCAAATTTTAAACTGAAACCACATGAATTGCACTTCTTAATCTTAATTCTCCCTCAAAACAAAAGCTTTTTCTATTTCATCATTCCTCAACTAGTCAATTACTCCTTATGTTTTGCTTAATACAGCAAGACTTATGACTTTTTATTGATGATTATGAATATGTCATGAAATTTGAGTATTTTTTTAGCGTTATATATGTAAATACGTACATAATATTATTATATATGTGTATACAAAAATTATTAAATAGTGGTCATCCTTCTTTCTGCCATTTGGCTATAGTGTTTTTGGGGTTGGCCATTACCTTTCACTATCCGGGATTGATAAACTATGCTTCCTCAAGCCACTGGGTATTGCATGCAATTACAGTGGTGGATGGGAATGTCCACAGCAAGCTGCAGGCTGCAGCAGGCCCTCAAGTGCTTCTGCATGTTGTGTGTCTATACGCCAAGGAATGCACATCTTCATGCCTCAAATTCAGCTGAGTTCCTTTTGATTCTGTATGACCTGTGTATTCATGACAGCAACAGTGTTTTTTGATACCCATTGTGCATCATCCATTTTAGACACTGCACCCTGCGTTGCATGATAGCCATCTTATGGCCAGCATCATAAAACACATACGCTCTCATTGAGGAGGCATTTTGGTAGCTTATGTCAAATGGCTTTGATAGGCCTTTGCCAGCTATTATGTCCAGCGGAAGGACCTGAGATGCTTGCTGCTGCCCCCAACATATGGTGTTGGAGGTGTGAATGATTTGTTCTTATAATTAAGAACTGAAAATCAAAACTTTTTTTTTTATTAAGTTTAAAGTGTTTCAAAATTAAGTTAAAAATTAAACTAGCTTCATTTTATTTGAATATGTTTGATTAAGCTATTCATTTGGTCCTTATAATTGTCTTTATTTTAAGTTTTAGTCCCTAAATGAGAAAACTGTAAGTTCTAGTCCCTACACATGTATATAAGTTAAGTTTTGGTACCTGTTGAGAACACTAGAGAAACTTTTTGACTATGTAAAACCGCCACGTAAACTTTCTGAAGATGATAAACTGTCACAAAAACTATATAGAAACTAAAACTTAACTGTTTTTTTGTATTGGGACTAAAACTTGTTGAGAACAACTATAGGGACTAAGTGAATAGTTACACCGATATGTTTTGCAATTTATTTTGGAAAACCAAACTGAAAACCTGCAACTATCCCGAAAATGTCCTAATTAAAAACCTATAAAACATCATTAATAATAACGCATGCTCTATTTACCCCCCACCTGCAAGTGTAACCAGCATTTTATAGGATCCTATTGTAAAGAAAAGATGATTAGAACAAAATCAAAGTTACTTCCTTTTGTGTTGCCCTTGAGTGTTAGGGTATGTTACAACTTACAAGTCATGTGCTTTCCTTGACTGTAACCTTGCAACAATAAATTCCTTTTGCTTGTCAAGTTGTGCATAGAATTGATAATGGCTGATCAGGACGTGGAGGAGCGTGGGATTATGTGTTTATTTTCTTTAACTCAAAATATCTAGTAATTCTTTTACTCAGTGAAAATAGAAAAAGCAGGAAAATTAACTCATGCAATACTGTGTAGGAGACACTTCTCAGAATATGCTGTGCAATGCTAATTCTCGTTCGTAGGCGCCTCCTAGCGGGTGATTTCACTTCTAACCTCAAGTTGCTGCAAAGTTATCCCTCTACAAACATTAGCCATTTGCTTCATGTAGCAAATAAGTTACGTGTACAGTCAGTCTAGTGGTTTTCACCGCTGATTATTTTGCATAATGTTTTTGTCTCTAACATAGTGTTAATTTTATAATTGTAAATGTTGGTTCAGAGCCGCAACGGGTATTTTTGGATACTCTGGTTTTGTCATTTTATTTTTTTTAATGGTAATCCCACATTACTATGATCTTGGTGGAATTCGCCCGTATTCAGTTATTCACCTCCCGAGCACCCTCCAAAGAACAATAAATTGTTGAAGCTATAAGACTTGGTGTCATTTGCCCTTGTTGGCTGTTGATTTTCGGCTTCGTTTTCAATGTTTATGGCTGCATCCCACTCCCTTGACTACTCTCTACTCTCAAACATTTTGCGTTCTAAGACTGTTAGAGCAGAGTCAAAGGAATCTAATTGGAAATGTGGGAAATTGAGAGAAAAAGTTTAGTTTTTATGAGCAAGCAAAGTTGGGACTAACAGAAATATAGAAGTTATAGACATTGACTTCTAATACGAATTTAAAAAAGAAAAGAAAGAAAGGAAAATAATTGAAGACGAAGTTTTATTATATTCTTTAAGTTCCATTGGATAACTTTCTACCAGGATGTGCCATTTCGGAAAGTATTTTACTGCGAAACTACTGTTGTCAAAAGCATGAAACAAATTTCGAGCTTCAGTAACAGTACGCATTTACCTGAAATTAGTTATTTTTAAAGGTTTTGCTTAAAAAAAAAAAAAAAAACCTAAGCAACGACATGAAAGCTGTGGGTCAGGGAACTGATAGTAAAAAAAGAAAAGCAACTACATAGAAACTATGGGGCATGAAAACCCAAACTTGTACACGACGGCTTGAGCAAAAGAGCAAGTTTTTGGTGGGTGTTCACCCTATTTTAAAGACCAAAGTCTTGCTCCACGCTACGGTCCTATTCACCATTCAACTTGCATATTTGTTCTATTTTTGGACATAACACGTTATCATCCAATTTCTACGTTGTTAAAAATACTTTTTATTATTTAATTTTGGCCTCTTAATTATCATTTTGAGCTTATAGTTCGTAGCCGACCTTAGCTCAGTTGGTAGAGCGGAGGACTGTAGTTGGTTGATGTCTGCAGACAATCCTTAGGTCGCTGGTTCGAATCCGGCAGGTCGGATTTTTTATTTATTTATTTTTATATTTTCGGATTCTTTATTTCTTTTTTAAGGAAATTCCTACACCATATACCACATGGTACATTACATACATACATATAAATTGTGGGGACATTAATTCATAATCATCACTCAAGTATTATTCAGTGCTTCCCCGACGTTATGATGCACTACGTGATGAGTATAAAGTTGATTAAACTAAACATTTTTTTGTTTTATTTAAGGGTAAAATATGTTTTGTGGTTCCTCAATTTATCTTGATTTCTATTTTTAATCCCTCATAAATTTTTTCTTTATATTTAGTCCCTAAAAAATTGTTTCATTTTGTTTTTAGTTCCTGACATTGATTTCAACTATTAAGTGATGGCGTAGCGAACAAAATTTACGCTTGAAAATTTTTTATTTAAGTTTTTAGTAGTTTTTAACTGCTGCAAATTTTCTGGCAAATTAAAACCCTAAGAAATATTAAAAAAATAATAAAAAAATTAAAACCTCGAACATCAAATTATCTGAAATCACAAGAAATGTTACAAAAGTAAACATTTTTTACCACCAAAAAATTTGTAGCAGTTAAAAGTCACTAAAAACTTAATCAGAAAATTTTCACACACACAATTTATGACCGTCATGTCATCACTTAACACTTAAAATTTATGTCAGGGACTAAAAATAAAATAAAACAATTTATGAGGGACTAAAAATAGAACAAAACAATTTATGAAAGACTAAAAACAGAAAAATAAAATAATTTATGAGGGACTAAAAATAGAAATCAAGGTAAAATGAGGGACCAAAAACATATTTTACTCTTTATTTAATGCCCAAAAATTTTCCATTTTTTCCCTCAAAATTGATCTTTGTAAGCTGAACTCATTGAACAATTTAAAATGTCTTTTGTTCAAAACCCACTAATTAAAATACTATATCTTAATCGAAAAGTTAAAAAATTCTCAAATTTTCTCATAAATTTTACTTACAATAAAAAAATCTTTCAAAATTTATAAAATTTTTGAGTTTTGGATCTTTTATATCATTTTGCATCTCAAATCCATCTTAATTAAATCTATTGTTACTTAAGTAGAAAATAAGGACTTGAGGATTTTATATAAATATAAAATAACGGAATGACTTAATTGAAATAATAAAAAACTTGAGGGATTAAATTTGAATAAAAAAATTATTGAGAAACTGAAATCATATACATAGTCATAATGGAGAGGAAAAAATGTATTTAAGATAAATTACAAATGATTCAGTTGTGTTTTTGCCTCATTCAAATCACCTGTTACTATTAACGGAATGGGGTAATTTTAATCCGTGAAGAGGTATCTAAATCTAAATCTAAATTGTTTGTTATAACTATTAAAGGAGACCATTATCCACTCTGATTGTCTAATTATAATAATAAATGGTTGAAAGGAGATTACAACTGTGCGCGTGGACGTGTAAATATAGAATTGTATGGTCTCAAGTTGTAATATGCATGCATATATGTTCTGTTAAACAGGTATAATTACTTAATTATGAGATTGCAAGTTTGTTACAGGGTCAAACTTTACATAATTAAGTATCAGTTACAGCGAAGCAAAAAGCAGCTAGCCAGCGCACGTGGAGACCAATATATGATATGATATGATATGATACCTACCTCGATCGACCATTGCCATTGCCATTAAGTTCTCCTCTATTGATTGATTGATTGATCAGCTAGCTCGTACGTACGTGTTGGGAACTAGTTAATAGTTAATTGGACGGAGAAAATGAATTTGAATCCAAATGAAACTATGTTCCTCTCAATTACGACACTGGATGAAGCGACAGACAGGTACATGGTATGCCTTGCTGCGCCACCCCATATTGTTTCAGATGGTTTATGGGGTGGTAGCGCAGCAAATAGGAAACCAATGAAATCTTTTCTCCCATTGTTTGAGTTACAGGTCCTTTTAATATTTGCCGTCACCCAAATCTGCCGTCTCCTCCTCAAGCCATTGGGACTCCCTATGTTTATTTCACAAATGATGGTATATAATTAATTAATCTCCATATATATATCATCTATCTATATCTATTATTTATTATTTATTAATTTGGTGCATGCAGGCTGGCCTAATTCTACAAGCTTTTTTTGTGGTGGAACCATTGGGCACATACATGAGGCTGTTGTTTCCGTATGGAACTCACGACACCATTACAACAGTATCATCAATTGGTTTTGTACTGTTCATATTTATAAACGGTGTACAGATGGATTTTGGGTTGATAACAAGGATGGGAAAGAGGGCATGGACCATTGCCATATCCGGATTGGTAGTACCCATATTTAGTGCCATTTCAATACTAAAGTTATTTCCGGATCGATCATATGCCCTCATTGGAGGGGACTACGATGATTTTGTTGTTGCATTGGTCTCTCACACTGTAATTTCATTTGCGGTCATTGCTTCCCTGCTTAATGAACTTCAAATCCAAAACTCCGAACTTGGGAAATTGGCATTGTCTTCAGCATTGGTGAGTGACGTATTGTGCACAGTCGTTACCGCCTCCGGCACTGCACTTATGGTATCTGATGATTCTAATGTCAAAGAGATTATAAGAAACTTGTTCGCTTTGATATCCATGAGTATCTTTGTTCCATTAGTGTGTCGGCCAGCAATGTTTTGGATCATCAAACATACCCCAGAAGGAAGACCTGTGAAGGATGGTTACGTTTATGTCATCATCGTACTGCTCTTTATTTTAGGTTGGCTTTCGGTTAAAATAAATCAAGAATTCGTGCTTGGAGCTTTCATTTTGGGATTGGCTGTGCCAGAAGGAGCTCCACTAGGATCTGCATTGGTTAAGAAGCTCAATTTCTTTGGTACCACCTTCCTTTTGCCAATCTTCGTGACTACGTGCATGTTGAAAGCAGATTTTTCAACCACTTATTCATCCGAATCAGTTATGACTATCACTACCGTGGTGTTCCTCACCCACTTAGTTAAAATCATAGCATGCATTCTACCTGCCCTCTATTGCAACATGCCCCTCCGTGATGCTCTCTCTCTTGCACTCATTTTGAACACCAAAGGCGTTGTGGAAATTGGCCTCTACTGCTTCTTATACGACAACAAGGTAATCGATGGGCTAGCATATGGAGTAATGATGGTGAGCATAGTGGTGATAGCATGCATTGTGCAATGGTCTGTCAAGTTTTTGTATGATCCTTCAAGAAAATTCGCTGGATACCAGAAGAGGAACATAATGAGTTTAAAACCCTGGTCTGAGCTGAGGATACTGGTGTGCATTCATAAACCAATTCACATATCGTCAATGATAGATGTGCTTGACCTGTGTTGTCCAACAGCAGAAAGTCCAATCGTTGTGGATGTCTTGCATCTAATAGAGCTAGTTGGACGTGCCCTACCCATATTCATTCCCCATCGCCTTCAAAGGCAAGCATCAGGGATGCAGCACAAGTCATACTCTGATGATGTCATTCTTACTTTCGACATTTATGAGCATGACAACCCACATGCGGTATCGGCATACCCTTGCACCGCAATAGCTCCACCCAACCTCATGTACGAAGATGTTTGCAACCTTGCCTTTGACAAAGTTGCATCCATCATCATTCTTCCATTTCATCAAAGATGGTCCACCGATGGGGATGTTCAATTTGATGACAAGAGCACAAGGGCACTCAATTGTAGGGTCCTAGAAATAGCTCCATGCTCGGTTGGGATCCTTGTCACTCGTGCTTCCCACCAGATTAGAGATTCAACCACTCGATTAGCCATGATTTATTTGGGTGGACATGATGATGAAGAGGCCTTGTGCATAGCTAGGAGAGCAATTAGGAACCCGGGGGTGGACCTTGTGGTTTACCACCTTGTTTATAATAATGATATTGCTGCAGATCATCATCATCATCAGTCATGGGAGCATGCACATGATGATCATGATCATCATGATGAGCTTGAAGATATTAAGCATGCATGCGCACATGCACATAATATAAGGTATCAACAAATCATAACAACGGAAGGATCCCAAACAGCTGCTTTTCTTAGTGACATAGTGAAAGAGCATGACTTCTTTATAGTTGGGAGGCGCCATGGGATCGAATCCCCTCAAACCGATGGACTTACAAACTGGAGTGAATTCCCAGAATTAGGTGTCATCGGTGATTTTCTTGCTTCCCCAGATTTGGAGAGCCGTGCATCAATTTTGGTCGTGCAACAACAACTCTCGCCCAAGCCACATTCTGGCTGGTTATTTTAATTCATTCCTTCAAATCATTTTTTATAAGTTTTGGTTTAGCTTATTTAGAATTTTTCATTTCTTACTATATTCAATTATTAATCATTCTCCTACGTCTTCCTCTCATTTGACAAGTTATATATGCATTTGCTTTCAAGTGTTTATGGCCCAATCTTTTTTATTTCCTTTTCTTATACTATATATGGAAAAGCAGATGATCGATGTTCTTAATAAATTTAGGACGATTAATTACTAATCTCTCAACCTTTATTTAACTACGTATATTTCATGTCTTAATTAGTTGATTCATTTTGAGCACAATAAGATTTAACTAATTTAATTTGTGAATATTTTAAATAAAAGCGATAGTTTAAAAGTTTTAAGTAGAAAATTAATGAAATGAGTAAATTTATTTAATTTTAAAAATAAAAATGAATTAATATGAATAAAATTTGAGAGATAAAAATATAATTACCTCATCGATCTTACGACTTTGACATGGACGACGGAAAGAAGTGTATGCAATACTTCATTTATCCGATAACATATACGAAAAATCATGTTTCTTTGTTTTTTTTTTTTTAAATAAAACATGACATATATGAATTTATTTGACTATAAACAAATTTCTTTTAATAAATAATTTTTCAATATAATTTTAATTTTAATACCTTAAAAAATACTGTAAAATAAAGTGAGAAATTTAATTTTTACACATGAGATTGGGGGGAAATATAAATATTTGAAATTTGGGAAGAGAATTGAGAGAGAGAGAGATGGTAGAACTAGAAGCTAGCGAGCGTCGCAGGTACAGTATTCATCCATTCGCTTTCTCTCTTTGTCACGCCGTTCCGTTGATTGTTGTTGTGTGTTTCAGTCGAATCGCAGTGATTCAGAAGCTTTGCAATGCTAATGACATTGATGACGAATTCAACCCTTTGGAAGACTGTGCTCTTCATTTTCAGGTTAGAAGTTAGATTAGGTTACCTTTTCTCTTCTCTTCTCTTCTCTTCATTCTCAATAATATATTCATTCACTTTCAAATTTCAATCATACAATACAGAGCACACTGCAGCAGATTGTATCCGACTTCCCTTCTTTGGAAATTGAAGGTTTCCTTTCGGTTACTCCCTTTTCTTTTTCTATTCTCTTGTCATGTTGTGTCGGAATTGAATCTCAACTTTAATTCATTTCAGATGCTTACCTACAACATTTGAAAGAGGAGCTTAACAACGTCCACCTTGAAACCGCCCAAGTCGCAAACCAGATTGACCTTCTTGCCAAAACCCACAACGATGGTTTGTCTCTGTCTCTGTCTCACTCACCAACTCCTTTCATGGATCATTCCACAATTTACTTGTTATTCTCCTTTCTCCAGATTCTATTCTCTTGGAGGCCAAAATTGAAGAAATGGAGTGTTCTTTAGATTATATTACATCAAAGGTTTCCACTTCCTACTTGTTTCTCTTGTAAAATAAGCACCTGTTTCTGTTTTATACTGTTTCTAGCTCTCTCTGATGGACCGCTGGTGTGAGTTCCGTTAATTATTAGTATATCCACTTCTCTGGCTAATGAGGAGTATGGGATTTTGACATTAGCTTTTAATAATTACAGGATCAGAAGAACACAGCTGAGGCTACTGAAGGCATTGATTCCCCAATACTGGCAGATGATTCTTCAAATTTGACAGTTGTGAATCTAGACAAGAATTTTGAGGTGTTGTTGACAACCCATGCTACTTGCTATTTATTTTCTTCTTGGGCATTGAATTGAATTAGTTTCAAAGACGTGCAGACTAATCATTTCGGTGGTTCTTTACTATAATTTGTTTATAAACAGTATCCTTTTTCATTCGTATGTTGCAGCAATTCGAACTTGATAATAAGATTGATGAAATTAAGTTGGTTCTAAAGTCTCTGCAGAATCTTCAGTTTACTGTCAAATGGTAAGTAAGTTAAGCTACTTTCACTTACACTTCAAATATTTACCTGTACTTCTGTGTTATGGCTTACTCATCTTGTTCCCTTGTTCAGGTTTGAAGTTGTAGAGCAGATTGAGGATGCATTCACGGGTCTAAAAGTGCTTTCATTTGATGAGAATTGCATTAGGTTGTCATTGCAGACTTGTATGCCAACATTTGAGGGCATTTCCTACCTACCGAGAGTTGAAGCTACCATTGATGCAGCTGAACTGAATCATGAGTTATTAATTGAAGTTTTTGAGGGGACTATGAGGTTAAACAATGTTCAGGTATCAAAATAGATCATTATCTTACTTTGACTTTGTTTATGAGGATTATTGTTCAACAGAATTTATAACAGCACTGATTTGGAGAAAAAAAATACTGTTACGAACCAACAACTCTCTTAGGCAAAATTAACACTTCTAATGTCATTTAGAAATTATGAGAGGCTTTTATGTCATCAAATAGTTTCTCATTTGAATTTGTTTCTGGTGTTATTTTCAATTGGTTGTGCGTCAGAGTTCAGTGTTTTGTAGCAGACGTTGACCAAGAAACTCAGGTTCAATGACTCAAGAAACAATGTTTTTTGGTTTAAATTAGTTAGTGAACTTTATTCTAATATTCCATTGGCTTTATAGTTATCAACTTATCATTAATTCATTAGTATCTTTCTGAGATCAGATAATGACTTATCTTTTAAGTGTCTTCAACTTTTATACTTATGCTGCATTTTTTCCGCACAGGGGGAGGGGGATAGTGGTGTCATTTTCAGATTTTGCTGGATATATCATGTGTTTACATCCGTGGTTTGCTTTTAATTTCTGGTTTCTACTCTAGTTATTGCTATTTTTAATTTTAGTACCTCTGTTGTAGGTGATAAATATTCCGTATATGTTTGCACTCTACATATTGGAGAATAAATTTAGAAATTTCAATAGTCATGGAGCTTGTTGAGATTATGGGTCTTAGGTATAGAAGGAGGAAGAAGAGAGATAAAAGAAAAGGAGAATAAAACACTGAAATTGTTATTACCTACTATGTATTACAATGTGATGGGATGTGTTCATAAAAGAGCTATTTTTTCTCGTTATATTATGTTGATATGAAAGAATTCCATCCCAATATGTAAAGATTCCTAAAGATCCTAGTGTGAATGTGATGGAAGGTTTTACTTTTTTTCCCTTTCTCAAATCGAGTACCCTAACATTTCTTTGAACTTTAGATTTCACGTAGAAGATTTAAGAGGGAATAATTGCATGATTAAGAGCTATAGGAATTTATTTCTATTCATTAGTACTGTTGCTTCATACTTTGAATGTGATCCTGGCATAACACAGCAACATATTTGCTTTTTTCTTTCCTAATCTCCCTTAAGTTTATATTGTTGAATGTTTTGATATGCTACCATTTGTTTATGCCTTAAGAACAGCATATCAAAAACTTTAACTTGTTAATTTAATTTAGCATTTTTACAATCCTTGTTATCTTTAGATGATTTAGTGATGTTTTTGGTATTATTATTTAGGTTTTTCCAAATGATATATATGTGAACGACATTGTTGATACTGCAAAATTTGTCAGGTTTGCCATGTCCTCTTTTTTTTTTTTCTCTTAACCATGGGTCCCAGATTCCTTGTGGCCACAACTCATATGCCTTGACATTCATTTACCATGCAGCAAGTCCTCGTTGCAGTGGTTTATACAGAAAGTGCAAGATAGAATTATACTAAGCACACTTAGACATCTTGTAGTAAAGGATGCTAATAAATCAAGGTGAGACTGTTTGACTTTGATGTTCTTAAATTTGGATTATCATTTAGTGTTCTCTTTACATTTTTATGTCTCAATTCAGATATTCGCTTGAATACTTGGACAAAGATACGACTATTGTGGCTCATATGGCTGGAGGAATTGACGCGTACATAAAGTTGTCACATGGTTGGCCTGTATTTGGTTCTCCATTGAAGCTGATATGTATAAAAGGATCAGATGATTTGAAGAGAACTTCTCTAAGTTTTCATTGCATAGTTGAGGTGAGAGAATTTCAATCTGTATTAGCTATAAAATTTCTGTCATCATTCTTCCTTGTGGTTTTTTGGATATGTACAAGCATTGTCAATGTGGTATCAGGGTTTTAAGCTCAAAATGTTCGTACTTGATTGTTTGCTGAACCTATTGAAATTCCAGAGTAGCTTAGTCCTACTTGTATTTTTCATTTCTTTTGACAATATCTAGAAAATTAATTCGGTGGCTTAGCCAATGTTAGTCTGAATGCTGTAATTTGTCTCCTAAAGTATCTAATATCTATATAATAGTACTTCGAGACCAGGTTGTGATGGAGGTTATCAAATTTTGAAGGGGTTCAAGCCTAAACTTATATATGACCCACCTGCATTCAAATCCACTTATTGAAAGTATGTGAACATTAGAAATTTAGAGAAAGGAAATGAGCTCAATAAGTTTATGAAGAAGTAAGTTTCCTCCAATTTTTTGTATTATTTTACTATCTTATTCCCTTCAACAGAGCTGAAGGACATCGTGTGATCATGTAGCTGATCTCACCTAGTGGGATAAGATTATGTTGTTGTATTCTTTTCAACCACACCATATTGGTGATTTATATTTGACATGTTAACCATACTTGGGTCTTATTTGGATAAATTTTCCACCAAGGAAGAAAATAAAAAGTAAAATGAATCAACTTCTTTAATAAGTTAAAATCTACTTATGCATCTAAACTTTTAGAGAAGTTAGATGAGGAGCTTCTGTAAAAGTTGAAGTGCACAAGTTAATTTTAACTTACAGAAGAAACTTAGTTCATTTTACCTTCTTATTTTTTCCTTCTATAAGTGCTTTTGAAAAGTTTATCCATTAAGAGTCATAGTAATTTTGTTGTTTTGATTGCTTGTTCTGATATTACATGTAGTTAATCCATAAAAGTTTATCCATGAAGTGTCTGCATTATGCAAACTGGGGTGGAGGAATGAGGATAATTAAAAGGATACATTTCTCGGGCTAGTGGTATAACCTATGGATTTCTCAGAAATTAGCAAATTGTAGTTGGCTACTAAATTACGTGTTTGTTGTATATTTGATGCTTTGTGTTTTAGACTGTAAAATAAATGAAAATTGATGGAAATATGAGCTTTGTTTGTCATGTGAAAATAGGAGCCTTAAAAATTACTTAGGCAGTCAGTCCGTTCTTACAGTGAGTTCCATTGATGTTTCACTTATTAATTAAAGAAGACCCCAAATGGGTGACTGTGTCCTACATACAATTATCTGTACTGCAATCATGTCTCGTACATTTGGGGGATAACTGCAATTTAATGAGGTCCTGTTCGAATATTATGGAGTGCAAATTTTTGTATGTCAACAATGATTGGAAAATATGATAATCAGTGTTTACAAAATGGATAAGACAGCTACCAAATAGAATCAGTTTGCTCCCAGTAATTTACAAAATGGTACTTGAATCCTTAAATCAGTGTCAACTTCTCAGTCTGTACTTAGGACCTAATATTTTCTCTTAGTGAATTTGGAACAGTAGACTCCTAGGTCTTAAAATTCTTGTATTTAAGTTGTATTTTATTATTACATGCTGAAAATTATAGGAAAAAAGGAATTCTGATTTAATGCTAGTGTTAGGGAACGTGATTTCGAAACACTTAATGGGTGGTCTTTCCCATGCATCAGACAGATCTTTGACAGACCATTGTTTGGTGGTGTCTTTTTAAAATTTTCTAAAGAAGCACTTAATCACTTGTGTCATGACTCATGAATTACGGGGGTTTGGCACCTAAGATATTTTCTCCTCAGCCCATGTCTTTATTTTGCATTGAAGTATTATTCTGATCATGACCTTATATATGATTGGAAGATTTCCATGCTGACTTTTTTCTTTTGGGCTATGGATTTTTCAGAAGTTGGCCAATTCTTTAGATACTCATATTCGGCAGAATATAACAAGCTTCGTCGATGCAGTTGAAAAAGTACTTATAGAACAATTGCAGCTTGATCTTCGGGTCGGTGATAGTTTAGGCTAAGGATATTATCATATCTTTGTGGTTGAAATACTGCTTCATGTGCTGAAACTCTTTCCACTGGATGAAACAAATGTTATTAATGTCTTGTAAAGATGATTTTCTGCAATTTAGACATGAAACTGTCATGCCAAATAGGCATGTGACATTTGAATGGTCTGAAACAGCTAATATATTAGATATTGTACTGGAATTGAAAATGTTAACACTATTCCTCTAGATCGTAATAAGCCCGGAGAAACTAATGTCTCTAAAGTGACCACATATATATATTTGCAAAAAATTAGATGAAAGTAAAACTAATAATTGTAACTACATCTTTTGAACGAGCTTAGAATCTATTGAATAAACTTTTTTAGAAAAAAAAACGTTTTTTCTATGAATTAAATGAATAAATTAAAAATAATTTTATAGAGAAATTAATATAAGAATTTTTTTATAAATTAACTTATGTATAAGCTAATTTTAATTTATAAAGAAAATAATTTTATTTTTTCTTATTTTATTATCTTAGAAGTGTTTATGAAAAAAATTTATCTAAAGATAACTTTACGTAAAAATGTGTTTATTTTCTTAATAGTATCTTCAATAATCATTTTCTAATTAAATATAAAGATGGAATATTCTTACTCATTGAAAGTGTCTCTGTAAATATGAAGTTGCAGTATCATTAGAAAAATGAACTTTATTAATGAAGCGAGCGATGATTTGATAAAATATAACAGGTGAATTGGAAATGTTAATGTGGATTGTGGAGGATAGGTGAGTTATATATCTTCCACTACCACTAGCTATAGCTATTAGCAAGCAACCTCTGCATGACTACATGGACTTACTTACAAGACCAGACCAGACCAGACTAATTTACAAATTTGAATGGTCAATATATTGCAGCTTTGATATTAAAATAAGCATTGGAAAGAGTTAATTAGAAACATGAACATATTCGGCTTGCTCCGATAATTCTACACGCGCGCGCGGGGACTCTGCCATCGTTAGGTGAAATTCACATTCTAAACTACAAAAATATTTTATATTGCCATCCATGTATTATTATAGTATATTGTAAGTTTTATAATAATTATTTTAAAAGTTATTTTTAATTCAGTATAAAAAAAATTAATTGATTTATACTAACAGTATAATTATACTCCAAAATTAAATGCAATATAACTAAGAAGTTGGTCTATATCTCTCCCAAAGAGTGTGACTCTTATATATAATTAAAAAACTAATCCTTAAATTAGGGATCACAGTCAACTAAAGTCATTTTCAGGGTAATAATTTGCCAACAATATATAGTTAGTTTTTTTTTTTATCAATAATATATAGTTAGTTTGAATTGAAGGAACTGAGATCAGATATTTTAAGTAAGATTTCAAATTTAAGTTTTCCATGTTCTCCAGCAAAAATTAATCATTAACAAAATTTAATTTCTAACAATAAAAATAATTTATATAAAAACAAATAAAATTAATTAAACATAACTTATATGAATAATTGAATTTTTAGTGTTTCAAAATTAGCCTATTTAAGAAATATTTTAATAATATTTAAGATTTTTGCACTATTATAAAATTAAATTATTATTCATATTTACATCAAAATATAAGAAATTTTTTGTAGTGTATGACAAGAAAGCAAAAGAGACCAGATTATAAGATTAAAAAAAAAACATATCCATATTTTATTTTTGAACAAATAACAAATAGGCAGGTCTTTTTCAGGAAAGATTTTCAATAAGATTTTTTTTTTTTTAAATTTACATTAGTAATTGATTTATTAAATATATTTGTGTTACAAAATAGTTTTATATTATTTCTTCACCAACACTATAAATAAAATATTTTTTCTAATTGTTTCATATCTTGCATAAATAAATTTCAACAATATTTTTTATTTTTTTTTACTTTGAAGGAGATTTCATTTTGATGAAAAAAAATATTTTTTTTTACATATATTGAGGGAAAAAATTTCAAGCCAATATTTTATGATATTTGATAAAGTATCTTTAAAGACATGGGATGGGAGACTAATCCTTGAATTACTAGAGATGGTCCCTTAAAAAAAATTTGATGTAACAAATTTTGAGTTGTTGATATTGAAGGTATACTTTACCTAAATTAAAGTCATGGTTTCATAACAATGAATCATCTTAATTTGATAATATAATATTATTTAAGATATAGTATTTTATTAAAAATATATTTTTAAGGATAATTTTAAATTTAAACACATTTTTTACCATTTAAAAAATTAGTATCTACATATTTATGAAAAAATAATTTATTAATAGATTACTAAAATTAATTAAACGTAATCTATTTGAGTATTTGAAATAGTAATATTTTAAAATTAGCCCATTCGGATTAATATACTATTTTTTGTAATGTTTAAGATTTTTATGATATTATAAAATTAAATTATTATTTATTTGTATATCCAAATATTGTTAAAATATAGGCTTAATTACTATTTTTGTCCCACTATTTTTTTAATTTGTTCAATTTCGTCCCACTATTATTAAAAGGTTCAATTAGGTCCCATTATTTGTAAATTTGGAGTAATTAAGTCCTTTCTGTCCAATTGGATTGACGGCGCTAGTTTAGTGAATTCTAGCAGTTTTGATTTACAAATAGCGGCCATTTTTAACCGCCGCTATATTATTTTTAATTAAAAAATATAATAAAAAATTATTATTAAGTAAAAAATTGTAGTCTTACATTAAGTTTAATGGCAGTTACGACCGCCAGAAAGTAAAATTTTCGGGGAAAAAAAATCCCCAAATTCAACTCACAGATGAATACACATGCAACAACACAAATTGCAGGTGTATCGTGTAAACCCAAATTCAATCTTCCAATAAATGCAATAAGAAAATACAACAAAAACAAAAAGAAGAATTGAAATAAAAATGACAAAAAAGGCAAAAGTATGCTTAAGCTATAGGTTAAATTGCAAGTTTCAGTATGTGTATCAGGAAACACGAGCTCAATTTGGTGAAGTTTGATTTCTCATTTCTGTAACCACCGAATTGCTATTGCAATTACCACTCAATTTGGTGGAAGAACAAAAGCTCAATCCACAGTGCCTTCAACCTCATCCAGCCACAATGTACTCTACCTCACAACCAACAATTCAAACCCCATAAAACCTAAAAAAAAAAAAAAAAAGGCAGGTAGAAAGAAGGAGAAGAAACAGAGACAGATTTAAAAAGAAAAGAAAAGAAAAGAGAAGCAGGACAAAGTTGCTCTTCCGCCGTGCCTAGCGATATCACTGTCGTTACTCTTCTGCTTCCTCATACTCTCTCTCAATCTGCACTCGCTCTCCTCTCTTTTCTCTTATCTTATTCCTTTCTTGTTTTCTCTCTCGCTCGCTCCCTCTTGGCCTCTTCCTCTCTACCGCTCCATCGAACGTCTGCACCTCCTCCATCTAGCCGCACGATCACGACCAAAGCCTCGCACAGCCACAGCCGGAAGCCTCAAACCACTACAGCACTACATCCCCTTCCCCTTTTCTGAAGCGCCGCTCATCTAAGTTTGAGAAATGTTAAGGGTTTTTAGGGTTAGGTGTTTTTGGAGTCATGTTCTTTTAATCCTCTTTATTTTTTTCTATTTTAATCTCTTTTAATATAGTGGCGGTTATAAACTGCCAATATGTGTAAATCAACAGTGCCAAAATCCACAAAACTAACGCCGTTAATCTATTTGCACGAAAATGACTTAATTGTTTTGATTTTGAAAATAATGAGACCTAATTGAATCTTTTAATAATAGTGGGATGAAAATAGTAATTAAGCCTAAAATATATCCAAATTCATTTTTAAAGCAATAATTTTTAGTTATAATAAGCGTATCCTCAACAATATTTTTATACTTTTATATTATTTCTTTACCAACACATTAATAAAATATTTTCTAATTGTAAATACACCTCAACAATATTTTTTATTTGTACATTGTAGGGAATTTAGGTTTTAAGTGGAAATAACTTATTTTTACATACATCGAGGGAGAAAATTTTCAAGATAATTTTTTTTTATTTGATATTGTATCTATATAGACATAACTATGAAGCTAATATTTGAGTTATTGGTAATGGTTAAGTAAACTCTTTTTTTTTTAAATAACAATTAATTTTAGAACTCTTGATATTGAAATTAATTAAACTTCATCTAAAGTCATAATTAAATTTAATTTCATTGCAGTTATTTGTCTTGGTAGTATCGTTTCTAATTCACCTTATTGGTTTTTTTTAAAAATTATCAATGATATGATAATTGTAGTAAATGATATATATAATTTTTTGATGCATAATGATATATATAATTTAGGCTTAAATACCTTTTTAGTCCTTGCAATTTAGTATTTTTTTGTTTTTCGTCCTTATAATTTTTTTTTTGTTTTAATCCTTACAAATTATGTTTGTTTTGTTTTTTGTCCTTAAAGTGATTTAGATAGCGTTTTTTCACCGTTTAAAGTATTTTTTCACTCTTCAAAGCTCTATCTAAACAGCTTTAAGGACGAAAAATAAAACAAACATAATTTACAAGAACTAAAACAAACAAAAAATTGTAAGGACGAAAAGTAAAAAAACGCTAAATTACATGGACTAAAAAGATATTTAAATCTATAATTTATTAGTAAGTATTGGTTCGCAGTTCTGTGCTTAATTACAGAAGTGTTAATAACCAGCAGTAAAAAAAAAAAAAGGTGTTAATAACCAACTCTTAATTAATATGATGATTTTAAGACTTTTAGTCATTCACACGATCCGCTTGTTCAAAAAAATTAGGAGAATGGGGGGTAAATCAAAAGAGAAAGGCTTCTAATCTAATTATAAATAGATAAAAGAATAACATCATGTTATGTCCTAAAGGTTAATCTTCCATATTTCCATCGCATTTCTCGCTTGGATTTTTTTTTAAAAAAATTGTGTGAAATTACATGCTTGTTAATTAAGAAGCAAATGGTAGCAGAGCTGTTGTTAGGTTATTGGGATGGTACATATGTGAAAGGAAAGTGTTGTTTGTGGAGATTCAAATTTGGTTGGTTTCATCAGGAAAGTGTGGATCGGGACTTGAATGAACCGTGGCTAATTCCGAGGGTTTATTTCCCATATCCTTAGTTCTGTGAAGGAGGAAGGTCCCAGATAATATTGTCACAAAACCACACAACTCAGTAGCAATCTGCGATGCATCCTGCTTCGCCCATTCCTGCACCATAATAATAAATAACATTAACATGCATGCTTAATTATTATATATTCGCCAAATCATATACTACGACGCATCACCATTTAATTAAATTAGGAAGTGCATGATGGAAGGTAATTAACAAGTCACCTTAAACATGATAATGCTGGCGACGATTGTAAATGATGTGAACATGACGTAGTAAACTGGTGACACGACAGCAGTGTTAAAGGTGTCCAAAGCCTGCAAACACGTTTTCCAAATCAACTAAATAAATTAATAACATTATACAAAACAACTGGCAAGGTTATTAATTAGCCTTGAACTGCTAATATCAGTGCGCTGGAAATTAATTAATAGCATAAAAGTGAAGCCATTCCAGATTGCAGTCTGATGCGAGAATTAAGAATAACGTGTTTTGTAGGCTCACAGTACAATAGATTCGGTACTGAATCGTTCTAGTGTCTAGTTTGTAAAGTTTCCAAATGGTAAGTACTAGATCACCAAATGCATATATGTGCATTTAAGTAGCTCATCATAGAAAAACCAAAAAATTACACGGTATAGACCTAAGGATTAATGTGTAGTCTATTCATATAACATTATGATAAAATAAGGTGTCTGTTAACAAGATGCTACATGATATTAAACTATATATATATATATATAAATCGAGAAAAGTATATATAAAGTCAAAAAAGGCAGGGACATTAGGTGTATATTGCTAAACCTAAATGGGTTAAGAGTGTAATTTGCTCTAATTTTTAAACTTTGAAAATAAGAAAAAATTTAGATGTAATTAATTCCTTAATTAAGTATTTTTGGTGTTGTTCTGTCATCAAAATTAAAATTTCACCTCAGAAAAAAGGTAGGGACAGTGTAATATCGCTAAACCTAAGGAGATGCAAGGGTAATTTGTCCTAAGTTTTAAACAGTAAAAATAATTATCACTTAAATGCTACGTAAGTCTGAAATGCAAATGGTTTAAAACACTGGACAAATTAATATTTTACTTTTTCACACTAGTACGTACTCCGATCATTAGTAAAATTTGAAACGAAAGAATTACTGTGTGGCGATGGCAGCCCATATATATAGTTGATGCATTAATTTTAGACATATATAATGGCATATTAATTAAAGCATACCTTGTTCAAATAGTTAATCTGCATAAGGCAACATCCTATGACAACCACTGTAAATATCCAGGTCTCAAAGTAAACAAATTGATTCATCCCTTCAAATGTAAGCTTCAAAGCGATTCCCACTGCTTTGACACCCATAACCTATATATATATATATATATATATGGAAAATTAAACTAGAAGGCCAAGTCCATGATGCATGCGTATAAGCATTGAAGTAACATTAGATTAATATATACCGTAATGGAGCCGGTGAGAGAACATATTCCGATATACACCATCATATGACTCTGCCCATGGCTTGGCACAAAACGGAAAATAAGGACGCAAACCAATATCACAACAGCGCAAATGTAGACAATAAAACCTGTTGGATCGATCGATCATATATATATATATATATAGCTTGAATTAATCAATCTCGATCATGCAATGCAATTAACTAATTAACTAGGCTTGCCAGCTTACCTGGTTCTGTAGCAAGTTGCCACACTTCCTTGACAGAATGAATGTCTTTCTCATGCGGTGCATGCAAAACAATAGACGTAGATCCCACCACACACAGAGCACACCCAAGCACGCCAAAGATGTGCAATTTCTCTTTCAATATGAAGTGAGCTAGCACTGAACTGCATCATATCATATCATATCATCCAGCCTGTAACTCTTTCTCTTTCTCAATTGTGAACCAACTTAATTACAAGGCTAGCTATAGCTATATATTAATTAGTTACCTGAAAATGATGCTTAAAGCTCCCAAAGGAGTTACAAGGATTGCAGGAGCAAATGCATAAGCTGCAAAATTGGCTATTTCCCCACCGATCACTACAAAATGCATGATTTGATTTTAGCATGCTAACCTACCATCAGTTATATATGTCTTGAAGAAGAAATTTTCTCAATATCAGTGGAAACAGAGACATTGATTAATTGCGTCACGATAAATTAGGTTCCGCATGCAACAGAATACGTTGATTGACTTAGAAAATCACTCACTTGAAATCATTCCAGCCCACCACCACGGTTCATACAGATACGAATGCCCTCCCGTGGCTGATAAAATCAAAGCAAAATTATTCTATATATGTTAAAAAAAAAAAAGAAGAAAAAGTTTGATACATATGAGAGGGGTTGAACCTGCTCTTTTGCCGTTGCTGGCAGCTTTTTTAAGACCCATTTTTTTAATTATAAAGCTAGAACCGATGAAAACACTGGAAGAGACAGCCAATATAAGCCCAATTACGTTGTCGTGTGTTTCCCCCATGGTATATATATATATAATGTGTTGTGTCACGTACAACAATTAATACCCAAAAGGTCTGAAACTAACGAAGAATCAAGCTTGCAGGGCCAAGATGTCTAATATATCCAAATTGCCTTGACCTTTGAAAGAAATGAATTAAATTAAATTAAATTAAATATATATGCAAAAGAAATCAAAGAGAATGAATTAACCTTTTCCTTGGCAGCCTGCAAACAAGTATTGTAGCTAAAACCCCATCTTCATATGATCAGAATTGAAGTGATGATGCGATGTAGATTCAGATTATGATGTTGGGGCGTTCTCTTCTCTCCAAAGAGAGAGGGGAATTGAGACGCAACAGGTAACGGTAAATTCGTTACCTATGCGTATGCGTCCCAAAAACAAATGCCAAACACAACCCGCTATTTATTTAATTCCATTCTTACCAAATGTCCACCGCATACCCCTGACCTGAGTTGGATTCTTAATTTCCTTTAACCCCTTCATCCATACTGTATACTTCAAAACATATCTTTATAAATGAATTTTCCATGCTACCTCTAATATAACATTTTTCATTTGGATTAAATTTGTTAGTTTACTCTGTAGTAAGTATTAAATTTGTCTTCAATTTATAAGGATTAAAAAAATTAATTAATTTAATATATAGCATTAAATTATCATTAATATTAATGAAGCATATTCTTATTCTTTTAATATTTTTAATTTTTCATCATTAATATATTTATTGCTTTAATTTTTATTATAAGCATGTGAAAGAGATAAAATAAATTTTCAAAAATGTTATACATACAAAGAGTGTAGACATTAATTTTTTTTTTACTTACTATTTATTGAATTCAAATGACTCATAATTATGACAAAAAAAAAAAGACCCATAATTAGAGCTGTCAAAATTGACCTAATCTGGTGGACCAGCCTGATGGTCCACCAAGCCGAGCCAGACTCTAAAAATGGTGACCTAAAAAGAATCAGACCAGTTTGGCCCGACCCGTTAAGCCTATAAAATTCGTAACCCAAACACTATCAGGCCTAAAATTTAATAAGATAAAGTCATTTATTAAATACTTTTATTTTAATCAAATAAATTTTTAAAATAATAAAATAAAATTATAAGAACTTGTCCAACACACTCTAAACAATGTTATAGAAAATTTTGTTTTACCCATGGCAATTATCTCTTCACCTATTTTTCTCTATTACATCGGTTCATGTGTCTACTGCATACATGAATTAAAATTTAGTAGTTAATCAATGGATATTTTAGAATTTGAACTTAAAGATTTAACGTAGTCCAACAAATTTGACTTGTAAGATAAAAATTGTCTAAATCTTATAAAGATTATATTAGTTATACCTTTAATCAATGTGAGATCTTAATAGATTTCTTAGACTCTTAGAGTGTGAACAAACGTGAATGACCTAATAATAACACTTTCACATCTAGAAATAAGCATCTAGAATCTAATAACAAATATAAAATAAATTATCTTAAAATTTGGACTTAAAACCTAATTTAATCTTACAAAACTGACTTATAAAATAAAAACTAATCAAACCTTATAATCTTCACCAAAAAAGACCTACCTTATAATAACTACATTAGCTATATATCTAGTTGAAGTAAGATCTAAACATACTTAATAATTGATTTAGAAAGCATTATGTGCCAAGCAAGACCCTTTTCGCTTAACGCTGTCATAATTAAACGGAATCCATAGGTCCCAAAATAAACCATATCCTTATAACTAATTGCCACCAAGTTTCAAATTTGACCATTTGTCTCTCTGCATATATTTTCCTCCCATCTTCACACAGACATTTTATATCTATTAAATTCAATAGCAATTAGTTGTCTTTCAAAAGTATCTACAAAAACTCGTTTTCCATAAACAAAATCTGTTGTTTGACCCTTATTTTTCCACTGCATGCTACGTGTTGGCAAGGTGATCCGGTGGCAAACGGATCATAGAAGACCAAAACAGCAATGAGTTTATTGAATCAGTTTGCAATACTGTTAGTTGAAACCACCACAAATTTTTGGTACAAATTGCATCACGCAAATACATTCTTATTATTTTGACAGTGGAAATTGTACCAAGCACTTGCGGCCTGGCATGCATGCAACAAAATAAAACATAATCATCCTCGTGAAATGTTTCTTTCTTTTTTTTCTTTTTTTTTTTTTATATTTTCAAAACGCCTACAGGCAGGGCAGAGTTGAGTCTCGTGGCAGCATAGTGTTCGGATAATGTCAACTTGCAAACTCAGTCATGGATGTTAATTTGCTGTGACCATATTAATCTCTCTTCTGCTTTTCATGTTAGCACATGACAATCTGGAATGATCTCATACATTCTGATTGAGAGGAACAGTCGGTTCAGGAACTGGATCTTGGTTACCTTCACTATCAGATGGTTGGGATTCATGTTTGGCAGCAGCCTGCAACACCCGGTTCTGAACATCTGATGATGAAGGTGATGTAGGCAATCCTAAGCCATTTGATTCTAATTTTCCAGCAGCCCATGAAAATGCTTGAGCTCCAAGTCTAACAGGAGAAAGCAACAACCTTTGAAGGAGAAAATAAGACAAGGTCAAATTTTGTAACAGATGACAGAGTAAAAATGCTAAGAAAGGATATAGAAGCTGGTATTTTTTGTTAGCTGCTATTTCCTAATCTAAACCATATCTTTCTACACAGAAGATTGATTATTTATTTAAATTTTTAGTTTTCTATTCTTCTGGGAGAGAATTATAATATAGATGTAATAATATCAGACTGAACTCTTCTCCGCTAATTTTTTTACATGCTTGAGTTGAGCACAGGTATATAGCAGTTTAAAGGTAATTGGAAAAAACACCAGCCAGATTGTAACTCTCCTAGTTACAAGTTTCAAAATGTATTATTCATATTTATGCACAAGAAGTCACGTTTAATGTCTTATTTATCAGGGCACAATAAAAATTTCTATCATGTACACTATGTTCCAATAAAAATTTTCTAGGTATTAGTAAGCTAAGATATTTGTCATTCTCAACAAAAATAAAAGAAACGTTATGCCTACAGAGTTGGTTTAGCTACATGAATTCCAAAATGAACAGTGCTTATATATATTTGAGTCACACGCTCTATGTTCACGTATATCTGTCTAGGGGGGCATATAAACACATTTTCTGATCCTTTCACATGTCTAATCATGACTTTTGTGTCTGTGCAATAGCAAACTAAGTTAACATGATTCATAATATATAGGCAAATGGCAATAGTTCAGAACATAAAGACGACTGTGACAGACCTTCCATGACTTGAATATTAAGATAACTTGTGCAAAACTGAAAATATATGACATGGTCATAAGATAATATTTAAATTACTAAAAGGCTGTCTACTTTCATGATTATATGACCAAATATCCATCATGAAGTATACTTACCTCACATCTTGATTTAGATCTTCTGAGTTTTCATATGAAGAAACCCGCAAATAGATGGTCTGGTATACAGTGAACCATTTGTGAGGAAATGGAAAATCTCTGATGTTATTGACCAAGAGACTATAAAACATGACAGAATATGAGAATTTCCCAGCACACAAATATTATGAGCCCGCCATGTGATTTCCAACATAAGTGAATATATAAACTAAACTCTCACTGAAACTTTTAAAAGAAACAATTTGATTGAAAAGCACTTGCTGAAAAGAAAATGAACATACCAGACTGAGGCCAAATGCACCAATTAACTGTAATGTCTTCTCCCACTCTGAGACAATATTGATTGTGCTTTGTCAGATCGGGAAAAATAAAAAAGCCTCATCCCACTTGAGGATGGTGAACAATAAAGTGATGGAAGTCTTTAGGTTTTCATTAAAAAAGAAATCATAGACATTGAGTCACTCGTGCATGATGTTTGATGGATTTAGAGCTTCAGTTTAAGCTACTGAATCAAAATGAATTTGCATATACTATATAACCCCTTAATAATAGTGTGAGAAAAAGTAGACCAATCACTAATCAGCTTCACACAAATGTATGTTTGTAGGCATATATACATACAGAGGCACCTATCAAAATGAAAAAAAAATAAAAAAAATCTATAACCTCTGGCTACTGCCATAGAATTTGGATGTAACCCAAAAATTTAAGTTTCAAATTCTTAGCAAATTGATAGTTTATGAAAGAACATGCACGCACCTAATAATGCATACAGCCCTGCAATAAGTACCTGAATCAAAAGTAGTTGCATTTATTAGCGGATAACAAAATTGAATACAATCATGTAACCATTTCCAAATCAAATAAAAATATGAAAGAAAAGATTCCTTCATGATATCAAGGAAGTAGAAAAAATATTTATTTAAGATTATTGTCTATTACATAGGAAAATTTAGTTAGACACATATTCAAACAGCAATAAGTAAATTTCTGAAAATATTATAACAATGGAATAAATCAAATAACTAGAAACCACTAACAAATTCTTTTTACCCCTTACTTTTCTCAACCCAAGTTGCTCCCTGGAATATTGTTTTCTACCCTATGGTGATGCTTTACATATCATGTTATGAAACAACACGAACCTTATTAAATTGACTTAATAGTTAACATAGAGAATCCAATCAAATTGACAAATAACAGTTGGAAAATCATGAAGATGTCATTCAAGTAACTTGACACTTACCGTACCATAACCTAAAAGTTGCCAAGGAGAAGGACTAACATCCTCCAGAATTGCTTCAGCTTCCTGTATATGTGCCGAAATGCACGTGCATCAATGAAAACCCAACATATATAATCAAGCTAAAGTTTCTCTTTTAACCTTTTATATGTCTTCAAAATAAAAGCATAAACACAGAAACAGATGGGACCCAGGACACAATAAAGAAAGAAATCAACACAAAGCAGTTAGAGTAGTTACAAAATCGCTTAATTACCAAATTGGTCCCCAAATTATTTAAAATGCGTCAATTTGGTCCCCAAATTTTAAAACGCTTCAATTTGGTCCTTGAATTATTAAAATTGCATCAATTAAGTCCTTTCCGTGGATCAAATTGGAGCGTTTTAAGGACCAAATTGATGCAATTTTAACAATTCAAGGACTAAATTGGAGCGTTTAAAATTTGGGGACCAAGTTGACGAATTTTAAATAATTTGGGGACTAATTTGGTAATTAAGCCTTACAAAATTAGTTAGGTAATAAAGAGTAGTCAAAGAATTCGTTAGGTAGCTAGCTTGAATAGTAAGAGGGGGTAAAAGAGGATTCCTTCTGAATTTTTAATATTGGAGAAACCAGCACTAGCTCAGTTGTAAAGGGAAAACACTTTATTGAAGGGAAAAACCTCGGAAGGAGTATTCTCTTTTTTCTCTGCTTGTCATTCAATCTATCATCACAGATGCATTCTTTCACTTTCTCTCTTCTCGGTTTTCTAACCTCTCTTAAATTTCAGGTTTGTAACTGACACACACACAGAGGAAGTCTTACAAGAATAAATAGAAAGAAGGCTGGCATAAATCTTAATTATTCAATATAATGTCAGAGATAAGCAACTACTGGATTAGAAATTTATAGTTTCACTTCTTTGTCCTAAAAGAAGATTTATAAAGCAACTGCATTCTTGATAAACTCCTAAAAAAATGCAATGCGACTACTTTAAAGTTTACTAAAATGAAATGCAAAATCATACATGGTTGCAACTTTTGTATTAATTTTCAAAAGACAGACAATGAAACTGGAAGACAAACAACTAAAGGTAGCTAGCCAATGGCTTACTGTAGAAATCAATTTGGTGATTTTAGGCTTTTAGCCAAATGGTTAATTTACAACAAGGAGCTTAAAGTCATGGTTGAAGCACCTAAGTAGCAGCACCATTACCTAACCCTATAGAGTTTTCATTCCATTATTTTTGGATACTTAAGCTAACAAAATTGGTAAAGATACAGATATACAACAGTAGTTTGACGAATACCTCATTGAGTATGGAAAGTGCTGTCTCAGGTTTGAGTTCCTTGATGCGGAGACCTTGTTTCATCCAAGACTGAAAGCCACCTTGAACCAAGTATGGATTCTGTAATATCATACACAGGTTGTTAATTTTATGATACTCCATTATATGGATTTGATTACAAAGTTGGTGATTAAGTGGATTGTGCAGAATGTATCTGTTAGTCAACCTGGGCAATAAAAACCACCACTAAAGCACAGACACTTGAATTAAAAGGAGCTGTCTCTATGTCTACTACATATCTGACAATTGGCATTTGTGTTGACAAGGAAGGACTAAGTGTTAGTTTGAACATATATGAGTTAGGGCATCTGGAATTCAATCAAATTCATTTTTTTTTTTTTCATTTAGAGTTTCAAGCAATCAAAGAAAGACTCATGTCCCTTGCTGGAGTATCATGAACTAGCTCATAAATCATCATATTTTAACCTCACAGTATGAGTTCAATCCATTTTCATTCAGAACTATCATGCTATATTTGATATTAATGATAAAGATACTGCTAAAGTTGAAATCAAGCAGACACTAACAGAGAGTTGAGTTATGTGGAATAGTAGGAGTACACTTGCCAGAATTTTTCTCTATTATTATCTTTTTCCCCATGACAGAGCTCTTCAACCCCAACCTTTAAATACAAATGCCAATTTCAAGGATTCTATCAGATATGGAAGCAGCATAAACTGCTCTTTGTTACCTAGATCCCAAATCTCATAGTACAAAGCTAAACTCATCCAAGAATTTTATGTAATATATCAGTAGTTTTGCAGCAAATATCTCAGCAGGTATTGAAAGACTTGCCTTGACCCCAATTTTCTTCAAGGATCTTGCAATGCCTTTAGAACGAGTACCATCAGCATCCAACACTATAACCCTGGAACTGTCCTATTGGCCAGAGAAAATAAGATTTTGAGACATCATTTCTCATGCCAATTCCTAACCACATTTAAAAAGTATGGGCTATTGACACACAAACTCAACACATTGAATATATGTGACTATCTCTTACAATGAACTTTTACCTATTGTGAAAGATGCAACATATATAGGCACAAGCACTTTAAAAGCCCCATTTAATGTCCTCAAAAAAATTAAAATGATGAAACTGCCAAAAGACATTGCTTATTTTATAAATACCATATAACTTTAGCAAGTAGTCATTGATATCCCTTTTAGGGTTCAATACTTTCACACCATAATATTAAAATAGAGAAAGAAATTGAAGGGCATGTATAAAGTACTGTTTTGCAAAGAATGTCATGTAGAAGAAAATCTCAAAAGAGGAAAAGTTTCTGGGGTTATTCCATGAACTTTCACGTAATTTTATTCAGAACAATAGACACTATTCCAAGATACAAAGATAAACACCTTAACAATCTTCAAATTTCGAATAATAGAAGCAATCAAGGAATCATCGAGGTCTCGACCACTCTTCAACAACTTGCGTATGGAGCCATCAACCTGACAATTGCATAATATGTTATATTAACAGTAGACAGATTATAAATTAATTGCTAATCCATCTAAACAAGCAACCAAGAATCTGGATTGGTTCCATTTAACAAAGTTAAGGTGTACCACAATTATCCCAATCACATCTTTTAAACATTATTGTGCTTTAAACCAACCTCAAGAGGAGTTATACTTGCATAACGAAACCTAGCAGCCCGTCGGAGATCAGGAATGCCATCTTTTTCTCGCATTTCCTGCAGGGAAAAAAAAAAAGGAGCAGTAACTTCATTGGTCAATTTTGATATCAAAATAGTTAGCCAAACAAATGCAAAAAGATAGGAAAACTTCCAAAATATGAGGAGACCATAGTTCGAGTTTGGAAGAAGTGTTGAACAAAAATAGAATGGGTATCAAAACACAGGGATAGTCAGACTTTACCTTCATAAATATACAACTGTTTTTCCTGCTATGAATAAAAGCCAGAAAAATTAATCATAACTTGCCTCAGAACGGACATCAATAAGTGCAGCATTTGCGTCCTCAGCCAAAAGCTCGAAAGCTGATTTAGGGGACAAATCTCCTGAGTAACCTCCATATGTCCACAACCAATAAAAGGCACTGCATATCTATGAAATCTATTACAGATAGCGTTTGTGATGGAAATTTTATTCTCCAATAGATAAATAACAAAATTTTACTTTTGAGGAAGGAGAAATTCACATACCATAATGTGGCTGAAGAGCCAACAAGAACAATAAATGGAATGATTGGGTCATTAGGATCCAAGCCAAGACTCTTCTCCAATGAATAGACAGCCATGTATATCTGCCGATGGAGTGTAAATTGTCACAATACATATATAGACTAGAAACAGCTAACAAAGATAGAATGTTTGAGAAACGAAAATGCATATTGAGAGCATGGATTCAGAATATTTCAACCACCAATAAGAGCAAAGAACTTCTTAAGCAAAGCTGATGAAAAAGCACCCATGAAGAAGAAGATTTGACTCAACTTATTTGATAATTCAAATCAAGTTCAAACAAACATTAACCAATATGAGATTTCAAGGGAAGTTAAGACTTAGAATCAGATAAAGTTGAGAGTAAAGTATCTTATTGTAACTTCTATTATTCTGTAAAATGCTACCCTTTGAGTTGCAGACCCAACAGGCCTCAAGATTTCTGTTGCTTTATCTTCATATACATTGACTGTATCCCTAATCCCTGCGGGAAGGAGCTCCTTGGCTGAGCCATATAAGTAGACAACATAGGAAGCACCACTTGTTAGAGAACTCTCTACCACTACAATTGTGCGGCGCAACACATCAATAGCCACAGCAGGTGCTTTATTTGTGACTCCAGTCAGCTCACTTGAAAAGCTGGTTAATTTCTTATTTGCTAATTCCCCTGTTTGATCAACAGCAGAAAATGCCTTACTAAAAGCATTATCTACAGATTTAGTAGCAGTTTTAACAATAGAATCTACAAAAGAAGTGGCTGTATCCAGTGAGCTTCGTAAAGCATTTTCTCCCTTATTGATTGAGGCATTGGATGATTCATTGATCCCGGCAACAAGATCTCCAACACTTGCTTTTGTACTGGCTAATGATTCATTGTCCACATTAATTGAACTAGAACTTGGTGCAAAGTTCTCTGGCATTATATCAGTAGTCGATAGTGTTTCTGGTTGTGCTGGTGTCACTAATGTATTAGATCCTTCAGTTGCCTGTTCTGCAAAGTCCGCAAATTCGTCTGGCACAGTAGATAAATGATAACTTTCCATATGTCTGACTTCCCCATTACTCGGTGAATAAGGCCCATCTGTTGTCACTGGTGAATAACCCCATGTGCTTGTAAGGTATCCTGGTTCACTTGTTGCCTTTGTAGCTTGCACTGCAAATGAATTTCTCAGTGAATGAGTTCCATATTGTGAAGCCAAATGCACACCTTCTTCAGCCACACATCTGCTCTCAAGATCCTTTCGAATTGGGTGTAATCCCCCAAACAAGGGAATCTGCAAGAACAAGATAAAATTGCCTCAAGTAAACAAAAACTAACTGACAATGATAGATATGGTAACACCAGACAGACACCGTGAGCATGAGCATGAGCATGAGCAGTCAATAATTCCTATTAACCCATAACATCATCCCGATGCCTAAATTGAGTTCATTGACGGGTATGCTGAAGCACAGAAGATTGAAAAGAAAGGGATAGAAATTGACCTGGGAAGATGTGGAATAACTTGGGGTGGCTGAGCAAACAGGCAACATTCTCATATTGATGATCACTGAACACATCAATCAAACATAACAGGTCTTGCCCGCTATCATCCTCTTCCTCTGCTTAAAATCAACACATGCATTTCTTATATATTTTACAAATTGGAGTAACGAGAAAACAAAATGTTATTCTACTCCAAATCCGATATCAATTTTTAGTTTCAGAATACCAAGTATCCAATCCAAATTCTTTAATATAATATAATATATATATATATATATATATATATATATATATATTTTAATTAATGTGTAAAGATGGCAGGCACTGACCTTAGCTCCTTTGCTTCCCCTTCTTTTTGTTAATTTGTTGTTTGAATTTTGAATGAGCTTAAGGTTTATTTATTTATTTAAAAAATATTTGTGGAATATTTTGGTAGATTATCCGAATGGAAAGGGAGGATATGGTGGAACACGCCCGGCTCATCCTATTTGCTTTCTCGTTTTGTCTCTTATGCACCATGGACACCACAGAAACTCACATCACACATGGATCACTCGTTTTGATGCGAAACAAATTTACTGACACTGACACTCGGATGGAAATAAGCTGGATAATATGGCTATAGTTACATAAATTGTCACGTCGTCAACTAGTTTATGATGATATTTACCTATACTTTTTTTAAACTATGCTTTTAATCACTTATCTTTTCATAAAATTCACTTTTATTCCCTCAACATTTATTTTACCGATCTTAATCCTTTATCTTTTTATGAATCTCACTTTTAGTCCTTTAATAATTTTTTGACCATTCTTAATCACTTAACTATGTTCATCATTATTGTTAGTCTCTCCCATCAAAAATCATTATTAAGCCATATGTGGTAATCGCATGACTTTTCATCTGGACCACTAGTTTAACTAACAATCACATGATAAAATGTTGCTGGCTTGAGATATTTTCGAGTGATTTTAAGGCACTACTATAAATTTTTTTACGATGCAAAACTACCAAAAAGTGATTTGAAAATTTGAAGGAAAAAAATAGAGAAAAAGATGTAGTAAGCAAAATCAATAACCTACAATACACAAATCCATAATCACTTGAAACTCACAACATCGAAACCTGTAGTTATTGCCTAGCTCTCTTGCCACCATCATTGCCTCTTGTTCGCCTTCTGAGCACGGTGTTATCCGAGGAGCAAAAGAGTTTGTCGTAGCAAGATTAAAATAAAAGGGTTTAGTGTTTGTTTTAAGAGGTTGGGGATTAGGGTTTAAAAGGATTCAAAATACTGGGGTTTCTTTGTTTTTGGTGTTTAGGGTTTTCATTCATGGGTTTAGTGATGTGTGATTTTGCTTATTTTTGTTAATTTTGGTCACTGTAAGTTGTGGATTTTGTGTTTTGGATCTTGTTCAATGGGTTGCTAATTTGTTTATTGAGGGTTGTTAATTTTATTTACTTCATCTCTTTATCTTTTTTTTTCAAATTCTCAAACTTTTTTTTGGCAGTTTTACACAAGTAGAAAATTTATAGTGTTTTAAGAACCAGTAGAAAAATATCTCGAACAAACAACATTTTACCGCTTGACTATTACATCAAAGTAATTGCCTACATAGGAAGTCATGCGACCGTTGACTGTCACATCATCATTTAATGATGATATTTGATAGGAAGTCATGTGATTGTCACATCATCTTAGTTGATGGACTAAGATTGATCAAAATATTGTTGAGGATTAAAAGTGAATTTTGTGAAAAAAAAATGAGAGACCAAGACTAGTAAAAAAAATGTTAAATGACTAAAAGTGAATATTTAAAAGTATGTTATGTTTACTTTATTTTAACTTTAATTGAAAATATTTCAGGATATAGTATAAGATGAATAGTAAAAAAACACTATATGTAAAAAAAATACAATAATTGAAAGTAAAAAATATAATACAAAATAATTGATCAACAAATAAAAAAATTACAAGTATTTAAAATTAATTAAAAACTGAAATTATAAATACCCAAAAAATATTTTTATCTTATGTCATTTTACATTTTTCTTTTAAGTTACTTTAACAGATAATTTTACTAAATACTTATGAGTCTAAGTCTAAAAGAATTACTCTTCATTTTCACTATTCATTTTATTGAAATCTAATTGTTAAAATTAATTAGTTATTACAACCATTAAATTTCAAAAAAATAAATGATGATAATGAAGAAAAACTCTCTTAAACTTACTCTTGGAATAAGTAAATCTTTCTTTAATACTTATAATTCAATAAGTTGGCTTAAATCAAATCAATCACATAAATATCAACTATCTCTCTTTTCCTTTCATATTACATTACCAATCAAATCAATCACTTATCTTTCTTCTCTCTCTATCTCTCTCAAAGTGTAAACCTCTCAAGGGTGTCCATAAATCATTTTCCAATATATCATCAACCTATGTTGGATGTGTGCTCTTACGTACGATGGAGCTAATGCTGCAGGGATGAATCACTTCATTCAAACATACTCGTACCCGAGGATGGTTTGAAACAGATGCAGTTCTACTTCTGCGGGTTAGCTTGGGTTTTTCACTATTCTAGCAGTTTTTTGATGATTGGTGTGAAAACCCTGAAGGTGGCGATGACAAACCAAGTCTTAATCCTGGAACACTTAGAATTACTCGTTGAAATTTGAAAAAAAGATACCTACTGGGACTTCAAGTTCAATTCATAGCCAGCAAGCTTGAAAATTGAAATGCTTCCTCAAATTATTTTCATGTTTTTTTGTACAATTAATGAATGCATAAAGATAGGGAAAATCAGGAAAAGTGTGGTTTCAATGGCTTCACGCAAGGGACGTACGTACGTTGTTTAGAGGGTTTTTTTTTAATATATATGATATATATTTTAATATTAGAATAATTAGTTTAGCCACTGGCAATTAAGTTAATATAAGTGGAGTCTAAGTGTTCTGCTGAATTGTATGTGACTGTGAGTATATGCTTGTGGAATGGTTTCAACTGTACGAGTCAGAAAGTTATCAATACTCGCGCGCAACATCTTGGTGAAGAGGACTGGGGTCAAAGTCTTTCAAATTTTGTGGCCAAGTCTTATGATTTCTTAAAAATAAAAATAGTCCGTGTTTGACTGTTACGTGATGTGGATCTCGGTTGTTTTGTTTAGCTCATTGAAAAAGATGTACTTAACATACATAGCTTATAGCTACCCAGTGTGAAACTGCTGTGCTGGTATGTGCATTGTGAGTTCCAAGAGAAGAGAGTACTGTGGTACGCCAACGCAAGTGAGGAGCGGTGCTTTCTTGTCTTTGTCTCCTCTGCCCTTTGAATTTGATTGCCGTTTTGTCTCTTCTATCTACGTGACCATGTGTTAATTCATCACCTACCAGACTTGTAATAATGAGTAATATCGTGCCAAAACGAGACAATCAAACACCCTTACCACAATCATATATCAAAGCACAAATATCTTATATAAATTAGATTAGATATATAGTATGCACATATGCATTAAAAATAATAAATCATGTATAGAAGTTGACCTCAAGAAAACCCTAATGTCAATCGAATTGAGATAGTAATATCCAACCCCCTCCCCCATTTGATAGATTAAATTCATTAATCAACCCTACTTCTAGGCATATATTTTGTATCCAAATGAATAAATAAATATTTGAACTGATATTAGATTAATTAATTAGGATATTCATCGGTACACATTTGAAAGTAAACTGTTAGCAACTACTGAGAAACTAGTCAATCATATCTTTAGCTGTATGATTACGATATCCCTTGTAATAGTTTTTAACTCAACACTGCCCATTGAAAGCAAGGACTTGCAAAATGATGAAATAACCAAGAAAATTTACAGGAAACCGAATAAATGAATCCGACTACTAAGACCCTTTTCCCCCCCTCTCTATCATACATATTCTAGTAAATAGGATTTCTATGTTACAAATCAAAATTGTGGTCTAGTTTCTCTTACATTCTCATTCTCAATTAGAAAGAACTAGCTAGCTGCCCAGGCAAAGATCTAGGCAAAAATTAATTTTTTTTTTTTAAAAAAAAAAAAAGTTGCACGAGCTTGCACATCTCTTCCCCACAACCTGTGGCTGCCTGCCTTTATGAAGTCTAATCTGTAAATGAATTACTATGTCGCGTGAAGTGAGAACTACAGCCCCAATCAGGCCTCCAGCAATGCATCAAACATGTAATCACTTATGACAGATGCTTCCCTCCAACCAATTCAAAATCAAGGCAATTAACAAAAGAATGCATCAGAAAATAATAATCAATTCATGGCTCCAGATGCTGTTGTTCCTCTCAAATAGTGAGCCAACGGAGGGTTCCTTGTGCAGATATTTTTGAAGTATCATGTGCCACTTAAACAATCAGTCAGTATGGAATGACATATGGAAGAGCAAAAATATCTGCTGGCTCTATATGCACAGCTTCTGCCCACACCTGTAGTGTATCCCCAACCTCTGAAGAATTCACTACAGGTTTTCTTTCTTGCAAATGACTCCTGCCAAACAACCATTCTTGGTCATCAAAATCAGACCACTCATCTGCTTTGGGTACGGAATATACCTGACTTATGTACTTGGTATCTGGATGAGGTGGTTTTGCAGATGCTTCACTGACTGGAGCTGGCATGGTAGCAGTTGGAGTTTTTGAGGAAACTGCAGATGGTAGAGCTTCAATGATGCCATTTATCCTGCGTTCTTTGTTATCAACCTTGATATTAGAGGCTGCTCCTAGCCTATCAGATGTATTCAGTAGGGAAATTTGGCAGGGTTCCAATATCCTCCCATTTTCAGTGAGATGAGAGGGAGAGGGAGAGGGCTTTGGCAACTTACTGGGCCAACTATCATTTGCTGTAAGAAAATTCAGAAATGAATGTCAGCCAACATCAAAATACAGAGCACACAAAATCTCATAGGATGTACATATCAACTATTAGGTCAATGAAATAATATTTTAAATATAACAAGAGAAACATTCTAGTTTATCTAATTACAACCAGATGGGATCATTGAACAACAATAAGAAAATGATGATTCATCTTCATCATGTATGAGTATGACACTCACCATGCATAATTCCATTTGATTCAATGTCCTTCCGTTTCTTGAGATTTTCCCCAACAGCAGAATTCTCATAGCTGTGCCTGGAAACCTGTGTGAAAGAATTTGAACCTAATGGACCAGCTTTGCTGCTTTCTTTTAATTTATTCTGCTGCTCTCTGTTTTCATGTTCAGCATTCTCCTTTGCTTTCTCCTCCTTTTTCTTCTCTTTACTCCTGTCTTTGTCCTTCCCATGTCCTTTTTTCCCCTTCTCTTTATTTTTCTTTTTATCTCCATGTTTATCATCTTTTTTTTCCTTAGCCCTCTCTTTTCCTTCAACTGTTGCTTCCAAAGGTTTGTAAAAGTTATTTTGCAAAGATTTTGGCATTTCATCAACCCTGGGATGAAAATTTCCAGCATTATTCTGAACTGTTGCATTTCCAATCGGTCGGGATTCAGCCCAGATTCCTCTCCTATCAACCTTTCTAGTATCAATGTCCTTATCCTGAAGCCTTTCCTTATCATCAGGCCAGGTGCCACTACCCTTAGTAACCAATCTAACAGCCCCCTCATTCTTCCTGCGTCCTGCAGTTGTAAACTTTTGAGCCAATTGATTCTCAGCTCCTCCATCATTATCCCTAATCCTCCTGTCCAACTCCAGGAGGAATTTAGAATCCTTGTTTTCCTTAGCCAAATGATTATTCTCTCTAGCCTTCTCTCCATTGTTACTGGCATACTGTTTGGTATGTTTATCCTCAAGTAAAACACCCTTCTTATCATTTGGTTTGATTTCCATTTGATGTAGTTTACCTGCATTGGGACCCTGAGCTTGTCCTGGAAATTCTTTCTCAATTGCAGCACTGGTTTTGCTCTTATCTTTATCTCTGTCCTTGTCCTTATCTTTCTTTTTTTCTCTGTGTCTTTCTTTTTTGTCCTTCTTTTCCTTATGCTTTCCATCCCTTCCTTCTTTGTCTCTCTTTTCCTTACTTTCCTTTTTCTCTTTGTCCCTCTTCTCTTTTTTATGCTTTTTTTCTCTGTGCTTTTCCTGCAAATTGTATGGTGAAAATTGATATTAAGACTAATAATCAAATGAGGAAACAAGCAAAATGACTTCACATCTCCATTCCACCCTGAAAAGAAATACAAAAGAGAATAATATCCACAGAAGAAGAACCATAACATGGTCCTAAAAGATCCAGCAAAGAAAAGAACCAAGACCGTTAAATGCTCACTCTTCTACATACAAAATACACAGCAACTAGTCGTTAATTTAGCCCTTTATAACCAAAGAAGAGATACAAAAAACAAAAATAAAAAAATAAAATCATTATTAAGCACAAGAAAAAAATTCAAAGCAGGAGACAAAAGTCTCTATAAAGTGTAAACAGACAATCATTTTACTTGCAATATCCACACATATAACATCTTACCTCATGGTCTCAACACTTGTTCTAAATGAGAAGGCTCACCGTCAAGCCCAAAAGTCATTGTTTTACATCAAAACCATGTTCTATCCAACATTCCACATGTTTATCACACAAAAAGAAATGGTACACCAAAACCAGTTTTGTCAATATCCAATACATGCTTTAATTCTCCACACTATCTCATCTCAGCTCAATTACATATGTCCAACTTTCCCACAATTTGTCATCTATTACTTTTCCCATCTGAAGGACTCATAAGTTGATGACAAGTAATTGTTTATTCAATTAACAGATTATGTTTTGACCCCTTCCCCTACTCCACATCAAACACATACAGCACCACAAAATCAGCGAAAATGAAAAATCCAAAACAAAAGCATTATTTTACGATGTATGACAGACAAAGTGGGTTTCACTAATATTTTTGTTTTTGCCCAGGAGTAATAATATTATAGATGATTTTAAAATAAATGATAGATCAGTACTCCTGGCATGAAAGTACAAATCAAATTCACTTGAGAGAATAAACTTCTACGAAGACAGTACATGAGTAGAATGATAAGGATTTAGTAAAAGATATTAGTCTTAATAGTTTTTACCTGTTGGGGCCATAGTTATCAATCCTGGATAGCGACGCATAGTGGCCATCTCTAAAAACACTATAGTGGGATGCAAGATGACCACTATTTTAAATATTATAATACAAACTAAATAATTTATACTACACTATAAATATTCAAAATCAAAAAACAAAAAGAAAGAAATGCATAATAAATAATAAATCTGACTTATTATTTTACCCAGAAAAATGCATTAGAAAATGAGGAATAAGTTACAATTTTACCAAAAAGAAAAAGATAAACATTGTTTTAGGTGTAAAATTGGGTTTTCAAAGCCTATATACTCATTTAGGTTTTGGTTGTTATTCTTAAAACATTGGCATATTTTTCCTTATTTTCCATCACGAATTGGTACATATAGGTTTCATTTAAAGTATTAGTCTACAAGGGAACAGAACCTGAACAAGTGAAATAAAGAAATCTTATTCCAAAGAAAAGAAAAAACACTACAGGAACCAAAACCTAAGTGGGCAAAGTATAGGGGATCAAATTCTTGTTTAAATCTTAGTGAAATTTGTCCAAGGACGAAAGTGAATAGAATAAGAAGAGCATAAAAGCCTCTTCACCAGCAAAGAATTTCTCACTCTTGGAACTTGTATGTTCAGTACTATGCAACTCATCAATCCAAATCCAAAATACAAAACTTGAAAAGAACACAAAAATCAAACATGAATCTTGTAACATTGTAAGACAGAATGAGGCAACAATTATTGCGATGTACACCAAAGGAAAGATGCAAGCAACAAGAACCAACTTCCATCAACCAAGGGGTGCAGATCAAAACTTATCAAAATAGGGGGAAAAAGCATGCCTCCAATCATCTTCTGTTGCACCCAAATCCCAAATGAACAATGTCTTTTTTCGTTTGCCATGTGTGTGATACATTCAAAGAGACCATTTCAAATGTTTCAAGTTTATCAATTAAAATGGACCCTAAGCAAATCCAATTTATCTACGGTTCAGAACAAAGGGATGTACATAATTAAACCACATCATGGATGAGTTATATTGATAGCCACATAGCACGTATATTTTTAAAAACCAATTTAATGGTTCATTCACAAAGATGTATCTTATATTATCAATGCACATTTAACACCTACACAGCTCACAAGAAATTTCATTTTTGCATCCCAAATAATGATAATCAAACAAAATGTACAATGTGAATATAAGGAAAGTACGTTAACCTTTGTCAGTAAATCCACGTCATCTGTTGTAGCCTTCTTTTCATATCCCTTCTTTGCATATCCCGGTGGTGGAAATGGAAAGCAGCGCGACATTGCACAAAGTCCAGATATGCTCGGTGTATCTTCCTTGTAAAATTGAGAATTTTTTAATTACTTTCCAGTAGCACTGTTCCAGAAAGGGAACCAACCAGCAACTATGCTCTTGTCCATGCACCATGTCACCGCATTCATTTCCAGCTTCAATATTCCTCCATAAGCTTCTTATTCACTATAAACACAAATTATGATAACCACCAAGGATTACTTTACTTGCCTTCACCAAATATGCAATCAGCGGAAACTAATATTGTCAAAATTTGATTCAAAATGGAGGAATCAAATGAATGTGGACCACAGCAAGCACTGAACCTGGCTAACAAAATTCCTAGTACAGTGGTAAATGATTAAGAACAATCCCAATAAGTATATGCTTAGGATTAGGGTCCGTCTTGGATTATATCAATCCAGAGGGTTTCTTCAGAAAAAAAAATGGACCCACCCCTGCAATTAGATCCTCAGCAACAAAAAATGATCAGTTTTTCCTTTGTAGCGCGACTAGGATAGGCTCTGGAAGTGTTGATCAGAGTGCAAACAATTAATATAGACAATCCTCTTCCATGCTCATAGAAGGAATGTGAAAGAGCATTTTATAGCTTAAGAATAAGCAATCTCCAAGTACAAATGCTGAAGCACGGTGTTTCGAAACCCACAATTGGAAGCTCTAAAGAGATCAGAGCTCATGCCCATTTCATGCAATCCCCCCGCAATGAAACCCTAGAAAATCCAGTAACAGAAACAAGCTAAGAACATAGCGGGAATCGGGAATACCCACAAAGAAAGAAAACCCTAATTCCAATGAAAAAACAAAGTTGTAAAATTGATTGGAATAAAAGAATAAAAACTTGATGGGTACCTAAGCAATAATAGGTATCGATCAAAAGGGGCTGTGATTGGAAGCGTTAAGGGTGAGAGTGGAATTGGAAGGGGGAAATATTAGGTTGTCCACTACTTCTAGAGAGTGGGCATTGTAGGATGACGAGATAAGATCTCTCTTTTCACATTCACATGAATACAATAATAATAGTAATAATAAATGGGGGCGGGAGAATAAGACGAAAGAATCGTGTTCTCGTTCTAGTTGGTATGGTATGGTATGGCAAGGCAAGGCGAGAGATTCTGGGTTTTCTTTTCTTTTCTTTTCTCTCTTCCCCTACTACTGCTTCTCTTCTTGTGATGTGTGTATATGCGAGCCAGCCAGCCAGCCAGCCTGCGTCTCTCTTTGGTTTGGTTATGGTATGTAATGTAATTTTGCGTCTCTGATAGTGTGTGTGTGTGTGTTACTGCTATTGCTGTATCTGTGTGTACGCTTATGTGTTATTTTTCCAGCTCTTCCCCGTTCCCTTTTTCAGGATTAATTCAAAATAATTATATACTACTTTTTTTAGACCATATTTATCTTTCATTAAAGGCAATTTTCCTTTTCAACAATCCCACTTCAATTTAACCATGTAAGAATATATACTACTGTATAGCTGAAAAATACGGCAATCATAATAATATACGTACACAAAACGTACTTTCACTTCCAATTTAAGTTGTAATTGTACCGTTATTCTTAGGCTTCTTTTGGTTGTGTTCTACACATTTGCACATAAATAAATAGGGTCCGCAAGGTTTATGAATTTTAATTAATTTAAACTATTAAAATTCAAGAACACAAGCATATTGGCTACACGGTGCGCATGAGTCACTTTGACCTCCCAATCCCTCTAAATTAAGGATTGTCCATATCTAATCAGGCTGAAGAACATCATGATTAAACATGCGAGCAATGAGTCTGTAATTTCAATCCAGACCCTCCTTAAACCCATGTTCCAAGCTTGTCCTAAATCTGTAATCATCTCTATTGCCGTGATAGATCAATTCTCCTCTCCAGCTTCCTACAAAAACATGTAAGCCAATTCCCAGCTGCATCACGCAAAATACCACCACAACCAGTTGATAGCCCTGCTTGAATGACTGACCCATTTTAACATCAGGAGGTGAACTCCACCCCCACAAAATAACTAGTATTGCTCATTTTTCTGTCATTACTTTTAACTAGTATTTTAGTAATTACATTACACAAAATGAATGTTTATTTTATATAACTAAAAGTTATAATAAATAAATATTTTTAAATATATAAATTATATTTTATATTCATGATAAAAAATTTATATCGTAATATAATGTTATTTTTAATTATTATAATTTGTTTAAAAAATACTAATAAAATTCAAGTTAGAAGATACTGAAAATAATTTATTGAAAGAAATAAGATGTTAGAAAATTTTCTAAAAATACTATCATCGAAGAAAAACTCTTAAGAATGTTCTCGTCGAAGAATGAAAATTTAAAACACGTAGTTATTCTAATTTATATATTTAAGCAGAATAAACATTAAAATTATAATTATTTGATTAATATATGAGATTATAATTAAACATGTGTTTTAATTAGAATAATAAAAAATCTTAAAAACAATTTTTTTTTAAAATGTTTTAGTTGAAAATAACTTTTCCTATACATACGTGTATATATATAAGTTTAAAACCAAATATCAGAGTTACTTTATCTCTGTTTGTATATATTCTCTTCGTCTCATATTGTATGTTTCTTTGAATATTTTAATTTGATTTGAAATATTTATCCTTTTAAAAAATTATGTAAGCATATTTTTGTCAACAATAACTATTTATTAATATTTCACCTAAATACTTAAATTAATTTACAACTACATTTTATTTTTCCACGATGATATTTTTGTCAAAAAAATATTTTCTCGTAATAATTTATGTATTTAATAGTTTTCTTAAATAGTATATTATCTTAGTTAAATAAATAAATAAGGATAAGAATGATAAATCGTCCAAAAGAGCTTTGTTAGCGGAGAGTTGATCATGTACAGCGTAAGTAAGATGGTCCCCAAGATAAAGCCGTTAGTGTAGAAGGTCAACGCAGAAAAAGTGGAAGGAAACCAATAGGCAGCATACAACAGTAGCGGTTGTAATTTGAAAATATAGACGCACATGCACAAGATTGCATCGCAGGATAGTGGATGTTACCCCCTCACTCACTCTATAAAACGGAAGATATTTTCTACGCCTACGCCTGCGAGTGTGTGTGATATTTGAGCTTAAACCCTAGCCGCTCTTCATTCTTCAATTTGGTTTGGTCAGTATTTTCATTCTTCCCTATGATTATCTGTGTGTTTTTGTTGTTCTTTTCTCATTTTTGTTGGTCGTTTCCTCATTCTTCTCGTATTTGAGCTTAAACCCTACGATTTTGATGCATTTATCTGTTTGTTTTTGCTGTTCTTTTCTCTTTTTCCCAATTCGTGTTGATCGTTTCCTCTTCCTTTCATTTGTTTTTGAAATGTGGGTTTATGCTTGTACAACTTATCATGCTACTGGGTCAGTGAGAAGGAGAATGCTCTGTGATCATTAAGTTCTTTTGTTGAGGCTGCTGATTTCCTTTCTTTGTGTTTTCTATGTCTGTCAAATGGCGATTATAATGCCTGAAAAGAGATAGGCAAAACTTGTTTTGGTTTTTTGAGAAGTGAAGCTTTTGTAACCTTTTAGAATTTGTCATTCGGTTGTTATGGCTATCATGATGATGTGTTTTTCGTATCAGGAACTCGGAAGCTCCAAGTTCAGGCAACAATCATAATGGCCTTGTGTAATAAGGTTGGAAATGTCTTGAGGCAGGGTGCTGCTCGCAGCACACAAGCACCTGTTGCATCCATGCTTAATTACATTCGCTGCATGTCTTCAAGCAAGCTTTTCATTGGAGGTATTGACTTTTGTTGGAAAATTAGTTATGGATACAGACCACATATGTGGGCACCAATTTTCTTATGGTTTTATTCTTTTGGACTTTGCTATTTTAGGCCTTTCATATGGAGTTGATGACCAGTCTCTTAAGGATGCATTTTCTGGCTTTGGAGATGTGGTTGAGGGTGAGTGCAGCTTGCTTTCATTGTTATTATGTGGTCCAATTTCAGTCACCCAATAGCTTAAGTTTACCATATGTTCTTCAGTTTCCTTTGATGTCATTATAACATTTCGGCCCCCATTCTGCTATTGACTTTTGATGCACCATTAGATTTTTGTTTGCTGTTGGAATTTGTGTGCAGAATACCATTTTATTTCTGGGCATTTCACCTGTGAATACTATTCTTAAAATCACAGCAAGCATAGCATTTGTATCTTATTGTTAAATAGCTATGAAATTTTTTTCTGTGCTGGTGTGAGATTTCATGCCTGCATTAAAAAATGACAGCCTGGTCCTATTTTTGGTTCTGGCATACTTATACTAGTGGGTCTGTTTCACAGCAAGAGTTATAACTGATAGAGACACTGGAAGATCAAGGGGATTTGGATTTGTCAACTTCTCCAATGATGAGTCTGCAAGTTCGGCACTCTCTGCAATGGATGGGCAGGTCAGAGTGCTTTTCTGTTTATATTGAACTTTGTTATTATAGTCATTGTTAGTTGACTGACATGCTATAGTTCTTTAGGATCTGAATGGGCGAAGCATTCGGGTATCCTATGCAAATGATAGACCTTCTGGACCTCGATCTGGTGGCGGTGGCGGTTATGGTGGTGGGGGTTATGGTGGTGGTTATGCTTCTCGTAATGGTGGTTGGTGATCCAATCTTTTTATTTGTTGTGCCTTCTGCTTAGTTTTGAGATTTTATGTTTATGCCTAGCACTTCGATTAAGGTTGTCACTCAAGTGGTAAAGTAGTCATTAGTGGAATGTTATGTTTTTCCCCCTTACATTTCTTGGTTATGTTATTCTGTGATGTTAATGGAGCATTTGTTTCGATCTATTATGGTCAATGTGCATGTTAGGTTGGATTTCGAATTAGTTTTCTAGGTTCAGTGTTTTTATTTTTTTCAACCAGTAAAATTAAGTAGTGGGTTTTTCAATATTTTTAAATTGTTATTATGACTTGAGAAAATGGCTTGGCACTACCACCTTTTATTGTGACAGTGAGTGTACAAGGAGTTTTAGGTTTTATCAAATGCTTCCATGATCAGATTTCAAAGAAACTAGTTGCTTTGTGCAGCACTCGTTTACAGGGTGTTCTGCTCTTTAACAAATTTACACGATTACTCTTGATCTTTGTCTCTGGGTAAAGGAGTTGAGTTGAATATGCAAATACAATGACATCAATATTTCTGGTGCCTGATTTTGTTTAGGAGATAATTTGTTCTTGATAACACTTCCTCTATCAGGAACTTCACGATTTTATGTTTTCTCAGTTATGGAGTCAAACACGGGTTCGGTATACTGGCGATGAAATGAGTCAAATAATTTGTCTGTCGATCTTTCTTTCTTTCTTGTTTTTTTTGGGGGGGGGGGGGGGGGGTAAATCTTCAAGCCCACGTAAGGAGATTATAAACTTGGACAATCAGTTTGATTAAATGGGCCTGAATCTTATCTCTTCAGAAAGTCATATAGTCGGAATGGCGATGGGACACTGGGTGGGAATATTACAGAACCTGTTTTATACCGGTGTTTCTAAACAACTGCATATCCGAATCTTTACCCTGTGAATAGCACTTTTAATACCTGTATCTATATTTGCCAAATATTTTTATTTTATATTTAGATTTTTATCTCTATTTTAGTTTACTTGAACTTTTATATCACTTTTTTATAATGCGGTTGTTAAATAAATAAATTAATAAAACATCAATTTTATATATATTAGTGATGAAAAAAGTATAGTACATAACTTAGTTGAATTATATTTAAATAAAATTTAACTCTGTATTCTTTATTATAAAATTATTTAATTTAAATAAAAATTAAATATTAAGTTTTAATTATGAAATGCAATAAATGTATTTTTTTGTACAGCAGTAATTATATTATGCGAATATGAATAAGGCTAAATATTATATTATATATATATATATATATGTTCACAATTGTGGGTAATTATTTATCATTCTTATTATAATGCTCCTCATCCACCCAATAATAAAAGTAATAATAAGAGAGACTTCTGTCATGTGCGGTTTTGCAATTTCGTATGTTTTTTTAGAACCCCGAAGCTTACAGGCCGTGTAGGGGAAAAGTGGAAAGAATTTGATATGGTTCATACACTTGAAATAATTTAAAAATTTTATATAAATATTTCTTATTTTATTCATAACTATAAGAGTATCCGTAAAATATTATGTTCCTACTATCAAAAGCAAAACACCCATTGAGAAAAACTAATCGAAGGGTAGAAGAAAACGTTAATCAACAATTTAAAGAATTAAACATACAACTATCTAGAAAATAGATTATTTCTTTTGTTTTCACTATTCTTTGGAGTTTTCTAATACGGAATTATAACCCCCACTCCCTCTTTTCTTTCTCTTAATGTTTTTTTATTAGTTGAGAGCTTATGTTATAATTTATACTTTAAAATTTATTAAAATAAGTTAAGAACTAAGAAGATTATTTTAATAAGCTTTATAAAAAAAATATTAAAATAAATTAAAAATGTTATAATTTTTTTAATCAGTTTTTAGTTCTAAATTCGTATAAACTTAAATAAATTTTATAAAAGTTCTTTCAAATATCCCCTTAAAATAGTTTTCGTGGATGGAATGGCTAGTAAGTGTCGGTGAGAAGTCTTAAATAGGTCAAACAAACAGTATTGCATATCTTGTCAAGAGTTTCGAAGTGATATGTCACCCTAATGTGGGGGCATGTGCCTATGTCCCTATTGTGAAGTGTGAACAAAGGCTATAGTTTATATCAAGTTTTTCACTGAGATTGCACTTGCACAACGTGGTTGGTGGAGCGTCTTTGTCCTGTCCCTCTCATTTCCCAAATTTGTCCACGTATATCAACATCACAACCATACAAAGCCAACGCAACGCATTACTTGGAAATTATTGTGTGTTTGGATTTTCATTTTCTCAAACGTAACCAGCGTTTTTTTAAAACGAAGGAGGTAGTTGTTTTGGTTTTTATCTCTCGGAATATGTGTTTTTTAGGTTGAACATGGATGAAACGCCTAAACAAACATCATATAGTTCGGCTAAACGCAGCGTGAATCCATCCTTAAAATTCCTTTTGCGTTTGCTGTTTTAGATAACTACAAACCTCCATTCAATATGGTTCAACGTGGTTTAACACCTTTAGTCCCTTATTACTTATTAGTGCACACAACTTTGGTGGAACAGTCATTTATTCATAGTTATTTGTTTATTTGAATGATTTCATAATATCCTGAAATTCAGTTTCCATCCCTATAGTCATAGCGAGTTATAATAGGCAAGGATACGCATGATTAACTGATTTGTATTTAAATTAGTTTATAGTTTATAATGAAAAAATTATGACCAGAGTTCTTTTAGTAGCAATTATTTTTTCAAATTTAATCAAATACCAAATTCGCATACTTTTGTTTTTATCTACTGATAATGGAGCTAAGTAAAGAGAGGCATTTTCATTGTGTGTTGTTCATAGAAAATATACTACCTAGATCATGCATGCATGTAGCAGCAGAGTTTAGTATCTTTGCAAATTTTCAAACTTCATTTCAGTATAATTATATATTTTATGAAAGTAAACTATTTTCTGATTCCTTTGCTAATTGGTTCCCTTACATACATTAAAATAATAAGAAGAAAAAGACAACAAAATTAAAAAAGAAAACTTGCGTTGACATTAACTGTATACACCAGCTCATATCATACAATCAATCTCTCTCTCTCTCTCTTATTAAATTAAAAAAATCTTATTAATATATAATTATTAAAAATGTATTTTTTAAAATACATCAAGCTGAGTTGAGATTATCAAGAATATAATCTAAACCTATTTTCAAAATATATTAGGTCAAATATATAAAACCTAAATCTATTAAAATTTAATATCGGGCTTATAAGTCGAAGTACTGGAATGACACATACCCCATACAGCAACCTTCTTAAAGATATATGATAATTAATTGAAAAGAATTTGTAGACCTTGGTGGTCAACTAGATTAGATATAATATAAGAGATACAGCATCTTAATTCTTAACTCTTTTGATTCATCAATCTTCTTAAAGATATATGATATTTAACAGAAAAGAATTTGAAGACCTTGGTGGTCAACTAAATTAGATATAATGCAAGAGACACAACGTCTTAATTCCTGAACACTTTTTAATTCGTAGGACAAAAGTTCTTGAATTATCATTCCTCGATTTGCAGGTTTACTCTAGTCTGTCAGAAATTAGAATTTAGTTGAATTAGGTACATGCCATTTTATATAATGGCAAGGCTTGCTTCCATTTGTATCTTTCAGTCATTTCAATCAATATTTTAATCGTATTCAAAGAGGGTTTTTTTTTTTCTTTTTCCGAATACTAATTTATAACCAAGGCGTAATTGGGTCGTAAACGAGTCGAACCTAGTGAAGCTGATTACAAGAAATTTAAGCTTAACTTGTTAAAATAATGGATGATTCAAATTTGGCTCATTTATTTAAACGAGTTTAACTAAAAACTTAAATTTGACTTATTTAAAAAAAATTAAAGCTTAAACTTGACTTGTTTAGGTTATTTATAACTTAATTATTTTTTTATTTTGTGAAAAATTTTCTTAAATTATTTATTAACTTTATCAATTTAGTGTTTAATAAAATATTTTAATACTAGATAATAATCTACAAATAGAAATATGTAATAAACATACAAAATGATATATATATAAACATGCTATTCATGAGCTGTTATTATCAAGTTTGTAAAACTTGAATTTTACTCATTTAAATAATTAAACTTAATCTCAAGCTTGAATTTGTTTATTTAATTAAATAAACAAGTTTGATAGAATATTTAACTAGTCGATCTCGAATAGTTCATGAATAGCTTAACTCATTTACACTCCTAGGTATAACTTTACCATTGTGCCAGGGCTCACTCTCATATATGAGAATAAAAATTAAACTTCTATAAAATTAGTGTTTACTGTCTTGGATTCATTTCATATTTGAGAAATTACACTCATATTTCTTAAATTATGTTCTCGGCAAGAGAAATAATTGGAGTATGATATTTGGGTGTAAGCATTATGAATAGATTTTATGCTTTCAGAATGTGCAAGTTGTCTAAGGTTTGCCACCCTATGTGGGGCCAGTTCAACGATGGATATAACCTAAAGCAAATTTTGGGAGAAACTTTTTTTACTTTAACCCTTCGTTTAATAGAGTAGAAATAAAAGGGAGGAAAAGGGGAAAATTAAAAAATTATTGTGAGTCCTACACTTCCAACACACTATTTTAACTCAAATATTTCTTCTATTTTCATCATCTCTATCAAACAAAGCATAAATTAGAGAGTTATATGTTAGACTTTTTTTTTTTTTTTTTTTATCAATATATGTGACTTTTTGGCTTTATAGAAACTAATAACAAATAATTTTTGTTGAGAGACGTAAAGCTTGAGTTTTAGTAGTCTTATCATTGGGTTAGCCTTGACCCTATGACTCTTTAAAGTAGATGTTGGTAATTGATAGAGAGGATCAAGAATCTTCTTGGAATCTTGAGTTAGAAATATTGAAAATGCAAACACATATATACCATAAAAGTATGTTTGATTTTTGAAAGAAAGTAAAAGGAAAGAAAAGATAATGAAGGAAAAAGAGTAGAAATGAGAAACTTTTTTATTATTAATAATGGTTATTTTACTAATTTAAATAAAAATTAAAGAGATATTCAAGATTGGAAGAAATTATGGAAATAAATTAATAAAATAAAGACATTACATATCATTTTTATATATGGTATGTCAAAAATTCAAAATTTAAATTTGAATTGATTAAGATTACAAAAATTTTAAAATTCATCCCTTATATTTAAAGATTTCATTAAAACGTTGCAAATAAAATTCTAAAGATATTTAATTAAAATCCCTAACATTGAAAGTAAAATTCATATTATAAAATTTCAATACTGAAACCCCTAACTAATTTTGGGTGGTTATTGATTTGAAATGCAGCAATAGGAAGGGAATCGGACAACTCATGTTGATAAATTAGTTAAGTTAGCATTTGCTGAATGAATATGCAATGCAGCACACAAATTCATTCATTGAAATGAAGAAGTAGTATGATTTCCACGTCGAAAGAAAGTCAACATTCTGAAGGCCCTATTTCTTCTAGAGGACTACTCGTGTTCCATTCCATCTAAATCCAGCCTGTCGTTGAGCATCCCGCTAGTGAAGAGCAAGTTGCCACTAATATTAATATTGCAGTCCACGCGTCTTACCAACATCTTTCTTCCATTTGTTTGGTCAAAGTTTATAGGAGTTGCCCTGTTTCGGTGTATGTATGTATGTATACGGCATAATATTATCTTGGTTTGGTTGGTGTGTACATTGACAATATTTGCAAGGAGGATCCATTGACCTAATTATTCTTATATTGAGCTCAACATAATATAATATACAACTACCCTTATGTTTGTTTCAGTAATAACTTCAAGTAATATATATGATGGATCCCTAGCTAGCTTCCTTTTCATTGCTGATGCAGATACAATTTAGGTGTTTCATTTCATTTCTCATGATCGAGGCAATGACCATGTGATCATATATACACGATAAAAAAAAGTTGTACTAGACACTAGACAAGAAGCTTGTGAGTTGTGACATATATGCATGTCCCGGGGCTTGTCTTTACCCTGCCGCAACTAGCTAATCGTGGAAAGTTTGTGCATGTGAATAATTTACTTTTACTTACACGAACTTCACCTCTGGATACAAATACATTATAAGCAGTAAACATTACTAAATAATTGAATTGTATTATTATTCACACAATAATTTATACAACAACGTTATTTCTCTCTATCACATATCACATTTCATATTTCTCTCTTTTTCATTGCTGTAAAATTTATTATATAAATTATTGCACAATAACATGATTATCCTACAATCTACATTGATATATATCATTATTATACTTTGGCTTTAGATGGACTAATAAGTACTAGTAGTAAACATACAAGAAAAGGAAACAGGGAATCACAATTATTTAATTGGATTCTGAAAATCTTGACTTAGTGCGCGTAGACAACTAAGAGAGCTTGCAATAATAATAATAATAATAATAATAATAATGCTCTTTATTGAACACGCTAGTCCTTAACTTCAACCCTGTCTGCTACCCGGAACTTCCAAGGGACTCTGTCTTTTTGTTGTAAACAACTGGCGGAGTCTTCTCTTCTCCATATATTCTTACAGTGATGATGATATCCCATTAGCATCATAATTTTACACAACAAAAATTTTCTCTTCTATTGTTGATCCATTTATCTAATCCACCAAATGATGATTGGCTGGCATATATAATACGCTTCTTCCTATTTGACTATTATTATGTATGGAGAAATAAAGAAATGTCCTTGCTGCTAATTCCTCCCACAATGCCTCTTTCGATTGGGACCGACAGGGAATAAAGAATTTTAAAACTTTACAGTGCACTTGAGAATGACAAGTGTAATAATATGAAGTCATTTTGAGAAATTTTATTAATTTTTACGAAATTTGAATATATTTTCTTATTATTAAAAATTATTATAAAGCCAGGCAAAAAATCACAAATACTTAACTATAATTTAAATTATAAAAATATATTTAACTACTTTTTTTTTTTTTTTTTAAAAGAAGAAGGATAAGTTACCTCTCTGGCTCTCTCGTGTTGCTTGCAATACTTTATACTAAATGTAGCTAAACATATTTATCTTGTAGGAAAAACACTTTATCCTTTTATACGAATAAAAAAGAAAAAGGAATATAGGAACTTAAATGTACCTTGTGAAAGAGATAATTTAACTTTTGAAAATGAAAGGGAATACGAAATGGAAAACAGATACTACTTTTAATGTAATGTATATGGATATATATGGATAGAGCTAGGAGCACTCCACTCATATGTGTTGTGTTGTGTTGTGTGTAACTTATCGCATTTGCGTTCATTGGCAAGAGATGATTCATGTTTAGGCCAATGAAGCATATTTTCACACTGGGGATGTCATTATTTGGTAACCCACCCAATTGTGTCGTTTCGTTGCTGATAGCAAAGTAACTAATCTTTGCCCCCAATCACAATCAGTTTCGAAGCCATTTTGCATAATCCAACCGTCCATGTCAGGGTGTACAGTTATAGGTATTGTTACCCTTACCCCAATCCAATTCGTTATGGTGAGTATGTGCCACATCACATACATGATAAGCATCTCCAAAAGCCAAAGCAATGAATAGTAGCAGTCTAATCTAATGATGAGCCAAGGGAAAAGCAAAACTGTAACTGTAAATAATAATAAAGTGATGAAAAGGAAAAAAGGTATTTAAGATGCCACATAATTTGTTGAATAACAGAACAGAACATGTTGTGAAATGGAAAATATATGGATAAAAAAAGGGGAGAGATCTGCGACCTTTGTGGCAGACCCCACCCCGCATTATTACACCTTCCTTTCCCTTTCGTTACAGATCTACATTACATACACATACACTTGCTCCCTTCCTTGCTTTTGCTTTCTGTTTGTTTCCTTGATATTTATATATGTCCTTCATCTATACCAGATATTTATATATGTATAATTGCTACACCAACATTTCGATCCATGGACACGGACCACGATCACCACAACAATAATTCAACAAAAAAACAAAAATCATGAGGAGAAGGTAGTATTTTTTTTGTTTTGTTTCTTGAGAGAGAGAGAGGGATGTGGAGTGGAGTGGTCACTTTGACGATGATAATTAAGCGGAACACATTCTCATTCATTGTCAAGGTGATTTTCCTTTTTTACCCTTTGCTGGACCCCGTAATAACCGACGTACCACTTGACGAACTTCCTGAGACCGGTGGCAAGATCGGTGGTGGGTTTGTAAGCGAAATCCCTGTAAGCCAAGCTGACATTGGCGTGTGTGTAGGGAACGTCACCGTTTGATGGCATCTTGATCACGTGCTTCTTGGCCTTGGTGTTCAGCAAACCTTCTAGAATGGACACCAAGGTCCCCACCGGCACGGGTGAGGTGTTACCGAGATTGTAAACTCTGAGCTGGGCGGGGCCGCGCTTCTTCCCGCCGGTGCCGGTGCTCTTCTGGGAGGTGTCGAGGGCGCCGAGGCAGCCCTTGACGATGTCGTCGATGTAGGTGAAGTCACGCGCGACCTGCTTACCCTCATGGGTCTGGTAGACGTCGATGGTTTTGCCTTGGAGGATGTCTTTGGTGAAGAAAAAATAGGCCATATCTGGTCTCCCCCAGGGGCCGTAGACGGTGAAGAAGCGGAGGCCGGTGAGGGAGAGGCCGTAAATGTGGTTGTAGGTGTGGGCGATTTCCTCGCCGGCCTTCTTGGTGGCGGCGTAGAGGCTGGCGGGTTGGTCGGTGCGGTGGAGCTCGGAGAAAGGGTTCTGGGTGTTGAGGCCGTAGACGGAGCTGGATGAAGCCCAGACAATAGCGGGTTGGGGGTTGGCGGACTTAGCAACTTCGAGAAGGTTGACGAAGCCTGCAATGTTGGCGCTGACGTAGGATTGAGGGTTCTGCATGGCGTAGCGGACGCCAGCCTGTGCGGCCAGGTGGAGGATGTGGGTGAAGGCCACAACGTCGAAGAGCTTCTCCAGCAACGGCGTGTCGTTTAGGTCGCCTTCCACGATGAACACTTGGTGTTTCCATAGCATTGCCTGCCGGGCGCGTTTCAGGGAGGGGTCGTAGTAGCTGTTGAAGTTGTCCAGCCCCAGGACCCCGTCCCCGCGCTTTTTCAGGGCCAGGGAGCAGTGGCTGCCCACGAAGCCCGCGGCTCCGGTCACCAGTACGCTGAGGCCGTTGGGGCGGCGAGGGGTGGCCGAGTGCCGGACCTGCTTCTCCCAGGCCCCGAATGCGGAGGAGAGGAAGTGGGAGTGGGCGTGGACATGGCGGTGGGTGGTGTCGGCCAGGGGAGGGTAGTTGAAGGTGAAGAGGAAGACGAGGATGAGTGCGACTAAGAGAGTGGCACGGAAGAGGAGTTTTGAGGAGGCGTTTAGGAGCTTCGTGCTGTTCACTCTCCGGATGTAGCTGTTGTATCGCTCTAGCTTCATGCTCTTGCTAGTGTCTGGAGGAGAAGAAGAAGCCATAATTCGATCTGCTTTCAAATACTAGTATTTCTATTGCTCTTCTGTCGGTGTGTGTTGTGAACGTGAACACTACTAGCTAGCTAGCTACCACGGCGGATCGGATCGGATCGGATCCAAATTAAGGGTCCGGGCTAGGCTAGCTGCCTCCAAATGCTTTCGAGAGAGAATGTGAATCAGTGAATGTGAGTGAGAGCTGATTTGAGGTTGAGCCCTGAAGTTTCCAAGGGTCTGAAAACTCTAATATAAAGGCAACAGGAGAGAGAAGATAGATGGATGGATGGGTTGGTGTTGGTTGGATACCACTTTCTTTTTCTCCTTACTATCTCTCATCTCATGGAAACTGCCACTATATATCGCTAGCTATCTAATTCTAATTCTAATTCTAATTCTAAATAATAATAATGTAATTGCTTGCCCGCATGAATATTGCAAAGTTATTGTATTAACTATTCTGCTACGTACGCGTTCCGCGTTCCGCGTTCCCATTGCCCTTGTCAGTAATGGAATGGCTAATACTCGCACCATGTGCTCTACACGTGCTAACATGTCAACTCTTTTGGTCCAATTTCACCAAATTAAACCGCCATTCGCATTCATTAACTTAACAAGTGGGAGGGTAGCCTAACAGCAAACAACTTAACTCTACTTTTTCTTTCTTTTTACTCCCAATTTTCCTTGTCCCGTTAAATTGTTTGTTCTTACACCATTATAATTATAAAATGGACAAGAGGTTTGGCCAATTTCCAAATCCACACAATATACAAAAATGGATTCTAGAATTCCATTTGGACTCTGGATCAAGGCCGGGTCGACACCAGATTTACTTTAAGTCAATGCCTTCACATGTACTAGTAGTATTTTAAAGGCTAAATGTTATTTTTAATCTTTTATGTTTTAATATTTTTTTATTTTGGTATATAACGTTTTAAAAGTTTTGTTATGGTCTTTTTATGTTTTTGAAAGATATCGTTTTGGTCATTTATTCAATTTTCCATTTAAAATGTTAACGTTCCATTAACATTTAAATTTTAAAATAATTAATTTAAAATAGTGACAATTTTTAGCCGCTACTATATTTTTTTTCCAAAAAAAAAAAAAATAAACTCAATCACTATGGCTGAACTCATCAAATCTTGATTCACAAAAATGCACCCTCTTTAGTTTCAAAATCACATTCCTTTACTCAATCAATTTCAAACAAAACCCATAAACAAAACCACCAGCAGCGGCATAGCATCAGAATAAAAACCCAAAATATTCCGTCATTCATTCCAACAACAAAAACATCATCAACACCACAGACCAAAAGTCCCAAACACAAAAAATGAAAAAAATGGCAACCTGTTAGCATCATTTCAAAGTCGCGCACCCCCACTGTGCACCCCCGTCGTGCACCTCGGTGCCTCCGCCCTCTTCTCCGACCCCCGCCGCGGCTTTGCTGCCCCTAACACTGCCTTCCACTACGTCTTCACCCTCGACGTCATCATCTGCACCACGGGTTCGACGTTAGTGGCGAGGTGGATTTCACATTTTTGATATTTGCTTCTGACTTTGTGGTTTTGTTTGGCTTTGGTGGTGGATTTATTATTTGAAGGTCAGCAGACCTTGTAGAAATCGGGATTCGGTGGTGGATTTCGAATTTGGATGGTGGATTTTGGGTGGTAGATGGGATTCAATGGTGGATTTGGAATTTGGGTGGTGGAAAGATTCGGTGGTAGCTAACAGTACAAGATGAAAATGCAACCCAAGCACCACGATCTGGTATGCAACCACAATAGATCTGGAATGTGTGTAGAGGGTTTCAGATCTGGCTTCAAAGAATGGTTTATGTTGTCTAGGATATGGAAAATGTAGCACAAACACGATGATGATGCACTGATGAAGGATTTTTTGTAATTTTAAAAAATTAAAAAAAATATTGTGGTAGCTTTTAACTGTCACTATTTTAAATTAATTATTTTAAAATTTTAAATGTTAACAGAAGACTAACGTTTTAAACGGAAAATTGAAGAAATGACCAAAATGATGCATTTCGAAAACATAAAGGACTAGAACGAAACTTTTAAAACGTTATGTACCAAAATGAAAAAACACTAAAACATAAAGAATCAAAAGTAACATTTAGTTTATTTTAAATAACATAACAAAATAAATAAACTAAACAATCAACAAACCAAATCATCTAATCAATTCAAATTGGTTTGAATTTAATATTATATTTAAACAGATTCAAATTGAACTACAATTTAATTTTATGTTCTTTACATGTTTTTCTTCCTAAAATTCGATTTAAACTGAGTCACCAACATGTCTAATTAACATACAGTCATAAGAGGAGGATGATATTCTCAATACCAGATAAAATGCTAATGACATGTTTAGAGATTAATAAAAACCTAGCTTAGAAGATTGTCTAAACTGTAAGTAATTTTACTCAACCACAACTATTCAACTAAACCCTGATGCTAAGAAATGGATGATGACACAAGAGTTTTCTTCTGAATTGACTACTTTTGTTAACCGCTGTTAGTTGATTATATTTTTAAGGTTCGAAAAAGAGTGACCATTTAATTAGGCACCGACAATGTTATACGTACCGTTTTCATATTTGTCATTATAGGACTAGTATTTTATATATGAAAATTGATTGTTAGCATCTTTCACGTTCATTTAACATTTTGCAGTCATCAAGTTTAATGATGCTATCAAAGCCAAAGTTGATAGAGTAATAAATTGCTGCTGGCTTATCTTAATCTTGGCTATCTAATCGATGCTAATAAGTATAGTTGAAATTTTAGTTAATTTATGTTATTATATTCTTCTGACTCGGAATTTTATGTAAATTAAGGATGAGAACGGCCATGGTCGGCTCTATAAATAATCCTTTCTGAATTACTCCAAACTTGCACAGAATCAAATTTGTACCAAAAATTTTCTATTCATTACTACACGCAAACGCAAATTTTTGCTTGTACTTGTACCACACCACCGAATGGAAGAACTTCAAAATTTTATGTGAATAATCCCACAACTTCTCTTTGATTCCTCTATCAGAAATTCACTCCCTCCAATAGGCAATGGGATAACTGCAATGGATTCTGATTCGATGAATCAGGTCGTCATAAACCATGTCTAATAAATTGGCTATGGAGCCCCACTTGTATTAAATGTGATTCAACTTATACAACATTTATATTCTATTAAAGATAGAAAATTACTTATCGTATTAGTACTATATTATAGCTTTGTATATTTTATTCACGTACGGCTAAAACTACCAATACTTCGACATATTACAGCTTTAATTTTCGGTCTTTCATCCTGACATTACTTCGACATTAATAATACTTTACTCTTTTATTGTTTGTATTTTATTTTTGTGAAACAACATTTTACTTTTTTAAGTTTACCTATAATTATGTCAGCACAAAATTTACGTTTAATTAATAGAATGCATATAATTATGTAAAATTGTAATCATAATCATAATGTTGTACATACGGCATTCTTCATATAAACGGGACAGTTGATAATAACCAACACATAAATTTGGGTCATTTTAAAGACAAGCAATATACATTCTTATCATTATTAGAAATAATTACATGATGGCGGAAGAAAGATCTTAAGAAAAGCTACAAAGCGCCGGAGGTTTTTGTTAAGAGTAAATTACACGGACCTCCCCTGAGTTTTACATATATTACACCGACACTTCCTGCTTTTTTGAACCATACAAAAAACTCCCTATTTATTGATTCTAAATTACACGGACCCCTCCTGAATTTTATTTATATTACACGGATCCCCTGAGTTTTACTTATATTACACCGACACTCTTACTTTTTTGAACTACATGGGATCAAAAGTAATGTTTAAAAAGACATGAAGTGTCGGTGTAATATATGTAAAACTCAGGAAGGGTCCGTATAATTTACTCTTTTTTTAAACTATCGTAGCATCTCCCGTTGGCCTAGCTAGCTAGGTACATTTTATACACATGCAAAACCCTTTAACAGATTTTAATTAAGTATTTATTTGTGTTTTCGGTTTCATGAATTTTCCATTCGATAGCATTCACCGGATCTATACATCTTCGTACTGTTTTGGGGGTGAGGGAACGAAATGTTAAAGTCCCCAATTTTGGTTGTATGAACGGAAGGAAAGCAGAGATGGAGACAAAAAATAAATAAAGAAATTAATGGATGTGATGAAAAATAAAGAAAGAATTAATAAAGTAATGTGGAAGTAATATATAAAAAAAAAAACTGGGTGTATAAATATAACAATTAAAAAAATTAATATAAATGTCATTATAAAACCGATAAATGCTTAAGATATTTAGCTCGAGTCGCTCTCTGTCTTTTTCGAAGTTATTCACTTTTTATGAAGTTTTAGACATCCTTCCTAAGAAATTCAGTGGCAAGAAAGAATTAATAAACATTTTAATCTTTTATATTTTATTTTGTTTTTTGTATTTTACAAAATATACAGGATGTCAATTCAATAATATTCCATCAATTGTAAAATATTACGTCGTTTAAGGTTTATTATCTTAAGTATATCTCTTAAATACATTTGTTTTTCTTTTCCCCTTGAACGAGGTCACAAGTATTTTTTATGGAAGTTATTTTGCTTAAGTCCTCTAAACTCATTATGAGTAACAAAATTCTATTTTTGATATTTAATATAACTGCATACTCAAGACTACTTAATTAAAGACATTTGCTTAAAAATATTAAAAATAACAAGTCAAAAAAATTACAACATTTAATACATATTTAATTTCACTTATTTAATTAGAAGAATTAATCGATAGCCAAAATTTATGGACTTTTTTGAAAGAAAAAAAAAAAAACAATTCTTTGTTTTCAAAGTTCTTAGTTGTAGCTTGATGGCTTGCAAGTTGCAACGACGATAGTGGCAAGGGGTTTCACTATGTTGGGAGAAATTTTAAACACATATAAGCACACATATATTTTTCATATGATAGAACACGTATAAGCACACATATATTTTTCATATCTATATATATATATATAAAATGACAGACGTATCTATAAAATTTTAATTGTTTAACTTTCTATTTTTTGTGTACAAACATTTTAATGTATATGCATATTTTGATTTTGATATAAAAATGTTACCTTTGTTCTTCATCTTTCATGATTACAAGGATTAGCATGACATCAGCACCACTAACACCCCATGTGATTAAATTATATGCATGAAATTGCTCGTATTCATATCGATAATAATATATCTGTCCATTCACTACGTCGCTCCTAAAAGCTAAGATAGGTAGTTATGTAAAATTCCAATCAATGGTCTCTTCAATAATAAAAGATCCAATTTCTCAACTCTTCCACATTTCGTGGTTTATATATTTTCTCCCCAACCCAAATATATATAAAATTAGCGACCAATATTATATTGTATGTAATTTAAAAAGGATTAATTATATTTTTTTTTATCTCTTAATATGGGTAACCTTTTTTTTTTTTGAATTACAAAAAAAAAAAAAAAAACTAAAACCTCTAGGTAAAGAGATATGACATCCAATTATATATCCACTAATGTTCTCCAAGCTATATATCTGTAACCTGATTATCTCTCAGCACATGAATCCAAATAATGCTACCTTGGTATTTATGGATTTTATGAATGACTCTTACTAGATTGAAGTGAGGTTGGGCATAACAACATTGTTAGAGTCAAAATAAACTCTAATAAATTTTCTCCAAGCAAGTTGAGGACCATAAATTTTCTCCAAGCAAGTTGAGGACCATAAATTTTCTCCAAGCAAGTTGAGGACCATAAATTTTCTCCAAAGTTCCGCAGCTAGAACTGAGCTTTCATAGAGAAAGCACACAAAAAGCCACCACCACAATTTCTTATAATGCCACCGCAAGCAGCATCCCTCCCAACATTAGTTACAGCACCGTCACAATTTCATCATATCAGGAGGAACCCATCTTAATATGGTTAATCTATAACTAGTCTTTTTATTTTTAATTTCGCAATTTTGTTTCTGTTATTTTTAAAATAATGAGTACTGATTATTTCTATATCTAGTTTTACACATAAAAATAACAAAAAATATTTTTGTTAAATTATTATTTATTAAATAATTATTTATTAGAAGTTAGATATTTAAATAATTGTGTAAAAAAAAATTGACACCTCCTTTTCTTTAATACATTTCTAGATCCGTCCTTGGTAGAGAATGAGATAATTTGTTCCCAAACAAGTAGCATGTTAAATGTAACTATATTCAAGCTAAATAAATTAGCTTGTGCTGCATCTAAATGACTTTTAAATAGAAAAATTACAATTTTTTTTCTTCAAATTTCTCTCTTTAATTTAAGTGACTTGTCTTTTGAACCAATATCATTATAAGAACTTTTTATGTCCTATTTTTATATTTAAGAAACATTTTCCTTTAATTTTCTTTATTGCCATAACTTCTGAGTTCTGATAGTTTACAACGCGTAGAAAGGAGGTTTACCGCTTCCCGCCAAGAAGCATGTTAAACACAACTCTATTCAAGCTAATTAATAAATTAGATTGTGCTGCACCTAAACGATTTTCAAATAAAAAATTACGATATATATATTAGGCTTAAATGCAATTTTGGTCCTCCTATTTTGCACAATCCGCAATTTTAGTCCCCCTATTTTAAAATAAAGACATTTAGTCCTTCTATTTTACACAATCCGCAATTTTGGTCCCTCTATTTTAAAATAGAGACATTTAGTCTCCCAATTTTATAAAATCTGCAATTTTGATCCTTCTATTTTAAAATAGAGACATTTAGTCTCCAATTTTGTAAAATCCATAATTTTGGTCCTTCCATCAAATTGAAAGCATTGACGTTAAAAGATTAACGTCAACCTTGACGTGACCCAAATATAGTGATGTGATATAAATTTATTTGTTTAGTTTTTAATTATTCTAAATACTGAGTAGAATAATTGATGAAAAATATATTTTAAAAAAAGGTAAAATCATTTATTTTAATGGCCGAAAGTAGTTGTAAGTCCTAATATAAAAGTCACGAGTCTTAATAATTTATTTTAAACAAATTCCACGTCATTGAAGCACATACCACATCGTAGTCAACGTTAATCTCTCAATGGTCAACGCTTTTAATTTGACGAAAGGACAAAAATCACGGATTTTACAAAATTGAGGGATTAAATGTCTTTATTTAAAAATATGAGGACTAAAATTGCGAATTGTGTAAAATGAAAGGACTAAATGTCTATATTTTAAAATAGGGGGACTAAATTTGCAAATTGTGCAAAATGAGGGGACTAAATGTCTCTATTTTAAAATAGAGGGACCAAAATTGCGGATTATGCAAAATAGAGGGACTAAATGTCTTTATTTTAAAATAGAAGGACTAAAATTGCGGATTGTGTAAAATAGGGAGACCAAAATTGCATTTAAGCCTATATATTATATAATTTAAAATCTTAAAAACAGTTATCTCTCTTATTTTAGTGGCTTACCAACTTCGTTTGATGAACTCCTCCGAGCAAAAAAGTTTCAATTTGGATGAGAATTATTAACGTACAAAAGTAGAAGAAGAGGATGGTGTAAAAGTGGGGCCTTCATGGATGGACCCAACACAAGAAAGGAAAGGCACAAGAAGGTTCATAAGTCATGGGCAATGGACATACCTTTCAAAATGGAGCGTTGTGTCACTTCTGTGATCTGTCCTTTCTTTATTCCTTGAGAAGTATACTCTCTGTATCACATGGGAATACCACTACATTAGTATACATATTAATTGCGTTAATTTCATAATGGAGTGATAAGTACAACAGATACAAATTCAAGAATGGTAATCTGCAAAATATTTGGGCTTATGATGGAAAATATATTTAATTTTCTTCAAATAAGATCATAAAACTTTATTTACGAAACACATGTTCATGTATGGAAATAAAGGAAAATAGGTGGGAATGATTAGGAAGAAACATTACATTTTTCATTGTTTAATTGAGAAGGAAAAAAAAGTGAGACCCAAAAAAATTCTCTCCTGAAGTGGAGAGAAAATAAATAAATAAATGTTGAAATAATAAATTTTTTCATCAATTCATCTTAAATTTTTTGGGTGAAACTCTCTCTAAACTTTAGATCTTAATTAATTTGAGTAGAGTCGCGTCAACTCAATTTATTTAAGGAGATACAGTTCTTTCAGTGTCTATTTTATTTGTATATAAGAATCAAACTGGAGATTTTATTCAATAAGTCAAGCTTCTTATTACTTGAGCTAAAAGCGGTTGATCTATCCATTGATCTATCTGCCTAGCTATTATTATATTAAAAGGATAAAAAAAATATTTATCATAATTATATTTTATTTTCTCTTTTTTTTTTCACAATCAAATAAGAGGAAAGAGGATTGATTATTTTTTTCTGTCATTTTTTCATCCAAATAATACAAGCAAAAATGATCGTTTTTCTGTATTTTTTCTATTTCTTATATCTTTCATTTTTTTTCTTAATTTTTTATTCACACCCGAACAAAATAGTAGGGTGCATTTAGAATAGTTTGTTTTATATTTAACAAATTATAATTAAGATATTAGTAAAACTGTTAAAAAATATTCTCTTAATTAAAATGAACAGAAACCAAACACGAGTAGGCTTTAATTTCCGTGAGCTGTAACTTGTAACTATTTATTTGCAAATAAGTAACAAAACCAATATTTTTTCTTTGCTGTCTTAAGATAAACACGACTTGAATTTATTTAAGTTACACTATATTCTTCTCATTGCTAAGGGATAAAGTTGATTACCTTATTCACAACCAGCAGGCTTCTATAAAGTGTAGAATATGTTTTTTCAATCGTCACGTTTCTTTCAAAAGCTCTCTCTCTCTCAAGAAAGAAGACAATTAATGTGAAAGTAACATCCAGTAAAAAAATTCATTTCCATCACTTAATATATAGAATGAGACATGCATGCAATGGGGGTATGAAAGAAAAGAGTACGTTTATTAATGTTTTTAAGCAAACTTGAACTTGAGGTGGTTAATTTCAGTCACCACAAAGTAAACTGAGAAATGGCACGGACATTGATCAATTAATTTCTTGACTTTTTTTTAAGTGAGAAATACTACTACATATGTATATTTGTTGATTAAAAAAATTATAGAAATGCTATATATTCGCAGTGCTTTTGTGAAAAGCCAAGATTGAAGAAGATGCTGATTGGTCGGTGGAGCCGTGTGTTTTGACTTTATTAACCATTAGATAAGACAGAAGAGGACATGATGCTTCCCTACAATAGTTATGATCCATATAATAGAATTCCACATAACATGCATTTCTTTTATCATATATACTTTTGGCCCTTGGGCATCCTATGGGGTTTCATTAGTCCCAACGATGTTCCATACGCTATATGTTCTGCTTTGCCCTCTCCATATGATTAGAGCATGTTCAATTTTCTGGTACGTACAGACAATTTTCTTAAGGGGAAAACTACATAATTCGACACACGTTCAATGTTTTGAATATTTTTCTGAAATGTTTTGCTTTTGGATCAGAATTAACTTTACCAACGTTCACTGGGACACTTGTGCCTTAATGTATGTTTGGACAAAATGAGTTCTCTTGAGTCAGGAAATAAGAAAAAGAAATTATCTCAGCCACCGCACATAATTAATAAAATTGTTCAGTTTGGTTAAAAAAAAAGAAAGTGACAATTATTGTTTCGAATGAATTGATGAGTTCTGAGCTTGAAAAGTGTTTCATTAATTACAATGCAAAGAAATGATCCAAACATTATCGTTTGTGCTCTTGAACATGATTCTGAATTGAAAAAAAAAAAAAAAAGTACAAAAGCGACTATATTTGTTGTAAAATAATTAATTTTTATCCAAAAAGTTGAAAATGTAAGCGTAGCTGCCTATAGCTGGCCTGGCGCGATGAGATTATATTCCCGTTCTCTCTTTCTTTTGCATGATTGGGGAGAATAATGTTTGATAATTGGTTCTTTTTAGTCAATAATATTGAAAATCACGTAACTAGCATGATATATGAGAGAGCCAATTGCCACCGTCTTAAGAAACGATTGAATTGTCGTTTTCCATGTTGTTAATCCTACTTGACTCCTGACAGCAACTTTCCACTACTGTCGGCAGCATAACTAACCTTCATTCTATATATCAATCAAAATTAATTACGGGGCCAAGCTTAATTAATTATTATAATATTGAAATATCTGCTTATGTATGCATGCAATGAATCTCTTTCACTGAACACCATTTTGCGTTATGCAATGGATATATATAACATGCAGGTCCCTCTCAATCTGAAAGCAGGGTTGTTACAGTAATGGGGAGCTCTTGAATTCGATCAATGCATGAGGTTCACTCACTCACCAATGGGGATTCCGGGGGTGCTGGGGACAGTTGGGGCCATCACCTTCAATTGGAATGAGAAGGGAGCAAATTGAAGATCAACCGCAAAGTTTACAATTGAAGCTTGCAAGTTATAGGCTAGAAACAAGATTTTATCGAGGCTGTCTTCAACCAGCAGAGAATCTCTCTTAATAACATAACATCAGTAACAATATATGTAAGATGACATCGTTAATTTACATAATTTGTATATTGACATGATTTTCTAAGTACGTTGTTGAAGTATATTCTCAATTTGATTTTTAGTAAATAATTTAACTGGTGGTATATATGTAATACATATTACGAGTGTAAAAAGTTTTACACTAATATTTATTAATATTTTAATGCATCATTAATTGTTTATATTAATTACTGAGAAAAATAAGATAATTAATAATATCTCAAAATATTATCCCTTCCACTTTTTTATCTGTAACATTTTTTAAAAAATAACGTCTATTTATCTATCATTTAAAAAGTTTTAAATAACATTAAATATTTTTTTTCTCAAATTATGTTTTTAAGTATTTTTTGTATGAGGATAGTTGTCTCCGCAAGTTTTTAACTTTTCTTAATATAAAATATAATATACATATATAATTATAAATTATCTTCATAATTTGAAATACAATAAAAAATAAATATATAATATAAATACTATCTCCACAAATTTATATATAAATATCGTTCTCACACCTTAAAATTTCTAAATTTATCATTATCCATTGATTAGAAGACTTCCCTTATTTTAATAAGACAAATAAAGTAATTTTTAACTTATTTGACTAAAAAGATTATATATTTAATTAGAATATTCTGACGATGTAATTTTATGTTACATTATAATTCAATCACACACACACACACACACATATATTAAGTTTATTAGTTTTTATAATAATTATTTTAAAAATTATGATTAAAATAATTTATGATTAATTAATAATGTAAAACTCTTTATATTGGCGGTGTATAAAAATTAAACTTATAGTTAAGTTCACCAAAATAGAAATATTTGTTAAAGAGTTTTATACTGTTAATTAATCATAAATTATTTTAAGACCAAATGTATTTTTCATGGCAAGAAATCATACTCGAATCAAATAAAACTATTATGAACAACAAAACTTTTCTTCTAAACATTTAACACAACTGTACACTCAAAAATTGAAGATCATCTATTAAGTTAGAACAATCTCACACATCCACATGTTTCATGGTATTCCATATATACAACATTGAACGTACAACCTTTTATCTTACTTTTTTTCCTCATCCTCACTAACTCATTAAAACTTCTCCTTTACCATTTTAATATTCAAAGAGTAAATTACACGAACCTTCCTGAGTTTTGCCTATATTACACTTGACACCCCTGTCTTTTTGAACCATACAAAAAGCCCCTAATCGTTGATTGTTTATTTCAGTTACCCCCTTGGATGTTTTAGACGTCAGTGACGTTAATTTTGGACCATCACGTGAGCACCACATGGTTTTTAATGATTTTTCTTTGTCTTAAATGCCCTTATTTGTTTCCTTTTAAGTTACGTTTATGCTCCACATTAAAAAAACTGCTCATCCTCGTCCCTTTGCTCTGAGTCAGTAATGTCCACTAGTGAAAGAAATCAGGTTGGTTTTTCATGTTCGTTTTCGGATCTATTGACACATTGAAGCTTCCTCGAGTGTGTGCATTTAGTTTGTTATTTCTTCTTCTATTTTTTCTTGGTTCTCCCCATTCTTTTTTTTTGTTTTTGTGTTTTCTTTCTTGGAGGTGGTGGTGGTTTGGTTTTAATGTTTGACAAATGTTATTGTCATTGGGGCTGTCTTTTGCATTTAGTGGGGTTCTCCTTAATTTGATATGAACATTGTGTGTTTTTTATGTTGCTTTTAAGGTGTTCGCTGAAATGTCTGAATCAAGGAGTTCTTCTTCTTTAAACGTCATTGGCAGTGGAGTAGAATAAATTCAAGATGGAGGTTAAGGAGATGAAGCACGAAATTAGCAATTTGAAGACAAATTTGAAAGTGGTTCAATCACATTATGAATGGTTGAAACAAAGCTTTGTAACCATTGTAATTGTTGTGGGTATTTTAAGTGTTGCAACTTTACTTAAGTGAGGGGTTTAGTTAAAGCTAGTAGTTGTAAGTGTTGGGTTTAGAGTTAAAGTTAGTTAAAAGTTTGTAGTTGTAAGTGTTTGGTTTAGAGTTAAAGTTGGAAGTAAGTGTTGGGTTTAGAGTTAGTATGTACATGAGCAGTAATCTAAGACCTTATATGTAATGCAAGCTTAAATGAATGGTTGTACTATTCTTGGAACTATGATGCTTATGTTTTTCAAGTTTATTTGTTCAGTATACAACTAATGTAGTAAGTTTGGAAATATAAAAGTAACCCATCTTAATTTTTTTCTAAATTCTATTCTAAATTTTATTAATCATTTTATTCTAATTTTTTTTCTTTCTAAATTTTATTCTAAATTTTTTCTTTCTATTCTTGGCATGATCATAGCATGCCCACAACATGCGTGTTCACCTGCTGCATAAGCTAGCCAGTTGCCACTCTTTAATTGACACTTCTTTTTATCACAATAAGCCATTCACATTGAGCACTTAAATATTCTCATTTGATCACCAACAGTGGTGGGGGAATATCATGGCACCTAGAAGAATTTAAGCATAATTGCATCAAGCCAAAACTCTATGACTACTTCTAGTATATAATTGAAAGCAAATAAAATTTATATATTTTTTTTAAAAGATCAAAGCATTATATTATTAAAAAAAAAACCACTTAAGCACATGCCCATAAAAAAGCTTCCCTGATGCTAAAAAACTTCAACTTACAACCTAATCTACTCGACCCCGCCACGTGCCAAAAACATTCAAGCTTTTCCTTACTAAGGAGCATAAAACCAACTTGTAGTCATATCAAAATTCAGAACCACACATCTACTGCCACACACACACATATTCCAACCTGCAGTATTTGCCAAAAACACTAGCAATCGTAATCAATATCATTTCAGAATTACTAGATTCTGATATTACCATACCCAAAGTAATATAAAATTGATGCATAAATTTAAACCAGTTGGAATCAAATAAAGTAGCTGAATGAGAACCAGCTGCTGGTAGCATAATTAAGGTTGATAATATTTGTCTTTACATCAACCATAATAACATAATGTGCAGTATTCCCAAAAAATAACAAAACCTGCACAAGTATTCCCATACCAAGTATTTCTATACTAAGGCATAGTCACAAAAAAAAAGGCCCCAATGCCAATATGTACCAATAAGATGTATGTCAATATAAACCCAAAAAATATTGTAAGATGTTTTTAAAAAAACCATCCCTAATCCATCAACAGTTTGACTACTTCCTAATCTTATTTCTAGCCTTTGGCTTTGGCTTTTTCTTTTTAGGTCTAGCTGCATCGGCTGTATTGTTGGCTTGACTGTTGAAGTTCCTACTATGTCAGGTTCTTCATCCACAATAGCATCCACAGTTGGCTTATGGGTAGGAGGCACAGTATTAACAGTAGGAACACAAACAATTGCAAGATTAGCATCAACAGGATCGGGGCCTAGGTACGGAACATCTTCATCAGCCATGGTGTTCACACTGGTCCACCAACACAAAGGGAACACCAATATTCAAATCACTGGTCCACAACCAAAAGGAAATTATAAAAAAAAACAAGTGGTCCCCCCACTATTAACCAACGTAAATAAAATAAACCCTAACCCCAACCATTAAAAAATAAAACAAATCTTTTAGGAAAACCCCAACCCTTTGAATGCTGAAAGAGGGTTCGTAGAATGAACTTGTTACCAAAACCCAACAGACTTTGAAACCCAAACCACTTCGTACGCGTTCTCTTCCAATCGAGCAAAATTCTGCAACCTTGCCTTGTGAATCACCCAATCGAACAACCACTTGCAATCGCGCAACAACACAACCCAAGAGACTACTCTTAATCGCTCAAGAAATGTGCTCTCACAAAAACCCCTAATTTCGCCATTCTCGAACAAACCCTACACCTTCTAATTCAGAAACGTAAGAGAAGCTTAAACCTTTTCTAACTCAGAAGGGCTAAATCGTCTTTACATTTCTATTATATTTTATTTTTATTTTTATTTTATTCACTTAACTTACAAAAAGTTGATGGTGTTAAATTAGGAGGTTAAAAGTAATGTTCAAAAAGGCAGGGGTGTCGAGTGTAATATAAGTAAAACTCAGGAGAATCCGTGTAATTTACTCATATTCAAAACCCTTACATTCTCTTTCACTTGCATTCTCATCAAATATCATTTTTTATAGGTTTAATTACTTTTTTTATCTTCTAATTTATTTTTTAGATTTAATTTGATCCTTTAATTATTTAAAAATTCAATTAGGTGCTATAATTTTTAAAAATTATTCAATTAAGCCCTTTACTTTTAAAAGGTTCAATTAGGTCCCTTATTTTTTTAAAATGGTTTCAATTTGGTCCCATTTAAAACTAATTTTAGTCTTATTTTTTAAAATTTTCGAAGCAAATGGAAGATAAATGAGACGAAATTGAACCTATTTAAAAAAATAAAAGACTTAATTGAATCTTTTGAAAGAAAATGACCTAATTGAATTATTTTTAAAAGGCTTAATTACAAATTTTACCATCCAAGTTTTTAATTTTTGCACATTTTACCACCGTTGATGTGTCACAAAAATAAAAGTTAAAAAAACTACAAAACGACGACATGTCGCCATTTTGTTATGAATGTGATGGTAAAATGTGTAAAAATTGAAAATTAAGTGGTAGAATTTGCAAAATGATGAAAGTTGGATGATAAAATTCACCAAAAAAACTTGGATGATAAAATTTGCAAAAAAAAACTTGGGTGGTAAAATTCACAAAATAATGAAAGTTGGATTGTAAAATCTGCAATTAAAAAATACATGACCTAATTGAACCTTTAAATAAAAAGAGAACCAAATTGAACATGAAAAATAAATTAGGAGACAAAAAAGTAATTAAACCTTTTTTATAATATAAAATCATCAAAATTATAAAATAAATTATTTTATGTAAATTTCATTTCATTTAATAGAAATATTTTAAAAAAAGAATAACATTAATTTTTATGATGATAAATTTCTTAAAATAAATTAAAATATAATCAAATTATTTAAAATTCATATAATTATATTTGAAGTTATGACCACACATATATCATTTTATATCATTTTACACTTATCAACTAATTCAACAATTAATTTTAAAATAGTATTTGTGGATACCTATATGCCCATCAACACCTAGAGAGCAAGAAACAAGAGAAAAATAATAGATATAATAAACAATATAATATAATAAGAGGTAGAAAAAGATTAAGAAATGTCAAATAAATATTTATAATAATGAAATGTTCATGTATTATTATTTTTTATATAAAAATGTTCATATATCATTACTTTAAAGTTTATCAAACACTTTTAATTGAATTAACTTGTTAACTTTCAAGTTTCGACTAACTTATCCCAAAACTTTTATTTTAAACACCTCATTCTACACCCAATCGACACCATGTCCATTTTTTTTTTCCTCATCACATCATCCATGTATCTATTCCTTTCTATTTTCTTATCTTACTCCCTAAAGGGTTTTTTCACCCTCCAATAATGGGTGTCCAAGAAGGAAAAATAAAATATTACAACAGATAATTAGTACATTATAAATAATTAATATTTAATAGAAATGAAATTGAATACACACTAAAGATGTAGTCAGTCATCATTCTTGCGGTACACCATCAACTTCGCCACTTCTGTCAGTGACTTCCTGGGCGTCCGGGAGATCTTTAATCGCCTGCAAAAGAATAAACCAATTCCTTGAATCAAGTATCAATAAAATGGAAGAGAAGACTGAGGACGTTAATAGTTTGAAATCAAGATAAGGCTAACAATTATCGAATGGTGTTGGTATTTACTATTTAGTCAAATACGAAAAGAAAATAAGAGCTAAAACTTTAAAATTAATTAATGCACCTTAATATTTGAAGCTTTTAAAAAATTGACATATATAAGTTGATTTTATATTATGAGAGAAGCTTAACTTATTTTATCTTCTTATTTTTTCTCTTATACTTGTTGAAAAGGTTTTCCAAAATAAGACCTATTTACCTGGTAAAGATACCAAGAAGCAAAAGCATCTGTTGCAGCATATTCTAGTTGCTCCTTTGACAAAACAGGAGTCTCCCAATTTCCCAGTCTTATTTTTTGGGGCTTTTTAAGCTGCAAACATAACAAGCTTGGTAAATATCCTATCAAGATAGTTCTTCACCTTTTATTAAGAAGGCGGTTGAAACATCTCCCTGCCCCCTTCACATTTTCCCCCTCTCTCCAGGGACAAAGGGAAAAAAAAAGAAAAGAAAAGGTCATTAAAAAAGGGTAATGATCAAGTAGTCATAGAAAATTACATATTGGTTATCTCTATTTTGTGCGAGTGTAAGAATACAGATGATCTAGTGAGGATAAAATGAACGATAGGAAAAAAAAAACAGTTTATTACTTAAGGCACCCACTTTTGTCATTTTCTATTTCCGACATGTCTATAAATTCTGTTGGTCTAACAAGACCTTTCTCCCTTTGAACAACTTACAACAGTACAACTAACTCCTATTGAAAAGGAAAAGAATGAAGGGTTTATTCAGAGTTGATTTATGGCTTAAGTGCAGTAATGTACAAGTTAAATTTTTCGTTATTTTTTTCTTGAAAAAAAAATCTTATTTAACTACTAATAGTCAGTAATTAAAGCTATTTATGGCAAAAAATATAAATATAACATTTGTGATTAGATATACTGATACTAATTTAGGAATGCAACAAAAATATTAGTTAGAATATGTGAAATTGAATAATGCATTGATTTAGTGAGAGAAGAGGACGAGCCATTTTCCTTTTGGTTAATTCAACACACCCAACGAAGCTCCATTTTTCAGAGTCTACCATATGGAAATTTGAGAAAGGGTTATCAGGTCTGGCACATTCAACTGGCAAGTTTTCCAGTTAACCGGTCAGTTGGAAGGGCACTGGATTTTTTTTTGTGCCATCAGGTGTCAGAAGAAGACTGGACCAGTTGAATCACCGTGTCCATGTCTGGTCTGGTTTTAAGACAACTGGATTCAAAACATACCTGTTTTGATAAAAGTTTTTCAGTCAAAGATGCAAGACCCCACTTCTGATCTCCACCAAGCTTTTGATTAGCATGAAAAGAAAGATCCATCACACCTTTAACAGATATGTTATAATCTCTAAAAACCTTCACAGCATCACAATCAATCCCTGCTCCAACCTTGTGCACATCAAACTTTGGATTAATACTAATGATAATTGATTAGCTCACAGACACAAAAGAAAAAACAAGAAAATAAAATTCAGCTTAACAGAAATAAAAACCTTCAAGACTGTGGGATCTTCAAGCACAAGCTGTAAATTTCGAGGGATTCCAGAATGAATTAGATGTAGAACATGACAATGACTAGTGTCACCACATATCTGCATCACTGCTACCTTTCCTGGTGGAACACCTATAAAAGTTTTATACAATAACGATTCAGTAATTGAAGTTTTTATTTTCTTTTTAAGAATTAATGTTTTATAGGGGCAAAAGGGAAGGCTCTTCTGCTGCAGAAAAGTAGGCAATTCCTCTCTCAGCATAGGTGAACAAAGCATTTACAGAAAAGATAATCCATAAACTATGAGGAGTAAGGAGCCAAACAATTAGCTGGACTTAGAATTTTAATTCCCCCAAATACTCAAATCATGTCTTTACCTTCATCCACATTCCAATTTGCAACAGAAAATAAAGAGGCTCTGCCTCCCAGGAATTTTGAAATTCCTCGTCAAGCCAGTCCACCAAAATTCTAGAAATTTGAGCAAGGATCTAATTCTAGACTTGAAACATTCTATTCTATATAATATAAAAATATAATTCAAAAACCCAAGAGCTTCTATAAGTTAGTTTATAAATAAGCTAATTTTAACTTAGTTTATGAAAAAAGGTCATTTCATGTTTTTCTTCTTATTTTCTTCTCATAGAAGTGCTTCTGGATAAGCTTAGCCAAACAGGTCCATAATTTCTTGCTTACATAACCAATAAAAACATCTTGATATCAGAAAGAAAATACTCAACATACTCACTTTCTCTTCCATCTCATTTCCACCCCCATTTTCTTGCTATCTCTCTCTTCCTACCTTTTCTTCTTCTTATCTCTCTTTCCTTTCCACCCCAATCCGCCTCAAAATGGGGTGGACGTGTATCATTACTCTATCAAATAGATATGAATATTATTACCTAAATGCAGCAATTGTAATAGACCCAATACAATCAGGCTATTGAAAAAGAAGGAGAAGAAGTTGAAGCAACCTTTTCTGAAGGTGGGTTTCCACTCAATGTCGAATCCAATTGCAATTTGCATCATCTGTCTCTTTTTTTCTTCCAGAAATTGTAAGAGCTTTGTTGCAGCTTTCTCTACAGCATCAGAAGTCCTGCTATACAAAATTTGACCACTAAACTTCATTACAGGCAATCTCATTCTTGAATAGCCTGTGCAAGATGAAAAATAATACTTGATTAGAGGAAATGTACATTGTATCGCATAGAAAATAGCAGAATTGAGTGATTATTAGTGTAGGTGGCAAGGCAAATTGATTGAGGAAAAAGGACCTGGATGAGGCGATAAAGAAGAAGCATTTGGGGGTTGAAGAGCGATAAGCGATGTGGGCAAGCGGCGGCGGCGGCGGGGAGTGTGATCGTTGAATGAAGGTCGTTTTTTGTTATTGTTGGGGTTGGAAAGAGAGGCTTCGATGGCTTCCAAGTCTTCCTCCGTCAAAGGCTCACAATCGCAGACGAATGAGGCAAGTCGCGTGAAACCCTCCTCCTCCTCCGCCTTCTCCATCTCAGACAACTTCATCAGACATCATATCAGAGAACAGATATGGATTGGAGGGAAACAAACAGCCATTTATTTGGATTGGATTTGGGTAGTCATAACTGCTGGGCCTTAAATTTCTTACTTTTGCAATTTTATTATTTCTAATTGTATATATCTCTTGATTTTTTTTTTTATCAATTTTTATTGAGAAATGTTAACTCCGACATTCTCTTGCCAACATTCTATTTGTGATTGTTGAAATTTGTTTAAAATAACTAATATTGGTGGATCTTATTTCTAGATTAGGAGAGAAAATGTGCGAGATCATTTTAATAAACAAGAATGCGATACTTGTGAATGCCACATTGTAGTAGTTGTTTTGTAATCTCAACACTTATATTGGTTAAGCATGTGGTGCAAATGCCCTTGCATTTTTATATAAGCATATAGGTATAGTCAATGCACATAAACGGGAGGCTACATGACCCTTTTCCATGTTCAAAAGCTCAATATTGTTTGTAATTGATGAATTTTGTGTAGAATATTGAAGTTGATTAAAAAAACTAAACGTTGTTACAAACATGCATGCATCTTCAAGGAGTATTATATTGTGGCCTTTGTGAAAGCTAGTAGTCATTGGAGAGTGAGAGTTGGTTGCTTTGGGAGAGCTAAAGGGTGTTTTTGAAAGAAAAAAAATACAAAAAAGGCGGAGGGAGGGGAGTAGTCTTAGCAATTTGAAGGTGTATTTAGCAATTGGCATGGAATTACCTAAACAGCCCCCTTTGCTTTGAAGTGGGGAGGGGATGACCAGAAGAACAGCTGAGTGAGGCTGAGAGTTAAGATGAGTACCGTTGATAAAATGTTGATAAAGGGCATCCGGAGTTTCGACCCGGAGAACAAGAATGTGATAACGTTCTTCAAGCCCTTAACCCTAATCGTTGGCCCCAACGGTGCTGGGAAGACGACGATCATAGAGTGCTTGAAGCTTTCGTGCACGGGGGAGTTGCCACCTAACGCGAGGTCTGGGCACAGCTTCATCCACGACCCAAAGGTTGCAGGGGAAACCGAAACCAAGGGACAGATTAAGCTCCGATTCAAAACGGCGGCGGGTAAAGACGTGGTGTGCGTAAGGTCCTTTCAGCTCACACAGAAGGCCTCCAAGATGGAATACAAGGCAATCGAGAGTGTCCTTCAAACTATTAATCCTCACACAGGTGACAAAGTTTGCCTCAGCTATCGATGTGCTGACATGGATCGAGAGATTCCTGCCCTCATGGGTGTTTCCAAGGCCATTCTCGAAAATGTTATATTCGTTCATCAAGATGAAGCCAACTGGCCACTCCAGGATCCTTCCACCTTAAAGAAGAAGTTCGACGATATCTTTTCAGCAACCAGGTACCTACCTATTTATTTATTTATTTATTTATTTATCACCTGAACTCAACCAATCGTATACAACATGCTTCCTCCTCACTGAGTAGATACACCAAGGCTCTCGAAGTTATAAAAAAACTGCACAAGGACCAGGCTCAAGAGATTAAGACTTACAAGCTCAAACTGGAAAATCTTCAGACTCTCAAAGATGCTGCTTACAAGCTCCGGGAAAGCATTGCACAGGATCAAGAGAAAACAGAGTCTGTAAAATCTCAACTACAACAGTTGGATGGGAGCATTAAAGATTTGGATGATCAAATTCATCACGCCGAGAACACATTGAAAGATTTGCGCAAGCTGCAAGAGCAGATATCAACTACAACTGCTCAACGAAGCACCCTGTTTAAGGAACAACAGAAACAATATGCAGCTCTCACTGAGGAGATTGAAGGTCTGTAAGTGTTGAACATGGTATACGTTTTGCCATCATTCAGCCTGTTTTAAATTCTTTATCTCTTTCTATATTGTTATAGTTGCAATCCTAATGGATTTACACAGATATGCCCCGTAAGTTTCTAATGCTTTTTTATTTTATTATATTAGACACTGATGAAGAGTTGATGGAATGGAAGACCAAGTTTGAAGAAAGGATTGCAAGTTTAGAAACAAAAATAAGCAGGTTGGAAAGAGAAACGGAGGACATTGACTCTAAAAGTTCTATCCTTAAGCAGACCATTGATGAATCCATCCACGAGATTGCCAAGCTACAAGCTGAAGCAGAAGTAAATGAATTGATACACAAGCTGCCAATACTGACATTTAGTTTTGCAGAACATTGTTGTAATTTTGTCTCTAATTTGAACTGCAGGCTCACATGTCATTGAAGAACGAACGTGATTCCTCCATTCACAATCTTTTTGCTACATATAATTTAGGATCTCTTCCAAAGTCACCTTTCAGTGCTGAGGTTGCTTTAAACCTCACTAATCGTGTAAAGTCGAGGTTGGCAGATCTTGAGAAGGATCTGGATGATAAAAAGGTGATTTTTCTGTTCCCTCTTTCTGGTTTATGTGTGTGTATGTTCACTTTTAGGTGCCTGTGATAGGAGACAAATTGAGAAGTGGCAGAATTTTCAAGGATGATTTCTCTCTGTTACTTAATATTTGGAATAAAGGATCTTCTTGTCTTCTCTGTGGTATTCAATTGGCAGTATTGTAGAGGGTTTCTTTTCTGGATATATTGAGAGATTGGCATGCTTTGCTCACTTGATGTGTATTTTTTTATATAGGTTTTTCCTTTAGCAAGGATATTGTTTCTATGCTCCTGTACTTCTTTCTTTCTTCCATCCACTCTGTAGTAAATTTGTTTTCTTATTTAAAGAATGTGCTTGTCTAAATTTATCAAATTTTTAAATTATTTTCACCATATCAAAAATAAGAAAACAACTTGATTATTGACTGTTTTTTTGCTTCTTTTGTGCAGAAAGCAAATGACAATGAAATTAAGATGGCATTTGATTGCTACATGAATGCAAATGACCGTTTGAAACATACTGAGGCTAAAATAAAGGCTATGATAGGGAGCAAGGTTTGGTGTTTCATTTCAATGCATACATTTCTTGTCTAATGTCTTTATCTTGTACAATGTCAATACCTTGTTATGTATGCAGAGTGGCATTTTGAAGCGCATTGAAGAGAAGAAAAATGAGCTTGATTCACTTGAACTTCAAATATCTAATGAAAACTTCTCTCAATTAGATGAAAGAGAAAGAAATTTGGTAAGGGAAGCCTGCTCTTTGGTGCTGTTTTGTAATTTATAACCTTTATTTTAGACATCTGGCAAATATGAATAGCATAATTTTGAGTAATGCTTGCAGAAAAATGAGGTTGAGAGGAAGGCAAGCCAACTCGCTGAAAGACAATTTGAACCAAATAAATGTCAAGTGGAAAAGGAGATATATAGTTTAGATCAAAAGATTAACGCTGTCAATCGAGAAAAGGATGTCATGGTTTCTGATTCAGAGGACAGAGTTAAGCTATCTCTTAAGAAGGCAGAGTTGGAAAATCAGAAGAAGAAACATAAAAAGATGTAGATCCATTTTCTTTTTATCTCCTTTGCTTTTGGCTTTTCGTTTTCAGAATTAATATATTTAGAAGTTCGTGATCATCTGTTTATTCTTCTTTACAGAATTGATGACCAAAAGGACAGAATAAGAAAGGTGCTGAAAGGGAGGGTTCCTCTCGATAAGGATGTGAAGAAGGAAATTACACAAGCATTAAGGTTTAGGAAATCTTTTCTTTCATCTAATTGTTTACATCTAACCTGTAGTTGTAGTCCTATCTCTTGAATTTGGGCTGAACCTAACTCAATCCCAAAAGCTAAATCATAAGGTAAGGATTGTCCAAACCTTATAAGCTCTAGGTTGGCCATATCTATAGTCGATGTGAGATCTCAGTACACACTCCTCATGCCCAAAATTGAACATGTATGTGGAGATTATAGGACTGATTTTTTTTTTTTTTTTTTTATATTGCACCAAGAATGCCACTGTGTTATGTTGATTGCACTGCAAACTTTGTGGAACCAAGTTCATTTTTTGACAGTTGAGGATGGGCCAATTATCAGATTTATAATATTGTTGAAATGACAACTGTGAGTGAAAAAGTCCCACATTGGGTAAAAGTGAAAAGTAGACCACAAATTACCTGGTATTTATGTTTTTTGTGGTGCAGGGCTGTTGGAGCTGAATTTGATGACCTGAATGCAAAGTACCGTGAAGCTGAGAAGGAAGTCAATATGTTGCAGGTGAAAATACAAGAAGTTAATAGTAACCTATCCAAACACCACAAGGATTTGGAATGTAAGTGCTGTCTATCATTCAAAGAAGTTGTGTATAAATATTGTAGTTTTTGAGTGAAATCAATGTTTGGAGTTATGCATCTGTAATGTAAGTGCTGTCTATCATTCAAAGAAGTTGAGTATAAATATTGTAGTTTATGAGTGAAATCAATATTTTGAGTTCTGCATCTGTAATGTTGCAAATTGCAATGGTTCACAGGTAACGTACTTGTCTACTTGACACATCAACAGATTTCTTTTTTTTTAAATATTACACCCCCCCCCCCCCCCCCCCCCCTCTCTTTTTTTAATTAAGTCCGTATGCCAAAAGTTTTCAATTTAGTCCTTATATGTACAATCATTTTTAATTTGCTCAATTTTGATAATATAGCTGATGATTCCCAATTGATATTTTTATATCTTTATGCTGCTTCTCCTTTGCCCAATAGTCTAGTGTGCTTTCTTTCTTCCACCATGCTGAATTACTGAACACACAGTTTTGCACCATTTATAAATAATTTTCTTGCAGCAAGAAAGAGATTTATTGAATCCAAGCTTCAGTCTTTGGATCAGCAATGTTCTGGAATTGATTCTTATCTCAAAGTTTTAGAGTCTGCCAAGGAGAAAAGAGATGTCCAAAGAAGGTCAATTTGTGCCAGACCACATTCATGACGTCATCTTTGTGACCATATCAAAGTGTTGTTTGTGTTGTCACTATGTGCTGGTCTCATATGTACTAATACTTTGTCTGGTGATTGCTTGCAGCAAATATAATATTGCTGATGGTATGCGGCAAATGTTTGATCCTTTTGAAAGGGTTGCAAGAGCTAATCATGTTTGCCCTTGCTGTGAGCGCCCTTTCTCTTCAGAAGAAGAAGACAGTTTTGTCAAGAAGGTTGGTACATTTCACATCCTATTATAATATACTGATATTATCTATTGGCTTTGAGCAAGCACTTTATATTGTTTTGAATTGGCTATTTTTTTGTTTTTTTTAATGACAGCAAAGAGTGAAGGCTACCAGTTCAGCTGAACATATGAAAGTTCTTGCTGTAGAGTCCTCAAATGCAGAGTCTCATTATCAGCAGCTGGACAAGCTTCGTATGCTTTATGAAGAATATGTTAAACTTGGCAAGGAGACAATCCCTAATGCCGAAAAGCAATTTCAGCAACTTAAAGAAGAGATGGATGACAAATCTCAGGCTCTTGATGATGTAATTATCATAATTTCTTTCAAGTAGACAGTTGAATCCCTACATACTCGTTACTTCCTTTCTTAAATGTTTGCTTTGTGGATGATGATTATTATTTTTTATCAATTGTTTAGTATTATCTGTTTCCCCCCTTTTACTTGGCATTAAATTGTTTTAGATTATACAACTGCTGCAATTGTCAGGTTTTAGGTGTTTTAGCACAAGTAAAGACTGACAAGGATTTGGTTGAGACATTGGTGCAACCTGTTGAAAATGCTGACCGGCTTTTCCAAGAAATTCAAGCCTTGCTAAAGCAAGTTGAGGATTTAGAATATAAGCTTGATTTTCGAGCACAGGGAGTGAGGACTCTGGAAGAGATTCAATTGGAGCTTAACACATTGCAGAGCACAAAGTAAATAGCTTCAGTTAATTTCTACTATTTACTAACGTGGACAATTTTACAATCTAGATCTATTAAGATAATTGAATTCTATCATCTCGGCATCATCTATTCCCCCAAGTGCACTTATTTACTATGAGTTTTTGCTTTGTTTCTTATTCTTATCATTATTTCCATGCATATCTTGGTTACAAGGGACAATTTGCAATCTGAATTGGATCGGTTGAGGGATGAACAGAGGCATATGGAGAATGATCTATCAAATATTCAAATACGGTGGCACACTGTAAGGGAGGAGAAAACGAAGGCAACTAACATATTGGAAGGTGTTAAAAAATTAGAAGAAGAATTGGAACGTTTAAATGAAGAAAAGACCCAAGTTGACCTTGATGAGAAGGTGTCTAATTATCTGATACATTGATGGATACTTAATTTTAAGTTATAGGCATGTATAATTGCTTTTGTACCCCTTTCCGTGTATATGAGAGTACCTTACCTTATACGCACATTTTCAAAAGAAAATTTATTAAAATGATTTATGGTCTCAACACAGAACATGCAATTGTCAGTTATTGTTTATTTCTTTTTGAACTATTTTTGGTGCATTGTATATAGTTTATCTTCCGATTCAATGTGTTGTATTTGTGTCTATATAGAGTGAAGAAATTAAACAGCTCCTCCCCCCCACCCACCCACCCACCCACTAAAGGAATTGCCTATTTTTCAAAATTCTCAAGCTTACTGATTGATACATACACTTGTTTTTAGTTCATTTTCAGACTCAACATGTTCTGTTTGTGTTTATTTACAAAAATAAAAAATAAAAAAATTCAGACACCCTTTACTTCAATCAAAATTACCAAATTTATTAATTGATTACTTTGTAGCTACTATTTTAAAAAATGCTCAAGTTTTTTTTGTCTCTCTTTACCATGTCAAAATGCATAGTATTACCCAAAATTTGTGTATTTGCAGCATTTGGCGGATGGTCTTGGACCTTTATCCAAGGAAACAGATAAATTACTTGCTAACCATGATGAACTGAAAATTAGACTCGAGCGTGAGTATGAGGACCTGGCTGAACAAAAGAGAAGTTATCAACAAGAAGCTCAAGCACTTTTTAAAATGAATTCTAAGATCAAAGTGTAAGCTTATCTGCTTGAAAACTGTTAGCTTTTAAGTCTCCGAATTTCTTTAACATATGTTTTGTTTGATCAGGTATTCTGATTTAAAGAAAGGAGACAGGTTGAAGGAACTGCAGGAAAAGAAATCTCTATCAGAATCTCAACTTCAAAGTTGTGATACCAGGAAGCAGGAAATTTTAGCTGAACTAAACAAAAGTAAAGATTTGATGCGAGGTCAAGATCAATTAAAAAGAAATATTGAGGACAACTTAAATTACAGGAAAACAAAGGCTGAAGTAGATGAGCTAGCACATGAAATTGAAACACTAGAAGAAAATATATTGAAGGCTGGTAGGATTTCCACAGTTGAAACTGAACTCCAGAAACTGTCACAGGAGAGGGAGAGACTTCTTTCAGAGGTATTTTCAAATCCTGAATCATACATCTATGCTTGCAATCTTAATTAGTTCAGCCAATTACCATTTCTATGTTCACATCTTCGATAGTTATATACTATTCCTTCTAGTGTAGAACTGACACACCTTATTTCTCTCTTTTTGGTTATATACCCGTACCTTGGTGATAGTTAAACAGGTGCCATGGAACAATGTCTGTTTACCAAAGCAATATTTCCAAAAATAAGGTTGATCTTAAGCAGGCTCAATACAAGGACATAGATAAGCGATACTTCGACCAGCTTATCCAGCTTAAGGTGTAATCGCCTGTGATACCAATACCATAGGTGTATGCTTTCTTCTTTAATTCTGTTTTATATTGTTGACAATTCAAACTTTTCTTTGCAGACAACTGAAATGGCCAACAAGGATCTGGACAGATACTACAATGCACTTGATAAGTGAGTTTCTTAAAATTCAGTAATGTTCAACATTACATCAAGTTTGTATTCTGTCATCTGCTAGTCATGGCTTTGCAATGCATATTGCATAACCAATTCAATAAGATCACTTCTTTTGACCTCATAAGGCCATTTCTCTCTTGTGACATGTAACCGCCTCATTTTGCATTGCAAGGTGCTGAGGTCACTTGGCAGCTTTGGTATAAGCTGTTTGGGTAATGCTGGATATTTTTGTTATTTGCTATAATTATATTACGTTTTGCATTGCATTTACATGCTCAAGTGTGTGTTATATGTGTTGGGAATGCAAATGCACATGCATTATTCTTCCCGACTTGGAAAAAAGAAGACTGGGTTACACTTTAGGTCCCTTAAGCATTAATATTTGAAATTTAATCCCGTTAAATATTTAGCTTTAATTAATTAAGACAATGCAGAACCCCATAGTTTTTGAATTGGATATGCAATCAAGTCTCCTTCTCTGATTGGCATTAACATGGCACCCTTTGCTTATGTGGCATTATGACATGCCATTTTGACCTTAGTAAAGTCAAAAGGCCACATTAGCAAAAGCAATATGAAGTCTGTATCTGGTTGATTGGGGGCTTAACTGCATCAACTGGAAAACTATCAGAATAACGTTGTTGCAATTGAACAAGGGGGAGCCAACAACGTCAAACTACAATAAACCAAGGAGAATAAAAAATATAACTAGGTCAAGGCAGAGAAATGCATGTCTTTCAAGAAATTCATAGAATTGGTTTCCTCCTTTTTTTTTGTGTTTAGTTTTTGTTAATTATCACGCCTGAAATACAATTACAAATTATGAAATGAAAGCATATTAAACTGTCTATTCCTAGTTTCCAAGCATTAATCAATAAGGTTACACTTATTAACAAAATTAGATTCTTATGTATTAAATTACTGATCATAATCTGCATTTATTTTTGTTCCTTTGTGACTCTATGATTCATCTTTCAGAGCACTGATGCGCTTCCACACAATGAAAATGGAAGAAATCAACAAAATTATAAGGGAATTGTGGCAGCAAACTTATAGAGGACAAGATATAGACTACATTAGTATTCATTCAGACTCCGAAGGTGCAGGGACCCGTTCATACAGTTACAAGGTTTGACATATCATATTGAAACACCAATTCCTTCAGAAGCTGTCTAATTTCCTCATAAGATCTTTGAAATATTGTTCTTCTGCATTCCATGCAGGTTCTCATGCAGACTGGTGATGCAGAGTTGGAGATGAGAGGAAGATGTAGTGCAGGTCAGAAGGTATGTTATCACTGAGGGAATTGCTATGTCCAGTATTCCCTTTTTTTAATTAAAAATAATAAACAAATAAGCTTGACTTAATTGTGAGGTTCCAGGTTCTGGCGTCTCTTATCATACGGTTGGCTTTAGCTGAAACGTTTTGTCTCAATAGTGGAATACTTGCACTGGACGAACCTACCACAAATTTGGATGGACCAAATGCTGAAAGTCTAGCTGCAGCTCTCGTAAGGTGTGAATAGATTGCCTAGGTCTGATTAAATTACTAATAATGAATTTAATTATGTATTATGTACTGTTATCTTGCTTAAAATGCAGGATCATGGAGGACAGGAAAGGGCAGGAAAATTTTCAGCTAATTGTAATCACTCATGATGAGCGTTTCGCTCAACTGATAGGTCAGCGCCAGCATGCAGAGAGATATTATCGTGTCACCAAAGATGACCAGTAAGAACGACAATATTACTTGTTTTCATGTATCAATTCTGTTTACACTTTACAGTACTTAACTTGTCCGTCTCACATTTTCAGTCAGCACAGTATAATCGAAAGTCAGGAGATATTTGATTGAAGGACGGATTTTATATTGCTTGTTGGTGTACCGACTGGCGGCGGAATTGTAAAACCAGACACCCCTCAAGTCTGTCGATATAGGATACTGTAGGTGGGGTCGTCCTAGTCCTAGTTCTAGTTAATTAAAAGGTTTAAACACTTGACTGGAATTTGTACATTTTTAGTTATTTTGATAAGCATTTCATTTGTGGCCTGCTGCAGTTTCAATGTAAGATCTGTTTGTAGAAAGCAACAGTTTTCTGTTTACTGGTGGTAGTAAGTATTATGGTAGATTTATTGCATGGATGATCTCAGTCATTGTGAAAAGATGAGGCCAGTAAATCAGGATTCTGATATGAAAATAAAACAAAATATATTTTTGTCCAGCTTCGAATGATACGCGCATAAGTTATTAAGAAAATATCATGTAAGGCAAACAAAAACAGACAAATGAACTTAAAATTGAATCGAAAAAGCAAGCTAGCCATCCTATGTGACACTCGAAAATAAAAACATTTGTTATATTTAGAGGAGAGGTGCATTGCGCAGGAAGCTAGTCCTTGTACTTCAACTCAGATACAAGGAAGCCGGGCATATCGAAGGAGGCTGCAAACTTCTCAACGTCAGCTTTGAGTTCTTCAATAGCCTTGTTGTTGACTAGGCCCTTGTTGAAATCCTTCAAAAGTTTGCCATGCTCCTTCTGGATCTCCAGTGTGAGAGTGACTGCACGGTGAAGGAACTCTCCGATCTGCTCAAAGTCCTTCTCAACCAATCCCCTAGAAGTCATCGCTGGGGCACCTGTTAACACGATCTCTATGAAATTATTTCTAAAAGAAATAGATGAAAAGAAAAGAAAAGTTGTTACCAATCCGTACTCCTCCAGGAGCCAAGGCACTGCTATCACCAAAAACAGCATTTTTGTTGACAGTAATGTTGCAGAGGTCACAGAGTTTCTCGACCTTATTGCCAGTCAAGCCAAGAGGGCGGAGATCCCACAAGACAAGATGGTTCTCAGTTCCTCCAGTGACAAGACTGTATCCCTTGCTCATCAAGTAATTTCCAAGGGCAACTGAATTGGCCTTAACTTGCTTGGCATATACCTTGAATCCGGGGGTCATGGCCTGTTTGAGTGCCACCGCAAGTGCTCCAATCTGGTGATTGTGAGGACCCCCCTGAAGGGAAGGGAAGACCGCAAAGTTGATCTTATCCTCAAAATCATAAAGTGCATTCTCAGGCTGGCCCTTCTTGGGGGGTTTAGGTCCCTTACGGTAGAAGATCATACCGGCCCTAGGACCCCTCAAGCTCTTGTGGGTGGTTGTAGTGACAATGTCACAGTACTCAAAGGGATTATTAGCTTCCTGAGCAGCAACAAGACCACTAATGTGAGCCATGTCACAGAGCAAGAGGGCACCGCACTTATCAGCAACCTGTCTGAACCTGGCATAGTCCCAGTCCCTAGGGTAGGCACTGCCACCGCAGATGATCAGCTTTGGCCTGAAATCCAAGGCCTTCTCCTCCAGCCTGTCATAGTCGATGAATCCGGTTGAGGAATTCACCTTGTAGGGCAAACTCTCAAAGTATATGGAGGTCGCGGAGATCTTCTTCCCCCCGGAGGTGTAGTAGCCGTGGGTGAGATGCCCACCGGAGGGTAGATCCAGGCCCATGATGCGGTCGTGGGGCTGGAGCACGGCGGTGTAGGCGGCGAAGTTGGCCGGAGAACCCGAGTAGGGCTGGACGTTGACGCCCCATTGGGCAGGGTCGAGGTGGAAGGCCTGGAGGGCTCGGGAACGGCAGAGGTTCTCAATCTGGTCGATGAACTCGTTGCCTCCGTAGTAGCGGTTCCCGGGCATGCCCTCGGAGTACTTGTTGGTGAGGGCGCTACCCAGTGCCTCGATCACCGCAAACGAAGTGAAGTTCTCCGAGGCTATCAGCTCTATTCCCCGACATTGCCGACGCTTCTCCTTCTCAATCAGGTCGTGGATTTCTGGGTCCACACTCACCAACGGCGCGTTACCCCACTCGCTCACCGCTTCCATCCTTTTCCTTTCCCTTTGGCTATGCACTTAACACTCTCCTCTCTGATCTGATCTGCCCTTTAAAGCCACTTCCCCCTTCCCTACCATATATGTTAATGGACCTTTCTACCCCTTTTTCTGCTAAATTGCACCAAAAATTTTCATTTTACTCACCGTTTTTTATTATGACATCATAGACATGTGATAGAGAATTCTCCACGTGTCCAAAGCTTCTTACTACCATAGGGTTGATTTGTTTTCAAAGCATAGAAAGAGTTCATTTCCATTTGAATTTGGAAGTATACACATCAACCTTTACCTGACTGCATGTACTCCAGACTTTGTTTCTTTCTTTCTTTATTCTCACTTCTCTCCACTGTAGTGTAGTTGGTGGCTTATTGTCAATTGGGAGGGTTGGTGAGGGTCGCATGGTCATTTTATTCTCACCAACCCCACTGCTATTCATGCTCACGACTTCCTTCCTCCCATTTGCATTGCTTCACTAGGGAGGGATGACTTGGAATTAAAAACTCTTTTATATTTATTATTTTATTTACGGGATCAAATATGTGTCTAGTCCTCTAAATAAATGTACGTGATTGAATTTACTTTCACTTTTTAAATTCTTTTGTTAATTTTAAAATAAAAATAGATCTTATCAGTGTAAATAGATCATTTTGCTCATTGTTTCATTCCACCTTTTCATTTTTCTCATAGGCCTTTTTTCTTTCGTTCTTTGAAACCAAGACTTCAATATCCTTCCTCAGTTCGTAGTGTCATCTACTTCGTATTTCAAATAAAATCCTACATACACCCTTTTGTTTCTCCTTTCGTCGTTTTGGTTCAAGGAGTAGCATTAAGATTGTGATGTTGTATGACTTAGGCTGTGTTTGGTTTAACATTAGATTGAACGGACACACATTCCAATACACGTTATATGATAAGTAGAAATTTGAAACTTTTGATTCAACGGCCATTTAAAAATTTTTCAACAAAAAACCAAATACACACTTATACTAACGTTTTTATAAGAATGGCTTCATTTTTTCCTATCAATAATAGTTTCATTTTTTCCCCTTGTGAGATGTCACAAGGAATGTATGTGTTTCTATATATGTTCCTTCGAAATTAATAAGTTTTTTTTTCTTATTCTTTTCTTCTTCGTCGTAATCCATCAATATTTTGTTTGTAACGGTGATCCATTTTTTTTTTCACAACAAAGTGGGCTTCATTGTTAGAAGGTATGATATTTGTAGATGAAAAAAAATTGTTTTGGTTAAGTCCTTATAAATCAATCTTTACGCTTATTTTGTTATTTTTTCTTTAAAACTTTAAATTATTTGCTCAATCATAAATTGATCTATTGTAATTTACCCATTTCTAGAATGATTTCAAAGGGGTCATACATTTTTTTTTCCACTCGTTAGATGAAAGATTGAAATTTATAGAAGAAAATAATTTGTTTTTATGTTCATTTTCTTGTTGTTTTTTAATTTGTTGTAATATGAAGAAAAGTTTTTATATTCTTATTTAATAATTAAAAAATTGGAGTGAGTTGTAATCAAATTTTTAAATTTTGACCATGATTAATTTACGGGTGAACTGTCACTTTGGTCTCCGAAAGTGTAATTCACTGTCACTTAAGTCCCTGAAAGTTTGAAAATGTCACTTTAGTCCCTGAAAGTGCAATTTGTCTGTCACTTTAGTCTTTTTGATAAATTTTTTTTTTAAAATTAACGTTCGTGCTTACGTGATATGCTATTTACCTACGTGACATATTATTCATGTAGTTAGATAACGTGTAATGTAGGTACAAACATTAATTTTAAAGAATTTTTTTTATCAAAAGGACTAAAGTGACAAACAAATTGCACTTTCAGGGACTAAAGTGACAGTTTCATACTTTCAAGGACTTAAGTGACAATAAATTACACTTTCAGGTACTAAAAAGGTAATTTATCCTTAATTTACCAGATCACCGACAAGACAAATATTAGTACCCTATAATGATCTGGTCCTATCTTTTTGATAGATCGAAAGTTTGGCAGCTAAGCTCCATGAGTGGGGACCGCATGGCGCATGACATGCTGTCTGTGCCTTTTTAATTTCAACGTTCTTGCTTTACTTTTTGGCTATCCTCCATTTCTGTGCCCCGTTTACATCAACAATATTCACAAAAATAATTTAACTGTATTTTAGTTTTATATTTAAAATTACAAAACTAAAATTACATGTAATTAAGCTTGGATGTTTTTTGATCGAGTTTGCAACACCCACCGACAGAACACAGTCTTCATTGGTTCATTTCATTGTATATTCCAAGCATTTTTTTTTTATTAGTGGGAAAAGAAAAACAGCAACTACAGCCTAGCAAACAAAGTTCCTATTGCAGCGGGTAAGAATGAATCACCACAAGCTGCTGTTGTGTTCTTTGCTCTAGACATGAGTTTCCTTCCCACAGAGTGACTGCAAAAACATAAAAGTTTAAATAACTTCCAATTTAGTTGCGGCTAATTCTAGCATTGCTATTTCATCTTATTATTAAAAATTATTGACGTGTATCTCAATAAAGTAATATTTAGAATAATAAATTGGAAAATACTAAATAATAAGTAAAATATTTATCATATTAAGATATTTTAATGGTTTCTCAAAAATTAATTATTTATATCAATTTTTTTAATTTTTAAAATATTCAAAACTAATTGTTTGATAATATTCATTATCTCATTAAACCTACTTATATAACATACAAATATCCCTTTTTATTTTTTGATAGAATTAATTAAGATCTACGGTTGCAAGTGACTTTGAAAACTTTAAAATTTCAAATAAAATTAATTTAGTATAAAAAAAAACTAAGCTTATATATTAAGTTTATTGAATACAGTATGACGAGTATATTAAGCTTATATATAAAAAAACTAGGGAATATAATATTCTTATATTTGTTATAATTGTTTTTAAAAAAATTATATGAGAAGTTATTTTTAATCTAATTATAATTTCCATTTATACTCTTATTTTAATCATTTTGAATTTTAAAATATTCTTAAAAATATTAAAAGTTAACCAAACATGTTTTTTAAATATATTAAAGAATAGTATTTCTGATTATAATAATTTTAAAAATATAATTTTTGAAAATATAACATTATTAATATTAGGTAAGGTAATGGGGACACTTAACTTGAATCCTTGAAGTAAAATTTTGGATTCAAACTTTATAGATGAGAAAAATGTGGTTAACCCAAGAGACCCCTAAAGGTGATTAGTCTCTAACAAACATTTAAGTGGTATGTGGTATGGGATGTAACTTTGTGGAAAAGAAAATGGTTTGGGGTGTGGGTGTGGGACTGCTGCTTGCTTCGCGGATATTTAATTTGTCAATCAGAGACCCACCAACCGCGGAGTCATGATCGGAGGTTGTTGACTGTTGAGCTTTCAGTTGTGGCTCTCAACAAAACAAAACACCTGCGACAAATATAGTAGGTGAGACAACCACGTAGCATTAAAATACACAAAAATAAGACGTTCTCATAAAGACATATAAACTCTTTCTGTTTGTGTACTAGAGATATTTACCCGATTTATACCATTTTTATAAATAATATCAGGGATATAAAAGATGTATTATTATTATTATTTTTAATTAAAGTACAGTTATATATATACTACGTGTGTGTGTGTAGACATAAACATAATGGACAAAATTAAAAAAATATGAAACACTGCATCAAGGGAAAAAAAAAAGGTAGACAATGAAACACATGCACACACAAGAAAGCAAACGTAATAAGAAGAAGAGATTTATTTATTCCTAAAGCACACAACACAAATAATCTTTGTTAGATACTGGCGGTGGAGGTTTTCTATAGCAGTATAGTTGAAGAAAGGCCTTTACAATCGGGTGTAACGTTCCTATGCAGCTTTGAGCTTTTCCACGCTATTTTTGTTTCTTGGGCAAGCTTTTCTCCCCGTATATTTAGGTGCAAATGTTATTCACGTGATTTGAGGACCGTAAAAGCTTTTGGAAATTAAATTTATTTTCAAAATGAATAAATAATAAATAGTAATATTTTTATTAAAAATAAATAAAAATGTATTATAAAGAAAATTTATTTTAAATAAATGTTATCAATTTTTTGTGAAGATAAAGCAGACATAAACCGATAGTCAGAAACGTTTATGTGAGTTTTTTTAATATGAAAAATACATGTATTTTAGTGAAAAGAAAAAATAAATAATGATATCACATCACATCTCAACATAATCTCAAAGGAAAAAACAGGAACGATAGCACAGTATGTGTACTTTGGAGGGTGGAATGTCTTTAGTACTAGTAAAGAGAATTAGATCCTAGAGGAAATTTGATGAAGTAGGAAAATGAGGATTAATAAATAGTAATTATTAGACCGACGAAATTTGATGAAGAACAATAAATTGATTTGACTTGGTCCCGAAGCAGAGGAGATGGAACGAATGAGCGTCGTCCATTTGGAGTCCCGGGAACCTATTTATACAGATGGACACACTGGCAAACTTCATCCCTGGGCTCTAACAGTAACAGAGAGAGAGAGAGTTTGTAGTTGTTGGACAGAGAGATGGCGTTGTTGGTGGAGAAAACAAGCAGCGGAAGGGAGTACAAGGTGAAGGACATGACGCAAGCCGATTTCGGAAGAATGGAAATCGAGCTGGCGGAGGTTGAAATGCCGGGTCTCATGTCCTGCCGCACCGAGTTCGGACCCTCTAAACCCTTCAAGGGGGCCAAGATCACCGGCTCCCTCCACATGACCATCCAAACCGCCGTCCTCATCGAGACCCTCACCGCCCTCGGCGCCGAGGTCCGCTGGTGCTCCTGCAACATCTTCTCCACGCAGGACCACGCCGCCGCCGCCATTGCCCGCGACAGCGCCTCCGTCTTCGCCTGGAAGGGCGAGACCCTCCAGGAGTACTGGTGGTGCACCGAGCGCGCCCTCGACTGGGGCCCCGACGGCGGCCCCGATCTCATCGTCGACGACGGCGGCGACACCACCCTCCTCATTCACGAGGGTGTTAAGGCCGAGCAGGTCTACGAGAAGACCGGTCAGTTCCCTGATCCGGCTTCCTCGGACAATGCGGAGTTCCAGATCGTGCTTACCATCATCAGGGATGGTTTGAAGACCGATCCGAAGAGGTACCACAAGATGAAGGACAGACTCGTCGGTGTCTCCGAAGAAACCACCACCGGTGTCAAGAGGCTCTACCAGATGCAGGCCAATGGCTCCCTCTTGTTCCCTGCCATCAATGTCAATGACTCTGTCACCAAGAGCAAGGTAATTAGGTTTTTCACATCTTCCATATATTCAATTCAAATCTATCAATGTCAATGTGTTTTGTGGTGTGATAACAGTTTGATAACTTGTATGGATGCCGTCACTCGCTTCCCGATGGATTGATGAGAGCCACTGATGTGATGATTGCCGGAAAGGTTGCTGTTGTGTGTGGCTACGGAGATGTTGGCAAGGGTTGTGCTGCGGCCATGAAGCAGGCTGGGGCTCGTGTCATTGTCACCGAGATTGATCCCATTTGTGCCCTTCAAGCTCTCATGGAGGGTCTTCAGGTTCTCACCCTCGAGGATGTCCTCTCTGAGGCCGACATCTTCGTTACCACCACCGGGAACAAGGACATTATCATGGTAGACCACATGAAGAAGATGAAGAACAATGCCATTGTGTGCAACATTGGCCACTTCGACAATGAAATCGACATGCTGGGGCTTGAGACCTACCCCGGTGTGAAACGCATCACTATCAAGCCTCAAACAGACAGATGGCTTTTCCCTGACACCAACACAGGCATCATTGTGTTGGCTGAGGGTCGTTTGATGAACTTGGGGTGTGCCACGGGACACCCCAGCTTTGTCATGTCCTGCTCCTTCACCAACCAAGTCATTGCTCAACTTGAATTGTGGAAGGAGAAGGGTTCTGGCAAGTATGAGAAGAAGGTTTATGTTTTGCCAAAGCACCTTGATGAGAAAGTGGCTGCTCTCCACCTTGGCAAGCTTGGAGCTAGGCTCACCAAGCTTACCAAAGACCAGGCTGATTACATCAGTGTGCCCGTTGAGGGTCCATACAAGCCTGCTCACTACAGGTACTGAGCTCATCATAAACAAAAAAGATCCTATCACTTGGCCACGCGTCATTCTTGTTACACTTTCCTTTTTTTATTTTTTTTTCCCTCAAATTTGTGGTAGAGTAGGAGGTTCTTTCTATTTTTTTTAGTAGGATCACGATGCCATTGGGCTGAAGGTTAAGAACAAAATTACCCATTGGTCTTTCTGTGAAATGAGACCAGATGGCGTTTCAATAAGGCTTTGGCTGCGGCTGTGTGGGTTATGATTTAGCAGCTATGATATTTGTTCCTGTCCATCTTTGATATACGAAACAGAATAAGCAAAATGCAGAAAAAAAAAAAAAAAAAAGATTGTTTTTTATTTGATGTCCTGTTTTAAGCTCTCTCTCACACATGTTTGCAGTTTGCTAATTCGTTTTTACGTGGACGCAGAAACTAAATTAAAACACCCTATTTACTGTGAGAGAACTCTACTCTATCTCTTACCAGGTAGACCAATCCCATTTAGACACAAAGCATCATGTTTTACATCCAACTCTGTAATGTTTTGTTGTCCTCGTTGCTCAAGTATAATGTTTTATTTCAAACACTTCAACTAAAGTGTGATGCCTAATGATATTTTTAAGAAGAATATCGCATCACAAAATCTATTATCAGTTGAACACGAAGATTGATTAATATCATGTAAAATAAAAATTTATAAAAATAAAACTTTTAAATGAAGTACTCGAAATAAGAATATTGCATTATCTAAGGAAAAAAGGACATCGAAATCTTAATACCGGAGCAATCACCCTCTGTAAAAGTTCGTGTTGCTTCATTCTCTTATTTTAAGATGTTGTGGCTGAAAATGACCACCAAAAATCGTTTGAATTTGAATGTCCTCGAGTCAGATCCGGAATAGTTGGCAGATCAACAGTTCCCCTCGCATAATGTTAGTGTTACGGCATCAATTGAATCAGATTCCATATTCAACAATAATATTTTTGGTAACATATATTCAACAATAATTTGACCACAGCCCTAATTGTCAGTAAGAAGATTAAAATGAACTGTCATAAATACAATATTTGTTACTGCACGTGTTGTTTGTTACTATATATTTTTTTGGTACACAGTATAGGAATTAAAAAACAAGAAAACTAAGAAACGGGTTGAAGATCACGAAGATAGACACCAAGCACCGAATTGGGTGGAGCTGAGTACTTGTACTTGGAGCCCCCAAGCCAGCAAGATTAGCATTTCTGGAAATGTGCTCGACACTAACATCCCAATTCCACTGCAGCACAGCAAATATCTTCTGAACACGCCTATCATTCCATTCGTCACAATTTCAGCCTTCCACAATTCTGGAAAAACCAAATAAACAGTCACCGTGACTGCCTCTAACAACCCCACCAACACAAATAGCCAATTTGTATGTTACTATATATGCATCTATTATACACTTTATTCCTCTGGCCCTCCAATACAATTCGTTTTTCTTAAAAAGATAATAAAAATCTATATAGTTGTCACTATACACTTCTTTTTCCACATTTACTCCTCCTATATCATCAAAGTCGTAATTCCCAAAAATATAACATTACACATTGACACTAGGGGTGTTCCCGGTCTATCATGTCATACTAACTCAGTCAGGTACGAAGAGACTTTTGACAAGTTCAAATTTAAAAAATTAGACTCGGTATATTTTGATAATAGGTTTGGATTATATTTCAAGTTGTTCAAACCTGATCCAATGTCATGAATCCTTTTTAAAAATGCTTATAAATTCATAAATAATTATGTATTAATAATACAACTTCTTAACTTAATAAATAATATTTTATCTAACATGATATTATACTTATATCAATATTATTTATCTAAAAATACATATAATAAAATATACTTCAATTGTAGTTGAGTATTTCTTTAATTCTACATTTTAACTATATAAATCATTAAGATTAATATATTATGACAACAAATCGAGCTGATATGATCTTGTCAAGTCATTAATTTCAGTTCAAAAAATTGATCCTATCAAAATTTTGAGCCAGATAAAAACACAGATAAACCTATCATAACTTGGCTTATGAATACTCGTAGTTGACACAAAAGCTCCCTAGAAAAAAAAGTAGAAATAACAACAAAGGCTAGTGGGGTTGGGCGTGTTAGGCGCATTAGCATATGAAAACATGTTTTCAAAACAAAGAGCTAGAATTTCTTTGAAGTGTTGTTGCCATAGCACCATTTTACATAAGAAGAGTGCTGTGTGTGTATGCTTTCGGATTTCTTTTTAGATTGGGATAATTATGCATTGAATGGTGTTACGCTACCTTTGTGGTAAGTGCACCAAACCCACTTGTCATAGATTTAGTTAAAACCATCCTCATTTCTTTATTATTCATATAAAGGTAGGTAAGTAAAGCTATGTTTGAGTTCCCGTTACTTTTGCGGTGGCGCACGTTCCGAGAGTAATCTAACGGATGAACGCAAAAGCTACCCTTTAAATCCGTTCACAAACTGTGTTTGGAGGCCTTGGAACGGTTACTCAAACGAGCACTAAGCTGTTGGTGAAAACGTCCGTTTTGGAACCCAAGGCAGGTTCGTTTTTGCCAGACAAAAAATAAAGATTGAATCAGCTTCCTTAATATTGGGTCTAATTTTTTTACATTACTAGTAGGTGTTCTTATTTTGTTTTACTACAGTACTAATTAATATAATTATTGTGTGCAACGAGCCAAAGAGGGTACTGAAAGGTAGGAGAAAGTAGGTGGGTGGTGTTGGGTCCTGTTGAGTGTTGACACTAGGAAAAATGGATCCAGCAGACGCACTGATGCATTATGCACGCATAGCCCATTAGCCCCTTCTTTATATAAGTGGCGCCGTTTGAACACTCCCCACCGCCCCCAAACAAAAAGTGGCGCCTACCATTACCAATAGCCAATAATCAGTGATCATCATAACTGAACTGCAATTAGAAGCTTCAGTGCGATCCACCCAACACGTTTCTCCTTGGAATAGAAGAACGCTAACCAAACCTAAATTCTGGTTTCCAGTGTTAATATTCAAATCTAATGAGCAAAGTCAACGTTTTCAGACTAAGCCTTTAGCCTTGGCACATTTCACTTTCATATTATTCCTAACCAACTCCCCACACCATTAACATTAATCTAATAACGCCTTCAATACAGTTGGACCTAGGGTCCCATGAAAATCCCATAAGTGACCCAAGCATAACACAGGGAATAATTTTTACAACTTGCTCAACATCTTTCCAACTTTGACACGAGATACTATCATTTCAGGCAAACTTTAACCACCATCAAGTGGAAAATATGATCCCCTTTATAAACTATTTACAGTGATGCTACCATTTAAAACAATCAACAAAAGAATAGCAGATTATTAAACACATACAGGCAAAAAGTAATGCGATACAAACTAATTTTGATATAATGACAGAAGAAATAATATATAAGACATCACCATTTTTTTAACCACAACCCTGTATATTTGTCAAATTCATTGACAACCATACATCTTTGACACCCCCATTTAATCACATTCTCTCTCAGTTTCATATTATTCTAAGCACACAACCTCAGTCTTAGCACTGTTCTAATGATTATTCCGACTATAGCCACTAGCAATATCATCCAACTTTTATGACATGTGGAAAAAGAAATTGCATAAGCTAGTTGGATGGAATTGCTATCAAGATGAAAGAAGGAATTGTTCCTTCTATTTTCGGAAGGGATGTCAGTCACACTGCTATAGAACACTACAACATTGAATTGATGTGGTTGTTAAATAACCTAAAGGGGGGAATGGGAGAAATCACAGTGTTTTTGTACCCAAGGAAAAGAATTTCAATTAAAGTAACATATAAATAGACAAACATTAAAAAGAATAACGGAATAACATACGCTGCTGAACATATCATATATAAAGTTACAAACAAGATGTTATAAAAGACAGGGACATTTATCACCGAATATGAATGCACAAGAAATGGTTTTTCATTTCCTGAACAGTCAACCTACAACAATAATAACAAAAGATCCAAAAGCCACTAATCCAGAAAGGGATGGCAAGTAGCATCTTTTCTCTTACCTTATCAGGAAGCTCAAAAGCAGTACTAGATGCAATGTTTCCAACAGGCTGTCCAACCTGGTGCTAAAATGACAAGCCAGGAGACAGACAGGTGTGGTAATCAAATTTTTAACCCAAACAAACTTCATCTTTAGAACCATTGATTTCATTTAAGATTATGTTACTATACAAATTTTATGTCACAAAAGACCTGATTCTTTTATTAATTTGATTTTATCAAAATCTTACACCAGACACTGGTCTAAAATTTCCCTCTCCCTTTCTTCTCTGCTTATTGGGTTTAGCCATCACAGTTCAAGAGATTACTAGATGCAATCTACTACACATTTCTGAAGTCTCATTATGTAATTAAAATTTGCAAGTCACAAAAGGTATGGAATTACAGACTTTCTTATCACAACATCTTGCTTTAGAAACATTGAAGAAAGTAAAGAGCAATAGAAGTGAAAGACTTGCAGGAGTTGGCTATATAAACACAAGATCCCACAACAGTACTCAATCACCTAAAATTAGATCAAGGCAATAAGAGATTGTTTTAGATAAGGTGGTTCTGCAGTTAATATTTTTGAAGAAATCAACTTCTTTTCCCTTGCAATCAAAAACTGGTATTATATTAGGAGCTATCTTCTCTGCAGAATACGGTTGGATTGTCTCATTACTCCGTATTATAAGTAGTTATCCCATTGCCTCAAAACTTGATTTTTCCTGACACTAGAACTTCAAGAGAACATAAGAAAATAAACCTAGTTTCTGGGAAAATATTATCATTCTTAACATTTTCTATCCCAGTAATGGAAGGTTACCAAGACAATTTCAATAAAAAGTTAAACTTTGCAACTAATCCCTATGGTAAGTTGTTATATGAGCATTTTTTTGTTCTTTATTGTTAAAAAGGATATCATTTAATTTTTCTAGACCCTCTTTCCAACAAAATGATACCACCAAATTGAAATGGTAACCACAAATTTCTATCAATTGTATTATTTTGTAACAAAGAGGCATCATAATGCCAAGGAAAATGTGATATCTGCTCGGAAAGAAAATTAGATACTTCCATAGATACGCTGGTCATAAATGAATAGAAAACATTTAAAGACATGATCTTAACTACAGAGGAAAGCTAACGGGAAAAAGAAAAGAAAGGGCAAAAGAGAAGGAGGGAGGGAGAAGGGAGAACACTTTCCTCCATCCATTGTGATGCATCAATCAAGTTTTGATGTCTTGACCTCTTGCACATGCAGTAATGACCTCACAGCCTCTATTATAAGGATTTGCTCGTATTGCATGACAATTGTAGTAAGAAGCTCCAGCCCTATCACAGGGAACCATGTCTCTCTTGAGTGTCTCATAGCTAATGTACTTTTTCTGCATTGCCAGAACTCTTCTGTTGGTCTCCGAATCCATCTCGGGCTCTGACAAGCTCAAGCACTCCCCAATGCTCTTGGTGCAAACCCTTTTGGTAATCACACCCATTTCACCGTGTTTCAACAAATTGAGGTCCACAAATGATAGGCCATTGCAGATTGGGAGGAGAACAAGGGCCAGACAGAGAGAAATGAATCTGGGTTGGGACATTGTTGTGTTTAGCCGGTGTCTGTCTTGTTTTGTTTTGAGTTAGTGAAAGTGAGATGCTTGGTTGTTGGAGGGTTATAAATAAATTGAGTAGGACTCGTGCATAGGACATAACAGCAACAGATGTTACAACTAGTCAACTATATTAGTGCCATCATTACTGTCACCAACCCAGAATGAGATAAATCATTACATCCAAGAATTACTTTTCGGAGTGCTTAGTATTCTCATCGAGTCATGAATGGTTGATTTGTCAATTGATTAATGAATCTTTCCCCGTGAATAAGTTTTTTGTCTGTCTTACTTTTAAATAAAGATATAGTATACCTTTACGAAACAAATAGCTATACTATTGCCTTTCTTTTTTTCATTTTGCCCATAAATTATAATTGTCCTAATTTAATATTTTTCATTACATTTGGACCAGCACATTGTTTCTACAATTTAGTTTCTCACTTTATTTTTGTGTGCTTACTGTTATGAGATTTATCTTTTTGGGAAGATGGATGTATGGTAATACTGTTTGTTGGTGAGGCACATCTTGTGCTTTAGCCAAATTATTTATAAATTCTTTGCTTATAAAAAAATATATTTTTCATTACATTTAAACTTGATATTTAAAAATAAATTTTAATCTGCTGTCAAAAAAAATTAATCTTAATTACGTATATATTTAGAGATCGTCATAAATAGTGTTGCAAATTATACTTCATCCGTCCCCAGAATATATTTGAATTTCTCATGTATTAGGAACACAGTAGAAATACAAGAGTTTTTTTTTTTTTATGTGCATTTTAGGTGTCTCTCATATCACAGCCAAAAGTCAATTTCTTTCAAGATGTAAAATTCTTTTAATAATTTTTTTTCGTACACACCCAAGAAGAATCGTTTTTTGACTCAAAAAACACCCCCACAAGAAAATAAAATACATTGAAATATGGACAAAACAAAAAGAAAAACCTAAATAAAAATAACCTACAAATCTAACTAAATTATTGAAGACAGAAATAGGGGATGATAGAATTTTCGTAAGAGACAATACTGTACTGGACATCCATCGATCAATAATATAGTTAAAATAATGTATATAAGTGAAAGTAACTTTTATCTCATGAACTAGGAAGTTGAATTAAGTTTAAACTGATCTAATTTTTAGTTTTTAGGATAAAGTTCTGTCCAAATTCAAATTCTAAGATATGAGGGGGGGAAAAAAGAATAAGAAAAAGATAAAGTTGAATTGAAATAGTTAAGAATACAAAAACATTTGAGTAAATTCAAAATATGTTATAACAAGAAAAGTATAATAGACATTCCTTTTCTTTTTTGTCGTGCCAGATTTTGCCCTTTTTTTGTACAGATTATTATTATTTTACAGAGATTTAGCCTTTTTCTAATCAATATGTCGACAAAAAGAATAACTGAAAGAAGTGAAAATGAAGTAAGCAAACTGAACAAGCAAAGAGCATCTGCATTTACCTACTTAATTTTGATAAAGATAAAATGATGCATTTCGGCTAAAGTTACCTTATTTTAGTTTAGGGTGTGTTTTTTGTAAAATTAAAAAAAAAAAAAAAAAAAAAAAAAAGTAGCTATAAACCATGAATGAATTACACCGGCATCTGAAGTTTACAGAACAAGGAGTTGTACATCTCAGAAAAACATTCATGATTCAATCAATAATGGAAATATGAAGCTATATGTGGTTTGAAATAGGTAACAAATACTTGTGTTTTCCTGCCTCATCAAATATATAATGGCCTAAGACATCCTCGTTATCGTGTTCAAGAATCTCAATCAACGTAACAATGAGTGCGATTGAAATGAAAATAGCATCATGCGTCTTGTTCATTTTATACAGTAGCACGGCTCAGAAGTTGTATTGGTTGCTGATGTCACCACAACTTCCCATCATATTATGGAAATGGAAGTAAAGGTTAGTGATAGAATGATTTGTAATGGAGTGAAAATGAAATGAGAAAGGATGGAACTCATGGAAGAGTGATTTTACTTTTATTGTTTAAAAGATAAAAATGAAAAAAAATGCCGTGTAGAAGTGAGGGCCACATCCCCACTTCAGTGACTTCACTTTACTTGAGTGGCAATCAAAATGCAGAACAAAAGAGAATGCATTCTGCCACCTTCCATTCTATTTAAACTTTTACTAGCCGTCCAACAAAGAAAAACCACGCAATTATTCACAAAGAAGTTTACAGGAAGGAAGCCTGGCTCAGTTGAAAAAAAAACAAAGCATTATAAACATGAATATCTACAAAAACTGCCACGTAGCTAGTTACTACCTTATATACATCAGTGAGATTCTGTGACCAAAGCAAATGCAGATTATACACAAATAGGCATGTCAAGTTTCAAATTGTAGTATGTTTATCATGCAAATCTCGCATACCATTATCAAAACTAGTATTTAGGCTCCAGGACAATATGGTCAGATCAGAGTGTCAGCTGATCCATATCCATAACATTTCCAGAAACTCCATGAACTGTATAGGTGGACATTGAGTCTTCATTGTCTGGACATCCTGGTCTTTCTGTAAGGAACTGTTCCCAAAACACATCATTTACTCTGACTGGAGCAGTTGGGGGAGCCTCAGCTAAATTAGTAACCTCGTTTAGATTTCTGCTTGAAGAAGCTCCAACATCAGATACCTTGTTATCACTGGCACAAAATTTTGATTCTTCTAATTTGCCAAATTCTGGACAGTCTATTTGGGGTGGTGAATTTCTCTTGACTTGTAATGGAGAAGATGCCAGAGTTAGATTTAAAAGGCAGGATATATAACTGTCACTATCATCACAATTTGAGTCCAATTTGGGGCTCTCAGCAGCTGTTGCTGTTTGCGATAAACACGAATCCATGTTAAAAGTAAAAGATGGTCCAGTTTGTGCAAGCTCTGCTGTCTCAGCAGGTAGCATCTTATGTGGGCTTTCTCCATCTTCATTTGAACTGTGTGTACTACATGACACCACCAAGTTCATATCCGAAACAGCAGGTGACAGTTCCAGTGTGAGTTTATTGGAGAAATCTTGATGAGAAATATTTCCAATTCCAAAACTGTCAACAGCAACAGGCTGCAAGTGATGATCATGGTCATCAACCTGAGGTAATCGCCTTTTCTTGTTATATGCCAACAAATCCATGGAATCGATTTTGCGAGAAATTTGTTGAACAAGAGTGGGATTGTGAAGAGCCTTTTGAAAGAAGGTGAGCAAAATTTTCTGCCTATCCTCCATGCCATCCAATCGCTGCTGAAGATCTTCGAGATGAGTCTTTGCAGCGGAGTGGTGTTGTTTGAAGCGAAAAATATTGGATTGAATGGTGGTTTTGTCGTGTGAAAGTTTTTCTATTTCTTCCTCAAATGCTGACCTTTCTGAATCCACAACAGGATGTGTGTGACTGTGTATAGGTTTCCTGCGGTGAATATTCTTAAGAAGATGCTTTTGATCTTTCAGAAAATCTTCATTAGCAAACTCCCATCGCTCAGGGTGTACTTTTCGAAATCCCTGGCAAGTGGCAACAGCTAGAGAGATGTGTAATTGCAACTTCAAGTGTTGTTTTATTTGAAACAACAACTCAGAGGTATGAATGAATGAATGAATAAGTAACTATAAGCAGAAAGAAATAAACAGATACATACATAGGTATTAAGCTGACGGATGAAGCTGGAGAAGTTGTTGTGCTTGAAAAAGGTGGGAAGAAGAAGACGAGAGAAATCAGCTGGGTTCCAGACGATGAAGCTGTTGTTGGTGGAGCTCCATGATACTATCTCCTCCGTAGATGAATCATCCACCATCTCGTAAGTTTTCAGTAGGAACGGTGCAGGACCTGACCCTGAACCCGATCCTTCCATTTTCTGATTGATACAAACACAAACACAAACACGCAATTCCTCCTCACCCTCAGTTGACTTTTACTTTCTTTCTGTCTCTCTGTTATGTTATGTTATGTTAACAAACGGATGGATGGATCGATGCTTCCACGAACCCCAGTTCCTTATTCCCTCGACCATTCAACCCAACATCTATCTCTTATTATTCCTTTAACCCTCTCTTTAATTTAATCGAATTTATTTATTTATTTGTAAATACATTACATAATTATTTTTAAAATTTATATCATGCTTTCTAATTAATTTACTGTATACAAATTCAACTCATAAAAGCGTGTGTTAGAAAAAAGAGGTAGGACTTTGCTGACATTTTTTTTCCACGATTTTGACTTGGACTATCCAGTTCCACTGTAACGTGGGGGCTTGGCCCCATAATCTACTCAACTCGACTCTTCCTTCAAAACCTAACTGTCATTTGAAAATTGCTATTCTCACCTTTTAGAATTGCTATTCTCACTCCTAAATATTTGAAATTACCCTCTTATCCCTGTCAGCAACCCCCCACCCCACCTCTCCCTCTTCCCCCCACCTCCTCACCTTCCCCGCCCCATATCTAGCCCTTATTCTCACCTCCTTCCCCATTCTTCTCACATTCTCTCCCTCACCTCTTTCCCTCACGTCTCTCCCTCACCTCTGACCTCTGACCTCTGACCTCTCACGTCTCTCCCTTACCTTCCCCATTCTCCTCACATTCTCCCTCAACAGGTTCATCCCCTCCCCTTTATTTTTTTTCAATTTAACGCAGTACAATGGAATCGCGATTCCGTTGTACTATTTGAAAAATCAAACACCACAAAGGAATCGCGATTCCGTTGTGTTGTTTGAATTTTTTTTTTTAAATTTGAATTCTGAATTTGTAAAGTAAATTTTTTTAAAACAAAAATATTTAATTATATTTGTATTATATATTTATAGTATTATTTTTAATATTTAATTTTTAAATTAAAATAATTATTTAATTGAATAATTTTTTTAATTAAAAAAATTATTAAAATAAAAAATTTATATTTGTATTTGACTTTAGTTTTTGTTTATCGAGTTCTAAGTATTTTAGTTAATTTTTTGCAGACTAGTGTAGTAACCCGTGCCATGCACGAGATATATTTAATATTATAATCAAGTTATCATTCAATTTATTAGGTATTCTAAAGTCCTAATTTTACTATAAATTCTAGGAACTATTGTCTTTGGAAGAAAGGATGAGTATGAAACCAAACCCTTAAAAAAACTTATCTTTACATAAAACATTGCAAAACAATGAATTAAATTTTAATTAGATTTTTTTTAGGAGTTAGCCTTATATTTTTTAACATCAAATGAACTCTTTCAACAGTTTGGTTATTGAAACAAAATTATATGGTTTACTACACCATCAATACATCAAAATATTCAATATTTTAGAGGATAAATCTTTTTTAACAGTATACCAATAGGAAAACTTTAAATGTGTTTGCATTTCATGTAAAAACCTGAAAAGACAATTTAAATTGTCTAGTACATGAATAATAAAAAAATGTTGTTAAATCTCAAAATACCATAAGGTTGTCATACTCTTTTGTCCATCCTTTCAAGTTGTGCACTAAGTTCTCCAGATCCATAGAGAAAGAAACCTATAAGTAGTTGGTTCATAACAAACATAACCAAATTTTGAAAATTGAGCAGATGCAGTATCATAAGCATTAAATTAGAATAAAAAATCAAGTTAGGCTATACCTAAACATTGTCAAATACTTCCCGATAGACCACATTAGTTGTTGATGTGCACAATCTTTTCTGTTCATCCAAAATCAAAATCTTTAGACCCTTCCTTGAAGTGACTCTAGATATTGCAACATACAATTGCCTGTGAGTGAATACAGGTCTTGGAAGATAGATCCCCACATGGGAAAGCGATTGTCCTTGGCTTTTATTTATTGTCATAGCAAAACATAGAGCCAATGGGAATTGTCTCCTCTGGAATTTAAAAGGTAAGCCAGGATCAGTTGGAATCAGGTTCATCCTGGGGATGAAAATTTTGTCCCCTACATTAGTTCCTATTAAGACAGTTGCACCTACAACATTCTTCCCCAGCTCGTTGACCATTAGCCTAGTTCCATTACATAAACCAGTTGCCTGATCAATGTTCCTCATTAGCATGACAGGGACTCCTACCTTTAGCTTCAATTTATGATTTGGAATACCAGAACATTTGATTTCATTTAGGAACTCAGTGGTAAACCATTCACCTTCTACCTCGTTATTTTCATCAGATTGGCAAACTGAGTCAGAACTCAAATATTCAATTTCATTCCCGGGAAACAATGAGATGACAAATTCATTAACTTGCTGAACAGAATCAAGAGTTGGTGCTAGAATATCCCGCTCTTGAAAATAGTTCGGCATATTAATGTTTTGTAATAGGTTAGGATAGGCAAAGTCAACCAAAGATAGTAACGGATCTGCACATTCCTGAATTAGTAGGTCGTTAGGAATCTCTATTTCACTCTCACCGTTTTCATCTTCATTGAGATTGCCGTCTCCAATCCTTAGAATCCAATCTGCAAACTCTCTTATTTCATCTCGGTCTGTATTATTAGTTGTAACACCTAGCCTCATGTTTGTTGTAAGCCTCAAGACCTTGCAATTGTTCCAAATGTTAGAAGCATTTATGGCAGAACCAACAATATCTTGCCTTGACCCCTTCCTAATCACGGGCAAAATCTGTCTGAAATCACTGCCCAAAACAACCACCTTTCCTCCGAAAGGTTTCGTCGCATTGACCTTATTTTGAGATGCCATAATATCTCGCAATGTCCGGTCCAATGCTTCAAAGCAAAACCTATTCATCATTGGTGCCTCATCCCATATGATTAGTTTGGTGTGAAGTAAAAGTTTGGATCTAGCACTCCCTTGGTTAATATTGCAAGTTGAGTCATCTCTGATAACTAATGGAATGGAAAAGGTTGAGTGGGCAGTTCATCCTCGAGGCAAAAGCAGAGAAGCAATGCCACTGGAAGCAACATTGAGGACAATTAACCCCTTTGATCGCAAGCCTGCAGATAAAGTCTTCCACAAAAATGTTTTGCCAGTACCCCTATATCCATACAGGAAAAAAAATCCACCTGATTCAGACACGACAGAGTCAATTATTTCTTGGTATACACATTTTTGCTCAGTCGTCAACAACTCCATGAGAGAAAAATGAATTTTTGCCATCTCATCTCGATCATAGCTCATTTCATCTACAATCAGCTTATTCTAAAAGTCAAGTTTATCTGACATCATAGGAAATGGCATAGAAGGATAATCAGTAAGGGATCTTCCATTTGACTGAAGCAACTTCTCCAATTCAATAAGACAAAGATTCTTTAGTCCATTTTCAGAAATGTGAAGATCTACACAACAAATAAATGTGTTAGTCATTTATTTAACTATTTACAAACGGAATGACAAAGAAATGGCCAAAAAATAAATTATACCTCGAATAGTTAGTTCCCTCCTCTTGTCATACAATATTCCATCACACAACAACTTCCATGTGTTGTTCCAAACGTCGGATGGTTTTGTCATTGTATTCATGGCTAACAATGTAACAAATAGCCTTCGCAACTGATTACCAGAAGCCAATTCACTTGCTTCAATGATTGCATCTATGAACTCTTTATCATCCGCTAACAACCCTAACTCATAACATGCCTCCTGGAAAGTATTGTACTTTACGCCATTAACTGTCTTCAGGTAATCATAGCCTATGCAACCCCTCTGCAAAGTAAGTAAAATTCTCATGTAATATAGTTCCCCAATGCCAGCGAAAATGTACTGAAGCCTCCCAATACTTTGTCCTTTCTTCCTTGGTTGCCACATTTTATCCTTTTGGCTGTAGACAAACTTAGTGGGGAATTATGAATATGTTAGATCCCTACCGGCAACAAAATTCTTATTTGCCTCAAACCATGCAAGAAACATTGTTTGAACCTATTCATGCCTTTCAACAACTGTCTCAATTTCTTCATCGTCATTGAAATAAATAGCTTGCTGATTTGGAAGGTGAAAAACTAATCTTTGCACCGGCAGCCACTTGTAATGTAGGTCAAACTTGAAAATTCTCCAAGCTCCCTCACATGCTGAAACGTACCTACAATCATTTTTTTAAGGCCAAAAAAGATTTATTAATGCCAACTCATAGCACAAGATGTACATAAGCTGATAGAGATCACACAAAAAAGTATAACACCAAATGTGTTTCCAAGAAACCAACAGCAAAGATGTGTAAATAAATTATACCTAGGCTGCTAAACGTACCTACAATCATAATACTCTTTGATCTCATCAACAGGTTGATTAGTATCGTTATTTTCATAATCTTTGCATATTTGTAGTGTGGCTCAGTCAGGACCTTTGTTCACGTATTTAAACAAATACTTTATTGAGTTTGACTTATTGCAATACTCAACATTCACGTGTCATTCATACCTCATTAGAAGATGAGGATTGTATGGAACAACACTCCTATTGTCCACTTTTGCTCCCATTTGCTGTATTGAGAGGCCAGAATCCCGTCGTCTATACATTGGATAACCTTCATCATCAATTGTGGTAGATGGTTCAAAACTCTTTGGGAAATACTTTTGACATCTTCTACCCTTCATGCACGGAGACTTAGGTTCTACCCTTCATGCACGGAGACTTAGGATTAGCTACTCCACATAGGCCATGAATCATGTATTTGCTTACAACATCTGCCAATCTTGGATATAATGTTTGATCAGGCAATTCTACAGATATTACACTGTCAATATCTTTCCCAGTTGTCAATTTGCTTGCACTATTTAACCACAAAAGGATATGTGCATGGGGAAGACCTCTCTTCTGAAACTCCACAGTGTACATTCCTAAAATTATAAATCAAAATAAGAAAAAAAGAATTATGAACCAATATTTAATCATATGGAAATTAAAAGGAAAATTAAAATGACATTGTTAAAACAACTTGCTTGCATCAACTGCTCCAAATATTTGATCCTTCTTAAAATCTGTCATCATCTGGTCTAATTTCATCTTAAAAACTCTACAAACAATATCAGGTCTATCTGATGGTTGAAGTCCTCTACTCAAAACAAAATCCTGTATTTCTTTCCAATTAGAATTGCATGTAATCGTTATAAATAGATTTGGGTATCCAAATCTCTTGCACACTGCCATTACTTCCTGACATTTGTTGAACATGTACCGCATACCACCTGTGAATGATGGTGGCAATATAACACGCCTCCCAACCAAAGATGAATTTGTTTCCCCTCTAGAAATCGCATCTTGCAAACCATTTAGAATGTCACATCTGATTTCCTTTTGATTATTTCTTATGTAGGCTAGCCGCTGGGATTCAATCATGGTATAAGAGTCCACAATGAATTGCTGGAATAACCTCCTTGTGTTGACAATGTTACCAAACTCAACACTTCTTTCTTGTATCCTAAATGCAATGAACTCTGTTATTGAGACCTTTTTCCTCTTACGATCTTGGTTGCCATCATCGGGTTCACTATATGGAATGTTTTCTTGAAAACTGTCTTCTCCATAGGGGAATAACAATGGATACTGTAAGGGCATAAATGAGGTGTGAGTCTCATGGAGTCTAGTCAAACCCTCACCAAATTTCTCAACAATTATATCTCTACCCCCTTTCAATGTTGTTGCAATCATCAACTATCAATGCTGCAACTTCATCACAACTGGGCTTATTGTACAATCTTGAATCCTTAAAGCGATCTCTTTTTAGTCTCAAACAATAATTAGATGCTTGTTCATGCGATGACAAGTCCCTTACTTTGCGAAAAGATTTGGCTAAAGGGTTGTGCTCATCAACCATTTTTGTCAGGTCCTGAACTAAAGAACTATCAAAGCGGATAGATTATCTATTTGATAAAAAATAATTGCATTAATTAGACATGTGAAAGGAGTAATTAACAAAAAGGTTGATATAAAGAATAAGGCTAACTGTAATACTGAAGTGATTCACTCTATTAACTACTTCATTAGCAGTATCACGTATGTACAACTGTGCAAATTTTGGCTTAGATCCACTTTCTGGCAACAAACTACCAATACGATGGTAGTTCTTCCCGCTAAGAATGAATTGTGGTGGACCACGACCGTCATTGATTGAACCCTCTATCTTCCCTCCAATAGAAGTGAATGAGAACATGCTCTTATAAGCTCTAAAATTGTCCTTGAAGTGGTTACTTCTCTTATCGATACCATTATGTAAATTAAACAATAGATCCGGAGGTCGCTCAAGAAGTGGAAGATGTACCTTTCCCTTCATACAACAAAGAGAAAATCCACCTTCCACTGTCTTTTTCTTCTTGTCAGCCCTTTCCTCAAACCACATATCAGCGTGACATTTAGCACAACTGAACGATGGACTGCCTAGATCCAATTTCACTGCAAGAAGCACAATATTATGAAACAAAACTTCAAATCGAATAACTATTTGATAGAGTAGTTGTTAATTCGTGAACAAATAAAATAAACTCAGGATCATACACTGGCTTTCAGCTCGCTCATATAACTCTAATTCGAATTGAGGCATCCTCTCACCCATAGATACACCTAAAATTATATGGGAAGATTTTAGATGAAGAAAATGTAGTCAAAGTGAATGAAGACATCACGAGCCCATTTACAAATGACATTTATAGTTATATATTGGAACATGTACATACCAGATTCACACGTGTTTAGGGAATGAACCTGATCATCCATGCCATCTATAAATGGCAACCTTGCAGAACCCACTGATTGCATTACACGTCTTGATTGTACCTTACGCTTGTTGCATACCCTGATAGATATGGTATCTATAACATTGGATAATGGTGAGCTAGCAGTAGGTATTTGAAAAGTCTCTATTGTTGCTTGACGGGATGTCCCTGTAGAACCAATTCATTTTCATCTCATTGACAATCAAACAACAGAACATAGAAGAAATTAGTTTACACAAAAAATAACTGCAAAATTAACTAACCTGTAGCACCCACTGGTGTGAAAAAATCACAAGAAGTGTGTGGAGTAAAATTAATGTCGTTTGTGTCTTTAAAGACAATTTGACTGTCTGGGCTTAAGTATCCATCTGTATTAAAGCATTGTGTCTGCGAATATAAGTAAAATGTACACAGATTCAAAACAATATGTAAACATAAAGTAGTTATAACAACATGAAAAATACTTGTGACGACTTTTCTTTTTCCTTTTGCTTTTTCAGTTATAATATTCCTCCTCCTTGCTCGAGAATTAGCACATTCTCTAGAACCACTGTTAACATTTGTAGAATGACATCCTATGCCACCGACCTCGTTTAATGTTCCAGACAAAGGGATATTGCCTTATTAAAAAAAATGAATGTATATGTGACGCGGTAGCAAAATTGGAGTTCAAATTTAAAAGACATGATTAACTATATATATATATATATATATATATATATATATATATATATATATATATATATATATATATATATATATATATATATATATATATATATATATATATATATTATACCTAATTTAAATTACACATTATACTGGAAAAGGAAATCATATACCTATAGGCAATACTGATAAAGGAGTCCTATGACTATTGGCATATGGTGTCTGCTGCAAGTTGGATGGGTCACTTTTAGCACTGGAGTTTTCATCTATTAAACCAGTTAAACAGGCCATGAGAATCAATGAAAATACAGTAGTGAAACATCGTAGAAGATAAGTCACATTAGTTTGCCCATGTCTACATAAAAAATAATTTTAAAATTAACTAACTTGTATCATCCATTAACATGGAAGTGTGAGGAGTAACATATGCATTATGAGTGATATTATCAGACCTTGTATTTAAATTAAACATTGTGGATGGTTCTGTACATTCTTGTGGTGTGTTCTCAGCGACAATCTGACTTTCTGGACCTAAGTTTTCATCTGTATTAAAGCATTAAACTTTCGAATATAAGTAAAAGATACACAAATCTCAAACAACAGACACACAAAAATAGGCAGTGCATGAAAAATACCTGTGACAACTCTCTTTCTTGTTTTATTGTTTTTATTCATAATGCCCCTCCTCCTTGCTTGAGAATTTGCATATTCTCTAGAACGAACGATCAAATTCCCAGAGTGACATCTTATGTCACCAACGACATTAAAATCATCGGACATAGGAAGATTGTCTTATTTGTCAAAACAAATGCATATGTGAGGCAGTAGTGACAATATAAGTTGACATTTAAAACCTATTGATAATAGATAACACATTATAAGGAATAAGGAAATCCCATACTTGTAGTCAATTGTGATAAATGAGTCATATGACTATTGGCATATGGTGTCTTTTGCACGTTGGATAATTCAGTTATAACACTGGAGTTTTCATCTGTTAAATCCATTTAATACAAAAGAGATTCAATGATAATATAGCAGTGACACATTTCCATGAACAACGTAGTATAAAAAAAGTAACTTACCTGGTAATCCCATGCATGTGTTTTCAGATCTGTGTGAGATAATCATCTTCCTTCTTGCACGTGCTCGTGCGGCTTTAATTGAATCCATTCAACCAATAACAAAGCAGGAAAATGGATACACTCACCTTCTTTGTTGAAATTGCTTACCTTTTTTCTGTTCAATAAATGACATTTCAAAATGTAGAGGTCATTAACAGTGAATAATAAACATAAAAGAATTAACAACAAATGCTCATTAATATATACTTGCATATTCCATATCACCCTATCCATCCTACTCAACAAAATTAATAAGAGAACAGGTATAGATGAAAATGAAAATAAAAAGAAAAGGTCCATAAGAGGTAAGTGTGTGTTATAGTTGGTTTCAAAGAATGCAAAAATATTTGTCAAAAAAGGCAATGATAAACCTTATGAAGTCACACTAGATGACTACAAAGTACAAATTATGGGCCTAAGTACATTTTTACATAAATTTAAATAATGGAAAGGAACAAATTAGATGGATAGATTAAAGGCATAAATAGAACTAACCAATCTCAATAATTTTATACTGCAATATGAAACACCAGCGTTTCATCACGTTCTCGCACAACTCTCAAGAACTTATTATAAGATAATGTGATATAAACTAACATGTTTTTAAACATATTAAAAAAATCATTTTTTTTTATAAATTAAACACAGTAAATCAATATATTGTTTTTATAACATACGTATAATCATTAAGATAAAAACAATATATATATATATATATATATATATATATATATATATATATAACTTTTAGTAACAGTTTTTAAATACTTATATAAACTAAAAGTTTTAAAATATTTATGTAAAATAATAATGATATGATTCACCAAATAAAATTTTCCATTATTATTTCTGACATTAGTATTCCTACTTATAAATTATAGTAAGTTATTATAAAATCATGATAATAAATTTGTTTTCCTAATTATAAATTATTGCCTTAAATAAATTATTTATGAAAATTCATTAACATTAAATTTAATTAAAGAAATAATTTAATTTAAATGCTAAGGAATAATAATGAGATTAAATATGAGATTTATTTATAAAAATAAGTTAATAGAATTTTGATGGACAAAATAAAATTTGGAAAAATCAAATCATAATATAATTCAAATTAAATTTTATTTAAGACAATAATTTCATTGAATTTTAATGGACAAAAATTTATTTATAGAAATATATTCTGATCACATTTTTTTTATCTGTAGGAATCGAACATAGTATCAGGGGGTTTACAACACTCACGCACCCTGCTTAACCAACTGAGCTAGACCCCCTTGGTGATCACATTTATTTTGATCTATGAAACTACAATTAATTTATTGCCCTAAATACAATATATTTTTAACATTAATTATTAGAAAAAAATAATTTAAAATATGTTAAATTTGGGCATCAAATTAATTATCAAAATTAATGTAATTTAATTTAAAAATAATAACTTATCATTCGTAAAAACATCACATTTTGATATATAATTTATTATGTGTTAAATTTATAATTTTGATGTATATTATCAAAGGTAACGATTAGTGCCTCAAAATATGCTATTAGTGGTGTTGTCAAATTTAGTTGATTGATATTATAACGTGTAAAACCAGCAAGGTAAATAAGCTTGAACTTAGATTTATTTAAAGATAAAAACTGCATAAACTTAAAACAAAAAATGAAAATTCAGTAAGACCAAAATAACAATTAATCTAAAATAGTTCCTCCTTAATAATTTACTAACCCTTTGGCATGAACTATTCTATATTAAAAAAAATAAAAACAATATTAATATCAATGTCAATATATATATATATATACATATATATATATATATATATAACTTTTAATAACAGTTTTTAAATACTTATATAAACTAAAAGTTTTGAAATATTTATATATAGTAATAACGATATGATTCACCAAATATTATATTTAAAGCTTTTTGAATCATATATTTTTAATTTGTTAACTATATATTCACTATAAATATTTGAAACAATATCTTTGCATTTAATATGTCCCTAAAAATTTAATAAAATACTCAGTTAAATATTTATATAGATAAAATCAATACATTTGTTTTTAAATAACAGATTAAAAGCATCTATATATACATATAAATTTTCATTTAACTAATCAAAATATGAGATAAATACTTTTCCGTTTAATGAATATTAATCGTATAACATAATTATTCTACATATCAAAATTTAAATAATATATTTTAACCAAATAATTACAATAATCAAAGATAACAATCTCAATCAACACCATAAAGTAAAAATAATATCATGTGAATATAATAAAAGAAACAATTTAAAATAACAACAATAAAAATGAAACTAAACACCCAATCCCGCTTACCTTATGAAATGCAGTAGAAGAGAGGAGTGGTGTTGACTTCCACTTGTTCTAGCTTGTTTCCTATCTTGCCTTAAAAGGTAGAAGACTCGTCTGAATTTTTTTCCAAATAGATTAAGAAGTTTTGTGTGAGAAAGGAAGAGAGAATTTAAATACTTTTCATTATATATATATATATATATATATATATATATATATATATATATATATATATATATATATCAATTAAACTCTAAACACCTTCCTCTTGTCATACCTTATCAAAGTGTAGTAGAAGAAGGGATAAGAGTTCTGTTCCAAACAAATATTTAGGTTTTTGCCTTAAGAGGTAGAAAACTTCTCTAGATCTTTTTTTCGAATAGATTAAGAGATTTTGTGTGGGATAGGAAAGAGAGAATTTGAGGGGTTAAAAAAGATTGAAGAGAATAGACTACAAAAGTCTCGGCCAGCAAGCATAAAAGAGAGTGAAAGAGTTCCATTTGTGTGGTTAAAACTTGTAATCTCCTTATATATATATATATATATATATATATAAGTCTATCTACTTTTCCTAAAATTTCTCTTATTTCTCTTATCAATTTTCTATAATTATCCACATTCATGATATTTCTATAACTACCTCGATTCACTTCTTTATATTATGCTATCTATTTTTTTTAATATTTCTTTTATCAGTTTTTCTAATTCAATTTTTTAATTTCAAAGATTTCTCTCTTTCATCAATAATTTCAAATCCTTAATTCAATTTTCAAAGTTAATATTAAAAAATTAAAGTTACATCGTTACATCTTCCATTATTTTTTTTAATTTTATAGTTTATAATTTCTTTTACAATTATCTCTTTTCTAAAATTTATTTCGATGTGTTATATATCCTTTTTTTTCTTCAAATTTTATAGTCTCTAATCTTTTGGGTTTTTTTAATATTTATTTTATCAATTTTTATAATTTTGTTTTTTTAATTTCGAAGATTTCTCTCTTTCATCAATATTTTCAAATCCTTAATTTAATTTACTTTTCAATTTTCAAAGTTAATATTAAAAAAATTAAAGTTACACTGTTACATCTTTCCTTATTTTTTTTAAAAAAAATTATATTTTCTAATTTCTTTTATAATTATCTCTTTTAAAATTTCTTTTAATGTGCTATATAATCTTTTTTTTTCAAATTTCTTTCTATTAACTATATAAATAAAGTAGTAAAAATTCGAATAAGCCCATGCATTGCTTTTTTTGGTATAGTGTAATATGTAAGTATGATTATTTTTAGTAAAAATAATTAGTTTTTAAGTTTTTAGTGTAATAATTAGTATTCAAATCACATCAAAATAATAGAATAAAATTTTCCATTATTATTTCTGACATTAGTATTCCTACTTATAAATTATAGTAAGTTATTATAGAATCGTGATAATAAATTTATTGTCCTAATTATAAATTATTGCCTTAAATAAATTATTTATGAAAATTAATTAACATTAAATTTAATTTAAATGTATAGTTAGAGTTAATATATTCTTTTTGGGTGAATAATATGAGTTAATATATTACAATCTAAAAAATTAATAAATTAATATACGTAAAACAAAGATCTTTAATTAAAATAGAACTTCTGAAATTGCTATTGGTTGAACGTGTCATTCATGAACATTGTCAAATTTAGTTGATCAATATCATAATGTATAAAACCAACAAGATAAAGAAGCTTAAACTGAGATTTATTTAAAGATAAAAACTGCATAATCTTAAAACAGAAAATGAAAATTCAGCAAGACCAAAATAACAATTAATCTAAAATAGTCTCTCCTTAATAATTTCCTAACCCTTTGGCCTGAACTAATCTAGTTTTTCTCAATTTTGATGTCCTTTTTAAGAATCTTGAGCGGTGTTGAATCCCCTCCTATAGGGCAAGTTCTTTTCAACAATTGTGCATTGGGAGAATTTGAACATAAGTCCACAACATCCGCTTCAATCTTTTCCTCTGTGGAGTCAACAATTGATTCATCAAACTTTCCGATTAAGTCCTGATAACATAATATGACACGTGTTAATTGTGTATTGAACATTTGTCTAGAGTAGATACATTATTTATAAGTTTTGTATAATATAATTACCTGAGCAACCTCCTTAGCTGCTTCTGCATTTGATGATCCACCAACATGTGTTTCCAAATCTGGGACACCTTGGTGTGAAGCCTTGATATATTTTTAAAAAATTTGATATATTAAAATTTGAAGTCAAATTAATAAAAATACAATTATAATCTAATCAATTGTTTTGTAATAAAATTAAAATTATTTTCGATTAATCCAGGCATTATAGTTTAAAAAAATAACCTCAACAATCTCAAGATCTTTGAACTTTTGGATTAAACCAGAATCAGCTGTAACCCTCTTGACCATATAGGACGGCTCAAATCTCGATCCAGACCCCCGATCACAGCCAACCTTGAACAAAAAGGTCTGATCTTGCAGGTCAGACAACTCTTTTGGCATACCAAATGAATCAGTTACCTGAAATTGTGTTACAATTAAAATTTGAGCATAAGTATGAATAATGGATTGCTAGAATTATTTTAATAGATTTATAACACACAAATAAAATACTATCCACCTTGTTCATAGATTGAAGCAACTCTTCGCAAGTATGGTTTAGCAAAACATATGCATCACGATCAAACATTACGAATGTGGCAGAAGCAGTCTCGTCATTGACACGTAATCTAAGAGAAAATCTGCAAATTCATTTAAATATACCTCAATATTTGTTTAGTTCTTAATAAACTGACATTTTGTAGAAATAAATAAAAACAAAATTATTGAAGTAGGTGAATAAATAAGAACAAAGAACTTTTAAAAAATGTAGGTAGAAATAATTACCTTCGAGTGACATCTAGGACGTGCTTGTCACATTTACCACAATAGTACATTCCAAAATCTGGAGATACCTTTTTGTGGCAACGACACGCAGTGTAATACCAATTATCCTCATCAACAAAAGATTTAATAGCAGCCAGTATGACAAAAGTCAAATCCTGCAAACATGCATTTAATAGCAACCAACAAAGAAATATTTTGTGAAAAAATATTTTCTATTCCGAATTAAAAAAATTCTACAATACCTCTTTAGAATCCTTGATATCATTTTTTTGGTAGGCTTCCTTCATTGCCTGAATAGTAGCCCTTGGTGTAAACTTAAGGAGTTCATCATCCAAGCTCATCTTAGATTCATGTTGCAATTGGCTTAATCCCTTAATCGGTGTTTCTATTGTGCCAACCATATTTGATTTAAACTTTTCAGCCTCAAGAATGTTTGGATTCAACATCAATCGTGAAGTAAAAGTGGTGCTGATGGTTTTATTCCCTAAAGACAAATAAAATATAACATAACAAACATCGTTAAATGAATATTACTTTTTTCTCACTGGTAACCATTTGGCATGTATAAAAAGTTATTACCTTTCCATGTCTTCACCTTGTAAAAGAGCACCACAACTACAATATTAGTTGTCTCGCCACTTGCAATGAATGTGTTTAACTCATCAACGAAATGTCCAAACAAAGTGACTTTGAAACGATATCTGTAGAATAGAAAAAAAAATTAAAACTATAATTTGTTGTAAAATATTAGAAACAATGCATGAAATATTGTAAGGAATATAAAAAAAAACATATTAATTATCATAATATTGGGATGCTTTACCCTTCATTATCGAGTTCCACGACTGTAAGCTTGGATTTGACCCCATTTTTTATGTATTCTCGTTCATTGCCTACACCGGTAAGGACTCCCATTATATCTGAAAGAGATGAAATTAGACAAATTAATTTTATTGTATGTTAATAGATATTTAAAAAAAACCTAACATATTGCTTGACCAAAAACTACTTACCAAGCAAGTAGTTGCAATCAAAATTCTCAAGAAACATGTCAGTAAGGGGGTTGAACTTAAGTATGCTCTGCGAAACATCTGCTTGAGGTTGTTTTGCAACGGTTGTATTTCTTTCGAAACTTAGTTTGCATGCATGCCTGTTGTACGGTACTCGCCTCCGTTTGTGAGCACATCAAACTTTGACAGCACGTACACCTCCCCTTCTTCCAGCTTAGAATGGAAGATATAGGTTAGTTGTTTGCGAATTATCGCACCAATCATATCTCCCTGCATAACGAAACAAAAAAAAATGGTTATAATTAGTGAAATAAAAATAAAATCAAATCAAATTCAAAATACACACCTTACTATCGATAAGAACTAATTCTAGAGGAAACGTATTGTTTTCGTTGGCAGGACACCGCAAATGGACAACCCTAACCAGTATACGCAAATTAGAATTTTTGGGAGAAATATCTGACACAGAGTCGTATCTTGGGGCCATTTGTTAAAAGAAGATGAAGGAATGATGCTTCTTAAATGGTGGAAATTTTTGAATAAGTGAATGAGTGTCTATATGTCAATTTAGAATCACTATATATAGCATTTACAATAACCGTATTACGGGATGAAAAGATTTTGTTTAAAATTGATTGAAAAATATGAGTAAAACTTGATCAGATTCAAAAAAATATCCCAAAAACAATATCCATAATTATCCTTGTCGTGATTTATTTAATAAATTATCACAATTCAAAATTTTAAATTGTTATCAAAATAATTTTACCATATTTAATAAATTATCAAAATTCAAAATTTTGAATTGTTACCAAAATAATTTTACCATTAACATGTAACTTATCAGAATTCAAAATTTCGAATTGTTACCAAAATAATTTTACCATTAACATGTAACTTATCAGAATTCAAAATTTCTAATTGTTACCAAAATATTTTTATTTCAAATCTAATAATATAATTATTAATCTGGTTGGATATGTTGAAAACAAAAGTACTAATTATTAATTAAGATAACTATTCAGTTTTGCGGAACAAAAAGTAATATATCTAATATATTTTTAATTTTTAATATAAAAATAGTAAATCTAAATTTTATTAGTAATATTATAACATCATCATTCATTTTAAAAGAGTCATTATTTTTTACTTATTTTTTAAAAATATATTTATAATAGAAAATTAAATTAAATACTTTAAAAGTTTAGAAACAAAATAAATTTATATTAAAAAAGTTAGCTTACTTGTAATACAGTATCTCTATTCAATCAATCAATAACTAAAAAAATCAATAACTCTAATTTATATCAATTACATTTGAAATTAAAAATAATGTGAACCATTTACTTTTATTATGGGTGAGTGATATCAATCTAAACTAATTGTTGAACCAAAAAAATATCCCTAAAACAATATTCCTAATTATCCTTGTCGTGATTTATTTAATAAATTATCACAATTCAAAATTTCAAATTGTTACCAAAATAATTTTACCATTAACACGTAACTTATCAGAATTCAAAATTTCTAATTGTTACCAAAATATTTTTATTTCAAATCTAATAATATAATTATTAATCTGGTTGCATATGCTGAAAACAAAAGTAATAATTATTAATTAAGATAACTATTCAGTTTTGCGGAACAAAAAGTAACATATCTAATATATTTTTAATTTTTAATATAAAAAATAGCAAATCTAAATTTTATTAGTAATATTATAATATCATCATTCATTTTAAAAGAGTCATTATTTTTTACTAATTTTTTTAAAAATATCTATGATAGAAAATTAAATTAAATAATTTAAAAGTTTAGAAAAAAAAATAAATTTATATTAAAAAAATTAGCTTGCTTGTAATACAGTATCTCTATTCAATCAATCAATAACTCTCATTTATATCAATTACGTTTGAAATTAAAAATAATGTGAATCATTTACTTTTATTATGGGTGAGTGATATCAATCTAAACTAATTGTTGAACAAAAAATATATCCTAAAACAATGTTTGAAATTAAAAACAATGTGAACAATTTACTTTTATTATGGGTGAGTTATATCAATCTAAACTAATTGTTGAACCAAAAAAATATCCCTAATTATCCTTGTCGTGATTTATTTAATAAATTATCACAATTCAAAATTTCAAATTGTTACCAAAATAATTTTACCATTAACACGTAACTTATCAGAATTCAAAATTTCTAATTGTGACCAAAATATTTTTATTTCAAATCTAATAATATAAAATAAAATAAAATAATTGTTACCAAAATATTGTTACAATTTACTTTTATTATGAGTGAGTGATATCAATCTAAACTAATTGTTGAACCAAATATTGGCACCCGAACCAAATATTTACAAAGCGTCATATCATGACACATGCCATCCGAATCTCTGTGTAGCTGACACATGTATTTCAAACCTTGAAAACTTCTTTTGAAGTGCCACTTGGATTCCAAACCTGTGAAAGGATTCATAAATTTATATTAAAAAAATTAGCTTACTTGTAATACAGTATATCTGTTCAATCAATCAATAACTAAAAAAAAATCAATAACTTTAATTTATATCAATTACGTTTGAAATTAAAAACAATGTGAACCATTTAGTTTTATTATGAGTGAGTGATATCAATCTAATCTAATTGTTGAACAAAAAAAATATCCCTAAAACTATATTCCTAATTATCCTTGTCATGATTTATTTAATAAATTATCACAATTCAAAATTTCAAATTGTTACCAAAATAATTTTACCATTAACACGTAATTTATCATAATTCAAAATTTCTAATTGTTACCAAAATATTTTTATTTCAAATCTAATAATATAATTATTAATCTGGTTGCATATGTTGAAAACAAAAGTAATAGTTATTAATTAAGATAACTATTCAGTTTTGCGGAACAAAAAGTAATATATCTAATATATTTTTAATTTTTAATATAAAAAATAGTAAATCTAAATTTTATTAGTAATATATAATATCATCATTCATTTTAAAAGAGTCATTATTTTTTACTAATTTTTTTTAAAAATATTTATGATAGAAAATTAAATTAAATAATTTAAAAGTTTAGAAACAAAATAAATTTATACTAAAAAAATTAACTTACTTGTAATACAGTATCTCTATTAAATCAATCAATAACTAAAAAAAAATCAATAACTCTAATTTATATCAATTACGTTTGAAATTAAAAATAATGTGAACCATTTACTTTTATTATGGGTGAGTGATATTAATCTAAACTAATTGTTGAACAAAAAAAATATCCCTAAAACAATGTTTGAAATTAAAAAGAATGTGAACCATTTACTTCTAGTATGGGTGAGTGATATGAATCTAAACTAATTGTTGAACCAAAAAAATATCCCTAAAACAATATCCCTAATTATTCTTGCCATGATTTATTTAATAAATTATCACAATTCAAAATTTCAAATTGTTACCAAAATAATTTTACCATTAACATGTAACTTATCAGAATTCAAAATTTCTAATTGTTACCAAAATATTTTTATTTCAAATCTAATAATATAAAATAAAATAAAATAATTGTTACCAAAATATTGTTACAATTTACTTTTATTATGAGTGAGTGATATCAATCTAAACTAATTGTTGAACCAAATATTGGCACCAGAACCAAATATTTACAAAGCGTCATATCATGGCACGTGTCATCTGAATCTCTGTGTAGCCAACACATGTATTCCAAATCTTGAAAGCTTCTCTTGAAGCGCCACTTGGATTCCAAACCTGTGAAAGGATTCACAAATTTTATATTATTAGATTTATTATGGCTCGGACGAAATATGTTTCGTACGATCGCCGACAGGATCCCTCCACTTTGGAGGAAGTTGCTGTTGCAAATGCTGGTCAGCCTGCCCAGCCATCCAAGGCAGACCAGCGATGTGTGACAGCATCTACTCGCCGTCGTCGGGCAGAGGATACTCGTGTTGTTGGAGGAGTACAACACGATGAGTCAGAGGATGCAGAGCATGTAGATGTTGAGGCAGACGTGCCACAGCCTGATGCAGAGGTGGCAGAGGTACCACAGGCAGCAGCCGCAGTGATCCCGTTTGCTGACCGGATCATTGGACCGCCATTTTTTAGTGGTCTTGTAGTTGATACACTGCTGGGGTCCTACAAGGGCCACGTCACTGGACATATTTGGATTGATCATCCTTAGGAGAAGCTAAAAGTGGTCAGCCACACTGGGAAGTTGATTCCCTATTCTACCCAGCCACAGGTCCAGGCATACGTGGATCAATCTGACTTGACGGGCCTTTATCATGCGCGATATATCGCGAATAAAGGCTTCGTCAATGCCTTTATTAAGAGGTGGCATCAGGAGACATGCACCTTCCACCTGCCCGTTGGAGAGATGACCATCACTTTAGATGATGTGTCATGTCTACTGCAGTTACCTATTACAAGCGTGCAGATTGCCGGCCTAGCGATCGCCTTTTCGAAGGCTGACATTAGGATGTTGCTGAGGACCATGCTAGGCCTGCTTTTGACGAGGAGGCTGATGTTGCTACGACGGCAGGAGCTAGGGTACATCTCACATGGCTGAGGGAGCTATATGAGAGGTATGTGCAGTCTGGTTCATATGTGTGGGCCGCACAGGCGTACTTGTTGCACTTGATCGGCTGTACCATCTTCGCCGACAAGAGCTCCACACATGCGAATATTTTCTATCTCTGCTACCTCAGCTATCTGTTCACCTGCTCCCAGTACGCTTGGGGAGTATCTGCATTGGCGTACCTTTACGACCATCTCTCTTATGACAGCTTGCGAGAGAGCAAGCAGTGTGGAGGTTGTATGACATTACTGATGGTAATAAATTATTTATTTGTTGTTTACATATTTATTTGTGTAATTTTTAATACAAATGTTAACATAATTTGTTTTCTTTATTTTACAGGCATGGGTGTTTGCACATCTACCATCAGTTGGCGGATGGGAGCCTGTCGCTTATGACCCCAGGCTTCCCTTTGCTGCCAGATGGAAGACGATCAGAGGTACCGGCAAGGCTTGGGGGACCAGGCGGTTGCTGGATATGTTGCAGATAAAGGACGTCATCTAGTTCCCATATGATGATGGATACAAGGCTGTTGCTGAGAGACCCTTTTTGGAGCAGACATATTATTCTGGCCACATAAGGTGTGGCATAGACATGCGACCCTATCTGTCAAATAGTGTTTTGAGGCAGTTCGGCTACGTACAGGGGATCCCTCCACCACCACCTCCTCGTCCTCCATTTGGGACATCCATTCAGACGTGAGCCGAGTGGGAGCAGCATAGAGTGCAGCTGGGCGAGCATGTGCCAGAGGATGCTCCATGGGCCTGCACCTCCGACTACTTGATGTGGTATTATGAGCATTCACATCCATATGTGATTCCGCCAGAGGAAGGAGAGGCAGCACGGAGCCCAGTACGTATGCCCGACCCCATTCCTCAGCCTCAGCTTGGTGACTCTCAGCCAGAGTTTGTAGATGGTGTAGATTACTCGTGCTAGGTAATGTAATGCAAACATTTTTTCCATAATTGTTTACATTTTTTTTCGATTTGAAATTATTAATTTTAATTTTAGTTTATGTAGGATCGGTACCGGATGATGTCTGCGATTGCAGAGAGGTTGTTGCATACCAGAGCCATTCCTGAGGGCACGCATGACCATGAGTTGGTGCAGCGGCTATTGCGCATAGCACAGGGTGGCTTAGGTGCTGGGTGCAGTAGCCAAGGACGCATATAGAGGAGGAGGACCGAGGGCGGTGGCCGCAAAGGTGGTGGCCGCAGAGGCGGTTGATTTATGATGTATTTTTTTATATTTGTATCTAAACTTTTATTTTGTATATACATTTTATTATATAAATGATGTTGATGTTTTCAGTTTATTACATTTTTCTTTTTAAACTCTATAAATAACATGCGCGCGCCTGGTAATATAATGAAAGAAGGAACGATTTCTCTATTAAAATCATAGAACAAACAACAATAACAACAACAACAACAACAATGTGCAACATCATAGCACCAACAAAATATAGGATTTTTGCCAAGTATATTAAATTGGTATGTTTATTTTTTGCCAAGTATTGTTTTTACCAACTATTTAAAACCAACGGTCTATATGAATCCTATAAGATACATCAACCAATGTGCATTAAATTGGTATATTTATTTTGGCCAAGTCTTTAAAACCTAAATTTATACATTTCAAAAAACATTACTCAATATAAAAAATTAAAAAAAAAACTTAGAAAAAATTACAATAAATTAAAAAAAATGTGCAACTGAATCGTGATTCCATTGTACAACGTTGTACCCTTGTACAACGGAATCACGATTCCGTTGTACAAGAATAACGATTCCGTTGTACAAGGGTATTTTGGGAAATCAATAAAAACCACCCATGTGGGTGGTGAGAATAGCAAATTGTGGGGTGAGAATAGCAATTCCCACGTCATTTCAGTCCAATTCAAGGATGGTCAATCTATATCCAAGCTTTTAAGGCCCTCCCAGCCTCTTTTTGGGCTTTGCTATTCTCACCCCATAATTTGCTATTCTCACCACCCACGTGGGTGTTTTTTTATTGATTTTCCAAAATTCCCCTGTACAACAGAATCGTGATTCTGTTGTACACTTGTACAATCTTGGTTAAATTTTGTAACAGGATCTAATATATCCAAAATATCATCAATCAGTCACAATACAATACAATTTTGTAAAAAATATTCAACAACCGAAACATTACACAAATGAAATCCTCTAATAACAATTATTAATAGAAGATTAATTAACTAAAATGATTCCCTAGTAATGTCTACTACATATTGAGATCCTCTCAAATTGTAAATAAGCAAAGGCAACTGAGAAAGTCATGTCTGTTGAAGTCACCCCAACAATCTCCAATAACGGAAGACGATATTTGTTCGTCTTGTAAGTAGTATCACATATCAACACTGTTGGAAATGAATTTAGGAGCTTGATAGAATATGGATGTGACCACAAGATATCTCTTACAACATATTCAGTGTCAACCCTTCTATACCAATAAACATATTGATCACGTTCTATCAACTTCGTCAGATGTTGTATTTCAGTTCTTGGACCCCTTTGGTGTCGCAGATATTTTTGTCGCTCATTGTATATGGTTTTGATGGTGGTGACATTTGCATCATCTTTATCTTTCATTGCCAACAGAATTTGCCCAGGCTTTACCATATTTTTGGTCATTTGATTTAGCAGACTTTTTTCTTCACTGCTTAAATGACCAGCATATGTATGAAATTATTGGAGAAGTCAGGATAATTGTGCTGAGGTTCAATGTCCATCACATAATCATCTGCTTGCATTTTATTTTGTTGAACAAGTTGGTCAAAAGCATTTTCACTTGCATCAATCATATTTCCCCAACTACTTGGCATCGTAACTTCATCAGAAATAAAAGTATTCTAATCCATTGCTACTACTGAAAAGAAAAGAAAAACAATTCAAAATTTACTACATGAATAACAGTAAAAAAAACCAAATACTGTCTGCGTACACAACGGAATCACGATTCCGTTGTGTACGACATTTTTTTTACACAACGGAATCACGATTTCGTTGTGTTCAAAAAATGACGTACACAACGGAATCATGATTCCGTTGTGCATGTCATTTATAGTACACAACGGAATCACGATTTCGTTGTGTAAGAAAAATATCGTACACATCGGAATCGTGATTCCATTGTGTAAGAAAAAAACAAAAAAAAAATGGAATCAGGATTCTGCTGTGCATTCAGCACAGCAGAACCATGATTCCGTTGATCTACACAACTTACGGGTGTAAGTAAGTTTAGGAACCTGAAGAAGGAGGAGAAGGAGAGTGTCACTGAGAGAGGTTGGGAGTGGGGGTGGAGAGTGTGAGGAGAAGGGAGTGGGGTGGGGTGTAAGAAATGGAGGAGGGATAACAGGGTAATTTTACAATATTAGGGGGTGAGAATAGCAAATTGTAGAGTGAGAATAGCAATTCCCCTCCTTTTTCTTTCTCAACGTTTCAACAAAAGAAAAGGGCCATATTCAGGCCCAAGTTCTCTCTCTCTCTCCCCCAAAAATTTTTAATCATTTTTGTCTCAAGTTGATTTTAGTCAACGAATTTTGTTTTTCTTTTTCTTTTTTTGAAAATAGATGCTGGAAATATATTAAGAAGTGGAAACAGACAGTACATCATCAATAGAAAAAAACTAATTATATTAATACTCGTGATGTTTTTTCGAATTGTACACGATACTTATTTAATGTTTACTACTTTTCTTACAAGGATGTCATTTTTTAAACAATTAAGAAGTTAGTGTAAAATATACAAGGGTATCAGTGTAATATTTTTAAATATTTAAAAAGGTTAGTGTAAGAATAAAAAAAGAGAGCGATATTGTGTGTAATTAAAAAAAAAAACTCAGAAAGTCCAAGTATAATTTACTCTAAAAAATAATTTTTTTTCTTAGTTAACTATAGTATTATAAAAAAAAAAGTGTCCAATATATATATATAGAGGATGGATTCACTTACTTTCCAAGAGTAAATATAAGAGACTTATTCCTCATTCTCACCATTCATTTTCTTGAAATCTAATGATTAAAATTAGTTAGTCATTACAACCATTAAATTTTAAGAAAATGAATAGTGAGGATGAAGAGTAAGTCTCTTATACCCACTCTTGGAGTAAGTGGATCTCTCCTCATATATATATATATTAGAGTAAATATTTTTTGGAGATATGAAAATATTTTTTGGATCTGTTTCAGAAGATAAAAATTAAATTGATAAATGGAAGATTTGGGATAAAATATTTTACATTTAGATTTGTTTGTTGAATAATAGTAAATTTTTTTCTTTACCACTAATATTTAATTTTTATGCATTCCATATATCTCATTAGCATTACCTCAGTAATAATTTTGTATAGTTATAAATTTTCTAAATTCATGCTGCACTTGTTTAGTGTTCCGGTAGCCACACAAAGTCCCACATCGTTTAGGAGTCGAGGTCAATGGTAGCTTATAAACACCCTTCTCCCTCTCAAACCCACCGAGGTGCCTTTTACAAGGACAAAACCATGACGGTCCTCTTAGCACCAAAGCGAACAATACCTCGAATGGTGACCCTAACGATACCTGTGAACTCGATGCCGGAACATTTGGCGCTAGAAGGAGGGCCTAGGCCACTCTTGCCCCTTAGCCTCGACTGGGGGGCTTGTTCCAGTAGCCACACAAAGTCCTACATCGCTTAGGAGTCAAGGCCAGGGGTAGCTTATAAACACCCCCCTCCCTCTCAAACCCACCGAGGCGCCTTTTACAATGACAAAATCGTGACGGTCCTCCTAGCACCAAAGTGGACAATACCTTGGATGGTGACCCTAATGATACCTGCGAACTCGATGCCGGAACATTTAGTAAAATTATATCTTTTGGTAAAATTATATTATAGTCATGAAATTTCCTTCCAACAATATTTAATTGACATATGATCAATTTTATTAGGTAACATGGAATCATGAATTGGTAAATGTTATCATCTTTTGAAGAGCAAACTCAAGTGGTTGAAAACACATATCTTAATGTAATAATGAGGACATAAACTACTGGCTGAATTATTACCCATAATTTGCAAATTAAGTCTAGGGGGCAAAATGATAAATGTTGTTTTTGAGTGAGGCTCTTATTTGATTTAGTCATTAATATCTGTTCCTGTCTGAGGGTGATGGGGTGGTCTTCAACTGATGTCCTTTGTTCAAGATCTTCTATATTTGTCCGAAAGGGGGGGTACCTGCAAAAGGCACTCCAATGCTCAAGTCAGGTTTCGGCTCAGAGCATTTAATGTGCGTAATAAATAAGGGTCAAAAGTCTTTTACCTTGAGGGGCGCACCTCCTTTTATACTTATCTTATTGGGCCTGAACCCTTATGGGCCCTGACCATTCCTTAATGACCGATCTATACTAATTAAGGTTGCTTAATTATCTCCTAATCTTCGGTTTACCTTGATAATAGTCTCTTAATAGGATCTGCCTTATCCGAATACTATCCTTAGTATTCGGCCGTAGTGATGCCGAATACTCCTGCGATAGTATTTGGTGATATAGCTAGTTGAGCGTAAGGAGCAAGAGTGTTCGGCCAGATTTAGGCCAAACACCTTCCTATTCGTAGGGTGTATTTGGATGCTTGTGGTGGGGGGTATTCAACTATTCATATAGCCGAATACCCCATCGGTATACAGACCCCCAGCCTCGAGTAACCAGTGGTGACGAAGAGGCTTTGATTCGAAATACGCGCCTCGTTGTTGTGTCATTTCAAATTATGTCATTATGGCTGGAAAAAGCCGTTGAGGTGAAGGGATGGAAGCGTTGTGTATTTCTGGACCGTTAGATCTAGATTGATCTAACAGTTGACAGCGCTTGGAACCCTTTGTACCGTTGTGGGCTTGGGCCCTATAAATAGGGCGAGGGATGTCGTCTTTGCACCCCTTATCTACATTCTATCAATTTTTTCTTACATCGCTCTCGGCTGAATACTCTTTTCTAGCTTCATCTTTTTTGTCTTAACCAAGGTACGAGAGTTCGACTTTTGCTTTTTCTTTTTCCATTATCATAAGTTCGTATGGTCGTAAGCTTTCCGAGAAAATCGAGGTGGTTGATATTCGGTCATCCTCCTCGGCTAGTGGGGAGTCTAGTAAGGAGTCTTCGACTTCTTCGTCTTCGTCTTCTTCCTCTTCATCTTCTTCCCATTCGGCATCCTCCTCTTCGTCCTTTGTCCGAGAGGGGGTGAGTGAAAATGTGGTGTCCCATTCGGTTGGAAAGGATACTTCCAGCCAAAAGCCGAATCGTAAGCCACAGGTTTCACGAGGGAAGAGAGAGTTCCTGCCGATTATCCTGGACGGGTACACATGGGTAAACGGGGAGGTCAGGTCCTACTAGTCTCGGTATGATGATAAGCGTAGTGTGTCCAATTTTGTAAACTATGTAGATGTGTCTGCCATCTTTGAGGATGAGCTTTGTCCGATAGCTTTACAATGTTGTCGGCGTGAAACGAATGCCGAATTCATTTTCATAGGAAAAGGGTGAGTCTAAAAGGGACTTCTTTACATGTACGATTGCGTATTCCGCGACTTACATGTAACGGTTCCCTTTGATGACTTTACAATGGGGGTGCTTCGGATTTTGAACGTGGCACCCTCTCAATTGCATCCGAACGGGTGGGCTGCGATCCAGGCCTTTTGTGCCCTTTGCCTTTTCAATTTTATAGAGCCATCAGTGAGTGTATTTTTGTACTATATTTGTACTCAGCCCAAGAGTGGTTTGTGGGTATCCCTAATAAGGAAATCGAAGAGGCCCTTATTTCAATCTTTTACTTCTTCGTACAAAAATTTCAAAGTCGGCTACTTTAAAGTGGTAGTTAGGCCGAATATAGGGGCTAACCACTTCTATGATAGTGGTGGGAAGCCCTTATTTCCTTTTTATTGGGAGAAAACCCCTCGGCGTTATGACAAATTTTCGAAGTCTATGATGACCGAAAGGGAACGCGAGGACCTCCTCTTTCTTGAGTCCCTCCCCCGAAAGCTTCCAACTAGGCAGCTCGTGGCTTTATTTAATTCTTCAACTGTTGTAGCCGATATGTGTGGTAAGGATTCGGTTCTTTCTTTTCTGCTCTTTTTATACTTAGTTCTCATGAATGACTAAGTATTTTGTGAGGTGCAGGTATTATGGCGGATGTTGGTGGTGACGTTCTTTCCTTCCGGAACGCTTAAAAGAACTGGGCTCAAGTTGCTAGGAACACTTCGGGTGTTGCTTCAGTGCCTCCTGTTGTGAAACAACCTACCCCGAGGCCATCTCCGATGGATATCCCACCCCCTCCAGCAGGAGAGAAGAAAAACAAGGATAAGGACCACAAGAAAAGGCACCGAAGCCACGAGGCCTCGGAGGAGGAAAAGGCAAAGAAGCTGAAACAACAAACTTTGGACTTTTCGGCTTCGGGCTCTTTGGCTTCCATCACTGCCATGACTGCCGAGGGCTTCTTTTCGAAGGATTTTTGGCCAAAGAAGATGGTTAGTTCCAATGATATTTCTGAGACTGGAAAGAGTATCTTGAGTAAGGCTGATGCTACCTCCAACTGGTCGGCCTACTGCGAGTTTCAGGCAAGAGCTTCGGCCATTGCTTATCACATGTTCATGAACCCACTGAAGGAGGCCGAGAAGCTGAAGAAGAGTTTGAAGGAGTCGTAAGTCTCTAACCAACAGGCTCTGGATGCCAACATAATATTAACGGATGATAATGCTTGTTTGAAGGACGAGGTGAAGCACCTTTCGGTTGACCTTAATAATTTGAACACCAAAGTCATAATGGCCGAGAAGGATGCTAAACTTCAAGCTGATGAGGTCGAGCGTTTGAAGATGTTACTGGCTCAGGCCAAAAAGGAGAGGGATGCCGAGCGCTCTGCCAAGGAACAAATTATTGCTTCAACACAGGAGAAAATATTTGCCGAACATGAGGCCAGATTCCTTCATGTTGTTTGGCAGATGCTATTCTTCTATGATATCCGTAACCCTACCATTTTTTATATGGATAAGGATGTCTATCAAGGCCGCTTGCTACCTCTTGATGATATTCCTGAGGATGCGGTTCTTGAGAATCCTCTTCAGCCATCGGCACCGGATGGTAATGGGGATGAAGGGGTTAATAAGGAGGCTCATAAGGAGAATAGGGAAGATGTTGATGAGGCTGTGGCTCAAGAGGAGCCGGCTGAGTGAATTCTTTGTATTTTGGGGCCATTAGAGCCTTTTTGCTTTCAGCAACAGTTTTGTAAATGTTTCTTTTTGTGATTAATGAAACATGCTATTTTTCTTTCGGCATCCTATTCTCCATTTACACTTAGAATACTTTTACAAACTTATTTATGGTCGAACACTTTGTAAGAGATTTGTCCTTCCTTTTATTAGCCCCGAATTCTTTTGAAGAAATCAATACTTGGGTTTTTTTGTGAGGAAAGTCCGAATGGTGCGTCCTTAGCCGAGTAGGAGTACTCGGGAGGGAAACCATTTGTGAAGAAAGTCCGAATGGTGCATCCTTAGCCGAGTAGGAGTACTCGGGAGGGAAACCATTTGTGAAGAAAGTCCGAATGGTGCATGAATGGTGCGTCCTTTGCCGAGTAGGAGTGCTCGGGAGGGAAACCATTTGTGAAGAAAGTCCGAATGGTGCATCCTTAGCCGAGTAGGAGTACTCGGGAGGGAAACCATTTGTAAAGAAAGTCCGAATGGTGCATCCTTAGCCGAGTAGGAGTACTCGGGAGGGAAACCATTTGTGAGGAAAGTTTGAATGGTGCTGAAAAACAATTATACTATATGTAGGAAAGGTATGCTTCATTAATTTAATTGGAAAGGTGTGCCTCGTTAAAACCTTCTCGGTAAAAACCCTTTCACGTTCTTTTAGGGATAAAAATCCGAGTAAGGAAAAAGAGTACAACACTCGTTTACATAATCAACTAAAATAATATTTAAGGTAGGTTGAATTTCATGTTCTCGGCACCACCTTTCCTGAAAGCTCTTCCAACTTGTATGCTCCGTTGTTGAGGGTTTGCCTGATCCTGAATGGGCTATCCCAATTAGCCATTAGCTTCCCTTCCTGGGTATCTCTTCGTGCATTTCCTTACATCTTTAAGACTAGATCTCCTTGTTTGAACTCTCTCATCTTCAACTTTAAGTTGAACCTCCTGGTCATTCTTTATCTGCATGCTTCGGCGTTGAGGCATGTTCGGTCGTGTACCTCTTCGATCAAGTCAAGTTCACATCTCATGGAGTTTTCATTTTCGGATACTTCAAAGTTTTGTCTTCGGAAGGACGATTCCCCTACTTCTACCGGGATCATAGCTTCGGTTCTATACACCATTCTGAAGGGCATTTCTCTGATTGTTGATTGTGGGGTGCATCTGTATGCCCACAAGATTTCAGGTATCTCTTCAGCCCAGGCGCCTTTAGCTGCGCCCAATCTATTTTTTAATTCTCCCAAAATGACTTTGTTAGTAGACTCCGCCTGTCCATTTGTTTGTGGGTGTTCGACTGAGGTCACCCTGTGTTTTATTCCGAGGTCTTCCAAAAAAGTATTCAACTTTTTGTCCATAAACTGTAGGCCGTTGTCGGTGACGATTACATACGGAATGCCGAATCGAGTGATGACATTTTTCCACAAAAATTTCTGTACGTTTTGAGCCGAAATGATTGCCAAGGGCTTAACCTCTATCCATTTGGTGAAGTAGTCGACAACTACTATCAAAAACTTGCACTGCCCCTTAGCTATAGGAAAGGGTCCCAAGATGTCGGTCCCCCAGATAGCGAAGGGCCAAGGTGACGAGATAGCATGTAGCTCGTCGGCGGGCTGGTGGATAAGGTTACCATGTTTTTGGCATTGGCTGCACTTCTTAACATATTCAGAACAGTTGGTCTTAAGGGTCGGCCAATAATACCTTGCCCTTAATACAAGCGTTGCCATCGTTCGGCCACCTGAGTGCATGCCACGGATTCCTTCGTGTAGCTCTTTCATGACGTATTCGGCCTGATCCTTATTAAGGCATTTAAGTAGAGGTGTGGAAAACCCCCTTCTGTATAACTCCCCAGCGATCAGGACGTACCTTGCAGCACTGATTCGCAACTTTTTGGCCTTGTCCTTATCCTCCGGAAGGGTGCCTTGTGACAAATATTGTTGGATTTCAGTTATCCAAGCGTCTTTAGATATTGAAACCTGCATGCACTCTTCGGTGGTTACACTTGGTTCTGGTAACATCTCCTGAATGAATGTTCTTAGTTGCCCGGATTTCTGCATACTAGCTAATTTAGCAAGCTGATATGCTCTGTCGTTGTGCTCTCGGGCTAAGTGCTTTACTTGGACCTCATCGAATTCTTGCATCAGTTGCATGAAAGTGTGATAATACTTCAGTAACTGTGGGTCTTTGACCTGGAATGCACCACTGATCTGTTCGGCTGCTACTTGGGAATCGCTCCAACATTGTACTTTCCGGGCTCCCATTTCCCTTGCCAATCTGAGTCTAGCCAACAAGGCTTCATATTCGGCCTGATTGTTAGATGCTTTAAAACCGAATCGCAAAGACTATTCTAGCCGTATCTGGTTTGGTCCTTGCAATATAACACCTGCTCCGCTTCCCTTTTGGTTGGACGAACCGTCAACGTGTACAACCCACCATTCGACGTCAACATTCTTGGTCGGGTGCAGCTCATTGACGAAGTCCGCTAAACATTGCGCCTTGATGGGACCTCTCGGTTCATACTTTATATCAAATTCTGACAATTCTATTGACCAAGCCATCATCCGTCCAGCCAGCTCCGGTTTCTTCAATACCTTTGCAATGGGACAATCGATTTTGACAACCACTCGGTGTCCTTGGAAGTATTATCTTAGGCACCTTACGGCGTTGACTAGTGCTAGGGCCGCCTTCTCTATTGTTTGGTACCTGGTCTCAGAATCCTGGAGTACTCGGCTGATAAAATATACAAGTGCTTGACCCTCTTCATGCTCTTGGACTAACACCGCACTTATGGCTTCTTGGGAGATCGAGATGTATATCACTAAATCTTTTTTAGGGTCCGGTTTCTTGAGAATAGGTGGGGCCGAAAGGGTCTTCTTCAGTTCTTGAAAGGCATCTTCACATTGTTGGTTCCATGAAAAATTCTTGGTTGTCTTCAACAATTGCATGATGGGTTTCGCCTTTTCGGCTATCCATGGTAGGAATCGCGATAGAGAGGCGATGCTCCCTGTCATTCTCTGGGCTTCCTTTGGGGTTTTCGGGCTTCTCATACAAATAACGGCCTGACACTTGTCAGATTCACCTCTATGCCTCGGCATGTTAACATGAAGCCCAAAAATTTTCCTCCTTGAACACCAAAAACACATTTTTCGGGGTTCAGGCGCATATTGCGCTTTCTGAGTTCGGCAAAGATTTCTTCCAGGTCCCTCGTGTGTATGTCAGGCTTGGAAGACTTGAAGACCATATCATCAACGTATACCTTCAGGTTTCGTCCAAGTTATCTTTGAAAGACTTTATCCATTAGCCTTTGGTTGGTGGCTCCAGCGTTCTTCAGGCCGAAAGGCATAACTCTGTAGCAGTAGTTAGCTGACTCAGTTATGAATGCGGTCTTGTCTTCATCATAAGGGTACATTCAGATTTGATTATACCCCGAGTAGTCATCCAAGAAATTGAGGCAAGAGTACCCGGCTGCCCCATCGACTAGTCGGTCAATGTTTGGTAGCGGATACGCATCCTTCGGGCATGCTTTGTTCAAGTCCGTGTAGTCTGTACACATCCTCCATTTGTCGTTCGCCTTTTTTACCATAACCACATTGGCTAACCAAGTGGTGTATTTGACCTCTCGGATGAATTTGGTTGTCATCAACTTAGATACTTCCTCTTCTACGGCTTTCCGCCTCTCTTCCCCTGTCTTTCTCTTCTTTTGAGCGACCGGCTTCGCTTCTCGGCATATTGCCAATTTTTTACAGTGGAATTTGGGGTCGATGCTTGGCATCTCCGAGGCTCTCCAGGCGAACAGGTCGGCGTTCTGCCTTACGACATTTTGGATTTGAAGCCTATCCCTTTCCGATAGGTTGCTGCCGAGATATGTATAATGAGTTTTCGCCCCACCAATTTGAAATGCACAGATTTCCTCGTTTGGTTCAACCTGGTTGTCTTCATCAGTCCAAGGATCAAGATCCAAAGATTGTGTCAAAGGTTTGATTGTCGAGACTGTGTATACCGACTTATACTCCTCTTCTTCTAACTGAGTGACTTTGAGATTGGCTAGGTAGCACTCCCTAGCCTCCTTTTGATCAGCATGGATTGTAATTACTGTGCCTCGGCTTGATGGGAACTTCATGGCAAGATGAGGGGTGGACGCTATAGCTCCAAGAGTATTCAAGGATGGGCGTCCGAGTAGTATATTATATGTAGTGTTAGCGTGCACTACTATATATCTAACTTTTATAGTTTTGTACTCATTTTCCCCATATCCGAAGGTTGTGTTCAGCTCTATACATCCCCTGGTGTTAACCCTCTCGCTTGTGAATCCAACCAGGGGTTCATCATAGGGCATGAGCTTCCTTTCTGGTATATGTAATTGCTTGAAGGTACTCTAGTTAGGATGTCAGCCGAACTTCCTTGATCTACTAGAGTTTTCTGGATTGTGCAGTCAGCTATGTCTACGTTGATGACCATGGGGTCATCCTGCACGGGGTCGGATCCTTGAAAGTATGCGTCTGTGAATGTGATAGGCGGCATTTTCAGCTTGCTCACAGCCGATGTCATGTTGACTGATCAGACTAATCAGAGATACTTCTTCCTGGCCGAAGATGTACTTCCTCCTCCTGCGAATCCTCCCGCAATTGTATTTATGACTTTTCGGGGGTTAGACAGTTTTGTTTCGTGTCGCTCCTGGGACCTGCTTCTTGGTCTTTCGATCCTTTGGTCATGTTCTCGGTCGTAACTGAAGTCCCTCCTGTGAGTTCTGTCATCGTCTCTGTACTTTGAGAACTAGGGCCTTTCAGTTCTAAGATCACGGACGAAATCTTTGAGATGCCCTATCTTGATGAGATCCTCAATCTTGTCTTTAAGTGTTGTGCATTCTTCGGTGGAATGACCTCTATTGCGATGGTATCGGCATTGCTTGTTGTAGTCAGCTTTAGAGGGGTATTGGCTCTTTTTGGCACAGCCAATATTTCGGTTGCCAAGGCTTGTTCGAGTATCCGGGAGCGACTAGTGTTGAGCGGAGTATAGGCCGTGTATCAGTGGCCATGGTACTCTCGTTCCTTGTGATACTTCTCTTTCCCCTTCCCCTGATTATCTTTTTCATGTTCTTTCTTTCATGTGTTGGCTTCCGCTCAGACTTAGTTTCGGTACTCGGACAACTCTTCCATCTGCATGTATTTTGCTGCTCTTCGGCGGAGGTCGTCCATGTCAAGTGCCGATTTTTTACAAAGACTATTGACGAAAGCCCCCAACTTAAGGGCCTTCACAAGATGGTGCATGGCTACTGCTGGATCAAGGTTATGGATGTTTAAGGCCACTCTGCCGAACCTTTCCATGAACGTTCTAAGGGATTCCCTCTTTTCTTGCCGAATATTCACTAGTGCGACTGAAGTCAAGTGATGAGGTCTACTTGTTGCAAACTGGTTATCGAATTTAGTCGCAAGGGTCTCAAAACTATCGATGGAATTGGGCGGGAGCCGTGTGAACCAGTTAAGAGCTTGTCCCTTTAAAGACGTGGGGAATACTTTACATAGGATGGCGTCTTGTGTAAAGGCTGACTTGGGTGAAATAGACATCTATATGCTCATCCGGGTCAGTGCTACCATCATACCGATCTAGGCTAAGGCTTTTCCAATTTGGAGGAAGAGGGGTTTCCAAGATTCCGGAAACGAAAGGATGCCTGCAAGGATGGGACTGAGTGTTGGCGGTGAAGGTTGAGGGCCGGTTAGTTGCTCCATGTGTGCTAAGATTGGCCGCCGACTCACCCTCATGTTGCTTGTCTGGTACCTGATCCTTTGGTTTCCAAGATCGGTTCAAATTCCTCAGCTCAGCATTTTCCTGCCGGAGGGCCGATATCTCCTGCGCGTGCTGCCTTCTCATTGTCGATGTGTCGGCTCTCAGTTGTCTTAATTTTGACTACAAATTTTTTTGGTCTCCCGCATGTACTATGTTTTCGTCGACAAGATGTTGCCCTTCTACGTGTTGTTGCATGGCTGGTGTCGACGATTCAAGCATATCCATGTGTGCATGACTTCGGATAGTGACCATTCCTTGAGGGGCTGTGGGGTAAGTTTTACCGGGCCCCACGGTGGGCACCAAAATGTTCATGTCTGAGGGTGCTGGGGTGGTCTTCAGCTGATGTCCTTTGTTCAAAATCTTCTATATTTGTCCGAAAGGGGGAGTACCTGCAAAAGGCACTCCAACGCTCAAGTCAGGTTTCGGCTCAGAGCATTTAATGTGAGTAATAAATGAGAATCAAAAGTCCTTTACCTTGAGGGGTGCACCTCCTTTTATACTTATCTTATTGGGCCTGAACCCTTATGGGCCCTGACCATTCCTTAATGATCAATCTATACTAATTAAGGTTGCTTAATTATCTCCTAATCTTCGGTTTACCTTGATAATAGCCTCTTAATAGGATCTGCCTTATCCGAATACTATCCTTAGTATTCGGCCGTAGTGATGCCGAATACCCTTGCGATAGTATTTGGTGATATAGCTAGTTGAGGGTAAGGAGCAAGAGTGTTCGGCCAGATTTAGGCCAAACACCTTCCTATTCGTGGGGTGTACTCGGATGCTTGTGGTGGGGGGTATTCGGCTATTCATATAGCCGAATACCCCATCGGTATAATATCATTATTATTTCTGATTACATTTTTCCTCCAGCAGTGTACTCTTACAATTATAAATTCTCATCCTTTGTCCACTTTTCACTTCATTGTTCACAAACACCTTCTAGCTAGCTCCATTTAGATTTGATCACTAAAGTAGAGTTGTATCGCTTTCTTTTCTTTTCTTTTTTTGGTTTTATCTCAAAAATGAAGGCCCTATTTGTTGTCCTTCTAATCTTTGTTATTGCTTCACCTAGCTTGTGTGCAGTAAGACTTGAGGCATGCCCTAGCTTCAATGTTGTTATCTACGGTGCCAGGGGATGGCAAAACTGATGATTCACAGGTATATTTTTCCTAGTTTCATATAATTGTCTTTTTAAATGAGGCTAGGTTCTCATATAGTTTGATGCTACATTAAACCTATTTGGCAACTTGTAAAGGCTTTTGTGAAAACATGGCAAGACGTGTGCGGTGCAACTCAGGAAGCTGCAACACTTTTCATACGAAAAAGAGAACATTCATGTTGCAACCTGTGTCGTTTGAGGGTCCTTGCAAACCAGCAACCATTAACATTGAGGTAAATCATAAATGCATTGTTTACAGTGCGTACACAGCCAAGCAAGCAAGTGTGACCTATATATCTGCCTATATATATGTACTAACTATATATGCCTTAATTCAGCCAATGATTATTAAAGTCATTAATTAGCCCATCTTCAATGGTGTAACTATGATATTGTTTAACTCACTTTTAATGTGTTATTTAAGAACTTCAACATCCAATGGTACAATAACATAAAATGAATTCTACAATAATTTCACAGTTTAAGAACGCGATTGTTTATACTATTCCATAATAACTTTTAGATCAATTACTTCAATTTCATTGGAAACGGTTTCATGTGGTTTCTTCCAAAAAAAAATTTCTGACCATGATATTGGTACGGATTATTCATAATTAGAAATAATGACTAAACTTCGTCGGAGACCGTGAGCACATATCAAGATGAGTATTTCTCTTCCAACATGATTTATTCCATACCTAAAGTGGCATCACCAGAATTCAAATCCTGGACCACTTTGGTTTCTTCCCTCATAGTATGATCTTTATTAATTTTCATTTATCTCACTAATGACAGTCAATTTATCTTGTCTGATTATAATGTATCAGTTGGGTTGGCTCCACAGCTTGAGGAGACTATCATTGCCCCAAAAAGCGTTGAGGCTTGGAAATTGCCAAATGGCGATGGGAAATGGGTCCAATTCTCGAACATAGATGGCCTTGTAATTAATGGAGGAGGACAATTTGATGGGCAAGGTGATGCATGGTGGAATCTAAATCATGTCTCTGACAAGCCCACTGTATGTTGAAAAATCATGACTTACTCTTCATTCGAAACGAATGACATGAATCCAAAAATAAAAAGACAAATGTTAACTGTGTCCTTTAAAAAATTAAAAAAAAAAAAATTATTAAAAAGTGTAAAATTATGTTATTTATAATTTTTTTTTGCATTTTTCTATAATTTATAAATAATTTCTCCTTGGCAAGACCTAAATAAAAATTGACAACATGTACAGGCTGTTCAATTCCATAACTGTAAAAATCTAATTAAATCTTATTCCATCCGTTCCAGATTATATGACGTTTTAGAGAAAAAATTTTATTCTAAAATAGATGATATTTTACAAAATTAATATTGCATTAAATATCTATTTCCAAAATTACCCTTAATTAATATTTAGTGGAAATAGTGTAATATGAGTAATTAATTACAGAGATAAAGGATATATTAAAAAATTATTTAATATTTTCTAAAAAATTTAACAAATTAATTACATTCTTTAATATCTGTGCTAAAATCTTAAACCTCATATAAAAAATTGAAACGAAAAGAGTAACTTAACGCGACGACTCACAAGTCATATCAACAACCCGAGAAATCAATCATATAAGGATAGATATGTGCAATGGCGTGCGTACACATGTCCAATATTCATATTATTGCACCAATGCAAAGTCCAAACACCGACTGGATAGATATCTCAGGATCATCCAACTTCTTAATACAGAATTAATTCCACCATTCAAACTGGTAATCCACTCCAATTATACAATTATTACCTCTCAGCTCTTACTACAGTACTATATAAGTAGTACTCCCTCCGTTTCAAAATAATAATTTTTTTAATTTTTTATTTTTATTCTAAAATAATAATTTTTTTAACTTTTTAAATTATTTTTTTCAATAATATTTCTAGACATAATTAAGAAAATCATTTAATACTTGCATTAGAAAGAGACATTTATAATAAAATAAGTTAGTAAATAGCATGATGTATTTGTTATTGGTGGATAGTAGGATAATTTATAACAAGAATAATTGAAAAAGTAAGGATATTTTCATCTAAACTTGTATCAATTGAATGTTTCTTAATCAGTGTGTCACAATCTTAAAAGACTATTATTTTGGAACGGAGGGAGTATATGTTTCATTAATTAATACATTTATCACAGGTGATGACTGCATTGCCATTAATTCCGGTTCTTCCTTGATCAACATAACTGGTCAAGTAAATTTCATGACCGATTAATGTTGAAACTCTAACTAGCTAACTGCTCTGGGATGTGTTTGGTGAATCCTAGTATTGGAAGCCTCGGACGAGATGGAGATTATGCTAGAGTTGAGGAGGTACATGTGATGTGAGGAATTGCACCTTCAATGGAGTCAGAATCAGAACATGGACGGTAAGGATCGAGTGTCAATTAGAGAGATTAAATCACAATAATTATATGTTTAGTTTGTGTTTAGGGAGGATCCGGTTATGCTAGGAAGATCAGATTTGAAGATATTGTAGTTGTTGGAGTTAAGAACCCTCTGATTATTAACCAACATTATTCTGGCCTTAACTGCTAGTTGGGATGGGAGGATGCTGTGATCCCGCTGTAGGCTGCACCGACATTGTATTGTATTGGACGATATTTGCGTTACCACTGAAGATGGCAAGAAAACACAAGTATCATGCACAAATGCACAAGGGATCTGCTCCCACTGTCCTTCAAATGAAATTATTACATAGTCTTTCAAATGATCCCAACTTATTATTATGTGACACGTGTTTAAGATTTTCGATTTGTAAATAAAAATTAATAAACTTCGACTAGTCTCATGTGGAAATCATGATAATTCAACACCTCCTAATTTCTTCTCAAACTATTGAAATCACCTTCTTACACTTTTACATAAATTTTATATATTTTTAATTATAAATGCCAGATTATATATGCATTTTTTCCCTTTCTTTTGAAAATATAGTATTTTATAACTACTGGAATAGTAATGAAACATATCAAAAGACACCTAATTCCATCTTTTAAGAGTGGGACCAAAGCTTCTTGATGTAACTAGTGGCATCCTCGGGTTGCACCTTGCACCTTGCACCTTGCACGGATGTATAAAAAGTATGAAAAGTTCGCATTTTTTTTGTTTTGGAAATCTTACTTTGCAAATATAATTTTTGATACTAAGCTTTACTAATGTTTAAATAATTTTTTTATAAATTAAAATATATAGAAAAGTTTGTTGAATTAGGTACAAGAGGTATTCAAACTAGGGGTGGCAAAACGGGTCCAACCCGACGGACTGGCCCGTTTGACCCTTTTTTTTTTACAGGGCGGGTCAAGGTTTATAACCCGCCAACCCACTGTGACCAGCCCCGACGTGGCCTGCCAAAAAATGGGTTGATGGCGGGTCGGGGCGGATTGGCCCGCCAACCCGTTTTAATTAATAATTATATATTTTTTATTAAGTTATATATTTTTAATATTTTATACATATATTAGTAATATTTATTTAATTTATTTTTTTCTAAATAAATTATTATTCCAAATTTAAGATAATATATTTAATTTTTTAATAAATATTTATTATTTAGTATTTTAAAAGATAAAAATAATTAAAATCAATTAATATATATATATATATATATATATATATTTTAATTTTTTAGTTTTTAGCGGGTTGGCGGGTCGAGTAAAATGGGACGGACTTGGTTTCGCAACCCACTTTCTTATGCGGGGCGGGGCGGGCCAACCCGTTTTCAGCGGGTCAACTGCGGGGCGGGGCAGATTGGCCCGTTTTGCCACCCCTAATTCAAACGCATCAATGTTACAAATACAACTGTCTTAAGAAAATAGATAGTAAAGACGTTGTAGAAAGACACAAACTATGTTATTCTCAATTGCAAACTACCATTTAATATAAGTTCTTCGATTTTTAATATTTATTTAATTCTTTTTGTAATAAAAAATTTGCAGATTTCATCATCCTAAATAAAACTCCACATAAAATAAATACTTTTTAAATGAGTTTTTTTTTTTAAATTTGTGAACCCTACAATGCTATATAGATTTAAAAATTCTACACAAAGATTCATTCCAATACTAAAGTTGTAACATCCTAAATCCGGGTTTACATATATTCTCATTTTTAAACTTATTTTAATTCAATAGGCATGTTAACTAACTTTAATTTTTCCAAAAACTGTGAAGTTAATAAAACATAGATCAGAATTTTACTAAATTTTTAAAATTTTTCATTAATTAATTTCAGAAGTTGCATATCGCCGCCTCAATTATAAGTATACATTTAAAAACAAGTAAAACAAAATAAATAAAGTAAATAGCTCTAGCTATAAAATATACATATATACATGAAATAGAGATTTTCATAACCCAAATATTTTCCAGAGTAATAGTAATATGTACATTTCCAAAGGGTATTCCAAATACATAGGGTAATACAGTACAAAAGCTTAATGTACATACCACAAATCTGAAACTTAAGTCTACCCATATTCAAATACTTAAAAAGCGAAAACCTAGTCTCAGAGCAGTCATCTCTAAACCCAACCATGCATGTTAGACCAACCTCCAAACGAAAAGTGACGAAGCTGATGAAGATAACGTCTTTATGACATCTACAGGTACTACTACCGGTTCCTAAAAGAAAAATAAACAGAGGGTGAACTCTCTGCTTCATCAAGTAGTACACACAGAACAACTTGATAGTCACATACACAATCCTACTAGCCACCACAATGTGGTTCTCTAACGGTCACACCCGAAACCTATTTGTTTCCACAGCTATTCTTGTAAATTATTTCACACTGGTCAGCTGCCACTGGAACTCCCAGAACTCAGTGGTCTTACACATTTTTTAGTTGGATGACTGTTGGGAGTACACCTCTCACCATGGTACTATGGCGAGCTCTCACCAACCAACGATGTCTCGTATTTTTGTCAGGGTGGCTGAGTCAGCTACGTGATCTATCGTCACAACTCAGTGTCTTATCCTCCAAGAACAACCTGCCTTACGATCATCTCCCAGGTACCAAATGTGGTCATCCATTACTCCAAGGACTAACTCCTCAACAACCCTCCTCATTGGGATTATTCTTTCTCTTCACAGTGGGGTTCCGCTGAACACGGTACTGGACGGTTGAATAGACGCCGAGCCTGAGATCCCGTCTCTGCTCAAAATTATATATATATATATATATATATATATATATATATATATATATATGAGGACATTGCCTCCATCACCTTTCTATGGGTGACCGTCACATTACGTCGTGACACGCCTTTTGAACTCCGGCCCCTCTCTTTGGTATTCTCACAGTTGGAACACCCAATGCGACTCTCTTGTCATCTTGCAATTCCAGCAATCTGTCGTACACCCATATCATCCTTGTACAACTCTCAACTCGACATGATTCACCACGCGTAGATAATTTTATTATGTTTTATGTATTTCCTTGCTCTCTCAAAACTTTATAATTTTATAAATGTTAACTTACCATTTATTCCTCCACACAAAGGTGCTAAATTCTTTTTATGTCCAATGCATAAAATAAAGAGTTCGTTAATTAATTTCTATTTAATAAAAATAAAATAAATCTTTTAGCCTAATTAATGTGCTCACTGTTCAAGTTTCATCTATCTGTTACATGGCAATCTAGCCACAAACACTAGAACATAGTTCTAGTCCTCACAAGTACTCGCAACCGAGTCTTGTGAACAATACATCATACAGACAAACAATTTTATCACAAGTTCAACCTACAGTCCAAAAGACTGTATCACAAAAGCACACAAAACTACACTTTCAAGGATTAAATACCCAAGATTTACATCTCTAGGACTTAAACCCAAAACAGAATAGGTCCATGGATATTACATATCCACTACCTTACAAAATCACAATTAATAATTATAATTGCCACAATTCAAAATCACACACATATAGTAACAAAATTGACTAAAAAGGCAGATTTCTCTTATATAATACTGAATGTAAGCTCTCACTGATACAAGCAAATGACCTCGGAATTTAAATTTTTTTATATCAAATCGAAGCTCTTGAAATCTATTTTATAGAAAGGTATCCCACTTATAAAATCAATATCTAGAAAATTTTATAAAAATTTTCTAAATCAGCAGCCCTGAATTTTGAGTGCTCACTGAACATAGCTCAAAGAAATGTAAATTTCTCCCACTTCCCAATCTTGTTTTGAGCTGAACTTTTTATAGTAGAAAGTTAACATCTTTATATTTTTAAAAAGGTAACCTTTCCCCCCAAATTCTTTCCCTACTGTTCCCAGTAAATTTATTTCTAACAGCCTAAGTTTCAGACTCAAAACAGAGCTCAAAAACCCTTGCCCTGTTTCTTTTTAAAAAGTTAATTTAGAAATTGGATATGATAATTTTTTTAATTTATACGGTTAAAAATATTGTTTTGTCTAGTTTTTAATGGTTCTAAAATGAAAAAGAAACATTAAGCACACAAGTGGGAATTTGAGAAAAATCGAGACATGTTCCAGGGAAACTCGAAAACAGAACAACCATTTTTCGAGCCATGGATGAACTTTAAGAAAAGGTTTTCTCTCCATGGTGTCAAAATAAAAGTTGTTCCTTTTCGTGTTTATTTTCATTCAAGACAAATTTTGTGAAAAATCAACGGTTGGATCTCCCAAAAATCACAAAACCGTGGGAGCTGTCCAGGGACACTCGAACCTAATAGCCACTGTTACATTATTTTGGGATTTGTTTTCAACATGCAACCTTCATCAATTAATTTTACGAAAATTGGACATGGATTCCCTTGTTCCAGGGGCCTTCCCACTCAGTTTCAAAAGAACAAAAATAACACTAAGGCCAGGACATGCACTCACACAGCCACTGCCAAAGGATTTCCAACCAATTTCATCAACTTTTCGTGTTCAAGCATTCAAACAAAGCACACACAACAGCCAAAGAGGGGCATGCATGTTGTAGGTGGTTGAGTCCCCTAACTCTCAACCACCCTTAGACTAAAAATAGACTCCACAAAGAGTTCCCCTCACCTAAAAGAGCTTCAGCTGAGAGAGAGAGGAAGAGAAGGTGAAGAGGAAGAGGGACTTGGTTAAGAGAATGATGAGGCTGTGATGTGTGGCTAGCATGCAAGCTTCAAAGCTCATCCATGGCTTCTTTCTCCTTACAGAGTGTCTCGGCCAGAGGGATCAAGGGAGTGAAGAGAGCTTCGGGAGAAGGGAGGAAGAAATGAAGAAAATTGGAGAATGAAAGCTTGCACGTTCAAATAGGGTTTTAATTAAGATTTTTACTTTTCGCACCTATATTTCCTCTAAGAACACCCCCTTCTCTTATTTTTTTTTTCCTAGAACTTACGGAACTCATGTAAAAGTTCCCAAAAAAATCACAATAACACTATGGCACATAACAAAACATAGAACTTAAGTTAATTATTATATCAATCAACATAATTTAAATTTAGTTTGCTCTTTCATTATTAATCAAACACTTAATCATACAATTAGGAAAACCACAACGTTACAATTCTCTCCAACAAGAAAATTTTCTAATTAAATATCTCACGTTCATACTTATTGGGTTGTAATTTTTGGAGTGTTACAAAAGTTGCCAAAGTGAGTATTTAACTTAATTTTCTCTTGTTTTTCTGCTAATTCTTGGCTTGAAAAGTACTTTTATTGATAAAAAAAGCTAAGCAACAATGTTTATATAAGAAATATCACATCAAATACTCTAATAACAATTTTTATTAAGCAATGCATCTTATTTGTAAGCAATTCGCATAAGCAATCACATTTGAGATACTCTAATGGGTTAAGAATATGTATAAGAACAACCATGTATAACTGTAAGAAAAATGGTAACAGTTACACTTATAAAACTTGATCTAAAAATGTTTTTAAATATAATCAAATAAAGAACACAATACCGCAATAAGATTAAATTAAAATTAAAATGTATTACATATATAAACCAAATTAAGAATGTGTAAAGAAAAGTTAAAAATCTAGCTATAACTAGGATTGAGGCTTAAATTGTCGTAAAAAAAAAAGGAGTGAGGCTTAAAATAAACTTTAAGAGTTTTTTTAAAATTTTAAATGAGAGAGTTATATATTAAATTTTATTGTCAAAATATATGACCTTTTTATAAACATATGTAGCTTTTTTTGCTTTAAAAAAAATAATAAAAAATAATTTTTTATTGGTGACCTAAAGTTTAAGTTTTAATTATTTTACTTTTAAACCAACCCTGACTATAACTGTTAGAGATGGCATCATGATAACAAAAGACCAAAAGCAATAATGTTGGCCTAAATTAAAAACACGTTACACTAATAATTACTACTATGTGATAAACCTAAACCTAAAAGTATTTGCTTGAAGCGATCGAAGAGGCACGTATTGCCGCCGACAAGGTAACGGACGTTTGCTATTCCGTGAGTCTGGACTTTAAATTCTAGCTTTGTCTTTATGACAATTCCAAAAGCTGATATTGAGTTTGTACCGATGCGTCTTCACATGATCACGATCACAATCACAATCACAAGCTAATTAAGCTCCCCACCCCGTAGTCATACAATGGAAAAGATCTCCCGAAGTTGCTACGACAATCATCACCTCTGCTTTGCAATTCTTTTCTCCTTTCTCTTCTGCTCTTTACTGCTATCCTTTCATGGTCCCAACTTGGGGGTCACATTCTTAGTCAACAACCCATCCAAAAACAAAAACACAAACACAGATTCCTGCACTGGCCGCTATGTTTACGTTCACCGACTCCCTTCCCGCTTCAACAATTACTTGATTCACAATTGCCATTTCCTTACTAGAGGCACCGATAAACCCAACATGTGTCCATACATGCAAAACATGGGTTTAGGCCCTGAGATTACCAACTCTCAAGCTCAAGGGGTTCTCACCAACAACACTTGGTATGCCACCAACCAGTTCTTGTTGGAGGTCATTTTTCACAACAGGATGAACAAATATGGCTGCTTGACCAACGATTCCTCTCTTGCCTCTGCAATTTTTGTCCCATTTTATGCTGGTCTTGACGTCAGTCGTTTCCTTTGGCTCTCTAATATTACAGAGAGAGATTCCTCTGCTCGTGATCTTGTTCAATGGCTTGCAAAAAGACCCGAGTGGAAGAAAATGTCGGGTAGAGACCATTTCCTTGTTTCAGGTAGGATTGCTTGGGATTTTAGGAGACAATATGATGATCAGTCTTATTGGGGTAGTAAGTTCAGATTTCTACCCGAATCTATCAACATGTCAATGTTAGCAGTTGAAGCCAGTTCGTGGAATAATGACCATGCAATTCCGTACCCAACTTCTTTCCATCCATCAGAGGACACTCATGTTTCCCAATGGCAGAGAAAAATCAGACATCAAAATCGGCCATACTTGTTTACTTTCACTGGAGCTCCAAGGCCTGAACTTGAAGGTTCTATCAGGGGTAAGATTATAGACCAGTGTCGTGCTTCGAGTGTTTGCAAATTCGTTGATTGCAGCTATGGTGTAGAGAGATGTGACGACCCCATCAATGTTATAAAGGTGTTTGAAAGTTCCGTGTTCTGTTTGCAGCCTCCGGGTGACTCATACACCAGAAGGTCCATTTTTGATTCCATGTTGGCTGGTTGCATTCCGGTTTTCTTTCATCCTGGTACTGCTTATTCGCAGTACAAGTGGCATTTACCGAAGAATAGGACTAAGTACTCGGTGTATATACCAGTGAAGGATGTAAAGCAATGGAATGTCAATGTGGAGAAGGTGTTGCTGGGAATTCCAAAGGGTGAGGTGTTTGCAATGAGAGAGGAGGTTATAAAGCTGGTTCCAAATATTATTTATGCAGATCCTAGGTCTAAGTTAGATTACTTTGAAGATGCGTTTGATTTAGCAGTAAAAGGAATGCTTGAAAGGATAGAGAAGGTGAGGGAAGCAATGAGGAGTGGGAGAGATCCTAGCATTGGTTTTGCAGATGAAGACCATTATAAGTATACATTTTCACAAAATTACAGCTAAAGGAAGACATTAAAGTGCATATCGTTTCATAGTTAACATATTTTCTTCAGAGAATCCCGTGTGACACTTTTTCTTTTTTTTTTGGATATTCTGGCTTTTCTGATTTATTCATTATGCTTTCTTCTTGGCCTACAAAGAAGGAAATCCGATTGCAATGATAACAAGTGAAGGAAATTCTATGTAAGTTGTGAAAAGAAAGACAGGCAACAAAAGTAGTATGGTTTAATGCCACCAAGCATTTTTCTCCTCGGCTTGTTATAGGTAGAAGAACGTTATTATTATTATCTTAAAACTGCTTAGGTCGTTAATTTGATAGATAAATATCCATTTGATTTGACAGTAACAACATTAGCACAAGTTTGATGTAATTTTTCACCCCTCTCTAGAATTAATGTTTGCTTTGCCGACAGTGAGTTTACCCTGTTACTTGAAAGACACGGGCACGGGATGCATGTGACAATGAATGTAACCCTGCGCTGAAAGTGGCAGGCTGATGAATACTATAGGCCATGAAATTTCCATAACGTTTGGTATAGTATAGACAATTAGACATAGTCACACTCGCACCGTGAGTCACAGTCACAGTCTTCGTAAAAAGATGGGGCATCGCATTGAACCAACCAGTAGACCCCAACGCAACTCCCGTATCATCGCCTGCAATTAAGGTCCGATTCCACGACCACGACCATTACCTGTCTTTTTCTTTCTATAAAGGGTCACGCAGTCCAATTTCCTTTCCGAAATCAATGTCATGTAGTCAAAGTTATCTTTTACTTTCTTTTTCTCCCTCCATTCATTCCTACCGCTAAACAAAAGTAAGGAAGATGAACCAAATATGTTTTTAATTTCAATAAATATAATTTAGTTTTAGTTTTTCATTTTTTTTAAATTTTTGCTTTTACAAATTTAAAAAATAAAATATTCTTTTTTATTATTATTACTTAATAATAACAAAACGTACATTTAATCATCTTATGACATATATTTTAATTTTATATATTTTTTGTTTTCTTTCATGGAGGTATTTTTCTTATTATTATTTTTGTTGATACCATTATTATTATTATTATTATTTTGAAATTTCATCTTTTTATTTTTTTTTATCTTCTTTCTCTAAGTTCTTTCCTTTTATTTTCTTTGAATATTTTTTTAAAAATTATGATATTTAATATATGAATTAGTTTTTTGTTTATATTATTTCATAATTTTTACTTCAATTATTAAGATTGAGTAAAAGGCTTGAAAAGGAAAGTTTCATAAAGCAAATCAGATTTATAATGATGCAAAATTAACTTTAATCTTTCTCTTTTTATACACACTCTCTCATACACACACCCCCATTTTGTAGTTTGTGCAAACGTATATTATAACTAGTATTTCTAATTTTTCATCATAATCAAAGAAATATGGATTGTACTAATAGATTTTATATAATACTCTCTTTATTATTTTAATTTAAATAACTCAATTTAATGCTCGAAAGTTATAATTACTGCTTTTATTTACCAACTAGATAGTACCAGTGCGATGCACGGGTTTATTGAGGAGGAAATAAATTTTTTGTATGTATAAAATATTTAAAATTACTTTAATTAAAATCAATATATATTATATAAGTTATCAAATATTTAAAATATAATTTTAAATTTTGATTCTCACGACATAAAGCTAATCAGGATATATTATTTTAAAATATATTTATTTAAATTGGAAAGAGAAATATAAACATATTTAAATGTCTTACAAATATTAAATTGTGATGTGCTAATCAATAATTAATTAAAATAATAATAGTAAAATTAGGAACGAAAAAAAAAGGAGAAAAATGTCACCAGAATGTGACACATGTACTGACAATCCTAGTAAATAATTGTGTTTTATATAATATATAATTGATTGATTTTGTGATGCACGAGAAAATTTTGGGAGTAAGTTAGAGTAATCTATATATTATTGATATTATTGATTATTCCTATAAATTATTGATTTAAAATTAATTAAAATAAGATAGTTATTATCTTCATTTATCGATACATATAAATAGAACGCATAATAACAATTGACTAAACACTTAAAATAGTTTATTAAATATATCAAAGTATTTCACGTTTATACTTATTTTCAAAATATTTTTCATATTATTAGTGAGATAAATATGATTCAATTTAAATACTTTATAATAAAACTATATTCACCAATTTATTAACGATAAATAAAATTATATTTAAATTAATTTTAGAATTTAATTTGAATATGTTTTTTTATATATTTATTATAGTGATACTTCATTAATAATTTCCATTGCTATTATAAAGCTTTCATTCTCGTGATGCAAATATTCACATTGTAATTTAAATTTAAATATTATCTTCCTTATTTTTTAAAGATCGGATGGTGAAAGTATGGACTACGATTATTCTTTCAAAAAATCCTTGCATATTATTATTTTTTGCTATAAAGTTTTCATCTCTTTATTGCGTAATTAATGTTTAGGCTTGTAATTATATTTTATTTAAATTTTAATATTTTTTATACAAAACTTTCATTCATAGTTGATGTAAATATTTACCTTTGGTTTAAATAGATCTTAAAAACTTTTCAATTTTATGAATATTTGTATAAATAAATTTAAGTACAAATGTTACTTCTGATAATTTGAAGAAAAATACATTAATTTAATATTAAAAAATTATTTATCATTTGATTAAGTTTATTATGTTTTTTTAAATAATAACTTTTTGATTAACTTTTAGAAAAAAAAATGATCATCTAATCTTACCCTAAACTTAATATTACCCTTACAAAATAAGTAGACCAAAATATTGCCCAATCATAATGCCAAATCCAATTTAAATTAAGTAATAACATTTTTAAATCTTCTAAAAAAATAACACTTTTAAATACTCACTGTTTACCTTCCTTTTTAAAAAATATATATGTCATGATTATATATCATAATTAATTCAAATTAGAATATATATTTAATTATCTTAATTATTATAACTATTTAATCAGACAGGAACGTTAATTTCGGGTGAATTTGAAGAAAAAAATTAATTTATCTTCATTTAAAATTTTATTTATAAGAAAAAATCAATGAAAAATTTGGGTCCATTTCAATTAAATAAATTAACATTCCATATTAACAAAACATTTTTCAATATGACCAAACAAAAGAATTATTAGAAAATAAGACTTTGGGATAAATTAAAAAGGTTTGTTAATGTAATTTAATATGTCGTTACTTATTTAAATATCTTTATATTGATCCTATTTTGAAAGATAAGATTATGATAATAGTCATAAGAAAATAAAAAAAAATTGGGCAATAGAAATGAGAATTAACATCATAACTAAAAATAAATAATATTCCCTTAAGATTATGACAAACTCATTAAATCCTATATTGTTCCCTTCTTTTCTTCCACCCTCCTTGAAGAGGAATTGCCAAGGTTGTTGTCATCTCCATTTTCTACCACCACACAAAAAAATAGTGTCTCAATAAAGAATTAGTCACCAATAACCATGTAGATCATGTTTGGGCATAAACCAAACTTTTAAACTATCTAATAAAAAAAATGTAAAACCAAAAATAAAATTAAAAAAACTTTACCAACAAAAAATAATTAGCAACAATTGTCTCTTTCCTTTCCCAAATATGCAATAGAGTTAATGGCACCATGTGGAATCGAAGATCAAAAGATAAACATGAGAAAATAAAAGAAAAACAAAAACAAGATAGGCATAAGAAAAAACAAAAGAATAACAAAAAGAGAAAACATTACAATACTGTCAAAACAACACCATGTGTCGGTCATCAACATCACCACCTGCAATCGAAAGATCAAAAGATAAACATGAGAAAATAAAAGAAAAACAAAGGCAAGATAGAAATAAGAAAAACAAAAAAAGAAAAAAAAAAAGAGAAAACATTAGAAGAAGAAAAAAAATCCACTACAACACTATCAAACCAACACCATGTGTCATTAATTAACATCACCCGGAATCACAATTGTCTCACAATACCCACATCATTTGAAAACATGCTTTAGAAGAATGACGATATAAATAGAATACAAACATCCTTTGAAATTAAATAAGGAAATGAGACTCTTCAATCTGAAAAAAAAAATATAAATGAGGAAATAATTCTTCAATTTTCACATAATATTTGTTTAATTTGTTGTAATCATACAACCCAAAATTAAATGAGAAAAGAATGACTATTCAATTTTCAATATTCAATTGATAACATATAGAAAAATATAATATAAAATCAAATCAAATATCATATAATTTTAAAATTAATTTAATTAAAATATTAAAAAATATATATGATGAAACATTTAAAATATAATTTTAAATTTTGTTATTTAAATTTGGAAAGAAAATTAATAATTAATTAATAATTAATAATATATTAAATATTAAATGTCTTACAAATATTAAGATTGTGATTGTGCTAATCAATAATTAATCAATTGATTAAATTTTTGTATAGATAAAAATAAAAATATAATATATTAGTCAAAGTTAATTAATTATTATTACTTTTTTATTTGTTAATTTAAATTATTTGAGTAATTTAATCGATATAATTTTAAAATTACTTTTGTTAAAAAATTAAAATGCATACTAAAATATTAAATCTAATTCACGGTTACCATATATTATACATATAATTGAAAATAATAAATAAAAATTACTTTAATTAAAAAATTAAAATATATATTAAAATATTAAATCTGGAAAGAAAATTAATAATATATTAAATGTCTTACAAATATTAAGATTGTGATTGTGCTAATCAATAAGTAATTAATTGATTATATATCTATTTATCTATCTATCTATCTATCTATATCTATATATCTATATATTATATAAAACACAATTCATCAGACTGCGACACGTGGACTATCAGTCCTAGTCAGCAACTATGTTTTATATAACATATAGATATAGATAGATAGAATAGATAGATAAGATAGATGTTAATCAAGCTGAGATTTCTTTATTGAAATTAATTATTTATTTTACAAAGAAAGATAATGATGAATTTATTATCATTGAAAGAAACAAAATATAATTGACAATAAAAATTAAAATATGTATAAATAAAATTTAAAATTTTTCCTTAAAATTCTACATAAACATAGATACACATTTTATTCTACTCTAATTGAGCAATTGAAATCAACGTGTGATAACTTAAAGTTTAAAATTTTTTACTTTGATCCTACCCAACTCGAACCAAATTGTCTTAAGTGAATAATACATGTGGTCCTATAAAAAAATCTACTTTAAGGGAGAAAATGTTAAATCACATGCACAATTAAGAATTACTATTTGATATAAAAATAAATTTAAAAAGAACTTCTTTTATCAAAATACACTTAGGTTAAAAGTAATATAAAATGTACCTCTTACTTAAAATTGTAAAATAATCGCATAAATTATTACTTCAAAATATTAGAAAAATCAAAATCAAGACTGTTGTTTATTTTATATTTGTTCAAAATCAAATACCAGTATCATTTAATGTAATGAAATGACTTTTATATAGGACAAAAAATTACAAAACAAATATTTATTGTCATAGTTAAATGTTCTAATTGAAAAATTAATATCAATATCTGATAATTAAAACTGTAAAAAAAAATACAATATAAATATCTATTGTCATAATAAAATGTTCTAATTAGAAAATGAATATCAATATCACGTCACTATAATATAATGACAAAAATTATTTTTAAAATTTATAAAAAACAAAACTAAAAAAAATTAAAAGAATCAGAATCAAAGAAAACCAATTTTACAAACGTTTTTTTTATCAATGATTTTACAAATGTTTTTAAGTTCACGTCGAGCAGCCCAACTAAAAATTCATTTATGAGCTTTGAAGTTTGAACACATTCTCAAAGCCCAAAAGGCAAAGACAAACTTTGGAGCTGAATAAAAAAAAACGTTGGCGAGAGGAGGAAGAAGTGTGAAAAAATGGCGGCGGCGAACTCTGAGGTCTCTACGAATGACTCTTTGTTGTTGAGTTTCACTGTGCTCACTGCTCAGCTCAATTGAATCGTTTTGCAGGGGCAGGGCAATGCTCAGAAACAGAGTTTGGATACGTTTCAGTTATTCTCTTCCTCCGCTTCCGGCTTCGGAATCTTCGACGATGATGCGCAACAAGTTCCTGCTATACCTCCTCCTCCCTGCGTTGAAGTCCTAGCTTCTGAGGTATTATTCGTTTCGTTCTTTAGTCCATCACCATTCTTTCAAACGGTGCCGTTTTAAATATTGCTTGTTTTCCTGCGAAATTAGGTCCCTTCATCCCTCAAACACAACGTGGACTCGCTAAATTTGGATGGAATTACTTTGTTAAAGGTAATATTTGTTTCTGTTTCTTCGACTTCTTTGAATAGAAAATATATCCTTTTATGGACAATTCTCAGGGGCGGGTGAATACCCAACAAGTTTTTGGTTTGTCCAACTCCGATTTAGTTCCCGGCAAATATGAAGGTGCTGTGCTGCCATTTCTGTTTATTCATTCATTCATTCCCATCTCGTTGATGACTAAATCAGTTAGTTGCAACTTTGGTCTAGGAGGACTTAAGCTGTGGGAAGGTTCACTTGATCTAATTAAAGCCCTTCGTTCAGATATCAAAAATGGGCTTATATCATTTGCCGGGAAGCGAGTATTAGAGGTGGGCTTCTCTTTTTCCAGCTGATTTTGTATTTATCTGTATGATAAATCACTGGCTCTCAGGTTGTTTAGTTTTCGGGGAAAAATAATTCTGGCTACTTATTGGAATAAATGCATACATGGTAGCTAGTATGGATAGATTTAGTTTATATATAATGGTATGAGGACAAAATGTTCTTTTTATTACCGGAGATAAAATTGCATTCAGGACTTGCACAGCCAAAGGTGTGCAATTGTTGATATAGCTGTTAGAGTGGAGTACCGGGCATAATTGTTCACATAGAAAGAAGATACACATTGCACGAACCAGGTGCCTGCATCTTGCATAGCACATTTGAAACCGTTTCTTATCAATATTTTCTGATTCCACTACACTTAACATGGACATCAACATCACCAATGTGTGTGGGTCTTCTTACCTGCTCCATAGCACGTCAGTTGATAGAAAAGTCATATTCAAAGGATCCTGATCTTGCATTTACTGAGAAAAATATATTACACATATATATCTTAGTAGAAAAGCTGTCCGTCTATCTCTCAGTTTCAAACTTTCAATATTTGATTTTCAGGTAGGATGTGGTCATGGACTACCTGGAATCTTTGCATTGCTTGAGGTGAAACTATGGTTCATTGGCTTTCTTTTGGATCCTTAACTTTGAAAAATATAATAATGTGCTTATTATGGTTGCTTTAGGGGGCAGCTGCTGTACATTTTCAAGACTTCAATGCTGAGGTCCTACGTTGCCTCACAATTCCTAATTTAAATGCAAATCTTTCTGGAGAATCTCAACCATCATCATCTAACTCAACAATTTGTGACAAGGCAGAAGTTCGCTTTTTTGCTGGTGACTGGAGTGGAATTGATAAACTGCTCCCTCATGCTAGTACAGATGCAAAACATAATCAAGGTGATGGCTATGACTTTATTCTGATGGCAGAGACAGTTTACTCAATCAACAGTCTCCAAAATCTCTATAATCTTATCAAGAAGGTATTTTTTATTCATAGACAAGAGCAAAATTATATTTCTATGTCGAGTCATTGCATTTTAAATGAGTACCTTTATCTGTGCATATTATAATGTATATTTTTAATTATAAAAATATTGTTTTCCTTATCTGTTGAAGTGTTTAATACACAGTGCTTGCAACATCCTGATGGAGTTGTGTACATGGCAGCAAAGAAGTATTATTTTGGAGTAGGTGGTGGAACTCGGCGATTTCTGTCTGTGGTAGAGAAGGATGGTGAGCTTGTACTAACATATGCAATTATATTCATGCTGGATTGTTATTCTGATTCGTTGTATATTATGTGCTTTGCAGTTGCATAATTAAAAGTAGTACCCTTGATATGCAAACAACTTGTAGTAATAACATATTTGTTACACACACAGCGATTTTTGTAGTAATAACTACTTGTAGTTACATACTGATCCTTTTAACATATTTGTTCTCCACTATAAGCTATGCACACACACAGCGATATCTGTCCTACCTGTTAGCTGGAACCTTAATTACGGAACCAACCATGTGTTCCATGCCAGATGGGAGTCATCAAAAGCTTGGTCACGTTATGCAATGTGAACTATAAAGAATATAATTTCATCCTTAAGAAATTTTATACCAGTTTATTTTTCTTTTCTTTTACCAGACAATGTACTGGTCTCATGGTGTCATAATTGTCCTTTATTTGTACAGGTGTCATGACTAGTAGCCTGGTTGCTGAAATCACAGATGGTTCATCTAATGTTCGTGAAGTATGGAAGCTTGCATACAAGTAGTATTGGTATTTTCTTCCTTCACCAGTCAAACTACCCCCGGTTTATTTGCTCATGATTGCCCATGCATGGAAAAGGGGGGCTGTTGGAAGGGTGGCGATGGGTTGACCATGTTGCCAGTTTGTATCCAATTGAGAGGTCATTCATGTCGGACGAGTTTTGGTAATGGTTTGTAGAAACCGTATGGTCAGGAGAGAATCTTGCCCCTCATTTCAAAAGCTATACTTCTCTGCTTATACTGGGCTTGGTTTTTCTTGGTCAATTGTATTTTCTAGTAGGCAATGCAAATATATATAATTTTCTCATTTGTATTTATTTTGATTTGATTCCCAGTGGGATAAGGTTTTTGTTGTACTTATTTTGATTGGATGCAATGCATTGCTGGAGCTAACCCCGTAGCATATATTAAGGAATCAAAGAATGATCATGAAATGAGAGAAGTAACAGGAAATTTGTCCTATAGTTTTAAATTCCAAAGCTCCCATGAAATATGATCAACAACAGGAAATTTGTCCTATAATTTTTCATCATTGAGGAATGTTAGCAAAGTTCTCTAACACCTTTTTTTTTAATACTCTTGATTGAAATTTATTAAAAATTAATATAATTTTTCATAAATCTCGCTTATTATTTAATGATTCTTTGCTAACTTAAATGTGAAATCTACTAAAATTTATAATTTGTAATCAATTTTAGTCGTAAAAAGAATATTAAAAAAGAGTATTAGAAAGAATGATGTTTACATTCCTTGATCTTTATCAATTTGTTTCCAACGATGGAAACAATTTTGAGAGGATAGAATTGAATGTTGTTGGTTTGGTTGGAATGAGAAAGGTGAAAAATAAGTTTTAAAATAGTGGAATTTATTTGTACTATTTCTCACTTATTTTTACTCATTTCTTTATCTCTATCATCATTTCTTTTTTATTTCTCTTCAACAAAACACTTTTAATTATCATTTATTTTTCATCTATTTCTCTTTTTCTCTTTTTATTTTTATCTACTCTATTTTTCTTCTCTCTACCAACCAAATTGAGCATTTATGAGGTATACCTGATTGTAGGTATCATTTACCAAAGAGTAATACTTTTAATTATCATTTATTTTCATCTATTTCTCCTCTTCTTTTTTTATTTTCATCTACTATATTTTTTCTCTCTCTACCAACCAAATTGAGCATTTATTAGGTATACCTTATTGTAGGTATCATTTACCAAAGAGTAATATTATATCCTCCTATTTCATTTTCTTACAAATCCTCTTACTATCTTTTATGGTAAATATTGAATGAAAAATAAAAATATTTAATGTTTTGGAAGTATAAAATATATTTAAAACTTATTATAAAAAGATAGTAGAAGGATTTGTAAAAACATGAAGTAGAAAGATTTAGAATTATTCTTTACCGAATTATAAACAAGGATTCGAAGACTGTACCAAAAAAAAAACAAGGATTTGAAGGCTCGGGGCACATTTTGTCATTTTCCACTTATCTTTATCAGTCAACGGATTTTAAATACAATTAATTGCTGAGTCTTTCGATTTCTTCTGAGTAATAATGTAATGAAACGAGGACAAAACTTTAGTCCCATTCATGCCAAAATAAAATCAACTTATTCCACACTGCACTCAATCAACATTCGCCAAGATTGCTACTAATATTAGTATTTTTTAATTAGTGTGTTCCCAAAGCATTTTCTTCCTCTCTTCATTTTTTATACTCTCCATCCCATTTTTTAAAGTTGTTTAAGCCTTCTATTTTTTTTTTCACAAAACAATTGGTGTTTTAGAGTTTTTAAAGTCTAATTAATACTTTTTTCTCAAATATACCCTCATTCAGTACTCACTATTAGTGGTGTAAGTATCAAAGATCAATGTATTAAATAAGGACATTTAGTCCAAATATAACAATATTTTACTTTCATTAAATATTTCTTAATCTAAATATATTATCCTTAAACAACTAAAGAAATGGAATGGAAGGAGTACTTACAAGTTACAAATAATATAAGTGGAACGCTCAGTCGGGTTTGAAGATGACATTTCATAGCACAGAAAATTTCTAACACAGCAATAATTAATGCATAATCGTAGAAAGAAATTAATGCATGTTCAAGGATGATCCAAAACTTGTAAATTGTCTAAAAATTAAGTTATGCAATACTTATAAATTTCACCTAGCTAGCGAATAGAGAAGAAAAAGAACATGCTGTTAGAACTTATAAATTGTCCACAAATTATAATTGGATAAGTACTGTTGTTAAATAGTAGTATCAATTATAGAAGTTTTTCATCGTATGAACTGTATAAATCAGGTTATGCTCAGTTCGTAGTCACACACAAGTTATTCATCAAACATATTACCTCAGTATCCTTTCTATTTTTATTTTTATTTTTTTGTCTTTCCCCCTTCTCTAATTCGTTTTTATCTAGATTAAACGGGCATGGACCTAGGAATGACAAAATGTACCCGGATCCTACAAGTACCCGCAAAAATATTCGCAAGCGGATCGGATAAATACCCTCTTATTGGGACTGGGGCCGGAACCAGGTATTTACCCGCATTTTTTTACAGATACAGGTGCGGGTACTATAGTACCCGCCCCGCCCCCCCCATGCACCTACCATATCCTACCATATATATATATATATATATATATATATATATATATAACTTACTTAAATAAATAATTATGTTATATATATACTTTTTTGTAAAAAAAAATTATATTTTCCATAAACTAACACTAACAATAAAAGATTTGTTATAACTTACAATAATTTTATATTTTTAATATTATGTGTGGATGCTTTAAATGTTAAATTTGAATTATTTAAGCGTGAATTTTTAATTTACTCGTAGTAATTTTTTAATTAATATTTTTATGGCTTAAATGCAATTTTGGTCCTCTATTTTGCATAATCCGCAATTTTAGTCTCATATTTTAAAATAGAGACATTTAGTCCTCCTATTTTGCATAATTCGCAATTTTGGTCCTCCGACATTTAGTCTCCCAATTTTGTAAAATATGTAATTTTGACCTTTCCATCAAATTGAAATCTATTTTAAAAAAATTGTGGCCTAAATAGTTTTGGTCCCCCTATTGAAATCTATTTTAAAAAATTTGTGGCCTAAATAGTATCAGACATACTTGGCCCAAAATTATTTTTTTAATTTTTATTTTTCCTTTTAAAATTAGTATAATTTTTAAAAAAAAAAATAAATAGACCAATTTGGCCTAGGCCGACGGGCCAAATGGATCAGGCCGGGCCAAGAAAAACGTAGCCTATAAGAGATACGAGCCAGGCCTGGCCAGGCCTGGCCGACTCATTTGACAGCTCTACTCACGACTACCGCAACCATTAAAATCGACGTGACATATACTTTAGTGACATAGATAAACAAATAATTATTACTCGGTATTTAAAATAATTAAAAATAAATAAATAATCTCATGTCATGTCACTATATTTGGATTATATCAGGTCAACATTAATCTCTTAACTGTTAATGCTTTCAATTTGATGGAATAACCAAAATTACGGATTTTATAAAATTGGATGACTAAATGTCTCTATTTTAAAATAGAGGGACCAAGATTATGGATTGTGCAAAATAGGATGACTAAATGTCTCTATTTTAAAATAAGAGGACTAAAATTGCGGATTGTGCAAAATAGGAAGACCAAAATTATATTTAAGCATATTTTTTATTGATTTATTAACTTCATACATAAGTAAGTGCGGGTAATGGGTGCAGATATGGGTATATAGATACCCAGCGGGTACGGAAATGGAGATTAAAGTTGCTACCCGTGCGGGTATGGGACCGGGTACGGATATATTTTTTAAACACGGGTATGGAGACAGGTACTATAAGACCCTACCCATTGCCATTCCTACATGGACCAATTTGTTCACACAAGTATTATTAAGTTGGTGGTAACCACAAAGGTAGAAATAACCCAAGACAGATTTTGGAGATGAGCTTAATATATTTATGCAACTGCAAACTGTCTTCAAAATGTTGAAGATTCACAAGTGCATTATTTATAGCATAATAGCTCATTACAACCATATGACAGATAGGTTTATTAAAGGGAAATAATGACCGTCTGCTTAAATCCATATATCTGAAGTACAGTCACCACCAGGATATCTCATCTCATGGGCAAGAGAAGGACCATCAGGCTCAGCTCCAAAGTCCACAAAGAAGTTGGGGTTGATTTTCAGGCCACCTTTCTCAGTATCAACATCAATCTGTATTATGTGGGAGCCTTTCTGGACAAGCTCTGGATAAAATTGTTTGTCCCATGTACTAAATAGTGAGTTGGTAGCATAGAGCCGCTTCCCATCTAAACTCAATTGAATCATCTGAGGGCCCCCTCTCAACTTGTTTCCCTGAAAATTAAAGGAATGTGTTACTGTTAACATCAGCCACTGACGAGTTGAATGTCAAAGAATAAATCCATGCATCAGATATCATATTGCTGTTCCAATAAAACAATACAAAGATGCTCTTGCTCAGCACAGACAACACAAATAGGTTTGTATATCTGGGGTTGGCCAAAGGGAAACAAGTGCGAAGCAATTTATGTTTCTAGACAAGGTGAATATGAAGTGACTGCTGAACTACCTTTGCATATTTACAAACTGAGTAAAATTTTCATAAACAGAATCAAAACTAGAGTGCAACTGTAGTCCTATGGTGTCAATCAAAATGTATAGAAGAATCAATCAATTCACTTACATGCTTTGCTAAGAAATCATTCATTTATGCATATTAAGTGTAATTTCGCTCTTTAAAGGCAATGACTACTAAGCATTATTATTAGAAGTAACATTTCACTTCCCTCCATTTTCAATTCACTCTCTACTGAGCAAAACCTTGAATGCTATTTTGACGAATTTGTTTGTATTTTTCCAATAACTAATTAACTCCTGACATGTATTATGCAATAAGTTACTATAGGGCACTACAGATTGCAATAACCTGAATCTCTGGCACTTCAGCTTGCCAAGTTTCACCATCATCTGTTATAGCTACTACAGGGCTTCCTTTCTGGATAAGTCCACCAACCCATACTTGTCCAGTCAGTTTAGGATTTTTAAGGTCCTCGATGTTATACTGTCTTATATCCCCATGAAGCCAGTTTACAAAGTACAGAAACCGATCATCAAGAGAAATCAGAAAATCAGTTATCAGCCCAGGCATTTCAGGAAGAATCCAGTTTTGCACTTTCAGTGGTTTCACTGATATGGCAACCTGCAAAGTAAGCTTAGTCTATTAGTATCATTGATATATATATATATACCTTGGTTGAAGTACATATACTGACCAGAACAGAATAGATATTAAATATCCTTTTGATATACCTCATGGCTCCATGATCCATCTTGGGTCTTAAAAAATCGTATCATGTTACTTGTCAATGCACTCCCGACAAAACCTGTATCTTTAGCAGGATCATGCAAGAACCTTATCTGCATTTGGGTACATTAGTTATAAAATATGGCAATTTTGCAAATTGGTTCACAATTACAAGCGAGAGGAAAGTACAGTCATAGTTAAATCACAGGGGTAATAAACAGGCTTCAAATACACAAAGTTAAAAGGATTATGTTAACAACTTGCCTCTAAGGGTAAAAGCCCTGAATCACCAAGGTCCAGTGTTTGTCTCAGTTCGCCCCCAGGCCAGCTATATACATGGAGATGCCTCCCGTATAATCCATCAGAGAGATGCTGTAAGTTAAAACCTTTTGTAAAAGCACTAGGAGCACCCCATGATGTGCTAATCATGGTATTGTGACGTGGTTGGTACCAAAAGTCATACCCAAATAGTGGACTGTGACCCGGTTTCTCCCACCTAACCAATGTGAAGCAGGACACAATATAATATAATTAGAATTTTTGATATTGAAATGCTAACTAAATAAGTAGTTTCAAATAGAATTGTTGCTTGCCAATGATGTAACACATGTAATGTTCAATGCACAAGCAATTATTAAACGATTCTATGTAAACAGTTTAACAAAACTCTTGTCATCTCAGCATTAAAATTAGTTTCAATATATGATTGACCCCATTTCATCTGTATGCAGTTACCTAAATTCAAAATAAGCATTTAAAACTAGAGCATCTAACAATCAGAGAGCAAGCACAAGCAGAGGTGAGAATATTTTAGACACGCCATTAAGCATTCTTGCATTTCTCAATCAAATATCTAGATGAGTAGTACCTTCCCTTCACATTAAACTCTGAATCAAGAAGAAGAAAACCATTTCCTGCAGCATTTCCATCTTTATCTCCAAGACATGAGATCATTATGTCACCAGAAGCAAGGCAGTGAGATGTGTGTGGATAAGCTAATCCAGTCTTCTGTATGATATCTGCAGGCTCAACAACTTTGTGCAAAGATGGAGCTTTTGGATTTGTTTTCACATCAACCACATATATCCGACCTGATCTGAAATATGATAAAAAGTAGACTGTATAAGGTATTTTAAAAATGGAGGGAAAAAAAAAAAGTATTAGAATAAAGTTGATTCTTGGAATTCAGAAAGTGACAAAAATCATATATTTGTTAGGGGGAAAAAGGGAGAAGACAAAAAAAAAAAAAAAAAATCACCATGTCTGGGGCTCAAATTAGATTTTGGTGAGTTTGTTATAACATAATTATTTTTAACAGAATCACAGATTCTTGGATGTTTTTCAGTTTGAGGATGATATCTTAACTTGTGTAATTATATTATCAGTTTCTGATCACTTAAAGAAAAAAGCTTTAAAGCAGCACATAAAAGTAGGGTTACACGAGTGCAGGTGCGATGAGAAATCGTCGGTCTGCTGAAGGGTCTCCATGGCAAGAGCTGCATGAATTCCAGCCAGTGTGATGCAATTCGTCACCTAAATAAGGAACAGGAAGCCTATGGATCACTTTGGAATAAGTTGGAGAGTTTGGATCTACGTCCACTGTCGCCAAATAGTCAGACTTCTCTATTCCTGTCCCTGTATTCAAAATCAACAATTAATAATCATAAACTAAACCACCAACCAGCCAATTGTAACTGCCAACTAGTGTTGTGTTATGAAGAGAGGTAGGTACTACCTGTGTAGACAACGGTGACATAAATGAGAGACTCTCTGGGACCAGACATGGCTTCCAGTGGGGAAGCATACCCAGGCCCTGTTTTGCAGCATCCATGACCGTTACTCATCTCTCTCTCTCTCTCTGAAATTGATTGATTCACTCTCTTCACTTCACGCCCTTAGCTCGCCTTTTAACTTTTAAGAAGATGATGAATGATGAGCAGAATTCACCTTGTATATACGTTATTGAGTCAGCAATATCGTCTTTGTACGTATTAGTATGGAATCATGTCCAGGTTGGATGTATCACAAATCGCAATGAATCTCATATCGCATCACCCTGGGCCGTTCATCTCTCTATTTAAAACAATATCTTGTTTCTTTCTTTCTTTAGACTTTGTCGCCCTGTCACTCCATAAATTATTATATTTCAACCTCATATATTATTAATTCTTTTATAAATTTAAAAATATAGTTAAATGTGAAGATTAACCGGATCACATAATCTTCAAACCTCCGATATATGTAGAGGTTTAAGTTTATCTATTTTTTTTTTTTTTAGAACTTTCACTCTCATTTAAATCTTTTCTTAAGTGGTAAACAACTCCACTTTTAATGTTTGAATATGCATATGATATATCTTTTTATATTTTTAAATTTTAATATCAATTGAATAGTCTAACAACATGTAACTGAATATCAAAAACTAACTTCAAATATATATATATATATATAATTTTCAAAATTCAAATATACTCCTAACATATATTTAATATATCATCTTATACTTGTAAATTTTAATATTAACTGAATGGTTTAACTTATCTCTTTCAATAATTAAAAAAAAACAATATATCACAACATAAATTATTTATCATAAATCTTAAATATAATAAATATGTTAAAAAAATTATTTATTACAAATTTTAATTATAATATAATTTATATTTTGAGAAATATTTATTAAAATTATAAATTTTAATTATATAAAATAAGTATTTATTTTGTGCAATGCACATGCTAAAATACTAGTAGTGTACAATAATTTCTCCTATCAACAAATTACAGTATTATTTTAATATGTGCATTGTACAAAATAAATATGTACTGTATTTTATATAACTAAGTTTTATAATAAATAAATATTTTAAATATATAAATCATATTTTAAATTAATAATAAATAATTTATATTATGATACAATAACATTATTTTTAATTATTGATAATTTATTTTAATAAAATATTAAAATTCAAGTTAAAACTAAAGATATTAAAAATGATAGATTGAAAGAGATATGAAGTTAAAAAAAATTCCTAAAAATGTTATCGTTAAAGAAAAACAAGTAAAAACATTTTCGTTAAAGAATGATAGTTAAAAATGCTCTCGTTTAAAAAATATTTTATTATAAATATATTTATCAAAATATACTTATTATAAGTATTTATTATAAATATTAAACATAAAAAAATATTTATTATATTTAATATATAAGTATCTTTTAATTATATATTTAGTAATAAATATAATAAATATTTATTATTTTAATGTTTATAATAAATATTTATTAATATATTTATTAAAATATAAGTATATTTAATTTAAATATAACTATAAAATATATAATTTTAATACTAAATATACTATAATAAATATATTTAATATTAAGAAATATTTGTCTACAATGTCAGCACACCAAATTGAAATTTGGATGATTAAAATCATACAATTATAAACCTAAAGGACTAAAATTGGATAATTGTATATTTGCGATACCTGAGGGACATGCAATTAAGTCTATTTTAAATTAAATCAAATTATTTTATTGAATGAAAAATTAAACGTCTTAATGTTTTGAAATAACAAACAATTTTATTCGATCAACATTAATCATATATAACAAAATGAGAAGAAGGATTATGCACTAAAAGTTTAAAATAATTTTATACAATTATTTAATCATAAATTATCATGTATTTTTTTTAATAAAATTTTGCTTATAAAAAACTTACTTCTTCTATTGCAGATAGGTTACTCTTATCAGTCATTGTCAGATATTTAAGTACATAATATACGATTGTATTATTTTCTTAGTTGGAGATTGAATTTTAGACGTAAATATACAATCCTTATCTCCTCTTATCATTGAAAACAACGTAAAGACGACTAGTTTAATGAAGTTCTTTGAAGATGTCTACTCATTTGAAAGATAAGGATAGAATAATAATACTATGATAGGACGAGAGATGTTTGATATGATTGTGTTCAAGATAAAAAAACAAGAAAGTAACGTACTAATTAGTTCAATTTATATAAAGGACTTAATGTTACTTTTAATCTTTTATATTTTGATATTTTTTTTATTTTGGTATATTAAATTTTAAAAAATTTATTTTAATTTTTTATGTTTTTGAAAATTTTAGTTTAGTCATTTCTTTATTTTTTTCATTTCTGTTAATAACGTTAATATTTCGTTATTTTTTAAATTTTGAAATGATTAATTTAAAACAGTGACAGCTACAAATAGCCAAAATCTTTATTTTATTTTAAAAAATATAAACCACAGAAAATCTTCATCTCCTCCAACAATGGCGTGCTTCTAGTATATTTCCACCATATACCCAGAGATTCTCCAAAATACTAATCCTATAATTGTAAAACATCGGGTGAAGTGTCACTTTGGTTCCCGAAAGTGTAATTCACTGTCACTTAAGTCCCTGAAAGTATGAAAATGTCACTTTAGTCCCTGAAAGTGCAATTTGTTTGTCACTTTAGTCCTTTTGATAAAAAAAATTCTTTAAAATTAACGTTTATGCCTACATTACACGTTATCTAACTACATAAATAACATGTCACGTAGGTAAATAGCATATCACGTAAGCAGGAACGTTAATTTTAAAGAAATTTTTTTATCAAAAAGACTAAAGTGACAGATAAATTGCACTTTCAGGGACTAAAGTGACAGTTTCATACTTTCAGGGACTTAAATGAGAGTGAATTACACTTTCAGGTACTAAAAAGGTAGTTTACCCTAAAACATCCCATGCCAGTGCTCTAAGTATGCACGAAACTCCACCAAAGTGACGTGTGTTAAAACTTGGAGATAGAATCTGGCACTTCCTCAAATTGACATGTGCTGCATCAATGAGGTTGTAGCATTTGTAGTCTTCGGCTTTCACATCCCAGGATCTAATTTTCTTCATATCTTTATCTAAAACCTTGACTCAAATATTCTTTATATCTTAAAATTCATTAAATCTCTTCTTGCTACCTGTATTTATCAGAATTTGTTCCACTGCTTTTTTATTAAAGAACCTCAAAGATGTTGTATTGCACGCCTACCACCTGCTTGCGAAAATGCTCCATATACCGTTGGAGTATTCGGCTATATGAATAGCCGAATACCCCCCACCACAAGCATCCGAATATACCTCACAAACAAGAAGGTGTTCAGCCTAAATCTGGGCGAACACTCTTTGCTCCTTACGCTTAACTAGTTATATCACCAAATACCATCACATAGAGACTGTTAAGCAACCTTAGTTAGTATTCAGCATCACTATGGCCGAATACTAAGGATAGTATTCGGGTAAGGTAGATCCTATTAAGAGACTATTATCAAGGTAAATCGAAGATTAGGAGATAATTAAGCAATCTTAGTTAGTATAGATCGGTCATTAAGGAATGGCCAGGGCCCATAAGGGTCCAGGCCCAATAAGATAAATATAAAAGGGGGTGCACCCCTCAAGGTAAAAAACTCTTGACTCTCATTTATTACTCACATTAAATGCTCTGAACCGAAACCTGACTTGAGTATTGGAGTGCCTTTTGCAGGTACCCCTCCCCCTTCAGACAAATATAGAAGATCTTGAACAGAAGACATCAACGGAAGATCACCCCAGCACCCTCAGACAGGAACATTTTGGTGCCCACCGTGGGGCCCGGTAAAACTTACCCCATAGCCCCTCAAGGAATGGTCACTACCCGAAGTCACGTACACATGGATATTCCTGAACCGTCGGCACCAGCCATGCAGCAACATGTACAAGGGCAACATCTCGTCGACTTAAACATAGTACATGTGGAAGACCAAATGAATTTGTCATCGGAATTAAGACAACTGAGAGCCGACATATCAACAATGAGAAGGCAGCACGTGCAGGAGATATCGGCCCTCCGGCAGGAGAACGCCGAGCTGAGGAATTTGAACCGATCTTGGAAACTAGAGGATCAGGCACCAAACAAGCAACATGAGGGTGAGTCGGCGGCCAATCTTAGTACACATGGGGCAACTAACCGGCCCTCAACCTTCACCGCCAACACTCAGTCACATCCTTGCAGGCATCCTTTCATTTCCAGAATCATGGAAACCCCTCTTCCTCCAAATTGGAAGAGCCTTAGCCTAGACCGGTATGATGGTAGCACTGACCCGGATGAGCATATAGATGTCTATGTCACCCAAGTCAGCCTTTACACAGCCGAAGACGCCACCCTATCTAGAGTATTCCCCACGTTTCTAAAGGGACAAGCTCTTAACTGGTTCACACGGCTCCCGACCAATTCCATCGACAGTTTTGAGACCCTTGCGACTAGATTCGGTAACCAGTTTGCAACAAGCAGACCTCATCACTTGACTTCAGTCGCACTAGTGAATATTCGGCAAGAAAAGAGGGAATCCCTTAGAAAGTTCATGGAAAGGTTTGGCAAAGTGGCCTTAAACATCCGTAACCTTGATCCAGCAGTAGCCATGCATCATCTTGTGACGGCCCTTAAGCCGGGGGCTTTCGTCGATAGTCTTTGTAAAAAATCAGCACTTGACATGGAAGACCTCCACCGAAAAGCAGCAAAATACATGCAGATGGAAGAGTTGTCCAAGTACCGAAACCAAGTCCGAGCAGAAGCCAACACAGGAAGGAAGGAACACGAAAAAGATAATCAGGGAAAGGGCAAGGACAAGTTTCACAAAGAGTAGGAGTACCGTGGCTCCCGGTACACGGCCTACACTCCCCTCAACACTAGCCGCTCCCAGATACTCGAACAGGCCCTGGCAACCGAGATATTGGCGGTGCCAAAGAGAGCCAATACCCCCCAAAAGTCGACTACAGCAAGCAATGCCGATACCACCGCAATAGAGGTCATTCCACCGAAGAGTGCGCAGCACTCGAAGATAAGATCGAGGACCTCATTAAGATAGGGCATCTCAAAGATTTCGTCTGTGATCCTAGAACTGAAAGGCCCCAGTTCTCAAAGTACAAAGACGATGACAAAACTTACATGAGGGACTTCAATTATTACCGAGAACATGACCGAAGGGTCGAAAGACCAAGAAGCAGGTCCCAGGAGTGGCACGAAGCAAAACCTTCTAACCCTAGAAAGGTCATCAATACAATTGCAGGAGGATTCGCAGGAGGAAGAAGTACATCTTCGGCAAAAAAAAAGCACCTCCGATTAGTCCGATCAGTCAACATGACGTCGACTGTGAACAAACTGAAAATGCCGCCCATCACATTCACCGACACCAACTTTCAAGGGTTCGATCTCGTACATGATGATCCCATGGTTATCAGTGTAGACATAGCAGACTGCACACTCCGAAAAACTCTGATAGATTAAGGAAGTTCGGCTGACATCCTATATTGGAATACCTTCAAGCAGTTGGACATACCGGAGGGGAAGCTCATGCCGTATGACGAACCCCTGGTTGGATTCTCAGGTGAAAGGGTTAACACCAGGGGGTGTATAGAGCTGGACACAACTTTCGGATACGAGGGGAAGGAGTGCAAAACTATAAGAGTGAGATACATAGTAGTGCACGCTAACACCTCATATAATATATTGCTCGGACATCCATCATTGAACACTCTTGGAGCTATAGTATCCACTCCACACCTTGCCATGAAGTTCCCGTCAAGCCGAGGCACAGTGATTACAATTCATGCCGACCAAAAGGCGGCTAGGGAGTGCTACCTAGCCAGTCTAAAAGTTACTCAGTTAAAAGAAGAAAAGTACAAGTCGGTATACATGATCTCGACAACCAAGCCCCTAACCCAATCTTTGGATCTCAATCCCAGGACCGAAGAGGGCAAGCAGGTCGAGCCAAATGAAGAAATCTGTGCATTCCAAATTGGTCAAGCAAAGACTCAAGTCACGTATCTCGGCAGCAACCGATCGGAAAGAGATAGGCTTCAAATCCAAGGGGTCGTGAGGCAAAATGCCGACCTCTTCCCCTGGAAAGCCTCGGATATGCCGGGCATCGACCCAAAGTTTCACTGTCACAAATTAACGATATGCCGAGAAGCAAGGCCGATCGCTCAAAAGAAGAGAAAGATGGGAGAAGAAAGGAGAAAAGTCATAAAAGAGGAAGTATCTAAGTTGATGACGGCCAACTTCATCTGAGAGGTCAAATACACCACTTGGTTAGCCAATGTGGTGATGGTAAAAAAGGCGAATGGCAAATGGAGGATGTGTACAGACTACACTGACTTAAACAAAGCATGCTCGAAGGACGCGTATCCGCTACCAAACATTGACCGACTAGTCGATGGGGCAGCCAGACACTCTTGCCTCAATTTTTTGGATGCTTACTTAGGGTATAATCAAATTCGAATGTACCATCATGACGAAGACAAAACAGCTTTCATAACCGAGTCAGCTAACTACTGCTGCAGAGTTATTCCCTTCGGCTTAAAGAACGCCGAAGCCACCTACCAAGACTAATGGACAAAGTCTTTCAAAGGCAACTTGGATGAAACCTGGAGGTATATGTTGATGATATGGTCGTCAAATCTTCCAAGGTCGACGCACACACGAGGGACCTCGAAGAAATCTTTGCTGAACTCAGAAAGCGCAATATGCGCCTGAACCCCAAAAAATATGCTTTCGGTATTCAAGGAGGAAAATTTTTTGGCTTCATGTTAACATGTTGAGGCATAGAGGAGAATCCTGACAAATGTCAGGCCGTTATTTGTATGAGAAGCCCGAAAACCCCAAAGGAAGTTCAGAGACTGACAGGGAGAATCATCTCGTTGTCGCGATTTCTACCAAGGATAGCCAAAAAGGCCAAACCCATCATGCAATTGTTAAAGGCAACCAAGAATTTTTCATGAAACCAACAGTGTGAAGAAGCTTTTCAAGAACTGAAAAAGACCCTTTCGGCCCCGCCTATACTCAAGAAACCAGACCTCAAAAAGATCTAATGTTATACATCTCAGTCTCCCAAGAAGCCATAAGTGCAGTATTAGCCCAAGAACATGAAGAAGGTCAAGTACCTGTATATTTCATCAGTCGAGTACTGCAGGAATCTAAGACCAGGTACCAAACATTAGAGAAGGCGTCTCTAGCACTAGTCAACGCTGCAAGGCGCCTGAGGCAATACTTCCAGGGACACCAAGTGGTTGTCAAAACCGATTGTCCCATTGCAAAGGTATTGAAGAAACCGGAGCTGGCCAGACGGATGATGGCATGGTTAATAGAACTCTCAGAGTTTGAAATAAAGTATGAGCCGAGAGGCCCCATCAAGGCATAATGTCTAACAGATTTTGTCAATGAGCTACACCCGGCCGAGAACTTTGCAGACGAATGGTGGGTTGTTCACGTGGATGGTTCGTCCAACCAAAGGGGAAGCGGAGTAGGTGTCATATTAGAAGGACCAAACCGGATACGGCTAGAATAGTCTTTACGCTTTGATTTTAAAGCTTCTAACAACCAAGCATAATACGAAGCCTTATTAGCCAGACTCAAGTTAGCAAAGGAAATGGGAGCTCGGAAAATAGAATGTTGGAGCAACTCCCAAATTGCAACCGAACAGATTAATGGTGTTTTTCAGGTCAAAGACCCACAACTATTGAAGTATTATCATACTTTCATGCAACTGAAGGAAGAATTCGACGAGGTTCGAGTAAAACACTTAGCCCGAGAGCACAATGACAGAGCCAATCAGCTTGCAAAATTGGCTAGTACTCAGAAACCCGGGCAACTGAGAACATTTATTCAGGAAATGTTACCAGAACCAAGTGTAACTGTTGAAGAATGCATGCAGGTTTCGACATCTAAAGACCCTTGGATAACAAAAATCCAACAATACTTGTCACAAGGCATCCTTCCAGAAGATAAGGACAAGGCCAAAAGATTACGAACTAGTGCTGCAAGGTATGTTCTGATTGCTGGGGAGTTGTATAGAAGAAGGTTCTCCACACCATTCACTAAATGCCTTGATAAGGATCAGGCCGAATACGTCACAAAAGAGCTACATGAAGGAATCTGTGGCATGCATTTGGGTGGCCGAACGATGGCCACTCGCGTACTAAGAGCAGGGTATTACTGGCCGACACTCAAGACTGACTGTGTTGAATATGTTAAAAAGTGCAACCAATGCCAAAAACATGGTAACCTTATCCACCAACCGGCCGACGAGCTACATGCTATTTCGTCACCTTGGCCTTTCGCTATCTGGGGAACCAATATCTTGGGACCCTTTCCTATAGCTAAAGGGAAGTGTAAGTTTTTTATAGTAGCCGTCGATTACTTCACAAAATGGATAGAGGTCGAACCCCTAGCAACCATTTCGGCTCAAAACGTACAGAAGTTTTTATGGAAGAACATAACCACGCGCTTCGGCATTCCATATGTAATCGTCATCGACAACGGCCTGCAGTTTACGGACAAAAAAGTTGAATGATTTTTTGGAAGACTTAGGAATAAAACATAGGGTAACCTCGGTCGAACACCCACAGACGAACGGGTAAGCGAAGTCCGCCAACAAAGTCATTCTGGGTGAATTAAAAAAGAGATTGGGTGCAGCTAAAGGTGCATGGGCCGAAGAGATACCTGAAATTCTGTGGGCATACAGATGCACCCCACAATCAACAATCAAGGAAACGCCCTTCAGAATGGTGTACAAAACCGAAGCTATGATTCCGGTAGAGGTAGGGAAACCTTCCTTTCGGAGATGAAACTTTGAAGTGTCCAAAAATGAAAACTCCATGAGACGTGAACTTGACTTGATCGAAGAGGTACGCGACTGAGCACGCCTCGACACTGAAGCATGCAGACAAAGGATGACCAGGAGGTTCAACTCAAAGCTGAAGCCGGGAGAGTTCAAAGAAGGAGACCTAGTTCTAAGGATGCAAGGTGATGCACGAAGAGATACCCGGGAAGGGAAGCTAGCAGCTAATTGGGATGGCCCGTTCAGGATCTGGCAAACCCTCAATAATGGAGCATACAAGTTGGAAGAGCTTTCAGGAAAGTTGGTGCCGAGAACATGGAATTCAACCCACCTTAAGTATTATTTTAGTTGATTATGTAAACGGGTGTTGTACTCTTTTTCCTTACTCGACTTTTTATCCCTAAAAGAACGTGAAAATGTTTTTACCGAGAAGGTTTTAACGAGGCACACCTTTCCAATTAAATCAATGAAGCATATCTTTCCTATCTATAATATCATTGTTTTTCAGCAGCCATTCGGAATTTCTTCACAAATGGTTCCCTCTCGAGTACTCCTACTCGCCTAAGGATGCACCATTCAAAATTTCTTCACAAATGGTTTCCCTCCTGAGTACTCCTACTCGGCTAAGGATGTACCATTCAGAATCTCTTTGCAAAAAACTCAAGTGTTGATTTCTTCAAAAGAATCTGTGGCTAATAAAAGGAAGGACGCAATTCTTACAAAGTGATCGGCTATAAGTAAGTTTGTGAAATTATTCTAAGTGTAAATTGAGAAACAGATGCCGAAAGATAAAGACTATATTTCATTAATCACAAAAGGAGATTTACAAAATTTCTCCTAAAAACAAAAAAGGCTCTAATGGCCCAAGATACAAATATTTCATTCAGCCGGATCCTCTTGGGCCGTGGCATTGGCAACATCTTCTTCTCTATTTTCCTCATTAGTCCCAGGATCCCCATCCGAAGCCGACTGCTGAAGAGGATTCTTAAGAACCGCATCCTCAGGAATATCATCAAGAGGTAGCAAGCGGCCTTGATAGACATCCTTATCCATGTCAAAAATGGCAGGATTACGGACGTCATAGAAATGCAGCATCTGCCAAACAGCATGAAGAAATCCGGCTTTGTGTTCGGCATAAATCTTATCTTAAGCCGAAGAGACGATGCTTTCCTTGGCAGCGCGTTCCGTGTCCCTCTCCTCTTCCGCCTGAGCCAATAGAATCTTTAAACGCTCAATCTCATCGAACTGTAGTTTAGCATCCTTCTCGGCCATTGCAACTTTAGTATTCAAATCATTAAGATCAACCGATAGGTGCTTCACTTCGTCCTTTAGACGAGCGTTGTCATCCGCCAAGACTATGTTGGCGTCTAGAGCCTGTTGGTTAGAGGCCTGCGACTCCTTCAAGCTCTTCTTCAGCTTCTCGGCCTCTTTTTAGCGGGTTCATGAACATGTGATAAGTAATGGCCAAAGCCCTTACCTGAAACTCACAGTAGGCCGACCAGTTGGAGGCAGCATCAGCCTTATTCAAGATATTCTTTCCAGTCTTAGAAATATCACTGGAACTGACCATCTTCTTTGGCTGAAAATCCTTCGAAAAGAAGCCCTTGACAGTCATGGCAGTGATGGAAGCCAAAGAGCCCGAAGCCGAAAAGTCCAAAGTCTGTTGTTTCAGCTTCTTCGCCTTTTTCTCCTCCGAGACCTCGCTGCTTCGGTGCCTTTTCTTGTTATCCTTATCCTTGTTTTTCTTCTCTCCTGCCGGAGGGGGTAGGGTATCCATCGGGGATGGCCTCGGGGTCAGTTGCTTCACAACATGAGGCACTGAAGCAACACCCAAAGTGTTCCCAGCAGCTTGAGCCCTGTTCTTCCGAGCATTCCGGAAGGAAAGGACGTCACCACCAGCATCCGCCATAATACCTGCACCTCACAAAACACTTAGTCATTCATGAGAACTAAGTATAAAAAGAACAGAAAAGAAAGAATCAAAGCCTTACCACACATATCGGCTACAACAGTTGAAGAATTAAATAAAGCCACGAGTTGCCTAGGTGGAAGCTTTCGGGGGAGGACTCAAGAAAGAGGAGGTCCTCGCGTTCCCTTTCAATCATCATAGACTTCGAAAATTTGTCATAACGCCGAGGGGTTTTCTCCCAATAAAAAGGAAATAAGGGCTTCCCACCACTATCATAGAAGTGGTTAGCCCCTATATTCGGCCTAACTACCACTTTAAAGAAGCCGGTTTTGAAATTTTTGTACGAAGAAGTAAAAGATTGAAATAAGGTCCTCTTCGGTTTCCTTATTAGGGATACCCACAAACCACTCTTGGATCGAGTACAAAAATACACTCACCGAAGGCTCTATAAAATTGAAAAGGCAAAGGGCACGAAAGGCCTGGATCGTGGTCCACCCGTTCGGATGCAATTGAGAGGGTGTCACGTTCAAAATCCGAAGCACCCCCATTGTAAAGTCATCAAAGGGAACCGTTACATGTAAGTCGCGGAATACACAATCGTACATGTAAAAGAAGTCCCTTTCATACTCAGCCCTTCCCATGAAAATGAATTCGGCATTTATTTCACGCCGACAACATTGTAAAGCTATCAGACAAAGCTCATCCTCAAGGATGGTAGATACATCTACATAGTTTACAAAATTGGACACACTACACTTATCATCATACCGAGACCAGTAGGACCCGACCTCCCCGTTTACCCATGCATAGGCGGGAACATTTTTTTTCCCTTGTGTAACCCATGGCTTACACTTCGGCATTTGGCTGGAAGTATCCTTTCCAACCGAATGGGACACCACGTTTTCACCCACCCCCTCTCGGACAGAGGACGAAGAGGGGGATGTCGAATGGGAAGAAGATGAAAAGAAGAAGACGAAGACGAAGAAGTCAAAGACTCCTCACTAGACTCCCCACTAGCCGTGGAGGATGACCAAATATCAACCACCTCGGTTTCCCCGGAAAGCTTACGACCAGACGAACTCATGATAATGGAAAAAGAAAAAGCAAAAGTCGAACTCTCGTACTTGGTTAAGACGAAAAAGATGAAGCTAGAAAAGAGTATTCGGCCGAGAGCGAAGTAAGAAAAAATTGATAGACTATAAATAAGGGGTGCAAAGACGACATCCCTCACCCTATTTATAGGGCCCAAGCCCACAACGGTCCAAAGGATTCCAAGCGCTGTCAATCATTAGATCAATCCAGATCTAACGGTCCAGAAATACGCAACGCTTCGATCCCTTCACCTCAACGGCTTTTTTCAACCATAATGACAGAATTTGAAACGACGCAACAATGAGGCACGTATTTCGAATCAAAGCCTCTTCGTCACAACTGATTACTCGAGGCTGGAGGGCATGTATACCGGTGGGGTATTCGGCTATATGAATAGTCGAATACCCCCCACCACTAGCATCCGAATACACCTCACGAACAAGAAAGTGTTCAGCCTAAATCTGCCCGAACACTCTTTGCTCCTTATGCTTAACTAGCTATATCACCAAATACCATCGCAGGAGTATTCGGCCATACTACGGCCGAATACTAAGGATAGTATTCGGATAAGGTAGATCCTATTAAGAGGCTATTATCAAGGTAAACCGAAGATTAGGAGATAATTAAGCAACCTTAGTTAGTATAGATCGGTCATTAAGGAATGGTCAGGGTCCAGGCCCAATAAGATAAGTATAAAAGGGGGTGCACCCCTCAAGATAAAGGACTATTGACCCTCATTTATTACTCACATTAAATGCTCTGAGCCGAAACCTGACTTGAGTGTTGGAGTGTCTTTTGCAGGTACCCCTCCCCCTTCGGACAAATATAGAAGATCTTGAACAGAAGACATCAGCGGAAGATCACCCCAGCACCTTCAGACAGGAACACTCCATATACCACGAACTCAGACCTTCCTCTTTCGGTGCCAACCACCATCATCACAATCACTACCCCATTTCAGAAATAGATCCAAACCCTCAAATCCCTTCCATAATCGGTGCTAAAATTATTTAACAGAGAATGAAGATAGAGAGAGAGAAAAAAATGTTCGGTGTAGATTGGTGAGATGGTGGGGTTCTAGAAGGTTCCAATCTAAGGAAAATGCCGGACTCCAATGATTCCAGTTATTTGTCTGTTGAGGCCGTTGCGGAACCAAAATACAATGGCGCGACGGAGGGTGACGACGTTGAAGGGGTCGCCGGGGCAGTGGGGGCTGACGTTGGATTTGCAGCGTTGGTTCCCAATGGTGTCGTTCACAGTCCCTTGCCCCAAGTGCGATCCCTTTGCTCATTTTGGGGTGGTGGTGTGGTGGATATTCGTGAGATGATGGAGGCTTTGGGTGATGGTGGAAGAAGGTTGAAGAAGATGAAGATGAAGAAGGTAAAATATTAGGGTGGTGCAGCGACTGAGTGAAAAGAGCGAGGGAAGGTTAGAATATTAGATTTGAGCGTTTACATACAGTGGGTAGTTTTTAGTCATCACTATTTTAAATTAATTATTTCAAAATTCAAAATACTAATGGTGTTAACGAAAACACTAACGTTATTAATGAAAAATAAAAAAAAATGACTAAAATAAAACTTTCGAAAACATAAAAAATTAAAATGAAACTTTAAAAAATATAAAGAATAAAAATAAAATTTTTAAAACTTAATATACTAAAATAAAAAAATATTAAAATATAAAAGATCAAAAATAACATTTAGCCTGTATAAAGTAACATTAGCTTTTTATCCGACCAAGAAGAAAACATGTGGATGTGGGGTTGCATTGAAGTGTCGTGTCGAGATGGGCTGCCTTCAAGCAAGATTTTTCTAAGCAAACAAACAGCAATGGGCACGAAATGGACGTACAATAATAGCTTGGATTTGATGTCGAAAACCGCAAATGTCTTGAGTGGATATGTATTGGGATGGAATTTGGTGGACTTTCACACGACGAAGTGCGTGTTTGAATTTTAATTTAGAGAGTTCAAAAGTAATTTTTTCTTTTTTATTTTACGTATTGTAATTTGGAAATGTGTATTAAAATTCACAAAAAATGTTTTTATTTTATTTTTATCTGAATTTTATGTGATCAAAGTATCGACTAACGAACTCTATAGGTATGTTTATAGTACTATAAAAGATGGCGAATTTTAGGGTGGACAAGTCCATCAAACGATTCATGGGTGAACCATGATTATTGACCTTTAGATTTATTATTAAAATATTCTAACAGTTGAGATTAAAATTGAATAAATTTTTAAAAAGTAAAATAAAGAGTAAAATGACAATTTTATCCTCATCTCCTTCATCCCATCCCACCCCACCTTCTCGGTACGCTTCAATCGGAATCTGGAAATCTTCTAAGCAAAAGAAAATCTGTTCATACCAACATTCCATAACCAAATTTCAATATCTCAACCGAACAAAAATATGAAACCATTTCAGCCGATTTTAATCATACAAAATATGAAACAACAGTAGAAACTTCAATACCACAATCACCTCAGCCAAGTAACAAATGCATTCACTTTTTATTGTGCAAAATCAAATCACAGAAAAATCACAGCATATCAATTATCAATTAAAAAAAATTAAAAATCCAATCTTGAGTGTTACAAAATAATAGCATATCAATTATCAATTTAAAAAAATAAAAATCTAATCTTTATTTTCTGCAACTATTATCATCGCGGATCCTCTCCCTCTCTGCCTGCTCGATCCACGACGATAACTCCTCCATCATCTTGTGGAACTTGTTTACTTCATCCTCCAGTATCACCTTCTCCTTCTCGTGGTGGAGCTTCTCCCAAGTGTTGCAACACACAACGTCAAGGCGGTCCTCAGCGGCACCGCCGCCGCGGATCTAGCGTCTCCTGGATGTGTCAAGGTGTCATTGTCACCGCGGATCCGCAGATCTAGCTGTTACTGCGCGGCGGTCCTCGGTGGCGGCCTTTTGGTGGTGGAGTTTTTCCGTCGTCGTTACAGCGAATCTAGCCCTGAAAGTGTTGTTTTGGGACCTGGTGAGGAAGGGTTGGAGGTGAGGGGCGGCAGAAACAGATGGAGGAAGAATGCGAAGCTAAGTTTTTTTTTTTAAGGGTAAAAATGACTTTTAACATATAAAAAATATAAAACATGGTGGTTCACCCGTGAACCACCTATTTGCTAGTACACGCTAGAATTTGTCATAAAGATTTAAGAGGAAAAATAAAATTTATAACGTTTTAATTTTTAAAAGAAGATAATTATATACTAATATTTATAACGATATATATGGGATAAATTATTTTATGATAAATTATCTTTTTATTTTATTTTTTAAAAGAATAAATTAAAAATATTTATTTGATAAAAAATGCCTTCCATTTCATCCGTCAGACTCGTTTAAATGACTGAATAGTTGAAATGCAAAATATATCTATTAATGTTACCCTTTTTTTAAAAAAAAATTGGTTTTTTTAATTATAATAAATACAAAAAAAATTGATACTACCAAGCGCGTGGATCAATTAGTGTACTTAAGTCTTAACCAGCGGTCTCAAGTTCAAGTTGGATATGCAGCTGTATTGTATTAAATATTTGGAAGAAGAACTTTAGTGACCTTACCCGACTCAAATATGATTGCCTGTGAAAAATACTTGTGGTCTAGGAAGGAAAAAAATAAAAATAAAAAATTGATTATAAGTATCATGCACAGCTACCCTTTTAACTTGTTGAATATGTTTTAAGCCCCCTAATAAACATATATTTAAGCGGGAGTTATAAGGTTAGTTTGGTGGTGAAGGAAGAAGGAAAGGAGGGAGAGGTCGTGGTTCGAATCCCTTCATTAACAAAAAATTAACAATTAACAACTAATATTTGCCGATCGAAAAAAAACATATATTTAAGCCGACATGTTATTTACAAAATGGTAATGCTGGCCTGGCCTTTCTAAATGGAATATTAGGTTTGAGATTATTATATTTTTATGGCTTAAATATATTTTTAGTTCTTGCAATTTAAGACTTTTTTGTTTTTCGTCCTTGCAAAATATTTTTTTTGGTTTTGGTTGTTGCAAATTATGTTTGTTTTGTTTTTCGTCCTTAAAGTGGTTTAGATAGCGCTTTTTTTACTGTTCAAAGCGCTATCTAAACTGCTTTAAGGACGAAAAACAAAACAAACATAATTTGCAAGCACTAAAACCAAAAAAAAAAATTTGCAAGGACAAAAAGCAAAAAAATAATAAATTGTAAGGACTAAAAACATATTTAAACATATTTTTATTGACACGGGGAGACATTATTTTATAACTAAAATTTATAATAAATAAATATTTTTAAATTTATAAATTATATTATAATTAAAATTTGTAATAAATAAATAATTTTAAACATATAAATTATATTTTAGATTTATGATAAGTAATTTATATTGTGATATATTATTATTTTTAATTATTGATATTTTAAAAAAAAAATTATTGAAATTCAAATTAAAATTAAAGATATTAAAAATAATAGATTGAAAGAGATAAAAATTAAGTTACACCATTCATTTAATATTAAAAATGGTAATGCTGAGCCTGGCCTTTCTAAACGGAATATTAGGTTTGAGATTATTATATTTTTATAGACAAGGGGGAGGCATTATTTTATATAACTAAAATTTATAATAAATAAATATTTTTAAATATATAAATTATATTATAATTAAAAATTGTAATAAGTAAATATTTTTAATATATAAATTATATTTTAGATTTATAATAAGTATTTTATATTGTGATATATTATTATTTTTAGTTATTGATAATTCTTTTTTAAAAATATTGAAATTCAAGTTAAAATTAAAGATATTGAAAATAATAGATTGAAAGAGCTACAAAATTAAGTTAAGCTGTTCATTTGATATTAAAAAAGTATAAGATATATCATATTAGGAGCGTATTTGAATTTTGAAGATTATATATATGCATTCAAAATCGATTTATAATATTCAGTTACAAATTATTAAACTGTTTAGTTATTAATATTTTAACATTAAAAAAATCATATTAATTATTATTTTCAATTTTTAATAGATATTAAAAAATTTATTCTAAATTTGTCTCAAATAAATTACATCAACCTATAAATTTTGAATACTGATCAATTTTTCAACTATTATCATTAATCACCCGCTTGTTATAAATAGTATTACCTTCGTTTCTATATATAAAAAATAAATGGTGGTATTTTTTTTCCTAATTATAAAAAACATATAACTAGTTTCAACTTTCAAGTATATTAATTGCTAATTTTTTTATACCCCTAATTTATTGTGAAGTCCATTGATGAAATATAGCTCATTTTTCATGAAAGTTGATGCATTTCTTGAACTATTAATCATATAAATCATACTCATTGGTTGAAAAAATTATTCTTTGAATTATGAATAGTGTCATTATATCTAATCACCACTTAAACTAATTAATTCTATGGGTATTTTTGGAATAAAATTTAAATTTATGACAATATTAATTAAAATAAACTAATTTAACCATTTTTATTGATCTTGATGAATTAAGTATTTGTTTCTCATAAAAAACAAAGGTAATACTATGAGAATAAAGATATTGTAATAAAATTATTTTAATAAGGGTCTTGCTAAGGATATTAGTTAAGAAATTAAAATAATTTTTTTATTAGAAATTAAATAGGAGTGCATTTAAAAATGATAGGGAAGCACAATTTCTCACGTTTCAATAAAAAAAAATCTTTTACATTCTTAACTAGTGTTGGGACCGGTTTTTGGTTAGCATTTGTCTTTTAATAAATACAGTAACGACGAATTCTACCGTGCTTTGCACGGTACGAAAGTTTACTGGCACCATTAGAGATTTTTGTTTTTAAATCAATGGTTCAAAATTTCTTTTATTTCTTTTTTCTTTTTCTCTTTTTATCAGTATATTTTCCAATTTATCCCTTGAACATCTCGTTCCTTCTTTCTCAATGCCGATCTCTCAAACACAATGAAGAACAATCCAAGGCACACACTGTGGCTGCAGTGGTACCCTCTTTTGTTATATATATATATATATATATATATATATATATATATATACACATACTTATTTGCCTTTCAAAAAAAAAATCCAAGGCACACTAGAACTAGAAATCAAAGCCTTTGAGATCAAGAACGATCCAGAAAACAGTGGAAATAATAATTATAAAAAAACCATGAACAATTAGATTAAATAATTAAACAGATTCATAATACAAAAAATTAACCCAAGAAATTGAAAAAAAAATCAAATAAATTTTTTTTTGTCAAATCAAAAAACAAATTGCAAATCATATTCAAAACTAAAATCCACAAAGATCTGCACCATGCACAAGTCTACTGGTCAGATCCAGTTCGCACACCTTCACTGCCATGCCCGCAATCGTCGTCGTCGCTGCTACGCTCGCGTGCGAAGGTTGGGTCTCTTGTCAATTTGCGGTGGTGTTCTAACGCAAGATCTGCAGGTCGTGGCAATAACAATGTGGAGGATGCCATGCCTGCAACCACCATCGTTGCCATGCTCGCGTGCAAAGGTTGGGCTTCTCGTTGTTTTGTGGTGGCACAAGCAGCGGCTTTCCGATGCGCAAGATCTGTGGTGTGTGGAAAAGAACACTAGTCTGCAAAGGATGCGATGCTAAATTGAGCCTAAGAGTGTGTTTTGTTGAGCGGCGACAACAAATGTTTGTGCGTGATTGGAAGATAGAGAGAGGGGATAAATCTGAAAAAGGCAGGAAGAAAAAGATAAAAAAAAAAAAAATATTAATCATTGATTTAAAATAAAATAAATCAAACAGTCCCAATAAACTTTCGTACCGTGCAAAAAAAGTTTCACACGGTAGAATTTGTTTACAGTAACTTAGTCATTGTTGTTATTAATTGTGTATGGTAAGTAATAAAGTAGACGGAGGCCAGCATGCACAACTTTCCCAAATCTTGCACTGTGCCCAAGTTTTGTCAGCCGTTAGATAAAACAATTAAAATTTAACTGCTGATATTTTTTTAATTAGATAATTTTTACACAATATCTAAAAGCTATTTATTTTTTAAAAATAATACACATGGAAAAGAAAAAAAAAACTGTTGGACAAAGTAAGTGGCTCCTCTTTTCCCAACGCCACCGGCAGCACTCTCCGCACCTTCGCCGGAGCCACTCTTCCCACCTTTGCCAGAGCTTAACAAGTTGGAAGCCAACTCGTAGATATTTTCCTGCTCACAAAACCAAACTTGAGTTAAAGAGAACTTTAAGTTTTGCCAATATTTCAGGACTTCAAAATCATGGATTCATGAGACCCTTCTATATTATTGTTAAATTGGTAATTGAAGTTTAGTGATCTTCTCATAAAATGAAGACGGTACCAACAAAAATCAAATTGAAGAAAACGCCACCCGAGTTGGGTTACAAAATCAACCCATGAATGAAAGAAGGAATTTTGGTCATTTGAAATTGAAATAAGTGCATATGATTATGAAGAACAATGGGAACCGGGAACCCTTTAACACAAGACCGGACCTCAGAGCCTTTCCCTTATGTTTTTTTTTTTTTTATCATCTCAGAGCCTTTATCTTCTTCCAAAAACTCACCCTTTACGCGCTTGTCTTCAAAAAGGGACCTAACGGAGGAACAAAAGTAGTGGCAAAGAACGCAACCCCGACTTGCGTTTCGATTTGGGATGACTTTCGCACTCGAAGAGCGATTCCGATGATCTCTTCATTTGCCTCGAGTTCCGCCACGACGGCGTCATCCTCGCCGACAAGCTCATCGGCGAGTGCCGCATGTCGCTCCCCGATCTGATCCGCGACGCTGTAGACGGCACGGCCAGGTTTGTGAGCTACGAGCTCTGGCGACGGGAAGCCCAACGGGATCTACACGTATTATTTTTTAAAAAACAAAAAGCTTTTACATATTATGTAAAAATCATCTAATTAAAAAAAATACCAGCTATTAAATTTTTAATTGTTATATCTAACGGTCGACAAAACTTGGGCACGGTGCAATACTTGGGAGACTTGTGCAGGCTAGCCTCCGTCAATAAAGTAAAGTATGGTATCATGAATGAAACAAAATTATGAAGGTGTTGAATGTCACTCGCTCAGTCTCTCCAATCTCAACTGTGCTCCGTGGCACGGCAGAGTCCATTGCTAGCGAAGAAGCTTCATGCACAAATCATAAAAGCTGGTCTCAACCAACACGAACCCATCCCCAACACTCTCTTAGACGCATACGGCAAATGCGGTCTCATCGAAGACGCACTCCAACTGTTCGACGCATTCCCCCGCCGAGACCCCGTCGCATGGGCCTCCCTCCTCACTGCCTGCAACCTCTCCAACCGCCCTCACCGCGCCCTCTCCATCTCACGCTCCCTTCTCGCCACCGGCTTCCACCCCGACCACTTCGTCTTCGCCTCCCTCGTCAAGGCTTGTGCTAACTTGGGTGCCCTTCACGTCAAACTAGGGAAACAAGTCCATGCTCGCTTCTGTCTCTCACCCTTCTCCGACGACGACGTTGTCAAGTCATCGTTGATTGATATGTACGCGAAATTCGGGTTGCCCGATTACGGGCGTGCCGTTTTCGACTCCATTTCTTTGTTGAATTCGATTTCTTGGACTGCCATGATATCTGGGTATGCGCGAAGTGGGCGAAAGTTTGAGGCTTTTCAGCTGTTTCGTCAAACGCCGTATCGGAACTTGTTTGCCTGGACTGCTTTGATTTCTGGGTTGGTGCAGAGTGGGAATGGAGTTGATGCGTTCCACGTGTTTGTTGAAATGCGGCATGAAGGGATTAGTGTAACAGACCCGTTGGTTCTTTCCAGTGTCGTTGGGGCTTGTGCTAATTTAGTTCTTTGGGAGCTAGGGAAACAGATGCACGGTGTGGTTATAACACTTGGCTATGAGTCTTGCTTGTTTATAAGCAATGCGCTTATAGATATGTATGCCAAATGCAGTGACCTTGTTGCTGCGAAGTATATCTTCTGTGAAATGTGCAGAAGAAAGGATGTGGTTTCTTGGACTTCAATAATTGTTGGCACTGCCCAGCATGGGCAAGCTGAGGAGGCATTGGCTTTGTATGATGAAATGGTTTTGGCTGGGGTTAAGCCAAATGAAGTTACCTTTGTTGGGTTGATTCATGCTTGTAGTCATGCTGGCCTAGTTAGCAAGGGGCGTGCTTTGTTCAGGATTATGGTTGAAGATTATGGGATTTCGCCCTCTCTGCAGCACTATACTTGTTTGCTGGATCTTTTTAGTAGATCAGGGCACCTTGATGAGGCTGAGAATCTCATTAGAACAATGCCAGTCAACCCTGATGAACCTACTTGGACTGCTTTGCTCAGTGCTTGTAAGCGCCATGGTAACACCCAGATGGCAGTTAGGATTGCTGATCATCTGTTAAGTTTAGAACCAGAAGATCCTTCTTCCTATATATTGTTATCTAACGTGTATGCTGGAGCTAGTATGTGGGAGAATGTTTCGAAAGTGAGAAAGTTAATGATGGTCATGGAAGTTAAAAAGGAACCAGGTTATAGCTGCATTGACTTGGGAAAGGAAAGCCATGTGTTTTATGCTGGAGAGACTTCTCACCCAATGAAGGATGAGATTATTGGTTTAATGAAGGAGTTAGATGCAGAGATGAGGAAAAGGGGTTATGCTCCTGATACTAGCTCAGTTTTACATGACATGGATCAACAAGAGAAGGAAAGACAACTTTTCTGGCATAGTGAGAGGTTGGCTGTGGCATATGGGCTTCTTAAGGCTGTTCCAGGGACTATCATACGTATAGTGAAAAATCTTCGTGTTTGTGGAGATTGTCATACTGTTCTGAAACTCATCAGCACTATAACAAATAGGGAAATTTATGTCCGAGATGCCAAAAGATATCACCATTTTAAGGATGGAAATTGTTCGTGCAATGACTTCTGGTGACTTGGGAATTGTGATTGAAATTTCCATAAATTTAGTTCGTGTTTGTTTGCACGTCTAAGACTTGCATTTCAGGTCAAACATCAAAACATAGAAAAACACAGAAGCTAGAGTTTGTTGCTTCCGGATTGACTTGGATCGATTCTCATCGCGTTAAACAAAACACGCTGATAATGTTACTGAGGTCTTTGCAGCGAAGAATGCTATCTATCTTTTATATCTTTTCTCTATAAGTGTCAAGTAGCATCAAGGTGTCTACCAATATTTTTCCTTTATAATATATAAATCTCGAATCACAAAATATAGCAATGATAGCTAAACTAATCCATTTTTGTCAGAAACATTTTGATCGTTGCTCTTAGTTTAAATACTTCAATTCTTTTTTTTTTTTTTTGTCACTATGACATTGGTGTAGAGTATTCATCAACTTTGCTGATGATTAATCTCCGTCGAAGAACCTGGTTTGTCACCTTTAGTGGGTCTTCCCTCCCAATCATGTTTTTTTCATCTACAAAACTCGAACCAAAACCTTGCTTAAAGGGACTGAGCTCGGTAAATACTTCAATTCTTAATTTTCTCTTACCTATTTTTTTATTTCTTAAATGAATAAGAATTTACTAGTTATATTGTATTAAATAACCAATAATTATTCTAAATAATGAGTTGTTTTTATGTAATTATACTTGTAATTTTTTTTTATAATGGTCGCACTGAAGTTCAATCCTATGATCTCATACATTCTACTCCAACTTCTATCACTAGATCAACCCTAGTGGATTTATACTTGTAATTATTACAATGTAAAATTTTTGCTTTCTCAATAAATACTTTCACAAAAATATGGTTGATTTCTCTATGACAATATTTTGAAATTTTAAAAACCTCACACCTTGTTATTAAAGGCCAAAATTAGATATTTACATGATCTTTAATCCAAGCTTGTGTTACTATTTAAATTTAAATTAAAGGAATTAGTTAAATGGATACTATTACCTAAAGATATTTGAAGAGATTATCTCATGCAAACAAATATATTAAATTAACTCTAAATTTCTTTCATACGTAATTTTTTTATTATTTAAAAACACAAATCAAAGAATAATTAATGTGGAAGATGAATATTTGCTGTGTCTACTGACTTGCAAGAGACATTTAAGGATTAATGTGTCAAATTTATGAGGATGAAGAAAGGTTGAAGAGTAATTAAATAATAAGTAATCACAAGAATACACGAGAGAAGAAAATGAAAAAACAAATGCTAAGACGTCTTGAAGTTGATATTCAAGTGAGCCTAATAAAGATATCCATCTTGTGAAACCTGGTACTAAGACGTTTTGAAGCCAATTTTCAAGAGAGCCTAACAAAGATGCCCATTTTGTGAAACCTGGTACTAAGAAACATAGATGGTGTACGAATATGGAGAAATTCCATATTCATCTTACCCTCACATCAAAGACTGAAGATTTTGAACGTCAAATATGTAGGATCGCTATTATCTTAAAATTTGAATCTAATTTAACCTCATGAAATGAGCTTGTAAAGTGAGGCTGCCCTCACTTATATATTTTACTTTGATTATATCACTAGTCGATGTAAGATCTTTTACGCAACCCCTCCTTTATCCCTCTCATCCTCTTTTAACCAACAATCGATGTGACAGCCTTTGAATTTGACATATCTTGTGTTTCGTGACTCTAATAATGTATGTGCTTCCAAAAACTATAATTTTATCTGTCTTAGAAATCTATGGAATAGGATTTATCATACGCTTTTAATATTCATATATTCTGTTAAGTTTCAGTTGACTTAATATTTGGGTGTTGCTGCATGGAAATTATTTACAGTTATAAAATAAATATCATATATGTAAGACTAAAGTAATGAAATTTAGTAAAACATAGTGAACTTTGTAACATTGAGAACATTTGAGTTTTACGAACATATGGGGCTAACTGCATTGCCTGAGTTCTTTCCCTAGTCCTTTCATACGCACATATGCTGCAGTATGAAACGTGATGAACTTTTGTAACATTGAGAAAATTGAATTTGGGAGTGTTGGAAACTATTTTAAGTTGACGCCCATAAGTTAAAACTATTTTAACACATTAAGTTTAAGTGAATAGCATTTTCCATTCTTGTGAGAATATAATAACAAAAGAATTGGCATATTAACTTTTAATGAAAGAAACAGTATTTTACATTCTGTAAGAAGAAGCAAAAGAATTGTCACCAGACGTAAAAGGATTAACGATTTTCCTACTGTCAATATACAGTAAAACCCATTCCATTGGCATTAGGCACTAAGTTTACTTGTATAGATTCTCTATTTGGTCCCCGTATTGAGCCACAACTTTATCCCTTCGAATTTTCATGGTTGGTGTCATTAGCCCATTATCAATCTGTCATTGTAGTAAAGATCAATATGTTAATTCAGTTATGTAAATAATATATAGATACAACTTTGAAGTTTAATCTAACCGTGAAGGGGTCATTTACGAGAAGGATTGGCCCAATTTGAAATGGAGACTCTGATGTCCTGCATGACAGAGGCAGGAAAAAAGGAGTTTAAAGAAAAAAAAAAACTAGTTAGTTAAAGCCAGTAACTTTTATTTCATTCCCCTTTTTTGGGTTCTGAAAGAACAGAACTATGCACACCGTTTTAGCTTCTTAAGGAATCTAGTTATGGGAAGTCTAGGATATATACGTGAAACATTGCCATCCTTGGTAAAAGATTACAAAGAAAAAGCTGCATCAATTTTCATACAGCAGCATAAATTATGCTCATCTGTTTCTCATCTATTGTCGCAGGCCATGGTAAAGAAAGGAATTCATATTGCATATATTTGAACAATTAAAAATGTGTATGATGGAGTCACGGCTAGTGTGAGAACACAAGATGGGAACACAGCAGATTTTTCTGCAACCATGGGTCAACTTGAGCTTTACCTTAGTCTTGGATGTACTTATTGAGCACATCCAAGAGCCAGTGACGTGATACATGCTCTTTACAGATGATGATATAGTTCTAGTTAAAAAATGGAGAGGAAATAAATGAAAAGTTAGAGATGTGGAGACAAGCTTTGGAAGCTTATGGCTTTTGCTTAAATAAAAGTATGACAGAATATATATAGAATATAAGTTTAGTAAGAGGAGCAACAACCCTAACTTGGAGAAAATATTTTACCAAATGTCACACATGTATCCAGGATCCATCATACAAAATGGTGGAGAAATAAAGGGAGATGTAAACCAAAGGATTCAAGTGGAATGGACAAATAGAAGTGTTTCGGGTATTAACTGTGACAAAAAGGTTCACTCAAGCTTAAAGAAAAAAATTACCATACAATTATAAGACTTGCGATGTATGAAACTAATTGTTGAGCTGTAAAAAGCCAACAAGAAAATAAATTCAATTTGGCTGAAATGAAAATGTTGCATTCAATGAGTAGACATACTAGATAAGATAGGACTAGGAATGAATACGTTAAGAGAAAAAAAGTTTAGATAGCAGTATAGCACCTATAGTAGAAAATGTGGTAGAAACTCATCTTAAGTGGTTTGGGCACGTATGGAGAAGACCTATAGGAATCTCAATAAAGAGAGTAGATCAAATGGAGGGCAGCATAATTGCTAGAGGCAGAGAGAGATTGAGAAAAACTATGGACAAAATCTTAGAGGTCAATAATTTGTATATGAACATAATTTACAATGCAGCATATTGATATTATTTGATTCATATAGCTGATCGCATCTAGTGGAAAGGGGTTTGAATGTTGTTGTGTTCCTCATTTGACAAGGGAAAGCGTTACCCAAAATCTTAGAGGTAATTTCCTTCTCTTTCATCAACTATAATAAATGAAGTCTACTTTTGTCGTCATCCTTCTTTTGCAAGGCACATGCAACTTTCTAAAACACTTTGAGAGTACCCAAGGGAGAGATTCTATTGAAAGATACAAAATTTTTTATCAGTTTCCTATTCATAACACCTCTAACAATGTATTTAATGCCACTCTAAAAACAACTTAACTAGCGGTGAAACAAAATAATTTATTATCTTCCATTGTCATAAACCTCAACTAAAATTAATTAACCGTTTTACAGTAAAAAAATGCCCTTCTTTGTAAACAGATAAACAATAGCATGCCATTGCAACATGTATAAAAAGGCATAAAATTTCTCTGGCATTCATTATAACAAGCAGAAGTGAGACACGATCTTACCATGTCCTTAATTCTTTATATATTAGGCTGGTCACTTTTTCCTGACTGACATCTGAACTGTTGGAATCTATAATTGACGATTCCCTTGCTGCCTTTAAGATTTCTTCTTTGTTAGGAACAATTACAGCCCCTAGACGTCGCTTATCCTATTTGTTAAAGTAGTCACCAAAGAAGTAAAACTATTGCATTTTGTAATACCTGAGATATAGTTCATATGTAGATCTTGAGCCATGAAAGTTTAAAGACATCAAGATTTAAATTCACCTGGCCAATAACAACAATTTGATGTATGAGGCTACTCCTCATGGCAGCTTCTTCAAGTTCTCCCGGTTCAACATTTTCACCTTCTCTTATTGAAACATGTGATTAGTACTTACATAAGAGGGAAAAATTGATGATCAACAGACATTTTTTGCAGAGTAAAAATCAAAGTTGCAGTTAAGGGTCAAAAAATGGAAAATAATCCTTAAAGCCTCACAGTAAACATATGACAACTAAGAAAGGCATTAGTTAATTGCAAAAAGATCAAAATCATAAAAGTTAACAAGTGGCTCATTTCCTACCTGGGCAGCAACCTTAATTTAAAGGTTTAGTGGCTGTAAATTTTGAAAATTGATTGGTGGTTACTCTTCAATTTTCTCTTCACATCATAAACTATTTTTTATAATCCAAGCAGACTTAAATCAAATTTAAAATTGTATAAACCCCTGGCCCTCAGCCATTAACATATATACAAAAAAAAAAAAAAACACTTGTATGAAGGATGAATACTATTTTAAATAAAAAAAGAAAACAAAACAAAAGCACAAATGGTCAGAAAAGTGCACCTTGAATCTGTTCAGTACAAATGCCATGTTTACCTTTACTAACAGAGTAACAGTGTCCAACTGTCCATTATTCACATCCAATAATGGATAGAATCATAAAAATAATAGAAAGCACGCATAACAGACATGCAAACACACGGGAAAGGAGGAAACATTTATTTATAGGATCCAAAGATCAACATACACAAACTTCTGTTCTACCTGTAGAAAGCACAATAGTGTCCTTAGCACGGCCATCCACAACAATTACTCCACTGGAATTACGACTCCGCCCAGTTGAATGGTGGGGAACAATCCAACCAATATCCCCAGTATTCAGCCAGCCATCCCTATCTAAGACCTGATTTGTAGCTGAAGGATTCTGATACAAGAATAAGACATGTAACTGACACAATTTGATCCAGCATATGTCAACAAGATCACATTATGTGAAAGTGATTGTGAACTTTTAAGCGACACTTCTTGACTGCTATGACCATTACACAAGTTACTGGTATATCATGGGAAATGTATTTCATGACAAAGCAGAATTCTTCATCTGAAGAATACTTACAGAGCACTCAATAGTGAGCCTTTTATAAGTCCGTGCTTTGACCTTAAAGTTTGGCAGACAATCAAATATTTATGAACAAATAAATCTACATGCCTACAACTCCAGTATATAAGGAGTAGAAACTAGAAAGCCTGAAATATAATAATGATATACATATTTTTATATCTTCCACACATGTCCAACAAATTGTTATATTTTCATCAACATGCTCTTTCTCTCTCTCTCATAGATGTACACACACACATGTCAATACAAGACACAACATGTTTGAATTTTATAAAGTATACCTTGTAGTATCCCTTCATCAATTGTGGGCCCCTGACTTTTAAAATTCCCTTTGAACCAGGTAGAAGAACTTCATCAGTCTCAGAATCTATGACTTTGAATTCTGTATGCTTAATTGGATGCCCAACAGACCCAATAACCTTCAAAAGATTGCATCTATAACATATTCAGACATAAGCACTACTCTTTGCAGACACAAATTACAAACTAATTAAAAGAATGCAAATTATGTAATTATTATGAATATCTGGTCTAGATAGAGACTTTTGACAAAAACCAAAAGGCTTACAGTGTGCTTGCTATTAACAGATTAAGTAGAATGCGTATCTTTTGCAAAAGAAAAATAAATATGAACATTAAAAATAATTACAAACAAAAGAAATGCAGATTAAGTAGGCATGTCCACACCTCATTTAGTAGAACTCTCATTTAGCCCTTTGTTTTCTTAACAAGCTCAAATATTTGTTATTCAAAATTTACTATTTTACTTTTCAAGAAGGGGAGAGAGAGAAACAGTTCTATACTAAGGTAGAGGGAGAGAAAACAGTAGGAGTTGAAATAATTTAGTTATAAAATGACATGTTTAACAATTTATTATAGGTAGAGTAACAAGTTTTGGTAACAGAAGGGAAAAACGATATGTTAAAATGACAATACTCGGCTCAGCATAATATTAATGCAGTTGATAATCTACTGCTTACATTACAACTAAGCCGTCGAGCAGCAATAACTGGTGAAGTTTCTGTTAAACCATATCCATTCTGCACATTCACACCAATAGCCTGCATATTGTTTTAAAAAAAATGTGAGAAGAATGTCAAAAAGAAAAATCATGCCTAAGAGTTACATGTGTGAAGTATCGGACCTCAAAAAATCTATCCACATGAGAAGATAAGCTACCACCACCACTTATTCCAGCCTGCCAAGTGCCAAAGGGTTTAGCTTATCATGAGCAGAAAAGTGACCCATTTCCAAAATCATAAATAAATGACACAATACAGTATGTTGTTTAGACGAATAATCTATAACACAAAATGGGGGATACTGTGGGGCGATCCCTAATATACAGGAGGAATAGGAACAAGATCTGGCAAAAAAGAGAGAGGAAAGAATATAATAACTATAATCAAGAGGAGGAAACTAAACTAAAAGACAATTAGACCCCGACATCTACAAAAGGGTTTATTGTTCTTTTGCAAAGCTAGAATTAGCACACAATTACATACTTTCAAAAGGGAAGCTATGCTTGGATTGTTTAAGCACCTCCCTAGAAAATTCTTTGTATTTTGTCTAACCAAAGGGACCATACCATAGCTACATTCATCTTCCATACACTACAAGTCTTGCATCTATTGTTGTTTGCATCCTAAGAAGACCTCCACCATAGTGGAAGTATCATCCATGAGGCACTAAAAAGAGAAAAGTGGAAGAAAACTTGATCTAAGCCAAAAGATGGATAAAGGTACTTTCTTTTATTGGGCAGTCAGAATATGCAGAAAATCTTTAACATGTGCTACTTTTAAGTACCATAATTCCTTAGCAACTTCATAGTGCAAATTTAAATAATATGTGCTCTATCTGTTCCTTTTACACATCTAATACTTATATTAGTTTATACCACTCTTTCTCAAATGATAAATGCTAACAATACACTCTTTGACACGCTTTTTTAACATACTATTATTCGGTGAAATTCATGTAAACCACTTTAAATGATGTGGGTCACACTCCCTATTTAGTGGGTCCCACATGAATTTCACCTAACAATAAAGAGTGTGTTGCTACTTGCTGACATTTCTATTCTCAAATTCCTTCATATTAGGACCCTTTGTTAAATTGGAGTGCAAACTGTGAACCTTCAGTTGAACCCTACCGAACAAGCCAAAATTCAGAGGTAAATGTAACTGCATTGCTGCCACTCACGTCCTACAAAAATTGTTTTTGTGAATATACCCTTCATATCCAAGTCTCACTAGAGTTTTACAAAGTTAATTTACAGAGAGAATTATGAGTAGGGACATAGTGGAAAATAGTAATAGAGGCAAAGAATTGACAGAAAAATATTATAAATAAACCTCCAATAAAAATACAACAAAAGATTTACTCACAAAAGTATTTTCAATATAAGAATAATTTATCCACTCAAGGTTAATTAAATTGATAAGCAATTACTCACTGACCGCTCTTTAAACATCACTCCACAAAAAGAGACAATAAATAAACACATAAACTATTTTATTATAAAGAATATTTCAGAATACAAGACCTTTGAAATTCCAATAGCTGAATGAATTTTACGGTAGACAAGTATCTTCGCCAGCAAATGAACTGGAAATAATATTGTGGCAATAACTCTTGCCCATAACCAGTCCAACATTGAATGGAGGTAGGACGGCGGCTTCTGATCCTTTGTTAGGCATTTACCCTACAAACATATTCAAAATTTATTAAAAGCAATATGTTTGGGCAGAATTTGAGCTACGTCCATTTACTTGTTTAATCTAATTTGAAAAGTGCTATTGATGGAATAATTGTCAAGAGTAAACCTGAGATGAGGTGTGACTGTGATCAGAAATAAATTTGAGAGTAAACCCCTAAATTTGTCCTTGAGAAATCTGATGGCACATATCAGTCCTTAAGAATGTAAAAATCCTATTCTAGTCCCTAGAAATCACAAAATGTGGGTCATATGGGTCCTTTTTAGGGACCAACGAGGGATTTTTGTATTATTGGGGACTAAGGTGACCCACCCTAAATTTCTCAAGGACGGATTCATGGTTTCACTCTAAATTTGAATGTGTGATAGTAAGATAGGATTAGGCAATTGATGGATTGGGTCTATTCCTTTGGGGTATGACCCATCTTACCAAACAGATCCAATTTGTTGTGACACAATGGTAGCCCAAATCACATCAGATCAATAAAATGTCATCCAATCCAATTTCTTTCTCGTTATTTGGGTTAGCTCATTTTACAGCCCCTACTTTTTTCTCTTATTTTTTTAAGAAAAAAATTGGATGAAATAAGCCTTTACTAAAGCATAGAAAACAGATTTTAAGACAGAATGATGATTTTGGGAATGTTACTAACACTTAAGAGACCTACAGAAAGAGCAGATGACCATACCTCATAAATACGCTTACACTCCATGTACCTTAAGCTGACCCTTATGAATGTGAGTGCGACAAGCTTTCTAACAAGGGAGCTTGTAGATATCTGCTTCTGGATCCCACTACAGGAATCAAGAATAATAAATGCAATTCACAATTGACATTAAATACAATGGACTATCTTCAAACAATTCCTGGAAAAGGATTTACCTGTATAAAGTTTCATAAACTAAAGGAACAGAAATCAAGTAATGTGGCTGATAACGTCCCAAATCATCCTATAATGAAAGAAAATATAGGATATTAATACATGAGGCAATGCGTTGTCTTTTATGACAAATCATACATGAAAAGTAATAATACCTTTAAGTTTCTCACAGTTGTGTATACTTGTTCAACACCGCAGGAGAAAATGAAATACTCACAAGCTCTTTCATATGCATGCCAGGAAGGCAGCATGCTTAGAAATCTATCCCCAACTTCAGCAGGTACAATATCCCCTAAGTTTTTTATCTAGAAATTCATTAACACGTGATATACAACATCAATGATATGTTAAAAGCCAAGAATTATCTTTAACTGAAACCAATTTAAAACCTAGAAAGCTTCACAAACTAAAGAAAATAAAACTAGACAGGTTAAAATAAAAGGTGACTGGGAGCAGAACGCCCACTTTTCCAATGTGATCTCTCTCTTTGCCCATGCAAATGTTATAACAAATATTAGGAGGATGTTTTATCCTCTCCTAGTTGTATTATTCTCTTTTCCTTTAATAAAATTTCATTATACATAAAAAAGGAAATATGTGAATTAAGTAATGAAGCTATGAGAGAGAGAGAGAAGGAGACAATATGCAATGACTGTAGGTTGAAGCACAATAGCTGTTAATTACCCCCAGCCTATACATCAACTTATACAATATACAGAGGAATATTACAAAAATATTCTGTTAATCAATCAAGCTCCAATCAATCCACCTAGAAATGGAATAATCGACAATCAATAACAATTGATTTAGATTCATTGCTTTATTAATTCATAACCTCAACATAGTTTTCTACACTCTTAACAAAAATCAACCAAACCTGTCTGAAAAAACCATTGCCACAATAAACTTTATAAAAGGTTTGCAATCAAACCTGATGCAAAAGATTCTGATGGGTTAGCATAACACCTTTCGGATTTCCAGTAGTTCCACTTGTGTATACAAGAGTAGCAATGTCATCAGATTTGATTGCTTCATACATATAGTGCTTCCCTGCAATCACAGACAAGTTTTAGAGAACCCGACTACTGCTCCTTTTGATGATAAATAGAATGGCCAATATGTCGTTTCCATTGCAAAATAAATAAACAAATAATTTCTTATTATAAAATAAGAACAATATTAACATAACTCTATTGGGAAGGAGTTACATTTTTGGCTTCTCTGTGGTCATTACTATCTTAGATGTGCATAGAGATTGCGAAGCCTTCCTGCATTTTTTTTATCAGCCAATAAACAACTTTCATTAAGTAGGTACAAAGCCTTGCTGCATTATTTAGTTCCCAGCCACCCCACCCCCAAGTTTTCTGTTTGATTTTAATTTTTTATTATATTTAATCTTATCTGTTATGGAGGATTTTTTATCCACCCACTAGCAGTACTTCTCTATCTTTTCACTTAAATGTCTTCTTTCAGTGTGTCTGTAATATATATTCTGATACTTTCTCTATGAACAAAAGATAACATAGTTGAATGATAAAAATATTTAATCCGAATTTGTAAAGAAAGACACAGGTGACATACTATTATCAAGAGAATCAAACAATACTCTGCGACTCTCTTGTCCCAAATGTATGACTTCTGTGAAAGTAAAGACAGGCACCTCCTTGTCTCCTTCACTGACCACGCCTGATTTTTCTCCCCACAGCAGAATAATAAATCTCATTGAAGCCTTCAAATAAAACAGTTTTGCAATCCGATTAAACATTTCAGGATTGTCCACAGCTAGTGCAACACTGAATAACAATAGCAGCAGTTAGCAGCGTTCTATTGAATAATCAATAGAGACTGGCATTTAAAAAATGTGAAAATTCACCATCATAATCAATGAAAGTAATAATCAAACTGAAAAATCATATTTCAAATTAAGGTAGAGGTAGAAGGAGTTATGAAATGGCCAAATATACAATAATAGATACAATCTGTTAGAAAGGGAGTATTTATTAAACCTTTCAGAGTGGTTGTATATTTGCAGCAGTTCTTCAATTGATGACCTCGAACCCCTTACCACATTGATTGCCCCACATGCCATCATACCTAAACTAAAAACATAGCATGGATGTGATTAAGAAAAAACAACAACTATTGTAGGGCTATTGGTAGTTGGTACTACACAACTCACAAGCTTGTGAATGTTGTAAATCTGCTATTGAGCTTAGCACAGTTCCAGATGTGAGAATTGAGAAATAAAAATTCATTTTTCATTCAGTAAACACAAGAAAGATAGAATGTTCACCTTTGCAGTAAGATGAAGACAAGTCTAATTACATTACAAAAGTATTTCGCTAAGCATTTTCTTCAAAAGAATAAAATATGAAAACAAAAAATTAGGTAATAACTCCATAAGTAGGCTAACTGCATCAGAAGCAACATAGCAACCTCCTATTCACCATTTTCATAGACTTAAACAGCAATGCTAGTTACACAAAATAATAAACAAAAGTAACTTTTCTAAAACAAGTAATTTTTAAACAAGGGTGGTACTTTTTACAAAACATAACTGTAAATATTTTTTTTGTTTACAATATATTGGTAACTTCTAATATTTTGCTCAAGTTATTATTGTGCCATAAAAAAGTTAAAATGTATATTTTAATTGATGTTTGTTTTGAAAAGCTTGTGCACATACAAGTTGTGCAGCTAGCATTTTACTAAACACAATACAGTGAGAGCAGATAAAGAAAATAAACTCTGATCATTTAGGTAACAATGTAATAAATAATACAGAGAGTTATACACACCTTGATCTGCTACAAGCCAGCGACATGAATTATCAGCAAAAAGCGCAAGCTTCTCATTGGGTCTTACTCCAATAACTCTCAACCCTTCAGCAAAGTCCAATATAGCATCCTCCAACTGAAATTTTGATTAGAAAGATATAGGGAATCAGCATAGCATGCCACTAAATGACATGTCTTTGGATAAGTTTCTCATGTAATTCAAACTGGAACAAAGAACATTCATTTTATACGTCAAGCTCATAAAAGTTTATAATAATTTGAAATTGATTTGCATTCCAACAATAGATCTTTAGAATAAAATACAATACTATTTTGAAACACATTTATTATTGTGCAGCATATAGCATCAGCACGATAACATATAATTCAACAATCAAAGATTCAAAATAACCACAGTCATATTGTGTAAGAAGTTACTTGATGGTGTAAGAGTGTGAAGTCTTAAAATAGTTTCAATTGATCTCCGGCATATGTTATTGTACTCATTTGTATCCTATTTCACATATCCATGACCATTCTGCATATTAATATTCAGGTAGACATGTCTCAACATCCATAGAACTCACCCATAGTTCTTAAAAGTAAAAAAATAAAATCCCAGAAAAAGGTCATTGATCAAACACAATGATCCTTCACACCTCATAGGAAATGATAATCATACCCAATTCCAACAACGGTGATATAGCCATTCACCATACCATCAACCCAGACCAGACAGCCAGACATAAAAAATCTTTCTAAAACATGAACTATATGGGATTAAGTCACATATTAGAACATATGACCAGAACATTACAGTTTCAGTAAGTGGAGGCAAAGATTAATAAAACTAAAGATATACAACACTAACAACAATCAAAGCATTTTCCCAGTAGGTGGGTTGGTTACATGGATCAAACCGTGTCATTGTGTTCTGTAAAATACTAATTCTTCACATAGGCCATTTAGATCTGGATCCTTTTAATAGTTACACTTAGAGTTTTCCCTGGTTTTCATCTAAACTATTGGGTTATCCCTCATATGATCAACTCTTCTGACTAGGGTTTTTATTGTTCTTCTCACATGTCTAGACCATCTTGGGCAAAAAAGATATATAAAACGAAAAAAATAAAAAATACACCTGTTTATATGTCATAGTTGAAGGAGGATCATGATACGGATCTACTAATGCTACTTTATCACCGTACTTCTCGGCAGAAGATCTCCAAATATCAGGAACAGCTTTCCACTCATCTGGGGCCACAACACCATTACCAGAGAGTAATGAACTTTCTAGAAAGGGGGAGCACCTCCTTGTTAGCGGTTTCTCTGTCTACATGCAAAAGTTTGTGGTTGGAACTCGGAAGAAGAAAAACAAAAATGTAAATACAATATAAACATTGATATCCAACATCCTCTAGACACACACGAGTACAAACAGAGCAGACATGGTTATCATAGTTGTATAGCAGACAAGAATGGTATTTAGCTAATCATAACATAGTTTATATGACAAATTTCATTGACTTTGAACCTCAAATATAAGGTAAATACAAATTTCACACCAAAATTTAAAAACTCCAGAGTTAATACGTTTATTTGCCAAATTTCATTGACTTTGAAGCTTGAATATTTTCCCCTAAAAAATTTGCCCTCGCACTAAAATAAAAAAATAAAAAATAAACAACGGGCAAGAGCGAAGTAGGAAGCAGTGATGCTAGCATATGAAGCGTATTTGTAGAATGTTGGAGCAGTGAAGAAGCAATAATTACCTCGGATTGAAATTGGCAAAAGACAGGTCGATGAAAATTGATCCTGGCGAAGTTGTTGCGAGCAAAGAAAAAAGGAAGCGCATGCGCAGAATAAGAAAAGGTGGAAGCATAGCTGGAGCTGATAGGAATTGCCGACATTGAAATTGGCAGAAGCAGAACGAAGAAGAAGATGAAGCACGTTAATTACTTACAGATACATGTATGAATATGATATTATAAAATATGAGAGTCGTTGTTGTTACTCGTCAACTCAACGAGGAGTTTGACTATTGCCCTGCTCAGTGCTGAGTGCTGCCAATTATTAATTAGGAACTAAGGACGACTTATAAGGTTAGTCTGGTGATTAACGAAGAAGAAGGAAAGGGAAGAGAGATCGTGGTTCGAATCCCTCCAGTTAATAAAAATTAACAATTAACAATTAATATTTGCAGATAAAAAAAAATTAGGAACTAAGGATATATGAGTTTTAGGAATGTATGTATTAAAAGCATTTTATTTCGAAACTAATGCTTTCCTTATGCAATTCATTTACTAACTATGGGCACGTCTAGCGTGGGAGAGCTTTCAAAGTCTCTCACCGTGCGAAAGTAAGCTAGTGCTTCCGATATAGGTTTTTTTTGAGATATGTGAGGTAATACCGTGGACATGACTACACTAGAGTAAACTAAAAAAAAAAAAACATCCAGCAGCACCGCGACCCTTTCGATCTCCCTTGCCATCTTCATCACACAATACCTTAAACGCACCCACCATCTCCACCACCGTGTCTCTCTCGCGCTCCCTCCCTCCCTCCCCGGCAACGGACCACATCGTCGCTGCCCTTTGGTGGCTGAACCTGATATTGCTTGCAACCACCAGTGAACGGAACGAGCTCACCCTTTCATTCTTCTGTTCGTCTTTTGCTTTTTCTCTACTGTTAAGGATCACCGCAGTGGCGGTGGTGTCGCATTGACGGTTCTGGTGCGTTGACGGTGGTGCCGTCTTGACAATGGTGTCGCGCCGAGATTCCTTAGAAAGCGAGTACGATGACGACGAATTTAACTTATGCTGCGATTCTAGATCTGAGCTTATGTTTTCCAGATCTAAAATTGTTGATGATGGAACAAGCTCGTTAATCGTTTTTTGAAAATATTTCATTTTTGTTTGAGGTGTGGAAAATTTTTTTGAAGTTTTCAGATCTGGGTTACCAAATAAAAGTGTAAAAAATATAATTTTTGTTTGTTGGTCGTGTTGGTGTTTGAGGTTGTCGTCAGTGTGGGGTCTATTGGGGGCCTTTTTCATGAGGAGAGGGGATTGTTGTTGCATGCAGGGGAGGGGGAGGTTGCAAAGGTGTTAGATTTCGGTGCGGTGACGTTTGCGGAGTTTTTCCATTTTGTGGCGGCACTGGACGACGGTTTGGCCGTTGGGGAGGCGTTGGGACATTGCGCAGTGATGGCGTTGGTGACACCATGACGATCTAGAAGCAAAGGTCGGTGGCGGTTGATGTTCCGGAAGAGGAACTCATCTTTTAATTTTTTTTAATTTAATATAGTGTAAACATCTACACAATAATTCTACATTTATCTCGAGAATAGTCCTAATCTAACGCACCAAATTTGTTTCTCATGGTGGGGGTTTGTTGAATTCCCCCACCCTAGACACAGTCTTACTACTATATAAAAGAAAACGACGTCCTAAACAAATTAGACAAATCATAAGTCGGTTTTTTACAATAAAGGAATTAAAAATTAAAAAAATACTAACAATGTAACAATAAAATTTTCCATAATTTTAAATGCATCTTATCATAATTTTTAGAATAACCCACTAATTTGTTCCTCAAAATATTATTTTCTCTCTAAATAATTTTTTTAAAGTAATAAAATTATATAAGTAATTCTTCAAGTATTAAATATTTTTTAATTTATTTCCTTAGTTAATATATTTTATTAATATTTAGGAACCAATTTAAAAGATTTTTTTTTATATTTAGAAGGCTACTTAGCATGATGTCTACTATTTAGGGAATTACTTATATAGGTTATGTTCGGCAAAATAGCTGAAAAGTTAATTGATAGCTGAAAGCTATAAGTTATTAAGCTAGCTTATTAAATCATAAGTGTTCGGTAAAACTATTGAAGTAGCTGAAAAATGAAAAATGACAGAAATGAATATATTTATATGATATTTTTATATAATTCTTAATTTTATTTTATAGATAAAAATATATTTTAAGGTGTTGTAATTTTAGTTTTTTAATTAATTTTAAACTCTTGTAATTTTTTTTATAGATAAATTGTTTTCATTGCATTTTTAGTTTCAATTACATTTTTTTCAAATTAAGTATTCTACTATTAATCTTATAATATTTCTTAAAATATTTTTAATCAAGTTTAAAATAAAGCAAAAAAAAAAATACTTAAGTAGACATTATAATTTTATTATGTTAATTAGCATAATAGTTAAAATAAATTGTCTAATATAAAGTTATTAAAAAACCTTGTTTTATTTAAAAATGGTAATAAGGAAATTTAATAAATATTTTAAGGATAAAAGGGAATAAAATATAAAAAGCTAGAAGGTAGCATTTTAAAAGTGTTTCAAAAAACGCTAGAAGCTATAAAAAAAAGTTTGTTTACCGAACAGTCAAACAAACTTTTTAACTAATAAAAAAAGTTAGAAACTAGTTAAAATGACTTACCAAATATAGCTATAATGTTTCCACTTAAAAGACATTTTTTTATATACTTAAAAGGGAAAGTAATATTTCAAAGATAAAATTGAGGGTTTATACTAATTTTTAATAAAAAAATCATTTAGTAATGTCTTAACAAGTATTCAAACTGATTAACCAGATCCAACAAACAATTATGCACTAATAATTGTATATTGAAAGATCTATTGAACAAATAATGGGCTTAAATATATTATTGGTTTCTTTATTTTGCTTTGACAGTAGAGATATTTTAAAATAAAGATATTTGGTCCTTTTGTTTTAGAAAATCTGCAATTTTGGTATAATCCTCAATTTTGTCAACATTTTATTTCTTTTATTTTGGCCTAATTGAATCCTAAACCTAACATATTCATTTAAGGTATCATCAAGAAATTATTTAATTAATTAAAATATAAGAAATAAAAAATTAGAGAAAAAATATGTTTTAATTACACAAACTTTAGTGAAAAGAAAGAAATGTCACAAAATACTGAATGGAAAATAAAATTTTATTTTGTTATTTTTTAAAGTATTTTGAGGAAAAAAATGTTTTTCTTAACTTTTTTTTTTTTTGTTAAAGTGGTAATTAGAACATATAAGTTTATACTAAATTTATGTATATTATTTCAACCTCTCACTATTAAGCTCATCCTAGTGGACAAAAAATGAAGAAGTTTTAAAACAAGCAAAGAAATATGAAAGGAAACGTGTGTTATAAGACAATTTGGATAAAAATTAAAAAGTGTTTCTTAATAATAAGACAATTATTGTGAGGATTGTTTAAAATGTTTTTATTCTTAGAAAATTTTCACAGTTAAACCCTCCTTAAGTTAAAAAAAAATAGATAATAGAGGTAAGGACAAAGTAACCAACATACACAACTAATTTATATTGGTTTGTCCTATACCACAAGATTATGTTTGGTCTTTAACAAACTTATCAATGTTTTTGCTTATATGATTCTAAAATAGAAGGATAACAATATTATCCTTGTTGTTTAGTTAAACGTAGTCAAGGTCCATATTCTTTATATTTGGTCTTCAAATTTTAAAAAATATATGAATTTAGTCTTTCATCTAAAAAAATTATCATATTTTTTTTAAGTTAGAAAAGATTAAATTTATATGTTTTATAAAGTTTGATGACCAAATTCATCAATATAAAAGCCTAGGAACCTTAAATATGTTTGACTGAAAGCATAAGGATTAAAAATATTTTTTTTTCCAAATTATAATATCTACAAAAAAAATGCATGATTTTAATATCATGATTTAAATGTTTATGATTTAATATCTTAATTTTAATTCACTAAACTAAACGTATTTTAAAAAATATTAGTAATTTAAAATATAAATATATAATCTAAATTTATTTATTTATTTATTAATAATAATTATTTTAAATCATGATCTAAATGATTTTAATATCAATATAATTACGATTCTGTATTCATAAACATAATTTCTCTACAGCCATGGTTCATATTTCATGGAATCATCAATAGTCCATGTAGGACCACCTTACAAAGTTATAGTGATCATAATGAAAACTATAAGCCACACGTTACATTTTATTCACAGGATGGATACGTGTAAAACCACGTTTTTGTCTTTTTGAGAAAAAAATAAAAATAAAGTTACCTTACTTTGTTTAGGTGATATTTTGCGTTCAAAATTAATTCTGTAGTAAATAAATTTAATATAAAAACATTTTATTTAAATAAAATTGTACTTATATAAGAAGAAATCTTTAAATTAGTCTTCAAAATTATAGGATTATGTATTTTAATTTTTGTTATTTTAAATTTTTTATTTTATTTATAATTTTCTAAAAAGTTATTTATTTTATTTTATATTATAATTTTTCACAAAAAATAAAATAGCCATAATTTTATAAATCAATATCAATTATATAAATATAAAAAGGTTTTGCTACACAGACGGATACCAAATAGCAACACTTTATACATTCATTATTTTCCTCCGAAATATAGTTGAATTTTTTAATTTACTAAAATACATAATTACATTAGTTAAGATAATTATGATTAATATATATTTTGTTTTGAATTAATTAAGATAATTTGACTAATATATATTAATTAGTTAATTTTTTTTTTGAAAGTATATAATTGAAGTATTTAATGCAATTATTATGTTGTTATCGAATTAGACCATTTTCATTGAGTTTTTTTTTTTTTTATCATTGATTTTCTTTTTGTCTTGGTTATTTTAATTCGTCTTCTAATCAGTAATGTTTCATTTGAACGAGAGGAGAGAAAAAAAACATGATATGCACTTTTTTTTTGGTATATCGAAACTTTTTTTGGTACATACATGATATGCACTTTGTGAGGAGATTATGAAAATCAATTATTACAATACATTACTGAAAATCTAAATGAGTCAATAGTGTTAATTTTGCAATTAATTAAAATGAAATTGTTCAAAAATAATTATTTATTTTATATGTTTTGTAAAATTAACTGTTGATTGAGTTGTATGCATAATTTTTCATTTCCATTAATCATATTAAAAACAAAACTTTATCATCCATGGTGATATTATTTGATTCGAATATAATATTTTATATAAAAAAATCATATTAAAGATGACTCTTGAATAAAGATGAAGCATGATTTTTTTAGTAAGATATTATTTCGTAATTACAAAATTAGAATCAATATTTATGAATTTATGTTTTTAATTTTTTTAGTTAACTTAGAATCATTTTTGGCTCTACTTTCAAGTCTACATTATTCTATTGTGTGGACTTTGCCTTTACCTTTGTGAATGAACCATCTACAAAAAATATTGTATAGAACAATATAATGTATTCACTATAAACACGATTATTATGGTTTTTTTTTAAAGATGATTAACAGTTGTAAAATGACGACCAAATAAATAATAAACAAATAAAATAAAAAGCTATGCAGGTGTTTGATTTTTTTTTTTTGCTGTGTTCTAGATAAGCAATAATCTGCAGTGAAAAAAAAGAAGAAGATAAGCAATAATCTAATAATCGGAATCGCATTATGACAATTGTTTTAAATGAAAATTTACTGTACATACTAAAAAAAAGGTGAGAAAATTGAATTTTGAGGAGGAAGAAGGAGAATATTATAAAATTAACCCCGTCTAATTACAGATTATTATACAGTTATTTAATAACTTGTAAATAATAAAAATAGTATTCATTTTTCTTTATTAGGTATATAGATATTACTGATAGAAACCCTACTTCCCCCAAATTTGTCCAGAAACCCAACGTATAGAAATTCCTATCGGGTCGGCGGTGAAGAGATTGAGATTGAGATTGACATAGCCATAGGATTGGGTCCACTCGTTTCGATACGTTGTTTTCGCTCACAAACTCGTGAAAGTGTGAAACACGTAATATTGTGACTGCTTATTGTATTTTCTGAACAATTGAACTAATTGCTAGAAAAGTAAACAATATAATTAAATTGAAAAATAATAATCACAGTTATATTAGTTATAAAAAAATATCTCATATTTTAAAAAAAAATATTTTATTAATTAAATTACTCTTTTCAAGTTAAGGATGTCAGAAAACAACTTAACTGATAAAATTATATTTTAAAATCCATAAAATCGATGTTATATTTTTTACTTAATTATGTTTTTTGTCTATCTAATGTGGATATTATGTAATTTTAGTCTCTTGAGTATTTTTTTAGTTAATTAAGTTTCTTTTTAAAAATTTAATAAATCTGGTCCTTTTGTTAATTTTTTCTATTTAAAACGTTTAAAATTTCATATTTCTTAGTTAAAATATTTACAAATTGAATTGATTAAATTGTTATCTATCTAATATTTATTAATTAAAGCATCAAGTTTCACTTAAAATAAAAAATCTCAAAATTATCTCTCTTGTAATCCTAATATTACGTTTTGTAAAATCTTTCAAATTTTATCTAAGACGTGTTTGGTAAAATTAACTCATAAGTTAGTTAAAATTTTTATAAGCTAACTAAAACTTATAAGTTATAAATTATGAATTGAAAATTTGATAGCATAAATACTAGTCGATTTAATTGAAAATATTTAATGAAATTAGTTAATTAATAAGCCAAGATTTTTATTTAAGGAGGACGGATATAAAAGGTAGTGACTTAGAGGAAAAAAAAAATTTTAATTTTCATATGCATGACATGTAAAAAGTTTAACATATAATTAATATTTCCTTATTAGTAAAAGAAATATATAATTGTATAAAAGAGAAGCGGTGTTACTTTCTTAAAATGTGAATGAAGTTTTTTATTTTCACCTCTTTCTTTGTTTATGAAAGTAAAAATGCATAGACTTAACTTTTTTTCTCATTTTTTTATCTAATATTTACTTCTTTCATCCCATAACAATTATCGTGTAAAAAAAATCTCAAAATAATTACTATCATTTTAGCTTTTTAATATCATATTAATTACTATTTTTCATTTATATTCTTTATAATATTAATGATGAACAGTAAAAATTATAAATAAATTAATAATAATAAGATTAATTTGTAAAATTGTCACTCTCTTTTATTTATCTATTAGTTTTTTTTGTCTGTATAAAAAAATTTAGAACATAAAATATTATGGAAGAAAAGGAGTATTAATTAAAGCATCAAATTTCACTTCATCGCTGTTCCGTTCACTACCTCTCATTTCGTTACTGTCTCAGCGCTATGAAACGCAGCGAAATAAATCTAAGAGTAAATTATATATATCCTTCGTGAGTTCTGCTCTTATTATATTTAGTATCTTTTTATTTTTTTTATATTATTTTAAGTACTCTTAAAAAAGATAAGTGTAATATTTTTTTAACATGATAGAGAGGATAATATAATGATTAATGTCTATAAAGGGTGTCGGTGTAATGAAAATTCAAAAATTAGAAATTTTCTATAAGATTCAAAACTGAAGGGATACCGACTGACCGAATGTAATAAAGGCAAATCTCATTAGTGTCCTAGTGATTTACTTTTTTTTTTTTTTTTTGATACTGTCCTAGTGATTTACTCTAATTCTAAACACGCACTGATTATAAATGCTGACGATATTCAGGAATTGACATGCCTGATTATAAAGGCTCGCTTAATGGTGGATTTCTGCAATCCAGTAGTATGGGTATGGTTTCTGCCCTACTAGTCTACAAAATAATGATTATCATTGCAATTCCTTACCCAATGCATTTATTCTTAAGAATATACTAAAATAACGAGTTCTGTTATTGCCTTGTTTGGAGTTAGGGTGCTAGTATATGCATTTGTAGTTTTTTTTATTCTCTTTAATGATTTAATTATTTTAAAATATTAAATAATTTAAATAAAAATTAAAGAGAAAATAGATTATATACAGATAATATAAAATAGTTTTGCATTGGTATAAATCACAAATTACCTTGTATACTAATTTGTTAAGTTTTATAATAATTACTTTAAAAGTTATATAAATAGTTATTTATAATTGATTGAGTGTTTAAAACTACTTTACACAGACAATGCATAATTATTAAACTCAAACTTAAATACTTGTATTTTCATGATATCGAAAAGAGTTTAATGATTATTCACTAATAGTGTAAAACAATTTTACACTATTATTCAATCACATATTACCGTTGATATGACTTTAAGATAGTTATTTTAAAAGTCGACAAACTTACCATATATGCTGTTTGTAATTAAATGATAGTATAAAATTCTTTCACACTATCAGTATATAGTTCTTTTTCTCTCTCTAGTGAATATGTATTTTTAAGTCGGATAAGACCACTATAGAAGATAAAACTTTCCTTTCGAATATTTAACACAACTATATACCTAAAACTTCAACCTGAGACTTATTTTCAAGTATATATGGTAATAGAATCTTAAAGAAATTATACATTTTTTTATAACTTTTTTTTAAATATCAAATTAGTTTCTATTTTTATATATTAAACAACTTTTAATCTAGTGTTCACTACTTTAAGTCATTAAAAAGTATAAACATCATATTATGAAAAGCATAACATTATTATTATAAATGATGAATATAAAAAATCAGTTTCGTTTGTATACTGGAGTTTTTAGTCTTTATATATCGTCCTTTTCCTAATTTAAGTTCGAACTCCAAATGTACTGATTTTTTTTTTTCTGTATTATGAAATGTGAAATATGAAATACTAACATTTAGGTTAATCTAATTTAACGAATTACAAGATAATTAATAGTATTTGAGATTGGTAAAATATTAATAGTTTTGAAAAAAAGGTAATAGATATAAAATGAAGGTAGTCCAACCTATCTTGGTCAAATGTCTTTTTTAGTTCTTTTATCTTATTTTTTTTTATTCAGTTTAATTTTTTACAGTATCTTTTAAAAAGTTAATTTCAGTACTTTATGATTTTAAAATGCTCCACTTTCGTCCTTTTAAGTTAAACAAATTCAAGTGGTGATTTTTCTAGCCGCTTTAAACCACCAGAAATGTTCTTTTTTTATTTTTATTTTTTATTGTTCACTCCAGCTCCTGCTTAGACTCAAGATCACAACAAAATCTTCCAACCCAGAACATTAATGACACCTTGAATCCAATCGATTCAACAATAACACTCAGAAACATGAATATCTGAACTGGTTGAACACCCAATTGAACTAATGAAGATAAAAAATGCAAGATCTAAACAATGCAAATATGAAAAACGCAAGATCTAAAAAAATGCAGATATGAAAAAATGCAACACCAGATGCACATATCAAGATAAAAAACGCAAGTAGTTAAAAGATTGGCTTGGTGATTGAAGGGAGAAGGTGGGAGAGAGAGGTTGTGAGTTGGAATCCCTTTTACTAACAAAAATTAATAAATTAACAACTAACATTTGTCGATAAAAAAAAAAAAAAAAAACGCAAGATCTGAAAAATGCAAATATGAAAAACGCAACACCAGATGCACATCCGCTCTAATTCTCCTCATCCTTGTCGACTTCGATTTGACCTAACCCCCAAAATTTTACCGAAGGAGGATGAAAACGGAGGGGAACGACTTTGGTGGTGTGTGGACACACCGATTGCCATGCTGTCCCGTAGCGGTGCAACGACACAGAGGATGGCGAAGGAGAAATGCAAGAACTGTGGGGAGGGTGAGATTGGGGGTTATGGATTTGGGGCTTGGGTTAGGGTTTGGGGAAAACCAAAGCCATGAAGTGCTTGATCTGAGAAAAAAATGGCGAGAGGTGTAAGAGGCAGAACGAAGAGAACAGTGAGAGAAAGTATTAACGACGTTAGTATCTAATCTAACAGAAGGATGAATTTGAATATTTTAAATAAGATAAAAGATTAAAATAAATTTTTAAAAAATTGAGATATCAAACTGAAAAAATAAAATAAAATGAAGGAAAAAAAATATGATTTAGCCAATTTATCTTTTAAGATTATATATTTAGATTGATGAAAAGTGATTGAATCGAAGAAAAATGATATGAAGTAATATTTTATTCCATTAATTATATTGGTAAAATAAAAATAAAATATGATAAAATTCAATGAAACTCATTGTTGATCCTTATTTAGCTTCGGTCGCCTCACGTTTCTTAATAACCTAATTTGAGAAGAAAGTAATAAAAAATTTTATAAAGTTACTATTTTATCCTACATCACATCTTAAGAGTACGTTTTGATTTTATGTCAGTGTAAAACGAAAATCACGTTAAAGTCATTTTCATATTGAACCATTGTTGATTTTACACAAAAGCTTATATTGATTGTTTTTTGTAGGCGTGGTCCTTGGCTACACCAATTAAAAGTGACTGTGTGATATGTTGGAGGAGACCAGCTTTGTCTTCCATGATTATTTTATAAAATTTTGCTCATATATCAGATTCAGGGGGTTACACTGCGTCACTGCCTAGCTTCTACTGTAAAAACTAAAAAGGAAGTTAAGATGACATGAAAAAGAAGAAGAGATTTGAGCAAGTTAATCTCAAATCTGATTATGTGTGAACTCCATGATTTTGGGTGTGTTTGATTTGCGGTTGGATTGATCTAAAGGCCGTTAAACGGAGAAGTAACAAATTGTTATTTTTTCATTTTGTGCATTGAAATGTGCAAACGGACGTTTGATGCCTCTCAAACGACAATTCAAACACGTACTTAATGATTGGATTAGCAAATGGCACTGTTGATTCATCCTAAATTAAATAGTTGGCCAGATTATTTTTTCCAAATTTTATTTAATTTGTTCAAAATTCCAAAAAAAAAAAGTGATTATGTGTGAACTCCATGATTTTGGGTGTGTTTAATTTGCGGTTGGATTGATCTAAAGGCCGTTAAACGGAGAAGTAACAAATTGTTATTTTTCCATTTTGTGCATTGAAATGTGCAAACGGACGTTTGATGCCTCTCAAACGACAATCCAAACACGTACTTAATGATTGGATTAGCAAATGGCACTGTTGATTCATCCTAAATTAAATAGTTGGCCAGATTATTTTTTCCAAATTTTATTTAATTTGTTCAAAATTCCAAAAAAAAAAAGGCAGCTGGTTAATTTATACCTATAATATTTTAGCCTTAAAAAAGTTTTTACCTTTTTAAAAAGACATTAATTTTTATAGGATACTAGATCTCATTTTAGTAGTCTGTTAATAGGATACTTACTTTTCAACACACTGTCTTAATAAGTGAAATTTATGTAAATTTCATTAATATGTAACTCTCATTAGATCTCATTCCTAGTGAACTGATATTCACACGAATATCAATCAATAAAAAAAATGTGTTGAAAAGAAAATCATCGGTATTGTGAATGGCTAATGTTGCCGGGGTTATCATTTTCAGTAAGCGGGGACAGGACAATTCCAAAAAATGAACGAAATTAAATGGTACGATTCCTTGAAATAATTGAGGACTGACTTGGTGGAGAATTATTTCTCTATGGTGTCCCTAAACACCGATGAAGGGCTCAGATACTAATTGATTAATAAATGAAAAATTATAAACGTGGTTTGCATAGGGAGAAGAGAGATACAAAGAAGATATAAAAAAGAGAAAAAAAAATAATAAATGCTAAACATAGAAAGAGATTAAAAGAAAAAAACAGGATAGAAGCAAGTGGTAAGGGAGTGAGATTAATGTTTACACTAATAAAGAATGTGTCCATAAATGAAATAAAAGTAAATTGAGATAAAATTTTTTGAATTAAAATAGAGTTTAAAAAAATAAAAGTGTGAGTTTCACTTTGATTTATTGTTCATTTTACTGTATCAGCTCATTTTCACGGCAAACGAAGGGGCGCATGTGAGTCTTAAATAAATAGACTTGACACTGTCCTTTCTGCTCTGCACATTCATGACATTGCCATTTGCCAATGGTGTCGTCTGGCTCTTTGATCTCTCATTCCTTCAACTGCATTCCCCTTCCAATCCCAAACACTTCACATTTTGTTCGCCGCAACAACAACAACCCCCTTCCATGTCAGTGCCCACTCTCTCCCCATCCTTCACACTCACATTCCCTTCGGTATGTTAACCAAAAACTACTGTCTCATACTCTCATTTCATTTTTTCCAAAGTAATACATTTTGACTCTGTTAACTATAGTAGTGTTGTAAACCAAAACAACCTTGAAATCATCATATGTTTGTTAAAACATTAGATAAATGCAAAACACACGTGATGTGCAGTACATTGTCCTGCATTTTTTATTTGCCCTTTCCAAATTAGCCCTTGTCCATTGACAGATTTTATTTTTCTTGGCGTTAGTTTTAGTTTACCATGGGGGAGAGAGTCACCAACATCAAGCACCAGGATACGTGCTTCAATTACAGGTTAATTATATATACATAGGACTGCACTCTTGTAATTTTGCAGAAGGTATGTTCGTGAGTGTAATGTATAACAATTTAGTGTGTGTTTTTCTTCATTTTCTGGCAGATGTTTCAGTGGATGTAGCTGTGGAGGAGAAACGGCTTCCCAAAGGAGAAACTTGGTCTGTTCACAAGTTTGGTGGAACCTGTGTGGGAAACCCCTCCAGAATAAAGAATGTTGCAGACATAATTATTAATGATGATTCTGAGAGGAAATTGGTTGTGGTCTCTGCTATGTCAAAGGTGACCGATATGATGTACGATCTTATCCACAAGGCTCAATCTCAAGATGAGTCTTATGTTTCTGCACTGGATGCTGTTTTGGAAAAGCACAGCTCAACTGCACATGACCTACTTGCTGGAGATGATCTTGCTACTTTCTTATCACAGTTGCATCAAGACATTAGTGACCTCAAGGCAATGCTTCAAGCCATATACATAGGTACCCCCCTCTCTAATTTGTTTCTGCCCTTTTATTCCCCCTTTTAACCAAAAAATCATCTAACATACTTAATATCTTGCAGCTGGTCATGCAACAGAATCTTTTACCAACTTTGTTGTGGGACATGGGGAGTTATGGTCTGCACATATATTGTCTTTAGTGATTAAGAAAGTATGTTATTCTAATAAGAAATGTATGCATTTTCTTTTAATCTCAATTGTACTGATTGCAGTTTTCTTTCTTTTCATTCTGCAGAATGGGATTGACTGCAAATGGATGGATGCGAGGGAAGTCCTTATTGTAAATCCTACTCGTTCTGATCAAGTTGATCCTGACTACTTGGAATCTGAACGAAGACTTGAGAAATGGTACTCTCTAAATCCATCTAAGGTAATCGTTGCCACAGGATTCATTGCAAGCACACCTCAGAACATTCCTACTACTCTCAAGAGAGATGGAAGTGACTTCTCGGCAGCAATCATGGGTGCTCTGTTTAGGGCTCGTCAGGTTACAATTTGGACAGATGTTGATGGTGTGTATAGTGCAGATCCTAGAAAAGGTTTGTTCTGCTCCTTCACTATTGATCCAGTGACGATGCTTTTGTTTTGTTTTATGTTCTACAGCCTTAGTGTGGGTTTAATTTAGAATAGATATGTTCTGCAGTTGGTGATGCTGTGATTTTGAAGACATTGTCTTATCAAGAAGCATGGGAAATGGTAAGTTGCACTATGAAAGTGTCAAAGCTAAATGTGTCCATAAAATTCAGGAGACTAACATTCAAACTGCATCCTGCGCAGTCTTATTTTGGTGCCAATGTCTTACATCCACGCACAATAATTCCAGTTATTGGATATGGCATACCCATTATAATAAGGAATATTTTCAACCTCTCTTCTTCTGGAACAAAGATCTGTCATCCTTCTATTATTGGAAATGAAGATAGTCAGATATTAAAAAATTATGTCAAAGGCTTTACAACAATTGACAACTTGGCACTTGTAAATGTAGAAGGGTGAGTCACGAATTGCAGTCAGGTTATGCTTGACTCCTCAAAGTTGTAGTCTCTAAAGTTTTTCTCATTGTTTCCTTTTGCAGAACCGGAATGGCTGGTGTTCCAGGTACAGCTAGCGCTATTTTTGGTGCAGTAAAAGACGTTGGAGCTAATGTTATTATGGTATCTCAGGTGCACTCACTAACTTTTGCTGTTCTTTTGCCTAATTTTTCATAGTTATGTATATGAAACTGTTATGGTAATTAACTTTGTAGGCCAGTAGTGAGCATTCTGTGTGCTTTGCTGTGCCTGAGAAAGAAGTAAAAGCTGTTGCTGAGGCGTTGCAGTCTGTATTTCATGGCGCTTTGGATGCTGGCCGTCTTTCTCAGGTGCCAAATCTAATTCTGATACAACCACATGCTAATTTCAATTTGATTGCAATCAAATTCTTCTGTTCGGTGATATCCATGATTCAAGTGTCAAGACTAAGAAGATTTATCATACTTGTTGATTGTTTAACTTGATATCATATAACTTTTCCTTATTTCTCTTTGTTTGTCCCATTAATTAGAGGCAGACTAAGCATACAATAAATATTCTAAATATAGACCACTTAACATGGTATGGAAAAAGAAAGCAAATATCAGTGATATATTAACAATTGGGACTGAGAAACTGTTGGCCGAAGAAAGAATTTCTATAATATCTTAAGGACCTAGGATCTACCTTTAAATTATTTAAAAGTTCTGAACGTGAATTAGGAATCCATTTCATTGATGTTGAATTAATTTCTCGCATATTGCAAAAGTTTGGTCATTTTCCGTGGGTATTGGTTAACAGATTGCTGGATAGTAGATATCTAACGATGTGTTCAGGGCACCTAACACCCTCCCCTCACCCCAGCGCACATAATTATCAACAATGGTTTCTTTGGCTCCCTAGCTAGCTAACTCATGTCCTTTTTAGTTTTTATGTGCTTTTATATTTTGTAACTCATTAAATTAAATTTTGTTATTTTTATTACGATCTAAATCATATAGTCACCTCTCAGGTTGCAATCATTCCAAATTGTAGTATTTTGGCAGCTGTCGGCCAGAAAATGGCAAGTACTCCTGGAGTTAGTGCCACCCTTTTCGATGCATTGGCTAAGGTTAGGAAATTATGGTTTATGTTAGTTTATGATAGTTATTGTTGTGCTGTAATAGTTTTTTTTTATTTGCACTTTATTTCAGTAATGTATTCATTTGCGCACTTTATTTCAGTAATGTATTCAATTTGATTGAGATGCCTTTTGCGTAGATGAGTTAATAATAACTTTGATAGATGTCAAAACTAATAAATTTAATCCTATACTTTTTATAAAATAAATTTGTATAATAGTTATTAGGTCAAATCTATAATGATTAGTAAAACTTATTTCTTTATGAAGTTCATGCAAATAATAAAGAAAAATAGGATATTTGAGTAGGAATTGAAATCAAAGAAAATAATGATAAAAAACAATATGCAAAAAAAATAGTATTGATGAAATTTAATAATAAGAAGACTTTAATCCAATGAATAATCTTAATATTGGTTCATCAATTATCTCCTTATATATACACGAATAAGTTTATGTGTGCTCTCATTGCTTCATTTTCCTACACATTCACTCTCATTTGAATATTCTCATCTCATGAAGTGGTGTAGTTCACTCTCCTAACTTGTATATGATTTTTCTATTTTTTCTAAAATTTCTCTTATCAATTATTTCTGTAACTACCCACATTCACAATATTTTTATAACTACCTCCATTTCACTTTTTTATCCGATGTTATCTTTTTTTTTTTTAAATATTTCTTTTATCAAATTTTCTAATTCTATTCTTTAGTTCCAAAGATTTCTCTTTTTCATCAATAATTTCAAATCCTTAATTCAATTTATTTTTTAATTTTCAAAGTTAATATTAAAAAAATTAAAGTTACATTGTTACATATCCCCTTATCTTTTTTTTTTTAAAATTATAGTTTCTAATTTCTTTTATAATTATTTCTTTTTTAAAATTTCTTTCGATGTACTATATATTTTTTTTCTTCAAATTTTATAGTTTCTAATCTTTTGAGTTTTTTTTAATATTTCTTTTATCAGTTTTTTTAACTCTATTTTTTAATTCCGAAGATTTCTCTCTTTCATCAATAATTTCAAATCCTTAATTCAATTTACTTTTTAATTTTCAAAGTTAATATTAAAAAAATTAAAGTCACACCTTCCCTTATCTTTTCTTTTTTAAAATTTTATAGTTTCTAATTTCTTTTATAATTATCTCTTTTTTAATTTTTTTCAATGTGCTATATAATCCTTTATTTTTTTTTTCAAATTCCTTTCTATTGACTGTATAAATAAGGTAGTGAAAATTTAAATAAATATGTGCAATGCACGGGCTAAAATACTAGTAATTATACATTTATTGATCCACTTAATTGCTCCATTCATACTTTGAACGAGTACCATATAAAATAAATCAGTTAAAACAATGGTACCATGAAAAATATAGGGTTAATTGTATTTTGCCCCCTAATTTTTTTCCTGCAAATTTTGCATCCCAATTACAAAACATCACAAATTTTGCTTCAACGTAGAAAAACCGTCACAATTAATGAAAAATCGTCACAAAATGTCTTAATTATGGTGTTTTTTTATGTGGGGACAAAATTTGCAAAAAAAATAAATTTTTGAAGGGCAAAATTTGCAACATTGTAAAGTTTGAAGGACAAAAAATGCAATTAAACAAAAAATATATTCATGTGTCAATAGACTTAAAATACATAACTAAGGAATATTTAGAGCAAACTTTGAGAAATGAGAAAATGTTAAAGTACCTTAATCATTTCCAACGTGCAAGTAAAATTAATTCGCCTTGAAAATGTTGCAAATCAAATTTTAGAAGACATATCATAATACACTACAAGCCCTAATATAGGTCCAAATCTCACAGTTGAAAGTTAAGTTGATGATGGAATCAAGATAAAGGACTTTATGTTAAGAGAAATATTATTTGTATAATAATTTATATAACAAATTATAGAATTAAGATAAAAAAATATGAGATGTAATAAATGATGCGATGGAAAAAGATAGACATATGTACAAACTAAGAATATGTACAAAAGTTCTGTAAAAAAAAAAAAAAAGAATATGTACAAAAGAGATAAGAAATTGAGATACATCCATCAAACTTGAATGTGACATTGAATTAACGAATGCTTTGCATTTTACTCTCCTCTTTTCGTTTGCAATACATTGGTATATATATATATTTTTTTTGGTTTAACTTGTGTGTAGTCAAACTTGTTATTAAAATTTAAAACAGGCAAACATAAATGTCCGTGCTGTAGCACAAGGTTGTTCTGAGTACAACATTACCGTAGTTGTTAAGCGAGAGGATTCTATAAAGGCTTTACGGGCTGTTCATTCCAGATTTTATCTCTCAAGAACCACAATAGCAATGGGCATTATTGGGCCTGGCTTAATTGGAAGCACACTGCTGGACCAGCTATGCGATCAGGTGAAGGTTTTTTTTTTTAGATAATTTTGCATGAATGCATCATTGTTTCAGTTCTTCCTGCATTTTTTGTGAGAGATTTTCAAAATTAATGAAAGGTTGTATCCTTTCATGAAGTTATGTGTCTATTAATATAAAGGTGAAAGTATGAATAGATACGACTCTTCTTCAAGAGACATGAGATGAAACTCTTCGTCAAGAGTTACGAGATGTGACTTTTCACTAAGGGTCATGAGATGCGACTCTTCACCAAGGGTCATGAGATGTGTCTCTTTGAAAGGTTAAATCTCTTCACTAAAAGACATGAGATGGTCTATAAATAGAACCAATCTACATGCAGAAAAATATAACAGAAAACAACAAAAATATAACAACAAACATAGAAATCAGCAGATTCTCTGTATCCAAATCATTTCCTTTCTTCCCTCGTGCACAGAGAGAATTAAGGAAACTATTATTCTGTAAACTGTCATTGACGATACGCTTGTTTGTGGGTGTGCAAACCATATCAAGGGCTCCATTGTATCCTGAAGGGGATTCGCCAAGACACCCTATTGCATCCAATTTCTATAGCGGTTGGTGGGGGCGAATCGAACCTAAAGGTTAATGTTTTACACACGCCTTGGAGAATTGCGCCTTTCTTTGTTGTTTTTTCTTTCTTGTAGAACCATCATCATCAATGGTTTCTTCTTTGGTACTTCTTCATTGTTGCTGAGCCATTACCACCAATTTGTACCAACAATCTTTTGGTTGAAGTACCAGCCAATAAAAATTGTTCCAACAATCTTTAGGTTCGATTACCAACCAAAAAGAATGTTCCAACATTTTTTTTGGGATATAATAACCTACATGTATTTATAATTGGTCGCTATTTTGACCTTTATTTTTGCGCAAAATTACATTAGTCTTTTTCTTCTCCGGCAAATTTTCACCTGCAGGATATCATGCCTAAGAATGAAATTTAATGAGTACAGTCTCCAGCATTTTTTTTTAATAAAAGTACTTTTCAATTAAAAATATAGTTCAAATTTTTTATCATTAGGAAACGAACTCAAATACCAGAGAGTTTACAACAACCCACGTACAGTGTTCAAAGCTAAACTCCCTTGGTAAAATATAATTAAAAATTTAAAATAATTAAGTTTTCATTAAAGAAAGTAATTTTAATATTTTTTCTTAAGTAGAGTAAATTTACTCTATATAATCATACTTTAATGGTCAAGATTTAAAGACACTTAATCACTTAAACAAATATGTGAAAAAGAAAAACTCACATGACATGTGTGTTTTAATATTAATTATTCATAATAAGATTTAATGATTAATATCTATCTTTTTTATTCTTACATAAAAAAAAATTCTCACCATATTAAGAGTCACATAACTCTTTGCTTTTCAAAAAAAAAATATATATATATATATATTATATTTCCATGAAGAATTAAAAACAATGGACGCAGTTCACAAGAAAGCGAGATATATTTATAAATAATTTCCTTTATTTTGTGATTTATTTTCTAAAAAATAAATTATAATTCTCAAAATTATTTGTTGAAAGTAAAGTTGTATCAGTTGATATGTTATTAACTTAGTATTTTGGTATGGTAAAACATGACCTTATGTAGTTCACCATAATTGAATGAGAACCATAATAGCCACGTATATAGGACACGTGAAATGATGAAGTAACACTAGTTCTCTTACGGTATATTCATCCAACACGACTGGGGTTTCTTGGTCCATTTTAAAATGTCAACACCCTTGAAGGTTTCTTGAGGTTTATCCCGAATTTATGTAACATTTGTTTATGCAGGCTGCGAATCTGAAAGAAGAATTTAACATTGATTTGCGTGTAATGGGCATCATGGGTTCAAAGTTGATGCTCCTTGATGATGATACGTAAGTCAAACTATTCGGTTTTATTATTTGAAAGTCAAATAGTTGACATCATATTTGAGACCGTATACAAAATAATCGATCCCCAAAAAAAAAAACAAACAACTCTATCCCAAAGGAAGTATAAGAATAGGATAATGTTTACCCCAGAAGCTCATGAGCATTCAGTTCCAATACAATAGAACAGCATACTAGAAGCATGGGCCATCATATGTCTAATTTAATCAACAACAATCAAGGCTCAAACTCTGAACAATAAGCATAAACCAACTTTCACAGAAAATGAAGACCTGTAATGATTCTGTTGTCAATTCATTTTTTTTTTTGTTCCCGAAGAAGGAAATATCACCGATGATATTGATCATATATATTGCTTTGGTTCTCATTCAATTATGGTGAACTACAATTTCTGATTTCAGGGGCATCAACTTAGTTAAATGGAGAGAACTGCGAGAAGAAAAAGGAGAATTGGCTAATTTGGATAAATTTGTTCAACATGTGCATGGAAATCATTTTATACCAAACACTGTGTTAGTGGACTGCACAGCCGACTCCGTTATTGCAAGCAATTACGATGACTGGCTGCACAAAGGAATACATGTGATCACTCCCAATAAGAAGGCAAATTCAGGACCACTTTATGAGGTAAAATGAAACAATCCACCTTAATGTCCTTTTTATGACAGACCGCTTTTTTGTAATGTAACTTGTGTATTATCCCCTTTTGTTTTGGATACTCTAACACCATTTTTTGTTATGCAACGTATCTCATGTATTGTCCCTTTAAGTTTTGGATACTTAAAGTCTAACCCCATTTTTTTAATCAAATAATAGTAATATATAGTACTCTGCTGAAACTGAACATCCCCGTACCAATTGATTTAAGGTGTTGTTTGGATATAAATTTCTCTACGAATACTAAGAAGGTAAAATGAATTGTCTTCTAAGCTAAAATCAACTTATGCATATCAGTTTTTTGATAAGTTAAATTGAGAGAGCTTGTATAAAAGTTATGTAAGTTGCAGTGGGAATTGGGCTGGGGATCTTAGTCTTTTAATTGAACAATCACTTTGAATTTTTTTTCCCTTTCAATTCATACAGAAGTTTTGTACTCCTTCCAGATTGAAATATAAGTAAAAAAAAATCTATGTATGATTGACTAAAATATAAATAAATTTTAACTAATTTCCTCTTATTTAATGATATCATCTCCAAAATATATCTTTCATTTAATTAGAGTTTTATTTCCTATAACCTTATCTGTTTTTATCCTATGCAATTAATGTAAATGGTAATTTAGGAAATGAAGTAATTTTTTTAGTGAGACTATCAAAACTAAATGATGTTAATTATTTCTTAATTACTGTAAATTAGTTTTTTTTTCTTCTTATTTCAATCTGGAGGTAGTATTTCTTAAAGTCGTTCCTTTCTATAATCTCCAATTGCTGTACTATTATCCTTTTGAGAAAATAGGTGATGCACTGTCTGTTATTCAATCACAACCCACCATTTTATGATAAGTTTTGTTGACTTTTACAATAACTACCTTAAAAGTTATATCAACGGTGATTTGTGTAAAATAGTTTTACACTGTGTGCACATCACCATTAAACTCTATTCTTCTACCGTTTGATTCATACTTAAGTTACTACTTTTGCGGCTTTCTCACCTTCACTCTGCATCCATGGCCAGTATTTGAGATTAAGAGCTCTTCAGAGGCAATCATACACACATTACTTCTATGAAGCTACTGTTGGGGCTGGTCTTCCAATTATCAGCACTTTACGTGGCCTTCTCGAGACTGGTGACAGAATATTGCAAATTGAAGGTATCTTCAGGTTCGTTTTGAAACTATTTTTCTATCTCCACTTGTCTCATTTTGTGGATTAGACAACCTCACATCTCAGAATTTTGATTTCTGTTTTTGCACTCAGTCTTATTATCCACCCTCATGCAGTTTTTGCTCCCCGAGGAGAAAAATAAAATGAAAGAACATCAATTCATGGATGACTAATGTCTTTAGGCTTTATTCATTTGATCTTATGCTTTCAACCTAAGGTACTGACTCTGATTTTGCAGTGGGACTTTGAGTTACATCTTTAATAACTTCAAAGATGGCCGGGTTTTTAGTGAGGTGGTAGCTGAAGCTAGGGATGCAGGGTATACCGAGCCCGATCCAAGGGATGACCTGTCTGGAACTGATGTCGCTAGAAAGGTACAATGTACAGTATTTAACATATCTGCAACATTTTATTGTCATGTCTATAAAGTATAAAGTGCCTTCTCGAGGTTGATATCTCATGAGTTTCGCTAGAGATGCTTAGATTGGGAATTATGAGTAGGGATGTAAATAATTGAATTGAACCAAAATCATCATTGGATTTTTTTTATTCTTTATTTGTTCAAATTAAACATTGAGGCTCAAAATTATACATGAACTAATTTCAAATTTGATTTACGTATGTATTATGTAAAGTTGTCATGTATTTGGTTTCAAGCTCAAATTTGACAAGTTAAAATTTTGAAGATACTAAAAGTCATTGAAATAATTAAAACACACAAGTTCAATCAAACTAATATTTTATTTTGATCAGCAAAGAAAAATATATTATAAAAATGGAACAAGGTACCAGTGGTACCGGTACAAGGGAATAGACCAAAAGAATTGTAGAAAGCCACAGGTTAAATCATATTTATATCCAGTGGTGATATAAATATAAGGTAACCCAGAAGCTTTACAAAATGTAACGGTCCCTTAAAATATCGAGTAGATAACTTTTGGTTCATGACCTTAAGCTAAGATTATTTTGGTTCATGTTAGCTTTTTTATGCTTAACTCAATCCTCTTTAATTTGGTTGTGAGAATTAAAATTCTTGTGGTTCAACAGGTGATAATACTTGCAAGGGAATCAGGTTTGAAGCTAGAGCTTTCTGATATTCCCGTTGAAAATCTTGTGCCAGAACCATCAAGAGTAAGAACCAATTTCTATTAATTGTACAGTTCTGAGTTTTATTGTACTATTATTACACTTAGTATGAATATTTTGATGATTTCTTGCAGGGTAGTACATCAGCTGAAGAGTTTATGCAACAATTGCCAAAATTTGACCACGAATTAACAGAGAAATTAAAAGATGCGGAGAGTGCTGGAGAAGTGAGTAACTAGACATTATTCTGGAATCTTGATTAAATTACTAGGAAAAAAGTAGCTACGTTAATTGCTTCATCCACATGATCTATTCAAAGTTATTTAAAACGAGAGTTATAAACTCCTTTGTTTTTGATAAAAAAAAAAAATTAGGGTAGGTACATGCTCAAAACTGTCAAGTTTAAAACCTTTTCTGTTTGAAATTCAAAATGGGATAACAAATTAGGTGTGGCATTTTGAAAAGTCGGGAGCTTATATTTGGTCTAGTCATCTTTTATGGCATGAAAAACATAATGATTTCACTGCGTAATATTAATTTATGTTCAAGTTTTTTAAGAGCATATTATGTTTGAAGGTCATGAGATACGTGGGAGTGGTGGACGTGACTAATAAAAAAGGAGTGGTAGAGCTGAGAAGATACAAGAAGGATCATCCATTTGCACAATTATCAGGATCAGATAATATTATCGCATTCACAACAAGAAGGTATAAAAACCAGCCTCTGATAGTTCGTGGACCTGGAGCTGGTGCCCAAGTCACAGCTGGCGGAATATTCAGTGACATTTTACGACTTGCCTCATATCTTGGTGCTCCATCATAGATGTCATAGTGCAAGCACGTATTCTGTAGCATTAGCATAATTCTCTCCTTTGCTTCTTCTCTTGTAACTTTTTAACGGGTATAATTTGAATAAACCACTATAATAAATAATTACTATTTCAATTTAAGCATTACAGTTAAACTAAAATTAGTTTTTAACAGATTTTGCATTGTTTTCAATTTTAATAGGTTTAAATATCTTTTTAGTCCTTGCAATTTTTTTTTATTTTAGTCTTTGCAAATTATGTTTGTTTTGTTTTTCATCCTTAAAGTGATTTAGATAGCGCTTTTAACAGTGAAAAAAACGCTATCTAAATCGCTATAAGGACGAAAAATAAAATAAACATAATTTGCAAGGACTAAAATAAAAAAAAAATTTGCAAGGACGAAAAGCAAAAAAACACTAAATTGCAATGACTAAAAATGTATTTAAACCATTTTAAAATTACTCAGAAATAATATTTTTTTTATATATGGAAAAATGGAAAAAAATAAACAATGATAAAAATGATGATTGTAGTAGCGGTATGATGATGATTTATATATGAAAGAATCATGTAGTAGCGGTATTTTTTAAATTGCTCTAATGGTAAAATTATATAAAAACTGATTATTAAGTTTAAAAATCCCGTAACAACTCTTGTTGCATACTAACTCTCGCAAGGTCAGATGTTATTTAACCATTAATTTATATGATTTTTTTTATATGATTTGAACACTTTCTAGTAAGTGAAGCTAGTTAGCATATATATGAAACATTTATACTATCTTTTCATTGACTAAAAAAGTTATAAAAAATGTGAAAAATCTAAATATATTAATATTTAATACTTATTAAATGCTCCTTAATGAATGTGCATTAACATTAAATATTTGTAGTTTTGGAAGGGAGGGAGTAGTATACAAAGCACTCCCACCACACTTAAATATAAGCAACAAAAAAAAATGTTCAAGTTTGGTGGATTGTAATATAAGCAAATTTTAATTAATCCAATCTTATTTAATGTCATTATTCTAAAAATACCTTTAATTTAATTCAAATGTGAGCATCATCTCCAATTCATATGAATAAAGGTAGTTTTTTTTTTTTTTTTACTGACCATGGTATTGGTACAAATTATCATCATCGGAAGCAATGACTAAACTCCGTCGGGGACCGTGAGCCCATACCAAGGTGGGTATTCCCTTCCTAACATGATTTATTCCATACTCAAAATGTCATCACCAGGATTCGAACCCTGAACCACTTGATTAAAGGACACAAGCCGCTATCACTTGTGCTAACCAATGTTGGTTGAATAAAGGTAGTTTAGGAAATATAGTTTTTTTTTATATGAAACCAAGAAAATTAAATGAGCTTAACTAACATCCTTAATCAATGTAAAATTAGATATTTTTGTTTGTATTTGAATTTGGAGGGAATGTCTTTAATAATCGTAGTTCGTTAATCATATTTAATGAAGTATTAAGAGTGGATTGCTAGCAAGACATTCTTTAATACAATATTTTTACTCCCTTGTCTCAAAATGAGTGTCGCATTTGGAAAAAAAAATTTGTCCCAAAATGAGTGTTGCATTTAGCTTTTCAATGTAATATTAATTATTTTTTTCACTAATACTCCTAATAAGTATCACTTTAACTTTTCAATGCAATAATAATAATAAGGTTAGTTTTGTAAAATTACTTCTCTCTTTCATCTATTTAATAACTTTTATTGATCTATGTAAAAAAGCCTAGGATGACACTCATTTTGAGATAGAGGAAGGAACATATATTATTGGATAAAATTATTGAAAACAATAAAAACTAAAGAGTCATTAAACAACACTATATTCCAGCACACACGATTCCCAGCTGGCTCTGTCTCTCATCTCAACTCATCCTTTCGCTCCCTTGGTTACCAAGATTCGTTCATTTTTCAATTATAACTGGAATCTAGTCTTTCAACACTCTTATAGAGAGGCTAATAGATGTGTTGATTGGTTGGTTAAGTATGGAGCTAACATGACTGATTCTGTGCACACTTTGTCTTCTGTCCTTAGGATCTTTCTCATCTGTTGTTAGGTGATGCTATGGGTACCATGTATTTTAGGGATAGTTAGCTTTAATTTCTCTGTGTTTATTTTGCTTTCGCACTGATAAAAAAAGTGGGACCTATAAAAATGTGTGATTTTCAATAAACTTTAATCAATAATAGAAAGTATGTTTAAAAGTGTGTTACTAACATTTATTGAAGTATCAAACATTAATAATAAAATTAACAACCCTTAAATGTTTGATACTTCCTCCTGTCTTTTTTATAAGACCTAAATTAGAAGTTAGGCTTGATCATTTTTATAAGAACTAATTTAGAACGTCTCTTTATTAATTATTTTTTCTCAAAAAACATTCTTAATTATGAGTTGTTTTTCTGAGTGCAATAAATATATAATAAGTGAAATATATTAATATCTTAGGCTCTTTGGGTCTAATTTTGTCTTTTATAAAAAGTATTTTAGAAACTTACTTTGACTATTCACATGCATAGTTATTAAAAATTAAAATAATAAATATATTAATAATAAAAGAGATTAAAAGAATTAAAATTAATAAAAAGATTTTAAAAAAATTAAGCATGTCTCATAAATGTTAAGGATAATTTTACAAAAATATATTAATTCAGGACAAATATATTAGTAATTAATTTTCTTAATTATAAATTAGTTAATTTGATCTTATAAAAATGACTGTTGGGAGTAATTTTTTGGATTATCAAAATGATTAATGATAACTCATCATTTGTTGTCATGCCAAACTACAAATGCATAATTAATGATAATAACTCTTATTTTTGGTGAAAAAATATATTTCATTAAATATTGATGTAAACTTAATTAATCTTTAAACACTTGCTCAATTAAGAAACCTTCAGAAATAATAATTACATTAAGATTTTATACATTAAATTTAACAAATCTTATATATACAAGTTGATAAGTTACTACTGAAGTTTTTATTTTTGCTCATTTTTAAGGTACTTTTAAAATTATAATAACATTAAATAAATGGATTATACTAAAAATAAAGGTTACTGTGAAGTTTAAAGGGTAAAAGTTGAAAGGATGAACATACTTTAATAAGTTGTATTGAATTGTAAACAATCATGGAATTGAAGAGTTACAAAGATGATTATCTGTGTGATTTTAAAGAACATAAATGTTGTCATTTGCATAATAATAACTACGCATTACAAGCTGAAAATAAAGGTTGCGATAAAGTTTAAAGATAGAAGTTGAAAGGATAAACAAATTTTAATAGGCTGTGAATTGTAAACAGTAGTAGAATTAAAGAGTTACAAAGGTTAAAAGTTGTTTAGTCACTAAAATTACTATTTTCGCTCATTCTTAATTAGGATACTTTTGGAATTACAATAACATTGAATAAATGAATTGCAGTATTGCACTAAAAATAAACATTACTATGAAGTTTAAAGGACATGAGTTTAAAGGATAAACACACTTTAAGAGCTTGTTTGGTGGTCAGGATAAGATATGATAGAATAGGCAAACAAGATAAGAGTAGGATAAACTTTAATCATATTTAATGTTTGATGCACATCGAATAACAAACTAGATAGCATTGTGTTATCCTATCCTATGTTTGACATGGACCAAATATAGGATAGGATATACATTATGTTCAAATGACATAATTATCCTTTTTGTTAAAATTATATATATTTCTCTAAAAATAACTTTTTATTTTTTTACAAATTACATAAAATTATAATTTTAACTAAATTATACAAAAAAAATATGTAGTTAGTATTTTTAATTTTTTTAAAAATATATAAGTACCAAAATCATTTTAATTACAAGATAAATTAGCAACTAATGTACAAAAAACTATATTAACTTATTATTTTAATTTTTGAGTAAATTACACTAATAATTCCTGATGTTTCATTAAACAAACACTCCCTATTTTTTTAACCATTACATTAACCTTCCTTGTAGGGGGTGTTAGTGTAATATATATAAGGGGATGTCAGTATAATGTTTTTCAAACATGCATTAAGGAGGTGTCAGTGTAATGTTTTGAAACATAAAGGAGAGTTAGTGTAGGAATAGAAAAAAGAATGATATTATGTGTAATTTATAAAAAGTCTAGGAGTACCAGTATAATTTGTTCTTAATTTTTTTATTAATGCGTGTCCATACAAATCATATTCTTATTACGTACAAATAAGCATTATAGATGTAAATAAAAACTTAAAATCAAGAAAGTTTCTCAAGCTTTCAAAAAGAAAGTTTTTGAAGAACAATAACATTATTTCAAAACAATTTCTTACACATAAAATATTACAATATCATATCAAAATTAACATAAATAAATGTGACATATGATATTATATTGACTTCTAATAATTTAAATATATGTTCTTAAATTTACATTATTTCATTCATTTATTTAATAATTTTGTTTCAATGTTTTTTATAGGATATTAAATTAATGAACTCCATAAAAATGATTTTAATGAAATAATTTGTAAGTTGTTTTAGTTAAAATTAATTTTCTTATTATTTTTATTTGACTTTTGTTATGTAGTTTAATTTATCTATACAAACTTTTTTGACTTCAAGAAAGTAGTACTATCAAATTTAAATTATAGTTGTATTGAAAAATAAAGACATTCACTTATCTTCTATTATTTTTTATTAGTGAATAACTTCTATATTTTAGAAATTTAAATTGATTTTAGATATTTTTTAATAATATAAGAATTTAACAAAATTGTTAATATAATTTTTTATACATACAAAATTGTTAATATAATAAAATTGTTAATTCTTATAAAATAATAAATGAAAAATTTGTAGCTATTCATTTTAATTTTTGTCAAACGTGTATGAACAATACAAATTGAGAATATTTAGAAAGTGAGTTTGAGCCTAACTCTACCCTACAAAACTGGCTTGTAAGGTGAGGGTTGCCCCTCCCCCCACTTATATACACTATTTTGCCTCATCACCAGTTGATGTGAGATCTCCAACACACCCCTTCACGCCGAGGATTGGACATCTCGAGCGTGAAGTTTGCAGGACTTGACATCTGTGGGTGGTCCGATAACGGGTGACACCCAATAACAAATTGCTAGGATAAGTTCTTTGTGCCTAACTCAACTCTACAAAACCAACTTATAAGATGATATTATAGTCTATCCTAATGATTTGTCGTTGAGCTATCATACCATTTGCTGTCGGGCTGCTATCTATCATTAGTCAAAGAATATAGGTAATTGTTATATATACCTCCCTTAATTGTTAATATACCTCCTCTTAAATTTATTTTTCCAAAAATATCCTCTTTCCGGAAACACTAGATCGCTTGCAATGCACCGATGATACTTCACTTCTCTAATCTAATTTCCACTTTAGTGTTTGCCAATACTTCACTTTAATGCTCTTCATATTCCAAACCCTCTCTGTTACACGTTCACCCTCCCCTCCCCTGTTCAAATATTTTCACTCACATTCTCCCTATAAATCCCAATCTTATAACACTTATCCTTTCTCCTACCACTCACAACAATTTTTAACCGAACCTGTACCTTCCGTGAGATGACGAGGATAACGTTTGAAAGAAGATTTTGAGAAGAAACTGGAACAATTGACAAGTGTTGGAAAAAACTTCTCTAAACGACATTTGTCTTCCTTCCAAATCTTCTTGATTTTCATTCTAGTTTTTTATTGTCTTTATATATTATATTTTGAAAAAACTGGAACAATTGAAGCCCAATAAAAAAAACAAAACCAGATTCTCAGATCATTGAAACCCATGAAGATTTTGATTACCACTTATGAGGTGCCCCTTTTCCACAGAATCAGAAATGTGTGTTGCAGATGAAGTTTTCTTTCAAGGCCAATTTCTTCCCTTGCGCCTCTCATTTAATCGATGTGAGTCAAGTTTTCCAGTGCAGAATCAGAAATGTACGCATGAATGATGAGGCTTCGTTATCTAAATCTTGATTGGTTTGGCTGATCACATCCTGTAGTTGCAATTTCCGGAAATGTATATTAGTAATAAAAGGGAGGCGTATATAAAGGGTATTTTTGAAAAAACAAACTCAAGGGGAGGTATATATAACATCTAAGGGTGTTCACGAACCGATCCAATCCAATCAAAATCGAAAAAACCGATCCAAAAAACCGAAAATCGAATGGATCGAAAATTTAAAAAATCGAAAATTTTTATTGGATTGGATTGGATTTCGAATTTGATTTTGAAATCCAATCCAAACCGAAGTTATATATACATATACATTTTTATTCATAAGTTTATGATACTACTCATGTTTATATTTTTATTTCTTATATATTTATAAAATTATCACATAACTTATATTTATTTGTGAAATATTTATTTAATTGAAGATATTTTTTAGTAACTATTTGATTAAAGGTACATAAGTATAATTATTAAGTTATATAAATTTACTTTAATAGTATATATTTGAAGAGTTATAATATTATTAGTTGTTTATTGACTTATAAAGAAGATATTTAATATTTTAAATTATCTTTTATTATGTTTATTATATATATTACCATTTATTTAATACTTTCTCCAAAGAAAAATATAAACAAGATTAAAATCAAAAATCGATCCAATCCAAATCGATTTAAATTAGATTGGATTTAAATTTTTTATCAAATCGATTGGATGATTAATTAAGAAAACCGAAATGATTGGATTAAATGATTTTTCTCTTCAAAATCGATCCAATTCAATCCGCAAACACCCCTGATAACATCTGCCAAGAATATGTATAGTAGTAGAAAACATAGCCAAACAAGACAAATTGAGCTTCCAGAATCCAGAGTCTCGGTGGTGAGTATCGTACACGGCATGCATGTCGCTTAGGGTTTGGAGGCATGCATGTAGAATCTAGATTGTAAAGTCATGGCATGTGTACTGGAGCCCACACAGAATGTGCTTTGTCACGAAAGTCACCTATTAATACATTATATATACTAGTAGCATATTGGATGTTTATAAATTATTTTCTAAAATTAAAATACGGTAATAATATGCACAAACGTGTAGACAGTGGACTCCTCAACAACGGTCAGTCTCAGCCACCACCATCAACACAAAATTTTGGCGGGAAAAAAAGTCTTTCGTTCTACACATAAGGCAGACCCAAAGGAAAGGAGCAAAATCGAGACAATAAGGAGCAAAATCGAGACAATAATAATAACAAAATAAATCTAATTAATAATATATGAATACTCTTATATATCACATATTTTATTAATATTTATATTTTTTAATTTTTTTATCACATCGTATTACTTATTATGTACAAAATAAAATATTACAGTCAAAATATCGAAAAGAGTGATTATATTTAAATACCCTCAAATTCGAAACACTTCATCAACACTTTTAGGTGACGTTTACTTGTAATTTTATTTTCTATTTTTATTTTCTGTTTTCAGTTTTTAATTATAAAATTATCACCTTATTTATATGTTATTTTCTGTTTTTTAATATATGTACAAGAAACAGAAAAAAAAAAAAAAAGTCATTTTCAATGCGTAGCATTAATTTATGTTCAAGTTTTTTAAGAGCATGTTATGTTTGAAGGTCATGAGATACGTGGGAGTGGTGAACGTGACTAATAAAAAAGGAGTGGTAGAGCTGAGAAGATACAAGAAGGATCATCCATTTGCACAATTATCAGGATCAGATAATATTATCACATTCACGACAAGAAGGTATAAAAACCAGCCTCTGATAGTTCGTGGACCTGGAGCTGGTGCCCAAGTCACAGCTGGCGGAATATTCAGTGACATTTTACGACTTGCCTCATATCTTGGTGCTCCATCATAGATGTCATAGTGCAAGCACGTATTCTGTAGCATTAGCATAATTCTCTCCTTTGCTTCTTCTCTTGTAACTTTTAATGTTTATAATTTGAATAAACCACTATAATAATTAATTAGGATTTTAATATAAGAATTACAGTTAAACTAAAACTAGTTTTAACAGATTTTGCATTGTTTTCAATTTTAAAGTTACTCAGAAATAGTACTTATTATTTTTTATACATGGAAAAAAGAAACAATGATAATAATGATAAGGGTTCATTATATTTTTGGTCCCTAAACATTTTTCCAAATTTCTCTTTCAGTCTGTAAATAAAATTTTTAGCATTTTTAGTCCTATAATTTTTCTCTATTAATAATTTTAGTCTTTATTATCAAGTAATAACATACAACCACGTTGATAGCCTAATGACTTGTTACGGTATTAAAGAGTTTGACAGAACAATTACATATTTTTTTGATAAATTATGTTTTTAATTCCTCATCTATTCAAATCAATTGATGACATCATACTAGTTGATGAAGAAATGTAATTTAGAGAGTTCATTTATTTTTAAACTCTTTAATATATTCTATTTTCAATGATTTGGATAAAGTACCCTATAGGTAGTGTGATAGGGTATTTAACTTAAAATTTAAAGGTTATGTACTATCAGTATAAAAACTTTTAAATTATCAATCAATAAAAAATCATTCTTGATATGATTTTTAAGATATTATTATAAAAGTTATCAAATTTGTCATACATGACAATTTATTATTAGATGACAATATATAAAACTGATTTATCTCCTTAACTTTGTCTACTTATTTTGTTTCTAGTTTGTCATTCTTGCCTTCCCAAATGCAAATATATATAGTGCTCATGTTCTTGTGAATCAACAATAATTTTTTTATTGACTTCATTGCACTTTTGATTTTATGAGTGTTGTCATTTTTTAAATTTGGTTATGCTATGTCTAGTTTCGTGAGTTTGATCGTACAATTTTAATTCATCTATTAACTTGACATCTAATATTTAACAGAAACATTCCTATATCTGTTCTAGTGTCACGTAAATTGAGATCTAGGAAAAATATATATGGACACCTCACATGCTAGTTGACACATAGAGAAAGAGTAAAAAAACATAGAAAAATATAAGTATAATAGATAATATAATGTAATAGGAAGAGACAGAAAAAAATGAAAATTGTTGATAAGATGTTCAAATTAATGGGATATTCAAATATTATCATCCATTGATCTATACAGTGAGAATTTTTAATTTAACGATTAAGTTAGAGAATAGTCTGAATAGAGAAGAAATATATAGCCAAGCAAGACAAATTGAGTTTCGAGAGTCTCGGTCGAGAAGGTGGAGAATAGTCGTACTCTGCATGCATGTGGCTCCTCAGGGTTTGAAGGCATGTGTAATGTAATGGAGTCCACAGCATGTGCTTTGTCACGAAAGTCACCTATCTGGTCAGCGTACTTTATAAAGGCCCAGCCTTAAAATATGCACAAACGTGTAGACTCCTCAACGGTCAGCCTCAGCCACCATCCTCAACACAAAATTTTGGTGGGAAAAAAAGTCTTTCTACACATGCCACAAATCAAGGCAGACCCAAAGGAAAGGAGAAAGACAGGGACAATAATGATAGCAAAAATAAATTTAAATATTAATATACAAACATTCTTATTATCAAATATTTTGTTAATATTTATATATTTTTTTTATCTATCTTCTTATCACATTATTTTATTTATCATATTCAAAATTAAAAATTGCAACCTAACTTGGTCAAAAGACAGAACAAAGCAACATTACCTGCTGGGTATAACAGAGCTAATTAAATGCAATAAATTTACTTTTAATTGAAAAAATGTTGAAAAATATCCTTACAACTAACGTAGAAGAAAGCTTGTGGGTGACAAAGAAAAGGGAGGGAAATACAGTTTAACATACCATTTAAAAATTAAAAGCGAAGGCGTGGATGACCCATTGAAAAATGAAGTAATTGCAGCTCCAGAGAACAAAATAGGAGATTCTGAAACCATGGAAACGGCTGGCAATGAATGCAACCGTGAGCTGGATAATTAAGTGCCTTGATGTGTTAAGCTGGATAAGTGCCTAGCTAATGCTTTTAAACCGGTGATTAATTAAATTTTCAAGGGTGCATGCATATCACATACGAGATTATTAAGAGCAGTTTCCAAAAGGAGGAAGAAAAATGCATTCAATGCATGCATGCATACAACTAACATTTCTACAATACTTCTCATATAAGGGCCCAACCATCGACTAAAACCAATCCGCAAGCTTCAACAAAATCAATAAAGGACATCATACTTTCTACAAAAGGAGAATGCGATAACATAATTAGAAATCAACATTTAAAAAATAAATAAATTTTGTGATACAATTCGGTGATGTGTGTTGCGAGAACAAATATGAAACACACTTACAGTTTTCTCACTCTCACTATATTCGATTCTCTTTCTCTGTTATTCTGAATAACTGAATTCTAATAACCGATTAACCTTCTCATCCAGTCCTCCCAACTGAGAAGCAATTGGATGCTTGTCCCGTTAATTATCATGCATATTTGTCACTGGCAATAAATCAAAGGAGTCTACAAATCCTGAACGTTTTGCTGGATGCTTGGTGTAGATAGAAGTTAAACAATAAAACGGTAAGAGGAAAGGCAAAGAGAATTAACGTGGTTCGATCCGTGTAAACTACATTCATTGGCAGTCATGAAATTTCTATTTATTTAATATTAAAAAACAGATGAAGAGAGTCTCGATTGTAATGCTTATACAAGTAACAATTCCTTTTATCTACAACAACGTACAACCCAATAAGTCGTTCAAATTACAAGAAACATTAAATCTGGGTTAGGTCGTATCGTTGCCCTTTTTTCTCCCTCAAAATTTGAGTTCCAAAAGGTCGGGTCGACTCATGATTAATTTGAGCCAACCCCTTAACACAAAATTCATGACATCTCAACGGCCAGATAGAATTTCCGAGAAGGACATGTCATAAGTGCCTTCATTGATCATGTCATAACCTTCTTCCTCATGGCTGCAGGTTGGGTTCCATTGCTCTACCAGAGGAACCAAGACATTCACTGCATGCCCCATATCTGGCCTTTGGTGTGGTTCAGGAGCAGTGCAATGGCCTGCCAGCTCAGCAACTTTATATATGCTCTCATTGGTTTCCTCGTCCGGGTTGAGAGTTTGATCAGTTGCCATTGGAATATTTTCTATGTTAATTAGTATCCTACGGAACCATGAAGCTAAGTGAGACATTTCTTCGGGCACAGTATTGTCCAATGCCTTTCTACCGGTAATCAGTTCCATCAAAACTATTCCAATATTCCAAATGCGTACACATCTGCTTTGATCGTCACTCTTCCAGTAGCTGCCAAGAAACAATATTACATTAATTAATAATTACAAGTAAAGGTAGCGTTAATGCAACCAGATGCAACAAAAATCTAGCTCAGCCGAAAGTCTAAAACTGTGTAGTTCTACGAAAATATTAAACAAGACAAAAAATACTACAAACGCAGAAAAGTCGAACTAAATTTTATGACATGCTTTAAAAAATGCACGCATAAATGTATGCTAGTGGAAATATGGAATTCACAATTGATGAATTTTGCAACTAAAGACGTCTTAGGGCACCCGCGAACCCATAGTAAACAGTAACAGAGAAGAGAACTGCTACTTTGCCACCCAAATCTAAATATTCCTCGCCATTGTTAAACATAAAAAAAGTTTTTTTTTTTTTACAGAAAACATAAAAAAGTATTAAATACCTTTAAATGCATCTACTTTTTTCTTTAATGTACTTTATAAAGTATCAGGAGAATGTAGCAAAACTCATTCAGTAATCCAAGATTTAATGTAATCGCCGTATTCATCACATAAAAAAGGGTAAATGTCGGAGCTGGCCCACTTCTAGCTATCCATATATAAATGCCACAACATATAATGTATCCTGAAACCATCCACCCAGGAGATCTATAGGAAAACACAAAATTTACCAGGGAAAAATATTCATGAAACAAGAAAACTAAATGCAAATATAACTGACCATTATACTAGGAGAAAAAGCATCACAGTTACTAGTTAATTAAAAAAATATGTAGGAATTGAACATTAATTATTTTCCTTCCAACTGTTATTTTCTCACTATGCTTTTTTAAGCAAAGTATGATATTGTAGTGGTAATCTATAGATATTAGTTGTAACTACAAAAAAAATAAAAAAAATAAAAAAATAAAAAATTAAGAAAATCTTAAATTCAAAGGCTTTCCATACCTGCATATTCAGGTGCCAGATATCCAAATGTTCCAGCCACTCGTGTCGAGACAGAATTCATCCCATCTGGCGCATTTTTAACCAAACCAAAATCTGCAACCTTGGCTCTCATGTCATTTCCCAATAATATGTTTGAGGGTTTTAAGTCCCTATGAATGAAGCTTTGCTGAGCTAGGCGGTGCAAGTATTCCACTCCTCGTGCTACATCCAAAGCTATGGCTACCCTTTGTTTCCAAGTCAAAGGAGTACAGCCATTTTCACGCCAACAGAACAGATGTTGTGTTAATGTCCCTTGAGGCATATACTCGTACACCAAAAGCCTTTCGCTGCCGTTAATGCAATACCCTAAAAGAGCCACCAAATGCCTGTGCCTGACTTTACTGAGAAAAGCAATCTCTGCTTGGAACTCATTCCTTCCCATACTTCCCATTGTACCAGATTTCATCCTCTTCACAGCAATTTGAGTTCCATCATGCAATTCTCCTTTATAAACAACTCCAAATCCTCCCCTACCCAAAATGTTATCTTCACTGAAATTATTTGTTACTTGCCGAAGAAATTGAATTGACATGGTAACACTTTCACCTGGCTCAAAACTCGGAACAACTCCTTTTCCGTTATCTAGATTATTAACCCTTCCAAACTTCCCATGCCGGTTTTTAGCATGACACTTGCAAATGACAAACACCACCACTGCAACAAAAAACACAGCAATAACAACAATACCTGCTATCCAAGCAGGTGAAAGTGAAGATCCACTTGACCCCGCGCTTGGACTTCCACTCGGTGCATCACCAGAACCCTTCGACGGAGTAGTTCCACCACCACCACCACCACCATCAGAACGCCCAAGCACATCATTACCTGCAGTAGTGAACTTCACCTTGCCTGAGAACTTTGGAACATCACCAGATAGGTTATTATTAGACACATCCAGAACCTCAAGCTGAGCCAAATTTGTCAAACTTCCCGGTATTGAACCACCCAAGTTATTATTATTGAGAAACAAGTTTCTCAAATCAGTTAAATTAGCAAATGCAGGTGAAATGGTTCCATTCAAATTCTGCTTAGCCAAATTCACCGTAATAATCTTCCCCTCTGCACACACAAGGAAACTCCAATCATCACAAGGATCGTTCCCAGTACAGGAACGCGCCAATTGAGGGGGATACCCGAAATCCTTAGCAATATCAAGCAAAATGGTGACACGAGAATCACAGGGTCCAACATCTTTCAGACAAAAACTATTGATCTCACCGAGAGTGACCTTGACACCATTCCCAAAGGAAGGAACAGGACCCTGAAGCAAGTTGTTGTCTAAAGAAACGTTCTGCAAACTAGAAAGGGACATCAGAGAAGGTGGAACCACACCGGTTAACTGGTTGTCCCAGAGCTGCAGATCAAACAGAGTGGTGCAATTTGACAAATCGGGAATGGGGCCCGTAAACAGGTTCTTGTGAAGCCACACCTGAGACAAGTGGGTCATCGAAGCAAGCACCTCAATGGTACCCGAAAACCCGAACCCGTCTTTCTGATTGTTGAGCCACAGATTCTGAATCCCAGATCCCGCGAAGGTCTTGGGTAAACCCCCGGTGAGGTTGTTGTAAGAGAGACGAAGCTCCTGCAAACTCACGAACTGGTTGAATACATCAGGCAAGGTACCGATGAGGTTTGCGTTACCGAGTTCGAGTTTGACGAGGTTGGAGGACTGAGTCAACTCGGTGGGAAACGCCCAGGGCGCGAGGTTGATGCTGTCGGTCATGCTGAGGGTTTGTAGACTGGTGAGCCCCTGGAAGCAACCGTCGGGGACGGAGGTGAAGGTGTTGGTGCCGTGGAACACGGTTTCGAGCATGGAGAGGTTCACGAGTGAAGGCAACGCACCGGAGAGGGCGTTGTTTTGGAGAGAGAGCGAGGTGAGTTGGGAGAGCGTGTTCAGATCCGGAGGGAGCGTTCCGCTGAGTGACTGGGAAGCGATGTTGATTGTGGTCACGCGGTTCGAGCTGCACTTCACGCCCTTCCAGGCGCAGAAGCTGCTCCCGGACCACCCCGACGGCGTTGGGCTCAAAGCCTTCGCCAGCTTCGACATGAACGCGCCATCGTCGGCAATGGCGGTGCACAGCAGACTGAAACACAGCAAGACTTTAGAGACACAAACTAGACTTTTCGATTTTAATTTCGGGTCAGCCATTCAGAACACCATTCGAGTCTGGTGTTGCTTTGTGTGTGATACGTACTTGTACAGAAGAAGAGATGATAACTGTGCCAACCTCGTGCCCCACTTATATGTTATGGCCTCTCGGTTTTTCTTAAGTTAAAGATGAATGACGTATGTTACTAAAAAGTTTCTACGAATATTACAGAAGTCGTGTCCTTTCTATAGTAGTGTTTTACGTGCTAGAGCACTATACTTAGACACCTTTATATTTTAAAGGTCTTATTGATACTCTTTACTTGTTTATATTTCTTTCTTCTTATCATATTAAATACTTATTATATTTATTATTATTATTTTTTCTCTAGATGTATATTAATTCAATGGGTGTTAATGAAGAGAAACATTTTCCTAAGTGTTAACTGTGTTTATTTCCGGTCATCACAAATTTGTCCCTTCTACTAATTTACTCAATTATGTGATTGTCACACTATTAATGCGTGTTGTATGAGTTTCCATATTCGCACTGAATACAATTGATTCAAAAACGGGAGAAAAGCATAGGGATTTGACTAAATCATGTTAGTTAGACTTTAGAGTTATTGATTTACTATTTATATATGTACGGTTAAACAATTGTCTTTTTAATTTAATCTATTATTATATTATAAATTTAAATATATAATTTGAAAAGTAAATTTTTCACTCATTTCACTCTTAATTAAATATTTTTAATATTTTCTTCTCTTAATTAAATATATATTTCACACGTTATATGCACAACTAGCAAAAAATAGTTTTTTCTCAGATGTCTGGTAAAATTTGAGAGCACAGCATGTGGAAAAGAATACAAATTCTGAATAACTTTTCTGAGCTATTTTATTTCACTGATATGTACATCTTTATATAGCATTTACAAACTATAATTTGTTTCCTGATTTCCCTAATTAGAGTACCAAAAATACTCCACAATTCTCTCAATCAAATCAATTAAACTTTGGATGAATATCAGGCTCCATGATTCTCTCCAAGACTCTTGTTTAATTTCCTTAGCTCACGCCAACACTCCCCCTCAAGTTGGGGAGTATATATCAATCATACCCAACTTGTCAAGTGAGCTATAGAAAGCTTTTTGAGACACAGCCTTTGTTAGAACATCTGCCAATTGATCTTGTGAGGCAACAAATGGAAGGCTTATTGTACCTTTGTCCAGATGATCTTTGATGAAGTGGCGATCCACCTCCACATGCTTAGTACGATCATGTTGTACTGGGTTATTTGCAATTGATATGGCTGCCTTATTATCACAATATAATTCCATTGGTTTTGGGTGATATAGGCCAAGATCATGTAGTACACTTTTTATCCATAATAATTCACAAACTCCATTAGCCATCCCACGAAACTCTGCCTCTGCACTTGATTGTGCAACCACCTTTTGCTTCTTACTTCGCCAAGTGACTAAGTTCTTTCCAACAAAAGTGAAGTAACCGGAAGTGGACTTTCGATCTGTTTGATCTCCAGCCCAATCAGCGTCTGTATATCCACTGACCTCTAGGTTCCCACCTTTAACAAATAACAAGCCTTTACCAGGGGCAGCCTTTAGGTATCGCAAGATTCGATAAACTGCATCCATATGCTCTTTACTTGGTGCATGCATAAACTGACTTACAACACTTACCGCATACGCAATATCAGGTCTCGTATGTGATAAGTAAATTAGTCTTCCAACTAATCTTTGATATCTCTCTTTGTTTGTTGGAATTTGATTTTGCTGAATTGCTAGTTTGTGGTTCATCTCAATAGGAGTTTCAGCAGGTTTACAATCCAACATGCCAGTTTCAGTTAAAAGATCCAACACATATTTTCTTTGACAAAGAGAAATACCATGGGCTGACCTTGCAACCTCAATGCCTAAGAAATACTTTAGAGCCCCAAGATCTTTAAGCTCAAACTCAGTTTCTAAGCATTTTTGAAGTGCAGATATCTCACTAGGATCATTCCCTGTAACAATCATATCATCAACATATACAATAAGAACAGTAATTTTGCTTATTTTACGCTTAATAAAAAGCGTATGATCTGCATCACTTTGTTTGTACTCAATCTTCTTCATGAAATTTGAGAGTCTCCCAAACCATGCTCGAGGAGACTGCTTCAAGCCATAAATAGATTTGTTTAATTTGCACACTTTACCAACACACTTTGTCCCTGGTGGTAGGTCCATGTATACTTCTTCTTCTAGAGTTCCATTAAGGAATGCATTCTTCACATCAAATTGGCGTAAAGGCCAATCTAGATTTGCTGCTACAGAGATAAGAACTCGGATGGTATTTATTTTTGCTACTGGAGCAAAAGTATCCACATAATCAGTCCCATACTTTTGTGTATACCCTTTCGCAACTAATCGAGCTTTGTAACGTCCAATGCCACCATCTGGATTGAGCTTGATTGTGAAAACCCACCTGCAACCCACAGTTTTTTTTTCTTCAGGCAAAGGAACAAGACTCCATGTAGAGTTTTTTTGCAAGGCCTCCATTTCATCATTCATAGCCTTCTTCCATTTTGGGTCTGCTAAGGCATCCTGCAAATTACTAGGAATAGACACTTTGGACAATTGATTAACAGTAAATGCATGTGATCTTGACAAACAATCAGAGGAGATATAATTATTGATAGGATATTTTGTTTTGGCATTAAGGTCAGGATCATACTTTCGCTGGGGAATTCCTCTATTTATTCTAGTTGGGTATCTTGATTCTAGTTGGGTATCATGAGTTAAAGGAACTGAGGGTACCTGAGGCGACACATTTAGAGGTTCTATAGCTGTTGGTAATGACGGGGAAGTTGTACTATTATGGTCTTCATGCATATATTGGCTAGCACTAGGATCTAGTGATGCGTTGCTTAGATCATGTTCTCCAAGCGGATGATCTACTTCATCACACTGATCAGAGCTGTTCTGCTCATGATCTTCAAGTTGATCATCTACCTCATTACCCTGTTGCGTACCAGCTTGTTCATCAATGTTACAATTGTAATCAAGTGGTTGCATATCAGCTAATCCATTTATGGTTTGAGTGCACTCTTCAAGGTTTTGGTTGAGTGTCTCCCCCTGAAGAGAGCACTTGGAACCTAGAAAATATGGAATGTCTTCATGGAATGTGACATCTTGAGTCACATATAGCTTTTGTGTGTGAGGTTCATAACAACGGTACCCTTTTTTATGATCAGCGTACCCAACAAATACACATCGGATAGCACAAGGATCTAGCTTCCCACGAGACTGATGAGGAATATGAACATAGGCAGTACAACCAAACACTCGTGGTTCGAGATTCGGGAGAGTAGGTCCAGACACAAGTGATTGAAGTTTTTGATGAGGAGTCTGGAAACCAAGAACTCTAGATGGAGTACGGTTGACAAGGTATGCTGCAGATCGAACAGCTTCACCCCAATATGTGTGAGGTACATTCATGCCAAACAAGGATGCTCGAACTACTTCCATAATCTGTCGGTTTTTACGTTCTGCAAGGCCATTCTGTTGAGGAGTATATGCACAAGATGTTTGGTGGCGGATGCCATGATCTCGACAAAAGATTTCAAGGGCACCATTGATATATTCTCCACCATTGTCAGATTGAAGAACTTGGATTTGGTGTTGATATTGAGTGGCAACCATACGATGGAAATCCTTAAAAATAGAGCAAACATCTCCCTTGTTTTGAAGGAGAGTTATCCAAGTCATGCGAGTGCATTCATCAATAAATGTTACAAAATAACGGGCACCAGATAATGTAGGAACTCGAGCAGGTCCCCATATATCAGAGTGAATAGTCATAAAAGGCATAGAATTTTTATTAAAACTAGGCAAATAGGAAATGCGATGACTTTTTGCCAATTCACAAATGTCACACTTGAATTCAAAATCATTAACATGTAAAAACAAATTTGGTTTTATTCTACGAAGATAACTAAAAGACAAGTGTCCAAGGCGGCGATGCCACAACCAAACTTTAGCAGTTTCAGCTTGAATTCCATTAGCATTATTGACTTGTCCCAATTGTAGAGTCCTTTCAACTTGAGCATCCCTTTCTGCATTTAGATCCAAATAGTACAATTTCCCACGTCTAACACCATAGCCAAGAATCTGATGTGTTGCAATGTCCTGGAATATACAATAGTTAGGCCAAAAATTGACAGTACAATTCAAGGTGTTAGAAATTTGGCTAACTGATAAAAGATTAGAGGAAAGAGAAGGAACAACAAGGACATTATTAAGAGTAAGTGAGTGAGACAAGGATACTGATCCTTCACAAGAAACATGAGAGACTCCACCATTAGCAGTTGAGATATGTTGTTGAGTTGATGGTCTTATAGAGGTTAAGTGAAGAGGATCATTTGTCATATGATCAGTAGCACCAGTATCAATAATCCAAGTGCTATTCATAGTAAGATGTGCACAGGTCTTACCATTGTTACATGTGCAGGGCTTACCATTGGAAGAGGAAGGATCCTTATCTTCGGTGGTCACAACAGCAGCATGACTGATCTTCTTCCGAGGCTTCTTGGTAAAATCCCACCATTCAGGGTAGCCAATAATCTCGTAGCAGCGTTGCTTGGAGTGACCACTCTCACCACAATGACTACATGTGAAAGTGTTAGTTTTGTTGCTTGAATTTTTAACTTTTGAAGACTGAGTAGGTCCAGAACGATTTCGAGTAGACAAAAATGCTGCACTGTCAGACGTAGCTTGAGGTGACTCCATAGTGTGTCGCTGGCAATGATCCTTGCGGACATATGCATAACATGCTTCAAGATCAAGAGGAGGATCCTTCCGCAAAATCTCACTTCGAGCTTGGTTAAATTCAGAATCTAGTCCAGCCAAAAATATATGGACTCGAAGGCGAGTCATGGCCTTGTAAAGGGAAACAACACCATTGACACTTTCTTCTGTCTTAGTACGGGCATCAATATCCTGAAATATACCAACCAATTCATTATAGTAAGTGGGTAAAGACCTACCATTTTGCCGAATGGCAAATGAACGTCGGTTTAATTCAAATAATTGGGTTTCATCAGAGCCATCGTAGAACGTCTTTGCAACCGCATCCCAAATTTCCTTCGCTGTTTGGAGACGAATAAATCGCTGCATCAAGGTTGGGTTCATAGAATCGATAAGCCAACTCTTGACTCTATTATTATCAACCAACCATGTCTCCAACTTCGGGTCTCCCAGAGGAGGTTTTGATGTAGCACCAGTGAGGAAGCCAGATTTGTTTCGAGCACCGATGCGCATCTCCATGAGTTGCGACCAGAGCGGAAAATTCGTATCATCCAAGATGATTCCAGATGGAAAAGGGGTATTATCCGGCATGACTTGCTGAACAATAACCCTTTGTTCGGGTGGGGTGTTGTCAGAGTTATCTGCCATGGTTACAAATTACTAACAAGGAAGCTTTGGTGATGGTACGTGATTTCCACTGGGTTAATGCAGCTCGGATACCATGTGGAAAAGGATACAAATTCTGAATAACTTTTCTGAGCTATTTTATTTCACTGATATGTACATCTTTATATAGCATTTACAAACTATAATTTGTTTCCTAATTTCCCTAATTAGAGTACCAAAAATACTCCACAATTCTCTCAATCAAATCAATTAAACTTTGGATGAATATCAGGCTCCATGATTCTCTCCAAGACTCTTGTTTAATTTCCTTAGCTCACGCCAACACAGCAGTCATGCCAAGTCAACGTGGTCCATGAATTTTTTTTAAAAATAGCAATGTAGTCATGAGTACTCCATGTTATTTTATTATTTTCAGACATGAATTCAAAAATATGTGTATGTCTTGAGATATACGTGGGAGTGGTGGACGTGATCACTAATGAAAAAGGAGTGGTAGATAAGAAGATATAAGAAGGATCATCCATTTGCACAACTATCCATTTGAAGGAGGATTCAATTACAGAATGACAATTATTCGTGTTGTTTCTGTGGTAGAGAGGAAGAAACTGCAAATCACTTGCTGTTTTCATGCTATGTTGCAGACAGGATTTGGAAACACTGCTATAGCTGGTTGGACATTCAGATAGTCATGCCTACTGACACTATTGGCCATTTCTGGCAACACTCTTCGTATGGTAGGGGGAGGATAGGAAAACAGGCATGGCAGGTTCTTTGGGCAGCAATTTTATGGTCTATGTGGAAGATTCGTAATGATATCCTCTTTAGGAGGGGTGTTCTTGCTTATGAGGAAATTTTGGAAACTATCATATTTAAGTCCTGGTCATGGCTTCATGAGAAATTGAAAGGCTTTAATTACTCCTTTTTCGAGTGGATTAATTCCCCGGGTAGCTGCTTGCAGAATTTAGGGGATTGACTCAAACTGATATGACTCATTTGGATGATGATGAGAAAAGTCTGCGGGTACATTAGGAAGGTAGGTGTGGGAACATTGTTTTTTGAGTTAAGACTCATATGACAGCAGCAGCAAATGCTGATATGTTTGCTGCAGTATTTATGTATCTTTGGTCTGGACTGTTTCACTCCTTGTGTTCAGTCTAGCTCTATTATTTATATTATTACTATTTGCCTATCAAAAAAAAAAATTTGCACAACTATCCAGATCAGATAATATTATTGCGTTCGCAACAAGAAGGTATAAAAACCAGCCTCTGATAGTTCGTGGACCTGGAGCTGGTGCCCAAGTCACAGCTGGCGTAATATTCAGTAACATTTTACGACTTGCCTCATATCTTGGTGCTCCATCATAGATGTCATAGTGCAAGCATGTATTCTGTATAGCATAATCTCTCCTTTGCTTCTTCTTGTAACTTTTAATGGGTGTGATATGAATAACTATAATATATAATTATTAGGATTTTAAGCATTATAGTTAAACTATATGATGATGATGATGACTTATCATGTAATTATTGTATAGGCGATCATAGGATGAATTTTTATGGCAAAAATGTTATTTATACTAGCTAGTATCAATTTTTTTTTTCTTGAACTGTATCTTGTATCAATATTCAATAGTATAAAGAAATATAAAGTTCTAATACTAAAACTTAAAAAGTATGATATAAATATATGGCTAAAATATGTTTTTCGTCCTTACAAAATTGGAAATATACGTTTTTTGTCCTTGCAAAATTTTTAGTACGTTTTTTGTTCCTGTAAAATTGAAATGTGTCAAATTTTGGTCCAGAGTTAGGTTTGGATCTACACTTGGATTTTTGGTGGTTAAAAATCACCACAAATTACCTAAAAACAATCACAAATTATAAAAAAAAAATCACATTTTGTGATGGTTTTGTGCAATTTCTGCCTGCATTATAATTTTTAACAAGAACTTAGAGAATAAATGACAGACAGAGACAATGTTTAGTTGTTTGACAATGTCATCATAATAACTCAGTAAGCCTGGGAGGCAAGAAGCAGGTAGCTATAGGAAATGGATATTTAGTATAGCCTACAAAACAGTAAATATTTTTTTTTTCTTTTTGCAGAAAAACTCATACCATCCTTTTTTTTTCCTTTTCTCACAAAGTTCTATGTCCTCAAGGAATAAAAAATATTATCATCATAACCATATTTTAAATGCCAAGGTAGACATGATCAGAGAATCCAAAGTAGAAAAATGCAAAAGAATCTAGGACTCAACTCTCAAGTTCCAGACAACATTACAATTTATAAATATAGGCAATCGCACAAATGACAAGCTCTCGAGCCACCAATGCCATTTCAGATCCACCTTGGCTCCACAAGAACTGCCACAGCTCCACCTTGAGCTCCTGTGAGAGGTATGTAAACAGGGAAATGTATAAGCTAGCTAATCAGCTTATTGCAAATATAAAAAAAACAAAAAAATAATAATTACCTAACACAAGAGATCAATTCAATTTAGAACAGTGTTTCCCTATGCAAGTGCAATTGGCCTATTCACTCTGGCCAGCTGTGGAAAGAAACCACTGAGGATTAGACCAAGATTTAATTATAACATAATTTTTTCAAGTAACAAATCACATGTCAATGGAAAAAGGAAAGCTCTCAATGACAATACCAACACAACCGAGTCACACTAATTTGCAACTCCCAAAGCTACACCACATACTCTCATTCTGATTCTAATATCAAATTCTCAACTTAAGAAATCAATGACGTTAAAAGAAACTATAATTTCTCAAAATTGGAACATCTATCATCGTTAAAACTTAAAATACAGCACATGCGCCCAATCCAATCAAATAATAATTCATACCTTCTGTTACTATTTGATCAAACTCATTAAATAAAATTGATGAAAAACTCATAACAGAGTGCAAGTGCAGTAGCCTTGGCAAGCAACGCTGTCATCGTAACTCCCTTTGACTTGATCTGAAATTTTATAAAAAATAATCAATCAATAGACATATATTAACAGTTTGGGTAGTAGCATCATAACTCTGAAAAAGAAATATTGTTCAGCATACAATTAAATATGAAAGATAAACTCGCCTATAAGTCATATAGATAGTTCTGTATGTTTAAAAATAGTGAGTGTCACATGTGACTCGATTTGTTTCGGCTGCAAGCTTTCCAGATAGCTCAAATGAAGGTTTTTGCTGCGAAAGTGCAAATGGCAAAATTTCATAAAAGCCAAGAGGAGTAAATCACTTAGAAAATCTACATCCTTATGCAAAAAAAAGGAGCAAAATCAAGTTTAAGTGAGAAAAAGAGAGGTATAGGTCTGCCAGCGCCTTTACCAATTCATCCTCAGCCTCCCTCAGTTTAGCTTTAACCTCTGCTAGTTGAGCTGCAGGAGGAGATTAAGAGTTGCCTAAGTGATTTTTCCATAGCAAAATACTATTAGATAGCCCTAGAATGTAGATTACATCAAAGTGATGGGAAAATTGAAGAATCACCTTGGGAGAGAACATCATCATCATCCTGAAAATCCTCAGCTTTGCTCTTGATATTGAACCACTTCTTAACCAATAATTTTGGCCAAGAAAGCTTGAACAAGAAAAACATGGTAAGCAATGCCAATCCCAGAAATCAAATGCAAATAAATTTGAAGAGAGCTGGCATTTCTCAAACCTTGCTCTTCTTCGAGTTCTCATCTCTCACTGTTGGCACAAAACTCACAAGTTCATGTAGCTTTCTCTATTCACAGAAACAAAGGTTCTGAATTGATGTCACACTATCTATTCCTTCTTTCAATCAACGCTTCTTAGTCCTTCCTTTCATGAACGAAGTGAGTGAGTCAGTGTTAAGTTAGAAGACAATTTTATATCTCAGGACAGGACAACCTTAATTTCTGTGGAGTTTCATGTTTTGGTTTATGTCTCTATTCAAACAGATATAAAAAAAAAGGAGGGAAAAATGGCTTCTGTGATAAAAGCGCATATTTCACATTTTCTCAAGCAACGATAGAAAAATGAAAAACGATAACACGAGGGAAGAATAGGAATTATAATAGATAAGGAAACCGATAACGCGAGGGAAGAATAGGAATTACAATAGATAAGGAAATCCACGAGTTCATAACAAATTCAGACATGGAGAATTCAATAAACGAGGGGGGAATTAAGCCCTAATTGAAGAATTTGAATAATCAATTAAGGAAACCTGTTTGGCGCAAACGGGATTTCGAACCTGGTGCAGTTCCCTTCTTTTAGTGTTCTCCCCATCCTTTCCAGAACCGAACAAAGTAGTCATTTTGTAAAGAAAACCCTAGCATTTTATTCACCGGAGTGCAGAATCAAGACAAACACAAATCAAAATCGAAACACAATCGAGCTTCTCAACAAACCCTAGAAGAAGTAGAGAAGAAACGAACACGCGAGAAAGAGAGACAAACCCGCGAGATGTAACACCCTAAATCCGATTTTACAGATATTCTCATTTACAAACTTATTTTAAGTCAATAGGCATGTTAACTAACTTTAATTTTTCCAAAAAATTGTGAAGTTAATAAAACATAGATCGTAATTTTACTAAATTTTTAAAACTTTTGATTAATTAATTTCAGAAATTGCTTATCATCACCTTAAATATAAATATACATTTTAAAACGAGTAAAACATAATAAATCAAGTAAATAACTCTGTCTATACATATATACATGAAATAGAGAATTTCATAACCCAAATATTTTCCGAAGTAATAGTAATATATACATTTCCAAAGCGTATACCAAATACATAGGATAATAGAGTACGAAAACTGAATATACATGCCAACAATCTGAAACCTAGGTCTACTCATGCCAAGATACATGAAAAGGAAAAAGGGTCATAGGACTTAGAGCAGACATCACTAATACCCAACCCTGCAGGTTAGACCAACCTCCAAACGAAAAGTGATGAAGATAACGTCTTTATGACATCTACAGGTATTGCCACTGATTCCTAAAAGAAAAATAAACAGAGGGTGAACTCTCTGCTTCATCAAGCAGTACACACAGAACGACTTGACAGTCACATATACAATCCTACTAGCCATCACGATGTGGTTCTCTAACGGTCACACCCGAAACCTAATCGTTTCCACAGCTATTCTTGTAAATTATTTCACACTGGCTAGCTACCACTGGAACTCCCAAAACTCAGTGGTCTTACACATTTTTGAGTTGGATAACTGTTGGGAGTACACCCTTCACCATGGTACAATGGCGGGCTCTCACTAACCAACGATGTCTCGTATTTTTGTCAGGGTGGCCGAGTCAGCTACGTGATCTATCGTCACAACTCAGTGCCTTACCCTCCAAGAACAATCTACCTTACGATCATCTCCCAGGTACCAATTGTGGTCATCCATGACTATGAGGACTGACTCCTCAACACTCTCCTCACAGAGTTTATTTTCTTTCTTCGTCGCCTGTGGGTTTCCCGCTGCACATGGTACATGTGCGGACAAATTGACGCCGAGCTAAAGATACCACCTCTACGCTCACATATGAATATATAAATAAGGACTTTGCCTTTATCGCTACATCGTAACGATCTCATCACCCCAGGTGATGCATCATTCGCAATCCGACCTTGGTTCACAGATAACTCGCAGCTAAAATATCCCACGCGACCTTCTTACCATCTTGCAATTCCAGCAATCTGCCGTACACTCGTATCATCCTTGTACGACTCTCAACTTAACATGATTCACCACGTGTAGACAATTTTATTATGTTTTATGTATTTTCTTGCTCTCTCACAACTTTACAATTTTATAAATGTTAACTTATCATTTATTTCTCCACACAAAGGTGCTAAATTCTTTTTATGTCCAATGCATAAAATAAAGAGTTCGTTAATTAATTTCTATTTAATAAAAATAAAATAAATCTTTTAGCCTAATTAATGTGCTCACTGTTCAAGTTTCATCTATCTTTTACATGGTAATCTAGCCACAAACACTAGAACATAGTTCTAGTCCTCACAAGTACTCACAACCGAGTCTTGTGAATAATACATCATACAGACAAACAACTTTATCACAAAGTTCAACCTAAAGTCCAAAGGTCTGTATCACAAAAGCACACAAAACCACACTTTCAAATATTAAGTACCCAAGATTCACATCTCTAGGACTTAATCCCAAAATAGAATAGGGCCATGGATATTACATATCCACTACCTTAAAAATCACAATTAATAATTATAATTGCCACAATTCAAAATAACACACATATAGTAACAAAATTGACTAAAAAGACAGATTTCTCTTTGACAGTACTGAATGTGAGCTCTCACTGATACAAGTAAATGACCTCGGAATTTAAAACTTTTTATATCAAATCGAAGCTCTTGAAATATATTTTATAGAAATATATCTCACTTATAAAATCAACATCTAGAAAACTTTATAAAAAATTTATAAGTCAGCAGCCCTGAATTTTGAGTGTTCATTGAACATAGCTCAAAGAAATGTAAATTTCTTCAACTTTCCAAAGTTTTTTGGAGCTGAACTTTTTACAGTAGAAAGGTAACATCTTTATCTTTCTAAAAAGGTAACCCTTGCCCCTAAATTTTTTCCCTATTGTTCCCAGTAAATTTTTTTCAGACAGACTAAGTTTCAGATACAAAACAGAGCTCAAAAATCCTTGCCCTGTTTCTTTTTAAAAAGTTAATTTAGAAATTGGATATGATAATTTTTGTAATTTATGTGGTTAAAAATCTTGTTTTGTCTAGTTTTTAATGGTTTAAAAACGAAAAAGAAACATTAAGCACATAAGTGGAAATTTGAGAAAAACCAAGACATGTTCCAGGGAAACTCGAAAACAGAACAGCCATTTTGAAAGCCACGGATGAACTTCAATACCAGGTTTTCTCTCCATAGTGTCAAAATAAAAGTTGTTCCTTTTTTTGTCTGACTTCATTCAAAACAAATTTCGTCAAAAACCAACGGTTAGATCTCCCAAAAATCGCAAAACTGTGGGAGCTGTCCAGGGACACTCGAACCTAACAGTCACTGTTACATTGTTTTGGGGTTTGTTTTCAACATGCAACCTTCATCAATTAATTTTACTAAAATTGGGCATGGATTCCCTTGTTCCAGGGGCCTTCCCACTCAGTTTCAAAACAACAAAAACAACACTAAGGCCAGGACATGCACTCACACAGCCACTGTCAAAGGGTTTCCAACCCATTTCATCAACTTTTCATGTTCAAGCATTCAAACAAAGCACACACAACAGCCAAAGAGGGACATGCATGCTGTAGGTAGTTGAGCCCACTAACTCTCAACCACCCTTAGACTAAAAATAGAATCCACAAAGAGTTCCCCTCACCTAAAAGAGCTTCAACTGAGAGAGGATGTTGGGGTAACACTAGGCTTGCATGCAAAGCTTCTAAGCTTTCAACAATGGCATCCTCCTGCTCCCTTGTAGGGTGCCTCGACCAGGAGAAGAAAAAAGAGAAAAGAGAGCTTTGGGGAGAGAAAAAAAATGGAAGACAATGAGGGAAGAAAGAAGCTTTTACACGTTAATATTTAAGATAAATTTGAAGTTTTGCTATTTGAACCCACACTTCCTCTAAGGACACCCCTCTTCTATTTTTCTTATTTTTTTTCCTTTTTCTACAACTTATGAAACTCATGTAAAAGTCAAAAAAATTCACAATAGCACTATAGCCCATAACAAAACATAGAACTTAAGTTAATTATTATATCAATCAACATAATTTAAATTTAGTTTGCTCTTTCGTTATTAATCAAACACTTAATCATACAATTAAGAAAATCACAACGTTACAATTCTCCCCAACAAGAAAATTTTCTAATTAAATCTCTCACGTTCATACTTATTGGGTTAAAATTTTCAGGGTGTTACACGAGAGAGATGAAGAAGCAAGAGAGAGAACTCGAGATCGAGAGAGCAAAAAAGCGTCGTTAAGGTAGAGCACAAAGAAGAAGAAAGGTTCGAGTGTGCTCAGAACGATGAATATGATCGTGGTTTCCCTAGGAAGAACTATTACTTTTTATTTTTTACTTAAAAGAAAGCTTTTTTAAATATGTCCAAATTTAAAATTAAAATATACTGTAGTAGCCTAGTAGGTTAGGTGACGTGAGAGTCAAAAGAAGGTTAAGTACACAGGCATTGGTGTATCCATTTGTAGCGGTTTTGATATTGGTAAGAAATCACAACATTTTCTGGCGGTTTAAAGTAACCGCCAGTAAAACCATATTTTTTTTGGTAGTGTTTGATTAATCTGATTTATAATTTTTTTATTTTCTACTTCTTTAGAAAAGGGGAGTGCAAAATTAAGTATTGGAGCTGTTTTGCCCATTGTATAGACATAGTGGATTGGTGATCAAGGAATAAGACCATCTTTAACGGTTGTTGGGAAGCACCAGAACTCGGGAAGCATAGTTGCTTGCGAAGCTGATTACTGTTGTTTCACTGTATGAAAATTGTTTTAAGAAGCACCGGTGCTTGAAAACTTTAAAGTAAAAAAAAAAAAAAAAGCACTGGTTTTGTTACATTTGAACTGTTCTTCAGTAACATGCTCTTATTAAAAAATACTTTAAACAATAATAGTCTAAAAAATTTCTTAATTTTTAAAATTTAATTAATTTATAAATAAGATAATCATAACTTAATAAATAAGTTATTAATAAAATGTAATGATAATTCAAAAAGAAAAAAAAATAATGATATAAGCTTTTTGGTGGGACCCATTGGAAGCATCCAAAGAAAGTTGCTCAATTGGAGGGAATAAATGCTTAGAGATGCTTATATTGGAAAGAATAAAAATGAATGATGTATACAAGTGAGCTTCACTGAAAGCACTCAAAGAGAGTTACTCCATTAAAGATGCTCTAAGCTACTCTCCGTCTCTCCGTTACTTTCCCGGCAAGGACCTGTCAAATGAGAGAAGCAGCTTTTGAATGCTGCCAACTCAGAGACAAGAAATTTTGTTGAAAGGATTATTTTATTTTCACAAGTATTTTTTTTAAAACAATTTTATTTGAAGTACAGTTATATATGGGTTTAAATACAATTTTTTTTTACAAGCACATTGATCTCTTATCTCTTATTTTGTCAAATTTATAATTTCGATTCTCCTATTTTAAAATAGAGATATTTGATCATCTATTTTAAAAAATTCACAATATTTTGGTTCAATTCTCAATTTTGTTTATAAATATTTCTTTTATTTCTTACATTTTAATTAATTAAATCATTCCTTGGTAGTACCTTAAATGAATATGTTAAGTTTAGGGTTCAATTAGACTAAAATAAAATGTAGGTAAAATTGAAAATTTGACCAAAATTATAGATTTTTCTAAAATATGAATCAAATATCTTTATTTTAAAATGGAGAGACCAAAACTTCGAATTTAGCAAAATAAGAAATCAATATTATATTTAAGCCTTGATCTTTTTTCAACAAAAAATTAAACTTTACTTAGTGAAGGACTAAACTTTTCTACTAGACTCATCTTAGTATGATTCATCTATATTACTAGTCTATATTACTAGTATTATAAAATTTGTCCAACTCTTGCCACATGTCACTACACAGTGCATTGTGGGTCCATTTTTTTTTTCATTTTTTCACCTGCTTTTATTTTTACGGCAGATTCTACCGTGGGAAAGTATCTCAAGTTTCCCACGGTGGGAAAGTGATTTTCGACCCTTCAATCTATTAAAATTTAAATCAACGATTCAGTTTTTATTTTATTTATTCTTTTTCCTTTTTCTTTTTGCTTTCCCTCTTTCCAGTTTTACCCCTTCTTCTTTCTCTCTCTCCCTTTCTTGAATCCCCGTTTCCTCCCACGGCCCCTCTTCTCTATTGTCAATTTCTCTTCCATTTTCCTTTTCTTCTTTTCCCCTTTCTTCTTCTCCTCGCTCTTCTCTCTCTCCCCGCTCGCACTGCTCAAGCGAATTGAACTGTCGCGCCCAAAAGCTCCTCCATGATGATGGTTGTTTTCTTTCATCTCATCACTCTCACCTGCAATTTTTTTCAAAACAGATGCAATATTTTCACTGCTGTTTTTGGTTTTCTTCTACTATGTTCCATTATCGCAAGGTCCAACGTTGTATTTTTTGTGGGTTTTGCGATTCGGATGAAGGGGAAGCGTCGTCGCAGGTAGTGGTGATGATGAAGAAGGGGGAGGGCAGAAATCGGGAAAGAGAGGGAGAAAAGGAGAGTCGAAGTCGTAGGTAGGTGAATCGAAGTCACATCAGACCGACCATGCACCGCCTCTGTCGCACCTTCCAACAAGTTCCATGCACCATGTGCCGTCGTCGGGAGTGTGGTGGTGCAGAGAGATCTGGGTTGCAATGGACAGGGGCACAATAAAAAAAGAAGATAGATTGGGAAATTTGAAGGAAAGAATGAGAAAAGAAAAAAGAAAAACTAAAAAAATTTCCAGCCATTGATTCAAAAATTATTTTATCCAACGGCTGAATATCACTTTCCCACCGTGAGAAACTTGAGATACTTTCCCGCGGTAGAATCCGCCTTATATTTGGTGAAACTTGAGAAACTTGAGGACTAATTTGTTTTAAAGTTTGATATAACTGATTTTAATGGAAATATTTTAGAACTGTTAAAATATTATTAGTATATATATATTTTTTATTATTACTATTGGAATATATATGATATATCTAAATTAAAATCTCACTCACAGATTTTATATTTGAATATGCAGGGACGGAGCTAGACTCCTTTAGGAGGAGAGATCGAGTATGAAATTTAATTTTAATTAATAAATATTTTTTATTCAACATAGAATTTTAATAAATATATATATATATATATATATATATATATATATATATATATATATATATGCATCAATTTTCATATAAAAATACTAATAACTATATATTTTAAAATATTAATTACATAAATAATTTATCAAAACATCTCTTTTGCATATGATAAATAATATTTATAATTGAGTTCATATTAAACTTTTTAGTACTTTTTTCAAAATAAATATTTTTAAATAAAAATTAGTACAAAAAGCATTATTTCAACACATTAAAAATGATTTTAATTAAAAATGAATAAACAATTTGTTTTAACTAAATTATATTCTATTTTTGTAAAGTTTACACGACAACGTGTTTAGACTATAGTGCACTCAAGTTAAAAAGCACATTAGCATCTTACAAACAATAAACAATAAAAAAGAACAGAAAAACAAATTAAGAGAACATACAAAGAATTATGATAGGAAAAGAAAATATTAATTTGCGTGTTTTGAAACTCAAACTGTCAATATTTTATATATAAGCTTATCGAGGGTTAATAAAAACCTTTAATATTCAAATCAATATAAATGAAAGAATAGTAAAGTCATTTGTTTATAAATACAATAATTTATTATCTTTAAAATAGTAACAACAAATTATAAAAAATTATTAATAGGAAAAAATAAATGATATTATGATATTTTATTTAAAAAGAGAAAAAATACAATTATCATTCCATTAAAAACTATAAAAAAGGAAATAAACACAGAAAAAAAAATATTTATCTAAAAAATAAAATAAACTATCATTATCTTTACAATGACACTATAAAAGAATAATAAAACATTTTATCAAAATTAAGAAAAAATATATAACACTTAAGTATTATTATCTCTAAAATCAAACCCCATCAAATAAAAAAATAAAAATAATTACTATAATATTAAAATATCATTTATACTAAAAAAAAAGATTAGAAAAGATCAGGGGGGTCATGGCCCCCCACCCCCTAACCTACGTCCGTCCCTGAGAATATGTATGTGTCAAGATTCAAGGGTTGCGTAGTTGTGTTTGGCTGTTTATGTTTGGTGACTCATATCAAAAGTAATAACTGCATAAAGATTTTATACATTTTAAATCTAACAAATTGTGTATAAAATAGTAAATGAAAAATCTATAGCTATTAAGTTAACTTGTGTCAGACATGTATGCACAATATTTTTGCATATAAGTCATAACTATCAGTAGAAAATAGAGAAGACATTAGCCAACAAGACAAATTGAATTAGCGGTGGTGAGTAGTGTGGTACACGCTTGGGGTTGGCTGGCAATGGCATGTGTGTAGAATCTAGATTGTCAAATCATGGCATGTGTAATGGAGCCCACAGCATGTGCTTTCTCACCAAAGTCACCAATCTGGTACTCCATACCGTAATATGCGCAAACGTGTAGGCTCCTCAACTGAAATTAAGGTAAGGTCGGCTGCCACCATCAACACAAAATTTTGGTGGCTAAAGTAAATAAAGTCTCTCTACACGTCTAAATTTCTTTTATTTTCCATTCAAATCAATCACTCAGAAGCCGGACCCAAAGGAAAGGAAAGGATAAAAACAGGGAAAATGATAGCGGAATAAAATATGACAACCAAAAGGATGTAAGCAAAGGAATTTATGCCGATGCTACATGATTAACTTTGAATTATTCATGCTATAGCTTTCATTGCTGTTGATTTACGCGGCATTGGCAATAAATTGGAAATGCTTGGTCAAAAAGCATGGGACAAAGCACCTTGTTGGCTATAAAACAAATAGATGCGATAAATTTCCTTCTGATTGAATAAATGTTGAAAAATATATCATACAATTAACATTTCCATAATACTTCTCATCTAAGAACCCAACCATCCACTAAAACCAATCCGTTAGTTTTAAGAAAAAATCAATAAAAGGACATCAGAGTTCAGACTTGTACAAAAAGAGATCGCAAGAACATAAAAAATCATCATTTAAAAAATAAATAAATTGTGATACAATTCGGTGATGTTGCGAGATCAAAACAGCTTACTTAACAACGTTCTCATCCGGTCCTTGCAACTGAGAAGCAATTGGATGTTGTCCCACATATGCATTTTTGTCACCGGCAATCCATTGAATCAAAGGAGTCTGCAAATCCTGAAGGTTTTGCGGGAATGCTTGATTGAGTTTGTGAGATGGACATGTCAAACATTGTGGAAGTGCCTTCATTGGCTTGCCATCTTCGTAGAGCTTGAGGAAGGCTCATGTGAAGGTCAATGCCACAACCTTCTTCTTCTTCATGGGTGGTAGGCTTCCATTGCTCTACCAGAGGAACCAAGACATTCACTGCATGCCCCATATCTGGCCTTTGGTATGGTTCACGAGCAGTGCAATGCCCTGCTAGCTCAGCCACTTTATATATGCTTTCCATGGTTTCCTCATCGGGATCGAGAGTTTGATCAATTGCCTTTGGGATGTTCTCCTTGTTAATTAGTACCCTACGGAACCAGGAAACCAAGTGAGACCTTTCATCAGGCACGGTATCGTCCAATGCCCTTCTACCGGTAATCAGTTCCATTAAAACTACTCCAAATGCGTACACATCTACTTTGGTCGTCACTCTTCCAGTAGCTGCCGAGAAACAAGACAAATAAAGGAATAGGCTAGCATAAAGTTAACGCAACTAATTGCGTTTAAGGCAACAAGAATCTAGCTTTAGGTAACTCATAACTGTAATTCTACGAAAATAAAACAAGACATATATTCTTTCACTGTGCATACTACAAAGTACAAACGCAGTGGAGACGAAGAAAATTTTTGGACACGCTTTTGAAAATGCACAAATGTATGTTAGTGAAAATGTGGAATTAACAACTGACTAATAAACATGTCTGGGTATCAGGGAACCCAACAGTAAACAGTAGCAACAGAGAAGAGAACAGCTACGGTGCTACCCAAATCTATGACAAAATACAGTAAGAATAATTCTAAATATTCTTGACCAATCCTCCTAATTGCTAAATAAAAAAGGTATTAGTAAATACTTTTTATGTTCTCAACTTCTCATGACACTAAATGCATCCACACTTTTTCGTTTAAATACTTTATTAAATATCAGGAGGAGAATGTGGCAGAACTCCTTCATCACATAAAAAAGGGTAATTGGGAGGCGGCCACTTAATTGTAGCCATCTGTCTATAAATGCCACAACATATAATGTGGCCCGAAACCGTCCACCCAAGGATATCCACAGGAAAACACAAAATTTAGCTAGAAAACAAATCATGAAACAAGAAAACAAAAAATGCAAATAACTGACCATTATGAGTAGAAAAACATCAGTTATTAGTTCAAAAAATATAATGAATTGAAGTAGTAACCTCTACACAGTTATAACCAGAAAAGGAAATAAATAAAAACTCAAAAAAATAAAGACAAGCTTATATTCAAAGGCTTTCCAAAGTATACCTGCATATTCAGGTGCCAGATATCCAAATGTTCCAGCCAAGCGTGTCTCGACAGAATACTTCCCATCTGGCGCATTTTTAACCAAACCAAAATCCGCAACCTTGGCTCTCATGTCATCACCCAATAATATGTTTGAGGGTTTTAAGTCCCTGTGAATGAAGCTTTGCTGAGCTAAGCTGTGCAAGTATTCCACTCCCCGTGCCACATCCAAAGCTATCGCTACCCTTTGTTTCCAAGTCAAAGGAGCACAGCCATTATCACGCCAATCGAACAAATGTTGCGTTAGTGTCCCTTGAGGCATATACTCGTACACCAAAAGCCTTTCGTTGCCGTTAATGCAATAACCTAAAAGAGCCACCAAATGCCTGTGCCTGACTTTACTGAGAACTGCAATCTCTGCTTGGAACTCATTCAATCCCTTACTCCCCGTTGCAACAGATTCCATCCTCTTCACAGCAATCTGAGTTCCATCATGCAATTGCCCTTTATAAACAACCCCAAATCCTCCCCTACCCAAAATGTTATTCTCACTGAAATTATCAGTTACTTGCCGAAGAACCTGGATTGAAATAGTAGCATTCCCACCCTCAAAAACATGAGCGTCACTACGCTCACTGCCCTGGCTTTGCAACTCACTCGGAACACCACCATATCCATTGGAATTGGTAACGCTCATCATATCAATCTTAACCTCTCCTTTCCCATTTTCCGGATTATTAACCCTTCCAAACTTCCCATGCCGGTTTTTAGCATGACACTTGCAAAACACAAACACCACCACCGCAACAAAAAACACAGCAATAACAACAATACCTGCGACCCAAGCAGGTGAAAGTGAAGATCCACTTGACGCCGTGCTCGGACTTCCACTCGGTGCATCACCGGAACCCTTCGACGGAGTAGTTCCACCGCCGCCACCACCATCAGAACGCCCAAGTAAATCATTACCTGCAGTGGTGAACTTCACCTTGCTTGAGAACTTTGGAACATCACCAGATAGGTTGTTATTAGACACATCCAGAACCTCAAGCTGAGCCAAATTTGTCAAACTCCCCGGTATTGAACCACTCAAATGATTATTATTGAGAAACAAGCTCCTCAAATCAATTAAATTAGCAAACGCAGGTGAAATGGTTCCCGTCAAATTCTGCTTCGCCAAATTCACCGTAATAATCTTCCCCTCAGCACACACAATGAAACTCCAATTGTCACAAGGATCGTTCCCGGTCCAGGAACGCGCCAACTGAGGGGGATACCCGAAATCCTTAGCAATATCAAGCAAAGTGGTGACACGAGAATCGCAGGGTCCAACATCTTTCAGACAAAAACTATTGATTCCATCGAGAGTGACCTTGACACCTTTCCCAAACGAAGGAACAGGACCCTGAAGCAAGTTGTTGTCCAGAGAAACGTTCTGAAGGCTAGAAAGAGACATCAAAGAAGGTGGAACCACACCAGTAAACTGGTTGTCCCTCAGCTGCAGATCAAACAGAGTGGTGCAATTTGACAAATCGGGAATGGGGCCCGTAAACAGGTTCTTGTGAAGCCACACTTGAGACAAGCGGGTCATGGAAGCAAGCACCTCAATGGTACCCGAAAACCCGAACCCGTCTTTCTGATTGTTGAGCCACAGATTCTGAATCCCAGATCCTGCGAAGGTCTTAGGTAAACCCCCGGTGAGGTTGTTGTAAGAGAGACGAAGCTCCTGCAAACTCACGAACTGGTTGAATGCATCAGGCAAGGTACCGATGAGGTTTGCGTTACCGAGTTCGAGTTTGACGAGGTTGGAGGACTGAGTCAACTCGGTGGGAAACGCCCAGGGCGCGAGGTTGATGCTGTCGGTCATGCTGAGGGTTTGTAGACTGGTGAGCCCCTGGAAGCAACCGTCGGGGACGGAGGTGAAGTTGTTGGTGTCGAGGAACACGGTTTCGAGCATGGAGAGGTTGGCGAGTGTAGGCAACGCGCCGGAGAGGGCGTTGTTCTGGAGAGAGAGCGAGGTGAGTTGGGAGAGCGTGTTCAGATCCGGAGGGAGCGTTCCGCTGAGTGACTGGGAAGCGATGTTGATTGAGGTCACGCGATTGGAGCTGCACTTCACGCCCTTCCAGTCGCAGAAGCTGCTCCCGGACCACCCCGACGGCGTTGGGCTCAAAGCCTTCACCAGCTTCGACATGAACGCGCCATCGTCGGCAATGGCGGTGCACGCGAGACACAAAAACAGAAATAGCTTACACAGAGAAGGTAGGGCTTTCGGTTTTAATTTGGAGGTAGCCATTCATTCAGATTTGGGAGAAATGTGTGTGGTGTTTGGTTGCGTGTGATAATATAAGTACAGAGGAAGAGAATGGAAGCAGAGAAGCGAAGATGGATGATAACTGCGCCAACCTCATGTGCCAGTAGTTATGTTATGTTGTTGTGGCCTCTCTTGCATTTTTAAATAATGCCGAATAATGTCAGAGGTTCGGTAATTAAAGAATTTTAGAAATAAATACGTCTTGTATATCATTAATTATTTATATTTATATGGGAATCCAAGTAGTAAAAAATACTAATGCAAAACAAGTAGTACTATCATAATTTTACAGCGAATAAATAGAGCGCCTAAATAGAGATGTTTAGTATGACTGAAATGCCATTTTGCTTAATTGTTTTGACAATGGAAATGAGGTGGGGGCACTGGTGGTGAGAGAAAGAGAAGGAAGGGCCCACCTCCAGAGTAGTAGAGTGGAGAATCAAAACCAAAAGACAGAAAAACCGCTGTATTTGAATCAGTTTTAGGTAACCACCAAAACAAAAGGAAAATCACCATCACACACTTCAGATGCAAGACGAAAAAATAAAGGTTTAAATGTCTTTTTAATTTTTGTAATTTAATATTTTTTTTTTCATTCTTATAATTTTTTTTTTAATTTTAGTATTTATAAATTATGTTTGTTTTATTTTTTGTTCTTATAACGATTTAAATAATATTTTTTTATTATTTTAAATATTATCTAAATCATTTTAAGGATGAAAAATAAAATAAATATAATTTGTAAAGACTATAATAAAAAAATAATTTTATAAGAACGAAAAATAAAAAAATATTAAATTGAAAGAATTAAAAAAATATTTAAACTAAAAATAAAACTAAAGAACCAAATAAAAAATATAAATAAATTCAATTTAAATACATTAATAATATAAAAATAAATTATAATTTCATTTAATAATAACTTATCATGTATTTTTCTAATAATTATCTTAAAATTATATTTATAATAATTTCAAGTGTGTGGTCCCCGCGAATGCCAACTGTTGCTTACTGGATTTCGCGTATAATACCGGCTCTTGTCTTTTTCTTATCTTTGCCATTGACTCTTGAGTAATTGAGTTGAGACTTGAAACAAAGGTATGTAATATGTTAGTGTGTCTTTTAAAAACAGTTTATGATTATATATCTTATAATATTAAATTCAATATATTATGTAATAAATTTTAACTTATATCTAAATTATTATTACTTTGTGAGTATATATTACTATTTTTGCGGATTTGAAGCGGCACAAATAAGAATAATTAATTGAGTTAATAAAAGTAATCACGACCAGTCGATCACAATAATATACCAAACACTGTTCTCTTTATCCTTTTTTATTTACTTTTGATACCGTCCCTAACCTTTTATCATTCCCCTTTTCACTTTCCACGGAAGCTTCCCATCAACGTTTTAAGAATCGAATCGATTGAGATACTATATTAATGAATCATTGATCGGATCGATGGATCACTAATCGGACCAATTTGACTTAGTATATATTAAAAAAATTTAAGAATATAATATAACTAATATAATTTAATCATTTAACACTCTAAATTTAAAATTATTGTCATTATAAAGTACTTAATATTTCAAATAAGAAATAACAATCAATAGTCATGACAATACAAGTCCATAAATAAGTTTTATATACAAACAAAATTAAAAAAAATTAAAACACATGGTTTCAGTATTTTTTTTTTCAAAAAAAAAATTACACTACAACCGGTTCGACCAGTGACTCGCCGGGTCATCGATTTTTTTTAAAAACCGGCCGGTTAGACCCGGGTCGTACCGGGTCAACTATATTTCCAATCCTTTCTTTGAACCGAACCGATTAGCCTACCGAATTCCGATCGAACCGATCAGACCGATCGATCCGATCCGATTCTTAAAACACTACTTCCCATCCGCCCCATTAACTGCCCATATTAACTACAAATTTTTGCAATATTCCCATTACGATTTACTATACAAATAAATTATGAACTGTATAAAGAAACAAATAAAGTAATTGTTTTTGCAATAAAACTACTAAAAAAAATGTGAATGTAAGGTGGCGTTTACTTACAATTCTGTTTTCTGTTTTCAGTTTTTAATTACAAAATTGTCACCTTATTTTTTTTTTTCCTAAAATTTGTACAGGAAACAGAGAAAACAAAAAAAAATTGTTTTAAGTGTTTCCTATACAAATCTTAAAAAATAGAAAATAAAATAAAAATAAGGTAGCAATTTTGTAATTAAAAATTAAAAACAGAAAATGAAAACAGAAAACAGAAAAACAAGTAAATGCCTCCTAATATTTTTTCTCAAAAAAGTGGAAAGGTACATAAGAGGAAACATCTGACAGCTCGTCCATAGACTTCAAAATATTGGACTTCCTTTGCAAGATCATTCATCTTGGGTGTTGCTATTCTAACCTCCCCATTTTTGCTATTTTCACTATCCATGTGGAATCACAATTCTGTTGTACATTGTACAATGGAATCGTAATTCCGTGGTGATAAAAGGGGCGACATGTAAAAAAATGAAAAAAAAACCAACGGAAATACAACTCCGTTGTATTATTATACAACGGAATCGTATTTCTTTTGTTTATGAAAAGGGTGAAAAAAATTAAAACAACGAAAATACGATTCTGTTGTATTATTATATAACGGAATCGTATTTTCGTTGTTTACGAAAAGGGTGAAAAAAAAATTAAAACAACAGAATCGTATTTTCGTTGTTTACGTAAACAGTGAAAAAAATTGAAACAATGAAAATACGATTCTGTTGTGTTATTATACAATGGAATCATATTTCCGTTGTTTCAATTTTTTTCACCCTTTTCGTAAACAACGGAAATATGATTCCGTTGTTTCAAATTTTTTTTGCCCTACTAAAACGGAAATATAATTCTGTTGAGACATTTGCACCATCACACACTCTGCTAGTTGAAGAGTGAAGCAATGCCCACCCTTCCTCATCGCCACAATTCACCACACCAACAAACCCATCTTCACTACCTAAACGCATTCATTCCTATCTACAAAAACAACGTTTCCACCAACCAGAAACACTTCTTCAAAGTATAAAAAGAAAATGCAAAAAACAACACATTTTTACAACAACTAAAGGAGAAGAAAAGATACCCTTTTGAAGGATCTCGACGGTGGAGGGGTGGCGCGGCCCGGTGATGCTTGGATCTAGACGGGGTGAGGTGGCACGACACGGGGAGGCGCGCGGTGGTGCGAGATGGCGTGAAGGTGGCTCGGTGCAAGGAGGCCCTCGTGGTACGAGATGGCGCGGCTAGTGCGGGGTAGCGCGACGTGGTTCGGGATGGCGTGAGGGTGGCGCGGTGCAAGGAGGCGCTCGTGGTGCGGGATGGCATGGCTAGTGCAGGGTAGCGCGCAGTGGTGCAGGATGGCGATGGGTGGCGATGGTGTGGGACGACGCCATTGTGGGGTGGGGCGGCGTGGTACACTGGGTTAGGGGAGTGAGAAGTCGTAGGAGAAGGGGAGGGGGTGCAGGGATTTGGTGAGGGGGCAAAAAAGATATTTCATATGTTTATGGGTGAGAATAGGAAAGAGTGGGGTGAGAATAGGACTCCCCTTCATCTTTCAATCCCACAAGTCTGACCTGGTTTAACTTTTTACCAGACTGCATTTCTTGGCCCGCTTTATTTTTAATAGGTATATTTGGTAAGAGATAATCTTAATAGATAATTAGAGGGAACATAAGAAAAAGTAAAAAAGAGAAAATAATAAATGTGATAGTTGATATGATAGGAAAAAAAAATGAAAAAAAATAATAAAAAATATAAATATAAATATAATTACTCATGATTAAAAAATAAATAGACAATGTTGTGAACATCACTTCTAATAAAAAAAATTGAAATATAATTTATCACTTTATAGTTTATACTACTAAATTAGTTTTTACTGTTATATTCCACTATATCTATTCATTTGCCCAGTTTTGATAATATTAAAATCATAAAACATTTTTTTTTCCCAAGTAACGAAGCATGGCATAGGATATGACACAAAATTGTCTCCCAATTTGGGCCTCAAAATTTAGACGCAATTTTATGCATTTCGAGTCTTCTGGACTGGAACCTAATTATGTTTGGGGATTGCTATTCTCACCCCAAATTTTTCTATTCTCACCACCCTCGTGGGTGGCTTTTATGTTATTCCAAAATTACCCTTTTCATAGAATCACGATTTCATTGTACAACGTACACGATGGAATCGTGATTCCGTTGCATAAATTTTTTTTCACCACCACACTACATAATGGAACCATGATTCCGTTGTGTAGTGTGGTGGTGAAAAAAAATTTATGCAACGGAATCACGATTCCGTTGCACATGTTTTTTTAATTTATTTTAAAATTTTCTAAGTTTTTTTTTTTAATATTGAGTAATGTTTTTTTAAATGTATAATTTTAGGTTTTAAATATTGGGCAGAAACATACATACCAATCTAATGCACATTGATCGATGTATCTTATAGTGTTAATATAGATCGTTGCTTTTTCTGCAACAAAAAGACAAAGTTGTTAATGTCTATCTGACAGGCAAACAGTAAGTATGTAATAATTGAAGTATCGATGCATTCTAAACCCTATATTTTGTCGGTGAAATCTTGGTTGTTGCTTTTTGTTAAACAAAGTGCAGAGTATGTGATATAATTGAATCACAGAGTGAGTCACAGATGAACAGTAAATATTGTAGTATAAAGCATCAGTGTTGTAGGTATAAGGTAGCTCATTCTAGTATGTTTATATTGGGTATATTGGTTGAAAGATGGAGGGATCTCTTGCTGTTATGTATTACAATGGTGACTTGATTTCAACTTCTGAGGGAGGTAAAGTTTGAATGTCCCGATGGTCCTAAATTCATTAGAATAAGTGAGGACATGTTGCTTGCTGCTTTGAAAAAAAACAGTAAAGGATGCCATCGGAGGTAGCAGAATGCTACTTGACATCTATTATCGCCAACCTATATATGTAGGTGATGGTTGTGTTGAGTACGACTGCATGGAGCTTAAAGACGACAATGATGTGAGTAAGATATTTTTCATGTTTTGTGAATTTCGTTCAAAAGGACCGATTGAATTATATACAACATTTGGTCGATCTCCTGAAGAAATCATTGCCCTGATGCATAAACCCATATCTGCCGAACAGATTATTGTTCTTATGCGTGAGACAATGGCAACAAGTAGCTCTAATGAAAAAAAGTGTATGTAGTAAACCAACAACTATGTTTAAGTTTTATTATGTTGGTTGTTATTGCTGTTGTTATTTTCTATGAAATATCTGTAGAAGTGTTATTATGTTGCACATTGTTGTTATTATTCTTGTTGTTTGTTCTATGATTTTAATGAAGAAATCGTTCCTTCTTTCATTATACTACCAGGCACACGCGTGTTGTTTATAGAGTTTATAAAGAAAAAATGTAATCAACTCAAAACATCAACTGTAAAATATAATAAAATATACATAAAAAATAAAAAGTTTAGATACAAATATCAATAAATACATAACAAATCAACCGCCTCTGCGGCCACCACCTCTGCAGCCACCGCCCTCGGTCCTCCTCCTCTGTCTGCATCCTCGATTGTTGCAACCAGCACCTAAGCCGCCCTGTGCTATGCGCAATAGCCGCTGCACCAACTCATGGTCATGCGTGCCCTCAGGAATGACTCTAGTATGCAACAACCTCTCTGTAATCGCAGACATCATCCAGTAACGATCCTATATAAACGTAAATTAAAATTAGTAATTATTTATCGAAAAAATATAAACAATTATGGAAAAAGTGTTTGCATTACATTACTTTACACGAGTAATCTACACCATTTACAAACTCTGGCAGAGGGTCACCAGGCTGAGACTGAGGTATGGGGTCAAGCATACGTACTGGGCTCCGTGTTGCCTCTCCTTCCTCTGGTGGAATCACATATGGATGTGAATGCTCATAATACCACGCCAAGTAGTCGGAGGTGCAGGCCCATGGAGCATCCTCTGGCACATGCTCGCCCAGCTGCACTCTATGTTGCTCCCACTCGGTCCACGTCTGAATGGATGTCTCAAATGGAGGACGAGGAGGTGGTGGTGGAAGGATCCCCTGTACGTACCCGTACTGCCTCAAAACCCTCTCTGGCAGATAGGGTCGCATGTCTGTGCCACACTTGATGTGGCCAGAATAATATGTCTGCTCCAAGAAGGATCTATCCGCGACAGCCTTGTATGTATCATCATATGGGGACCAGATGACGTTCTCCATCTGCAACCGATCCAGCAACCGCCTGGTCCCCCAAGCCTTGTCGGTACCCCTCGTCGTCTTCCATCTGGCAGCAAAGGGAAGCCTGGGGTCATAAGCGACATCCTCCCATCTGCCAACTGATGGTAGATGTGCAAACGCCCATGCCTGTAAAGTAAAGAAAGTAAATTATCTAAACATTGTATTAAAAAAAATACACAAACAAATATGTAAACAACAAATAAATAATTACTTACCATCAGTAGCATCATAGAACCTCTACATTGCTTGCTCTCACACAAGCTCACATAGGAGAGATGGTCGTAAGGATACGCCAGTGCAGATACCCCCCAAGCGTACTGGGCGCAGGTGGACAGATCACTGAGGTAGTAGAGGTAGAAAATGTTCACATGAGTGGAGCTCTTGTCGGCGAAGATGGTACAGTCGAGCAAGTGCAACAAGTAAGCCTGTGCGACCCACACATATGAATCAGACTGCATATACCTCTCATATAGCTCCCTCAACCATGTGAGACGTACCCTGGCTCCTGCCGTCGTGGCAGCATCTGCCTCATTGTTAGACACTAGGCCTAGCATGGTCCTCAGCAACATCCTAATGCCAGTCTTCGTATACGCGATCGCTGGGTCGGCAATCTGTAAGCCTGTAATAGGTAAGTGCAGCAGACATGACACATCATCCAGAGTGATGGTCATCTCTCAGACGGGCAGGTGGAAGGTGCATGTCTCCTGATGCCACCTCTCAATAAAGGCATTGACGAAGCCTTTATTCACGGTATACCGCGCATGATAAAGGCTTGTCAAGCCAGACTGGTCGGCGTATGCCCGGACCTGTGGCTGGGTAGGGTAGGGAATCAACTTTCCAGTGTGGCTGACGACCTTCAGCTCCTCCCGAGGCTCGCCAATCCATATATGTCCAGCGACGTGGTTCTTATAGGACCTTAGTAGTGTATCAATTACAGGACCACCAGGAAATGACGATCCAATGATCCGATCAGCAAACGGGATCTCTAGGGCTGGCTGTGGTACCTCCGCTACCTCTGTATCAGGCTGAGGAACCTCTGGCTCAGGCAGTGGCACATCTAGACCAGGTTGGGGCACGTCTGCCTCAGCATGTACACCCTCTGCATCCTCTACCTCACACTGATGTACTCTTCCAACAACACGAGTATCATCTGCCCGACGACGATGAGCAGATGCTATCTCACATCGCTGATCTGCCCTGGATGGCTGGGCAGGTTGACCAGCGTCTGCAACAGCATCTTCCTCTAACATGGAGGGATCATGTCAGTGATCGTAAGAAGCATACTTCGTCCGAACCATAATAAATCTGTAAAAAATTAACTAAAATACTATATAACTAAATAAACAAAAAACAAACTAATACTGTAAATATAATACTATCATAATAAAAAAATATAAATAATAAATACATTTAAAAATATAAAATATAAAAATTTTAATTAAATTAAATTTTTAAATCAAATAAAAAATTATTGAATTAAATAATAAATTTTATTTAAAAGTTAAATATTAAAAATAATACTGTAAATATACTACAAATATAAATAAATATTTTTCTTTTAAAAAATTACATTAGAAATGAAAAATTCAAAATAAGTTTTTTTTTTAAAAAAAAATGTATAACACAACGGAATCACGATTCCGTTGTGTTGCTTGAAAAACAACACAACGGAATTGTGATTCCGTCGTGTTCTTTTAAAAATCAAGTAACACAACGGAATCACGATTCCGTTGTATTGTTTTTCAAGCAACACAATGGAATCATGATTCTGTTGCACTGCGAAAAATTGAAAAAAATAGGAAAGGGGAAGAGGACGAACCTGTGGGGAGGGGAGGAGAAGGAAGAATGTGAAGTTGGGGAGGAGAGGTAGAGGGAAGTGGGGGAGGAGAGGGGGTGGGAAGAAGGGTAATAGGGTAATTTTCTAGGATTTTTAAAATTAAGGAGTGAGAATAGCAAGTCCCATTATGTTTTGTGGGTCTGGATATGATCATGGGCAATTGCTTCCAACACCACCGGATTTGCTTCCTACACCCTTATCCGGAACATAATTTACATTTTGGATTAGTCATTTTGGATTACATTCTGAATTACATTATTGGAAAGGCTATCCTAGAACTCAATGTTCATGGTGCGGTTATTTGCCCCGTACAAACTATCAAGAAACATTGATGTGTATTATTCTCATTTTTTTTTTTGCTTAATACATACCATTTCATTTTTTTCATAATTATTTCATTTAAGTATGGAGTTTTTTTTTAACAATTTTTTCATCTGAATTTACCAAATGATTATTATGAATTGTAAAGGTCTAGAGGTGTTGGTGGAGATCCCCTTTCCTTGACTCAAAGTGAGCAGTAGAGAAGGAAAAATGGGAAATTGTTGGGAAAATATGTGGTTATAATAACAGATGGAGAATGAATAAAAAGAGTAATATATATATATATATATATATATATATATATATATATATATATATATATATATATGTATTATGATCACCTTTATTATTGTTATAGATGTAGGAAAAAAAGCTAGGGATAGGGAGAGCAATTATCAATTAAAATTGATAATCTATTTTATTCTTAGCAAGTAATTTTTTATTTTTATTTTTTACTTTTATTGTATATTTACATGCTAATTTTGTAATAACCGTAGACAATCAAGACCATACTAACTAAAACATTTGCCAATGTTCAACGGTATAATGGCGACAATCTTAATTTTCAACTTTTCGAAATTTTTGGGTAAGATGATACTCTAAGCAATTGGAGAAGATTAGAATGGTTATCCACCAGAAATTCATCTCATACATGTACTTGACTTACACCCCCGGGTTGTTCAATTTTTCTTTTTGACAACCCAACACGATAGTTTATGTAAAAGCTGGATTTCTAATATTCAACAAGCAAAAATTAAAGCCTAATTAAAACACACTTCACTCTTTTTCTTATCCAAGTTCATTTTTTCTTTACAACTAGGTACCCAACAAGAGAGTGTTACATCAAACCAGGCTGTCCAAATTTTGCAACATGGTCGAGAAAAGTTCTCATATTGCTATCCGAAGAGCCTCCTTCCTTCACGGCTTCTCTGGCCAAGCATTTCCATTTCTCAGCATTTTTTCTCAATTCCTGTCCTTTTCCTCCATTCCCCATGATCGCTTCCAAACACTTGCTAATCTCTTGAGCTTCCACTATCCCCTCCTCATTCCCCTTATCATCCACCCTCATCCCCGTCTTCCACACATCTTGCACTAGCTTTGCATTCGTCCCTTGGTCTGTCCACTGCGGAAAAGCCACCATAGGAACCCTCGAAGCCAAACTTTCCATAGTCGAATTCCATCCACAATGTGTTACAAAACAACCTATGGAACAATGCGACAGAACCTCCACCTGAGAACAATAAATTAATTATTAAATAGTCAGAACCATAGACGCATGGTGATCCATGAATCATCTGATAATTAATTTCTTACCTGAGAACACCATTTCACAATCTTCCCCCTCTGGTCCAACTCCTCTCTGCAGCTCAGCTCTTGCTTTCCATAACTTTCTCTAATGACCCATAAGAAGGGATACCCAGAATCAAGCAACGCACGTGCAATCTCTTCCATCTGTCTTATTCCTACTCAAGGGTAACGAGGTAATCTCCTACTGACGTCTTCACTTCAGTATCTTCCGTAGCTGTCTGAATCCTTCTATACGAATGATGTGGGGGGATACCTGCAAAAGGCACTCCAACGCTCAAGTTAGGTTTTGGCTCAGAGCATTTAATGTGAGTAATAAATGAAGGTCAAAAAGTCCCTACCTTGAGGGGTGTTTCCCCTTTTTATACTTATCTTATTGGGTCCAGGTTTCTCATGGGCCCTGACCATTTCTTAATGACCGATCCATACTAATTAAGGTTACTTAATTATCTCCTAATCTTTGGTTTACCTTGACATTAGCCACTTAATGGGATCTGCCTTATCCGAATACCATACTTAGTATTCGACTGTAGTGATGCCAAACACACCTACGATGATATTCGGCGATATAGCTTGTTGCGCGTAAGGGACAAGTGCTCGGCCAGATTTAGGCCGAACACATGTATTCGGATGTTTTGTGGTGCGAGGTACTCGGCTAATCTTATAGCCGAATACCCCACCGGTATACATGCTTCCCAGCCTCGAGTAATCAGTTGTGATGAAGAGGCTTTGATTTGAAATGCATGCCTCGTTGTGTCGTTTCAAATTCTCCCATTGTAGCTGAAAATAAATCGTTTAGGTGAGGGGATCGAGGCGTCACGTTTTTATGAACCGTTAGATCTAGGTTAATCTAACGGTTGACAGCGTTAGAACCCTTTGGACCGTTGTGGGCTTGGGCCCTATAAATAGGGTGAGGGATGTCGTCTTTGTGTCCCTTCTTTACAATCCAGCAAATTCTCCGTATTTCGCTCTTGGCCGAATACTTTCTTCTAGCTTCTTTTCTTTCGTCTTAACCAAGGTACGAGAGTTCGGCTTTTCTCTTCCCTTTTTCGTTACCATGAGTTTATCTGGTCGTAAGCTTTATGGGGGAACCGAGGTGGTTGATCTTCGATCACCAGCCTCAGCTAGTGGGGAGTCTTCGTCTTCTTCGTCTTCATTTTCGTCTTGTCCTTCGATGTCCCCCTCTTTGTCTCTTGCCCGAGAGGGGGTGGGTGAGAACACGGTATCCCATTCTGCTGGAAATGATAATTTCAGCCAAAAGCCGAGGCGTAAACCTCGGGTTACACAAGAAAAACGAGTGTTGTAACCCCCCTTTCTTATTAAACACAAATTATATATTTATTTCAAAGTTCTGATACATTCTCTTATAATTCAAAATATGTTCTGTAATTTACATCACTAAAATTTATATAAACACTGCTACAAAATAATTCTAAGTCATACAATTATTGTCTATCCAAAATAGTCCCCTCCTATATGCTCTGGAAAATATCTACATCTTTAACTTCTAATTAATCTTCAAAATACCTGTAATTCACACTCCCCTAGAATCTGGGGACAAAATTACCGGATCAGGCATTTAATTTCTCATACAATTAGAATCTATATCAACCATGTACATTTCATATAATAATTAATCAATCACATACATAAGCAAATGCAGTATGATTTATGCAAATACAGTTTTGACTCAATCATTTTGACCCTGCTCCATGGAGACTTCCCCTTTGAGTGTTTAATAAGAAACTGGCCTACTATTACGCACTGTAATTCAGCTATCAGCCCCTACTAAACGCGAATAAGCTAAATAGAATTAGGAGATCAGGATACCCGGAAGGCCACCACGACCGCAACTCAGTCCAGTTTCCAGCCACATGTGGAATTGCCAATATCCTTCACCCCACAGACTATAAGGTCCTGTTTAACAAATTCTGCTCACCCCAAAGATTCAATTCTCAAATCATATTCATTTCACATGACTACCGCAGTCCCGGTTAGTCAACAAAATCATTTCTCATATATCAACTCGTTTCTCATGACTACCGCAGTCCCGGTTAGTCAACATTTATTCTTTCTTTTCTTTCTTTTCTTTCTTTTCTTTTCTTTTCTTCTTTTTCATTTTCATGGCTACCGCAGTCCCGGTTAGCCAACATCAATTATTTTTCACTTGAATCTTTATAAATCCCCCAAAAAGACTCATGCATATGCAATATGTTAATAATCACAATTAAATAAGTAATTTTAAACAATCACCTACAAAAATATAAACATTCAACAATTTCCAACATCATTCACAACACAATCAAGCCAAATCAAGCAATTTCAATCCAACAACAAACCAACCAATCAATTTCAATCCATCACAACACATCATTCAATCAATCAAACATGGTTCCAAACAATTATTTCAAGCTTCTAATATCAATTATATAAAAACCCAAAATCAATTTCATCTTTTCATGGTTCTTGATCAAATCTTGAATCTAAACTTAACAACATGTTTTTCTACATTCCAAATGGTCCTAAATGAAATTAAATGTCATGATCCTTACCTAGAATCCTTAGTTTGATGGAGAAACCTTTGAATCCCTTTTCTCCCTTTCTCCTTTGTCTTCTTGAAATTTTTAGGGTTTTTCTCCCAAATATTTCTCTTTGACAGTACTGAATATGAGCTCTCACTTATACAAGCAAATGATCTCAGAATTTAAAAATTTTTGTATCAAATCGAAGCTCTTGAAATCTATTTTATAGAAAGGTATCCCACTTATAAAATTAACATCTAGAAAATTTTATAAAAATTTTCTAAGTCAGCAGCCCTGAATTTTGAGTGCTCACTGAACATAGCTCAAAGAAATGTAAATTTCTCCCACTTCCCAAACTTGTTTTGAGCTGAACTTTTTACAGTAGAAAGGTAACATCTTTATCTTTCTAAAAATATAACCCTTGCCCCCAAATTCTTTTCCTATTATTCCCAGTAAATTTTTTTCTAACAGCCTACGTTTCAGACTCAAAACAGGGCTCAAAAACCCTTGCCCTATTTCTTTTAAAAAGTTAATTTAGAAATTGTGCATGATAATTTTCGTAATTTATATGGTTAAAAACCTTGTTTTGTCTAGTTTTTAATGGTGTAAAAACGAAAAATAAACATTAAGCAAAAAAGTGGAAATTTGAGAAAAACCGAGACATGTTCCAGGGGAAACTCGAAAACAGAACAACCATTTTGAGAGCCATGGATGAACTTCAAAACGAGGTTTTCTCTCCATGTTGTCAAGATAGAAGTTGTTCCTTTGTGTCTATTTTCATTCAAAATTCAAAACAAATTTTCATGAAAAACCAACGGTTAGATCTCCCAAAAATCACAAAATCGTGGAGGCTGTCCAGGGCTGGACGAACCAAACAGCCACTGCCACTTTGTTTTGTGGTTTGATTTTCACATGCAAAGCTTATCAAACAATTTCAAGAAAATTTGGACATGGTCTCCTTTGTTTTAGGAGTCTTTCCAATCAATTTCAAAGATTAAAACAATCCAAAGACAGCATATAAAAATCTCACACAGTCACAGGACACAAATCACAACTAGCTCATTTCGGGTTTTCAAAAGTTCTTACAACAACCAAGGTATCTACTAACCATCAACAACAGCCACAATCAATATTTAACAAGAAAACAGGGAAATAGCTTAGGGAAGAAGAAAACCCCTCCATACCTCCTAGTTTCTTCCACCAAATGCAACAAAAATAGGTTGGTTGAGTAGCTCTAGTCTCCCTCTATGATATATCCAAGATTAATCGGTAGAAACTTTGATTTGGAGGCTCAAATATTAGAGAGAAGATAATATTTAGAGAGAAGGAGGAGAGAGAGCAGAGGGTTTCGGGGAGGAAGGAGAGAAGAATGAAGAACGAGGGAAAGAGAAGAATGAAGAACGAGGGAAAGAGAAGCTGGGCACGTCTCTTATTTGAGATAATTTTGCAATTTTGCTATTTGCAGCCACCCTTCCTCTAAGGACTTTATTTTTCTACAACTTACGAAACTCACGTAAAAATCTCAAAAATCTCAAAATAACACTATGAATTTAAATTTAATTTCCTTTTTCGGTATTTATCAAGCACTTAATATACGTTACGAAAAATCACAGTGTTACAATTCTCCTCAACAAAAAAATTTTCTAATTAAATCTCTCACGTTCATACTTATTGGGTTGAAATTTTCGGGGTGTTACAAGTGTTCCCGCCGATTACCCTGGACGGGTACACATGGGTACACGGGGAGGTTGGGTCCTATTGGTCTCGCTATAATGATAAGCGTAGTGTGTCCAATTTTGTAAATTATGTAGATGTTTCTTCCATCCTTGAGGATGAGTTGTGTCCTATAGCGTTACAGTGTTGTCGGCGTGAAATTAATGCCGAATTCATTTTCATGGGAAAGGGTCAGTCTCTGAGGGACTTCTTTTACATGTATGATTGCGTGTTCCATGACCTACATGTAACGGTTCCCTTTGATGATTTTACGATGGGGGTGCTTCGGGTTTTGAATGTGGTACCCTCTCAGTTGCATCCGAACGGGTGGGCCGCGATCCAGGCATTCCGTGCCCTTTGTATTTTTAATTTTATAGAGCCTTTGGTGAGTGTATTTTTGTACTATTTTTGTACTCGGCCCAAGAGTGGTTTATGGGTATCCCTAATAAGGAAACCGAAAAGGCCCTTATTTCAATCATTTACTACTTCCTACAAAAACTTCAAAACCAACTTCTTTAAGGTGGTAGTGAAGCCGAATATAGGGGCTAACCACTTCTATGATAGGGATGGGAAGCCCTTATTTCCTTTTTATTGGGAGAGAACCCCTCGGCGTTATAACAAATTTTTGAAGTCTATGATGACCGAAAGGGAACGCGAGGACCTCCTCTTTCTTGAGTCCCTCCCCCGAAAGCTTCCGGCTAGGCAGCTCGTGGCCTTATTTAATTCTTCAACTATTTTAGCTGATATGTGTGGTAAGGTCTCGGTTCTTTCTTTTCTGTTGTTTTTGTACTTTAGTTCACATGACTAACTAAGTGTTTTGTGTGGTGTAGGTATTATGGCCGATGCAGGTGGTGATGTCCTTTCTTTTCGAAAACGCTAGGAAGAATAGGGCTCAAGCTGCGGGGAACACCTCAGGTGCTGCTTCTGTGCCTCCTGTTGTGAAGCAACCAACGCTGAGGCCATGTCCGGTAGATACCGTACCCCCTCCGACAGGAGAGAAGAAGAACAAGGACAAGGATCACAAGAAAAGGCACCGAAGCTGCGAGGCCTCGGAGGAGGAAAAGGCAAAGAAGTTGAAACAACAGACATTGGACTTTTCGGCTTTGGGGTCCTTGGCCTCTATCACTGCCCTGACTGTCGAGGGTTTCTTTTCCAGGGATTTTCGACCAAAAGAAGATGGTCAGTTCCAGTGACATTTTCGAGACTGAAAAGAATATCTTGAATAAAGCTGACGCTGCCTCCAACTGGTCGGCTTATTGTGAGTTTCAGGCAAGGGCTTCGGCCATTGCTTATCACATGTTCACAAATCCGTTAAGGGAGACCGAGAAGCTAAAGAAAAGTTTGAAGGAATCCCAAGCTTCTAACAAACAGCCTCTGGAAGCCAATATAGTTTTAGCATATGATAACACTCGTTTGAAGGATAAGGTGAAGCATCTTTCGGTTGGCCTTGATGACCTGAACACCAAGGTCTTGATGGCCGAAAAGGATGCTAAACTTCAAGCTGAAGAGATCGAGGGTTTGAAGATGCTATTGGCTCAGGCCAGAGAGGAAAGGGATGTCGAACACTATGCGAAGGAGCAGATTATTGGTTTGGCCCAGGAAAAAAAATTTCGAACATGAAGCTGGGTTCCTTCATGCTGTTCAGCAAATGCTGTTCTTCTATGATGTCCGTAACCCTACCATTTTTGACATGGATAAGGACGTCTTCCAAGGCCACATGCTACCTCTTGATGATATCCCTGAGGATGCGGTTCTTGAGAATCCTCTTCATTAGTCAGCTTCGGATGGTGATGGTGATGCTGGAGCAATAAGGAGAATAGGGAAGATGCTGCCGATGCCGTGGTCCAAGAGGATCCGGCTGAATGAAATATTTGTAACTTGGTCCGTTAGAGCCCCCCTCTTTTTTTTTTTGTTTTAAGAGAAGTTTAGTAAATCTCCTTTTGTGATTAATGAAATAGTATTTACCTTTCAACATACGTTTCCGAGTTTATACTTAGAATAATTTCGCAAACTTATTTACAATCGATAACTTTGTAAGAATAGCTTCTTTCCTTTTATTAGTCACATATTCTTTTGAAGAAATCAACACCTTTTTGTAAAGAGATTTCGAATGGTGCCTCATTAACCGAGTGGGAGTACTCGGGCGATAATCATTTGTAGAAAAGTCCGAATGGTGCATCCTTAGTCGAGTAGGAGTACTCGGGAGGGAAACCATTTGTAGAAAATTCTGAATGGTGCGTCCTTAGCCGAGTAGGAGTACTCGGTAGGGAAACCATTTGTAAAAAATTCCGAATGGTGCATCCTTAGCCGAGTAAGAGTACTCGGGAGGGAAACCATTTGTAGAAAATTCTGAATGATGCGTCCTTAGCCTAGTAGGGGTACTCGGGAGGGAAACCATTTATAGAAAATTCCGAATGCCTTAGCCGAGTAGGAGTACTCGGGAGGGAAACCATTTGTAGAAAATTCCGAATGGTGCGTCCTTAGCCGACTAGGAGTACTCGGGAGGGAAACCATTTGTAAAAAATATAAAGTGCTATCTTTAAACATGTTTTCAAGTATCAATATTGCAAGAGATGTTTCATTCATTTAATCAAGGTGTGCCTCATTAAAACCTTCTCGATAAAAACCCTTTCACATTCTTATAGGGATAAAACGCCGAGTAGGAAAAAGAGTACATCATCCAACTACATGACTTAACTAAAATAATATTTGAGGTAGGTCGAATTCCATGTCCTCGGCACCACCTTTCCTGACAGTTCTTCCAACTTGTAAGCTCCATTGTTAAGACTGTGCCGGATCTTAAACGGGCCATCCCAGTTGGCTATTAGCTTCCCTTCTCGGATATCTCTTTGTGCGTCACCTTGCATTCTTAGGACTAGGTCTCCTTCTTTAAAATCCCTTGGCCTCAGCTTCGAGTTGAACCTTCTTGTCATTCTCTGCCTGCATGCTTCGGCATGGAGGCATGCTCGGTTGCGTACCTCATCGACCAGGTCGAGTTCACATCTTAAGGAGTCTTCGTTTTCGGCTGCTTCAAAGTGTTGCTTTCGGAGTGAGGGTTCCCATACTTCTACCGGAATCATTGCTTCGGTTCCATACACCATTCTGAAGGGTATTTCTTTGATCATTGTTTGTGGGGTGCACCGGTAAGCCCACAAAATTTTCGGTATCTCTTATGCCCATGCGCCTTTAGCCGCACCCAATCTCTTCTTCAACTCTCCCAGGATAACTTTGTTGGCGGATTTAGCTTGTCCGTTCGTTTATGGGTGCTCGACCGATGTCACTTTGTGTTTTATTCCCAGGCCTTCCAAGAAGGTAATCAACTTCTTGTCTGTAAACTGCAGGTCGTTATCAGCGATGATTACGCAAGGAATGCGGAAACGTGTGATTATGTTCTTCCATAAGAACTTCTGTACATTTTGGGCCGTGATGGTTGCTAGAGGTTCGGCTTCTATCCACTTTGTGAAGTAATCAACGGCTACTATCAGAAACTTGCACTGCCCATAGCTATAGGAAAGGGTCCCAAGATATCGATTCCCCATATCGTGAAAGGCCAGGGTGATGAAATAGCGTGTAGTTCGTCGGCCAGTTGATGAATAAGGGTACCATGCTTTTGGCACTGGCTCCACTTTTTTACATATTCAGCACAATCAGTCTTGAGGGTCGGCCAATAATATCCTGCTCTGAGTACACGAGTGGCTATTATTCGGCCACCCGAATGCATTCCGCATATTCCCTCGTGCAGTTCTCTTATGACATATTCGGCCTAGTCCTTGTCAAGGCATTTGAGTAATGGTGTGGAAAACCCTCTTCTATACAACTCTCCGGCGGCCAGGACGTATCTTGCTGCCGCGGTTCGCAACTTTTTGGCCTTGCCTTTGTCTTTCGGAAGGGTGCCTTTCGACAGATATTGCTGGATGTCGGCTATCCAACTATCTTTCAATGCTGAGATTTGCATGCACTCTTCAGCAGTTACACTTGGTTCCGGTAACGTCTCTTGAATGAATATCCTTAGTTGTCCGTGTAACGACCCATCTTCGTTACAGATTTGTTATACTAAATCATTTATTAAATATTATCATATGAAATTTCCAAGAAATTTTTCACATTTAACACATATTATATGTACCTACTTTCCTACATATAATGTACATCATCACATCATAAAAGTATTAAGTCTGGTTTTACAAAACTTAAGTATATATATGTACATACAATACCAAAATAGTCCTCTTTTAAAAGACATTCACAACAATCTAAGTATTTATACACATTTCCTAAGCTGGTTCCCATACTATGTACATATATACTAGAACTTATGCAAAAAGAGGGATTTCATCCCATCTTCAAGATCTACATCCACTTCAGTCATGAGCGGCTTGAGAACCTGCAACATCACCACTATCTGCTCCCGTGCCAACCACGCGATCATTGCAGTAAAACAACACAAACACAAAATGCAAGGGTAAGCTTATTTATAAAAAATAAAAAGAAGGATAGGATTTAATCAAAGGAAAATTTAGAATAAATCAATAATAATAATTCAGCTAACATCACACAACAATACATACATCAACCTTATATACAATTTCATTATGCAATGTTGTGCTGACTCGACTCCATGGAGATTTTACAACTTTTGGGCGGTCCCCATAGGCCCCATCCCCTACCATGGTCTCACCTTTAACCATTCAAGGAGTCCCTTGAGTTACCATGTGGAGGAAGTGTGGATTTAATCGAATATAGACAGTGGGTATTGGCTTACCTCTGTAAGGTTTGCAAAACCTTACATCTATAGGAATTCGCCCACTTAGCTATTCTATAGGCCCACCATTAGCCACCACGAAAACCTCTGGCACTAGGTTGAGAGCTTATCTAGCACCCTCAACTTACGTGCCTACCCATATGCAATTCCATGTGACAAGTCAAACAATCTTGATTGCCACAAGTTCCCTCTATGTTATAAATTCACATTTTTCTCAAATTATGCTTATGAACCCATCCAGCAGTTCAATAAGCTCAAGTAAGATATTATCAAAATCTGAATCTTTACTTGCAACACAACACTAACTTTAACCAAAGGTGAATTTCCTAACATAGTTCTAGAACCAAAGTGGTGGCCTAACCAACATCCTCATTCAATACTTCAAATCTACACTCATAATTATATTATACATTTCAAAGAATGTCAATCACACATTTAAAATGAGTATTTATATAAGAAAATGAATATATATCACATTCATAACAAAACTGGGTCCTAGACTCAAAGCTGAACAAAAGCACCAGAGTTAACCAGAGTTGACTGGACGCTGGTCACTGGACGTTGGGTGGGTTATTGGAGTTGAGTGGGTCATTGGAAGCTGGGTGAGTCACTGGACACTGGGTGAGCTGAGTGGGTCTTTGGATGCTGGGTGAGCTGAGTGGGTCATTGGATGCTGGGTCTGCAGAATCGAACTCTCGCAAAATTTACGACTAACAGAACATCATAACAAGATTTTCTGCAGAATCCAGGGCCTTCCAAAGGATCCCAAGCACCCAAAAGCATGCCTCAAAGGTTTAGGGACAATTCACAACACTTATAAGACAATTCCAAGTCAAAAATAACATATCATGATATTATATTAACTTCAACTTAAGTCACAAGTTCAACCAAATCATCAAGAACACAAAAGAGAGAAAACTCATTGCATCATAAAGAAAAATCTCAAAGGACATCCAAAAGAGCAGAACTCAAACACCAAACACCACCAAATCATTCAAACAAGTTTAAAGCTTCCCTTATCTAAACTTCTTGACTCAAACCGTGAAGAAAAAGCTAGAAAGGAGAACTTTGGGGTTCTTGAGTGATCTTTCCCCAATTTTTGTTACAGAATCTACTAGTAGGAACCTAAATCAACATCAAAGTAAACTCAAAATCAAGATTTCTCTCATCTCTTAAAATCTAACCAAGACCCATTTCTCATGTTCTTGGGAGGAGATGAGAAATTTACTTAGAAATCAAGAATAGGGAGGAACTGGACTTACCAACATAAAATCAACTAAGAAATCTCTGGAAAAGAAGAAATCAAACTTCAAGATGAGGTAGGAATCAAACTTCCATTCACAGAAAAGAGAACTTAGAGAGGAAGAAAGATAAGAACGAAGGAAATGGAAGAAATAGGAAGCTTGGCACGTTTAAATAAAGAGATTTGCATGAAATTTTGCTATTTGCCTCCACCCTTCCTCTAAGGACACCCCCTTCTCTTATTTTTTTCTTTCCTACAACTCACAGAACTGACGTAAAAGTCCCAAAAATCTCACAACACACACTCTAAGTCTAACACCTCATGAAAATCTAACAATAACACTATGGCACAAAATAAAACATAAAACTTAGGTTAATTATTATATCAATTAACATAATTTAAATTTAGTTTGTTCTTGCACTATTAATCAAACACTTAATCATACAATTAGGAAAACCACAATGTTACAGTTTGGGCTTCTGAGTACTAGCCAACTTGGCAAGCTGATCAGCTCGGTCATTGTGTTCTCGGGCCAAATGATTTACTCAGACCTCGTCGAACTCTTGCTTCAGTTGCATGAAAGTGTGGTAGTACTTTAGCAACTGTGGGTCTTTGACTTGGAAAGCACCATTAATCTGTTCGGCTGCAATCTAGGAATCGCTCCAACATTTTACTTTCCAAGCTCCCATTTCCTTTGCTAGTCTGAGTCCGGCCATTATGGCTTCGTACTCAGCTTGATTATTGGACGCTTTAAACCCGAATCTCACAGACTGTTTGAATCGTATCTTGTTTGGTCCTTCTAACATGACGCCTACTCCGCTGCCTTTTTGATTGGACGAACCGTCAACGTGTACTACCCACCACTCGTCTTCGAAGCTCTCGACCGGGTGTAGCTCATTGACAAAGTCTGCCAAAAAATGTGCCTTTATATGGCCTCTCGGCTCGTACTTGATGTCGAATTCTGATAGTTCTACGGACCACGCCATCATCCTTCCAGCCAGCTCGGGTTTCTTTAGCACTTTTGCAATGGGACAATCAGTTCTGACAATCACCTGGTGCCCTTAGAAATATTGTCTTAGGCGTCTTGCAGCATTAATTAGTGCTTAAATCGCTTTTTCTATCGTTTGATATATGGTTTCGAATTCTTGTAGCACTCGGCTGATAAAATATATAGGAGTCTGACCTTCTTCATGTTCTTATGCCAACACTGTGCTAATGGCTTGTTGGGATACCGAGATGTATAGCACCAGATTCTTCTGGGGATCCGGTTTCTTGAGTATAGGTAGGGCCAAAAGAGTTTTCTTCAGTTCTTGAAAGGCGTCTTCACACTGTGGGTTCCATGAAAAGTTCTTATGTACCTTCAATAGTTGCATGATGGGTCTCACTTTTTCGGCTATCCTAGGTAGAAATCGAGATAGGGAGGCGATTCTTCCAGCGAGCCTATGGACTTCCTTTGGCGTTTTTGGGCTTCTCATGGAAATGACAGCCTGACACTTATCAGGATTTGCTTATATGCCTCGGCACGTTAACATGAAACCCATAAATTTTCCTCCTTGTACACCGAAAACACACTTTTCAGGATTCAAACGCATATTGCGCTTTCTGATTTTGGCAAAGATTTCTTCCAGGTCGCTTGTGTGCATCTCGACCTTCGCAGATTTGACAACCATATTATCAATATATACCTCCAGGTTTCTTCTGAGTTGTCTTTGGAACACCTTATCCATCATCCTTTGGTATGTGGCTCCTGCGTTCTTCAGTCCGAAGGGCATGACTTTGTAGCAATAGTTGGCTAATTCGGTTATGAAGGCAGTTTTGTCTTCGTCTTTTGGGTACATTCAGATCTAATTGTATCCTGAATACGCGTCCAAGAAACTGAGGCAAGAGTGTTCGGCCGCCCCATCGACTAGCCGGTCAATGTTCGGTAGTGGGTATGCGTCCTTTGGACAGGCTTTGTTCAGATCCGTGTAGTCTGTGCACATTCTCCATTTGTCGTTCGTCTTCTTTACCATGACCACATTGGCTAACCAAGTGGTATATTTGACTTCTCGGATGAAGTGGGCCGCTATCAACTTGGATACTTCCTCTTCTATGGCTTTTCGTCTTTCTTCACCCATCTTTCTCTTCTTTTGGGCAATAGGACTTGCTTCTCGGTATATTGCCAATTTGTGGCAGTGAAATTTTGGGTCGATACCCGGCATGTCCGAGGCTCTCCAGGCAAATAGGTCAGCATTCTGCTTCATGACATTTTGGATTTGAAGTTTATCTTTCAATGGCAAGTTGCTGCCGTAGTATGTGATTTGGGCAGCTGCTTTTCCAATCTGAAACGTACCGATCTCCTTGTTTGATTCGACCCGCTTGCCTTCATCGACTCAGGGATCTAAGTCCAGGGTTGGAGCTGAAGGTTCGACTACCGCGATCAAGTGTACCGTCTTGTATTGTTCTTCTTTCAGTTGGGTAACTTTGAGACTGGCCAGGTAGCACTCCCTGGCCGCCTTTTGGTCGGCATGAATCGTGATGACTGTGCCTCGGCCCGATGGAAATTTCATGGCAAGGTGCGGAGTGGATACTATAGCTCCGAGAGTGTTCAGAGATGGTGTCCGAGCAATATATTATATGAAGTGTTAGCATGCACTACTATATACTTAACTCTTATAGTTTTGCACTCCTTCCCCCCATATCCGAAGGTCGTGTCCAACTCTATACACCCCTTGGTACTAACCCTTTCACCTGAGAATCCGACCAGGGGTTCATCATACGCCATAAATTTTCCCTCCGGTATATCCAGTTGCTTGAAGGTACTCCAATAGAAGATGTCGGTTGAACTTCCTTGATCTATCTGAGTTTTTCGGACTGTACAGTCTGCTATGTCTATACTGATGACCATTGGATCATCTTGTACGGGATCGAACCCTTGAAAGTCTGCGTCGGTGAATGTGATGGGCGGCATTTTTAGCTTGCTTATGGCTAATGTCATGTTGACTGATCGAACTAACCGGAGATGCTTTTTCTTGGCCGATGATGTACTTCATCCTCCTGCGAATCCTCCCGCAATTGTATTTATGACCTTTCCGGGTTTAGACGGTTTTGCTTCGTGTCGCTCCCGGGACCTGCTTCTTGGCCTTTCGGTCCTTTGGTCATGTTCTTGATCGTAACCGAAGTCCCTCTTGTAAGTTCTGTCATCGTCTTTGTATTTCGAGAACTAGGGCCTTTCAGTTCTAGGATCGCGGAGGAAATTTTTGAGATGCCCCATCTTAATGAGGTCCTCTATCTTGTCTTTGAGTGCTGCGCATTCTTCGATCGAATGACCTCTATTGCGGTGGTATCGACATTACTTGTTGTAGTTGGCTTTTGGGGGGTGTTGGCTCTCTTTGGCATCGCCAATATCTCTGTTGCCAGGGCCTGTTCGAGTATCTGGGAGCGGCTAGCGTTGAGGGGGGTATAGACCGTGTACCGAGAGCCACGATACTCTCGTTCCTTGTGGAACTTGTCCTTGCCTTTTTCCTTATTATCTTTTTCATGCTCCTTCCTTCCTGTGCTGGCTTCCGCTCAAACTTGGTTCTGGTACTCTGACAACTCTTCCATTTGCATGTATTTTGCTGCTCTTCGACGGAGGTCGTCCATGTCCAGTGCCAGTTTTTTGCAGAGACTATTGATGAAAGCCCCTAGCCTAAGGGCCGTCACGAGATGATGCATGGCTACGGTTGGATCGAGGTTTCGGATGTTTAAGGCAGCTATGCCGAACCTTTCCATGAACGTTCTAAGGGATTCCCTCTTTTCTTGCCGAATATTCACCAGGGCGACTGAAGTCAAGTGATGAGGTCTGCTTGTTGCAAACTGATTGCCGAACCTATTCGCCAGTGTTTCAAAACTGTCGATGGATTTGGGTGGGAGCCGTGTGAACCAGTTTAGATCTTGTCCCTTCAGGGACGTGGGGAATACTCTTCATAGGATGGCGTCTTCAGCTGTGTTGAGGCTAACTTGGGTGACGTAGACGTCTATATGCTCATTCGGGTCAGTACTGCCATCATATCGATCCAGGCTGAGGCTTTTCCAATTTGGGGGAAGAGGGGTTTCCATGATTCCAAAGACGAAAGGATGTCTGCAGGGGTGTGACTGAGTATTGGCCATGAAGGTCGAAGGCCGATTGGTTGCCCTATGGATACTAAGATTGGCCGCAGACTCGTCCTCATGTTGCTTGTCTGGTTCCTGATCCTCGGGTTTTCAGGATCGGCTCAGATTTCTCAGCTTAGCGTTCTCCTATCGAAGGGCCGATATCTCTTGTGCGTGCTGCCTTCTCATCACCGATATATCAGCTCTTAGCTGTCTTAACTTCGACAAAAAATTTGTTTGATCTTTCACTTGCTCCACGTTCTCGCCGACGAGGTGCTACCCTTGTACGTGTTATTGCCTGGCTTGTGCCGATGGTTCAGGTATGTCCATGTGTGCATGACTTCGGGTAGTAACCATTCCTTGAGGGGCTATGGGGTAAGTTTTACCGGGCCCCACGATGGGCGCCAAAATGTTCCTAGTCGAGGGTAGCAAGGTAATCTCCTACTGATGTCTTCACTTCAGTATCTTCCGTAGCTGTCCGAATCCTTCTATACGAATGATGTGGGGGGGATACCTGCAAAAGGCACTCCAACGCTCAAGTCAGGTTACGACTCAGAACATTTAATGTGAGTAATAAATGAAGGTCAAAAAGTCCCTACCTTGACGGGTGTATCCCCTTTTTATACTTATCTTATTGGGTCCGAGTCTTTCATGGGCCCTGACCATTTCTTAATTACCGATCCATACTAATTAAGGTTACTTAATTATCTCCTAATCTTTGGTTTACCTTGACAGTAGCCACTTAATGGGATCTGCCTTGTCCGGATACTATACTTAGTATTCAGCTATAGTGATGCCGAACACACCTATGATGATATTCGGCGATATAGCTTGTTGTGCGTAAGGGACGAGTGCTCGGCCAGATTTAGGCCGAACACATGTATTCGGATGTTTTGTGGTGGGAGGTATTCGGCTAATCTTATAGCCGAATACCCAACCGGTATATGTCTCTTAGCCAACACAGAAAGTGAACCAAATGAAACATAGACCATAGAAAACTCAGGCTGTGAGTCCAACCATTGAACGCAATCATTTGACACATCCAAGATGTCACCACCAAACGAAGTATCACCGGGGTCTTTACCGTCCAAAAAGGTAGAGGGAATCAATGGTCCAATTGGAATCATTGTGAGCTTATTAAGAACTCTCAAGGCTTCTAGTTCCAACTCCTGAAAGGTGTTCACAAGAACTGTTGGGTTGGTTTATTCGTCAAGATCTTGAAAGTGTTCTTGGACGGGATGGAAGAGCAAAACTATAGATATTGGAGGGTAAGAAGAAGGAGGGAATGTCATGTGTTGTGAGAGAAAATGGCAACCCCGGTAATTGTATGGTGGATTTGTGGAAGCAGTCCTCATATTCGTGGAAGTAGTAATAATAGATATAAAAAATCGTGGTGGGTTGAATCCAAAGGAACACCCCTGGGATGTGAAACTCAATCGCCACCTTTGCGACCCAGGGAAGCATGGCGGTGTAGGCTAAGCATGTCAAAGGGTGACCTTCATGTTTAGCGGCAGTTATGATGTTTCTGAGATACTTTGAACCATGGCGTTTGAGCTCGAAGATGTAGGAGGCGAAGTCGGAGTCGTCGGTGGTTTTGTAACCGTCATCGTAGCCGTCGAAAAAGGTGGCGAAGGAGAGGCCCGGGATGGTGGGTTTGTTGAGCATGTGACGGTGGAGGTAGATGCTGGTGGCGAAAGTAACGTGGATGCCCATGGCAGTGAGTCGCTTGGCGAACTGAATGCCTGGATTTATGTGCCCTTGTATGGGGTATGTTATGAGGAGGAAGCGGTGCCGCACCATGGTAACGGTGGCGCGTCAAAATGCACTTACCAATACCATGGACAGGGATTATGGATTATGTATGTCTGTTAGCTTCACAAGTGACATGCATTATGTTCTGTTAATATTGTTGTTATATACAACAGAGTTTAATCATTGAAGATAGTGTTGACGTTTGCGGTGATGAATACGTGGGTTGAAAGAGAATGATATTTCAACATTACATTTTTTTAAAATACTTTATCAACATTTCTCATTTTTTCTTATCTTTCTTCACTTACACATCATATCATTTATTATATTTATATTTTTTTCTCACTAAATATAGAATAATTAGATCTCCAAATATATTTTCCCAAGTGAAAGTCCTTGTCTTTGTCTTTGTCCAATTAGTGGAGGGGTGCACTAGGAGAGAGAAAGACTCGTGGGTTTTGTGGAACCCACCTACACCACTCTAGTAAATGGAGAGGATATTTTTATTCCGTGGTTCACGAGGTTGAGGTATCAGGTGTGTGGAGGGCGAAAATATGAAAGAAGGATAAAAAGAAAAGAAAAATAGAAATATAAGAAAAAAATTCATGTACATCCAATAATTTTACATTTCAGGTCCATCTTATTAGGTGGTTAATTACATAAATCAGCATGATTAATATTTTTTAAATGGTTTAAAATGAATAAACATAATTATATATAGTTATTAATATATGGTTATTAATATATAGTTATTAATATATGGTTAATAGTGACATAAAATTATAAACTATCATATATGATTAATAATATTGTGTAAATATGATTAATTTTGCTTTATAATTGGTTAATAATGTTAAAAGATTATTAATCACGCATAATTAACTATATATATAAATTTGGTTAACTTTGTTTCACAAGTAGTTAATAGTGTTATTAAATTATTGAATATAACACACGATTAACTGCATATGGAACTGTTATTAATTTTACCTTACAAGTGATTAAAAGTAAATAAACATATACAACATTGAAGATTGAGCCAAAATTATGAATTTTTTAAAATATGAAGACTAAAATAAAATAAAAAAGATAAGAGAACCAAAATCGCTAATCAAGAATTAAATGAGACTAAAATTACTATTTAGTCTATATTTTAAAAAATATTAAAATAGATCGACAACTCCGTTATCTACTTTGGTTTTTATATATTTTTAAAAAAAATTAAAAGCCAACCATTACACTTCCTTTTATGTATGTTTGTAGCTAATAGAGTATCACATCAATACTATTTGGATAAAGATGTATACACACTCAAATGTTATTTGACACCTTGAAAGAGAAAGAGAAGAGAGAAAAGTTTAGATATAATAGGTGACATGATTTGATAAAAATAGAGAGATAGAAAAAAAAGTAAGGATATCAAATAGGTGTTTGCGACATATGGGTGTCTATATATTATTACTCATACTATTTATGTGGATATTTTGGATAGCATGACTGTCATGTTGCAAGAATTTTTTTCATCCCTAAAAAAAACTAAATTTTGATTTTAGTCTCCATAAAATTTAAAAGTTTAATTTTAATCATCATAAAATAGTATATTTTAATTTTTAATAAATATATTAAACAATATTAAACAAAAATAATATAATATGCATAACTTAATAATATTATTAATAAGAGATAATAGATACTCGATCAATAGAGATAGCGCCGTGGCCAAAGATTTACCCACAAATTTAATGGATATGAGTGGTAGGTATAGATATTATAGTACCTACTCTATTCTATACATGTATCTATATAAATATAATTTATTTAATTAAAATATTTCACATATATAGTTTTATATTTTTTATTAATTATAATTTAATTATTAAACTATACTTTTAACCCTAAGTTTTTTATTCCCTTCCTTTCCTAATAACTTTAAGAATTATAACATTACATTTACCAAAACTTTTTTCACAACAACTATAAAGATGTGGTAACATTACATTCAAAGAAGAAATTCTCGACCACAAATATTAAATCAACCACAAGAAGGGTCTATTCTGCAAGAAACAGACGATAATCTCCACGTGAAACTCATTAAAAGAACATTATTTGTATAATAATATTTATAATTTGTATTGCTTTAATTTATTACTATATTTTAATTATAGCAATTGGAAAGTTAGAATGGTTACCCACTTACCCACCAAAAATTCTTCTCATACATGCACTTGACTTACACCCACGGGTTGTTCAAATTTTCTTTTTGACAACCCAACACGATAGTGGTTTACATATATAAAAGGTGGATTTGGAATATCCAATATGCTAGATGCTAGAAGCCTCAAACACACTTCACTCTTTTAATCTTGTGCCTTACTGACACGTAGCATATATTTTTCTTATCCAAGTTCATTTTTTCTTTACAACTACCCAATAAGAGAGTGTTACGTCAAACAAATTTTGCAACATGATCGAGAAAAGTCCTCATATTCCTATCCGAAGAGCCTCCTTCCTTGACAGCTTCCCTGGCCAAGCATTTCCATTTCTCAGCATTCCTTCTCAATTCCTCTCCTTTTCCTCCACTCCCCATTACCACTTCCAAACACTTGCTAATCTCTTGAGCTTCCACTATCCCCTCCTCATTCACCTTATCATCCACCCTCACCCCAGTCTTCCACACATCTTGCACCAATTTTGCATTAGTCCCTTGGTCTGTCCACTGAGGAAAAGCCACCATAGGAACCCCCGAAGCCAAACTTTCCATAGTCGAATTCCATCCACAGTGCGTTACAAAACAACCCAAGGAACCATGCGACAGAACCTCCACCTGAGAATAACCAGAAACTAATTATTAGATAATCTCAAATCATTATACTCCTCACTAATCTCTACATTACATATAATACATAATAAGTATTATTAATCTTTTCTCATAAATAAATAAAAAAAAAACCTTAAATAGTCGTCTAGAGATTAATCAGAACAGAACCATATATACATGCACGGTGATGATGAAATAGTTGATAATTTCTCACCTGGGAACACCATTTGACAATCTTCCCCCTCTGCTCCAGTTCTTCTCTGCAGCTCAGCTCTTGTACGTTTTCTTGCTTTCCATAATTATCTCTAATGACCCACAAGAAGGGATACCCGGAATGTAGCAACGCACGTGCAAGCTCCTCCATCTGTGTATTAGCCAACAAAGCAAGGGTACCAAATGAAACATAAACCACAGACAACTCAGGCTGTGAGTCCAGCCATTCAAGGTAATCATTAGACGCATCGAAGATGTCACCGCCAAACGAAGTATCAGCGGGGTCTTTACCGTCCAAGAAGGCAGAGGGAATCAACGGCCCAATTGGCATCATTGTGAACTTATGATCAAGAGCTCTCAAGGCCTCGGGTTCCAAGTCCTGAAAGGTGTTCACAAGGACTATCGGGTTGACTTCTTGGTCAAGATCTTGAAACTGTTCTTGGAGGGATGGAAGAGCAAATCTATAGATATTGGAGGGTAAGAGGAAGGAAGGAACGTCACGTATTGTGAGAGAAAATGGCAAACCCGGTAACTCTATGCTGTGGGTGTGGGTGATGTTAAAGTGGTCCCCGTATTCGTGGAAGTAGTAATAGTAGATGTCAAAAACCGTGGCGGGTTGAATCCAGAGGAGGGCCCCCGGGATGTGAAGCTCACGCGCCACCTTTGCGGCCCAGGGAAGCATGAGGGTGTAGGCTAAGCATGTGAAAGGTTGGCCTTCTTGTTTAGCGGCGGTGATGATGTTTCTGAGAGACTCTGAACCGCGGCGCTTGAGCTCGGAGATGTAGGAGGAGACGTCGGAGTCGTCGGTGGTTTTGTAACCGTCGTCGTAGCCGTCGGAGAAGGTGGCGAAGGAGAGGCCCGGGATGGTGGGTTTTTTTAGCATGCGACGGTGGAGGTAGACGCTGGTGGCGAAAGTGACGTGGACCCCCATGGAAACGAGTCGCTTGGCGAACTGGATGGCGGGGTTTATGTGGCCTTGTATGGGGTATGTTATGAGGAGGAAACGGTGCTGCACCATGGTAACGGTGGCGCGTGAAAATGCACACCCACTTACTAATAGCAGGGACAAAATTGTGTATATATATGTCTGGTAGCTATACAAGTGAAATACATTATATATATATATATATGAAGCGGAGAGATTAATCAGTGGTGACGTTTGCGGTGACGAATACGTAGCGTGAAAATGTTTGTCTTTGTCCCATCTCCCTTCAGTGGTTCACGAGGTCGAAGTCGAGGTGTCAGGAGTCAGGTCTGAGTGATTGGCCAAAATAGCTAGCTAAAAAGAAAAAGAAAGAAAAACAGAAATACTATCACCTCTCTGTTTATAAGATATTATTTTAAATTTTTTTTATTCTTTTTATAAAATTTTATTTTAATTATTTTATATATTAATTATTTTTTGTCTAAAATATTTTTATTTATTATAATATATTAATTGAATATTATTTTAAATGTCTATTTCTCTCTTCTATAAAGATTAGAGAAGATGAATAAACTCTCATTATTAATCATAATAATGTCAAGGATAAAATTAAAAAAATATTACAGCTATACATAAACTTATTATTAATACCTAGATTAACTAATTTTCTTAATAAATATAATTTAGTCAACAACGTCTTATAAATAGGAATGAAGATAGTATAAAAGAAGGATGCATGCGAAACTGCGAATGGGACAATACAACTAAAAGTATAAATTGCAATTTTGGTTCCTTAATTTTTTAAATTCATGATTTTGATTCCTCTAATTTTTAATTATAATATTTAGTTTCTTAATTCTACAAATTAACGATTTTGGTTCTTTGTTAAATTATTAATTAATAATTATGATTAATAGAGTTATTAATTTAATTATAAATTAATTAAAAATTATTAATTATTAAAAAACTTTAATCAAATACTAATCACAATTATCCTCAACCTCTCTTCCACAACCTCTCTTATCCTCAACCTCTCTTCCACAATCCCTTTTCCTCAACATAAACTTTAATTATAAAGTTTTTTTATAATTAATAATTTTTAATTAACTTAATAACTCTACTAATCACAATTATTAGTTAATAATCTAATAGGGGACAAAATCGTCAATTTGTAAAACTAGAAAAATCAAATGTTACAATTAAAAATTAGGGACCAAAATCATGAATTTATAAAACTAGGAGGATCAAAATTACAATTTAGCCAACTAAAAAAAGATGCCATGAAAATAATAAAAAGAAAAAAAAATAATATAAAACTCATGTATGGTGATGCATTATGTTATGAATAAAATAAAAGTTAAATTAAATTTTTTCCCTCTAATATATTTTGTTTAGTTTGATTTAATCCTCTAATTTTTTTAAATTCAATCAATTCCTTTGTTTTTTTTTTCCTACTATTATTAACCAGCCACACCGCCCATAGCCCCACACGCAATTACATTGCTTCCTTGTTCGGTGTGACAGTATTCCCAATTCCCGGTAAAATATTCATTAGAATTTTTTTGCTCTAGCAAACCATGTTATTTGGGATGTGTACGCTCTTTGAGATGGAAGCAGAGCGCACGTAAAAACGTGAGCTTTGATGTTCTCGTGTGAAATTGGTTGTGGAGAGGTAACCATTTAGTAGAGTGGAGTTTAATTAAGAGATAGAAAACAATAGAGTAACCATTCGTGGTTAGTAATATGATTAGGTTAAGAGTTAAGACTAACAATGATTGGTTTGAAACTTAGACTCTTTAAACATGTGGTTAGAAGTTTGAATCCTGATTGATGTATATGGAAAAAAATATTATTGAAAGGATATAACTCATCTATGAGTGTCGGAGGAGTTTAAAAAGTTCCGACTAAAATTCTCCTTTTTAATCATATGCCAAGGGAAAAAAAATATTACTAGGTTAAGGTTAACAAAGTTTATGGCATTGGGATTCTTGTATAGGTTAAAAAATTTAACTATTACATAAAAAATAAAATGTGTAATATCTTAAAAAGATGAAAATAGTTCATATGTTATTTAATCAATTAACATGATTTAGTGAGAATAATAACTGAGAATTTTATTTCCGAACAACTTTTCCTGTTTTAAGTAACATTTTTTACTTTTTAGGGCGAAGGCTACCGTGGACCATGTTACAAATGGTTTACAGTGGACCATTTTTATTAATCCTTGGATTCATCTAAGACTCACAGTGTTACCTTACACCTTACACACCATATCCCTTTCCCAACTATCTCCACAACCCTCTCCGCTGTGCGCCGCTGCCGAAGGCGAATTCTGGTGACGGGTCCATTTTTTTTTCCTCTTCTCCCTCTTCACTCCCATCACCTTGCATCCCTATGATACTCATCCACTGAAAACACCCCCCGAAATGGTCCTCCGTCGTAACCCCCATCACCATACCAAGTATACTATTTGATGCCATCAATAATAAATTTGAACCAAAATCACGAAATCAACAATTCAGTTTTGAACAAAGCAGATTGGCACAATAACATGCACCTGAGTTGAATTTAAAAATGATACAAATAGATCTGGAACAGTGGCGCAAAAAGAGACACACACAACAGCAAAAATCATGGATCGAAATATCAAAAGCAAGAATTCACAATTTCAGATTTAACAAAACAAGAAGGTGGTGGCGCGTTTAATTCATTTATAAGCTTGAGATTGGCTCTTGACTGGACTCCATGGCGACAGTGCGTGGTCGAAGCCGCTGTTGCGGACACGATTGAACCGCAAGGACCGCGGATGCACCGACATGACGACCGGAATCAATGCCACCGTGTTGTGATTGGACACGATTGAAGCCTAGCGGATTGGAACGGCAACGACAGAAGCGGTGGCGTCAATTTCAAGCAGATCGACTATGGAACATCATAGCAAACCGACAGACCCTCGTACTCAACGGTGATGGAGTAGTCGAGGTGTTCTCGTCTGGTAGCGGTACGCCGGTGAGGAGCAAGAGGCAGAGGACATGCTCGCAAGATTTTTCCTTTTCGTCGGAAAGCATGAACCCGTGGAGGAGAGAGAAACGGAGAAAGAAAGAATAAAAATATTGTGCTGATGGTTCACCGTATAACTGTGTGGAAGAGATTGATCTTACAATATATAAAAATGGTTCATGATAAATCACTTAGATAACTTGTCCACGGTAGCCTCCGCCAATAAAAAGTTGTAGTTGATTTTAATTTGCACTGTACTCAACCTGCAAAGAGCAAACTCAATAGTCTCGGACTCTGTTTGTCTAAAATGTCTCTCAATATTCGGTAAATCCAATTTCCAACGTCATGGCCAATTTCAAAGCCACAAGAAAATTTTCTCTCCTATGGCTATAGGCAATGTGCAACTTTGTTCCTGTTCCTGTCAAGGGATAAGGGGGGCTTCGGCTGTCGCTTTGTATTTTAAGATCTTTTGTAATTTGTCCGGAAAGTGGGGGTACCTGCAAAAGACACTCCAACGTTCAAGTCAGGGTTCGGCGCAGAGTATTTAATGTGTGTAATAAATAAGGATTCAGAATTCCTTTACCTTGGGGAGCGTATCCCCTTTTTATACTTATCTTATTGGGCTTGGACCCTCATGGGCCTTGGCCTTTTTCTTAATCACATGTCTGTGGTAATTAAGGATAATTACCTTTTAGCCTTAGGTTTATGTTGCCATGAGTTGCTAATGGTGTTTATACCTCTACTGGTGTTCGGCCCTGCAGGTGCCGAATACTATTATTTAGGCCCCTGAGGTGAGGGGTTAGGGGTTTTCGGCTTTATAGATGTCGAATACTCCTGTCTGGCAAACGGACCGTACGGCGCTGGGGTGTTCGGCTATACTACCGAACACCTGTCATATTGGGGGGGGTATTCGGTTATATGTGTTGTCGAATACCCCAACTAGTACACATGCCCCCCAGCCTCGAGTGAGGGAGGGTAACGAAGAGGCTTATCCTTGGTAATGGTGCTTTATTGTTGTGTCGTTTGAAATTACTGCCATTTATGGCAGAAAAAAGCCGTTGGGTTGGAGGGATCGAAGCGCTGTGCTATGTGGACCGTTAGATCTTAGTGGATCTAACGATTGATAATGTTCGGGGGGTTTTGGACCGTTATGGGCCTGGGCCCTATAAATAGGGTGAAGGATGTCGTCCTCGCTCCCCATATTTACGATTTCGCGAAAATCTTCTTCTTTTGCTCTCGGCCGAATAGTTACTTCTAGCTTCATTCTTCTCGTCTTAACTAAGGTACGAGAGTTCGGCTATTTCTTTTTCTTTCCATTATTATGAGTTCGGCTAGCCGTGAGCTTTCTGGGGGAACTGAGGTAGTTGACATTTCGTCCGCTTCCTCGAGTAGTGGTGATTTTAGTGAGGGGTCTTCGACTGCCTCGTCGTCTTCGTCCTTTCTTTCTTCTTCTTCGGTGTCCCCTTCTTCGTCTCCTGTCCGAGAGGGGGTGGGTGAGAGTGTCATGGGTCCTTCGGCCCCTTCTGCCTCTTCGGCGGGGGAGGCATCTGGAGCAAGACCGAAGCGTAAACCCCGGGTTGCTCAAGCGAAAAAGGTTTTTCCACCGATTACCCTAGAAGGGTATACTTGGGTTGCTGGAGAGGTTGGGGCCTATTGGTCTCGGTATGACGATAGGCGTAGCATATCTAACTTTGTAAACTATGTAGATGTGTCTTCCATTGCTGAAGATGAGTTTTGTCCTGTAGGGTTACAGTGTTGTCGGCGAGAGCCGAATCCTGAATTCGTTTTCATGGGGAAAGGCGACTCGACAAGGGACTTCTTTTACATGTATGATTGCGTATTTCGTGATCTACATGTAAAGGTTCCTTTTGACGACTTCACTATGGGGGTGCTTCGGGTTTTAAACGTGGCACCCTAGCAGTTGCATCCGAATGGGTGGGCTGCTATCCAAGCCTTCCGAGCTCTCTGTATTTTTAACTTCATAGAGCCTTCGGTAAGCGTGTTTTTGTATTACTTTTGTACTCGGCCCAAGGATGGTTTATGGGTTTCCTTGATAAGGAAACCGAAGAGGCCTCTTTTCCAGTCATTTACTACCTCCTACAAAAATTTCAAAACCGGTTTCTTTAAGGTAGTTGTTAGGCTGAACATAGGGACTAACCATCTTTACGATACGAGTGGAAAGTCCCTATTTCCGTTCTATTGGGAGCAAAACCCTCGGCGTTATGACAAGTTTCCAAAATCCATGATGACCGAAACGGAACGCGAGGATCTCCTTTTTCTTGAGTCTCTCCCCCGAAAGCTCCCAGCTAGGCAGCTTGTGGCCTTGTTAAATTCTTCCACTGTTTTAGCCGACATGTGTGGTAAGATTTTTGTTCTTCTTTCCTAGTGTTTCAATGTTTAGCTTTTGTCACTGACTAAGTGTTTTTTATGTAGGTATTATGGCTGATGCTGGAGGAGATGTGCTTTCATTCCGGAATGCCCGGAGGAATCGGGCTCAGGCTGCGGGGAACAAATCTGGCATTGCTTCAGTGCCCCCCATTCCCAAGCAACCGACCCCTCTGCCAACCCCAGTAGATACTGTGCCCCCTCCGGCGGGAGAAAAGAAAAATAAAGACAGAGATCACAAGAAAAGGCACCGAAGTCGTGAGGCTTCAGAGGAAGAAAGGGCTAAGAAGCTGAAGCAACAGACTTTAGGTTTTCCTGCTTCGGCGTCTTTGTCTTCTATCAATGCCTTGACCGCCGAGGGCTTTTTTGCCAAAGATTTTCGGCCGAAGAAGATGGTGAGCTCCAGCGACATCTCGGATACTGGGAAGGCCATCCTTAACAAGGTCGATGCTGCTGCCAACTGGTCGGCTTATTGCGAATTTCAGGCAAGGGCTTCGGCCATTGCGTATCATATGTTCGCAAATCCTTTGAAGGAGGCCGAGAAGTTGAAGGAGAGTTTGGAGGAGGCCCAGGCATCTAATAAACAAGTGTTGGAGGCCCATGTTCTAGCCGACGAGAATGGGCGTTTGAAGGAGGAAGTTAAGGACCTCTCGGCCAATGTTCACGATTTAAATACCAAGGTAATAATGGCCGAGAAGGATTCCAAGCTTCAATCTGATGAGATCGAGCGGCTAAGGGCTCTGTTGGCCGAGGCCCAGGAAGAGCGGGATGCGGAGCGTGCTGCCAAGGAGAGGATTCTTTCTTCGGCCGAAGATAAGATTCTAGCCGAACATGAGGCTGGTTTTCTCCACAGCTTGCGGTAGATAACACATTATTATAATGTACGTGACCGCATCATTTTTGACATGGAGAAGGATGTTTATCAAGGGCAGCTACTGCCTATTGATGACATTCCGGAGGATGCCATTCTAGAGAATCCTCTTTATGGTTCGGCTGTTGATGGTGGTGCGGATCCTGGGGCCACTGAAGATGGGGGGAGGATGAAGCTGCTGATGCCGAAGTTCGTGAGGACTCGGCAGAATAGAAAATTTTTGTAGTCTCAGGCCGTTAGAGCCTTTTTAATGTTTTGTATATAACTTGACCCCTTTTTTTGATAATTGACGAAATATACATTCATCTTTTAGGTATTTGTTTAGTTTATTTCGCGTTTTTACTCTTGTATGATTACCTTGTAATACTTGCATTGTTAATTTGGGCGAAGTAGGACTGTATGTGTTCCTCTAGGAAGTGCTTTCGAGTGATGCATCGCCGTTTGTTATAAAAATGGGTGTGGGGATCCGAATGGTGCATCCTTAGCCGAGTGGGAGCACTCGGGAGGGAAACCATTTTGAAAAAAATCCGAATGGTGCATCCTTAGTCGAGTGGGAGCACTCGGGAGGGAAACCATTTTGAAGAAAATCCGAATGGTGCATCCTTAGTCGAGTGGGAGCACTCGGGAGGGAAACCATTTTGAAGAAAATCCGAATGGTGCACTCAAATAATGATGGCGAAGTGTAGGCCGTTCTTATTAAAATTCTTTTGGAGGTATGCCTCATAAAAAACCTTATCCGAAAAAATAGAGGGAAGAGAGTACAACATTCGAATACATAGTGAAAAAATACATTAACTGAAGTAATATTTAAGATGAGTGGAATTCCAGGTTCTCGGTATTGTTTTTCCTGACAGTTCTTCCAACCTGTACGCCCCATTGTTGAGGTTTTGCCGAACTCTGAATGGGCCGTCCCAATTGGCTGCCAATTTTCCTTCCTTGGAGTCTCTTCGGGCGTCGCCTTGCACCCTAAGGACTAGGTCTCCTTCTTTAAAGTCTCGCGGCTTCAGCTTTGAGTTGAATCTTCGAGTCATTCTCTGTCTGCATGCTTCGGCATTGAGACGTGCTCGGTCACGTATTTCTTCAACCAAGTCTAGTTCGCATCTCATGGAACTTTCGTTTTCGGGAGTTTCGAAGTTTTGTCTTCATAATGAGGGTTCTCCTACTTCGATTGGGATCATTGCTTCGGTCCCATAAACCATTCTGAAGGGTGTTTCTTTGATGGTTGATTGTGGGGTGCACCTGTATGCCCACAATATTTCGGGTATCTCCTCGGCCCAAGCCCCTTTGGCTGTTCCCAACCTTCTCTTCAGTTCTCCCAAGATGACTTTGTTTGCGGCTTCTGCTTGCCCGTTCTTTTGGGGGTTCTCGACCGAAGTAACTTTATGCTTTATTCCCAAGCCTTCAAGGAAAGCGTTTAACTTCTTGTCCGTGAATTGTGGACCGTTGTCGGTGACGATTGCATACGGAATGCCGAAGCGAGTGATGATATTTTTCCACAAAAATTTCTGTACGTTCTGAGCCGAGATGATTGCCAAGGGCTTGGCCTCTATCCATTTTGTGAAGTAGTCGACAGCTACTAACAAGAACTTGCGCTGTCCTTTGGCTATAGGGAAAGGACCCAAGATGTCGGTTCCCCATACAGCAAAAGGCCAAGGTGACGAGATGGAGTGCAATTTATCCGCTGGTTGGTGGATAAGGTTTGCATGTTTTTGGCACTGGCTACACCTTTTTACGTGTTCGGCGCAGTCAATTTTGAGGGTCGGCCAGTAATATCCTGCTCGCAGAACCCGAGTTGCCATCGTTCGTGCCCCTGAGTGCATGCCACAGATTCCTTCATGCAGCTCCTTCATCACGTATTTTGCTTGCTCTTTCTTAAGACACTTTAATAAGGGTGTGGAAAATCCCCTTCTGTATAACTTTTCGGCTATCACAATGTACCTTGAAGCATTGATTCGCAATCTTTTGGCTTTTTCTTTATTCTCTGGAAGGGTTCCTTGTGCCAAATACTGTTGTATTTCAGTTGTCCACGTACTTCTGGCTGCCGAAAGCTGCATGCATTCCTCGGCGGTTACACTTGGTTCCGGCAACGTCTCCTGGATGAAGGTTCTCAACTGTCCGGGTTTTTGGGTAGTAGCTAATTTAGCGAGTCGATCTGCCCTGTCATTGTGTTCTCGGGCTAAATGATTTACCCGAATTTCCTCGAACTCTTGTTTCAGCTGCATGAAAGTATGATAGTACTTCAGCAACTGAGGGTCTTTGACTTGGAAACCACCGTTGATCTGTTCGGCTACTACTTGCAAATCACTCCAACATTGCACCTTTCGGGCTCCCATCTCTCTTGCCAATCTGAGCCCAGCTAATAAGGTCTCGTACTCGGCCTGATTGTTGGATGCTTTGAAACCGAATCATAATGACTGTTCCAACCGTATTTGGTTGGGTCCCTCCAGTATGATACCTGCACCGCTTCCCCTTCGGTTTGATGAGCCATCGACATGTACTACCCACCACTCTTCTTCAAAGGTTTCAGCAGGGTGTAGTTCATTGACAAAATCTGCCAGACACTGTGCCTTGACTGGGCCCCTCGACTCGTACTTTAAGTCGAACTCGGAGAGTTCTACTGACCATGTCATCATTCTCCCTGCTAATTCTGGTTTCCTTAATACCTTTGCAATTGGGCAATCGGTTTTTACAATCACCCGATGTCCTTGAAAGTATTGCCTTAGGCGTCTTGCAGCATTCACTGGTGCTAGGGCTGCCTTCTCAATCGTCTGGTACCTGGTCTCGGTTTCTTGTAGTACTCGGCTAGTGAAGTATATGGGTGCTTGGCCTTCTTCATGTTCCTACACTAAAACCGCACTTATGGCTGCTTGAGAAACTGAGATGTAAAGCACTAGATCTTTTGTAGGTTCCGGTTTCTTGAGTATGGGCGGGGCCGAGAGGGTCTTTTTCAGCTCTTGAAAGGCCTCTTCACATTGTTGGTTCCATGAAAAGTTCTTGGCTGTTTTTAGCAAACGCATGATGGGTTTTGCCTTCTCGGCAATTCTAGGCAGGAATCGTGATAGAGAGGCAATTCTTCCTGTGAGTCTCTGGACATCCTTTGGGGTTCTCGGGCTTTTCATACGAATAACCGCTTCGCATTTATCAGGGTTGGCTTCTATGCCTCGGCATGTTAACATGAAGCCCAAGAATTTTCCCCCTTGGACGCCGAAGACACATTTTTCGGGTTTTAGGCGCATGTTATGTTTCCTGAGTTCGGCGAAGATCTCTTCGAGGTCCCTTGCGTGTTCGTCAGGCATGGAAGACTTAACAACCATGTCATCGACATACACCTCTAGGTTTCGTCCTAGCTGTTTTTGGAAAACTTTGTCCATCAATCTTTGATAAGTGGTTCCTGCGTTTTTCAGGCCGAAGGGCATTACTTGGTAGCAAAAATTGGCTGATTCGGTTATGAAAGCGGTCTTGTCTTCATCGGGAGGGTGCATTCGGATTTGGTTGTACCCTGAATAAGCATCCAAAAAACTAAGACAAAGATGTCCAGCTGCCCCATCGACCAATCTGTCAATGTTTGGTAGCGGGTAGGCATCTTTTGGGCAAGCTTTATTCAAATCCGTGTAGTCTGTACACATCCTCCATCTTCCATTTGCCTTCTTTACCATGACCACATTGGCTAACCAAGTGGAATATTTAACCTCTCGGATAAAATTGGCGGCTAGCAACTTGGACACTTCTTCTTCTACTACTCTCCTCCTATCCTCCCCCATCTTCCTTTTCTTTTGCGAAATTGGTCTTGCCTCTCGGCATATTGCCAATTTGTGGCAATGGAATTTTGGGTCAATGCCAGGCATGTCTGCAGCCTTCCAGGCAAAGAGATCGGCGTTTCGTTTTACTACTATTTGAATCCGAAGCCTGTCTTCTTCGGATAGGTTGTTTCCGAGGTATGTAGTTTGAGTTTTTTCTTGCCCAATTTGAAATGCATGGACTTCCTCATTTGGTTTTACCCGCTTGTCCTCCTCGATTCTGGGATCGAGATCCAAAGTTTGGTCCGAGGGTTCAGCCGCCGAGACCATGTGTACTGACTTGCACTCGTCTTCCTTCAGTTAAATAACCTTGAGGCTGGCTAAGTAGCATTCTCTGGCCGCTTTTTGGTCCGCGTGAACCGTAACGACCGTGCCTCGGTTTGATGGAAATTTCATTGCTAGATGTGGAGTGGAGACTACGGCTCCAAGAGTGTTCAACGACGGTCGTCCGAGTAGTATGTTGTACGAGGTGTTGGCGTGCACCACAATGTATCTCACTCTTATGGTCTTGTACTCCTTTCCCTCATACCCGAAGGTCGTGTCTAACTCTATACATCCTCTGGTGTTAACCCTCTCGCCAGAGAATCCGACTAAGGGTTCGTCATACGGCATGAGCTTCTTCTCTGGTATGTCCAGTTGTTTGAAGGTGTTCCAGTATATGATGTCGGCTGAGCTTCCTTGATCTATCAGGGTCTTCCGGACTGTGCAGTCGGCCACATCTACACTAATGACCATTGGATCATCTTGCATTGGGTCAGACCCCTGAAAGTCCGCATCGGTGAAAGTGATGGGTGGCATTTTGAGCTTGTTTGCAGTTGAAGTCATGTTGACTGACCGGACTAGCCGGAGGTGCTTTTTTCTGGCCGACGAAGTGCTTCCTCCTCCCGCAAATCCCCCGGCAATCGTGTTGATGACCTTCCGAGGATTAGAGGGTTTTATGTCTTGCCGTTCCCTGGACCTGCTCCTTTGTCTTTCGGCCCTCCTGCCATGGCTAAGGTCCATTCTATAGGTTCTGTCATTGTCTTTATTTCTCCAAAATTGAGACCTTTCGGTCCTTGGATCATGGACGAAGTCTCTAAGATGCCCCATTTTGATGAGGTCCTCGATTTTGTCTTTAAGGGCGACGCATTCTTCAGTGGAATGACCTTTATTGCGGTGGTATCGGCATTGTTTGCTGTAGTCGGCCTTAGGAGGAGTATTGGCCCTCTTCGGCATGGCCAATATTTCTGTAGCCAGGGCCTGTTCGAGTATTCGGGATCGGCTAGCATTGAGCGACGTGTAAGTCGCATACCTGGGTACACGGTACTCCTTCTCCTTGTTGATCTTGTCTTTTCCCTTTCCTTGATAATCCTTTTCTTGTTCCCTCTTCCTTGGGTTGGCCTCTGCTTGGACCTGGTTCCTGTATTCGGATAATTCTTCCATTTGCATGTACTTTGCTGCTCGTCGCCGGAGGTCATCCATGTCAAGAGCCGGCTTTTTGCAGATACTGTTGACGAAGGCTCCTGGCCTAAGAGCCGTCACTAACTGGTGCATGACCACCGTCGAGTCTAGGTTTCGGATGTTTAAGGCAGTCCTGCCAAACCTTTCCATGAACACTCTTAGAGATTCCCCTTTTTCCTGCCGAATATTGACTAGAGCCACTGAAGTTAGATGATGAGGTCTGCTAGTTGCAAATTGATTGCCGAATCTCGTTACCAACGTCTCGAAACTGTCGATGGAGTTAGGTGGTAGGCGGGTAAACCAACCAAGGGCGTGTCCTTTGAGAGAGGTGGGGAACACCCTACATAAAACGGCATTTTCGACGGTGTATAAACTGATTTGGGTTACATACACATCTACATGTTCATCCGGATCTGTGCTACCATCGTAACGGTCCAGACTGAGGTTCTTCCAATTTGGAGGAAGGGGAGTTTCCATAATCCCGAAGACAAAAGGGTGCCTACAGGGGCGTGACTGAGTGTTGAAGGTAAAAAGGGAAGGCCGGTTCGTCGTACCCTGCACGCTAAGGTTGATGACCGACTCGTCTTCGTGATGTTTGTCTGGTTGCTGATTTTCAGGTCTCCTGGATCGGTTCAAGTCTCTCAAATCGGCGTTTTCTTGGCGGAGGACCAACAACTCCTGAGCGTGCTGCTGCCTTATTGCCGAAATGTCGGCTCGCAACTGTCTTAGCTCCGACGAAAGATTTGTCTGATCTTCCACCAGGTTTTCATTGACGAGACGTTGTTCTTCCATATGCGCGTGACTTCGAGTAGTAACCATTCCTTGTGAGGCTGCGGGGAAAATTTTACCGGGCCCCACGGTGGGCGCCAAAATGTTCCTGTCGAGGGATAAGGGGGGCTTCGGCTGTCGCTTTGTATTTTAAGATCTTTTGTAATTTGTCCGGAAAGTGGGGGTACCTGCAAAAGACAATCCAACGTTCAAGTCAGGGTTCGGCGCAGAGTATTTAATGTGTGTAATAAATGAGAATTCAGAATTCCTTTACCTTGGGGAGCGTATTCCCTTTTTATATTTATCTTATTGGGCTTGGACCCTCATGGGCCTTGGCCTTTTTCTTAATCACATGTCTGTGGTAATCAAGGATAATTACCTTTTAGCCTTAGGTTTATGTTGCCATGAGTTGCTAATGGTGTTTATATCTCTACTGGTGTTCGGCCCTGCAGGTGCCGAATACTATTATTTAGGCCCCTGAGGTGAGGGGTTAGGGTTTTCGGCTTTATAGATGCCGAATACTCCTGTCTGGCAAACGAACCGTACGGCGCTGGGATGTTCGGCTATACTACCGAACACCTGTCATATTGGGAGGGGTATTCGGTTATATGTGTTGTCGAATACCCCAACTACTACAGTTCCCTTGAAAAACTTAAGCACTTTTTACATACGCATCAATGTACTCAACAAGGCATTATTAATATTATCAGTATGATTCCGAGAAATAAGAACAGAAGTTAGACGTATATATTGTTACTCTATGAGACAGTGCTTATATGCTGGGGTAGCTGCCTTTCAAAAATAATTCCAGATGTTAGAATTAGGATGAAATTTATAATATTCTGTGCTTCTAAAAGTGACATAAAATTATTTTTTAAGAATGTAAGTTCTAAAAAGTATGGGCAGAAAACATATTTTCAAAATGATCAACTCCACGACGTGGAAACTCCCCATAAAACTGATAAGAAAGTGGTACAACGAATTTGATTTACTTTGATGATAATGAAATATCATATATAAAGGAGAAACTTAAAATACCGAGGAAGACATAAAATTAAAGAATCACAAGAGCGACACATATATTTTACAAAAATCAGCAGTTCTTGTTCGTCTCTCAGCGCCTGCACTCAGCAGGAAGGCCTTGTGGGAATCGCCTAAGATCATTGCAGTAGTTATAGATCATGAAGTACTTCTGAACCCATCTCAGTCTTCTTCTGCCATAGGCGTCAAGCTCGTTGCTCTGCCATGCAGCATCAGAGAAGGAATTGGAAGACACAGAGAACTCTGTGGCTTTGAAATTGCGGTAGTATGCGGTAAAGGGTGCCTTGGACCAATCAGTTTTCACCAAACCACCTCTGGTGGCCCAGTCATCAGCGTTCCACAAGCTAGAATAGATTCTCATGGGTTGGTTCTTTGGGAAAGGAACGCCAATAGTCTCAGCATTCTTGAACACCCTTAGGGGAATGTTATCGACCAAGAATCTGCACAACAGATGAAATGAATGGATTTGTTTTGAAGGGAAAGACACAAAAGATAAAGAAAGATGGTTTGTTTTTAGTTACTTACATAATGTGTTGGGGCTTCCAGATGATGGAGTAAGTGTGGAAGTTTCTGGTGGGGTCGAACCAGAGGTAGAACTGTTGCTCTCTGTTCCCTTGGCCATGGGTAAACACGTTTGTGTGGAGAATGTAGGGGTCACCGCTCACGTTTCCCAAGAATTCAAAATCAATCTCGTCATGAGTTGGCCCTTGAGACGACAACTGCATCACATCATATATATTCATATGGAAATAAATAAATAAATACTACCGTTATTGATACAAACAAACACAAGGAATGTTTTGATGATAAATATAAACATAAGAAAATGAGGTTTGAAAGCATCATAGAGTAAAAAATAAATAAAGTAATAATTGTAGTGAAAGTAAAATGCTCTAGCTAGCATAACTTGTTGCGTTTGAAAGGTTGATGCCAAAAGTGTGAAAGCGTGGTAATAATGGTTGTATTTTAAGAGTGGGAAAAGCGTGTTATATTTCATGAAGCAGTCATACTAAAGTAGCTTTTGAAAAAGAAAGAAGAATAGTGCGAGGAAGAGAAGAAATGAATCAAATTAGAGGAGTTTAATTAATTAACATGTTCTGTTATAATAAAACATACGTAGTAAGCAGTGACAGTGCCGGCAGAGTTGCCAGCAACGAGCTTGAGCTGCATATCGATCCTGCCAAATAGGTACTCTTTCTTGGATTGGAAGCCAGAGCCAGAGACTTTGTCCAGAGAAAGAGATAGAAGCTGACCACCATTGAATATCTTAGCACGGTGATCACCCCATGTTAGATCAAAGTCTTGGTAGAAGTTAGCACCACAGGAAGCCACCATGGAGCCAACTACCACCACTAGCATAAGCGCATAAAACTCATTGCGAGTAGAAGCAGCCATATTGGAGAAAATGAGAGAGAGAGAGAGAGAGAAATGTAAATGTTGTGTGTTGTGTTGTGATGTGAAGGGATGTGTTGGAAAGAGGTGTCTATATATATGTGATAAAGAAGAGACAGGTTTAGGGAAATATGACTGGGAATATGGATTGTGTACTGTATGGTGGGACGCGTGAGAATCAATTACTGGTGCCAGCTTTGCAAGTTTTGAAAGCTGGAAGCCTTTGTTTGAACGTTGGATTATTAAATACGCTATTTGTTTTGGGTTGTGTTATGAGTTTAATGCAGAGCCAAATCATGATTGTGTCCCAAGTGTATATATGCGTAGGTCCCATTTTAGTATGATTTGGAAAAATAAAATGAAATTAGGGGGGAAATTAGGCGGTGGATGCCAACTGGATGTGATATCACGGAAGGAATCAAAGGAGAATAAGACCAACAAGGTATTTTACTTGTCCATGGGTCTACCAATTATGCATTATGAATCCACTAAGATAATGCCATGTGGCATAGGAAATATTTGAGTCACTTACCCTAAAATTTTTCCGTTGTCAAATATTGGGAGTTTAATGAATTTCAAGGTTCTGACATTAGTCAGAACTTCACAAGACCACCAATGGTATGACATGGTTATCCCTTTGGTGATGCTGATAACTCTTTCAGCTTGCTTTGTCTCTGGTTGTTATAACCTCGAGCTTTAATTTGTCTCTTGCAATGCTGACAACAACTTTGAATGTAAAATAAAGAACACAGAAAAAATATATATATATAAGACTAAACGTATAAGCATATTTATCTCATTAGCACAGTTCACATATAAAAATATACTACTTTCAAGAGGATTATTAATTTGTGGGAAATTTTTATTGTCCATGATTCATGAATGTGAACTATCTCCAGCTGCACCTGCCCAATGCTACAATAGTCAGGGATATTTTTCAGATAACTCCATCAAACATTGGATAAGATCATATGCTAGCCCTCCAAAAGCATAACATTGGAACTAGGATTATCCATCGCCGTACAGTGTCAGAGACAGTAGTAATGATCACAAAGCAAATTATTGCTACAAAAGAAATTGTATTATTCAGGAAAATAAGAAGAGGAATAATTATAAATTCTCCTATATTGTTTTTAAACTAATTATTTTATTTCTTTATGATAAATATGGAATTCGTTATATATTTTTAAAACATTAAATATCATTACTTTTTATTTATAAGATAGGAGAAACATTTGTAAGAATATTTGTAGAAAAATACAATATTATTCTAAAAAGAATGTATTATATTATAGCTATTATGAATGCACCTTCTGTTTGAACCAAACCCTTGGGTGTAGTTTTTTACCAATGTTAATTGAGCGATCAAGTTGCAAAAGAGAAGTACATATTTAGCACTGGCTTAGATATTTTTTAAGAATTTTTTAAAAGATCTTTTATCTTAAAAATATAGTTATAAATCGTTTGAAATATAAGTTAATCTAAACCTGTATTTATCGTTTTTGAAATTTGATTAATGGGTACCGACCTATGACAACCAGCTAGCAATAGACAGAATCTTCGACCTTTCCTGCGAAAGAACCTCTAAAATGATGCTACCTTACTTAAATGTCTTTTAATTACTAGTATATAATATAGCAGTGTTTGAACATAATGGACCAGATTCTAATATTGTACATATGGTTGTTAGGAAATTAAATTACCTCTTCCTTTTTTGCCTTTTTAATTTGTTTATCCTCAAACGGGAAGCATAATTTCTTTATTATTGTTTTTCTTTTACTAAGAAAACAAGAATGTCAGTACAAAGCTCTTGCATATTGCATATAATTGATGCTTTCGGCAATAATGTTTTGCTTTCCTTTTTAATAAAGAAACTTTGAGGGTCGAGGAATGAGGATCAGTCTCTCTACATTGGATAAAGCCTGTTGTGGAAGCATTGGCCTTTTGGGTGGCTTGAAAGTGTTCATGAAACAATGAGATGATAGTATATAATTAATAGATAGTGAAATTGCTGGATGCAACTAAAATTGTTGATAATGATGAATGTACTGATAGTTGAGAGATTGCCACAAATATAGATCCATTAAGTAATCAAAACTAATTTATCTCTCACCCAAATATCATAAAAAATCTGTGATTTCATTGCCTGAGCTCAATGATGAGACTCTCTTTCACAATCACTTAATTATGGCATATGCTTATGATGAAACTCAAATTAGATAAATGCTATTGATTAATAATAATAGTAATGCATGAAATTAGTATAGTGGAATTAAACATCATAGATGCACCATAATTAATAATACAATTTAATTTAATTTGTAAGCACCGTGTTATTATTAAAGAAGAATGGCACGTTTTAAATTAGCTGATAAAATTATGTATTACAGCTGAGGAGGTCAATTACACTCTATCCGATAGTATTTGTTAGAGGTGTCTCTGTTCTATTACTTTTACTAAAAATAACACATTCTTATAACTTTAGAGCCCGTTTAGGATAGTTTTTAGTAATAAAATTTCAAAAATTTTAAAAATTACAACAAGTTATTAATTTTCAAAATTAGTTTTTTTTATACTAATTTTTAGTTTTAAAATAAACTTACTTAGAAAGTTTCCTATCCCGTTAAACTTATTTTAAAGAAAAGTGTGATAATGAAATTTGGAAAGTAAAACAAACGGGCCATACATCAGTAACTATATAACTATCATTGTTTTAGAAAGAATAATTCTAAATCTTTCTGTAATATCTTGATATTATTTTTCTAAATTTTAAGATATTAAAATATGAGTTTAATGGTGATGCACTGATAGTATAAAATTATTTTACACAGTCATCCAATCACAAATCACTGTTGGTATGACTTTTAAAATAATTTTTTAAAAGTCAACAAACTTACCATAAATGGTGGGTTGTGATTAGATTACAGTGTAAAACTATCAATGCATAACACTTTTTCTCTTAATGTGTTTATTTTTTTAATCTGTTTCAGGATAATGTTTTAGTGGAAGTTATAGGAGGGGCTCGGATAGCAATTAGAATTAGAATTCGGCAATGTTAATAATGATTTAGATTATGCATAATGGGTTATCTGTGATAATGTGGTGAATTATAGTTCAATTTTTTACTGCAAAAGATGTTGACATTTAATATTTATACCTTAAATAAGATTACTTCTAAAATAATACATGTGAGAAACTAAAAAATGAAAATAAGAATAATTTAAAATTTTGATATAGGAATTAAAAAATGCAATTAATATTTGAAATTTTATAAAAATTATAATGTAATTTTTTAATATATTCTTTATCTTTCATATTACTATTAGATTTATTCTCATCAATACTTCTTTTTTATATTTTCTCACTCCACAATAAATGGTTAAAGATATAATAAGAAAAAAAAATTAATATTTCATTGATATTGCAAAAAATGACAACAAAAATGAAGTATATTTTTTTTCTTTTTGTTAAAATGTCAAATAAGATGGGACAGATAAAATATTAAATGTGTTTTATATTTTCAAGATATTAAATATATTTATTATTCATTTAATATTTTTTTATAAAATAGAAAAAAATAGTCAGAGAATATAGCAAGGATACAGCTCAATGAATAACTTTGAATGAAAAGTATTTGATGGCTATGAATTGGTAGCTGGGTGCACCGAAAACCTAATGAAAACCCACGGAGCAAGTAAGCGCGGCGGTGCATCGGGCATAAGTTCAAGTGGGTCCGCGACAAGACTATCGAACTCTTCAATTGAAGAAAAAGAAAAAAGGCTAAAATATGCTTTATTTCATGTAATTTCAAAAAAAATTAATTTTAGTCCTTATATTTTTGAATAAATTATTTTAGTCCTTGTACTTTCAGAAAAACTTGATTTTTGTCCCTCTCCTCTAATGGTGTTAATACTGTTAACTGAAATACAGTTTTCGGTAGCTATAAACTGCCACAAAATACACATTTCTTATGTATTTAAACTCAACATCATTTGCGGCTAAAAACTACCACAGATTATTAAAAAAAATAAACTCAAACTCAACGAGAAACCCATCTCTTCCATTACCAACGACACATTATGTGTCTATTTTTTTAATAATCTATAGTGGTTTTTAGCCGCCAATGATGTTGAGTTTAAATACATGGGGAATGTGTATTTTGTGCCAGTTTATATCTACCGAAAACTGTATTTCCGTTAACAATATTAATACCATTAGAGGAGAGGGACTAAAATCAAGTTTTTCTGAAAGTACAGGGACTAAAATGGTTGATTCAAAAGTACAGGGACTAAAATCAAGTTTTTCTAAAAGTACAGGGACAAAAACATATTTTACCAAAAAAAAACAAGATTATTTGAAACTTTTTTATTATTTGATTAAAGAGAAAATAAAAAATCATATTAAAAAAATTTAATTTTCTTTTATAAAACAATATTATAAACTTTTTTTTACTAAAATAAATTAAAAATAAAAATAATGAAAAAATAGGCAAATAGAATTAAAATAGAGAAGTTACCTTATTTTCCTTTTATTTTTTGCTTTAAACAAAACAAATAATGAATGTTTAAACGACATTAGTCAATAGTCATCTTACAATATTTAATAATTCTAACATTTATATATAAAACACATGTACTAGTATATTTTAGGTTGTGTGATTTAGGGGTCAGGCTGTTAATGTAACACCCCGTTATATTACGACACAACCCACACTACTGTTTTATCTGTTTTAGTTATTATAAAATAAGGGTAAATTTTTCTCGATTAAATAAAACATTTATTAAGCATATTTAGCATACAGAAAATATTTTATAAAGAACCATGAATAAAACTACTCTGAACACTAACACAGGATATCAGCACATATCTACCTTACAAACAGTTAAACAATGTTATTAGAGTACAATTATCATATCATATATTAAGTATAATATAAGGATTTATATAATATCATAAAATACTTAAGCAAGACATTAGATACTTAATTTTTAATTTCACTAATTATTAAACAATTAGCTAATGTTTAACTGATCTCTGCTTCTAGTAATTTTTTTATTAAAAACCTTTAAATTTGTTTTATCCTTTATTCTTATATAACTCCTTAACTTAAACTGTAAAAAAATTAATAATAAAATATTTCTTTACAAACGTGAATAAATTCTAATATTAGAAAATTTATTTCTGATGTGGAAGATCAGATTAGACTGCAACCACATAACATACTCGGAGTTTTCCATAGACTAAGTTTAATAACTAGTAGTGAGAAAATCTTTTTTCTAATGTGAAAGATCAGATGAAACTGCGACCACATAACATACTCTGGATTTCCTCTAATATTTATTCTAAGAAATTTTGTATACTTAAAGAAAATATTTTCCTTCAAAAAAGAAACTTCCCATTTCAACTTTATATTTATATTTAAATTGGTAGTCTTTCTCTTTCTAAATAATTCCTACACACTTAACTGTTTAGTGAAATAATTAAATTAAAATTTAATGTATAGAATTTTCCTATCTATATAATAGGTCGAGCACCCAAAAGCTTTTAACTTAATCAAAAATAGAATTATTTTAATAATAATCTCTTATTATACAAATATATTTTTAGTAAAATATTCTCTAAAATAGGATATGACCGCAAGCTTTTTTTTTTTTTTTTTTGACAGAATATGACCGCAAGCTATAATACATGTTTTTAACTTAAAATATTTCATAATATATCTAAAAAAACTGTTTGGACTATCAAAATTTATAATCTAAAGCTTTAAAAAAATACTGTATTCATATATACTCATCCGAATCTTCTTCATTAGATCATCCTAAGATTAATGTTACCAATAAAACAAAATTAGTATACGAATTGCAATAAAAGTAAATCTGAATACCAAGATTTATAAAAATTTAAGTTTTGCATTTATTTATCATATTTAATTTCTAAGAAAAATTTAACACATTCTTTTTACTGATTGAGGCCGTGAGTTATGTTCACAAAAAGATAGAATAAAATTAACTTTGGACAAGTGAAAACAATCCTAAGATTTTATCCACTTGATCACAATCTTATTTAGCATCAGGATTAATATGATTAACAAAGGAAACTTCTTCCCTTTCTTTCTTCATAGTCCGAAACACACTAACAAAAATAAGACCAGTTTTTATTTTTTATTTTTTTTTTCCTTTATAAGAAAGCATGTTCATACTCACTCTTTCTTTTTAAAAAAAAATCTTATCTTTCGTTCTTTTTATGCTTATAAAGCCATAGACTTGTAGGAGGAGCAAAAGTAATTTTGACTTTACTCTGTTTTAGTAACAGACTTTTAAGTTTGTAAAGCTATCCCAAGCCACCATAAAACAAAAAAAAGGAACACCCTTCCCTGTTTTAATAAAAACGTGAACCACAAAGTTAAGAAGGTAAACAAAATTTATGATTTCCACAGGAGAACATGTTGTGGATTCCTTTTTAAAGTTAAGTGACATAGATAAAAAAAAAAATTGCAAGAGTCTCCCTTAAATCAGCACCGACCATGACAAATATGAACAAAAACTCGAGAGAAATCAAGAAATAAATTTGACATAGACTCCCCCTTAAGGAGAGGCTACCCAATCAGTCCAAAGAACAAGAAATATTACAAGGAAATGAAAATACAACAAGGAAATAGACAAGAATTGAAAGTAATACAAGGAAAGAATCAAAAGGGTAAAGCTTAGAGTAAATTACACGGACCCCCCTCCCCCTGAGTTTTACATATATTACACCGACACCTCCTGCATTTTTAAACCATACAAAAAATCTCCTATTTGTTGGTTCTAAATTACACGGACCTCCCTGAATTTTATTTATATTACACAGACCCCCTTGAGTTTTACTTATATTACACCGACACCCTGCTTTTTTGAACTACAGGAGGTCAAAAGTAATGTTTAAAAAGGCAAGGGATGTCGGTGTAATATATATAAAATTCAGGAGAATCCGTGTAATTTACTCTAAAGCTTATACATAATAAAAATACAAAATAAGAAGAATAGCAAGTGAATCAAAGTCTCACTCCCCCCTTACCAAGAGAGTGATTCGTGAGACCTAGGAGGAGGAAGAAGATGAATAGTGCTCTTCTTCGGTCTTGGGTGCCTTTAGAAGTGATGATTTTTCAAGCTCCCAAGCTTCATCAATGGAGTTTTTAGAAGAAAGAGGGAGGGAGAAAAATTGCTTCTTGGTAGTGGAGGAAGGTAGCTTTGGTGGTGGGTGATGGAGGCTGAAGAGTGGTGGTAAAAAATTGAAGAAGAAGAAGAAGAAGAAGAAGAAGAGAAAAAAGAAGAAAACTGAATGGGAGTGTTGAGAGAGAGAGAAAACCGAAGAGAGAGAGGGCTGAGAGAAGAGGGAGTGGGCGTGAGAGAGGTGAGAGAAAAAGTGAAGAGAAAGTGAAAAATGGTGCCTTTTATAGACTAGGCTCTTTTTTTTTTTTTTTTTCCTTTTCTTGTAAAAGAAGAAGACTGTCATGTGAGAGTGGGAGTGTTACGTGAGAGAAGAGAGACTGACGGAAAAATTAATGGATAAGGGATTATCTACATAGGTAAAATTTTATCTGTGTTTCTTCTAGCTTTTTGAACAAATAATTTTGTTTTAAGTTGAAACTTTTTAAGAGACTTAAAATATATGCATTATTAATTATTATAACTTAAAATTATATTTTTATAATTATTTTTGAATTATTTGAATTAGTTATGTATTTTTAGTCAATAATTCATAGTAATTTCGTTTTAGCTCTATTAATTTCCAAATTTTATCAGGAATTATATTTTTATATGTATGAATTAAAAATGAACTGACTTTGCCAGTTTCATCAAGTTTTGATATTAATCCTATACTGGCTGACTTATCAACAGTCTGTCTAGAACGTTATGTAAAATTTTCTCAGAAGTCTTCTAAAATTTATGAGAAAATTACCCTAATCATATTTAAGCCTATAAGACATGATTTTAAGTTCAAATAATCATTTATAATTATTTGAGACTTATCCTCACGTTTGCCACAAATATTGATAATCCAGTATAATTGTCGTTCTAATAGTTATTTCAGATTTTCATCTGGAATAATTATTAAAATTTTCAATTATATGGAATATAAATGTGATTTACTATTTTATTATCCTATTTGGGCTTATCAATTCTAAAAAACAAGATTAAGAATAAACAAACAATTAATTACGGAAAACGAAAATGAGGGTGTTACAGTTAACACCCATACTTGTTTTACTCACACTTTTTATTATCTATTTATAATTATAACTTTAGATACCTAAAATATCTTTTATTAATTCATATTTTTTAGTTACACTTTATTTTTTATTTATTTAATATTTTTATACACATAAATAAAAGTCATATTCATGTGATGATCACATAACCCAAAAAGAGAAAATGAATTGTCTTTCCAATTGATTTTTTTTTGGTTGTCTATGTTTTATAATTTCTGAAATCGTTTTCAGTATTTTTATAGATAAAAATGTATTTTTTCTGGAGATTAATTTTTTAATATAGAAATTAAATATAATTTCTGTTAATTATACATGTTATTTCAAATTTTTCATCTATTAAATTATTTCATCACAATTATAGACACATTTTTTATGTAAATAAAAATATATATTCATGTTATTTAATTTATTTTTTAATATTTTTTTAGTTTTATATGTGATACATGAAGAATGTTATCTTAAATTATTTAAACTTTTGTTTAGAAGACAAATAAACAAAAATAATTTTAAAAATAGAATAAAAATAAAAAATAGAGAATGTGAATAAAATATTAGAATGTCATTAAAACCACCCTTTATAAATTTTACATCTACAAGGCTTCAAACTTTTAGAAATTCTAAAATTAAAAAGAACTATATCGATGTACTAGATTACATATATAAATGGTGAAGATAAGATGCATTTGCATGAATTTTGATCCTATAAGAACCATTAGTGTTAATAGAAGTTAATAAAACAATTAGTAATATGATAGAGGAAATTTAGTGTCATGATTTTCTTCTTTGACTTCTCCTCCATTTGAAGTATATATCTCCAACTGTCTTTTTAACAATATTTGCATCACCTAAAATAGAAAAATCACACTAAATTAACAACAATGTCCAAAATAATAAGGAATACAGATAATTGGATATCAAAAAGAGTAGATACTTGCTTCTTATTTTTCACCAATTAAAAGAATTTCAGGAATTTAAAATTTTCATCACAGTCATTGTGTCATTGAATTAATTTAAATATCTAAGCAAAAAGATAAATTCATTGTAAGAATATGTTGAATCTAATTTTTAAAATCTAAACTTGTTAAAATAACTTCAGGTGGAATTAGATTTTTTTTATTAATAAAATAGAATTAGATTAACACTGTATGGGGATATTTTTATTTATATAGGAATAAAAACTATTTTATTTAATTCTCAAATTAAAATAAAAAACACGACATGAAAATGAAACGAAATATATAATGGGTAAAATATGTTTTTGGTCCCTCATTTTATCTTGATTTTTGTTTTTAGTCCCTCATAATTTTTTTTTACTGTTTTTAGTCTCTCATAAATTGTTCTGTTCTGTTTTTAGTCCCTTATAAATTGTTTTGTTCTGTTTTTAGTCCCTGGCGTTAATTTTAACTGTTAAGTGATGACATGACAGATATAAATTATGTGTGTGAAAATTTCCTAATTAAGTTTCTAGTGACTTTTAACTGCTACAAATTTTTTTGCGGTCAGAAATGTTTACTTTTGTAACATTTCTTGTGATTTCAGAAAATCTAGTGTTCAAGATTTTAATTTTATTTTTTATTTTTTAATATTTATGACAGTTTTAGTTTGCCAGAAAATTTGCAGTAATTAAAAATCGCTAGAAACTTAAACAGAAATTTTTCAAGCACAAATTATGCTCGTCACGACATCAATTAACCGTTAAAATTAATGTCAGGGACTAAAAATAAAAAAAAAATCATTTTTAAGGGACTAAAAACACAGAAAAAAATTATGAGGAACTAAAAATAGAAATTTAGATAAAATGAAAGATAAAAACATATTTTGTCCGTATATAATTAGTATAGTAGTTTTATAAAGTCAGTGATTACTGATGAGGCTTTAACTGCAAAGGTAGACGTAGCTTAATAAACAAAAAGGAAAAGTACTAGAAATTGAAAAGTGGTTAGGGGGAGTGGTATGACCGTTTTGTATGAGTGGTGCAATCAGCGAGCGATTTCTTTCTTTCTTTGTTTCACTGTCTTTGTCTTAGTATTACTATTACTATTACTATTACTATTGGAGGAGAAAGGAGATGGATAACCAAGATCAAGGTGCTTTTTCTTTAACGCCTCTATCTTCATTCATTCCTATTGTCATTCTCTTTCTGTTTGCTTTGATCACTTTCTTGCTTTATCATTGTTCTTAGTTTTAAGCTTTTTGATGGTGCTTTCTTGAATTTCAGGACACGAGGGTCATGCATGTAGCAAATGTGGTCGCAAGAAAAGGTGTTCTCACAAGAACATCTGTGGAACCGTTGAAGGTTACAAACTGCTAGTTTCAGAGCGCCAAACCCATTCCGATGCTTCAGATGAAGATCCCCACTCACAAGGTACTTTTTTAAAGATATTGCGTTATGATGCTGATATGTTTCACATTTATTTCCAAGAATGAGAATATTTTCCATTTTTTGTCTGTATGGTATGGGGGTGTTGAAGTTATTAGTGCATTACGAAAACATAGGTTTGCTAATCTGATGACTTTTTACGGGTTTGTTAGGTCCAAACTCCTTGGACACTGGCAACAATGAGAAAGCCGCTAATGTTGGAACCGGAGAAATTTTAACTACATCAGGTGATGAGGAGTTTCTAGATGCAACTGCAAACTTTTCAGATGGTTCACTAAGTCCAGGAAGTAAGGAACCTTTGGCTACTGATGTGGAAATAGGCAATATAAAATATCAAGAATTTTCGGGGTCTTCTGATTTTAATGGTAAGCTGCAAAGTAAATTAAATTAAAGCACACTGAACTGCTTCTGCTGGTATACTTAAGAACTTCATATGTAATTGTGAAGATTGCTCATATTGGGAAGCAAGCATCTATTATATGCTAGAGGAATTAAAAAATGAAATTTATACTTGGAATTATTTTTTAAATTCTCTGGTAATTGAATGCATATTTTCTGTTTTTGTGTTTATGTTTTATATTTTGCAGCTTAAGGTTTGTTTTTCTCTGTTGGTCTATCCTGTTCTGATAATATGTTTCACAACTGCAGATGTAAATCAGTTAATTGTGAAATCAACAGATGATGGCCAAATGCAAGAAAGGGTCAAGGAAGGAAACATGCTGGAGTTGCAAGGTCAACTGTCAGGTTCTCATGTGGATCCACCATCATCAAGTTCCATCACAGATTTGAGGACTTTTGAGCATAATGAGGATTACATTGATTTGTCAAGTGACTCAAATCCCAGCACAGATATGTTGCTAGAAAATAAGATCCATGCTGGTGAAAATGTGAGGCCTTGCAGTTTGGCATCTGTTGCAAAGGAAACTAATTTGAAAGAAAATGACGAGATTAACTCGGATTCTCAAGTGGCAAGCGGAGCTTTTAATCTGGAAGAAAAGAACAATGCTGAGCCCCTTTCTCTGATGCCCCAAGAAGAACTTTCTCTTGATGGACGTGTTCTGGATAGCAGCATGAAGGAGCAGGAAAGCTGGGAGATTGTGGCTGAAGAGAGCATTGGAGATACTTCTGTCAAGTTCATGACTGAATCAGATGAAATTGGAGCCTCTATGAATTGTATGAAATTTGAGATTGATGAAAATTATATGAATCACTTTTCTGAAAAGCCATCAAGCGGTGTATATAAAAGCGATGATGTGGTGGAAATGGATAAATTTGAAGAGCCTGGTAGGAACGATTCATCACCTTATTCTTTAGATGTTGAGCCTTCTGCTCAATGTGTTTCTGTTGTTGGAGAAACTCAGGGAGAGCATGGCAGCGAAGTGTCTGGAATTACTGTTGTGCCTGTTCAAGATCAAAGTGGTAATAATAATAACAATGCTCAACTACCTTCATCTGCAATTCACACTTCTATTGATTATGGTATCCAGTGTGACAGTTTGGAAGGAAATCGGGGCTCAGTTTCAGGTATATATACATTCGTGTTTTATAATAGTAGAATGCACCATAGAAAAGTTATCTCTCGGGGTTTTCTCTATATGCTAGGCTGGTCAATAAAGTGTTACCTTGTATTATATGTATGTATAAATCATTAAACCTAAAATAACTTGAAACACGTTTTTTTTGGTTTGGGGGGGAAACATTCATTTGATTTACATTTTTAGGCTCTATCTAACAATTATCTCCATGCAATTTGAAGAAATAATAGCCGAGATAACAAACAGTAAACAGCACACACCTCTACAGAGTCCATTGAGTGAAGCTGCCCATAGCAACAAGCCTGAGTCTCCAAAATTGGAAGAAAATGGTGAATCAGCTGCAGCTAAAGCTGTGAAAGGAGAGGGTGAAAAAGGTTCGAACTCCTCTGCTGACATCAAGAGACAAAATAAGAAAGTCAAGTGCAAACTATATTGGATACTATTAATGTGCTGCTCATCTGAAGATTCTCCACGAAGATAGAAGATTGGTAGCTATGTGGGGTGATAGGATCCTGTTTCTCTCCACTGTGACTCTAGTTAGGTTGTTGTAGGTTTTTGGTACATATCCCAGCATCCCAAGAGCCTGGTTGTATATTTTGAGGATCTTCGGTTATTCTTTCGTTCTGTTGTATAAATTTTGTAACAAGGTTCTAGTTGAAGGCTGGCTACTCGGGAAGTGAAAATATACATTTTATGCTACTGATTAGTTTGTTACATATCAAGGAAAAGTAATTGGATTATACTTCAAATACACTACTGTTTTTGCCCACTTTATTTATTATTACTAGTGTAATAACCCGTGCCCTGCACGGGTGTGGGATTTATAATTTATAATTTTTTTTATTTTAATAAGGTCATTTAATGTATTTATATTATATTTTTAATTTTTATAAATATATGTTTATATATATATATATATATATATTAAATAACAAATAAATCTTTTGAGAAATTTTAACTTGAATCCAAAAAAAAAAAAATTGAATCTTAATATGTATTAGTTATTAGTTAATATTTAATTGTTTTATAAAAAAAAGTTAATATATAATTGTGTTATCAATTATAAAAAGTTTTTGGTGTCTAAAACATATAAAATTAACATGCTAAGTGAAATGTTAGTTCTTAATTAATTGCAATACCCTTTTCTTTACCAATTTCTTTAACTATTTTTTTCAACAAAACCAATTCTATTAACTTATTGTCAAGATATTCATTATAAAAATAAATAAATTGTAATTAAAGATAAATGTGTATAACTTATATAAAAAACTATTTTTCTACAAAAGCTAAAATAAGTGTAAAGAAAAAAAACAATATAACTTATATTATTCACTTGCATATGATTTAATAGTATCTTTTTATAATTGATTTAAGAAATTATTAATGACACGATTATCAATATCCATTCCAAAAACATATATCCAACGAATTTTTATATTGCTTTAACAACGTCATTAACCAAAAGCAAACATACGCATCACCTCATCACCAGCTATTTTGTGGAAGCATCTCCAATGATCAAAGAGTATAAAAAAGACAAACAGAATGTTATGCACATACATGAAAACCTTGCTTCTCACCATTAAGCACCGAACACAACAGCAAAACCGAAAGACATGGAAATTAACATCAGTAAAACAACACCATTGTTCAAGATATGTAGTTGACCTAAACCAAAAAAGAAAAAAGTAGTTAATGGAAATGGATAGTAAAATATATACAACATTGCATTTCATTAAATATTCAAAAGACAAATGATAATTACCTAAATCAAATTTTGAAATACTTCTTTGTAGACAACATTGATTGTTGTATTTAGTTGAAGATTGTCTTTATTTTCAATAAGTATCCTTAACCCCTTTTTGCTTTTAACCCTTGAAATAGCAACGTACAATTGTCCATGACTAAACACTGGTCGTGGAAGATACAATCCAACATACGATAGTGTTTGTCCTTGTGATTTGTTAATTGTCATACCAAAACAAACACATATTGGAAATTGTCTTCTTTGAAATTGGAAAGGCAAATTTAAGTTGTTTGTAATCATGGTCATCCTTGGAATAAGAACGGTGTCTCCAACGGTAGTCCCAGTCAATACCGTGCACTCAAGAACATGGTCTCCCAATCTTCTCACTTTTAATCTTGTTCCATTACACAATCCATTGGATTGGTCAATGTTTCTCATCAACATTACGGGGACTCCAACTTTCAAACATAATTTATGTGGAGGAAGTCCAGAACAATTTATAGCATTTAACACCTCAGGGGAAAATGCATCCAACTCACTTTCTACATTCCCGTCTTCTTTGTACATTGAATCTGAACTCAAATAAATTTTCTCTTCTCCAGAAATCCTCAGCATCAAATAATCATTTATTTTTTCAACCAATTCAATAGTTGGGGCCAAAATTGTTCTATCTCTAAAGTAGCCTATATTTGTCATGTTACTCAACAAATCAGGGTAAGCAAAATCAACCAAGTCACTAAACCCAGAGAATGTGTTTTTTATAAGAATTTCATCAGGTATTTGTATTTCTGCCTCTCCGTCCACTGATTCTCCAATACTACCATCACCTATATTCAATAACCACTCTGAGAATTCTAATATGTCCGATCTATTTAAGGATGAGGAACCATTTGCAAGTCTCATGTTCTTCGTTAAACGAAGAACTTGACAAAAAGGCCATAGGTAAGAAGAATTGATCGTTGCATTCACTACATCTTGTTTGGATGCCCTGGGAATAACAGGTAAGATTTGCCTAAAATCACCACCCAATACCACAACTTTTCCTCCGAATGGCAACTTTGGGTTATATGATTCAGAATATCTTAAAATGTCTTTCAAACACCTATCTAAAGCTTCAAAACACCACTTATTCATCATTGGAGCCTCATCCCAGATGATTAATTTAGCCTTTATCAATAACTTAGCATGAGGGCTACCTTGCTTAATGTTACACGTTGAATCCTCAGATATAGATAATGGAATTTTGAACCTCGAGTGTGCTGTCCTTCCTCCCGGCAACAACTGGGAAGCTATTCCGCTTGAGGCAACATTTAGAACAACATGACCTTTCAAGCGTATAGACGCTGACAATGTATTCCAAATAAATGTTTTTCCTGTTCCACCATATCCATAAACAAAGAAGAATCCACCCTTGTTTGCATAGACGGCATTGACAATTGTGTGATAAACATGTCTTTGTTCAGTGGTCAAGGAAGAGAGATAGTGCTGCAATAAATCATTTAGAGTACCTTTATCATAATTCAACTCCTCAGCGATCAATCTTTCTTCGACATCCTCCATAGCAATGTTTGATGGATCAGGCATAGTTGCAAAATGCTTCAAGCTCCTACCATTTTTTTGAAGTAGTTTCTCAATCTCCACAAGGGCTAGATTTTTTATTTGATCATCCGTTAAAAGTAAGTCTGCACACACAGAAATAAATAATAATATATTAATGTTAAAAAATGTTTTAAATTTAATGAATTATAATCAAATTTATAACTTGATAAATTTACATTTTTTATAAACTATATCAATTAGTATCATAATCAAATATATAAAAACATGAAATTTACATTTTTTTTTTATAAACTATATCAAGTAGTATCATAGTCAAATATATAAAAACATGAAATTGATTCATTTATAAACAATTTAATTTTTTTATTAAACTATTGGGTGCCCCTCCTGATACTTTAAACTTTAAAGGTGTTTTCCTTTCGGTCACTTATTGATAACGCACATAATTTTGAATTATGTACATCTTTAGTTGACTCAAATGTTATTCTATAAAATACACATATAATTGGGTAAGTTACTTTCTTATTTTAATATTTCTATTAAAAACTAAAATAAGCACACTATCTTCGTGTAAGCTGTTTAGGTAATTAAATTTTTTTATTATACATAATTGTCTAACTTAAAATTATAAAACATTCATGCAATTCAATAAATACTTGTTAGTATTTTTTAAGTAACGTTGTTTTAACAATGAATTACAATTTCTTCATTGTACTTAATGGCTGTTCACTTAATGAAGTAAATTAAGAAAATAATAATGTTTAAACAAAAAATTCAATGGAATTTAGCTAGTATATAAAGACACGGTATTACCTCTATAAGCTAATATTTTCCTTTGTTTATAGAGAATATCATCTGAAAGGTCTTGCCAACATTTATTCCAAACCAGCTCAGGCGTTGTCATATTGTTGGATATCAACAATACCACAAATAGTCTCCTAAGATAATCTGCTGATGCCCAATAACTCGCCTCCTTTATTGCCTCAATAAATTCCCTATCATCTTGTAGCAAACCAAGTGCATAACACGCTTCCTGAAATGTATTGTAAGTTTTACCATTCACGGTCCTAATATCCTTATAACTCGTGCATCCTTTTTGGACATTCAATAGGAGTCTCAAGTAAAAGTCTTCAGTGCTTGATTGAGGCATATGTGATATGCGACCAATAGAAAATCCCTGCTTCCTAGGTAACCATTGGCACAAGTTAGGCTTCCATACAAACTTAGTGGGAAACTCTGCATAAGTAATGTTTTTCCCATCAGCGTAAGTTTTATTAGCCTCCATCCAAGCTAAAAACATGGATTTCTTCATAGCAGCTCTATCCATAACATCTTGAATTGTCTCATCATCATTGTAGACAACACTTTGTTCATGAGGGAGATGGAATGGCAATCTAGCAACTGGAGGCTCTCTATAGTGGATATCAAATCCAAACAATCTCCATACAGCTTCACATGCAGAAATATATCTACAATCATAGTAATTTTTTATTTCATCAATGACCATGGACGAATCAGCAGAGTCATTAGCAAGAAAAAGAGCAGCTCTGACTCTATCATTACCCTTATGGACATATTTAAAAAGGTATTTTATAGCATTTGTCTGACATGTGTATTCAACATTAATGTGAGCTCTATATTTCTGAAGCAGCCACGGATTGTATGGAACAATATATCTATTATCAACTATGCATTTCTTCTTTGTGATTGTTTTTCCATCATCTCTTCTTCTATACTTTGGAAAACCTTCATCGTTGATAATGGTCCTCTCCCTAAACTCTTTGGGAAAATACTTAGTACATTTGCCACTACTCATGCAAGGTGACTTCATATTTTGCACTCCACACGGTCCATGAATCATATATTTCTGTACCACGGTAAATAAGTCAGGATTTATGTCTTGATCTGGTATTTCTGCACATATAGCCTTGTCAATATCATCAGGTGTTTTTGGCTTGAATTGTGCATCGATGAACAACAAAATATGTGCATGGGGAAGACCACGCTTCTGAAATTCAACCGTACATGAGTCTGCAAGTAAATAAAAGAAATAATAATGATTAAAATAATTGCTAATAAATCAATAAATATAAAATTATAAGCACTCTCAGACATTCAAATACACTTACATGCAATTGTCTTTCCAAACACATTTCCACTCTTAAGGTCTTGAATTAATTCATCGAGTTTCATTTTAAAGACTCTGCAAAGTATATCTGGCCTATCCTCAGCCTTTAAACCTCTTTTTTGGATGAACCTATTGATCTCAGGCCATTCGGGATTACATGTCATTGTAAGAAAGAAGCTTGGATACCCAGCATATCTACATATGGCAAATGCATCCTTGCAATTATTGAACATATATCTTGGCCCTCCAGTAAATGATCCCGGCAATATAATTCGTTTCCCAATTGCAGCAGCACTTGTTTCACCACGCACCATGGACTCGTGCAACCCTTTGTATTGTTCTACTCTTAATTTAGACTGATTATGTCGGATATATCGCAATCTTTCCGATTCAACCATTGTATATGTGTCCACCAAAAATTGTTGAAAGAGTCTCCTTGACATTAATATAATAGGAGATTCATCACTTCTCTCTTGCAATCGATATGCAAAGAACTCACGCATGGTGATATTTGTTCGCTTTCTATTTCTGCCATGAGAGGATGATTCTCTTGATGAAATATCAGGCCTAAATCCATCTTCACCAAAAGGAAACAGCAGTGGATATTGTAGGCCAAGATACAGTGGATGTAAAGGATCAATACGCTGAAGTGAATTCGATTGCGTCTCAAGAATTATATCTCTCTCAATCATGTAGGTATCGATTTCATCAACAACCAATGCTGCAACCTCAGATGTTGTTGGTAAGTTATATGTTCTTCCATCCTTGTTTCTTTTCCTCTTTAATCTCAGTTTCACATTAGAAAATTTCCCATCCTTATACCGATCTCTAGCAGATCTAAATGATTGCGCCAAAACATTATTATCATCAAGCATTCTTCTCAGGTCCTTAACAATCTCATCATCCAATTTATGGACATCATTAATTGACCTGCAATAAATATATAATATTTAATATTTGTGTAATGAACATTTTGACACATAAAACTAATTCTATGAACTCCAAAGAATAACATAATGTAACAAAAAATTCAGTGAATACCTAAGAGATTGTATCCTGTTAACATCTTCATTGTCAGTGTCATATATATAAAGCTGTGCAAACTTGGGGGGATGATCACTTTGAGGTAGCAAACTTCCAATAGAATGATAATTTTGTCCTCCAAGCTTAAAAATGGGTGGAGCTGCACCGGTATTTAAATTATTATCAACCTTCCCAGCCATTGAAGTAAAGGCAAACATCCCGTTGAACATTCTAATGTGTTTCAAGAAATGACGACTTTTTTTATTTTTATTGCTATGCAAGTCCTGGAGTATTTTGGGAGCATGTTTTAGAATAGGTAGTTGCACCTTTCCTTGCATACAACAAAGAGAAAACTTTGGACTCAACGTATGTACATTCTTCCTCAATCTTTCATTATACCACATGTGTGCCCCGCAATACTCACATCGATAAGTAGGATCTCCCATGTCACACATATCTTATCACAAAGAAATATGTTAGGATAGTAGCTAAGAGTCAAGGCAAATCCAAGTTTCACAAATACCATATTAAAAATACAAATACCTTGATGATCTTCAGTGGTGTCAACCACATCATGAATTGAATTCTCATCTACTTTGAAGAAACAAAAAAAAATTATACATTATATTTGTAATACATAGATATACAATTAATTAATTAATTAATTATATATATATATACATATATATATATAACACTCTCCAATGATACACGTGATTTATATATACCATGTATATCTTGATCACATTGGAACGGATCATCATCTTCAACTTCACCCAAATTTGCATCATGAAACCCATCTTCCCCTACATTAGGATAAATTTAATTAATGATGTTATATGACTAATAAATGAAATGTTAAACTTAATAAAAGGTGCACAATACCTTCATGGTGTGCCAATGGATCAACATCATTTGTATTATCATTTGTAAATGAAAGACTTGGTTCTGAACACAATTGATTATCTATCTCCATAGATACACTGGAAGCTGATAACATATTTTTTTCATTGATTGTCAATGAATGAATAATTCCTCCTCTACTTTGTAATACATGTTTGCCTTTACTCAATGATTTGCTGCATTTAACATAAATGCTTAATAAATAATAAGCTACAATAGAAAAATACTATGTGTGAGGTCTAACATATTACCTTTTAAATATACTTTGTTTGTTTTGATGCGTCACAGGTCTCATGTCTTGAATAAATTCTGAGACTATTGTCATTTTGCATGAACCGAGGGTAGGATACCGTTAAATTTATGTTGTTCAATGCATCATTAAAGAAATAAAAAAATTGATACATATAGTTACCGGGACTTTGGTTCAATAAAGTTGGAGTATTCCTTCCATTAGCAGGCTCCAAAATTGCTTCAGCTGTCACTTCAAAAAAAACAAAAAATTGTTTCAGCTGTAGTAACTGAATTCAGAATAAGACATAACATATAAATTTAAATGCCAAAAGTACACATAATTTTAACTTGGACAAAGCAAATTAATTCTATGATTAAGAAATTGAAAAATTGATTATAAAAACATATTAAAAATTATTAAACAAAATATTTTAATTTGCTGTAAAGTATATTGAAAAATAATATATTAAGATTTTAATATATTAGGATTTTAAGTTTTTTTTATAAGGGAAGAAATAGTTGCTACAATATATATATATATATATATATATATATATATATATATATATATATATATATATATAATTGTGACAAAAAAATATATTAAATAAATCCTTAATACCTTAACTAAAACTGATATAGATTGGATATAACTATTTTAGTTAATCGAATTCACAATAAACATGTGGTTGATTTAATTTAAAAATGTTGCAAATTTAATAAACATGTCGTTGATTTAAATATTTGATTTGATTGATTTATAATTATTTCAATTTTTTATAGAGTTTCAAAATTTTAATTTCTGAAATTTTATTATAATAATAAATTAAATGTACATACTATTTTTTTGCCCACTGAAAATCCATTAAATTCGTGTAATAGAATTCAGATGGGGATTCATTATATTTTAAAGATTAAAACTCGTGTAATAATAATAATAATAATAATAATAATAATAATAATAATAATAATAAATAAATAAATAAATGGATAATAAAGTGAATTTTCTTATCAATTAAATTTTCAGAAACAATTTAAAAATAATTAGAAATATGATAAGAAAATGATTATTATAGAAAGAAAATTAAAAGCAAAAGAAATTTAAAATTTTAAAAAATTATAGATTAATAAATTTTGGTCCGTCAAAATTCTGTTAAATTATTTCCATAAATAAAATATATATTAAATTATTTTGTAAATAATGGTCTATTTTAAATTAATCATCCATTTTAAATTTAAAATTGATTTTCTTTTAAATCTCATATTGATGTTAATTAATAAATAATTTAATGGAGATGCAATTATTATGCAGAACACGACATGTAAGATTTTTAAATTGAAATATGCTCAGAAGTTGACATGCGACAAATGTGGATCGTTTGATTAACATGTCACAAATGAGGGTTCTAAATGGGGATTGTTTTCTATATAGTATAGATAGATAGTTATATACCACAGTTTTAATATTGTATATTAGATCTATTGATTTTAAAAATTTTAATGTTTTTTTAATTTAAACATTTAAAATTTTGTTATATATAAAAAATAAAAATTCACAATATTTGAAAGCTTTGATATTATATTAGATGTACTTACCATGACTAAGCTTAAGCAAAGTTGGATTATTTCTCCTTCTCTGAATCATGGAATTTGCTGAGAAAGTTGTTCCTGCATGTAAATACATTGTTCAACATACCAATACAAAAAGTAATTGACTTGTTATTAATCAATTATATAAACTCACCATTTGTATCAAGAAACTGGGACATATTGGTTGGTCTTTTTATACCAACACTTACTTCTATTTGTCCTAACCAAGAGAGACAAAGAGCAACGCTCAAATGTTTGCAACAACAGAATTTAGCAAAGAAAAAACATATATAATTTTCAACTAAAAATTGTACCTAAGTTAGTTATATTAGACAAAGGAGATGCATGATAAGAAGACATGACCTGGTGTGACGAATGTTCTGCTTCAAATTCGCTCACATTGAGATTCTCCTTCCCAGCTAAACAAATGAAAAATTTTAAATTAATGTATAATTTTATAATGAATGAACACAATTTTTTTTTCCTCTTAAAAAAAACACAATTTTTTTAGAACGCATATATATAATTCACACACACACACACACACACACACACACACACACACACACACACACACATATATATATATATATATATATATATATATATATATATCTTAATGTTTAATATTTTTGTGTAGATTCAGCAAAAAAAAAAAAATTGTGTAGATTGTTTAACCATAGGAATAAATTAATGTATTTTTTTGGCTAGAGAAACACGTTTTAACCTAATTGCAAGAGAAAAGACAACATACTTTTTTAATGTCTAGTCTAAGAAATTAAGTTACATACCTCGACGGAGAAAATTTGGTTGATAACATTCAAAGTGTTGATTTCTTTTGCTTTTCAATATCATTCTTCTCTTCTGCCGTGCTAGCTTTGGATCATTATTGTTTGGATAATCCATGTTGATGAAGTCTTAGAACCAACTTGACAGTAAGGATACCTCACCTATTAGATGTCAAAATTTAGAATTGGGAAACATTGTATAATTCAACAGAGTTTGTGTAAATTGGAACTGAAATTAGAATTGAATGGTTTAGACATGTGTGCTTAATATTTATAATAATACTTTATATTTTAAAATAGAAATTTGAATTTAAATTAGTATTATCAATTAATTAATATGAATTAAATAATTTAAAATTTAAAATAATAAATAATAAATATCTTAAAATATTGATCACGTTCAAATTTGAATGTGAATATGAATTTAAATTAGTGTTATCAATTAATATGAATTTAACAATTTCAAATTATAAATTATAAATATCTTAAAATATTGATCACGTTCAAATTTTACACACATGTATATATAGATATTGTTTAAATTATTAATTATATATTTGCATTATAAAATTATGAGATAAAGAAATCTAATTGCACGATTTCTTTAATTTAATTTGTTATAATTTTGAATTTGAATATGTATTTGAATTTAAATTAGTATTATCAATTAATATGAATTAAATAATTTTGTGTCAAAAAAAATAATTTAAAATTTAAAATAATAAATATCTTAAAATATTGATCACGTTCAAATTTGAATATGAATTTAAATTAGTGTTATCAATTAATATGAATTAAATAATTTAAAATTGCAAATCATAAATATTTTTTTATATAATATAATTGATAATTGAGTATTGTTTTGATTTTTCAAGAAATCATGAGTAATGAAATTCACAAAATGATACTACAGTAATAGAATTTTTAATAGAATAAAAAATATCTATTTTATCCATTATTATAAACCTAAATCCATAATGCTATCAATTTTTCAATGAGCAAATATGAGAAATTCTTCAATGAACAATTTTTTTTTTATATTCATGGCTTATCTCTTGTGTGGGAAAAAAGGATTGGATAGCATGAACTTGGTGTAAATTTTGAATTAAGGGAACTGTCCTCCTTATGAATTTAAATTAATGTTATCAATTAATATGAATTAAAAATTTAAAATTTTAAATCATAAATATCTTAAAATATTGATCACATTCAAATTTGAATATGAATATGAATTTAAATTAGTGTTATCAATTAATATGAATTAAATAATTTAAAATTGGGTTAAGTTTGATTTTGGTCCTCCAATTTTAAAATTAATCTTTTTAGTTCCTATAATTTGAAAAAAAAAAAAAAACTTGTTTTAGTCCCTCTATCCCAAATAAATTTAAATTTGAAGGACCAAAAATAAATTTACTTTAAATTTGAGAGACTAAAAACATATTTAAGCAAAAAAATAAATAGTAAAGAATAGCAAGAAGCATTCTAGGAAAAATCCCAATACACCTGAAAAAAGAAAGTTAAAATAAAAAATAAACGAATAGAAAACTTAAAAAGCCATTAGATATAATTAAATTTATTTTTATCTACTATATTTCCCAAAAGAGTTTTTTTTTTTTTTAAAAGGACACACATAACACAGTCTGAAATGTTTAAAAAATTAAATAGTAAAGAATAGCAAGAAGCATTCTAACAACTTGAAACAATACAAAGAAAACAAAAATAAAAGAGAAAAAAAAAAAGTAACTTTTTGCACGTAGAGAGAAAAATGGATTCATTTAACACAGCCAAATTCATCTAACACAACTTCATAGGTGTTGAATGCAACCCTTCATGGGTGGTAGCCAAATTCAAAGCCTGCTATGACTTTTTGCTCGTAATATAACTTGAGTCTCTAACCTGTCTGGGGATATATGTACCTCGTAGTTATTACTTATTACGACCAGTTTCGACAAAATATTTTAAAAAGTATTAATTATATCTAATTAATATTTATCCATTAAAACATTTCTTATGAGTTTAGCAAGCTTGTTCGTGACTCAATCTGTACGCATGGAAGAAAAAGCATTAGCTCTTCAAATTGAATGAGCCAAACTTAACATAATTCTCTGAATAAATCAGCACTTGACCAACCGAAATAGGGTGGACCGAATTGACACCCTTTTGCATACACCCTAAAATTGCAAAGCAAATGGTGGCCAAATTCATGTAAATCTTATTTAAATTGTAAAAAACCCTAAAATAAAAAAGAAGAAACAATAACAATATTAAAAACTGCTGGGTAGGAGAATTCATATTAAAATTAAAGTAAAAATGTAACACAATTAAAAATAACAATGTGAATTCACAAAGAAAATATGAAGTATCCCTATTAAAGACTAATTGCGCTCTTCCTTGATGACTTTACGGAGTTTATTAGAAGACATTTGTCCATCACCACTAATTTCACCAACAGCTTTAGCATAAACAACCTCGTTAACTCCATTGGATGATGGGGTACCAAACTTTGAGGAGCCCACCTCACTCTCTGTGTGCGAGATTCCATCCTAATATAAAGAACAACAATATTAATATTGATGTATTTAACAATTGTACGTGAATAAAAATAATAAAATGTAGCACAATAATTTAAAATTTACCTTCTCAATCAAATCAATATTATCAGTTAACAACTCTGAACAGTTTGCTTGATGTGGACCCTATAGAAAATTTTAAAAAAAGTTAAAGATCTCACGTATATATATTAATAATATATATATATATATATATATATATATATATATATATATAATATCAATGTATTTAATAATTGTAAGTGAATAAAAATATTAAAATATAGCACAATAATTTTAAATTTTACCTTCTCAATCAAATCAATATTATCAGTTAACAACTCTGAACAATCCTTTTGATGTGGACCCTATAAAAATTTTTAAAAAAAGTTAAAGATCTCATGTATATATATTAATATATCTTTAATGATAATAATTAACAATATAAAAACCAACATCTTCTAATTTGTATTTTTGAATGAATTCTGTTATAAGCACATCATCTGAAGTCATTCGTGATACTTGAATACTTCTTTGCTCCACATAATTGAAGTATTGAATTTTTAGTTGAACCTTGAACACAAATATCTTTTCCTTCAAACAATCTATTTCTGAAGGGTACAACTCATCAGCATCACCCTGAAAATTAAATTAAAGTATTCAATTATAATGAGTAAATATTTTTTTTTGTAATATAAATGACTATAGGACATTTACTCTTGCAAGATATTTTTCTTGAAGGTCTTGGGCACTAATTTGAAGAAAATTTGCCGCCTGTCCATCAAATAAAGTGAAGCTAGCAGAATCTGTACTGTCAACCACCCTAAGTTGGATGTTATACCTAAGAATTTAATATAATAATATTAGATATTATTAGTATTTGGCAATAAAAAAAATTAAAAATGTAAGGTTGTTAATACCTCAGCACAAAAGACGTGTACTCCTTGTCACATTTTCTACAATAAAATTTATCATCCCACTCTTTCATTCCAATCAAACAGTACTTCGATGGACAGGCACGATAAGACCATCTTGACATGCAATCTATGTCCTTCACAACTCCATATGTAACAAAGGATCCATTCTGATACAAATAAAAAAAAACCAAATTAATATTACTTAATATTAAAAATTGTATATATGAAACCTAAATATGTAAAATTAATGATATATTTAAAATACCTCTTGACAATCCTTCAATTCTGCAATTGTCTTGTAGGTGGATATATTTAAAATATCATCTCTCAATGAATATGCTTGCTCTTTAAGTAAGAGAGGCATTGAACCAGATTCCACCTTATCCTTTAAATTTAAATAACTGCCAATTTAAAAGTAAAATAAAAAAGTAAATACTAAATTTTATATAATGTATGGAAATTTAATTATTATTAATTTGTATGTAAAATGGAATATATAATACCTGGACCGCAATTCATGAACTTCTGGAATGTCAATATTCATGAGAAGTTTTGAAGCATAATTGGTGTTTGACACTCCCATCTTACCTATAAGTTAAAGATCAGATCATAATATATTATTTAAATAAATATTTATAAAATATAGTAAATAAAGAATTACCTTTGAATAATTTCATTTTTCCTAGTTGCAAAATCAACACTAATGGTGTATTGGGATTTTCATCCATATACTTTAGTAGTTGATTAGCATAATCCTCCCATAGAGTGCATCTCAATTTTTCTTCTTCTCTGCAAATGGAACGGAACATCGTTTATAATAATATGAATTACATAAAGGTTAAAAAAGTATACTTTTTAAAATATAAAACAAAAATTGTAACAACAAAAACTCACCCAACATTGTCTAATTCGACAACAATATAAGAAACACTTTTTTCATCACGCTTGAACTCAATCAGCTCTCCCTTAGCAACAACCACTCCAATAACGTCTACAAATAAAATGAATAATATAAATTTTTAAAAAATAATCAAAGAAAATTGCTAATTAAAATTAAAAAATTAAATAAATATTACCGACTAAACATGCATCCTCTGAACCTGCTTCAAAAATATCCATATAAGGTGTGAAGGTAAATCCAAAAAATGGGATAGAGGATTCAGCAATTGGTTTCACAAAGGTCACTTGCTTAAAATATATCCTATACGGATGATTCGTGGCCTTGTATTTATAATTGTTTAGAGCCACAGTGAGGTTTCTAATTTCGTAGCACGTCCCTTCCCTTAAAAATGTCTCAAATCTGTCAACAGTATTACTCCAAATGGTACACTGAATTTTGTCAAGCTGCATAAAAGAAAATTAGTAGTTATGAATACAATGAATACATAAATAAAAAATAATAATATTTAACAGATACCTTTTCATCCATGATGACCATTTCAATAAAATCCTTTAGATGTGGTTGTTTGGAGTTTGGGACTCTCCAAAGACGAAGAACTCTAACCTGTAATCTCCATATCTTTCGCTCGTTTTGAACGTTAATACTTGCAATTGAGTCAAAACTGGGAGACATTGTATAATTCGAGAGAATTAGCGCAAATTGGAATTAAAATTAGAATTGAATGGTTTAGACGTGTATGTTTAATATTTATAATAATAGTTTATATTTTAAAATGAAAATTTGAATTTAAATTAGTGTTATCAATTAATATAAATTAAAAAATTTGTATAATTCTGTTTCGGTTAACAGCTTTTTAGGAGGAGGAAAATAGCAGTTTCAATTCTGTTGGTACGCAGAGATGTATCATTAATTGGTTATCATTAATCATAAAAAAAATGAATACGTGAAAATGTGTTATAATTGGTTATCATTAATCTTTAAAAAATATGAATTAAATAATTTAAAATTTTAAAATACCATAAATATCTTAAAATATTGATCACGTTCAAATTTGAATATAAATATGAATTTAAATTAGTGTTATCAATTAATAAAAATTAAACAATTTAAAATTTAAAATTACCATAAAATAAAACCGTCTTTATTTCGGTGAAAAAAAAATTAATATGGTGTTGTCACGTGACATCAATCCATGTATTAAACAATTTAAAATTTTAAATCATGAATATCTTAAAATATTGATCACGTTAAAATTTGAATACGCAAAAATACCATTTCTATATGAATTATAATTGGTTATCATTAATCTTAAAAAAAAATACGTTATAATTGGTTATCATTAATTTGTTATCATTAATTGGTTATCATTAATCTTAAAAAAAAATATGAATTAAATAATTTAAAATTTTAAAATACCATAAATATCTTAAAATATTGATCACGTTCAAATTTGAATATAAATATGAATTTAAATTAGTGTTATCAATTAATAAAAATTAAACAATTTAAAATTTAAAATTACCATAAAATAAAACCGTCTTTATTTCGGCGGAAAAAAAATTAATATGGTGTTGTCACGTGGCATCAATCCATGTATTAAACAATTTAAAATTTTAAATCATGAATATCTTAAAATATTGATCACGTTAAAATTTGAATACGCAAAAATACCATTTCTATATGAATTATAATTGGCTATCATTAATCTTAAAAAAAAATACGTTATAATTGGTTATCATTAATTTGTTATCATTAATTGGTTATCATTAATCTTAAAAAAAAATATGAATTAAATAATTTAAAATTTTAAAATACCATAAATATCTTAAAATATTGATCACGTTCAAATTTGAATATAAATATGAATTTAAATTAGTGTTATCAATTAATAAAAATTAAACAATTTAAAATTTAAAATTACCATAAAAAAAACCGTCTTTATTTCGGCGGAAAAAAAATTAATATGGTGTTGTCACGTGGCATCAATCCATGTATTAAACAATTTAAAATTTTAAATCATGAATATCTTAAAATATTGATCACGTTAAAATTTGAATACGCAAAAATACCATTTCTATATGAATTATAATTGGTTATCATTAATCTTAAAAAAAAATACGTTATAATTGGTTATCATTAATTTGTTATCATTAATTGGTTATCATTAATCTTAAAAAAAATATGAATTAAATAATTTAAAATTTTAAAATACCATAAATATCTTAAAATATTGATCACGTTCAAATTTGAATATAAATATGAATTTAAATTAGTGTTATCAATTAATAAAAATTAAACAATTTAAAATTTAAAATTACCATAAAATAAAACCGTCTTTATTTCGGCGGGAAAAGAATTAATATGGTGTTGCCACGTGGCATCAATTCATGTATTAAACAATTTAAAATTTTAAATCATGAATATCTTAAAATATTGATCACGTTAAAATTTGAATACGCAAAAATACCATTTCTATATGAATTATAATTGGTTATCATTAATCTTAAAAAAAAATACGTTATAATTGGTTATCATTAATTTGTTATCATTAATTGGTTATCATTAATCTTAAAAAAAATATGAATTAAATAATTTAAAATTTTAAAATACCATAAATATCTTAAAATATTGATCACGTTCAAATTTGAATATAAATATGAATTTAAATTAGTGTTATCAATTAATAAAAATTAAACAATTTAAAATTTAAAATTACCATAAAATAAAACCGTCTTTATTTCGGCGGGAAAAGAATTAATATGGTGTTGCCACGTGGCATCAATCCATGTAACAAAACCTTCTTTTATATAATATAATTGATTTTATAGTCGTCGATATAGAAATTACAATTTTTTAATGAATAGCAAAAAGGATAAATTACATATTTAAATAGATGACATATAAGAACAACAAGTGATGCATAAATAACAAACATCCTGTTTAAATCCCTAACTTTTTTTTTTCTTTTTCATTTGCAATTTACTTTATTAATATATTGATATTTGTAATTAATTTTTCCATTGATTTAAAATTTACATCAGTTTAGTTTTTGGTGGAAAATGAATTTGAGTTAAATTTTGATAAAAAAAAAAGATAAATTATATTTTATCTCCTCGATTTTATCTTTGTTTCAAATTATCTCTATTTTTATTAAACTTTCTTGAAGTTTGAGTTAAAGTAAAAAGGAAAATTATAATTACAATTTTAATTATGAGTAATAAACTTAAAATTGTAGCTAATTAAACTTAGTTAATAGAATTTACCAATTTTTATTTTAACACAAAATTTAGTACTTTAGTGATGCGAAGAAAAAAAAATTAAAAATAGGTTAAGAAAATATTAAATTTTTGGAGATAAAATTAGTGTGGGATAAAGTTTGATTTTTATATTATATATTTAACTCCTTTTTCTTGAATTTGAAGATATTTTTTTATTATATTTCTGTGTGATACAAGTTTTTACTATTTAAAATTTTAAATTATTATATATTTTTAAAATTTTAATTAAGATTTTAATTTAGAGATGTGAGGAAAGGCCGAAAGGGTTTAATTAAGAGAAGAAAAAAAAAGGATCCATGAAAAATAAGAGTAGGGATTGAGTTGAAGGAAGAAAAATGGTGAATGCAGTCAGTCAGAGTCAGAGTCACTTTGTGGTGGCGCTGTTGAACTCCAATTGCAAAGTGAGCAAGAGTAGTAGCAATAGCAATAGCAATAGAGTCTTCCGAAAACCCTTTGCGAAATTCCCATCCCTCACCACTCAAATTTGTCACGCCTCTTACCACCGATTACCATCATTCGCTGACTCAAAGCACACAACCCTTCTGGTTGAGACTTACCATCTCCATCACAGCCTCAGAGCCTTACTTGCTAAGCTTGAGAGGGAAGATTCGAACCCTCTCCACATACTCGCAGAAGATGCTGATTGGTCCAAAGACCATTTTTGGGCCATTGTAAGGTTCCTTAAAAACGCCTCAAGGTTCACCCAAATCCTTCAGGTTGGGACCCTTATTCCAGTGTTGAATTTTTGTGGCTAATTTTATTACTTTGCCTAAATGGGTCTTAATTTCGTTTGTGGTGGAATTTATGGTTGCTTTTGATTCTGTGTTATGACACTAATTTTTAGTAGAAAAATGCTAGCAACACACTTTTTGTGATTGGATAAAATTTATTAGAAATTACAAAATCTTATTCAACGAGTTCACTCATGAGTTTCCAATAAATTTTAACCAATAATAAATGGTGTGTTTAGAAGGTTTTTTTTCCTTCTCAAATGTGTTTGAGTTCTTACTTTCTTAGCACCTTGCACTAATAGGTGTTTGATATGTGGAAGAACATTGAGAAATCGCGGATTAATGAGCTCAACTATAACAAGATCATAGGCTTGTTATGTGAAGGAGGAATGACGGAAGATGCGTTATCTGCATTGCAAGAGATGAAAGTTCAAGGTATCAAGCCTTCTTTGGACACTTACAATCCAATAATTCATGGGTTATCCAGAGAAGGTAAGTTCAGTGATGCTTTACGTTTTATTGATGAGATGAAAGAATCTGGCTTAGAGCTGGATTCTGAAACCTATGATGGTTTGATTGGAGCCTATGGGAAATTTCAAATGTATGATGAGATGGGTGAGTGTTTGAGAAAGATGGAGTTGGAAGGATGTTCTCCTGATCATATCACTTATAATATACTTATCCAAGAGTATGCTCGTGGTGGGCTACTCCAGAGAATGGAAAAGCTTTATCAAAGAATGCTTTCAAAAAGAATGCATGTACAATCTTCTACTCTAGTTGCAATGCTGGAGGCTTATACCACATTTGGGATGGTTGAAAAGATGGAAAAATTTTATAGAAAAATCTTGAACTCAAAAACATGTCTAGATGATGATTTGATTAGAAAAGTGGCTGAAGTTTATATCAAGAACTACATGTTTTCTAGATTAGAGGACCTGGCACTAGATTTATGTTCAGCATTTGGTGAGAGCAACCTTGTATGGTGTCTCCGTCTTCTTTCTTATGCATGTCTTTTGAGTAAAAAAGGTATGGATATAGTTGTTCGAGAAATGCGAGATGCAAAGGTTAATTGGAATGTTACTGTTGCAAATATTATCATGTTGGCTTATGTGAAGATGAAAGATTTCAGGCATATGAGAATTTTGCTATCTCAATTGCCAATCTATCGGGTGCGGCCTGATATCATCACTATTGGAATTCTATTTGATGCCAATAGAATTGGTTTTGATGTTAGCGGAGCTTTAGAATCATGGAGGAGAATGGGCTATCTATATAGAGTAGTAGAAATGAAAACAGATTCTCTGGTCCTTACTGCATTTGGGAAAGGACATTTTCTTAAAAGCTGTGAAGAAGTGTACTCTTCCCTTCACCCTGAGGACAGAAAAAGGAAAACATGGACATACCATGATCTCATTGCTTTATTGTCAAAACATACTGGTACCATCGACTGTATAAAACCAAGATAGTTAACCCATCTTTGCTTTTATGAAAGTAAAAAAAAAAATGTGAAAAAATTGTGATGTCTTACTTTCCAGTTTCCAGTTAAGTTGGGATGATGAATTTTTTTTTTAAAATGCTAATTTGTCAGAGTGAAGACACTTTCAATTTTGAAATGAGTTTAGTTTATATTCATTATTAAGGTAAAATATTTTTTCACAGTTATCCAATAAGATTTGACTATTTTACCACGACATTCTATTCATTAATATGATAAGACTATAAAGTAAATTCCTATTAGATTTCTGTATAAAAATATTTTGTACTGATAGTGTATATAAATTGAACTCTCTGATATATATATATATATATATATATATATATATATATATATATATATATATATATATATATATATATATATATATATATAATTGGGTTGGGAATTCATGGCTAATGCAGATGCATCATTCTTAGATATGTGATATATTAGATAAGTTTGGCGAGGAATTCTTAGAATAGTGAGAAATGTCTAGTCACAGGAATTGTAGGAATGTGCAGGGAATAGAGATATGTATTCCTTTTATGTGTCTTTTCTTCATGTTGTTTCTACTAGTTTTTACCTTCTGTTTCAATTTGTTATGCTTTGAATTTGGAGTTTTATTGCGAAAGAACGATTATCCTTGTTTGCATGCTATGATTGGGGACATTTAGTGCATTACTGTTTTTAAATTAAAATGCTATGATTGAAAATTATTAATTTTTATAATAATTATTTTTAAAATTACATTTAAATATTTTTTAACTATTGATAATATAAAAAAATTAACTATATCTAAATTAAACTTTTAATATAATTGGATACTCGCAAGGTGCTATTTCTTTCGGGTGATCATGGCTGTGGCATGTAGGCTTTTTAATTATGGATGAACACTAAATTTTCACTCATTATGCAATTTTTTTATCTGCCCCTTAGGAAGCCCTATTTATCTGCCTCAAATAATTTCTCTTATCTCTCAGCCTCATCTCAGTAAGAAATAATTGAATAGTCTTGCCTCACTATATATCTATAGTTTATCATATTTCTACTCAATACATAACCAAGTTTTATTGACTCTTTTTCATAAATTAAAAAACGAGGCTACATGTCTTATAAAGATTAATGGAAACTATAAACAAATGGTGGTTTCGGACCATAAAATAACGTCTCTATCTCGCCAACTTGTCAAATAGATATCAAATTTACCTTATTTAATAACTTCTGAAAAAACATTAAATTTCATCATATATATTTATACACAACAAAAATTAATTTTGAATCTACCAATTAAATATTAAAGAAACATTCAACAAAAATATAAAATAAATTAATCTTAACTATGTAATCGCATATAAATAATTTTTTTAAAAAAAATTTAATTGGTAGAGTCAAAATTAATTTTTCTTTCCTTCTTATTTTCCCTTCTCTTTGTCAGATACACGATAACAGAAAGGATGCAATTTAGTTGGTTTTCTAAAGACGTTAGTCAACGTAGAAGCTACTGAAAGTAGCTTCACTCGTATCTATGTATACTGAATCATGCTTTTAGTTTGTCAACGAATTCCAGACATAGTTGCCCTTACTGTTAGTTGCCAGATTCAAGTGTTCAATGGATTAGATGAACACTAAAGCTACCTACAACTACCATCATCTACAGACAAGGAACTGAAAAACAGCTCTATTTCTTCTAAGAGCTTCTTACTGCCCGTATGAAATCCCCAGGAAACCGTATCTAAGTAAGCCTCTGATGTCATTAAATCAATGAGATACTCACAAATGTCTCCCATATCATACGATGTGGTCAGGACCTTCTTTATCGGCTCATTTGGGAGATCCTCTTGAGCATTGTTAGTGTACATACGCTTTCTGCATTCCTGTAAATATCAGAAATGGCATAACTATGTGATATATATTATATTATTTAAACAACCCTAATTTTTTCACATTCTAACTTCTATACCCATTTTACACTTCTCTCTCTTTCTTTTGTATCCCATAACCAATCATATTTGCGACTTTTTCTCTCTTTCCTCCTAAGGTATATACATTCTTCCAATGAGTGTAAAAAAGGAATATTTTTTCTTACTTAAATGTGTTCGCATACCTACGTGTTTTTCTTTTGCTGAATCACCATTTGTCAGTATCAATGGACCTTATAGATTAGATACGCATGAAAGAATCTTTGTGTGTGCTTTACAAATATAAAGAAAAAATGGTACGTATGGTGCAAACATGGATAAAGAATAAACTAATTAAGGAAACCTAATAGAAGACGAGGAAGGAGTTACCTGGAGCATTTGATTTACAGTTGCAATTTGCTCTGTACTTAAGAAGTTTGATTTCAGTAGTTCTCGAAATAAAACCAAAATCTCCGAGCTCAAGTTACTAGCAGCAAGGTTCTCCAGTATGCCAGATATGCTTGAATTATCAAACACAGATCTCATCCACTGAGGGATTTTATGCAGTTTCAGCAACGCAATAGCTATAAGTACTGCAGGCCTTTGATTGTTCATGAATGATTGTGATGCTAAAGCAGGAGCTGCCAAAGATACTGTCATCTCCTCTATAATCAATCTACACCAGCTACTCTCTTCTAAGACTTTTGTTTCCATTGTCAGCTTTTCCCATCCCAGAATCATTGACAGACAGAGGGAACAATTTGTAGCCACTCTCAGATCATTATAGAAAACCAGCCCTTCCAATATACTCCTTATGGACATTAAGTACCCAATAGTACATCTCAACTCTTCATGATTACTGTTTTTTTGTTCTGATATTCTGTTAAATAACTCTAACAGGCTATAAGAAGCAGCAATCTTGATTACAGGAGAACCAAAGTGCAGAAGTCTGCACAAGTCATGGCAACGGATGCCAATGAAGGCTAGCGGCTCTGATGGATTCGTTGATGCAAGGAAGTTTTGCCAATCCACGAACCCTGGTAGGATAGCATGCAAGCTAGAATCGAAAATTTAGGATTGACAACTCAGTTTTTTAAATATTTAGGGAAAAAGCGCAAGGGTGTAAATATAATATTCCGAAGTTAATATACTACAATTAATTTGCCAGAAGAGGATAAAGTATACTTATAGTTTTCTTATTACTACTGATAAAAAAAAAATTCTTATTACTGATTCGAACCGGCTTACCTTTTAACGGCGAAGTAATGAAGCAAAAGAACAAATATTAAAGTTTCTCCTGAGCTTGTTCCCTCGTTGTGGTCAACCAAAGCAGGTCCCTTCGAAGAAGCAGCACAGACTACGGTGTTGACCATAGAGATTATACAAGTATTAAAAAGAATGGCCTTTGAAGTCTCTTCAAGTGCTTTATTGGTGGAAAGATGCAAAATTAAGGAAAGAATGCCAATAACGAAGAGACTTTCGTCACTTAAGATATCAACCACTTTGGATGGAATTGAATACTCCATCATCTGCAGAAGTGGTAACGTGGTGTTAGAACAATCATTAACCAAAATCATTGTGTTTTCTAGTAAGTTTAGGGGTAGTTGGTTAGTTATAAAATTTTTGTAATATCAGAAAACGGTACTTGCATAAGTTGCATTCCACCTCATCTCTAACTATGGTTTTGCTGTAATCTACTTCTGTTTGGTTTTGTATTTTAGATTGTATCAGTTTATTTCTAATATTTCATAATCATTAATGTAACACCTCTCAAAATTGTTTGTGGCTTTTTATCCATTATAATGTACTATTCATGTTTTTCCATGCATGAGCTGTGCATTCCTAAATCCTCACATCAGTTACGTTTAGTCATATAGACTACGGCTCTGCTTTGCCTATAAATTCTTGATGCTAACTAACATTCAGGATATTCAAATTTGTAAATTGGGAGAAACGACAACCATATTAACAGAACCCGATAATATGCCATATCATCATTATGGATAGAGATCACGGATGGAGGGGTTACTGATTACATTAGATCTTATTATACCCAGAAGTAAAGTGGAACAATTAGAAAATCCAGGCGCTATTTAAAAAGCTAGAGTAGATTGGAAGGACGAAAATTGTACTCTAGCCTAATAAAAATTGGACTAAATTGCAATTTTGGTCCCCCTAGTTTCTCAAATCCACGATTTTGGTTCCCCTAGTTTAATTGTAACATTTGACCCCTAATTTTACAAAATGACGATTTTGATTCATATGTTAGATTTATTAACTAATAATTGTGATTAGTAGAGTTATTAAATTAATTATAAATTAATTAAAAATCATTAATTATTAAAAACTTTAATAAGAGATTATTAATCCTAACCTCTTCCCCTCAACCTTGATTAAAGTTTTTTAATAATTAATGGTTTTTAATTCATTTATAATTAACTTAATAACTCTACTAATCACAATGATTAGTTAATAATCTAATAGATGAACCAAAATCACCAATTTGTAAAACTAAGGGGACCAAATGTTACAATTAAAAATCAGGGACACCAAAATCGTGGATTTGGGAAATTAGGTGGACTAAAATTGTAATTTAGCCTAAAAATTGAGGCCAGTAGGCCACTCTAAGAGGAAAATGAGACATAAAAATGGGAGTTTCTAATCATGATAATGATTGAATTATGCAATGTGCATAAATAGAAGTTCAGCTACTCACACCTTCATGGTTACCGCTACCCAACTTTGATCATCAGATAGTGTTTCAGGATGCACTGAACTCAAAGTGTTAAAAACCAAAATCAAGATGGACATGTAAGTTGTTGTCGACAAGCTATTACTCAAATAACACCAAGTCCTGATTGTTGTCGCTATTCCATGCAAAGATAATTGTTCACAAGCAGCTGGACAGACATGAACCATAGTTGCCATGACATTCAGAACACATATTATGTCATGTTCCTGGCCTTCTTCCTCCAAGAGCTGCGCTAACAAGCACATGAAAAGTCTAGCTCCGTAGTTATCTTTAGTTGATACCAACTCCGCAAGTGTCTGTACATTTATAGTTTGATTATTGTTTCCGATAATTATGCCAGCCTCTTCTAAGTTATAGCTTCTGCAGAATTTCAAAATCTGATGGCATAATGAGTTGATTATGTTCTCTTGTTGAAACAACCACTTCAATGATACTGTGTGAATTCTTGCTGAAAGTAAGTCCCATTCATCATTGTTTATGAGCTGGAATATTATCTCCTCCGCTTCTCGACTATAGTGAATTTGGTAGTTCATATTGCCAAGACCCCTTAATAAACTGTAAAGATTCACCAGTCTTGTTGCCGTCAAATTATCAGTGGTCCTATTATGAAAATTGCCCCTATTAAGAAGAATATATTGTTCAAGAGAAGCTAAAATCAACTTCTCATCTGCAAGTCTGGCAATGAAAGTCAGAAAACTGTTAGGGAAAATAGACGTCAATGAATTGCCAACCAGGGGAATAGTAGTATGAAGTTTCGGCAGTTCAAGTACCTTTCATCATATAGCGAACTGGTGTACATAATCAGCACAACAGCAGATTGACAAGAAGGCAAATCTAAACTGTTAGTACTCCTTTGCCCAAGCAAAAAGAGTAAATCAATAGGATCGCGAGGCAGGTGCAAAGCAGCCTCTCTAATTGGTTGTCCAGAATCATTTCCCAGGAGAGAATCCATGAGTGAACTGAGCAACAAATATATTCTATTTTTCATCCTATCTCCTGTAAACAAACCCAGACATTCATATGAAAAACTGAACCAACCGATTGAAATCAGAGTCTCTGCAAATTCCATGGCATTAATACTAGAGTGCAGAAGCAGTATCGAATGAAATGTTTCCAGCAATCCCAGGGCAATGTCCTCTTCCATTTCATTGATGCCCACTACAAGCCATGGCAGTAAATGGGTTCTGCATATATCTAGAATGCCACTTCTAAGCTCCAGCTTACTAGAGTTAATGGAGTTTCCATCATGACTATATGCATATGCCTCTTTAAGTAGGTACAAGCATCGCAAAATTTGGTTTATATTCCTTTCAGAGACAGAGAGACAAGCTAAAATGGCATGGTTCGTTGCTTCCTCAATTGATTTTGACAGATCTAAAGCTCCATTACAAGATGGAGATCTTATAAGAGCGACAAAGACGGAGCAGACCATTATAAACGTCTCGGGAATCATACCCATCTCCCCATCAGAATGCTTTCTAAGCATTCTTATCAAAACAAGAATCAGTTCCTCTAGTTGAGAAGTTGATACAGATCCAGGGCACTCAGAAATGCATTCATAAATGAGCTTCAGTGTCTCACATTGGACAGGGTGAAAAGGAACTTCAGCCACATAACGCAATGCTGGAATCAGAGTTGAAATTCCAACAACGAGTCTTAGTTTAAAGGATTCCTCAGCAGTTGATAAAAGATCTAGTACTTGAAGGCACATCTTGACTGCTGGGTCCTTATACTCTGTTCATTAATAAAATAATTAGTAAGCCACCTAGGTATAACAGTAAGGTCAAAATTAAGTTCTGCATTCACAAGCATATAAAGGAAAAAGTTGAGCTAAGCTAAATTAGATTTAGAATTCGTCTAGGTGAGAAAACGGCCTTGTTTCAGTTGATTGGCAATTTCTTTACAAAGTTCTCACCTGACAATCTTAATATTTCAAATAAATAATCTGCAATATTTTCTTCCACCAAAACTCGAATCTGATAGTCTGAAGTTCTGACTGAAGACAAATAGTGAAAGAGTAAATCTAGAGTGCCGATTTGAACTTGACTGTCTGATGAAAGTAACGGGCCTTTGATGGCTTCAGCAAACAGATTTACCAGAGATGTGTCCTTGGTTCCATCCTCGGTTTCTTTAGAGTTAACTCCTCCATTGGAAGACATGTTACTAGTATCATATGTACATTCTTCCCTGAACAAATGTCTTCGAGCCAGCATAGACAAAAGTGCTAATCAACAAAAATGGAAATTGACAGTCAAAAAAGCGACAAGAATGAAAGTTATGCTGTAAACTATAGCATCTTACTATTACTGAAAGTAAAATCTATTGTGTAAACTATGGCCATACTGACTTCTAACCGGCCTTGGAATGATTAACATCAATTACTCGTTCATTAAGCCAGCAACTTTGGTGGTTAGGATATAGGCTATAGATGCAAACTCTCGGAGAAAAAGATACTAGCAGGAAATCGACCTTCCCATTTGAAATTAATGACACAAAATGGTCATCAGATGCGATGCATGACATGGCAATGTTTCTTTTTGTCTACGTGTTGTGAACATGTAACAGGACCTTTGCCTCTTAAGTCCTAATAGTAAGAGTCTAATGTTCTATACCACCTTTGTTTGTATCATCTATGAGTAGTTGAGTACCTGTGAAACAAATAATAAATCTCTTTCAGAGATAGCATCCTAATGTCAATCTCTACCCATCCAAAATAGGCTTCAGGAAAGGGAAAAGTTAAAACAAACAAGACACCCAAAAAAGAAGTTTCAAATTTTCTTTTCAAGGAACAAAAATATTGAGGAATTGATAACGGACCAATACAATTCAAGCGAACATCATCATTTTGAGTCTTCATGAGAACATCGACCAACAGGTACAAGATCTGTGGACAGAAGGGAATCAATATATCACTTCCATCTCCCTCCGCTGATGTACTCTGAAGAACAGATAGTTTGTAAAGGACAAAGAGAACCTCCCCACGAATCTCCTCACTGCACCAAGCGAGCAAAGGACTCAACACATGTGAAACAAATTTGAAAGTCAACAGTACAGCAAGTTGACACTGGCAGCATCCAATACATATGAACGATACCTCGGCAATTGAAGGCCCGTAACAAGAACAGAAATGAAACTATAAATGTCTTTGATGTGTGCATGGAGATCATCATCCTTCTCACAATTCAGAAGAGCCCCAAGGCAGTGAATCTGTACATTCAGAACAATAGAAACAGTCCATAAAATTTCCCATTCATTTTAGAATTTAATTAGAATATGTTGAGACAAACATTTTTTTACACTATCATCCTATAAAAAATTATCAACTTATGCATTTAAGCTTATGTAAAAATTAAGTGAATAAGTTGGTTTTAGGGAAGCTCACTTCATCTTACTTTGTTATTTTCTTCCCCTACAAGTGGTTATTGAGAAATTTATCCAAACAGTTAATTAACAAGGTAAAAATCTTTATTCTGTTAGTGTATCAAACTTAAACTCTTCATTTTATAGTAACATATTTATTTTATGGTACAGATCCTCGTACTAATGTGCAAAGTTGTGTAGATTTGAGCTTCTGTTTATTAGCGATTAGCGAAGTTGAACGGATGAGGTGAAAGTAAGAATAAGAAAGGGGAACGGAAATTACCATGTGCAACTGAGGGGAAGTCCAACCCAAAGCACCGGAAGAGATGCGATCGGAAACCCTAGCGACGAATTCGCGGCAAATGGAAGGATCGGAGGACGCAGAGAGAGCGAGGATGAGATGCGTGAGCTGAGCGGCGATAGGTTCGTCGTGGAAAGAGGAGAGGGCGGCGACGAGAGGGGAAACGAGGAAGTGAGGGTGGAATGTGAGAAGGGATTGAAGGAAGTGAGGGATGGAGAGGGACCGAGAGAGCTGCGAAAGAGCGTAGGAGACATGGACGGTTGGGGAGAGAGGGTTGGAGACGAGGTTGGAGAAGCAGACGAGGCAGATGGAAGCACCGCTGTGCGTTTGCAAGTTCAACGAAGATCGATGGCCTTGAGAGCATGAAATTGAAATTGAAAAGCCATCGTCGTCAACATCCACATCGCTGCACCAGTACATTCTCTTCTCTAAACGCTGCTACTGCTACTGCTTTTGTTTTTTGGCGCCAAACTATTTTTAAACTGTACAGGTAAGTTAAGCTCGTTCTATTGAGCTCCGCATGTAAGCAATTATTTAAGGCACCTCAACTTTTTTCTTCGGACACCCCCATTGAAAATAAAAAAAATCCCTTGGAGAGACTATTTTGTCCATTTCCTCCCTTTATTCTCTATATGCAGTGCACCCCAATTTTTTTTTTAGGATTGACGGATTATGCAATCCGTAAAAGGAAATGTTCAGTTGTACTATGACATTCCATAACATAACATATATTACGAAATGTTACGGAATGCCTATTCCGTAGTACAACTGAATATTACGGATTATACAATCCGGAATGTTTAGGGTATTCCGGAAATGTATTACGGAATATCCATTCCGTAATATAACAATATATTACGGAATGAGTATTCCGTAATACATTTCTGGAATACCCTAAACATTCCGGATTTGATAATCTGTAAGAAATAAAAATTGTATAATTTAATTTCTAATTGTATAACATGATATTTAACATAATTTAATTTGTAATATGATATTTAACATGATTTAATTTGTAATTTTATAGGAGAAAATTAAAGAGGGGTGTGATGAGTTCTTAAAAAAAAAAAAGCTAAAGGTTTAATTAGGATTCAAGTGAACAACGTAGGTGCGTCTTTGCATAGCCGTATCTCCCTCCACCCTCCTCGCATCTCTCATCACTCTCGCCCAAAACTTATGCAACTTCAATCCCAATTCTTTTGTTTTGCAGAGCAAAAATGTTAGAGAAATGGTGCGCCAGATCGCGATTCATTTAACATATGCAACTTCAATCCACTTCTTAATGCAAGACTGCTCCCACGAAGGCTTACGGATTAAGCAATCCGTAGCTTTATAATACACGGATCAAGCAATCCGTAGCTTTATAATATAGTTATTAAATTGCTAGCTTTATAATAGACGGATCAAGCAATCCGTAGCTTACAATCAATATTCATTTATGGATTATACAATCCGTAATTGTATTAATACGGATTGTATAATCCGTAATTGTTATAATACAATTATGGATTGAACATTCCGTAATACAATATACATTACGGATTGCTCAATCCGTAATTCTATTACAATAATTATGGATTAGTCATTCCGTAATAATTCTTATACAATTACGGATTGAACATTCCGTAATGTATATTCTATTGCGGATCCATCACTCCGTGACATTGTTCAATGAATTATGGATTGCTTGATCCGAATGGGGTGCGAAGGAGAGACAGTGACATAGAGAAGTCTTTATAATAAATAAGGGTATAATAGGAATATATAGATTTATGGGGTGTACCGGAAAAAAAATGAAGTGCCTTAAGAAATTGCCCCGCATGTATGGTGAGAATAATTGGGCCTATGCACGGGCCCATGTTTTGCAAAATGAGATGCGGGCTTGTTGGAAAACACACCTCACTTAATTATTATATTAAATTTACATAAACAACCTCACCTCTTACCTCTCTTCCATCCACTCGAGGGAAACAAAGCGTCTCTGTGTAAGACGACGCTGTTTGAGTCATGGTGAGGGCTTCTGAAGCGGAAGTCCATGGTGTAGGGGTATTGAATAGTATTGAATGTTTGTTTTAGAAAAATTGAAGTATTAATGTAAGAGTATTAGTAATATCATGTCCTTCAAAATATACATAGTATTAATTTAATCTTTTCAAATACTAGTAATATCATGTCCTTCAAACATTCAAAGGCCTAAAAATAATACTACTTATTTTGATTTATAATAATTTAATAGAATGATTATTTTGAAGTCATTTGAGAAACTTATTTGATATCATAATTTTTAATTATTAAATTTATATCAAGTAAATTTTCAAGATATTAAATAAATACTTTGATATTTTTTTCTAGGTAATAGTCTATTTATTAAAATATATATTAGTATAAACAAAAAAATTATCTAATAATATTATTAATTATTGGTAAAATGTAAGTGGTCAATAATATAAAAATAAAAAATACATAATGCATGGATATGAAATATAGTATTTAGAAAAGCCTTCACTTCTTTTCAAAACAAAAAAAGAAAGAAAGAAAAGCCTTCACTTTGCGTAAGACACTCCAGAATAGATTCAGGGGTTGGAATTGAATTATTCTTTCATTAAGTTTACTTCAGTGGACCACCTTTGTAAGTGGTCCATTTTGAACCATAAATTTTGACCATTGGAATAATATCATGTTAACATGTATATTTTACATCTATCACACCATATTATTCTTTCCCTAATTAGTCCTGCCCCTGACCACCGCTCGCCGTCCCGGAGGCAATTTCCGGCGACCGTGCACCCTCCACCCCATCATCTCAAAAGCTCAGATGGGACAAATGCTGTAATTGTACCTGTAAAAATAAATTACCAAACCCAAATTTTCAAACCAGGCTTAAACAAAGCTTCTGAGTAAAAAAAATGGAAACTTGCTCGATTTAATCGCCGCAAAACAAACTCGTTCTCGCAAATCGGATTCTAGGTGTTGGGGTTGGACATGTTTTTGCAGATCTAAAATGGAAGCATGCCTATCTAAATCGTGAGCTGTAGATTTGAGCGAAATGTAGCTGGAAATTTGGGGATCGAACATGATGACACCAGATCTAAGTCGCAAGTTGCGAATCTGGGCAATGAGCATATCAAAGCCACAAAGGCTTTTTGAGCATTTAAAATTGACGTTCAAGGTTGCAGAGTTACACTGCCGTGTTGGTTTTGAGAGCGAGCGAAGCGTCAAGTATAGGAAGTGGACGAGGCACCAAAACGTTGAGGTCATTCTTTGAGGCGAAACATCGAGGTTGTTCTTCGCGGTGAAGGCGAGGCAGGCGGCAACGTCAAAGGTGGGAATGGCGGCGGTGGAGGCTTAATGGAGGTAGAGGAGCGTCGCCGGAGAAGGTGGAGGCTTGCTGAAAGCATTGGAACCTTATCGTAGGAGATGAAGGCTCTGTTCGGTTGAACAGAGAGAATTAAAATACCGCGGACAGAAATGCGATGTGAGCGTTTGTTATCAAGGAGTTTGAAGAGTGTTAAGTTACAAATTTCTATCTTCTCAAAAATCATTTCAAACAGTAAAACCCGATTATTTCACTTAAATAATCGGTTTTTTTTTTACCAATTTAATCGATTATTTGTACATAATAATCGATTTTAAGGGTTAGAGCATCAAAAAAATCGATTATTTGTGTATCATAATCGATTATTTGAGCATTTTAATTGATTATTTGTGCATCATAATCGATTTTTTGTGTCTATTTCTCACCCATTTCTCTTAAAACAAACAACACAACATACAACTTTATTTCTACTCTATTTCTTCTTTTTCAAATTATCTCTCTTCTATTTCCATCTACCCTATTTCTCTCCTCTAAACCAAACACAGCGGAAGGGCTATCGGAGAGGAAACAAAAACAAAAAGGGAAAATTTTGATACAGAAGATGTATAATAAAATTATACACCTTAGATTGATCTAATGGTTGTGAATAATGGTGTAAACTGAACCATCTTTATAGGTGGTCCACGTTAGAATTGGCCCAGTTGTTACGGTGCCAAACAATACATTAACCTCTGATTTTGAATCTTTGATGTATACCATGGGACCATGGAAGTCCAGGAGATTTCTCAATATAGTGTTTTGCAGTTAATAGAATAAAAAACCCTATGCAAGATGGTCTCAACTCAAGTTTTATATATGAGATAGACATTTTATTTATACAAGAGAGAATTGCATACGCAATTGCTTTGCCCCCGAGCAATTGTCGCGTGTCTAATTGTATCCATTGATAACGTGTTTAGGAATTCGGAAAGTGCTAACAGCTCATCAAAGATGAAAGAGCTTTTATTGAACCCGAAATAAAAAAAGAAAGGGCTTTAATTGCCTCAAATTAAAATGAATGTGCTTTAATTTATTGGATTAGATTTTCTCATGTTGAAAATATTTTCCTACATTGATGAGATTTCCTCACGCTCAGAATTTATATTGGTAACATATCGAGTTTTTTTCAATTTTCATTAGCATTTGAATTCTGAGCGAGCTCATATTCATGGACATCAAATTATAAAACCGGTGGCAACATATGAGTTCTATACATACATCTCTCTTGGACTCTACCAAGGTTGTTCTTTTCTTCGCTACATCTTTGCTTCTCGCATTTCTTGCCCCACAAAATTTATTTCCTGGTTTTCCAACACTAATTCTGCACCCTTGCAGCCATGGCCATGTGTCCAAACGAATTATTTGATATCTTTTCTTATTTACCAGCAAAAACAATTTATAGGTTCAAATCTATAGACAAGTCATTCTTTACAGAGGAAACCTGTTTTGTGACGAAACAAGTCCACAACTCATTGAAAAAGGATGACACATGCTTCTTCCTTCAACATGAGACATCCCAAAGGTACAATAAAAAAGTTAAGTTGTACACATTACCGGGTAAGCAATCACCCTCTGGTGTGCCTAAAGATGTTTTGGGATTCTTGTCAAAAGTCATCAAGAGTTTTAGCTTCTAGCAAGGGATTAATTATGTCATACAACAAGTAAGATGCCACCTGAGCTCTTCATTTGTAACGCAACAACAAAGTCTTGGTTGTCTATTCCTTTTCCTATTCAACTTCAAGAAAACCCTAATATTGATCTCATAATTTTGTTGTTAGAATGTTATAATGACTCTGATGATTATATGGTGCTTAATTTTGAAAGCCCAATTTGATTGGTCCTCAAATTATGCCTGCAAGATTTTCAAGCCTAAGGAAGGCTTGTGGAAATGGAAACAAGCTTCTTTACTGGTAGCAGGAACATGAAATTTAACATGCCTGTGCATCACAATGGAGCCATCCATTTCATTTCAGATTGCTCCCCTTACTTGACTAGAGAGAGTCCTTATTTTAAGTCATATATATGTCCTACAATCTTAAGAGTGGCACCTTAACAATGTTAAAGGTGCCAAAAGATGCTAGAAAAGGCTCACATAACCTGAATTTTGACATGGGCATCTTCAATTGGGGTAAGGTGTCAAATGCAACTCATTCCTCCATTTGTTTGGTGAGACTCAAAAGGTTTGTCTTTACTATTTGGATTTTGACAAATTATGAATCAAATAGGTGGATGAGAATTCTGAAGGTAAGAACAAAAGGAATATGTTTGAGGGAGAAATGTCCTAAAATAATTGGGTTTACAGTTATGAATGGTGATCTTTTAATTTTTGCGACTGAAAAAAAGATCTATAGTTGTGGCTTGTCCAATGAAAACTACATGAAATTTGAGGAATTATATAAATACAAATGTAAATATGTTTTACTTCTTACTTAGATACTCTTCGTCCTTGTGGACCTGAGGCTACAACTTTGTTTTGTTAAAATTTGTTATATTACTTTATCAATTTGTATTGGTTCACTTTCCTTTTATAAGATTTTTTTTTCCATTTAAAGGAGTACATATTAGCTAAGATTTCATGCAATAAATTTTTTTTTTTTTTTGTACAAATGAGGAAATAAAAAGAAAGAGCAGGACTAGCCCAAACTGGCTAAGTCATACAAAAAGGTATCTAATGTCTCCAAAGGAGGAATCACAAATTCCTCAGATAAAACTTGCATGCGAGCTCCCAGGCCAGCGAACTTATCTGCCACTCCATTAACACTACGATGAATATGACAAATGGATGCTGCAGGAGACCCTTAATCTCGTAAATAACATCACGGTGAGAATGCATGTCCACTTCATGGTTAAGGTTAACTCAGATTGTTACAGAATTAAACACATCAAGACAATCTGTCTCACATTGAATGTATCTATAACCCAGTGGCCAAGCATGTTGAATGCCTTCTCTTATAGCCATAATATATTTTATATTAGAATCATTACCTTTTTTTTTTTGGTAAAATATGTTTTTGTCCCTCATTTTATCTTGATTTTTGTTTTTAGTCTCTCATAATTTTTTTTACTATTTTTAATTCCTCATAAATTGTTTTGTTCTGTTTTTAGTCCTTCATAAATTATTTTGTTCTTTTTTAGTCCCTCATAAATTTTGTTCTATTTTTAGTTCCTGTCGTTAATTTTAACTGTTAAGTGATGACATGATCGACATAAAAAAAATTTTTAACGGTAAAAAATGTTTACTTTTATAATATTTCTTATGGTTTAAAAAAATCTAGTGTTCGAGGTTTTATTTATTTATTTTTTTTTTTTTTAACATTTCTGAGGGTTTTAGTCTACAAAAAAATTTGCAGCAATTAAAAACTGTTAGAAACTGAAACATAAATTTTTCAAGCGTAAATTCTACTCACCACGACATAACTTAATAGTTGAAATTATAGTCAGGGACTAAAAATAAAATGAAACAATTTTTTAGAGGCTAAAAACAGAGAAAAAATTTATGAGAAATTAAAAACATAAATTAAGATAAAATGAGGGACCAAAACATATTTTATCCTTTTTTTTTTTTGAGATCATCACGAACGTAAAGTCTTAGACATAAGTTTTAGCGGTCTATACCTTGAGCGGAGCCTAGTGACACCTTAATTATATTTCTATTGAGTATAATTAAATCTATTAGTTTAAACATAGTTGTTGAAACACTTATTTAAAATTAATTTAATGGTATGTGTCTAGTATAGTTCTAAAATTAACTTGACAGTTTATATTTAGATACATTATCATCTATGAAAAGAAAGAAATGCATTATTCATCATCGTTTTTGTTCTTCTATATATGAATAGTGCACAATTAGATATTGATAACTACGGTAATGCTAGCATTAAATAGTGTAATTACGGCAGAAGCAGACTCTCTTGCACTTTTCTGAGGGTAATTCTATTAAACACGTACGTTGGAGTGGAAAGAACGTATCTCAATTAATTATAAGAAAAGCCAGGTGGCATATATATATAGGTGGATGGATCATTTGATCTTCCTGTCAACCTTCTATTCCTTGAATGCTATTTTTTGAGTCAAAGGGAAATTTCCGTTCCATGTGTTAGGACTTAGGAGGAAATCCCGTAATTTACAATGCCAATATATCTTGAGGACTTATATATAGAACATGATGTCCAAGTTGCAGGTCAAGTTGATTGGATGTTGAAATGTCATCTTGCATGTTGTTCAGGAGGTGCATGCATGGATCCTCTTTTAGTTAGGCCAAAGTCTTTTTGCCCTTGTTGAGCTAATTACGGTAGGTCCAGAACAATCTTCAATTGGATCTTGCATTCATTTCTTCAAGAATATAATTAAGTTATATCTTAAATAATAAAACAAATTAAAGTTTCCCATCTACTAGTAATGCTTTGCCAAATTTACTACCATCTACGAGTAAATAAAATATAAAAATGTGAAGAAAAAAAAATATGACCGTCAGAAATGTCTATATTAAGTTGTTTGTTGGACGCTTATAATTTAGCTCACGTTAGACTAAGTATAAATCAAATTTATTTGTTAAATAAGTTGAATCAAGACCTTTTTTTAGTTAAAAAAGTTAAGTTTTAAATAATTAAAAAAAAATTAAACCTAGCAAGTTAACCTAAATACATAAAATATAGTAGTAATTATTGCTGTATTAAATTTTTACTATAATATTTTAAAATTTTATACTTATTAGTCTATTTCAAAACTTGAACTTGTTGGTCTATATATAAACGTATAATCTTATTCAGAGGTTTGTTTAGAACTTTATTTAACAAGTCTTAAGTAAACTAATACATAAGCTTTTTAAGCAAACTAAAAATTTAAAGAAGTCGCACTAGACCTGAGTAGATTTTCAAAGATCACTACACTAGAACTATTCCCTCGCACTGGTTGAGATCGAGGCTAAGCTCTAAAGAAGAAACAAATCGTAAAGCAATACATCTTGGTAGTGAGACCATCTAAGGTGTTGATAAAGCAAAAGAACTACACCCAACTAAGTTTTCCTCATATTAATTTTACATCATCTTTTCATAACTTTTTTCCTCTATTTCCCCAAACCAAAGTCCAGAACCCAGAAAGATTGGACAATCATCCTTTGCAAATGCTCAAAAAAAACTTGAAAGCTCACATTGACAGCAATTAATGATCGATTATATCTGAACCAGCAGCCATCTCGTGTGCATCTAACCTGTTAAACATCATTGAAAACCACGTTAAGTTTTACACCATGACAATTCAAAACTTAGGGAATCAATGAAAGGAGATGAATGAGACTGTTATAATATATGTTATGTTGTGGAAGGACAGGAAATACTCCACATCATGATATGAATCAATTTCAGGAAAAGAACCCCAACAGTTAATGAAGACAAATAACACTCAAACTGGTCTTGGTAAACTATAGTGATCTGGGGACCATGTTGGTCACACTACCAATCTAGGAATAGGAACCGTTCTCTAATTATCATTTGTGCAAATGCCTGTGCCATATATTTAAGTTATCAGCAGAGTGACAAGAAGTAATGATAAAAAATAACTCTGAATAAAGTAACTTGCTTAAAAAACTAATAGAAAGTAACTAATGTTACCAACTAGAAGAATATATTTTAAAATCTAAGATCAATTGGAGAGCAGGATTTACCATAAATTATTTTATATGAATTACTGTCATCAGATTTCTAATACAGAACTAATACATAATTACTAATACAGGATGAGTTATTTTCTATCACATACACTTGTAATACTAACTGCCTTCAATTCACCAATGAATCCTTCCTAACCAACCCAGTTAAATCCAGGTTCCCATCATAATACTTGCCCAAGAACAAGGATTTCATATTTGATAAAATGGTTTTTTTTTTTATCAGCCAATGTTAATTATTAGTTTTTTGTTAAAATGTTACTGGAAGGATTCGAACCCACGATATCTCCTCCCCCTCCTTCCTTCAACCCATAAACCCCTTTTTCCAATCACCAAACCAACCTTAACAAGTTATGAACAAAACATTTAAACAGGTGCAAATTTCATCAAAACCATCAATCAATATAAACGGGTTCTCCTAATTTTATGTTTTCCTAAAAACAATCACAAATTCAAATGAAGATATAATTTACAATGTGTGTGCATGTGTGTGTGTATGCGTGTGTGTGTCATCTGCAGTATGTGATTGACGAGAGAGAGAGAGAGAGAGAGAGAAAATTCAACATTACTTGGCCATCAAGCCATTCGCATGTCTAGATGTGTTCATTGACCATTTATCTGGGGTTTCCCAAAGTGCTAATCTCATTAAAGAAAGGGTTTTAAATTTTAATTGCTCTAAAATATTAAAATTGAAAGGGCATTAATTGTCTCAAATAAATCCTTTCTAAATTTATTGGCTAAATTATTCATATGTTCCCTTATCTTTATTGTAAGTTGCAATTTGGTCCTTTATTTTTTAAAAGCTGTCAAATGGTCATTTATCTTTATTTTAAGTTACAATCTAATACTTTATTTTTTTAGAGTTGCAAAATGGTTCTTTAAGTGATTTTTTTATAGCATGTTTATCCCAAAAAAAAAAAAAATTACTTCAAGGGTAAACATGCTATAAAAAAATTACTTAAGGGACCATTTTGCAACTTTTAAAAAATAAAGGACCAAATTGCAACTTAAAATAAATATAAGGGACCATTTTGCAACTTTTAAAAAATAAAGGACTAAATTACAACCTAAAATAAAGATAAGGGACTAACAGAGTAATTTAGCCAAATTTATTAGATAAGATATTCTTCGGTCAAAATTTTGAAATCTTTTCTAAATTTATTAGAGAAGACTTTCTTTGATCAAATTATTTTTTCTTAACATTGAGAATTCATGTTCTCAAATAAGAAAGTGTTCTCACAAGATATTTATATATATAAAAGATGAAACTACATACCTCAGTGTTAACAAAACTATCTACCCATCCCCATCTGCAATATGTGATTGTAACCATCAAAATCCAGAAATATGAATATCATTACAAGTTTAATTATTATCTATCTTAGAGAGAGGGAGAGAGGGGAGAGAGAGAGAGAGAGAGAGAATTCAACATTACTTGGCCACCAAGCCATTCGCATGTCTAGATGTGTGCGTTGACCACTTGTCTAGGGATTTCCAAAGTGCTAATCTCATTAAAGAAAGAGTTTTAAATTTTAATTGCTCTAAAATATTAAAATTGAAAGGGCATTAATTGTCTCAAATAAATCTTCTCTAAATTTATTAGATAAGATATTCTCCGGTCAAAATTTTGAAATCTTTTTTAAATTTATTAGAGAAGACTTTCTCCGATCAAATTATTTTCTTAACATTGAGAATTTATGTTAATAATATTATTGTCTTTTTTGTTTCCTATTTCCATTATTCTTATACTGCGTTAATTAATAAAAATGAAAGGGCATTAATTTGAAATCTGTTAAGAATTTACTAAATAAGATTTTCTCATGTTGAAAAGAATTTCCTATAGAAAAATATTAAAAGATTTTCTTGTTTCCATCAATGCACGCTCCTACACATATTCATAGTCGTCAAACTATAAAACCCAAGGTAACATATGAGTTTTACACATACATCACAGAATCCCTCTTCTGTACTCTCTTCTAAGCTTTTTTCTTTGTTACATCATTGCTTCTCACATTTCTTGCTCCACAAAATTTATTTCCTTGTTTTCCAACACCAATTCTCCACTCTCTAGCAATTATGTCTATAGGTTCAAGCGAATTATTTGAGATATTTTCTCATGTCCAGGCAAAAGCAATCTATAAGTGCAGATCTATAAGCAAGTCATTCTCCAATCTTCCAGGAGAAACCCTTTTTGTAGAGAAACATGTCCATAATTCGTTGACGACACGTGCTTCTTCCTTCAACGAGACACATCTCTATGGCATAATAAAAAGATTAGGTTGTACTCATTACCTGGTGAGCAACCATCATCAGGTGTGTCTATAGATGTTCTTAGTTTCTTGTCGAATTCCACAAAAATCTTAGCTTCAACCAAGGGGTTGATTATTTGTCGCACAACAAATAAGAAGCCTGTTGAGCTTTTCATTTGCAACCCAGCAACAAAGTCTTGGTTGCCTATTCCTTTCCCTACACAAGTTCAAGAAAATCCTATTACTGATCAAATAATCGTGTTGCTAGAGTGTTATAACAACTCTAACGACTACATGGTTCTTCATTTTGAACACCCAACTGATTGGTCCTCAAATTATGCCTGCAAGATTTTCAAGCCCAAGGAAGGCTTGTGGAAATCAATGGAAAAAAGCTTCTTTGTAGGTAGCAGGAACATGAAGTTTAACATGCATGTGCATCACAATCGAGCCATCCACTTCATTTCAAATTGCTCCCTTTACTTGACTAGAGAGAGCCCTTATTTTGAGCCCTATATAATGTCCTACAATCTTGAGAATGGCACCTCAACAATGCTACAACTGCCATATAATGCTAGAAAACATTCAAGTGGTGAGAATTGTGACATGGGCATTTTCAATTGGGGTAAGGTATCAAGTACAAATTCCTCCATTTGTTTGGTGAGACTCAAAAAGTCTGTTTTTAAAGTTTGGATTTTGACAGATTATGAAGCAAGTAGGTGGTTGAGAATTTTGAAGGTAACAACAAATGAAATGGGTTTGAGGGAGGAATGTCCTAAAATAAAGGGGTTCACAGTTATGAATGGTGATCTTCTAATTTTTGCAACTGAAAAAGGGATCTATAGTTACGGCTTGGGCGATGAAAATTATATGGAGATTGAAGAAATATGTGAACACAAAAGTAAATATAATGTTTGTTTTACTTTAATTATACTTAGATACTCTTCGTCCGTGTGGACCTGGGGATACAACTTTGTCTTGTTAAGGTTGTAATATTACTCTTTGTTTCGATGAAAAAAAAATGTTATGAAGTAAAAACCTATTTACAAATGTCTGAATATTTTTTGAGGAAAATATGTAACTCAATTTTGTATCTTTCTTGTACTTTGTTATTATTTTTTGAGTTTAATGGTGATACACTGACGGTCATCCAATCATAAATCACCGTTGATATTACTTTTAAGGTAATTTTGTAAAAGTCAACAAACTTACCATACATTGTGGGATTGTGATTGGATAACGGTGTAAAACTTTTTTACACTGTTAGTGCATAGTCTTTTTTTTTTTTTTTTTGAATAGCATTATTTTTATTATCTCGTGTGTATAAATTATTGAGTTAATTACACTGACCACCCCTAAGGTTTACTCTTATTACACCTAGTACCCCTCCATTTTTGAACATTACTTTGAGCACCCTAAAGGGGGGTAAGTGTAATATTTTTTAAACCTGAGAGGGGGGGTCAGTGTAATGATTTATGCCTATGAGGGGGGTTAGTGTAACGAAAGTCCAAAAATTAGGGGGTTTTCTGTAGGGTTCAAAAATGGAGGGGTGCCAGGTGTAATAAAGGCAAACCTCAGGGGGTGTTCGTGTAATTTACTCTAAATTATTTGTACAAAATAGTCGTTGTTCTTTTTTTTATTTTTTCCTTGTCATTCATTATTAATGCATGTTTGTTTGCTGTAAGGAACATTAATAATTTCTACTAGTATTTATTTTTTCAAGGAAAAATACTAATAAATTTGTGTTGGTTGACTTTGCTTTTTTACGATTATTTTATTCCATTTAAAGGAGTATATATTAGCTAAGATTTCATATAACGAATCTATATGACTATATCTATTATCTATAGTATTAATAAACCCATTTTGGTGCTATCTTAGAGGCTTTGGTGGAGGAGGAATGAGTTCATTTTTCGTCAAATTTGGATTTCAAACTCTGGTGTGGCTGCTAACATTCAATCCCTCATGAAGGACATTCATTGTAGTAAGGTGATGCAAAACAGTTTGATCTTTGATACTACTGTTATAATGAATGATGCAGATGGCTGTTGGCAAAGTGATTTGGCTGACTGTTTTAAGTTAAATTGTGATGGTGCACTTTTCCATTCTGCTTTTGTGCTTCCTGTGGAGCAGTCATCAGGAATAGTAATGGCAATTTTATTCAAGCTTTCTCCAGAAGATTGGGGCATTGTTCGGTTCTGGAAGCTGAGCTCTGGGCAATTTTATATGGATTGCAAATGGCTTGTGATGCAGGAATTGATAAGTTGAGAGTGGAATCTGATAGCCTGGATGCAATTAAGCTTATTGATGATTATTGGTCTCATGATAACCAATTTCCTGAGCTTGTCAGTGAGATATGCAGGTTGAAAGGTGGATTCCAGCATTGTGTTTTTTCCCATGTTCGTAGAGATATAAACCACTTGGCTGACTGTTTTGCTAAGTTTGGGTTATCATTAAGTAATGGTTGTATTTTCTTTCATTCACTTTCTTCTTTTGCTTTAAACTCCATGATGGAGGATGTTTCATTTTGGTTAGGTACTCAATTTTAAATAATTATCGTTTTGAAAAATTTCTATAAAATATTCTATTACGTACATGTTTTTTTTGTTGTTAATTTTATCACTAAAATATAAAATTACAATAATTAGAATTGAGTATTACTCATATTTAATTAAAATATTTGCACCAAAAAAATTAAAATACTCATATTTAAGAATAACTTTTTATTGTAGTATCTCTTAAAAAGTAAAAAGAGTCCTTTTTCATTAAAAATGAAATTTATTATTTTTTGGCTTCTAAATTGTTTAATTGTGGAGAAATAAGATTTTTTTTTAATTTTAATTTTAAAAACTTCTTTAATTTCTACTCTAACTACAATGATAGGAATTGTTTAAAAAACTATTCAGCTTTTTTTATATAAAATTTAATATTTTAAGTAATATTGTAATTTATATTTATAATATCTTTTAAAAAAATTAAATATAAAATTATAATTTTCTTTAAAGTCTTATAAATATTGGATCTTTTATATAATAGGTCTATATTTATATATAGACCAACAAGTTCAAGTTTTAAAATTATATACTTGTTAGTCTATTTCAAAACTTGAACTTGTTGGTCTATATATAAAAATAAACCTATTATACTTATTCAAAGGTGTGTTTATAATTTTTATTTAATAAGTTTTAATTACTATAAAGTAAACTTTTAAAGCAGACTAAATATTTAAAGAAGTTGTTTTTTTTTTAGAAAAAATATTTAAAGAAGTTGAACTAAATATGAGTAGGTATTCAAAGATCATTAAACTATACATTCATAAGTTTATAGTTTAGGAAATTATTTAATTAATTTATATAAATCATAGTCATTATTTAATTACTTTTTCATTAATTTATACAAATCAATATCATATAACACCTATAATCGACTGGCAGACAATTTATATTAGGATCATTTAATAGTATAGAATTAAATATGTGATTCAATTTTGAACTACCCTACAAATCACTCCTCTCTTTTTTTTTTTCTTTCATTTTTCTTCCTGTCTTAAAAGTAAAATTAATTATAAAAACTAATTGTAAAAATAAAATTTATCTTTAACAAGCAACTCATATTTTCGCTTCATGTAAAATATGCTTTTAATTTCTGTAATTTCAATCTTCCAATTTTTTTTTATTAAAGTTTAGAAAATAATTCTATTGTCACTTATTAATTTATTTTACCATCACAATATAAATATAATTGCTAATATGACATAATAAAGTACATAGCACGCCAGAACTCGATATTATCACAAATCATTTTTAAGAATTTTAAAATTTTGAGAACTAAAACATTTATAAAACTAAAATCAAATTTATAAGAATTCAGAAAAACATATTTTAAGAATGTCCCTCTTCATGCAGGATTGGAAGTTAGAACAAAAACAGGGACCATTCAAAAGTATCCATTGCACCGAGATGAGTCCTATACGCTTACTTCACAATATACAATACAAAACAGTATCAAGAGAATGATATCAAACTCAACATGACAAAATGACTTTCGTTACTTTGCTACCTGGGGAACATATAAAAGTAAAAGAACTATATAAATTAATCCAGCTGAGGAACCCAAAAATTCAGATCTGGGCAAAAACAAATAGGAAAAACTGAGTCAAAAATATCTCCCTCATTTGCTATTATGCTGCTGTCGCAGAGGTGGGGGCTCGTAACTCGATTTTCTATCCTTTCTTTCCGCAATACCCAAACTTAACATACTTTTGAACCCTTTATTTTCTCCACAAAAGAAAAATCGACCAGAACCCTAAAGAATCATGTTTTAGGTCTTCCTTATTCTTCAATTCATGCAGGCTCCGACCTTCTCTTTGTTAAGAACAAAGGAAAGAAAGAAAAGTACTGAATGCAACAGCACAACGCAGGACACACACATCATTGGTGAATTCCCCAAACCAAAGTCCAGAACCCATAAAATGTCAATCTCTACTATTATCTGCCCTCAAGATTGGACAGCCAACCTTTGCAGATGCTCAAAGAAAACTTGAAGGCTCACATCATCAGTAAAGATTACATCTGAACCAGCAGCCATCTCATGTGCATTATTATACGTTGCTGAGGGATTCAGTTTTGCTAATAAAAATCTAGCCTGTTAAACATCAATGAAAACACGGTAAGTTTCAGACAATGACAAATCTAAGCTTAGTGACTCAACGAAAGGAATCAAATAAGACCGTTAATATGTTATGTTGTGCAAGGGTAGGAAACACTCCACATCATGATATGATGAATTTCAGGAAAAGAAACCACAACAGTTAATGAAGACAAATAATACTCAAACTGGTCTTGGTAAAACTATACTGACCTGGGAACCATGTTGGTCACACACTACCAATCTAGGAACCGGGAACCGTTCTCTAATTATCATTTGGGCATCATCATGCGGAGCTCGTAATAGTTGTGCAAATGCCTGTGCCATATACAAGTTATCAGCAGAGTGATAAAAGAAATAATGACAAAAGTGGTTCTGAATAAAATAACTTCCATAAAAAACTAACAAAAAGTAACTAATGCCACCAACTAGAAGGATATACTTTAAAATCTAAGATCAATTTGAGAGTATAATTTGCAGGTAACAATGATTTCTATAGCAGGATATGACAAGGCACAAACCTGGTGTTCTGGTTGGTTCTGGTATCCCAAGTTGCGCCATTGAGCTATTGTCATCCCATGAAAAACAACCACACTAAAATATGAATCTAGCAACAAAATCTTGTCTGCAGCAATGGAAGCCACATCTAACAATGCTGGTGTAGGCAGTGCATTAAATGAATACGATATCAATGACGGCTGAATCATAACGGCAGCATTACTAATATTTTCCCTGTTTAACAACATACGGAAATATGCAGTCTCGTCTGGACTGTTGTTAAAAACCTGCCAAGAAATTTCAACACTCACAAAGTTAAATAAAGTTTGAAAAGCAGGACAGGAAGAAAAGTACAACAAAAAGTACCTGTACAAACTGTGAGCGTCGCAGATTGAACATAAACTGAGGGAAAAGTGAAAATGATGGGTTTAATGTAAAAGATGATGGATCATCCTTGCGGTAGTCACCAAACTTAGAACAGAGGCGAATGAGAAACCGATCCAACCACCGTGTAGCATCAAAGGTTTCCTGATCAAACAAAAATTGATGGTCAGCAAGGGGTTTGTTTAAAGTAAGTTTACTAAAGAAATTTTGCCACAGATGATATGATAGAATACCGATTGATAAACTAATAAAATATAAATCAGAACATAAAAATCACACTCAATACAGCAAACAGTTGCTGTCCCAGAAACAAAAGTCACCTACAGAGTATATTTTGTCCACAAACTGCAAATTACAACATAAGATATATCCTAATACATAACTGCCATAAGTTATTTTCTATGAATTCTAACCAACCATGTGTACCAAAGAAAGTGAATAATAATACATGCCCAACAACCAAGGATTTGATATTTGATAAAATGGTTATTTGCAGCAAGTTGTGAACAAAACATTTAAACAGGTACAACTTTCATTGAAACATCAATATAAACCTGTTCTCCTAAATTTTATGTTTTCCTGAAAACAAATCACAAATTTGAATGAAGATATAATTTACTATAGCTTGAGCAAATAGATCCCAATGGTCTTAAAATTTATTTTAGGAATACCAAAGAGAACAACAGATAGTAACACAACTTGTGACATACCTCACTCTCCATTTTCAGAGAAGCAAATCTAGCCATTACAACTGCAGCAGTTTCTTGGTCAAATCCTTGAACCAATTCCTGAATAGCAAAATGATATAAGTAATTAAAAATCCTGTATTTATCAATTTAACAATTTCCTTGTCAATAAATAATGGTCCTACATCGCAAATAATGTAACTATAAGGACTAGACTAATATATTTCATAGATATACACAATGAACACGCATAAATGTAAATGCATTTAGATAGATATCAGCATATTACATAACTTGAGAATCAGACTTGACAGTTGACAGCATGAAAAGAGAGTAAAAAGGAAAAACATTCAAGCTTCTTAATATTATGATAATTGTAGGAGCTCCATATATTTCTTTGACAATGAGATAATGACAAATAAACAGGCATCCACCGCCATAGATATAAAAAAAGGCTGAAACTACCTCAGAGCTAACAGAACTATCTACCCATCTTCTAGTTACTGTTGTGACACGAAGCACCGATTGACCACTTGGTTCCTGGTAACTGCAATAAGAACATGACCATTAATATTCAACACCCAGTGCAATGAGGTACAACATAGTACATATATGAGATCATATTAGTGAAAGTTCTGTGACATAACCTTGTAAGGAACTGTAGGTACAATTGTGGGTTGACAGCACCTGGGGTGTTTGAACGATCACTTGATGAAAGATCAAACATCACAGTCAAGCATGTACTCTTGTCAAGGCCACACATCTTCCATGCTGTTGTGTTTCCCTCTCCTATAACAGTATCAGCAACAGAAGGCCCTTTCTGCAGTATGATTGTAACCATCAAAATCAGGAAATATCACATATTGATTCAGTCTTTGTTCTGTAACTTTGACTGACCCAACACCAACTCCAATTCCAGAGTTGATAAGCAACACAAAATTAAGTGTTTCAAACAAAAGATCCAACCTTTTCCAACGAGGTGCATGGTCCAATAATTCCCTGAATTTTGATTTCCTTGGAGCAATTTATCTCTAGGGTTCCACTGAAACATAAATAAAGTTGGCAGTGAGCACATCTGATAACAGATAAGGAGAAAATGTCTGGAGAAAATAAGAGACAAGGGAAGAGAAATGAAACCGCGTATTCACAAAAAGAAAATATCAGTAGAACATTTGAAATGAGAGAATTCTCACTTGAAACAAAGACCAAGAGATTGCTCCCCATCCTCAAAAACTTGCTTAAAAGAGTCCTTGAAGACTGAATGACCAAAACTTTCAGCCAGGACAACAAGGCCACCAGTTCTTTCAACCGCAACTTTCATTTCTGCAACTCCAACCTTTATATTTAAAGCATCCATGAATCAGCACAAGACAGAATGAGTGTAATTGGATCCAAATTGTTTTTCAATGCAACATTATGAGAACATTACCAACTCTATTTTCATGCATGCCTACTACATAATATACACAAGAACTTTCTTGCATACCCAAAATAAAGTCAATCACAAAAAAATCAAGATTCAAATTTGAAATTTTACCAGATTCTCTCTTAAGCAGATAAAATAATTGACAATCATGACACCATCATATAACCACCCAGATGGATGGAAGTGACACATTTATTAACCACATTGAAATATAGCTTTACAGGTCTTGTAGCCAAGCATTGCCAGTTACAGGGAAACAAATGTAATTCAGAATATCTACTCAGATAAGCTTGTAAACCTTCTCTGTAGGGAAGGTGACTTGTGGATAAGTAGATGATTCTAATTAGTTTGTTAATGTAAGGTAAAATATAAGGCATTTTATGAAATGAAATTAAGAAAAAAGACACAAGAATGATCCCTGAAGTCCTCCACTGGTAATGTTAAGGACTTGCTTTTGGGCTCATTTAAGTTTTTTTTTTTAAAAAAAAAAGGGAAAAAAAAAAACTCTATTTAACGAGACAAACATCTGTAAAAAATTGAGTTATTAGGATAAGCTATTTAAAAAAAGGTTATAAAAAGTGTGTTATGAAGCGCTACCTAATACTTTCATTTGCTTCATTATCCATATTTCATGTCTATCCAATACTGATACTCTTGGATACTTCATTGATATGTATTATGTATTTGTGAAGTATCCAAGTCTCGAAAAGGAGTTATGAAAATCTAATATAGCAACATACGAGAAATAGAAGCATGTATAATATATAAACAAAGAAGCATTGTCCCTTAATGACAAAAAAATGGAAAATGTCCCATTTATGGATTATCTCAAGAAAGGCATGAGATTGATACTATTTCTATTTGTAAATAATAATAGGGAGTGATTTATGATGACAATAATTTATAATTTTTATTTTGCTTATCGTAATGTCCAAAACTATCACATGGATCAACTGATGCGGGGTTGTACCAGCTTAACCAATGGTCTCAAGTTTGAGTCCTAGGTATGCAGTTGTGTTAAATACTAGGAGGGAGAACTTTGCCGCCCATAGTGGTCCTACCTAACTCGAATAGGATTGCCTCCAGTGGAGAATACCTGTGGTCTATACCACAAAAAAGTATGTTCTTAATTTGGATTTGCAAAATTGCAATTATATATTTATTATGTTTTATGAATTTCAATACATATCTAAATATGTATCTTACACTTATCGTATCCTATATATTTTAAAATAATCAAATCACTGTATCAGACATGTATATAGCATCTGATACACATCGTATCTGTGCATTATATCCAAGCACACACAAAATTGTTTAAAAAATTTAAAGTTCAAAAAATGTCACTATCAAACATCATGATTCATGGTAGAAATGTTAGGTTAAATGCTTTCCAATGTTCGGAAAAATTGAGCTGCATGGTAATATTACAATTGATTATCAGAACTCACACAATGTGCACTTACAAGTGAAAGAATTCTTAAGGCATGAGAAAATCAGTATGCTGGCACAAACCTGATCAAGTGCTGATGCAAAAATATCTAAAACATGACCCTGGCTAACCAGCTGTTTTGCAAGACCCTCATAAAATTTGACTGCTTTCTTGAAGTATGGTGCTGCATCTTTATCAAGATCTTTATGAGAACGCACCGGGTCAGATAGATCTTTTGACACAATCTGCAAAGAAATTTGAAATCTAAATCTTTGGCACCAGAAACATTCAATATAGACAAGAGCAAGCATAGCATCATTGACCACGATTCCCTTCCCCGTATCCAAAGTTTACCGTAAAATCTTTGTCCTTTCAGCTCTAAATTAAGACTAAGATACAAGAATTGCCCCCATTTTATTCTCTGTCGAAAATGCCAATGACACAGAAGAAATCAAATCTTAGGAATATCCTAATAAATAGTAACGGCAGGATGCCTAATTGCCCATCTCTTTTGAAACAACTATAACTATAAGTTGTTCAACATCTTTTCAAACACTTAAGCTTCTAGGGTAACCGGTGCAATTTATGACTTCACTACAACTCCACTTCCATCCAAGTGACAAAACACATAATATTCAAATTTTGCACACAATAAGTCGATTTTAAGAGGTCACATAGCTTGACAACAAAACCGCTAACCGTTCCTATGGCTACACATTCCTAACATAGAGTTTGATGAATGCTGAATATCCCTTTCCTAACACCAACTCAATTTTCATTACCCTAACAAAGAAAATGTCGGCAAATTACACAGCAAAGAACAGAACAGAACAGCAATTTACCGCGCCAGGTCCTTCCGTGCATGGCCCTCCAACCAAAGCTATGATTCTAGCACCCGTCCCAGGATTACAAGCACTCAGCAACCCCGCGGCAACACTCAAAGCAACCCCGGTGCAGCGTGCAGGGCGGCGCCCAGGCGGAACCGGCCATTGATCTGTTTGCAATTCATCTAACAGCTGCAATAAAAAAACACAAATTACCAATTTGTAAACAATCCATGGCATTGAAAGCGCAGCAAAAACTAGAAACAATGAGTACCGCATTGAGAGTATATTCACAGTCAGAAGCAGGCAACAAGAAGCGGGCGATGCCAGAATTGGGGAATCCAGCGGCGCCGGGAGCCCCCTTGTGAGGTCTTCTTCCGGCAGAAGAAAGGCCAAGCTGATCGAGAACCAGTTCGGCGGGAATGTCCTTGGAGCCGCGGAAGACATAAACCTTGGACATGTCGGAGAAGCCCAATTCGTGAACCTGGACCTGAGTCCCAAAGGAAACGAAGCCGACGAGGGCGTTATCGGGTAAGAGACCAATGGCGCGACGGAGGGCGGATTTGAGGAAGTGGATCTCCTCGTCGATGAGACAGGTGTCAAGGAGGAAGAGGAAAACAGGGGAAGGGTTGAGGGAATTGGAGAGAGGGAGGAGGTACTCGACGGTGGTGTATTGGGGGTAGAGTTCGCCGGGGAAGTTGGTCTCGGAGATGGCGTGGTAGTGAGGGGGGAAGTGGTTGCGCTGGTAGCAGAAGGGGCAGATCCAGATCTTGGCGTTGAAGTCGACGCGGGAGAAGGGGTTGAGGGCGGAGGAGCAGGTCTTGCAGCGGAGAGGGGCGTACTGGAGGCGGGGGATGTCAGGGTGGGAGCGGATCAGGGCCACCGTCGCCGCCAGAGGGATGACGCACTTGCTCGATTCCACCTTCGTGCGGGGCCACACGTTCCACGTCATCCGGACTCCGTCAACTCCCTCGGGATCTGGGCTCGCCATCTCCGACATCGTCCTCTCCTCGATCGATCGATCCGATCACGCGCACGAGCAATTCAATTTCCGTCCTCGCTCGCTCGCTCGCTCCTCGTTCTCGCCAATGCCCAATGCAATGCTCTCTTACTCTTAGTCCTGAAACACTCTTCAATTACAATTACAAAAATCCAACTCCAACGCAAACATAATATTAGGGGTATTCATCATTCAACTAATTTAGTTTATTCTTAACTTTTTTTTTTTAATTAATCTAGTTTATCTCAACTTAATTAAAGAGAAAATAATTTATGCATGTGTAAAAGTTTTTACAATATCATTCTATCATAAAAATTATAAATTTATGGACTTTTATAATAATTTTTTTTAAAAGTTATATTAATTTATATATTTTTATTGATTGATGATATAAAATAAATATGGATTGACTAATACTTCTAGGATATTTATTACTAACATTTTTTTTAAAACATGTTAATAAAAGATAAATTTATTGTAAATATTATTTAATTTAGCTTTAAAATATTATTTTAATATTAATAAATTTATCTTTTAAAAATAATCTTTATTTCAATAAATTGTAAGATTATATGTAAATAAATAAATAATCACGTCACTTTATCTTGATGATACAACTATTTACATGTCATGTTATTACTTAATAGTGAAAAAAAGAAAATTTAAAAGAATTAAAATAAAATAAAAACATTTAGAATCAAACTAAATCAAATGAAACCGTGTTGTAAGTAAAACATATTTTATCCTTAAAAAATAGTTCGTATTAAATAAATAAATTATAAAAAAAACAAAAACACTAGAATGCATTGGCAAGGTGTCAATGGGACTGTTTTCACTTTTCACAAAGAAAGGTCAAGGCCGCCCAGCCATTCAATTGACGAAGGTACACTGAACAGTTAGTTGTTAAATTTGTGTAGATTTTTCCTGTGTTTTTTTTAAACTTTTATATTTGTATAGGGCAGGTAACTGCTACGCAGAGCAAGGTTGAACATAAAGATAGGGAAAATTGCAGCGGTAACCATGCATCCTGTATATGGTCTGGATCCCATGAGTTACCTACTGTTTTACTATTTGTTTCATTGGATGTAAGTATGTCTCGAACTTAATGGATGTATTTAATTAATTATGAAACTAGTAAAGAGCTATAGATCCTGAAAGTTTTGAATGTCAATAGCTGAATTTTCTATGTTGAAGTCCTGAGAGTAAATATTAAAATTGATGATCCAAAAATATACGTGATATCTAACTGTTGCTCCAAAAATATACATTACTTGAAAGAGTGTAAAAGCGCAGTAGCGGAGAGCGTATATACAATTAATTGATTTGGATCTAGATGGGATGAACACTAAAAATAGCCTTTGAAATTGGGCTAGCCAATAGGTATGGCACATATGATCCTCAATTTGCATATCAAATATGTGAAGATGGGGTAAAGATTTTGACATAAAAAGTAAGAGAATACAACAGGAAGGATGCAGTGTTTTAAGACAGCATATTTGCAAAAATGAACAAACCAGTCTAGAACTATCAAAATACTGAAGTAAGTTGGCATTGATTATTCTTCATTTAATGTTGCCATCAGAACAATGTTTGTGACAATATCACTTCATTTAATTCAAAATGCAGGGGCAAAACAGGAGTCCATGCGACTAATACTCTGCTCACTAGTGCAGTATCCAAATTGGGCGTTCGGCTCTGCTCACTAGTGCAGTATCCAAATTGCTGTGATCTAGTTAGCCCCATCACTAGCTAAGCTATCTTCAGGCATCTTGTACTTGCAGGTTTTTAATACTATGAATATATGGGGTCTAAGTTGTCACTTGTCTCCTTCTCACTGCATAGATACGTTAATTTGCAAAACAGCTACAATCTGTAGTAATGTTAGTAGATCATATAAGAGAAAATTGAACTAAAAAAAAGAGAGGCATCTTTAACTATCTAAGTCCCCCTCTGCTTCCATCTATCTCTTATGTTCTTTCTAAAACAATGTCTGGTGTTTGCCCAGTCCAAAACAAAAAAAAGGTGGCAAAATTACCTAAACAGAAATCAATTCCAACTCAGCCAAAGATTAGTGAAGACACAACAACGAAAACAATTTATTCCAAATTCAAAATGGGGATGGCTAGTTCTCTTACAGTGTATGGAATACAATAAACAATGGGAGTGCCATGCCACAATATTTCACTACTACCTACAAAAGCCCTGCTTCCTGATTTTAAGAGTAAAATAAATGTTGTTGAATGGAATATCCCAGCACATGACTAAGCAGAACAAAACAAAACAAAGTGACACAGTAAAGATTGGGAAGCAAAAGAGATCATGATAATTGATAAATCAGATACTACTTTCATTTTCAAAGTTGCCACAACCATCCATAACTTGCAACTAGCAATGTTACCTCACAAATTTGAGACCAAAATACTATTTCTACACACAAAAATGTTTGCCAAGTAGAAGGTCAAGTGAGTTTCACCTATTCACAGATAAACCAGATAATTTGCCTGACTGTCCATTTGTGACATCATCATCAGAATCTAATTCCCACCAAGAACCTCTGTCATCCTTATAGGCATCATCAACTTCATCACAGGTATCTTCAATATTATCATCTTCAGATGCTTCAGTAACAGTATCATCCAGAATGAAATTATTTTTATCCTCATCAGGGTTGTATGTCCACTCCAACCTTTTTAAGATATCGCGATCCTTCCAGTTTTTCACAACCGAAACAGCCTGCTTTTTAGCTTTCCCCATCAGAATTTCCTCCCAAGAAAATGCAGTATCAGCAGTCCTCTTCAAGAAACCATCATCAATATCCCCAATGACAACCGTCTTCAGACATCGCATCTTTGCTTCCTTTATCACATCAACAAAATCAGAATCATCAGACACAAGGACCACACACTCAACCCGCTTATGATCCATGATATCCACCATGTGGCTTTGCAATGCTCGATCTGCAGCTTGTGGCTTATCCAACACAGTTTGAACCCAAAACCCAGCCCGTTTGAGCTCATCCGCCAAACCATACCCCACTTTGGGAGTGAGAATATCACTTGCAGCCTTCTTATACTTTTCCATTTTCATAGAATACTTAGCCACCAACTTCACCTTCCTGCTCCCCCTAGCAGAATCAATCTGGTTCATCCTTTTCGCGTGTTCACGCTCATGCAGTTGCTTGAAATGGTTAACAAGCTTGTCATTAGTATAAAACTTTCTCCCACAAACCTTACAACGATAAGGTTGATTTGGCTTGATGACACCCTTATTCTCTAAACGATACAGCAGTTCCTTCTCTTTCCTACTCTCCCGGACACAGTCAGGGATATGTCTAAAAGTGTGGCTATTTGCATAAGCTACCATATAACGAACAACCCCAAAGGAGGATGCAGCTATTCTCAGCTTATTGGCAACTTCATAAGGTGGGATTGAGTTGGGTGGTTTATTGTCCAAGTCCCAGAAAAGCCCCACCCTGTTTGGTTTCTCGTTTGGTGTCAATTTCAGATTTTTACCCCGTTCTGACCCAGAATGACAATATCTCAAGCTACCATATGTTTGCCAACTTGTAGCTTCCAGTGAGACAAAGAAGATGCTACGAAATTTGAGGATATGCAATGGATTGTCTGTTCTTTTATAAATCAAATAATTTTTCAAGGAAACCATCGAATGCAATCGGTTCGTTCAGAACCGCCAACGAGCCGGAGGAGAAGTAGAGTGGGGGAAAGAGGGAAGGGGGTCAAATGGGGAGAGAGCAGCGAAGTGAGGAAGTGCATGGTTGGGGCATTTCGTCGAACAGTTACAGGGCGAAAAAGGAACGGGGAAACAAAGAGATTTGTGCGCGCAGGCGAGTGACCAAGTTCTATATGGATTCTTCAATCAATGGACCAGGCAGAGCCAATTGTGTTGGGGCCCCTTGTGTTGTGTGAACTGTGATGGGCATTGGGTGTATCAGGTCAGCCCAATAACATATTATGCTGTTGGGAGTTGCTATTCTCACCCCACATATTTGTGAAATCTCTCTTTTGCCCACTCACTAAATCACGACACCTCTCTCCCTCCCCTTCCCCTCAGACTTCCCACCCCCTAACCTGTACCAAGCAATGCCACCCCCACTAATGAGATTTGAGCAACATTACGCCACCCTATGTTGCGTCGCACCGTCCCCATGCCACCCCGCACCGTCCCCATGCCACCCCACGCCCTCCCCGCCCCACCCCACACCTTCCCTGCCCCGTCCCCGTCCCCGCCACCTTGTGTCGTCCCTGCGCCACCCCCGCACAACCCAAATCCAAACAACATTGCACCCCGTCACCCCTCCCCCGTCAAGATCCAAGCAACTCGCGCCACCCCTCCCCCGTTAAGATTTAGCAACATCGTGCGTAGCCCACCCCGTCAAGATCCTGCGAGAAGATGTTGTATTTTTTATTTTTTGTTATAGGAAGATGCTGAAGTTTATTGTGTATGGCTGAAATGTCTTGTATATTTATCATTGTCACATATGCATTTGATGAAGCTTTGGTTTGGCATTTTTTATCAATGGTATATCTAATTCAATTTTGAATTTTGGAAATGTGCAACGGAATTTGGTGTCCATTGTTGTGTATCCTTCTCCACGAATCATATTTCCGTTATACTAAATATGGGTGAAAAAAATTAAAACAACGAAATTGTATTTTCGTTGTTTTAATTTTTTTCACCCTTTTCGTAAACAACCAAAATACAATTCCGTTGTATAATAAAACAACCAAATTGTATTTTCGTTGTTTTAATTTTTTTTCACCTTTTTCATAAACAACGGAAATACGAATCCGTTGTATAATAGTAATTTCCGTCAAAAGGGTATTTTGGGAATTTAAAAAATTGTCACCACATGAGTGGTGAGAATAGTAATTTTGTGGGTGAGAATAGTAATCCTCTATGCTGTTCCACCCCGGCCTGATAGATAATCTACACAATGAGTTAGGCCGAAGTCATATAGGCCCATTTTTTTTTTCCCATTTCCAAAGTTTTTAAATTGCAATTTTTTTATCATTAATTGTGTTTATCGCTTTCTACATAAATGTTTTTTTTTACAGTTCTACGTAAATGTTTAGAAATATAAAAAAAAGGTGATTTTTTATTAACATTAATAAAAAATAAAAAAAAACATAGGCACAATTTCAAGAAACCTTAAGATGTTAATGTAATTTACTATGTGTCTTTTTGTCATATCATATCACTAATTATATTTAGAGAAAAGGAGTCATGCACTAATAGTCTAGCTTTACACAGTTATCTATTCACAAACCATCATTTATGATAGTAAATTTGTTGAGCTTTACAGTAATTATCTTGAAAGTCATACAAATGGTCATACACCGTCAGTACATAGTCATTAGATTCTTATATTTATCTGTTATTTTTCTTCTATTTCTATCTCTTTAGGTGTAAATGAGATTAGGATATTTACAGTATATTTATTTTTCTCTCAATTAAACTTATTCTTAATCTTGTAGAGATGTGAGTTTAAATCTCGTATGTGAAGATGTCATTAATGAGCAATTTATAAATACACTATGAGTAACCTTTGAATCGTAGAGCTTCTTCTAGTAAGTTCGGAAATTCAACTCTCCTCTAAATTTTGTTAATAAAGAAGAGAATATTATTTTTCAACCACATACCATCATTTTTGAATTTAGAGCTGCACGAGAAAAAGAAGAAGCAACTATTGGCACTCTCGATGAATTAATATAGCCATTAGCTAGCTAGCTGTCACTGATTTCATTTTATGCCATCATCACAGTCACACCATAGCATAGCACAGCTAGCTATGCTGCATACTCCAAACGTGGCAGTCTCTCAAAAACGATGGTTGCTTATCTGTCAGCCTCTCACAAAAACACCAAATAGCAATTACGCATCATGCAAGGACCACGGCACCTGCCATATATGCCTTGCACCAGAACCCAATGGGATAACTCAATCATTCCAAAACCCCATTCCGCGACACACCGTTGTTTGCCTTGTCGTCTCATCTTTGCTTTTACGTGTCAAAACCAAACACATACACACCTTTCCCCTCACCAACCGCACTATATATATATATCTCTCATGTTGACGAAACTTTCATCCTCATTCGTATTACTTTCTATCTCTAACAAAGTTAAGTAAACTTTAATTAAACAAGCAAGCAAAAGGTTATTTCGTGCTTTGACTTCAGTTAATTATGGCTGTGGCTTTGACGATTCTGGTCACCTTGCTCTCGGTTCTCTCTTCTGCATCGTGTGCACGAATGGTTGGGGGGAAGACTGAGATTGCTGACGTGAGAACAAACAGGGAAGTGCAGGAGCTTGGAAGGTTCGCGGTGGAGGAGTACAACAACGACAATGAGAGAGAGAAGTTGAACTTTTCAGAGGTGGTGGAGGCGCAGCAACAAGTGGTATCAGGGATGAAGTACTATTTGAAGATCTCTGCTACTCATAAAGGGGTTCACAAAATGTTCACCTCTGTCGTGGTGGTGAAGCCATGGCTTCATTCCAAGCAGCTCCTCCATTTTGCGCCTGCATGCATGCACGGTTAGGATTTGCTTTGGATTGGAGCTAATTATATTATAATTGCAAGTGAGCCTTTTAATTTTCTTCTAATAAATTTTTCCTCTACTTTTTGTATGGTATATGTGGGGGGAGAACAAGAAAATTCAACTACGAGTTGAAATCTACCAAAGAAAGTGAATAATAGCTATATGCTAAAGTTTTGCTCTAAACGTCTTCTGAGTATGGTTTCTTTGGTGAATATTGTAGCTGGGAGCTAGTTTGATGTTTATTGGTTCCCATAATTTATTATTTTATATATACATATTAATGTATAAAAAAATTAGGTAAAAATAAGAAAATAAGAAACAACAATTGAACAACCATTTGTTTACAAATTGTTTTTACACAGTAAAGATAATAACAGATACATGAATTTTTAATATATTAATTAGGAAACAGAAATAAAAAAATATATTAATTAGGAAACAGAAATCTTAATTTTGATTGGATAAAAATTTTCAGTATTAAAAAAGTTCATCCTTATAAGTTAAGTGTAAATTCTCTATTTTTTTTTTATAAAAAAAATTATTTTCATAAAAACTTCATCCATATAAGTTAAGCATAAAATTTTCTATTTTTTTAAAAAATATTCATTTTCATAAATTATATTTTATTTAAATAAATTTAGATATACATATCAATATATAAAGAGAATTTTTTTTATGTATTATATTCCGAGTAATCGATTTTGAAATACAAAACGATCAATTGATTTTGACCATTCATTATGTCAGCAAAAGTTTAAAATAATTTAGTTGATTTATGAAGAATTTAAGAGAAAAAAAATCAAATCTTTTATATAAAAGAAAATCAATAACGGGACTAATGATAAGTAAAAAAAATAAGAGAATTAAAATTACACATAAATTAAATTATAAGAGATCTAAAATGTAATTATTTCTTTTTTATAGTTCGCTTTTCAATTTATTATTTATAGTTCTACTTATAATGATCATTGAACTTAACTATATAATTTTATCCTTACTCTTCGTCATCACCGTATGATTTTCTTTTTTTCTTTTTACCAAATAAATCTTTTTTTTTATATTTGCCTAGAGTTTTGATAACTGTTCATCAAACAGATTATTTAAAAAAAGGATTTTTTTAAAAAAAAAATAATGTGTTGATGGCCTTTCGGTTTTGGGCCACTAATTACTCATGCTATGGGTTAAAAAATAGTAGTATAATGATATCCATATATATTTGTACTTTGTGCCTAAAAATGTGCCACCTTCGAAATTGTAGAGTAGGAGTTTAAGGGATAATAATGTCACACAAGCGACACCATTAATATGAGGACACGAAAGGAAGTGTAGGACTTTAAGCGTATGGTTGAAAACACATCCGATACGTGCATCTGCAGTGAAAATCACCTTAAAATAAGATATGTGCATCTATATGGTGAAAATCACCTTAAAATAAGGGGAATTACGCATAAGCTATTGTTCCTTACTTCTTGTGGATGTGCGTTGAATTTGTAAAGATGCAGAAACAAACACGCATTAAATGGATTAAAGGCCATAGGTGTCAAATGTAGGTTAGGATTTATAGTTTGGTAGGTAAGAAAAGATAGAAAAAAAATTTGTGCATTCTTAAAAATACGATTGTACTCCTAGATTTTTTTTTTTTCGGTTTGATTTTTACACGTGAATAACAAATAATTTTTGAAAAAAAAAAAACACTGGCATATAATCGACATAATTGATTTTATGCCTAATCCAAGAACCATGTTTTTGCAACTTATGGTATATTTTCACAAGAAGAACTATTTTTGTCCACACATATTGTAACTTTCATTGTTTTTCATCTCAAATTTAGGTGTAAGTTGTAATACATGGGACCTATATTTCATTCCTCTTTCATACTTACCAAATACATCGGATTTCCTCTTTCATCTTCCTTTCATCGCATTCACTTTCATACTTCTTTTTTTCACACGTAGCGAATACAGTGTAAATCTCACTATATGTTTATCTTGTAATGTTTTTCTTTATTTACAGCCATTTAATTTTCCAAATGTTGGATGCGATCGAGATCATTGAGGTTAATTTTGTTTACTTCAATAGATGGTTAGAGGTCACCTGCGTGGGCAACTCTTAGCGGTAGTCATTATTGTGTGCTCCTACATGTTGTCTAGTTTATATAGATAGTGTGTAACTTACTTCATCAATTAGATTGCACACGAGCTAAATCTTTATCCATCATTGCTACCTTCATTGTGAAGCTTTTTAACTTATATTCAAATTTGAATTACTATGCTATTTGGATGAATTTCCCCGCTTGATAATGAGACTAACAAGCTATATATAGAAGTAATTATGCGTCTTATGCTTCATTTTGGCATGCTTTTCTAAAATTTTGTCTTCATCTATTGGAGTTGGTTAATCAATTTTAAAAATTGAGAGATCAAATTGAACCTCGACAAAATTGAACTAACTAAATAAATAAACAAACAAAAAAGTAATTTAACCAATGAATTATTTTCTTTTAGATATTTAATTATTTAACATCCCTACTATCATGAGACTAAGAGCCCTTTTTCAATTTTTTTAATGCAAAAGTCACCTGTTTATTTAGAAAATATTTTTTTAATTATTTATTTAAAATTTTAAAAATATAATTTTAAAAACTTATATGAGAATTATAATTATTTTAAAAATTTCTGGAAAAAAATAAAATTTAGATCAATTCTCAAAATAAAAAATGTGATTTTTTTATAATTATAATCAAACAAAAACTAACTTAAATTTTTCATAAAATATTCGAAAATAAATTACTTTTAAAACATTATTTTATTAAAAGTTTAAACAAAGCTTAATATCCAATTTAGTCCCTTAGTTTATTAAACATGCTCAATTATGTCCTTTTATTTTTTGAGTATGCAATTAAGTCATTTATTTATTTTATTTTTTTTATCCAATTAGGCCCCTTTATTTTTGAATATGCAATTAGGTCTTTTAATTTTTTTTTTTACCTAATTAAGTCCTTCTCTAGCATACTCAAAAAAGAACTAAGGAATCTAATTGAGCATGTTTAATAAATTAAGGGACAAAATTAACAAATAAGTCCTAGCGAATAATGCCCTAAATAGATTAGAGACGCTCCGGATCCGAGTCCATTCCATTATCGGATCCTGGTATTTTGCGGGTGTCCGAATCCAAAGAGACGCTCCAGATCCAATCCAACACAATTTCAAAATCGGTGTCTCTTTTTTTGTTCCTTTCTCTCTAATCTAATCATCAATTTTAAATCTCAATCCCTCCAACGGCTCTTTCCTCTCTCCAAACTTTCTTCTTTCTTCTTTCTTCTTACCTCTCCCCCATTTCCTCCGCTCTCTCTGTGTCCTTCTTCTCCCTCTGCCCCCAAAAAATGAAGCACTTCATGCTCCCAAGAAACCCTCTCAGGGACGCATCAGAGCTTCCTTCTTCACCAAGTCCAACCCCTAGTAGCTCCGCCAAACCCCGACCCTCTCGCAAACACAAACCCTCCTCCAAAGAGAACGACCCTCCCTCCGATCCCAATCTCCCTTCTCCTGCCAAATTGAAGAGCCCCTTGCCCCCGAGACCCCCCTCTTCCAACCCTCTCAAGCGCAAGCTCATCACTTCCGATGCCCTAACCGACAATTCCCTCCCCGCACCCTCCGATTCTTCCGGGGTCAAGGTATGTAACATAACATCGCCAATTAGGGTTTTCAACTTTTCATTTGATTCCCCATTTTCACACTCCTTTCTTCTTCTTCTTTTTAGGTTATTGTCAGGATGAGGCCGCTGTCTCCGGACAAGGACGAAGGAGATCCCACAGTTCACAAGACTTCCAATGATTCCTTGTCCATTAATGGACACAATTTCACCTTCGATTCCATTGCCGACATGGCCGCTACTCAGGCATGCTTTCTATTTTTGTTTCTGCACTTCTGCTGAATTGTTTGAAATTATTTGATTCAATTTATGCTTCTCATTCCCTTTTTCAGCTCGATATTTTCGAACACGTTGGGGTGCCTCTGGTGGAGCATTGTTTGGCCGGTTTCAATAGTTCGGTTTTTGCTTATGGACAGGTTTTTTCCCTTCCCGTTGACTTTTTCCTTTTACTTTTGTCCTGTTGTTGCTGCTCTAATGCTGTTGTGCTTTCAAACTTGCTAGACGGGGAGTGGCAAGACTTATACAATGTGGGGTCCTGCCAATTGTTTGTCGGAGGAAAATGATCAGCAAGGACTTGCCCCCCGTGTTTTTCAGCGACTCTTTGCACGCATAAACGAAGTAAGCATTCAATTTCCATTCTTTGTTTGAAGATTTTTTGCGCTGTTTCGTGATGTTTACTGTTGTATTTCCTGCACAGGAGCAAGCTAAGCATTCTGACAAACAACTCAACTATCAGTGCAGCTGCTCTTTTCTTGAGGTTGATTGACTCTAAATTGTTTCTCTCCATGTTGCTGACATTGTCAGTTTAGTGCTTTTGACACAAACTTTGTTTTTGCAGATATACAATGAGCAAATCATGGATCTGTTGGATCCGAATCAGAAAAACCTACAGGTAAATTTTAAAACACCAGTGGTGTTATTTGTTTTTCTCCTGTTTCACTGCTTTACGCTGGAACTGATATTTTGCTCTTTATCCAGATTCGAGAAGATGTGAAGTCTGGTGTTTATGTTGAAAATCTTACAGAGGAGCATGTGTCTTCAATGAAGGATGTAACTCAGCTATTAATAAAGGTATTTATCATACCTACTCTACCACAGGCATTGTATTAAGACATATGATCTCTTTCTTTTATGACCTAACAACTTTGAGCATCGTTGTAAAGTGCAATATCTAGCAATTTGATTAGCTTCAGTGGAACTAGTTTTAGCCTGCTGTTCTGTAGCAGGTCATTTTTTATGCTTTGAAACATGAATTACTCAATGGAAAGCACTGAAGTTGCTTATTGATTGCCAGAAAGTTGAGTGATTTCATGTCATGCATTCATATGATTTCATTTAAATTTTAAAATTTTAGTTTCACATTTGTAAAGTTTTTTTGAAAGAGTCAAGAATCTCAAAGCACATTTGTGTAGGAACTCGCTTGAAATGCTTATTCTTGTCTTGTTTCAATTAGATAGATTTAATACAATGTAGATCCGATAGCATTAAAGGTTGCCACAAATCATGCTTTCACAATGTATTTTACTATCATCTACCTTTCATTATGCAGGGATTATCAAACAGGAGAACTGGTGCAACCAGTATAAATTCTGAGAGTTCCCGCTCGCATACTGTGTTTATTTGTGTTGTTGAATCTCGATGCAAGGTGATACACTGTCTCTCAGCAACTGTTTGCCAAAAGAACTTTATGTTTAGGATATATTACTCAGCTGACAATGGAGCTGTAAATAGATCATGTTTCATTATTATTTTTGGCATATACATCTGGAAGATGTTTTGAAGTAAATTCATGTTTGCAGAGTGCAGCAGATGGTATGAGCAGATTTAAAACAAGTAGGATCAATCTTGTTGATCTAGCTGGGTCAGAACGACAAAAATTAACAGGTGCTGCAGGAGAGCGACTGAAGGAAGCTGGCAATATTAATAGATCACTCTCACAGCTTGGGTATGGTTTAACATGCGTGTGTATTACATTGAGAGCAAAATGGTGAATTATAAATGGTGAATTAAAGCTTTGAATACCAAGTCAGAAACACAAAAAATAAGAGAATCTTGTATGTGATTGTTGAGGCTTTAATGGAAATTTCTAAAATACAAGGTGCCCCCAGAAATAAGCCAAATAACATGGTATCCTGAAACAAGGAAGGAGCTAGGATAAGTGTTAACAAGAACAGTTCAATACTGAAAGTTACAGTTTCTTATTGTTCTTCACTTCTACTGATTGAAACTTGGGAAACTACGAATGTAATTTAGAGCAGTAAAATATAGAAAAGTGGCAGAACTAGATTATGGCAGAGATGTAAGTATTATTGGGAATCAAGGATTTCTATAGGAGCTAACTTACTGAGGTTAAATTGTATTGCAGGAATTTGATAAATATTCTTGCAGAAGTCTCTCAAACAGGAAAGCAGCGGCATATACCATATAGAGATTCTAGGTTGACATTTCTGTTGCAGGAGTCTCTTGGAGGAAATGCAAAATTAGCAATGATTTGTGCTATTTCACCAGCACAAAGGTAATGCACTGGTAATTTGAAATGTTTATCTTCTGATCCTTCTGTATTGCAGAATTTTTTAAATGACTCGGTCCTGCAGTTGTAGGAGTGAAACATTCAGCACACTGAGGTTTGCACAACGTGCCAAAGCTATCAAGAACAAGGCAGTTGTTAATGAAGTTATGGAAGATGATGTGAAGCACTTGCGACAAGTGATACGACAACTAAGGGTATATTATTTTCCATAATTCTCAATCACATTCTGTTTTGCCATTCCTAATTTTGAAATTTGAAGAACTTAGAAGTGTATGATATCAACAGGATGAGCTTCATCGAATTAAAGCAAATGGTTACAACCCATTGGACTCAAGTGGAGGTCATTCAGCGGCTTGGATCCGACGAAGCTTGAATTTATTACAATCCAGCCTCAATCGACCATCACCATTATCCCGACTTGATGAAGATGGTGATGAGGAGATGGAGATTGATGAGGAAGGTGTTGAGGACCTTGATGGAATTTCCTGCAATATAGCTGATAATGACAACGAAATGAACACTGATGACCAGGATTTGGCTCAACCTAGTGAGGAGAAAAATATACCTAGTTGCTCTGTCAGTAAAGATCTGAATGAAGAACCATCCTCTGCAATGGTCCGAAACAGTTCCTCTTGTCCTGTGGGTGAATCTGATTCTCCTAGTGCAGCAATGAATTGTGTCTCGCCTGCCGGCCTGAGCATAGTTCAGTGTGATTTATCCCCAATCCTTAAATCCCCAACTCCTAGTCTTTCACCTAGAATTAGCACCAGCAGGAAAAGTCTGAGGACATCAACAGGGCTGTCTCCTTCTGAGAATGATCTTCATGTTGAAAAAGATTTGGACATAAAAACCAGCAATAAGAAAATCTCATCTTCTGCCTTGTCTAGTCAGACAGCTCCAAATTTCCTTAATAAAACAGAAAATTTAGCAGCAAGCATACGGCATGGTCTTGAAATTATCGATAGTTACCAACGTAATTCTGCTTTGAGGCAATCATCATGTAGGTTTTCATTACGACCAAGAGAATCTAGATTAATTTTTCCAACTGACAAAGTTGATGTGGGCCTTCAGACTTCTCTTGATGATAATGTTGGAGAAGATTCTGTTTTATTCACCTGTAGTAAATGTAAAAGCAGAGCGCAACTTGATGTCAATGAGACTGACAATGACTCAAACCTACAGTTGGTACCTGTTGTTTGCCTTGAGTCTGCCGATAAGCCAAAGAAGCAGGTTATCAAAGTAGGTGCAATAATTCAGTTGCATTTTTGAAGTAGAACTTGAATTCATTATATCAATTATAACTCCTTTTTCTTCTGTTATTTAGGCAGTAGAGAAGGTTTTGGCAGGATCTATAAGGAGAGAAATGGCCCTTGAAGAGTTCTGTGCCAAGCAGACTTCTGAGATAATGCAGCTTAATCGCCTGGTAAATTTCTTTCTGTCTATCAACAACCATCTCACTATTTTCTTTTGTACGTTGTTGTTAATGACTGTTTCCCATGCTATTTGTAGGTGCAACAGTACAAGCATGAGAGGGAATGCAATGCCATAATTGCACAGACAAGGGAAGATAAAATTCTTCGCCTTGAGAGCCTTATGGATGGTGTTTTGCCCACTGAAGAGTTCATGGAGGAAGAGCTAGTGGCTCTTACCCATGAACACAAGGTAGAAATATGTTCTCTTACAGTTTCGCATTTATGAACAATAGTCTAATATATTAGACACTTATACTTAATTATTATCAACAGATTTTAAAGGATAAGTACGAGAATCATCCAGAAGTTTTGAAGATGGAGATAGAGTTGAAAAAAGTGCAAGAGGAACTAGAGAAGTATCAAAATTTCTACAAATTGGGGGAGAGAGAAGTGTTGATGGAAGAGATACAAAGTTTAAGAAGCCAGCTTCAATTTTATATTGACTCTTCATCCACATCAGCAAGGAAGCAATATCCGTTATTGCAATTGACTTACTCATCTGAGCCCAGTATGGCAGTAACCCTCACTGCCATTCCAGAGTCGACAGAAGAGAGAGATGAGACAAATGAAACTCTTGTATCATCTGGGAATGATACCGAAGCACAATTTGAACAAGAAAGAATTGATACTGAAGCACAATTTGAACAAGAAAGAATTAAATGGACAGAGGCAGAAAGCAGGTGGATTTCTCTTTCTGAAGAACTGAGAGCTGAGCTTGAAAGTAGCAGGTTGCTAGCGGAAAGGAGGAAGCAGGAATTAGATGCTGAGAGGCAGTGTACTCAGGAGCTTCAGGAAGCCATGCACATGGCTATAGAAGGCCATGCAAGACTTTTAGAGCAATATGCAGATTTGGAAGAGAAACACATCCATTTGCTTGCAAGGCATAGACAGATCCAGGATGGAATTGAGGATGTCAAGAAAGCGGCTTCCAGAGCAGGAGTAAGAGGTGCGGAGTCCAAGTTCATAAATGCCCTTGCTGCTGAAATTTCAGCTTTAAAAGCAGAAAGAGAAAAAGAACGGCGAATCTTAAGGGATGAAAATAAAGGGCTTCAGTCCCAGTTGAAGGACACTGCAGAAGCAGTGCAAGCTGCTGGTGAGCTGCTTTTGCGGCTTAAAGAGGCTGAAGAAGCTGTCACTACTGCACAGGTTAGCAACACATCAATTTTACTTCCATGTATGATTTTATTAACTGAATGACTTAAATACATTATGTTTAGTTTCTGTTATTATAATTTCACTAGTATTTGATCCTTTCCCCAGCATTGCCCCCCCACCCCATTTTTTTTTTTGTTAACATCATTTGCAGCATTATAGGTTTTTCATGAGAATTATATATAATTTAGTTCCTACAATTGACAACTTGTGTTGTTTTAGCACTTTTAAAAGACTAGTTATTACTTTGAGAGACCAAAGCAACACTAGTTATTACTTCGGGACCAAATTGTATATTGAAATTCTTTATGAACATATCTGTTTATTCATTCTCAAGCTATCAAGAAATTAAGAAAATGATAGTCGTAACTTGTAAGAGGTTTGACCATTTTATGTGATGAGATTTAGAGCATCAAAATCCACCCATGTTTTTTTGACGTTGAAGTCTTCCAAATTCCAATGATCCCTCACAGGCTCGTCCCAGAAGCAGAAGCTCAATTTATTTGCTGCAGTTGATGATGAATATTTTCTCTAGTAGTGGTGAATTTATCTGAGCCTTGACAAACATGTAATTTTGCAGAAACGGGCTATGGATGCAGAGCAGGAAGCTGCCAAGGCCTACAAACAAATTGATAAATTGAAGAAGAAACATGAGAAGGAGATCATCACACTTAATGAGCTCCTTGCGGAAGCACGTTTGCCGAAGGAATCTGTACGACCGACTTATGATGACGATGTTGTCATGCCCAGTTATGACGACTCAAAGGAGCCAAACAGTGTTAATGATCATTTTGAGCCCATTAATAATAATGCAGAGTATGGTGAGCTTGCAAAACTAGCAGAATCATCATGGTTCTCTGGTTACGATAGATGTAATATATAGATATCGTCACATTGTGTCATTTTGTATTAATTTGTTCATATGATTTGAAGAAATGATTGTATTCTTTGTGAGCATAAACGAGTTTGTCTCCCATATCTCCCTTACTCTAAAAACTATTTTGAGTAGGCAGAGATTTACCTGATAGAGATTGTCGGTTGCAAAGTCGATGCAATCATGTTATTCTTAATTCCAATAGATCAAATTATTATCATTAATATATTTGATTTCCATTTTTTTTTTGTCTCAATTGGTTGGAAATATGGGAAAGGGGAAATTAAACTAAGGTGTCTTTTTACTAACAAGACCAATAGAGAGTGCAAATGCTATTAATACCTACAAATATTATATTATACAAAATAATAATAAAAATATATTTTGATTTTAATTAACTAAATATTCAATAAGCTCGTTAAAAGGTGATTGGAGTAAAAAATATATCTTTTTACTGATAAACTAAGAAATAAGTTGAGTTGAATCAAAATGCTAAGCTTAATAAATTTTTCTTTTGTTATTTAATGAGTTTAATGGTGATGCACTGACAGTGTAAAATAAATATTTTGATTTTAATTAACTAAATATTCAATAAGCTCGTTAAAAGGTGATTGGAGTAAAAAATATATCTTTTTACTGATAAACTAAGAAATAAGTTGAGTTGAATCAAAATGCTAAGCTTAATAAATTTTTCTTTTGTTATTTAATGAGTTTAATGGTGATGCACTGACAGTGTAAAATAATTTTACACGGTCATCCAATCATAAATTTACCATACATGATGAGTTGTGATTGAATGATAGTGTAAAATTATTTTACACTGTCAATGCATAGTCCTTTTTCACTTATTTAATAGTAGTTTTTACTAGTATTAAGTATTAATACCGCGCTGTAAAAAAAAGGCTTAATACCGCGCTGTGAAATATTAGAGTAGTAAAATATGCAAAAATTGAAAACTTAAGTGGTAAAAATTGCAAAAATAAAACTTGGATGGTAAAATTTGCAAAATTATGAAAGTTAGGTGGTAAAATTTGTAATTAAGTCAAAAAAAAAATATTAACACTGCGATTTTTTTGGTAAGGTTTTTCTTTATTTTAACAAGTGTTCATTAATCTCAAGATCATGCCATATTCACATATATTATTTTGGTTTGAACATGCGCAATTTTGGTTCCCGATATTTTTTTGCTGTGTTTAACTTTTTCATTTATATCATGTTCGATGAATTTGAATACATGATGATGAATAACAAATAATCTTAAAAAAATATTAAAACAAAATGTGATTTTTTTATTTTAATTTGTTATTAATTAAAGACTTTACGATCTTAAAATAAATAATTTAATAAATATATTTGCTTCTAATTTACATTCAAAATAAGATTCATGTTTCTTTCTTATTTTTAGATTTTAAATTTTATTTTTGAATAAATATTATATTACAATTTTCATGTAAAAATATAATATTATTAGTTATAAAATAATTGATAATTTACAATTTTTATTAAGTGTATTGATAAATATAATGTTATCTACTCTTATATTACAAATTAAAATACTTTTTTTTTTTCTAATAGATAAAATACATGTCTTAGAGAGTGAACTCTCTCCACATTCTTTGATAAGATTTTAAATATTCTGTCTTCTCTCATTTGGAGATAAATTTTAGATATTACTCGCAACTAACAATTTTTCTCTCAATTATTTTAAACTTTCACTCTTTTATCTTTATTTGCATGTTTAATTTTCTAATAGATAAAATACATGTCTTAGAGAGTGAACTCTCTCCACATTCTTTGATAAGATTTTAAATATTCTGTCTTCTCTCATTTGGAGATAAATTTTAGATATTACTCGCAACTAACAATTTTTCTCTCAATTATTTTAAACTTTCACTCTTTTATCTTTATTTGCATGTTTAATTTTCTTAATCATTTATCCTTTATAATATCTATTTCCTTTTGTCTTTATCTTTAAATTGAAATTTAATATTTTAAAAAGAAATTATCAATAATTAGAAATAATCTTATATCATAATTTAAATTATTAATTATAAATCAAACATATAATTTATATATTAAAATATTTATTTATTATGAATTTTAATTATATAAAATAAACATTATATTTAGCGTATTAGGCAGCGATTATTTCCCTGTTTGAAAACGATTCTGTTGTTCACTTTGTTCGCAAAGGAAAGGAAAGAGGGAAACGAACAGCAGAAGCAGAGAGACAGAGAGAAGTTGAATAGAAAGATGGCGCCTCCCATTCCGAAAGTTCTGATGGTCAGACTCAGATCAACCCAGTCATCTTCGATATGTTGTTGTGAGCTTTTACTTACTACTTACTACTTTGTTGTTGTGAGCTTTTGTTTCAGGTCGCAGAGAAGCCTAGCATCGCTCTCTCTATTGCTTCTGTTCTCTCTCGCGCTCAGGTACTCCTTTCTCATTTCATATCCACACCTTCTTACTCCAATACCTATATTATATAAATGTTTCCTCTTTTCAAAACCTAGACTAGTGCCATTTATAGCTTTGCTTCACTTTCGTCCTAGAATAAAAAAAGGTCACTCAAAAATCGCTTGTTAAAAAATGAAATGAATTGAAGTTTGTTGACTTTAATAAAAATTACTTTAAAAATCATACCTGAGATGATTTGTGATTGATTGATAGTGTAAAAATCTTACGTTAACAATGTATAAAAATTAAATTCTTCTTCTTATTAATCATCTAGAATGTTACATTTTTTGCATATTATTTTTGGCAATACAACTTCTTGAAGCATATTAATGTAAGCAGATGTTTACAAGAAGGGGAAGCACGGAAGTTCATGAATTTGAGGGAAAGTTTCTTGGATCGCCTGCATATTTTAAAGTAACATCAGTTATTGGGCATGTATTCAGGTCTTTTTCTTATCTTTTTTCAAGGAGAAGATCACTTATTAAGATTTCCCTTTCAACTTTTTTTTTTTTGTTTATCTTTTGAGATATTATATGATGCATTTGCACTCCCCTTTTCATGTTTCTCCTTCAAGTGGAAGTTGTATTAGATTAAGTGTTAATGAATACTGTAGAAACTCACAATGAGTGGCATGCAAAGCAAGAGATTCTATATTATGATGTTGTTCCACAACTTTCATCTGGTCAAAGGAAGGAAAAGATAGTGCACCAATGATGATTAAATCATTGGAGTTGTTTGGCATGAACCTCTATAGTTTGTGGTATAATCTTATTGTCATTGAAAGTGTAGCAAGTGTGTTGTTTTCTACTAATTTTTTGAGGGTTGGAACAGTTTATGGTGCAAATCATGCTATTTGGTCTCGCTGTATGTTACACATGTTTAATCCTGAGTGTTTTGAGTATTCACTGCGGTTTTTCTATCTTTTGTTGATAATCTAGTGTAGATTTCCCTGGTAAATATCAAGATTGGTCTGCCACAGATCCATTAGATCTTTTTCAGGCTCAGGTTATAAAGGCTGAATCAAACCCAAAGGTATTTCTTCACAAATATTTCCTTTCAGTATTAGTTCCTGCTTTTCTATGAGATCCATGGTTTGTCTGAGGATATGATTCACAATAGAACACTATGGCATCGTTGGATTCTTCCCAACTAGTGGGAAAAGGCTTAGTTGTTGTTGTTGTTGCATTAGCTCCTCTTGTCTTTTCATATAATCATTTATGCATTATTTTGAGTAATTGGGGCAAGATAGATTGCTTTTGTTTTTGTTTTCCTAACTGAAACTGAAACACAATTTCGTAATGTTTTATATGCTCATAGTAAGTAAGACCAGACAATAACAGCAATTTTTTGTCTGTGATCTATCTGTCTATATACATTTCCTAAAGATTGGTGATGATTTTTTTTAATGTTTTCTGAATATTCTCAGAAATTCATTTAGAGGAAATGTTCTGGAACTTGTTTTGTAGTTTTTCATGCATTTTTGAGTTCTCCTAGTTTTGAATACTACAAAGGGGCTGCAGGACATAGGCATACATAGGAGAACTCAAAACAAATCTAAACTTGATCAAATATATATATAACTTTCTATCTCAAATAATTATGTATATGTAACATATACTATAAAGAGGTTTTTAGAAGTTATTGGGAGGCCATAGCTAGCCCCTCAACTGAATGATGTACTACCCTTGTATACACACCCAAAGGATAGACGTAAGGGGGTAGAAGGACCTTTTGTAGCTTTGAAAAAAATTGAAGCCAAGAATTGCGATAACTCTAAAATATCCTATTAAGTGAATACAGTGGCCTTTAAAAATGGACAGTGCACATGCTTTTCACAATTTGGTGTTGATAATGAATTGTTACTTTGTATTTAAATTTACTTATAACAATGAGGGAAATGAGAACTGAGCTGTAGGGTGTAGATTACTTGGTCTAAGAAGATCTGGTATCATTTCAAAGTTTCACTTGATCTTGACTCTTAACAAAGGTCTAAAAATGTTTCTTTTATAATTTCGTTTAAACTATCATAGTGATTCTTTATTTTAGCAGCTACTGTTTCAGTGGTGAGGCTTGATACTGTTTTAAATGCTTTTCACTGGGTGTTGATTATATTGAAATGACTTAAGGTTTTTTCTTTTTGGTCTTCGTTCCACCTCCCTACATTTTGAAAAGTGTTAGTTCCACTAATGCTTGCTAACTGCTTAAGAATTGAGTTATACTGCCTGTGGAGATGTGTCACCTACAGTTTATTTTGTTGTGATGATTTCCTGCAGTTATTAACACATTTGTTTCATTCAGGCACATATTTGTAGACATTTAAATCAAGAAGCTCGTGGATGTCGTTATTTGGTATTGTGGTTAGATTGTGATCGTGAAGGAGAAAATATATGTTTTGAGGGTAACTATATTGTTTTTCCTTTTAACTTATATCTCACTACCGTTGTTATTCTTCTTTATTTTTTGATACTTTGAGTATAACTAGTCTGTGCTATCTTATTGGAATGCAAAATTATTATTTTAATGATGTGAGTTTTGATTTGGTTTTTGAAAAAACAAACCCTAGCCCTTTGAACAAATCTATTTCTAGCTGTCTAAGTTAACTTGCACAAAAAGAAATTGTTGAGAATCAAATCAAATATTCTGCATTCATTGTATTTAATTATAGTTTATAGGCATATTATCTCCATTTAGAGGAAACTAAATATCCTCCCTATTTATGTGTATTTAATGCAATAAGCCTATATAAACAATGATCCGTGGTGTATTATTGACACACGGTTTCAGTCAAACATGTCTCTGTTTCTCCTCTTTTAACATGGTATCTAGAGCCTGACAGAGATACCTCAAGAACCGTGTCTTGCCCGGTGGACCCACTGTCCCCGGAGATCAATTTTTTTGCGAACCGTGTATACTATCCGGTTCGCCCCTCTGAGCGCCGACATCACTCCGGCGACCTGTTCCTTTTTCTTTCAGGCGACTTTTCCGGCCGCCGCCGCCGCCATTGCTCCGGCGACTTTTCCGACTAGCTTTCTGGCCGAAACCACCACGGTTGGCCTCGCCCAGCGCCGATCTACACTGTCCCGGAAGTCGCTTCCCCAGACGAAGCTCCACGTGCTCCCACGCGCCCCATCTTTGACTCGCCAAACAGCGCCTTTCGCCGGCGCGTGGCGGCGCGTGACAAGGTTTCTCCTGCCGCGATTCCGGGGATAAGGTCGTCCACCCCACGCGACCCTATCCCTCAAGTCTCACCTTCACCTGACCTCATTTGGGTGAAAACCCCTTTTTGCCCCCACATTTGGTTCTGTTTGTACTTTGCAGGTACTGTTTGCATGTATGGATGCTACTGGAAACCCTACACCTACTGCTACATATGAGGATTTTCTCCAGTGGTTCGAGAGTCGTCAGACCCCTGCTGCTACTGCTTCGGTTGCGCACACTGGTAAATCTACTGCTTGCTTATCTCAATCTCCTTCTCTGGGTCCTTGGGTGCTTGACTCTGGTGCTTCTGACCATATTTCTGGTAATCGTTCTCTTTTTTCTTCCTTTTCCACACCTACATATTTGCCTGCCATCACTTCTGCCAATGGCACTCAAACTCAATCCCAAGGCATTGGCACCACACATCCCCTTCCATCCCTAACTATTGAGTCTGTTTTATATGTTCCGGATTGTCCCTTTAACCTGCTTTCTGTGTACCGTCTTACCCAGTCTCATGACCTTATAATTACATTTACTAAAGATTCTGTTATCCTGCAGGACCGGACATCCGGACGGACGATTGGCGTCAGACATGAGTCGCATGGCCTATACTATCTTTCTCCGCCGTCACAAGTGTGTTCGTCCACAGTCTCTCCGTTAGTGATTCATGCTCAGTTGGGACATCCTGGTTTGCCAAAGCTTCAGAAGTTGATACCGAGTCTTTCCAAATTGTCTAGTTTACATTGTGAGTCGTGTCAGCTAGGGAAACACACTCGTAGTTCGTTTCCTGATCGTGTCAATAAAAGGGCTAAGTCTCCATTTGCCTTAGTTCACTCAGATGTTTGGGGTCCATCTCGTGTTGTTACTCATTCTGGTTTTAAATATTTTGTTACCTTTATTGATGATTACTCACGTTGTACGTGGGTATGTCTGATGAAAAACAGGTCCGAGTTGTTTTCTATATTTGAGAATTTTTACAATGAAATAAAAACACAATTTGGCATCCCTATCCGCTCTCTTCGTAGTGATAATGCTCGTGAGTATTTATCTCATCAGTTTCAGCAATTTCTGGCATCAAAGGGAATTCTCCATCAGACATCTTGCGCCCATACTCCTCAACAAAATGGGGTGGCTGAGCGCAAGAACAGACATCTCATTGAGACAACTCGAACCCTCTGTTAAGTTAAAATGGTGTATTTTATTATTGACTGTCTTGTAATAGTCTTCTTCTTCATTTCCTATGATGTTTTCTGTAGTAGTGCTAAGTCTGCACCTTAGTTGCTTTTGTTGACTTGTTGTTGGTTTCCTTTATATAAAGAAAGCTTTGGCCGAGTGTAGAGTTAATTTTTCCTCTACACATTCAAATCTAAGTTTCTCAAGTTGGTATCAGAGCAGAACGATCCTGTTCTGCTGTCCACCGTTGTCCGCTGTCGCCGACAACCGTCCGCCGTCGCCGACCACCGTCCGCCGCCGTTGACCGGCGGCATTTTTCACGGCGAACTCAGGGTTTGGAGCGCCTCTCTGAGCGCGACCCAACCCAACAAGTCTCGTCAGCAAAAGCGACGCCACGCGCTCCCACGCGCCGCCACAGTCTCGCGCTGCTTCAGGCGCATGAGTCTCACGCGCCGGCTTCCACTGACCGGATCTTCGTCGCGCCTCCTGGGTTATGTTCGTCGGCACTTTCTGAGCCATTTCCAAGTCTCAGATCATAGTTTTACCTGGTTTTCATTTTTAGGTCTTCATCTCCACCTCCTTCAGTGAATCTGTGAAGGATTCTTTATCTTTGTCTTTCTTAAGATGACTTCTATGGGGTCCACTCTCAGTTCTACTCCTCTCTTTTCTGGAACTCCCACTATTTCAACTGAAAAACTCAACTGGAAGAATTATCCGTCTTGGTCTGCCTCAGTTGAGTTGTGGTTCCTTGGTCAAGGATACCATGATCATTTGGAGAAGAAAGTCAGTGAAGTTCCAGATGAAAATATAGCTCAGTGGCAGAAAATTGATTTCCAGCTGTGTGCTGTACTATGGCAGTCCGTAGATCCTGAGCTATTAGAGACACTCAGATCATTCAAGACTTGTTGCTCTTTCTGGAAGAATGCCCAGGAGGTTTTTGCTAATGATATTCAACGTTTGTTTGACTCAACCCAAAGAGTTGTCTCCCTTCAACAGACTAACCATGATATGGTCCCACACATAGCCAAAGCCAAAGCCAAAGCTGCAGTTGAAGAATTAAGAAAGCTTATTGTATGTGATTCTTCTGAAGAAATGAAGAAGAAACTTGATAAGCTATTTATGGTCCTGATCTTGCGGAGTCTACACTCAGAATTTGATCATGTGCGTGACCAAATTCTAGCAGGTGATCAAATCCCCTCAATGAACAGCTTAGTCACTAGACTCCTTCGTGTCCCTACCTTGGTGAAAGGTGAGAATTCAACCGAAGCAATTGAAACTTCAGCCATGGCAGCATTTCGTGGTAGAGGGGGCCGTGGTAATAGAGGAGGACGTGGTGGTAGAGGTGGTCGTCCCAAATGCTCATACTGTCAAAGAATGGGTCATACTCAAGATAAGTGTTACTCTCTGCATGGTTTTCCTGACAAGGCAGCAAATGTCTCCACATCTGAGAAAGTTGAACCTAAGTTTTCTGATGAAGAATATCAAGAATACCTGAGGTTAAAATCTAGCAGTCAAGCCCAATCTTCCTCAGTGCCAAGTGTTTCAACGGCCTGCGTCTCTCAATCTGTGGAGAGTCAAGGTCCATGGATAGTTGATTCAGGTGCTTCTGATCATATTTCTGGTAATAACTCCTGGTTCTCATATATTTCTCCACCTAAATTTCCTCACCTTGTTACACTAGCCAATGGGTCCAAAGTTGCATCTAAAGGAGTTGGTCAAGTTCCCCTTTCTTCCTCCTTAAATCTAAATTCTGTTTTGTATATTCCTAATTGTCCTTATAACTTGATCTCACTGAGTCAATTGACCCGCTCCTTAAATTGTTCAGTAACATTTGATGCTGATTCCTTTGTCATACAGGAACGTGGTACGGGCCGTCTGATTGGCGTAGGACATGAATCACGAGGCCTCTACTATTTGGAAATCAGCCCTTCTGTGTCCTGTTTTGTAGCCTCATCTCCAAAGCTTTTGCATGACCGTCTCGGTCACCCTAGTCTAGCAAAATTGAAGATAATGGTCCCAAGTCTCAACAAATTACATATTTTAGATTGTGAATCATGTCAATTAGGCAAACATATTAGATCATTTTTTCCCAAGCAAACTGAAAAAAGATGTAACTCTGTTTTCTCTACCATTCATTCAGATATTTGGGGACCAAGCCGTGTAACATCTTTTGGATTCAAATATTTTGTTACTTTTATTGATGAATATTCTCGATGTACTTGGGTTTATTTAATGAAAGATAGATCTGAACTTTTGTCTATTTTCATGTCTTTCTTTAATGAGATTAAAAATCAATTTGGGAAGATAATTAAAATTCTTAGAAGTGACAATGCCAAGGAATATTTCTCCTTAAAACTTTCTTCATTTTTATCTTCACAGGGCATCTTACATCAGTCCACATGTCCTCACACACCACAACAAAATGGAATTTCTGAAAGAAAAAATAGACATTTAGTTGAGACTGCACGAACCTTATTGCTTAATGCAAATGTTCCTGTTCACCATTGGGGTGATGCAGTTCTCACTGCTTGTTTTTTAATAAATAGGATGCCCTCTTCATCCCTTGAAAATAAAATTCCTCACTCGATTATTTTTCCCAAGGAACCCTTGTATCATGTTTCCCCAAAGGTCTTTGGTTGTACATGTTTTGTTCATGATGTCTCTCCAGGTCTTGATAAGCTTTCAGCACGAGCTATCAAATGTGTGTTCCTTGGATATTCGCGTCTTCAAAAGGGATACAAATGTTACTCTCCAACCTCTAAAAGATACTACATGTCTGCTGATGTTACTTTCTTTGAAGACACCTTGTTCTTCTCCTCTAAGCAAGATTCTAATTCTATACAACAAGTTTTGCCTATTCCCTTTTTCAGCCCAGTAGTTTCTCCTACTCAGGAAACATCTAACCAAGGAGAAATTCAGCCCCTTTCTCAAATCAACAGTCAAGCTGAATTATCTCCATCTCCTTCATCTCCTCTTTCTACCTACCAGAGCAGGACACAAAGAGCTAGTCCCACGATGCACGAAAGTCCTCTGGATTCATGTCCTTCTCCCTCAGTCGCCTCTACAACGGATCCTTCTCCATCATCACCTTTCCCTGATGCAACATTAGGTTGGCCTATTGCTCTTAGGAAAGGTATTCGATCTACTCGAAACACTAATCCTAATTATAATTTTTTGAGTTACCATCGTTTATCTTCTTTATACTTTTCCCTTGTTTCCTCCTTGTCTTCCATTACTATTCCAAAGAATGTTCATGAAGCACTTGCTCACCCTGGATGGCGACAAGCTATGATTGTTGAAATGCAGGCTCTTGAACATAGTGATACATGGGAGTTGGTTTCCCTTCCTCCTGGGAAGAAAGCAGTTGGTTGTCGGTGGGTATATGCTATCAAAGTTGGTCCTAATGGTGAAATTGACCGTCTTAAGGCTCGTTTGGTAGCCAAAGGCTACACTCAGATATATGGTCTTGATTATGGGGATACTTTTTCTCCTGTGGCTAAGATCACCACTATTCGTCTCTTTCTTGCCATGGTTGCTATCCGTCATTGGCCTCTTCATCAGTTAGACATTAAAAATGCTTTTCTTCATGGAGAGTTGGAGGAGGAGATTTACATGGAGCAACCTCCTGGATTTGTTGCTCAGGGGGAGTCTGGTTTAGTTTGTCGACTTCATCGTTCTCTCTATGGGCTTAAACAGTCTCCAAGAGCTTGGTTTGGAAAGTTTAGCCATGTTGTGCAGAGTTTTGGGATGAAACGCAGTGAGGCAGATCACTCTGTTTTTTATTGTCACACGTCTCCTGGAAAATGTGTTTACTTAGTTGTTTATGTTGATGATATAGTAATTACTGGGAATGATGATGCTAGAATCTCTCAGCTGAAACAACATTTATTTAGTCACTTTCAGACTAAGGATCTTGGTCACCTGAAATACTTCCTTGGTATAGAGGTAGCTCAATCCAAGGAAGGTATTGTTATTTCACAGAGAAAGTATGCCTTGGATATTCTGGAAGAGACAGGTATGATTAACTGTAGACCCATTGATAGTCCTATGGACCCAAATCAAAAGTTAATGGCAGACCAAGGTGAGCCATATTCAAATCCAGAAAGGTATAGAAGACTAGTTGGGAAACTCATCTATCTCACTATTACCAGGCCTGATATTTCATTTGCAGTGGGAGTTGTTAGTCAGTTCATGCAGGCTCCTCATGTTGATCACTGGAATGCAGTGATTCGCATTCTCAGATATATCAAGAAAACTCCAAGTCAAGGATTGTTATATGAGGATAAAGGAGACACTCAAATTTCTGGATACTGTGATGCTGATTGGGCAGGTTCTCCTATAGACAGACGTTCTACTACAGGATTTTGTGTGTCCATTGGAGGAAATGTTATCTCTTGGAAAAGCAAGAAACAAAACAATGTTGCTCGGTCTAGTGCAGAAGCAGAATATAGGGCTATGGCCTCTGCCACATGTGAATTGGTGTGGATCAAACAACTCCTTCAAGAGCTAAAATTCTGTGAAATTCAGCCAATGAAGTTGTATTGTGATAACCAGGCAGCCCTCCACATTGCTTCTAATCCAGTATTCCATGAGAGAACTAAACATATAGAGATTGACTGCCATTTTGTAAGGGAGAAGCTGCTGTCCAAGGAGATTAGCACTGAGTTTGTCAACTCAAATAATCAACTTGCAGATATTCTGACTAAATCCTTGAGAGGACCTCGGATTCAATTCATATGTACCAAGCTTGGAGCATATGATTTATATGCTCCAGCTTGAGGGGGAGTGTTAAGTTAAAATGGTGTATTTTATTATTGACTGTCTTGTAATAGTCTTCTTCTTCATTTCCTATGATGTTTTCTGTAGTAGTGCTAAGTCTGCACCTTAGTTGCTTTTGTTGACTTGTTGTTGGTTTCCTTTATATAAAGAAAGCTTTGGCTGAGTGTAGAGTTAATTTTTCCTCTACACATTCAAATCTAAGTTTCTCAAGTCCCTCCTCCTTCATGGTCATGTTCCCTCGCGATTCTGGGGAGACGCTGTTCTCACGGCTTGCTATCTTATTAACCGCATGCCATCTTCAATACTAAATGATAAGGTACCTCACTCGATACTCTTTCCCCATTCATCTCTTCATACACTTCCTCCTCGGGTCTTCGGTTCCACCTGCTTTGTTCACAACCTTACTTCGGGTCTTGACAAACTATCTGCAAGGTCCTTCAAATGTGTCTTCCTAGGATATCCTCGATCACAGAAAGGTTATCGCTGCATCTCTCCTACACTTCAGCGGTATTTCATCTCTGTTGATGTCTCCTTCTTTGAGTCTGTCCCTTACTTTGAGTATGCTCACTCTACTTCTGACATGTGGTTTTCTGTCCTTCCTAGTCCACCTGCCATTATTCCTCTTCCACCTCCTTCCCAAATTGACCCTATGGTACACCAGGATGTTCCACCTGCAGCACCACCACGGGAGCAACCGCTTCAGATATACCATCGACGACAGAGACCTGCGGACATACCTCCACCAGCCCCTGTGACGGTTCGTCAAGATATAGTAGAGGCCATGCCTGACTCTTCCCCGACACCGTCTCCTTTACCGGATCCGGCACCTGCACCTGACCTAGATTGGCCAATTGCTCTGCGAAAAGGTATTCGTTCTACTCGTAACCCATCTCCTCACTATGTCAACCTTAGTTATCACCGTCTTTCTGTCTTGCACTATACTTGCCTTTCTTCTTTGTCTTCTGTGTCTATCCCTAACTCTCCAGGTGAAGCATTGTCGCACCTAGAGTGGAGGCAAGCAATGATAGACGAGATGTGTGCACTCCAGAGCAGTGGTACTTGGGATTTGGTCTCTCTTCCCCCTGGAAAATCCGCAGTAGGATGTCGTTGGCTTTACACCCTTAAGGTTGGCCCTGATGGTACCATAGACCGATTCAAGGCTCGTCTGGTGGTGAAAGGTTACACACAGGTGTATGGGCAGGACTATGCTGACACTTTCTCTCCTGTGGCCAAAATGGCCTCTGTCAGATTACTATTCTCCATGGCTGCTATCCGTCACTGGCCTCTCTTCCAGCTCGACATTAAGAATGCTTTCCTGCATGGCGATCTAGATGAAGAAGTGTATATGGAGCAACCACCAGGTTTTGTTGCTCAGGGGGAGTCCTGTACTATGGTTTGTCGGCTTCGCAGGTCCCTATATGGACTTAAACAGTCCCCTCGAGCATGGTTTGGTCGATTTCGGACTGTTGTGCAGCAGTTTGGCATGATTCGCAGTGAAGCCGACCACTCTGTCTTCTATCGCCATTCACAACAGGGATGCATCTATCTTATTGTCTATGTAGACGACATTGTCATTACAGGCAGTGATCAACATGGCATTACTAGCTTGAAACAATACCTTTCACGCCAGTTTCAGACTAAAGACCTTGGTAAACTTCGGTATTTCCTAGGTATCGAAGTTGCTCAATCCAAGGATGGTTTAGTCATCTCCCAGAGGCAGTATGCTCTTGACATCCTGGAAGAGACTGGCCTACTCAATGCTAAGCTAGTGGACACACCTATGGATCCTAGTGTCAAATTGCTACCTGATCAGGGGGAGCCCTTATCGGATCCTGGGAGATATAGGAGGTTAGTTGGAAAGTTGAACTACCTCACAGTCACTCGTCCAGACATTGCCTTTGCAGTAAGCGTGGTAAGCCAATTTCTAAACTCTCCCTGCCAGGATCATTGGGATGCAGCTATTCGGATCCTGAAGTATATTAAGAGAGCTCCAGGCAAAGGCCTCATTTATGAAGATAGGGGACATGCACGAGTGATTGGATACTCAGATGTTGACTGGGCTGGCTCACCCGGTGATAGGCGATCCACATCTGGGTATTGCGTGCTGATTGGAGGAAACTTGGTATCTTGGAAAAGTAAGAAGCAAACTGTTGTAGCTAGATCAAGTGCTGAAGCAGAATACAGGGTCATGGCATTAGTGACTTGTGAACTCATATGGCTAAAACAGCTTCTCCGGGAGCTCAAGTTTGAAGATACTACACAGATGACTCTTATATGTGATAATCAAGCAGCCTTACACATTGCCTCCAATCCAGTCTACCATGAGAGGACCAAGCATATTGAAGTTGATTGCCATTTCGTCCGAGAGAAGATTGAGTCAGGGGATATTATCACAAGTTTTGTTAACTCTAGTGACCAGCTGGCAGATATCTTCACTAAGTCCTTGAGGGGTCCTAGAATTAGTTTTATTTGTAACAAGCTGGGTGCATTTGACTTATATGCTCCAGTTTGAGGGGGAGTGTTGAGAATCAAATCAAATATTCTGCATTCATTGTATTTAATTATAGTTTATAGGCATATTATCTCCATTTAGATTAGAGGAAACTAAATATCCTCCCTATTTATGTGTATTTAATGCAATAAGCCTATATAAACAATGATCCGTGGTGTATTATTGACACACGGTTTCAGTCAAACATGTCTCTGTTTCTCCTCTTTTAACAGAAATTATTAGAACATTAAAATATAAATAATGCTGCCACAGTACCCTTGTTATAGTATGAACAGAACAGTGGTACCGTGGCAGCATTATTTATATTTGTTTAATACGCACCTTAAGTATTTGCAGCATTATAACAAATATAGTATGAACAGAACCCAATCTCTGTCCTTTAAAAAGACTCTTAGTCAATAGTCATTATATTTGTTTAATACGCACCTTAGTATTTGCATCTAAATCTTTATCCTTTTTTTGTTTTAGAAACTCCTTTAGGTAGTATGACTATGAAGGACTTACCAGCTAGGAGTGGCCTTGTGTGCCATGTTTCAACTGGTGAATGTCAAGGAATTATTTTTCTATTTATTTTTTGGTGCTTTGTTTGTATTGGTTACACAGCCAGAGGTTGGCCTTCCCAACATTTGAATTTCCCTTCCCCATTCACGGTGAATGTTAAATCTCACCTTGTATTATACTGGGATATCTTGTTTTATGCAGAATCATGATTCATGCCTTCACATTCTGTATTGCTTGAAATGAGTTAATCAGTTTAAAATTTCAATTAATATTTTGAACCATATGAAATATTGAATGTTGTTGCAGTTATAAAGTCTACTGGTTTCAATTTAAATGATACTTATCGTGCACGGTTCTCTTCTGTTACTGAGAAAGATGTTGTGAAGGCTCTAGACAACCTTGTCAGACCCAACAGAGATGAGGCGCTGGCTGTAGATGCTAGGCAAGAGATAGATTTGAAAGTTGGAGTTGCCTTTACTCGATTTCAAACGAGTTATTTCCAGGGAAAATATGGGAACCTAGATTCCAGAGTCATCTCGTTAGTTTTCTGCTCTTTTCCTTTTTTTTTTCCTTCTTTTCAATTGATGAAGAATGACAGTCATATCTTGTTATTTAGAATTATTAGAAATCAGAATAATGTAACTTGTGCATATCCCAGAGTAGCAACAGCTGAATAGAGATTTGCTTCAACTATTAACCTTGGCACAGGAATTGCATCAAAAATTAAAAATTAGCTAGTTGATGCTGATTGCAGTGAGGGTTTGCTTAGTTTTAGGCTTGTAAATTGGACTGGAGAAATCTCGGACAGTTGAGCACTACTGAACCACATAAGGCTGCTAATGTTTTTAAGTTCACAATGCTAAAGCCTCATTCTGTTTCTGCTAATTCGAATAGAAAAAGACTGATCAACTTTCTATTCTTGAAATGATACTAGTGTTCTCAAGGTCAGCTTGGTATATATCAGGAATCCATTTTCTTTTAGTTCAAGCTTTTGGAACAATTAGTAATGTGACATGATATACTAGTTTGATTCTCTTTCAATTTTTTATTCAAGTAGCTGTTAATCCCTTTGTAATAAATTAATTATGTCATCATTATGTCTTTGCTGTGTTTTGTTCTGTTCTGCACTTCTGCTATTCTTGTTCTTTTATACATTCGTGACCTGAGATTGATTAGGTTCCTAGGCTTGACATGCATTGTCAACTGGTAATGCAAGCTGCGATATCTTCACTAGATCTACAGTCATCTCAACTTCATTCAGAAGCAGGAAATTACACATCACAAAATTTCTAATTTATCATCATTCTTGAGTCAATAATTTCATTTTGGTTAAGCTTTGATGAAGTTATTGATTGTTCTAATTGCTGCCTATTTCAGCTATGGACCGTGTCAAACTCCTACCTTAGGATTTTGCGTGCAGCGATATTTACAAATAAACACTTTCAAGCCAGAAAAGTTTTGGAGTTTGCATCCTTACATAATTCAAAGTGGCTATGAAATTCAGCTAGAATGGCAACGTGGCAAATTGTTTGACATAAATGTGAAAAATTCTATTCTCGTATATTTGTGTTCTTTCTTTGTCTTAAGCCAGCAAACAAAGGACACCCCTTTTGATACTTTTATGCCATTGCAGGTTGCTATGATGTTTCAAAAGCTGGTTTCCGAAGATGGACTTTTGGAAGTTACTGAAATATCAGAAAAACAAGAAACCAAAAGTCGCCCTGTTGGTCTAAACACAGTGAATCTTCTAAAGGTTAATGATCACATGGAGAAGATAACGTTTTAGATTATAAATAATGGCAACACTTGAATTGTCTGTATTACATGCAAATTTCCATTGTTATGGAATTATGTTTTCTTCGGGGGGGAACTCTGTTTGTTGATGTTTGTGCTCAAATCTGGCCTTAAAATCAGACTATTTCTATAATTTATTCAGAATTCAGTGTTTATTTCTTAAGTTAATGTAAAATAACTTGGGTACAATGTTCTTTCCAGGTTGCTTCAAGTGCTCTAGGATTTGGACCTCAGATGGCTATGCAACTAGCTGAACGGTTGTATACTCAAGGTTTCATCAGGTTTTCTCACTATCTGTTAGTATTCTATATTAATAATGTAATATTTACTTAAGTTGTAGTATGTACTTACATTTGATTGGTTTCTGCACAATGTTTCTCAAGCTATCCACGCACGGAAAGCACGGCATACCCTCCTTCATTTGACTTCTGTGGTGTACTCTCTGCACAAACAAATAATCCAACATGGGGTAGTTATGTACAAGGGCTACTTACCAATGGTTATCAAAAACCTCGATTGGGAACAGATGCAGGTGACCATCCTCCCATTACTCCAATGAGATCAGCAGCAGAAGATATGCTGGGCAATGATGCTTGGAAGCTGTACCAATATATTTGTCAACACTTTATAGGGACAGTGTCTCCGGACTGCAAGTATATAAGGTAAAAATTATACTGTTTCAACATTTCTTGATCATCACCTTATGGTTTTGACTTCATTCAAGTAATTCCATAAATGTCCCATGCCTTTTGTTTGGATTGTGTTAACAGAGGCAATCTGGTTCATTTATGCTTGTTGTGGTCTCTCCTTGTTATCATATTTAAATATTTAATCATTTTGATAATGGTAGCAATACTGGATTACTGGGTACAAATGTCAAACATTCTATAACAACTTAATAGGCCAAGGTAATATCTCTTTGTAAATTCATAGATATAGGCTCTGAAACCTATTGGAAGTTTCTCTCTTCCAATTTGTCCTTGTCAGACTGTAGCAAAAGTGCACATGATAGAAGATGCAGGATGTGGCTTCCCCAATATTGTTGTCATAATCATAATCATAATCATATAATTTCTACATAATATATTGGCATAATATTTGTGCTTCTTTCTTCTAAACTTAATCTTTGTCTAAACCTTTGCAAATATTCACCTACCCTTGCTTTGCCTTATTCTATGAACTTGATAAACATTTAGTTTTCTCATACATTATTATCATCCTTCCAGGAGAAAGGTTGAATTTTCCATTGGCGGAGAGTCCTTTCATTGTACAGGGCAGCATGTTGTCACCAAAGGATTTACTGCTATTATGCCTTGGTTGGCCATAAATGATAAAAATATTCCATCATTTATAAAAGGGCAGAAAATAGAAGTATCAAAATTGGAGCTCTATGAGGTAACTTTGGAGCCTCCTGACTCAAAGTCAGTTTCTGTATACAGTGTTTTAGATTTGATCCTAACTTCTAGTCATATATAGTCTTTTTTGTTTTGTTTGTCTTTTTTTTGGGTGGTGGTGGTGATGAGTGATTAGGTAAAGCCATAAAGGGAACTGTTCATGTTTTTTTTGGATTCAAATATAATAAATGTTTGGGATGGTTGAATCATATATATAACCATTTCTGGGAAGAAGAAAAAAGGTTGAAACTCATTTCGCAATAGAGTTCTTTATATATTACAGATAGCTAACACCACAAGTTCTGCAGGGGAGTACCAGTCCTCCAGATTACCTTACTGAAAGTGAGCTGATATCCCTGATGGAGAAGAATGGAATAGGAACAGATGCATCAATTCCTGTACATATTAACAACATATGTGAGCGGAATTATGTGCAGGTAATGGATATAGACTTGTGGCCTATATAGATGCATCATTGTTTGGATATTCATCTAAATCAAATTGCAGGTACAAGCAGGCAGAAAGCTTGTCCCAACCACATTAGGCATAACATTAGTAAGAGGTTACCAAACAATAGATCCAGATCTCTGCCTGCCTGATATTCGTAGCTTCATCGAGCAACAAATTACTCTTATTGCTAAGGGTCAGGTGGATCATTGTCATGTGGTGCAGCATGTAATCCAACAGTTCATGCAGAAGTTTAGTTACTTTGTCAAAAAGGTTGGCTGACTTTTATTTGTTTATTTTGTCTATACTAGATGATTTAAGTTTGTTTTTTGCTTGATCCTCCTTCCTCCACCCCTAACCTGAACATCATGTTATTTTGAACTTGTTTGATTAAAAATTTAAATTAATTGATACTCTTGTTTTCTGTCTTAATTGGATCAGGTCACAGTTTATCTTATATTTCCCTGGCTTGGTTACATCTTTTGCTTTGGTCTTCCCATCTATGCTTACTTTTGTATGTCAAACCTTTTATTACTACATAAAATATGCTTGTGTGAAACTTTGAAGTTTGAACTCCTATAAAGCATCCGTGAGTTGCTGCATGTTGGATTTATGTTGTCATGAAATGTTTCACAGCTTTCTTCTATATTCTTTCATTTTCAAATATTGTCCACCATGAGTCACCGTGACATTTGCAACTAGGTTGCAGTGTTGCACATGGATGAATGCTACATTGGTCTACTAATTCTGTTGCTTTCTATCTTGCTCAGATTGAAGACATGGATGCATTATTTGAAGCACAGTTTTCTACACTTACTGATTCAGGGCGTATTCTGAGTAAATGTGGTAAATGCTTGAGATATATGAAGTACATTTCTACTCAGCCATCACGATTGTATTGTGGTACATGTGAGGAAGTTTATTATCTTCCACAGAAAGGCACAATCAAGGTATTGTGAATTGTTTCTATCAAAAGAAAATAGTATTATGTGTGATTGCATTAAGTAGCCCTCTTTACTCTTTATACTTCCTCCCCCATCCTTCTTCTGAAGAGAAAAGACTTCCTATCTTTCCCTGTTTACACTTTGTCTCTTCCACTTTTTGACTGCCCCTCCCCCTTCTACTGTCTTGTCCTAGGTTAATTTGGTATCAGGATCTGCTGGTATAAAATGTCATTGCTGTCAGAAAACTGTTAGAGATTTCCATTTCATTGTCAGAATCTGTTATAGCTTTCATACTTAGACCTCTCCTTTAGAGTGGTTGTGTTGATTTAACAACTACCATGCCGCTATAAATGGAGGATGCCTATGAACATTCCTTTTAAGATTATTACTGACCTACATTACGTGTGCTATCATGCACCAGTGACTTCGCTGTTTTTTAGATCATGAGTCAGAGGGTTTTTAGCATACCTTTTCACCATTCAGTTCCTTTCTAGCTTGTCTGAACTTGTAATCATCTTTATTATTTGGGCTACTCCCTCCGAGATATGGAACAAAGATAAGAAAGAAGGGGCTTTGGGATTTGGTAATATTTGTCTAAACACTGCTTATAGCACCATCACTTTGGAAGGTTAAAAGTAATTGAGAGGGAATCACGGTGCTACCCATTGGATATTCACTGTTTCATTTATTTGAGAATCTTTGTTGCTGTTTTGTGTTGTGTGATGTGCCAAATATCTGTCACCCACATTTGCTTTAACTGTTTCTGCAGTTGTACAAAGAATTGTCTTGTCCTCTAGACAATTTTGAGCTTTTGATCTGCTCCATGCCTGGCCCAGATGGTAAATCGTTCCCACTATGCCCATACTGCTACAGCAATCCCCCATTTGAAGGTATTGAAACACTCATCAATACGGCTAAAACTGGTACTTCTGGCAAGATAGGCAAGGGAGCTGGCATGCCCTGCAACCTATGCCCTCATCCCACTTGCCCAAATTCTCTGGTTTCCCAGGGTGTATGTGCTTGTCCAGAGTGCAGTGGAACACTTGTCTTAGACCCAGTAAGTGCTCCCAGATGGAGACTTTGTTGCAATATGTGCAATTGCCTAGTTTTTCTTGCACAAGGTGCTCATAGAATCTCCACAACTAAAGAGCGATGCCCTGAATGTGACTCCTCAATCATAGAAGTGGACTTCAACAAGAAAACAACTCCTCTGGAAGACGGAGCTACCTTGCACCGTGGTTGCATTCTATGTGATGAGTTGCTACATTCCCTTGTGGAAATGAAACATGGTAGAAGTTTCAGGCATATGAGTTCACGAGGAAGAGGTAGAGGAGCAAGAAAAGGTGGAAGGGGCAGAGGACGCGGGGGTGGAAAAATGATGGATCCAAAAATGAGCTTCCGAGATTTCTAAGTAATGCTCAGTTGTTCATCATGTCTGTAGCTGTAACTTGTATATGTTTCTAAAAAAAATGAATATTTACTACATATAGCTGGAGTTATCCTTTGGTTGATTATTGGTTGTTCAGTTACATTAAATTTGTTCTTGGCGTAAGTAATTATCTTGTTCACTCGATTTATGAACAAATAGCAAATTTTGAAGGTTTTTTAATTTTCAAAAGTAGAAGCAGACAAATGCACAAGTGACATTTGTGTTCTACACAATTTTATTTAAAGAATATCTATTCGTGTTTTATTGTTCTATGTTTTTGTTGAAGCAAGAATTTGTAGTTTCGTACAAAGTTCTTGAAATCTTTATATTCGACTAAGAATTTCAGTGAAGGGTTGTTACAAAATTTAGGTGGTCATAAAATGCATTTGAAAATACTTTTTATTAAAATATATAAAAAGTATCTAGTGAGAGGAATGATTCTTTATATTAGAACCAGATAAATAAGTTTGAATTATATAGTCGTATATGGATTATTAAAATTATTTTAAAAAGTTTTTTTTTTCAATTTCATGTATTTTTTTTAAAAGAATTCATATGATGTGTGTATTTTAATCTTGGTTATTTATAATAAAATTTAATGGTCAGAATCTTATCAGTATTTTAATTTTGATCATTTATGATAAAATTTAATGGTCGGAATTTCTTATGAGTAGTTTAATTTTGATCATTTATTATAAAATTTAATGGTTGTGATTTCTTATCAATATGTGGAGAGATCAAGGTACACTAATGTGGAATATTTTTACTCTTACACCTTTAACAATAATAATTTATAAATGTAATTTTTATTAATCCAATATTAAATTATAATTATATATTATCTAGATTATTTGTATCAAATTGAGTAATAAGAATATAATTAAATTATTTATATTTTTATATACTTTAAAATTATATATTATGTTAATTTTGATATACATAAATGGAGTATTAAATTCCCATAAAAAAAATGGAGTATTAAATAATTTTAAATTAATGCAATTATGAATTTTAAGACAAAATTATCTTATTAAAAATTATTGAAAGGTGTAAGACTAACTAACCAAGTGCAACCCATTATTACCTATCATTTATTACTAGTATTATCTTTATCTCATTCCTAAATACTTAAATTCCATCTCTTTCTTTTCGATGGTCACATTATCTATTACAATCTCCGTTTCTATTTATAAGATTCAAGTCAAAAGTAGTGCTTGTTACTTTTTAAACTATCCAATCCACAATATCTCATGCATTAATTATTTTTAGACTAAAGTATCCCTAATTAAATAAGAGAGAGATTATATTGATAGGTCTTTAGTAGAGAGAGGAACATTAATTACAATGATATTTTTAGAAAAACATATAAATTTATGACAAATTTATTGTTATCAACTAAATTAATCACTTAGATACTTCAAAAATAAACATGGTATGTGATAATGAGAAATAAAATGTACTCCCTCTATTATCTATTATAAGTAAAAAAAAAAAGTCATTATTTAATAGTGAGTTTATGGTTCATATAAAATTCTAATGAATGATAGTTTAGGAAAAAGATTTAATTTTGTATTGGAATTGATATAATTTAATGAAATTAATTAATTTTATTAATAAATATGATTTTTTTTTTTTTTTTTACTTATAGAGAACGGAGGGAGTAGGTAGGGACGGTTTTGAATTAATGGCGTGTCATGCAGGTGGTTGTATTGGAAATTGGATGAATATGGTCAGGAATAGCCGAATAGGAGATAAAGGGTGGTAATGTCATTTCAACGGACTGGGTTGACATTTGTCCTAATCTTCCTCGCAATCCACTCAGGAATATTCATTCTTAAAACACACAGCACTCACACTCACACTCACCTCTTCTATGTACTGCCGTGGTGCTTTCTCCACTGCTTACCACTAAGTAACCTACTTTTTTTCTCTCTCTGCCGCTGCAAGCTTGGTACTCTCAACTCTCTTTCTAACTCTTTTCACTTCTTCAACTTTCAAATTTCAATTTCTAACATTTGAGTTCTGCAAGACTATTATTAACACGCCCCTCTTTCATTGATCAAGTTCAATGGCCGCGTGTGGCTATATATCTGCTGCCAACTTTAATTATCTCGTTGGCGCCAGAAACTTATCCAAATTCGATTCTTCGGATGCCACAATTTCGTTATCATTTGCTGCCAGCGACTCAATGGGTCTTTGTCTGCGACCCGCTCCAATTCGTGCTCCTATGAGGAACCATGTCTCTCCCTTGCGTGTCGTTTGCGTCGATTATCCACGCCCAGAGCTCGAAAACACCGTTAATTTCGTCGAAGCTGCTTACTTGTCTTCCACCTTTCGTGCTTCTCCGCGTCCACTAAAACCCTTGAACATCGTTATTGCTGGTGCAGGTAATAACCAACCTATGCCTATTTTTATGCTCATAACTATTTGCTTTTATGCATCAAAATTGTACCTTTGCTGCCAATTTTTTTGTGGTTTTTCTTGCTTCAGTTGTTCTCGGTGTTTTCAGATTAGGACCTGTTATACCCTTTTCATTTCATGTTGGTGTGTGTTAGAACTTAGAACCCTGCTTGGGCTAGGCATTAGGAATTCCTTTCTTTCTGATTAAATAGATGTGCACATCTCAATGCTTGATTACATTGTGTTTTGACAGTCCTGTGTGGGTAAGGAAAAAAGTTATGGAATTTTAGCATCTTCAATTTTTCGTGAAATTTCAAATTAAAGGTACCCTGATATCATGTTGGATATTTAAAGACAAGCTTTTGCGAACTAATCTTTGCACATGAGTTTTGACCTCTCTGTCTTTTGGATTGATGTATGTTTCAAATTATCACAGGATTGGCTGGTTTATCAACTGCAAAATATTTGGCTGATGCTGGGCATAAACCTATATTGCTGGAAGCAAGAGACGTTCTAGGTGGAAAGGTTTTCCTGCTAATTTAATCCCTTTTGTCAATTAATTGTCACTTTGTGCGACTTCTGTTCATCATGTTAGCATGCTGTTTAATGAAATAAGAAATTTGTTTGTGTTGTTCCATCATAATCTATTTGATGCATTGGCTTTATAACTTCATCAATCATCATCAGGCTTGTTGAAGATTACCACAGTCTATACAACATATTTATAATAAATTAATTTTAATGCATTGTGTTTTTATTCTATTATTTCATTTGCTAAGGTTGCTGCATGGAAAGATGAGGATGGAGACTGGTATGAGACAGGCCTACACATCTTCTGTAAGTTCATTAAAATCTTGGGCTTAACTTTTTTTCTGCCATGCACTCGTTTCCTTAACTTTTTTTTTTTTTTTAAAAAAAAAATCTGCTTTCAATTTAATAATATCATGCCTTTGTTGAGCCTTTTCCCTTTGATTAAAGAGGATTAAAAAAAGAGTAAAAAGCTGGGGGATCAGGAATATTTCTAGAGCTACTAAAGAAACCACTGGAGAATAAAAGTAAAGAGAGAAAACAAAGGTCATAACCATTCTTTGGCCGTCTCCTAATAGCTTAAGCTCTTGGAGTTGGTCCTTGACACAATATCAAAGCCTTTGCCTTCATGACCAAGTAGTTAGGATTTTGATCCTTCCTACCCCACTCTTCTGATTAAGAATTAAATTTCAGCAAAAAGGTTTGGGTTAAATTGTGCTCTGTCCACGCTCAACAGACCTTTGCTTGAGTGGGCAATTTGGCCTCCTAACAGTGCTTTTGGATGAGATGGTCCTTGGCACACATATTGAACTATTTTGATATATCTTTTTAGTTTTTCTTTCTAAATGAACCATTTATTGGAAATCATATTATTTAATCAATACAGATCTTTTAATTATTAGATCCTTGTTTTGTAGTTATCTTTGCTTTACAACTTTTTCCTCCTCCCCACAGTTGGGGCATACCCTAATGTGCAGAACCTATTTGGAGAACTTGGCATTAATGATCGGTTACAATGGAAGGAGCATTCTATGATTTTTGCTATGCCAAATAAGCCTGGAGAGTTTAGTCGATTTGATTTTCCGGAAGTCCTTCCTGCCCCATTAAATGGTAAGATGTAAGACTCATTGTATGTGTGCATATTTATATACCTAACTGAAGTTGGATGTCTCTATAAAAAGCATATTGAATGCCTTTATCTTTAGAAATCCTACAATGCAGAATTTGCAGTTGTCTGCCACAAAATGTGTAACACTATCTAGCAATTATCCTGCCTATGTTATGGGTAGTGCCTCAAAAACCAGAATTCAGATCAAGAAATTTTTAGTTTCCTTGAAAGTTTTAACACAATTCGCCAGTCAAATTTTGATTTTGAATATATCTCAATGCATTTGATAATCATTGAAGCAAGATGTGTTAAATTGGTTCCATTTTATGTAAATTAAAAATTGCAAACCCAAACAGAGAACAAGCATTTTGGTGTTTAGCTTGGTTTCTATATTCTTTTACTCTCTTATTTCTATTTCTTTCTTCACTAATCTGGTTTGCAGGATAGGAACATATTTTTCTCTTCTAAAAAGAACTAACTGGTTTCTAATTCTCCAATTTTGTTTTAACATCTGCATCATTCCCCTTCTAAGATTCCGTTTCATTATGCTTTACTTTCTAAATGTTAACCGGTATTTACAAGTTGCATGCCATGAATGTGATAACAGGAATATGGGCAATATTGAGGAACAATGAGATGCTGACATGGCCAGAGAAAGTCAAATTTGCAATTGGGCTTCTGCCAGCTATGCTTGGTGGACAGCCATATGTTGAGGCTCAAGATGGTCTTTCTGTTAAAGAATGGATGAGAAAGCAGGTATAGCACTTGTCTTGATTGTGTAACCTTAGCAGTCCATTAATAGATTTAAGTAACTTGGCTATATCACCAGTCATGGCCTACTGCGTCTTAAAAATTGCAGAGAAAAGTCTTGTTTGTTGTCAATGGAGTCTTGACCATCTGATGACTATTCTGAAATGGGGTGATTTAGGAATATACTTTCAAGTGACTTGATGATGATGATGACAATGGGAAATATAGAAAGGATATCTATAGTTGTAATTGTTAGATTGTATTACCTGATATTTACTTAATGCTTTCATCTGTGTTAGGTTGCTTTCACCGGGACAGAATGCAACCTTCTCATGGTCTGTGTTGCGAATAATTTGAGAATAACAAAATGTTTTCTCCTTCTTATAGGGCGTACCTGAACGAGTAACTGATGAGGTGTTCATAGCTATGTCAAAGGCACTAAACTTCATCAATCCTGATGAACTTTCAATGCAATGTATATTGATTGCTTTAAACCGATTTCTTCAGGTGCGATTATTTCCTTTTCTTAAACACTATTCCACTAGCATTATTGTGCGATTGACAAGGTCATTTTATTCCCATTATGATAGTTGAATGGAATCATAATCAGATTAGTAATAAACTCTAAGATGGCCTTTCATTTCACAAACATGTTTTGTGGAACTTAGGTTCAAGTTTTTTTTTTTTCTTCAACTAATTGTTGTATTATTAAATTCTTCAATAGGAGAAACATGGTTCTAAGATGGCCTTTTTGGATGGCAATCCCCCCGAAAGACTTTGTATGCCAGTAGTTGATCATATTCAGTCCTTGGGTGGTGAAGTCCATCTCAATTCGCGCATTCAAAAAATTGAGCTAAATGATGATGGAACAGTGAAGAGCTTCTTACTAAATAATGGGAAGGTGATGGAAGGGGATGCTTATGTGTTTGCAACTCCAGGTATTTTTTTTCTTATTTTCCCACTGTATTAATTAATTGTTTTTCTGGCATTCTTAATCTCCATTCCTTAACATTTTTGAGGATTTCTTTTTCTTGAAAACAGTGGATATTCTGAAGCTTCTTCTACCCGACAACTGGAAAGGGATTCCGTATTTCCAGAGATTGGATAAATTAGTTGGAGTTCCGGTCATAAATGTTCACATATGGTAAGTAATGGCTTTTGATGTTGAAAACTATGTCCATGCTTATGTTAGACTCCAATTTTAAATTAAAATTATTACAGTCATCATTATTTCATTTTGCTGCCTAATATATAAAAACTCAAATATTCACTGAAAAGTTTGGAATAGAAATCTATGCGATTTGTCTTAATTGTATTAATGACAATTGGCAATTTATAGTAAATATTATTCTTCCAATTGAATGGTTGTAACTTGTAATAGTTTTTGTAAATGGAAGCTTTAAATATAGAGTTGCGGTAAAATAATGTCACTATCACTAATTGATGCAGTAATATACTTTGTTAACTATTTTTTAAAATTTTACTCTCACTTTATTGATTTTTTTTTTTTTTTGAAATTCTGGATAACAAAAACAAAATTAATTTGAATGTTTGTGGATGATGATTATATTATTAGCTCCACTGTTGTGTTGACATACTATATATGCATCATGTTTGCAGGTTTGACAGAAAACTAAAGAACGCATATGATCACCTTCTCTTTAGCAGGTATTCCTCACACTATGAAACACTTGTAATGTCTGGAAGGGATAGAAATGCTGTTCTTTTATGTCTCTTTTGGTTTTTCTGATACATAGATGCATATTATGAGTCAACTTTTGTGTTTCATAAGTTGGGAAATTAGACAAGTATAACACAGAAAGGTTTACTAAGGGATAAGAACATTTTTCATTATAATATTGCAATATAACAATCAGAAGCCAAACTGAATATTGTAATATGGAAATAGTGTACAAGATATCCTCTCCCTAAATGTTGACGACACTCTAATAATGTGTCATTTATTTGGATGTGAGATTGATAGTGACCTATTTATTACTAACGTGATAACAGGAGAGAGACACCACTTTATTGAGGTTTGTGACATGCCCTAATCTTGGAATGAAGTATTGGTCTCATTCAGATAGTGTGCTATAACTCACTAAAGAAAAAAAGTGATAAAAGGAATTAAAAGTTTGTGGCCAAGGAGATCCTTTCTCCCATTGTTGCTTAACTTGGTTGAGCGTTTGTTTAAGAATTTATTCAGGGTGTTGATGTGGTCTAGCATGAGGTGGTTTATTGTGATTCTGTGTATATGGTAGTGTTTCATCTACAATTGCCAATTGCAAATGATTACATTTTGTCAATTGCCAAGGATAAAAGGAATTTTTTTATTGTGATTGCAATTTATACAATCTGGTTATTTGCTGGAGGATTTTTAATTGTGTTGTATATGTTCTAAGTGTCTGAGGATTTTAGGGACGAAGATCACTTAATTTTTGCTGTGTGAAATGAACTTTTTTCCTTCTTTGCTTTCTTGATGGTATTTGTGGATTATAAATAAAGTATTTTCATCACCTCACATCTTGTATATTTTTCTTATTGCAGAAGTCCCCTTCTGAGTGTATATGCTGACATGTCAGTAACTTGCAAGGTAACATGTCATTGATTTGCACTGATTTATTTCCTCGACCCATGAGAAAGTTGTGGCCTGCATGATCTAGGTTAACATATCCCTTTATATATATGTAAGTAGAGACACCTAAATGAATTGGAGATAGTGCTTTCTGGATAAACAGTAAATCCTCTCTCTCGGCACAAATTATTTCAGTTTTCAGATATTTATGTAATATTCTTTTGTTGTTTGAGACTGAATTTCAGTTTTCAGTTTGTCTGGTTATCATTAAATGTTGGAATGTTGTTTGGGTAACTCTGTTTCACTATCTAATGCAGGAATATTATAGCCCAAACCAGTCTATGTTAGAGTTGGTTTTTGCACCAGCTGAAGAATGGATTTCACGTAGTGATGAAGATATTATTCAAGCCACAATGTCTGAGCTTGCCAAACTCTTTCCTGATGAAATTTCTGCAGACCAAAGCAAAGCAAAAATTGTTAAGTACCATGTTGTTAAAACACCAAGGTTTGATTGAATACCCAGAGGTGGATTATTTCTTTTAGCTTCTTTTGTAAACATGGATTGCGGAATGTCTTTCTTGTTACTGAACTAATAATGACATTTATAGCCATTACATTCAGTTGTGTTCTGAATCCTAATGGAACTGACTACATTGTGTCAGGTCGGTTTACAAAACTGTTCCAAATTGTGAACCTTGTCGTCCCTTACAAAGATCTCCTATAGAAGGTTTCTATTTAGCTGGAGATTACACAAAACAAAAATATTTAGCTTCAATGGAAGGTGCTGTTCTTTCTGGGAAGCTTTGTGCACAGGCTATTGTACAGGTAATATCTGTCACAAAAATATCTATGGAACTCAAAACTTTTGCTGTCTCTGAATGATTTTTATATATCTACAATGCCCCCTCGTACGAAAGGCCTCTGCTTATGAACATTAGTGTAATTTGGATTGATGTTCTGCATAGGATGATTTGAATGTCATTGAGGGTTGCTAAACAATTATGCAGGATTCTGAGCTACTTGCTACTCGGGGCCAGAAAAGAATGGCTAAAGCAAGTGTTGTTTAACAAAAACAAGAATTGAAAATGAATTGTGGTAGAGTACAGGAGCATCATTTGAACATTGGCATTCTTTATCTGTGGTCACTCAGGACTCAAGAGACAGTCAACTTTATAAGTTCATACGAATAAAGAAAGGCTCAGCTTCTGAAATTCAGCTCACCGTCAACTATAGGGTACAAATGACATGTGTCAATATTTTAGTGTGGCCAACACCTGAAAAGTGAGCGCATTGTTTTGTTATCCTCCAAGTTACTGGATCCATGCTTGTATTGGAACGAAATGTGTCATAATTTAAACTTGTATATCCACTTTTTTTTATTTATCTTTCGCTGAGTAGCAAATTATTCCCAGAAGGGCATATTATGTAGTATAAGATTTATATATACAATGTATATTACACACAACACAATCATATAATATTTATACAAAATAACATATAATAAATATAACTAGAGTTTAGCGGAAAGGTTAGTCTTTGTTGGGAGAGATACTCGCATTTAGTGATCAACTGTGCTTTGAACAAGAATTTTTCTGAAGGATTATACCTTGGGAAATGAAGAAAAATATAATAAATACAATGTATATAATATCTATAAAAAAAATTGTATTTAACATATTATCTTATATATAATTATAAAACGTTGACATTAAAATGTATTATAAATTAAAATTTAAAAATTAAATAAATAAATACTACTATAATATTTTTTTTCATAAAAAATATTAAAGATAATAAAATTTATAAATAAATAAGATATGTTATAACTTTTTTTTAACATTTATTAGATATACATATTTTTCTATCTTCTTTTTTTTACTGTTTATTATAATATCCTCAATATTAATTATGTCATTGATCTTTTAATTAATTTTGCAATTGATTTTTTAATTAACATATTATGCCATTGATATTTTTTTACTGTTTATTATAATATCCTCAATATAAATTTTGCTATTTTAAAAAAATGAAATAATATTAAAATTCAAACAAATATTAAAGATAACATTTTTATATAATTTTGTAATTTAAAAAAGAAATGATAAATATATCAAAAAATATCTTTTAAAAAAAATTATGTACTTCTGTCAAAAAAAAAATGTACTTATGAATTTTGATAAAAGATAATATTTTCACACACATATTATATCATATTTTAATGTTGTCTGATCTATATCATATCTAATAATATATATGTTATCTAACAAATTATCTAAAATTTAAATAGTAGGAGAGTTTATCAAATTTTATTGGCTAAATGATCATTTTGGTCTCTTATCTTATTTATTTTTTTCACTTTGGTTGTTTATCTTTTAAAAAGTTCATTTTGGTTCTTTATCTTATTTAAAAGGTTCAAAATGGTCATTTATCTTTTAAAAAATTCACTTTGATACCTCATCTTATTTAAAATATTCAAAATGATCATTCAACTATTTAAATATATTCAAAATGATCATTTGTCTGAGTGTTATTTGATGGACAAAGTTAAATATATTTTAATAGTTGAAAGACCATTTTCAACCTTTTAAATAAAATAAAGGATCAAAATGAATTTTTTAAAAGATAAATAATTATTTTGAACATTTTAAATAAGATAAAAGACCAAAATGAACTTTTTAAAAGATTTTTTAATAAAATAAATAAGATAAAGGACCAAAATGTTAAATAAAATATAACTCGGAGCAGAAAAGTAGAGAAGAAGAGGAGACCAGAGTCTAGAGAGAATGATAATTGTGTAAATTCTTTCCAGGAGGAGTAGTCTATTTATAAATACAAGAGATATCTTGAAAGTTACAAAAGATAAAGAGAAATAAGGAAAGATCATAAAAGATAATACAAAAAGATATGGACACCCACAAATAGATAATTCATAACACTCCCCCTTGGATGTCCATTATTTAAGAATGTGCCTCATTAAAAACTTTACTAGGAAAAATCCTGTGGGATAAAACCCTAGTAAAGGAAAAAGAGTACATCATCCTTTAATACGTTATCCCCTGCCTCATTAAAAACCTTGTCAGGAAAACCCAATGGGACAAAACCATGGCGAAGGAAAAAAAAGTGTAGAACGTATTTATTTCTCCCCCTCATGCAGACAATCATCTTTAAGACGGTGAAGTCCAATCTTGTGGGCCAGTTGCTCAAAAGTCTTCCTTGGTAATGACTTTGTAAAGAGATCTGCTAGATTCTCACAAGAACAAACTTGTTGAACATTTATGACACCATTCTTTTGGCGATCATGAGTGAAAAAGAATTTTGGTAGAATATGCATTGTTCTATCTCCTTTAATGTATGTATCCTTCTTTCTACTGAGTGATACATGTAGCATTGTCGTCACATATGATCGTCGATGCCATTTTTCCTGAGGATAAACCGCAAGTTTCTCGCACATGTTGAATTACAAATCTCAACCAAACACATTCACGACTTGCCTAGTGTAATGCTAAAATTGCTGCATGGTTAGATGATGTCGCTATTATGGTTTGTTTCACAGACCGCCATGAAATAGTTGTACCACCGCATGTAAACAAATATCATGTTTGTGATCTACCATTGTGGGGATCTAATAAATAATCTGCATCTGCATAACCCATTAGATCTGACTTTGAAACATTTGAATAAAACAAGCCCATGTCCATACTGCCCCTAAGGTAACGAAGTATGTGCTTCACTCCATTTCAATGTCTTCGTGTAGGTGAAGAACTATATCTTGCTAATAAATTAACTGCAAATGATATATTGGGTTGTGTATAATTAGCAAGATACATTAATGCTCCTATAGCACTTAAGATATGGTACTTCAGGACCAAGTAGTTCTTCATCCTTTTCTTTAGGTCTGAAAGGGTCATTGTTCACATCTAAAGACCTTACAACCATTGGAGTACTCAATGGATGTGATTTGTCCATATAGAACCTTTTAAGCACCTTCGTTATATAAGTTTCTTAATGCACAAAAATTTCTCTTTTTGAATATTCAATCCCAAGCAGAATTTTGTCCTTCCTAGGTCCTCCATTTCAAACTCTTTCTTTAAGCAATCTATGACTTTTGGAAGCTCTCCAGGAGTTCCAATGATATTTATGTCATCTATATAAACAATAATTATGGCAAATCCATTTTCAGTTTTTTTCATGAAAATACATGGACAAATATTATCATTTTTATATCCTTCCTTAAGCAAATACTCACTAAGACGATTGTACCACATGCATCCTGATTGCTTTAATCTATAAAGAGACTTATTCAATTTGATTGAGTAATCTTCTCTAAAACTTGCACTGCTGGGCAAATTAAATCCTTCGGGGAGTTTCATATAAATGTCATTTTCCAAAAGCCGTACAAATTGGCTGTAACAACATCCATTAGATGTAAATTGAGTCCTTCATGAGCAACCATTAAATATAAAAATACTTACATCCACTACAGGTGAATATGTCTCTTTAAATTCAATATTGGGTCTTTGTGAAAATCCTTAAGCAACTGGTCGTGCTTTGTATCTCACAATTTCACCATTCTCATTTTGCTTTTGCACAAAACCCATTTGTATCCAATTAGTTTTACACCTTCAAGGTGTATGGACTACAGGTCCAAAAATGACTCGCTTAGCAAGCGAGTCTAATTTAGCTTCAATAGCATCTTTCCATTTTGGCTAATCATTTCTTTGTCGACAATCACTAATGAACTTTGGTACTTGATCCTCAATATCATTTATTTCATTTAGCGCTATATTATATGCAAACACTTCGTCAACGTTGACTTCATTTTGGTTCCATTGTACCATTCATGACATAATTTGATATCTCTTTATTTTCACTAATTTCAGGTACCTGAGTTCTTCTTGAACTAAAATATTAATTATGTCAAAGAAATCTTTTAAAGTTTTCATAACCTCAATTTAGCCATCTTACTTTTCAGCTCCTTTTCTTGAGTATTTTTCATCTTTGGAACCAATGGGTCTACCACGCTTCATGCGTGTCTAAGACTCGTTTTGCAATATTATATTGTCCAACAGGGACATCAAATTTCATTAGAGCATTAGCAGTTGATACATATGATTAAGCCACTCTTTTGGCTAAACTTTGTAAATGAATTATCTTTTGAACTTCTGGTTCAAAATGTTTTTGTACGACGATCAAGATAATGAGAATTCATTCAAACTAATCTCCTTTTTCCAACTGCTTATTATCTCCCCCTCATGTTGGGAAAACTAATTCAAAATAACAATCGACGCATCAAGTCATCTAATGTTGATGATTCAACATATTTTATTACATATGGAGATTCATACCCAACATATATTTCCAACCTTCTTTTAGGACTCATCTTAGTGTATTGTGGTATAACAATTGGAATATACATCACATCCACAAATTTTCAAATGGGAAATATTAATAAGTTGCTCAATAAATTTCAATGGGGAGAGCTAATTATAACTTGTTGGCGTGATGCGAATCAATACTACAACATGCAAGATTTCATGTCCCCAATAAACCATTGGAAGTTTTTATCACATGAATAATGGTCATGCAATCAACTTTAGATGTTTACTAAGTGATTCTGCAAGTCCATCTTGTATATGAACATGTGCTACAGGATGTTTAATATCAATTCCAATAGACATACAACACTCATTAAAAACATGAGATGTAAACTCACCAGCATTATCAAGACAGATTTTCTTAATTGGATAATCAGAAAAATGAGCTCTTAGTCGAATTAATTGAGCTAACAATCTCGCAAACGCCTGGTTGCGAGTTGACAACAAACAAACATGTGACCATCTAGTTGATGCATCAATTAAAACCATAAAATACCTAAATGGTCCACATGGTGGGTGTATTGGTCCACAAATATCATCCTGTATCCCTTCTAAAAAATGAAATGGATTCATTCCCAATTTTCCTGGTGATGGTCTAATTACCAACTTCCCTTAGGAACATGTAGTATATAATAAATCATTGAAGAATCTTCTGGCTCTTCAATGGGTGTCCACATGAATTTTACAATATTTTTCGCATCATAATAGACCTGGGATGGCTCAACCGATCATGCCAAGCAACAATTTTATTTTGATTTGTAAACTTCTGGTTTACAACATTATGCTTTTCCATTGTACTAATATTCACGTAGTACAAATTATAAGAAAAGGCATGTAATTTTTTTTTCAATACACAATTAAGTCTCATGATTTAAAGATATTTCACATTTCCTTCATTATTTGTTTTAATATGGTATCCATTTAGACGGATATCCTTGAAACTTAATGTCCAACCTTGTTCCTCCAGGTAACAATACATTAGCTCTTCTGGAGCTTTCAATTATATTTGTAGTACCATAAATAGTACTATTATTAACTTCTCGCATTACTAAACAAGAGAAAATTTTATTATTCTTGATAGAAACTATCATAGTACTATCATTAACTTCTTTCATGACCATGTCCATGACCATGATCACGATACGGCCCTAACCACAAGATTATCCATAAGCATAATAATAAGATATTACTGCATTCACTTCTAGGAATAGAGTAGAATCGATCAGGCGGGCCTCATGATTTTTCATTGAAAACTCATTGTTTTGCATAGTCGCAAGGAGGCAAGAAATTAAAAAAAATATATATTTGTCAAGAAGGGGAGCACATGGCTAAAGTGTAAAGGTCCACTTCATTAACAATAGAATTTTTTTAATTATATTCTAAACAAAATATATAAACCTTGGCCATATCGAAAAATCTCTCAAATGAAAGTCTCACATACAGTATATGGAAAAAACTTTTGTCTGCTTTCTTTATTGGAACTTACAAAAACAACAAATAAAACTTTCACACATAATATGTAATTTATGTATTAAAAACATATTCAAGACCCATTGTAGTTAAATGTATTTTCGCATCTAATAGAGTTTTGATTAGATGTTTTATTTCCATTTTTTTAATAAAGTCTTCAAGACCCATTGCAGCTAAATGCTTCTGCTTCTAATATCCAAGATAAATAATTCTTTCCCGTAATATCAAGAGCCACAAATTCAAGTTTTACAAGGTTTGACATGTTCAAAGACTATCATAGAAATTAAAATAAACATATAGTAGCTTACAATTTTCCAAAATAAACATCTAATCAATATCAGTAATTTCTTTAAATTAATATAAAACAATGTAATATATATCCCGATATTGATCTGACTGTATTGTTCATAACATATAAAGCACTGTATATAGATTCACGATCCTCTTTAAATCACCACATAACATATATGTGTTTATAAAACAATGTTTTCATATAAACCTGAAAATCAATTATAAACCACCGAATGCACTTATAAACATTGTAGCACACATTTTGCTTCTTAAAATAATATAAAAGACAAAACAAAACAAAATTCAGTGGCTGAATTCTTTAGATAAATGCAACGTATATAACAAATCAAAATTTTAATCAATTATTTATAATGGTTGTAAAACGTACTCTGTATACATATATGGAATTTTAAAGAGGTGTTGATATCAATAATAATAATAATAAATAGATTAATTTTTAAAGTAAAAGATAAAATAGATAGATGTTCTTACCAAATTTTGGTAAGTCTTCCGGTGCGGTGGCTCCGCCGGGATCGCCTCCGTGACTGGTGGGGGGTGTACCTGCAAAGGCACTCCGACGCTCAAGTTAGAGGCGCAAAGGGAGAGACAGGTATCACAATTGGGATTAGAATTTCGTACCTGGATTGGAATGGGTTGCTCTCTTTTTATAGAGTGTAAAGAGATAGATTTGATAGGGTTATTTTCCTATCAAATCTCGTGATGAAGATAGAGATAACTCTATTTTCTATCCTTATCTTATGACCCGATCTTTCTCTATCTTATCGTATAGTAAAAACTGTTCTTTCCGTTATTATTGTCCGAGTCCGAGCGAGAGCTTCTACTCGGCTAACTCGACTATCCGGTGGAGTGTCGAGTCCGAGTAGTACACATGCCCCCCAAGCTCTGAAGTAATGTAGGAGCTTAAGTATGGTTGTGCCCATTTCAGACTCTACTTGGCTGAGCCGAGTTTACTTGTTTCTTTTAGATGGGTCTGAGTTTGGTTCTCAAAGCATTACGTCATTTGGTGATGGTGTCGTTTCAGACTTATTGAAGTCGTAACAGCTCCCAAGGGCGGCGACAATGATTGTTTTTGAATTTTGAAACTATCTAGGGATTCCCAAAGGTCTCAAGCCTTCCTAGCCGTTGATTGGCCTGGTGAAAGGTCTTGATCCAACGGTTCGGACCGTTTCGCCTCTTCGTATTCGAGACGCTTGGGGCCCTATATAAAGGGAACTGTTTACACCGGTGTTCACTTTCTTCTGCGTGTTTTGTTTTTCTGGCGAGATTTCTCTTCCTTCTGCCCTTTTGTCTTCCTTCTTCTAGGTTTTCCTTTTTCCTTGTTCAGGTACGCCCTTCTCCTTTCCATTTCTCTGTTATTCTTGGAATGTCTTCTTTTTTCGGGGATTCAGGGCGTTCCGGCGGGGGTTGTATGCTCGCGCCGGAGGTTCACCTCATCGGAGAGGGTTCCGATGGCGGTTCTCATTTGCACCGCTCTAGTTCTGGTGGGATTAGTGATGGTGCGTCAGCGGCAAATGTAGCTATCGCGGGTGTCGAGGTGGTTCGTCCATCCGTCGACCCTGCACATGTGCCTTTGGTCGCTCCTGCACGGGGGGTGGTGGTTCTAGATGATTCCGAGGCTACTGAGGATCGTCCTCTTCAGACTCGGTGTGGCCGACTTCCTTTTCCTCCCCCTCACCCCCAGCCTGTAGAACCTAGGGGTAACAAAAAGGCTTATCCTCTTGTTACTGCTTCCGGTTATTCTTGGGTATTTGGGGAGGTGGGTGCGTATGCCTCTCGGTATCAGACCAAGGAGGCTTTGTCTACCCTTCTTGACACAATTGATTTGTGTCATTCGGAAAGGCCGGATATGGTCCATGCCGAGCCCTGTGGGCCTGATGATCGAGTCTTCATGTCTGTTGTCCCCCACCAGCCTCATTTTACTTTTGTGTACGAGGCTTTATTCTTGGTTCTCGGCATCACAGTGCCGTTTGATCAGTTCGAAGCTGACGTTCTTCGGGCGTTGAATGTCGCTCCTATGCAGTTGCATCCGAATTCCTAGGCTTCGCTACAGGCTTTCCGGGTGCTCTGTAGTAAATTTTTTATTACTCCTACTGCTCCCAAATTCTTGTATCATTACAAAGTTAAAGAGAGTCAGAAGGGTGGCTGGCTCTCCCTGACCGGGATTCCTGGTCGGTCTATCCTTAGCCCCTATACTTCCTCTTGGAAAAATTTCAAGAGTGGGTTCTTTCGTGTTTGACCGGGTCCGGAAGGGGAGGTCGAGTTTTTTGATAGTCGTGGGAGGCCGAGGTTCCCTCTCTATTGGACCCGTTCCCCAAACAAACGGTTGTCTTGGCAGGTTGTGGACATGTCTCCTGAAGATCAGGATGACATGGTTACACTGTGCAAGTTGCCGCGTTCTCTATCTTGTAAGACGATTGTGGGGATCCTTACTTCTCGGACTCCGAGAGAGGACTGAGACGGTGAGTATCTTCTTTTTATTCGGCCTTCCTTCTTTTACTTTATTTTTCACTGATGTTTGCTTCTTTTGCAGCTGTGATGGGGAAATTTGATTATAAGACGGCAAAGAAGCAGAGGTTAGAGAAGTTGAAGAGCAAAGAGCCTGCCGCTGAGGCTACCCGAGTTGCTCCATCCATTCCTTCTCCTCCTCCTCCTCCTCCTCCTCCTCCTCCTTCTCCGAAGAGGGATCAACGAGAGGTGGTTCTGGGGGGGATGTCCCTTCCAAGAAATCGAAGTCGAGTCCGCCTGGTGCTCAAGCTGCGGGTTCTTCTATTGAGAGACATCCGGCTTTTCTTTCTATGAAAGATGGGCTGACTTCGCTTTGGGGGAAGGACTTCAACCCCGGGGCTCTCATCTGTGCCGACAATCTTGGTCAAGTTGACCGGGATATGTTGAGGGATGCTGGGCCGCTACTCTCTATGGAGGCCTTTTGTCGCTTCCAGGCTCGTTCATGGGCCATTACTCAGTATTGGGCCGAGGAGTTCGACCGCGGCCATCGGGAGCTAGCCATGGTGAAAGAGGCTGCCGCTAAAGCCGAGCAGGCCCTGGTGGAGAGTACCCGGGCCAACAAAACTCTTCTTCAATCTGCTGAAGAGTCTCGAAGGTCCCAGGAGGAGGTGGAGGCTAAGTTAAGGGAAGCTGAGGGCCGTGAGGAATCTTTAAAGATTTCCTTAGATGCGTTTGAGAATTTGACCCTGGATTTGCAGGCTGAGGTGGATAGGCTTACTCTCGAGCTTGCTCAGGCGAAGACTGAGGCTGCCAGGTCTGAAGCTAAGCTTAAAGCCGATTTAGGCGAGGCCTTAGATGAAATTGTTTCGACCCATGAGGCCGGGTTTAGCAAAGCACTTCGTCAAGTTCGCTATTTCTTCAAGGATGCCGACACTTCTCTTTTTGATGTTGATAAAGATGTCAATAAAGAGGGGCAGTTGGTGGAGGAGTCTGCTCTCGAGGGTGAGGATGCTCCCGGGTGTACTACTCAGGAGGGGGGAGATGCTCCCGGTGGCCTTATTCAGCCTGCTACTTAGTCTTAGATTTTTCTCTCCTCTTGTAAGGCTCGTACCCGGCCTACCGAATAGGGTGTTTAATGAATTTTATTTTTGCAAGATTCGTTCCCGGCCTACCGAATAGGGTGTTTAATGAATTTTCTTCATTATTTGTTTGTGGTCCGTTTTTGTATCCTTGCTTTTCGTATTCTTGTAAAGGTCTACGCGATTTTTTGCTAACTCGCTTTTCGTATCCTTGAGGTCTACTCGGTTAGGTCTAACTCGCTTTTTGTATCCTTATAAAGGTCTACGCGGTTAAGTCTAACTCGCTTTTTGTATCCTCGTAAAGGTCTACTCGGTTAAGCCTAACTCGCTTTTTGTATCCTCGTAAAGGTCTACTCGGTTAAGCCTAACTCGCTTTTTTTATCCTTGTAAAGGTCTACGCGGTTAATTTATCGTATTGTAGTTTGGTCGTTTTCCTTTCGGAATGCCGAGCATTGCTCTGGTATTTAATGCCGGTATCCGATTGGTCTACTCGGTCAAATATAAATAGATAATTTGAAGAAAGGAGTTTTATTAATGAGAGAAATTGGGCGTGCCTCATTAAAACCTCTTTAACAAAAAACCTCTTGGGAAAAAAAATGTCAAAGTAGGAAAAAGAGTACATCATCACTTACAATTTTTCTAACTGTAGTAAAACTTTAGGTGTGTCGCGTTCCAAGTTCGGGGGATGGTTTTTCCGGATGGATGCTCCAATCGGTAGGCTCCATTTCCCAGTGACTCGATTACTCTGAAGGGGCCTTTCCAGTTGGCTGCCAATTTACCCCCTCCTGTAGCTTTTCTGGCTTCCCCGCACTTTCTCCAAACCAGATCTCCAACTTCGAAGTTTCTTGGTTTAACCTTGGTGTTATACCTCTTCTCGGCTCTTCTTTTACAGGCCTCTATTCTGACTCGGACCTCGTTGAGGGTCTCTTCGGTCATATCGAGTGCATGCCTTAATGATTGATCATTGTTTTCCTAGACGAAATTTGTCCTTCGTAGGAAGGGTTCTCCAACTTCTACTAGTATCATGGCGTCTGATCCATATGGGAGTCTGAAAGGGGTTTCCCCCGTTGTTGATTGTGGTGTGCAACGATATGTCCAAAGGATTGCGAGAAGTTCTTCGGCCCAACTTCCTTTAGCGTCACCTACTCGCTTCTTCAGTTCTCTGAGTATCACTTTATTTGCGGCTTCAGTTTGTCCGTTGGTCTGCGGATGTTCCACTAAGGTGACTCGGTGCCGAATCCCTAGGTTTTTGAGGAACTCTTCAGGTTCTTTTCGGTGAACTGTCTACCGTTGTCGGATATTATCGAGTGAGGGATGCTGAACCGGCATATGATATTTTTCCATATGAATTTTTGCACATTGTGGGCGATGATGGTTGCCAAGGGTTCGGCTTCGATCCACTTTGTCAAGTAGTCGATTCCGACGAGGAGGAACTTCACTTGTCCTTTAGCAAGTGGAAAAGGGCCTAATATGTCTACTCCCCACATGGCGAAGGGCCATGGTGCTGTGATATTGTGCAACTCCTCTGCTGGTAGGTGGGATATGTTTCCATATTTTTGGCATTCTTCGCATTTTTTGACGTATTCGGCGCAGTTGCGGCGCATTGTTGGCCAGTAGTATCCGGCTCTTAGGGTTTGGGCAGCCATGGCCTTTCCTCCTGAGTGCATTCCGCATATTCCTCTATGCATCTCGTTTACCACGTACTTGGCTTGAATCTTCGTGACACATTTCAGCAGTGGTGCAGTGAAGCCTCTCCTATAAAGGTCTTCTCCCTCTATGACATAGTAACTGGCCCTTCTTCTGATTTTTCTAGCTTCTTCTAGGTTTTCTGGGAGGGTTCCTTTCTTCAGAAAGTTCCATATCTCGGTCATCCATTCTCTGTCAGTCGGGTTAATACTAGAGACAATTTTGTCAATACTCGGAGCGGATATTGTTTCCTGTATGACAGTTCGGTGTTGGCCTTTCTTCTTTGTACTTGCCAACTTTGATAGCAGGTCGGCCCTTTCATTCTGTTCTCTCAAAATGTGGTCGAGTTCGAAACTAATGAACTCATTCTTCAACTGGGAGGCGAGGTGGTAATATCTTGGCATCTGGGGGTCCTTTGTTTGATAGGATCCATTCATTTGCCCAGTGACTAATTTTGAATCGCTCCAGCATCTAAGGTGTTTCGCCCCCACTTCCTTAGCGAGTTTTAGTCCTGCTAGTAGGGCTTCGTACTCGGCTTGGTTGTTGGACGCGTTGAAGTCAAATTTGAGTGATTGTTCCAGGATAATCCCTTCAGGGCTTTCGATTATGACTCCTGCTCCGCTGCCTTTTTCGTTCGAGGAGCCATCCACATAAAGGGTCCAACATGGGAAGGGTGCCTCCTCTACTGGTGCTAGCTCAGCAATAAAGTCGGCTAGGCACTATGCTTTGATAGGTCCTCTCGGTTCATACTTGATGTCGAACTCGGATAATTCAACCGACCATGCTATCATTCTTCCGGCTAGTTCTGGTTTCCTTAGTATTTGTCGTATTGGGTGGTCTGTTCGTACCACTATTTGGTGGCTTTGAAAGTATGGTTGTAGCCGTTGTGCTGAGGTGACCAGGGCTAGTGCTAGCTTTTCTATCATTTGATATCTGGTTTCTGCATCTTTCAACACTCGGCTTATGTAGTAGACTGGCTTTTGCGTCTGATTTTCTTCTTAAATGATGACCGAACTGATTGCGTCTCCCGAGACGGCTAGGTATAGTATTAAGTCCTTGCCGGGTTCAGGTCGCGTTAGAATTAGTGGTGAGGAGAGTAGTGTTTTTATCTTTAGAAAGTTTTCTTCGCACTTTTCATTCCATCCGAAGACCTGTTGTTTCTTGAGCAGTTGAAAAAAGGGTCTGGCTACTTCTGCTGCTTTCGGCAAGAAACGGGACAGGGATGCCAGTCTTCCAGTTAGCCGTTGTACTTCCTTTTTATTGCTCGGACTTCTCATGCCTATGATAGCTGCACATTTCTCCGGATTGGCTTCTATGCCCCTGTGGGTGAGCATGAATCCTAAGAATTTTCCGCCATGCACTCCGAACACACATTTCTCAGGGTTTAGCCTCATATTATGTTTTCTGATCTCGCCAAAAATTTCGGCCAAGTCTCCTGGATGTGATTTTGGTTCTCTGCTTTTAACCACCATGTTGTCAACGTAGACTTCCAGGTTTCTGCCGAGTTGCTCTGTGAAAATCTTGTCCATCAGACGCTGGTATGTTGCTCCTGCATTCTTCAGTCCGAATGGCATTACCGTGTAATAGTAATTGGCCGTGTCAGTTATGAACGCTGTCTTTTCCTCATCCGGTGGGTACATTGGTATCTGGTTGTACCCGGAGTATGCATCCAAAAAACTCAGGATCGGATAGCCGGCTGCTCCATCTACTAACTTGTCTATGCTTGGCAACGGGTATGAGTCTTTTGGGCATGCTTTGTTAAGGTCTGTGTAGTCAATACATATCCTCCATTTTTCGTTTGCCTTCTTCACCATCACCACGTTTGCGAGCCATGTGGTGTATTGTACTTCCCTTATGAAGCCGGCGCCGAGTGGCTTTTCAGTTTCCTCTTTGACCGCATTTCCTCTTTCGGCCCCGAGTTTCCTCTTCTTTTGGGAGATTGGCTTGGCCTCTGGGTAGATGGCAAGCTTGTGACATTGGAAGCTCGGGTCGATTCCGGGCATGTCGGCGGCTGACCATGCGAACAAGTCGGCGTTGTCTAACAGGACTCTGGCAATTGCTTTTTCGGTCTCGTTTGCTAGCTGAGTCCCGAGTTTTGTGCATTGCCTTGGTTCTCTTCCTATTTGGAAGGATTTTACCTCTTCTGTAGGTTCTGTTATCGGCTCAGCCTCCCTGGGGTCGAGATCGGCCTCCTCTATTAGTGTTGCGAGCGAGGCGCATGCTACATGTTTTATCGTTAGTTCTGGGACCTTATTTCTGCTGGCTATCTTTAGACTTTCTAAGTAGCACTCGCGGACTACCTCCTGATCAGCTTTGACTGTCACTATCTTCCCTTTTGAATTTGGGAATTTCATTGCCAGATGTGGAGTTGAGATTATTGCCCCTAGTTTGTTGAGTGTCGGCCTGCCTATGAGAATGTTGTATGAAGTGAGGGCGTTGACTAAGAGGTACCTGACCGTGATAGTCTTGGACCCCATCTCATCTCCAAAAGTAGTGAGGAGGTCAATGTAGCCTCTGGTATCGACCTTTTCGCCTGCGAAACCGACTAACTGCTCGGTGTACGGTTGTATCTTATTTTCGGGGATGTCTAGCTGTTGGAAAGTGGACCAGTACAGGATATCCACCGAGCTGCCTTGGTCGACTAAAACTTTGCACACCAACCAGTTTGCAACTTCAACTTTGACCACCATCGGGTCATCATGATTGGGTTCTATGCCCTCGAAATCTGCATCTGTCAAGCAGTACACCTAAACTTCAGGAGGTGCAACATCAAGGGACAAATAATCAAGAAAATCAAGAAGAAAAATTATTCGCACTACCTTCTCACTTCTGGTGAGAGAAATTATTCTCACTTTTTGCATTATTTTCTCACTTCCGGTGAGAGAAATTATTTTCACTTTTATATTATTTTCTCACTTCTTGTAAGAGAAATTATTTTCACTTTTGTATTATTTTCTCATTTCTGGTGAGAAATTATTTTTATAGAGAAATATAACCAGTTCAAAGTCTTCAGGACTCTCAAATAATTTTCTTCTTTGATAGAGTCTTCAGGACTTTCAAAAAATAATTTTCCTTTTTGCTAGAGTCTTCAGGACTCTGAAATAATTTTCTTCTTTGATAGAGTCTTCAGGACTTTCAAATAATTAATTTGTAAATAGAACACAAATTTTATCAAACACATAGTATGACTAATGAAATTGGAGAAAGAGAAAATCTGACCTTGAAATATGAATTTGAAAGATCAACTTTCTCCAATCAAATTATTTACAAGACCTTTTCTTGCAGGTTGCAATACCAATTGTGGATGCCCCGTGGAAGAAAGACAATCGTGCTGATAACGTGTTAAATAAAATATAACTCGGAACAGAAAAGTAAAGAGAAAAATAGAGAAGAATAGGAGACCAGAGTCTAGAGAGAATGATAATTGTGTATATTCTTTCCATGAGGAGTAGTCTATTTATAGATACAAGAGATATCTTGAAAGTTACAAAAGATAAAGATAAATAAAAAAAGATCATAAAAGATAATCCAAAAAGATATGGAGAGCCACAAATAGATAATTCATAACACAAAATAGTTATTTAGCCAATTTTTTTCTTAACTAACTATTATCTCTCAACTTATCTTATCCTTTGTTTTTTTGGCCAAAGGAGTCACTTTCACATTTTCGGAGTTTAGCTTATGAAGGTTGAAATATCCTGGGTATTGTTTGGACTTTGGCGGAAACAAACGCGTAAGCGCGTCCCATTCCTTTTTCTTGTGCCTCAAGTAAACCCTAACATTAACATTCACTAGTTGTCTTGCGCATTTCAATCTGAAGAAGATGGATGGATTGAAGACGCTCCAATACTTGTCGCTCCTGTCTAAGGTTTGCACCGAGTTGGAGTCCCACACCGGCACCGCCGACAAGGTCCTCGCCACCGACTTGGCTCGATCATCGGAGAACCTGAAGGAATTCAACGCCAAACTGAAGGACAAGGGTGCCGAGATGCCTGATTACCTTGTCCGAACGCTCTTCACTATTATTCACGCCATTCTTATTCCCAACCACAAAAACACCGTCAACTTCAATAGCGATAGCTCCCAGTTGAGGATCATTCAGCAGGATGCAACGCCTCTTTCGACGGTTGAAAAAGATGATGTTGCTTCTTCGCTGAAGAACTCTCCAGAAAAACAGTTTATTGCCTCCGGTGTCTTGAGTGAAGAGGAGATAAATGAATTCATATACCAAACAGAAGAGGATCTTGAGATTGAGTTGAATCAGGATGAACCTGCATTCTTGCAAGGCCAAACCATATACTCACTGGACATCTCTCCTGTTAAGATCTTCATGAATCCAGAAGGTTCTCTGACTCGTGCCGCTGCACTTACAAAGGAGCGCAGGGAACTGCGAGAACAACAACACCGTTCAATGTTTGATTCAATTCCAAAGGATCTCAATCGCCCTTGGGAAGACCCTATGCCAGAGATAGGCCAAAGGCACCTTGCTCATGAGCTTAGGGGAGTTGGCTTATCCGCCTATGATATGCCCGAATGGAAGAAGGAGGCCAAAGGTCAAAGCTTTCTATTCAGGAACAGAGGCAGAGTTTGCCAATTTATAGGTTAAGAAAAGAATTGATTCAGGCTGTGCATGATAATCAGGTGTTGGTAGTCATTGGAGAAACAGGTTCTGGGAAGACTACTCAGGTTACCCAGTATCTTGCTGAAGCGGGGTACACCACAAAGGGCAAAATTGGATGTACTCAACCCCGCAGGGTGGCTGCAACCTCAGTTGCAGAAGAGTTTGGTTGTCGATTGGGAGAGGAAGTTGGTTATGCCATTCAGTTTGAGAATTGCACTGGACCAGATACTGTCATCAAGTACATGACAGATGGTATGCTTCTTAGGGAAATATTGGTTGATGAGAATCTGTCACTGTATTCTGTTATAATGCTTGATGAAGCCCACGAGAGAACTATTCACACTGATGTTCTTTTTGGACTAATGAAGCAGCTTGTGAAGCGTAGACCTGAATTGAGATTGATTGTCACGTCTGCTACTCTGGATGCTGAGAAATTTTCAGGATATTTCTTTGACTGTAACATCTTTACCATTCCTGGTAGAACTTTTCCTGTGGAGATACTTTATGCTAAACAGCCTGAAAGTGACTACTTGGACGCAGCTTTAATAACTGTTCTACAGATACATTTGACAGAACCTGAAGGAGACATTCTTCTCTTCTTGACTGGTCAAGAAGAAATTGGTTTTGCTTGCCATTCACTCTATGAGAGAATGAAGGGATTAGGTAAGAATGTTCCAGAGCTGATCATTTTACCGGTTTATAGTGCCCTTCCTAGTGAAATGCAGTCTAGGATATTTGAACCTGCTCCTCCTGGGAAAAGGAAAGTGGTTGTGGCTACTAACATTGCTGAGGCTTCTTTGACTATAGATGGGATATTTTATGTAATTGATCCTGGGTTTGCTAAGCAAAATGTTTATAACCCAAAGCAAGGTCTTGATTCTTTGGTGATAACTCCAATTTCACAAGCATCAGCCAAACAAAGAGCTGGACGTGCAGGGCGTACTGGACCTGGGAAGTGTTATCGCCTCTATACTGAGAGTGCGTATAGGAATGAGATGTCTCCCACTACAATTCCAGAGATTCAAAGGATAAATCTGGGAACAACTACTCTTAATATGAAAGCTATGGGGATAAACGATCTACTGTCCTTTGATTTTATGGATTCACCATCAACCCAAGCACTTATTTCTGCCATGGGGCAACTTTACAGTCTTGGAGCATTGGATGAAGAGGGCCTTTTAACCAAATTGGGGAGGAAAATGGCAGAATTTCCTTTGGATCCACCATTGTCCAAGATGCTGCTTGCCAGTGTGGACCTTGGATGCAGTGATGAGATTTTAACCATAATTTCCATGATCCAAACTGGCAATATTTTTCACAGGCCTAGGGAAAAACAAGCCCAAGCAGATCAGAAGAGGGCAAAGTTTTTCCAGCCGGAAGGTGACCATCTTACACTACTTGCTATTTATGAGGCTTGGAAAGCTAAGAATTTTTCGGGGCCGTGGTGTTTTGAGAACTTTGTTCAATCCCGATCATTGAGAAGAGCACAGGATGTCAGGAAACAACTTCTCACTATCATGGATAAGTATGATATCTATACATTCTTCTAAATATTTTATTTGCTTTGGTTTCAGTCTTTTTCTTTTGCTGTGTTCTATGTTTGTGTTTTTTTGTTTGATACATTTATTATGCACAAAATTATTGAGGTTCCCAATATTTTTACAAATGTTCCTGTTTTTTAGTATAAAATTCTATATATAGTGAAAGGTGGAGTTCTCTTTAATCTTTATGTAAAGGGATACCCTGAGTATTGGCTTTGGGCTTTCTGTTGTCAAGATTGTAACCAATATTTTTCTGTGGTTTGTAGTTATTATTATGTTCACCATAGTCTCATGCATTATTATTTAATTATATTAAATTTGATTCTAAATCAGCTGTATGGATATTCATAATTTAGGTACAAATTGGATGTTGTAAGTGCTGGAAATAACTTCACCAAAGTCAGGAAGGCTATCACTGCAGGATTCTTTTTCCATGTTGCTAGAAAGGACCCTCAGGAAGGTTACAGAACCCTAGTTGAGAGCCAGCCTGTATATATCCATCCAAGTTCAGCTTTGTTCCAGAGACAGCCAGATTGGGTCATCTACCACGAGCTTGTGATGACAACTAAGGAATATATGCGTGAGGTCACTGTCATAGACCCCAAATGGCTTGTTGAATTGGCTCCAAGATTCTTCAAAGTAGCAGATCCCACAAAGATGAGCAAGCGAAAGCGTAAAGAGCGTATTGAACCACTTTATGATAGATACCATGAGCCAAATTCGTGGCGTTTGAGTAAACGCCGTGCATGAGAAGTAATTCATCTACTTCCTCTTGATGCAATGTCTTGGATACTGTTATATATTGCATTTATTTTTAAATGTAACTTTTCTCCTTATCCATAAACAAGATTGTTGTCCTTAACTAAATATATGCTCTGTTTACTGAGATAGATATATGTATATGTGAAAACTGAGCTGAGGAAATCTAATGACCCTGGAGAGTGATGTTTTCCCATATGTTTTGATGTACTTCTGGTATGAAAATGAAATACTCATGCTAAAAATTCACATAGGACTAAAGGACATCAGAAGTTAGTTGTGTGTACTGTCACTGTCTCACTGATATCCTGAGATCAGTATGGCTTATTTTCTGCTAAAATGCTCAAATTTATGAGGAATGAACACTTGTCAATTATGCATGATGCTGTATGACAAAGGTATGGTTGAATCTTGTTTTGTAGCATGTGAGAGTGGACAGAACCTTGTGGAAACCTCTCTCATTTAGGGAAATCGTCTTTCCTGTTGAAATTTCTGCTTAACAAAGCAAAGTGAAGATTGTCAAGTACCATGTTAAAACACCAAAGTTTGATTGAATATCCACAGAGGTGGATTATTTCTTTTAGCTTCTTCTGTAAACATGGATTGTGGAATGTCTTTTTTGTCACTGAACTAATGACATTTATTGGCATTACACTCAGTTGCATTCTGAATTCTAATGGAACTGACTACGATGTTTCAGGTCGATTTAGAAAAGTGTTCCAAATTGTGAACCTTGTCCTCTCATACAAAGATCTCCTATAGAAGGTTTCTATTTAGCTGGAGATTACACAAAACAAAAGTATTTAGCTTCAATGGAAACTGCTGTTCTTTCTGGGAAGCTTTGTGCACTGGCTATTGTACAGGTAAAATCTGTCACAAAAATATCTATGTAACTCGCAGCAAATCATTAGCAAGAAATGTGATTATCTATATTCTATACATGCTTTCTCAGTGATTTTGTGAGAGAAACTTGTTCGTAATTATTAATTCAGTAGGATGAATAACCTACATTGTGTCGTGGAAATCTTGTACTAAAGTTCACAGCTTTTATTCGTTAATTTAAAGAATCTTTTCATTTATTATTTTGTGGTTGAAACATTTTTATTGAGTTACGACTATCCTCAAAACTTATGATGTCCTTAATCCTTTGGTTATGAAAATTTTTGAAATTAATATGGAAGAATTATTGTAATGAGAAATGATCTTCTGCGTAGGTTGATTTGAATGTTTTTCCTGTCATTATGTGTCGCATTGCTATCATTGAGGCTTGGTAAAAAAATTATGCAGGATCCAGATAAGAATGGGTAAAGTGAGTGTTATTTAACAAAAACAAGAATTGAAAATGAATCCTGGTAGAGTACAGGAGCATCATTTCAACCTTGGCTTTCTTTATCTCTGGTCAGGACTCAGAAGATCGTCAACTATATCGGTTCATACGAAGAAAGAAAGGTTCAGCTTCTGAAATTCAGCTCAGTGTCAACTATGTGCAGTAAGCTATAGGGATCAAATGAAATGTGTCAATATTTTAGTGTGGCCAAGGCCAACACCTGAAAAGTGAGGGCTTTGTTTTATTGTCCTCCAAGTTACTGGATCCATGTTTGTATTGGAACGGATGCTTGTGTCATTATTTTGTTTGTTTGATTAAAAGGATGGGCTACGCCCCTTGTGTCATTATTTTAACTTGTATATCCAGTTTTATTATTTACATAAAATGTACTCTACATTTGTCACAACCTTGTCTTCAGTAGCAAATTATTCCCAAAGGGCATATATCTAAGCGAATCAACCTCACACCACCTTGTCTTCCGTTGAGAAATTGTTCTCTAATCTCTACCGGAGCAATTATTTGTTTACAAGTCATGAGATCCAAGACAAATCTAAATAAAAGCTTAAGTTTAATTCAACAACCTGTTTTTACTTCTATTCTATTCACAGCTAAAAATAGAAAATTCGCCATAGATGAAGAAAAAATTGTTAAAAAAATTACTGACCATGTAACTTGTTTCCTTTTTCAACAATGGCCCTATTCCACTCCATATGTTACTTGATACTAATCCATACGATATTTTTACGAAAAGTATTGGCCAGGTGGATATAGGCATTTTTTGTTTGGAGAGAAATATAGGCATAAAAGTGTTATATTTATCTATTTCTGGATCAGATAATGACATAAAAGTTATATTTTCTTTTCAAAAAAATTAATAACTATATATTCAATCTTGAAAATACTATAAAAGTATTTAATATTTTTAATTAATAATTAAAGATTAATGTTTTTGGTTTTACCTATTAATAAGATTAATAAGGAGGATATAAAATTATTAAAAAAAAAAAATTACAAGTGTGCGGGTTTATGCCACGACTACAAGTTACTACTAGGCAGGAGGGATTGGTGGTGCAAGAAATGACACTTGGAACATATCCAATCTATCTATCTATCTATGGCTTATATCCATCCAATGACCAATCTAATCCGAACGAATGCTGTGGAGTCAGAGACCTTAACTTTGTTGAGTTGAAGTTGAAAGATAACAAACAACAAACAAGAATGCCCATCTTCTCTGCAACGTTCGGCTCCTTCACTTCCATCTCCTTCCTCTCAGCTTCTCAATCACAATCACACCTTTCTCCCCGCAAGTTAACTGTGAAGACCACCCCTTGGCAATGGCAGCATCAATATCACTATCACACTGCTAAAGTCTTGGTCTCTGCCTCTGGCAATACCCAAATTGATCAAAATCCTGACACTGGACTTCTTCAACGCCCTACTCCTCCAGACCCACTCGATGACGCTCGTCAGTCTCGGGTCTGTCTTGCTTATTCATACTACTCTACTTTTCTTCTCATCATTCATTCAATTCTCATTCTTACTCATGTCCTATAACCAATTTATGATCACGTGCATAACATAGATATAAAGTAATAATAATATTATTCTTTACATGTAATATAACATAGGAACTTGATCATATTGTTTTACCCAACAACATGTTAGTTGCTGTGGCACTATTTAAATGGTTAAGTTGTGACTTAGTCAGTACTACTTAAATTAAATCTAGGCATTTGTCTTAGTTTTGCATTAATGCCAATTTCTATCACTGGTGTTGTGTTCTAATACTTGATTTCTGCAATGAAGTAGAGATCGTCAGATTGGAAGGCTGCACAGACATATAAAGATAGTAAACTCATTTATAATGGTAGGGTTGAAGGTTTTAATTCTGGAGGCCTGCTGGTTCGGTTTTATTCTATTATGGGGTTTCTCCCATTCCCACAATTGAGTCCGGTGCATGCTTGTAAAGGTATCCATCTATGTGTTCATCCTTAATGTTTCTTACATTCTTCTTGTTTTCCTTTTTCCTAAATGTAATGTATGAGTTGAAGGGTTAAAAACTTGTCTTGAACATATGTAGAAGAGCCCCCCCTCACACAAAATAAAAAATCTTATGGCTACTTTGGAAAATGTAGTTTCACTTATATGTAAATAAAATAGATTTCCTGCAATATCATAATTTTTTGTCATATTGTTGAGAATGTCCTATATTTTCCTTTTAAACATTGTGTTTGTCAAACACTAGTTAATGATCATATCTTACAGCAATTCCCTTTCACGGCTTCCCTTTTAGTATCCTTTGGTATCCATAATCCATAATATTATACAGATGAAAATTTTCTTGTTTCCTATAGAATGTTACAGCATTTGGTCGTGTTTGCTTATCTCAAGCATGCCATTTAATCATCTATTTGGATATATTTTAGTTGCTACGTTAGTAATAATAGCATGTGGAGTTGCAATTGCTCACTTATTGTGACTTTGATTCTTGTGTAGAACCAGAGAAATCTATCCAAGAAATTGCACAAGGCTTAATTGGTTCAATCATATCGGTGAAGGTAACTATTTTTCTTAATGATGAATATTGTATGTTATCATTTTTTTGGTGAATCCAACACAATGTTTAGTCCTGATTCCTGAAGCTGCTATGTTAAAAGAACCATTGTTCCCTGAATCTAGAAAACAAATGTAAATTTTTGCTGCCCAGCAGTCATCTGATTTGAGCTATTTCAAGCACTATCCGGACCTTGAAAAATAACAAATTCTTAATTCTTAAATGTTTTGCATATGGAAGTATTTATTTAGTGCTTCCAGCATCAGTATGGTATCATAATCCTTTGCTCTAGTCTGAATTAGGTAATAATAATATTTTCAATATGCTTGCTATGTTTATATGAATGGCTGCTTAAAATTTATAAATAATTGCAGTTTCTTCTAATTTTAGGTAATTCTAGCGGATGAGGATAACAAGAAATTGATCTTCTCTGAAAAGGAAGCTGCCTGGTCCAAATTTTCAAAACAGGTCAATGTAGGGGACATTTTTGAAGTAAGAGTTGGTTATGTTGAGGACTATGGTGCTTTTGTTCATTTGCGCTTCCCTGACGGTAACTACTGTGCATAGTTCATATCTCTACAGTTTCCTTTTTTCACTTTATCATGGAAAAGTTACAAGTGACATCACAGAATGATGCAGGTCTTTATCGCCTTACTGGACTAATACACGTCTCAGAAGTGTCATGGGATCTAATTCATGATGTCAGAGATATCTTAAAAGTAGGTGATGAAGTGAGGGCCAAAGTTGTCGGTATTGATTGGTGAGATTCACAACAGTTATGCTTCTTAGACGAATTTTCTGTTGATATTCTTGCTGGTTGACTAAATCCATGCTTTGATATCATTGGGTTTAAGTGTAATGAAGCTACATGTTTTGCTTTGTTGTGAACCAACTATTTCAAAAGATCAAGGCTATATTTGGATAAAAGTTGGAAACGTACTTTTGGAAATTCTAATGCACATTCCTGAATTCCAAAACATAAAATGAAGAAGGAAGAATTTGTTGCTTTGGGAGTAAAAGTACTTTTGAACTCCCCCAACTAACATCTAAAGATTCTAAACATGAACTAAGCTATTGAATGAATGCACAATTGATTTTTATATCTAACTTGTCCCTTCGTGCATGAGCTCTTTGGACTTGATGTATGGAAAATGCAAAGAATACCCTGTCTTGTGTAAAAATTTAACTTTTCTATAAAAAAATGAGGGCAACTAGAATTGAACTATGGAACATGTGGTTATAGAGGCTTTTATACCATGTCTTGAATTAACACTCTTAGATCTAAAATGCTTGATTTTTTTATTTCTATTTTGCTACATTTTTGTCTTGTGTGTTTACGGAAATCATTTTTTGACTTATCTAAGTTATTGCAGGGGAAAATCAAGGATTAACCTATCAATTAGACAGCTAGAAGAAGATCCACTTCTAGAAACTCTCGACAAAGTAATACCTCAGGTTTGTATTGACATAAAATATACATACATATGTATATTTTTATGATTTGGGGTATATAAATGTGTGTGAGGAAAACTTTTTTACCGATAAATTTTATATTTCAGGATGATTCAGCTGATCCTAATTCTTTGAGCGGTGATGATAGCGGTAGCATTGAGCCTCTTCCAGGGCTTGAAACAATCCTTGAAGAGCTACTACAGGAAGATGGGTATGTTTCCATCACTATTTGAAAATTTTAATATTTGAAATATTGGTATTCAGAGATACATCCATCTCCACCCAACACGGTTTTCATTTGACAAAAGAAGAAAATATCACTGCAAAGAAAAAAGAGAAACTACTTATGACTGAGTCTGAGAATAATAAATCCTTCTATATAGACAAAAAAGTAAATGTCAACGTGGCTAAAAAAATCTACAAAGTTGCTTAAACTCTTAAAATCACAGCAATTGAAATTCATTTAGAAACAATCGTGAGCACGTCTTGTCCCGCAAGCACAACAAGAGACGCACGCACTCTATCAAGCACAACTTTGACTTGAAATTTTGGAGGGGCAAAAAGAGAGAACAAATGAATATTGTACCTTCTTGACTATAAAAATGATAGTCTATAAAGTGAAAGAGAAATTGCAGGGGAGTGAAATTTTGGGAATACAAACATTTTAAATAACATGCTTAAAATTATTGACTTTTTTCTAATTCTATTGCGACTTCTAAGTAATACTATTACTGCTTGAGGGTTTCTGCATAAAAATTACTGACAGAATCGTAAACGGATTATTACATTAAAAATAAACAGTTGCAATTTTATTAAGAAATGCTGATTCTCACGTGTTTTTCGCCAAAACTGTATTTTATGTTATTTAATTAATATTTATGATATTCATCCATGTATCCCATTGGTGTATTTCGTGCCCTGCATTTTGTTAATGCTTTTGAATGAGAACAACAATTATAGATGACTTTTGAATGAGTTACAGTGTATGTTAAGTTATACATATGATGACTTTTCTAAGGAATGAAAACATTGTGTCACAGTATATATGATGTAAGAATCAGCCGTCAAGGATTTGAAAAACGAGTGGTCTCGCAAGACTTGCAGCTGTGGCTTTCTAACGTAAGTTTCACAATACTTTATATATATTTATTTTGGTCATAGTTATGATTTCTCCGAATTTCTGAATCTTTGAACATCGCATCGCATCGCAGGCACCTCCCACGAACCAAAGGTTTACTCTCCTTGCTCGGGCTGGAAGACAGGTGAATTTCCTTAAATTAATTAACCCTATGGGATGGGCCCCTTACCTATATTAAATTCAAAATGTCTCATGTGGTGCAGGTCCAGGAGATACATCTGACTACATCCCTTGATCAGGAAGGTATCAAGAAGGCATTACAAAGAGTATTGGAGCGTGTCCCCTGAATCTTAATTTGATTGACTCAGCTCTTCCTTCCGATAATCAGTGATTTTGTACAGTTAATTACATCGATCTCACATGCCATTTATGGAGTGTATTTATAAATCCGATATATATATCCTCAAATGTTCAAGATTTGACTAGTAAAAAACACTCCACTCGATGACAATTTGCTTGAGTTCATTCATTCAGAATTGCCAAAACATTTGTGCTACACCGGATATTATATATTCTTAGCAAACTGGGTAATAATCAATACGTGCAGATACATATTCATTATAGTAAACACACACGTACAGTATAATACATATTTATAATGGTATATGACATGAAAACATATTATATTTATTTTTGTAACAAGTTCTGAAAACTAAGACCCTGGCGGCGGATGGTGCTTCAGCTGAACCTCCCTCAGCCGAAGTTCAAGGCCCTTGCCCCCTCCATTCGCCAATGGATGAATTCCATGAGCTGGCCCTGTCATATATTCCCTCGCTTTTCTTTCTTCCTCATAGTCTATTCCCATACGCTCCGCACAACCTACATGCATGTGTAGCAAAAACAAATTAAGGAACAAACTCATAAAACTTGTCATCGATCTTCCAATTATAGTATATATACTTTGTACGAGGTGATCATAGATCTGGCCATCTCTAGTGAGAGCCATCATGAGCTGAGGTAACCCAAATGGGAGAGTGTGACCCTCGTCGACCTGCCAGAAATGAAAGACTTTGCCATAAGTCTTGGAGACAGTCTCCATGTCTCGGCGCTGTATGAGAGCAGGAACCTTAGGCATGATGAGGAGGCCACTCTTGACCTCGTACAAGTGAGAGTGCCAGAGACGCTTCTCCTCGTCGGGGAGTGTCAAGTACAGGTTTTCGGAGATGATGTATTCAATCCCTATAAGCCTACCTTTCTTGTCCGGGCTGTCGTAGATAAGGCACTGCCTCATCTCCTCGTTCAGGTGCGCGCAAAAATGGTGTGCCTCAACTTGCCGGGTCATGTCATAACAGTAAAAGTGAAACCTATATACATTGCATAAATATTATTCATATTTAATTAACTAATGTTCAACTCAAACTCTTCTTTAAATATTGTAACTCTGTGTGGTTTTACTTTCAAGATCATTAACAACTGACCTATTATCTAATAGGTGCTGATATGACTTAATTTGCAGTTTCAATCCCTCAAATATCGAAATCTTGAGGACCAAAAGTAAAATCAAATCATATATGTGTGAATCAACACGCCAATAATCATGTCATCATCATCCATTGTAATCTAAATATTTAATAAAAAGATCAAAATTGTACAATTACTATATATATATACTTCTGAGATACCAAAATTGTAAGATTAAAAGACTAAAAATGCACTTAAGAAAAAAACCGGTATATATAAATTGAAATGGTGACGCACGCACGCGCAAAGATGTTGGTGGATTTTGTTGATGGGAGCGAAGTTTTGGATAGCAGATGTAGCAGTGTCACGGAGGTAGGTGCCGGTCGTTGGCTCACCATCTACTACTACTTCTGGTTCTGGGTGGGTGTCGTAGGTCGACATTTTTGGGCAATTTGGTTGAGGTTGAATCGAGTTTCAGTTTGTTATTATTATTGTTATTATATTTATATAGATAGATGACGGCTTCTAGTGTGCGAAGGTTGAATAGGTCCTGCACCGTGCAAAAGTTGTGTGAACCATCGGATATTGGGCTTCTGCAACGGATGGTCCAGATATGGTCGAGATCTTTCAGTAGGGACCGTATGGGATTAAAATCCAGTTTTACTCCATGTTCAGTAGTGGACCCCACGTGCTGAGTGTATCGTTGGCATAGCGGCATGCTGTGGTTTTTGCTAGCCATTGGCGCGGGTTCGATTCCATGTGATGCAATTTTTTTTATCTTTTAGTGGTTATTTTGGAAGGAAGAAAAAAACTAATGCAAAATATAAATTATAAATAGGCAGGAGTCGAACCCATTCATGCATTGGCATGTAACAACCACCCTTCCATAACCAAATTTTACAAACACGAGTGATTTATAAATTTATATACCCTACCTAATATGTTTAATTTTACTTAAAAAAATAAAAATAATTATGATTTATTTGGTATGCTTTAATTAATTAATTATTTTTAAAATTATATTTTAATATTTATTTCAGCATGCAAAATTATAAGGTTATCACATAAGTGTAATTGAGTACTTCCTCTATTTCTAAATATGTAACGTTTAAGGTTTGTTTGCACAAACCAAGGATACTAATGATTTTTTTGAATTTTGATGAAATTGTTAGTCTTTTTCATATTACAACCTTGTGAATTCACTTTTCCGATACACTAATTTCTCTCTCCACCAATAGTTAAAAGATTCAATTATTTATTTAAAAATGTGTAAAATAAACAAGGCTAAATAATCATTTTAGTCCTTTATCTTATTTATTTTGTTACAAATGGTTATTTATCTTTTAAAAAACTCATTTTGATATTTTATCTTATTTAAAATATTCAAAATGATCTTTTATCTTTTAAAAAGTTCACTTTGATCTCTTATCTTAGTTCAAAATGGTCCTTCAATTATTAAAATATATTCAACTTTGTCCTTAGAATAACACTCAGACAAAAGACCATTTTGAACCTTTTAAATAAGATGAAATACCAAAGTAAAAATTTTAAAAGATAAAGGTCTATTTTGAACCTTTTAAATAAGATAAAAGACAAAATACACAAAATAAATAAGATAAAAGACTAAAATGATCATTTAGCCAATAAATAATGTAAATAAGGATATAATTGATAAAAGAGTAATTAATAGAATATTGAACTTTGTAAATGATAGATAAATAAAAAAAAATTTCAAAAATCCGACAATTAAAAAGAAATGAGGAAGTAGTTAATTAACTGTAACCATAATTAGCTCATGCCATAAATATATATATAACATTCACAATTTCAATTCGTAAAAAACAAAAAAACAAAATAAAACACAATTGAAATAACGAATGAAAGTGTATTATATATTTAAAATTCACCTTGAATTTAATATTCAAGTTGCGCCTCTACTGTGCCTCAGTCCATCTGGAATTTACAAATTCATTTTTAACAATGCTGTCCCACAAGGCCACAATCTGGTGCGATTCCTCCCAAATAATGTCCACCAAACTCCTATATCCGAGGGTCTAAGTGAGTTTCGTACGGTGCAGGACATTACTTAGCTCGCGCACGCTAGAAGGCGTCATAGATAGATACATACATACATTGAGCAGAGTAGCTATTAATGTAGATAGATAGATACATACATACATTGAGCAGAGTAGCTATTAATGTAGATAGATACATACATACATTGAGCAGAGTAGCTATTAATGTGAGTTTTGAAGGAAGCGGTAGCAATAGTAGTTTGACAAGATTGCATGCATGCAGCTTTACGCGTGGTTGAGCAACTAGACGTGGCAGCCTTCTCTAACTGAGTGGCATCGGACGTGTCTCTTGTATACTATATACCATGTTTCATCTTTGACTTTTATATGTTTTAATAGAAATCATTATGTATATACAATATTTTTTATTAGAAAATCTAATAAAACTATTAGTTATCACTTTTTCTTTCAGGCTTTCTTTTTTTCTCTTTTATATATATATATATATATATATATAAGTGATGACTCATCAAATGAAAAGTAAGATCTACATAATTTCATAATTTTTATTAAATTTTAGGTAATAATAGTGTGTTTGAAAGGGTATAATATTAGTAATGAGTGTATTTTTTTGTATTTCTAATACTATATTTAATATCTTGAAAACATAAAAAATAATATATTTTTTAATTTAACAAGTATGAGGAACAGTAGAAAAAATTTGTAAAAAAATTTAGAATTATTTTTTTAAAAAAGTAAAGAGTGCATGGATCAACCTTACATCCAAAAGGAAAAGTTTTAACGTACACCCAAATAGTTAAGACACCTATTAGACACCCATAAAATAATATTTTTTTTGCTGACTCATTAAGTGGCTCTTAAATAGAATATTATTAAAAAACAAATTATTAAAAAAATCAAAACTCACAAATAATAAGCACAAGAGGAAATAGATGGAAGAGTGAGCGTGAGAAGAAAAACCAACTGAGCAAGAAGGGAAAGAAACAAAGGGAGTGTCAGAGGAAGAATTCAAGGAGGAAACATAATTTGGAGGAGAGGGAACGTAGCCATGAAGGGAACATAGGTGTAGAGAAGAAAATAAAGAGAAAACCCTAAGTCGAAAAAAAGGATTGCAGAGAAGAACTGTAACGACCCATCTTCGTTACAGATTTGTTATACTAAAACATTGGCTAAATATTATCATATGAAATTTCAAAGAAATTTTTTTCATATTTAACACATTATATGTACCTGCTTTCCTACATATAATGTACTTCATCACATCATGAAAGTGTTAAGTCTGGCTTTACAAAACTTAAGTATATATATACCTACAATACCAATATAGTCCTCTTTTAAAGGACATTCATAACAATATAAATATTTATACATAAGTCCTAAGCTGGTCTCCATAATATGTACATATATACTAGGAACAAAAACATTAGAACTGGAGGATCGTCCAATCTTTGGATCGTCCAATCCAAAGGAACAAAAGGATCGTCCAATCTTCAACCTTGACTAGCATGAGAGCCTGCACCATCACTATTACCTACTCCCGTGTCAACACACGTTCATTGCAGTAATACAATACAAACACAAATTGCAAGGGTAAGCTTCTTATAAAAAGAATGATAGAATATACACAAGATACAATCAACATCATTCACACTAAACATTCAGTTCATTTCATATGTTACTCCATACATCAATATCATCGTGCAATATTATGCTGACTCGACTCCATGGAGATTTCAACAAATTTCGGGCGATCCTCATAGGCCCCAGCCCCTACCATTAGTCTCACCTTAGACCATTCAGGGAGTCCCTTGAGCCACCATGTGGAAGAAGTGTGAATTTAATCGAATATAGACAAGTGTTGGTATTGGCTTACCTCTGTCAGGTTTGCAAAATCTTCCATCTTTAGGAATTCGCCCACTTGTCTATTCTATATGCCCACCATTGGCCACCACGAAATCCTCCAGCACTAGGTTGAGAGCCCACCTAGCACCCTCAACTTACGTGCCTATCCGCATGCAATATTATGCACAAACTAAACAACTCGGCTTGCCACACGTTCCCTCTATGTTATAAATTCACCATTTTTCTCAAATCAAGCTTATGAACCCAATCTAGCAGTTCAGTAAGCACAAGTAAGACATTCTCACACCTCGAATCCTTACTCACAACACAACACCAAATTTAACTAAGGGTGAATTTCCTAACATAGTTCTAAAACCAAAGTGGTAGCTTATCCAACATCCTCATTCAATATTTCAAATCTACACTCGCAATTATATTATACATCTCAAAGAATGTCAATCGCACATTTAAAATAATTATTTATATAAGAAAACTAATATATATCACATTCATAACAAAACTGCGTCCTGGACTCAAAGCTGAACAAAAGCACTAGAGTTGACTGGACGCTGGTCACTGGACGCTGGTCAGCTGAATGGATCATTGGACGCTGGGTGGGTTACTGGACGCTGGTCAACTGAGAGGGTCATTGGACGCTGGTCAGCTGAGAGGGTCATTGGACGTTGGGTGGTCATTGGACACTGGGTCTGCAGAATCGGACTCTCACAAAATTTACAATTAATAGAACATCATAACAAGATTTTCTGTAGAATCCAGGGCCTCCCAAAGGATCCCAAGCACCCAAAAACATGCCTCAAAGGTTTAGGGACAATTCACAACACTTACAAGACCATTTCAAATCAAAACAACACATCATGATATTATATTAACTTCAACTTAAGTCACAAATTCAACCAAATCATCAAAACACAAAAGAGAGAAAAACTCATTGTGTCATAAAACTAAATCTCAAAGGACATCCAAAAGAGCAGAACTCAAATACCAAACACCACCAAATCATTCAAACAAGTTTAAAGCTTCCCTTACCTAAACTTCTTGACTCAAACCGTGGAGAAAAAGCTAGAGAGGGTAACTTTGAGGTTCTCGAGTGATTTGTCCTCAAGTTTTGTTACAGAATCAACTAGGAGACACCTAAATCAACATCAAAGTAAACTCAAAATCAAGATTTCTCTCATCTCTTAAAATCTAACCAAGACCTATTTCTCATGTTCTTGGGAAGAAATGAGAAAGTTACTTAGAAATCAAGAATAAGGAGGAACTGGACTTACCACTTAAAATCAACTAAGAAATCTCTAGGGAAGAAGAAATCAAACTTCAAGTTGAGGTAGGAATCAAATTTCCATTTACGAAAAAGAGAACTTAGAGAGGAAGAAAGATAAGAACGAAGGAAATGGAAGAGATAGGAAGCTTGTCACATTTAAATAAAGAGATTTGTATGAAATTTTGCTATTTGTCTCTACCCTTCCTCTAAGGATACTCCCTTCTCTTATTATTTTCTTCTACAACTTACAGAACTCACGTAAAAATCCCGAAAATCTCTCAACACAGACTCTAAGTCCAACACCTCATGAAAATCTAAGAGTAATACCACAACACATAGCACAACGTAGAACTTAAGTTAATTATTATATTATTTCAACATAATTTAATTTTAATTTTCTCTTGCATTATTAGTCAAACACTTAATCATACAGTTAGGAAAACCACAACGTCACAAGAACAACTAAGAGGAAGGAAATACAGTTTGGAGGAGAGAAAATGCTAGCGTGAAAGAAATAGAGGTGCGAAAAAGAAAATTAAAAGCAAACCTTAAGATGGAAACAAAGAGTGCTAACAAGAACAAATCAAGAAAAGGAAACACTGACCGTTGTCGCCATGCATTCTTGACAATCGACAAAATTGTTCCTCTCTTTATTTTGTGTAAGTTTCATCATCCCATTGTTCAATTTCAATGTGTTAAAGGTAGATGTTGTTGAAATAATCCCTTTTTACTTTACACCTTGTACTCATTCTACATATTTCTTGATTTACTCCCTATTGGGGGTGTAGTATAGTAATTAAGTGATGTGGGAATAGACTGAAGGAGTTAAAGATGAATGTTGAATGTGGTGTCTTTGGAAACTTTGAATTAAGAGATAATGTTGGTTAATAGAAATATCTGTCAGTTGGTTAACTCTATTAGTAGGAGTGATTAATTCTGTTTAGTAATGGTTAATAGAGGTTATCTGGTATGGTTTATATACTATTTGGATGTGAGTTAAAATGAATTTGTTGGATTAAATTACATTCAATTGAAAAAAGTTAAATTGGCCACAATATGCAAGTATTAAAGAAGAGGTTATTAGAAAGGGAAAGAATAAAAGCTCATTTTTTTGTGGGAAAGAGAGTTGCAAAGAAGAATAGCAAGGAATGTAGGATGGAGTGAAGGAGAGGAAACTCAAGCGGAAAAGAAATAGGTGCAAAATACAATTGCAGAAAAGCTAGCCTAGACAACAGGAGAGATAACCCAAGTAGGAAAGAAAGATGTGTGGAAAAGAACACAGAAAAGAAATATATGTGAAGAAGAACGCAGGAAAGGAAACAAGGATTGTCCAAGCAAACCAAAAACAAGGAATAGAGAAATGTTTACTATTTGGAGCTGACATAAATAATTTTTTCAGCAAATGTTATTGATTTTTGGAACTGAACTTTGAGGTGAAATTATGTATTTGAGAATAATAAATTCAATTTGTATTTGACTACTTCTAAAATTTTATTATTTAATCATAATGAACTTGTATTTGACTACTTTCAAAATTGTATTATTAAATCACAATGTGAAAATGACAATTTATTCCATTGTGTGCATATCATAGTACTATAATTTGGTGGTCAATGTACATAACTATTAGTTGGATAACTTTATTAGTTGGAGTGGTTAATAAGGAGCAATGAATGATTATTTAAGTAATTCTGTTTGTTTCTTAACTCTAATGGTGATAGTTGTTAGCTCTGTTAGATGGTTAACTCTGTTGGTGGGATTGGTTAATTTGTTTTAATGAATGGTTAATATTACAATTATGTAAGGTTGTTAACTCTGTTAGTAAGAGTGGTTAATTTGTTGAAATGAGTGGTTATTTGAGTAATTCTATTTTTTTCCTTAACTCTATAAGTAGTATTTATTATCTGTTACATAGGTCTTTGACACCAAATTCTTAATCAACCATACTAATTCAACTTCATCTCACAACTTAATCCAATTTATAAAAAAATTAATTAAGTTCTCATGCTTATGGGTTACAGTGCAAAAATCCTTGGCCATTGTGACATTTTGTTCCGTATCGTGTTTCTTATTCTAAATTCTAAATGTTATAGTAAATTGTGACACTATTTCTGTAAATGGATTTCATTTGAAATTTATATTGTTTTTTTTGTTAGTGATCAAACAGAGATAAACCATTTATGTTTTGCTTACAGAGATCATGACACTACAATATAAATTTGAGGACGACAAAAAAAAAAGACTTCAATGGTTAAAAGACGCTAGGAATTTTAGACCATATTAAAACAATTTCTAACATGGTTGATATAATGTTTCTTTTTCTTTTTCTTTTTATCATAGGATACATGGCTACAAAACTTAAGCAAATTTATTTTTAGCACTCCAATTTTGTCTAATGTAGTTGACAATTTATATAACTAATAGTTATTATATTTTAAGTTAAAGAAAGTCCAATTTATGGTATTCAATTTATAAATCAAGTGATTAACAAAAGACAAAACAAATAACATTGTACATAAAAAGAATATGTTATACCATACATGCATTTGAATATGTTGTTAATTGTATGTATATAAATCGTTAAGTTAGTCTCACAAATTGTTTAAACACAATGAACTTTATTGTATATGGTTATGAGGTTATACCTAATACAGTCAATGCATTTGAATGACGGTTAGTAGTTAACTTTGTTTCACAAGGATTGTTAACTACACTTGTATGGATGATCAACTTTGACTTACATGTGGTATAATGTTATTAATTGTAATACGTGGTTAACTACATATAAATTTAATGTTAATATTGCATAGAAAGTGGTTATCAATAAATTAAGGCCATTGAATAAGTTATCGAGGTTCTAAATTGTGTTCAACTTTTCGAAATTTGTAACGATGATTAAATTTGACTCTTAAGTGAATTAGGATTACATATGTAAACAACTACCTCAACGAAAAAAAATTACTATTGAGCACAAGAATAATTGATTTAGTCAATCATTTATTTATAACCAATTGCAAAGCAAAGTTGACTATGTTTACATATATAGTTAACCACAAATGACGCACAATAAGATTATGTATATAAATTGTTAAGTTAGTTTCCCAAATAATTTAAACGCTGTGAACTTTATTGTATATGATTATGAGGTTATACTTAATACGATCAATGAATTTTAATGACTGTTGGTAGTTAACATTGCTTCACAAGGATTGTTAACTACACTTGTATGGATGGTCAACTTTGACTTACATGTGGTATAATGTTATTAGTTGTAATATGTGGTTAATTACATATAAAATTTATGTTAACATTGCATAGAAAGTGGTTATCCAACAATTAAGTTCATTGAATAAGTTATTGAGGTTTTAATAACTTGTTCAACTTTTTGAAATTTGTAACGATGATTAACTTTGTCTCCCAAGTGAATTAGGATTACATTTGTGAACAACTACCTCAACCAAAAATTTACTATTGAGCACAAGAATAATTAATTTAGTCAATCATTTATTTATAACCAATTGCAAAGCAAAGTTGACTATGTTTACATATATAGTTAACCACATATGACGCACAATAAGATTATGTATATAAATTGTTAAGTTAGTTTCCCAAATAATTTAAACGCTGTGAACTTTATTGTATATGATTATAAGGTTATACTTAATACGATCAATGAATTTTAATGACTGTTGGTAGTTAACATTGCTTCACAAGGATTGTTAACTACACTTGTATGGATGATCAACTTTGACTTACATGTGGTATAATGTTATTAGTTGTAATATGTGGTTAATTACATATAAAATTTATGTTAACATTGCATAGAAAGTAGCTATCAATAAATTAAGGTTATTGTATCAGTTATACAGGTTTTAATAACTTTGTTTCATAATGATAGTTAACTACATTTGTATGTATGGTTAACTTTGACTAACATATGATTAATACTTCTATAATGTTATTAATTTTTATACATGGATAACTAAATATAAATTTAATGTTAACATTGCATAGAAAGTGGTTATCAATAAATTAAGATCATTGAATCAATTATCGAGGTTTTAGTAACTTTGTTTTACAAGGATAGTTAACTACATTTGTGTGTATGGTTAACTTTGACTAACATGTGATTAATACTTCTATAATGTTATTAATTTTTATACGTAGTTAACTGCATATAAAATTAGTGTTAACATTGCATAGAAAGTGATTATCAATAAATTAATGTCATTGAATCAGTTATCGAGATTTTAATAACTTTGTTTCACAAGTGTATGGTTAACTTTGACTAACATGTGATTAATACTTCTATAGTGCTATTAATTGTAATAAGTGGTTAATTAAACATAAATTTAATGTTAACATTGCATAGAAAGTGGTTATCAATAAATTAAGGTCATTGAATCAGTTATCGAGATTTTAATAACTTTGTTTCACACGGATAGTTAACTACATTTGTATGTATGGTTAACTGTGACCAACATGTGTTTAACATAGTTAATATCATCTCCATGACATATGTGTAATGAGTTTTCACAAAACAGAAGATCTATTGTCAATATTAGCACATTGTACACCATTTACTATTAATACAACTACATTCCAAAAAAATATGAAAGTTTCCCTACATTCAAATTGAAACTTGGTTTTCATCACTTATGAGTCAATTTCTTTCTCCAATGATATGTCACCCAAGGTGTTTGAGTTACTGCACTTTTCACACACATCCTTGGATGGTCTTTAAGTCATGTGCATATATTGATGTTTGATTATTGACTGTCTCTTCTAATTCGTCTTCAACATATAATTTACCTACACCATTTATGAACACGTCATGCAATGTGTAAACCTAGAACATTGTTTAATAAATTATTTATAATGTTCAACTATACCTAACTTACCAACATGAACGATACTCATACACTGATTCCAATTGTCATTATCATAAAAAAATGTGTTTTCTTCTTCTTCACTTCTACACAATGAAGGCGGCGCAATTGATGAACTTAGTTGTAATGTCGATTGCTTTATCATGTTAACTTCATCCTCTATTGCACATATCATATCATCCAATTGCTTCTTTAGTGCAACTACCTTTTCATGTTCTTGCACAAGAGTTTCCAAATCCAACCTACTTTTTCGTCAATGGATAAAACTTTTTGGTCAATTTTGCAATGCTTCTCGAATGACTTCATGTTTAACCTCTTCATTCGTTGCACATAAATCTTCAATGATCTGTAATTGGTAAAAAAAAAATTCAGACAATTACTGAAAATCGAACAAATATTTCAACTGATAAAAAAATTACAACTAGTGATTTGTAAAAAGAACAGTATAATTTATTTTACACTTACTAAATTATTACGAAATACTGCTACAATTTTAATCCTTCGCTTGTTAATATTATGCATGTCCCCTGCCTTCCTCACATGTTTCTTTTTGTAAACCAGTAAATAACAACTTGTCTAATTGTTAATCAAGAATAGCAACTAATCTAAGTTGTCAATTCAGAATAGGCTAATTTAACCAAATATTTAATTAGTCAATGACCAACCTATACATATCAAAAAATAACTCCACTAATTCTAACATTGCAGCCTATATTATATATAACAAGTAAGTGACATGGAACATTTTTTGTTATATATATTTTTATAATGTTGTCCATCCTTTTGTGTCAACTAAGATTTAGTTCTATAAGTAATTAAGGTAGGAAGTGCACTTAAATCAAATAACTCACACAACACACAAGAAAAACTTTAATCCAATGTTAATGCAAGACCAACAAAATCATGTCTATTGGTCTAAAAATTAAGTAACTTTTAGACCACTAGACATGATTCTCTTTCTTAATGTCTGCTTATGTGTAAGGGTAACCTTCATTTTTATGCACTTTATTCTTCATTGTAAGTCAATGTTAATGCAAATTTAAGATGGACACTCAACTCTGTGTATACAATCTCATATTTCTCTCTAATTATAAACTAATTTGAAAAAAAATTCATATGAACTTCTTCAAAAATTTATTTTTAACTTAAGTTAAACTTAGCTTATGAAAAAGTTTCTTTCAATATTCCTACCTATTTATTTATTTTAAAATCATTTACAGAAAAGTTTATCCGAACATACTTTAATTAACATAATAGTGTGTGAGGCACTTCTTTGGAACATACTGCCTCTTAATTAAGTGAAAATTTTGACAACAAACAACTGGGTAGAAATGAAAAGAATTTTCTTCAATTTGGAAATGTTTTCCATTAGTTATGACATAGTTGATGGTAACATATATGTAAGGTTCCTATAGTGGTCTATCACATTAAAGATTTTGTCACTCACTTGTATCCTCAACCCAAACACACTATCCACCACTCCAACAGTAAGTTCTTTGAAAATGACTCAAGCCTGAAACCTTAGCCTCCATTCAGTTTCATCAAAATTTACTTTTAACAAAAAACATCATAACTTGCACATATGGTTTCCATCCGTCCTTCCTAATGTGCCATTTCACAAACACCCTTCTACCAATATTCAATGTGCCTATCTCTAAATTATTTAGAACTTTCATTATGGCTTTTCCTCCTTTTTTTTTTTTATTGTTTCCTTAGGTCCAATTCCAATAAAAAAAAACTTTATTTTAATCATGGACAATTAGTATTTGCTTCTTCCAGCAAGTAGACAACTAGATCTCCGTCCACACTTTTCTCTTTTCCATCTAGTGCATCATATTTTAGACAAACATATCATAAAAAGATAAAAGCAAAGTATCAAAGCAATGTGAGTAGCTGGATAAAGCAAGATGCCACTCAGGTGTTTTGAAAGTCTAACACATTGTTAACATACAAAAACATAATTTTAATTTGTACCTACTCCTGACTATAAAGTACTAAATGTGTCAGTAAGTGACAAAAATCCACTTGGACACATAATATATTATTAGTTATTCTACACTCCCAATTTACAAACAATAAAACACTTAGAAATATATGAACTGTAAAAGGAGAGTTACTTGTGTTAAGTGTGACCCAATATACTGTACTCCTGTAAGCATGCTTTTAGAAATAAAATTTGTGATATAATTTCAAATTTTAGTAAGGCTCTAGTGATACATAACAAAACATAGGAAGATAAGTTGGGAGACTGTTGTAATTTACCCTTTTTTATCAATAATTTGCAGTACAAAAAGCCTCATTTATTTATTTATTTTCAATTCTTTAAAAGTAAATGATTGAAGCCTCTAATGCATTGTGTTAATATGGCTCATATTCTAATTATATGCAGATAAAGGATATGGCACTGAAGTTTTTAGGTGCATACAATCAACGCAAACCCTGCACAAGATCCAGGAGGGGTTCCATATCAAAATGTGGACACTCAGCATATCCACATTTTCACACCATCTCATAAGGGGTTCCATCCTTACATTGGAGGTGCAAGCTCAAGTTCAACCCCTTCATGGGACTTCACAACCTCTCACTACCCTTAATTATGAGCTTATATGTTTTCCAAAAATCATTTTTAGGGCAAATTTACACGATTGGCCCAATGCCTCAAACATTGACATTTGCAACAGAAAGCCCCATGACCTCAAACAAGGATTGGAAACCAAAGAGTGACTATAAGCCCTTTGGGAGCAGAGTAAACAAACTTTAAACATATTCACATTTCTAGTGAAAATAGTTAACATTGTTAGTGAAAATGGTTAACTATGTTTACTAATGCGACCTAATCATATCTGCAACAGAAAGCCCCATGGCCTCAAACAAGAATTGAAAACTAAGGAGTGACTATAAGCCCTTTGGGAGCAGAGTAAACAAACTTTAAACCTATTCACATTTCTAGTGAAAATGGTTAACATTGTTAGTGAAAATGGTTAACTATGTTTACTAATGCGACCTAATCATATCTGCAACGAAAAGTCCCATGGCATCAAACAAGGATTGGAAACCAAGGAGTGACTATAAGCCCTATGGGAGCAGAGTAAACAAACTTTAAACCTATTCACATTTCTAGTGAAAATGGTTAACATTGTTAGTGAAAATGGTTAACTATGTTTACTAATGCGACCTAATCATATATGCAATGGAAAGCCCCATGGCCTCAAACAAGGATTGGAAACCAATGAGTGACTATAAGCCCTTTGGGGACAATCTAAAACCATCTACATTTGGATTAAAGTAGGGGTGAGTATGACAGTTGGATTGCTTTCTAAATAGTTAAGCAATTTTTGTGTTTCCTGATAATTATTCTTGAGGATGATAGGGTTGTGTTGTGAGTATATGGCATCTGTGTAATTAGGGGAAGACTTTTGTCAAATAGGTGGTGGCCACAAGAGTAGCGGAATGCTTATGGACAATTACAAAATATGGCTCACGGCTAGTATATTCAATACATCAGAATTAAGCATTTTTAGCTATTCTTTTTCATGACAGTAGCTTAGCAAAGATAATTTTACAATGGGGATTGTTGTATCTAACTTGGCATAGAGATTTAGGGTGTGCATTCAATTTATGGGTGGTATCTTGTGTTCTTTAGCTGTTTGGTGCATGTAAATTCTAAGCAGGGGAGTTTTCTTGTTGATTATTGGCTATTCAATTGCCATGTGATGTTGTTATCTTGTAACCATGTATGTAGCCAGTTTCTGCTAGACCTTGTAAATTATGGTTTCGTGATTTAATAAAAGCTTGACTTTGCATTTCAAAAAATAAATAAATAAAAACTACCATTTTAGAACAACATTTGCAATTTCCATAATCAAATGAGACAAATCAAACCACAATTATACAATGAAAGCAAAATCATAACACAAATTCATACAACAAACCTTATATCAAATTAGAGAAGGAATGCACTTATGAGAGAGAGAGAGAGACGAAACTAACCTGACAGAGATGAACCTCAACCAACAATAGACACAAACGTATGACAACTTGAACCAGCGATATAGAGAAATGAATCAATGTGCGCGTAAGAAAGAGGCGAACTTGAATACGAACGTGCGCGCGAAAGAGGGAGTCACTACCTACAACTAGCGATAGATAGAAACGTATGAGAACCTGAATAGCGATAAAGACAAACGTATGAATGCGCATGCGACACATAGACGAACTTCAACTAGCGATAGAGAGAAACGATAGAGAATGAATGCAGGTGTGAGAAAGGGAGTCGCTACCTGCAACAGCGTCGAGGACATGCAATGGCAAGGACAATGTCCGACGAAGATGGCGTTGGTATGCGAGGAGGACAACGAGGTTCTTTAAGGGTTAAGCTTTACTTTCAAATTCAGATTCCAAAGGTTTCCCCCTTTATTTTATGTTTTCTAATATTTTATAAAAATCAATAAATAATGGTCTTTTTTAATTTTAAAAAAATAAATTGATTCATTTTAAAATGTTAAAAATGCCACGCATGCAGTGTTTAATAGGTGTCCGACACTGTTGAATGGTACGTCTATCACTGCTCCATCCAGAATTCAAAGTTCAGAGTATATGACTCATTTTTGTTGACCATGCCACTATACTAATTACGAGGCTGGTAGGTTATTACTTTTTTTACCTGTCGTTTTTATATATATTTTTTTGTTTTTATTTATTTATCTGTAATTTTAAATTTTAAGATAATACTAATTATTATTTTTAATTATATTCTTGTAAAAATAATAAATAAACATATAAAAATTTAAAAATTATTACAAATACGTCTAATAATATATATAAATAAGAAAAATAATTAATTTTTTAATTTATATATTATAACTTTAAATGACGGATAAAAAAAGAATAATGTATATCGAAACAATTTCAAGGTAAATTACTTTAGTTACATTCTCTAATTTGTTTTTCTTTCCTTTATTTATGCGAACTAACTCATTAAAGACGAGAAGAAAATATCAATAAAGTAACCAAACCAAGTAGGTAATTTTAGTCAGGTCAATATACGCTCAATCTTCTTTAACAAGAGAATTTCGATTTTTTTTTTCTTTCCAAAAAGAGAGTTTCATCCCCTGAAAGTTAGAAAGAGAGATTCATATTATACGGAAGGTGTCATTGTCATATTAAGCGACGTAAGTAGATTAATTAATTATAGAAGCATTTGTTTCAAGGTATTATATTATACAATTTCTAGGAATCATATTTATAAGAATATCATATCTTGGAATGTTATATCTAAACATATTTAAAAAAGTGTTTGGTTATATTTTAATATTTTTTTAAAATTTAAAATAATTTAAATAAAAAAATAAGTAAAAGTGTAATAGAAAATAACTTCTCATATTTTATATTACCAAAAGTAAAAACAAATAACGTGAAACAAAGTAGATAAACGCCTGTAAGTCGTTATCTCATGAAGAGAACACAGTCGTGTGGTGAGAAACCAAACAAATGAGTAATAGTAGTATCCACATAAAACATTTTCTATCATCCAGCTAGAAACAAGTATAACTAGAATAATCAACTTTTGTTTTTAGTGTTTGTGTGTTTGATTATGAACTGTTCCAGCGCGATTACTCAACAATTTGTCATTTCCCTTTTCCGTCATTCACTGCTTGATGTTGTTCTCCAGAATAAACCATTAATTTTATTTTTAACTATTGTTTTCTCTCTTAAATAGCTTTTAAAATTAAAGAAATTATATAATTAATTTTTAAGTATTAAAAATTATACTAAATAGTCCTTTGACTATTAAAAATTCAAATTAATCCCTAATTTTTAATAAAAATACATCAATATAAGAATTAAACTGATGAATATTCAATAATTCTTTATAAATTACTACATATAATATCATTACTTTAAATATTACTACTACTACTTTAGAGAGAGGGTAATACAAAAAAGAGCAAATTTATAATTTATTCTGTTCACGGACGAGCACTGACGGCATGCACAGGTAGTTGGAACTTGGAAGATGAGAATTGAGAAGAGTCGTGGGTAATATTAAAGACTGAAGACTAACGACTCAATTAAAGTTGACTTTACTTTTTTTTTTTTTTTTATTCTGTTCTCACACGCTGACATTCAAATTACTTGTTTCTTTAACTACCAAAAAAATTTACTTGTTTCTTTTTATGTTTTATTTTTAATTAAAAACTAAATATATTTAATTTTTTAAATATGATTATTAATTTCTATTTAAATTTTTATTTGTTTTTATTCTTTAGTCAATACATTTAATAAAACTTTGCATTTTTAAATTATATAGTAGTTTTAAATTTTAAAGACTAAATATTAATAAAATTTTAATTAAAATATATTTCAAAGGGAACAGTTAATATACTTTTATTCTTTTAAAAAATGTTAGTAAATTAAATCTTTAAAAATGTTTTAAAATAATTAAATTGTACGTAGTTCACTAAACTATTCCTTCTATAAAAACAAATTAGAATAACTCGTGAGTAGTGACATATATACTTCTATCTACTTATTCTTTTAAACGAGTATTTTTCATAATATACATTTTAAAAATATTTTAATAAATAAAAAATTATAATTTAATAACATGTTATTTTTGTTCTATATTTATTGATGTTTAATATTAATGCAGACTTTGTCAAAAAAAATATTAATGCATACAAATAATTTATAAAAGAGTACTTAATGAATATAAAATATTTTTATTTAATATCTTATTATTTATGAAAAATTACTACTATAATAATTATTAATTAAATAGGGGTATAAATAGAAAAATAATATCATTTAAAATTTTAAAAATTGAGAAAAAGTTAAAAAAAAAAAAAGTCATTAGCTATCCATAAAAGTAGTACTTCTTATTTAAAAAAAAAAAATAGCTCTGAATATGCAAGCAAATTTCTTTCAAAAAGTTGTCAAATCTTCAAGAATATAATTAGAGATTGTCATTTAATTTATATGGTAAAGTATTAATTTTACATTAATTATTTTTAAAATATAATTAATTAATAATATTATTTACATTAACTGCAAATGTATTTTATTATTAAATATTAATAAGACAATGATGAAAATATTGAAAATGCTAAGTTAAGAAATCAAAAATAATTTTTTTACTATTAAAAAATATATCAATGCACTTTCCGTAATTTCCAATACAATTTTAATATAATCTTTAATAAAAAAAAAAGTTCTATTTATTAATTGTTTAGCCATTACCCTAAAGAGATAGCTTTAGCAGGGTTGTTTGTCTTTGCGGTTGTGGCGGGTACACCCATCCTATTAAGTTCAAACCTTATTTACGCTACCTTCCTGGAAGCTTCCTTGGATACCAAAATCGGACCAATATATATCTTTTATTTTTTAGGATTACTTTTCTGATCTCTTATTTTATTAATTTTCTCAGATTCATCTTCTGAACAAGGACGTATGTATAACTTATAATATATTTATACTATTATTAATAATATTACTGAGTTTGGTTTGGTCGTATTGTATTAATGTGTCACACGGAGACAGAGCAGAGAAGACTGGTCCATAGTCAAAGCGGCTCTACCATAGCAGGCAGTCACGTAGGTCATATATAGCTAGCTATAGGCAGGCAGGCTTATGTTATGTTATGTAATGGTGGCGTGGATATTGATTTGATATCATCGAGGAGTAGATACATGTTTGTTTGTGTTTGTGGTGATATGCATATGATATGATGGAGGGTGTGGTTCCGAATGATCCCATAGAGTGTCTGGGTAAAGGGTTTGATCTGACAAGTGATTTCCGATTGAAGTTCGCAAAGGGAGGGAAAAGATTGGTGGTGGTTGATGAAGTGAACAAAAGGGACATTACGGTTGCAGGTACTGGAGCTACCATTCCAAATGTTTCCCAGGATATACGCTGTGACAAGGGGGATCGCCTTCGCTTCAAGTCTGATGTCCTTCAATTCAACCAGGTAATTAATTGCCCTCTCTCTCTATGTAATTCAAATATCAAATGTCTGCTTGCAAATTCTAAAACATTCATTTTAATTTGCTTTCATCTTTCAGATATTAATTATATTAGGAGTTTAGTTTATGAATGGGCCTTTCTTTTACTTGCACTTCATAAATTTCAACCTATTTGTCAAATTCTACCAAACCTATCTTATTGCAATTCGTCTGTGTGTGTCATGTTCTAGAAATTGTGCATGTGATGCCCCACTACACACATATTGGTTACAAGTTCTTTTCGTGTTAATGACAATAAGGGAAATAGATAAGATATATGTTGTGCTCATGGTAATGTTTAGTGTATTTTTTATTTACGAAACTTTTAGAAATTTGCTCACTTCTTTCATTTCATTTACCATTTTAAGGGATTGGAAAATAATGAACAAATTGACAATTAAAATATTCATATAGACTACTCAACGGTTTGTCTTGATAAACTTTTTCACAAACACTTTTTAGAGAAAAAAAAATATGAAAGGAAAATAAAATAAACTTTTTTATGAGTTAAAATTTATGCATAAGTGAATTTGTAAAAAAAAAAAAATTCATATTAGTTTCTCTAAAAGATAATTTTTAGTTTATGTATTAGCTAATTTTATCTTTTGAAAAAACTTCTTTCTTTTTCTTCTTTTTATTTTCATTTTCTTTAAGTGTATATAAAAAAATTTATCCAGATAGATGTTGAATCTATATTAAGCAATTATTATACCACTTAACAAATTTTTTAAGAAATAATTATTATAATATTATGTGTTTATTCAAATAATCGATATCCTATGACTTATAAAAAAATTTTATCGTTTGAAATAGTTTTTTTTATTATATTTTCTTATTTTAATTGTTTGAAATAAAAATCAGTTTTATATATAAAACCAATAAATATTTTTGTAAAAGTTATCATTTATTAAATAATTATTTATTAGAAGTTAGAAATTTAAATAATTTTAAAGAAATTTTTTTTTGCCCTCTTTAATATATTTCCAGATTCGTTCCTACATATGAAAATGTTGACGACGCATGGTGAGCCAATGAAACCATTTAACCTGCCCATGGTTTGATGTGTTGAACTTGTCCATTTAAACTGCCCATCTTTCAAAGGAAAAAATAAAATAAAATTTATGTAAATTGCATTCAAATCTCTTTTAAAGTTTGGTTACTCTAAAATTAAAAGAATTTAATTTATATATATGTCAGTATAACTTTTTCTTAGATATATATTTAACAAAAATTTACTCTATCACTGCATCATCTTATTTATTAATATTAATATGATATAAAATTAAGATGAATTTCTATTGGATGTTTGTGCAAAAAAATTTAGGCTGATGGAGTATATAAACTCAATTAAAAATGTATTTAAAAAAGGAAAAAAATGTAAAGTAAAAAGACCCGAAACTATATTAAACACGGAGATATGTATACAAAATATGAAGTTAATGTCTATGCCTTTGTTTTTCAATCAATGATTATAAATTTATATCCTTTTTCTTTTGAAATATATCCCTCACACGAGAGAAGTAATTAAAAAATGTTTAATGTACACTGTACTGTCCTTTATTTTAAATATTTCACTATATTTGTTTAGAGATTAATAATAAGTGTTATATTTTAATTTATTTTAACATAAATAAATCTCTTAAAGGTAGTTTTTCTTTCTTTACGATTAATAGCTTGTATAACGTACGCATCCAATGAAATAAATAAATGCAAGTTTGTAAGAATGTTTTTTTTTTTTTTTAAGTTGTAGCATCGGTATCGTACGAATGATTTGGCTCCTATTCAATTAAAATAATAAAAATGCTTTCTTTCTTTTTACTTATTAGACATAGGACTAACGTATATATAATTAGAAGTTTTAACTCTTTTCTTTTCCCTTATTGGTGGAACTATCATACATTGGGAAAACACTTGCTAGTTTAGTACTTTGAATTTGAAAGATATCACTTGGAATTAAGATTTATGCATAACTTGAGTCACTTTAGGCATTGTTACATGACTCTTTCTTTACTTTGCAGATGTCTGAGTTGCTTAATCAAAAATCAGCTATACAAGGAAAAATTCCTTCCGGCTATTTCAACGCTCTTTTTGACTTGAGTGGTGATTGGTTTCGTGATGCTCACGACATCAAATATCTTGCTTTTGATGGTTATTTCATTTCGCTGTACTATTTGCACCTTACTGCTTCACACCTCATACTGCAAGAGGAAGTAAAGAAGTCTGTTCCAGCTCAGTGGGACCCAGCTTCATTAACCAGGTAAGCACAAAGCCACAGCAACCATTTTATATTTCACAATAGAAAGATAAATAAATAAAATCTTTGTATCTGGTAAAGGCCAAAGGGGGCATTGAAACATGTTGAGCTTAATGGGCATCATTTGGAAAATGAATCTTGCATGATTTGGGATTATTATTAAGTAATGTTGCTGATCAATTTTGTTAAGGCAGGTTCATTCAGACACATGGTACACACATAATAATAGGTATGGCTGTTGGAGGTCAAGATGTAATTTGTGTCAAACAAAAACATTCTTCGAAGGTTCCACCTGGTGATCTAAAAAGACATTTAGAGAATCTAGGAGATTTTTTGTTTTCAGATTTAAGAAGCCCTTCTCAACAACAAACGAACACCACAGAAGGCAAACAAAAAGTAATGAAGTATATAGTGCTTTATTTTCTATAATTTTTACATATTTCATACTTATCCCTTGATGCAATCTCTCTATTCATGTAGGTTCCTGAGGTCTTTAATCGTGTGATGCAATCAAGTACAACGCAGTTCACCAGCATTTCAGAAACATCAAGCAAAGATGTAAGTCACTAAAAGAGAAATATTTGCCATTTGAAAATTGTACTGAATAAGTGAATATAATTTCCAAGCTTTTAATATGTTACTTTTATATTGGAACAGGGCCTCACTATCATTTGTTCGAAAAGAGGAGGGGATGTGTTCAAGCACAGTCACTCAAATTGGCTCCAGACAGTGGCTTCTAATCCTGAAGCAATCCTTTTCAAGTTTGTACCTATTTCCTCACTTCTCACAGGAATTCCTGGAAGTGGCTATCTTAGTCATGCAATCAATTTGTATTTACGCTGTAAGTTCTTCTCAGATCGACTAATAATACTATAATCTATTGGTACTTTTATAGTTTTATCCATATCCACTTTATACTGTTTCAATGATTAACCATAACGTAGACAAGCTCCAAAATAACTAAACTATTTTGGGCTCAAATTATCCTTGTCACCCTTTACAAAAATACATGAGTTACAAAGTCATCATTTCTTGCACATTGTCATTTTACAATTTTTTGACCTTTAAGGAACACAGCACTTGATTGATTCATTTGTTCTTTACAGATAAGCCCCCTCCGGAAGATTTACAATGCTTCTTGGAGTTTCAAATTCCAAGGCAATGGGCACCCATGTTTTATGACCTTCCTCTGAGGCATCAAAGGAAAAAGTGTTCTTCCCCTTCCCTACAATTTGGTTTCATGTCTCCCAAGCTTCATGTCAGCTCTGCACAGGTACTACTCTTTAGCCAAACACTCCCTCCTATTTGACATTTGTATTGATTGTTTGTTAATCATGACATTTTATTTTATGCTAAACAACATCAGGTAGTAAGTGAACAAAAACCTGTGGTAGGCCTCCGCATGTACTTGGAAGGCAGAAAATGTGACAGACTTGCAATACATGTACACCATCTTTCAAGCATCCCAAACACAATGATCCACTCTTCAGGCACATCTTTGTGGCGAGGATCTGATGATAATGAATCCAGTAACCAATTTCTGGAACCAATAAGGTGGAAGGGATTTGCAAACGTGTGCACTGCAGTGGTTAAGCATGACCCTAACTGGTTGCATGAATCAAGTGGTGGTGTTTACATTGTAACTGGTGCACAACTCATCAGTAAAGGGAGTTGGCCAAAGAATGTGCTTCACTTGCGTCTCCTATACACTCACATACCCAATTGCAGTATTAGGAAATCAGATTGGAGTGGTGCACCAGAGGCTTCAAGAAAATCATCTTTCCTCACAAATCTGAGCACAACATTTTCATTCACACAGCAAAGTCCTCCTCAGAAGCAGGCTCCAACTGCACTTGACTCTGGTGTGTATCCAGATGGTCCACCTGTGCCTGTTCGTTCTGGTAAACTGCTTAAATATGTGGATACAAGCGAGCTTGTCCGGGGCCCGCATGATGCTCCTGGCCATTGGTTGGTAACAGCTGCTAAGCTTGTGACTGATGGTGGTAAGATTGGATTACAAGTCAAGTTTGCATTGTTAGACTACTAGTTTTTCCAAGTTACTTCTCTTTTCTGTATATGTAGAGAGTAGAGAAATATTGGTGGATGTCATTTGTTGCTTAATTCTTTTGTGAAATTACAGATCACACGTACATAGGCATATGCTTTCTGATGATTTTGTACAGTACAGTATACAAAATGAGTGGTGGTTAACCTCAGCCATAAGAAAATTAGAATATGGCTATAATACTACTGCATTGGTTTGATGTTGGTTTTTAATTTACATTTCAATCAATATCTTATTATTGAATTCAACCATCTTGTGAAAAAGTTGAGGGAAAAAAAAAAAAAGTAATGGAACCCCGAGTAGTCCAAGTCGTTGCAAATCAATCCGGGTATAGGCATGGCCATAAATGGGGGCAATTTATTGCAACATGACCCTAACAAGCTAGGTAGCATGGCCCCAACATAAATGCTGGCGTTCTTCCTTTAGTTGGAAGAAACAAAACAGGAAATGCACGAATATACGGGAAAATAAACAAACAAGCATATTTGTTTTGGTCAACTGAGAAATATTTGCATGAGCACAAGGAAGGAACCCATAATTGACTTGACTCATTTAGAGTTGGGTTGCGGTAGCGTCATGCAATGTTTGTCACAGCAACTTCCTATGACCATTGGTTTGTTGTGTTAGTCAAACTCAAACTCAAACTCGACTCCACCTTTGCTTCTAGAAGAAAATTCATTATTTTAAGGAAATAAAATGGAAATAGATGATGTGGAGGAAAGAAGGAAACAATAACCATGTTAATCACAAGCTTACCTGAAATATTAATGGGCCCGTAATTTATTCTTGCTTCCGAACGAATAGTAAAATAATAGAGGAAAAGTGAAAGAAAGGAATAAGATGACCAACCTTGGATAAAAATGCATAGGGAAGTGTGCTTTTGCACAATTGAAAATATCTAATCCAATCAATACGAGTGATGATGCTACTACACAACATACAGGATCACTTACGTCTTTCTCTGTTTTTATTATTTTTTTCTGAGTTCTCACTTCTCACGGATATAATTGGAGTTGCAATTGAAAATTTATATAGAGTTGCAATCTAGTTCCGATATAATTAGTGGTGTGTATATGGGTTTCTATTTGCGGATGGTATGTTCAACCTGCGGATTAAGTGGACTAGAATCAGCAATAATACCTGTCTATTTAAATGTAAATTTATTTAATTTAGTCTCTTACGCTCTGTTTGGTTTAGCCGACGGAGATAAAAGACGTGCGGACGGAAATAAATAGTGAGTGTTTAGTAGGAAAGAGTTTGAAGAAAGTTAAATTATAAATTTGTGCATCATTTGTGCATTTTAATTATTTGTGTATCATAATTAATTATTTGCACATTTTAATCGATTATTTGTGCATCATAATCGATTTTTTTGTGTCTATTTAATTTTCTTCTCTCTATTTCATCTATACCAAATAAGTTTACAATATTATTTCTACTCTATTTCTCACTCATTTCTCTTAAAACAAACAACACAACATACAACTTTATTTCTACTTTATTTCTTCTTTTTCAAATTATTTCTCTTCCATTTCTACCTATTCTATTTCTCTCCTCTAAACCAAACACAGCGTTAAGACTATGGGTTAAATTAGTTTGGTTTGTGAGATAATAAAATAATAGGTCAGTTCGTAGATCAATTACTTTTTTTTTCTTCATAATTTTGTACTTTTATTTACTTAATACCATTTGATGTGTGATTAAGATTATTAAATATTTGAATAATTACTACTTAGTGTTTAATATATTTTATCTCTTTCTTAGTATTTAAATATTTGTAATTTTTTTATATAAAAAAGTTATAGATATTAAGTTTTTATGCTTTATTTGATGTTTGTGTGATATAGATGAAGTTTTCTTTTTAAAACTGACTATTTCATTAATTCATGTATATTTTTTGATATAATTTTTTTTTAATTTTATGTTAGATACTTTTCTGTTTTTATCATTTTTTTTTTACTTTTTAAGTTTTCAATCATTTTATTTATTTATTACAATTTTTCAATTTTTAAATTGTTTAATTATTAGACCTATGTAATAAGCAAATTAACCCAATGTAATCTATTTAAATACATGCTAAAACGGGATTAGACTAAAAGGATAATTCTTCTAACTAGCAGTGTTGTTTCTTCCTTTGATGTTATGTAATCAAAATTAGCGGCCTTCAAATATTTAAAGTGTTGTTTTAAATTGTGGCAAGCAAGTGTTATTTTTGTTTGCCTTGAAAAAATAGAATAGATGTTCCCAAGGTTGATTACTATCCAACCGCCATTCCTGCATGGCTTGTAATCATAATCTTAGTAATTATGCAACTTTACTTGGAAAGAAAGTAAGGTTAAAGGATGTCCCTTACTCGCCTTGGGTCAAATTATTCGATACCCGACAAGAGATTATGATGGGCATGACACAAAAAGATAGTCAGGGAACTCTTTTATTAGACTTAGTCATTTAATTTAATAGATAGCATTCGAATTTCTCATAATCGTCAACCTTCATAATTCGATTAAGCCATTGCAATTATTATTTCATTCTAGTTTTTTGTTGAGAATGTTTGTTGTACCATCATGACAAAGTTGTTATCTACCAAAAACAGAGAAACAAGTGAAAACGGCATCACAAACCTTGCAGGATAGAAAAAAGGGACAAGCCGAACTGCCGAAGGCATCATGAACTACAGTAGGTCATGTTCATAATGATAGTACAATGCATACATACAGGGTCGCATGTATATAATTTGGAAAAAGCTCCTCTAAAAAGATTGTTTTTAAAGTAAACAAGATTATATGCATTTTAAATTAAGTTGAAAGGTGAATGCATTCTTACTTTTTTTAAAGAAATAAAAAATACAATAGAGAATGTGGCTATGCTGCTTTGATAACGAAGTTCAAGGTACATTCTCTTCGACTTGAGATTTTTGTCTGGTATTGCCATTTATAAAAGGATGTACAGGGCCACTTACGTAATTGTATTTTACTTACTCTGGATGAAAGTATATTTCTGAATTAGTTTTTAAATTTCCCCTTTTTTTTGGAACTCTAGTTTATTAATCGTGTTAATCATTTGTCAAGAAAGATAATATAGCTAGTATTACACTTATGGTTAATATTGGTCAAACTATACATGAGACTGTAATCAACATAAATTGAATGGCATCTTGTTGCATACAACCTGAACTACGTGTAACTAATTAGTGTTGGGAGTTCTCTTGGGTCGAGTTTAATTTTCAAGATTAGTACCAAAATTGATTCATTGCCATCCCATTTGAGACAAGAATGTTGCAAGTCTTGTAACATTTAATGAATGTTTGGGAAGTCATTATTTTGGATTTTTTTTTTTCAAAAACTTATTAAAGAATTTTTATTTTGGTAAGCAAAGAATTTTATTGAAAAAAAAATAGTAATAGCACAAGATGTGTCAAGCTTATAATTCATAACAAAAAAAAAAATAAACAAGATATTAGAAAAACCAACTCAATCCCTCTTATTTCAATTAAGACCCATGCATGCTTTAGGATTCAATACCCATTCCGATAATGGATAAGTAAGACCCCCTTTGCCTTATTCCATTGCCATTATTAAAGAAATTAATAAAAAAAAAATTAAATCAACTAAATATTGTTTTCGTGAAGCATGATATTCAGGAATTTAGTCAGCAAAAGTAATGGCAACATAACAATGAAGCAGTGCATCTTGGAGTTGTAAAGCTGCTAGGAAATGGTTTCTGGTGACCCTTTCTGACCAAGGTCCCTCACCCCATGTGTGCAATCATAGCAAGCATTCTGAAATTCGTTATAACTTGAGCAATCATGCTCTTAACAACCATGATTTTTGATTCAAAATGAGTTGGCATGGATTTGATTGAACACTAACAGAAGTGTATAAGATTGGGAAATGAGAAGGTTGATCATTCGGTACTTGATCTCAGGCTCATTATTGTTCTAACTTCTAACTGAAGTCGGATTATTTGGTGACAATTGAAAGAACAATTCAGCGAACACAATGAACTAACAATAACTGCTTAACTAAACCTAAGGTACAGCAATTGATGATTTCATATCCAAACCAAGAGGTACATAATAACTTTCTAAAGTAAGACTTCATGTGGTAATACTTCGAACTAGATGTAACTACTTGGATACCACGATGAGTACAGTAGCACATAGGTCTAGAAAATTTAGCGCAATCTCCAGTCACTCGCAAAATGTTATAAAGGACACTTTACAACACATTCAAATTTTGGTTCATGATAACCGGCGGGTTGGGGGCCCAATTTTAGTTTCATTAGTAATTCTGCCTTTTCCTTTATTTTTCTTTTTCTGATTTCCGCGTTAGTAAAGTGCATGCATATATGATGCATTCATATGAGCAAAAGCTTTTGGCCCACCAAAGGACTGACGGACCTTTAGGCCATTTGCTTAAGAAAGCACATGCAGTAGTTGAGGGTACTACTTCATTTCCATTTGTTTAGGGGGTCCATTTCTATCCCATCTTTTCACCTTTCATTCACATTCTAACAGATAATATCAAATTATAAATCAACTCTTTGGGAGCATCTTAAGTGAGTGAACGAGTGCAACTGACAGTAAAAATTAGAGTTATTTATTTTTTTGTCACATCTAGTCATTAAAAAAGGAAAAGGACGTAAGGAACGATAGAAAAGCGGAAAAAATTCCTCTCAAATTTTCAGCAAGAGAGAAAGAAACGAACACTTGGTGGGATCCAGTAAGAAATTTCTAGTACTGGAGAGAGCCCAACTCTAGAAAAGCAGGAAAGAAAGAGGGAGGGGGTAACACTAGCATGTAGCATGCACGTGCACAATCGTGCTAACTGGATTTGATAAACAAGTTGAGTTCCAATCTGTTCCAAAGAGACAGAAGATGCCAAAAGAAGAAAATTTTCCAACAAGTTTAAATCTCATTGAGGTGTTGGTCTATTCTTCTGAATTTCAAAGTAGTAACTGACATCCAAGTAGCATTTTCGATCGTCATCTACAAACTGAAGCAAGAAAATTGAGTTAGTTCTTCCTATTCCACTCAAAGGTTAAAAAAGAAAACAAATAGGTGTCAACTTTCTAAGTTTGACTGAATATTTTACCTTGGTTCTTGCTGCATAGGTTCCCCTAACGAACATGCCAGAAGGGATAGTTTCTTCATCCAATTCAAATGTATATGGTTCCTGCCGGGGACTAAAAGTTCCCAACATCTTTTTTCTGCTGTCCACTGTAGCAAGAAAAATAACTTACAGTCAACATTATTTAATCAATTAAAGTAAATTCCACCTAGAAAAAACAAAAGTCAAAGTAAACACGAGACAAAGAGTATTCTCACCTCTAACGCCAGTTTTCCAAACAACATTTGTGTATTTGAGACCAGAAACGATGTTGTTGGAGACAGTGAAGGTGAATTTCATGCGACATTTGCTTCCTTCCTTAAGGATGAAGAGACTCTTCTTAGGATCAGTAGTAAATGGAATTGGCAGGGTGAGGTCGGGCTTGTCAGGGCTTGCAATAGTGAGGCTCAAGATCTTCACTTCAGGGTCTTTACTTTCTGGATTCCAACACAAGAGCTTTCAGATTTTCAAAGATTAATTAGGAGCTGAAATGAAACTTAACTGCCACAAACTATGTTTAACATTTTTCTTTGAAAATTGTCATAAAAAAAAAGGGAGAGACCACAGGAGGAGTTAAAGAGAAAAACTAAGTACCAGCTCCAACGACAGACATATCAACACTTCCCAGAAGTTGCTCCTTCCATTTTCTCAAACTTTCATCATCCTTTGAATACAAAAGAAAAAGGCTTTCATCAAAAGGCAGCTGCAAAACCAAAGGATGTGAAGAAACATTTGAAAAGTAAAAGGAAAAGAAAACCTTACTTTATCTTTCTCAAGCTGTTCCTTGAGGGTGAATTGAGGACCAAGATCCAGTTCTTTGTTAGATTCCAACTTGGAGTCATCATCTTCCTCTGGCTCAGTTTCTTCAGCAACATCAGAATTGGCACCATCATTGTAAGGTGGCTGGTCTGGTTCCCCACCAACTTTGTTGTCTGTTGCCTTGTTTTTGAGCTCTTCCTCTAAATGAGTGGTTGTGGAGGACACAGCGGCAGACATTTCGAACCTCGGAATCAGAACCCTCCCAACAAGAGAATGTGTAAATCTTCAAGGAAAAAGACACCAAGGGAAGACTCTTTTTCAGAGTTGGTTGGTAATTGGTGCCAAATTCAGAACTTTCTTTGCTAAACTTGGGAGGATAGTTTGCTTTGTTGTATTTGTATCCCTTGGCAATGACCAATGGAATTGAGAGTTTGAGATAGACGGGTTTAGACTTTGAAATGTAATGTATCTATCTGTATTACCATAACAATTTATAATGAGACTCAAAGTTGGATTTAAAGGGACACATGGCCTATGTGGACCTCAGAATGTTATAGTAACCAAAAGCAGTTGAAATTAAAACCGCTGATGGTGGAGGTCAGATTTCATAGAAACTTGGTCCATTTTTATGAATCAATCATTTACATTTCGTGACCATATTTATTTTGTCCTAGGTCAGCTGCTCATAGATCACAGTTACATAAAATGAATGCTGTGATGTGAGACTTCATATATTTGGTCACATAGGGGCTTGGGCCAAAATTAGAACAGCACACTTACAAGAAATTCCACAGCCTAGATAACGAGCCTTTAAATACCACGAGAATCCGAATCTATAATTCACAAGCCAACTTTGGTTTGTGTGAAAGAAATATCTAATTTATGTGCTACATTTCTGATTATGGATTAACCTATGCTTAAGGGTAGATAATAGTATTGTAGTGAACAACACAACGTGGTTCAAGCCGTTTGAAAATAGTAAGATGAAATGAATGGTTGAGATTGTATGCTTAGGTTTTACCCATACATGTTACCATCACTTTCCTTTATCATATTCAAGAGACCTTGAACTTGGCCTAATCTGCTATCTGTCTCGATGTTTAGCTCAGTGATGCAGTTTCTTTAGTGTATAGTTCTTTAATGTATGACTGATTTCCTCAGGAATTGGAGAGCAATTTTTAGCTAATGTCCCCCCCCAAATTGTCTTTTATGTGGCTGTTTTAGGAGGAATCTTAATTCCTGATGCTTCTGATAAATTGTTCTTTTATCAAAACGAACAAAAAAATAATGCATATCTTATTCCAGTCCAGTGTCTTCATTTACTGATTATGAGTTGTGTCCTTGATGCTCTTAATATTTTTTTTTTTATCCGCAGGAAGGTAATGTTAATTTCTTAGAGATATTTATTCTTTTTTAAAATATGAAATAGTTATTAAGTGAATTTGTCGTGTCACCGGTTTGATATTTTATAAAATCAGATACATTAATGTTTTTAACTTTTGATAAATTAATTGTATAATAAAATTTATAAAGCACTAATACGGTCAGTTTGATATTTTATAAATGTTTTTAATTTTACGATGAAATTTATAAAGCACTGGTACGGTAAGTTAGTAATTAATTTGATATAATAAAAATATTTAAAAGTGAATATGCTATTAATGAATAAAAATAAAATTGTTTATTTATCTTTCTGATTCAAAGTGTTCCGACAACAGAGGTGAAGGAGATAATCAAACTATGGCGGTGTCTACCTCTGTGTCTGTGTGTTTCAACTATGGCTATCGTCGTCCATCCCTTTCCGCTCTCTCTTATTATTCGAATTCAATCTCCAAAACAAACCTAAAAATTAGTTCGCAATGCTTCTCCAACTTGCCTCTTTCGAATTCAAAAGCGCTGATTTATTGTCCCAAGTTTGTTGCTCGCACTTCAATTAGAGAGAGTGAGAGTGAGAGTGAGAGTGAGAAGGAGTTAGGGTTAGTGGGGGAGGACTCAGCGGCGTTTGAATTGGGGAAACAGAAAATATCTTCGTGGATTTATTTCACCGCAATTTTGGGAGTGGTTCTCTATGTTCTCAACGTTGCATGGATTGATAATTCAACTGGCTACGGCAAAGCTTTCATTGACGCCGTTTCAACTCTTTCCGATTCTCACGAGGTCATACTCATTCCAACAATTTCCACTATTTTGTATTGTATTGTATTCTGTGTTGACTGTGTTCTATTTCTATGAATTAGGTAGGTCACACACTAGTGTGCTTAGAAATAAAGACGGATAATTTGTTGTTATTTGAATTAGCGTGACTTTTCATTATAGTGGAAAAGAAGGGTGGGTTGACTTGTCATTTTCAATTATGAGAATGAATAGAGGATGCCGAGACATTTAGTTTACATCATAATCTTTCATTTTACTCAAGGTTTTAAAAAAACGGTTTGCAACCATGATTTTGGCCTCACCGTGATTTCAGCTGGAACGTTAAAATTTTTGGACTCTATGTGATTGTAATTGTGGCTGCATTTGTCCGTAATTTCCTACAATCAATTATCGTGATGAAACCACGACTAAAACCTTGATTTTACTCATCTGTTTTTTTTTTTTTTAAAAAAAATCTCAAATAATGATAATAAGAAAAAGGCAACCCTCCCCTCCCTTCCCCTTTAAACATACCCTTCTGGTGGTTGTAATGGATATGACAGTCTCTTTCCAGACTCAGGGTTTGAGCAAGGTCCATAGTCCCATGTTAGCCTCTTGTGATTTGTTGTGAGTGAGACACACAGTCCCAATTAATAACTTTTAGTGGAACTGGATTGAATTTGAAAGCTCTTCCCCCTTGTTAGACTGGCTAGGCTTGTAGGACTCAGCTTTAGAGCCAGTTTGGATAAAACTCCTTAACAAGCACTTAGAGGAGACGAAAGTAAAATGATTCAAGGATGTAAATGAATCAAACTTTTCTTATAAGTTAAAATTAACTTAAATGTTCCTCAACTTTTTCAGAAGTTCCTTTGTTTAACTTATTCATAAGTTGAAGTACATAAATTAATTTTAACTTATGGGAGAAATTTAATTCATTTTACCTCTTTGATTAATTTTATTTTCTTCTACTGTGAGTATTTGTTAAGTTTATACAATCTGGCTTTTATTCTTCAATATTCATCAACTGTTAATTTTTGTTTATCCTTAAGAAAAAGTGGAAAGGTGATTGTTGAAAAATATGCCAACTTGCCTGGGGAAAAAAAAGAAGTAAAAGTAAAACGTGTCAGTTAGAGGGGATGAACTTCCCCAAAAATCTACAACATTCTACACGTGAAAATAGTATGCAGTACAAACTTGACAGGATCACTGGATTAATCATGGCCAAAGGGAAACAACATAGTACCATCACACTTTTCTCTAGGAGCCTGCAGAACTTAGAGGTGGGTAGGACTGGGACCGTGTATAACGTAAAGTGGTAACTCTGTTTTATTTACAGAATGGCATGAGATCACCATGAAGGTGCTTGTTTTGTAACCACAATCCCTCTAATAGTGTGTTTGGATAACAAGAGAGAATTGATTCTAGTCCATAAAATCATGGTGACACCATGAAAAAGTTGAAGCAACTATTTGTTGCTTCACTCCTACCATGATTTTTTAATCAATTATGCTAGAAGTGAATATAAACCAAACATGCTATAACACAATTCATATGCAGATCTTTGCTTTCTTTTAGCAGTATTGGTTGTCTAGTTGTCTGTGTCATTCAATTGACTTATTTGAAAGATGCAATAGTGTCTCTATCATTTAAATTACATATTTGAAGGCTGCAATAGTGCTTGGTTGGTAACTGACTCTGGACATGGTATTCTGCAGGTGGTAATGTTGATCCTAATTCTCATATTTGCCGGTGTCCACAGTGGCTTAGCTAGCTTCCGGAACACTGGCGAGAAACTCATTGGAGAAAGACCTTACCGTGTACTTTTTGCAGGGATATCGCTACCTTTGGCTGTCAGTACTATTGTGAGTTACTACTCTGTATCCCATAATAACTGATGTCCATCTCTCTTTATTTAACTTGGATCTCTAGCATATTTTTGTGACAAGGGAAGACTTGAAGTTGATTCAAACTAAATTACTTTGCCTTGTTTGGCATCATGATGCAGGTGTATTTTATTAACCACAGATATGATGGACTTCAACTCTGGCAGCTCCAGGATGCTCCTGGGCTTCATCAACTTCTGTGGCTTTCTAATTTCATTTCTTTCTTTTTCTTATATCCTTCAACTTTCAATCTTTTAGAGGTTGCAGCTGTTGACAAGCCTAAATTACATCTATGGGAAACTGGGATCATAAGAATAACCAGGCATCCACAGGTATAAATCTAATACTCTAACTAGATGGTATGATACTGATGAATTCGGGTATCTTCATAATTTTTGTGGTCTTCATAACTTGGATCAATAAATAATCTGTTTTTTGATGCAGAACTTTCTCTTTTCTTTGGTAATGCATCTCTTGTTTTTCTTGATGCATAAGCTAACATAATTGGAATAGTAATACCTTACTATCTTAATATTAAGAGTAATATTATATCTTCTGAAAACAAAACACCCTTGCCCCAGTTGCTTTTACTTGAGACACGTTTCTTGCAGTTGACGTTTTGCTCTTCAGATGGTTGGGCAGGTTATCTGGTGTCTTGCTCATACGATTTGGATCGGAAATTCCGTGGCTGTTGCAGCTTCAATTGGCTTAATTGCACATCATCTATTTGGTGTGTGGAATGGAGACAGGCGATTGGCTATAAGATATGGGGAGGATTTTGAATTAGTTAAGAGTCGAACAAGTGTTGTCCCTTTTGCAGCAATCCTTGATGGCCGACAAAAGTTACCTAAAGATTTCTACAAGGAGTTTATTCGACTGCCATACTTGACAGTTACTGCACTAACGTTAGGTGCTTACTTTGCACACCCGCTTATGCAGGCTGCTAGTTTCAACCTTCATTGGTAAGGTTGAAGTTGAACACAACACGTCCTATCTGTCGCTTTTATGTAAAATCTACTGTTTATCAATAGACGGAGATCAAGAGATTAAAGAAAAGAAAATAATAGAAACCAATAAAAGAAATGAATTGAAAACAACAGCTTGCATTCTTCAATTATACGGAGTAAATGTACATGCTGTTAGCAGTGCTTACTAAAGTGCTCCTTTAACATTCCCCCCACCCCCCAAATGTATTAATTAATGTTCTCAAAGTGCAATCAATCATGTCAGAAAACATCTACAATTAATAAAAGTATAAAAGTATGATGGGCAACTGAGTATCGTTAATGATTAATAAAAATATTTTGCAGAAGAACACGCAGGTTGTTTCTGTAACGTATGTAGGAGACTCGGCATGAAACTGCATCCATCTTTGTGTGTTTTCTTAATTGTTTTAATGAACGTGTTAGTGATATCAGATTTTGTAGGCGGGGGAGTAAGATTACTGTAGGCAGTGAGGTTTTCCTTCAGATTTTTTTTTTTTTATATATATATATAAAAACATTTTTAAGAATTCAAACTCAACCTTGAGTTTGAATTCTTAAAAATGTTTTTATTTATACAAAAAGAATTCAAACTCAATACTTCTTGTTAAATTAGAATAATTGAACTCATTTCCATGCCATGGTTAGAATTATACTATAGGGGATTATCCTAGTTTGGTTGCATTTTGGTTATTTCCAAAAAAAAAAAAAAGTTAATATATTTAAAAATAATTGGAAAGAAAGAACAAAATTGTAAAATAACTATATTACTATTTTCAAAAGTAATTAAACAAAGATATTTAACAACTACTGTATTATTTCTGGATAGCAAAACAAGTTCAAGAGCTGAACACTGAAATAGATACATTTTCTTTAAAAAAAAAAAAGGTGACAATCTACTTTTTTAAAATTGTATGATTGTTTTTCTTAAATCGGTTTGTTATCCTATGTAGCAAGTGCATTAGTTGGTGAACTAAAAAAAATAGAAAGGTTAAATGCAATGATTGTTGTCATTTTGATGTAATAAATTCTCTTTTTTGCTAATAAGAATTTTTTTTTTTACCCCTCAAACTATATGTACCTAGTGCATAGGATAGAAAAGTTGTAAAATTGATTATGATAGTTAATTTTAAGATTAATTGTGTAATTTTGATTCCCTAAAATTTTGAGTCAATCAAGTCCCTCTTAAAACTAATCAAATTTGGTCTTGCTGTCAACTTTTTCTCTCCTACAAAACCCTCAGATTATTATTTTCTATCTAAATATGTAAGTGTTTATAATAGATTTGGAATACAAAAAATTTAAAAGGTTTAAAAAAAAGGTGAAATTTTGATCAAATTTGAAAGATTTTTTTGGATATGAGATAAAGAATGAAAAGGGGAAGTTTTGAATTTTTTTTTTTTATCGTGAGTGAATTTTGATGTTTTAGTTGGTAAGTTTTGAGTAAAAGAAGATTTAAAACAGTTTAATTGTTTTAGTTTGGGGAAAATTTACATGAAAAATAAAAAATTGAAAATATTAGGAAAAAAATGAATAAATTTTTCTTAACTTTAAAAATAAAAGATTAATTAGATAAAAAAAATTGGAAAAATTAAAGAAACTAAAAATACAATAAAACCTTAATTTTGTGTTTGAATTTGTTGTTTAAGACTTTAAAATCGTATTCTATTTAGAGTGTATAAAAACTTATTTTATTGTGTGTAAAAGTTGAGAGGCATGTTACTGGGATGAGTTCAATCATTTCAGTAATGCACTCAGAAAAAGTTTGATGCGCTTGGGTGGGGGCAGGGGGGTGTTGCAAAGAAAGATGTCATAATAACATGTGATCAGCATCGAGCATCCAGTTCTTTTCAGAACCGTTGAGAATTTGACACCAATCAAAATATTTAAAGTATTCGTTAGGAAGTTTTGTTTTACATATATGGTAAAATACTATGACAAATATGGTTCAATGAATGCCAACTCTTAAGATTAAAAAACACACCTGTTGGAATTTGTTCAAAAACTGTGGAGGATCGATTCAGTTTGTAAGATAGATTATAGGAGTATTTGTTTGAAAGGAGGCGTAATTATTGCGTGCGTGCATAAGTACGGTTTTGTAAGAAGTTATGTTCTTTCTTTCTCATTTCATTTTATTTTATCTTGGTATTGAGTTGATTGCGTGATTGGCATTTTTCTTTCATTATTCCACGTGAGATTCTGCAACGGTGGTTTGACACATGGATATATGGTAGTTGTAACTTCTCGTCACATTGGAATTTAATAAATTGGAGATTTTTTGTGTGCTCAGAATCTGGAACTTTATATTCAGTTCCTTTTCATATTTGCAGAATATTGGCGTGGAATAAATAAATTTTGTAAACATACAAGCAAAGTTCCGGGGATCTTCCAATGACGTTGACGTCCCTTAGATAAGTTGGAATCGATCGACAAAAAAGAAATCCAAATCCAATACTTTTGTTTCGGGGTAGATTGGGAAACCAAAGAAATATGATTCCAATATTGGATTTGGATTAACTAGAGCTAATCCAATAGGCAATATGCCCAACATTTGCACAAACAATTAAATATATATATATCCACTAATTCTTGATTAAAATTCAAAATGGTAACGTTAAATCATCAACATCGCTAAACGGGAAGAGTTGGAGTGTCAAAGGGTGAATAAGAAGTCTTACATGAAATACTTCCTCCGTTCCAATTTATATGACGTTTAAGGTTTTGGCACAGGTATTAAGGAATGCAATTAATTTGTTGAATTTTCTAGAAAACTTTAGGTAATTTTCTAGTATACCCTTTATCTCTCTAATTAATTACTCATACTACACTACTCCCACTAAATATTAATTAAGGGTAGTCTTGGAAAAAGATATTTAATGCAGTATTGGTTTTGTAAAACGTCATCTATTTTGGAACAAATTTTTTTCTCTAAAACGTCATATAATCTGGAACGGAGGGAGTAAGAATGAACAAATACCTAAACAGTCAATTCTTTGATGATCCTCCAATTATCAATAAATAAGTGAAAAACACAATTAATAATCTCAACTGAATTATAAAATTTACACATCATTCACCATATTACAATATTATAAATTTGAATGTGTGTTTAAATTATAATCTCAACTGTAATTTTACAATATAACATGCGAGAATTAATTTTCCAATGTCACACAGCAACGGACAACGAAGTTGTTTTCATTTATGCAAGGTATCACATCCATACAGATTAATCTAACAGTACAAGATTTAGTAGTAGATATGTATACGTATATAGAAAGATGAAGAAGGGGGACGCGTATGCTGCTGCTGATTCATTCATTCCTAGTGCCTCAAGTTATGAGATTGAAGATTTTTGAGTAGTAACTGTGAGGAGGAAATGGTGCCCATCACGGCAAGAACAAAGCCGAATATGATGAGAAAGAGGTTTAGGAGTAAGAGAGGGTTTGATATCTGACCCCAACATATCTTAACGTAGAAAGCACTTGGCAAAATTAAACAAACGGCAACACTAACAAGGGAACCAGTGAGACTTAGTACATGCTCAAAATATGGAAGCGAGAGAGCAAGGGTTAGTATGACCAAAAGCGAAAATGAACCTACGCAGCCCCTAATTATCATTTTGGTTCTGCCACTCATGGAACTTGGAAGTGCATGCTCTAATTGAATTGCAAATGGGGTGAATTCAAGCGCATATTTGGTCATGGGTGCCACCACGGTTGCCCACAGAGCAATCTTTGTTACAATGTGCTCTGGTGGCATGCTAAGCGTGATCTGAGACTTTACATCCTTACCAAACATCTTCGCACCCATGAACCCCAATGTCGTGTAAATTGCTGTAACTACTGCGAAGCTCACAATAGATACCTGAAATTTCCAAACAAAAGTGACACTTTGATTATCTTTAGTCCTTCAAAGTGTTGGCATATACGTACAATTTGGTCCTGAATGTGTTAACATTTTACTCTTTTTAGTCTTCAAAAATGTAAATATCATGAAGTTGGGTACCTTAGTAAATTTGGAGGGGTCTTTCATGGTTGTATATAATTCAGGGAAAACAATATGTCCTCCGTAGCCGAAGACGTAAAGGCCAGATACTGATGGAATATTATGGAGGTGGAGGACAGGTATGGTATGATTAGAGTGGACACGTCCTAAAAGTGCAGTGGCTGCTACACACAAGAAAATGAGCAGAGACATGAGAATACCAACACTTGAAAGGAAAGATATGGAAGAGAGGTCTCTGATCCACAAACTAGGCAGAGCAATCAAGACTGCCACCACAGTTAGGAGCTGGGATGAAGAAACGTTAGGCAAGTGCAGCTTCAAATTTGTCCCCAAAAACACTGTGATCAAATTATCATGTAATGAGATGGTGTAGGAAACCAGGGACATGAAGATTTCCATGTAGATGATTGTTGCAGCCACGTTTCTTCCTTTTGATCCAAATGCATGCTTCCCAATATCCACGAAACTTCTTAACTTGGGATTCTTTCTAAGGCATATTCCAAGTATGTGAGAACTATAACCACACATCACCCCTAGTCCCATAAGCAAGAATGCAGATGACCACCCTCCATTTTCTACAGCATATGGAGTTGACAGTTGCCCCAGACCTGAAAGATATGGAGTTGAAGTTCAACACACATATTGTTGATTTCCAATATGAAAATTTCAAAAACAACAGCCAAGTTAGAATCTACGCTATGATCAAATCCCTCCTAGAAGGTTAAAAGTCATCTTCATATCAATCAATTTTGTTTCTCTGTTTACAAAATTTGAACTCTAGAGTTTTTCTTAAGGAGGAATTCAAACTCTATGTCACTTAAACTAACATATGTTGGTAAATAATCAATTAGTATAAGAGTAAATTACAATATTGATTGTGATTATGACTAATTTCAACTATTATCATTAAACATTAAAATGTTTTAAATTAGTTGGTGACTATGTCCAGTTTTAGACGTGCCAGTTGGATTCAGAGACAGAATTGGTGATCTTGCAAATCTTAGATGCACCACCCGATAGAGTTTTAGTATATATTCTAAACATTATTCTCGTACTGAAGTTGGGTAAAAGTAAATCTAAGAGAATAAAAATAAAAGTTAATTAAATCCCTAGTCATTTTCATATTGGAACATCATTTTTTATACTTTTTAATAAAAAAAAACACATTTTTCAATATAAATTTATAGCTGAAACTAATTTGAACATATACATCCTAATTATGTTAACGTTTTAAAATTAATTTTATCAAAACTAATTATGTTGAGGTTGATAAGGAGTTGAAAGTCAATTTTATGTGAGGGGCAGAAAAGTAAAAACCTAATATTTTTCAGTTTCTTCTTTAAATAGAAAATATCAAAATTACTTAAAACAAAAAAAAAATATCAAATTAAAATTTTTGAAAGACACAATCATATATATGTTTTGAACCGATGGATGCATTTAAGAAAATAAAGTATGTAGTTATATGAGCTAATTTAAAAGTAAAAATTGAAATGAATAAAATATATGACGTTTTTACTTTTAAGAATTCATTCCATTAATTTTGAAATTAATGATTATAACTTGATTTTACAGAGTATGCAATCAAGCAGTGTGCAAAAAGTTTACCTATGAGCATCCCCACCATGTTGATGACAGCATGAGTAAAAGAACTATTGGCGTTAGCATGACGCTGGGCGTCGACATTGGCGTCTTCTGCGGCAATAATGTGGTCACAATTGCATTGTTTGCTTTCCTCTATGCAACAATTGCAATTTGCCCACTGCACTGACACACTACTATCAATTTCACTCTTTCGAGAATTCATACACCTCTGTTGAAGGCTTGTGAGACTTTTCCTTATGGATTTGAATATCTTGCCCCACATGCTAGCTAATTAATTAATAAATTAACCTTCAAGATCGAGGAAACTGATCAGAAGAAGATAACACCAGTTAGCAATGCAAGGTGTCTTGCTAACCAAATGCCATGCAAGACGCGTATTTATAGTTAGTTGGATAAAGATGCATGCATTGCATCAGCCCATCCATTCGTCAGATTCCTACTTTGGATTTGATTGCCAAACAATTAATGAAAGTGAAAAACGTAATGCATGCTAGCTAACTTGATTTAAAGTTGCAGGAAAAATATAATTACTCACTTTATAGTTTGTTTGTTTGTTTGATTGAAGAATTTCTACAGAGACACCTCAAACACATAAATAAATACTGTAAAAATTGAATTAAATAAATTTTTATACATTTTGAATTCTTTTAAATTTAAAAATGTCTTATCCAACAAACAGTAAATTTACTGCAGAGCTGGGAAATTTGGGTAAAGTTAGTTAGATGGTACAGTACAAGGTATTCTATCGATTGTTGCTTTCATTCTGTTTAAAAGAGTGATGATTCTTAAGCACATCTCAATATTTTAAACACTTTAAAGGCAACGTACTCTCCCATCCCCAGAAATCAAAGTCATTAATACGACACTTCAGACATAAATACTGTACAAGTACAGGACACAAATTTAAGAATATATTATAAATTTTACTACATAAGATACGGCACAGACTGCACAGTTATAATATCATACGTAAATTAAGTATAAATTATAAAAGTTCAAAGTTTTAATCAAAAGAATGGTTACTCAATAAAAACATTTATTTAATTACTAAAATATTTTCATTCATAGTACGTACAGTAAGTACTTTTTCAACGCCCGTACCTATTTTACATTGTCAAAACTTGCTTAATTAATAAGCTCACGGTTTTGAATAACACTAATAAAATCCTGTACAACAGACGCGAGATACTCAACTAACGATCCTTCGAGGATGTGAAAACTTAAAAGAAAGTAGCTTGGTTGCCAAGTTGAATGGCAGCATTTGAAACCACTTTGTCATTGATAGGTGCATGATGATCAGTAGATTAAATTAATATTATTAGGTTGATCTGCATTTGCTCCGAATATATGGCGTCATGAGTTGGTGTGAAGAGCACAAAAACCCTTCACCTACACGAATTTCATTTCACGTTTATTCCCAACCACGTATCATCGATATTCTTGTGGGGGAAATATTCCACGGAGTACCGTTGAGTTGAGAAAGAATTTTATTTTCTTTATGGAAAATGCACCACTCACTAGTACTGTACCCTTGAGAGAAGGAATTTTATTTTGTTAATGGAAAACGCACCACTGCTAACACATGACGTCACGAATCACGATACCCATTATCCATAGCTTTGTGCGTCAACATAATAAAAATAAAAATATATTTTATAGTATAGTATCTCAACATAATGTCATGTTAAATAAAACATTATATATATATATATATATATATATATATATATATATATATATATATATATATATATTCAGTCGTGAAATCTTATTATTAATACAAAATAATTAAAATATATAAATTTTAGAATATATATGACACGAATCACACAATAACTCAAAATATATCAAATCTAATTTTTAAAACTTAAACTCATCAAAATAAAATTTCAAGTTAGGATGGGTTAAAAGATATGGACATGCGTGTTATAAACACCCGATATGTCCAACTCATTGGTAGGCGAAAAGGTAACTTAACAAATCCAACCAAATGATGCATACGTGCTATGCTATTTATTCCAGCCCTAGCTAGGTGGTGTACTAATATAATGAATAATTATGTAAATCGTCACGAAAAGAAAAATAATCATTTTATTCGAAAGATGAGTGAAAGTTAACTAAATAACAATAATATAACTAATGCTTATTGGTTTAATTAGATGATGAAAAATTTTATTGTTTATCATATTGTGTCGTCATTCTTGAACTTGAATATGCTGTGAGATGTTTCGAGAAGTTTAATCGTGAAATAGAAAATCTTCTTAAATTTGCTGGGTGTGAGAACTGATATACCACGTACTGTATAGCACATAAACTCTTGTCACAATACCTATAATAAAATACAGAAAATTAGATACACTTTTTTTCTTCTTTTTAAAATTTGGTTCTACTGGTTGATCCCCTTATCTCATCGTACTTATTAATTATAAACTAAACAAATAAGAAAAAAGAAGCCGAACATATATACAGTAAGGCATTACGAACACTCGCGGTGTGATGTCATCGCTAGCATTGACCGAAAACAAGACCAAATTGTAGACTATCATGAGTTTACGTATGTTTGCTGGAAGAATTCCATGACTGCGTGCGTAAATGTATATCCAACCTCCCAAGCTGTAATCAAGCTAGCCTTATGTAGGAGCTCGTAACTTTATTTTTACTATATGTAAACCATCCACTCGGACCAAATTCATCATATATCAACCCTCCAAAGCTTGCCATAAACATCAATGCATGCTAAGCATCACCTATTTTTTTTTTTCATTAAATTTGCATATATCACCCAAGTTGAAGAAAATTACTGAGCAAAATATATAATTCTTTTTAGGCTTAAATACCTTTTTAGTTCTTGCAATTTAGCGGTTTTTTGTTTTTTGTCCTTACAATTTTTTGTTTTTGTTTTTTGTCCTTACATTTTTTTGTTTTTGTTTTAGTCCTTACAAATTATTTTTTTTTGTTTTTCGTCCTTAAAATAATTTAGATAGCGCTTTAAACAGTGAAAAAAACGTTATTTAAACTGCTTTAAGGAGGAAAAACAAAACAAACATAATTTACAAGAACTAAAATAAAAAAAAATTTACAAGAACGAAAAATAAAAAAACGTTAAATTGTAAGGACTAAAAAAGTATTTAAACTTTTTTTAATCTTTTTCGTCAAAGGAAACAAAAAAGTACAAGGCCGACAAAGATGGGCCTCGACAGGGCCAAAAGGATACAACCACTATTGAACAATGCTTCACAAAAGACAAGACCCAATGGCATGCTACTTGTATGTCATCTTAATTAGAAAAAAAAAATAAAAATATATATATATATATATATATATATATATATATAGATGATGGATCCACTTACTCCAAAAGTAAGTATAAAAGACTTATTCTTCATCTTCACCATTCATTTTCTTGAAATCCAAGCTTGTAATGAGTAACTAATCCTAACCATTAGATTTCAAAAAAATGAATGGTAAGAATAAAGAATAAATTTTTTATACTTACTTTTAGAGTAAGTGGATCCCTCCTCATATATATATATGGTTTTTCTTCATATATGTCATCTTATCAGATAAGAAGAAAATAGTGATAAAGCTGAGAGTGACATGCATGTAATGGATATGACAAATTCACAGGGCTTGCTTGTGTCATATAAGCCTCCACCATTTCACAACTTTGATTCTAAGAGATGTCACGAATTGATTGTTGAAGGCTTTGTTCTCTTATGGTGGTAATCTAGTGGTATCTTAGGAGGTTGAGACAGGTATTCTTGCAAGAAAATACTCCAACAATCATGTTTATTTTACAAAGATTTTTTTTTTTTTTTGCAAATAATTAAAGTTTCAGCTTATATGAAATTATGCACCATCTCTATAAATTTTCTGCTTTTTTATTTATTTTTGGGACTAATAAAGAAATGTGACAATTATCAATCACAATTTTCAATAAAAAAAAAACCGCTTTACATATCCATGTTCTTTAGTCTTGAGCTTGTGGAACGCAGTATAAATTAAGGAGACAACTTATATCAGATGTAACATGCATGTTTGTGGGAAGACAGGCTTCTTTCCTACCAGCTCGATCGCTTATATATATGTTCATCACATGACTGATATAGACAAGTCAGTGACATTCCCTTCTTTTTATTAAATCACAGTTTCAATTTTATTGTTCAGTCTTCATGAACGTGAAGCGAACAAATTTGTTTAAACATTTAGAATTTCCAAAATGATTGCCCCACAATCTCTAATTCATAAAAGTGATTAGGGGCACTCAAATCTGAGCCTCAACTACTAGTAGTGGCTAATTAGTTTGCATTTTAAATGCATACCTCACACATGCATGAAATAATTAATGTATATGATCTTTGCATAATTGGACATATTTGATGCAAATTTATATCGAAATTAGCTTTGCCAAATTCTAATTATTGTCGGCTTCTAAACAAAATTGGACATAATGGAGGTGCATCGAGTGGGGCATATGCAGTCACTTTTTACATTCTGCTTTTTCGTTTGCGGTGGTTGAGATCTTTAGATAGCCTTAATTTCTCTCAAGAAAGAAAATTGAAACTAGGATGTGAACGCTAAATCCAGCTAATCTTTTTTTTTTTTTTTATGCTAAATCCCGTTAATCTTTTAAAAACGAGGGATGTTTATATTCAAAGGGGAAAAATAAAATAAATTAGTGAAGGTTGTGGCCTCGCCAGTGAAGTTGAAGTTGAATTGAACCCCTAGCTAGCTTGATTATTTTATTTTCAATTTTTCATGGGTGTACTGTACCACCTATCACCTATACATATATGTAGGTGGTTCATCTTAGACTATGCTAGAGGTTACAACTCAGTGGGACGTGACTTGTTTAAAAGGTAATGCTAAATTTGGAATAAGGTCTACGTGTTATTATTGTTGACGCTGATGTTGTTCACCTTAAAATGGTAAAGCATGTGACATCTCTATGCGTCTCTGGCCACGCTTCATTCAACATGATCACTCCTTTTTTTTTTTTTCATTATCGTTGGTCCCCAACATCATACGCTCCACCTTCTATTTCATCTTTCTCTCTTCTCAATTTCTTTCCCTTTCATCCACATCCTCTTGGCCCATTTTATATTTAATCAACTTTGTTTTTGTTTTTGTTTTTCTCTGTGATATTGACTTTCCGACTTTGCCCACCTCACTTCTTCTTTCAATTTCGATTCTCTAGCAGTAGCTCCTTCTTTTTATTCCCCTATATTAATTTAATGATAAATAAATTAAAAGATGAAATTCAAATACAATATTAATATCATAAATATTAGTATTATACAAATAAAATTTATAGAGTGATGTAACAAAGCCCCGATCAAACGAAGTAAAACTAAATTGTGGGAGTAGCATCTATCTCATCACTTGACGAAATTTAGCATTAATTCACTTTGAAATTACATTTTTCATGCTGTCATATTATGTTATTATATATGAATTCTTAACCATATTCATTATTGTGCTTATCTGTAATCTGTACTAAGGAACTTAACAAAAGTGGGTGGTGGCCATAATAGGAGTGCAGAGTGCTGGGTCCCCATGATGTTTGTAATTGTATCTCGGATTTGGTATGAGACTTGAGATTGTTCACTTCACTTCGCTGTTCCTCCTCTCCTCAACTCAACAGGATTCATTATGCATGCCCATAATTAAGAAGTTTGTTCACGTCAATCCCCCTTTGGGAATTAGGAATTAGGACATACACCACTCACTGAGTGCAAGAATTAAAAACGGTAAAAATGTGGCCCAGCCCAGTTCTTGCTTTCTTTTCCCAGCTGCCTCACAAGGAATTAAGATAAGAGGGGATGAAACTCATTGGAAGTCACTCCATATATATATATACAAAAGAGAATTAATTAATTTAACTAACATGTCGTTTCCCTTATTCTTAATCTAAACAACAACCATCATTCCATTTTTATTTTTTTCAAAAGAAATTGTCTTACAGACTATCAATTCAAATCGCTTACACATAGCATAGCAGAATCATTCTTCTCCTCCCACCGATCGAGAAACAAATACCTAATTACAATTAATGACAAAGTTAGCAATTAGCATGCATGGGTTGCTTTGCTAGCTACTCAAATTTCATCAACAGTAACACTGATCAATAAAAAAGAGTGGCCGGGATTGATACTTGCCTTCCATTTTGCATGAGACCTGACAGAAATACGCCAAACAAATGAGACAAAATACGAAATTTTAGAGAACCTGTATGCACATACAAATTTTAGAGCATAACACTTTCAAAAACAATTTGATAATTAAAGTTTCATAATCAACTGCACGGACTCATTAAAATTTTTACTACCTTATTTATATAGTCAATAGAAAAAAATTAAAAAAAAAAAGAATTATATAACACATTGAAAGAAATTTTAAAAAATAATTAATTATAAAAAAAATTAGAAACTATAAAATTATAAAAAAAAAAAAGACAATGGAAGATGTAACAATGTAACTTTAATTTTTTTAATATTAACTTTGAAAATTGAAAAGTAAATTGAATTAAGAATTTAGAATTATTGACTAAAGAGAGAAATCTTCGGAATTAAAAAATAGAGTTAGAAAATCCGATAAAAGAAATATTAAAAAAATAATATATTAGAGAGTATAAAATTTGAAGAAAAAAATTATATAGTACATCGAAAGAAATTTTAAGTTTCATAATCAATGTGTTTCAACATCTTACTCTATGGTACATAATTGATCTCAAACTAAATTTTTTAAAGAAATAATAATAATTTTGAAATTTTGACATTAAGTGTAAATATTATTAATAATACTTTATAAACATTACATGCATTTAAAAAGAATCAATATTTTAATATAGTTTAATGCTTTTATAAGACATGAATTTTTAATGTTAGTATTTCTTTCACTAGCTACTTTCATTTTAGGGGGGGAAAAGTCAAACCACTAATCAAATTAATGTGCATTATTAAAACTAAAATTTGTTTCAAGATTAATATAATATTTTTCAATTTATTTTATTTTAACATTTTCAACTATTTGAATTCAAGTAAAAAAATAAAAAGTGATTTCATATTTTAAATTTATTCAAATAACTTGATTAACAGGACTGTATATATAAATTGTTTTGATATCCATACGAATTTACAAAATAATCAAAACCAAATGAACTGTATATATAACAGGACTGGATATGAACAAATTGAAAGAATTGAAAGCAAAGATCAAATTGAGAGGATTTTTTTAATTTTTTGTTTGAAATAATATAAACCACTGGATTAACATGTATCAACCGTTTAAATTTGGTGTAAGTCTTTAAATTTATAGTAAGTTTTTAAATTTATATATGATATAAACAGATCTTATCCCTATATATATATATATATATATATAATTTGGCTAAAAGTTTTCTTACTTCAAGTTAAGAGAGTTATTATTATAATTGCTTTATGTATGGAAACACCACACATGCACCGATAACCTTCTGGCATGTCATGAATTAGAAGCATGGTTTCCAAAAATTTCCACAAAACAAGGTTTCAAGAAGTATAATCCTAGAAGCGCATGTTTTGGCTGCAAGGGTAATAACATGTCTAGTTGATAGGAGTACGTTTTACCCTCCTCATTTTAATCTCGATCGGACCCTTTTAAGAATTATTCTAATTCAGTTAGATGTGCTAAGTCCATCGGCATTCGTTAAATACCCCTTCAAAGATAGGGCATGCATGTTGGAATTTAAGGTTTTATTTTATTATTAGCAGTTTGCAATAAAAAGTTAATATGGCTAGCTATTGACACCTTTTATCTTGGGTTTCAGAAAACAGGGTTAATTACAATGAAATTTTGAGATAAAAATTCTGGAAAGGTAATTGCGTAATACGCAATTGTTATGTCATTTTCTCATGACTCCAGCACAATGCCAAACCAGTTTGTAATATCGTTAATTACTCTAGTGAGAAACGTATTTCAATGAAAAAGAAGAGTCTGTTATTAAATTTAAATTGACGTGTTGAACTGACATTTAGACTTCAAATTAACCACAAGAACAAGAGAACGCGGAAACATTTTTTTTTTTGTTCTTTATTTATTTCTTCTAAAGTACTTAGACTAACTAACGAGTTTAGTATTCCTCAAAAAAAAAATTAAAAAAAAAAAAAACTAACGAGTTAAATAGTGATGGTTGAAGTGATGTTAAGTTTTAGTTTTGGGATGGTTTGGCCTTGAATCAAACATACATATTTAATGTTCATTACTGATAAAAGAAAACATATATATTTAATGTTCATTAAGTATCTTCCATAAAAATATCTTTTCGTTTCTTATTTTAGTTATTTATTAATATTATTGTAAGTTTTTATTTAAGTTTGTGATTTATCGTAACTTTAGAATGAGACAAAGTTCTATGACCCTAAACATTTTTACACGTAGTAGTTAAAAAAAATAAACTTTCATTAAGATTCTTTGTTTACTGGCAAAATCTATGGTGGACCACTTTTATAAGTGGTCTGCCATGGACAAGTTTTATTGAGTGTTGGATTCATCTAGGTTTCATGGGTAAATCCTACATCCACCGTATTCGATTATTTCTCCCCCACCCACTTCCTAGTCCCACACCCTCCTTTGTAGGTGCCCAGATTGTGTTCCGGCTCTCGCACGGCGACGAGGTCTCCGCTGATAAGAACTGCATGTTCACGGCGTCATAGAAGGCGATGGGCAGCGAGGACATGGATGCGCTGCTAGCCGTGGTGGTGGCATGATTCTTACAGGATTTCATATTTACGGGTTTTGAGGAGAGAGAAGCGATTGACGACGTCGGCACATGTACTCGCCGGATTTGAAGAAGCATAGACACTAGTGCTGGGAAACGACGTCGTGGCCTCCCACATTAAGACAGTGAAATCTAAACATGCATCCCAACAATGTAAAGAGAAATGACGTTGGCTTTACCCTTACGATTTTGGGATTTCGCAAGTCAATCAACAACTTCAATCCAAAACTGGTTATCTGAATCGAAATTTGTAAATTACCAAATCTGTTACTATTAATCAAAGATCCATTCCTCTATTTACTTTTATCCTCGTTTCGTTTCTGTCACAATTTTTAGGTGAGTGCAAACACACTTTTGATTTCTGAGTGCTAAGTAGAGTGTCTCTTTTAATTTTGGTTATTGTATCACTTTTGGTTATGTTCTGTATGATTCATGTATGCATGTCAAATAAAATGAAACAAATTGCAAAATGTTGAAGGGAGTGTGCAATGGAGAGGGCACGGTGAGGTTGCAGGCAACGAGGAGGGAGGCCCATTTGACGGGGTCTATAGTAACACAGTTTTCGATGGACCAGACGGTGGGGGCAGAGGCGGTGAAAGAGGAAGGGAAAAAAAGTAGTCTAGAGAAAAATAATCCAATATGGTGGACTTAGAATATAACTGTGTAACCTAGATGAATCCAACGCTCAATAAAATTTGTTCAAGGTGGTCCACTGTAGTCTTCGCCTTGTTTACTTTTAAAAATAAACTTTCAAATGTTTTACACATTTTTTATGTCATTTATTTTAATATCGTGTAATACACATTATTAATCCAAAATTATACTCTGTAATCAATTGTAAAAATAATATAAAAATAAAAATATTATACCTCGACAATTTTCGTTGGGTATTAGACTTTATTTATAATTAAAAATATAAGCTTATTATAGTATAAAAAATTTACAATATCAGTCAATTTCAAAAAATTCTTTCAAATATAACTCTTAAAGTAACTAATATATAAGTTAATATTCTCAGCATATATATGATAATCTATTTAGTTTCTTTCTTTTGCTGTTTGTTCTTTTATTCTGAAGTATCAAAAAAAAAAAAAAAAGATGAGAATATGAAATCTTATAAACTATTTATACATTTTTATTAAATCCAAAAATAATGAAAGAATAGGGGTAGTTGGGTAAATGCAGCATGTAACATACGAAGTACCTACGACTACGAGGGTTTACCTTCTTTAAGGTTAGTTCACACGAACATGATTGCCTGAACCCGAAAAAGTAAGCTGAAAATCAAGCCCTCTCCCACTTCACCTATCGACACGTGGCACTCTCCAATCATCATTAGTCATCTCATCACGGACCCTATTTAGGGTTTCTTTCAAATTTCCATTACCAAGCCCTCCCTCCTTATGTTCCTTTGGTCTTTCTCCACCGTCTGATCTGATCCCTTCCCACTTTTCTATCAACCGCGTTCCCACTACTTTACGTGTAGCACAAAATTTGTTTTACACTGAATTTTAATTTGAGCCGGGTCCTTTATCATTAATCAAAGCACATGCCACAGGTGATGTATGTAGCAAATTAAGCTAAGAGAAAAAGACAGGTAATTTTGGAGTTAGCATCCATTAGCATTCCCATTTGACTTGATAATGATGCTTTTAATTTGCTGGGATCCGATTCTTAAGGAGCTAGCTAGCTAGTATAATACACGTACGTACCTCTCAGTATCACAGTACTTTACAGTATATATTCTAAATTTTGTGAGTGGATATTAATTTGAGCGTGAGAAAGAGAAGGGGAAGGAAGAGTGGAGTTAGAGAGAGAGCTAGAGAGATGGGAAGGGGAAGAGTTGAATTGAAGAGGATTGAGAACAAGATCAACAGGCAAGTGACCTTTGCAAAACGAAGGAACGGGCTTTTGAAGAAAGCTTATGAGCTTTCCGTTCTTTGTGATGCCGAGGTTGCTCTCATCATCTTCTCCAATAGAGGAAAGCTGTACGAGTTTTGCAGTGGTTCAAGGTATATTTTCATCAAAATGAATTAACAAAAATGGATAATAAACACATGGAATGGACACAACATAACCAAGAAAAAAAAAATCCTTTTTTTCTCTCTCTCTCTCTCTCTTTTTGTTTACTTCTTCAAACACATATGTTATATGTGCAAATAAAACATACTAGCACCGAAAAAGGAACCGCAGGACCTTTAGTTCTCCACACCTTTCTCTCTTCCTTTGATTTTTGCTGTTTTCAGTGATTCAAGAGCACCAGCTAGCCTTTGCCACCTTCTGAATTCTTTTTTTTTTTAATTCTTTTTTTGAAAACAACATGAAAAAGTTGATTTTCTTTTTTCACTGTTTTGAGTTTTTCCGTTTCTGTGAATGTCTCGGCGTTTTTAGCAGGTTGAGTGTTTCTGTGGTCGTATTGATGTTAGATCTGCAACTGGAAATGCAAAGAAATACAAATATACAATAAAACAACACAAGAGAGATCACTGTTGTATTGACTATTATCTCTATGTCTGTGCTTGTTTCTTCTCTTCCTTCTTCTTTAATTTTGTTTTTCCCCAACCCTTCCCATTCCCTTTCTTACCCTCTTTTAACTCTCAACCCAGCCATCCAAAATTTCTTTTTTTGCTTCATTTGTGTTAAGTTTCAAGCAGATCTGGTTCAAAAGCTTTCCCCAAAAGCAATTTGGGGTCTGCTCAGGTTTCTGTTTCTGTGCAATTAAGTGTTGGGAAATGATGCACATCATTAATTATTTTTTCTATGTCAAGTTTTAGCCAGTGTCTGCTTTTGGCTTCAGTGTTTAAGAATCACTCAAAAAACCTAGCCCATGTCTCCTTCTTTTTCATTTTCTTTTATCCAAGGCAAGGCACTCTCTCATTTACATCTCTGGGCCTAGCTAGGGTTTCTTTTATTTCTAAAATTAGTTCTTAGTTTCCTAAGTATCTGTCCACTTCTTCCCTTTTCATGTATTATTCAAAAGTTGTCTTTTTTTATTTGCCTTAGCTTAATATTTTTTCTATATTTTTTATTTACTCATCAAGCTTTATAATGGTACTAATTCTCTGCCCTAATTTACTCATCATTTTTTTTGGTTCATTTGTATACATGTTATTGAAAGCATATGTACGTTTGATGCTTTTTCAATTGATAATTATTATGATGAATTCATTACTGCAGGTTGATATACTTATGCTAATTAATCAGGATCAGATCGAATGGTCTTTTCCTATAGGGCATCGTGTATAGTGGATAATTTGACCTGTATCTCCTTCTCCATTCTAAGCATAAACGCACTGCCATATTTTTCAATTCATTCAGTTGTATATGTTTCAATGCATAGCTAGTAGCTAGACAAACCAAGATTTTTTTTCTGGATATGTATTGGCTTATCATTACAAATTTGCGTCTTCCAACAAGCTAGATGCTGTAGAGTTCTCTCTCTTTCCCTCTCTCTCGCGCTCAGAAAACAACAGTGGTCCATTAAGATCTCAATGTCTACTTCTGGGTTTAAGAAGTGGCACATAAATGAGCTACTCATTTATTATCCATAGGATATATATCCGATTTCTTTCTCTTGCCACATTTAGTTTGTTACTAGCTCTTATCTAGCGACAGATGAAAGGGGTCTTATATATATATATTCACGTCTTAAACTACTAATTACGATCCAGCTCACACAAGGTGTATTCTGACTCTCTCCATTTATTAACGGGTTGGTTTCTCATATCTTTGTTCATCGCTTGAGAAGACATCTTTTGGCTAGGTGGAGTTGGACTTATAGCAAATTTGAAGCCAAAAGATGTTTCAAGAGAAGGCACAATTTGTACTTAATTAATAATATTAATTAAGTTGTAACCCTTACTAAAGAAAGCATGTTAATTAAGCAGTAACTTACTGTAGTTTTCCTTCTTCTTTTTTTCTTGGATGCGTAAGTACTACTGATTGTGCATCTGTCCTGTAGTAATGGATTTATACATTTGGTACTTATATGATATTCTAAATGTTTATACATTATTTTATGTCAACGTGCAGCATGCTCAAAACGCTGGAGAGGTACCAGAAATGCAACTATGGAGCGCCTGAGGCCAATGTGTTAACAAAGGAAGCCTTGGTATTGGTGATAATCCCATACACCCTATTTAATTGAGTACTTGTGCATTTAACTTGCCGAATTTGATCACAACATTTCTTGTTTTCTTTTTTTGTCTTTTATGTATGTACATACATCAGAATATGGATCTACTTAACATATTTTTTAGGGTAAAATATATTTTTGGTCCCTATACTTTTATTCAAAATTGATTTTAATTTCTATACTTTCAAATGGATTATTTTGGTCCTCAAATTTTAAAAAAATATGTAAATTTAATATTTTTTCTTTATTAATATTAATGATGTTAAGAGACTAAATCTACATGTTTTTCAAAGTTTAAGAATTAAAATGGTCGATTTAAAAGTACATGGACTAAAATCAATTTTTAATAAAAATACAAGGATTAAAAATATATTTTATCCTATTTTTTATTATTTAAAAACATATAAAAGGGAACGTGGGGGCATAGATAATACCTCTGGCCGCAACATAATTAATTACTTTTCCTACTTTTAGCTTGTTGAATTACTTATCCTGTACTAGTGTCCGTTTTTTGCAGTAGTGTTTGTCTTAGGAAATCAACTTGAAGCAATAATGCCTTTTAATCTTCAGGCAATGTTTGGATGGAAGGGTTTTCTGAGAGTGGGAGGGGGTAATTTTTCATTTTCATATTGAGAAAGTTATAATTTATAATTTATAAAAATAAATAAAGAATATTTATTGATAGGGTCGATGATAATTTCTCTCTCTTATTCCTTTCTCTAAGTTAATAATTCTTCTCGTGATATTTGAGAAAAGTATTTCAAAGCCAAGTTAACCGGTAATCCTAAGCTTGCCCACAATAATTACTGTGAGTTCTTCATTATAAATAGTTGCCTACACAGAAATATTGATCACCATCGAGGCCAAACTAGGAAAAATCTACTTGAGCTTCTCCATTTTGGGATTGAGGGATGAAAATATCGAAGGCTAATTAATTAGACTCACTCTTATTTTGTTCCATATCTCATGACAGTATAATAAAGTTGGAAATCTGAATTCCTAATGGATAAATTGGTACTTTTGTTCCTTAGTTTGAGGGTGAGCTTTAACTATTGGCCACAGTTTGTCCATTCTGTGTACGTGCTTGATGTGTTCATATTTTTTTCTTGCATGAAATTTAACTGTTCTAGCGATGAAGGATTTTTGTATTTAACGTTTAATGTTTATATATATCCATATTACCGTAATGATCTTTGATGGTTTTGACTAATATTTCTTACAAGTAGAATTTCACTTATAGTATTTTATATTTGAAATACTAATCATGTTTAAAATTTAAATTTGCATGTTAAGTTGTTATAATACACTTGAATTAAGCTCTGCAACAAAAAAATTATAGCCTAACTACATGTTTTTGGAAACAATTTGTTACATGCTTCAAGGAACACCAGTTTATTAATGCACAATTTTTTCAGCTTTTGTATTTATACAATAAATATCCACTACGCTGTCATACTCATTCTTAATTTTGCACGAATTTGTGCTGTTAATTTGTAAAACCTAAAAAAATAAAATATACAAAACTTTTAGGTGAGACGTCCAATCAATATATATATATGGACTATTATATTTGAACACCTAATTTTTTTAAACACTTATTCAACATCTATCACTTCTCTCTATCTCTCTCTTCCTATCACATCATACTATCTATCATACTTATATTTTTCTCTTTTTTTTCACTCTCTCTCTAGATGTCAAAAGGCATTTGGGTGTCAAAAAATCTTTTTCCTATATATATTGACTTAGATGTAGTTAAACTTTTATGTAATGATTGTTGTTGTTTCTTTGTACAATTTGCACACACCATGTGTGCAAGAACCGCGCCTTAATATTTCGATGATTTTGTGCATTTCAAACAGGTTAATTGCTATCCTTTTACTTGTTTCTCCATTCAACTACTTAAGGCACAGTTGTCCACGTGCCCCAAACCCATCTAGATTTATGAATCATTATGTATAACTTCGTATATCTTCCCTAAATTAGGTAACTGCTATGATTTTGCTTCCATGACTATAGGAGTTAAGCAGTCAACAAGAATACTTGAGGCTGAAAGCACGTTATGAAGCTCTACAACGTTCTCAAAGGTAATTAAAGATGCATGCTCGATTATATCTACAAGTATAAGTATATGCTACGACATAATACGACCTGAGTTATTAATATATATTTGACTGATACTCATTAGGAACCTTATGGGAGAAGATCTTGGCCCTCTAAGCAGCAAAGAGCTTGAGTCACTTGAAAGGCAGCTAGATTCGTCTTTGAAGCAAATCAGATCAACAAGGGTACTAAAGTTTCCAGCGTTGCTAATTTCCATTTTGAAATGATTTTAAAAAAATATATATAGGATCACACATAAATTCCCAATCACGAATCACCTCCACAGCTAATTCCATTTTAGACATATTTATTATTTAAGCCGTGTGCAATAAAGAATAGAAGAAATTAATTTATCATTCTCATAAAGTATATATATATATATAATCTCAACGTAAAAGCACTGTTACATATTCCTATGTCAACTCTTCTCTCGGTATATATGTTTATGATTTTGGTAACTTTATAACATTCTATACAGACCCAATTCATGCTGGATCAGCTTTCTGATCTACAACGTAAGGTATGAGGTCAATTATCCTTTCTTTTGTCAATGTTTAACTGCTATTCTCCCGCATGTTTTCCTTGCTCACCACCGCCGGTTCAATTATGTCACTTGTGAAGGAACACTTGCTAGGTGAGGCAAACAGAGCTCTCAGACAAAGGGTATGAAACATTTCAACCTAGTTAAAATTAAATTAAATAATCAATCAAATTACGGTTCATAGTTCTAATGATGACAATGGATAAGATTATAGGAAAATTAAATTACCAAGGAGTAGATCACCAAAACAATTTGCAGTGAGATATGATTTAACAATTCAACTTTGAATGTACAAAGCCCTCCTCAACTGCTACAAGTGAAATTTCAAGAGTGAGTTGCGCTGATGCTAGCTGTTTTTGCAGTTGGAAGAGTATCAAATAAATCCACTCCAATTGAATCCCAGTGCTGAAGATATGGGGTATGGACGCCATCCAGGTCAACCCCAAGGCGATGCTCTCTTTCAACCATTGGAGTGTGAGCCAACGTTACAAATTGGGTACGTACGTATTAGTTTCCTCTTCATTAAAATATATATTGATGCATGCATAGTTGTGGTTCTAGATAATATATGATGAGAGAATTAATGATTCAAGAGATTACAAATAATGTGGTGGCGCGTGATAATTTCATGTTGATTAAAGGGTAACGGGCTTTAGATTTTAATCGCAGATATCATCCTGATCCAGTATCAGTGGTGACAGAAGGCCCAAGCATGAATAATTACATGGCAGGATGGTTACCATGAAAGATTGTGAACTTTGGAGCATAAAGATCCTGCCGTTTCAATTTTATTTGAAAGGGAAACGGAGATTTGTAATAGCACTTAATGGCTTAGCAACAATATAAGCAGTAATTTTGTGTGTGAGCTTTCATAAACAGCACCTAGCTAGCTAGTCACCTCCTTCTTCCTTTTCCTAATAAAACTATCGTTAATTTGCACCCTTTGCCTTTACATAACCTTGTACTATCTACCAATGACCCACACTTCTGCTTCTGTCACCTTTTTAACATTATTATTATTATTATATCATGAATGAATATTTAAGAGAGAATTTTAATGGTTATCGTGACACGCATATAGAGATGACAAAAAAATTCACATCCGCGGATATCCGCGGATAAAATCTGCCATAGATAGAAGATCGATAGTATAAACGGATATCCGCGGATAACGGATACGGATTTTTTATTTACCCGCTCGTTAACGAGCGGGTGCGGGTATCATAGTATTCGTGTTTGCGGGTACCCGCTACCCGTAAAATTACTAAACTACCCTCATATATATATATAATTTAAAATCACTAGTTTTTGCTCTTGATACTAGTAAGAATTATGTCTAGAGATTCAAAATCACAATATACGCTTCTTATTTCTTTTATTTTTTTAATTAAAGACATGTAATTTTCACATAAAAATTCACTTAATTACACATTTGATTCTTGATTCTTCTTGTAGTAAATAATATGATTTTATTTCCAAATTTTATAGCAAATAAAGGATTTGTTTCTTAGTATTTCTTCTAAAAGAATCACCTTTTTTAAAAAGAAAAGTTTTTTTTAATATGAAGTATCCATGGGTATCCATGGATACCCACGATATAAAAAAAATCCGTAGATTTTTATCAAACAGATATTCAACGGATAACGAGATGGATATTCTTCGGCGGGACGGATAGCGGGTAATCAGTATCCGTGCCCACCCCGACCCGTTGCCATCCCTACATGCATACTTTACATCAAACAATATTTTGACTATCAAATAAGGCCAAGAAGACTTCATCGTAAGGTCCGTAACACGCCAGGCCAGACGCTTGGACCCAAGCCAAGACCATTTTTTTTTTCTTTTGTAGAAAATATAATTAAAATTCGAACAAGATAAGCTCCTACGTCAGGAAAATCTCACATTTATTTGTAATATTCAGTTTTAATTTGATTTTTATTGTCAAAACTTTATTTATTAAAATTATACTATAATAAAATGTATAGAATAATTTCAAAATAAATAATATGTTTATATTTAGTTTATTTACTATATTTTACAATGTGTTTATATTAATTTTATAATATTACCACAGACTGACAAATAACAATATAAATTTTCAACTCATATAATTAAATACTTTTTATAAACATGGTATTAATAAATTATAATGATCTATATATGTGTGTGTGTGTTAGTTATATTATTAATAAAATATTATTTATCCCTTCAAAATTAGTTTAATTGGTTAAATTTTAAAACATCAATAATCTCTTGCCATCTATTTGCTTTTTTATTTCTTTATCCGGCTTTTCTTTACTCTTTGTAAGAATGAAAATCTCTAAAGACAAAGACTATTATTTTAAAATATAAGCATTAGTAATAATTATAATTTTAGTTCAATAATGAATAGAAATCAATCTTTCATACCGAGATAAAAATAAAACTATTGTGTTGATGAAAAAACAAGGCATTGGACTTAAAAATATAACAGATAATTGTGACTTGCATGACATTCGGTGTAACTTACCAGTACCACAACTGAAAAATGGTGTAGTACACGCGCTGGGTGACGTGTATCCGATCTTGTAGGTTCCTTCCGGATAAAGTACTCTCTTCTCTATCCTGCTTGGCATCCCTACCCAAATAACTTTATTTTCCCTTTTTTTTTTTTTATATATATCATCATATCCACATCGCTATTGCTGTTCAATGCAACCAATCCAAAACCGTTGCTACCCTTTTTTTCTCTTTTCCATGACATTCATTTTTTGTTTCGAACCAACCCATTTCTCTTCTTTTCTTCCCTCAAACACAAACACAAACCCATTGGGTCAACCCATCATGAGGCTGAGGGGAAGAAGAAGACATGAAGATGAGCAATCTCGAGCTTTGTACGAGCTCTCCGCGCTCGTTCTCAACCTCATTCGATCGCCGTTGACGTTCTCCGACGATGTTCCGGCGCAGGGGCAGATATCGCCGGCGGGGTTCGCGTCGCTGCTGCTGGGAATATCGATGGCTTTGATGCTGTGTGGGTCGGTGACGTTCTTCATCGGGTTCGTGTTGATGCCGTGGGTTCTCGGATTGGTCATGCTCTTCTACGTCGCCGGAATCCTCTCCGTCTTGGGCCGCTCCATTCTCTGCTACGCCACCGCGCCACCCTCGCCACGTAAGACATGAAAATTAAATTCAACTTTTTTTTTTCATTCATGTAAATGGAAAAGTTGTATTTGTTTCCAATGAAAAAAATAAAATAGTATTATGATTTATGAGCCTTTTTTTTTTTCTCCTAGTGTTGGGGTGGATATGTGGGGAAGACTGGGAATTTACTTTTTGAAGAAATAGGATGCAAAGGGAAATGTGTTTTGGAGAAAGCTCAACAACAAAGCTCTCTTTTTGACCGGTTTTTGTTTGGTTAGTTGGACTGTCCGCAGATGGAGCCTACCATTTGCCGGAGGTTAGGTTTGGATAAAATTAATTTTGATATTAAAATATACATTAAGTTTCATTATGTTGTTTTCTTGAAAAATAATTCTAGTGCAGAAACATTGATGCATGGTATCCCCATTCCCCGTCACAGCAATTGTAGATTTCTCAATAACTTTACATTCAGGGCAGGGATATCTAATAAGCATGAAAAGAAAGGATATGCAATATTAGTTATTTTTTAAATTATTTCGACTTTGAATAAATCATATCTAAGCTTCTTTCTTTTTTGGATATTCTTATTGGGAAATCATTGTTAATTTGTTTTTCAACTTACGAGAAGATGGCACGATATGGTGAGATGTTCAGAGGAGGTTCAATGTTGTTAAACATGGCTCTTATAGAAGACTGTTAGGAGTGTGTAATATAAATTTTTTTTGTATATAGTAACACCACTCAGTCACTCAATACTCATTTTTACCTGAACAAAACATACCAAATAAGAGAAGATTTGGATGCCACCCGCAGGCCAGAGCTGGTCCCTGCCTCAGCCTAGCTAATTCGGTAAATTTTGCGTGGCTTGGAGTATTAATTTTTTTTTTTTTTCTTTTTAACACACATACTTTGCTTTATGTCCACAAATTGGTTTTGATTCATAGCCTACAATTTTTTTTTTATCGGTAAGAATCGAAGACAATACCAAAAATTTACAACACTTATGCACCATGCTCAATCAATCAACTGAATTATACTCCCTTAGTAGCCTACAATACATAAACTGCAACTATAATGAGTTTCCCCTTGGAAAAAGAAAATTTTGCACTAGTGTTGAATATCATGTTTTTGTTTTAACTTTCAATTTCAATGTTGCCTCGCCTGTTCTGAATTCACCCCTTGTTTTATTTACTTGATTGGGCATCCATCTTCATATTGGGTTTTTATTTTCAATTTCCTATCTTTCTTAATTTGCATCATGAGCATGACGGCTTAATTCTAAATTTTTGTTGTTGCATGCAGCATGGAAGCTTATGTGAATAAGTGACAAATGAAGAATGAAAATGAGGAGTACGATGGTGGGTATTATGCTGCCTATGGAACATTAAAGATTACGAAGCTTCTCCTCTTAATAGATGCAGGAATCGTGGGTTTTAAGCTACTGAAGTGAACTATGTGGATATGGCTTCTCTGTGCATTAGAAATAGCCAAGTAGAATTCTCAAGAACTACTTACTACTACCTTGGTATTGAGGGGTTGTTCCCAGCTTCCTTCTTCCTTCCTCCTTCCGTTATCAATTATTTTATTTAAAACTTTGTTGGCACCTTGCTAATTCTTAAGCTTAGGCTGTTGAATTTCCTTTTGTTAAGTTATAGAAAGAGAAGGAAAATATGATTTGACTCCTGAGAAACAGGGGTTGTACCGGATCAAGAAAAATATTTTGGAATCGGATGGTTGCTGTGTCTACTTGTCTATAGCAGCTGATATTATTTATTTACATGTCGTTACTGCTGTCAGGATATGGTAGTTGATGAATCATGAGGATTATTATTGTGGCCCATATGTTATGGAGTAATGCCTTGCTTGCTAGTGTTACTAATTCATAATACCAATTTTAGTTTTTTCTTGCTGAATAAAGTTATATTCTTTTCTTTTTCTTTTTGTATAAGTCATGTGGAATCTCTAGTAAGAGTATTATAAGTTGCTTAAAAATATTAATCTAGACTAAAGTGGTATGAAAAAAATATTTAAGAGTATATTATTTGGTAATAGATTTTTTTTAAGAAAATCTAAAATGTTACCTATTCTTATAAAGGACTGAAATGATTGTAAAAATATTTTATTAGTCGATTAAATTTTTAAAAATCTAATTCATCAACAAAATCTTTATAAAAATAAAATGATTATAAAAAAAAAAGCTTAATTTCTATGCATCGTCACTTGTCAGTAGAAGTGGCAAAAACATGTAAGCGCTCTTTAAGTTCAAAGGTTTTCCTTGTCTTGTGTTTTAAACTGTGATACTATCTCTTCTCTCTAAATTTTGACTGTACCAAAAAAAGAAGTGACAGGTTACCTAATTCATTACGAGTGGATCTAAAACGAGCTACAGACTATAATAGGTTGGGTCAAAAAGGCCCAAATTTTATTTAGTCTTCTAATCTAATGACCAAACTTGGCCCTATGTTAAATTTTTTCATGGTTTTCTCTTTTTTTTTTTTGTTAAATTTTTTACTTTTTCTAAAATATTCAAGATTGCAAAATATTTTGATAATTATTTTTATTGACATATTTATTTCAATGTAATAAATAGAGTCTATATAATTATTTTATTATATTATTACATTTAGAAAAAGATTGAAATATGATATTATGACAATAATTATAATTGTTTTTATTACGAAAAATACTTATATATTATAAGGTAATCTCATTTGTCATTTTATAAGTATTTATATATTTAATGATTTACGCAAATGAGTTTGTAAACATTGCAAAGATCTTATACTGTAGTAAACATACTAATAAAAAAAATACTATCGTAAACATGCAAGGCTCAAAAAGTATAAAATGTAATACATGTATTGTAACTATGTAAGTGCCTATTTGCATATGCGTGCAACTCAACGCAACCAGTGTTTGAGCAAAAGTAACACCTGAGTTGCTTTAAGATTTTTGCATTAGAATCCACAAATTTTTTTATTGAACATGATCTGGATGTGTTTTCAAACACATTCTAAGTAGTCTATGTCAAACAAATTAAAATTTCAAAGATCTCTCGACATATTAAATATATGTAACTAAAAAATATAAAATATAATTTGAAATAATATACTATAACTTATAAAAAAAATTAAATATTTAACATAATTCTATTTAAGACTCAAATTTGAAATTATTGATTAATCCAAAACAACTTTAACCAATTAATCCAAAACAACTTTAACCAATTAATCCATAAGTATTGGATAGGCAGGATAGCTGCACCAAAATCCATGTTTGTTTTAGTGTCAAATTGGGTATCCATTATCCAACAACTAGAATACAGTTCTCGATTTAGGTGTTTACTATACTTTTTTTGAAAACAAAAAATTAAACCAAAAATACTTCAGCAGAATAAAAAGTATTTTCGATGATAAAATATAATTATAAACCCGATTAAAACAAAAATATAGTATTTTAAAATGAGTCAAATTCTTTTTTACTATGCATAAAAAAATGTCTTTTGCAAGTCTTTCTTTTATGTACAAAAAAAAAAAGTGTTTTATGAAAAGAAAAAAACATTGATGTGGCTATCGTATCACATAATTTAAAACAATTACAGCCATTAAACAAAAGGGATTTTAGGGGTTCAGTGCGAGAGTCCAAGTATAGTCAATCAAATCACCACTGTTATTGTTCCTTTTCTATTTTGTTTTCAACTACACTCATGGGAGGGGTTCAAGTATGAAAAGAAAATGAATAGAATATGTGAACATAAATTAAATGATCCGTCCGTAAATAATTTGATTGAAGAAAACGACCATGAAAGCATAAAACATCAACCCATATGATATGATATCAGTGTGTGTGCAGTGAGTGCAGGTGATTCCATTCTATGATTCTATACAAACCAAGGTTGTCTTGTCTTAATCTGGAATCTCAAAGGCTAAAGAGAAGTAGCTAGAGTTATTATTCGAAATGGGAAAACACGGTCACCTAATATTCTTAAAAGATAAAAATGACTAAACCTTAACCAAAAAGAATATAGAATAAGCCTAGCTAGCCAGTGTAGATATGCACACCAATAGCAATAAGAAAGATGGTAATGAGACCAAAGAAGATTATTGTGTGGACCAAGATAGACAGTGCGCTTGTTTGCATATTCCCAAACTCCACCACTCTGCTCCTCCCTGGCAATTGAAACAGCAGACCAGGGCTTAGCAACACAAACAGCACCACTGCTATCACCACTGGACCCCAATCCGCCATTGCTTGCTTGAACCTTAATTTACAACACAGACAATAGAAGCTATATATCTAGCTACACATTATCTAGTGTTCAATCAATGCTAGTGAATGACAATTAACTCAAGCAAGGAATAAATTAAAAAGAGCTACCTAGCTAGCTAGCATCAACTAAATATAGAAATAGTTTAATTTCGTTTCGGTGCATGTCATAGTCAGTGGTGGGGTGCCTTATTTATTGAGTGATGTTTAAGTAACCAACCATATACGTGCTAGCATATCGTAAATCTAGTTTATGGTGTGGCTTTTCATTAATGGAACTTGCTACCAAGATAAGATCGAATCAATTATTTTTTGTCTATCTAGTTGAAAAGCGACGAATGAATAACAGATTAGTGTTGAGTAGGTGGACACGTTACCCTGTAGCCTCAGCGAGGAGCTTAATTAAATTAATTTTTTGTTTGCATAAGGAAAAATTAAGAGTTTTGAGATTTGGACATCACCAGTTGCATAATGTGATCATGGGTTCAATTCTCGATCACACTACTTGCCCGGGCCAATATTGCTTCGACTTTACATGTAAAATAAAAATTTACCTCGAAACACGATTAAAAAAAATGAAATTAGTAAATAAATCCACCAGAAAATCTGTAGGAATTTCCTGCATATTTCTTGCAAAAATAATAAAGATAATAAACAAATTTGTAAGAAAACTTTCAGGAAATTTAGATGCAATTTTTTAAAAACTTATATAATTTTTTTCTGCAGATATAAATATGTAAGAAAATCCACAAAAAATGTAAAAGTCACAGAAAAAAAACATAAAATAAAAAAAATGCAGTAAAATTTGCATAAAATTCTTGCAAAAAAATATTAGCAGAAAAATCTATAGGAAATTCATAAATTTTTAGCAATATTTGTGTCTAATTAAAAGAGTATATTAGAGAATATTTTTTTGTAATATTTACTTTAAACATCATATTTAATTAAGATATTTTTTTATTTAATTGACCATTTAAAAATATTTACATTGATAGTGTATCAAATTAAACTTTTAATTTTAACCACAAAACATGAGTATAATTTTGATGCACTATATATATCATTACAAAGATTTTCACACTATCAACTTATTTGAAATCATCCTAAATATAATTGCTAAAGTAGTTATTACAAAATTTAATAATATTTTCATACTTGATAAATTGATCAGATACTTATCTATAGTGAACATTTTCCAAATTGATATACATTTATTAATTCTTTTATGTTTTATATATGTAAGTAATTATAACATGCATCTATTCTTAGAGAATATTAAACGAAGGAGATCCATATCAATGAAGATGAGGAATAACGAGCATCAATCAAAGGTATTTTAGTTATTCTTTAATTTACGCTTGAAAAGTAGGTTAAGGTTTATAAATATTAGACGTCAGTTTAAGAGCTCCACACACTAAGCATTGTGCAAAGCGAACTGTCTTGCAAACTATATACATTGGTGGGTGATACTGCACGGTCAGTACCAAAGAAGAACCATGGGACTGAGGCTGAGGATTAAGCTACTAGTATTATTGTTCTCTTTCTTCTTTCTCTTTGTGTGTGTGTGTTTATCATATTCATATATGGGGTCCTATATAAAGCTTACACGTTTCATGCTATTTTGTTTATGTGAAGGGGACCTAAGCCGCACTAAAAGTAACGGCGTGGAACAATAAAGCAAGCAGCAAGCATATTCACATCTATGTGTAAGAATAAATAAAGCATTGGTAAGATATACTATTTAAAGCATATAAATTAAAGAATGATAACTACTTATAAATTTATATTTGATAAACTTATGTGTATAATTTTGAGAGCACTTTGCCAATATAATTAAAGAAGAAAATGAATTGCGCCGTACGTGAATTGAAATGCTCCTATGTCAATTTTGAAGTCAATATCGATCCTCTCCCCTCCCTCTGCACGTGTACTATTAGATCCATATAGAAAGGTTTAATTTAAACTCAACTTGTCGATCAGCAAAAAGATACACGTCTCAATATATATAAAGTGAGTACAGGCACATGAAAAATAAACAATTAACAAATGAAAGACAATACAAATTAGACTTGACTCAACCCATTAATTCCAAGATATCCTGGTTGAGACATCCCTTCCACCCATTACTTAATTATAATAAGAACGGAAACATATATATATATATATATAGCATAATTAATATAAGAAATTAAAAGGAAACATTGACATGAGCCTAGCCGATGTAAAAGTGGACCTTAATGGCGAACAAGAAGAGGCAAATGAGACCAAAGTAGAGGAGGGAATGAACGAGTATGGAAGCACCACTCGTCTGAAAGTTCCCAAACTCCACGCATCTTGAGCGACCAGGTACTTGAAAAAGCAACCCCGGCATTAACACCACGAATAGCACAACAGCTACAACCACTGCCCCACAATCCAACATTCTATTCTTCCAATTTAATCAAAATCAATGATTGATATATATTCAGCGATATTCCAATTGAATGACAAAAAATATATATACTATGTATTTGGAAGCTAGCTATAGGTGTACGTGGGTGGAGGCTTCGGTGATTAAGCTACCTTTGGATTCACTGCCACTCTGCACGTGCTGCTTGTGATTCAGATTTGGATTAAGGATAACTTGCTTCACATGATAATTCTAATTCTAACTATGCATGCATGTGCCTTCACCTTTCACCCATTATTTCATCTTCAAGCAAGGAATTAATTATAGCCAGACACACACTTATGTTCACTTCCATATATGGTTCAAATCTTCTTAAAGGAACTCCACTCAGCTAGGATGACCATTCACTTGTAAAATAAAATAATAAATTAGCGTATTTTAAGTTTTAACATTAATATCTCAATTAATAATTGTCTTTGCAACTATTTGTAAATTATATTTCAACTAAGCTCAATTAATCAAAAGAAGAAGATATATTTTATTAGTTTAGAAAATATCATGGATTTATATGAGTTACAAGTGTGTGTGAATTAAAATAAAATTTGTAAGACTATAGATTGAAAAGCTGTTTAGAAAAAATCTAGGATTTATGTTTAGATCTATTAAGATAGTTAATTAAGAATTAAATTAAATAGTTAGGTAAGTAGCCAGCGAAAAATAGTTAGATTAAGTTAATAAAATGAGTAGGTTAGTAATAAATTAGATTGGATTAATGATAAATTAGTTGGGTTAAAATATTTTTTGTCTATCTCCTGGGCCTCCAACAATCCCCTAATCCACTTAATGGGCTGACTTCATTGTCTGAAATTGGATTTGCAATTTTTTTTTCTTTGTTCTGCGTTCCAAGAAAAAGGTGGGGTGAAAGTTGGAGTTGCCACTCATGGACAAAGGTCTGGAAGCAGGGGGGTGCAGCGAACCTGCAGGGTGGAACTCAAGTTTGGGCCTTCGAAGAAAAAAAAGTTGGGCATTTACTTAAGGCACCTCTTTTTTTCTTGGTGCACCCCATTGGAAATAATAAACCTCCTGGACAGACTATTTTGCCCTTTTTCCTTTTAACTCTGAACCCTTGCCTTTTTTCCGCATCCTCAACCTCCGCCATTGAAGCCCCGACGGTAAGGTTAAATATTGGTTTTTTTTGTTTTTGTTTTTAGGATTGACGGATTGCATAATCCGTAAAAGAAAAATGTGTAGTTGTACTACGGAATAGGCATTCCGTAACATGACAACATATATTACAGATTACTCATTCCGTAATATATTTTTTTATGCTACGGAATGGCTATTCCGTAATACAACTCCATATTTTCCTTTATTACTGATTATGCAATCCAAAATAATTAGCGAATTCCATAAATGTATTACGGAATACCAATTCTGTAATACATTATGTATTATGGAATGTGTATTCCGTAATACATTTCTAGAATTCGCTAATTATTCCGGATTTGATAATCCGTAATAAACTAAAATTCTATAATTTAATTTGTAATTGTATAATATGGTATTTAATTTGTAATCTGTAAAAAATTAATTTGTATAATTTAATTTGTAATCCGTAAGAAATTAAAATTATATAATTTAATATGTAATTGTAAAACATGATATTTAACATAATTTAATTTGTAATTGTATAGGAAAAAATTAACGAGGGGTGTGATGCCTTGTTAAAAAAAAAAGCACAATTTATTGGCCAATACACTGGAGCAAATTAGTGTTTAATTAATGTTATTAATGTAGTATTTATATAAATATATATAAATTAATATTTTTATATAGTATAAATTACTATATTTATTAAATATAATTATTTTTATAATATTATCAAATATTATATTTATTAAATATAATACAGTTATTAAATTTAATAAATTTAAATGCTAGCTTTATAATACACGGATTGCTTGATCCGTACCTTACAATCAATATTCATTTGAGAAATTGTATTATACGGATTGTATGATCCATAATTGTATTATACGGATTGTATGATCCATAATTGTTATAATACAATTACAGATTGAACATTCCGTAATACAATATACATTACGGATTGCTTAATCTGTAATTCTATTACAATAATTATGGATTAGTCATTCCGTAATCATTCTTATATAATTATGGATTGAGTATTCCGTAATGTATATTCTATTACGGACCCATCATTCAGTGACATTGTTAAATGAATTACAGATTGCTTGATTCGAATAGGGTGCGAATGAGAGACAACGACATAGAGAAGCCACAGTATAACATTATAATAAATAAGGGTATTATGAGAATATTTAAAACTATGGGGTGCACCAAGAAAAAAAGGAGGTGCCTTGAGTAATTTCCAAAAAGTTGTAATGAATCTAACTATTGGGCTGAAGAAAACAGAATTAAAATCCACTTCACTAACTTACACAGCTGAGTTAAAAAAGGGCAGTTAATATATTTATTTATATCTTAATTATTATTTTTAAATAATTTTTTATTAATATTTTAAATATAATTTTATATAAATAATTTGTTAAATATGATCCCTACTCACGAGGTTAATATATTTATCCCCGAACTGTTACCATTACATAGTTCAGCCATATGAAGTTATGAACAGAATTGTGACATAAAAATGACTTCATCAATAGACTTCTGAATACATGATCTCTAACTTCATTTTTTTTAAGAGTTTTATTTCTATGTATTGTTAGTATAATAAAAATTACATTATCAATTCATGACTTTTAAATTAGTTATTATAAAAATTAATAAACTTATCATATATAATAGTTTGTGATTGAATGACCATATAATTATTTTTTTACATTATCAAGTGCATACACTATTTTTTTTTTTTTTTAATTCCTATGAAGCTTATTTGGGTTTATTTTGCAAATAAAATATTGCAACATTCTACAAGGTCGCCCACCTACTCGCTTTTGGTATTAATTTAGTGTTATAGTAATAATTAAGGATTTGATTTTGTGAGGAATATAGTTGCAGTGACAGTGAGCAAGTTGCAATTTTGTATTTGATTGAAAGTAGCATGCATGTTATTGAATATTGACAGAGAGACAGAGAGGGAAATAGAGGACCAAAGCAAATGAAAGGACAAGTGGAGTTCAAAATGAATGGTTAAACATAAACATCATCCATCCACTATACTATAGGGAAGAAATTCATTAAAAAACCAAAGAAAGAAAATGATACTACGATGTTACTCGTTATTCGTTAATTGTCATATTTTTCACAAGATGGGGGTGGAGTGGAGCGTTGGATTTTGACCAGTGCAGTGGTAGCTGAAGTCAACGTCAACTTAAAAACCAAGAGTAGAGAGTGTGACAGTTGCGACTTGGTCTTTCTCAACGAGCAACGAACGAGGTCATGCTATTATTACTGAATCCTGATTCACGTTACTCACGACTTCTGATCTTCATTTGTTCACACTTTCATTTCAAAGTCTTTCTTTGATTTCAAGTGAAGTGAAGTGAAGTGCTACAGTACACAACAAGCTAGACTTAACTCTCCTTCTCCTTCTCCTTCTCCTTCTGGTGGAGTCGAGTCCAACGAAATTTCCTCCGCCAGACATGTCTTATCTATAATTAATTCTCTCACTTTCTTACAATTTTTCCAAGAAATATTCCTTATTATTTGTCTCCGACAGTTTCAAAATAAACATGAAATCATTCAATTTTATTATTCATTATTTTTTGTATTCATATGAAATCATTCAATTTACATTTCATATCCCTATTTATTTGTTTATTTTAACATATTTACATGTCAAAAAAATTAAAATTTACAAATATAATAAAAGTTGCAAATATTCCTTGTTACTTGTCTCCGACAGTTTCAAAATTCAAAAATGAAATCATTCATTTTTTTTATTCATTAATTTTTTTTATTCATATGAAATCATTCAATTTACATTTCATATCCCTATTTATTTGTTTATTTTAACATATTTACATGTCAAAAAAAAATTAAATTAACAAATATAATAAAAGTTACAAATATTCCTTGTTACTTGTCTCCGACAGTTTCAAAATTCAAACATGAAATCATTCAATATTTTTATTTATTATTTTTTATTATTCATATGAAATCATTCAATTTACATTTCATATCCCTGTTTATTTGTTTATTTTAACATATTTACATGTCAAAAAAAAATTTAAATTAACAAATATAATAAAAGTTACAAATATTCCTCGTTACTTGTCTCCAACGGTTTCAAAATTCAAACATGAAATCATTCAATTTTTTATTCATTATTTTTTTTATTCATATAAAATCATTCAATTTACATTTCATATCCCTATTTATTTGTTTATTTTAACATATTTACATGTCAAAAAAAAATTAATTAACAAATATAATAAAAGTTACAAATATTCCTTGTTACTTGTCTCTGACAGTTTCAAAATTCAAACATGAAATCATTCAATTTTTTTATTCATTATTTTTTTATTCATATGAAATCATTCAATTTACATTTCATATCCCTATTTATTTGTTTATTTTAACATATTTACATGTCAAAAAAAATTTAATTAACAAATATAATAAAAGTTACAAATATTCCTTGTTACTTGTCTCTAGGGATGGTAAAATGTACCCGGACCCTACGGGTACCCGCAAAAATATCCGCAAGCGGATCGGGTAAATACCCGCTTATTGGGGCTGGGGCTGGGGCCGGGACCGGGTATTTACCCGCAATTTTTTGCGGGTGCGGGTACAGGTACGGGTACTATAGTACCCGCCCCGTCCCGCCCCGCACCACACCTACCGTATATATGTCTAAAAAAAATTAAAATAACTTAAATAAATAATTATGTTATATATATATTTTTCTGTAAAAAAATAATTTTATATTTTCCATAAACTGACACTAATGGTAAAAGATTTATGTTATAACTTACAATAATTTTATATTTTATATTTTTAATATTATGTGTGGATGCTTTTAATGTTAAGTTTGAATTATTTAAGCGTGAATCTTCAATTTATTTTTAATAATTTTTTAATTAATATTTTTATAGCTTAAATGCAATTTTGGTTCATCTATTTTGCACAATCCGCAATTTTGGTCCCCTATTTTAAAATAGAGACGTTTAGTCTCCCAATTTTGTAAAATATGTAATTTTGGTCCTTTCATCAAATTGAAAGCGTTGACTGTTAAGAGATTAATATTAACCTTAACGTGGTCCAAATATAGTGACGTGGCACGTGATTATTTATTTAGTTTTTAATTATTTTAAATACTGAGTAGAATAATTGATGAAAAATATATTTTAAAAAAAAGTAATATCATTTATTTGACTACGATGTGCCATGTACTTCAATAATGTAGAACTAGTTTAAAATAAAAGATTAAGACTTGTGATTTCTATTTTAGGACTCACAACTACCCCAACCATTAAAATCGACATGACATATGCTTTAGTAACGTAGATAAAAAAATAATTATTACTCAGTATTTAAAATAATTAAAAAATAAATAAATAATCTCGTGTCACATCACTATATTTGGGTCATGTCAAGGTCAACGTTAATCTCTTAACTGTCAATGCTTTCAATTTGATGAAATGACCAAAATTACGGATTTTACAAAATTGGGGACTAAATGTCTCTATAGAAGGACCAAGATTGCTGATTGTGCAAAATAGGAGGACTAAATGTCTCTATTTTAAAATAGGATGACTAAAATTACATATTGTGCAAAATAGGAGGACCAAAATTACATTTAAGCCTATTTTTTATTGATTTATTAACTTCATACATAAGTAAAGTGCGGGTAGCGGGTGCGGGTATGGGTATATAGGTACCCAGCGGGTACGGGGATGGGGATTAAAGTTGCTACCCGAGCGGGTATGGGGCCGGGTACGGGTATTTTTTTTAAACGCGGGTATGGGGACGGGTACTATAGGACCCTACCCAGATCCTACCCATTGCCATCCCTACTTGTCTCCGACAGTTTCAAAATTCAAACATGAAATCATTCAATTTTTTTATTCATATAAAATCATTCAATTTACATTTCATATCCCTATTTATTTGTTTATTTTAACATATTTACATGTCAATTTTTTTTTTAAAATTAACAAATATAATAAAAGTTACAAATATTTCTCGTTACTTGTCTCTTATGGTTTCAAAATTCAAACATGAAATCATTCAATTTTTTATTCATTATTTTTTTTTATTCATATGAAATCATTCAATTTACATTTCATATCCCTATTTATTTGTTTATTTTAACATATTTACATGTCAAAAAAAATTTAAATTAACAAATATAATAAAAGTTACAAATATTCCTCGTTACTTGTCTCCGACAGTTTCAAAATTCAAACATGAAATCATTCAATTTTTTTATTCATTATTTTTTTTATTCATATGAAATCATTCAATTTACATTTCATATCCCTATTTATTTGTTTATTTTAACATATTTACATGTCATTTTTTTTTTAAATTAACAAATATAATAAAAGTTACAAATATTCATTATACTACCATCTAATCCGCCTAGAGCAAATAAGACTATTAGAAACATTAAGATTCTCTCTTATTATTTAACGTAATTATATGTTTGACATTCTAATGAGACTATTAACTAATAGTGTGTTTGAATTATATTCAATTTTTTCAAAATCAATTCCAATTTCACATTCAAAGTTAAAACAACAAATAATTACATTTAGTTTTTCAATTTTTTATTATAATTTTGAGAGCCAGAATTCATTTATCCAAACAGACGGAGTGCATGTTTGGATTAAAGTTTACAAACTTAAGTTTGCAAAAGTATTTTAAGTCTTACTACTTTCAAACTCAGTTTCAAAACAAAAATTTACTCTCAATCATACTCTCAAAATAATTTTACTCTTAAACATATTTTTCAATCCTCCTATCAAAAATCCAAACATGATCTGAACAGTTCCTGTTGATCACGCGCTATGTACTCACTATAAAAAGAATCTAGTAATTTATTTAGAATTAGACAAAATAAAAGTGTACATAAAACGACAAAAGAAAAAAAAAAAAGTAAACAGGAATATTCTGGTTCACATTGGTGATTGCTAATGCTTTGAATTAATTGGGTTGGGGTGTAAAACTGAAATCTCAACCAAGGTATCTCTGTCTGTCTGTCTGTCAGTGCGCAGGTTCAAGTCTGAGAAAAGGGTAGTGCTTGTGTTGTGGCTTGTTTAGTTTAACTCTATATCATCCATCTACTTGTTCATTCCTTAGGTTTGTCTTTGCGGAGAAGCTGAACCTGAACCTGAACCAAACAAGCCCTTGTTTTTCACTTGTTGATGGAAATGCAATTTCTCCAATTCTAGTTCCTCTTTCCTTTCCGCGATTAATTACTATGCCACCTGGTAAAACCTTCCTCTTCATAATTCTGATTATTCATCGCTCCCTTTCGCCTTTTTTCACTTTTACTAGGGATTAGCGATGCTTAATCAAATTGCAACAATGTTGTGTTTGGATTCATGATAATACTCTAGTAGAACTCAAATTCATACCAAAAATGAAACAAACTTTTGCTTGTGTGAAACTTGACTTAATTTGATTTTCGTCTGTGTCGGTGTAACTTTGTGCTAGTTAATGCTTTGCACCTTTTCGTGAAAAAATACGGTTGGGACAGTACTATATAGCTTACTTTTGGTACGACAGAACTTTTACTTCATGGACCCAATTTTTGTCCTTCCTACTTATATGGAGGAATAATTGATTGGTATATTACAGATATAGAATCTCACCAAAAGAAAAAAGAGGGTTAAGTTCTTACTTCTTAGTCAGTCCACGATCAGAGCGTTTGGTCACCATTCCCATGAAGAAAGAAAGAAGGAACATTAGGAAGAGTTCTGAATTGGTGGACTAATTTGTCATTGTCATGGCAGGTTTGGAGTACAACATCGATGATCTGTTTCAAGAAGCTAAGAGGAGATGGCTCAAGCCTGTGGAAGTGCTTTACATTTTACGGAATCACGACAAGTGCGAGTTCACCCACCAGCCCCCTCATCAGCCAGCTGGTAACATCCGTGTTCTCTTTGTTGAAAGAAATGAAGGACAGTTTTTCTGACTCTTATCTGTTACTGATTGTTGAAAATGTTGCCAATTGACTTTCTTAACAGGTGGATCCCTGTTTCTGTTTAATCGAAGAGTCATGCGTTTCTTCCGTAAAGATGGTCATAACTGGCGGAAGAAAAAAGATGGCAGAACTGTGGGAGAAGCGCATGAACGGCTTAAGGTCTGTTATTAGTCTCTATGGTGTTATGATAATTAAAATTACCTACAATGATCATTAAAAAATTTCACATGAGGGTAAGGCATGGTGCAACTGTAAGGTTACTACTGACTACCTTTTGACCTTTACCCTCCCAAAACCTCACCAAGTGGGAGCCTTATCTACTAGGCTGTCCTTTTTGTATTTGACATTTATTTGTCTTGCTACAGCTCATATCAGCCACTACCATCTGCCCACTTTTGACATGCTTTATGTTTTATGCAAATGCTTCAATTTGCACTCTAATTTGGACCAAGCTCCTTCCTTTCTTTTAGTCTCAAATAAGAACTATGCGGAAAAAAATTGATGAAACATACAATAATTGTACCATACTAACAGCTTGAAGTTTTCATACCAATTGAAATTGGATCTTCTTCTACTTCATCACCTTTCCTTTTCATTTATTAGAGGAAATTGAATAATAAAAATTTGACATTGTTGCTGTTATATCTTGTATGCATGATATATTTCTACTTGGATTTTGTTTATTTTCTTGCTTTAATTGCAAAAGGCTGCAAATGTTTCAAGCAGGTCTGAGTGATTAAATTACAGTCCATAAATGTACTAAACTATTAGGAAGAAATATTCAAATCTCAGACATATTGAAACAAAGTATTATTCAAAAATAATTAATGATCCTTATTGGAAATTTCATTTTCAAATCTATCTCCTAATCTGCTCTGTACCATAGATAGCTTCCAAAATGCTTTTGGAAAAAATAGTATTTAGATTGTCTAGCACTCTTTATGTGCATGAGCTGTAACAGAACATTGAGATGTAATGTAACCAATTTGTTGTTTAATAGTTTTACTGGTATTGAGCATTTTTCTCTTTTAAATATAATTCACTTATTTTTGCTATATTGGTGCCTTTGTGCCAACATTTGTTTTGTGATGGAATTCTATGTATTGATTTCTCAATCTGATTGATCATACTAATCTGCATGGTTAGGTTGGCAATGTTGAAATCCTAAACTGTTACTATGCACATGGAGAGGAGAACCGTACTTTTCAAAGACGGAGCTATTGGATGTTGGAGCCGTGAGTAAATTTTAACTATTAGCTGGATACAAACCATATTATTATGTTACCACTACTTGTATCTTTTAAGATCTACATACAAACTTACAAAGCTATATTAAAGGCAACTTTAATTACCAAGATAAAATTATCTTGACTGAAATAAAATCAACCTTCAGTATATGTAACTAATATTAAGATGGGTTCATTTATATGTCAATATGTTATTGTAGTGCATGTTCATATTTGCTCATGCACTATTGTTTCTTGGCAGGGAATATGAGCATATTGTTCTTGTGCATTATAGAGAAACAAGTGAGGTGAGTTTACAAAACATGATATCAGATAAACATTATGGTACTTTCAGCTTATTATGAGTGTGAAAAGGTGGGAATCCTTTTTGTGCAACACATCTCACTGTCCTACACTCCTACCCTGTTTCTGAAAACTAAAATGAAAATTTAAGCACATCCTCCCTTTTCAGTGTTCAGATTTGAAACTTCAATTAAATAATTTAGTTTGTTTGTTTTTCTTACGAAATTTCAACCCTCTGTAGTATTTCTTATGAAGACTACATTTCTGTATTCTTTACTTTCTGTAAATGACAAAGTAGTCCATGATCTGTTTATATTTCTTCCATAAGTCCAACTCTCTCTCTCTCTTATTTTTCAGTTCTAAAACTCTCCAATAAATAAACATGTGTATTTCCAAAGCAAATTATGTTCATCTATTACTATATTTTGTATATTACAAAATAATAATCACTCCAAATATGTACATCAAAGAGCTAAAATTGTGATCAAATAGACATTTTCAATATCTTAACTTCTTGAAACTTTGTTTTTATCCTCCTCTTGAAATGTACTTTCCTTTATGCTCAGCAACATTACTCTTTAACTACATAGATCTCCCCACTACAGGTTACTTGCCAATTTGCCTAATTTTATGATTATTATTTAGTTTTGTTATTGAAGACTCATATTCTAATGCACTGTTGCTTTCTGAAACTAAATACTTCATTTTCTGATTGTGTATGACCTCAAATGGAGATATATTCAAATCTTCATATGAACCATCATTTGTTGCCTCTCTGAATAGCAATTATCTGGTCACATTCACCATTTGCAAGTAGTAGATTGTTTCATTGTGTTGCTGTTACCATTAGACAATGCTATCTTTGTTAGGGAACAAGGTTTGGAGGGTATATTCCAGAAGGAATAAACTGTACAAATAGCTAGAGGGTCAATTAAAGGCGGTTACAATAGTAGTTAGGAGGTTAGGTAGTTAAATAGGGAAACTGCATTGGAAGGGGCCTTTGTGGAAACATAACAGAAACTGACACATTCTCAGTGTAAAGGGCCATTTCCTCTTGTGAGATGAATTCTCCTCTTGTATCTCATTCCTTAGATAACAATTTCACTCTTCCTTTCACATCTGCTCCTATCTCTCTCCTATTTTCTTATTTTGTTCATTGCTTGGCAATTGTATCAGCAACCCAAGGTTGAGTTTGACATTACTGTTTACACTCACATTTTGCAGGGGAAATCCAATTCTGAACATGTCACACAATTGTCATCAGGTTCCTCTCCTGTTTTCAGTCAGAGTCATAGCTCGTATACTGCTCACAACCCAGGAACAGCATCCATGTTTGGTGATTCATGTGAACCTAATCAGAATTTTTCTAGTCCTGGGTCTTTAGAAGTTACGTCCGAAGCACAAGCCTTGCGCCAATTGGAAGAACAGCTGAGTTTGAATGAGGACAGCTTCAATGAAATTGCACTTGATTTAATCCCATGTCAAGATCAAAGGGTGGTTTATAAGCAAGATAACTCTGCAGCTTTGTCTGGACCAAATGATCAAGGACAACCTTGTATTGGATATAATGGAAGACAAGGTAATTTAGACAAACTTGAGCTGTTAATGTTTTTTTTAGAGGGGGGAAGGGGGGAATAAAATTAATATATGTTTGAAGTTAGTGAAACATTTTAATTATTATCCTATTTTATGCTTTTACCTTGTATTGTGTTTGATTTGTTCAGTTATAGATGCTTGTCTTCTACTTATGTAACATAAGCAGGTGGCTTCTTCCACCCTCACAGCTAATTTGCCGTGACTGTTGAGTTAAATTTATAACATACCTGCTTATTTTAAGTTGTCCAAGGCTATCATAGCCATATATATCAGTATGACCATATCTTCTATTCTTCTAATTTGGCTATGGGGTACCCTTTTGTATGATAGATTTTCTTTAGGTGAAACCTAATTCTTTATAGTTTGTTTTCACTACTCCTTATTATAATTAAACAACAACTGTAAAGAGAGGAAAGCAAAATCTTCTGAAATTATTGTATTTTCTGTAGATGACAGTGGCACATATTATCATGACTTACTTGATGATTGTCCTGGTGGAAATGAAAAAACTATATACTGGACGGAAATGCTGGAATCGTGTAAGCCCTTATCTGTGACCAAATTACCAGATCAACATGCATATGAGGCGATTGAAAATGTGAGTATTCCTAAGATGTACTTCTTGCTGTTAAGAGTTTATAATTCATGTTTGCTGAAGTTTCCAAATAACTTATGTATTTCTGCATTTCTTGAAACAGTTGTTTTATTTAAAATTGTCATTTAAATGCTATTTGCGTTCATTTTTCTTAAATAAAATCTCTATGTTTAAAACAGGAAAAGTCATTATTTTCTTCAGGAAGGGGAATGATTGCCAACCTGGAAAACAATCAGTGGCTAAACTCCAACAGTAATAATGTTGAAAACTGTATGACTTATTTCTACCTTAACTTACTTGAAGATTTCCCTTTTTTGCATATAATGAAATTTCCTCCATCTCTCTTTGATGTTCCATATTTCCAGCTGTTTTCTTGTTTCCTCAAGATGGTGGAGTCAAATTTCCTCCATATTCTCTGGTAGAAACTCCAGGAACTAACTCTAACTACTATGAAACATTTTTTGACCAAATCCAAAATCAAGAACCTCTGGGTGTAGATTCAATCTTGACTGTTGTGCAGAAACAGAAATTTACAATTAGGGCAGTTTCCCCAGAATACTGTTATGCCACTGAGACTACAAAGGTTTGTGCCTTTTAATTTCAACACTTATGTCCTATGTAATGATTTATCACTCTTTGCACTAGGGAATGTTATCTGCTGAATGATGGAATTGTTATTGCTTTTTGGTGCATACTGCTCAGCTTTACTTATGTTCTTGAAGAGTTTTAAAATGCATACACAACATGGTTCAAATATGTATGCATTTTTGGTATAATGTAATTATATATATAATAACTAGGAGTTAAAAATGCAAGCTCTTAGCTTTTGATTTCAATACTTAACCATTTGGGACATTATACTTTGTGTCTACTCTCTTTCCATTTGAACTTTTATTATTTTATGTATGAATTATGATATGATACAAATACTATTGATGTTGTCTATATTTGAATCCTAATTTCCCAAGTTATATGCATAGGTGATCATTATTGGGTCATTTCTCTGCCATGACTCGGATTCTACTTGGGCGTGTATGTTTGGTGATGTTGAAGTTCCTGCAGAGATAATTCAGGATGGCGTAATCTGTTGTGAAGCTCCATCTGATCTTCTTGGAAAGGTTAATTTGTGCATTACTTCAGGAAATAGGGTGCCATGCAGTGAAGTGAGAGAGTTTGAGTTTCGAAATAAGACTACTAGTTACACTCACTGTAATTCATTGGAAACAGAAGGCATTAGAAGTCCAGAAGATCTGTTATTACTTGTTCGATTTGCAGAGATGCTCCTTTCTGCTTCAACTACAAAGGATGACAGAATAGAATCTGGAAGTCATCTTTCAACAGAACAGAAAGATGATGATGATTCATGTAGCCATATTATAGACACTCTTCTAGATGGCACCAGAACATCATCTTATACTGTTAACTGCCTTCTTGAAGAGCTGCTGAAGGATAAGTTGCAGCTCTGGCTTTCTAACCGAAGAGATGAAGGGACAGGCTGTTCTTTGTCCAAGAAAGAGCAGGGGATTATACACATGGTTTCTGGGTTGGGTTTTGAGTGGGCCTTGAACCCCATTCTCAGTTCTGGTGTGAATATAAATTTCCGTGACATCAATGGATGGACCGCTCTTCATTGGGCTGCAAGGTTTGGGAGGTAATAGAAAACTGAGTTGTTGATAATGATATGCAATTGTGATAGCATCTTTGTTTCAAAGCCTTGAATAAAATATACTTGATAAAATCTGTTTAGAAACATTTACTTGATCCTTGGGAGAAAGGAATACCAATGCAAAGAAAGAGAACAAGAAGGACAAATAAAGCCAGTATCTAATACCTACCCAGTTAGTCAAACATTAGAAATTGATGGCTGCATTTAAGGTGTAATAACCACATGTAACAGTATGCTTCACATGCAAAAGAATGGATGTTTCAATCATTCTTGAACATGTATATAAAGCCTAATCAATCAAAGTCAAATATTTAGTTTTTTATTTCAACAAAAAAGCCTTTTCCCACCATATGGGATCAGCTACATTAATTAAATAACGACGTTGTGTTGGACCAAAAACTGAATTTTCAGAAATGTCATTTAAATTGAATTGTTTTTAAACGGTTTCTCTGGAGTTTAACTTGGTCTTCCCCTATCTCTATTGATCAGACTGTCCTCCATATAATTAATTCGTCTTACCTAGGCCTCTATTGTCGTAAATGATCATATCAAGATTGAAACTCTTGCTTTTAGAAGCCTTTATAAATGATTTGTTCCATTTCTAAGTGTTCTGGAAATTTGGGTCACTGAAATATTTTATTCCATGATAGGGAAAAAATGGTTGCTTCACTTATAGCCTCTGGTGCATCTGCTGGAGCAGTGACAGATCCAAGTTCACAAGATCCGACCGGTAAAACTGCTGCATCTATTGCAGCCAGCCATGGCCATAAGGGACTGGCAGGTTATCTTTCAGAGGTAGACCTAACAAGCCATCTGTCATCCCTTACATTGGAAGAGAGTGAGATTTCTAAAGGATCTTCTGAGCTTGAAGCCGAGTTAACTGTCAGTAGTGTCTCTAAAGAAAATCTTGTGGCCAGTGAGGATCAGGTTTCACTAAAAGCTTCCTTGGATGCTGTTAGAAATGCAGCTCAGGCAGCTGCACGGATACAAGCTGCTTTTCGTGAACATTCTTTTAGAAAACGGAAAGAAAGAGAAGCTGCTGCCACAGGTCTAGATGGATATTGTATTGATGCAGGTAGCATTGATGATAACATTTCAGTGCTTTCTGCCATGTCAAAACTTAGTTCTCGGAGCTGTCGTGATTACAATTTGGCTGCCTTATCGATTCAGAAGAAATATCGAGGTTGGAAAGGTCGTAAAGAATTCTTAGCATTGCGCCAGAAAGTAGTTAAGATACAGGTAACCATAATAGAAGTTGTTATTACAGTTTTACTATACTAATTGAATTCCAAGAGTTCTGCATGTACCTGGATATTGGCACTGTAGAAGTGTAGGTACTTTGTAAAGTGCATAAATAATAAATTTGTTTATAAATTGGAAGGAGGGGGGAGATAAAAGATATAGCTAGCTACACATGCACATGCATACTTCAAGAACTTACTATTAACCTTGGCTTTTCTATATTTATTTGGGCAGGCTTGTGTGAGAGGTTACCAGGTTTGGAAGCAATACAAGCTACTATTATGGGCAGTTGGAATCTTGGACAAGGTTGTGCTACGATGGCGGAGAAAACGAATTGGTATACGAAGTGTCCGGCAAGAAATGGAGTCAAATGAAGAAGAAAGTGATGATGAAGATTTTCTCAACGTGTTCCGGAAAGAGAAAGTACATGCAGCAATTGAAAAGGCTTTGAAGCGGGTGCTTTCCATGGTCCATTCCACCGGTGCTCGTCAGCAATATAGACGCTTGCTTTCATTGTATCGTCAAGCCAAGGTAAATATGCTAATAAAAGCAAAAAAGAAATTATAGGTCTGGGATACCACCAGTTAACATTCTGGTATCTGTTAGTTATACCGCTTTTTGCATTCAGATTGATCAAATAATAACTAATTGTTATGAGTATAGCTTTCATAGTCCATTTCTTTACTGAGAGTCGGAAATAAGATAACTGTAACGCTAGCAAGTAGGAACACGATATTCTCTTCGGACACACTATTTATTAGTAGATGAAATCCAATTCTGGTCTCATAAAATAATCTGATCCGATTCTTTATTAGTGGGGGCCAGCAGCATGAGATGTTACTCAACAATAAAAGTGTCTTAAAAAGTGGGTTGCTAACACTTCTCATAAAGTAATTAGGACTTAATTAAACATGCTAAGCTAGCATTTAGCAATGTTTTTTATGTGAGAGGTTCCTTGTTTTGTGCAATGCATAACTTGTTGATTCTTTTACAGACTGAACGTGGCAGCACGAGTGATGAAGCACCGTTATCAACTTCGGAAGAGGATGTTTCCAATATAGAAGACGATGATTTTTATCAATTTTGTGAAACATTCTGGCCTTCCTAGTTTTATTTCTCTTTGGTGATACATTTCTGGCTTCCCCGCTTATATGGTCTGTGTATTTGGACGTGGAGAATAAGCTTGATTGAGCTTTTATTAGTTTGTAAATTAGTCTAGGTTGTATAGTGATAATGGCAATGGACACTCTTTTTTTATGTACAAAATGGCCTTCAATGCTCTGGTAGTATAGGGTTTTAAATTCAGTGAAGTTTCTATTTCTTATTTCTTGTCTTACTTTTCATCAGTAGAACTAGACAGAAACCACAAATAGATAAAAATTTGACAATTTTAAGATATTAATCTGATTTAAAATGATTTAGTATCATTTCCCATTTTAAGGAGGATTCAAATTAATCTAATTTATTATTGGCTATTCCTTTAATATATAACATCATTTTCTTTTTATCAATTTTGTATAACTTTAAATTATTTTTTAAAATAATATAAAATTTTTAGATCATTTTAAAAACTTTGCTATAGAATGTTACTAAAGTATCTTTTTGATAAAATTATGGGAACGCAACACGGCTATTATTAAGGAAAAATATTTTTTTATGTATTATATATGTAAAGTCCTACCTTATGTATTATATATGAAAAGTCCTACCTTAATAAAAGTTTACACTCTAATTTACATAATTATGCATTACTAAATCATTAAATATGAAGCTCTAATAGATAATTTGATAACAGCGTAATGATTTTCTTATAAATAATAGAATATTAAATCAAAAGGAATAACATCTATATAAATTAATTACAACAACTTGAAAAGAAAAAAACTAACTACAGTGGATGAACAATTTTTACACAAGTACAGTCTAGTCTCCAAAGTAATTATTCAGATATATGTTGAATGATGATTTTGGAAGATGCACGCACCTAGCTATGAATTGTAAGGTAAGGACCACATATCAAGAGTCAACATAAGGACCCCAGCCTCCCAATTATTTTGTGGTGAGGCCAAGTCATTGTGTTGAGTTTTTTCCCATGAAAAGGTAAGTAGCACTAACGCCGCTTCCAAAGTTGGATGATGCATTGCTAGAGATGAGGAGAAGACCCAACAAACAAAACCAAAAGCCCACGTCTCTCTCTTGTCGGTGGCTGAGAACTGAGAACTGATAACAGAGAAAAACCGACCCTTTTATTATTTTTAAAGTCTAAACAATATACAAGCATTTGTCTCCGGTGACTATGGAACAAGATCGAAGGCTTGAGCTCATCGACCACGCAATTCAGAAACTTATACACGACAACACCAACAAAGTCCAAGGATCCCTCCATAACAATGATGCCCAACACGCTCTTTCCCACCTTCTCTCTGTCTCTCAGGTATCATTCATGCAAAAACTAGTTTCAAATTTTATCCTTAAATATGGTGTTTGTTTATTATATATATAGTTAGTTTGTCAATTTTACTTAATATTGAATGTTTTAAATGGTTGAGATTGGTAACACACAAGTGCTGAATTTATTATTAGCAGTTGAAAGGAGAAGAGATACTTGAGCAATTCGAAGCTTCTAGTTCTTCTGAGCCGGTGGCTTCTGTAACTCAGGAAACAGAAAGTGAAAATGAGGATGCTATTGCTGGGGAAAGTAAGGGAAGCGAAAATGATGAGATAATAAAAGAGCTGAAGAAGCTAAAGAGGCAGAACTTTGTGACTCATTGTCTTCTTTCGGTGATGATTGTCCTCACTGTGGCTTGGCAACTATCAGAGGTGTCTCTTATTTTGAAAGTCAAAGATGGACTAAGCCACCCTTTTAGATCCTTTGGAAATATGCTCAAAAGGATGGTGAAAGTCCCTGACATGAATGCCCAGGAAGCTGATGACAAAGAACACCCACCTCAATCCCCATCCCTTCCTTCCATGATGATTCCAGATATGTCCCATAATGGAAACTAGTCAAACTTGCCATTTTCATGTTAGTTGAAGGTGATAGATACTGAGGGAAATGGATTTGTACCTCTCCCTATTCCCACCATCATGTGCAAGTGTTGATAGGTGTTGCGTCTTTTTGTAGCATATTCATGCGTTACCATACTATCCAATTTGCCATATTTTCTCCAGTAGATTTAGACGATAACTGATTAGGAGCAACGCATTCATGTCAACGTCACTCGGTTTACAATCTTAATCAGATTCTACATGTAGTAAGAAAAATCCAAATTCCCTCAAAGTCAAAATAGTTATTTGATCTTTATTTTACTAAGCCTTATTTATTATTTTGTGGTTGACATAGTGAGTGTTAGTCACTCAATGGAAACGTTCAATTTGGATGGACGCTTGGTTTTGAACTGGACAACTGGATTTTATATAGACCCTGACCAAAAGTTGGAAGGGAAAAGAGCGTTTGGGGTCACAATTTGGAAAATGTCCTATCCTTTATGCATCTTATCTTCACCAAACTACCGTGAGGAAGACAGGACCTAGTTGACATTCTATTATCCTAATCCATTGAATCCTCCCTAACCTGCGCTTCTCTTTTAGGAGTTTGAACTCTGATTTGGTCAGGGTAATAGCAGGAGAAAGCTAGGAAGGCAACAGTGTAACTGGCAGAATATTCAACATTCTGCAACATTAGCTCTTCAGCACCTGCAAATTGCAATGCATTCTGCGTTATGGGAAGGCACCTTATAGTTTAATATTTCATTACCGAGAGAAAAAGAAATTCGCTCCTTGTCCATCTTAGAAGGATAATCAAGCTATGGCTAGCTCACAGGCCATCGGCGATTGAAAACCAACATTTAAATTTGGCAATTAAATCAAATACAACAAAAATATAAGACATGCATAAATAAACAAACTTTCAGAGGTAAAATTTGTATGGGATGTTCGAAGCAAATATATAAAAGTTTTCACCCTCCAATTTGCATCAATCTTCAACAATTTATCCTTGAAAGCGTTTAGACCAATCGCAACAGAAAATTCTAAACAGAAGAGGCACAATTATGCGTTCAACACGAACCAAAAAGAACTCATTCTCAAATGGAAATGTCTGAAGCAAAACAGCTGTAGGCAAAACTAATATGGCCTTTCATGTCAACATACTCAACGGTGTATCTTTTATGCATAGTTCAACCGGAATATGTCATTCAACACATAGTAGCTTCCCTGCGGTGTTGGTATCAAATGGAACATCTGAGAACAAAAAGATCAACCAAATAAGTAATTAATAAATTAGTATATTAGCAGACAAACTAAAGCAGCCAAGAAATGACATTCTGATGCCTCTACAGCAAATAATCGCAGTTCTATCTGAGCAATAATAATTGGCAATTGCAATCATATAAAATCCTTTACATAATATTTGTAATGAAAACCACCTTTCATCCATTACCAAAGTCAACAAACACATCCTAGAACGAACCAATAAGTGTTGAGGAATATCGAGTTATCTGTACCCAAGGCCAAGAGGAAAACCATTGGTACAATAATTGTTATTTAGTCTGAAGGCAAATCCTAACAATAGAAAGACACCCCAAAAAGCCTAATTTAGACAAACTTCCCAACAAGCAGTTATAGAAAGGGGTGGTGTGTGAAGAGAAGGCGAATTGATAAAAGCAGAGATCGGAAGGGAGTTGAGGTAGAGGTAGTACCTGGCTGAAATTAAGGGCGTGTTGTTCGCCGGCGAGCTGGAGGTTGCCGCTGACGAAGACAAGCATGCCGGCGTTGACGCCGGAGGGCTGGGAATCAACGGTGGTGATGGAGTGCTGGCAGTGTTGGAAAGGAAGGGAAGTGAGTTTGGCGACGATGTTGTGGGCACCCTGGATCTTCTGACCCTCGAAAGAGAGCATGGAACCTTCCTGATACAGATTGGCCAGATTGCTGCGGTTGGTGTCGAAGGTGGAGTAGTAGTGCTCCACGAATGCCTTTGCCAACGCGTCTGGATCCATCTCTCCCCCCTTCTCTTCTCTTCTCGCTTCACTCTCACGCACACCCTCCCTTTTTCTTCTCCTCTAGCTCTAATAGGGCTTGCCTTTATATACCCACCTAATTTAATCAAAATAATATTTTCATTTTCATTTCCATTTCAAATATCCATCCAATCCAAATTCAACTTATACGTAAGAATCAACCAAACAAAAAATTTGACATTTACGACAATGAAAAAAGTATTTAACTCTTATGTGAAGCTCTCCTTAACCTAAAAGCTTACTTACCGGTTCTGAAACCTTCCGATTTTATAGAGTATTTGGATCAGTCACCATACTGGTTCCCGGTTGAACCGGTCAAACCGGCCGGTCCGGTCCGATTTTGATAACATTGCTTAAAACGGATTGAAGGTTAGCATTTTTATGAAATATCTCTTTTTCTTAAGAAAAAAGCTTTTTTTTCATGAAGTTTTTGATCAATTTAAAAAAAAATTAATCCAAACTACTATATTATAATTATAATAGTGAATGCAACAGTAATTCATAAACCCAAGCCTTTTTGTTTTGCAGATGCTAAATGGGGGTCAAACCTTGAAGCAAATCTGTTTAAGCCTGTTCGAGAAACAAAATGAAACTGCAAAGGTAATAAAACACTTATATTATGACCACATTTAATCAACAGCCTATTTAGTTTTTCATAAAGTAATCAAAGTTTAAGTAGGATTGTCTTAATTTTTTTTTTTTTATTCATATAGGATTGTCTTATATAGAAAATACTTACATGCATGAGAGAAAAAAAAAAAGTTAGCTACATCCAAGATCAAAAAACCAATCTTCTAGAATCAACATTCTTTTGAAGTGTTATTTTTATGGGAGGTTCAGGTTGACAACAAATTTGAGGTTTTTCTGGGGGGTTGATACTGTGTAACTAACTTTTAAGTTAAGGAATGGACTTTAATTAATGTTAACATTAAAATAGTTTGTTTCTTGAATCCTCCCCCTTTGCAGTTATCTGTTTCTTTTTTACCCCATAAGATAGCTTTAAAACATGCTGAAAGCATGATAACTGAAAAGAAATTGTTCTTCATCATCATTTTCTTTTTGGTCTATGTTCTTGGTAATCATTTGACTACACCAGTAACACCACATAAACAAGTTGCTTGCTCGAAATATCTACAACACATTTATCTACTACGTATCAAACTCCTATTAATTCAATTATTCAAGTGTTTGGAACTCAATTCTTTTTAAGTAATATCTCAAAGTTCGAACTTTTTTTTTATCGTAAAAATAGAGACTCCAAAGCGAAAGAGCTTCCAACACTTGTTCTTGAAATGTGTCTATGGCTAAACATTGATGCTAGAAATCATGGTTCAGAGGTGGAGAAAAGAGAGAAAGAGATAAAAGTGAAAAGTGTATTTTACTCAAATGAAAAAATCAATTTTACATGAGTACATTGTGGCTTATATAGCCAATCCTAATAGTACTAATATCCTATATCTCTAATATCCCCCCGCAAGCTGGAAGTGCAAATTAGCATTTCCAGCTTGGAATGAGTAATACAATCCAAAATAGAGGAAATACAATGCAACTAAGTAATGAAAAATACAAGAAAAATATAAGTGGTAATCACATTGACTAAACAAGAAAGTGGCAGCGGCCGAGGTGCATAACTCCTAGAAGTCTTCGACCTACTTCTAAGCCCCTTCGAACTTCTTCCAGCGTCTCCACAGCACTCACTCCAACATAATCAATAATCCCAATATTGGGAGCAACTATCAAATGCCAAATTAGGCAAACAAAGCTTAACCACCAAGCAGAAGCCACAACTCAAGGCTTAACCACTTGGCAGAAGCACAAATCACTAAGAAAGCTTAACCACCATAAGGCAGAGGCAACAAAGCTTAACCATCAAGAGCAGAAGCCAAATCAGTGCTTAACCACTCAAGACAGAAGCAAAACAATATACCAATGCTTAACCATCCATGGCAAAAGCTTAAGCCAATGCTTAACCACCGTGGACAGAAGTTTTCTTCAAAGAGGACTAAAACCAAACACCTTGTGAGCATCCTTAAACAGAAACTTCAAAGCTCAAATAGAGATTAATGGTGCCAGCGTGAACAGAAGAACAACCAACCCAACTGAGACGGTTTTCATCAAACAAATGCCAAGAAAATTTGGGTCAAACCAAAATCCTTCCCAAATCAACAATGAAGCAAATCACCAAACACTTGGTGTGCAAAGATACCCAATCTGATGTGATGAGGCACCAACCAGCCTGCTCCATCGAAATCAAACTAGAATAGAACAAGTTCATCACATATACAATTATTCACAGCATATTCGAGCTCCAAACAGCGGGATTGATAATCGATGGAAAACACGAAAAAGATGAACTTGACGTTGTGCGCGAAAATCAACCAAGAATTGAACCTACAAAAAAAAATCTCTTCTGCGAATCAGTCTCAAATGCGAGCACCAAACCAGAGCACCACCACAAAGACAACACAACAACAATGCACGGACGAAGCTACGGAGCTCAGATTGCTCTGATCCTGAAGCTCGAAAAGGGTGACCGTCACCATGACGAGGAACCAACAGATTAGAATGTTGAAATTGATCGTGAGGGTTTTCTGATTTTGAGAATTTGGGAAAATGAGAATCGGTTTCAGAAAAGAAAACAAAGGAACCAACAGATTAGGTTTTGATTTTTCTTAGGTAAATGAAAAGGAAAGCAACGATTGGAATATAGAAGGAAAAGGCAGCAAAAGGAGGAAAAGATTAAGCGGAACAAGGTCACGCAGTATATTTTCTCGGGAAAAAAAATAGAAAAGAAAGGATACGAAAACAACGGAAAAAGAAATTCAAGGTGGGTGATATGCTCTGATACCATGTTAGAAATCATGGTTTAGATGTGGAGAAAAGAGAGAAAGATAAAAGTGAAAAGTAGATTTTACTCAAATGAGAAAATCAATTTTACATGAGTACATTGTGACTTATATAACCAATCCTAATAGTACTAATATCCTATATCTCTAATAATTGAAAAGTCACAAACCAAAATATACAAAATTATGGTACAGCATGAAAGGCTTTTCGAGGTCACAAATTCGCCAACAATGCAAGGTTCAACATCGAGTGGCCAAATGACACCAGAACATTTCGTAAACAATGTCAGAGGCTCCAAATATGTTTAGACATTGGCCCACGTATAAGAATGAATTTCCACCTCGCGCAAATTCTTGTTATACCAGTATAATATATAACGGAGGCACCGAAGCTTGAAGCATATAACCACCATACTATGGCCTAGTTCTCGATGACTGACACCCAGGATAGTGTGAATTTGGTTTCACTGTTTTTCACAGCCTAGCAGAGTTGTGAATTTAGCAATCGAATTGCTGGTTATTACATGGAAACAATAAATATGAAAACTATATTTACTTCCATCCAGAAGATTTCATCAAGGATCCTCTCTCGCTCCTCCCCATAGCACACATAAACACAAGAACAAATCCATTCACTTGCTGAATACAGAAAGAAACTGAGTTTTATATCACCTTTTACCAAGGTGTTCCCAGGATGAGGCATTCGCAACAACAAAACCAAATTAATGTTTACATGATTGAGAGTTTTAAAAAACGTGAATCACTACAAACCCATATTATTTTTCATCTACTTTGTTAAACCAGCAATGAACATTAGGATTACGTACAACACCACCAAAGGCCTGCAAATTGCAAAGAACAACAAGACTGGAGGGGAAAAATGGCAGGCCATTGCTAGGCCATTGCTGCTAGAGATACATGCGAAATCATGCCACCGCAGTCAGGCATGGATGAAATGCAGTACCACATGCTATCCACTGTCGTTTTCTCCCACGTGGCACCACACACCCAGGAACCTTCAGCCATTCTTTCTTTGCTATGTTGTAAGTAACCAATCGGTTCATTTGTTTTGATCTCAAGGACAACATGAGCAAGCCTTTGTTCCCCAGGCAAGTCATTCTAACGTGCTTCCCATAAAAGTCCAAGCACCATATGTTTGGCATTCTGTCAACCTCCTTCCACAAGAGAGTCATTTTCTGCAGCTCCCATATGCATACACAAGTAGCTGCATTCTTCGTGAGCAAACCCACAAGCAGGATCTGGCCATCACACTCAGCCAGAGTGTGATCAGTCAGATGCAATGGCGCTGGGATTATATATTGTTTCCAAATCCCAGTTGCCATATCATAGGAAACAATCCCTTCTGGGTCTGAACGCATGAAGTAAAGCGTGCTGCCAATAGAGACAGCCTGAGACCTAAAGTTGAGCGACAATGGCAGCTTCATACCTGCAGGCATGTTTCCTGGACGACTCCAAGAATTTCTGACTGAATCATATACTTCATATTCTCCATCACAACCCACCCATAAGATCTTGTAGCCTGAACCAGCAGAGTTTCCATTTGTTGTCATCCCTACAGCAACACGAGACCAGACCTTAACTGATCGAGCTGGCAACTCCTTGAAGGATTGAGTCAGTGGGTTACAAACAAAGAAGTTTCGATGACCAATGTCAAGAAAGCAAACTAAACCGCCAGCAGAAGCCACAGGTAAAACAATCAATTTTGTGGGCGGTGTTGATATAGTTGGGTGATGCCATTTTTTCAAAGAAGGGTCGTACATGGCTCCCGAATTCACATTTTCATGGGTAATGGTGTAAAACCATGGATTTTCTTGTGTGACTTGAGTACAATGCTGAGAAAAACTTTGAGAAGTCAGCATGGAATTCCACTGCCGGCAGACAGAGCGGAAGCGGAAAAATGTGGCAATGGGAAGTCGTGCAATCACAGCCTCAAATAAATCTTCAGGAAAATCTTTCCAAATTTCTTGTTCCATAACTTCAGTTGTACAAGATCTTCCGGATGATTTGCCCCTGCTTCTATCTCTTCGAGACTTCTTAGTAGGTGGAGGCTTTACAGGCTCTGACATTCTGAAACTGCCAGACTTTCTAGCTGTCATTACAAGCCCACAGAAGTCATCTACAGAGCTATCTTCAATGTCAAGGGAGGTCCATCTGTGAAAAGTATAAACAATTTCATAAATCATATGCTTCCTGACATTAAGTAGAAGTTGAACCAACATTCCTACAAAGATTAGCATTATTCACAGATAGAAAAGTGTAATTGAAAAGCAAATGACATAACCATACAACTAAAATACAAATTGATATTCTAGTCCAATTTCAGACTGAGCCCACCAAAATTATAAAATAGATAAACACAATTGCACATACAAATAGCCTGGGAGGAGGTGGGGGGGTTGAGGGGGTAATACACAAATTTGAAATTTCTTGATTTGTCAGAGTACCAATCGCACTAAAAAAAAAAAGTTATATACACAATAGCAAAAATGAAACTTAACCTTTGACTACAGGATCGGGACTATTTATACTAAGGGAAAATGCATGTAAGTTTAAAAGATATCCAAGTAAATAGTAGGTGAGATGAAACAATATATTTAAAGGATCAAGAGGGATTCAAAAGAAGCATCAATTCAAGCATGTGTTTCATAAATTTGCACAAGCAAAACTGCCCTGCAGTGCATATCTGAATGTGTATATAACAATAATTAATTTACAACATGACAGTCGGTACACTAGACGACTCCACTTAGGTCATGTTTAAATAAATTTCTCCATAAGTACTTATAGGAGAAGAAAATAAGAATGTAAAATGAATTAAACTTTTCTCATAAGTTAAAATCAACTTATGCACTTCAACTTTTATAAATTCTCTCTCATTTAACTTCTCCAAAAGCTGGGGTATATAAATTGATTTTAACTTATAGAAGAAGTTTGATTCATTTTGCTTTTTATTTCTTTTCCTAAAAGTGCTTATTGGAAAGTTTATCCGAACAAAGCCTTAAATAATAACAACAATAGTTTTATCCAACTAGATAAGGTCAACTACATGAATCACACAATGCCATTGGACTCAGTTAAAAACCAAATTCTCATAAGAGCCCTAGGTGCCAAAACAGACATTTTCAAAACCATAATTGTAAAAGAATTGCAATTTCACATCACTATATTTAGTGTGTCAATGTAGCAGATATCTTTATTCTCTAGCATCTAGGGTTTTGGGAAAGTAAACAAACAGTGCTTCTCAAGAATCCCATGTTCATTTTCATGAGATACAATCAATTTCTACTAAATATGGTGCCTCTAAGGCTCTAATTATACCTTGCAAAAGAGTTGATTAAACCCGATGGTAAGGTTATAACATACAAGTAATAACCCTCACAGTTGTCACCACTCATTACAACAGCCATTTTTTCTGATGATATGCATCCTCAGGTCAGAAGTTACTATCTATAGCTTATCTATTTAACTTTAGTTTGTCATACCAACAAATTGGAAATAAATTGGTCCATCTGCTATATGTCCATCAGAAAATTTCAAATTATTAGTGTTTCAAAGAAACATAATTAAAAAACAAAAATGTTTCAAATGGAAATCCAAGCAACAGTTTAGCTTTTTCTCTTATTCCTTTTCTTACTTTCTTTTAAGGACAAGTGCCCAACGGACTTGAATTTTTCAAAAAAGTTTGCTAAAAGTTGAATTCAATTATATCTACTTTACCAATAAGGAACGTGAGTGAGGAGTGAATTGGCAATACAAAACCTTCCTTTGTGTGATACTATGACACAGAAACAATGCACAAAATCCAGAAAAATGCTGCTTATCCCATAATGACTAGCAGGAAACACACTAGAAACAGTAGGTGTTCAAATATTAAAATATCCAATAGTTAAACCAAACAATCAAGTAATCTGACTGTGATCTTTGCATGGATTGCTTACTGCTAACAGTGCCAAGTATGATATGTAGTCCATTAAGGCCTTGTTTGGATAAACTTTTTCATAAGCACTTAGAGCAGATGAAAATAGGAAGGAAAAATGAAAAAAGCTTTTCGCATAAAGCTAAAATTAACTTACGCACAAGCTAATTTCTAGAATCCCTCTCATTTAGCTTATCCAAAAGCTTATTTTAACTTATGCGAGTATATATTCCTTGTCTGTTTGTTACTAGTCAAAGAAAGGGTTTAATGGCAAGAGAAGAAGGTTGTATACTTGTATTATCCTCCTTGCAGATCTCTCTAAATAATTACATACATGTGTGTGTGCAAGTGAGAGAGAAATCATTAAAAAAACATTAATCGGCATCCAAATGCAGCTCTTCCCCTTTGTCTTTTTCCATGTGAACATCTGCTCCAAGAACTAAGAAAGTTTTCAACCAATAGAAAAGAAGGAACAATGTAAGGAATGTAAAAATTCATCTAATATCAAAGATTAACATATTTTATTTATATAACGGTAAAAGAGTTTTAAGAAAGTAATATAGAAGAAGAGTGTGTAGGAGTAAAGAGCATGAAGTTAGGATCCAAAAGGAGAGAATTATGCAGCAACAGAGAGAGAGAGAGAGAGCGTACAAATTGTTGCATTTTAGGGTTGAAGAAAGCATGGAATCAGAATGGAAACGAATAATTGGAGTCAGGTACTTAATTCCGACAGTAACACATTAGAGAGCAGAAGGGACCTAACTTACCTACCTAGCCGGTTAATTCACTTCAAAGATTAAGAATAATAAAAGAAAAAAGACCTTGCTGGGCCAAAAAAAAGAGGGGGAAAGGGGGGCTAAAAGCTAAACAATGAATAAATAGATCTAAGAGAAAGAGAGAGAGGGGGACCTGGGGTGTTGTTGTTGTTGAAAGAGGAGAGTGTGAGTGTGATGAGAAGGTTGGAGAATGAGAGAAGAAGATTGAGAATGGTAAGTGTCCAAGAGGTGCTGAAGCTGACCAATGAGCTGCTTCAGCATGGCCAGCCCTTCCATGCCCCCCAACACTCACACGATTTGCCTGATTGATTCCTCCTCACTTCTTTCTTTCTCTCTAAAAACACACACGCACCCCTTCCTTCTCTTCCTCTTCCTCTTCCTCTTCCTTTTGCTTTCTCTCTCTTATCCTTCTCTCCCTAATTCCTAATTCCACGTTGGCACGCAACTAACGGGGTTTTGCTATGCTTCTGCTTCTACATGTACTCACCCGTGCGCTACTTTTCTTTTTTATTTATAATAATAACAACAATAGAATCCCAAATGCCATTTTCACTTCAATTTTTCATTCTTTTTTTCTCTATTCTCTTTTCTTAACCAAACTTATTTAACCACCCACTTCACCTTAACTACTCCCATCCCTGTTAAACCCCTTCCCCTCCCTTCCAAACAGTCAAATTTAATTCTTACTTATAAGTGTATGTTTGGAAATCCATTTACATCATTACAAACGAAAAATCACACTTTTCAAAGCACAAGAATTGTTACTTCTCCGTTCAACGGCCATTTTGACCAACCCAATTGCAAACCAAACACACCCTAAATCATGAAACTATAAAATAGAGTTAAGTTATGAAAAAAAAATATTACACACCTTTGATGTTGTTCCCGGTGATCTAAGAAAATCTTCACTTGCCTATAAGATGTTTCAAAACTAGCCTTCAAGTATCTTGGATAAAGGTGATGTTTTGATGCCCGGATTTGTAATAGAAAAAAAGAGAATATACCTAAAAAATTCAGACAATCGAGTCAATAAGAGTCTAACAATTAATAATTTTGGGATTAAACATCGTGAAATACATGACAAAGTATGATTTTATAGTCTTCTTGATAATTAACTTCTTAGACGGGAGATCAATCTTTATCTTCTTAGGGTTGATAAACCCTTTGAATGTGTGATTTCCGTTGCAGTTAGAGACTATTATCAATGTTGTTGAGAGTTCCCTCGAGCTTTCTTAGTGTCTCCTTCTCAAGTTGGGGTAATTGGGCCTTAGTTGGTTTAGGGCCAAAACAAATGTTAACAAATAATATTAAAAATTCTTATTAGTTGTTGTGTCTCGGGTTCATAACTTATGTTTAATGTAAGTGGTGACTCAAATTGGTTACTATGTGATGAGAAATTATTTTATGGTTTAGGGTCATCATAGCCTCAATTAATCTTCACATGCCATTGAGTATTATTAATTCTTATATGTCACGTAGAGATTAATCGAGACTATAAACACTATAGGTGAACACAAAACGAATCGCCTCGAGAAAATCAACTTGACCCAATCCATATTGACTTGGTTTTGTCAAGTTCATGGATCAAGTCGGGTCATATAATGAACAACTCAATCAATTCAAGTCCGGTTACAAGTTTGATTATGCAAACTCAAGACCTTACCCAACTTGGTTAGTTAATACAAGAATTGGTTGAAAATATAATAAATATTAATTATATATATTTGCTTTTAAAAGGATAGAACACATCTTTTATTTTAGAGGAATCAAATTCACCTAAGTTATAAAATATTTACAGAGTAATGATAATTTAATATAGAAAATTTGACAAAAAATCAACCATGTTTACTTGTTAAAATATAAAGATAATCATGTAAATGTTAGACAAGTCAATGCTTTATTAGTATAGATTTTTTTTAAGTGAATAACAAGTATTGATCATTAGTACTACCTTTATTTCTTTTTATAAGACTTAATCCATATTTTTTTTGCATTAATTATTTTAGACTATAATACCTCTAATTAAATAAGAGAAATGTTGTATTGATAAATATTTAGAAGAGAGAGAGAAACATTAATAACAATAATATTTTTGAAAAATATATAAATTTAAGACAGATTTATTACTATTAATTAAATTAATCACTTTGGGTCTTATAAATAGGAATGAATGTAGTATTAAGTAACACTACAAATATAGTAAAGGAAAATAAAAGTTAGGATTTAGTTTGATAAAAATATAGTTATTGAATAAAATGAAGTAGGGACTACTCACTTATATCTAAGGTTTATGGACATGTTATTTTGACTTTGAGAGAGAGAACATATTAACTCGATTCCAATAAAAATAATGATAAAAATTATGGATCTCTAAATTGTTAAATATTTTAAATGAAAATAGTTTTAAAATTCAACAATAGTGGCTAACCATCCATGACTATGACTTTTTTTTAGAAAAAAAAAAACGGCAATGCTTGGCATTTCTCAAATATTTGCATTTGGGAGCAATGGCTAACATCAATTCAACTTGAACACGAAAAAATGTATGTTTTTTTCCCTGTAAGACAACAAACAAGGTGTATGCGAGATTAATTTCTGGTTGGCCATCATTTTACTGAATTTCAAATTCCTTCATACACTAAAAAATGGCAACATTTTATCATTAGCTTTTTCTTCATAGGTATATTTTTTATTAGCGTAAATTAAACATTTAATATAAATATTGTAAGTTTATACTAACAATACGATATATTGTATTAATAAATAAATTGGATAGTATAAAATATTGATATATATATTTTCAATTCATCAAATGTTAATATTTTACATGATAATATTAATATAAACTTTTAAAATTTATATCAATAGATTAATTTTTGATAAATAAAAATTATATTAACGAAAATAATTGTAATGCTTGATCATTTTTGTTTATTATTAAATGAAAAATTATTTTGTAATAATATGAATATATGAGCGCGTGAGAAGATAAGTATGTCTTTGTAGTTTAAAATTATTGAACATAGCATTTAACACAAGTGTCCTTATCATACGCATTGCTTAAATTTGAATAAAAAAATTATACTTGTTCAAACTTAATTTTCATTTCAGATTATTAAATGGTACATTTAGATAACTAAATAGTACATATAGATAAAACAAGCCTTAAATAGTACATATACAACAAACACGCAACTATTTTTCAAACGTATATATTTTGATAATTTTATTCCCTAAAAAATAAACTTATATCTAAATAAGTTAGATATTCTTGTAGTTAACAACTGAATATTAGAGCAACTTTTAAGTAAAAGGATTACAGTGAATTTGACTTATTTTGTTTAACACTTGGCAGTTTCTTAATCCAAACTGTACTGCCATTCATTATCCAACTCGAACACTTTAATTTTCCAACCATTTATGACTTATTTGTAAAAATTAGCTGATAAAGACTCATGAGCACCGTGTCCCATGGGTTTCACTTTGGAAATCAACGGACCATATTGTGTATAATGCATCCTTGTGGCCCCTTCTTCAACACACACCGCATGATTGTCTTCACAGTCTTTTTCTCCCTGTTTTATCACATTGACGGAAATACCCCTCCAAAGCCATATTCGATATCATTTCATTTCATTTTCCATTCAATGGTCATAAGTGTCACGCAATGAGTGGGAATAAGTAGTAATTATGGATGCTCACGCTTTCCTGTTTCTATATATTTTTTTTTAAAATAACTTATCCACTTTGTTGTTTAGCAAACAAATTAATAATATTGCTAAACTACACTTAAATTATATTTTCATTTAAATTATGCTAATAAGATCTCAAGTTTAGTAAATATAGTTACATTAATAATTTGAAAAGAAAGTTTCTATCCTTCATTAAAGTCTTCTTTATTTTGACTTAAATTAATCAAATATCTAATATAATACTATTAAGATATCGATGATCTTAAAAAAATTATCAAATCACTTTTCATAATTTGTTCAATATAATTGTTTCCTATAAATAAAATACATTATAGACTCTATTAACTAATAACAATGTGAGTTACAATATTTAAAATATTAAGAAAATCGACAAATGCGTACTGGGGTTCGTGAAACAATCAATTGCAAATTTGCAATGAGTTAAGGTAGCCCCTACTGCTCAGAATTTTGAGTGCTGTGCTCATATATAGCTGTCATTTGAAAATTACTATATGATGATGCTTCACTCTCAATCTTGAGTATTATCTTCAAAAAAGGAGCGTCTTTCAATTAACAAAATGTGTGCCACTGGAGTCATAAAATCATCTGTATGTTTGACCAAATTTAATCCTAATTAATCGGACTATTTGAGTTAAAATTATTAAAGTATTTTTAAATAAAATAGACGATTTAAGTTAAAAAAGGCAACTAATTCTTTAAAAATTTTAAACATGACTTGAACATAAATTTTAATATAATATCACCAGGGTTTATTTTTTGATTAAAAAATAAACCCTGGTGATATTATATTAAAAAATATCACCAGGGTTTATGTTTACAAAAGAAGACCTAAAATTCAAATAAAAAAAAAGAGGAGTTTAAAAAAAATGCTAATAAGAAAATAAGACAAGACAAAAATGAATTAACAAATAAAGATAGACTTGAGATTTTTGTCGTTCAAACATAGAAGACAAACTCGAACTAAATTTTGTTTGGTTGAGATGAAAGTGAACAGATGGATTGGGATGAGAATGAAAAATACACGTAATATCTTATCTTTTTTTGTTTAGAACAACATATAAAGAGGAGGAAAGAACAAATTTCATGTAAGACCCATCTATTATAGTTATCTGTCTAATAGGGGTAGAAAAGGAAATAGATGGCTTTTTTTGTTCAATATAAAAATATCCTTATTTATTATTTCACATTTTATTTTATTTATGATATTTATGTAACACTTTCCTATATACATTTTTTTACTTATGGTTTTTTTAACCAAAATCCTTAATACTGATTAGCTTTTCCTTTAAAATAATATTTTATCCATCCCATATTACATACCTCTTTAAATATTTAGTGTTTTGTTAATTTAAAATAAGAAAACATAAAAAAAAAAGTCTAATAATACTATCATTTGTTAATATCTAATCTAGATACTTAAATGAATTCATAATTATTTTTAATAAAAATAACTTTATGAAATATTAGAAGTAAAGGGGCATTTTCCTGTACATACAATGCATAAGGTTGCATATTTGTAGAGTAGAAGCTCCAAGCTAACCCGCAATTGAAGCATTATGCAATATGCATCGACATCGAGTCCAACAACCTGAAGTGGTGAATGGAAATGCATGTTGAAAAAAAAGGGAAAAGTATTTGGGAATATGATTTGTAATTTAAGGAAAGGAATTGGGAGGAGTGTTTGCAGTTACGGCAACGGGGGGGGGTTCTTTTTCTTTTGAATTTGAAGTTGAATTGAATGATTAACAAAGAGAAATGAGATGCATATTTTGCGGTGAGTAATGATTTGGTTTTGTCTAGGGAAAGGAAGAGAGGCATTTGGTGTTGGTGGGTATCGTATAAATATAATGTATCATTACTCACTGCTCATCATCATCATCATCATCATCGATTCCCTTCTTTTACGTGTGCATCCATCCACTCCCACTGTTAACTTAACTCTGCTTTTTCATCTTATCCTTCTTCCCCTACGCCTACGGACACACCAACTTCCTTCCTTTCACGTGCTTTCATATTCATTATTCCACAATCTCCTCTCTATAAAAAAAATTATTGCTAAACACATTCTTTTAAACCATATTTTATAAAAACTTTTACGTAGTTAATCAATTATAAATTATTATCAGCATCACTTTTAAGATAATTATTATAAAAAATCAACAAATTTATCCTACAAGATTATTTATAATTAAATGACAGTTTAAAACTATTTTACTGCCTATTTTTTCCTTTTCTTATTAGTTAAATTTTTTTTTTGACAGTATTAGTTAAATTTTATTGAAAACTACAAAATATAAAAGATTTGGTAAATAAGAATTGAAACCCACAACAAAATTGTGTTTTCTATTAAATTTCAATCAAGAGTAAAAAAATATGTTTAAACTAGCATTTAAAAAAAACAATAAATATTAATGGGTACGTGCGTGTGTAAAATAGAGATATGAATATGATTCATTGGAGTTTGAATAATCCGCTTGATAATTTGAAAAACACAACCAAATTGCAAATTTTTTAATGTTGAATATACGCATCAACAAAATGCACCAACATGACATAATTTCGTGCAGGCAATTTAAAAACTTATAATAAAAAATAAATAAAACATAGTCGCGATAAGGATTTATTCAAAATTTTGTAGGTTGTTCAAGGTTCAATATCATTGCACATATATCTCTGCGCATCTGACAAGTCGTGCACATAGGCTGTATTCTCATTTTGTGTCCCATATGCAGTTCTACATTTTGGGTCATATTCTATTCTTCACGATCCAGTGATCTTTTCGGTAGTTCAGCGGATTGTTATTCTCACCCCACAATTTTCTATTCTCATCACCCACAATTTGCTATTCTCACCACCCATGTAGGTGATTTTTTATTGATTTTCCAAAATATCCTTGTACAACGAAATTACGATTCCATTAAAAAGTGTACAACGGAATCATGATTCCGGTGTACAAGGGTACAACGTTGTACAACGGAATCACGATTCCATTGCACATTTTTTTTAATTTATTCTAATTTTTTCTAATTTTTTTTTTATATTGAGTAATGTTTTTTGAAATGTATAAATTTAGGTTTTAAAGACTTGGCCAAAACAAACATACCAATTTAATGCATATTGATTGATGTATCTTATAGGATTAATATAGACTGTTGGTTTTAAATAGTTGGCAAAAATAATACTTGGCAAAAAAACAAACATACCAATTTAACATACTTGGCAAAAATCCTATATTTTGTTGGTGCTATTATGTTGCACATTGTTGTTGTTGTTGTTATTATTGTTTGTTCTATGATTTTAATAGAGAAATCGTTCATTCTTTCATTATATTACGAGGCGCGTGCGTGTTGTTTATAGAGTTTATAAAGAAAAATGTAATAAACTGAAAACATCGACATCATTTATATAATAAAATGTAGGCTAAATTACTGTTTTGGTCTTCTAATTTATTTTTGATGTTCGATTTGGTCCTCTAATTATTAAATGGTTCAATTTGGTCCTCTAATTCTTTCAAATGGTTCAATTAGGTCCCGCCGTTAAATTAAACTAACGGTGTTAGTGAATGCACACGTCATGCTGACATCATCGCACTTTGTGGCGGTTTCAAACCACCACTAAGTGATTTGCATATAGTAGTGGTTATAAAACCGCCATTATAATAATTTAAGATTTTCAATTTAAAAAAAATTATAAAAAATAAAAAATATAATAAAATTTTAATAGTTTTACTTGTATAAGATTTTTAATGTTATTAATATTATTATTATGTTATATTAAATTAATATTAACAAACACTAATAATTATTAATATATTACATTAATAAATTTTTTAAATTAATAATTTAATAAATTTTACTTATATAAAAATTGTTTAAAATGTAAAAAAACTAAATTAATATCAATATTTGATATTATATTATATTATATTTTATTATATTAACATTTAAATTATATGATATTAAATTATTAGGTTATATTAATAATAAATTAAAATTAATTAATTATAATAATTATTAGTATATTATATTAATATATTTTACTAAAATAATAATTATTAATAATAATAAATTACTTTAATAAGTTTTAAAATAATTTAAAATTAATAATAACTTAATATTTTTTTACTTATAATATTTTAATAAATTACTTATAATGTTTTAAAATTAATATTGTAAATTTTATAAAAAATTATATTATATTATATTGTAATTATTATTTATAAAATTTTTACTATTTTTTAAATATTGATATTTAAATATAAATATTTTAAAATGTATATTCTATTATATTGTATTTTTAAATATAAATTATTAAAGTAATATAGTGGCGGTTTTGCAACCGCCGCTAAGTGTAAATTTTAAAAAGAAATTATATTTTTTAAAATAAATATTATTAAATTAATATAGTGGCGGTTTCGTAACCGCCGCTAAGTGTAAATTTTAAAAAAAAATTATATTTTTTAAAATAAATATTATTAAATTATTATAGTGGCGGTTTTAAAATCGTCACTATGTGCAAATCACTTAGTGACAGTTTTAAACCACCACAAAGTGTGATGACGTGTTTATTCTTTAACATCGTTAGTTCAATTTTGACGGCAGGACCAAATTAAATCGATTTTAAAAATTAGATGACCAAATTGAACCATTTAATAATTAGAGGACCAAATCGAATATCAAAAATAAATTAGATGACCAAAATAGTAATTTAGCCTAAAATGTATATACAAAATAAAAGTTTAGATACAAATATAAAAAAATACATGATAAATCAATCGCCTCTGCGCCCACCACCTCTGCGCCCACCGCCCTCGGTCCTCCTCCTCTGTCTGCGTCGTGGGACCCCAGCAGTGTATTAACTACAAGACCACCAGAAAATGGCGATCTAATGATCCGGTCAGTAAATGGGATCACTGTGGCTGCTGGCTGTGGTACCTCCGCTACCTCAGCATCAGGCTGTGGCACGTCTGCCTCAGCATGTACATGCTCTGCATCCTCTGGCTCATCGTGTTGTACTCCTCCAACAACACGAGTATCATCTGCCCGACGACGGCGAGTAGATGCTGTCACACATCGCTGGTCTGCCCTGGATGGCTGGGCAGGCTGACCAGCATCTGCAACAACATCTTCCTCCAAAGTGGAGGGATCCTGTCGGCGATCGTACGAAACATACTTCGTCCAAGCCATAATAAATTTGCAAAAAATTAACTAAAATACTTATAACTCGATAAACAAAAAATAAAGTCAAATACTAAATAAATAAATAAACAAACTTACACTATAAATATAATACATTTAAAAATATAAAATTTTTATTTTAATATTTTTTAATTAAAAAAATTATTCAATTAAATAATTATTTTAATTTAAAAATTAAATATTAAAAATAATACTCTAAATATATTATACAAATATAATTAAATATTTTTGTTTTAAAAAAAATATACTTTACAAATTCAAAATTCAAAATTTTAAAAAAATTAAAACAGCACAACGGAATCACGATTCTGTTGTGCTGTGCCAAATTGGAAAAAAAAAAAGCAAGGGGAACAACACGAACCTGGTTCGACGGCGTGAGGAGAGGAATATGTCTAGCGAGGTGAATGGGTGAGAGTGGGTGTGAAGAAGAATGTGAAAGGAGGAAAGGAAGAAGGTAGAAGGAAGAATGAAGAGTGACAAGGAGTGTGAAGAAGGAGAGGGAAGGGGCGCGGGGAAGGTGAAGGGGTGGGGTAAAGAGGGAGAGGTGGGGTGGGAGGGAACTAATAGGGGTAAGAGGGTAAATTCATCCAATTTGGGGTGAGAATAGCAAAATGAAGGGGTGAGAATAGCATATCCCAGAACTTCAAATAGCAAGCCCATTTTTTAAGTATTGAAAGTTGCAGCCCATTATATCATCCACAAAAACAGAAGAGCCAGTATGAGAATTTCTATTCTCACCCCTAAGAATTGTTATTCTCACCCCAAAAAAGTTGAAAAGACCTCCTTACCCTTATCAGCAACCTCCCACCCCACCTCTCTCTCTTCCCCCCACCCCCTCACCTTCCTCGCCCCATACCCAGTGTTGTGAAAATCGAACCGGTCATCGACCCGGTCAAGGCACTGGGTTGATGGGTCAGTGGTCGAACCGGTGGGTCACTAATTGACCCGGTATATATTAAAAATATAGCTAATAAAATGTGATCATTCCATAATTCATACTCTAAAATTAAAATCAATTATGATTAAATTATAAGTATTATATAATCATTTATTACTATAAATTATTTTGTTGGGTATTATCATTAAATTACTAAGGAAACTCTTGTTATTTTTCACATCTAAGTATAAAAATTTTCGGAGAGCCATGAGCAAGTATGCTGAAGATGTATAAAGCACATAAATATTAAATCATATCAAGATCAAGATAATAATAATTAGCTATTATATATTCTTGTCAACATCAAAATAATATTATAGGAGCATATTATTATATAATATTAAGCAATTATCTATTAACAATTTAATTAAAATGTTATAGGAGCATATTATTATATTATATTATATACTATTTAGCAATTAGCTTTTGCCATGGTTTCAAATGGTACTATGGAAAAAATTCCAAATAACTATGTAATTACAAGAATTGTAAAAAAAAAAAAAAAACCTTAAAAAGAACCGGGTCAACCGGGTCCGGGTCACCGGTTTTTAACAAACCCAGCCGGGTCAAACCGGGTCGATTGCGTGACTGGTTCAATAGCCGAACCGGACCAGTTAGAGCACCGATTCTCGGTCAAACAGGTCCAACTGGCCGGTCCGGTCCGATTTTCACAACTATGCCCATACACACCCCTTCTTCTCACCCCCTTCCCGATTCTCCTCAAATTCTCTCCCTCACATTGTCTCTCCCTCACAACGTCTCTCCCTCACCTCTCACCTCTCTCTCCATTCTCCCCACAACGTCTCTCCCTCACCTCTCTCCCCAAAGGCAACAGGTTCGTCTCCTCCCCCTTATTTTTTTTTTCAATTTAACGCAGTACAACGAAATCGCGATCCCGTTGGAAAACAACACAGCGGAATCGTAATTCCGTTGTGTTGCTTGAATTTTTTTAAAAATTTTGATTTTGTAAAGTATTTTTTTTTAAAAGGAAAATATTTAATTATATTTGTATTATATATTTACAGTATTATATTTAATATTTAATTTTTAAATTAAAATTATTATTTAATTCAATAATATTTTTTTAATTAAAAAAAGTATTAAAATAAAAATTTTATATTTTATATTTTTAAATGTATTATATTTACAGTGTTAGTTTGTTTGTTTATTTAGTTATATAGTATTTGACTTTATTTTTTTTTATCGAGTTTTAAGTATTTTAGTTAATTTTTTGCAGATTTATTATGGCTCGGACGAAGTATGGTTCCTACGATCGACGACATGATCCCTCCACTTTAGAGGAAGATGCTGTTGCAGATGCAGGTCAACCTGCCCAGCCATCCAGGACAGACCAGCGATGTGTGACAGCATCTGTTTGTCGTCGTCGGGCAGATGATACTCATGTTATTGGAGGAGTACAACACGATGAGCCAGAGGATGCAGTATATGTACATATTGAGACAGACGTGACATAGGCTAATGTAGACGTGCCGCTGCCTGAGCCAGAGGTTCCTCAGCCTGATGCAGAGGTACTAGAGGTACCACAGCCAACAACCCAAGTGATCCCGTTTGCTGACTGGATCATTGGATCGCCATTTTTTGGTGGTCCTGTAGTTGATACACTGCTGGGGTCCTACAAGTAGAGCTGTCAAAACGGGCCAGTCCGGCCCACTGGGCCCGGCCCACCTCGACCCACCTAATAGGTGGGCCAACCCAACCCGGCTCACTTCTTGGTGAGCCTTAAAAATGCTGGTCCGGCCCGGCCCACCACGGGTTGGTGGGTAAACGGGTTGGCCCACCTAAAATAAATAAAAAAAAATTAGCTTCTATTTTCTTTTGTCATGTAAAAATAGCAACCAGAAGTTGCCAAAATACACCGAAAATAACACATTTTCAAATTCATTAACATTTTTAAATTCAGATTCATATATTCATTAACATCATACATCTCCTAACAAATTTGGATCTATCAAACATTATACATTCATTAACATTTTCAAATTCAAATTAATATATCATCAACCTCAAGGGAACTAAGACAATGTAAAATTTCCTAAGTTGTCTAGTGAGGCTTGTGATGTATGTGAGGGAGGATAGTTTTTTTTTTTTTTTTTTAAATAAGTGGGCAACTCGCGGGCCAACCCCGCCCACCACGGGTTGACCCGTGGTGGGCCGGGTTGGCCCGCTGGTCACGACCCATTTTGACAGCTCTACCTACAAGGACCATGTCGCTAGACATATTTGGATTGATCAGCCTCGGGAGGAGCTGAAGGTGGTCAGCCACACTAGGAAGTTGATTCCCTACCCTACCCAGCCACAGGTCCAGGCATACGTGGATCAGTCTGGCTTGATGGGCCTTTATCATGCGCGATATATCGCGAATAAAGGCTTTGTCAATGCCTTTATTGAGAGGTGGCATCAGGAGACATGCACCTTCCACCTACCCGTTGGAGAGATGACCATCACTCTGGATGATGTGTCATGTCTGCTACAGTTTCCTATTACAGGCTTACAGATTGCTTGCCCAGTGAGCGCCTTTTCAAAGGCTGACATTAGGATGTTGCTGAGGACCATACTAGGCCTGGTGTCTGATGATGAGGCTAATGCTGCTACGACGGCAGGAGCTAGGGTACGTCTCGCATGGCTGAGGGAGCTATATGAGAGGTATGTGCAGTCTGGTTCATATGTGTGGGCCTCACGGGCGTACTTGTTGCACTTGCTCGGCTGTACCATCTTCGCCGACAAGAGCTTCACACATGTGAACATTTTCTATCTCTACTACCTCAGTGATCTGTCCACCTGCTCCCAGTATGCTTGGGAAGTATCTGCATTGGCGTATCTTTACGACCATCTCTCTTATGCGAGCTTGCGGGAGAGTAAGCAATGTGGAGGTTGTATGACGTCACTGATAGTAAGGAATTATTTATTTTTTGTTTAAATATTGTGTAATTTTTAATACAAATGTTAACATAATTTGTTTTCTTTATTTTACAGGCATGGGTGTTTGCACATCTGCCATCAGTTGGTGGATGGGAGCATGTCGCTTATGACCCCAGGCTTCCCTTTGCTGCCAGATGGAAGATGATGAGGGCTACCGGCAAGGCTTGGGGGACCAGGCGGTTGCTGGATATGTTGTAGATGCAGGACATCGTCTGGTCCCCATATGATGATGGACACAGGGCTGTCGCTGAGAGACTCTTCTTGGAGCAGACATATTATTCTGGCCACATAAGGTGTGGCACAGACATGTGACCCTATTTGTCAGAGAGGGTTTTGAGGCAGTTTGGCTACATACAGGGGATCCCTCCACCACCACCTCCTTGTCTTCCATTTGAGACATCCATTCAGACGTGGGCCGAGTGGGAGCAGTATAGAGTGCAGCTAGGCGAGCATGTGCCAGAGGATGCTCCATGGGCCTGCACCTCCGACTACTTGGCGTGGTATTATGAGCATTCACATCCATATGTGATTCCGCCAGAAGAAGGGGAGGCAGCACGGAGCCCAGTACGTATGCCCGACCTCATTCCTTAGCCTCAGCCTCAGCCTCAGCCTGGTGACCTATAACACCTTAAATCCGGGTTTACATATAATCCATTTATTTTATTTTACATTGATAAAACGTGATCAATTTGTTCAATTTTCACATTCGTTGGAACATGAAAGAGACAAGTAATTAAACAAAAATAATAGTAGATTTAAAACATTTTCAAACTCAACTTGCAGTAAAATAATTTAGCGCAAAACCACATTTTATAAAAGTCACACGACCCTTATATCGAAAATAACGTAACACAGATATAAACAAGGTGTGCCTCCGTGGCCACCAAAATATACATATATAAATAAGTTTTTGAGAATAAGGGTTAGAAGTGTCTCACGCACAGGATTAATATCATATACAATCCAAGTCTAGATTAGTAAATACACCGAACTAAGAAAATAGATGATTGAAATAACATACAAAAATTTTGAATCTAGGCCTACCCATATCAAAGTACAAAAGAAGGGAAAAACCTATGACTCAGAGCAGTCATCTCTAAACCCTACCCCTATGTCAGACTATACCCATAGAGAAAAGATGTCAGAGGAATCTCTAGCAAGACCCCTGAGAAGAGATCTCATGGCCCTTGTCTATGGGATCTTCCTCGGGATCCTCCTTAGGATCCTCCTCCATCGGCTCAAGATCCTCCTCCAGGTCCTCCTCAGGATCCTCCTCAGGGTTTTCCTCCTCCTTAGTGTTATGGCCCTCTACGGCTACACCCATGACCACTCCGCGATGAGCGCTAGTCCCAACCGAAAGCAACCTAGGGCGGAAGGGAGGAAACACCGACCTCAGAGTAAGGTCGTTAGAAAGTGTGGCATCTGGATTAGTGTGAGGAAGAGACTAGCCATTTGATGGCGAATCAGAAGAAGATGAGGATGACGACACAGAAGTGTCTGAAGAAAGCTTCACGATCTCCACCGGCGCAGTATGACGATAGTACGGTGGAGTAGGCTGAGTAAACCACAAAAAGAAGCCATAGTATGTTGGCTGTTCAAACTGGTTCGTGAGTGACACCACACTAAAACGCACGTGGCCCACGAAGTGATCCTCGTCGAGTACCCCGTCATGGGTCCAGTGACCCTCAAACGTCACTACCCATACCCTCGTGGAGGGCCTCTGCTGTGCCATCGATATCTAGAAAAATAAATGTATGGAGTGAGTCACTCTCCTCCACTAAACTAACAAACAAACGACCGACGGTCTCAAGCAACATACAACAATCAACTACATTGCAAAGATGCTCTCACGAGTCCCACTCGAAGTTCCTAATCTATTATACTATTTCTCTAGATCATACCATCTCAACATAACTCAGGCCTGTTGCCACTGAAACTCCCAAAACTCAGTGGACTTACACAATTTAAGTCGGATGACTTGCTGGGAGTACACCCTTCACCATGGTACAATGGTAGGGCTCTCACCAACATGGTTATGCCTCGCATTTGTCGGGATTGCCAAGTCAGCACTGTGGAAACACGACCACAAACTCGGTGCCAGATCCCCAAGAAACAGCAAGTCAACGAGCACACATCAGGTACCACTATGTGAGGTCATCCAATCTCTGAGGACTGACTCCTCAACCACTCCCTCTCATCGGGTTCATATCTTATAGGTTGGTGTGACTTCTCTGTCAAAGGTACCGAACGACGGTCTTCCACGACGTATGTCCCCGACATACCATACAGAGATCCACTCTCCACCACCACAGTGGTCACACATTCCGACCCCATTCCTCACGAGCATATTGCTCACCACAGATGAAGCCCCCACACAACCTCTTCCACAATTGTCCATTCAAGCTTTGTCCATGAACAAATTCGTTCAACCATCTCACACGACTTAGCGCTGGAGGTTCCTTTCTCCTTTCGGTTCTCACCACGATTCGGACAATCACAATTTATAAACTTTCAATCATATGTGCATATTGCACGTTACCCAATCATGACCCACATCATGATCTTAACTATCTTACTTTGTTTTATTGAAATCCTCACCCACTCTCACGTTTTATGCTTACTTAAGTCATTTTGTCCAAATCCATGCAAGGGTCATAGATTTATTTCTAAGTTCATTATCCGATGTCCTCCGTGTGCATAGGAAATTTCTAGTTATTAACTCGTAATATTATTAAGTTCCCACTCTTTAATTATAATTAATTCACTATTGCACATAGTGAATGTCATTAATCACTAGAGTACTTCTAGTATCTACAAGTGTACTCCATTTGGAGTTCACTTGCTCCCACACAAAAATGAATTATTCTTGTCCCCACAACCACAAAACATTTCAAACAAGTCACATGCACAATAAAATTTCAGTACTCTTTACCCGAGGATCGCGCTCCTCCCGGTCTCCAATTTACAGTTAATAACATAATAATCATTAACAAACAATAATTCAATAATTCAACATAATCCATTAAAAAAACATTGCACACACATTTTCAATAGAAATTTCCCTTTTGAGGTGAAATATCCATTAGCAAATCTAACGAATGGCATTAGGAACAATTACACAATTAAATTTCATGCATATACCTATAGCTGTGCACACACACCAAAATTTATTTAACTTAGCAAATTAACTTAGAATTTTGTGAGATTTTACAGAGACATAATACATCACATATATTTCATTATAAATTTTTCTCCCAAAAATTCAATCCATAAATATTATTTTTGAATTACTTATGATTGCTGGACAGGCTCTGTAAAGTGCATTTCTACATTTTTGGTAAATAGCAAATCAACTCTGTTTTCTGTACCACTTCACAGGGAATGTCCCCAACATTTAGGAAAACACATGGAATTTTCTCAGCACCAAATTCCTACCGAAAATTCCCTTTTTATATTTCTAAAACATTATTGCTTAAGAACAGAGTTTTCCATACAAAAATTTAAATAATTACAAAAAGTGTTCATAAAATTCTGAGAAAATTAATAGGCAGTCCAAATAGTCCAGGTAGTGTTAAAAAAATTTCTTAAAGCAAAATTCTCATAAAAAAGATATTTTATACATTTAAATACTCTGCTGTCTAGTTTTTTGATTTTCACATCATTAATTTCCTAAAAATGCTTCCCGATTTTTTCTGACTTTACAAAAATTCAGGAATTACCTTCATAACATATAAATCGAATTAATGAGCCCATTTTTCCAAAAACATATGCCAAAATTTTTATAAAATTCGAAACATCGCCTTTTACAAAATCAGCAACATTTGAAAATAACTCCAAAAAAAATAGTTCCACTGTTCATATAATTCTGAAAAAAATACCATGATATCCAGAGGTGCCAAAACATAGGAAAACATCTTTACATTGCAAAATAATACACAAAAATATTTTCGAAAAAATTGAAAACAGCTGCAGTGCACAATTTACAAAAAACACATTTCAACATGTTTCACATGCTCTTGAGACACCCATGGTGTCAAGAGACTCACAATCACATGAATAGCCCAAAAACATCAAGAGAAACAAGAAATAGCTTAGGAAAAATAGAAACCCCTCCATACCTCTTTGGTTCCTCACTCAAAAGAAGCAAAAATGGTGTAGTTGGGTAGTCCTTGCCCTCCTCAACAATATATCTGAATTTAATCGGTGAAAACTTTGATTTGAGTACTTAAATCTTAGAGAGAAGGTGTAGAATTTTAGAGAGAAGGAGGAGAAAATAAGAAACTTAGGGAAGAAGAAAAGATGAAATGAGAGAAAAGCTTTCTTGCAAAAGGAAGAGAGAGAAAAGTGAAACTTTAAAAAAAAATTCTCCTATGTCCTTAGCTAGGGTTTTGTTTGTGTTGGGCTCACATGGGCCCACTAGGTCTAGGGTTAGGGCATTTTCCAGTTTAGGATTTTAAGTCTCTACGGGATTTGATCGTCTGGTCTTTAATAAATGAGAAAAAGGATTTTTAATTCACTCTCATTCTATTTAATATTTTTTTAAAGCATATTTAATTAATTAATTAATTAAATCTTCACTAAATTTATTTTCATCAGTAATTGTATTTCTTTAATTATTCAAACACTGAGAATTGATTTAACAAAGAAATAATTAATTAAAGATATAAATTATGTACTTGACTCTAATTCACGCAAATTTTAATTATTTTCATTTAATGAAAATAATTTCACAGATACTTAATCGAAATCATACCACTTCACACATGATAGACATAATGAGTGTAAATTTTTAGGGTGTTACGTGACCCTCTGCCAGAGTTTGTAGATGGTGTAGATTACTCGTGCGAGGTAATGTAATGCAAACACTTTTTTCATAATTGTTTACATTTTTTTTATTTGAAATTATTAATTTTAATTTTCGTTTATGTAGGATCGGTACCGAATGATGTCTGCGATTGCAGAGAGGTTGTTGCATACCAAAGCCATTTCTGAGGGCACGCATGACCATGAGTTGGTGCAGCGGCTGTTGCGCATAGCACAGAGTGGCTTAGGTGCTGGGTGTAGTAGCCAAGGACACAAACAGAGGAGGAGGACCGAGGGCGGTGGGCGCAGAGGCGGTTGATTTATCATGTATTTTTTTTTTATATTTGTATCTAAACTTTTATTTTGTATATACATTTTATTATATAAATGATGTTAATATTTTCAGTTTATTACATTTTTCTTTATAAACTCTATAAACAACATGCGCGCGCCTGGTAATATAATGAAAGAAGGAACGTTTTCTCTATTAAAATCATAGAACAAACAACAATAACAACAACAACAACAATGTGCAACATAATAGCACTGACAAAATATTGGATTTTTGCCAAGTATGTTAAATTGGTATGTTTGTTTTTTGCCAAGTATTTAAAACCAACGGTCTATATTAATTCTATAAGATACATCAACCAATGTGCATTAAATTGGTATGTTTGTTTTTGCCAAGTCTTTAAAACCTAAATTTATACATTTCAAAAAACATTACTCAATATAAAAAAAAACTTAGAAAAAATAAGAATAAATTAAAAAAACATGTGCAACGGAATCGTGATTCCGTTGTATAAGGGTATTTCAGGAAATCAATAAAAAACCACCCACGTGGGTGGTGAGAATAGTAAATTGTGAGGTGAGAATAGCAAAAGCCTAGAGGTATTCGGACGAGGAAACGGGGCATGCAAAAATGGCCCAAAACAAATAGAAACAATGAAAATTATACACACCTATACAAAGTACTGGCTAGTCAAATTCTCACTTGTGCATAACTAATGGAGTTTCAGACAATCGTTAGTAACTCTTTCTCTGGATTCAAATTAGTAGGGAGCCATTGGCCCATGTTCACCACAAAAAATTCAAAATTTCAATACTAGAAAACTGCACATTCCTCCCTGTAACATGGAACAGATGACTTGATAAGCACTTTATATTTCATTATTGATTGATTATTGATGCAGCTTCTCACATTGTCTAAAGTTGAAAGTGACATAGGATAGGAGAGAGTTTCCGAGCCACCTATCATTGTGCTAGACAGCTGATGAACCTATCAAATACTTGCATTGCAGTAGCGGTTAAGTTAAGAAAGCAACTTGATGAAGAAGATGAGCTTTGTGCATGCTTATGAGGCATGCACCACGAGAATGCGTGTCAAAGTGTGAGGATGGACCCAACAAAATCTAGTGGGAAATCTAAGTGACTAAGCCCCACACACTACACTTAGCTAGGCTCAGTCCCTTTTACCATATTTGTAGCATCACATTGGGAATATGTTGTGCCAGTGCCACCATCAGAGATAAATAAATTAAGAGGTGGGGATGGGAAGGTTCCTGTTAAGGGAATTTCTCAACATTGAATGGTGCCGCCCTTTCAATGATTCTTATTCCATCGTGATAATTATAACAAGCTAGCATGGTGGGTGGATATGGATTTCATATCAGCAACCTCGCTCAAAATTAAACTGCATGCATGCCATTCTCACTACAACTTCCTTGGGTTCTTCTCTTAGACGTTCCTATATATTTGCCAACTTGCTAAGTTAATTAGGAATTCTCTCTCCTATACATACACACATACATATGGTTTAAAATTGGCTCATAGTATAATAATTAATATATATGAGGAGTATATGTATCTTTCTATATTGCACAATAAAACAACAAACAAATTTTCTAATTGAACCTCATAGGATTCATCATATCCACGTAGAAATTCAGTAGGGTTCTTCAATATATCTTCCAAATTTGTGAATCTTGTTTATTGATCCTTATTACACAAGTATGCCTCTCCCGAGTAAAAAGCCCGGGGTAGGGAACTATGCATAATTAGGCAATGAGCAATGCGATCGATGTAAAAGAGATGAACATGCAATCTGCCCTAAAATCATGTAATTATATGTATAAGCTTTAACAAATGAGCTTGATTGAAGTTTCCCATCGCCATATATACTTTACAGGTTTTGTTGCACGTTAGAAAATAAAATGTGTCATTTATTAATTACTTCTTATTCAGTGTTTTTCTGAATTATTTAAATATTATTTTTTTAACATGTGTACCGACAAAGTAAGGCATGGTTGACACATAATCTTACTATTTAAGCATGTGGTTAAAAAATTAATCTCCAAGTTGTATACATAAAAAAAACATTTGTTGGAAGATGTTACTCTTTTAAATAGATCTCGGTAATTCAAAAAATTAGTCCTTATTTTCTAGTTGGGAATACCTTGATTTTTTTTTTAAAAAAAAAAATTCTTTAACATGTGTATCTCAAAATTTTCATTATAAAAAAACGCTATTTATTAACTTATAAAAAGGGTTAAGCGTTAAAATTAGTTTTAATTGATATAGTCCTTGTGTAATGGAAATTAAACTTTTAGTGGGGTCTTTGTGTTTAGTTTTTGACTTTTGTAGTTTGTATTTTGATTTAGATCCCTTAATTTTTAGCTGGTATGATAAAAATTTGACAAGTGATTAACAATTTGAATATATACAGTGATAGATGAAAGTTTGAGAAGGTTAAGGGTCTGAACAAATTTTTTCATAAATATTTATAAAAGAAAAAATAAAATAAATAAAATATTTTTTTTATAAATTAAATTTAACTTATACATAAATTAAAAATCAGTTTTTAGAGAAATTAATATAATAAAATTTCTACAAATTAATTTACCTTATAGAAGGCATTGTTGTTACCATACAACATTATTTCCTTGAAGTGTTTATAGGTAAAAGTTAAGGAGCCAATCAACTTTATCTTCATCTTCAATCATTCGGATAAGATTGAATTAAACTCAATATACTTTCCATATCCACAATAATAGAACTAAACTGAAGATAAGATTGAATAGGTCGTACCTACAATCATTGGGATTGTATACAAACGCTTTTTGGGATAAAGCTTGTTTGTAAGGATCTTAGTCTTGTACACAAATTCTAATTTTTGCCACAATCTTGCAGCGATAGATTCATTATCTACTTCACAAATTGAATTACCGAAAGTGCCAACTACTCATTCCCACGGCTCATAAGTCATGAAAGCTGATTTCTTCGACTTCTCTTCTATAGCTTTCATTATTAATCTATTCTAGGTAAGAATGACCTTCATTTGGATTTACCAAATAGAAAAGCTAATTTTCCCATTAAACTTCTCAATATGAATATCAAACTTTGTAATAATAGACATCTTAAATTCTTAATTGAAAATATGCTTTGATACACTTATTATATGCTATGCGAAAGTACATGATCAAATTTTTTGGAGAACCAAAGAGGAACAAATAGAATGAAAACAACACAACTTCACAGTCAGAGTAGAGATAAGCTTTTGGACCATTTAAAGACTTGTGGCTCAAAAGCGAAACAAAGTTAATTTTGAACATTGAAATTCAACCGTAAAAAATGCTTAAGAATTTGAGCTACCCAACACACACATATTTAATAATATATAAAGAAAAAAATTACTCCCAAAATAATTAAGACTTTATTTGAAGGGAGAGATAAAATAATAAAACAAAATGAAGAAAAAATAATTTAAAGTGAAAAATATTTTCTCATTCATTATTTAAAAGAAGAAAAAATATTTTTTTTCGTGTTTAATTGAAAGAAAAAGTAATAAGAAAGAAAATATATTTATATTTTAATATAATGTAAATGGATAAATTTATTTATTTTTAAATATTTTCTCTCCCTCTCTCTCCTAATTCTATTTTTGTGAGAAGATAAAAAAAATATTTATGTGAAATTTACTATTTTTGCAATTAAATAGGAAAAATAATAATTTTGTCATTTTTGCTCATTCAAATTTTCTTATTCTCAAATGAAATAAATTAAGAAATTGCGTAAAATATCTGATTTTGACCACACTATGCATGACTGAGGTGATGAGGCTGTCCACTCTTGGTTTCTTCTTGACCACTTTAATCGATTGGTCCCATTCCACGGTGAAACTAACTAAAGATATTATATACACTATCATGCAAAATTAGACTCAACTCTAATAAGCACTAGCTGATCACTGATCTTCTTTAAACGATTAGCTACTACTAGCTAGGACCTAGCTATATAGGGACACACATACATACCCACAACGATTCAACTTGATGAAGGAGTAGTTGTTTTGTTTGACATATGCACTATGCCAGTAGGTTATTATATTACATTATGCACTTAATTAAATATTAAGTAGAGACATCGCCAATCGTGCTCACGTGAAGTTCTTGCTTTAATCATGCATACGATAGATCTTGCAATGTTTGTTTATTTCTATAATAATAACTCGAATTGATGAGCTGACTAGGCCACTCAATGCCAACCTTTGCTTGCACAATCCCGTAAAAAGTTTGTTTCAAACTTCCAATAATTGTTAAATATTCATATATCCCACTAAAGTCATATATCTACTATATGTCCACAGTGAAATTGAAATTGAAATGACCCACCACACCACACAAGCTTGTCCTTATCCCTCCCAAGGCACCTAATTAACCTAGGACCTCCTTTACATTTTCAGCGAATTAAGAGGTCTAAATCATTGGAAAATGAACAATTTTCACACATTATACAGTAGTAATTCCCTATTCATCATTTCTTTCCAATAACAAGTTGAGTTTTCGTCCCCATTATTCTATGCATTAATTAATATATAGTCAAAGTGAATGGGTGGTGGACCACTAATGTTACTCCAATTTCAATTCACACTAGTCTAACACTTGTCTTCAATCAAAGCAGGTGCACATAGGGCTCAACAACATCATTTCACACGCGTGTAACTCTTGCAATTTGTCACATTATTATATACTATCTTCCTTTCTTTCTCTGCGCGCTAATTCTTCCTTTGCTTTGCAGTTTACGCATAATTAAAAAATTATAAAGGCAAATAGGGAAAAAAAATAAATTAAACACATTGTACTTGGTTTGACCTAATCCGTCAACTACTGTAAATATTTGGTCGATGAATTTAATAATAGAAAAGATTTAATTATTTCCTTGCCAAAACATGTCTAACTAAACAGTAAAAATAAAATTCCGAAACGGGTATAAGCGAAACTAAATTCTGATTTTTTAAGTAAAATCTTGTATTTAAATTTTGTGAATAGAAAAAATGTGATTAAAAATTAAAACTTCATTAAATACGGTTAATTAAATTATTTAGTGGGGATTAGTTATCATAAAAATTGGTAGATTAAATTAAAGATGATTAATTAAATTATTTAGTGGAGATTAGTAGTATTTCACACTTATAACATGAAAAAAAAGTAAAAATAAAATAAAACTTTGTTTAATGTAAAAATCGGACCGGACCGGCCGGTCGGACCAGTTCGACCGAGAATCGGTGCCCTCTCCGGTTTGATTTAGCTATCAAACCGGATATGTCATCGATCCAGTTTGATCCGGCTGATTTTGGTCAAAACCGATGACCCGGATCGGTTGGTTGACCCAAATTTTTTTTAGTTTTTTTTTTTTACATTTCTTGTAACAAATGTTGTTATTTGGAATTCTTTTTATAGTACCATTTAAAATTTGAAACCATAACAAAAGCTAATTTCTAAATAGTATATAATATAATATAATAATATACTCCTATAACATTTTAATTAAATTGTTAATAGTTAATTACTGAATAATATATAATAATATATTCCTATAATATTATTTTGATGTTGACAATAATATATAATAGCTAATTATTATTATTTTAATCTTGATATGATTTAATATTTATGTGTTTTATTTATCTTTATCGTACTTGTTATGGTTCTCCGACAACTTTTATACTTAACTGTGAAAAATAACAAGAGTTTTCTTAATAATTTAATTATAACATCCAACAAAATAATTTATAGTAATAAATGATTATGTAAAATTTATAGTTTGATCATGATTGATTTTAATTTTAGAGTATGAATTATGGATTGATCACATTTTGTTTGATATATTATATTTTTTTAATTTTTTAATATATACCGGATTAAATCGGATCAATTAGTGACCCACCAATTTGACCATTAACCCATCAACCCAGTGCTTTAATGAGGTTGATGACCAGTCTGATTTTTACAACACTGGTTTAATTTTTTTATGAAATTGAAGATACAGCCAGCTTGTCTGATTCGTTTTCTTTTTCATGAAAAATGTGTCGATTCTTATGCTGAGTCTGAGCTGTCCCCTTCTAGAGCAGAACGAGTTATTAATCATCTGTTTCAGAAAAAATATACTATTTGAATTAATATTAATATTTTTATACTAGTACAATACTAAAAAATAAGATAAAAAATTAAAAAAACAAAATTATGTTACAAAACATTATTACATGAAAAATATATGTGTGTGTGTTTACTTGAGTGCAAAAAGAGCACAGTGGTTGTTGTGTTGTGTGAGTGCGAGAGACACGAAGAGAGGTCCATGGGCAGTACGAGGAGTACGTTCTCAGGTTCAGCTCTTTGTGCTACTGTTAACGGTAATCAATGCTAATGGAATGCTTAGATGCTATTTCAAATCCAAATGCTGAATAATTTCTCACCTTTGTAAGTTTATTTTATTTTTTTATTGTTTTGCCAATTTCACTAACCATACCAATTTCTCTCTGTTTGTGTTTAGTCTCCTAAATTTGATTTACAAAAGCAAAACGCCATAAGAATCAGAAAAGGAAACAAAGACCACTGGTTTTGAGTTTGTTATCTGCTGCTTTACCTGATTTAGCTTACAAACACACACCTCGAGCTCTGTGTTGATCGGTAAGAAAACCCTTTTGGTTATTCACTTATTCATTCCACACTCCATTTATGGTTCATCTTCTTCTGTGTGGAGGAAAAACCACCGATCAAGTGGGTGTCTCACTGTTCATTGCAGCTTTTCCCATTTCCACTCTTGCGGTATAAAGATGAGAACTTGGAATAAAAGTGATACCAACATGAAGGTTTTCTTTTTTTGGTATTTTTTTTAGTGATGGGTATTAAGTAGTGGTGTTAATGCTAGGGGTGTTGATTATGAGTGCTGTTGTCTGCTGTTATTGCTTTCTACTGTAATTTCCTTTTGTGGTAGAGTCAGATTGCAACACCCTTTTTCTGAAAGCTTTCACAATGTGAGGCTGGACTTTTGGCTTAGCCCATGAAAAAAGATGCTTTTTTTGGGGGGGGTGTTCCCCGTTTCTTCATCTCTCTCACTCTTTACACTTTTGGGGGTTTATCATTTTCTTGGAAAAGTGGGATTGTTGAAAGCTTGTGATAGATGCCTCTGGTTTTTTAATGAAATTTCTCTCATGCAAAAACAAAAGGAAAAAAAAACTTGTGCTTTTTGAGGGGAAATGGGGACCAAAGCTTTTAAATGTACTAGCAAAGTCCCAAGAAAAGAGACCCCTCCTATAACCTAATGAATTGACATTGGCTCCCACAATGGCTTAGACTTCAGCACCAAAGCCAGCATGTAAAATGTTTTAACAATTCAAAATAGCTTTTTTATTTCTCCACTTTCCTCCTTAGATTTTTTGAGCTAAGAAAAAAGATGCTTTTTATGGGGTTTAGATTGATTGGTTTCTGGCACTTATGATTGGATAAAACTTAGCTGCGGTAACATAGTATATGTTTTTGGTGACGCTTTCCGATTAAAAGTGGAGTTTCTTGCATTTATGATTTGGAGGTTAGGTCGTTGGCCTTTATTTTTTGTTAACGAAAACAAGGGCCTAAACTGTGGTGTGTTGGCCAGAGTGTTGGAAGTTCTGATAAGTCAAGAAGTCATGATTTGTTGGGTTGTTGCTGTTGTGGGGTCTCATTCAATGACCGACTCCTGACATTGCTGTGATAAATGTGAATTATTGGAATCTGAAGGTTTCCCATGTTGAAAGGGAAGTTTTGGTGGTAAGTACACACTCGTAGGAAGAGTTAAAGAGTTAAACATATCACATCGATAGGGGCAATCCCTTGAATATCACATCAATAGGAATTGGTACCGTTTTTTGTAATTGCCATGAATGAATAAATTATAAAATGCCCTCGTTAATGTTTATGATGGAGGTTAGATTTTTTGGGGGGGAGGAGGTAAAAATAGTAGAGATAAGTAACTATATATAGTGACACAAATTGACTATGTGGGAAGTTAGTACAGACTTTTAGGTTTACCAGGGCAATAGATAAATGACTCACCCTATTATTATTAATGGTGGGGACTGCTTGATATCAGCCTGAGAAATCTTACAACACTAAAATACAGCCACTCATCTGTCTGTAAAGTTATGGACGGGATTTGTAGGACACTGTGGACTCCACGGATTTGTGTCATTAGTTTCTTTGTTTTGGTTACTCCAAACAAGATAATTCCCCTAGGGGCATCTCAGGTTGGGAATTCGCCTTTGGTAAACCATATAGTCAAACTAATTTACACTGGAAATATACTTACTTACCACTTGCTATTTGCTAAGTACTTGTTTTGCTGCCAAGATATTCTCTTTGCTTGTTCAAGTTTCTGGTTTGCCTTTGCTTCCGGTCTTGCTGGAAATACATCTGACATAGGGCTAGAACAAGTGATTACATGTTGTCTTTGAAAGATTACTAGATGTTTTCCCTTAGGAATTAGCAGTTCATAGATTCTTTAAAATTTGGGGCTGCTTCACAATTTTTAGATTCTTAATATGTGTTTGTTAATCATTGGTCTACTGCATTTATACAGGTATTCCTGGTGCTTTTTGCTTCTGCCAAACACTATTCCAGTTTCTGCGATTTCTTTTACTTGTTTAATCTCTCCGATAGTATCTTGTATGGTTTTTCTTTGCTACTGGAGAAACCAAGGCAGTTAACAATTAATGTTTGATTTGAATTGTAGTTTGCAGATCACAGTGACCATTTGTATATGAATTTCTAAGGTCTTGTCATGGAGTGGAATGCAAAATCTCTCGGGCAATGGGACTGGGAGCACTTATTCTTCTTCAATACGAAAGCAGCAGAAAATCCAAGGTTACAACCAAGTGATTGCAGCGGTGAAGCAGATCGAGAAATCAATGTCGGGGTGTTGTATCCATCAGGTGGTAGTGCTTGTTCTGGCTCTGAACTAATACACGCTTCTTCATCAAGGAGCTCAAAATCAGCTTCCAACAATTCATCATCAAATGGGGATAGCAAGGCATCTATATTGACTCTGGAAGGTTCACAGGATGATTCCACTGGGAAGAAAGAATTGTGCAATGTAGAGCCAGTTGAAACTTCTCCAGCAGCAGTGCCCTCTCCTGTTTCTGGTGAACCATTGCTCACTCTAAAGCTGGGCAAACGATTGTACTTTGAGGATGTTTGCACAGGAAGTGATTCCAAGAAACCATCTTCCTTTGAGGTTCCCATTTCATCAGGAAAGAAATATAAAACCAGTAGTCAGAATTTACAGCATCCAAGCTGCCAGGTGGAAGGATGTGGCCTTGACCTCTCATCTGCTAAAGATTACCATCGCAAACACAGAGTTTGTGAAGCTCATTCCAAATCCCCTAAGGTGGTTATAGCTGGTTTGGAACGTCGATTTTGCCAGCAATGTAGCAGGTAAATCTCAATAAACTTCTGATTGTTCTGATGAAAATGCCATTGAGTTAAAATGTATTTTTCAGGCACATATCAGTAAGAATAAAGTTTAGTCAGTCAGATTGAGTTTCCTGTCTTTGTGGGTCATGTTGAATAGATTGGTTAAAGTTTGTCACTTGAATTATCATGTTGAAGGTTCCATGCTCTGTCAGAGTTTGATGACAAAAAAAGAAGCTGTAGACGACGTCTTTCAGATCACAATGCAAGGCGCCGCAAACCACAGCCTGACTCAATCCAATTAAATCCATCAGCTTTGTCTTCATCGCCCTATGGTATACATTCCCCTCCCTTGGAAAATTCATTGGCTTTGTCTTGCTCATTGGTTTAGTTTTGCAGTTTATTATTTTGGGATGCATATTACATATCATGAAGTGATTCTGGGAGAATTATGAGAATGAAACTCCTGATAAAAATATAGACAAATGGAGGAACAAAATGTGTTGAATCTGTGCAAATATGTGACCCATTTTTCCTTCATCGTGATGATTTTATCAGAAATTCCTTTTTTAGTGATTTACCAATTCCCATTTTTGAATGATCATAACTGGTTCCAGCTAGCGACAGTTATTTGTCTTACTTTAGTTTTGCTGTTGAGCCGTGCTTAGTATATGCAGCTTCAACTTCTGCTTGGAAACTGGTAACCTGTGAATAAACAGAATTCTAGTGCATTTTAGAATGCCAAAACATATAACCAATCACTGTATTTAAAGAATTGTTTGGTTGATTTAATATTGAGGATTTGTATGGAGATATATGTAATGTTTGGATAAACTTCTCCATAAACACTTGTAGGAAAAAAATAAAAAGGTAAAATGAATTGAGCTACTTTCATAAGTTAAAATCAATTTGTACACCTCAACTTTTGGAGAAGTAAAATTGAACTTCTATAAAACTTAAGTGCACAAGTTGATTTTAATTTATGGAACAAGCTTAATTCATTTTAACTTCTTATTTTCTTCTCCTATAAATGCTTATAGAGAAATTTATCCAAACAAGACTATACTAAATTTTTTATTAACTATCATTTGGTAAAAAGCATAGACACATTAGAGTGCCCATGTCATAGGAAACTGGATGGCACACACTTAATTGAAGCATAGCATGTGCTAGGTAAACATGAAATAGTTACTTAATGTCTATTTAGAATTGAGTGTAGACAGCTCAAGAGCATGATTTACATTTGTGTATAAGTGTCATATTCCAAAATTCAATGAAACACAACTTTGAATTACTTTTTCCCATGTCAAAAGTCAATCCAACAAAAGCATGTTTGGTTATTCACTTTTACTACTTAGGTTGTAGTTTATCGGGAATCATTTTTCAAAAAACTGTAAACAGATAATTCAACAGTAGATATACATTATTGTTACTGACAAAACCAAGCAGGAACATCCAGTGATCCACTCTGCAAGTCAAGCAAAATCATTTGTATTCTTTAGTGAAATGACAATAAAGTATTAAATGTTCGGATGTGATGATAGCACTAAAACTTCATTTACAACAAGAGTATCACTATAGTCATCTATCTAATTTATGTTTACTTTGCAGATGGGAGGCAAATAATGAGTCCATTTGCATTTTCAAGGACTGCTACAAATTTAGCGTGGCAAGACATGCATAGCAGCAAGCTCCCCCAGACAAAAGATTTTCTCCCCAAGCCTGCAAAAACCTTCAATAAGATACCAAATATTGTCTCTATGCTTTCTGATGATTCCAGTGGCTTTCTAACATCCAGAGGCATATCAACGAAGAGTATTGTTCCAGGTTATTGTTGACCACTTAATAATTGAGCCTTCTGATTTATCATTAACTTTAGATAGGTCATTTATCACGTAGGCATAATTGTTTTGGCCATATTAATTGTTAAAATATTGTTTTAAAATTCACTTGTATAACATTTGATAATCTTTAAACAAGAAAATAGCAACACCTGTTTGGAGAAGGAAATGCAAGGTTATCAGGTTAATAATTTGATTGGGATTTAGGATGCTGAGCCAAAATTACTAGTAGTGAATTTTAGTTTATATTATGAAGTTGTGAGGTAACTAGGATGTAGAAATGCAAAATCTTCCTGAAACATTAGCTCCTGAAGAGGAAAGAAATAAGCAGTTACATTCAATACTTTTCATTGTCTTTAGCATTTTTCTTTTCTCTTTATGTAATTAGTAGGATAGTTAAGGTGATGTTTTTGGGATGATTTAAAACATTTTGAGCTAGAATGGTTGGTTTAATACTGAGTTCATAATTGCAGGTTTAGAAGATCCCATTACTTCGTCTGATCCAAATGCTGCACAAGATGTTAACCGTGCTCTCTCTCTTCTGTCAACCAATTCTTCATGGGGTCCATATGAGACCAAGTCCCTTTCTCTGGAACACTCTACTCGGACAACTGGCATCACTCAGTCCATAACACACACAATGACTCAGCACCGCTTACCACTTCCTTCCTCAGAGTACTGGCACACTGATCAACAACAACAACAACAACCACCACCCAATTCAACCATGTGTATCTCATTCTCGGATTGTGATAGCACCAATCGCTTTCAAGACTTTCAGCTGTTGAGCTCACCCTATGAATCAGGTTTTCCTTGCAACCAACTGGATTAACAACACAACACTATATGCTCATTCAACAACAACAACAACAACATGTCTCTCGCAAATTTCTAGTCTGTCCCAATGTTAGGGTGCGATCTTTCTTTTGCTTCTTTTTTCAAATGGAGATTCATTAAACTGCATGCTCATATTGCTGAAATGCATGTCTTCTTGAAAACTTCCAAGACATTTTCATTGTGTACCAAGACTGCCGTCATTTAAGTTTAACTTTATTTTCTACTTAATCTAGCATGTCTCCACCGACAACAACTTTTTATACCTTAGCTTCTTACTCATGTTACGCACATCATGCGTCATAATACTATTTACCTTGCAGGCTTAAAAAAAATTGTAAAATTTGGGCAGTTAAAAACACATCCCATATCATTCGTTTCCGGAGTTTGGAAGCTTTTCATGTTTCTATCTTCATTTTATTGGTGAAGTATTATATTATTAGACACAATGTAAAATGGGAAGATTTTTTTTTTTCTTTTTTCTTTGGAGTTCTTACTATATACTTAGATTTATATGTAACCCATAACTGAATTATAATATGTATTTGTAATTTCAAACCATGGTACACGTTACCATATATAAAATTAACTATAACATGACTCACACGTTACATTTTTCTTTTGATGAGATTATTTAGTAATCTCCGAAATTTGATATTTGATGAGGAAGATGTAATTTTGAAGATTGTTACATGCCCAATATCAATGAACAGTGATTATTAGGGATGACAGCCAGATCTCTAAATACACATAAAATTTACCTATAAATTATTTACCCGAATTACTATATACAAATATGGATAATATATTACTCAACACTACTCGTACCTATATATATTCTATTTGAAAAAAATATATAATTTAAAGAATTGTCCATTCCTAAACTATAATGTTTTAGCATTTTAGTTTTGTTTAAAAAATATTGTTCTTTTACAAATCCAAGAATAAATTTATAACTTTTTTTCAACTATATCCTTGTTTACGATTACTAATTAATTTAATTTTTATTGCTATCTAAGGCGCTAATATCCAAGCTAATAGCTAACCATCCGAGAAAATTCACTAATGGTGATTCCAATTAAATAGAAAATTAATATTTCTTAATGAGTCAACACTAACCTTATTTAAAAACAGGGATTATTTTACAATTAAGAATTAAATTACCTTTTAATACTTTCTTCATTTAACTTCCATATTTTACTTTCAATTATTTTTTCATCATTAATATTAATATTATAATTAAAATAAGTCAAGTCTAAGTACATAGATATTAAAATTGTTAGCCACACATGAATCCAAATACAGGTATTTACTTAAAATGTAATGTCGTATTTAAACCTAGCATTCCTTTTCATGACCAGCTGACGGCAATAAAAAAAGTCGCAAGACCGGCTGAGGGCTATAGAAGACGCTTAGAGCGGTGGAATTAAAATTTGCTTAATTACAATTTTTATCCCCAACTTTTTAATTTTTGACAAATTTTATTCCTAATTTTTTAATTTTTAACAGATTTTATCTCCAACAAATTAATTTGACATATTTTATCCCCAACTTTTTTAAAAAGTTACAAATTTTACCCTCCACAGTTTTGATGACTTTGAGATGCTAAAATAGTTATATTTTTTACTCCCAACTTTTTACTTTTTGACAAATTTTAACTATTTCATTTTTAACAGATTTTACCCCCAACTTTTTACTTTTTAGTGAATTTTATCCTTATTTTTTATACTTATATCAACATGTAACGTCATCAAAACTGTGAAGGATAAAATTTATAACTTTTTAAAGAAAATGGAGATAAAATATGCCAAATTAATTTGTTGGGATACAATCCACCAAAAATTAAAAAATTGAAGATAAAATACGTCAAATTAATTTGTTGAGAGTAAAATCCACCATAAATTAAAAAATTGAGGATAAAAATTACAATTAAACCATTAAAATCAATCAACAGCTGAATAAATGTGCTCACCCTAACCCTAACGGAATTGCACATCGTTTTCGTATACTCGATTTTTTAATTGTAGGCTTCGAGTCGGTTTGACTTCTCGAACTGAGATTTTAATTTTCTTATCAACAGACAATTCTTAAATGTTACTGAAATCACAGATTCTTCAGTAGCATCCTCCAAAGTTAAATGAAAATTATATTAGATAAATCAGGCAACATTGATTGATTGTAATTTAATCAGCCTCATGCACGTCAAAAGTTATACGACATTCTTAGCGGTAAAAATTTAATCCTATTAACAAATCAAATTATAGCTAATTTTCAATACAAAAATGCTGCTAACGTAATCATGAAGAACCCCTAACAAACTTTCTACCGAATCGTTCGTCAAGAAAGCCCACCTTCTTTATCAGTTAATGTCCAACGTGCCTTCCTACTTCCTAGAATAGAACAAAGCATATTGGAAGCTTCTTCGGACTACAATTCATCTCTCTTCCCAATCATCCTCTGCTTAGATTTATAGTCCGAATTCGTACGGAGCAATACTCCAGTGAATACTTAATATTTATAGACATTTAAGTCTGTCCCTGAAGTCATCTGTTGGTCCTTGAATTTTTTCATGTATTCTAGTCTTTAAATTTACAAAATCCATATCAAATTAGTCCTTCTTGGGGTCTAAGCTAAGATACAAGAATGACTAATGTGAAGCTAGTTTCATAAATTCAGAGACTGACTTGTACTACACATAAACTCAAGGACTATACTAGCAGAGAATAATTCCAAGGACTAAATTGCCTATTGACTCGATTCATAAAGGAACAAATACCCACTTGACATCCACATTTAAATGTTCAAACTATAAAATTTCCACTGAACTTTGGATATTGTCAATGGTGGACAGGCAGGGAAACAAAATATAAGAGTGAGATACCAGAAACATCAAGATTAGCACTCATTAGCACTCAAGGTAAATGACCCTATCAAGACTACCCCAGAAACCTAATATTATCAGCAGGGAGTGCTTATCCAAATGAAACTAAAAAATCTATGATCAACTAAATAATCTACCGTCAACTTTAATTCAATGACACAACATGAAACATCCATGTAGCTACAGCCAACAACATGAAAGAGAATGACTTTTGTAATGCTGATGCACACATCCTAAAAGTGGTATGTTAGGAAGACACTTTCAACTACCCAAAACTAAAATGTCACCTAATAAATCTAAAAACTCAGAATCTTCACATTCTTAAGTCATCTATTCATCTAGAGTTATACTTAAACACAGACAGTCAAGAACCAAAAGAAAACTTAAAACTGGAACCTGTAATAACCTTTATGCCAGGAAAGTTGGCTGACACATGCATCATAACAATCCACAAAGACCAAAATACCATCTCAGTTAATACAACAACTTGACACATATTGAGAAGGTGAGTGACTTGACAACTGCTGCAACATAGAAGACGACAAGACTGACTGTCAGACACCCAAATTGAGCAATGCTTGATGACAACTCTGGACCTTCTCAACCCTCAAACATGTCCTAGTACTCACTGGAACAGTAAATAATTGCAAATTAAAGATTGCAATGGATAGATACAGAGGAAATTAAAAAGGGGTAATAAAAGGTTCCAAATGAAAGGAAGCAAAACTGAAGCTTTTCCTTAGAATCCACTTAAGAGACAACTTCACAACAGATTGCCATATGAAAAGGTTCATTACGTTACAAAGCTGCTCTTGGAAAACCAACAACTGTTGCAACAAGGAATGAAGGTCAACATGAAAATATTTTACACAACAAACCTGATCATTTTGATCTGCAGCTGGTGAAGGAGATTTTTCAGACTCAGCTGGCTTGTCAGCACCACAATTCTGTCTGTTGCACTTGGTTCTGAAAGGATAGTTTATGTTGTTACACTTTTCGCACTTCCAGCTTCCCTCAGGCATCTTTTGCTCTGAATGGCAAAAATAAATAAACAAACATAATTACCAACTGTTGATTTTGTATCAGGTAATGACATCATTTATGAGACAGATGTGTCATGTGGAAGCCTGGGAAGCTACTTACTAGAATTTTTGTCAGACTTTGAGGCCTGCAGCCCAACATTCACATCCAACAATGTTAAACATCAATAAAAAAATGTTAAACACTAATGATATTTTTTCCATTATAAATAAGTTAATCACAATTCACAATCAATATGCACAATAGAAATAAAGGCAGCAGACCTGGGATCCAGGTTTGGGTGTGTTGCACTTTCTCATGTTGCAGACAGTTCTGAATGAGAAATTGACATTGCCACATTTTGGACATGTCCAGTCATTGTCACGAGTTGCATCTATTCGGAATAGGGGATGGGAAAAAAAAAAACATCAACTTCCATTTGAACAAAAATAGACATAAGCTAGAAATAACAAACCTGTACCTTTTTTCTGTGACTTGTCATCATGAAAAAATCCTGGCCTAGCACCCTGCCCAGGCAAGTATGAACTATTAAATTCCACTTAGCAACAAAATCCATGAAATTACACAATTTACAAATTATAGCTTCATTAACTTACTAGGGATAATATCCAACTTTGAAGATGAAAAATGTATATATCTACACTTAATTTGTTTTGAAATAAAATATAAAATATGACCATAGGTATGTATGATTAGTAAGCTGTTATGATGAAAGACAATATGCAGATTGATAAGACCTTTGACTTGTGATTGTGTTTACTATGAACAAAATTAACTGCATAACTTGACAAAAGATTCTTCAGGTGTTGTCATGAAATAATCAAAGAGTAATAAAAAAATGTTGGTCCTGGCATTAGAAGTTATAAACAATTAATTTTAATCTTTTAGCTTACAGCCTCATACCATTGTCCCAGGTCCAATAGGCACACCCAGGCCATACCGATCCAACAGTTGGGGCATTCCATAGATCCCACCTGTAAAAAATACCCAACCAAAAAAGTAAATATTAACTGCAACAGGAGCAAAGCAAAAGAGATCATATAACAGAAAACTACATAAGAAAGAGTTATGTAACATTAAATCAATCATTACCAATACAAAAAGAAAGTTCCAACTTCCAATTGATTATTCATTTTTACCCAATACCCTTTTCTATCATTAATTAAAAAAAATGAAAGATGAAGCATAATATATCAGATTGAAGACACTTCAATGACATGAATGACAGAAACGAAGAAAAAGAACATACCATTTCCAATCACTGGTCCACCGGTGTAGGGTGTAGGTCCAGATAAATGCAATGGTCTATAAGGACTGCCAGCAGAAAGGCGACTACCATAGTTGTAGTGATATGCTGATCCTCCAGAAAATGGAACATCATAGGGAGGAACAGATGATCCATTGAACAGAGAAGACCCATATGGTGGGACACCAAGATATATTGAAGAGGGAGTATTAGAACCTAAATAAGGAGCTGAGGATGAATAACCCTGCGGAGCTTGTAGAGGCTTGGCAGCAGATTTCTGGATAGTGGTAAATTAATAAATAAAGAGATTTGATGATAAAAGTAGCTTTAAAGGAAGCAAAATATAACTACATGTCTGTCCTTTGTTATGCATGCATGAACATTTTATTTCCATACCCTACCCTCTATGTTCCCCTTAATTTGGAAACAAAACTCATGAGACACAAGAGTGAACAGAAAGTAGGAATATCAAAGAAAGCACAATAAGAAACACAAGCAAAAAGAGAGATGACTACTAGCAATGCTATTGATAACAATTTTTCATAAAATAAATGAACCTTAAATTATTTACGAGATGAAAACCACATTTTAAAATATAACACTGTGACATTACAATATCTTACCGAATTATGATCAGCCGGCCTTGGTTGAGTGCAATTACGCATGTTACAAGTTGTCCTGAAAGAGAAATTGACATTGCCACAGCTGGGGCATGTCCAATCATCTTCCCTACGACTACCTACAAACAAGAATCAATTAAAATGCACCTGAGTTTAGGTTTAACACCACATCATCCACGAACACCAAGCAAGAATTTGTATTACAAAAAAGTAGCATAATGGTGAGTGTGGAAGTTAGCAAATGTGCTCACCAGTGCATAAATTGATTGCACAATAATTTCAAGTTTCAACAGCAATGTTGGAAGTATCCATAAACATCAAAAAGTTAAAAACAAAGAAAACAAACAACAACAAAAACAAAAGCATGACGCACCATCAGTCCTAGCACGCTTGGTGGCTGAGGAATTTCTGTTATCAACCTGCAAAACCAATCAGAAGACAAAGATTCCAATTTCACTGGGCATATAAGCAAAGAGAACTATACATAACGAATTAAATACATAAATCCGCACAAAGAAGCTGATTCCCACAAGAAATAACAAAAAGGGATGGGAATCAAAATTACAGCATTAATAATTGACAAAACCCTAAATCCAGCTGATTGAAGCGAGATCGATTGGGTTAGGGTTCAAAAGCGTATCTAAAGAAAAGGATGAATCGAAGAGAACTGTTAGAAGTGAAGGAATGAGATTATAAGAGGGGGTTTACCCGAGACATGGCCTGCGACACAGATCCTTCTTCTCCTTCTCCGGCGGGGCGGTAAACAGTTGAAGCTTGTACAAAAAACAATAAACAACACACAAAATCGAAACCCAGAATAACACTAATCTAATATACATTTTTTTTTTATAAAAAAAAAAAACTATTTTAATATAAGCATTTTTTAGGTCTAAATTGATAACGGGCTATGACACGGCCCAACCACAGACAAGAGGGATAAGAAGCCCGTACCTAAACAATCTATCTATCTATCTATCTATATCTATATCTATATTTATATCTATATCTATATCTAAATCTATCTATATATTATATAAAACACATTATGGTGAATATATAATCAATAATTAATTATTGATTAACACAATCACAATCTTAATATTGGTAAGACATTTAATTTAATATATTATTAATTTTCTTTTCAGATTTAAATAGATAAAGACTTAATTACCAATTTGGTCCCCAAATTATTTTATTTTCGTTAATTTGGTCCCCATATTTTTAAAAACATCAATTTGGTCCCCAAATTCTTAAAAGTGCATCAATTTGGTCCTCTCCGTTAATTTGACTGACGGAGGTGTGTGATATGGTAATGGTTTACAGATAGTGGCGATTTTTAACTATCACTATATTTATTATTACTTTTTAAATTAAAAATATAAAAAATAAAACGTCGTCGGTCGCCGTCACAAATCCGGTGACCTTTCCGGCCTATGACCACCGGATCTAGTGCGTCTTAAGCCGATCTACCAATATTCGACCACCACACCTCCATCGGAGGTCTGACGCTCCCACACGCACCAACTTTGTGATGCGCATATCCAGCCAAACAACGCTGGTTTCCGGCGCGGGGCTCCTCCGTGAGCAAGCCGCAGTCGCGTGCAGTAGAGCAAGTCTCCTTCGCAAGCACGTCGCAATTGCGCAAGGCTCCTCTGCGAGCACTCCCAGTCGTGCAGGTCTCCTCCGCGAGCACGCCCATTATTGGCGGTTAAAAACCACCACTTCCTGCAAATGAAAATCGCTAGAAGTCGTATATTAACAATGTCAACCTTAATTTGACGGCAAGGACCAACTTGATGCACTTTTAAGAATTTGGGGACCAAATTGACGTTTTTAAAAATATGGGGACCAAATTGATGAAAATAAAATAATTTGGGGACCAAATTGGTAATTAAGCCATAGATAAATAAACAAATTTTAAATTAATATATCCTAATAAACTTTACATTTTAAAATAAAATCGTGAGAATCAAATTTTAAAATTATATTTTGAATGTTTGATAATCAACATAATATATTTTTTTGACATAATATATTAATATTTTAATCTATATATTATATTTTAAAGGCTTAATTACCAATTTGGTCCCCAAATTATTTAAAAAGAGTCAATTTGGTCCCTAAATTTCTAAAAGTTTCAATTTGGTCCTCAAATTTTTAAAAATGCTTCAATTAGGTCCTTATCTTCAAATTAAAACTAGGCTTAATTACCAATTTGGTCCTCAAATTTATTTATTAACGTCAATTTGGTCCCCATATTTTTAAAAACATCAATTTGGTCCCCAAGTTTTTAAAAATATGTCAATTTGGTTCCTAAGTTTTTAAAAATGTGTCAATTTGGTTCTCAAATTTTTTAAAATGTGTCAATTTGGTCCCCAGCGTCAGATTTCGTTAATTTAACTGACGGAGATATGTGACGTGGCACTGATGTGACTTTATTTAATGGGCACCAAATTGACACATTTTTAAAAACTTGGGGAGCAAATTGACGTTTTTAAAAATTTGGGAACCAAATTGACACATTTTTAAAAATTTGGAAACCAAATTGACGTTTTAAAAAATATGGGGACCAAATTGACGTTAATAAATAAATTTGAGGACCAAATTGGTAATTAAGCCTTAAAACTAACACCGTTAATACAAGAATTTTGGCGGTTTTCATTTGCGAATAGTGGCAGTTTTTAGCCGTCACTATATTTTTTTTTTTAAATTCACATTCATCCATCGTTCCAGAATTTTTTTTAAAAATAATAATAAATATAGTGGCGGTTAAAAACCGCCACTATTCGAAAATGAAAACCGTCACTATTCTCGTATTAACGGTGTTAGTTTTAATTTGACGGTAAGGACCTAATTGAAGCATTTTTAAAAATTTAAGGACCAAATTGAAACTTTTAGAAATTTAGGGACCAAATTGACTCTTTTTAAATAATTCGGTGACCAAATTGGTAATTAAGCCTATTTTAAAAGTTTACTGATATTGATTCATTCAATTTTTGTAATAATATTTTTTCTTTATTGATTGTAATTAAATGATAAAAAAATTGTAAAAAGAATCGTTCCTTAATATTATGATTATTTTTATATTTCATAATTGATAAATAAATATTACTATTACCTCATCACCCTCCACCAGTAGAACCTCTTCTTTGACGGTGCCACGTTTAAGCTCTTTGCATGTCAAGTTGTGCTTTGTCTTCACTTTTACAGCAACGATGCTTTTTTTCACTAAAGGCGAGGGCAATGCCAATGGGTGACATGAGTCGCTTGAAGAAGGATTTAGATTCAAGGGTTGAGGCAAATGCATGGCAGGGTCGAGGAGCTAGGGGCGATAAAGTCGAGGGTTTTAGGAGAAGGATTTGGATTCAAGGGTTGAGGCAAATGCATGGCAGGGTCGAGGAGCTAGGGGCGATAAAGTCGAGGGTTTTAGGGGGGGTGTCGGAGAAGTTTGGAATTAAAAATGGGTTTATGGGGTTGAAAAGGTTTGGTAACACAAGGAGTGTGTATGATTGGAAATGGTTAAAATTGGAGATGGACAAAAGTAAGTTTGATTTTGGGACCTTCCATGAGATTGAGTGTGAGTGTTGATCTTGAATGTGCTAAACGACTCCTCAATTATATTTATTTTTACTCAATTAAAGTTATGAACCTACGAAGTTGTTGTGTGTAAAAGAAAACAAAACGTATTAACAGTGACAATTAAAAACTAACATTATGTTAAAAAAAAAAAAAAAAGCACTTATTTTAAGTACTTGTGTTTAGTAGCAATTCAAAATAGTCAAAAAGTGTTAATGCCATTTGAGATTTAATAGAGATATGATAAAAGAACAAAATTTGTGACATTTTAACAAGTGGGGGAAAAGTGCGTGAAAAAAAAATTAAAAATAAAGTTAGCAAGAAAATGATAAATTAAAGATGAAAAGTATAATTAAACTTAATTAGAACTAGAACTAAGTATAAGAGCCAATTCGTTCATTTTGGCTCACACCACTTAGAGCATGCTTGAATTTCATGTAGAAAGATCCAAAAGTACGTTTAAAAGAAAAATTATTTTGAACTCATGTTTGATTATTCTTCAAAAATATGTTTGAAAGTAAATTTTTATATTGAAACTGAGTTTGGAAGAAGTAAAACTTGAAATATTTTTATAAACTTAAATTTGACCTAAACTTAAGTTTGTAATCTTTAATCCAAACATGCACTTAATGATTAAATAAACGAACCAATTTGTAACCGGACATACGTGGTTAAGAATTCATCGTTTATTTTGCTTTTGCAGCCTTATACTTATCAAGTCTCTTAACTGTCACCAACTATCCGTTAATATTAATTGTGGGAAGCAGAAAAGAAACAAGTCCACAATAAAAGAGAATTAAAGGCAACTACAGCAACGTCCCAAACTTCGAGAAACTATAACAGGCCACATATGCAAACAAATTCATTGATTCAAAGCTACGAAGTCCTATGCATGCATAACAAAAGCAGGAAGCAAAACAACAACCCCAACTGTCTACTGCAGGTAGATGAAGCATTCAACAATGCCCCGTCATCATGTATAAATGCTCACAAATTCGGTTGGAATTGTAACCAGAACAATGGCCAAAGCCATCACCATCACATAGGTAGCGGTACTAGGTCTAACCATACTTCCATACGAACCGTTTTGGCTCTGCGGGGTCCCAGTTTGTGAGTTTGTTGTTGCAGGTGCAGAAGGAGTTAACTTGGAAGAATTTGTGAAGATAGCAGCATCGGGGGAACTTGGAGATAGACCCAAAAGCTCTGTCCATATTAAAATCATATAGTATTAGTATTAAAGGGAAGAAAAAATTGAGATAGTTCACAACATGTGACCAAATTTATTAGTGCAACTAGTAACCAACCAAACAATAACAATTGTCCACCTATGTTTCCATTTCTGTTCCATCAAACACTTTAAATCCCCTATGTAACAACTGGCTAGTACGAATTCGGGTAGTATTTAACAAAAAATACACACGTAAATAATTGTATATACATGAAATTTTATAGTATTAAAAATCTTATAAATATAAATATTGATACGACTGAGTCAACTTTAAAAGAGGTTCAAATATATTAATGGCATTAAACTAGTTCAATTTTTCACCTATGAAAGTGTCGACAATTACGACTTATGCATTGCATATAGACTGTTACTCTTCCCAAGTTATGAACGTGACAAAGTTAAAATTTGTCAGTTAGAAACTAATCTAATTAATATGAATAAATATGTACACAGTTCGGCTCTTTGGATCACCTCATTTTGGTTGGTCACATATCAATTTAATTAACGACAAGAATCAGATTCTAGTTAATATACGCAATCTTATTGAAAGTAATGGTAACGCCCTCCTAAACCAATCTAGATGAGAGGTCTGCAAGTAATTCTGTCGTCCTACCCAATCTAGATGATGTGTCACCTCATTTTTATCACTGATGTATTTATATAGTATTTGATATTAAAATTACAAAGTTCAATACAATTTGTTGAAAAACTTAACAAGAGACAGAAAAAATGGGAGAGAATGAGAAGTGAGGATTTAAAGCAGTCGTGTTTTGGGCATGTTTTGATTCATAATTAATATTAAGCACCGTGTTTTTACTGTCCTATTCTATAAAATTTATTGAAAATAGAAGTGAAGTGTACTATTATAAAAATGAAGTGATTTAAAAAAAATGTAATAAAATAATATAAATGAAAAATCAAATCACGGACCTTCCAAAATTTACTAAGCAACAAATTTTCAACCAAAATTAGAACTTCCTTAATAACTCGTACACTGAGACACACAAAATCAACATCCAAGGTCCACACTGATTAATAAAACTTTGATTTTGATTCACGAGCCTTCCAAAATTACCTAAAGGACCAATTTCTCACCAAAAATAGAGCTTCAGCTTAATAATTCACACCCAAAAAAAAAAAAAAATACTCACATATAAGCCAGTATTCATTGGCCTTCGAGGATTTACTAAAGGGCAATTTTCTCACCAAAATTAAAACTTAACCTTAAACTCTCACACACACAAAATTAACATCAAAGGTCGGCACTAATTAAGAAAACTTTGATTTTGATTCGAGAGTAATAAAATAAATAAATAACATTTAAGCTAGTGTACTTAAACGTTGTCTTTTACTAAAATGATATGAAAATATTTAGAGCAAACGAAAAATGTGAATCAGGTAGAAAAGTAACCAACTGAGCTTTCGATTATTTTTTATTTAAAAATATATTTGTTTATATTTCTGGAGTAAATTTTAGAACTGAAAAACGAAATAGAATGAAAGGAGGGAAAAGATAAATTAAAAGATGTGATAATACAATAAGAAAAAGAAAAGATCGATCAAGAGGCATAGACAGAAATACAAAGATGACTTGTCCTCTCAGCAAGTCAGGCAGATCAAATAATGAGATTCAAACTTTATTGCTGTTGTTTGTAGGTGGAAAGGAAAAGTAAAACTACATGTAGTTGTAAAAAGCAATTAGTTTAGTACTTACTAGGACAGTTGGTGATGCTTGCGTTTTTGACGTTGCAAACAGAAGGGAGCTGAAGCAGCTTGGCCTCTTGAATACCCAAGCTTTTAACCTGTGGGCTACCCTTGTGGGTCTCTTGAATGATGTAGCACAAGCACTCTGGGTTGCTCTCCTTTATGGCCGTAGCTGCGTCGCAACATTCCTTTTTCGGCGTTGCTTCCTTCCCCGTCGCGAAGTCCAAACACGGAATTACCTTCTGAATCACCGCCGAACACTTGCTTGCCAAATCATCCGCACCACCAGCCGTGCCACATGCCATCAGCACAAACAACAGGCCCAGGCCCAGGCCCAAAAACTCCGCTCTAGTACTTTGCTGTTGCTGCTTCATTTTCTTTTGCTTGGATGGGATGGGATGGGATGGGACTTCAACGTGTTCTCCAGAAGCTGTGTGTGGGAAATGGAATGGGTGGTCTTCTCTATTTAATGTCAAGAGGTGCTGCTCCAATTAAGGCTCCGCTCTGCCATTTTGGACGCTAGCTAAACGCCGTTACTTTTTTTTTCTCACCACAATTCAACTATACATAATTATTTCAATTTAACATTTAAGGTTAAAGATCCATGGACCGACCACCCATGGAAATGTTGGTATTCAATTTTCTAACACATTCTTTAATACCTTAATTCCTTCATAATAAAGTTAGCACGACAGATATTAGTTTTTAATAATATAAAAATGTCCTATTAATTTTAAAAATTATACTGGTATTATTATTTTTGAAAACAACTAATACAGTATGACTTATATTTGTGTTTTTTTAGAACTTAAAATAAGTTTTTACATTTTAAATAACTAATATGTTTAATGTTAAACTTTTCAAGAATTAGTAATTTAAGTATTTATTTATTTATCATATTTTATTATTAACTGAACATTACTGAATAATATAAATTTTATTTGAATTTCATCTTTTATTTAATACATTTTAAACAATTTTTTTGTTATCATATTTTGAATGCAAAGTATTTATTGACTTTGTTGATAATTAATATCTATCAAAACAAAAGAAACTTGACTAATCATTTTTAATAAAAAAATTCCTCTAATTATATTTTTTATCCACAAGATTTAAACTTAAAACTTTACATAAAGGGATTTTAAATAAATTCTATTCGGATTAAGGTAACGTTGATACATATATTAATGAAGGATAATTTTTTCAAAAAAAATTGTTAAAAATATACAATCATATTACTACTACTAACCTAACTTTTCTTATGTAGGAGGGGCTGTGATGGTGCTGTCAAGAATGGAGACGGAAATAATTAATAAATGAGGGAAGCAGGTAGTCGTTGGAATGAAATTAAGAGCTCACTGCTTCAGCTTACGACCTAACCTTGGAGTTTGAGATTGAGGGAACGACAGATGCTATAAATAGCATTGTTCTTCAACCACTACGTGTCATGTCCACCTCGCAATTTAATTGTCCACGTGGCATAACTCTGTAGTACTAAATTACATGCAACATGCTCTAAAGTTTGTTGGACGTTCAACTCTCTCCTTTTAAGTTTTGAAATAGTATTTGGACTTATACATAAGTGTGTTCTTATGAAAATAATTTACTATAATTTATATTAAACGGTTTATTTTTATTTTCTAATTACAAAAATAATTTATATAATAAACACTTATTCACTAAAGCATAGTATTTACTTAGAAGAGTCCCTAGTAAGATGATGATCGTTTTTCAGAGTATAGAAACCATGTGTTAGAGCTACTACAGTATATCGGTCCAATTTAGTTTGCATTTTGAAAGGAAATAGTTCTAGCAAATTAAAATGAATTAATTTGTTTTGATTTAAATTCTAACCAAATGACGCGTAGGCCTATGGTTTATTGTCGAGTTCAAATTTGACACGAGCCCCACGCCTCTCTCGGTGAGGCAAGGTCCCAGCCAACTGCACAGCGCTATTGGTCGAAGTTAGAACGCATTGATTGATGACTAGATGAGGTTTGGGATTTCTGTACTAGATAGTTAAGAAAACGATACTTCACCTTATATTTATATACGGATTTTGTTATACAGTGTCTTAAAAATACTGGTTAAAAAATTAAAAATAGAAAATATTTATTGTAAAATAAAAATAGTAATCTCTCTTATCCTTTTTATAAGAATCAAACTATAACTTTGAGTAATTTTGAATGTCCTTTTACAGTAATTATTTTTCAAAAAAAACACCATTAATTATGAGTTTTTTTTAGTTTAATAGTAAATAAAATACATTAATATCTTGAACTCTTTAGAAGTCTAATTTTGATGTTATTTTGCACCAACCCAAGAGCAATAATTGTAACATCCCGTTTTTTTAAAAAAATAAAAATAAATATATATATATATATATATAAAAATTAGTTATTAATAAATATTTTATATATTTGTTTTAATAAAAAAAATATGTTGGGTTAAATGTTTTGGGCCTTTAGTCTTTAGAAGCCCAATTCAAGTCTCTAAAACTGTCAGGTTTCTTTTAAAAACCTAATCTTTCCTCACGTTGTCTTTTATCCTCTCTTTAGGAACTGTGCCGTCAGAACTGCAAACAGAGGAGTGAAAGGGGATTGCGAAGGAGCACCGTTGTTTGCACTCTTGCTGTGAAACTGCCTCTTTCGAGGTAAAGAGAGAGTGAGACTATCTCGCTCATGGGTATGATTATGGTTGGGGGTAGCGGGGTTGGCCCTAGACCCCAATTGATTGTGTATATTTTAAATTCAATTGAATGGATTATTTTAATTTCAATTTGCATTGCTATATACACTGTTCTTATTGATATTGAATTTTAATTCCCGTACCCTTATTTTCTATTTCTATTTGTTACGTTCATTGTGCATTGGGCACTGTCGTGATTTTCTTTTGATATTATTGTATTCAATTGTTAATTGTTAACTTAGTGTGACATGGTGAAATTCAATTGCCACTGATTCTTGTATTTAAATTGGTAATTTTTATACACCTCCTGAATGTTAAGTTCCACTGATATATAAATGTTTTATTTATGTAATTGATTCCCAGTAGCTTGTATTCTATCACGTTCACTTTGTATATAAACGAATGAATTATATGATTGATTGGAATTGGTAGATTTGAGCTTAAATTGAAATCCATTATTCCTATGTTGTGCGTTAGTTTATATATATATATATATATATATATATATATATATATAAGTCAAAACAAAGAAAAGTTGCAGGCGTTGGTATCTCATGAATTTGGCTAATTAGAATATATTGTCATTGTACATGTAAATTCATTGAATAATATTATGAGTTTAAAGTCTCCAGGAATTTTGGTTACGGACTATATATATATATATATATATATATATATATATATATATATATATATATATATATATATTAGGTAATGTTCTATAGTATTTGTTACTTCTTGAGGTGTTATAGTGTTGCTATAAATTATTATTATGTTGTAATTTGGAAATGTAATGGTTTGATTTGATGTATATTAGGTATGTTGTGTCTTATGAACATCGTTATGAATGTATAATATGCTTGATATGAATGAAGCATACATGTTTTGGATGTCATGGTGTATGGTTGATATGAAATAAATGGGGGCCAAACCTATGTGAGGTAGGATCCTCCATGTGATAAGTTAAAATAAACCATAAGCATCTGCGTGAATCATGCATCATAATATAATACATGTGTTTTCAAAAGTAGTTTATGAACCTAATTGGGGAGGTTGGGAAGAGCTCGTTGAGTTCTGACCTTGGGGGTGTTATCTGGTTTGGAATCTCCTTTAAGCTCATGCTGATCCCATGGGTTAGAGTATCCTTGCAATACTGGGTAACATTGACGAGCTGCTAGGGGTATCATCCTGGTTGAGACTGTTAGTGTCAGATGCCTATGGTGTGACTATTCGTCGACTGCACGTACTCCCAGGCTACTTTCACAAAAGAGTTTTGAATGGTACCACATGCATACAAGACTAAGAATATAGGACACATTGCATTACATGAATACCTTGATGCGTATGTGTTTGACTAATGTTAAATGTCATATGTATTTGTGTGGCTATCTGTCTCCATTTTCATACTACGAGCATGTAGTGAGATGTATCTCACTCCCTTTGTTTTTTTGTGTTTTCCTATGTATGTGTTGGTGATAGGCGATGTCCAGCAGGACCAAGAGGATGATGCTAGAGAGGAGACATAAACCTCTATTTATGTCTTTTATTTGTACTCTATATTATGGGACTTGTGAAGCTTTGATAGGTTGTGACATCGGGGCTAGGATATTTTATATCTTTGATTTTGAACTTTAAACTATTAGGTTGATTATTAAGTTTAGGATTTTGTTTGTTATGGACTTTACGTGTGGCCTTTTGGAGAGCCAAGTACTAAGTTATTCTTAAGTTTTTTTTTTTATGATGAATGTTCAATGTGATGTTCTTTACCGCATGAGAAAAAGTTTTAAATTCGTTATTTGTTTCCGCAAACGAGAAGTTTAATTTATTTTCTTTGCTTTTATTTTTTTAATAATGTATTTGGGGTAAAGGTCTCACAATAATTATATATGTAATGGTTTTGATGTGTTCCATGGTCCTCTAACAAAGACTTTTTATGTTCCATAAGGACGAATTGTCATCTATAAAAATTTCAACACTCAAGTTAATATAAGCCTCAATTAAGAGGTAAGAGATCAAGTGATAACATATATAAGTTTTATCAATATGTATATATGCTTCTTGTTCTTTATGATAAGTAGATTGTCTTCATTTTGTCAAGAAAGATAAGTAGATTAAGTCATGGTGATGTTATCTTATAACGTTCCTTAATTCATGAAGATGATGATTATGGTTAGTTGTAGGCACTAAATGAGGTAAGTCTAATTATAGAGCCGAGGAGTTTGCTTGATAAGAAGTCCAATTTATTCATGAGTTGAAGTTTGAAATAATAATTTATTTATATGTTTTTTTTTTGTTAGGAATTTAACATCTTCTATTTTGAATGTGGTCATCATATCTACTTTTATTTTCATCTTTTCTATTTTCACCATCACTGCCAAACAAAGTATAAACAATTTTTCAAAATTTTAATTTTGGTCCAAATACATTTTCGGATTTGGAAAATTATATTTGGACACCCCTTGTGGTGTAGACACCTTGAAAGAGATATGAAGAGATGAGAAATAAGTTATTGATATGAATAATAACATGATGTGACAAAAAGAGAGGGATAGAGAGAAATGAAGGGTGTGTCAATGGTGTGTTGGTACTTTGGGATGTCTAAATATCATAACTATTCGGATTTAAAGAGCAAACAACAGAGCACCAGAAAGATCCAAACCGTTCAACCCTTGGTCTAATCTTTTTGGTATTTCTTTCACTAAAGCCAAAAGTCTAGTCTATGCTATTTCCACCTATTTTTTTGCATTTTTCACCCCATAATTTGTTTGCTATTTTTTTTTTCAAAAATACCCTTGATGAAAACATGTGTTCCTCTATGCAATAGGTATAATAAAACACATGTTTCAACTGTGTTAGGGGGTACACACCCTTCATACACAATGAAAGCGCGTTTCCATCATGTATTGTTCACCGTAGACAATAGAAACGTGTTTCTTCTGTGCCTATTTTATAATAAAATTTTGTTTCCATTATGTATTTTTCTAAGATATACAACAAAAACTCGTTTATGTTATCATCCCTACATAAATTTAAGAAACTTTTTTAGACACCTGTCAATCTATGAAGAGTGTAACTTTTTAAGACACCTGTCAATTTGTCCATCTTTCCTTACAGTGAGGTTGTACTGCCAGTATTCATCCGTCTTTCTTTTTTTAAAAAAGAAATCTTATATGATTTTCATTTTTGCAAACATATAAACTTCCTTTCTAAAAATCTTTCAAAAGCAATAAAGTAAGTAAAAATATTAATAAAAAATTTCATTGTTCGTCAGCCTGTTTTCTCCTTTTGTTTTTAACTTTTTATTTGATTTTCTTTTAGACTATTTTCAAAATAAATAAAATAAGTATAAAATAAAAAGTAACAAAAATATTTTTCTTTATATTGATTACTATTTTTGGAACAAAAATAAGCCTAAAAAAAGATAAAAAATGGAAAAATGTTTTATTAGGTGATAAAAATATAAAGAAAGTTTCTTTAGTTTGATTTAATCTTTAAAAATTACTTAAAAGTGTGTGCATTAAAAATCATATTATTATCGTGTTCAGATACAATTAAAAATAATAAAAATATTAGGAAAATATTAAAAAATAATTTATTTTTAAATTAGATAGTAAAAAAATCTTTCAATGTTCTTCCTTTTTGTGAATTCTATTTTGTTTAGTTTATTTACAAGCTTTTCAGTACTGCCTACGTATCAATGAGTCTTCCATTTTATCTGTGAAAGCAGAGTTATTATAGAAAAAGGAAAGTTACAAAAGATCATAGACAAAAATGTTATTCTTTAGTTTAAAGGATATTTTTTTTTCATGATAATTAATGAGAATGTCCTATGTAATATTATGAGAATTAGAGTTCTTATATTGTGAAAATCTAACAAAATAAAATCAACTTCATGCTTAAAATTTGTCCTTGAGAAAAAAAAATAGTAACTATTTGAGTTTGAGATAAAGAAATATGTGTTTATAAATTATGTTTATAGTTTATTCTAAATTATATCAATAAAAAAATAGATTGAATAGAAACAATTTTAGATAAAAAAGAAAGAAAGAAAAGACATGATTAATAATGTAATAAAGATAAGAAAATATTTAAAAAAGAAAAATTATATAATTATTTTTATATTGTGTTAACCATGTATTTGATTATTTTTTCCATTAATTTTAATAGTTGTTGTTTTGTTCATGAAAAAAAAAAAAAAAATTCCGTGCATTGCGCGGTCTGGAAACTAGTGTATTGAAATTCAACAAAAACGTGTTTTCGTTCCTTGCAATGTGTGACCTTCCTACTCTTGTCCCTCTAGTTGTGTAGTCTCAGACTCGTCCTTGGAAAACCACAACTTTCTGTTTGTTAATTATAAAAGCTTTCTTAGATTTCATAACATATTTGTTTTATAATTTGGGTTTGGTTTTAACGCGGCAATAATGCTCTTCGCAACCCCTAAGATTCAAAGGCAGCTCAGTAAGGCCTACCTCATTATCGATAAGCACAATTTCCTCAAGGCGTGGCCCGCGTTGCTCCCCAAACTCGTTTCAAATCTCAAAAACTTGGCACAAGCCTCCGATTATGCCTTCGTTAACAACATTATCAGCAACGCAACAACATATGTTGTAATATCACATTTTGGATTAGCTTGCCTTTCTTCTTGTTTAGCATTGGATATTTTTTGCTTCCTCTTTTGAGAGCTCCTACCTTCATATGGCATCCATGGAAGAGCCACTAGAAATAGGGAGCGAGACATGAGAAAAGGGAAGAGAATGGGGAAGGGGGTGTGATGAAATAGTGAGGGGTGTTTTTTTTTTTTTTTTTGAAAAAAGTAAATAGTGAGAGGAGAAAAAAATGGGGTGGGAATAACAACATCCCAAAGGCCCGTTGGGCCAATCACAACAACATCCACACGGTGTCATTTCCGTTCAGACCCACTTAAGGTAATGTCAATTGAGTAGGTTCAAATTATATTATATTATATATATACTACATAATTTTAACTAGCCAGTGTCTTAAAGAAATTAATTAATATTTATCCTTTTTATTTATAAACTTAAACCTAAAACTTTATTTAAAGATTAAGAAGTTCATAACTTAAACCAAACCACTTTAAACAGTTAAACTAATTAAGAAAAATAAAAATCGATAAAACTTCACTTTAAATGGTTCTCATATATGAGTAACACCATATATCGTGGACAGGATTAAAAATAACTTATTTGTAACTTGGTCGAGTGCTGTTAAGTGTTAGCGAGAGAGTCCGTTCCTATTACATATGTAACTATAACTCACTTGCTCTTTCATTTGTTTAAAGTTTAGTTCATTCATGTCTTAATTTTAACTTTTATTATTATTTGACCGGAAATTAAATTGACTTGAATATTAAAACACCTTTATAAATGCCCTACTAACTGCACTCAGGCGTTTGTGACCACCGAAAAGAATCAATGCTTAAATTAAATAAATAATGTAAATTATGTAATTTTTTATTATATTTAATATCTTTTAAATATTTACATTAATATTAACAAATACTTATTAATATTAATGAGTATTAATAAACTTATTTTGAATATAATATAGGCTTAAATACCTTTTTAATTTTTACAATTTAACATTTTTTTTTATTTTTCATCCTTAAAGCGATTTAAATAGTGTTTTGAACAGTGAAAAAAGTGCTATTTAAACCTCTTTAAGGACAAAAAATAAAACAAACATAATTTGCAAGAATTAAAATAATTTTTTTTTGCAAGAACGAAAAATAAAAAAACACTAAATTTTAAAAACTTAAAAGTTATTTAAACCTATAATATATTCACGATTTTAGTAGCAACTTCAATGGAAACATGTAAGAGATGAAAAAACGTTAGCAAAGACTATCATAAATAATTAAATCAACACTTGACATATATAAAATTATATAAATTACAATGAAAAATATTTTTATATGTAGTAATATTAATATTTTTGATGCATTGTAGTAATATTAATATAAGTGCATAGATATCAGTTAGGTACTTTGTTCGAAAAAAAGATATCAGTTAGCTGATATAAAAAAATAAAAAAAAAAGAAGAAAGGTATCAGTTAGCTACTATTCTATGTCATGATCTGAATTCCGAACTGAAGTGAAAGGCGTGGCGGTGCCCAAGTGAAATATACCTCACAACAAACAAGATTTAAGATATCCATTGACAAAAGCATTTTTGCAAAAAAAAATAATAATAATAAAAATAGGAGGAGTTTTCTTAGATATTTTTGGTATTATGTTTTAATCAAATTTAAAATTTTATTTAATTAATTAGTATTGATCTTTAATGAAGAAATTTATTTGATAAATTATTGATATGAAATTTTATTTTTTTAAAAATAACACTCAAAATAGATAAGTTTTGTCCTTTTGCAAAGAGGAGTTACAGATTGTGCGTTAATAATTCTCTTTTCAAGGTGAGTTAGTAATATACTTCGTCAGTTTCGTTTTTATTTGTTCACTTTTATAAGAAAATTTTATTTCAATTTATTCGTGCATTTAAAATTTAAAAACACCACTAATTACTATTTTACTGTTAATTTATTACAGTTACTATTTTTTTTAAAACACCGTTATTACCATTAAAAGTTGTGCTGTATTTCTTTCTCATTATCTTTTTATAGAGCATATATATTCTCTATCAAAGACAATCATGTTTGACAATTAAATTCGACTTGTACAGAACAATCTTATTGCAACTGTGAATCTAGAATTTAAATTCAAAATTATTTGTTAAGCTAGAATAAACTTGTGCATATTGATTCATGTGTTGGGTGATTTCTCTTTTGAAGGTGTGTTAGTAATTCATAAGCTTCATTTTTATTTATTTACTTTTATAAGAAAAATATATTTAAATTTATCTATGCATTTAAAAATTCAATACACCATTAATTAATATTTTTTTCAACCATACCTTTCTCTCTACTGTTTTTTAAATACTTTACAAACTTGCCATAAATGAAAGAAAAGTTAGTTTTACACAATTTCTTTATATTAAGTAATAAGAAAGATGAAAAAACAAAAACACGTAAAAATAATTGCAAACATATGATACTACAATAAGAATAAGATTTCTGAATTCCATCATGTTATAGCTAGATGTGGTGAACATGAATTCCATTCTCATTGCCAATTGTCACCGCACACCCCTACTATATACAATTGGTATATTCATGTCTTAATTAACCCCAAAGTTTCTTCAAAACATATGATATCACTCAAAAAAGGAAAAATAAAATCTCCCATATTCCCAGTTCTTTTTGTCTTATAATGCCAATTCTCCTCATTTGACAAAATCAAACCACCTTTCCTTAAAACACAAAACTCCCTCTTCCCAATCACTACTACCTCCTCACTCCGTGCTACATGTTCCATTACACAACCACATATCTCATCTCATCTCATCACATACATGCAACAACACAAAGGGAAAGGAATAAAAAGGTAACGAACGAGGCTTAAAAAATGAAGAACCGTTATCCGGTGCCGGAGAGACGGTGGATCGTGGGGCTAGCCGTGGTGGGCTTGATTGCCGCGGCGCTGTTCCTCACCAGCGCAATCCGAACCTCGGAAACCTCGTACGTGTGTCCGGGTGCGGTCGGGATCCGAACCGAATTCCGTTACGACCCATCACCGATCCAGCTGCGCGCGATTCTCCACTACGCGACCTCGCGCGTGGTTCCGCAACAATCGGTGTCCGAGATCAAGATCAGTTTGGACGTCATAAAATCACTGGGCCGGCCCATCAACTTCCTCGTCTTCGGGCTGGGCCACGACTCCCTCATGTGGGCCTCCTTCAACCCGGGCGGCACCACGGTGTTCCTGGAGGAGGACCCGAAGTGGGTCCACTCGATCCTGAAGGACGCGCCGGGCCTGCGGGCCCACACGGTCCGTTACCGCACGCAGCTACGCGACGCGAAGGGGCTCCTCACCTCGTACCGCTCCTCACCATCGTGTTCACCTGCGAAGGCGTACCTGCGAGGCAACGAAGCGTGCAAGCTGGCGCTGGAGAATTTGCCGGAGGAGGTTTACGAGACGGAGTGGGACATGATAATGATCGACGCGCCCAAGGGGTATTTCGCGGAGGCGCCGGGGCGGATGGCGGCGGTGTTCTCGGCGGCGGTGATGGCGAGGAACAGGAAGGGATCGGGTGTGACGCACGTGTTTTTGCATGACGTGGATCGGAAGGTTGAGAAGGTGTACGCGGAAGAGTTTCTCTGTAGGAAGAACTTGGTCAAGGGTGTGGGAAGGCTTTGGCACTTCCAGATACCTCCTTCTAACGATACACATGCTTCTCGTTTCTGCTAGAACACTAACCTTTTCTTTTTCACTTCATTCATTCCTCATTATTTTTCTTTCTTTCTTCTCTTGCTAGCCTATTATTCTAAATCATGCTTTCTTATTTTACTTTTTTGTTGTTCGAAAATTTCAAGACAAAAGGAATCACCGGTTTCCATGTCCAATGCACCCTTTGCCAACAGGGATGGGCAGATTAAATGCAAATTAATGTCTTTATTTTGGGCCCTTCGATATGATTTATGATGGAAAATTACCAAGCTTGCAGTGATCAATTGGCACTCGTTGGTAGTATTAAGTTTGGGGTTTTGATTTGTAGTTGTATTATACATGTTTGGAAGTATAGTTTTATTGATTATAATAATCTTATTATTGGACTCGAACAAAATTATTTGTTTTCAGAGGATATATGTAATTGTGAAAAAAAGGTGATATTAAGGTTGACTCAGAAAAATTAAAACAGTGATCCTAGCTTAGTACTATGGGAATAAAACACTTCATTAAAAATTATAAATTATTTGAAGGATTCAAAACTATTCAATATTTTATTAAATGCTTTTTACCTAATGAGTTTAGAGCATTCATCAACGTGAAAATTTCCCCCTGCCCTATGAGGCTTGTGCTTGGTGGTTTCTCTGCCCGAATGAATTGAACCATGTGCTGTTCTGGTGACTGGTGACTGGTAAATGGAAATTATTTTACGTAGAAATCTTAATTAATTACTAGCTAGTGTCGTGTTGATGTGTTCTGTACTCTTGCCCTAGCAGCTCAACGTTTAAAAGCCAATTAAGAAGTTAATGACAATGGATGAATGCACTAGTTTAATACTACTTTAATTGAATATGAAAAAAAAAATGTAAATATGTAAAAGAAATAAAGTCTTTTAGTCTATCGTTTATTATAAATGATTTACTGTATTTAATTAAAAAGATTCATTATAAATAACACTTTTAAGATGATATCTGTAATTTTTTTATAAAGATTAATAATATGAATGATTATTTTTTAATAAATTTATGGTTGAAAAAAAATGAAATATATCAAAGATTATAGTTAATTGAAATAAATTATTAATGATTTCATTCTTGACTACATTTTTAATATAACTAGTGTAATAATTTGTTTCTTGCATGGGTATTTACACTTTACAATCTACAATTTTTTATATTAATATGATTTTTAATATATTTATCAATTATTTTTTTTTATTTTTTATAAATATGTATATATAACTCAAATACTAGATTCATATCGGACATCATTATTTGGCATTATTTTTTAATTAAAATTGAAAAAGTTCCTAATTCAAAAATAAAAAAGTAACATTAAAAATTGGCACACATTATCGAGGAGAAACTCCTTGATTAGAGAATATAATATTATAGCAAAAATTTGTCCATTCATTTGCTTGTATTTCATTTAAGAAACAACTAGTGTTTTAGCCCATACATTGCACAAGTTTATTAAAAATTTTACTACCTTATTTATATAGTTAATAGAAAGAAATAAAAAAACAAAAGAATTATACAACATATTGAAAGAAATTTAAAAAAAGAGATAATTATAAAATAAATTATAATTCTGTAAAAAAATAAAATAAGGGAAGATATAACAATGTAACTTTAATTTTTTTAATATTAACTTTGAAAATTGAAAAGTAAATTGAATTGAAGATTTAGAATTATTGACTAAAGAAAGAAATCTTCGGAATAAAAAAATAGAGTTAGAAAATCTGATAAAAGAAATATTAAAAAAAAGTCCAAAAGATTAGAGAGTATAAAATTTGATTAAAAAAAAGAAAATATAGCACATCAAAAGAAATTTTGAAAAAGAAATTAGAAACTATAATTTTTTTTAAAAGAAAAAAAAGATAAGGGAAGATGTAACTTAAATTTTTTAAATTAACTTTGAAAATTGAAAACTAAATTGAATTAAGGAATTGAAATTATTGATGAAAGAGAAAAATCTTAGAAATTAAAAAATAGAATTAAAAAAACTAATAAAAAATATTAAAAAAATATAATATCAGATAAAGAAGTGAATGAATGTAGTTATAGAAATATTGTGAATGTGGGGTGGTTACAAAAATTGATAAGAGAATTTTAGGAAAAGTAGAAGAACCAGATGCACGTTATGAGAGTGAACTACACCACTGCACAAGAGGAGAGTATTCAAATAAGAGTGAATGTGAGAGAGAGTGAAGCAAGGAGGAAAAGAGAGAATCTCTTAATCATATATATAAGGAGATAACTCAAAGTAGATCAAACAAAATGATTTATGTTGTGTTTGGTTTAGAAGAGAGAAATAGGATAGATGGAAATAGAAGAGAGATAATTTTAAAAAGAAGAAATAAAGTAGAAATAAAGTTGTATGTTGTTTTGTTTGTTTTAAGAGAAATAGGTGAGAAATAGACACAAAAAAATAGATTATGATGCACAAATAATCGATTAAAATGCACAAATAATCGATTATTTGTCACAAATAATCGATTTTTTTTATACTGTAACCCATAAAATCGATTATTGTGTATAAATAATCGATTAAATTGGTCAAAATAATCGATTATTTAAGTGAAATAATCGATTTTTACTGTTTGAAATGATTTTTGAGAAGATAGAAATTTGTAACTTAACTCTCTTCAAACTCTTTGATACCAAACACTCAGATTGCATTTCCGTCCGCGGTGTATTATTTCCGTCTTGCCAACCGAACAGAGCCTTAATGTGGAAGATAAGTTGCAATTGAAAGTGCAATGACAAAAAGAAAAAAAAGAAGACAAAAAGAATAAGCAAACAAAATTGCTGGTTAAAGATGCCAATCGTGGCAAAAGAGCAAGGCATGGTATTATAATTGAAAGTTAGAACACGCCCGTCAGATTTTCCTCCCATCCACTTCATATTTATATTCAGCAATGGATTTTCATTTCGTGTCAAAAGCAGAAAAGATAGCTAACCTAAAAGAGAAATCAGAGAGAACATTTTTTTCCTTAAAAATAGTTATCAGTTCAAGACAATTGCCCTTTATGCTTGCTTATCACGTAGTAAAGATTCGCAAATTTCACTCATGAAATGAGAATAAGAACCTAAAAATAAAGGAATGAAATTAGTATATGGCGGTCTAGCAGAGTGTAAATCAAAAGAAGAGCCACGTCTCTACGCTTCATTGGTGGACGCTTCATCAGAGTATAGATATTTCATAGAGCGTATCACTGTACTTTTCCAACTATTTCGTACACTCAATAACGCCTAGAAAAATTAAACTAAACTATTCTGGAGTCAAGGCATCAAACAGGACATCTACGACTCACCAACTTAAACTCCACGCACTAGAATATAATGTATATATTATATAATATTATAACTACGGGTAACAAATCATACTAATTACATCTTCATAATATACGGAAGAGGTCCCAATTTGCATCACGATTACATCTGATTGCAATGATATCACGGATTAATCAAAGAACAAAATCAGCCTAACCACTCGAAGGCAGACGTGTTAATTCATCCCTTGGTAACACTGCATTCTATACAAAATCTAACAGACTACAAAAAATATTTCATCCTGTCATCCCTCCTCATGGCATTATATACAGCTTGGACCTGAAAAATACAACAAAATTCCATATCAAGGTATATTCACCAAGGACCATTTCCACGAAGACACAATCTAGTATTATATATCATATGGGAGTTTCATGTTCTTTTATGAATAAATTCATCTATAGCTACAAAATTAAGGTACAAAGGCTTACTTCAACAAGAGGAAAAGAGATAAGTAAACAAGATAGAAAGACCTGTTCACTGGAAACAACTTGGACTGGCCCAATGTTTACGGATACATATTTGCCCCTTGCTGATAACTTCTGCTTCACACGTCCCTGTAACAAAGATGTAACGTTCTTGAAATATGAACATCAGCCACCAAATAAAGGTGCAGATGTAATATATTAATGAGTTAATAATGCAATATTCCACACTCTTCCTGTACCAATCTCTTGAAGGCAATCACAGCATGCAAGGCAAAACATTTATACTTCATAAAAAAAAATCCATAAAAGCTTATCATATATTTTGGGAGCATTTGGACAAACTTATTTTTAGGGCTTGTGAAAGTGGCTTATGACCTTCATCTTAGATCTTTTTAACATATTTTAATAAGGTTCATAAAGATGCTTACGAAAATAAGCCTTTTTAGCTTTATTTCAATAAGCTTCACTATTAAACTCATGAAAAGTTTTCATTTGATATGGAGCTTATCAAACAAATGTTAAATCAAGTTCTTTACCTAAACGCACCCTACATGTGACGAGAGTAATAGGTTCTAAATTCTAATGAACTCAGAGTCAGTCCATTTTGTGACTACTTACTTACGGTGGACTACTTCACTTTTCCGCAGTGTGTTACCAACTTGGTGTTAAGACTATCAAATTCAGCCAGGCATCCGAAATGTCCCCTTAAAAACCGGTTCATAAGGGGGTGGCCTACCCAGCTATATAAGCACTCACCAGGCTCGTTAACCACCCGATGTGAGACTGCAACACGCCCCCTCGAGCCAGGGCTCGTCACCACAAAGCGAGGGCTAGCGGCACTATCCACACCATCGGGCAGAACCAGCTCTGATACCATATCAAATTCAGCCAGGCATCCGAAAGGTCCCCTTAAAAACCGGTTCATAAGGGGGTGGCCTACCCAGCTATATAAGCACTCACCAGGCTCGTTAACCACCCGATGTGGGACTGCAACAAAGACTAAGGAGCAATCAAATTCATTGTCACTGACTAGGGCACAATTATCAATTTCAATTATTAAATGCTTCTAAGGTCATACGAGCACTGCATTACTATTTAGAACCTATTACTATAGTAGGTACTTTGCACAAAGCAGGTAAAAAAACATCTCGTTGGTCATCCTGTCCCCAATTCCCAAACATCTAGAGTAAAAGGAAACAGAAATACAATTAAAGGCTAGTAAAGTTTGCTTATTTTTGGAGAGAAGATCTTCAACTACCATCCAGATATTAGAGAATAAAGGCAATTTCTATATCCAGTCACAAGATAACAAACAAAGCCATCTAACACCTGGCCGATGCTAACTTCTGGGTTCAAGCTTTAGTTTAGATCAACAAAACTGAGTTTGTCTGCGTGAGTGTGTGCTTACACATGTAAGAGATAAGAGATACTTTTCAGGACTATACATATATGATGATTATTCAGTTTGTGACTTTGTGTCCCATCTAGATTTAAATCATGTGTGTGTGTGTTTCCTTCCATTTGAGCAACTTCCAGAAGAGACTTTAGGGGCAACACACCTCATTGGAAACTTTGAGCTTCAAAAGTCTTTTCACTGTGTGAAACCCTTTAGAATGCAGGGTCAAGATTAGTCCCTTTGTTGTTTTCAATGCTTATTTTATATCTTTATTATGGATTATGGATGTATTTCAATTTTCAGCTTCTTACCTGAGTGGTAACATGTAAAAATGATTTATTTAGCAGGTCAATATACTTAGTAGTTTGGTATTGTTATAATTATTGGTGACAGCTCTGTAACCTTACAAACCAGAACTATTTAGTATATAAAATGATAGATATTCACATCACATGTGATCTTAGTTGTAAAGATATTGATTATTTACACAGAATGTGATAATGTATCAGATAGCATTAATACAGAGCTAATTTTACAAGAATCATTGCAATTACTTGATTTTTATTTTGCTGGTTGTGTTTTTTCTTTTATTTGACAATCAAACAAAAGGCATGAATGTAAGGTTCCACCTTGGAATGCTATTTTACAAGCGTAACAAACAAAACTATGTTATCGGTTATCTATCAACAATCATCACATGAGGTTCAAGAAACAGCCAAGTTACACAAAAAAAGTAGGACTGAAGCAAAACTAGTCACAAAATTAACCTTAAAGTAATAATAAATAACAAATATAAAAAAACTTAAAAAATGCATTAGATATGCATATGTTACAGTTTCAATTACCATTACAAATTACAATCAACATGGGCAGCATATTTGTATTGTACAAGAAAGCAAGCTAAGTTCATAAGGGAAGGTAGTTATAAAGAAAACGAATATGCATGTCATTTCCATCATAGTTCAAACTATAAATTAGTGCATCGATTTTCTAATAAATAAGTCCAATTTCCAATTCCAAAGTTCTACAAACGTGTTGAGGTATGAATACAAACCTGAGGAATTGGCTGTTGGATTACAGATTCGACGGCAACAACCATGGCTTGCACAAAATCCTCACCTCCAGTTCCTATAGCAGTGAATCCCCGAACGGTTGGGTATGAGTTCACCTGTGCAGCTCACATTAACAACACATAAGTATTGCAATAACAAGACACAAAAATCAAAAGTGTCACAAGTCAAGGTGCAAACAAAATAAACTGTTAAAAACAAGCATATAGTTGAATAATGAATGAATTAATGAAATAGTACCTTCTGGTCCAAAGTGAGCCATTCATTGGTAGAATCATCCGACACGGTGCCTCCAATAACCATGTTGGTAGTTTGCCCAACCCTGCCTTCTGCCTTAGACACCTCTGCAATGTAATCAATCAAACAAAATTTCAATTTCAATTTCTACCAATTAAAATTAAGCATAGATTAAATTAAATTGTTGACAAGTGAGAATTACCGGAAATGGCCTTCAACACGGCCTCTTGAGGTGGACCTTGATCGTCCTGAAACGACGGCGTCTCGTTGTTAGAGCAACGGAGGGTTACTCCTTTGGCACGGCGAAACGGACCAGCCCTAACGGCTCTGTTACTAAAATGAAGAGGTTGGAATTGGAAGGGTTCCACGAGAATCGATGAACGAAGCATGCTCCTGCACGCCATTTTTTCTGTCTATTTTCTTCAACATACGATAAATTCCTACTATTTAAGCATCTCCATCACACTCGGAAAACACACATTTTTTTTCGATAAGGACCAATGTGAATTCTCACTAATGCCCTTCTCTGTAAGAATTCTTATGAGGATCTTATTGACTTTTTAATATATTTTTTTCAATTTTATTATTTTATTTAGTTGAAAAAAAACCCCTAACCTCCTTCTCTGAGTTGGGAATCCCTTTCCGATGTACGGAACCGAGAATAACCGAGATGATTCGGAGCGAACGGCGTTCAGAAGAGCAGAGAAGAAGTACAAGCTCTACTACGACAACAATGCTTCTTCCAAGAACAAAAAGTATTTTGCTATTTTATTTCCTTTGAATGTAGATTGTTTCAGTTGTTATCTCTACAAATTCTAATTGAAATTCCCTTTCTTAACAGGAAAAAACGACCTAAACCCGTGGACTTAACGGAGGTCCTTGACTTCAGATCCATTCTAGAATGCTATCTTCAAAACGGTGCGCTTCCTCCCGGTGTTATCGTTCTTCACGACAAGTTCACCTCTCAAGTTTTTTCTTTGCAAAATCGCCCAGGTATTTTCTTTTAATTTTATTTGGAAACTAATGGTTTGCACTTTTTCAACTAACTACATGACTGGGATAACGAACTAGAAACTAATCACACCTACATTTGCAACTAATGAACTTAACCACACTTGGTGATGCTTAATTTGCAGGCTTTTATTTTATTCCTGGGGCATTAAGCATAGAGAAACAATGTAGTTTGATAAGAGAGAGCTTGACTGATTTTCCGCAGCCACCTAACAGAACAAATCACAATGCCATGTATGGTCCTATTCAGGATGTGTTTGTTGCGGCTAAGGAAGGGAAAGTTTTGGTTGAAGACAATTCTCCAATTACTTCATCTGAAACTGCTACTGATATATATCATAGAGATGGTAAGGAATGGAAGTTTACTACTGAAAGGGATGCGTCCTTGAGAAAGTGCAGATCAGTTTCTGCTTCTGTGTTATTTCGGAAGTTGCGCTGGAGCACCCTTGGCCTACAATTTGATTGGTCCAAGGTAAGATATGATTCACCAAATCAAATATTTTTTTGGTTTGGTTTCTCTGCAAAACAATTAAATTTTAGTTATGGGCTTATTTTTGTGTTTGGAAATTGGAATAGCTTAATGTCTACTGAAGTATATCAGTGCATTTTTGCTATGGGGACCTTGTGGCTGGTTATTGATCGCAAATGATCTATTGCTTAGCATCCATCTGTGTTTAGCTAGAGAGGAACTGTTTTTGTTGTTGTGTGAATGAGATATAAGACAATTGCTTTAAGAACTAGCCCAAGTGTTCCAGACTGTGCCCCAATGCCCTTGGAGGACTGCATTCATCTTAATCAATAAATTTCTGTGATTAAGGATTGTTATTTTAAGGTTGCTTAACATATATCTCAATAAATTTCTGTGATTAAAGACAATTGTTCTTTCTGCTGTGTTACAAAGATGTCAAACCAAACCTTTTTTGCTAAGGTTATTATGGCTGCATCACTTACATGTCCACCATTGGGTCTTTATCGGGAGTTATAATTAAATTTCATCTTCTAAAAAAAGTCATACCTGTTGTGTTTTCACAGAAACCACTCAATTATTATGTTTGTGTGCAGCGGAATTATGATGTTTCTCTCCCACATAACAAAATCCCTGAAGCACTGTGTGAGCTTGCCAAACAATTGGCAAAGCCTGCTTTGCCTGCTGGCGTTGAATTCAGGCCTGAAGCTGCAATTGTGAATTACTTTGGCCTAGGTATGCTCAGAGCTAATATTATGAATTCTCCTGTGTGATAGTTCCAGTGTCCTTTTTTACTCCCTTTTAGTTTAATTCTGATGCAATGGCAAGTGGCAACATAAAATTCTTCATACCATTGGTAAGCAAGAAATGTTATTTTCTTGTAGTAACAAACGTCTTCCAGTTCTTGGAGGGAAAAAAAAAACTTTTTAACAATTTTTTAAAACAGTCTGCTTCATGTTGTTTGTTTACTATTTAATCTCTCACCTTAACTTGTATATTATTCCAGGGGACACACTGGGTGGCCACCTTGATGACATGGAAGCAGATTGGAGCAAACCTATAGTTAGTTTAAGGTATATGCTAATTTCTTTTGAATATGTTGTTTTTTAGCTTCTAGATACCAACAGTTCAAAAGAAAGATTGAACACGAACTTGGATCCTAATTAGTTTGTTGTCCCCGTTGTCTTAGTCTGGGCTGCAAAGCTATATTTCTTTTGGGAGGAAAATCCAGAGAGGATACTCCCCTGGCAATGTTCCTTCGAAGCGGCGATGTTGTACTTATGGCTGGAGATGCAAGGGAATGCTTTCATGGTAAGCATCACCTAAATCTAGTTTCTGATGTATTAAATCAGAGTGATTGAAGTTTTAAAATTGGAGTGATTGGTGTCACTTGGATAAAGATTATCCTTGGGAATTGACATGTTTAATTAATAATTGAGTTATGTCTTATGCTGACTCTTGCAGTTTAAAAAGTCTGTCTGACTACTGGAAATCGGTTTGATCTATGTTGCAGGGGTTCCTCGGATCTTCACAGATAAAGAAAATGCTGAAATAGGCCATCTTGAGACGCAGCTGACACATGAAGATGATCTTTGTTTCTTAAAATACATTCAAACTTCTAGAATCAACATCAATATCAGACAAGTTTTTTGAGTTGTGTTTTCTTTTCCTTCAAAGTGAAATTTTGTTTTATTAGATCAAGAAACAAAAAATGATGTATCATTTCTATTTAACGTGATTATTACTTCATTATTGCTTTATATTACAAGTCAATCTTATCCAGCAAACCTCGCGTTCCTAAAGTACTTTACCTTCAGTTATTGTTGAGTCGGGGACTTGGGAGGTAGCACTTGATAATAGCTTTTTAGCCTGTTTGGTTTCGCGTTACTTCAGCTAAGATGCGAGTATGGTTCCCACGTTAAGGTAAAAGTTAGTATTTTATATTGCTTCTTATTTTCATGTTTTTGATCCACGTCTGGATGCCGATCCAAAAGCACATTTTGTGGTTAGCTCAACCATGCCTTAATCCTTTTCCAATCAATGGGAGGGTAAAGCGCCGAAACTAGTTGGTTGGGTTTGTAATGTACCAATCGAAAAAGCTGGTTAAGAATACTAAGTTAGCTATTGTTAGTTGGAATAAGCGGGTATCTGTCTCTATGTTAACTGATTAGTGATAATTGATAATTTGAAGGGATGATAAAGAAAATATAATTAGAATGGGAGCGTACAATAATTGATTAGTGATCACTGAATTACGAAGGGCAGATAGTAAAAAACACGGTCAGAATTTTCAAGAGAAACGTTATTTTCGATTTTGGTCATTGAAAACTCTACAGCATAAAAAATTAAAACCATGTTGTTGAGAGTGGGATTTGAACCCACGCCCTTTCGGACCAGAACCTTAATCTGGCGCCTTAGACCAACTCGGCCATCTCAACATTGATGTGTGTAAAAGTCAAATTATTTATTCTTATCGTGTGTTTGATATTCCAAACGGCATTTAAGTGGCCGAAAAATTGTGTTTAAGTTGCATTTTCGCGCATCTCCGTATGCAAACGAAACGGGCAAATGCTTGCGAACGAACCATCTAGATTTTTATTTTTTTTTTTATTTTTATTTTTTGCGAGAACTATCTAGATTGATTTGTTGACTGTAATTTGTTACTACACTTTCTGTGATCTTTAATTTAAAATCAAGAAAGGTATATTTACCTTTATTCTACTTCATGGAAAACTTTAAATAATAGGTGATGGATTAATTATACACCATAAACAAACTTTTTTAATATCAAACATATGAAGTTGCATAAAAAATTCTTTAAAAAAGAGAATCTCAACTTTCATTGAAATTAAAACAGAAATACTATTTCATACGAGACAATTTGTACAAAAAGTGGCGAATAAATAATTTGACCACTCAGAATATGCCTTACCATACCGTGAATGAGTTGGAATATAAATCAATTTTCAGTAAAATTGAAATATCTCAAATTGAATAACATTGAAATAAACTTGGAACATCTCAAATTCATGCCATTTCATAAATAAGTTTTCGTAAACCTATATTATAGGATTACTAATAGCATTTCATGGAAAATATGAATAACATATATGATTTCAATTACTGAACTTGACTTCATATGTGCAGTTATAAAAAAAAAGTAGGAAATTGAGCAACTAAAAGCCTATTTCTTTTTGAGTTGACTCATTGCATTTTAATATCAATGCACTTTTCAATGGAAGCTCTCTCCCCACCCCATTTTTATTTTTTTTTAATATTCACCTTGCTTGGGACGCAAGAATTGGAAAACCACTGTGAGAAGAAATTTAAACAAAACATAAATCGTAAATAACTTTTCATTTACCATTAAGCATGCTTTTCGCCACATTGGACTACATGAACTATTCAAAAAGAATACTAACTAAATCATAAATCACCCAATAACAACTTACACATGATAAATAAGTTTTCCCTAAGGTGATTTGTCTTTTTTATGTGTACAATGACAATAATAAAATTTAAATTTAGAACCTTATACAAATTACTAAACTTCAACCATTTGGTCGTCTATCTTTTACAACACATGAATACTGAGATAAAAAAATCAAAACCATGACGACATAAATGTGTTATTGTTACCCAGTCTAGGACCCGGTTACCTTCTAGTTCTTTTTATTAACCTGCAAGGTTGCCAATATATATATGGTCCTAGAATTAGAAACATGGCACGCGGATGGCTAGAATGATAGCCACCAGTCACAATATTAATCGCACAAAAGGAGTCAGCTTCTACCACAGTTGGTGAATATGTCTATTTGTGCTACTTCAGGATTTTGGATAAACAATTCTAAAAATTTTGAACATAAATTATTTTGTGTGAGACGAAGAAAATGGTCCCAAATTTTATCCATTATTTTGCTCACCCCCTATTTCTTCCTTGTTCAATCGTTCGAATATTATGCCAAGTGGCAGAAAAATCTTCTCAAAGTAACTTCTTTCATTAAAATACCTTGTCAATAGCAACCGAACTAATTGATAATGATTTTTAACATGATGCCATAAGGTAGGAAATAAAAATATTTAATATTAAAAATAAAGTATAATTTTTTCAAACAATTAAGATAACTTAATAGAAAACAATAAATAAGTTTTAACATATGCACGTTAACAAAATTCTAATTTTCATCATAAAATTAAACCAGATTTTTTTTTACAAAAATAAAAAACTTCGATATATAGTATCATAATCTTAAAAATAATTATCAATTGTCTAATCACTAAATACTTAAAGTCTATACTATTTCTTTTATGTTTTTAATAAACATACTTGTTATTTAATAATTTATTTTTAATACATATTTGATATTTTCATTAAATATTACGGAAGGTTTTAGGACAATATATCAAGAGTATGATAACTTTTTTTAATTTATTAAACAGTTTTTAATTACTTTTAAAACAATAATAATTATTAAAAATAAAAGTAATAAAGTTGGAAATGAAAAACAAAATATGTCTTCTTTAAATAATTAAGAGAATTGTTACTTATAAAGATTCACTAATAAAATATATAATTATTTTCTGGATTTTACTAAGCAGTATCCTAATGATTTTTTAAAATTTATTATATAAATATTAAATAGTCATGTTTTTTATTAACAAGTGGCGTGCAAGAAAGCAATTTAAACGTTGAAAATATTAAATAATCATATTAACAATTTAAACGTTGTAATAGAAAAAATGAATAACTGCATAGGGTTAGTATCATTTTGTTGTTTAGGAAACTCCCCAGGATTAGTTGAGTGGAGCACATTCATTGTAAATATTCTTTGAGTATAGAATAGGATTTTGCTTGTCTTAGATCATAACATCATCTCTTTTCTCTAAATTTATAGTATTACATAAAAAAAAAACCTTAAAAAATTGGATGGCAACTAAATTATTTTATTTTATTTAAAAAAAAAAAAAGAGTTTAACTAAGCAGAAAAGTTGAAAAATTAAAATTACATAAAAATGCAAATAATTAATTATTGTGAAAGGGAAGACACCGTCAACCGTCCTAAAATGAAAATCTATCCCAATTGCCGTTTGGAAAGAAGAACCGAAACGGAAGAGAAAAACATCTTCACTACACTCCAAAACAAAAGCTTCTTCTAGCCACCAAAAGCAGTGTCGTCAACGTGTACAATTCCACAACCACTTTTTATTTTTATTTTTATTTACACATTTTATTTTTCTTCTCTCATAGTCATAACCTATTATTATTCATTCCACACATTACATAAAATCTTCCCCTCTTCAATCTTCATTCATTTCTCTCTCTATCTTCATTATGGGTCCGATGGTGCTGAGCCAACTCGCCACGGGTCTAAGCGTTCTCGCCGGAGCGGTTCTGGTGAAATCGGTTATGGACCAAAAGCCCATGGCAGGCCCATTCACTCGCTGCCCCACGTGCAACGGAACCGGTCGAGTCACGTGCCTCTGTTCGCGTTGGTCCGATGGTGATATCGGGTGCTCCACGTGTGCCGGGTCGGGTCGCATGGCCTGCAGCAGTTGCGGCGGCACCGGAACCGGTCGCCCCTTGCCGGCCAAAATCGCGATTCGCCCGCCCAACCGCCCAATTAATTAGTTGGGTTCGCTCGCTACTCCTTTTAGCGCTAGTAACATTTTCATTTTATTTTTATATCAATCAATTATTATGTAATATAAAGTGCACGTTGACACTTGTAATGAAATGAACAGCGAGGCAAATTATTAGGTTGCAATCATATACTAGTATTACTGTAATTCAGATTCTTGATTTCTTATACAAGCATAGAATTTTGCTCCGCTTTGGATTTAATTCCCTTTAATTTGTTTTTGCTCTAACAATGAATTAATTGAAGAAAGCGCGTAAATTGATTAATGCGATGTAGTATCGAATATCAAGTTGCTCTACCTTGTTGCAGAATTTACGCACGTGGTTGTAATTCGAATCATTGTTGTATTTGAATTGCTCTGTCTCACTCACAGTGAAGTGTTCAAACTTGAAGTTACTTGCGCAATTGTTGAATACAAGGCGACACTTGTTGCCGAGCTTGACTGGTTGAGAGAAAATGCCCTTTGCATTTCCAATTTGTATCACTATGCTTGACCTAATCAAATTGGACCATTTCATTTATTTTGTCATAGTTTTTAAATTAAACAATGACTTAGTAGTTTTTCTATGTGTAATTTTTTTTTAAAAAAAAAGCCCTAACTACCATTTTTTTATTTCAAATTTTAATAACAAGATATAAAAGAATTGCGCATGTCTTTGATTAGTTGTTAGTGCCAAAACAAAAATTTGGACTAGTCTTAATGGTAAAACCAATGCATAAGTAAGCTCTTAGTTGAAAAGTTAGTTTAAAACTGAAAGTTATTATAGGTTAAAGCTGATAAGAAGTTGTGATTTTATTTCAAGCTACTGCTGACCACTGGTGCTCATTTCTGAAGCATTAGATGGAAGGCATATCGGTTTGTTGAATTGTTTAGTTTCTTAGTGCGCCTTTATATATATATATATATATATATATATATATGATGTAATTTTGTGTTTGTTAGCTGGCTTCCAAGCTCCGAGCATGTCATCAAGTCAAGTGTTTTATACTATTTTGGAATGAAAGATCTTGTGCTAAACCATTAAATCAAATAATCAATTTAAAGAATTACACCAATCAGAGCAGGTAATCAAGTCAAGTGTTTTATATTTCTTTTTGTTTTTTGGTGGGGTGTTAAATCTCACCCCATAAGTGGTGGAAAAGACCACGAAAACAGTCAAAAGAAGAATATGATTAAACAATATCGTAATGCTTATTTGACAAATGGTTATTATATTATAACATGTATTACTTGACGTCCATTCCTCTGGAAGAATTGAATGCCAGGATATCACCACAAAAACATACATTCGTTCAAGCAAAATGGTTGACGGATGTCAAAACGCTGAAAAAGCAAGACCTTCCACAATTGAAGGAAAAAAAATTAAAATATGATCATTTGGTTTAACTTTGAAAATTATATCAGCAAAAGATTTTACATTGATTTGGCCCAGTATGTATGATCAAGCGTGAGATATCTGCTGATGCTTTCACATGGAAAGACTCAATTCGGCTTTGATTTGGCCTAATTAAATCATCATGGCTAACAATATACAATCACGTGGTCAAAGACTCAAATAATCCAAAGCAATTGGTCTTCTTCGAGCGCAGACAGATTAGAGCCGCCATGTAATTTTTCAAAAAAACGGTTATTTTAGCATTTTCGGCCACTTACCCTTTCACACCACTAAGATCTAACAAATGAGGAATTTTCACCCTTACACTCTTTTGTACTTAACCATTTACGCATGAACGGTTATCATGTTAAAATTTTCACACGAGTCAATTTTACGTAGAATTCTTCCAACCTATCCATTTATAGTCATTTGTTATTAAAACATGTTAACAGTATTCACAGACTCGATCGGGCACGTTTTATAAATGTTTTAATTCTTCTTTACGACCATTCTTTTCCGTATTCTCCCTAGTTGGCTTTGATTATGTTAATGATATACTTCATTATTAATTTCTAATGACAGTTATTGCATAATGCAATGCTTATTCGATATACTTTTCAAAAACAGTGAAGTATTCTCGTTGTTCTTTAATTTTCCTGACTTATTTCTATTCCTTAAAACTATTCTTTGATTTAAATAATAAGAGGTAACAAGGATTACACAACTATCAGGGTCCTATTTCAGTATTTCACTAATGTGGAGACTCCCTCCGATGAGGCTATTGATGGTCGAGCGTATACTGTTAGATTTGTTACAGAAATAAACCATGGTTGAGCTTGCATTGCAGATCATAGTTTGATTTGGTCAAAATATTTAGTTTATTGAGTTATTACTAAGGCTGCGTTTGAATTTTTGTTTGCTTACCAATGACCCTTAGACGAAAATTCAACGTGATTTAGAAAGTGAGATTGACATAAAATAAACACATTCAAAGTAAATTGAATTGACGAATGCGAATTAAAGAAAAGCAAGCAGCTCCTCCCGAATTTCATAGGCTCAACTTGAAGGAACCATCACAATCTGGTGCTTCACCAGTTTTTCCATACGCACGGATCAGGGATCGAACTCTGACCATATGTTTAAGGAACAAGGTTATCTGCGAACCATACCACAACATAGCATATTGGTAGTTGTGAACACATTTTATTGTACATGCACTGCGAACGCATTATAACCGAGGAGTTAAGTGATGCATGTTTCTCTGGGGGAGAAACTGACATATTCATCCCATATTGGGCTTTACCACTTATAAGCTCACAACATATCTGTCCGAGCATGAATTGCCTATTTCCTTATCTATCTATTTACTATATATGAAAAGTAGGTCTTCAAGTGTCCTGTGTCAACATTTTAGGTGTCATGTGTCAGCATTTGAGAGCTTTAATTTTCTAAACTTTTTTTTTTTTCTTTTCTCTTCTTACAATGTCTTTTAACGTTTTCTTCTTCTTCTTTCTACGTTTTTATTTTTTTATGTTTTCTATTTTTTTTACGTTTTTTATTTTCTTTTTCTTTTTATGTTTTTTTTCTTTTATGTTTTTTCTTTTTAAGTTTTTTTAAGTTTTATACTTTTTATAAATTTATATTATTATCTTATTTATATTATTATTATATTACCGATTTATATATTTTATTTATAAAATTTATATTCTTGAAATACTTAATATAATAACATGCTTATTATATAAAAATATGTAATTATTTATATTAAATAAATAATAAATTTATATAATTACTTATACAAATTAATTATAATTTAATAAATAAAATTTATATTAATTAGTTAATATATTTACTACAAAATAATATTTAGATTCTATGTTTAATAACTTTACATGTGAAGATTTTTTTATTAATATTTATACCGTTAAAAATTTACATAAATACATAATAAATTAATTGAATTTAATTTATTAAGTATATTTTTATTATAAATAATTTTAAGTTACTTCTGCAAAAATAAAAATTATTTTTTAAGAATATTTTTAATTTCAAACACACATAATTTTTAATAAAATATCTTCTTCACATAATATTTTTAATTTCAAACACACGTATTTTTAATAAAAGACTTAATTGCACATTTAGTCCTTCAAGTATAGTAAATAAGATAAGATTACTTGAAATATGAATTAAAAAATTTATTAACAAGTGCCAAATAAAGAAAATAAATTTATAATATTTTTATTATGAATAGTTCCAAGAAAATTTATCTGACAGTCTAATTTCACAAATACACACATGGGTAGCATTAATATCTCACTTAAATATTAAATAAAATTACAACAACTATTTAACTCTTTTAGTAAAAATAATTTTATAAAAAAATAAAAAAGATTACTTCGACATATACACACACATACAACATTAATATCTTACCTAAATATTTAAATAAAATTACAGCAACTATTTAGGAACAATTACATATAATTAATTTCATAAATACACACACGGGCAACATTAATATCTCACCTAAATATTAAATAAAATTACAACTTTTTTTTTAATTACAACAATTATTTTACTAATTTTATATATATATATATAAAAAAAGATTACTTCTACAGATACACACATACAACATTAATATCTCACCTAAATATTTAAATAAAATTACAATGACTATTTAGGAACAATTATAGATAATTAAACACTTAAATTTTTGTATTTTTTTTTGTCCTAGGTCAGAGATCACGGGTGTCCCAATCCACAGGATCAGAGACTAATTTCGCTCGTAGTGCGTAGTTGCGGCTAGCCCAAGGAAATTTTGTACACGAAGCGAATCGAACACAAGTTCTCCTACTAAATAGATCATTCTCTAACATGTGAACACAGTGGGGCCTTACACCACTGCACCAATTCTATGGGTTAATTTTTTTTTTGTATATGAACAAGGAGGAATGTAATTATAATAATCATAGAATAAATGAAAATTTTCCGTAAAACACATTCTTGAAGAGGGACAAGAAACTTTAATTGTAACTAAACTTTTAATTAAGAATTATTATACATTGATAAATTTACTATATATCAATTTATTAATATATATATGTGTGTGTGTGTCGTTTTAAAACATGCATGAAAACTAATATGACCCGTGCAATCGCACGGGTATATTGCTAGTTGGCTTAAAAAAAGGAAAGCAATTTGTTGGTGGGCTTCTTGTCTGCTATCTATATATGCATTTTTTAGGTTAGGAAAAAAACTGTATTGATCTCTATTCATTTTGTGACACTTATCCTTTTTTTTTTTTTTTGTCTTCTACCTATTTTTTTTATCTTTTATTTATTTTTCCTTTAAATTTTTTCTTTCTTTTTTCTTTTAATATTTTTCTTTCTATCTTACTTTTTTTTTCTTTTGCCATTTTCTTCTCTCTCTCTCTCTTTTTTTCTGTTTTACGTTTTTTTCCTTTTATTTATTTACGTTTTTTTTCTTTTTATGTTTTTTCTTAATTTGTTCTTTTATATTTTCCTTTTTACGTTTTTTTCTTTGTTTTTTTGTTTTTACAGTTTTGAACTTTTTATATATTTATATTATATTATATTATATTATTATTATTATTATATTATTGTATTATATCTTTTATTTATAAAAATTTATATTCTTGAAATATCTACTTTCTATATAAAAATTGTTTAGGATAGCAAAAATACAATTTTAGCCTTTCTTAATTTTTGACATAAATGATACATAAAATAATTTTTTTTATAATATTATAAATATAAATATTTGTATTTTAACTCTATGTTTAACAACTTCATGTACAAAATTTTGTTGATTAATCTTTATATAATATTGTTAAATTTTTATACATAAATATATAATAAAAATATTTACTTTCCATATAAGAATTGTTTAGGCTAGCAAAAATACAATTTTAGTCTTTATTAATTTTTGACAGTTGTCCATTATTGGTGGGTGTTTTAGTCTTTTTTGGTATTTTCCTTTATCTTATTTATTTTGTTCAAAATAGTCATTTATCTTTTGAAAAGTTCACTATGGTACCTTATATTAATTAAAAGGTTCAAAATAGTCCTTCAACTATTTAAATATATTCAACTTTGAACTACAAATAACAATTAGATAAATGATCATTTTGAATGTATTTAAATATTTGTAGGACCTTTTTGAACCTTTTAAATAAAATGAGGTACCAAAGTGAACTTTTAAAAAGATAAATGACCAAACTAAACAAAATAAAAGAAAAAAGATTAAAATGGTCATTTAGCATTTAAAAAAAATCATTTATTATATCATAAATTGAATTAGTTTGAATTTTTAAATGGTAGAAACTACAAGTATCATTCACGGAAGACATTCTTACCCGAGTCAGGTAGAACCATTATGGACGACAAATATATTTCTTTGAATTAGTTAGAGTCCACATTTATCATTCGTGAGAGACAATCCTGCTCGAATAAGGTAAGACCATTATGGTTGAAAAATTTGTTTCTTTGTGTATTTAACACAATTGCATACTCCAGACTCAATAATTCCTTTTTTTACTCCTCAATCCTATAAAATTATTTTTACTTAGAAATCATATAAAATAATTTTAAATAATTTCATAAATAAATATTTTGTTGAACAATATTTATTTTATGATGTTAAACTGTTTATGCTAAAAAATAATCTAAATCTAATTAGTTAATATACTTATTACAAAATAATATTTTGACTATGTGTTTAATAACTTCAGATACAAAAATTTTCTTAATTAATATTTTTATAATATTATTAACTTTTTTTACATAAATATATAATGAATACATTATAGTAAATATATTTTAATTACAAATTAGTTTTTAAATTACTTCATTAATAATATCATAAATTATATTAGTTTTAATTTTCTAATGATAGAGACCATAAATATCATTCACGAGAGACAATCCTCCTCAAGTTATGTGGAACAATTATAGGTGACAAATCAATTTATTTGAGTATTTAACACAACTTCATACCTAAGACTTAACAATACACACACACACACACACTTTTAAATCCTACAAAATTATTTTTACTTAGAAATCATGTAAAATAATTTTAAAGAATTTTATAAATAAATATCTTTTTGAATAATATTTGTTTTATGAGGTTGAATTTTTTATGCTAAAAAATAATTTAAATCTAATTAGTTAATGTATTTATTACAAATAATATTTTGACTCTATATTTAATAACTTCGTATACAGAAATATTGTTGATTCATATCTATATAATAATGTTATATATATATATATATATATTAATTTATTAAATATATTTTTATTACAAAAAATTGTTTTAAATTACTTCATCAATAGTATCATAAATTAAATATTTTTTATTTTTTTATGTTAGAGTCACTATACCATTCACAGGAGACAATCTTGCTCGAGTCATGTAAGACTATTATGGGCGATAAATGCATTTCTCTAGGTATGTAACATAATTTCATACTCAAGACTCAACAATTTTTTTTTACTCTTAAATCCTATAAAATCATTTTTACTTAGAAAACGTATAAAATAATTATAAATAATTTCATAAAGAAATATTTTGCTGAATAATATTTATTTTATGAGGTTAAACTGATTATATTAAAAATTAATTTAAATCTAATTAGTTAATATATTTATTACAAAATAATATTTTGACTCTATGTTTAATAACTTCAGTTACGAAAATTTTCTTGATTAATATTTTTATAATAATTTTAACTTTTTTACTTAAATGTATTATAATGAATTTATTAAATATATTTTTAATATGCTTACGAGTTACAATATATAATATCGTTATAAATCCTTCATGAAAAACTGATTAAAATATTTAGACAAAAATATTATTCTTTTTTAACTTAGTACATTTTCTTTTCACGGGTCAAAAATATTAATTTATTAAATATATTTTTATTACAAAAAATTGTTTTAAATTTCTTCATCAATGATATCATAAATTAAATATTTGTTATGTTAGAGTCACATATACCATTCACGGGAGACAATATTGCTCAAGTCATGTAAGACCATTATAGACGACAAATGCATTTCTCTAGTATGTGTAACACCCCTTTTTACTATTAAAGATTTTCTTATTAATTAAGAAATTTGTGAAGTAATTCGATATCCAATTATTGAAAATAGCCTTTATAATTCGGGAAGATTTGTTTTTCCTTTAAAAAAAATTGTTACTTAAAACTCCAAACAAAATCATCCCCAATAACTTATTAATATATATATAAAAATTCCTTTTAATAAAATACCAGTCTTAATAAATCAGACTCATGTTATAAGATATTAACTTCGATGCAAACCCTGAAACATAACCAAAATCTTCTTTAATTAAAAACATCATCAGATCCATCGTTATACTATTCTATTATACCGAATATATTCATGCATTTACATTCTTGGAATTTTACACATTATTCATTTGAGCCACGTATAAAGAGTTGTACATCATAATATTAAAACCAAGTCTACCCCTTTTTATACAAGAAAGTACTAAGACTCAGAGCAGTGACTCAATGAAAATTTCAAAAATACCCAATTAACCCAAGTAACATCCTAGAAGGATCCTCTTCTTTCTCTTAAAACATCCACTCGTGTTCACAGTGCTTGTTGTAGCCTTTCGTTCCATCTTTGTTGTCTGCATAAGATCATTTGTCTCAATCTGAAAAATAAAGGCGTATGGAGTGAGTCTCTCTCCTCCTCTAAACCAACAACCAAACGACCTTCCGGTCTCAAACAAACATACAATATCAACCACTTCACAGTGGTGCTCTCACGAGTCTCACTCGAAACCTATTCGTTTTCACAACTATTCTTGTAAATTATTTCACACTGGCCAGCTGCCACTGGAACTTCCAGAACTCAGTGGTCTTACATATTTTTGAGTTGGATGACTGTTGGGAGTACACCTCTCACCATGGTACTATGGCGGGCTCTCACCAACCGATGATGGCTCGTATTTTTGTCAGGGTGGCCGAGTCAGCTATGTGATCTATCGTCACAACTCAGTGCCTTACCCTCCAAGGTCAACCTGCCTTACGATCATCTCCCAGGTACCAACTGTGGTCATCCATTACTCCGAGGACTGACTCCTCAACACTCTCTCACAGAGTTTATTTTCTTTCTTCGTCGCATGTGGGTTTCCTGCTGCACATGGTACAGGTGCGGACGAATTGACGCCGAGCTAAAGGTACCATGTAACACCCTAAAAATTACAACTCAATAAATATATATTTGTGTGATTGAGTTATGATTTAATTGGAATTTATTTCTTTTAAATAGGAAAATATATATTGGAGTAATTAAAATATAGTTAGTATTATTTTGAGAGTTTCGAAACTTTTACGTGAGTTCTGTAAGTTATAAAAAAAAAAAAGAGGAGAGGGGTGTCCTTAGAGGAAGGGTGGGTGCAGATAGCAAAATACCAAATTTTATTCACCTCTTAACGTGAACGACTTGGCTTGTTCTCTCATTTTTTTCGTTCCTTTCATCGTCTTCTCCCTGCTCCTTCTCTCTGGATCTTCTTTCAAATATTTGAGCATCCAAATCAAAGTTTCTACCGATTAATCTTGGATATGTTAGAGAGGAGTTCAAAAGCTTCAAAACTAACCGATTGGATTTCGATTTCATCGAGGTATGGAGGGGTTTCTTTTTTTTCCCCTAAGCTATTTCCTTGTTTTCTTGTTAAATATGGATTGTAGCTGTTGTTGATGGTCTGTAAATAATTTTGAAAACCCGAAATAAGCTACTTGTGATTTGGGTCCTGTGACTGTGTTGATTTTTCGTATCGGTTTTCGTGCATGTTTTTGATGATGTAAATATATTTTTCTATGTTTTGATGCCTCTGGATGTCGTGGTATTTTTCTCAGATTTTTTTGAGCACTGTAACTATTTTTACCGGAATTATTTTCGAAAACTGTTAATTCTGAGAATGGGACTGTTTTGATTTTTACAAGAATTTTGGGACGCGATTTTGGAAAACTGGAACCATACGTTCATTTTATGTATCATGAGGGTAATCTCTGAATTTTTTCAAGGTTAGGAAAAGTAGGGAAGTAATTTTAGAAAATTATTGTTGGAAAAACCGAAAACTGGACAGTGGAGAATTTAAATGGAGAAAATATCCTTTTTGAGCGAATTTGGCTATGATAAAAATTTATAAACTTATTTGAATTATGTAGAACATCTGTGAATTTTATCGGAATTTTATAAGAAATTTTGGTAATTATTTATGTTTTTATATGGGAGACTCTGTTCTGAGACAGAAATGATTTAAAAATTCAAAAAGGGTATTTTTGGTAGGTTTTTGATGCTGAGGAAATTATATGTGATGGTCCGTATGTTGGAGATATTCTCTGTAAAATTTCACATAAAACAAATTTGATATGCTATTTTCTAAAAATATGAAATTGTGTTTTACAGAGCACATACAGTCACTGTTTTTAATTCAAAAATAATATTTGTGGGTTGAATTTTCGTGAGATAAATTTATATGATGAAATATGTATGATTTATAGTTTATCTGTAAAATCTCATGAAATTTAAAGTTGATATGATGTATCAAATAATTTTTGGTGTGTGTACAGCTCTATGTGTCCACATGAAATTTAATTGTATTAATTGTGTATTTGGTTTTAATGCCTTTAATTGTACTTGTTATGGAATAATTTCACCTATAAAGGGAAGTTTCTATTGAAATATGAATGCAATGATTTGTGATGGATTGAGTTTGAGTTATTGAATTATTAATTATTAATGATTATTCTATTATTAACTGTGAATTGGAGACCGGGAGGAATGTGATCCTCGGGCAAAGAGTGCTGGAATTTGTTTGTGCATGTGAATTGCTTGTGATGGTTTGTTGATTGTGGGAACGAGAATAATTCATTCTTGTGTGGGAGCAAATGAACTCCAAATGGAGTACATTTGTGAATACTAGAAGGTTATTCTAGTAATCAATAATATTCACTATGAGCAATAGTGAATCAACTATAATTAAGAGTGTGAACTTAATAACATGATGGATTGGTAATTAGGAATTATCTATGCACATGGAGGATGTCGGATGTTTGGACTTAGAAAGGAATTTAGGACCTTTGCATGAATTTGGACAAAATAACTGAAATAAGCATAAAATGTGAGAGTGGGTGAGGATTTTCATAAAACAAAGTAAGACAGTTAAGAATCATGATGTGGGTCATGATTGGGTAAAGTGCGATACGCACATGTGTTTGAAAGTTTGTGAATTGTGATTGTCCGAATCGTGGTGAGAACCGAAAGGAGGAAGGAACCTCCAACGCTAAGTCGTGTGAGACGGTTGAACGGATTGGTTCGTGGTCAAAGCTTGAACGGATAATTGTGAGACAGGTCGTGTGGAGGCTTTATCTACGGTGAGCATTGTGCTTGGGAGATGACGGGGTCGTAATGTTTAACCACTGTGATAGTGGGGGAGTTTGATCTCCGTGTTGTATGTCTGGGACATATGTTGATTGAGGACCGCCGTCGAGTACCTTTGGTAGAAAAGCTCACACAAACCTGTGAAAGGTCGCGTGGGATATTTCAGCTGCGAGTTATCTGTGAACCAAGGTCGGATTGCGAATGACGCGTCACTTGAGGTGATGAGATCGTTACGATGTAGCGATAAAGGCAAAGTCCTTATTTATATATGCATATGTGAGCGTAGAGGTGGTATGTAACACCCCTTTTTACTATTAAAGATTTTCTTATTAATTAAGAAATTTGTGAAGTAATTCGATATCCAATTATTGAAAATAGCCTTTATAATTCGGGAAGATTTGTTTTTCCTTTAAAAAAAATTGTTACTTAAAACTCCAAACAAAATCATCCCCAATAACTTATTAATATATATATAAAAATTCCTTTTAATAAAATACCAGTCTTAATAAATCAGACTCATGTTATAAGATATTAACTTCGATGCAAACCCTGAAACATAACCAAAATCTTCTTTAATTAAAAACATCATCAGATCCATCGTTATACTATTCTATTATACCGAATATATTCATGCATTTACATTCTTGGAATTTTACACATTATTCATTTGAGCCACGTATAAAGAGTTGTACATCATAATATTAAAACCAAGTCTACCCCTTTTTATACAAGAAAGTACTAAGACTCAGAGCAGTGACTCAATGAAAATTTCAAAAATACCCAATTAACCCAAGTAACATCCTAGAAGGATCCTCTTCTTTCTCTTAAAACATCCACTCGTGTTCACAGTGCTTGTTGTAGCCTTTCGTTCCATCTTTGTTGTCTGCATAAGATCATTTGTCTCAATCTGAAAAATAAAGGCGTATGGAGTGAGTCTCTCTCCTCCTCTAAACCAACAACCAAACGACCTTCCGGTCTCAAACAAACATACAATATCAACCACTTCACAGTGGTGCTCTCACGAGTCTCACTCGAAACCTATTCGTTTTCACAACTATTCTTGTAAATTATTTCACACTGGCCAGCTGCCACTGGAACTTCCAGAACTCAGTGGTCTTACATATTTTTGAGTTGGATGACTGTTGGGAGTACACCTCTCACCATGGTACTATGGCGGGCTCTCACCAACCGATGATGGCTCGTATTTTTGTCAGGGTGGCCGAGTCAGCTATGTGATCTATCGTCACAACTCAGTGCCTTACCCTCCAAGGTCAACCTGCCTTACGATCATCTCCCAGGTACCAACTGTGGTCATCCATTACTCCGAGGACTGACTCCTCAACACTCTCTCACAGAGTTTATTTTCTTTCTTCGTCGCATGTGGGTTTCCTGCTGCACATGGTACAAGTGCGGACGAATTGACGCCGAGCTAAAGGTACCACCTCTACGCTCACATATGCATATATAAATAAGGACTTTGCTTTTATCGCTACATCGTAACGATCTCATCACCTCAAGTGACGCGTCATTCGCAATCCGACCTTGGTTCACAGATAACTCGCAGCTGAAATATCCCACGCGACCTTTCACAGGTTTGTGTGAGCTTTTCTACCAAAGGTACTCGACGGCGGTCCTCAATCAACATATGTCCCAGACATACAACACGGAGATCAAACTCCCCCACTATCACAGTGGTTAAACATTACGACCCCGTCATCTCCCAAGCACAATGCTCACCGTAGATAAAGCCTCCACACGACCTGTCTCACAATTATCCGTTCAAGCTTTGACCACGAACCAATCCGTTCAACCGTCTCACACGACTTAGCGTTGGAGGTTCCTTCCTCCTTTCGGTTCTCACCACGATTCGGACAATCACAATTCACAAACTTTCAAACACATGTGCGTATCGCACTTTACCCAATCATGACCCACATCATGATTCTTAACTGTCTTACTTTGTTTTATGAAAATCCTCACCCACTCTCACATTTTATGCTTATTTCAGTTATTTTGTCCAAATTCATGCAAAGGTCCTAAATTCCTTTCTAAGTCCAAACATCCGACATCCTCCATGTGCATAGATAATTCCTAATTACCAATCCATCATGTTATTAAGTTCACACTCTTAATTATAGTTGATTCACTATTGCTCATAGTGAATATTATTGATTACTAGAATAACCTTCTAGTATTCACAAATGTACTCCATTTGGAGTTCATTTGCTCCCACACAAGAATGAATTATTCTCGTTCCCACAATCAACAAACCATCACAAGCAATTCACATGCACAAACAAATTCCAGCACTCTTTGCCCGAGGATCACATTCCTCCCGGTCTCCAATTCACAGTTAATAATAGAATAATCATTAATAATTAATAATTCAATAACTCAAACTCAATCCATCACAAATCATTGCATTCATATTTCAATGGAAACTTCCCTTTATAGGTGAAATTATTCCATAACAAGTACAATTAAAGGCATTAAAACCAAATACACAATTAATACAATTAAATTTCATGTGGACACATAGAGCTGTACACACACCAAAAATTATTTGATACATCATATCAACTTTAAATTTCATGAGATTTTACAGATAAACTATAAATCATACATATTTCATCATATAAATTTATCTCACGAAAATTCAACCCACAAATATTATTTTTGAATTAAAAACAGTGACTGTATGTGCTCTGTAAAACACAATTTCATATTTTTAGAAAATAGCATATCAAATTTTTTTTATGTGAAATTTTACAGAGAATATCTCCAACATACGGACCATCACATATAATTTCCTCAGCATCAAAAACCTACCAAAAATACCCTTTTTGAATTTTTAAATCATTTCTGTCTCAGAACAGAGTCTCCCATATAAAAACATAAATAATTACCAAAATTTCTTATAAAATTCCGATAAAATTCACAGATGTTCTAAATAATTCAAATAAGTTTATAAATTTTTATCATAGCCAAATTCGCTCAAAAAGGATATTTTCTCCATTTAAATTCTCCACTGTCCAGTTTTCGGTTTTTCCAACAATAATTTTCTAAAATTACTTCCCTACTTTTCCTAACCTTGAAAAAATTCAGAGATTACCCTCATGATACATAAAATGAACGTATGGTTCCAGTTTTCCAAAATCGCGTCCCAAAATTCTTGTAAAAATCAAAACAGTCCCATTATCAGAATTAACAGTTTTCGAAAATAATTCCGGTAAAAATAGTTACAGTGCTCAAAAAAATCTGAGAAAAATACCACGACATCCAGAGGCATCAAAACATAGAAAAATATATTTACATCATCAAAAACATGCACGAAAACCGAGACGAAAAATCAACACAGTCACAGGACCCAAATCACAAGTAGCTTATTTTGGGTTTTCAAAATTATTTACAGACCATCAACAACAGCTACAATCCATATTTAACAAGAAAACAAGGAAATAGCTTAGGGGAAAAAAAAGAAACCCCTCCATACCTCGATGAAATCGAAATCCAATCGGTTAGTTTTGAAGCTTTTGAACTCCTCTCTAACATATCCAAGATTAATCGGTAGAAACTTTGATTTGGATGCTCAAATATTTGAAAGAAGATCCAGAGAGAAGGAGCAGGGAGAAGACGATGAAAGGAACGAAAAAAATGAGAGAACAAGCCAAGTCGTTCACGTTAAGAGGTGAATAAAATTTGGTATTTTGCTATCTGCACCCACCCTTCCTCTAAGGACACCCCTCTCCTCTTTTTTTTTTTTATAACTTACAGAACTCACGTAAAAGTTTCGAAACTCTCAAAATAATACTAACTATATTTTAATTACTCCAATATATATTTTCCTATTTAAAAGAAATAAATTCCAATTAAATCATAACTCAATCACACAAATATATATTTATTGAGTTGTAATTTTTAGGGTGTTACAGTATGTAACATAATTTCATACTCAAGACTCAACAATTTTTTTTTTACTCTTAAATCCTATAAAATCATTTTTAGTTTGAAATTGTATAAAATTATTTTAAATAATCTCATAAATAAATATTTTGCTGAATAATATTTATTTTATGAGGTTAAACTGTTTATATTAAAAATTAATTTAAAACTAATTAGTTAATATATTTATTACAAAATAATATTTTGACTCTTTGTTTAATAACTTCAATTACGAGAATTTTCTTGATTAAAATTTTATAACAATGTTAACTTTTTTACATAAATATATAATAAATATATTATCATGAATTTATTAAATATATTTTTAGCATGCTTTCGAGTTACGACATATAATATCGTTATAAATCATTCATGAGAAACTAATTGAAATATTTAGACAAAAATATTATTCTTTTTTAACTTAGTAAATTTTCTTTTCACAGGCCAAAGATAATACTAAAAATTTATAACAACTCATATCACAAAAGTACTTATTAATAAAATATAATTTGTCTATTAGAGAATAAAATAATAATTTATTAGTATCCATTGACTTTAGCAATATCTCTTTTAATCCCAGGTCTTGAACCTAAGACTTTACTTAAGAGATCCGATCTTAATTCCACTCGAATTAACGACATGTTGGTAAGTAATATTTGATTTCAAAATTTTGCATTTAATTTAATTAATTCTTAAAATTTTAATTATTTAAAGTATTTTTTTATAAACTATAAGTATTATAAAATTAGTAATTTTTTATTTGCAATATAGTTGTAAAATAATTGGATTATTTTATCATTTCTCACTTTAAAATTACAAAAATATTTTAATTAAATATAAATTAAATCCTTTCTAAAATTTTAAACATAAATTTTCCATACAATTTTATAAATATTTTAAATAAAATAAGAAATATCTATGAGATTATAACTAAATATATTTTCTTTGCATGAATACTCTAACTCTTTTTGCATTTTTGGAGAATTTAAACAGCTAATTATATTTGTCTCAATATAAAAATTTATTTTATAAATATGTGTATTTCAAATATGCATGAAAACGAGTGACCCGTGCAAATGCATAAAATCCTTTGCTATTTTTTTGGTGTTTTTTTTATTAACACTTTCAAAGGCATTTGTTATTGTGAGACTAAATTTTTTAATATGTTTCAAGTTACTATTTTAATCCAATTTATACAACATTAACTAGGTTAACTAATATTTTTCTATCATTCTTATTAAACATTCATATTTTAATTTCTTATTACCGTTCAGCAACAAATATATCTAATGTTTATTTTTAAGCAATATAAAAAAATATTTATTTTTAAGCAAGTTGTGATATATGTAAATCATAAAAAAAAAAAAACGTAGAAATCAAGACAACCTGTGCTAACGCACGGATAACTAACTAGTGTAGATTTAAAAAAACAGGTTTCTTGTCTTGTGCTTCTTTGTTATGTGGACCAAAAAATAAATAACGGTAAACAAGTAAAATGGAAAATAAATAGTTACACTTAGTTTTTTTTTTTTCATTTTATTTCTCTCTCACTTTTTTGGTTCTTCTTCTATTTTTCAAGTCCCCTGAAATTCCTGGCCATTTTCCTCTCCCCTTACCCTCTTTATTCTTGTTGGATCCTAATCGCTGAGCCCAAGCTGCCCTACTCGCCGCTCCTCATTTGGTACCTAAAAAAATTAGTAGACCCTACTATTGCAGCAATGCCAAGGCCCATCTTTATTGATAAATTACGCAAAGACAAGGAATAAGTAAAAAGTAGTAGCATTAAACCTAAATCTCTTTCTCAATTTTCTTTTTCTTACTATCCTTCTTAATTAAGAAATTAAGAAAACAAATTAGGGGAGAGGCGAAACTTCAAACTTTTTCACTCAAAATACTTGGCATCAAAAGCCACCAACATTAGTGCATCATATTCGAATGGTAGGGAATGTCGTAAAGATCTGCCACAACCTCATTCTTATCTTCATGTCTGAGGCAAAATCATAACCTCCATTTTCAACACTATAAAGTGGATAAAGATAAAATGCCAGGCCCACAACCACATATTCCTTGTCCTTCTTTGTTCGCTGGCCACTCCACAAGAATCCTATTCAACCAGCCTCTCTACTCTACCATATGCAATTCCTTTCAAGCAATGGCGGATATTTATAGGGACAGGGGGAGCCACGGCCCCCCCCCCAAATTTTTGAGAAATATAAATATAGGTATATTATATAATATAATATAATAAAACTAATAAAAAAATCATTAGTTGTAGGTGAAAGAGGTAAAAAGTAACAACCAATACTTATATAATTATTTTCTAACTGTTAGAAGATACAAAATGACTTGGCCGTTTTAATCATTTTAAAAATTATAAATATACACGTATATTATATATATTTATGTACTGATTTTTATTTTTTTGTTAAAAGAGTTCACATACATGTTCAACTAGACATTTATATATTTTATTTATTTTAATTTATGATAATTATGTAAATGATTTTTCTCTTTTTCTACATAATTGATACATTTACATTAGAAAAAAAGTTATTTAAAAGTAAAAGAAATGATTTTCTTTTAAGAGAAAAACTTGAGAGAAAGATGAACAAAATTATCTTCTACATCATTTGAACCCAAAAATTGTCTTGAGTACACAAGAATTGAAGGAAATAAGAAGCTATTTTTCTATGATCCTATAGTGACATATGATGATAAATTTAAGAACTTTTTAGAATGTGATCTTAAAAAGTACTTTCAAATTTAGTAATATTCACTAATATTAAATTTATGCATTAAATTGTATTGGCTAAAATAGAATTTTTATCTCTTAGTTATATTTTAGGTTTCAATTTAGTCCCTTTGAGTTTAAAAATTTTCACTTTTATCCTTTATAATGTCTCTATTAGACTAAATTGATTTTTCTGTCAATTTTTGACACTAATGATGTCAATTTTGATTAACGTGACATTTCTTACAATTTGTCACATGTCATCAAATTAACAAAAAATTGTGCTAAAAACTAACGAAATGATCAATTTGATATATCAAAAAAACCTTCGAAAGACGAAAGTGAAACTTTTAAATATAAAGAACTAAATTGAAATCTAATATATAAATAAATGATCAAAGTTTCATTTTAGTCAATTTTATTTTGGCTTCCCCAAGTTTTATGCTGAAGCTCCGTCACTGCTTTCAAGCCTCAAATCAGTATACTGTCCATTTCCATTGTATATAAAAATAAGGGTAATTTTTTTTTTTATTTCTCAAAATATCTTGAAGTTTAGTTTTAGTCTATATAAAAAATTGAATGTATTCTATGAGACATTTACTATGAGAAATTTTAATAACTTTACAATCAATTGGTACAAGAAAGTTTTGTTGGGAGAGAGTTTTATTCCATTTTCAAAGCAAAGGCATGAAGGCAAGATAAATACCTTTACTAATGTGCAATCAATTAGGTAATACAGTAAGTAAGATTTCCAATTCCAAGCATAAGTAGAAATGTGGAAGAGAAAGACTAATTGAATTCTATTACACTCTAGAGAAGATAACAAAGAAAGTAATAAAGGCAATAAAAAAACGTATTGGTAAGAGTTATGTTATACTGTTCAATGGTATGAAATCACTCTACTCATATAAAAAAAGTTAAATACAATGACAGAGAAAATAAGAAAAATTATGAGTTTAATTTTTATTTACTGATTAAGCATAGCATTTGTGCACATCACATAAAGAAATATTTGAAATGACAGTAGATTGCAGAAATCCAGTAATAGGTCTAATTAGATCTGAAATGTCAACCACAAATTGCTTTAAGCTGTAAAACACCGACCAGGATACCTAGTTTGGTGGAAACGAGTCCTTTTAAGGTAGCAAATGGTGGTTAACAATGATATATGTTTGAGGTCTACCAACAACATCAAGGCCTTCATAATAATAGATAGGATTTATAAAGAGACCATGATTTTGATTTCTCTCAGTTCCGCTGTGATACTTTTCTCATGCAACCATGTGCTAGCAATTAGTGTTGCTATTATGCCTAAAAGGAAATTATGCTTTGGCCCTGACCCAATCTCCTAATTATGTCTCTTGTGAAATTAGAGTAAATCTAAGAAACTCCTTCATACACACTTTATCTCTAACCAAGATAACCATTCATATGGCGATGTGGGGTCTCGCAGTTTGCCACACACATATCCATTGCTTATTCCTCTTATGTTTCCTTTGTTAGTTGCGGAGTCAACAAGCGAAGGTGCAGTCCTTTGAATCATTGACTTGTGTGGGGGAAAGAACAACACTACCTGTGACTGTGAGTAAGGAGTCGCTTATCTGAATCTGAAAGTACTAAATTATGCAACACTTGGTTTATATCATGACCGATAGCGTACCCAAAAGCTGAGATTATTTTGTCGGCTTCTTGGTAGTTTGACCCCCCTAAAAAAATTATCATTCTGTTTTTCAGTTCGTGTTTATACCATTCATAACATGGTCACATGCTGGTAGGGGCAATTTTGCTTCTAAAGATTTGTAGCTATTAAGATGTGACCTTGAGGGCAATTGTAATGCTAATAATGAAACAAATTTCAAGTTAGTGGGTGCAATGCAAGCATGTCAAAAATTGGAGACTAAGATTTAGCAATTTGTGGACACAATTACTCTGATCTGATTGCCCCTGCCATACCCTAACTGTCAGACACTCTGTTCGTTTGTTTTTGGATGTGGGTGCAATTCTAGGTAGCGTTAGTGGGTCTTCATTCTTCAATAAGTTCTAGGAGCATAATTTAGAAAGCTAACGTTAGGTTAAAATGTTGCCCAAGAGTCTAAGACAACCCATTCACCTTGTTTATTAATCAAATTAAAACAAAAAAAACGCAAAACACCACATCTCAAACATGCATAATATTCAACTATTCTTATACACCGAAACTAGAAAGTAATTTAAGTAAAATTGGAGAAAGAAGAACTAGGTATAGTCTTGCACTGGTTTGTGATCCTAAATTCTAGCATGGCATTGAGGTAAAAAAGATTAATCCGTCAGCTTTTTAACTTCCCAATTGTTGAGGTCCAGAACAGCAAAGCTTTTCAATTATTAGCACAATTGCAACTTTTGCCACTAGATTTTGGGTCCAACAAAGAGAACTCAAACTGAAGTGATCTTACTTGCACATCAAGCAGGCAAGTGCTTTCAATCAAATAATGTTTGAAGTCAAAACTTGTAATTACATTCGGAGAAATTATTTATCATAGCCTATATAAAAAAAAGAAATTATTTATCATATCTTTTAACCTTTTTTGTCCATCGTATGTCACTTGTAAGGGTATAATGTAGAAGTCAACATTAATTATGCGCACGTCTTTAAATTTCCATTCATATCATTTTATATTTTTATATAATAAAAGAGATTATTTCATTTATCCAACGAATTTTATATGGTTCTTAGATATTGTTAGAGTAAGTTTTTTTTTTTTCCATCATTTAATGCATAATGTCTCAGTATTGTCATCTTCCACTTTAATAATATTTTGAATATTGTTAAAAACAAATATGAATCACTTGAAAGATTGTCACATATATAGGTGTTGATTGTGAACAAAACTTCAACAGTAGTCTGATTGGCCATAAATATCACTGATTAAGGTGTTAGGCGATTGATATAAGGAAGTGGGATGTTAAGCTAAGGTACGTACTAATCAACACCTCAATTCAAAAGTATAATAATAAGCAGTCAAAGCGGGAACAGCAACATAGTTATTGTTGAGAAGAGCAGGAACAAGGGTGAAGCAAGTATAAATTGATGTGATTATGTATATACGGCATCATTTTGATACTTTACCATGTTTTCAATTATGATGATCACCAAATTGGGTACAGCATTATAGTGCAAATGACTAAAATGATGTACTTATTATGAATTCCCAAAGAATGTGTAAATATAATGTTAATCGACATATTCAAACAAACAATCAATTGTCTAAGTCATTGAACTTATTATACTTTATTTACTTTTCGTTTTTTAATTTTTTAAAACTGCTATATTTGTTTTATAGATGCTATTATTATTATGGCTAATTTTATGGTTAATTACTCTTATAATTTAGAGGAAAACTTTACTTTCAATCTTCAAAAAATATTTATGAAAGTAATTTTTTTCTCTGTCATTAACTACAAGCGGGCTTTTCCTTTTTTTCTACGACATAGAAAATATTCAAAATAATGGGGCTAAATATAATGGGTATTTTTTTTTATCAGCCAATAATGGGTATTATAATATATATTTGGGACCATATTGAACCAGAGAGAAACACTCGCATTTTGAATTCGGAGGTACCTTATAATAACTTGGGTTCGCTCTAGAATTCGTATTCTTAAATTCCTTAGATGATGAATAGTTGTGTGTAAGGATATAATTTTAGTAAAGTGAGGGTAAGAGGGATACACTTTAAAAGGTGATCGAATACAAAGTTAAAACAATAATCAGCTAGTAATATTATGATAAAATCAGAGATAAAAATGGGTTGAGTTATATTTTTTTTAAAGTTATACTAAGCTTTAGTTAATCTAAGTTTGGTCTATTTCTTAAATTTAAAGTTTAAGTATGATTTATAAACTTAAGTTCTTTCTTAAGGTCTTCTAAAAAAAAGTTCTTTCTTAAGGTTTAACTTTTTTTTTTAAATTAACTTTCTTTTAAAACTCTGTGTGTGGATATCAATCAGTTACTATCATAAAAACCAAGATTTTACCCCCCGCATTTGGAGTGTCATTTCACATTGCTAATGACTCATGTATATATAATTTGGATAATATGCCGACCAAGTATCATCATTTTGTTGATATGACCCTAAATGATGCAACTATTGTTTGCAAATAAAACCTAACCCATCTATCTAATTTTCTCTCTACAAAGGCGTGTTGGTCTTTGGACGGCCAGGTATCATCGTCATGCTGATTATGTTATATTTAAGTCCACCTTCAACTTATTATCAATTACTACACTCACCATTACGAAATTTATATTATTTAATTAATATATATTGCAAACGAGTTTGTTGCTATATACAATACAATTTGATATTTTAATTCATAATGGCAAATCCTTTGGAGTTTGGAGGCGCAATTAGATAGGACGTAGCACTCAGAGATGACGTATAACTTGTTCTTGGACAAGATGCATGCATACATACGATACAACCGAAATTGATGCTTCAATTCAATAACAAAATACAAAAGATATCTTTGTCTTTTAAAATTGTGATAATGATATCATGAAAACCGAAAAAGCCACAATATTTTCTCAAGTTTTGTGGCTGGCCTTTTTTAGCTTTCTTTTTATTGTTTAGGCTGGAAAGCATGCTACATCTCTCTCTTTTTAATACTTTATATTTATTTTGCATATAATGACGTGGGTTTTTATGATCCGTCCAAAAATAATTTATATAATACTGTAACTGTAAAACACTTGAATCATAAGATGATTGAGGTGAGGTTAACTTCACTTACCATTCACGTAAAGAGTGTTCCAAGAATTGCCAGCAATACGCAATTCATTTCACAACACATCACATTGGTCTTTCACTTGGAAGACTGAGGAGCTGCGAAACTTTTTGCTTATACTTGTTGGAATAATGTGACACCTCCGAACAAATAGTATAGTAGATTCCCTAGTAAGCGAAATTTAATTGAAATTCTTTTATCAAATTTTCCCCCAAAATACGTTTTTTTTCATAAGTTTACTTGACTCAGCTATCATTATCTATTGAACTCTCGGTTGAATATGAATGATGGCTGTTAAAAGTGAAGCATTAGTGGGTGCAGGTAGCCCCAAAGCCAACTTTGTCTATCTGACTTTTGACCATGGTTCATACAATTATTATTTTTTTTTGTTAAAATTCAATTTTGAAGATTATTTTTTATTTTATCTTTTCATTAACCTTTTTTTTTTTTGACTGCATCTTTTCATTAACCTGAGAGCTTTATAAAAGTAACAGTAGGAAATGTTTTTGAAAGGACTGAAATAAATGGAAAATGTTTTATGGACACCCCATATGCTATTATACACTTAGAAAGAGAAAAAAATAATAGAAAAAAATTATAGATGTAATAGATATTTGATATGATAAGAAGAGAAAAATAAAAAGAAATGGAAGATGTGAATTGGATTTTTAAAATATTGGAATGTTGAAATATAACTACTTGAAATAAATATAATAATTGGGAGACGTGAAAAGAACAGAGAATGTTATTGTTAGATAGCTTGAAAATCACTCAAAACAGAGGGGCAGCACATGTAGGGGCTGAGTGGGATATTTGCTCGATAAACGAGGAAGGAGGGGCCACAGAAGCTAAATGCGTTAAGCAACATCATGACTCAAACATTGGTTCCCTCTCCTTAATCCCATTTATGGTTCGTTACGCTAAAATCTCACAAATCCCAAATACTTGTAGTTTATACATTCACATTATCAGGAATGAGAATGACATAAATTTACGCTACCTTCAGTTGCCATCACGTTTTAATTTAACCATCCATTCATATTATTCTTAATAACTACAGTACTACGCTCCAACCTCAAGATAAGCACTAATAAATATTTTAACAGCAAAGGGGTGATAAAAAGATTAAGATAATATACGTGATTGTCTCTGTAGAGAGTAGACGTGAGTTAAAAAAAATTATATAAATACGTGTATGACGATCAAACAAATATTAGTGAGTGCTTTTAGAACTAAGAATAATACTACAGACAATCCGGATTTAGGAAGTTTTTTGAAACTGAGAAAGTTAATTTACAGACAAATAGGATTTAGGGATGGGGTGCAATCACCCTTACAGAATGTTTAAAATTCATAACTATGAAAAGAAAATGAAATTCCACCAATTAAAAGTGCATTAAAATTGTCAAACTTAATATTTGGTAAGGGTATTTAAATTTCACAAACTTAAAAAGTGCATTAATATTTCACAAACACTGTCATACCAATCCCTTGATATTTGGTAAGGGTTAGTCACCGACTATATATGTTTTACGACACATTTTTAAAATTGTCAAACTTAATACACTCGTACGATCTAGCATAATTTGCTGACTGAAAACTGTTATTCACTTATAATATGTTGATAAATGGACTGCAGCTTTTGTTTGTATAGCTAAAACCATGCCGAATCGGATCCTAGTTAGTTGTCGCATCAATGTTGTCGTCAATTATATATATATATATATATATATTGCTCAAACACTTTAATTTTTGCAATTATAACTATGATTAATCTATAGAAATTTGAGTTTATATATATAGTTAAGCGAGGAGCTATGAAGTAGCATGAAATCCTGAGTTGCTAATAATATGCATATTTAGCTTTCGGCCGAGGTTGACATATTCGCGGGGGGAGCCTAGCTATATATATATATATATATTCACTGCTCAGTAGCACTAACCTCAGTGACCTGTGTGGGAATGAGGTTTGAAATCAATGCAATGATTTTGTGTTCCACCAACTTGCTATCTTATTTTCTTCGGCTAAATTCCTGTTGACTAGTGTGGATCAGAGAACTTTCAAAGGTTGGAAGTTGTACTACGCATAGCCTCAACTGGAAATTTCTAACACAAAATTGTTAATTTGTTATTTTTAATGCATAAACAATATTTCTTTAATTTTCTAAAATTCAAAGACAAGGTCAATCCACTCCAACGTGGCCATGGCCTGAACAGTCAAAGGGTACTGTTGAGCCTTTAAAGCAAAAACCGTAAAAGTCGTGGGTTGATAATGAGTAGGGTATGGGTCACTCCTTTGGTTGAGGACCAGCCGGTTCCAACTTTGAAGTTCGGCTAGACTTTATGCTTCCTTTTCATTTTTTCTTTTGGGTCTGTTTTACTTTTTTATTTAATATTTAATTTAATGTAATTATTGTTCTCCCTTATTTTGGAAGCTCCTTGGTCTGCTGCGTGTGTTTGTAGTTAAAATTGGCCAAGTAAGTTCACTTACCATGCACGTAAAGTTGAAGGGAAGCAGGGAGCAGTAGTTTGTCCCTGGACTGGGACGCATGAAACAACCTACTCCGTGCTTGCACGGCCAAGTGAGTCACAACATATATCAATTAAGATGAATTGCCAAGAAACCTTTTTTTTTTTTTTTCTTCTATTTAGTGCATTAATTCAGGTTCAGGACTCAGAATTTGAACAGGGCATGTTTCAACAATTTGAATATGATAGTATCTGATTTGATTGGTTATTACTTACACTGCACAAAATATTGAAAGGAGGGAAAAAGGTTTTATACTTTACTGCGAAGGAATGAATTGTCTGTCGTGTATCAGATTCAAACCGGCAAAGGCGACGAATGTGAATGTGAAATTGATAGGTGCTAAGTGCCAATTGCGAATACGTAGGATACGATGGCGTGCTCATCCACTCGCTTGTAAGTTGTAACTTTTCAACACATACAGGGCAATGGCAAGATTCACATGCTATGCTATATTATATTATATAAATAAAATAAAGGACCAGTCAAAAATCTGTTGTCCCTTCCATCTGACTCAACACACTTTCTTTTCTTGGGAGAGAAAGTAGGGTAACGTACAAAACCACAACCACAACCATAATCGAGTCAATCACGTGCAACAACATCAGTTCCTGAAATTCACGTGCCTCGCAAGTGCGCGCATCATGATTCATTACATTTTAATTTTCAAACTTACAGTAAATTGCTTTGGAATTTTTTTTATTCTTATGCAAATTGGGGAGATTGATGTTTTGGAATATAATTTGGTGGAGGCGCAACAATTTTGTTTTCCAGCTAGAAAAGCCATTCCGTTCATGTTATGTGTGGGAATGCTTCTTTCTCTTCAGGTGGACAATTAATTCGATGGTTTCCTCCGGATTGTAGGTAGATAGCAATTAATTGTGATGGATGGGTTTGGCTTTTTGTACTGGTGTGATTTATTAGAGATGAGCATGGTGTTTTCCTTTGTGGGATATCTGGGTGTTTGTTTGTTCAGTTCTTGAAGCAGAGTTCTGGGGAATACGGATCCTAAATTGGCGTTTACTTTATGAGTAAATTACACGGATCTTCTTGAGTTTTACATATATTACACCGATATCTCCTGTCTTTTTAAACATTATTTTTGACCCCATATAGTTCAAAAAAGCAGGGATGTCGGTGTAATATAAGTAAAACTCAGGATGATCAGTGTAATATAAATAAAACTCAGGGAGGGTCCGTGTAATTTAGAACCAACAAATAGGAAGTTTTTTGTATGATTTAAAAAGACAGGAGATGTCGATGTAATATATGTAAAACTCAGGAGGAATCCGTGTAATTTACTCTTATTTTATTGACTAAAGGGTGTTGTGTTTCACACAGGGAGGTGCCCCAATCTGATTATTGTACTTGTAGACTGGTAGTTTGTTCACATCTAATTAATAATTAATAGGGATGACTTGATCAGTCCTCATCCATCTTTTAATTTTGGCTTACCTTAACCCGAAGTAGTTAACATGGGTTTTATAATTATAATGAAATGACACTCCAATTTAGCACATGTTAAACTTGCAAAATTTAACTTAGACCATACTCAACTCAATCCATCGCAGATTATGTACTATATGTACATCAATCACGTGCACGCGCTCGCACCGGTCACGAGCGGCATGTAGCAAGTGCGTTAAGCAACATCCTCTGCTCTTGTCTCCTTCAAATTCTCCTCTGCTCTTGAGATATATATGAACATGAACACATATTTATAAATCAAGTAATCTTTGCAGTTTCAGTTATTTAATTAATTCAATTCCACTTTTAATTTCTCGATGAATGCCTGCGTAAAGAAGGGGAAATGAGATTGATATATTTGCACGTAAACCTATCGCCTTCGCTGAATCTAAAATATCTCGATTCTCATTAGCATCCGTGGCAACAATCATAGTCATAGCACAACTTAACCTTTTATATAATAATATATATAAGCTTTGTGTCTTATTATAAGTTTGAAGGTAGTGCATGCATGTTACGAATGGCAATGATAATGGCACGTAGCCAAGTTAACTACTTAGAAAATCCTATCTAGAATGAATGAAATGGAATGGAACACAAGTTGCAAACGATCATGTATATCTTGACATTTCTTCACCGCGATCAGAAATTGTGCGTCCCGTCCCCATATGACTTTTCATTCACCACGTAGCAATCATGCCAATAAACCCCATCTAATTGCAATTTTTGATAGCCATGTCAAATTCTAGCATTAATCATCAAATTAAATGAGCATATTGAGTTAAAGCGAAACAAGATAAGAAATCCTCAGAGCCGTGAGAAGCAAGCTAAGGTTATTATGAATCAATATTGTCACAAAAAGTAAAGTATATTTATATATATCTTTATATAATAAAATAGAATTGTCACTTATGAAAAAGACATTATTTTATTATTGAAAAATACTTCTTTTATTTTTCTTAAATTTCGAAATTAAGCATTTTAAAACTTTATTGTTATGTTAAAAAAAAAATTTCTCTTAAATTAATTACTTTCAAATTTATCCTTGTATATTAAATTTTTTTTACAAGGAGATCTAATTCAATTGATTGAGCAGATGCGTGAATTGTTGTAAACTCTCTTGATACCTGTCTTTGATTCTTATGAATAAAAAAATATTTTTTTTAAGAATGGATTAATTTCTTAGTATACTTGTTTCTAAAAAACAACACATGCGATCCTTTCTATTTTTCTTTTAAATATATTTTTAAATTTATTGTACATGATTTTTATAATCTTAAATTCAAAATTCATAAAATGCACAAAATACTAGTTAGTAATCCTATATTCAAACACCCCTTTAAATAAGAATAATTTGTGTTTTGAACATGAACAACACACATATTCGTCTTATCTTGTGTTAAAATTATTTTTTAATTAACGTGATAGAGATAGCTACAGAATTCTATACCAAATATAATAGTCAACGAAGCTCTAGTAGCATATATCATTAACCAACAAAAGAAAAAAAAAATAGGTTATTTAGGCAGAATGGGTCATTATACAATAATCAAGGATGAAAGAAAATGCAATGAACGGTCGAAATATTGGATCCAAAGAAAGAAAAAGATTAAAAATATACTCTTTAGTATACTTTTTTTTAACACATTTTTTTTACTGATGAATTTTTTTTAGAAGTACAAAACTTTATAGGTTCCACATCTTATTTAATAAATTTCTCTTCAAATAAGAAATAGTTAATTAAGAATTATTTTAAGAATTAGATACATGATTGAAAAGATATGAATTAATGTCTTCAAAATCTAAATAAATGACCTATGTTTTTCTTGTTAGTATTCTTGTTAGCATATCCCTTAAAGAATGATTCCTAGAACAATTAAGAAACAAATTAAAGATTTGCAAACTTTGTAATGATTCAACGGTAAGGATTGGCATTCTAATTATTCTGTAGACATATATAGTGACGTATCATTATTATTATTATGAGAAAAAAACTTAATTACAAAAATGTTGTCCAAGTTATACGAAAATTGTACAAAAAATGTTTTGCTTATTTAGTTTTGTTTCATTATTTTGTTTATTTCTCGATCTGCCTACCAAAAAGACAGCATACAAATTGTTTCTCCTCTTGCAATACAAGGTGATATCACTACGCACAGGAGATGAGACATTATCATTTTTCACAAGTAAGGTGAAACCAATCATTCACGACACACATCTCCTTCAAAGTTTATTTTCAATTTCATATATTTGCCGGCATTGCGACACTTACGGGCAATTGTTTCAAGCTTTGGACATGTATTTCTGAAAATGTCGTTTTCAAAATTATATAATGATAGGAATGTAATTTTGGGTATTTTATAAAAATGTATTTGGTTAAATTTAATATTTCAGTGTCTTTTTAAAATTCAAACGTTAAGAGTTAAAAGTGAGAGTGAAAAAAAAATATTAGTTAGATTTTATAGTAATTTTTAACATTTTTTTATATGAAAAAACAACATATCACTCACCATATGGATATAAATGTAAAAAAAAAATTAGAAAATCACTTTCCTTAAAATTAATAATATCCTGGTATTTCTTTTTTAAAAATGTAATAAATATAAAAATATTATGTTTTTGAAGTTAACTTTTTCAAAAAATATTTTTATTTACCTCAAAATAAGTACAACTTTAACATATGTTCAGAAGTCATTTTTTAAAAAAAAAATTATGACAATTTTTTTATTTTTAAATTAACAAAGTTGTGTAATATTTCTAAAAATAAAAAAAATAAGTCGTTAGTTTTATGTTATTTTACTTTAAAATCATCATATTAAACAACATTTACTGAAAATAAAATTTTCATTTTTTTCAAAACTTTACTTTTAAATATATCTTTAAAATGTCTTTTGAAAATAAAAATGTTCTATGTGAATAGAGACTGGTATAGCCGTACAATTTTTTTTCTATTCCTAATGGATTTAGCATTACAAGATTACGTACTTGTTTAACATTTTGAATTATTTTGTACATTTTGTAATACACAATTTAATTTTAATGTAAAGTTTATAATTAAAATTAATTTAAGTTACATTTAATTATTAAATTAATTTTCTTAAAATTTAAACTATATGCAAACACGTTGATATCTTCAAAGTTCAAACTAGAAAACCATCCACGTGGCAGAATTTGACAAGAGCCGTTCTCACTCATAGGATACAACTTACCTGTCTTCAAACCTTCCAACAAAAGTGGGTCCTACTTAACAGATCTCTTTCACATTTCAGATCAGATTCTATCCAAATTGACATAACAAGAAATGAAGTACCTCTATTAAGTATTAATATTAAGTATTAACACACTTATTAACACACTGAAATGAAGTACCTCTTCAAAAAAAAAAAAGTATTAATGCCTTTTATTTCTTTTCAAGCATATATTAACAAAATTAGTATAAAAATTAACAAATTTATTACATTCATGACAATATGTGATTTGAATTTTCACTGTCAATAAATTTTTATTAAATTTTAAGATAATAATCACTTAAAAACACTGAAATAAAAGATAATATATGCTCTCACATGAAATGTACCATTAACTAAATTTTTTGACAGATATTTTAACAAGCAATTACTTTGACATTTTGTAACATCGTTCATATCTCATCTCATCATTTTGCGGTCAGGGTTGATTCTTAATGTTATTTAAATTATTTATTCTAGCTATTTTACCTATTTCATTAATTTTATTGGTTATTAATTATGTTTAAAATTACCTTTTAATTACTTAGTTTGTTAGTAGGAGCTTTTCTGGATCCATGATGTCCCATGGACAAAGCTACCACACGATTTTTATGGACTCTTTGCTTTTGTCCATAACTCGTCTATAATAACTTATTAGTTAAACCATTTATTCCCAATCTTCTACTCAGTCCATCATGGAACATGTTTTTCTTCCTTCCGAGCAACACTGCTAATACAAGATCATGGTACGGATGTTTATGCTATGTTGGGATAATGATGGTGAAATGAAACGAAAAGGAAAGAAATGATATGAAGTGAAATGAAATAAAAAAAAAAAGTTATTGTATCATTTTTAAAATATTTTTTAATAAAATGGAATAAATTTTTATTCTATTATTTCCAAAGTTGATAAAATAATAAGTTATAATTTTATTAAAATAGTTTCATTTCATCCTTCTTAAATTAAAATAAAAGGTAAAAATATTAAATGGGACGCAATTAAATAAATATCATATAGGCTTAATTGTAATTTTTATCCCCAACTTTTTATTTTATGACGAATTTTACCCCCAACTTTTTTAAAAGTTGCAAATTTCACTTACACAATTTTGATGACGTAGCATACTAAAATAGTTGTACTTTTTACCTCCAACTTTTTCGTTTTTGGCAAATTTTACCCCTAACATTTTCATTTTTGACAAATTTTATCCCTAACTTTTTACTTTTTGGTGAATTTTACCTCCATTTTTTTGCTTATGTAAGCATGTCACATCATCAAAATTGTAGAAGGTAAAATTTGCAACTTTTTAAAAAAGTTGGGAGTAAAATGCGTCAAATTAATTTGTTGGGGATAAAATCTGCCAAAAATTAAAAAGTTGGGAGTAAAAATTGCAATTAAGCCTATCATATATGTTTCGCTTGACTCATTCTAATTTTATAAACAAAACTGACTTTTAAACTAAAATAGGAAAAAAAAACTATATATCAAAAACGTGTTGTATGAAACAATTTACATGGCATGGGTTATTTTTGTCACATCAGCATAACAAAAGGCATCACATTGTGTGTCTCCTTATGCACTTGAAATTTTTTAACACATGAGGCGCCACCCTGTATGGCGCCTTATGTTGTTTTTTCGTAACAGGTGGCGCCAGCCAATGAGTCTTCACCTGATGTGCAGACCAACATAATAAAATAATAGGAGACTGACAGTGTGACGCCTCTTGCTCATAATAAAATAATAGGAGGAGACTGACAGTGTGACGTCTCCTGTTCATAATAAAATAATAGGAGGAGATTGACAATGTGTCGCCTCCTGTTATAGTCTCATCCTCACTTTACACGAGGTAAATAAAAAAGGGAGAAGACTAGTAGTGTGGCGCCTCTTGTTCATAATAAAATAATAGGAGGAGACTGACAGTGTGACGCCTCCTGCACTGCGATCTGCTACGTGTCAGCAATTGGTGAAGACGAACCAGGTGGTGCCTCCTGTGGCAACTGACAGCGTGACGCCACCTATTACGAAAAAAGCAACACAAGGTGCCACACAGGGTGGCGCCTCCTGTGTAAAAAAATTCGTAGTGCATGAGGAGACACACGATGTGACACCTTCTGTTATTCCGACGTGACAAAAATAACTCATGCTATGCAAAAACAACTCACAGGCGTCATCTGTTACGAAAAAAGCAACACAAGGCACCACATAGGGTGGCGCCTCCTGTGTAAAAAAATTCATAGCACATGAGGAGACACACGATGTGACGCCTTCTGTTATTCCGACGTGACAAAAATAATCCATGCCATGTAAATTGTTTTCATACAACACATTTTTGGTATATAATTTTTTTCTTCTATTTTAGTTAAAAAGTCAACAAAACTAATATAACGAATCAACGATATATGAAAATATTTGATTATACTACTCCTTCGTTTAATATCTCTTCAGCTATCCAAACTACTATAAAATAATGGTTTGTTAATTTTTTTGGGTTGAAGTTGTCGGCCCGGTTTATTTTATAAGATACTAAGATAAATGAAATTGAATACTCCATAACTGAAAACGGAATTCATCTATGTACCGTAAAAAACAATTTATTTAGGCAACGTTGTAAAAAAAAGATAGTTTATAACATCTTAAAAGGATAACATTTCTAACTTTTAAAAAAAAAAAGTTGATTTTTTTTTTCGGCAGAGAAAGAAAAATAAATAAAATAAAATAAAAAGACGAAATCTGGATAAGATAGGTAGATTGGTTATGGCATTTGGAGACTGGAGTTGGAGAGATGGTATCAGACTATGCAGGCCATGCCACTCGATCCGGATGTCCACCATTGCTTTTAAATTCGGATAGACTTTCTCTTTTTTAATTTCATATATATTATCTGAATATCTGAATGTAAATGTAATGTGATATATACACATGCAGCCCGCCACGTGTCGAGCAGTGGAAAAGCCTGATCCAGTTGTTGGATAAAAAAACAAATCTCATATCTAATGTTATGTTTGAATGTTTTTCATTTCAAAAATATATTTTTTTATTCGACATAAAAGCTATCTAAAGTTATTTTAAAAATAATTTTGAATTTAAAATTAATTCTTCAACTAATAAAGATGTGAACATTTATTTCAAATCACATTACTTGATGATTTAAGTATTAACTATCGTCACATGTAGAAATAGAAGAACATAGAAAGAGATGAGAGAGAAAATAGAGAGAGGGAGGGTGCGAGCGAGTGAGAGAAGGGTCGAGAATGGGAGGTTCTTTGTCAAGAGAGAGGAAAATGGTAGAATTTCTTCTTTCTTCTTTTCGAAATTTCCCGATAGTTTCACAAAGGAAGATCTATGAAGAATTTTTCAGCGATGGGGAAGAGTATAGGGAGTGTTCATTGCAAATAGGAAAGATAAGCGGGGAAACAAATACGGCTTTGTGAGATTTCTAGATGTGCAGAATGTTCATGTACTGGAGAAGCAATTGTACCAAATATACATAGGGCATATTAAACTAAATGTTAATATTCCCAACTATGTATGGAAACCAAGGTTCCCAATAGGTGATAAGGTTGCAAACAAAGAGCCAAATACTAGAACACAATACGTACAGCAGAAGAAATGCGATAAGGAGGAAACTAGTGATCGAGGGAAAAGAAAGCTGGGGGAAAATACATTTGCTAAGGTAGTACAAAAACCTCAACCAAGACTTGGATGAAATGGAAACAGAAGGATGGGAAGAACGCGCAAGAGAAAGAAAGTATATGGTGGGGGATGGAGATAAGAGCAACAGAATGTAATATGGAATGGCTATAGCATGGCTGGGTAGGAAGACTGAAAGACCTGTCCATGTTCGAAAGGCTGGAAGATGTGTTTCTACTAGAAGAAAATACAAATCTCAAACTCAAGTACATGGGGGATGATATGGTGTTGATTACAGGGATTTCAGAAGAGTCAATGGAAGGGAAATATAAGGAGATTGAGGAGGGGATTTTCTCAATATTTCATTCTATCCAAAAGTGGAATACAAACATCTGTTCTAGTAATTTCCTAGCCTGGGTTAATTGTACTGGTATACCACTGCATCTATGGGGGGAGGATTGTTTCTCTAGTCTTGCTGGTCTTGTTGGGGAATACGTGATGGCGGACAAGGAAACTACTTGTATGGAGAGGGTGGACGTTGCGAGGTTATTGGTAAAGATATCAACACCACAACAAGTTTTCTACAATGGAAAAGTGAAGCTGAACGATCATGTATACATAATACGGATGGTAGAGGAAGTGCCGAATAAACAAAAAGCTTGTGCTTGCTGGAAATGGGAAGACAATGACCGTCATGATAAAGACGAATCACTGCAGAGCATTTTTGGCCTTGATTTAATATCATCGAAATCTGAAAATGATGAAGACGACATGGAAATCATAGGAGAGAAAGAATTCGGAGAAAGGCACCCTGAACTCGCCGACGGCGACCACCGTAGGGAGGAAGAAACAGTGCAAATTTCAAAATATTATACGCTGGGTAAGGACCAATGGGAAAGTGATGCAACCAGTGGTCACCTATCTTGCGTGGGAGGTACGGGACATGGCGAGGAAAACGCGCTGACCCAAAGCATGAGAGATGACGGCGAAAAGGAGCCAACGGATCTAGGACAATATCAAAATGCAGTAGAAGATTGTATGGGAAGCAAGAAAGAGTATGTTGGCGTGAGTGAGAAGCAAACTGAACACAACCACGTGGAAAGTATTGAAAGCGACATGTTAGTAAAGGACTCTGGAGAGAACAAAATTTCTGAAGGTGGCGATATGGCCCACGAAGCGAAGAGAACAAATGTTAATAAGGAACACAACTGTGAGGGGACATGCATTGGGGTGCATGGCGCGATTAGGCCCAATAGCATAATGAATTGGTCAAGAGAGACACAAGGGCCCAATAGAAGTCGGGCTTCAGAACAAGATAACAAAATAAGGAATAGTGGCGCAACAAAGAAACATGTTGAAGGTGTTGAAAGAAGTCAACAGGGGGAGGTCGACAATCAGTTAGGAAGAGGAAACAAATACTGGCCCCTACGAAAAGGTGCATCATGTGGGCCTATTAGAGGGATTTCTATTCTTGAAGAGGGGTCTACATCGTGTGCAAGAGAAAGGAGATAAAGCTAAAAGGAAAGCAACAAGGGATGTACAATTCGACCAATGCAATGTCCTATCTGATGAATGCATCAACAATCGCAATCGACTGATCTGGATTAAAAATGACAGGGCAAAAGCTTTGAAGATTTGGGATATAGGGAAGGAGATCAGAGTCACATATGAAGGTGATGAGAATCAAGTGGTAGAAAAAATTCAGATGATGGAAATAAGAGATCAAAGTGGCCTCAAACAAGTGCAAGAGAAGCATATAAAGGGAAACAGTGAAGTAAAATCATGAAGATGCTCACATGCAATGTTAGGGGGTTGGGGGGGAAGCTGAAGGTGAAATTTGTTAGAAAATTAGTACAAAAAGAAAATGTGCAGTTTTTGTGTATACAAGAGACAAAAAAAGAAGAAATAAATAACTTGTTATGTAGCTCAATTTGGGGAGACGAAAATGTGAAGTGGGTTGAATCACCATCAAATGGGGCTGCAGGGGGTATCCTAAGTCTTTGGGATCCAAATTGTTTCCATTTAAGAAGCCAATTTGTGAGTGGAGAGTTTGTTGGGCTTGAGGGAGTTTGGTTAGAGAATGGGATGGAAGTTGTTATCGTCAATGTATATGCACCTTGTGACAATGCTATGAGGATAAGGGTTTGGGAAGATTTAAAAGAAAAGAAGAGAAATAGTAACAAAGTGTGTTGGATTCTTCTTGGTGATTTCAATAGTGTGAGAAGGCCATGTGAGAGGGTCGGGGTAGGTGGGGAAGATGGTGGAGCAAGAGAAAGGGAGGAGTTTAACAATTTCATTATGGAAATGGGCCTTGAAGACTTGCCAATGGTGGAAAGAAAGTTCACATGTTATAGACCAAACGGGAAGGCAAGAAGTAGAATTGATAGAATTTTGGTGTCTAATGAATGGTTTAACTCTTGGCCGGGATCTTCACAATATGTTCTTGATAGAAATGTGTCTGACCATTGTCCAATTTTGGTTAAGAACATTATTGTGGATTGGGGGCCTAAACCATTCAAGGTGCTTGATTGTTGGTTCTTGGATCAAAGATTTGTCAAACACGTGGAAGAGGCTTGGGGATCTTATAACATTGAGGGGTGGGGGGCTTTTGTGCTCAAAGAAAAATTGAAAGCATTGAAGAAGGATCTCAAAAAGTGGAATGTGGAAGTCTTCGGAGACTTGAAGAAAAAACAAGCCCAAGTTGAAAAGGAGTTGAATAAGTTGGAGAAAAGACAAGATGAAGTAGAGCTTTGTGAAGAAGAGGTTAACAAAAAAAAAAGTAACTTCAAGAAGAATTTTGGAGGGTGGCCTTATGCAATGAGTCATTGTTGAGACAAAAATCAAGAGTTAAATGGGTCAAAGAAGGTGATTGCAATTCAAGCTACTTCCATGCAAGTGTAAATTGGAGTAGGAGGAAAAACACTCTAAAAGGTTTATTCATAGATGGGGTATGGGTGGAGGAACCTTTTAGAGTGAAAAAAGAGGTAGAAAAATTCTTTGAAGAAAGGTTTAAAGAAGTGGAGTGTCTTAGGCCGAGGTTGGAGGGAGTAAACTTCAAGAAGATTTCATGTGAAGATAATGTAATTCTTTTGGCTAAATTTGAGGAGAGTGAAGTAAAAGAGGCAGTGTGGGAATGTGGGAGTTTGAAGAGTCCGGGTCCGGATGGATACAACTTTAAGTTGATCAAAGAGTTTTGGAAGATTCTTAACGGAGATTTCATGACTTTTCTACAAGAGTATCACGAACATGGTACTTTTCTAAGAGGATGCAATTCCTCTTTTATTTCCCTTGTTCCAAAAATTATTGATACACAAAGTTTGGGGGAATTTAGGCCAATTTCTCTTGTTGGATGTATGTACAAAATCTTGGCTAAAATTCTCTCAAATAGGCTTAAAAAGGTGCTTCATGATGTCTTTGATAATCGTCAAAGTGCTTTCTTGAGAGGAAGATACTTGTTACATAGTGCATTGGTGGCAAATGAGGTGGTGGAGGAAGCGAAGAGATTGAAGAAACAATGCCTGATTTTTAAAGTGGACTATGAGAAGGCATATGACTCGGTTAATTGGGATTTCCTTTTATACATGCTCCAAAGGTTAGGTTTTGATGAAAAATGGATTAAATGGATCAAGGGATGCTTGTTTAGTAGTAGGGTCTCGATTTTGGTCAACGGAAGTCCGACTAAGGAGTTCACGGTTTCTAAAGGGCTTAGGCAAGGAGATCCATTAGCACCTTTCTTCTTCAATATTGTTGCCGAAGGGCTAAGTGGGATGATGAGGAAAGCAATAGCAAAGAATCTTTTCAAAAGCTTCTTAGTTGGTGACAACAAAGTGCAAGTGAATCTCCTCCAATATGCTGATGACACAATATTTTTGGGTGAGGCATCTTTGACAAATGTGATGACCATTAAAAGCTTCTTAAGGTGCTTTGAACTTGCTTCCGGACTTAAGGTAAACTTCTTTAAGAGTTCTTTTGGCACTATTGGTGTTGGTAAGGAGGATACGGAAAGATATGCTCATCTCTTAAATTGTAAGTTGTTAAAACTTCCTTTTACATATTTAGGTATCCCTATTGATGCAAACCCTAGGAAACTTGTTACTTGGCATCCTATAATTGAAAAATTCAAAAAAAAGTTGGGAGGGTGGAGGCACAAAGCCTTATCTTTTGCGGGGAGGGTTTGCCTTATTAATTCCGTTTTGTCATCTTTGCCTCTTTTTTTCTTCTCCTTTTTTAAAGTTCCCAAGAGAGTGGGTAAGATCTTCATTAGCTATCAAAGAAACTTTCTTTGGGGTGGGGGTGATGAGGGTAGGAAAATTTGTTGGGAGAGTTGGAATAAAGTGTGTCAACCAAAAAGTCATGGTAGTCTTGGGATTAAAGATATTTTCTTGTTTAATTTGTCACTTTTAGCAAAATGGAGATGAGAACTTTTTTATGAAAAAGGGTGTTTGTGGAGTAAAGTTTTGGGATCAAAATATGGAGGGTGGAGGGGCCTCTGGAGAGAAGAAGTGCAATCAAATTCGTCCATTTGGTGGAAAGACTTATGTAAAACATGTGGTAGTAGCAACGATATGCAATGGTTTGAGTCTATGGTGGAGTGGAGGGTTGGCAAGCGTGATAAATTTTATTTTTGGGGTGATAAGTGGATGGGGGACCAAAGTCTTGTAAGTAAATTTCCTAGAGTTTTTATAAACTCAACACATAAAGAGGAATTTATTGCAAACTTGGGTTTTTGGGAGGGGGAGGTGTGGAGGTGGGACCTTGGGTGGCGGAGGCAGTGGTTTGAGTGGGAAAGAGATGTAGTGGACAACTTTGAAAGGGATCTACAACAAATTTAGCTACAGAGGAATTTTTCAGACTCATGGTGGTGGATGCCTAAGCAATATGGGATGTTCTCTGTGAAAACTGCATATGCAGCTTTGTATGAGAGGGTTTCGGGTAATAGATGTGATGAATTGTTTTCTCATATTTGGCATATCAAGATTCCTCCAAAGATTCAGACATTTTTGTGGAGAATGTTTAGGGATCGTTTACCAACAAGGGATAATCTTCAAAAAAAGATGTGTGATTGTCTCAGAAAGTGATACTATGTGCAGCTTTTGTGGTGTTGAGGTTGAGTCACTTAATCATGTACTGTTTTGGTGTGATAGATCTACAGCAGTATGGAAATATTGTTATGGTTGGTTCGGTGCCATCTTAGTCCTCCCAGCTTCAGCTAAGGGTCATTACCAGCAACACTGCTTACTGTCCGAGAGTAAAGCTATAACGACCCATCTTCGTTACAGATTTGTTATACTAAAACGTTGGCTAAATATTATCATATGAAATTTCAAAGAATTTTTTTTCATATTTAACACATATTATATGTACCTGCTTTCCTACATATAATGTACTTCATCACATCATGAAAGTGTTAAGTCTGGCTTTACAAAACTTAAGTATATATATACCTACAATACCAATATAGTCCTATTTTAAAGGACATTTATAACAATATAAATATTTATACATAAGTCCTAAGCTGGTCTCCATAATATGTACATATATACTAGGAACAAAAACAGTAGAACTGGAGGATCGTCCAATCTTTGGATCGTCCAATCCAAAGGAACAAAAGGATCGTCCAATCTTCAACCTTGACTAGCATGAGAGCTTGCACCATCACTATTACCTGCTCCCGTGTCAACACACGATCATTGCAGTAATACAATACAAACACAAATTGCAAGGGTAAGCTTCTTATAAAAAGAATGATAGAATATACACAAAATACAATCAACATCATTCACACTAAACATTCAGGTCATTTCATATGTCACTCCATACATCAATATCGTCATGTAATATTATGCTGACTCGACTCCATGGAGATTTCAACAAATTTCGGGCGGTCCCCATAGGCCCCATCCCCTACCATTAGTCTCACCTTAGACCATTCAGGGAGTCCCTTGAGCCACCATGTGGAGGAAGTATGAATTTAATCGAATATAGACAAGTGTTGGTATTGGCTTACCTCTGTCAGGTTTGCAAAACCTTTCATCTTTAGGAATTCGCCCACTTGTCTATTCTATATGCCCACCATTGGCCACCACGAAATCCTCCAGCACTAGGTTGAGAACCCACCTAGCACCCTCAACTTACGTGCCTACCCTCATGCAATATTATGCACAAACCAAACAACTCGGCTTGCCACACGTTCCCTCTATGTTATAAATTCACCATTTTTCTCAAATCACGCTTATGAACCCAATCTAACAGTTTAGTAAGCATAAGTAAGGCATTCTCACACCTCGAATCCTTACTCATAACACAACACCAAATTTAACTAAGGGTGAATTTCCTAACATAGTTCTAGAACCAAAGTGGTAGCCTATCCAACATCCTCATTCAATATTTCAAATCTACACTCACAATTATATTATACATCTCAAAGAATATCAATCGCACATTTAAAATAATTATTTATATAAGAAAATTAATATATATCACATTCATAACAAAACTGGGTCCTGGACTCAAAGCTGAACAAGTTGACCAGAGTTGACTAGACGCTGGTCACTGGACGCTGGGTGGGTCACTGGACGCTGGTCAGCTGAATGGGTCATTGGACGCTGGGTGGGTTACTGGACGCTGGTCAGCTGAGTGGGTCATTGGACGCTGGTCAGCTGAGAGGGTCATTGGACGCTGGGTGGTCACTGGACGCTGGGTCTACAGAATCGGACTCTCACAAAATTTACAACTAACAGAACATCATAATAAGATTTTCTGCAGAATCCAGGGCCTCCCAAAGGATCACAAGCACCCAAAAACATGCCTCAAAGGTTTAGGGACAATTCACAACACTTACAAGACCATTTCAAATCAAAACAACACATCATGATATTATATTAACTTCAACTTAAGTCACAAATTCAACCAAATCATCAAGACACAAAAGAGAGAAAAACTCATTGTGTCATAAAACTAAATCTCAAAGGACATCCAAAAGAGCAGAACTCAAATACCAAACACCACCAAATCATTCAAACAAGTTTAAAGCTTCCCTTACCTAAACTTCTTGACTCAAACTGTGGAGAAAAAGCTAGAGAGGATAACTTTGAGGTTCTCGAGTGATCTGTCCTCAAGTTTTGTTATAGAATCAACTAGGAGACACCTAAATCAACATCAAAGTAAACTCAAAATCAAGGTTTCTCTCATCTCTTAAAATCTAACCAAGACCTATTTCTCATGTTCTTGGGAAGATATGAGAAAGTTACTTAGAAATCAAGAATAAGGAGGAACTGGACTTACCACTTAAAATCAACTAAGAAATCTCTAGGGAAGAAGAAATCAAACTTCAAGTTGAGGTAGGAATCAAACTTCCATTTACGGAAAAGAGAACTTAGAGAGGAAGAAAGATAAGAACGAAGGAAATGGAAGAGATAGGAAGCTTGGCACGTTTAAATAAATAGATAAGAACAATTGGTTTTGATCCCTACTTTTATGAGTGCATATCCTTTATTGTAAAATGGTGCAATATTTCTTAAAGTAACCAAGTTATTAGTTAATATAATACTTAAACATAAACTTTTCTATGTGTGCAAAATTCAATATGAGTATTATAAAGAATGGATCTAGTGTTTAAAAGTTTATAGTTTAAGTATTATATTGACCAATAACTTGATTATTTTATCAAATACTGTACAATTTTACTGTAGAAGATCTGCATTCTAAGAATGTGATCATGGGTTTAATCTCTTGTTCATATGTATAAAAAAAAAAATTTGTTTAGAGATATCAACTCTTTAAATATATTTTAAAACTTTGAAGGATTAACCTTGACTCTCGACTGAAAGATACTGTGATGCATTGCTTGAAAAAGAGCTATGTTAGCTTTTGTTTGATTTTTGGCAAAATAACTATGGAATATAAGAATTATAATTTTCAAATTTAGTTATAAACAAAAAAAATAGCACTCGTGATAATATTCAACTGCTTGATATCAACTCCTTCCAGTTCTTAAAGATCCAATTAACTAATTCACTAATATTAAGAAATTTAGTTAATTTAGTTGAAAGCATTAAATTTGTCTTAAATTGGTATATTTTTTTAAGACTACCCTTGTAAACAAAGCTAACAAACATTAATAAGTTATGTTTCTTTCAGTGTTACGTTACTCGAGGACTGAATTTAATAAAGGATATTTTTGTAAAAAAATAATTAATGGAGAAGACATTTTAGATTGGACTTTATAAAAAAGGACCAAATCACAATTTTGATTTGGACCTTATAGTAAGGATCGGGTGGAGTATTTCTTTATATGAATCTTATCAGTTATATTAGTTAGCGTTCAAAATAATTTTATATATCAAGAATGTCACGTACGTAGAAAACAAAATAATATAGTTTAATTTTGGCTTAATTGCAGATTTTACCACCAAACTTTCATTATTTTACGAATTTTACCATTCAAGTTTTTTTTTGTGAATTTTACCACCCAACTTTCATCATTTTACGAATTTTACCATTCAAGTTATTTTTTCGCAAATTTTACCATTTAACTTTCATTATTTTACGAATTTTGTCACCTAAGTTTTCAATTTTTGCGTATTTTACTACCATGATGTTTCACAAAAAAAAAATGAATTCTTTAACTTTTTTTTTTGTGAAATATCAGAGTGGTAAAATGTGCAAAAATTGAAAACTTAGGTGGTAAAATTTGCAAAAATAAAACTTGGATGGTAAAATTCACAAAATTATGAAAGTTGTGTGGTAAAATTTACAATTAAGCCTTTAATTTTAAGTGCAATTAGTATAAAAAAAATTACACATAAACTAATTAGAAAGTATAATAAGTATAACATTTTTTAGAATAGTTATTAAAAAAAGTCAATAATTTTACTATACACAAAAAATTATAATTAAATGATAATAATTTTAAAAAAAAAAACTATCAATGGATAAAATATTTTCTCAATAGTTATAATTTTTTTTCTCAATGATATAACTGAACTAACAATGAAACGTACAGTTGACTTTAATATGAATGAATTCTTTTAGAAGAGAAAATATATTGTTTGTCACTTAAATACTTGTTTAAGCAAAGAGACGTAGAGATTAAAGAAGAAGAAGAAGAAAAAAAAAAAGTAGTGTTCGAAAGCGTGCAGACAAGGGAGAAGGATTTTGCAGTACAAAAGAAAAAGAGCAGAGGCATGAATAGCATTAAGTTAGGAAGGAGGACAGGGTGGATCTTGGTCAACGCCGTTTGACACATATAAGCGACAAGAAGAGTGCCGTTTTGGTAATTAACTACTCCCCCTTCATAAATGTGTTTTGAAAATGTTATTAAGTGCTTTTAGGATATTCGTTCAAGATATTAAAATTTTCTTTATTAAAAAACATAACAATACACTTTTATGTGATTTTTAATGTTATTCTAACAATTATTTTATTTGTTTCTTGTTTTTTTAACTAGTGTCTTAAAAAAAACTTTACTTTCTTATCTTGAATATATGTAAAAAAAAAAACATATGTGCCAATTTTTTTATTTATAAAAATCAAAGACAGACAACATTTACATTATCATCACGGACTTTGTTCAACAAACCCTTGATATGTGTTAGTTTAAATTGAAGTTTCATTTCTAATATTTCTTTTTATTTAATTAATATTAGGTTTTAATAAATGATTATTTAAGAAAGAATTATTTTTAAATAAGATTAGGGTATTAAATGATATTAATTAATTTCTTAATTAATGTTTTTTTTTTTTTTTTTTCATATTTGAGGTAAAAGAAGTGTACTAGTATTTTAATGTTGTTGTGTGTCGGGGTGGGGGATTCTGATTCATTACCCTCTCCTCTCAACTCTCCTATCCTATGTAACTTCCCACTTTGCGTTTACCCTTTTTATTTTATCTCTCTCTCACAAGTTACAAGTTTCATTACACAACACACCACATGACACCTATTTCTAGTGTTATAGTTGTAGACAAGGAAGACCTAGGTAGCCACATAAATAGAGCGAAGAGGTTAACTTAGGCATATTATGCGAACGAGGAGACGCCTTTGTTATCCTTCAGTTCCAGTTCCAACCATGTCTTGCCGGAAAAGACAAAAGACATCGCCGGACAAATCCTCCGACTTCTTCGACTCTCTCCCCGACGACCTCGTCCTCTCTATCCTCTGCAAGCTCAGCTCCACCGCAACTTCCCCCTCCGATTTCATTAGTGTTTTAATAACGTACGCACCTTTCTCAATCTCCTAAAAAAAAAAAAACCATTTTTATGTTTTTGGTTAATTGATTTGTTGAAACTGAACAGGTGCAAGAGACTAAACTCCTTAGGCCTTCACTCTCTTGTGTTGTCAAAAGCATCCCACAAAACATTCTCAGTCAAAGCCAAAAACTGGTGCGACTCTGTTCACCGTTTCCTCAAACATTGTGCCGATGCCGGAAACATTGAAGCCTGTTACACTCTCGGCATGGTTAGCTAATACTTAACACCAGATAAAAATCTCATTTTTTTTTTTATTTTGAAAAAAAAATCCTCTTTTTTTTTTAATGTTGAACAAAAGTTTGAGTCTTGGTTGCCTCTTGGGGCTATTATTTGTGCGCAGATTCGGTTTTATTGTTTGCAAAACAGAGGGAGCGGCGCGTCGCTGATGGCGAAGGCGGCGGTGAACTCTCACGCGCCGGCGCTGTACTCGCTCGCGGTGATACAGTTCAACGGAAGCGGCGGCACGAAAAACGACAAGGACCTTAGAGCGGGTGTGGCGCTTTGCGCACGCGCGGCTTTCCTCGGTCACATCGACGCGCTGAGAGAGCTTGGTCATTGCTTGCAAGACGGTTACGGCGTTAAGCAGAACGTAACGGAAGGACGACGCTTTTTGGTGCAAGCCAACGCGCGTGAACTCGCCGCCGTGCTCTCCGCCGGAAATAACAAGCGCCCCTGGCTGACGTGGAGCCTCCACCCGCGGCTCCGGTCGGCCACCGGGTCGGGTTGTCCGTTGTTAAGTGATTACGGTTGCAACGTGCCGGCGCCGGAGGCTCACCCGGCGAGTCGGTTCATGTCGGAGTGGTTTGATATTCGGGGCGGGTCGTCGGGTCCGGGTACGAGGCTTTGTTCGCATTCAGGTTGCGGGCGACCCGAGACAAGGAGGCACGAGTTTCGAAGGTGTTCAGTTTGCGGTGTGGTGAATTATTGCTCACGCGCGTGTCAGGCGCTTGATTGGAAGTTCCGGCACAAGGCCGAATGTGCTCACGTTGAGAGGTGGCTCGATGACGACGGCGAAGATGCTGCCGTCGAGGATGACGGCGGCGTCGGTGACGGAGTAATGATGGTTAATAGTTAGAAGACTAGACTATTTTTACGAACGTTAACAGTGACGACGGTAACGGAAGCCTGCTTGGAAGTTTCAACGGGTATGAATCTTATTTTTTTTACATGGGGTAAAATGGGAAAAAGAAAAAAAAATCTCATTTATTACCGTGGTTATGAAAAGTGCAAACTTCAATGACAGGGTTTTGCTTCGACCTCTGTTCCTTTTACTACTTTTTTACTGTTGTATAGAACCGTAAATTAATTCTCCTGAAAAACAAAATGAAGGGGATACTTTTTGTTATAGTTATTTGCTCTTGATTTGGGTTATAGAGCAACTATTATCCTTAAATAATTGTTAATTATGGTAAATTAAGATATATGAAGTTTTTATGTTTGTACTACCAATTTAGTTATATTAATTCTTATTGTAACGTAGGGTGTAAAATTTGCCAACTCATTGAAATTCAAATGTTGGGAGGTTATTTTATTTTTTGTTCTATTTCTTACGTTTGAAATAAAACGTTACAAGCCTTTTGAAAATTCAATTGTTTGAGATATAAATAATAAATAAATGTGATGCTTAAATCTAGTTGATTGGTGAAAGGATTCAAGCATTCTTTAGTTGACACGTGTTGTTGTAGTATTTGCATTCCTTTGGTTTTTAACTGGGCTATGGGCTGGAACAAAGGTAAATAATATCAATTTATATGACGTTTAAGGTATGGGTACAAGTATTAAAGAATGTAATTAATATATTATATTTTTTAGAAAATATTAGATAATTTTTTAATATATTTTTTATTTCTTTAATTAATTATTTATATTATATTATTTTTATTAACTATTATTAATTAAGAATAGTTTTAAAAAAAAATATTTAATGTAACATTAATTTTGTAAAATATTATTTATTTTTAATTTTTTTTTTTAAAACGTTATATAATCTGAAATGAAGAAAGCAATAGTAAAAGGATTGTACAACAAAGCATAATGCAGATAACAAACAAGAATGAATGGTAGAAAAGAGGTCAAAAAGGGTACGACATCTTGAGTTGGGTTTTACAATCTTGCCTCCCTTGAGACACAGATATCCACGAGTCATCAAAGTGATAATGACAACTGACAAAAAAAAAAGTGTCAACACTTGATGGCGCCGATTCTTTGGTGGATAATTATTTTTCACTCGGTGGTTATAAGACTCATCAATCTTCTTTACTAGAGATTTAGGAGATATTCTTATACAATTGCATACAGAAAAGAATGTCTAGGAAAGTGTTAACTGGAAAGTAAAGAGTGTTGGAATATTAATAATCTCATTTCGAATCATAGAATCACTTTTCTACATTTAAAATTGTATTCTTATCTTAATTTGGATTTGGTCATAAATAATATTTCCCCCCTTTGCTGGTATACCAACATGTAACAATTGTTTGACATTATGATTATAATTTTCTAATAAAGAACCTAATTCTGTCCAGATAAAAAATAAAAAAAGTTAAACTATTCACTTTAAATTTTAGTCCTTATAAAACTGTTTTAGTCTCTGTACAAATTTTTATAGTAGTATATCAACATTAGAAAGTTATGTAGGGGTTTCTCATGTATTAGCAATAAATACCAAAACTTTGGTAAACATGCATATGAAAGAATTTCTTTGAGGGTGATGCATATGTAAAAATTAAAACTTATAATTTTTCCGTGTCCTAAAACTTAAAATAGAGACAACTATAAAGATCTAAGCTGAATCTTAAAATTATATAAGACTGAGTAAAATATACTACTATCAATCTATTGTTTTACAACTTACACTAACATATTTCCTCTTCATTTAGTTGAGAATAATAAACGTCCTGCAAGCGTTGTTGCATCCTCCAAAACCCGTTTTCAACTAGCATTAATTATGTCCAACTATTTTGCGGTCAAAGAGATAAGAGATATTTGGTGACCGATCAAGGAGGGGTGAAAAAACATGTGAAAAAGAAAATATTGGAAAGAGATGTGATGCAATTTTGCAAGTTGAGGTGCGGGTTATGTATCTTTTCATATACAGTATTTCATTGGAGAAAAAAAAAATCGATTTATGACAATTGAAGATTGTTGTGTCAGATGGTGGAAAAAATAATTTAAAGATGAAAGTAAGTGTGTGGTGGGAGCGCACTTATTCTTTCAGCGAGGCTCATTATTAATATTCAGTTGCATTTAAACACTACATATTTCGGTGGGTGGTCCAAGCCCATTCATTTTAGGCCCACTATCAGAATTTCAAACTGTCCATTCTATTTGTATACCCTTATTTATTTATTTTTCATTTTTTATTATTGTAAGACTATGTTTCGATATCTAATATAAGTAAAACAGAATCGAATGAGATGAGATGAAGGTAGGAACCAGATGGAGTAGAGTGAAATAAAATGAAAGGAATTTGTCATTTAATTGTTTGAATATTTACAATGGAACGGGATAAAAAAAAACTGAATGGTCAATTTGGTATTTGAAAAATTATGGCTCAATCATTTTAACTATTAAAAGAAAGAAATTGGTGCAAAAAGGCCCCTAAGGCTTTAATTTGTCGGTCATTTTAGTCAATATGTTAACTAAAGCGGTTAATGCTAATGGAAATATTGAGATAGTGCATTAGGTGCCACATAAAATGCTACATTAGATCCACACGTGGCACTTTTTTGTCCTTGAAACACATTTTTTTTTACTTACCATCTTTTATTTATTTATTTTAGATCCATCAAAATCTAGATTCTACCTTTTTAACTCTTAATTTAACCGTAAAAATTTCAACTTTTATAGGTAACTCAAGTTTAGCTCTTCCCCTCATTTTTTTGCCACACAATTCCTCTATCTTGTTTCATTCCCCCGCCCCCCTAAATGAAAAAAAAATCATCATTAAGAAGTGAAAATTAGGGAGATTCTTGGAAATTTTCCTACATACTAGTTAAACAAATAAGAAACACAAAAATAACAGAGATTAAAAGAAGAAATGATAGGAGATTATAGCACAAAAATTAGAATCTTGTTAGGAGTAGTTGGAGATCAACACATCGCCTGTAACAAGTCATTATACCAATGAAAACATCATCCACAAACAAGCTACCGACAAATATTGGTGAAACAAGAAACAAAATAAATGAAAGGTGCATTTTATTTTTCCTTTCCCAAATATTGCAAATCAATATTTTCATATACCATTGTAAAATTATTTTTATTCATTTAATACTTAATCACTAAAGCATTAATTTTCCTACTATTTTAATTTGGCTCAATCAATCAACCCCCACGGAGGAAAAGTCCTCTATAAAGTAAATTATTTATATAGTGAAATGAAAAGGTGTTCAATCCTTAGATTGCATTTAATTTGTTTTTAATTTTCATTTTTACATGATTTTGAAAAAATTATAAACAAAAATATTTTGTCTTTATGTTATTTTCTGTCTTCAATAAATTCGCAAAGAAAATTGTAAAAATGGACAATTTAAGATTCAAATAAGTTAAGATTATAAACTTTAAATTAATAATAAACATTTTTTTAATGAAAATTAATAATAAACATATTCACTTGCTCACTATAAAGAAATATTTATTTTAACACCATGTTCGAATTAATAAAAAAAAGATAAAATGAAGTTGAATAGAATAAAATGACTATAAGTTTGATTATTTAAATTACAATTTATTCTATATATTCCATCTGAAATCTGTCTTTTGCTTTTTGCCAATTGGAGTACTAGAAAGAAACATTTTTTTTTTCAATTCCATTCTATCATAAAATATTTAAATAATAAAATAATAATTTCATTTCATTTCATCCTTTCCATTCCATTCTAACTCATTAAATTGTAATCTCCGCAAATTCGTAATCCATGGTGACCTTAACTAGCAGAGGTACTACCACCGGAAAGAACAAAAGCAAAAAAATGCTGGTGAACCGCTATAAGATAACTATTCAATGATTTGTTGGTGTTTCAAAACCTAAATCCAAACAAAATTCAATAAACAGTTAAAATAATAATTATTTTTGGGTCAATTCTTTATCACGTTAATGAGAGAACTCTATAGAACCTATTGTATGTAGACACTGGTTGCAGAATGCAGACACTAGTTATTTCTATTAATGGTTCAGGCCTTAGGGATGTAGTATATGCAGACACAAGTTAGTTTTCTGTGGATCGTTCAGGGCAGGAACAACTATATGGTTTCGTTAGGTAAAGGGCACATAGTAGTGTAAATCCAAGGACACAACAAGAATGGAGGGTTGTTGAGACATAATTTATCTCGAGAGACCCGTGAACGTAAGTATTGCTAGAAAACGATAAGCTCTCGAATTTTATAGCGCTATTAGGTCAATTGTTGCGGGTCCACTCATAAAGAAATCATAGTCAAGAGCTTATAGAAGCATTACCCAGTATTTGTGCTTATCAGGTTTGCAACTGCCAACTGCCAACTGCCAAATGTCGTCACAATAAAATGCACTAAGCAATATTAATAGAAGGAGGAAACAAACTTTATGAGCATTATCCGCACCATTTACATAAACCCCATTTTCTACATGGATTAGTTACACAGTCTTACCAAGTCTTACTAACTTCCAAGTATTTCTAGTCACAACCCACAAAACAAGGTCACTCAGAAGCAAATTTCTTGAAGAAGTAAAGCTCAATTTAATCAGAATCAGATGATTCTGATCTCTGTTCTTCAGAGGCTGCTTCATCTCCTTTCAAGTTCGCCTCTCCCTGCTTAAATGCCTTGGCTATCTCTTCAATGGGAATCAAAGGTAGATACCCAACGAAACTATAACCCTTTTGAGTCATGGCCTTGATCACATGGTTGTACTTCTCTGACCAGCGAGCAGCAGTGGGAACTGTCATCTCTGCCAATGCATGGAATGGTGGATAGTGGTTGACTCCATTCCACAACTTCACTGAATTTATCAAAACAAAATGCTTTGACTCTGTAGCAACATAATGAACAGCTGCTCGTGGCCCCTTAGATTGAGCTTCACTTGCTACTTTCCCTGCCTCGTGTGTCACTTTCTGAATCAAACCCTTGGCTTGATCCGCAAGGTGCTTAGCAAAAGGAGGAGCATGCTCTTCGAACTTGTGGGAAGCTTCATCTACCTGCCCAAATGATATGCTAAATAGTTTAGCCGCAAATCGTTTCATAAAGTAACAATGCCCCTTCAAACATTAACATGGAACTTCATGCGCACCAGGTACAAAGGACAACACTTAATTAAGAGGCTGCCTCGAACAAGAATCAAGAGTCAATTCAAGCTAAAAAAAAAAAAAGTGGGGTAATGGAAAACAGCAACTTACGAAGGTTTAAACCTTTCCAGCATCATTAAGTCAATCTTCAAATAGCAGGCCAATGAATCAAGGAAACTCCTCCTTACGAGGAAAATCAAACCTTTCCGGCATCGTCAAAACAAAAGTTTGGCCAACCAGAAAAAATTATTGATTTCCAGCATTTATTTTTATTTAATTTTTTTTAGCTTTGTAAGGGAATAATTACCCACAAATACAACGTACTTTTTATTAGTAAGTAGCAACCACTTCCTTATTAGCTATTCAAGAAACAGATCCTGATCTAAAGGATCAACATAGAAAGTAACAAGACAATTCATGATTACAAGTTGAGTATGAATCATCAACCACCTGTCTCCCAATTTTGCCATCACCCTCTTCATCAGATCCACGGGAGAAACCAGAAAAGTTTACAAAAACCATACAAATAAAACACCGGTTTTTATCTAAACACATAGATGTAGAAATGATTAAGAGGAAAGGAAGAAAAAATTACCTTTTTGTCAACAAAAACCAGGACATCATCAGGGACGTCCTTGAATTTGTTGAAGACAGGACCAATAACGGTGGTTACAGTGTTCTCAACCGTTCCAACAGCGGATCTCAAAGGCCCAGAATTTTGCTTTGCGTACTCATACAGATTTGACACAAGCACAAAAGTTTGAATAGCAGCAATCCTCACAAACCCCAGGTGCTTTAGTCCTTTGTTCTTGCTCTCAACAGTCACCTCTAACTGCAGGCATAAAGTTGAATCACAAATTACTTCAGTTCAATAATTACAATCTCCACCTCCATGGGAAAAGAAAAAGAAAAAAAAAAAATCAACGAAAGAATTTTTAAGAAAAGCCAGAAATATAATTATGCCAACCAACCTCGGTCTTTGCCATTGCTTTGTCTGTGTCGGAACTAGCTCGTTGCTAAAATTTAAGGAATGGAGAGTTCAATTATATTATGTTTTACAGAAAGATGGAAGAAGAAAATGGAACACCAATAACTGAAACTTGTAAGGCCCACAGGATGGACTGAAACTACGGTGGGGAATTGGAGAGGTAACCTTGAACTTTGTTTGATTGCAATTGGCTTAAAGGGGTCACGGCACAGGACAGGGTATATTTATATTTATTTGCATCTAATCTAAATCTCAAACCACGGCACAATAGAATCCAAAATACACGTCTCTGTGTTCGTCAAGGAAGGGGTGGGGTCCACGTTCGGACCGACTCCTAGGGATCTTTCTAGTCCAAACTAGCTATTTCCAGAAGCCACGTGGCGGTCTCTTGCAAATTGAGAACCTTCTTCGGAGTGGAGCGACCGGGATCCATATTTATGTCAGGATTCACAAATCAGTGATCACAAACCTGTGGACGCATTTGTGTAAAATCATACAATTACATGGACTTTTTTTTTTTTTTTTTTTAATTACGTGATTGAAACATTGAATTTAATTTACTTGAAAATTTATAAAGTCATACGATTACAATTGATATTTAAGAAAGCTAAAATAAAAAATTTATCGAACCAAGTATATTTATGTTAAAATTCATAAATCACTGTTATGGCCCAACTCCTATTGGCAAGCTCAGAAGAAGTGTCATTATTTTTTTTTTAAGGAGAAGTGTTATTATTATTAAAAATAGAAAATATGTTCTAGAATGAGTTTATTAAGATTTGTAGACGAAGGATCCTGATAAACTCATTCTAGAACATATTTCTTATTTTTTATAAAAGAGACTAATAAACTCATTCTAAAATAAGTGTATTAGTATTTGTTAGGAATCTGTTTTGCTTACAGCTGTATGTGCATTATAGCATATAGGTTAGCAGGCTTGCATCAGTCACACTGCTACATATATAAGGTGAATGAAGATTACAGGATATGTCACATGTTATAATAATCGATAATCATATTACATATTATAATTTGCAACTTAGTGCTCCATATATATATAAGGTGAATGATGATTACAGGATATGTCACATGTTATAATAGTCTATAATCATATTACATATTATAATTTGTAACTTAATGCTCCAAATTGTATTTTTTAATTTCAACTTAGTGACAGTCAATTTTAAGTTCGTATGGGGTCATCGTGCCAATCATACCTTCCTAAGATTCCAATGAATTTAATTTTTCTAGTTAGGAATAATTAGTGTGTACCAAAAGAATATAATCTATGACAAATTGTGGGCCATCGTAATGAAATAGAATGAGGTAACGACTGAATGAAGCTGAGGCCGTGGTACAACTTTTATCAACTAAAAAAATCTGTAAAAGGTTAAAAAAAAAGTAGCAAAAGCAAAAAAATAAGTCATGGAAACCTCTCATCTGTTTGACATCTAGTAAGGAAAAAAAAATGTGAATATAATAAAGAACGTAATATGATAAAAAAAATTAACGAGTATTAATCAGGTGTTTGTAATAAAAACTGTAAAATGATTCATATATCTTTAATCCAATAGCAATACTTGACGTGAGCCAATTAAAAAGCAGACCATGTCACCACAGGGATTTCTACCATGTCATTGTCTCTACTACTACTATCAAATGTTTATGTTATACGCCATATAAGATAGTGTTCAAGACGTGTAGCAGATTTTGTTACTATATTATCAACAAATACTGAGGGATATGAAATCAGGTTCACTGAGCCTCAGATCTCTGTCGCTTCATATTTTGATGGATAGGCTCCTTGACCTACAAAAGAAGGATATAAGGAAAAGAAGAAAATTGCCTTCAGACTACAAATATGTACAAATCGAAGACTTTTAACATTAAAGAAAGAAAAAATATAATATCATTATAATGAATAAAGAAGCCACAACATACCGCGCTAGTTTTCCTTGGTCGTTTGTCTTGGGAAGACTTACTGCATATAATTGTATCAGCTTCGTCCCCTTGATTAGCAATTCCATTTGTTCTGCCGTTCTCTTTGCCTAGCGCAAAACTCTCTCTTGAAATAACTGGCTGTACAATTTCAAAATAAATTACATCAGTTGTATATATGCAAAACATTCGACTACATAGTAACTGGAAATTTAATCAATATGACTAGTCTCAACCCTGCTTATGGGGGTGTTCTCGGGCTCTTTTGCCTTTGTCGTTTTCTGTCCACACCCGGAGTCAGTATAGTTTGTCTCAGATGTCACTTTCATTCTTGTTAAATCTGATCCAATGGAGTGGAGAACCCCACATGTAGACAAGTCATAGTTGCTTCCTGATTAACAAGAAAGCTTAAGATAGTTGTAAGTTGACCAAGTACCAATATCGAAAAGCTGCGGAATTGAAATACAGAATATTAACGGCCTTAATCCATCACCATTTAAATGGAAACCAGTTTTTTTGGACTTGCTATTTGGTTCACAGTGATCAACATCCTGTGAAATTTGGAAATGTGAAACTGGTAAACAACTAAACATACATTAAAATAAGTGGTGATATAAACCCCAAATACTGGGTAGTTATTACCATAGCTTCAGTAGCACTTAGAGCTTTCTGGACTTCAATGAATTTCCTTTCAGTTAACTCAGAATGGATAACACGTTTCCCTGACGTACCGCAGACATAAAAAGTAACCAGGAAAAAATAGAAAAACAAAAGAGAAGGATTTGTTAGTGTGTGTTTGGTTCCACAATTGGAACGCACCTAAATAACATCAAATTCTCGTTTAAAGCAGAAGTTACTATTGGAAGATGTCAAGTACGCACTTTTCATGAAACAAATGCAGAACAAAACACGCACTTAATTTGATACCTAATCTTTTGCTGCCTTTGGGTTCAACAAACCCATCCCGAACCATTTTATCAATTATCTTTCGTGCTGCTGTCTGGTTTACTTCTCCCTCAAGCAAGCTTTGAAGCTTAGTGACTGACACGTGTGTCATCGGAAGAACATGATAGAGAGCCTGCGATATTTACTCCTAAGTTAGGATATACTATAACGTAAACATATAAACAACTCCTGTCATTAGTCAATAATTTAAGAGATCCATGATCATATTTCATGTAGTGTACAGACTACAGACTCCACCCTCCCACTCTTCAGATTTGTATGGTGTTTTCAAAGATAGAGATAATTCACAGTAAGTAACGTCTTTAGTTTTTTTATATGATATTAAATATTAGCAGCATCTTGCTCAATTCTTTGACTTCATTGCACAATTCATTTCAAATCGGTATTACAAGTGTACTTTACTTAGGCCCAAGAAACATCACTTTTATACTTGAGCTGTAGAGCATTCATTGTGAACAAGCGTGACATAGATTATTAGTCAGCAAAGAGCCAAAGATCCTCATAGATAACGCCAAAAAAAAAAGGAAAAATAAAACTCACTTTCATGTATATGAGATCTTCAACCTGCAAAGCTCTGTCAAAGACTTGAGGAATTTGACCGTCAATTTCTTCTTTCACAACGGCGAACTCATATTCAAGGTTCTGACATTGCAATTTCATCAGAAAGGAAAGGACTACTAGAACAAAGGAAAAGAGTTAAGGTCAATTGAGAAAAAAAATCAACCTTGTCCTTGTTAATGGCGTAGGTTTCCTTCCCTATCTTTGATAGCACACCTTCCTCAACAAGCTTGTCCATGATCTCTGAAGAACCAAGCAAAATCAGGCCAAAGAGAAATAAAGTTTGCAAGTGATAAAATCTGCAGAACAGCTCGAACATGATAATTAACCTTCATACCTTCGGTTAGAACCTGCAAGTAAAACAATTCAACTGAAATTATATTTGGCAAAAGATGAGAAAAGAAACTAAAATTGTAGTTAGATCATAATCTAAGAATGGCTTAGCAAAAACGTCATCTGAATAGCAGTGTTATAATAATCAGGGAAAAAATAGGTACCACGGAGATGTCTGGAAAATTCGATAGAACGTCAGTAAGCTCGATAGTGTCACGGTGACAACAGTTGATCCACTCCTTGACCCGGACCAGTTGTTGCTCATCTTCCACCGGGTCCTGGGTATTTTCTGAACATAATATAGCTCATTAAATATTCTGAGTTACAGGTTAGTAACTGAATTAGCAATTTTAAAGAACCATAAAAAATAAATGTGTGGAGCCAATAAGAATACGAAAAATATGATTCCTCTGGGTTGAATTTATATAAACACATCTGCACACACGTGTACACACACACTTTTCTCAAAGAAAGCAAAAAAAACATAATTTACCTTCATCAATCATGCCATTATCTTCCTGTTCTTGCTGTTTATCTGTCATTGTTTACATATTAAAAGAAAATAACGGAGAAAATGGAGTTGTGCAGCAATAAAAAAATGATTCTAGTTACCTATTGGAGCAACTACATATCGATTCCCTTGAGTAAGATCAACCTGAAAATTGTGAAATGTCAAATTTAAGTAACACGATTATTTCAATAAATACTGTCAGTTTCGGTCAGTAAAATCTTAATAGCAATGGCCATCTCAAGCAATATCCTCGTTTACCTCACTGTCAGTATCATAATACTCATTCTGTTGCATGGAATCATCTCCAGCGCTCAAATCGTCTTGGACTCCCTCATTATCATCCTCACAAGGGTCGAGCACACTCTTCACCTATAAAATTGAAGAAGAAAAGATAAGAAATAGATTTAAAACATAGCTGTGAACACGATATCCATCCATTACCTTCAGAGCTAACACAAAGTGCTTGCTGTTGACATTCCCAACCTCCATTTTCAATGGATTTTTCTCCCATGGATGATAAGCTTCTTCATCAGTGCAGCCCCTGAAGAAAGGAGGCTCGTAATCAGCTGGCTGCAGGAAAAGACAATTATATTGTGAAATCACCCTGTATAAAAGTCAGCCCTTTGCTTTGGCATAACAATAATGTTAAAATGTTCACCAGTTGCATAGCAAAATATATGACCAACGTCATTAACCATTCTTAATTAAACAACTACCTAGCCGAAAGTGCACTTTGAGTCTGGACAATACAGAAATTCATAAAAAAGCTAAGAGGAATTGAAATTTGCTACTCATGTTAAAGAACATACCGTCACATCATCATAGTAGAGGAGCTTCATCAGAATGGTACGCTGGGGAAAGAACTCAGAAGTCAGATTTTGCAATGAATGTTTGCGCTTGAAGGGAAATTATCAAGCAGAGCATTTGAATTTATTTATTTACCTCTTCTGGCATTTTCTCCAGAGTTCTCATCAACTGAACTAGAGTTCGGATCATTTTACATGCAGAACTCCTGAAGATTACATCGAATACAAACAATATTAGTTTAATTAGTGTGTTAACATGATAAGACCACTTCAGATCTAAATTATATTTTCTTTTGCGAAATCAACCTCATCTGCTGGGGAGTAATTTCTGCAGTCGAGTTACACTTGAAGGTCCCCCGGTTCTTTTTGTTTCCAGTGCGGTTGATATTCATCGAAACCTCTTGGTTGTCAGAATCGGAATAGCTAAATGAAACTGCACAATGAAACTAATATTTATGAATCCTCCCCAAATGTCTCAACTCTCGAGTTAAATTAATTTAGAATCCACACTTTGCTACTTGCTTATACTTATAGCAGTCATCCTTAAAGTAATAACTAGGTGGTCTCTTCTTGTTAAAACAATATGCTGTGCGGTATTCGTTTAACTACAGTTTCCGAATTCAATCATATTCCATTAAGCAAAATTGCAATCAGATGTGTTAAAGCCTTACATGCATATTCCTCAATCATTGGTCCGTCCACTGCTTCGCACACACAGAACAGAAGCGTCTTCAGGTATTTCTTCTGTAAGGCATCGTATACACCTGCAAAAGAAATAGGATAGAACAAATAAAACAGGCATTGCCAGTCACACAAAATCGTCTCCTACAAGTTCAGTTAGACAATAGCTTAAACGTGCCTTTCTCCATCCAATCAATCAATCTGCGAGACTCAGCATCCACTGGCATGAGTTTTTTTATCTTCATCTCTGTCATTTCAAGCATATATAGTTTTAGATGAAATTCACTCAGAGACAAATGTATGAAGATTCGGTGAAAAAATAGAAAGGAAAATCACTAGAGCTCTAAATACAGGTTTTACCTAACGCAGGAACAGACTTATCATTGAAATACTTCTCAGGAAATAGTCCTCTGATATAACTGATATTGAATATGGCAATTCGAAGCAGGTTCCTCGTCTTGCAAATGAAATTTCAAATTAGATAATGAAAATAAGGTGTTTCGGACTGTGGATTCGTTTAGTAAAGCCTCTCAAATTGAAGTTACAGGTGGACCAACATTTCTCCATATGACTTAATTAAATTAAACTGCGTATAGCAAACATTACATTTTCTCAGAAATATTAAAGCTAACCAACTTTCAGTTTCAGATCTGGTTTGATCCTAATGATAATAAACGGAGTTAAATAGCAAGCCTCTGTCAAAGACGAATCAAATTATTTTTACCGAACCAAAAATCTTCGGTGACAGATTCTATCGGCAAATGAAATCCCCTCAGGTGTAGAATTTGATAACAAAAGAAATATAACTTGTATATATTTTGAAAACTACATCAACTGAAGAAATCTAAAATACATGAAAGCAATAGATGATCAACAGGAAATGCAGCAGTGGAAGAACAAAGAGAAAACTCAAACGAAAAGAATAGAAGTATCAGATACTCAGATCCCAACGATTTAAGGAAAATTAGATTAAAATGTGTAATATAAGAGAAATGCATGAAGCAAGACGATAGTTAAGTACGAGAAGAAGTGAATCCTGCTCGGTGATTTCAGCTTCCTTAACTTTCTGTGCAACGACCTGAAAGAACGGAATGGAAAATTAAGAAACTCTCAGAAAGAGGAAGAAGAGAAAGGAATAGAAGATTGGAAGAGGCTTCTGGTCTCACCATGGTAGCGGAATTCCAGAGTCGCAAACTCAGAGTGAGAGAAGAGTGTGTTCACTAAGTTATAAAAAATTTGAATGAGGAATGTGGCGGGAGGGGATGAATCATGAAAGCTAAGGAGTGATATTTATAGGCCGAATCTGATGTAGCTAGGCTACCACGAATACGATGCACCACCAAGCAATTGGCAATGCCGTTAGTGTGAGTGCTGAAAGTTCCTTCAGATTCTGTTACCTTGAAAGACGCTATTGAATTTGATTTTGTCACGCAAGTTCGGTGAGCGAATTGGCGCCAAAAGAAATACAGAAATTGTACGTGGGCTTTCGTTTCTTAGGCCTCGAATTTCTTGCAAATGGTAACATCCTTCATTACTTTTCTTAATTTGACCACAGACTTGTCCCCGTGACCCCATTCACCATGCAATGCATTGCACTAGATGTCCAAGCATGGATTAATTCAACTCAACCCCAAATCCGGCCTCAGAAAAAGAATTTGTCCGTGACATTTAATTGATGCATGCATTTCTAATGGATTAATTGCTCGAGTAATATTTGAATTAATGTATGATGGACATGAATGTCACGGACTAATAGCTGAGTAATATAATTATAATCTCATACATATAATCATTAGTATGCCATTTGTACTGTTTAGCATGTAAACATTATCGTGAATCCTCTAAATCTTATCAAAGTATTTGGATCGAGCACATCTTTATAATCTTATCAAAATCTTTGTGGAGAGCTTAGCATGTAAACATTATCAATTAAAAAAAATAAGCATACAAAAAGCTTTATAAAAATAAAAGTTTCATATGCCTTTTCTAAATGATTATGAAAAAAATATATTAAAAGGTAATATTTTAATTTTTTTTACTACAGTGAACATAGTTCATTACCAAGCAGTATAACTTAATTTACGAATAGTATTTTTTTTTTTCATCAGTAGTAAATTTTCCAAGAAGGAAACAAAAATTTTAAGTTATACATATTTAAGGAGAAAAAAAAGGTAATGAAAATAGTTTTCATGACATTTTTACTCAGCTTATCATGATTATTATGATAGAAAAGGATGTGATTTAAAAAAAATGGCTAGCATTTATTCGATTGATGAGGACAGTGAAAATGGATAAACAGTTCGTGCTGAATTATAAAAGGAATCCCAATCTAGACGCGAGACAGAATGGATCAAGCTCCGTTAGCTCAGAGGGTAATCTGGATACATGGGTTATGTCAACCCACAAATAAAAGATATATAGGTTAAATAAAAATAATTGGGGATTTTTTATTAGCAGGACAATCAATAACCAACCAAGTATCCGCCCGCGCAAGTCATCTTGTATAAACGGTTTCTACACTCGACACATGCTTACACTCTCGTCCTCCACCTTTCCATTTTTGCTGGTTCAGTTCAGTGTATACATATCATTACAATTTCCACAACAAAGAGAATGCTAACGTTAAATCATAATCCAAGAATGCTATAACATACAAAGTGCTCTCCTTTCCTCGATATTATATAACCCACAATTCATTCTGATAAGAAATCTCTTCTATTTGTATTTAGAGGATGCGCAGCTGCAGCAATTTTCTCCCGCAGGTTGAATTTCTTTGCAATTAGTGGCCGAACATCATCAACACCAACTAAGCTCTCCAAGAACGGAAGTAATAAAAGCAATTCCTGATCTGAACGATCATCAAACCAACTCTCAATCGGTATTCCATTATCCACTTGGAATCCAAATGCCTAGGTGGAAAAAAAAATTAACAGCAGAAAAAGTGGTTAGTAACATTTAGCATAGTATTTTTCAAGAACTATGTTCGTTACCTTTTTCCTATAAATAAAAGCCAAAACTAGTACAAGTCATTACCTAAGGAAAAAAATAAATGGACACTCAACTACTATGGGACACCTAGAGAGAGGAGAGAGAAAAATTGTAGATATGATAGATGATATAATGTGATAAAAAGAGATAGAGATAAATTAGGTGTATTGATGGAATGTTTGATATTGAGGGGTGTTTAAATATCATTGCTCATTACCTAATTTTATTCTATGCTAACTGATATCTATTTACAAATAACAAAAAAATTGAGTATCTTCAATAAGGGAGAGTAAACGTCCTGTCACAATCCCAGTCACGACAGATGGGATCGTGACATGTCTGTTGAAGTGTTTCAGCAACATTTCACAACAAAGATCTAAGAAATATTCGGAGGGCTTCCATATGCAACTCTAATGATAGCAGTATAGCACAGTACAAATGTAACTATTAGTGCAATATTGATCTCTGGGACATTAGAACGTATAACCATACCTGTGGGGAATTGTCAATTATTATAACATGTGCCAAATCACGACCAAGCACTGTTAAATCTTTGAGGTAATTCCCCTCCACATAAACACAGGATTCACGGTATACACGGTGGCGAAATATCTTCCGCTTTGGATCGAGCACATTTAGAAGTTGCTCGGCATAAATACTTTGACTAGCTGTAAATATAATAATCTCAAAAAGACCAGAAACTCTCTCAAGGAAATCTTTGAGGTGAGGACGGCAGCGTACATAGACAATGTGCTCCTCAGAATTGAAATTAACAGGAAAAGTGAAGTCTACATCCTCACAAGGTTCCAGGGTAGAATGCACCAAAGTTTCTGCAGAGTCAAAAACAATAGAGTATAAAATGAGCAGTTCAACCAAAAGCTTTGACCCCTAGTTATTTTGTGTAACAGAAAAGGAAGATGAGACTAAAATAATAGTTAAACAACTATAAACAATAGAAGATTGGTACATGGAAGAAGAACAAAAGCACTTTTCACAATAAAAAACATGTTTCTACCTCCAGGCTCCGGCATGCATTTTCACAGTATGATAATTTCAGGACACAAGACTAATTTAACTAAGGGCAGCACAGTCATGAGCTAAAATCCACGACAACAAAGTCACAAAGCAGCGACATTAAGATTGCACCAAGGTTGATGGTTCACCCCCACATAACAACAGGTTCTGTGAAACTATACTTACCAATGATGTGTGATGACATTAAATTAAAGCATCTAAGTAACAAAATAACAAAAAAATGAATGATAGTGGTATGGGCAGAGCGAGAGCATAGCCATCATATTAATAAAATGTCAATAAGCAAAATTAGAAAGATAAAACTAAAAATAATTGTTTAACAATAAATTAATGACGACCCCAAAAAAGGAGGGGAGAAGGACATGGAACAGAGGGCATCAAAACATAAATGAACAGTACACTAGCATCAGTTCTGTTGCAGCAGACAGACCATCCATATATCTAAACCCGGGAAAAAAAAAAACCTTCTGATGTACACCTTATCAGTTAGGCATGCAATTTAAAAATGGACATATATGATTTTTCTTACCATCCAAGTCCAGGACAAGAGTAGTAGATGGACAACTACGTGTCTGCTTAGGTAACAACAATCGTCTAAAAGTTGGAACCACTGTTGACAAGTCTGGCAAGGTCTTTATAAATAAGTATGGGTCAAAGTCATCAAAATCCTCAAATTCATCCTCCTCTGTGCATATTTCAGAAGACATGGGATCCTGACTGTGCTCGTCGACACATTCCAGCTTCGAGTTTTTCATGGCAAGATATATGGCAGAAACTTCCATGGAAAGACCATTTCCATCAAAATCAGAATTGCAACCATTCACATTATTTGTGCTTAAAGCAAGCATCTGATCGCCACATCTCCCTGAATTTGAGTAGTTGGATGGATTGTTTATGTCTACCTCCATTGCAGTGTCAGAGTCTTGACTAACATGACCATCTACTGCATCTTCCTGCGGTGACTCTATTTCTTGGCATGGAGAAATTTTCTTGTGGTCTTCATTCTGAAAAATTTTGATAAAATCAACTAGAGAGAAACAAAAGAAAAAGATTAAAAATTAATTTAAAATTATCACATTGAAATTAGGAAGATTTCATGGACAAACAGAAAAACAAATTCAAAGCTAAGAATAATTAAAATAATACAATGTCATTTACCTCTGTCAACTTTTCCTCCAGTATTTTTGGATAAGTGAAACCCCGGAGAAAATATAGTTCCAGACTCCAGATGAACAGCTTGATTGTTACAACCCTGAAGCATTATTTCAAAACATTTAAAAAAAATTATGTAAGAGCATATCCAGTGTTCCAAGGCAATTCCCTTCAAATCAGCATTTCAATTTTCAGAAAGCATTTATATTAAACATGCTCAGTGTATATGAGAACCTTAAAATCACTACATTCGAGATACAGGTACTTTGCCAAATGAGGTTTAGTCATTATGTAATTGAAGTCTTAAAGATCAAAAACAGCTTTCAAGCAAAAGAGAAACTTATGTAGTATCATGCACACCCACCCACACACATAAAATAAAACAGCCAGACTAAGACAAGTAGAAAGGCAGTCCAGTTATATTACCATAAAATCTAATGAAACACCATCAACTGCATCATTTTCCAAACAAGCATTGGAAGTCCCACTGTCCATAAACTCATATCCATTATTCAAATCTGTTGAGGGGATAGGCTCTCTAGCTTTATTCTCAAGAGTGCTAACTGAAGTTACACCAAGATGGTTATTAGTCATACATTGCAGAAATCATAATAAGAAAAATTAAAAGATAAATTAGACATAAGAAAAAATATAATTGATATAGATTATCTTAAAAAACTGAACAGACCATCACTAGTACTTACAAGATTTATTCTTTCTAGCAGATGATGTAATTAAGTCTGTGACTTTCTTTTCAGCAACTCGACCATTTTCAGAGACCTTCCTCTGTGCTCTTGAAACCTTAGGACTGCCACGCTCTTGACTGGCATTTCGCCTAGAGGTTTTTTTCTTAGTTTGCATGTCCACTTCAAGAAAGAATGTTTGGCGAGCTGATTAATTTCTGTGAGAGTAATCAAAGCAGCAAAAACAGGTCCAGAAAGACTACCCTGATACAGTGCATTCAGGAACAGAATTTTGAAGATCCCTGCCAATTGGAAATAGATACCTTAGTAACAACTAAAGGTTAGACCCCCCCCCCCCCCCCCCCCCCAAAAAAATGGAGATACCTGAGTAATGACTAATAAGCAAATCTTTTCGAGGAATATCAAAACAAAAACATTAATCAATACTTTTTGCGTGATGCTAAAAACCAGGATCAATCTTCATAACAGCTTAAAATTCCAGAGCTCTAACTTCTAAATTCACATCCCCAACTATTAGTCGCAGGGGACTATAATTCATACCATTGATATCAGAAAGAATAAAAGCAGAAAAAAAAATTCAGACTCAGAATTAGTTCCAAAGCAACCAAATCTACTTTCGAGAGCTATTCATACATCATCACATTAACTAAACGTTTAACGAATTAGTCACTCCTTCCTCACACGAGACTATCGAATCAACAGAAGTCCATATCCTCGATTAAAGTATCTCGAAACTACCAAATCAACTAGTACCCAGCATGAATTGCGATATCAGTATCCAAAATCTGAGCATCAAACAGAACAAGGAACAGATAAAACCGAACCTTCACATTGAAATCACACAAAACCCTAGAAACACAACAGACCCTAAAACATAACAACTACAAGACACGAGAATCAGCTAACCGAAGAAGCTGCTTAGCTCAAATCATATATATCTGATATGGAAATCAAAAGCGATGAGCTCTCACGGCAAGCACTGCATTCGCAGTGGCTTTTCCTTTAACTAGAAAAAACAAATCAAAGAACAAAGGGAAGAGAAGGAATCCACTCACAGTAAATAAGCTAAAGGAAGAGACTAAAACCCTAGATTTGTTCACTGGTGGAAGGAGAAGCTATATTCTTCCCTGTCCAAGAAAAATTTGGATGTTTTCCCTCCAATGAGAAAGTGAGAGGGAAATGAAAACAATCGAGGATGGAAAATTATTTTTATCGGGACGAAGGGATGTGTTGATAAATAATAATGGAGACTGAAATTTATTAAATTAATTAATTAAAAAACATCTATTCTTGTCCACCGAAATTTGGAGTGCTTGTTCTTTTCTCACATGTAAGAAAGTGCACGCGCGAGGTTGTATGTAGGGTACTTTACGCGCTCATCTGGATTGACACGTGTCTAGATCACCGAAAGATCTTGGCCGTTCCGGGGAAGTGAGAATCACGGACTCACGATCACGGGTGATAATAACCTCCTTGGTTGTGTGATTTTGAATTTCAAAACCAGATTCAACTCCTCCTCCTCTTATAAACTTCTCTTAATTTACTTTTTTATGCTCTCATCTTTCCTGAAATTGCTCACGGATACCTTAATTAATGGATATTGTGAATGTCAATTTCAAAAGCGATTAGAAATTTTGGCAAATGCTTTGCGATTTAAATTTTCTTTTTTATCTATCTATAGAAGAGTTTAGAGAAAATTCAACCTTCCTCGTTTTTAAGGGTGAAGTTTTAGTTCAAATTTAAGAAAATTAGAAAAATATACGTTTCATTTATCGCATTCGTTTGATTTAAATAAATGTATTTGTAGATAATTAACTCATATCAAACTACTTCTAATTAACTCAAGTTAGTTTGAGTTAAGTATTCAAATTAGTATTTATTGTTTACATTGAGAAAATATATGATTAGAGAAAAAACAAAATAATGAAAAATTGAAAAAAAATTTACAAATTAGTCTAAATAATATTTAAAAGTTAATCATGAATAAAAAAACTAATAGCAAACAACTAAAAATTTCATTTTTAAAAACTTCATTTTTATCCTCCTAAATATTGAAATTATGCAATTTTAATTCAGCTTAAATATTTTTTTAGTCTTTGCAATTTAAGGCTTTTTTGCTTTTCGTCCTTGCAAAATATTTTTTTTGCTTTTGATTCCCGCAAATTATATTTGTTTTGTTTTTCGTCCTTAAAGCGGTTTAGATAGCGCTTTTTTGACTATTCAAAGTACTATCTAAACTGCTTTAAGGACGAAAAACAAAACAAACATAATTTGTAAGGACTAAAATAAATAAAAAATTACAATGACGAAAAGCAAAAAAACGCTAAATTGCAAGAACTACAAACATATTTAAACCTTTTAATTCATTGCATTCTAATTGTGCCAATTAAGTTATTCAATTTTTTTTTTCTTATTTACAATCAAATCCTTTCATCTTGATTTCATTTAATATTAAATGAAATTAGTTGATGTGACAATTTAAACATGACATGACAATATATAAATACAATGTACTAGTTAAAAACACATAATATGTAAACTATATAAAGCTAGCTAAAGAGGTATTCTGTTGTACTTACTTATTTGTCATATTGACGATAGTTGTAGGTAAATTATTATTTTTTATATACCAACAAATAAGTCATTGGTCTGAGTGATACTGAACTCGATCTCCTTAAGTAAAGTCTAGTAGATACTCCGCATCAATGTTACAGTGATAAAAAAAAATTGGTTTTATATAACAATAACGAAAAAAAAAAAGGAATACCTTTCATTTTGAACAAATTAATGAGTTAAATATAGGATGAAATCACAATAGAAGAACTTGATTGTAAATGAGAAAAAACCTACATGACCAATTAGCACAAGTGTCAATTTAGTATAGGTTTGATCGACGTTATATCCCTCCTTTAACGTTGATCACTATTGTCAATTAGCTGACTTAGTGTCATAGTGTCAATTAGTTGATACTATATAGGCACTAAAATGATTTTCATTAATGTTATCTTTTGAACCTGATCAATGCTAATTAATAATTTTTAAAAAAATAATAATAATAACATTGGTTTAACCAATATTTTTTTTTATTTGGGATGCAAAATTGAAATATGAAATTCCACACCTCTTCCTTCTTCTCTTAACCACTGTTTCCCCTTTTTAATACACAAGGACATTTTAAGTCCTAACTCCAAAACACAAGAGAAGCGTGACACGCAAGAAGATGAAAGGACTTTTACCCTTATAATAATTGTGAGGACGTTAAGTATAGGCATTAGCGTTGATGGGTTATAAGCAGGTGGCTACTATTCATTTTCATCTCACTTTATTATCATTCCTATAAATAATCTCATTATAAAACCTCGTTAAAATTGGTGACTTTTTTCTCTTGACCAAATATTAACTCTTTACTTATTTATATTTTTAAATTTCATTTGAATTTAAAAAATATACATGCAATAATTACTGGGTAGTTTGTTTTTAATTACGGGTGATGTTATATATACCCTCTAACAAATCTTCCTACAATACTTTTCTATTACACTGTGAACAAAGTATTAAATAAAAAAAATTAATATCTTGAAATATAAAACATATTAAATATTTATCATACAAAGAAAGTAAAACACTATTATAGGACGATGTTGTAAGATGACTTAGAGTTATTATTAAAATATTATAAAATTTGTGTTGCAACTTGCAAATAGAATTAATTTAACCCAAGAGAAATATTAACCACACACTATCTAATATATATTTTTATTGATTAGAATTTATTAGAAATAATCTGACTACTTGTTTAACAACTTTCACAAATTATTTAATAATATTTAATAAAATTGAACTATTATTAAATAATGTACTTAGAGTATGTTATTAACAATCCTCTTAAATTCATTGTTTATGAAAAATGATTCAAACTTAAACTAAATGTGAAGGGAAGGGGCAACAAGACATACCAAAACATGCAAGTTCATTATATCCAATAATGTACTGTTGTACTTTCAAAGAGAGATAATATCAAATCACTAATTAGCACATTTCTTAGACCATCTTGAACTCAACTCATACTACGTACTTAATACTTGTTTACAACATTAGATAACTTCCAAAGTCCAATTCTACCTCAACCAAAGACTTTTTTAACCCAAAAGTTACATTGACAACGATATCCTTTATTGCTCATTAATTTACCTGGTTGAGTTCAAAAGCTTATGGTGTTGTACCTACGAATCACTTGGCATCGTAAAGGCTTTTTCATTTCGAGTGAGAGCTTGAGGCATTCTGAAAGATCCACGGGCTGTACTGGAACCCATATGAAATGGTGAAGAAGTTGTGCAAGCCACAGATGAACCGTGGCTAAGCCCAATGCTTTTCCCGGGCACACCCTACGTCCTGCACCGAATGGTGCAAGTCTCATGTCTGACCCCATGATTGACACATCTTCTTTCATGAATCGTTCGGGCTTAAAGGCCCATGGATCCTCCCAAATAGATGAGTCGTGGGATATAGCCCACATGTTAACCATTGCGGTTGTGCCAGCTGGCACGATGACCTTGTCCACGTGGACGTCGTGGATTGCAAGACGAGCCCAGGAAAGTAGTGGGCCTGGTGGGTGCAATCGGAGAACCTCCTTCACTATAGCTTGGAGGTAAGGGAGGTTTGGAATGTCCGAGTCTTGCACGTGACCGTTTTGGCTGATGCATGCGTCGATCTCTTGACGAGCTTTCATTTGTATGTCTTGGTGTAACACCATCATGGCCATAATCCATTCTATAAGTATAGCAATTGTGTCGGTTCCCCGAAATATCATTTCCTGCACAAAAGCACCGCGAGAATAAGGCTATATAATATATAAGTTTTTATACATAATGAAACTCCTTTAGTAGAAAAATTATTACATGGTCCTAAATTACCATAATCCTAATCACTCTTTACGTGATACATATGATTAAGTGTTATTATTATTTTTTTCTTTTAAATTGAAAATCTTGATTATTTGTCACGTGAAAATTGGTTAGAGCTGTGAACATGTAATAATTCAAAATCATATAATAATTTCTAACTCCAAGCACATGAATGAATGTGAAATTTAGAATATTAATCTTATTAATACATGCATGTGTTTGACAAGAAAAAACGGTGTACTTACCCATAAGATAGCCACTACATCTGAATCACCTATCCTTTCCTCTTCAGGCAACGATAACAAAGCGCTAAGAAAATCATTATGTCCAACGAACTCCCCAGATTTTTTTCTTTCTTCCACAATTTGACCCACCACACCATTGACCTTAGTAGCCAATTTGTGACACCTTCTCTTGATCCCATGAAAGTCCAAAAACCTGAAGGGAAAATAGTCTGCCCAATTAAACTTGGCAATCAAGTCATACCCTTCCTTAATCATGTCACCCAACACCTCCTTTGTTTCTGAGCTCAAAGAATTGCTAATACCAAACACACTTTCCAACATGTGGCTCAAAGACCCTTCATGCAATATGCCTCGAACCTCCACCACCCCTTTGTCCCCCATATCCTTCCACGTCCTCGTCACCATTTCACCAGCCACATGTTGTCGGAGACTCTCCAAGTCGGAAATCCTCCTCGGAGAGAACATGTGTGTGGTTGCCACCTTTCGAAGGAGGCGCCAATAGGTCCCATATGGAGCAAATCCAATGGCACGCTCAAACATGAGCATTCGGGCCGATTCTTTAACGGGCCGGTCCGAGAAGCCCGACCCACAAATAATCTCTCTTGCGGTCTCTGGGTGGCTGCTGATAACAACCCGGTTCGTTCCCAGACTCAGCACCATGAGCCTTTTTGAGTTTAGTGAAGTGGCCATGGAAGCGAGTTTTCTATGGGCCAGAGAGCCCATCTCAGGCAAAGTCCCTAATATGGGCCAGCCTGTTGGGCCGGAGAGTTTTGCACGGTCTTTGTAACGGTTGTGATATTTCCTCCATGCAAAACCTCCCGGGACAAGCCAGTAGTTAAGGGAGATAGCGAGAAGGGCGAGTGACGTGGAGAGAAAGAGAGTGATGAGAGACCAAGACAAGTTGCTTTGAAATATTGTTGTGCCAAGACAACCAAGTGTTCGAATCATGATTTGAGACGAGAGAGTGAGTATGTTGTCGTACGTAAGATTGTATTTAGGAGAATTCAATCAAAGAGAGAAAGTGAAAAACAAAACAAAGCAAAGTTGAGGAGGGGAAAGACAAGTGAAGATGGTAGTCATGGGTTACAACATCTGGGGATCAATGTGTGGTATATATAGACTTTGGGAAGTGCCTAAGGTTAAGGATCTATGGTTAACTGGACAACCATGGTTAAGCACTATACTTGCACGCTCCACGGCCAAGGCTAAGGATTATGACTTTAAATATTTTATTAGTAAGAACTTTTGAAATTTGTAGTACTATATGTTGGTTATAATATTTTCATAACAAATTTCTCATTTAGATAACACATCAGGAACAGGGAACCAAGAGAGGTAAATAATTAAACATGGATGCTTGCTACTTTCACGAACAAGATTAGTCATTCGCTCGAAGCAGATCATTAAATATCCTTATATTGCTTAATCACTATACTGGAATATATATCCATAATGTACAGAAATTTTCAACTTAACAATATGGGTTAATCAAGCAGATAATTAGTTCTAGGGTTAATTAGTGGTGGTTGTGGAACATGATTCGGTTGTTAATTAATGCTAACCGTACCACATCAATCGCAACTAATTGACAAGAATCACTTTGTAAGCAACGAATGCCAATTACTTAATCATTTGATTGTTTTTGAAGACTAGAGGTGCATGGTCGACAATGAGCATAAGTTATGTCTCTCTGGTGGCTCTGCTGGTTGCTTTAGAGGCAGAATGAGCAAATATAAAATGTTGAATGCTTTCATACTGCGATTCCCATGTCACAAAAATTAGTAAGAAGTCGCATTATCTACTTTTTTTTTTAAACTCTTATAGATAATGATTCGATTTTAACCCACAAGAGATTTGGTATATATGTGTGATATATATTCTGCACAAGACCAAATTTCTATAAAAGGAATGATAGTGTGACACTTTTCTTCGAGCTCGTTCAATCCCTGATCTCGTATATATAAAGTTTCCACTTGCCTATATCATATATAGCAGGCGTAATATACGTGAGCCAGAACCCAGAAACAATATCGGTAGGATTCCTGTGCCAATTTATTTATTTATAAATATCGATCACTAACACTTACAGTAACACATAATGGATACGTGTCTTCTAGCTACTTAGTCAGTCAAGGACTTTATTATATTCTTCTGTCTTCAACAAATATATGCATTATTAATGATCTTTGTCAAGGTGAGCTTTACCTAGACAGTAGTACCCTGTACCTGTGTGCCCACTCGTTTGTTAAAAAACAAAAAATACTGTGGAGTGAGAGACACGGTGAAATAAAATTAACATTTATCAACAGTGCCCAGATATATAATATCCATATAGGAAAACACAACTTTATCCTTGATATATCCGAAGATTCTTCTTTTAGCGCAAGCTGTTTGGCATAATATATACTCTGATTGTCTTTTGCATGTTTTTCTTTACCTTTACAATGATATGCCATGACATTATTTTCATCGCCATATACTGGAAATCTTACAAATGTATAATATATATATATATATATATATATATATATATATATATATATATATATATATTTTCAGCTCTCAATAATGAATTCATTACAAACACAACCACAAAATCACGTACGCTTAAAGAAACTCTTTATCTCAAAATCTAACCAGTGTCTGGCACTTTCAATATTAATGCAGTCTGAACAATCAGCAAATACATGCATATATATCCTCAACTTCATCACGCAAAAAAATTCTACTCGTCCACTTTGTCAAGACGTAACTATCAAAGTTTAATTACAAAAGTGTGGTGCAGTTTCAAAATTGATTTTTTATATGCACTGATCATGCAATAGTTTCTTAAGGTAAAATAATATACATTTTTTTATTTAAAAAACAGGGACGGTACGTAAAAATATACATTATATAATGTATATGCAAGTTTACTCTACATTATTTTATATATAATTCAACATTGTTTTTGTTTAAAAGAATGGGGATGATAATTGAACCTCGGGACACATGATTATAAAGATTTTCATATCAAGTTAATTAAAACTAATTCTTTTTAAGCTTAAAATAGGTGGTGAAGACTTAAGTTCTTATTTATTTTTTTATATGTGCTAATTAAAATCTGTTCAACTTCCTGTATAAACTTGCATAGCTTGAATTCAAGTCCTGTTAATTAGTGATAATTAATTTATTGGTATGTAATATGTTAAGAGTTTTTGGTGAAGCCAATGGCGTATGTCTTTACTCTTATCCTGGAATTGAGCATCTTTTCTCTCGTCGAACATTTTTAACTCGCCAGAAAAAAATAAATTATCATTTTTTAATATCACTAACACTTTTTAGCTCGAAACCTGACTTGTAGCTAGTTATCAGGTAGTGGTATCTCCTATGACAATATCTCAAATGAAATCGTTCATAGATGATCATTGATCATTTGCCAGGTAGGTTCATTGTTGCATATTATCCATGGTTCCATATCCATACAATAAAAATTTCCAAGGCTAGTGGATACCCTAGAGACCCTGGGGAATAACACTGTTAATTCTTCAGTTATGGTGGCTTTTGGAGCATAATGACAGACAGTGCCGCAGTCAGTTCATAGGTTTTATGTTTTTTTTTTTTTTTTTAATATTTTGAGGCTTATTTGGAGAAATGACTGTAGATATATATTTTTTATAAAGAATTTGACGTATTCCCCTATTTGTTTCATGTCATGTCCTTTATTGTTACTAGTTACTAGTGAAAAAATAGGCCTTGGCGTTTTTACATTTTTTACTTTTTAGAATTGAATTTGCTGCATTTAATTAATGTATTTTTCTATTAATATAATTGACATGGGAGGTTGAGAATTGAAATTACATAATTTTAGGATATTTTAGATATATATATTTTTATCTTTTTTTTCATATTATTATTTTCTATTTATTAATTAGAAGTAAGTCTTTTTAGAGTCTAATACACCCTATCACATGGCATAAATTTGAATAATTAAAATTATAATTAATAAAATCAAATAATTTAATTATATAAAATAATTTAAAAATTAAGCAAATAACTTTTACCATCTTTCAACAAGAAAAATAATAATTCAAATAACAACTAATTAAAGTCATTTAAATTTCCTTACTGACCCCTCTCTATTTATATTTATATATGTGTAAAAGAACGCGTGGCTGCCCCCGTACCTATGAATCTAGTCACTCTAGTTATTGTTGAATTGAGGGTCCCTTTCAGATAGCAGCATATATAGATAAAAATTTTAGAACCCCCACTAATAATGCATCATTTTTGCAGTGAAGTGATAATTGGACGAAAGCACCGAGCAAATGGTCTATGAGGTGATTACGATTTTTGATTATTAAACCCCAGGCTCAAGGAAAGACCATTAACGCAAATCCAATCCTTAGGAATCAACCAAAGAAAATATATTAACTAGTACAAAAGCAGATAAAGCAGGTTGTCTTTCCAGTAGTCCGAAGAGGAAAAAGAAAGAAAATATTTGCTTGCTCGCTATTCGGAAGAAACGCTAAGGAGAAAAATTAAAGTGGATTCTTCTTTAGGCCAACTATTGACATTTTAACGTTACATATCATAAGGGCACACGTTAGACACGTACGTACTCCAATTCCAATTTGTATGTTAGTGGCCATTATATATGGCCCAATCGGATTGCTTTCCCTGATGAGTAATGGCAAGGTGACCAATATACATTTGACACCTCAAATTATTCTTTCCTTTAAAAGAAAGTCGTGGACCTTTCAACCATGAATGGATATATTGTTGTTTAGGTAGACCAAATATACGAACCATGAACCCATTTGAAATTTGATTACGAATCAAAAGCTTGAGACGTATCACGTATGGTTTTATATTGTTATCAAGAATTTATCTATGTAGTTTAAAAAAAAAAAAAAGAATTTATCTATGTGGTTCTGGAAGCCTTTAAGGAATTAACAAGTTTCTCCCAATACAATCAGGAAGATAAATTTTTCTAGAGGTAATTATGGATTGAGTTGGGTTAAGTTTAACAAAAAAAAAAAATTGAGCTAATTAATTAAATTAAATTAGGCTTGGTAAACACTTTGCTAATTTTTTTTAACTAAGTTGACCCAAATCAATGGATTGGGCAGTTTGTTCTAGGTCATGTTCATTGGATTTATGAGTAGGCATTTTGATATCTGATTTGATAATGGTTAAATTACAAATGTATTCGTTTTGAAAATAGTTAAATTATAATTTTTATAAATTAATATAACCCAAATATCGGAACATATTCATAGTTTTATTATCAAACATGTGAATCAACTAATATAAAATTATTTTAGCTTAATCAATAGTCTAAAATTCGAATATTAAATATATAGCTGCATTAAATACTCCTATTTTTGCTAAGGTCAAGTTATATTGATTGAATTCACATATTGAAATGTATCCATATGATTATCCCATAATTTTTCTAAAATATTATTAAATGAAATTTGCTTGAAAATTATGAAATAATGCCAGTCTTTTTTTTTGGTTGTAAAATAATAATAATGTCAGTCTTGTTATTACTCATGGGTTTCATACATAATTAATTTGACTATTCTCTACCTAATTTTAATTCTTCATATTTTATTATAAATTAGAATATATAACTTGAAGATATTGAAGAGTAAGGTTCTTGCTCTCCTCACTTTCTCAATTATATCATTAATGCATAATCTAATTTGTAAAAACTCATATATTAACTTCTCCAAAAGTTAATAATTAATTTTAACTTATAAAAAAACTTATTTTATTTTTTTCTTATTTTCTTCTCCTCAAGTACTTAGGAAAAAGTTTATCAAAATAGGACCTTACTACTTTTTATGGTAATTCATATCCTTCGTCCACTTACGCCTTAAGTTTGGCTCATAAAAAGAGGAGGTTAACAACACATACAAAATTACAAACCAGTAAGGCTACAACAAGTGGACGACAAATGTTAAAAAAGCTAATTCTTAAAACCAATCTTTTTTACCGTAAAGAAAGGCGTAAATGATAAATGAAGTCAGTATGTAGACACCACAAATGCAATACCTAGTTCACAACTTCCAAACCAAAGTGAAAAACTTATCACCAATTACTTTGGTAATGATTCATCAAAGAAATAATATGTTTATCTTGGAGGTGGCGGGGGAATGTTAGATTTGGCCATTCCCACCCATGCTACTATACCCACTGCAAGAATAATCCATCCAAATATGTCATACTTTAAGTCATTGGTCTTCTGCCTTTTAGATTCCTGAAATGAGCCAAACAATGACAAATTAAGTTATTCTATAAATAGACTAAAGCAGACATGCTTTTCAAACAATATTCTTCATTATAGATTATTGAATACATAAATCTCATACAAAATAATCACGAGTAAACTTTTCAAACAATTTAATCCCATAAGGCTACTTTCATCATTTTTCAACGTCCAAAAATATGGCAAGCTAGAATAGAAGACGAGTAGTTCAAAGGACAGAAAAGCTTGTTATCTACACCAACATTTAGCAGGTCAGCCTCAGTACATATGATCTGATAAACAGAAGGAAAATAATTATATGAGAACACAAAGTTGGCCAACACAACCCTAGTTAGCTACTACAAAAATCAATTTTTACTGCCGTATCATAGGCAGCCATCAAAGAGCCAACCATAGTGTGGCAGTACTTTGACAGATACCTGGGGCCATCAAACAATATATGACAAGCAAGCAGAGAAATAAATGCAAATAAATTACTAAATCTATATAAACTGACATCAATTCTGGAGAATGTTTTCTAATTACTTATTTAGATAAAATTAAATTATACCTACAATTAACACAAAATGCAAACAAGCTTTACAGATAGAAATGTCATAGGCAAGGTATTTTAAAATAATCAAGAAGCCACTTCCGTTAACTTGACATAGCAGGTTGAAGTTGATTTATAGTCATCAATTAGTATTTGTAAGAACGTGACTAAAATTTAATTAAATGCAATGAAATTTCAATAAGTACAACCTTTCCTTTTGAAGTAGCAGAGGATCCCGCATTACTCATCAGACCAAGCCCATTTTTATGGATCTCCATGTGTAGTTCTGGGGCCTATGAAACATGGTTAGCAGCAACTCATCAAAGTAGAAAAGATACAATGGTGAACAAGTTATATATAAGGTTAACAAAAAATAAGGAATCTAGAAAGCAGTTGCCCTGAATGCATATGGAAAGAAATCAAAGAATACTAAAGTTGCTCTACCAGTAAGACTTATTTATCAAGCATGTGAATAAAGGTTGTGAAATGTGAAATCACAACCATCCACAAGAAAACACAAGGCTTTATCCACAACGTACTTGGAGGGCATCACGACAATAACTAACTAAAAATTTATTAAAAATTAAATGGAGTTGAAATCAATTTTTCTTTTAGGAAAGTAATCAGAAATTTTTTATATTTTGAAAAATAGCCTTTGAAAATAGAGATTAAGTTTAGAAGTCTAATTATCCCCAAGGAATGATCAAAACATTATCACATTGTACCCCTAAGATATTCCCATTTTAAAATGGTTACCCAAAATTTAATTGTAAAAATTATTAATAAAGTTAAAAATATTTGTTTTCCCATTGAAAATAAAACAAAACAAAGTTTTTTTAAAAAAAATAATTATTTGCAAAGAAAGCAAAATTATGAAGAAATAAATGGCTTGATGAGAAAATTCGTGGTCCTACATATCTCCTAAAGTAATGGAGAACTCAAAGCCACTAGCACTGATAGTGAACTAGTTTACACTAATATATCTCAGCAAGTTGCGTTCCCATAAACCATGAAAACACTAACATTTTTCAGCTAAAACCAGAGTAGACAAGGCAGTTTTAGCTGGTTTTTGTCTACTCTGGTTTGATCTTTTTTCAGCAAAATTTTGAACATGAGAATAAAATCAAGTGCACAAATAATATTGATACAATGGCCATAGGAATTCCATTACCTTCATGGCAACTTCCAAAGACTTTCTATAGAGGTCATTCTCAGGATCCTACAATTTCAGAATCCACCACTAAGTAACGTGTAGATTTACAAGCACGGTTGTAATAATACACGAAGAGAACGAACAGAGCAAATACATTACCTCATCCACAGCTTTCTGGAAATACTCAAGTGCCTTGTCAAAATAACCCTTTGCCTCACTGATATCAGGGATTAGAAATGCATAAGATGTGTTTGCATTTCCCAAGCACCATAAAGTGTCATGCTTTGTTGGATTGATCAGCAAAGCCTCCTCCAGCTTCGAAAGGGCATCTGTTTAGTTGGTAATTGGTTCCCATCAAAACCCAAAACAATCAATCACAGTAACTCGCTCTTACCTTCTCGAAAACAGAAATTCACTTTTAAATTTTGCTCAATTTAACACGTGATATACCATCAATCATCGCCTTGGAATCCCTAGGATTTTGGAATGCCGACAACTCGATCAAAGCTCCCCCCCACTTGGTCAGATTCTGCATGGATATATATATAAATTTAGACATACTTATGTTTTGGCTACTTCTGCAAGGAAAATGAACCTAAGCTATTTTCTAAACTACAAGGTTACAAAACTCATAACTCCAATAAACTACGTTTCCAATTTAGAGAAAACTTAGATACAGTCTCTTAGTTACTGGTTGTGTTGTTTTCCAATCAGAATTAGAGAGTTTCACCCCGGGAATCCGCATAATCCTGTAATGCAAACCTTTATTATGCGCACTACCGAGATAAAACTCCAATTCGATGATAATTGTGCTATACCTAAGTTTTGTCCTCCCAATTTTCCATGTTGTAATGTGACAAAGACTAATAACAGAAAAACAATGCTAGCAACAATTTCATACATTACATACATAACTTCTAACAGAAACCTCACAAATTCGGAAACAGCACACGTGTGGTGTGAGCAAAGTAACTCATAGAAATAAGCGTTAATGGAGAAAGGTTAATTAGGGTATAATGAAGAACGATACGTACATCAGCGTCTAGAGGATTCTCTGCGTAGTTTGCTTCAGCGGTCTTTCGCGTGTGTTCGAATAACAGTAGCCGGTCAAAATCATCTTGAGAAAACTCCATTCCCTTCTCTGATCGCCAAACGTTAAACGCGTCACTCTGCAACTGCAGCTCCCGCAGACGCAAACCGCTCCACTAAACTAAACACGAGAAAGACTTGACCTCTTGGGCCTGGGCTAAAATTTGAAATAGCCCAATACGGCCCACTTCGCGTTTATTTTACGAATGGCGGGAAGGGTTGGCCTAATATGACGATAATGCCCCTGGGTATTTTCCGGTTCCCGCCAATTTGAAAACCCTACCTAATAATGATAAAAAGAGAAACTCAGAAGAGAGAATTGTAATGGTTATGTTATGATATGGCGGAGGAAGAAGAGAACGGAGTATCGATCCAACTGGAATTCCCGAAGGGTCGGGTGAAGAAGATTATGACGCTGGACAAAGACGTGAAGAGAGTGAGCTCAGAAGCGCTGTTCCTGGTGTCGCGCTCCACGGAATTATTTCTCCAATTTCTGGCTGAAAAATCAGCGCAGGTTGCAATTGAGAAGAAACGCAAGACCGTGAATCTCGAACACATAAGAGTGGCCGTGAAGAGGCACCAGCCAACCAGGGATTTTCTCCTCGATGAGCTTCCGCCGCCTTCTCAGCCCGCCAAGCCAGATAAGCCCACTCAGCCTGCTGGTCGGCCCAAATTGGATGCCCCTCCGCCTGGTACTCGCCGCATCGATCAATTCTTCCGGAAACCAGAACCTCAAAACCCAGCCCAACCGCCTGAAAATCCAGACCAAGACCAAGCCCAATCGCCAGTACCCGTAGATGAGTCTTAGGTTTTGTTTGTTTATTATACACTGCATTTGAGATTCTGTATCTGATCTTAATCAGAGATAACATCTAACAATGCATTAGCAAAAATATGGGATTCTAACTAGTTATTAGCATATTGCCATATTCCACGGGTACTCTATTTATTTATTTTGATTGTTTGGTTATTGATATAGTAACTTTGCTTTGTTTTGCTCATTTGAAGCTGGCAAAGATTATACAGTGTTTTGCTTTGGTTCAATTTTACTTTCTAATACACGGGAATCTGTGTCTCACTGTGAATAGTGTTCAATGTGCTGCAATGTGAATACAAACACAGCTATAATCATTCAAATTTGTGAGATTAGGTTTGTGATTATAGTACATGTAGATCAAGAAATGCATCAAGAAATCCTGGAATTGAAACAGGGATACATGGTGCAAAATTGCAAATAAAACAATGAGTCAAGAACTTAATTTGCAGTTGACATCAAGTACGAGCTCATCCATTTGGGCAACTTAAGATTAGGAACATAAGTACATAAAAATCTCCATGCTTATTCTTTTGCAATTCCACAACAGTTTTCTTGGAAAGCAAGCTTTCTGAAGCAGTTTCAGTCAAAATCTAGGTTTTCTGATCAAGAAATTTAAGGGGAAAATGGTATAGAATGTGTTGACACCGCAGAAGATGCCTCATCTCTTGTATGAGAAGTGAAGGTGGGTTCGCCAAAAATCTTTTTTCTTAGGACATTCCTTCCATCCTTAATGTAGGACATGCCGTGATTTCCCGAATTTATGCTGTTGGATCCCAGCTGTTGGATTCCCATAGAAAGCCTTCTGTTCAGGACCACAGAACTGTCTAGAGCTCCATTCAAGCTTCTACTTGGAAGACGCCTGCTGCTGGTGCCGGGTCTTGACACATAAGTATTATCTCGCTCAACTACTTGGCTTTGTATCCTCTTTTTTTCCCACGGCTGAAAACCAAACATAAGAAAGGAGGTAAGAATATTAGAGTATAGCAATTCACATGGCAAGAACCTTTTCACAAACAATTTGATGTGAAGTTGAATTTAATGTTTGCTTCAAACTGATGTATGTAGCTGTCTGTCATTGTACTATAAAATACCACCTGCTGTCTTTTCGTATCCTCCTCCTTTTCTCGCCTTAGTATGTTATATTCTTCCAATATGGCCATTAGAGGTACCTACATAGATATCATTTTCACATGCTGTTATGAACTTAACAAACCACAGTACCGTACTATAAAGGTGAATTAAGAAATGTATATACTGTGTCACAAGAAAAGAAATTGACACGTTGTAAGACTTCTAAAAACATTTGATGTCAAAGTAAATAAAGCTAGAAGTCAAGAAATGTATAGCATGATTAGCCTCTTGGAATTCTGAAGGTTTTTAATATCTTCATGTGAGGTGCTGAGGTGTAATTGTGTGTTACTGTAATTCTTGAAAAATTATGTATGGATGGTTTATGGCATTACTTGATTAACTGAGTTTGCAATTTGGCATGTTTCATAATAGAAGAAACTAGAGTTTCATTACTTCTATGCATACTATGCCAAAATGTTTATTGCATAGTGGTTGAACAATTTGACATGGGCTAGACCATTCTTATAAAAAAGAGTTCCTGGTGGTGAATCTGTTTTCCCATGTGCATCAGTATGCTAAGTGTTATTAATATATAAAAGGAATGTTCAGTCTTCAATGATTGATTATCTGGTGAAAGCAAATTGTTCATAGAATGGCACCTACAAATTTTCTTTGCTTTTATTGATATCACAGTTACCTAAGCCACTAACTGGGTGTAGGACTATCACATCAAGGAATATATTATAGATGGGAATCTTTGTACAATACTTATTTAGCCTCTCTTAATATGCTGGATGTTCTCTGAATTTTTAAAATCTCACTTATTCCCTTTTAAGAATCATTTAGACTGTTCCTTGTACACCTTTTGAGCACATAGATACTGAATTCCAAATGTTGTTGTGTAAGATGTCTTACCTGATCATACAAGAAAACTTTGTTTCTTTCTTCTTCCCAACTCCTAGTCATTTTTATTAGCAAATCTACCAAAGCTGGAAATAGCAACCATTGTTTGTAAGTACATGTGGATTTGCTGCCAGTGCCAGTTGGTCCTAATTATCTGTTTTGATCATATATATATTATATGTACCTGGCATTCTGCTGACCATTATACGGGCACGTTCAGCACGTCTCAAGTTTTTGTGAGCTCCTCTACTGACTGAGTATCGATTCTCATCCTGATAGCACACTTGGATTGTGAAACATACAATAGATAGTCACCCTTTAAACGTATTTATGAAGATTGATTCAAAAGAAAGTTCTAACCCTGCTATATTCTTCTAGCCAGCGCTCCTCATCACGTGCCAACATCCACTTCTCCACTTTCTCCATGATAGCCTTCCTGCTAGAAGCCTCTTCTTTTGCTCTTGATATCTGTTCATCCATGCTCAGGAGGAGATCGGAATGGTCAATCTCCCCTGTTTTAAATGTAAGTCAATTTCAAGGCTGGGTTTCTTAAAGTAAATAAACATGTACATTTTTTGGAATGGAATATACACACATTAGTTAGATTCACCTGAGTTTATGAGGTTAATTATATTGTTCATCTCTTCCCTTGAAGGAATCTCCACATGTGATTTCTTGCATATCAACTCCAGTTCCTCCCGCTTCTTCTGGAATAGCTCCTTCATCTTGCTTGCTTTTAGTTGATCCAGTCTCTTTACTTCAGCTTCAGTCTTGTAAAAAGTTGTGGATTTTTTAAATATTTGAGTTTCTGATATTTTGTGGATCATTTAAGTAACTAAGTTAGATACCTACCTGCTGGACTATTTCTAGAGTAAGACTTCCCGGATCTGTTACTTCTGCAGATGAGAGTGACAACAAATTGATTACATGGGAAAAAGATTGTCGCTCACTGTATGGTGTGTCCATAAGATTCCATAGATTTGACAGTGCTTTGCCTAAATGGTGAAGCTGCAAAATATATCAAGAATATGACAAATTTGTAAAATGGAAAGCATAAAAGTGAAGGGAAAAATACTCAATACTTGAAGCTTCCTGAAGCATTTATTTTACAATAGCCTCCTAACAGGTTAGTTAGTACTCCCATAATATATCAGAAGTTTTATAATTTTGTACACCAGATGTCTTTTTTTTTTTTTTTAATGCCAATGTTATAATTATTAGAGCTAAAAGACGATTTTAAGTTCCTTTAATAACTGGGATATAATTCCATAGAAAGTAGAGGAAGTGTGTTCTGACAAGTTTTTCAAATTTAACAATTTTTATATAGACCAAAAAAACAATAATATTATTTTACCTTGTCCAGCCGATTTTGCTTTTCTTCAAAAAGGGTCTCCACTGTGATATTGAGTTTATCTAAGATGGTGTCACTTATGTTTTTTGTTATTCCACACAAATCATTTAAGCTTGGATGAACTTCCATGATGATTGCTGAAGAATCCTTTCCCAAGATCGTGGACAAGCTGTGTATTATGTCTATGTATTTTTCCACTTGCTGAAGTCTTTCATTCTACAAATGAAATCATAAGAAATAATATGAAAATGTTACAAGTTTGAAGAATACTACCCCCTAAATGATGGGGTAAAAAAAATAAACGGCTTCTAGGTACCTTCTCATTGTAAAGTCTTTGCAACTCATTCTGATACTCCTCAAGTCTTTTTAGTGAAAGGTCATTCTCGTTTACTACAATGGTCGAGGGTTCATTGTCTGAGTTACCTGCAATTTCTGCAGAAATTTTTTGAATTTGACCTTGCACGGTTCGGAATTGGTTTAACCTCTCTTCTTTCCTCAAGCGCATTTCCCGAAGTGCTGGAGTGATTGAATCTAGCTGCTCTTTTAGTGAACCTGCCCTTTTCTCCGGCTGTTCAGTTAGTAGTGTCATCAGTCTAGAGTCTAAACCGATTCATGATGTTGTTGAAGCATAAAGTTTATCATTGAAGTCACATTTAAGAAGATTCTCTTGCAAAGTTGTATTGCCTGCTAAAGCTTGGCTCAGCAAACTGATCTATTTTCTGATATTTTTTTCACAATTATCTCATAATTGAAGATTGTGTCAAATTCGAACAATGAGACGTAATTGAAAGCATAAATGTTATTCAATCAATAATTTATAATTGGCACTAATAATTAGCACAGGTTTACATTTGATATATGAAATAGAATTTTATTTGCTTATCATTGTTCTTAGTTCTGATTGTTTAACTACTAACTGGAGATGACTAAAAGGAATAAGTACCCGGCCAGGTAGAGATCGTTCACCAAGGGACAAAAGAAGGTGGGTAAATTCAGCCTCAGCCTCGGCCAATTCCTGATGCAGACGAGCTCTAGATATATTTGCTCTGTCAACTTTTCTTCTGTAAACCTCAAGGCACTCTTGCTCTAAATCTAGCAGAACCTTCTCCCTTTCGAACTTATCTTCTCCAACTTCATCCCATATTATCTAAATTCATTGAAGATAAGAAAAAATTAAATGTAACAGGAGTTATCAAAAGACATACATGAAGTATGAAATAAATATGCCTCTTGCCTGCAGTTCCTGTAACAGGAATCCACATGAAGTCTCTAGCAATGTTGAACTTCTCATTCCAATTGGTGTCTGGAAAGAACCCATTTGATTTGAAGGTACCCTTCAGTATAGATCGAACTTAGAGACTACTGAGGAGAGAACTTCCTGGATAAAAAACTGAATGAATAAGCAAAATTCATGAATGATGAGAAAGAAGTTTTGGTGTCAGTGGGGATAGTATTTGCATTTGGTATTAGTTTTTGCTTAAAAGACAAGGATGGCAGAGGTGGGTAATGTAAGCTTTGGGTTCAAGAATGAGCTAGTCATTTGATCCTTCAGACTTTACCTTTTTTCCCCCTCTTTTATTTTGTAAATTGTATTACATATGTCTCTGTCTTTAGAACCTAAAATTGATGGACTTCCTCATTTAGTGATGTCAGATGTGATATGTGTTTTGCACCAGGCTTCGTCAAGTGTAGCACTTTTTATTTTATAAACTTGATTCCTACGTTATCTTTCACAAATATATGATGCTGATCTTGATTGGGATAGATAAGTATGAAATAATTATTTTTTACTTTTTTGTAATGGATGTTGAAGTTGATTATTTTCCTTGCAAGTTTCCAGAAGTGAAATCGAATTTAGTACGCCATCATTATCACGTGTATTGCGAGCTTTAAAAAAAAAAAAAACGGTTCTTTATTTAGGTGCAAAGACAACAGCAGCAAAATTAATTTTGGAGTTCTTATAATAACTTTTGAATAAAACCTTCTACCTTATTCCAGCAACAAAGTAAAGCTGAGCTGTGTCTTGCCAAGGACGAAAGGCAGCATAAAGATGAAAATATTAAATGAGAATATTGCATTCAAGAATTTTACAATACACCCCTTGGAATCATCATCCTTGGAATTGTTTTTAATCGAATTAAAGGAGAAAAATGTTTAGAAAGCGAGAGGAAAATTGTCAATTTGAGAAAAACTAATAATACACTCTCTAATACATTTTTTTTCTGTAAAAAAAACATTTTTTAAACAATCTTTATTATTGAATGAAATTTATTAAACGTGATTTTGTGACTTCTTATTATTAATGAGTCTTTTATGTTTTTGTAATTTTTAATAAATTTAATTAATAATTAAAAATGTATAAAAAAGAGTATATTAAAGAATATATTTCTTACACTCTTCTTCCCAGTTAATAAGTCCGTCCGACAACATATTATAGAACACAAGATGTAGGATATATATATATTATAAATTGTAAAACATAGAAGCCACCTGCTATATAATTGAATAATTGATGAATTTTCATTTCAAGAAGCACCGAACTTCAGTCACGTTTTTTTTATTGGAAAAATATTATCATGCTAATCTGCGCGGACTAATTAATATAATTTTTTTTCCCTTCTCAATCATTGTAAAGTGACAACAATTCACGAACAATACCGGAGATCAATTCTGTCTTTACCCAAAAATAAGGTTTAAGGAAGACAAGAGTTTCCTTTAACACATTGATGAGCTAATAAAGAAACAAATGAGTACAAATCATGATGTCATTAAGCAATCCAATAGGAGAAGAAAGAAGCAATTCTAGATAAATTCTTGCATGCGACGGCTGTACGTATACATGTGTTATACACATGACACATGGACCTGTCTATAGTATAAATCTGGACAATTCTTTGCATGCACTCTGCAGTGCAAAATTTTTGTCTTGGAGCTTTTTTGGGAATTTTTTATTTTCTATTATAAACAAATACGATTAACTAAATATTCCAATTGTTGAGTTTCTTTGGGTATCAGACAATACTACTAGAATTTAGGATAGGCCTCACCATTGGAGTAGTGTCTAAAGAATTTTAACTACTAAGGATATTTCCTTTGTAAGTGATGTTTAATCCGTACTACTAAAGAGGGTAAAAGAAAATGAAAAAGTGATATTTCTTTCACAAAGAAATTTAATCCCTACTAAGGACTTTGTAAACAAATGTCTCAGTCAAATAAATTAGGCTAAGGGAAACAAATTGTACGTATAGCGGGGACCACCTGATATTGTATGAGGACAAGCCAATTTCATATGGTCCTTGGTTTAGCATTAAACAAGTAAAAGGGAAATGGTTTAGCATCACAACACACGGTATCCAAAACCATCAATTTCTATAACTTCGGTTTTAAATTTTAATTAAAAGATGGTTATTAATTGCCGGATTGGTGGAATGTGTACTTTCCTTAAATATTTACACTTCATAACACTACCAAAAGTACAATAGTAAGTTGCTGCTGGTAAATGATAACGACTGAAATCTCCCATTTACTGGTGTGGTAGCTAAGCTGAATTTTACGCTACACTTTGGTTCCACTTCCTCAAGCATGGGAACACAGCAATCATTAACTCCTCATTCCCTTCCTTGCTGCTGAATGCTAAGGTGGCAAGTAGTAACAAGCCTGTGTTCAGAGCACATGCATTGTCTTGCCACTTCAATAGCATGCTTCATTTTAACTTGTTTGCAGGGCAAACTCAATAACACCACATTCTCGTGAATTAGCTTTCTCCTTTATCAAATAGTAGTATTGAACAAGGGTTTAATGTTGGTGAGCTGAGTCCAAAAAATTAATACCATTAGGGTGATCCGGGTCCACAAATATGTGATGATTAAACAACCACAAGGTGTGTGGCTCTGTCCATTCGTAAACTAGCCTTGATACGAGAAGATACTAGTATATCTTTTCAGGATTCAAAACTCACAGAAAAAAACCTTTTAATAATAAGGGTCAAAGCATATATCACTCACGGACTTGGGGGACACAAATTATTGAGGGAAAGTGATGCTATAGCTAATAGCTTGTTGAATGTTGACGAGAAATTATGCTAAAGACCCGGCGTTATTGGCAGTAAACAGGGTGGAATTCAGTGGAAAGCCCTTGTCTTTGAAGATATGGAATATAGATAAACAACACTTCCAAAGTACCCTTGATCCAATACATAGTAGGTGTCATCAAATTTAAAAATAAGGGTTGGGTTCTAAAACATAAGAAAATAAACTATTAAGCATCGCACAGATTTTAGCAATTGAGATCTCGTAATTGGACCATTTCAACGACTCCAACAGGCCGGGCTTTACTTAAGACACCTCCTTTTTTGCTCGGTACACCCCATAATTTTTAATATTCCCATAATATCCTTACCCTTACTTACTTCTTTATCTTATTATGTCTGTCCTTCGATCCCATTCTTCTTGACTGCATCCTGCATCTTACTGTGTCTCCTTGGCAGCCATTCCATTGTTCTTCGCTGCGACTTCGAGTAAAGTGTCATGGTTCCTCAGCACATTCGTTCTCTTTTTTGGGTCTGCCGCCTTCATGGTTCATGGTTGATGTCTTAACTTCAATGAAGCATCCATTTTAGGCGAAGAAGGTGTCATAGGTTTCTGTCTCGTCCTCCTTCCTCCGCAGATTTCTGTTTAAGTTCATCTGGTAAGCTATTAATTTTTTTTTTCGTTTAACTACGGAATGATGGATCCGTATAAAATACATTACGGATTGTATAATCCGTAATTGTATAAAGTATTACGGATTGTACAATCCGTAATACTATTAATACAATTACGGATTATGCAATCCGTAAACATTCTAACACATTACGGATTAATTACGGATTGCATAATCCGTAATTGTATTAATAGTATTACGGATTGTACAATCCGTAATACTTTATACAATTACGAATTATACAATCCGTAATGTATTTTATATAATTACGGATTGATGAATCCGTAATACTATATACAATTACGGATTAGAGTTATAAAAGGAAAAATGGTAAAATAGTCAGTATAGTTGTTAATTAATTTTAATGGGATGTACCAGGAAAAAACGGAAGGTGCCTTCAATAAATCCCCAACAGGCCTAGCTTAAGGCCCAAGAAGATAATACGTATATCTCATCATCCATTCATAGTAAGATTATTGAATTCTGTAATAATTACTTTAAAATCCATTTCTTAGATGATTTTTAATTTGAGAATCTTTTGTATGTCCACATAAATGGTATAGATTAACATGTTTTTCTTCACGCGAAATTATTAAATTTTCCATACACCAGAATAAAAAACGACTGGGAGGTACAATTATTTGGAGGAGCTCGTGGAAGAGTTAGCAGCAATGTACAAAACTCTAGCATCGTAGCTTTACCAGAATGTGAACTCGTAATAATTGATAGATACGCATAATCTAGGATTCCAACCACTAATTAGTCAAAACTTCCAAACGAGAATCTCGTGGAAGCAATGTAAAATGTGGAAATATCTTTAGCACTAGTAATTAGTCAAGGAGTTGAGTTCATTTTAATTTAGAGCTATCATCATGTAAGGAATGAAGAGGATAAATTAAAGATATGCTAGACCTAGATTAAAGCAGGTGAGCGGGGATGTACACAAACAAACTATGCTTCGGTGGAAGGGAGGGTTTTGGCCACGTATCTATCTCTCTCAGCATTGAGCCACTTGTCAACAAAGAAGACTGTAAGAAGGCATGTCTTCAATCCGTAGAACATCATCCATCAACAACTCTTTCTCTAGCTGAACTCGCGTGGATTTCAAGACATCCTGTAACACAACCATTTATTCAATCCCTTTGAATGAAAGAAGCTCTTTAATAAAGCACAAAAAAAATTACATATGCACCAATTGTCTGGCCCAAGTATCATACAAATACATGGCCTTTTATTCATAACCTATACTCAACAAGTACACAATAGATTCTTACATTAAATTCCATATATGTAGCATTTCTCTCCAGCCACTGTTTGTCCATAACCACGAATGCCACGCAATATAGCAAGTCAAATGCCCACTCATTTTCTGCAAATGTATGAGAATGGTTAGAAATCACCTTTAAACTCTCGAGTAAATGCCATAAAAGATAATATCTCAAAACATTGTGTATAAATTAGGAACGGAGATATATCAAGAAGAATGGTGAAGGCATAGGCCAAAATTGGGATCAATTCAAGCTACTTTCCCGTTCTCAAAGCAAAATATAACAAAACAATTAATTATTCTAACCTGAAAGCATCTGTAGAAAAACTGCTCTTACAAAAGTCCTGGGTTTGGCTGCAAGTGAAGAAACAGACCGGCATTAGAGATATTGTTGTAATTAAGATGACAAATTCTATCCCCTTTAATATTGGAATTTTATGTAATTTGAGTTTCCTTGGAGACTTAAGCCACAAGATTCATGTTTAATCAAATGGGAAAATGTGTTATTAATAAATCAACAACTATCTTTTGGTGCAAAATGCTTTTCATGACGTACTGGCATCAAGGTCCAGCATTTGCATAATCATAAATGTGATATTAACGCCAGCAACAGCAAAGGGATACTCCCAAACAGCTCCTTTTCCTCCTTGTTTCTTCAATAGTCGCTGAAAAGAAGTCTGCAACAAGTGGAGGAACATCAAAACAAAAGCAAATAAATTATTTCTAGGCAGGAGTTGGGGGCAAAAACACTTATTTCTTCATCTATAAAATGTCAAATTATTTTTAGAAAAATCAATGACCTTGTTAGTTTTTAGTTAAAGTCAAGAAGCGGATCCAAATATTTTTATTTTGGGAGTCTAAGATAGAAATGGTGCCACCGAAAGATAGTAGCTAGTTCAGAATCTTACTGAGAATGTCTTCGCAAAGAATAGTAGGTTCTCCAACGAAATGAAACCAGCTCCTCTGTTCACAAAAATTGGTCCAGAAGAAATGAAAAATGACATCACAAGAGTGAAAACAGCACAAAAACATAAAAAAGGGTAATAAGGAAATATAACCTGAAATCAGTGGATGGATCTCTACCCTGCCATCCCATTTCTTTCCATTGATCAGAAATCAAGCTTTGGAGCTCCTGACCAGGGAAAGAAGCAGACCACAGAGCTCTCAATGCTTCCTGTCCTTGAAAGAATTTCTGGATGAGTAATTTGCAAAAGAAGGCTAAACAGATGTGAATAAATAAAATTTCAATACTGCTAAATTTGACTTTACCATCCAATTTTACATGTCAGCTTGCTGGTATAAATTTAACTGAGAATAGGATTGCTGCAAATCCCTCAGCAAACGATGCTTACTCCAATGCAAAGGTAAATAATAAAACTAAGATATATGTTGGAACCAAAAGTTACAGAATTTATACCTGGTGTTCAAGCTTGGAAGCATCAAAGTATACTTTCATTCGGCGCTTTAGTCTTCTCAGTCTTTCCTCCTACAAAATTTTTACAAAGTTGCTGCTCAATGAATTCAATTTTTTTTCTTGTTTTCCTCACTGCTCTCTGTCCTCAACAAATTCATGAAAATAAAATTAAGAGTTAATTACACTGACTCCCCCTAAGGTTTACTCTTATTACACTTAGTACCCCTCTATTTTTTGACATTACTTTGAGTACCCCTGAGGGGGGGTTAGTGTAAGATTTTTCAAACTTAAGAGGGAGGGTCGGTGTAACAATTTAAACTTAAGAGGGGGGGTCGGTGTAACGAAAATCCAAAAATTAGGAAGGGTTTCTGTAGGGTTCAAAAATAGAGGGGTACCAGGTGTAATTAGGGCAAATCTCAGGGGGGGTCCATGTAATTTACTCTAAAATTAATGAGGAAAAAAAAACTATTAAACCATTGATGATGGAAAACACCAGATAGTTTGGAAACAAATTATGAATGCATTTTCAATAGTTGTTTTTGCAATTATTCCCAGAAAACAAAACAAGATTTCCAATAAAATGAAACTCTAGTTATAATCACATTTTTCAATTACCTTAAAAAACTATTAACAGTTAGTTTCCAAAAGTTTTCAGTTATTCTCAAAAACTATCTTGAAATATATTTTCACAGGTCATTGAGAAAGTTCTGTATTTGTAAATTGCAGGCTTTGAAAAGAGTGAGAAAAGGACAATATACAAATGGTTCAACTTCTTGAACTGACAAAGAGACACAAATTGGTAAAAAGCCCAACTTTGAAAACTTTAATTGTAACTTATGAAGAAGGTTTCTATTTTAAATGAACAGTTACATAAGCACAATGAAAACACTGTAAAGAAGGAAGCTGGAATTCAAGCTTGTCCAGAGTATGACAAAGCAGCAAAACAGGTTCAAGTAAATCCAATAATGCCCCCGGCTAGGAGAGTGGTCTTGTAGAAGAAATGCGACACATAAACTAAAACTGAACATATCCAGATATCAAAAAGCTTAAAAATTATACAACAGTTTATTAAAGTAGAAAACTATAAGTAGTCAATGAAGTAAAACAGCAATGTGTAGCTTGTAAATCACAAACCTGTAAAGGGGTCAAACTAATGCAGATTCGTTGACAGTTTCCCTTACGCTTGAAGCAAACACAGGTGAGTCCTTTACCAATCCATGCGGGGGAGCCACACGTTGCATGATCTGTATACAACCAATCAGGAGACTTCCCCATTAAACCCTTTCTTCTTTTAACCTTTCTCAAACAAAGCCAGTAGTAGTCACTTGGTTGAGGAAAGGAACTAAAAAGAAGTTAATGTTATCTTATTCTTTTTCCACAAGTTGAGAGGTAGCACATGACCAAATCAAATGCACTAATCAATAAAGGCAGAGATGTGGCAGAAATGTTGTGTTTTGGGTGGAACCGAACCGTATCACTTTGTAGGGGACATAATCAATAATCAAAGGGAGTTGCGTATGGTGAAGGAGGAGAAGGAAGAGTGGTAATTTGAACAGTGTCCATTGTCGTCTTTTGCCCCGACAAACAAAAAAGCAAAATGACTTAGACAAACCGTGAGCTGTGATGTTGGGCCTATAGGGCCCTTTACGACCACGTGGGCAGATGAAGATTCATTACATACATATACATATTATTATCCTCTCCATGTGACCAATAAAATAACTCCTTTTTTTTTTCCTTTTGTCTTTGGTCTTTGGTGTTTTTTCTCCTGTGTTCGTAATCGTGACCGATTATTAGTTCAGTTCTTCTGGTTTGGTAACTTCCCTTCCCCACCATGCCCATGATCTTGTTTGTTACATCAGACTTCACTCACTGTAACAACTAACAACTCCATTACATTAGTATACACAATCCTAATTCCTATCCTATGTAGTTTGGTTTGACTAGTTTCACACATGCTCTCGTCCTAGGTGGACCCTCACTCTCTCCCCACGATTCTTGACGTGACGAAACAAACAAACCGTCCGCTTCAAAAACACCGAATTCGGCACTGAAATTGATTTCCACCTCTCTATTAATTTCCTTTTTATTCTTTTCTTTTTTCGGTTCGGTAACATTGGATTCTTCAAATTTTGAAAACATTATATTATTCTTTTATCTCAAAACCCGATGTTATCTTCAATACATGGCTCGTAAATTATATCGATAATAAAGGGGACACTGTACGAAATACCTTAAACAGATCGCAGCGTTTGTAATTTCAGTAGAGAAAATTATAACTATAAGCCTATTGAAAAAAATAAAAGTATCCACAAAATTTAGATACAATTCCTTGTGTAGCTTTTGTGTTGTTTTTTAATCATAAATATAAGTTTCACTCCAGTAATGCATGTAATAATAGTTTATCGAAATAAAACTCTTATCCTAATTACGTAACAATATAAAAACAGTTATGAAAATGTATGTAAGTTTTGTTCTAAAATTATACTACTAATGCAACGAAACGGAGCATCGAAACAGAAGAATTAAATAATTGAAAACTGAAAATAAATGAACCTGAGGCGTGAGAGGGGGAGGAAGAAGGAGAGGAAGCACAAATGGGAACGAAAGTGGCATTGATCCTAATGAGGCCCATAGCGCTGAATCGTAATCTAATCTAATCCTTTGGTTTCTGGGATCTCTGCGAAATCCAATTGGATGGATGATATAAGTTTCACTCCAGTAATGCATGTAATAATAGTTTATCGAAATAAAACTCTTATCCTAATTACGTAACAATATAAAAACAGTTATGAAAATGTATGTAAGTTTTGTTCTAAAATTATACTACTAATGCAACGAAACGGAGCATCGAAACAGAAGAATTAAATAATTGAAAACTGAAAATAAATGAACCTGAGGCGTGAGAGGGGGAGGAAGAAGGAGAGGAAGCACAAATGGGAACGAAAGTGGCATTGATCCTAATGAGGCCCATAGCGCTGAATCGTAATCTAATCTAATCCTTTGGTTTCTGGGATCTCTGCGAAATCCAATTGGATGGATGATGATGGTGGTACTCTCTCTAGTACTTATTCTAATAAGTAAGAACAAAATTGTTTTGGTATTAGATTACCCTGACGTTTCCAAAACTCCACGTTTGTCTCTTCTGCCTCCCCTTCTACCAAGTTAGACATTAGTCTTTTGCCCTATTGACGCTTGTGTCCAACTCATAACGCGGGGTTTGAACTTTGAAACGTAAATAAATGATTTGACCGAAATAAATGGCACTTAACAATAAAAAATGAGAATTCTCATGACTGAAATTGTGGCATTAATGGACCATGGGTAGAGTTTGGGTAGACTATTACCCGTCTCTATACTCACTACCCACATTTTAAAAAAAATTCCATACCTGGACCTGATCCGGATTCTTTGTAGGGAAAAAATCATTGCACAGTGAAATTTTATACCACATATTATTTTTTTGTTTCGTTTTTTATTAATATTTTATTTATTAATAATGAAAAGTGTGTGATGAAATATATCATTACACTCCCTATAGTGGTTTTTTTTACTGTAGAGGATCCAAATTCATACCCGGACCATACCCACGTGGGTAGTAACTTTAATATCCGTAATTTTCATTATTGGATACCTAGATGTCCATACTCTTACCCGTTATCCGCACTTTAATTAATTATGAAAAATTGATAAATAAAATATTGGTTAAAAATATAATAGTAATTAAATTCAAATTCCATTCAAAGATCTTTATAAACATAATAAATAGAGAAAATCGAGAGAGAAAAAAGTAAATAAGGAAAGTGATATTTTTTCAAAATTAAGCAACATGATCTATATCTAAATAAATAAATATCATGATCTATATCTATAAGAAACTTAATAATAATAATAATAATTATTATTATTATTATTATTATTATTATTATTATTATGGGTAAGGTTAGGTACTAAGGTACCTATACCCGCACTTGTTAAAACTTATGGGTAATTACCCTACTTAGCATGGGTAATTTTTGCGAGTACTCAGTCATAGGGTTTGGATAGAATTGTCATCCCTACCCTTAAGTTTAATCCGCAATTTTTGTCTTCTTATTTTAAAATAGAAACATTTGGTTCCTTATTTTAGAAATCCGTATTTTTTATTCAATTGTCAATTTTGTTTATATTTATTTATTTTATTTATTACATTTTTATTAATTAAATTATTTATTGATGACATGTTAGTTCTAACGTTTAATTTGATCAAAATAAAAAAAAAAGAAATGTAACAAAAAATAAATGATTTTTTTAATTTAATAGTCATGCACTAACACTATAAATCAATTTACAAATCATGTTGATATGACTTTTAAAGAAGTTATTATAAAAGTTAACAAACCTACCAAACATGGTGGGTTGTAATTGAATGATAGTGTCAAACTATTTTTTTTTTTTTAATTTTTTAGTTTGCCTTTTTGCTTTATTATCTCATGTAACCAAAAATAAATAAATATAAGTAATGAAATGTTAACTCGTTACTGGACTGGGAATAGGTTCAGCCCAAGAACTAAATCACAGTTGGCAAGTCATCATAGTTAAGTTGGGCCGCGTCTAGTTTCGGCCCATAATGGACCCATCTTCGACCAAACCTCATAGAGTAAACTGGGTACCCATTATATATAAAGCGAATCAGCGCTCTGTGCCCTAGTTTGCTTCCTCCCTCAGCCGTTGCTCTGCTTCAACTGTGCGGAAGAAGAAGAAGAAGACGCCGCCATGGTAAGTAACCAACACCAACCAATGTTTCTCAGTTTTTCCTCCGAACTTCGTTTTTAGATCTCAACACGTTGTTCCGTTTTCTCTTTTCTCAGGTGAAGTACTCCAGAGAACCCGACAATCCCACCAAGTGTAAGTCCTCTTTCGCTCTCATAATTTGTAAAAATCTCAATATATACGATTTCTGTGTTTTTGCACTGTGGTTATTTATGTATCGTTTTGTTTTTGAAGTGTTGATTTTAGCTTAATTTAAACTAATACGCTGATTGTGCCATGTTATTGCAGCCTGCAAGGCTAGAGGCGCCGACCTCAGAGTGCACTTCAAGGTACTTAGATTTGTTGTCATTTGATGATCTCTTGTGTGGTGATGTACTAGACCATTATATGTGATATGCCTAACCCCAATTTTTAGAATTGAATGTGATTTTTATATGCATCTTGCATTACGATTGTATGTCCATAATTGGGAAACCTGATGAAAAAAGCAGGGGTTTATTTTGACCATGTGGACTCGCCTCTCGTAAACTTCAGGGATATAATTTCCATTGTTATTGGTGAACCTCTGTTCTTTGGTTGTGACTGAAGGTTCAGTAAATGATGGAACAAGCTTTTCCACTGTATGCTAGTAATAACGGTTAACTCGACCAGAATAGTTGATCTAGCAAATATCATTAAAATAAATTATACCTGATTGTTTAAAAAACTGCTTCTATTCTAATCCATTTGGCGTATGGCCACCATGTTTTTTTTGGTTAATATGTTTTCCACTTTTTTGTTTAAAGTTTCATAAAGATGGTTATCGGTCAGTGATAGGGTTTAAATTAATTTATGTCTGTCTACTTTATAGAACACTAGGGAAACTGCCTTTGCCATCAGGAAGTTGCCCCTGGTTAAAGCCAAAAGATACTTGGAGGATGTTTTGGCCCACAAACAGGCCATTCCTTTCCGACGCTTCTGTGGTGGTGTTGGGAGGACAGCCCAGGCTAAGAACAGACACTCCAATGGGCAAGGACGCTGGCCCGTCAAATCAGCTAAATTCATCCTAGATTTGCTGAAGAATGCTGAGAGTAATGCTGAAGTATGTCCTGTATATGTTTTTGATTTGAATTTCCATATGATTATTTTAAGTCAACTTTCAAAGTCATTGTACTTTGGTTGCTTTGCCACAGGTGAAAGGTTTGGATGTCGATGCTCTGTACATTTCTCATATCCAGGTTAATCAAGCACAGAAACAAAGACGTCGCACCTACCGAGCTCACGGAAGAATCAACCGTATGTTGCTGATTTTGTTGATAATAATCTTAATGGATTACTATTACATGTTATGTTGACAGTGACTTTTTTTGGCAGCTTACATGTCATCTCCCTGCCACATTGAGCTGATATTATCTGAGAAGGAAGAGCCTGTGAAGAAAGAGGTAATGATTGACCATCTCTCTGTTAACATTATCTTGACTTCCTCTTTTCTTTTGCGTCAAATTCTTATCTATTGTTGTTCTTGTAGCCTGAGACCCAATTGGCAACAAGCAAGAAGAAGGGTGCTCTTCGAAGTGGTGCCTCATCTTAAATTGTTCTTGAAGCTAGTGATCGGATGACCTACATTCCTAGATTATGTCAGTTTTGTCGATCGTTTTCCTTTATATTTGTTATGAGCTGCTTTTGAAGCTTGAACAGCACCTTTTGTTTCGTATACTATGTTTCAAGTTAATTGAGTTACTTTGGAATTTTTATTATGGTAATCGTATGATTGATTTTAGTTTCAATTACTGTGTGGATCCCGGCTGCTGGGCATTTACGTAAGTAGACTCTTGTTATTCTGATTTTGCGAGTGAGAAAAATCAAAGGGCTTATTTTATATTGAGAAGATGCATGCTTCTGGACATGAATACGTTCCAATGGGAGTTTCTCTCCCTGTTACTATAGCAAATCAGGAATTTTATACCATTGAGAGCAACTGGGTGGCACTTGTATTTTGAGCTGCTACATAACGCAACCGTTCTCTCTAAAAGTGTGGGTCAGCTTTTATTTAATGATTATATAATATAATAGTATTTTTAATTTAAAAATTGTATTAAAAAGTATTCTAATCAACAAAAGTAATGGATCACCGTTGTTCAATTGGCTAAGTTGATCTTTTCTGTTAGAATACAATACAACAAACACTAGGGTAAATGGCTGAACTCGGGACATGTCTGGTATACGTTTAATTAACAAGTTTAAATTCACATGTGCACTTTTCAACTCTAGCAAAAAAAGTTGTTAATGTTACTTCGATTCATTTTTCACAAAGTGGAGCATTAATTACTAATATGGGTACAACTGACTCCAAACGTATGAATTTGTTTGGGTATTGTCTATTGTGTGAGCAAACTCGGTGAAGTGAGATTGTAAGAAAAAGACTCCAAATGAACTTCATAAATTATTGAGCTAACCTTCATTCATATAAGACGAGTGTGTTTGGTAAGGTTTTTGAGGAATTTATAAATTCCTTTAATCAGTTTATAAGTTAGATTAAAATAAGCTTGTTTGGTATACGAATTTATTTTAGTAGTTTATTTTTCATAAGCTACTTCAAGTAAGTAGCTTATTTTCATAAACTACTTGAAGTAGTTTATGGAAAATAAGTTAGCTTATAAGCTACTAGCCTTTTTTTCTTTTCAATTTTATCCTCACTAATTTATTTGAAATTCTTTTTTACCCTTTTATTCAATTTAAAAACCCTTTTACCTATTTTAACATTCTTAAAAACACTAGATGACATTGATTTTCTTAGTTATTATGAAACTCGAAATTCTATTTTATTTTTATTATTTTGTTTAATGTTTAACTATTTATTTTAATGAATTAATACATTGTTTATTTTTTTTATTTAAAATATTTGGTCACTAAACAAAAATTGATAATAAAAAAAAACAAAATCATAAAGAAACAACATTTTTTATTTTTTGTTTTAAAATAATATTATAAATAAAAATTAAATATTAAAAATTGATTTTAAAGAATATAAGTTTATTTAATTTAATTATACTTTTTTTATAAAAAAAAGGAAAATTTTTATTTAAAACAATATTAGTTTATTAAAAATTTGATTTTAAACAGTATGAGTAAAATCACCGAATCTTTACTATTCTTTTATATTACAAAATTATTGTCCTACTTTTTAAAATGATAAGTTATTAAAAATAAGTTCAAATATTAGAAATAATAAATATGTCCATTTACATCCTTTGATATTTATCTGCTAACTTATCAGTTAAATTTACCAAACACTTTCAATTAAATCAATTAACTTATTAGTTTCCAGCTTTTCAGTTCCTAACTTATAGCTTATAAACTTTTAGTTTTATCAAATATAACCGATAATGCAAAAATGCATGTGCTCAAATAAATAAGAACATTATATACTCACGAGACAAGTTAAAATTTATATTGTTTAACCAGTAGTACTGACAAGGTACTCACAATTTTTATGAAAAGTAAAATCAGCGCGAGAGAAGTTTAGAAATGATTAATATCTAGTTATCTACATAAAATTGTTCTAAGTGCCAAAATTTAATTTGATTTATTATATAGAAATAACTATTTTCTATAATATTTTGAACAATTTTGGAAACATTTTGTTAATGAGTTTAACTTTGTACATTATTAATATAAATATTTTTATATTTTCTACCAATCAAAAATCATTTCAAATATGATTTTTAAAATAAAATATTATAAGAAAGTGTTATAATAGTTAGGATAAATAATATATGTACTAGAGTGTAAAAATATTTTTTTTATATAAATAAAAATATTTTTCTTTATCATTTCATTAAAAGTCATATTAAATTGACAAAATAAACACTTGTGCATTAATATCTATTAAACTCTAATAGTTAATGTTACAAATGTACCTCAACAATAATTTTGAATAATAATATTTAATTTATTAATTCAAAAACAGTGTTTATTTAAATACTCCTATATTTTAGGAAAAATAGCTTTCCCAAAACTCCATTTGCCGTAAGATGCCTGGCTCGCTGGTCAATCGTTGACCGAGTAGGGTTTCCTTCTTCAAGTCTTGTTCTGCATTCGATCATCTTAGTTCCAAGGCTAGTCGACGCTTCATCTTCCAAAATCCAAAGGTAAATAACTACTCTTTCGTTAAGCTGCGATTTCTTCATTTCGTGAATCTCTTCTTATTCGATTGTAGGAAACCCCATTTCTATAAGAAATTTTAATCACTGTGTGTTGTTGAACATTGAGAGACGGGAAATGTCTTGTTTCTACATAATTTATCTTATATCTTTGTTTAACTATATCAATTTTTTCATTGGAATTTCGTTTAGGGTATGCTTTTACCATGAGTGTTTCTGTGTTGGGGACACAGTTATTGCCAATTACAGTTGTATTTTAGAGGATTTGCTCAACCTTAGCGAAAGTCTCATCCATCTCTAAGCAACCCCTTTTCAATTTTAAGGATTAGAGTTTTTCTTTCCCCTTTTTTTGCTGTGCACCAAATACTGCATTGAGCAGAGATTACAGTTGTACCATAAACTGAGATCTAGTCCAAGATTTGTTGCGAGACGACCTTTGTGGCATGTTGCTGTTGTTCAAAATGTTTTGGTTCTTTGTGGCTTTATAATAAGTATAGAACATAAATTACTTCTATGCAATTTCACATTTTGATGTATTTGACTTTGGCAGTATATCCATTTTAATTTTTGTAGTCCTAGTCTGGTCTCAACCTCCATCGTGATTGTGATTGATTATTAGGCTTGATGTTTGTCCGTTCTCTGGAGAATGAACTTTACTTAAGTTTGGATGATTCTGTTTCTATTCTCTGATGGCTATGATCTTCATTGTTTTGCTTGGCAGTTAATGAATGGAATATAAAATATTTCGTATAAGGACACGAGAGATTCTTATTTTATTACTGAGAACAATACCCTTGGATGATTTCAATATTGTAATCTGCATATTTTATGTTAGATCGTGTTTTATGGTATAATCATATGACTACTAGTATGTTGTGCATCTTGTAGCACAGCTGTAGATCTAAAGTTTTTTTTTCATTGTTGTTATTTGGATTTATAGGGTTTGAGTATTGTTCCTTATGTTTTTGCTTCATTAGATGGATTGGCAAGGGCAAAAGATAGCAGAGCAGCTAATGCAGATAATGCTGCTTGCATTTGCTGTGATTGCATTCGCAACAGGATATCTTATGGCTTCTTTCCAAATGATGATCCTCATATATGCTGGTGGTGTGGTTCTCACCACATTGGTGACTGTCCCTAATTGGCCCTTCTTCAACCACCATCCTCTCAAGTGGTTGGATCCAAGTGAGTTAGAAAAGCATCCAAAGCCTCAACCATCTCTGAATGTAAATTCAAAGAAGAATTCCGTTAAGAAGTAGGCTTCTTTGACATATCTTAGTGCTAGTATTTTCTTTGAGTTAAAAAAATCATGCTTTGACAGGATTTTGTATTTTCCCTTCACTGGATATTACAATGTACTTTACTTTTTTGGACTGCAAAGATTATATCTGTTTGCTTTGAATTTTGAATTTTTTACATCCATTCTTTTTTTAATATCTCACTTCCTTCCACCCTTCTTGCACCCCCACATGGATTGTGAAATCAACATTACTCTTTTCTTTTATAGATACGGTTGATCTTGGTTTATTTGCCTTTCTGCTTATCTTCTCACTGTTGGTCGGGTTGGTGTATTACATTAATCATTCTCATGACAGAATAGCCAATGATTTCATACGATTATTCAAAATATAACCTCTTTATCTGGAGTTGTAATTTTCTTTATGTTGCTTCTTCGATTTTGATGGTTAAAAATTGTTGCTGAGCATTGAAGTGTGATGCAAATGTCGTATGTTCTCAGCTTTTGTTTACAAATGAGAAACTTGTTGGGTTGTAGTTGTGGTACTTGTGCTTCTCGACCTGGTTGGTAATATATTCACATCACTTCTGTCTACTGGAAGGGTTTTGGCTGTAACACAGAATATATTTCAAAGAAATGCGCCATTGATACTATTTTTCTCATCTCACAAGTACAAAGCGCACATGTATTACACGTAGAAGAGTAGTGTTACTATACTGAAGCGAAAGCATTGTTTAATTTAGGTGTCTTCCTCTCGTAACATGACAGTTCCCATTAATTAATGACATTAAAGTTCTCTGTTTATTATAATTGAGGCCATAAACCTGGGTTGTTTTGTTCTTGGAATGGAAGAATCGTTCACTAAAAAAAAAAAGAAAAAGAAACAAAAGAAAAGCTTGGCTCTCTGATGGAGCTAAACTTCCCGGTTGAGGGCATAAGTAACCACTATAGCTCCCTTAATTCATGAACCCCCAACAGTTTCCAAATATGAGTTTCGGCTAATCCTTCACCAACCTGACCAATTCATGAACCCACAACACTTTATATGGTTAGTTTGCTGTAGCAAAACAAACCCTGGTATATAAATTTATAGGCTCTTGAGCGTATCAACTTACTATTTCCCATGTCTTGAATTATCATAACTACGAATGTCCACTGTTTTATGCTTCGTTTGAACAATTGTATCTTCAATCGTTAGCTCTGGTTGTAAATCCCCCTTACAAGTCCCTGAAGTCGGAAGCTATGGTTCTAATCGAAAATGATCATCACAAAATAAGTGTGTGAATGTTGCTCGTAATTCAATGATAGGAAATAAGCATGGATCAACCTTTCAGTCACCAGAATTCAAAAGTGTGTCCATCGGTGAAATTTGTACAAACTATACACCATTGAGCCTACCTGACAGAGACTTATGTCAAACAAAACATAAACGATCTTCAGTAACAAGAACTCAGCTGACTCCGAGATACAAGTGAAAGCACGGAAAGGAACTATTTACAATGAGTACTCTGGGGATTAACGAAATTCTAAGAGTTTTCATTCCTTAGCGCCCTTAAAATGGGATCATTCTCCTCATCAAGCAAATTGTCGTCATCATCATCCAATTCATCTAAAATTGACTGGTTAATCCTCTTCCGAGATTGTCTCCTATGCTTCTTAGGTTCCAAACGTGGTTCTGCTTGCTGAACACCCATGTCTCCCATTTTCAACCTGCAATATGGTAACTGATTCAATAATTTCGCAAGATAAAAGACAATAGAATTGTGCTTCATCATATTATTGTGTAAGTAGCAGCATCATTATGGTGGTTGTCAGAAACATCATAACAATTTTTTGACAGTCTGACAAGCACTATATTGTAGGAAGTTCAACTTGCAACAATACTCGGATAATCCGATAAGAGATATTTTGCATTACTGCATATTCCAGGAAAAAAACTTCTATTGATACTTTCACAAACTTATTGTTTTCCCCACAATCGTTAACAAGGGCATGAGATTGACGGACAAAAAAGCCAATAGATAAACGATAAGCAATTTAGTACCGTCTTTCATGGGCTAAAATGTAAATGCCATGGTAATTATCATAAATAAATTAGAATTGTGCTGTGAGATTTATGTTTATATCTATACATTAACATGTAAAAGGATAAGAATCAGCTTTTAAAAATGTGTAAAACCCTCGTAATCACAAAAACTGCTCGGAATGTTCATTTTACAAATGATACTTTTCAATTAACTGAGAAGCATTGGTTTTCAATCAACAAAGACACATTGCTCATCATACCTTACATCCCCTTCTCTTTTAGTTCCAAATGTCCTGAGCTGGAACTCCTCCCTGATTCTGATTTCATCAAGAAGCTGAAAATAGAAGGAATATCTTTCCCAATCTCCCTTCACAATGCACCCAGGTTCACCCAGATGCAAGCAATTGTTAAATGAACATTTCTCAGTCTCATTCGCACTAAGCATTTTCCTGATCTGAATAAGAGGAAAAGAATATAACATAAATCAAAACAGGAAAAACCATGTTAACCCTGAATTTATTCAAATACAACATAAGAATTACTAACTTCAGGAAAAGTCTGTGCAAGAGACTGCTTTGTCACTTTCAATAAACTAGGCTGGTTAAATCCAGGAGTATCAGCAAGAAAACCCCCTTCAGACAATGGAAGCAGAGAGACATGGCGAGTAGTATGCTTCCCTCTACCGCTTCTGGTAGAAACCTCCCCAACTCGTTGATCCTCAAGCCACTTGCTTCCCAAAATCTGCAATACAACACATGTCCACACGTAACACAAATATCAAACTCTCATACACACGGTAGAAGGCGTCAAAAAACACCCAAAAACAAGAATAAAGCAAACAAAACCCACAGGCTCAAACCAATTCTCCCCTTCCGCAGCATTGGAAGGATTGCTTCTAAGGGCATTGATCAAACTAGACTTCCCAACTCCACTAGGCCCCACAGTCACTGTCGTTTGATCCCTCAACTTGAATGCAAGAAGATCAAGTCCATGTCCAGATTCAACACTGCAAAAAACCGGCTCATAACCCCAGCTGCGCAACCTAGCCTTCCACGAACTAATGATCTAAACAAGAAACAAAAGCCAAAAGCAAGCAATTACTTCACACCAGAAATAATCCCAGCTAGATCGCAAATTTCACAACATAACAAATAAAAAGCACACCAATCCAACAAGCCAAACACAACAACTAAACGTTCCGCAAAGCTTTCCATCCACCAAACACAATAGACTACTGTTCTGTTCGGATAAAATTATCTGTAAGCACTTATAAGAAAATAAAAATAAAAAAATGAATTGAACTTCTCCTATAATCTAAAATCAACTTGTGCACTTTTATAAAAGTTCTCTCATCTAACTTCTCCAAAAGCTGAAGCATATACGTATTGATTTTAGCTTATCAAATAAGCTCAATTCATTTGACTTTGCTATTACTTGTGGAGCCAACTCCAAAGAGAGCTTATATATAAAAAAACTTAAGACGGCATAAGTAACAAAGAATGAAAATGCAGAGAGCGCGAAGCTCACCTCTTTATCCACAAGCTCCGTCTTGTTGAGTGCCAGCGTGAGAGGGATCCCAGTGGATTCAGCTTCGATGAGGAAGCGCGTGAGGGTAAAGGGCTCAGGCTTGGGCTGTTCGAGCGAGAAGAGGACGAGAAGGTGGTCGACGTTGGCAACGGGAGGGTCGAGAATCTCGGAGGTTCGGTGGAAGACATTCTCGATCATGCCCCTGCGGTCGACCCAATCGATGGACCCCACCAGAACCTTGTCCCCGACCATGACCCTGCGCTTAATCTTCTTGAGAAGCGCCCTCACCACGCAGAGTAGCTCCACCCCGCGGAACGAAGGAGAAGGCTCGTCGTTTTCGGGGACGATGACGCGCATGAAGTTGGCCTGCGAGGCCGCCACGACGCCGATGGCCTGGGATTCCGAGAGAGGGGGGCTGTCTTCAAGGGAGAGGACAGGGGCAAGAGAGGAATACTCTTTCAGTGTTTGTTTCGCCTTCAGGAGGTTGCGGCTCGGGGCGGCTTGCTTGTTAGGGTTTTGTTGTTGTCGGGCGGCGATTGGGAGGCAGCGGAAGCGCCGGAGGAGGAGAGCCGCGGCGGCGCGGTGCCGGAGCATCGAGGAGAATGATGATGCGAACGACATCGAAAATTGGAAATGGAGCTAACAAAATAATCACTCTGTGTGTGGAATCGAATGGAAACTATTTTTGTGTAATCGAGTTTTGCACTTTTGATGTCACAGTCTGTTGGAGTCCATTCTGGTGTAAAACGGAAAGGGAGGAGTGTCATCTACGCGTGACCAGATTCAGTTTGGGCATGCTTTGTCTAAACGACGTTTTGAAAAAAAACGACTCTGCCTCTTTCTCTTTTCTGCCCTCTTCTCGCAAGCATTATCTATCAACGACGCTTTGCCGCTAAAACGACGTTGAGTCTCCTGCTGCCACTGTGGCGCACATTATCCTCTTTTGTTTATTCATTTTTGGGGAGCTCGTAACAACGGCAAAGCCCCCGACTAAACTAGAAACCTCTTAGAAAATATATACTACTAATCAGCTAACAAATCCGGAGGAAAATTAAAAACAACTTCAATTATAAGCCATATTTATAACTTATTTTAAAATGATGTCTTTGACATTGTTTACAGTAAATAGTTACATGAAAAATAATGGTGTGTTTGTACGAGAGAAAAGAAAATAGAGGGAAAAAAAATATAGATGATGATGTATATTTTTGTTTAATTGAAAATTGTACTACTTAGATTCGACACTCCGCCGAGTAGCTGAGAAAGTTATAACGGAAAGTATATCTTACTATAAAATAATATATAGAAAGATCAAGGCACAATATCATAATAAAAATATAAGATTATCTTTATCATGAATTGCGAGATTAGAGGAGATTTGATAGGAAAATAGCCCTATCAATTCTATCTTTTTATACTATATAAATACAACAATACTCCATCCAATCAAGCCCTACCTCTGCACCTCTAACTTGAGCGTCGGAATTTGCAGGTACACCCTCCATCATCCATGAAGGAGAACCCAACGGAGCCACCGTATCGGAATACTTACCAAATCCGGTAAGAACATTTGGCGCCCACCGTGGGGTCCGGTGAAAATTTTCCCAACCACACCAATCAACGCGAAACAATCGTGATGGCAGCAACCCAAGGCAAAACAGCGAACCAAGAAAAGCGACCACAAGGGCTGGAAATCCTAACTAAGGGAACACTAGCACCAGGGAATCCCCAATAGGGTAATCCCAATAATGTGGCACCCATTGTAACATCCTGTGTTGAGGTGTTAGCCTATAAGTTGCTATGGTATATTTATTATATGTGCTTGATTGATTACTTGATATGTGTATGGAAAATTATTTGATTTTATATAGTGTAGTTTTTTTTACATTGTTGTTAGATTTCAGATAGTAGGTTAAGGTTTATGAATAGAGAACAAATAGTTTCTTAGGGACGTGTACAAGTGGTTAGTGATTTTATAATCACCAGTATCCATGATGAGAACTAAACACTTTAGGGCTTGTTTAGAGTCAAAGTGATCAATTAAATAACACAATTTCTATCTCATTAAATAATCTAAGTCTTGAAATAATCATATTTAGATCTTTGTACAATCTCAATAATATCTAAATTTTATTCTTGTACCCTCAGTAAATCCAAATAAATCCTAAAGACACCAACTATTGTTATAGCAATTCCTATTGTTTATTTTATTAATTTCATTCTCTAAAATATTTGCTATAGTTATTTCTAATATTTTAAATAACTACCTCTGTGTCCAAATTTAATTTGTAATCACACCATTATATCTTAAATTACATCTTACTCTTTTTATTTAATTAAAACTATACCAATTTTATTCCTACCATTCTAAATTACTAATCCAATTCCTTTCTAAATTGATTTTCATCAATCTTATGACTCCAGCTAACTAGCAACGTGCACCCTCCTCCTTCTAATCTCATTTTAATGCTTCATAAAATAGTACACGTGCCATTTTATGCTAAACCAAAACACCACCGCCTCATGCCTTCTCAATTATTTATTTACTTTTTTACTTCCTAAAGCCATTTTATGCTACACGAAACCCTGCTCCCCCATTTTCTTTCTTCTCTTCTTTCGTTACTAGCTGCACACACTCACTTTCCCTCTCGGTCAAACCAAATCCTTGTGTTTCCTTCATTCAAACCTGTAAGACCTAATTTGTCTTCTCCTCCACCGAAGTTAGTCATGGTTTCATCTTCATAAATTTGAAATTTCTTTGAGGCTGTGTGCATGTTCTTGACTGCAATTTAATTTGGTAAATTTCAAATTCCCTATTCAGAGATTTAATTCTAATGGTCCTCTTTAATCTGAATCCCTAATCACAAATTAACTTCTATTCTTGTGCTCTTTATTTGATAGTTTTCTTTTTTTTTCATTTTGGTTTCTGCGAAGTATTTACGTTGATCAAGGGTTAGAGTGAAGGTTCTACGCACGAAGGATAACATCTCAGAGTACTCTCGGAGGTTCCCGAAAAACCCCTCAGGTAAGGGGGGAGAGAGGGGTACTGTACGTTTTGGCTTGCGGAGAGTGTTAGGAGTTCCCCACTCTTAACACTTTTGGGGTTTTAGTGCCGAAGAGTCGAATTATAACTCGCCGTAAGGCGCGTATATCCACCGCTATTGTTATACGTAGTAATTAAATATGATGTCGAGAGAACGATGTGGTTCTCTCACTATCCGGCAAACCCCGGCTCAAAGCAATTGATTGAATTGCTCAAAGAGTACTTTTTTATATTATATCATGTGATAATTGTATAATTTGTGATTATTGCGATTGATGTACATTGCCAGACTATCTTGTAATTTCTGTTTCATAATACATGTATTAGTTTAAAAGCTTTAACCAAGTAAATTATGATTGACTAAGTAGTGAGTATGGGAAGGATTTATAAATAAATTTTTATGCTGAGTTTGATGACTTGTTGTGCTTAAATTATGTGAACTGTGATCATTGAGACTTGTATGTGTAATTACTTTGACTTAAGCAAGATGTCCTTTTATGCTTAAATCATTGATATTATATTCTGGAATTGTGAGACAGCACCAGTCCTGTGTTACGGTCTGCACTGTGTTTGCCTCAGATCTTTGATTTTTAATTCCTTTGGTACTGTTATAGATATATTTGTCCTCTTCACAATGCTTTTGGTCCCATGTCATTCTGAATTTTGTACAACCTTCAGTGATTTCTACACTGCAACCTGTCCTGTTGTTGGTGATGCTGTGTGGCTGCGAGATAAAAATAATAAACTGCACTTTTTGGCATGGATTGGTGATTGATATGTATTTTTAGTAAGAAATAGACTTGACAAGGATTCTATAGAATTTGAAATCACTGAAATTGCATTTTTAGAGAATTAATTATGAATTGGGTAAGATGAGCATGGAGATGGAATAAAATACTGCAGTTTGTTTTCCTTGGCTGTGAAATGGGACTTGATTTGAGGTAGCTGTGGCAGTTGCAAAATTATAGAAAAAAATAGCATTGCTTTATTGATCTTTTGAGAAGTTCTCTGCAAATCTTTAGCCCCAAACAATAAGTTTTCTATTTTTGAGATTTTCCTCACCCAAACTGCTCTTTTATTAGCCTTAATTATTTTCAAGCTAATGTATGTTTTATTTTTATGTGCAGCGTTTGGTTTTAGTAAACTTATACTATGTTCCTTCAATACCACTTACCTACCTCTATATTTAGATCTATATAAGCATATTATCATGTCCTTTAACTCATAGTTCCTTTGTTTTTTAAAAATCATACTTAATGTTTTTCTAGCTATAGACATATATTTTTTATTCTCTCTTTTTTCTATTGAAGGTTTATGATTTGGTTTTATGGGTGAGAAAATGTTTGTGAAGAGGAAAAGGAAAGGTTTACAAATGAGGGGTGTGACATTGTGGTTTTTCTAATTGTATGATTAAGTGTTTGACTAATAATGCAAGAGAAAATTAAAATTAAATTATGTTGAAATAATATAATAATTAACTTAAGTTCTACGTTGTGCTATGTGTTGTGGTATTACTCTTAGATTTTCATGAGGTGTTGGACTTAGAGTGTGTGTTGAGAGATTTTCAGGATTTTACGTGAGTTCCGTAAGTTGTAGAAGAAAATAATAAGAGAAGGGAGTGTCCTTAGAGGAAGGATGGAGACAAATAGCAAAATTTCATGCAAATCTCTTTATTTAAACGTGCCAAGCTTCCTATCTCTTCCATTTCCTTCGTTCTTATCTTTCTTCCTCTCTAAGTTCCCTTTTCCGTAAATGGAAGTTTGATTCCTACCTCAACTTGAAGTTTGATTTCTTCTTCCCTAGAGATTTCTTAGTTGATTTTAAGTGGTAAGTCCAGTTACTCCTTATTCTTGATTTCTAAGTAACTTTCTCATCTCTTCCCAAGAACATGAGAAATAGGTCTTGGTTAGATTTTAAGAGATGAGAGAAATCTTGATTTTGAGTTTACTTTGATGTTGATTTAGGTGTCTCCTAGTTGATTCTGTAACAAAACTTGAGTCAAAGTTATCATCTCTAGCTTTTTCTCCACTGTTTGAGTCAAGAAGTTTAGGTAAAGGAAGCTTTAAACTTGTTTGAATGATTTGGTGGTGTTTGGTATTTGAGTTATGCTCTTTTGGATGTCCTTTGAGATTTAGTTTTATGACACAATGAGTTTTTTTCTCTTTTGTGTTTTGATGATTTGGTTGAATTTGTGACTTAAGTTGAAGTTAATATAATATCATGATGTGTTGTTTTGATTTGAAATGATCTGGTAAGTGTTGTGGATTGTCCCTAAACCTTTGAGGCATGTTTTTGGGTGCTTGGGATCCTTTGGGAGGCCCTGGATTCTGCAGAAAATCTTGTTACGATGTTCTGTTAGTTGTAAATTTTGTGAGAGTCCGATTCTGCAGACCCAACGTCCAGTGACCACCCAGCGTCCAATGACCCTCTCAGCTGACCAGCGTCCAATGACCCACTCAGCTGACCAGCATCCAGTAACCCACCCAGCGTCCAATGACCCATTCAGCTGACCAGTGTCCAGTGACCCACCCAGCGTCCAGTGACCAGCGTCCAGTCAACTCTGGTGCTTTTGTTCAGTTTTGAGTCCAGGACCCAGTTTTGTTATGAATGTGATATATATTAGTTTTCTTATATAAATAATTATTTTAAATGTGCGATTGACATTCTTTGAGATGTATAATATAATTGTGAGTGTAGATTTGAAATATTGAATGAGGATGTTGGATAGGCTACCACTTTGGTTCTAGAACTATGTTAGGAAATTCACCCTTAGTTAAATTTAGTGTTGTGTTGTGAGTAAGGATTCGAGGTGTGATAATGCCTTACTTGTGCTTACTGAACTGCTAGATTGAGTTCATAAGCGTGATTTGAGAAAAATGGTGAATTTATAACATAGAGGGAACGTGTGGCAAGCCGAGTTGTTTGGTTTTTGCATAATATTGCACGCGGGTAGGCACGTAAGTTGAGGGTGCTAGGTGGGCTCTCAACCTAGTGCTGGAGGATTTCATGGTGGCCAATGGTGGGCATATAGAATAGACAAGTGGGCGAATTCCTAAAGATGGAAGGTTTTGCAAACCTGACAGAGGTAAGCCAATACCAACACTTGTCTATATTCGATTAAATTCACACTTCCTCCACATGGTGGCTCAAGGGACTCCCTGAATGGTCTAAGGTGAGACTAATGGTAGGGGATGGGGCCTATGGGGACCGCCCAAAATTTGTTGAAATCTCCATGGAGTCGAGTCAGCATAACATTGCATGATGATATTGATGTATGGAGTGACATATGAAATGAACTGAATGTTTAGTGTGAATGATGTTGATTGTATCTGGTGTATATTCTGTCATTCTTTTTATAAGAAGCTTACCCTTGCAATTTGTGTTTGTATTGTATTACTGCAATGATCGTGTGTTGACACGGGAGCAGGTAATAGTGATGGTGCAGGCTCTCATGCGAGTCAAGGTTGAAGATTGGACGATCTTTTTGTTCCTTTGGATTGGACGATCCAAAGATTGGACGATCCTCCAGTTCTACTGTTTTTGTTCCTATTATGTATGTACATATTATGGAGACCAGCTTAGGACTTATGTATAAATATTTAGATTGTTATGAATGTCCTTTAAAAGAGGACTATATTGCTATTGTATATATATATATATATATATATATATATATATATATATATATATATATATATATATATATATATATATACTTAAGTTTTGTAAAGCCAGACTTAACACTTTTATGATGTGATGATGTACATTATATGTAGGAAAGTAGGTACATATAATATATGTTAAATGTGAAAGAAATTTCTTTTAAATTTCATATGATAATATTTAGCCAATGTTTTTAAGTATAACAAATCTGTAACGAAGATGGGTCGTTACAATAGTGGTATCAGAGCTGGTCGCATCTTTTGAACAAACCTATGGGGATAGGTCTGTTATGTTTTTGCTGTATGTGATTGATATGATGAGTAGAAGGCTTTAGCCAATGTTATTCTCTAACTTGGTTTGGTCTTCTATTAGGATGGTGAGACCACCTAGTCCTCCTCCTCCCCTTTCTGATATGGCCCAAATGGCCCATGCTATAGAGGTGATGGCAGCTGCAATGCAACAGCAGAGTGCCACCATGGCTCATCAACATCAAGCAGCTTTGGCACAGCTTGAGGCCACTCGAGCTGCTGCCCAAGCAGCTCAAGCAATAATTCCACCTAAATATCGAGAGTTATCTGAATTCAGGAAGAATGATCCCTCACAATTCAAAGGAGATTCTGATCCAGATGTAGCTGATAACTGGATTAGGGAGCTGGAGAAGATCTTTAGGGCAATGGCATGTCTCGAAGATAGGAAGGTTACTTATGCCACTTATATGTTAGCTGATGAAGCAGAGTTCTGGTGGCACGGAACTAGACAAATGATGGAAGCACGTGGAGAACCCCTCACTTGGGGAAACTTCAGGGAGAGATTTCTAGAGAGGTATTTTCCAGATAGTGCTAGATATGTCAAGGAAGCTGAATTCATGAAGTTGGAACAAGGCAGCATGACAGTCCATGAATATGCAACTAAGTTTGAACACTTAGCTCGTTTTTATTCTCAAGCTACTACTGAAGCTTGGAGGTGTAGAAAATTTGAAGAAGGCTTAAAGCAAGAGGTGAAGCGGATGATTGTCCCTATGGCTATTAAGGAGTTTCCTGCATTAGTAGAGAAGGCGAAGACAGTGGAACGCCTGGAGGGTGTTAGTAGAGTAATCAGGACTCATGGTGATGGATCCTCTGGTAGTAGGAAAGAGAGTTTTCAGAAAAAACCTTATTATAGACCCCAGCAGCCTCGGGGAAGTCCAGTTGTAGCTCAGTCAGGAGCTCAAGGCATAAGATGCTTCAAGTGTGGTGGTCCACATTACAGTACTTATTGTACTTTTAAGGAGATGATTTGTTTCAAATGCCAGAAGTCCGGTCATCTTGCAAAAGATTGTCAGGTTAATGTTAGAGTTACACCAGCAAGAATTGTACCAAAGGTTGAGAAGCCTAAGGTAGCTGGAAGGATTTTTGCTATGAGTGGAGCGGAAGCCACCAGGTCTGATGATCTTGTCCAAGGTGTGTGTGAAGTGACTGGTAACTCTTTATCTGTTTTGTTTGATTCTGGAGCTACACATTCTTTCATTTCTCATGATTGTATGAAAAGATTGAAATTGTCTACATGTCCTTTGTTGTTTGATCTGCTTGTTTCTAACCCTACAACCACCCCTGTGGTAACTTCTTTAGTATGTGTGGGGTGTCCTATTGTAGTCAATGGACGTAAGTACAAGGTTAACTTGATTTGCCTCCCTTTGACTAATTTGGACATAATCTTAGGAATGGATTGGTTGTCCTCCAATCATATTCTTATAGATTATGCTCAAAAGACTCTTGTATTCCCTAATCATGAAGATCTTGAAATTGTTTCTACGAAGCAAGTACAAGTTTCTTTGAAGGAAGCAGCCTCATGTTTTGTGATCCTTTCTTTCTTGGAAGTCAAGGGTGATCTTGACTTGAATTCTATAGACATTGTTAGAGACTTTTCTGAAGTCTTTCCAGAAGAAGTACCTGGCTTGCCTCCACAAAGAGAGGTTGAGTTTGCTATTGAACTAGTTCCAGGTGTGAGACCAGTGTCAATAACTCCTTATAGAATGGCACTAGCTGAATTAGCTGAACTGAAGAAACAAATTGAAGATTTGTTGGCGAAGGAAATGATCAGACCTAGTGTTTATCCTTGGGAAGCACCTGTGTTACTGGTCAAGAAGAAAGATGGTGGTTCAAGACTATGTGTTGACTATCGTCAATTGAATAAGCTCACTATCAAGAATAAATATCCTTTGCCAAGGATAGATGATTTGATGGACCAGTTGCGTGGAGCGGAAATTTTCTCAAAGATTGATTTGAAGTCAGGGTATCATCAGATAAGGTTGAAAGATGAGGATATACCGAAAACAACTTTCTTGACTCGGTATGGACATTATGAGTATGTGGTCATGCCTTTTGGAGTGACGAATGCTCCTGCTATATTCATGGATTACATGAATTGGATCTTTCGTCCCTTTTTGGATAAGTTTGTTATTGTGTTCATCGATGACATTCTAATCTATTCCCGTACTCGTGAAGAGCATGAAGAACATTTAAGAGCTGTATTGGAGATTTTGAGAGAAAAGGAATTGTATGCAAGGCTCTCTAAGTGTGAGTTTTGGCTTGAAGAAGTGAAGTTTTTGGGACATGTGATCTCAGCTAAAGGGATTGTAGTAGATCCATCTAAAGTAGAAGCGGTTTTGCAATGGGAACGTCCTAAGACGGCCACAGAGATTAGAAGTTTTGTTGGGTTAGCTGGATACTATCGGAGATTCATAGAAGGATTCTCTAAGATAGTAGTACCATTGACTCAACTTACTCGCAAGGACCAACCATTTGCATGGACTGAAGCTTGTGAACAGAGTTTTCTAGAATTGAAGCAAAGGTTAACTTCTTCTCCTGTCCTTGTAATACCTGATACTAATGAACCTTTTGAGGTTTACTGTGATGCGTCTCATCAAGGATTAGGTTGTGTGTTGATGCAAGGAAGAAAAGTTGTGGCTTATGCCTCAAGACAGTTGAAGACTCATGAGAGGAACTATCCCACTCATGATTTGGAGTTAGCAGCAGTGGTGTTTGCCTTGAAAATATGGAGACATTATCTTTATGGAGCCAAATTCGATGTATTTAGTGATCACAAGAGTTTAAAATACTTGTTTGATCAGAAGGAGCTCAATATGAGACAAAGGCGATGGATGGAGTTTTTGAAGGATTATGATTTTCAACTGATGTATCATCCGGGTAAAGCTAACATGGTAGCTGATGCCCTTAGCAGAAGGACCGTCCAGATGTCCACTTTGATGGTAAAAGAGTTAGAATTGGTCGAGAAGTTTAGAGATTTGAACTTGTATGTCGAAGTGGCCTATGATCACATTAGTTGCGGTATGTTAACCTTGACTAATGATTTTCTAGGAATGATTAAGGAGAAACAGTTATTGGATCCTAGCTTGAGTAGAATAATGGAGTTGTTGGGTACGAATAAAGCAATAGATTTCAGTTTGGGTGATGATGGTAATTTGATATTCAAAGGTAGAATTTGTGTACCACAAGACATTGAGTTAAAAAGACTCATATTGGACGAAGGTCATAAAAGTAAACTTAGTCTACATCCCGGTATGACTAAGATGTATCAAGACTTAAAGAAGATGTTTTGGTGGTCTGGTATGAAGAAAGATGTGGTATAATATGTAGCAGCATGTTTAACTTGTCAGAAAGCGAAAGTAGAACATCAGAGGCCCGATGGTCTGTTGCAAACCATGGAAATCCCAGAGTGGAAATTGGACAGTATCACCATGGATTTTGTAACCAGTTTGCCTAGGACCACAAGAGGTTGTGATGCAATATGGATGATAGTTGAGAGGTTGACTAAGTGTACTCATTTCCTACCTGTTAACATAAAGTATTCTTTGGAAAAGCTCACTCAACTGTATATCAGAGAGATAGTAAGATTGCATAGAGTACCATCCAGTATCATCTCTGATAGAGACCCGAGATTTACTTCAAGGTTTTGGCAAAGTTTGCATGAAGCCTTAGGAACTAAGTTGAGACTTAGTTCTGCTTATCACCCATAGACTGATGGACAATCTGAGAGGACAATCCAGTCATTAGAAGATTTGTTGCGGGCATGTGTTTTGGATCATCTTGGAAGTTGGGATGAAGTTTTGCCTTTGGTAGAATTCACCTACAACAACAGTTTTCATGCTAGTATTGGTATGGCACCATTTGAAGCTTTGTATGGTAGAAGGTGTAGAACACCTCTTTGTTGGTACCAAGATGGAGTGAATATGGTAGTAGGGCCAGAGATGTTACAACAGACTACAGAAAAGATTAAGTTGATTCAAGAAAGGATGAAGGCCTCACAAAGTAGACAGAAATCTTATGCGGACAAACGTAGAAGACCACTTGAGTTTGAAGCGGGCGATCATGTTTTTCTAAAGGTTACACCAACTACTGGTGTAGGACGGGCAATCAAGTCGAAGAAGCTTACACCTAAGTTCATTGGACCCTATCAAATCCTTAGACGCATAGGTCCAGTGGCTTATGAAATAGCTTTACCACCTATTCTAGCAAATTTGCACAATGTATTACATGTGTCTCAATTGAGGAAATATGTTTCTGATCCTACTCATATAATTGAGCCAGATATGATACATGTACAAGAAGACTGGACGCTTGAGACTCATCCAGTTAGGATTGAGGACCAAAAGACTAAGCAACTTAGGGACAAAGCTATTAGTTTGGTTAAAGTTATATGGAGTGATACTACAGGTGATGCTACATGGGAACTTGAAGATAAAATGCGTGAACAATACCCTTATCTCTTTCTAGGTAAGCGAATTTTTGAGGACGAAAATTTTCTTGTTGGGGAGAATTGTGACGTTGTGGTTTTCCTAATTGTATGATTAAGTGTTTGACTAATAATGCAAGAGAAAATTAAAATTAAATTATGTTGAAATAATATAATAATTAACTTAAGTTATACGTTGTGCTATGTGTTGTGGTATTACTCTTAGATTTTCATGAGGTGTTGGACATAGAGTGTGTGTTGAGAGACTTTCGGGATTTTACGTGAGTTCCGTAAGTTGTAGAAGAAAATAATAAGAGAAGGGAGTGTCCTTAGAGGAAGGGTGGAGACAAATAGCAAAATTTCATGCAAATCTCTTTATTTAAACGTGCCAAGCTTCCTATCTCTTCCATTTCCTTCGTTCTTATCTTTCTTCCTCTCTAAGTTCTCTTTTCCATAAATGGAAGTTTGATTCCTACCTCAACTTGAAGTTTGATTTCTTCTTCCCTAGAGATTTCTTAGTTGATTTTAAGTGGTAAGTCCAGTTACTCCTTATTCTTGATTTCTAAGTAACTTTCTCATCTCTTCCCAAGAACATGATAAATAGGTCTTGGTTAGATTTTAAGAGATGAGAGAAATCTTGATTTTGAGTTTACTTTGATGTTGATTTAGGTGTCTCCTAGTTGATTCTGTAACAAAACTTGAGTCAAAGTTATCATCTCTAGCTTTTTCTCCACGGTTTGAGTCAAGAAGTTTAGGTAAGGGAAGCTTTAAACTTGTTTGAATGATTTGGTGGTGTTTGGTATTTGAGTTCTGCTCTTTTGGATGTCCTTTGAGATTTAGTTATATGACACAATGAGTTTTTCTCTCTTTTGTGTTTTGATGATTTGGTTGAATTTGTGACTTAAGTTGAAGTTAATATAATATCATGATGTGTTGTTTTGATTTGAAATGATCTGGTAAGTGTTGTGAATTGTCCCTAAACCTTTGAGGCATGTTTTTGGGTGCTTGGGATCCTTTGGGAGGCCCTGGATTCTGTAGAAAATCTTGTTACGATGTTCTGTTAGTTGTAAATTTTGTGAGAGTCCGATTCTGCAGACCCAGCGTCCAGTGACCACCCAGCGTCCAATGACCCTCTCAGCTGACCAGTGTCCAAAGACCCTCTCAGCTGACTAGCATCCAATGACCCACTCAGCTGACCAGCATCCAGTAACCCACCCAGTGTCCAATGATCCATTCAGCTGACCAGCGTCCAGTGACCCACCCAGCGTCCAGTGACCAACGTCCAGTCAACTCTGGTGCTTTTGTTCAGCTTTGAGTCCAGGACCCAGTTTTGTTATGAATGTGATATATATTAGTTTTCTTATATAAATAATTATTTTAAATGTGCGATTGACATTCTTTGAGATGTATAATATAATTGTGAGTGTAGATTTGAAATATTGAATGAGGATGTTGGATAGGCTACCACTTTGGTTCTAGAACTATGTTAGGAAATTCACCCTTAGTTAAATTTAGTGTTGTGTTGTGAGTAAGGATTCGAGGTGTGATAATGCCTTACTTGTGCTTACTGAACTGCTAGATTGGGTTCATAAGCGTGATTTGAGAAAAATGGTGAATTTATAACATAGAGGGAACGTGTGGCAAGCCGAGTTGTTTGGTTTTTGCATAATATTGCATGCGGGTAGGCACGTAAGTTGAGGGTGCTAGGTGGGCTCTCAACCTAGTGCTGGAGGATTTCGTGGTGGCCAATGGTGGGCATATAGAATAGACAAGTGGGCGAATTCCTAAAGATGGAAGGTTTTGCAAACCTGACAGAGGTAAGTCAATACCAACACTTGTCTATATTCGATTAAATTCACACTTCCTCCACATGGTGGCTCAAGGGACTCCCTGAATGGTCTAAGGTGAGACTAATGGTAGGGGATGGGGCCTATGGGGATCGCCCGAAATTTGTTGAAATCTCCATGGAGTCGAGTCAGCATAATATTGCATGATGATATTGATGTATGGAGTGACATATGAAATGAACTGAATGTTTAGTGTGAATGATGTTGATTGTATTTGGTGTATATTCTATCATTCTTTTTATAAGAAGCTTACCCTTGCAATTTATGTTTGTATTGTATTACTGCAATGATCGTGTGTTGACACGGGAGCAGGTAATAGTGATGGTGCAAGCTCTCATGCGAGTCAAGGTTGAAGATTGGACGATCCTTTTGTTCCTTTGGATTGGACGATCCAAAGATTGGACGATCCTCCAGTTCTACTGTTTTTGTTCCTATTATGTATGTACATATTATGGAGACCAGCTTAGGACTTATGTATAAATATTTAGATTGTTATGAATGTCCTTTAAAAGAGGACTATATTGGTATTGTATATATATATATACTTAAGTTTTGTAAAGCCAGACTTAACACTTTTATGATGTGATGATGTACATTATATGTAGGAAAGTAGGTATATATAATATGTGTTAAATGTGAAAGAAATTTCTTTGAAATTTCATATGATAATATTTAGCCAATGTTTTAAGTATAACAAATTTGTAACGAAGATGGGTCGTTACAAGGGGCAAGTGTCTTCCATGAAAATTTATTCCATCCATCTCATCTTTAATACAAGAGAAAGATATTGAAAGAAATCACGCATCATGGCATCCCAGGCTTAGTGGCACTCCCAGGCTTAGCGCCGCTCCAGGCTTAGTGCCATTCCCCGGCTTAGTGCCACCCAGACTTGGTGATTCCTATGCTTAGTGCCACCTCGAGTTTCTGGGTTATTCCACGGCTTAGTGCCAAAGGTGCCATATAAATACTTATTGAGTACCCCTTGGATAATATCATTAATGAAAGAGTAGTAATGACTAACATAGGAATCATGCACCGCATTCATATAGGACAACTAACTTTGTGAGTTATGTGATTGTTGACATATGTGATCTGTAGTGAGTTTAGATTGTGTAAAGACTTGTGTATGTATGGTTACCTGTGTTTGAAGGACACGACTTTGCTTGATAGTAATTTTTAATATATTTGTCGGGGATATACTTAATACTTTGGCCAACCATATAGTAAGGATATGTCACTCAATATGTGTGTATGTGTTAATGAACGTATGTGTTTTATGTGTGTTTACTCTTCCGCCTCTATCGTACTTTACTACAAAACCTAACTCCTCCTTGTTTGTGTTTCTTGGTTTTGTCTAGTTCTAAGCAGTGAACGGGCGAGAATGGATCACAAGAGGGCCACACTAGTGGTGCAGATGGATGCTAGACATAGCCAATGAGGGTTGTGTGTTGTTTATATGTTTATGTTTTGTGTTTATGTTTTGTTATATATATATATATATATATATATATATATATATATATATATATATATATATATATATATATATAGTCTATCTGTGGGAGCCTGGATAGTCTAAACTTATCTCCTACCTTGATGTATATATTTGTGACTTGATATAGCAGGTATCCTAACCTTTCTTTTTGGAACAACTTGTATAACCTAGGCTTTTCTGATTGATACTCCTAGTACCCGCAGTAAGGAAAAGCTATGTACTTGATTTCCTCTCTACCATATTCCCCTATTATATATTAGGTACCACAGATATTTGAATTACCACAAATATTCTACCATTTATACAACTCAAATTCCTATGTGTCCAAAAGTAAATCACCAACATTTCTTTTAAGACAGGAAATTCCTCATTCACAAAAATTTAAATGACACCATGTCCAAATCGTACAAAAAAAAATTCCCATCTTTTTCTAACCTAAAAAGGGCTTTCGACACCCATCCTGCGTCAGGCGCTTGAGAATCACCCGTTGATCCAAGCCCTGCAAAGGGAGGTAAACACGCTGAAACAAAACAACACGAAGAAGATAGAGGATCTCCGCAGAGAAAACACTACCCTCCGAGAACAGTATCAAAAACTACAAGAGGACCGAAACGCACACTCGGCTGCCCACGCGACCGCCCACGAACACCCCGATCGAACAGAACGGCACGACACCACATGGAGCGAGGCAGATCGAACAACAACCTACATGGAATCAAGGCCAATGTCCGCCTCGTGCACGGTCCTAAGATGTAACATAATGCCAGAGACAACCAGACGACACTCGTTCGTAGATGGCATTATGGAAACTCCATTACCTGGTGGAAACCCCTATCTATGGACCATTATGACTGCCTTACGGACCCAGACGAACACATTGACGAGTTAGTCACGCAGGTCAACCTCTACACGAACGATGAGGCCATTATGTGCCACTTCTTCCCGACCACATTGAAGGGGGCAACTTTGAACTGGTACACGCGCCTCCCACCGAACTCAATTGATTCCTTCGCCACCCTGGTCTCTTGTTTCGACGCCCAGTACGCCACAAGTCCACCTCACCATTTGACAGTAGTGGCATTAGGCAACATCCGACAAGAGGACAACGAGTCCCTTAGGGACTTCATGGAGATATTTGCTGAAGTCTTGGTAAAAATCCGAGACCTAAATCCTCAAGTAGCTTTAACCGCCATGTTGATGGCACTGAAATTCGGACCCTTCTCGGACAGCCTCTGCAAGAAGCCGCCGCATGACATGGACGAACTCAGAGCAAGAGCGGCATGCTATATTCAGATGGAAGAGATGACAAAGTTCCAAGAACGCGTTAGAGGCGAATCCCATAAGAAGCATGAGGAACGCTACAAAATAGGAACAAGCTGAGAGCGGACTTCTAGTAGCAGATCCAGGGTTGAGAAGCCGCCTCGGGCAAGATTTACTCACTATACTCCCTTAGTAGAAAGCAGAAGTCAGGTCCTAGAAGAAGCCTGTAGCACCAAACTGATCAGTTTGCCCACTCGAAATCGGTCCCCAAAAAAAGCGGACAGAGCCAAGTTCTACTGATACTATCGAGTGCATAGGCATACCACCGAAGATTGCACCACTTTAAATTAAAGGATAAGATTGAAAAACTAATCCAAGAAGGCAAACTACGACGTTTCATCAGAGACGACAGCCGAAAGTCTGAGCGAGAACGAACTCGAGACAAGGGAGAAGATCGCAATAGAAAATCCCGGCGAATCGAAGAGACTCGCCAAGAGCAGCCGACTAACCCTCCCGAGACACGACTTCGAGGCGTTATCAACACGATAACAGGAGGATTCGTCGGTGGAGGAAGCTCGAGCTCCGAGAGGAAAAGACACCTACGAGGCATCCGGTCAATCAACTCGGCTTCTATAAGACCGAGAGCACCGAGAAGCATGCCACCCATAAGGTTCACTGATGCAGACTTCGCAGACATAGAACCGAACCACGACGACCCAGTGGTGGTTAAGGTTGAGGTCGCTAATTTCCTTGTATGCAAGGTCCTGGTAGACCAAGGCAGCTCGACGGACATCCTATACTGGTCCACTTTCCAACAGTTGGACATCCTCGAAAGCAAGATACAACCGTACACCGAACAACTAATCGGTTTTCCAGGTGAGAAAGTGGATACCAGAGGCTACATTGACCTTCTCACCACCTTCGGAGATGAAGAAAAAGGATCTAAGACCATCACAGTCAGGTACCTTCTAGTCAATGCCCTCACTTCATATAACATTCTTATAGGTAGACCTACACTCAATGAGTTAGGAGCAGTGATCTCGACCCTTCACCTGGCAATGAAGTTCCCTAACTCGGGAGAAGAGATAGTGACAGTAAAAGCTTATTAAGAAACAGCCTGCGAGTGTTACTTAGAAAGTCTAAGAATAGCCAGTGGCAAAAAGGTTCCAGAACCAAGAGTGAAACATATAGCATGCATTTCGCTCATAACACAACCGATGGAAGAAGCCGATCTCGACCCCAGGGAGGGTGAACTGAGAGCAGAACCCACAGAGGAGGTTAAATCCTTCCAATTAAGAATAGAAGTAGAGCAATGCACAAAGCTTGGGACTTAGCTAACGAGCAAAATCGAAAACGTAATTGCCCAGGTTTTATTAGAAAACGTCGACCTGTTTGCATGGTCAGCCACTGACATGCCCGGGATCGACCCAAACTTCCACTGTCACAAACTTGCCATCTGCCCAGAGGCCAAACTGATCTCCCAAAGGAAGAGAAAGCTTGGGACCAAGAGAGGAAAAGCAGTCAAAGAAGAAACCAAAAAGCTACTTAACGCCAACTTCATAAGAGAAGTACATTATATCACATGGCTTGCGAATGTCGTGATGGTAAAGAAAGCAAACGGTAAATGGAGGATGTGCACTGACTACACAGACCTCAACAAAGCATGTCCCAAAGACTCATTCCCACTGCCGAGTATTGACAGATTGGTGGACGGAGCATCCGGCTATCCCATCCTGAGTTTCTTGGACGCGTATTCTGGTTACAACCAGATACCTATGTTCCCACCAGATGAGGAGAAAATGGCATTCATAACCGATACGGCTAACTACTGCTACACGGTAATGCCATTCGGACTAAAAAACATGGGCGCAACATACCAATGCTTAATGGATAAGATCTTCGCAGATCAACTCGGACGAAACCTAGAGGTTTACATAGATGACATGGTAGTCAAAAGCCGAGACCTAAATTTGCATTCAGGAGACTTAGCTGAAATATTTGGTGAGATCAGAAAACACAACATTAGGCTAAACCCAGAAAAGTGCATATTCGGAGTTCAAGGTGGAAAATTCTTAGGTTTCATGCTCACACACAGAGGCATAGAAGCCAACCTGGAGAAATGCGCATCTATCATAAACATGAGAAGCCTGAGTAATATGAAGGAAGTACAAAGGTTAACCGGAAGGCTGGCATCCCTATCCCGTTTCTTGCCGAAAGCAGCGGAGGTAGCCAGGCCCTTTTTCCAACTCCTCAAGAAGCAACAGATATTTGATTGGAGTGAAGCGAATTTTCTAAAATTGAAAACGCTACTGACCTCACCCCCAATCCTAACACGACCTGAACCCGGCAAAGACTTAATGTTATACCTAGCAGTCTCGGGGGACACGATCAGCTCGATCATCATCTAAGAAGAGAATCAGACGCAAACACTAGTCTACTATATAGCACTAGCCCTAGTCACTTCAGCACAGCTGCTACGGCCATACTTTCAGAGCCACTAAGTGGTGGTACGAACATACCACCCAATACGACAAATATTGAGGAAACCAGAACTCACTGGAAGAATGATAGCCTGGTCAGTTGAACTATCAAAGTTCAGCATCAAGTATGAGCTGAGAGGACCTATCAAAGCCCAATGCCTAGCCAACTTCATCGCAGAGCTAGCACCAGTAGAAGAGACATCCTCTCCATGGTGGACCCTCTACGTGGATGGTTCCTCGAACGTCAAGGGCATCGAAGCAGGCGTCATAATTGAAAGTCCTTAAGGGATTGTTTTGGAACAATCACTTAGATTCGACTTTGATGCGTCTAACAACCAAGCCGAGTATGAAGCCATGCTGGCCGGGCTGTTTAACACCCTAAATCTGGGTTTACTTATACTTCATTTATTTTATTTTATTTTAATAAAATATGATTAATCTATTTAAGTTCGCAATCGTTGGAACATGAAAGACACAAGAATTTAAACGACAGTAGCAGTAGATTTTAAAACGTTTTCAAACTCAACTCGTCGTAAAATAATTTAGCGCAAAATCGCATTATATAAACTTTACATGACCATTATATCGGAAATAAACATTCATCAAAATAAAAGTGTAAAACAGATATAACGAGGAGTACCTCCGTGGCCACCAATATGTATACATATATAGATAAATAAGTTTCTGAGTGTAAGGGTTTGAAGTGTCTCACGCACAGGATTAATATCATGTACAACCCAAGTCTAAAGTAGTAAATACACCGAAATAAGAAAATAGATGACTGAAACAACATACAAAATTTCTGAATCTAGGCCTACCCATATCAAAATACAAAATAAGGGAAAAACCTATGACTCAGAGCAGTCATCTCTAAACCATATCCCTATGTCAGACTATACAAACTGGTGCGTGATTGGCACCACCCCAAAATGTACGTGGCCCACGAAGTGATCCTCGTCGAGTACCCCGTCGTGGGTCCAGTGACCCTCAAACGTCACTACCCATACCCTCGTGGAGGGCCTCTGCTGCGCCATCGATATCTAGAAAAATAAATGTATGGAGTGAGTCCCTCTCCTCCACTAAACTAACAAACAAATGACTGACGATCTCAAGCAACATACAGCAATCAACTACATTGCAAAGATGCTCTCACGAGTCCCACTCGAAGTTCCTGATCTATTATACTATTTCTCTAGATCATACCATCTCAACATAACTCGGGCCCGCTGCCACTGAAACTCCCATAACTCAATGGACTTACACAATTAAAGTCGGATGACTTGCTAGGAGTACACCCTTCACCACGGTACAATGGCAGGGCTCTCACCAACACGGTTGTGCCTTGCATTTGTCGGGATTGCCAAGTCGGCACTGTGGAAACACGACCACAAACTCGGTGCCAGATCTCCAAGAAACAGCAAGTCAGCGAGCACACCTCAGGTACCACTCTGTGAGGTCATCCAATCTCTGAGGACTGACTCCTCAACCACTCCCTCTCATCGGGATTATATCTTATAGGTTGGTGTGGCTTCTTTGCCAAAGGTACCGAACGACGGTCTTCCACGACGTATGTCCCCGACATACCATACGGAGATCCACTCTCAACTACCAAAGTGGTCACACATTCTGATCCATTCCTCACGAGCATATTGCTCACCATAGGTGAAGCCCCCACATAACCTCTTCCACAATTGTCCATTCAGGCTTTGTCCACGAACAAATTCATTCAACCGTCTCACACGACTTGACGCTGGAGGTTCCTTCCTCTTTTCGGTTCTCACCATGATTCGGACAATCACAAAACATTGCAAACAAGTCACATGCACAAGAAAATTTCAGTACTCTTTGCGCGAGGATCACACTCTTCCCGGTCTCCAATTTACAGTTAATAATATAATAATCATTAACAAACAATAATTCAATAATTCAACATAATCCATTAAACAACATTGCACACACAATTTCAATAGAAATTTCCCTTTTGAGGTGAAATTTCCATTAGCAAATCCAACGAATGGCATTAGGCACAATTACACAATCACACAATTAAATTTCATGCATATACCTGTAGCTGTGCACACACACCAAAACTTATTTAACTTAGCAAATTAACTTATAATTTCGTGAGATTTTACAGAGACATAATAAATCACATATATTTCATTATATAAATTTTTTCTCCCAAAAATTCAATCCATAAATATTATTTTGGAATTACTTATGGTTGCTGGACAGGCTCTATAAAGTGCACTTCTACATTTTTGGTAAATAGCAAATCAAATATTTTTTCTATGCCACTTCACAGGGAATGTCCCCAACATGTGGGAAAACACATGGAATTTTCTCAGCACCAAATTCCTATTGAAAATGCCCTTTTTATATTTCTAAAACATTATTGCTTCTGAACATAGTTTTCCATACAAAAATATAAATAATTACAAAAATTGTTCATAGAATTCTGATAAAATTCATAGTCAGTCCACATAGTCCAGATAGTGTTAAAAAAATTTCTCAAAGCCAAATTTTCAAAAAAATATATTTTATACATTTAAATACTCTGCTATCCAGTTTTTCAGTTTTCACAACATTAATTTCCTAAAAATGCTTCCCGATTTTTTATGACTTTAAAAAAATTCAGAAATGACTCTCATAACATATTAATCTAATTAATTAGCCCATTTTTCCAAAAACATATCCCAAAATTTTTATAAAATTCGAAACATCCCCTTTTACAGAATCAGCAACATTTGAAAATAATTCCAAAAACAATAGTTTCACTGTTCATAAAATTCTGAAAAAAATATCATGATATCCAGAGGTTCCAAAACATAGGAAAACATCTTTACATTGCAAAATAATGCACGAAAATATTTTCAAAAAAAATGAAAACAGTTGCAGTGCATAATTGACAAACAACACATTTCAACATGTTTCACATACTCTTGAGACACCCATGGTGTCTAGAGACTCACAATCACATGAACAGCCCAAAAACATCAAGAGAAACAAGAAATAACTTAGGAAAAATAGAAACCCCTCCATACCTCTTTGATTCTTCACTCAAAAGAAGCAAAAATGGTGTTGTTGGGTAGCCCTTGCCCTCCTCAACAGTATATCCGAATTTAATTGGTGGAAACTTTGATTTGAGTACTTGAATCTTAGAGAGAAGGTGCAGAATTTTAGAGAGAAGGAGGAAAAAATAAGAAACTTAGGGAAGAAGAAAAAGTGAAATGAGAAAAAAGCTCTCTTGCAAACCCTAAAAAGGAAGAAAGAGGAAAGTGAAAGTTTTAAAAAATTTCCCCCATGTCCTTAGCTAGGGTTTTGTTTTTGTGTTGGGCCCACACGGGTCCACTAGGTCTATGGTTAGGGTATTTTACAGTTTTGGGTTTTGGGTCTCTGCGGGATTTGATCATCTGGGTCTTTAATCAACGAAAAAAAAGATTTTTAATTCACTCTCATTCTATTTAATATTTTTCTAAAGCATATTTAATTAATTAATTAAATCTTCACTAAATTTAACTTTAATTAATTAAATACTAAGAATTAATCCAACAGTGAAATAATTAATTAAAGCCATAAATCATGTACTTGACTTTAATTCACACAAAGTTTAATTATTTTCATTTAATGAAAATAATTTCACATATACTTAATTGAAATCATACAGCTTCACACATGACAGACATAACGAGTGTAAATTTTTAGGGTGTTACAGGCTGAAACTCGCTAAAGAAGTAGGGGCAAAGCACCTTAGGTGTTGGAGCGACTCAAAACTGGTCACAGGGCAAATGAACGGATCCTATCAAACGATGGACCTCAAGATGACAAGGTACTACCACCTGGCTTCCTAGTTGAAGAACGAGTTCACCGAATTCGAACTCAACCATATCCTAAGAGAACAAAACGAAAAAGCCGACCTACTATCAAAATTGGCAAGTACAAAGAAGAAAGGCCAACACCGAACTATCATACAAGAGACAATATCCGCTCTAAGTATTGACAAAGAAGTTTCCAATATCAACCCGGCAGATCGAGAGTGGATGACCGAGGTATGGAACTTCCTAAAAGGAGGAACCCTCCCCGAAAATCGAGAGGAAGCCAAAAAGATCAAAATAAGGGCAAGTTACTACGTGATAGAAGGAGAATACCTTTATAGAAGAGGCTTCACCGCACCACTGCTAACATGCGTTACGAAGACTCAGGCCGAATACGTGGTAAATGAGATGCATAGAGGAATATGCGGAATGCACTCGGGAGGAAAAGCCATGGCCGCTCGAGTCTTACGAGCCGGATACTACTGGCCGACAATGTGCCACGACTGCGCCGAGTACGTAAGAAAATGTGAAGAGTGCCAGAAATATGGCAACATATCTCACCTACCAGTAGAAGAACTGCACAACGTCACGCCACCATGGGCCTTCGCCATGTGGGGAGTGGACATCTTAGGACCATTCCTACTTGCTAAAGGACAGGTCAAATTCCTCCTGGTTGGAATTGACTACTTCACAAAGTGGATCGAAGCCGAACCCTTGGCCACCATCACGGCCAACAACGTACAAAAATTCATATGAAAAAACATCATATGCCGATTCGGCATCCCCCACTCAGTAGTATCTGACAACGGAAATCAGTTCGTTTTAAAGAACCTGGAAGAGTTTTTTAAGAACCTTGGGATTCGGCACCGGGTAACCTCAGTAGAGCACCCTCAGACCAATGGGCAAACTAAAGCACCCAACAAAGTCATACTGGGGGAACTAAAAAAGCTAGTCGACGACGCCAAAGGAAGTTGGGCCAAGGAGCTTCCTGCAATCCTTTGAGCATACCGTTGCAAGTTGCAATCCACAACTGGGGAAACGCCTTTTCGACTCTCATACGGATCAGATGCCATGATACTAGTAGAAGTCGGGGAACCCTCTTTGCGAAGAGCAAACTTTATTCAAGAGAACAATGACCAGTCATTAAGGCATGCACTCGACATGACCGAAGAGACCCTTAACGAGGTCCAAATCAGAGCAGAGGCCTGCAAAAAAAGAGTCGAGAAGAGATACAACAACAAGGTCAAGCTAAGAAACTTCGAAGTCGGATATCTAGTTTGGAGAGAATGCAGAGAAGCAAGAAAAGCAACCGGAGAGGGCAAGTTGGCAGCCAACTGGGAAGTCCCCTTCAGAGTAATCGAGTCATTGGGAAATGGAGCCTACCGATTAGAGCACCCATCCGGCAAAGCCATTCCTTGAACTTGGAACGCCACTCATCTGAAGTTTTATTATAGCTAGAAAATTGTAAGTGGTGATGTACTTTTTTCCCTACTTTGACATTTTTTCCCAAGAGGTTTTTTGTCAAAGAAGTTTTAATGAGGCACACCCGACTTTCATTATTAATAAAAGTTCCTTTTTTACATCATATTATCTTTGTTTAAAAATCGAGTAGACCAACCGGATACTCGGCAAAAAAAGCGAGTAGACCAGTCGGATACCCGACACTAGGCATCCCGAAAAAGGAGTGACTGAAGAACCTCGATAACTAGATTGCTAAAGACTAAGTTACAAAAGCAAGCTAACCGTGTAGACCTTTTACAAGATACAAAAGACGAGTTAAGCTAAAAACCATGTAGACCTTTAACAGGATACGAAAAATGAGTTTAATTAATAAAACATAGACCCTAATAGGCTACAAGCTATTAACGTTGTACACGCTGAAAAGTAAAGGGACTATACTTAAGAGAAAATCAAATTTCATTAAGATAAAAACACCCTACTAGATGGGCTGAGTGTGAGCCTTTACAAAAGAAAAACATAAAAATCCTAAAGAACCTAGAACTAAGCAGCAGGCTGGGCAGAATCACCATCCAGAATAGTAAACTCATCCACCAACTCCTCTTGTTTATTGACATCCTTATCAATATCAAAAATAGAGGTGTCAGCATCCTTGAAAAAATACCAGATTTGGTGAATCGCCTTCTTGAACCCGGCTTCATGAGTCAAAATGACTTCATCCATAGCCTCGCCCAGGTCGACTTTGAGCTTGGCCTCAGAACCAGCAGCCTCTAACTTCACCCGCGCAAGCTCTTGATTAAGGCGCTCCACCTCTGCTTGAAGGCCTTACACCGAGCTCTCAGTGGTAGTTAAAGAAAGCTTCAAGACCTCCTCCCAGCCTTCCGCCTCCTTCAACTTTATCTCTGCTGCCTCAAGGGACTTTCGAGACTTCTCAGCTGACTGAAGAAAAGTCTCGTTAGCCCAAGTAGCATCAACCAAAGCCTGGTCGGGCTTGGAAGCAGCCTCCTTGACCAAGACAAGCTCCCGGTGGCCGCGGTAAAACTCCTCAGCCCAAAATTGGGCAATGGCCCATGAATGAGCCTGGAAGTGCGAAATAGCCTCCATCGAAAGCTAAGGTCCAACATCCCTTAACATATCTCGATAAGCATGACCGAGATTTTTGGCACTGATAAGAGCCTGAGGGTTGAAGTCCTTCCCTCCAAAGAGAAGTTCGCCCGTCCTTCATAGAAAGAAAGGTCGGATGCCTCTCAACGGGAGAAGCCGCAACTTGAGCAGCAGGAGGACTCAGTTTCGTCTTCTTCGAAGGGCCGTCTTCCCCCTGTGCAGCCCTTGAAGCTTCCTCTTCGGCGAAGACGGAGGAGGTGGAGGAGGAGGAGGGGGAGGAATAGGAGAAGTGATCTGGACCCCCTCAGCGGCAGTGTCCTTGCTCTTCAACTTCTCTAGCCGAAGCTTCTTCGCGGTTTTGTAATCGAACTTACCCATCACAACTGCAAAAGAAACAAAGGTTATAAAAAATAGACAAGTATAGAGGAAAGAAAATCGAACAAAGCAAAAAGAGTACTCACGATCCCAGTCGGCTCTCGGAGTCTTGGAAAAGGGAATCTCGACTATGATTTTACACCTAAAAAGGCGGGGAAGCCTACAAAGATCAACCATGTCATCCTGGTCACTAGGAGACATGTCTACTATTTTACAGGAAAGCTGCTTTTTAGGAGACCAAGTTCAGTACAAAGGAGCGGTGGGCGTGATGAAGAACTCATTACACAGAACCCGGAAAACACATATGGAAGCCCAGGCATTCGAATGCAACTTGGTAGGAGCAACATTCAAATCTCGAAGGACGTCACACTCAAATTTGTCAAAAGGAATGGTGACGCCAAGAGAAGAGAATATGGCATCATACATGTAAGTGAAGTGAGACTCACATGGAAAAGCCTGAAGGAAGACGCACTCACTCGGACTACAAGACTTGGCATGAACGATATCCGGCAAGTCCGAGTGGCATAATTCAATCTCCTCTAAAAAAGATTGAAGAGACTCTCGGGTCTGATACCGGGAAGCATAGCTCCCTACCTCCTCACTAACCCATAAATAACCTGGAAGAGTAATGTGAGGAAATACCCTTTTAGGAGGTTTAGAACCACTCGGTTCGGGAGGAGGAGGAGGAGGAGGAGGAAGGTTTGGACGCGACGAGGAACCAAAGGTACCTCCTCGGTGGCCTCAGAGTCATCAAGAACTACAACCCCCACCGGAGCAGCAGTTAAAGGTACCTCGGCCTGACTAGAAGGAATGGAAGGGCGAGCCACTTCCATAACAGCGGCGCTAGACGTCGACGCGTTGTCGCTAACCCCATCGGAGTTGTGATGATGTGGCGAAATCCTACCATCAGAATTCTCTCCGATTAAACACATTTCCGACTGCAGCATTCTGCCACCACCGGAACGCCGCGAATCCCCGAAAGAAGAAGACATGATTCCAAAAGAAATAACAAAATAAGGGGACACAAGGCGTACCTTGGCTAAAAAAGAAAAGGAAGGAGAAGGCAAGGAGGAGGAGGAAGAAGGAGCAGAGGGAAAAGGTCACCAGAAAAATGAAGAAGAAGAAGTGAACAGGGATAACATAGTGACCCTTATATAGGGGGCCAAGAGTCCTAAATGCGAAAAGACGAAGCAACTCGGACCGTTGGATCAAGATCCCTTGCCAAGTGAATCAACGACTAGGGAGACTTGAGACCATTGAGTATCCCGAGGACGTTTTCGAAATTAAAAAATAATCATTGTCGCCGCCCTTGGGAAGCGTTACGACTTTAATGGGTCTGAAGCGACGTAACCGACCATAGCAAACACTCCGAAGACCGAATCCAGTCAAACTAGACAAGTAGAACACAAAACCAACTCGATCAAACAAAAATCCAGATTCAACAAGTCCACTTAAGCTCTTACATAGCTTCAAAGCTTGTGGGCATGTGTACTACTCGGACTCGTCACTCTGCTGAGTAGCTGACCTGGTCGAGTAGAATGATCTTACTCAGACCAAGAAAATTATAACGGAAAGTATATCTTACTATAAGATAAGATGTAGAAAGATCAAGACACAAGATCATAATAGAAGATAAGATTATCTCTATCATGAATTACGAGATTTGATAGGAAAATAACCCTATCAAATCTTTCTCTTTATACTCTATAAATACAACAATACTCCATCCAATCAAGGAACGAAAAATCTACTCCCAATTGTAATACTTGTCCCTTACCTTTGTACATCTAATTTGAGCGTCGGAATGTCTTTACAGGTACACCCCCCATCATTCCCGAAGGAGAACCCAACGGAGCCACATTGGAATACTTACCAAATCCGGTAAGAACAAAAATAAAATGAAAAGAAAAAATGAATTTTAGAAAGAAAAAACAAAGTTAAAAGTAAAGATATAGAGAGAAAAATATAATGAAAATTGAGGAACAAACTCTGTAATTATACTTATTTTAGTTTCCATCAAAATCTCATTTGTTTGATTTTTGATACGTTACTCGTGCAAATACATGGGTTTGTTGAGTACTTTAAATATATTATTATTATTATTATTATTCCTTTCCCAGCTGGTTATACTGCTTTTCCAAATTCCATCACTATCTTAAAGGCAAGTGTTAAAAAGCGTTAATTAAAGAATAAAATATTAAACTTTTTTATCAGCCAAACCAAGAAAACATTTCATATATGGGATACAAGGTTCCCAATCCTTTTACAAAACTGTTCGATATTACATAGGTAGCCGTTACTTCATGTCTATCCTGCATAGTGCATACCTTTTCCCTTGTGTAAATACTAAATACTGTATTCCTGCATTTTGCGCCTAATCCTCCCTTTGAATGTCTAATCTTACCAATGCTAACCTGTGCTTTTATAGTTGTACTAGACACAATTTCGGTTCTAAAGACCAATCTTACAATGAAACCGAAAACCCCTTTAGCTTTGCCTTCAACCATGACCATCACCTGAATTTAATTGTGTCAACTACCTATTCTACATTTACCTGTTCATTGTTGAAGATCACCACTCTTTTTTGGCATTGCTCCCATTAATTGTTCCAACATGCAAGAGAACAAAAGATGTGTTGTGTTTTCTTCCACTTGATGACAGAACGTGCACAAGTTGTTCATATTATTCGGATGTATGTTTCGGTTGCATAGGTTCTGTTTTGTTTGAATCTTGTTGAGAATCATCTTCCATGTAAATGCAATACTTTCGACGGGGCTGGTAGAGTCCACGAACATATTTAAACATTTAAATTATACTTTACTATAATTTACTATAATTTTCAATATATTCTTAAAGTAGTTTTTTATGAAATTAATTTTTAACTAATACTATAATTTACTATAGTTTTCAATATATTCTTAAAGTAGTTTTCCAGAATGAATTTTGTTTTCTGGAAGAGCCTTTCTGGAAAAAAAAATTCATTCCAGAAATCCTTTCTGGAAAAAAAATCATTTTGGAACATCCTTTCTGGAAAAAAAAAATTATTCCGGAACCCTCATTCCGGAAAAAAAAAATCATTCCGGAACACCCTTTCCAGAAAAAAAAAAATACATTCGTGAATCCCATTTCCAGAAAAAATAATTCATTCCGAAAACTTGTTTCCGGAAAATAAAAAATAGTTAAAATCTGTCTTTTACTTCCTGCATCTCCTTTTTGTTATATACACTCCCCTTTTTTTCAAGAAAACTCCTTTCTGGAATTAATTTTTTTTTTAGAAAAGGGGTTCCAGAATGATTTTTTTTTTCCAGAAAGGGGGTTCCAGAATGATTTTTTTTCCAGAATTGGGGTTCTGGAATGATTTTTTTTTTCTGGAAAGGGTGTCCCGGAATGATTATTTTTTTCTAGAAAAGGGGTTCTGGAATGAATTTTTTTTTTCTAGATAGGGTTTTCTGGAAAACAAAATTCATTCTAGAAAAGCCTTTATGGAATACCTAACATGGTGGTTTTTTCTCCGATTACAGCATTTTGCGCCTTCTTCCGTGAGGTTGGGTAGTTGCGACGGTGGTTTTCGGTGCCTGCGGTGGTAGTGTTTGGATCGGTGGGGTATTGGGTGGAGGTGGAACTTGGGAGAGGCAAAGGGTATATTTGTCTCTTTTGGGTTTTAAGGGGATGCAGGAAGCAAAAAGGGGAGTGCAGGAAGTAATAGCCATTTCTTTTCTGTTTGTGAATTGACTGACCCATAAGTCGTGAGCCAACAGCCCCACGTTTCTAGCATCCACTATATGATCCTTATCATCTCAAATCCACAAGGTACATAATTACGTATAGGAATTTAGTAATATAATAAATAAATATTTTTAAATATACAAATCATATTATAATTAAAATTTATAATATATATATAAATTATATTTTAAATTTATAATAAACAATTTAAATTTTAATATTTTCTTCAACCTTTCATATAAGAAATAAACAGGTGCATTTTTTCTAATTATAAAAAATATAAACTCTTTTAAAATATATTAATTTTTTTTTATATCCTTAATTTATTGTTAAATCATTTTTTAAGGTATTGTAAAGTCTATTAAAGAGACAACACAAAAAAAGAAGTCTATTAAAGACTTGCTCACCCATTCTCTATATAAGTATATATATTTATTGATCTATTAACGATATAAGTCATATTTATCGAGGAAATTATTTCTTGAATTATAAGTAATGTCATAAAATTTAAATTTATGATATTATTAATTAAAATTAACTAACTTAACTACTTTTATTAATTTTGATTAATTATTTTTCTTTAAATGGAGTATAAGATTACTTTCAGTTATTAACAATTTTTTAAAAAAATATATTGAAATTCAATATAAAAATCAAGATAAAAAAAGATAGATCGAAAGAGACGTGCAGTTAAAAAAAATAAGTATAAAAAAGATAAAAAGGAAATAATATTGCAAGAATTTTTTTAACTAACAGCAATAGTTGTGTGTGAGATGTACTTTCAAAGAAGAAAAAAAATATTAAAAATATCTAATCAAGATAGTAAAACAAGTAAAAACTTCACACTCCAAATAATGTATTTCAATTTATAATATATGAGTAGGCAAGTTCATGGTTGGCCCACTCATGGGTAGACCAAGGGCCCACAAGCACCAGGAAAGGCAACCTTGGATCGTTCTCCACCATTCTAGAGATTTTCAAAAGAATAGTTACAACAAAGATCACAAACTTCATCCAACAAGATTACCGAGACACCGTGAAGTCTCCCTCCGTATTTTAGTATATATAAGACATCATAGCATAATGGGATCATCTTCGTCATCGTGCACCCGAACTACAAGGACTCTATTAGGATAAATAGTTAGACTAAGGGGGTGTTTACTTGCAATTCCGTTTTCTGTTTTCATTTTCTGTTTTCAGTTTTTAATTACAGGAAACACTGAAAACAATTTTTTTTTGTTTTCTCTGTTTTCTGTACAAATCTTAAAAAACAGAAAACAAAATGAAAACAAGGTGACAGTTTTGTAATTAAAAATTGAAAACAGAAAATGAAAACAGAAAACAGAATTGCAAGTAAACACCACCTAAGATCCTCAAAAGGCTTGTAAGAACATAAATGAACTTATATTTTGCTCATTTTAAAATTTAATTTTGCAGACATCACCAATTTTTAAAGTATAATGTGTTCAGTTTTACATTTCGGATGCGATTTTTATAAGTTAATAGTTATAACTTTCATTTCTCAAACGTGATTCTTCTATTCTCAACATGTTTTCAAATGTGTTTTCAAACATGTTAGTAATTATTCTCATTTCCAAAATTCATTTTTTTAAAATAATTACTTTATATTATTTTAATTAACTTGGAGGTAACAAGATGACAATTCACAATGTTGCAGTCACTTACACAAAGTGCTTGGATTAATCCAACTCAACTTTCACAAAATTGCAAGATGTGGTGCTCTCTTTCGTGGAATCAGTGACAGGCCTAGGTTGCCCAGATTAATCGCACCCTAACTTGGGAAACATGGGAAGATTGTTCGGATTCTTGGAGCGACTGGTTTTGATTTAGTGGCACGTCTCAATAACATATCAAATATCTAAGATTCTTTATTTCTGTTAGTGGTATAACTTACAATCAGACAGAATATGTTATTTGTCACAATTGAAGCTGAAAATAGACTGTATTAGGGTATGTTTGGATATTCGTTTGGGTACCTCAAACATATTTTTAAAGTTTCAAACTCAGTTTGGTATCATATTTTGGAGTTTTGAAAATTAATTATGCAACCTACGTTTGGATCAAACCCGAATTTGGATCAGAAGTAACAAATTTGATATTTTTAAAGTAAAAGTACTTTTGATTTGTATATTTACAATAGAGACGTAAAAGTAAAAATATTTTTCATTAGTATTATCCAAACATATTTCATTTTCTCAATATACTTTTAAACAAAAAATACTCAAATATAAATCATGTTATAATAAATTTATTTTTATCAAATTTAAATTTGTAGTGTACTTTTAATTTAAATTTATCAGTATAAACTTTAATTCAAACGTCCACTTAATCAAATCAATGGTTTTATGGAAATTTTGCAACGTGTCAGCGTACAAAATGAATAATGAAAGAAGCGGTAGTGATGTGATGTGTTGTGCTTCTTCCATCAGAGAAACACCTAAGAAATAATTGTGGGAAGCAAATTTTATAATATTATTACGTGAAAATTTGTATTTATTTTTTATGAATATTAAATAAATAAGATTCTTACAAATTATAAATATTTTTATTTTGCATATAAAACTTCACTTTATGCATGTTTGGATTAAAGTTTATAAACGTAAATTTGAATTAAAAGTATGTTAGAAACTTAAGTTTGATAAAAATAAATTTACTATAACATGATTTATGTTTGGGTATTTTTTGTTCAAAAGTATGTTAATAAAATAAAAAAATAAATTTACTATAACATGATTTATGTTTGGGTATTTTTTGTTCAAAAGTATGTTAATAAAATAAAACTTGTTTGGATAATACTAATGAAAAGTATTTTTACTTTATATTTCTATTGTAAATATACAAATTAAAAGTACTTTTACTTTAAAAGTATCAAAATTGTTACTTTTGATTTAAATCCGAATTTGGCCCAAATATAAGTTACATAATTAATTTTCGAAACTTTCAAACATAATATCAAACTGAGTTTGAAGCTTCAAATCTAAGTTTGAAACACTGTAATTCAAACATAGCTATAGTATGCGTTCTGGCAGACGCTGGGTAAACATGTTTGGCTCAGCAGTAATCACTATATATTGGACGCAGATCCTCTGGCTCTGGAGTTAAGAAAACAATTGCATATCTTGCAGTTTACATTTCACGGTTCTTAAAGCTTTTTTTTTTTGACAAAACGGTTCTTAAGGCTTAATTAACACTATATAGGTTTTTTTAATATGTAAAACAATTTTTCTACAGTCTAGAATGTGTGCAGTTATAAAACAATCCTCTAGTGCGTGTATGGAAATGGACCAACAATGTGGCTTTTCATATCAAAGTGAATGCTATTTTTTTTATTCATAAATTTTTTTATTCATCAAAATGAATGCTATTAGTTCTATCTTTAACGTTTTTCACATAAAAAAAGTGACTTGTTAATTGTAGAACATGTTTCTAAATAGTGTGTTTGAATTTGATAGATGATCCAAAATCATATTAAAATACTAGCTAATATAATTTTAGATAAATGTTCACATATTTGATTTTACATTAAGAAAAACTCATTCTAAATTTAGAATTGATTTTGATTTGAAGTAACTTTTATATTGAATAAAAAACTTTATACTAAATTTTTTTATTAACTTATTTTTAGAAGAAAAACATTCATACATAAATTATATTACTTCAAAATTAATTTTAAATTTTACAATCGCTCACCTAAATGCACACTTAAGAAAATAATTGCACGTCTTACATATTGCATCCCACAATTCTTAAAGCTTAATTGGCAATATGCAAGCCTTTTTTTATACGTTAAACAATTTTTTGTGTAATGTTGTAAAGCACCCGTTGAGGATTCAAATCCACCTCGAATGCAGATCAGAGTTAAAAAAATAACTGCACGTTCAAGTCTGATTTCTTATGTTTCTTTGTCTGATTCGTTTGCATTATTTGCCACTTTTTTATCCAAATTAAATATTACCCAAAACAATCGTCTTTAAATGGCGATTTCATATTAACTATTAATATTGCAAGAATATTTTTTTCTTATGTGTTTTTACTAATCGTCTAATCATTTTTATTAAAATGTATTTATTTTTACATTTGATTTCTTTTACAAAATATTCAGAAAATAATAAAATCATATCACCTAAAATACATTCAACCCCGTGATTAATTAGGTAAATCAAAATACAAAAAGGAATAAGTAATTTCAATATTAAAATCTCCAATTTGGCCAAAATGGCTATTAGCATGATTTGTTATATGTTTTGAATGTAATTTAAAAAAACTAATAGTTATAGTTTCTACATCTTAATCTTAAAGATGTATCCTGTAAAAAAAAAACATCTTAAAGATATAATTTTTTGCTTCGATTTCCAAATACTCTATATAATAATGAGACAAAAGATAAGAGTTATATTTTTTATAATACTACTTATAGTAATCTTTTTATCTCTTTTTATTATTCTCCTCATTTTATTTTTTTCCTACTTTCTCTTGTATTATAAAAAAATGTGTAAATTCTCAAAAAAAAATTATTTACAAATTCTCAAAAGATAAAGACAAGAGATAGTGCATATCACCAACAGGGCAACAGGTCAGATAAACACAACCCAACCACTTCCCCCTTAAATAATCCCTCCGACCTGATTGACCATAAAAGAATAGTAAATTTGTCAACAAAACATTTATCACCGTGAATTAATCAATCAATTTATCACAGTAATATGACACGAGGTTATTATTTTTATTTCACAATATAAAACTAAATATTTTCCTCTATCTTCGGAACACAGCCACAACACAACCTCTTCCATCTTTTTTTTTTTTTTTTTTTGAGTAAAATACAAACTGAGCTTGGTTTGGTTATATTACCATTTTCTGGTTCTGACTTGGTCGCGTTATGCGAGTGTCTTTCTCTCCTACAGTTTTGGTCCTAATCCTATAAATATCCTTTGCTTCTTCCAAACACCTTCTCCTTCTATCCATTCTCCACACACTGTATCTGTATGTATTCTTCACCTTCACAACTTCTCTTCTTCTGAAACTGCATCTTCTTTCTGTAAGTTCCTCTTTCTTCTGTTTTGTTTTATTGTTCTATTTCCATTTCTCTATTACAGATCTACCAACATTTTAATCTGTTCCTTAATACTTGTATTCATTCAGACTCTGACTCTTCCTGAAACTTTTCAGCTCTTCATCGGTGCTATTTGTTTTGTATGTTATTTATATCTGTTGTTGTGTTTCTCTTAAATGAAAAAAATGCTTTGATTTTGTAATGATCCACCATATTTGTGTGCACTTGTAAATTTATTAGGCTCTGTGGAGCGTGGTGAGGTTTCATTTTATAAATCAAATTGAGTTTCCATATAACAAAGGTTTACCGTTCCAAACAGATTGTAAAGTTTCCCCTTCCAAATTCTCACCCACTGTATTTCTTTTCAAACAATCTGAATTTTATCATCAACGTTTGGTTAATTCCAGATCTGGTGGTTACTCGTGCTTCTGAATTTTTCTTTTTTTGGCAAAGCATATTTGTCTCCCCTTATTCATCTTACAACAATTAACAGGTGTAATAGACTGATGAATTTATCATTATTATCATTTTTTTGTTTTTTTTTTTATCGTTTTGAATGGATATTAATTGTGACTTAATATTTGGTTCAATAGAGGCAATTTTTTTTTTTCAATCCTTTCTTGTTTTATGTTGACATTTCTAGAAAACATTGGAAGATTATATTTGTTAGTTGTTTATCCTCAGTTTGGATTTTTAGATCAAGGGTTATACTAGTATCTAATAATATGCATTCTTGTCCAAGTGATGTTTGCATTCGAAAGAACTGCGATTTACATTTTTAACCCTGCAGATTGAACTTTTTTTCTCCCATTATTTGGTATAGCTTAAATATTTCTAATTCTTATGTTAACTTTTCTTTATCCTGTTTGATCTATTCAGCCTATATGAACTTGAAGAAAATGGAAGTTACAGGTGGCTAAGTCTTGGCAACTTCTATGGCCTACTCTGGTATGCCTTTATAATTTTGTTGATTAACAATTTAACATTGATTACCTTTTGTATTTAAGTTCAAAATATGATAACTCTTTGCCATAATGTATAGGTATCTGGGCAATGTGTGAGGGAGGATACAACTTAGGCAGTTTAAGAAACAATTGGCAGAAAACTAGTAAGAAGAATCATTGTGGGAGCAGAACAACTGTTATGGAATTTGAATCAGACTGGACAAAGCATAGAAAATCATCTGCTCATACTGCTCAAGTGATTCGTTCTGCAACATCGTTCATGCCTTGGTCTTGTAGAATCCCAATTGGTGAAGGATTTTATGAATATCTTTAGTTATATGCTTCTCAGTAACATATCTGCACATTATTTGGTTGATAGATCTCGACAAAATTTCTCTACATCCTCATGACATTCACTGTGTAATTGCTGGTTTTGAAAATGCCTGGTTTTACTGTTGGAAAGAAGAGATTTATCCAGCCAAATATGTGTTTCACCAATTTGATCAATCAAGATAAATCAACTCTTTCCCAAAGCAATAATTGTTTATTCCCTGAGGCACTGAATAAAGATTATAGCCCTATTCTACCTGGGCTGCCTGATGATGTGGCTGAGTATTGTCTTGCACTTGTGCCTCGTTCCAACTTCCCTGCTATGGGTGGTGTCTGTAAGAGATGGAGGTCGTTTATTCAAAGCAAAGAATTTGCTACTGTGCGAAAATTGGCTGGGATGCTTGAGGAATGGCTCTATTTCTTAACAACGGACTGTGAAGGAAAGGAAAGTCGTTGGGAGGTTATGGATTGTCTCGGTCATAAATCCCAATCTCTTCCACCAATGCCTGGTCCTGGAAGGGCCGGGTTTGGAGTGGTGGTTCTTAATGGAAAGCTTCTTGTTATGGCTGGTTATTCAATTATTGAAGGAACTGCCTTTGCCTCAGCAGAGGTTTACCAATATAATTCTTGCCTCAACAGGTATGACTCTTTAGCATTCTACCTAGAAATCTTGGGATTTTGTTACATATGATAAATTCATCTTTGTAATTTAGTTAATGGTGGACCTATTGTCCCATTCCTAATTTGTGAAACATAATTGTCTGTTACACTTGTGAATTTTCTTGTCATATATATATATATATATATATATATATATGTGTGTGTGTGTGTGTGTGTGTGTGTGTGTGTGTGTGTGTGTGTGTGTGTTTTAATTGTCTTTTGACTTGGTCCATTCTCTATTGCAATTGCAGCTGGAGCATATTGTCAAACATGAATGTGGCTCGATATGACTTCGCTTGTGCTGAAGTCAATGGCTTGGTTTATGCTGTTGGAGGCTATGGGGTGAATGGTGACAGTCTCTCCAGTGCTGAGGTGTATGATCCAGATACTGATAAGTGGACACTGATAGAGAGCCTTCGTCGCCCGAGATGGGGTTGTTTTGCTTGTGGATTTGAGGGTAAGCTCTATGTCATGGGTGGAAGGTCAAGCTTTACAATTGGAAATTCCAAGTGTGTTGATATATACAATCCTGAGAGGCACAGCTGGCGTGAGATTAAGAATGGCTGTGTTATGGTCACAGCTCATGCAGTAATAGGAAAGAAGTTGTTCTGCATAGAGTGGAAGAACCAGCGGAAGCTAGCTATATTCAGTCCAGAGGACAATTCATGGAAAATGGTACCAGTTCCATTGACAGGGAGCTCAAGTATTGGTTTTCGATTTGGGATACTGGATGGAAAGTTGCTGCTATTCCCTCTGGAGGCTGAACCTACTTATCAAACATTGTTGTATGATCCAAATGCATCTTTGGGGTCAGAGTGGCAAACTTGTGACATAAGGCCATCTGGTTTGTGCTTGTATTGTGTAACAATCAAGGCATGAAACCTTTTATGGCTCTATGGAGTTAGGGATACATCTATTGAGTTTTCTGCATTTTACTAAGTTAGTGTTCCTAGCATTATATTATTATCTGATTTTTAATTTTGTGCTTTTGCTTGTTTGTGTCTGTTAGTTATTTGGCTCCTAGTGTTATCATGCATGCCCTTTGTGGCTCTGGCCTATGAGGGATTAATTTCCTTGATCTTGTAATTGTGGACTTTGAGCAGCACTATTTCAAACTGTGGTGGGTGAGTTAATTGTTTATTGTTCTCTTTTGGACTTTTTAGTATAATAAAGCGATAACTTTAGGATTTTAAATCCAATATTTAGAGGTAGGTGCACGTGGTAGGCTGTCAAACTTTACGAGTGAAAGACGGAACAAGTTGAGCATATTGGGTGAGATATCAGATATGAGAGAGACAGACGAATGAATTTCAACCATATGATTCAAATGGATGTTAAAATTAAGTATGATGACCTGCTAGTGCTTGATCTTGATGTCTTGGAGAGATAAAAATAAAAGCATAAGATTGAAAAAATAATTAAAAGGAAGAACGCAGTTTCAACGGAGAAATAAAGGTGCACGTGGTGGTCTTCTTTGTACGATTTTATCTAATAAAAATTTGGAAATGTATGTGAATTAAATATTTAATATAAAAATTAAATTATACTTTTGTCTAGTAAAATTAATTCATATGAAAGGAATAAAATAGAAAAAAATATATATAGAACTCAAAGAATTACATTCTTTTCCCTTTTCTTTCTTTTTATCTATGGGGAAGAATGTAAAAAAGCATTTTCCGTCTTTCTCTTGCTTTACTTTCCATCCAAATCTTGCATGACAATGATTGAAATTTGAAGCTTAAGCAAGCAATCCCAGTCATCTAAAAGCACAAATTCTGTATTTGTCTTTGCTTTCTTTTTATATATGCCAGTCATTCCCCCTTCCCCTACACATTAAATAATATTAATTATTATTTAAATAAAATATTAGTTTAATAAGAAAATTATTTCTAAGATGAATAAATATTTTACCTGTCACATTTTAATTTGTTTCAATAATATTAATTTAAGAGTAACACTAAAATAGTTATCAATTTCCTAAAAGAGGTGATAAGTTAAAAAAAATTGCAACTATTATTGATAATATACGATTAATAATCATTTCATGGATAAGTATAATGTTAAAAAAATAAATAAATTGGACTGCAATTAATTTATTAGGGCATGTAAGAAAAATCAAGATCATTTTTACTAGGACTTTTTTTTTTACGATATATACTAAGGGGGGTGTATTCAATTAGGATTTTAACAGACTTTTTTTTGCATAAAAAAATCCTATAGATTTTAAAAGATTTTGTAGGAATGTAATGACTTTTAAGATTTTTTTAAAAGACCTTTATGATTATGATTTTGTAGTTTGGATTTTAATAGATTTATAAAAGATGAATTTACATGATTTGAAAGGACTTTATGGATTTACAATATTTTAAAGGATTCCATAAATTTTTAGAACATTCAAAATTACCAGAATCGATGAAAAAGATAATAAATAAATAATAAAGATTTAGATAAAAAAAAAATAAAACCAATACAATTTTTTTCAATCTTTCTCTATCTCTTTCTCTTTTTTTTTTTTTTTAAATTAACTGCAATAGTCTCAATGCCAATAGAAATGTTTTCTAATACTTTGGCTTGATTGTTGGTCCTCATGAGCTAGAACTCTCTCCATGCTCAGATCTACTCCTCTTATGACGGCTTATTCTTATTAATTTTTTAGCAGGAACCTCCGAACCTAAAGGGTAATGGAATGGTGGACTTGGTCAGGTGATATAGGCTGGTTTGTAGTGATTTGGAGTTATGAACGCATCACTGTTACTGCCATCAAGGAAGAGAGAAAAGTATGTGTGATGATGGAAAAAAGAAAAAGTCAGGAATGAAAAAGTACAAAAATCCCAAGGGTTTGGACATGATTGTTTAATGTATGTGGTATTTATACATATAACTAAAAAGTCACACAAAATCCATCAAAATCCAATTTACAAAATAATCTATCGAAATCTATAGGATTTTGAATACCAGATGACTTTTTTTAAGTTGTAAAAAATCTTGAAAAATACCACCTGCTTTTATTGTCATGAAAAAAAATCTTGAAAGTCTTTATTGAATACCATAAGACTTTTTTATCTTCTTTAAAAATCCCAATTAAATACCACAAGACTTTTTTATAAAAAAAAATCTTTTAAAATATTTCCAAATCTTAATTGAATACACTAGGGATGGCAATGGGTAGGGTCTGGGTAGAGTCCTATAGTACCCGTCCCCATACCCGCGTTTAAAAAAAAGACCCGTACCCGGCCCCATACCCGCGGGGGGTAGCAACTTTAATCCCCATCCCCGTATCCGCTGGGTACCTATATACCCATACCCGCGCCCGCTACCCGCACTTTACTTATGTATGAAGTTAATAAATCAATAAAAAATAGGCTTAAATGTAATTTTGGTCCCCCAATTTTGCACAATCCGCAATTTTAGTCATCCTATTTTAAAATAGAGACATTTAGTCCTCCTATTTTGCACAATCAGCAATCTTGGTCTCTCTATAAAGACATTTAGTCCCCCAATTTTGTAAAATCCGTAATTTTGGTCCTTTCATCACATGAAAAGCATTGACAGTTAAGAGATTAACGTTGACCTTGACGTGACCCAAATATAGTGATGTGACACGAGATTATTTATTTATTTTTAATTATTTTAAATACTGAGTAATAATTATTTGTTTATCTACGTCACTAAAGCACATGTTACATTGATTTTAATTGTTAGGGTAGTCGTGAGTCCTAAAATAGAAATCACAAGTCTTAATCATTTATTTTAAACTAGTTCTACATTGTTGAAGTACATGGCACGTCATAGTCAAATAAATGATATTACCTTTTTTTAAAATATATTTTCATCAATTATTCTAATAAGTATTTAAAATAATTAAAAACCAAATAAATAATCTCGTGTCACGTCACTATATTTGGACCACGTTAAGGTTAACATTAATCTCTTAATAGTCAACACTTTCAATTTGATGGAAGGACCAAAATTACATATTTTACAAAATGTGGAGACTAAACGTCTCTATTTTAAAATAGGTGAACCAAAATTGCGGATTGTGCAAAATAGATGAACCAAAATTGCATTTAAGCTATAAAAATATTAATTAAAAAATTATTACAAATAAATTGAAAATTCACGCTTAAATAATTCAAATTTAACATTAAAAGCATCCACACATAATATTAAAAATATAAAATATAAAATTATTGTAAGTTATAACATAAATCTTTTACTATTAGTGTTAGTTTATGGAAAATATAATTTTTTTTTACAGAAAAGTATATATATAACATAATTATTTATTTAAGTTATTTTAATTATATATATATATGGTAGGTGCGGGGCGGGGCGAGGCGGGTACTATAGTACCCGTACCCGCACCCGCACCCGCAAAAATTGCGGGTAAATACCCGACCCCGGCCCCAGCCCCAATAAGCGGGTATTTACCTGACCCGCTTGCGGATATTTTTGCGGGTACCCGTAGGGTCCGGGTACACTTTGCCATCCCTAGAATACACCCCCAAGACTCTTTTCCTTCTTTTGTGAAACTTTTATTTTTAAGTTTTTTTCATCATCTCAATAGCTGTAAATGTAAAAGTGTAAAATAAAAATAAACTTCGAACTATACATGATATTAAAATAAAATAAAAATATTTTCTTAATTTTATAATTCAACTATATATGATATTAAGATTAATATATTATATCAACAAATCTAATTAATATGGTATTATTTTATATATTGTTGAGTGTTAATCAGATTAGACTTGAGTTCAAACGAATAATTTAATCAAAATTTAGGATTGAGTAAAGATAAAAATAAATTTGTGTCCCAAACACCCAAATATTGAAAAAGAGACAAGTAAAGTTTAAAAAAAAATCTAAATTAAAAAAGATAATTTGAATAAAATAGAAAAATCTAAATCTTAAATTAAATATGCTAATGTAAATGAACGAAAAGTAGATAAAAGAACTTGCATACGTGATTTTTTTTTGTTAGACCATAGCTACTATATTGATATTTTAAATAATATATTATTCATCAAAATAAAATAGTGTGATGAAATATCAATTCATTTTTAGTTTTTATGAAATTTTATAAATAAAATCTATTTTACCAAAAATTTCAATTATTGGTTAATTTTGTATGAAACTAAAAACTTTCAAATAACTTTTTATCATGTTTCTCTCTCAAAAAAAAAACTTTTTTTTATAATTTTATAATGTATATTTAACATTTTAATTAATTATTTGAGTAAATTACAATCATCCCTTATATGTTTTGCACTTATTAGACTGAGACGCCGGTCGTTATTTTAGGGTTAGGATCCTCTCTATTTCTTTTTCTCTCCATTTCTTCCATTACCAAGCTTTTAACAAAATAAATATTAATCTTCATAAAGTGTGAATCATCTCCATTTTATTTATTTACCAAAAACCATATGAAATGGAAGAAATGGAGGAAATGGAGAGAAAAAGAAATGGAGAGGATCCTAACCCGTTATTTTATCCTTACATAAAAGAAAATCCTCTAATTATTGTAATTTTGTTACATCGTTAGCAGTCTTGTTTCCGTTAACTTGAAGCAGTCATGTGACTTGCACATGCGTGTTTAATTCGAGTACACGCCAGTATAGTGTAAACCTTTCGTCGAACACCTGCTCTGCGGTCTTCACTGCATTCGAGCGCGCCTTTTACTTTGAACTAAGGAGGGAGCACAAGTATACCCAACCCAATCCCATCTTCTTCTATTTCGCTCTTTCCATCTATCCACCATGTTTGGGTCCGCTCAACCTTCTTCTTCTCCCTTTGGCAACCCTTCTTCCACCCCCGCATTCGGCACCCCTTCTTCAACACCAGCATTTGGTACCCCTTCCTTCGCTACCCCGTCTTCTACCCCTGCATTCGGTTCTTCCCTCTTCTCCACACCCTTTTCTTCTCAACCACAACAGCAAACTCCACTGTTTCAACAACAACAAACTTCTTCTGCTTTCGGATTTCAGAATACTCTCGCAGCACCGCAACCCTCGCCCTTCTTAAATGCCCAATTAACCACTCAGATGGCTAACGTTGCACCTGTTCCTTTCTCCCTCGCCGATCGCGATGTTCAGGTTTTTTTCTCCCCCTTACGTTACTTTTCAATTTTTTTAATCGAATTTTGCTTTTTAATTTTTCACTGATTGATTTTGTGTCTTGTGTATGTTCTTCAACAAGACTATTGTCGATGCTTATAAGGAAGATCCTGGGAACCCCAAGTACGCTTTTAAGGTATCCTCCGCACTCTCTTCATTGTTAAGTTATTGTGTTTAGTGTTTACCCCATTTGTGTAATGAGCAGAATTATTATATGTTTGGGATTTGGATTTCATGCTATGCACATTTTTTTCATAATTTTTAAATTTGGGTTCAAGCCTAAGTCTACATTAACTGTTTTTTTCTGATGCCATGTGACGAATGTTAGAAATTGCACTTGTTGGTTTTTACGTTTTCCTCACATTGGTGCTTTTGTGTTGTTCAGCATTTGTTGTTCAGTGTAACAGAACCGCAGTTTAGAGTGAAGCCTGCCGGTGTATCAGATGTAAGTTTGTATTTTATTTTCATCCATTGGGAGGTTCTTTTACTTTTTTCCAACACTGGCTAATTATGGGACTAGTTTATGTTGCTAGATCATGTGGGCAGAGGCAATGGGGAAGCTTGAGGGTATGGAAAGTGCTGATAGAGAACGCCTGTGGCCACAGCTTGTTCAGGGTTTTAAGGATCTTTCACAACGCCTTAAGGTAAACTTTATTAGGCTGTTTGGATCGATAGAAAGGAATAGAGTAGAGGAGAATGAAATGAGATGACATCAGTTGCCGTTGTTTGAATTATTTAAATTAGGATATATTGGAATTTGAATATGATAGAAGCTAGGTGCTTTTAGGAACATATCTGCTTCAGTACTACAGTAGCAAATTTAGATCAATTGTCGTCGAACCCTGTCTTTTGAATTGATTTTCGCTTGTCTAATGGATTTATAACTCATTACTAGGTAGATATTGAAATGCCAGAATGGCTATATGGTGATGCTTTGAGTATTGAATTTTTTGAGATGTATCCACCAGTAAAGTATTTGATGCAAAAAGGGAGAATCTACAAAATTCTGATATATAAATTGTTGAACTCTGAGGATTAGATATAATTTAATCCTTGAGGATACATTTTTGCATACATTGTCATTGTTATGCAGATACAAGATGAAGTCATTGTTTCTGATGCAGAGAGATTGCGTATAACCCAAAGCAATGTTAAAATGGTATTGCTCTTCCCTTTGCTCGACCAAGAGCAATGTTAATGTGGTACTGTTTTTTCTATTGTGCATTGCTGACTTGTCTTTCCAATTGCTTGATACTTTTTGCAGCTCCAAAGACATTTTCAAGCTGATACTCTTCCTTGGATTCAAAGACTGAAACAAAAAGAACAAATTCTCCAGCAACGTCTTTTAAGAGTAGGGACAACTATTATGTGTTTGAGAATGAGACTGATTTCTTGGTTGTAGAATGAATCAATTCTCCAGCAAATAATTAGCTATTATAATAAGCAGTTGATACTTGATATAAAGTTTTTACATTTCTCATTTTGTCTAGTGTTTCCCTCCTCCAATTATATGCCCCTAGTAGCATTTCAATTCTGAAAGTCACATAATTATGTCTTCTCGTGTTGTGATTCAAGGTAATGAGAATAGTGGAGGCATTGGAGGGAAAAGGCTGCCGTATACCCTTAACAAAAGGGGAAGCTGAACTTGCTGAGAAATTAGCCACAATAACTAGACAGGTAGAAATTTTGTCCAACACCATCTTCTGCCTCTTGCTTTGTTGCTGAGATGGAACTTAAATGGAAATATCTTTTCAGCTGAAAGGATCTGGAGCGGAACTGTCTAGAAGGGTACAAAATCTACTAACTGTATCTCGTGTTAAAGCTAATAGCAATGGATTTGGTAGCTCTGTTTATCTTCCAGGGTCAACCAAAATTCATGAACAGAGTCTTGGTGATCTACAAGAGGTAAGATGGAACCAACTTTTGAGATTTATTATTTGCTTTTTAATTTGCGTTTTTGCTTTTTGGTTTTAAAAAATTATTATTTGTATAAGATAATGCATCCAAAGAATTCAATGTAACGATGCCCTATTTTGTGCGAGCAGGTTTTACAGCAGCAGATGGAGGCCATTGCAAGACTTGGCAGTGTTCTGAAGCGAGATATACGGGATATGGAGATTATGATGACTGAGGACACAGCAAGAATTGAAAATGGGAATTTAATCTGAGCTTACTCTAAAAAATCTTAAGCCTTCTTGCGTTGCATTCACATTTTATTTATATATTTTTTAATCCATCGTAATTTGGTAACTAGTGGAAACTAATGTAACGAGCCCATCATATTGTGTGCTCTTTACCGCTGCTGATTGGAACTTCCCATCATCAACTGAGAAAACGTAATGCAAATTGATTAGTTATCACTAATTGCATACTTTATTTCTACAGTGACGACAACGAAATAATTTTTTTTCTATTAAAAGGTATTTTTCTGGTGCTCCAAATTATAAAATATTCTATTTGATTAGACTATTCTTGAACTTCTAGTTTTAATCCTCTAAGTTATGACATCAATATTTTATTTGGATTAGAGTGAAAAAGGAAAAATAAAAATGAAGATTTAAATATGTTTTTAATTTGGCTAAAATATATTTTTCGTCTTCACAAAATTGGAAATGTATGTTTTTTATCCCTGCAAAATTGAAATATGTCAAATTTTGGCCCGAAGTTAGGTTTGGATATATCCGAACTTACATTTTGCAATTTGTGGTGGTTTGTTTGAAATATGTGGCGGTTGAATTTCTAGGGTTAAAAATCGTCACAAATTGTTAAAAAATCGTCACAAATAGTATTATTTATTTATTTATTTATTTTTCTGCAATTTGTGACGATTTTTTATGCAATTTGTGGTGATTTTTAACCGTAAAAAATCCTTGTGTAGGTTCGGATTTACCGGAATCTAGTTCCAGGCCAAAATTTGACACATTTCAATTTTGCAGGGACGATAAAGATACTAAAAATTTTGTAGGAATGAAAAACGTATATTTTCAATTTTGTGAGGATGAAAAACATATTTTAACCTTTTAATTTTTATAAAATAAGTGAATTTTTATTTTATTATCTATAAATTTTCTTTTGATTTTCATTCTAAAAAGTTGAAATAATTTTGGTTAATACTGTTATGTGATACTCATTAATTGTTTGTTTTTAACAAAAGCTCAAATAACCATCCATCTGCTCCAAGTGGCATTCACTGGTATATGTGATACATGTTAGCATGTGATATTTCTAAAAAAAAATTTAGATCCTTATAATAAATATTATTTATCTATCTTAAAATAAACTCCACAGACCAAAATTAGTGATTGCATATTTTGAAAGGATGAAAATGAAGAAAAATATTTTACAGAGACCAAAACTGTTGACCAAAAAAAAAAGAACTAAAACTAAAATTTATTAATTTTATAAGGACCAAAAACAGTTATTTAAAATTTTAAAAGGATAATAAAGAAATTTTTTTAAAGAAACTAAAAACTCACTAATTTTATGAAGACCAAACATATTTAAGCCATAGAAAAATAGAGTAAAAAATATGTATTATTTTACATGGATGGGAATATAAATGAAACAAGTATAATTTTTGTGCTTACTTATATAAGTGGAAAATGAAGTGAAAAATGTAATTTTTAAATTTGTTTCTTGGCATAACTTTTTCTTCAAAAAATTTCTATTAAACAATTTTAAAAATTAAAACAAAATGAAAACGAAAAAAGAAAAAATCATTTCCCTATATTCATTTCAATTTGAAAGGAAGTATTTTCTGATAAATCGCACAAAATTTTTCCCCCTTCTCTCAAACAAACAATAAAAATTTAATATTTCCATCGTATTTCCCTCTTTCTTTTTTTTTCCCAAGTCTTTCTACCCAAACAAAGGGTTAGGCAGTTATGCATCTCTATTTCAGATATTTTTGGACCTGAAGTGTTTAACTCTTCATTGACACTTGCATTTTTAGTTTATTTGATTTAAAAAAAAAAACAATTAAAGTGAAATTAGTTAATATTAATCCAAGTAACCTGATGTAACCTAAATCTGAATTATTCATTGTTAAAAAATTCACCACGCTGTCAATTTGTGTATGATTATTAACGTTAGCAGCATAATTCAGATTCGAAGGCATCATATTGATAAATTGTGGGCTGTTACGATATTAGAGAGATCCCCCACCATAAGCTAGCAATTCGAATTCCATGTAGCGAAGTTAACATGGGGATTAATGGCAAAAACTCCACTTCGTTTTAACAACAAAAAATGAAAAAAGTAATTAACTATTTGGTGAAACAATGAGTGTCAAGGGCTCCGATGAAATCATAAGTACAAACTCTCATTTTTGTAGATCTGCAAATAATTTTTGCATATAAAACTGCGGTAGAGCGTAGAACGGACGCCCCTGCAAAGCATCAAATTTCTAAATTGTTAGTGTTGAACCACGTTGAACTTATAACAGGAGGCACAATCAAATGAATAAAAAAGTCAAGGGAAGATGTTGCCATAATTTTCCTATGCCATAAAAAATAAACACGTATGTAATACAGTCATGATCAACAACTTTGAACTGATTATGAGTGGGGCGTCTTAACGTATGGAGGAACAAAAAACCAGGACTAGGAGTTTCGGCAGAAAAAGACTAATATAAAAGGATGTTCTTGAAAAGCTATCCACTTTGTCGCAGGAAAAACACGGGAAAAGCAGATCATAAAGGAAATCAGAAGTAATGGAAAGATATCTATAAGTATCAAATCAGCATCTGTTCAGGACTTCCTTTGAAGCAATTGCAATATTATACGTGCTTTGACCAAAAATGTTCCACATAGCTGATCCAGTTTCAATTTTCATTTAACAAGTTTATGGTGCAATATTTCATTGAACAAATATTTGTCGCTAAGTTACGAAATCATGGTTACAATTACTATTGGTTTGACTTCTAAACATCTGTACAGAAGAATTTGAGTATAATCACTAGATGGTCCATGAAAGGGGAGCACCATCAACCATCGGATCTCCACTGAAAGAACTCAAAGGTGCCATGCCTATATACGGTTTAGAAACTTTTGTTAACATTTTACAGCAAAAAAATACTTATTCCGCATACTTTTTCCCCAGCATTAGTTTCCTGAATAGTATGATATTTGCCCAAAAAAAGCAAACAAACAACTTACTATTGAGTAAAACAAAGCTTAGAAGAAGATTATTGAAACACCCATCATAAAGCAACCTGCAGCTACCCATGGGCTTAAACGTTCACCTGTTATGGCAACCACACAAGCATAGTCAAGATAATATCGCCAATTAGATTGAACATCTCATGAAATATATAATTCTTTTTGGGTGAATAAACGGGGCAATCACCCAAACAAAAAAAGAGTTACATGTGGATAACACAAGGAGTAAAGACTCCAATTACATCATGAGAGAGCAACTGAGTTAAAATATATTTTTGTTCTCACTTTGTAGCATTTTCTTTTATTGTTTTGTAAGCAAAAAGAATCAAACAATGAAAATCTATTCCACAACATATCCCAACATGCTGGTGCCTGGTACAGCACGAAATGTGAGGCAACAAATTCAAGAACTACATGGCAAAGCTAGAAGTCAAGTAACCAATGTCACAAACAACATTATGAATGCCACCATAATGTAGCATTTTGAAGCTAATATTTCATAATAACTAAAAGATTTAAGAAAAATGACACATAAGTACCATCATAATGTAGCATTTTGAAGCTCATGCATCATATCATGGTTTAATACATAAGTAAAATGAGGATAGAACCATAAGTAAAATGAGGATAGAACCATAAGTCCATAACCCAACCTTTTTATATTTGTATCACTCATAATGTACTCCCAGTTTTCCACTGCCAATAGGTAAGTCATAAACACAACTATGTTCTTTGATCTAAGTTAATAATTCAATATATGTTAAACTTGACAAATCTGAAGTCATTAAGGCAGCAATCACATGGGGGAAAAGCAAAAAACATAACAGAAGAAATCAAAAGAAAACTTCCAGGGTAACGTGCACTCATTTTAGGACTCCTTTCCACCTCTTTTCCAAAGCTTAAATAAATAAAGAAAATAGATTTTTACAAGTGCATGTAAAAATAGATGCAAAATAATAATTAATCAATGCAGTAGCAAATCAAATAGGAGACATCTACCCATTCTTGCTGCCTTCCAGAAGAAGCCACGAAACCTGTCAGGAAAGTGTGTATGTTGTCATCAAGTCTGTTCAGCAAGTTCTAAAAATCTTTTATAGAGAATGAAAACACTAATGCAAAATATACAATGGTTAAAAAAAGAACATAACTAGGGTAAACCTTATGATACATTGAATTTTGAACAAGTAAAATTCAAATGTACATATTATCAAACACTTGAAAAGATAAAATGAAAGGTAAGGGAAAAGAATGGAGGGTTGAATAGTGATTTTCCTTCCCTCTGTTTGGATGTATAAAATTAATTTTAGGGGGAACTTTAAAAAGTTCATAAAAATTAGTAAAGGGAGGTTTTCGAGGGGACATGATAATCCCCCATTTCCTTTCACTCATTTCATAAAGCCCAAACAAGAGAAAGGTTCAAAGTAAACATTTCCTTCCCTTCCCTCTCTACCTTTATTCTCCTCTATCCTAACATGCACAAGAGAGTATTGCATACTATGTTATTGCTCTGTACTGGCAGCATTGCACCAAAAGCAACATTGATAATAAGATCTATACAGCTACGCTACTTGAATGAAACATTGTTAACATGCACAGAAACTATAAAGTATTACAGTCTATATTTACACATGGCAAGAAATGTAGAGGTATATACCCAGTTTTCTGGTCAAGGATTGCCGGAAACTGCATCTTGAAATAAGTGCAGGCACATATTCCCAGAAGTATCACAGTTAGAAATGAATGGAAATTAAAAAGCGCTGACTGAAAGAAAACAGAAAACGGATGTCAAATGCAATGAATTGAACACTCTACGGATTACATCAACATGATTCAAAATTTTCAGTTTCCTCACCATCTCAACGTATTCTTAGAATTTACCAATATTCACCTTCCTCCCTTTCTTCGAATCTACAAAAGATGCCATTAACAATCGCATTAGACCTATGATCCAAAATAAGATGCAATAATGCAAGTAACTAAACAGTGGCAGGCGAAAGCAACTAAAAATTTGAAAGTAGCGCTTCCACTATCTCAATGAAGCTCAATTATAAGTCTCTTTCTTAGGAAAGCAAAAAAGCAAACCCTAATAATAATATTAATGATGAAACGAGTAGATCCTTAATAGCTAAAGGGTTATGAGATTGTGAATTTAGGAAACAATAGAGCAAAGCCGAATTGAAGATGGATCTGCATAAAATGAGTTTATTAATGAAAAAAAAAACATAAAAAGGACGAAGAAAAAAGATGAAGTAGCGTAGATATTGATAAAGTGTGATTTGTAATAAAAGCAGAGAAATAGCGAAACAAAGAAAATAAATCAATTACCGAATCGAAGTTGCAGCTGTCACTCCCAGAAATTTGTGAGCGTCAAAATTTCTGGTGATACAAACGTCGTTCTTCGCCGGAAGAATACCCTTTTGATCCTGTTAGTGTTTAGTTCTGTTCTTTACTTCATCCCTTCCTTCGTACTTTTTTTTTTTTCCCCCTTAAATGTGTTTCAAGTCACCATAATCCTTGTTTTTTAGGGTTGGATGACAGTCCCTTCAATTAACCCTAAAAAAATTTCTTCTAATTTTGGTTTTTATAAAAAATTATTTTACAGTTTTAATTGTTAGCAGTATTATTATTTTTTTATTTGAATTAGCAGTATTATTTTACTCCTTATAAAATTGTAAATTTTTTATAGGCTAAAACATGATTTTGGTCTTTGAAAAATAGGATTATTTTGATTTTGGTCCTTTAAAAAATTTTCTTTTAGTTTTAATTCCTGTAAAATTAAATATTTTTTGTAGTGGATACTTTGGGTGAGTTAGTTTTACTTAATGAAATATAGAGTTTATATTTTAAATTTTAAACAAGAATTAAATATGAGTTTTTTTAAATCTAATATGATCATAACTTGATACATACTTATCCTACAGAAACCCAAAAACAAATCCTAAAAAAACAGTACATGTAATTTTTTTTTTAAAAGAAAAAACAGTACATGTATTATTCATTTAATAATTAAACTCTAGAATTTGTATCAAGTGAAGCAAAAGGCAAATTTGTAAATATAAAAGTTCCTTTTTCATAAGAAAGAACAATGGATGCTGGCTATGGGGTTCGAACCCATGCGCAGTTGACTGCAGAAGATCTTAAGTCTTCCCCCTTAACCTCTCGGGCAAACCAGCTAATTTGTGAAATTTCATCAATTTTAATTACCTGAATTAATGAATTTTGGGTTTGGGGGAGCATAGTGTTGATACGGTCTTTTACATCTGTAGTAGTGTTCATGCAAAGAACGTGCTTACTACTACCTATGCGAAATGAGGTAATCACATGCAATCCATGGTCTTTCATTAACTCCAATCTATCAAAGTAGGTCATGTTGTTTGTTTTTTATTTCCTTGGGATAAATAAAGTGAATACTCAATCAGTCATAAAAGCATGTTTAAAAAATTAGGATAATTAGCTCATGAAAACTAAACAACAAAAATATAAAAAATAATTTAAAAGGACGATAATTATGCATGAAGAATTAAAAATGTTATTAGTTAAAAATTTGTTAATCTATATAAAGGCTAGCTTGATGTATTCACTTTGTACTTAACTTTACCCATTTTATTGAGTACAGTTTTTTTTAACCATGTTTTCTAATACTACTCACCTTGAAGGAATTTTTTTACTGCTTTCATATTTTTTCCCCAAATCTTTTTCATGTTTCTTTGTTAAGAATATAAAAATATTTGCACCACTAATATAATACACATACTGTTAATTTCATCTTACCATATTTATATTAGCAATTTAACATTCGTTAAACAAACATTATATCAACAAAGACAATTATAATACTAGTATTTAACATTTTTTATCTACTTTTCATAAAAAAAAAACATTTTTTTTATCTACTAACAAGTGATAATTTTTATAGTGTTTGACTGTTTGGAGGGCCAATATATTTGACAATTTTTAAAGAAAGTTACATCATCCAAAAGCATTTTTTTTTTAATTCTAGTATAGATATAATACTTATAATATAAAATAAAAAGTTGTTTTTTAAATATAAAACAATTTATTTATATATATTATTAACTAAAATTAGTTTTGCTAAAATTTAATACAAACACCGCTATCTATATCCATGTCCTGAGGCATCGATTCTGGGTCCAGACACAATTGTTGAAAGGACACTCAAATGATATCTAAAGTTAGTCATAGCAATCAACCAATTCGTTCCAAATTTACATAGTCAACGTGAGAACTGCTTAAATGAGGACCACTTTCCCATAATTAATGATGTGTTTAAAAATGAATGATTGTGATGATAACTTTCCCATAATGGGGACCATTTTCATCCCAAATTTTCTCCGAGTTATATTTGTTTTCCTTGATCTATCGTCCCATAATATCACTAAAATAGTTGAACTTATTTTTAATGCTAATTAGATTTTTTTTTAGATGTACATGATTTTTATAAAAAATTATTGTTCTTTCTCTTGTACATTTAAATTCCTTATTTAAAACTTGACCAACAATTTCGGCCAGCCAAGTTTGCCAGGCCTAAATATTGTGAGTCATGCTAACAAGTACTTTGATAATAAAGGAATGAAAAATAAAAATAAAAATATTATCTGTGATATGTTAAATATATTTTATAAAAAATTTAAAATTTTATTATGAGAAAATAGACTATATACTGATAATGTAAAACAATTTTATACTGTCATCTAATCACAATTCACCATATATGATCAGTGCATTGCCATTAAACTCTATTATTATTTATAATAAATTTCTAAATTTTAAACTATTAAAATCATTTCATGTGTTAATTTCATTATAAATGTCTATCTATTCAAATAAAATTAATAGTTTAAAAAATTTGAGTAATAAGATTTGATGATAAAGTTAAATTTACTCAACTAATAGAATTAGATTTAATAGAAGGAACTAGTTTCTCATGATGTGATGAACAAAAGTTCAATTTTTTTTTTACTGAAAAAGGTGTTTACATTTAATATCCAACCGTATTTCAAACGTCTCTAATAAAGAATACACATGGAAAAAATAAATTTACTCAAAAATTAAAAAATAACAAACTGAAATGACTTATAATTTACTAAGGGAATTGAGCAGGTGTGTGAGTTGTTGTAAATTTTCAGTATCTGTCTTCATTCCTATGGATAAAAAAAAGAAATGATTTATAATTTAAAGAGTAAATTACACGAACACCCCCTGAGGTTTGCCTTTATTACACCTGGCACCCCTCCATTTTTGAACCCTACAGAAAACCCCCTAATTTTTGGACTTTCGTTACACTAACCCCCCCTCATAGGCATAAATCATTACACTGACCCCCCCTCTCAGGTTTAAAAAATATTACACTTACCCCCCTTTAGGGTGCTCAAAGTAATGTTCAAAAATAGAGGGGTACTAGGTGTAATAAGAGTAAACCTTAGGGGTGGTCAGTGTAATTAACTCTAATTTAAATTAAAAGAAGTAAAAGTAAAGTTAAAACCAATACATTATTTGTGGACAAGGTGTAGTTACGTGATGAGTTCATCATTGGGGGAGGATGGTTTGGAAGTTTCACCTTGACCGTTGATGAAGGGAAAGACACAAACGCTTCATCCCTAAAATTACGGATTGGTGGCACTGTGATTCTGAAGGGTCGGCTGATATTTGTGGTTGTTTTGTAGTGTACCCACATTTCAAAATATATAAAGACAATTTTTCTGGTAATTTCCCTCTTCCGTACTCCTATGTGGACACATTCCCTGCCATTAAAAATATCCACTTCACTGTTTATGACAAATCTTTCCGCTAATATCCCCCACAAATAAGTTTCAAAAACTTTATGATACGGAGAAACTTATTGTATAGTTAATTGGTGCAGATATTATTTTAGCTAAGATTTGTATTTAAATTGAAAAATATGTAGTAACGAATTTTGGAGTCTATCATATTCATATGTAGTTGTCAATGATAAAAAGTCAATCACACAAACTTTCATTGGCCTAATATTGAAGAGTTAAGTCAATAAACAATTAATTCATCAATCATTATTTTAAAAGCATTAATGTATGTTTGATAATACCTGAATTTGAGATTTTTTTTTTATTAAAAAAACCCACAAATATCTTTCATGAAAAACAATTTTGTTTGAGTCTAAAACAATTTTATACTAATTGACTTACATGTTCGATGATAATAATTATTTGTTTTTAAAAAGTCTTTCAACAACTTAAAAGAAATAAACAATTACTATTTTTTAAGAGAAGTTAAATTAAACATGTACTAATTATTATATAATTTTTTTGAACAGAATTATTATATAATTATCCTTTGAATACATCACAAATTGATGATGTAAAATGTAACTAATTAATTAACTTTACATCATTAATTTGACCATTTTTTACACACGTGTCTACCCAGAGTGTGTCTCGATCGGTGGCAAGAATTTCATAATTTAGTTTGCAGTTACACAAATGGTGTCATTAAAGAGTTATCAATGAGGCTGCAGGGTGTAAGGTAAATACTATAGTTTTGTTAATATAGATGGTAATTTTTGGGGTCGAGGGGTGATGGGCCTGATGGCGATAAATGGGAATTTGAGTAAAATGGACACGCGATTGTTACATGCAATGACTATTTTTTACGCAACTCTTCTCCGCTTAGTTTCAGAAATTATGGTATTGTTTTGGAAAAATCGAAAAAAAGAAATAGCAGAAACTACAATTGTGCATCGAGTCATGAGTGAAAGATAAAAAATAGTCTTAAACATTTAACCCTAATTTACGAAATAAAGAGTAAACGGAAAATTTATAGAGGATATTAGTATTTGACAGGTGTCTGTCAAAAAAAAAGTATTTGACAGGTGATTATTTGTAAGCAATAGATGCTGTCTTTAAGTAAGAGTACTCTACTATCAAAAAAAAAAAGTGATCCTCATTTTTAAAAGAGAAAGTATTAAATAAATGATAAAATATATAATAAATATAATAAAACTAATTTATTAGACACGCAGACACCTATAAGTCATTATATTATAAATATTCAAATGTATTCTATTAAAAATAAATTGACATAATTTAATAATTAGATTTATATATCTTCACTCAAATAGATATTAAAAATATTTTTCATAAATAAGTATAAGTTATGTGATAATTTTATAAATATACAAGAAAAATGTGTATATATATATATATATATATATATATATATATATATATTCTAGTTTGTTCAATTTTTGATTTATTTAATTTTTGAATTTTTTTTATTAGATTGAATCAAATTATGAACATTACTAGAGAAATTTTTTTTTTTTTTTTGCACAAGTTCTTTTCATAAAATAAAAAAATATTATCACATTTTATTTATATATTTTATAAAATTCTTTTATTACAAGAGTCGCATAATAGTTTTTAAAATTTTTAATTTTAGAAAAAAAAATTAAACTTATAAATTTATTTGTTTTATTTTTTTTATCTTGACAAGCCCCAAGAACTTAACTCACGTACTTGAGTCTTGAAGTCACCAAGAACATAGCAATCTATCAATCATTTCTCAATCAAAGGTTTGCTCAAATAACGTCTTGTTTTAGTCAAAACCTATTATAGACTTCAGTTGAAAGGTTGATAAATAGATACGTTGAGACTTGAGTGTTGATATATATGTGGTGCAATACTCGATAGTCAAAGTAGCGTAACTTCACTATTTACAAGTGTTGATTAGTTAGGCTATGTGATTAGACCAAGATCGACTAGGGAGGAACACCAACAAACCTTTAAATTATTAAATTAGCACAACAATTTTCTAAAATATCACTACCACTACCACTGATAAGTGCTAATTGATTACTTTTATCCGGCTTTACGTTATATTAATATTGTCATGCTACTAAAATGATAACATTGATGAAGTTAGCTTTTTAAAAGATAATTATAGTTTATCATGAAGAAAATTATTTGAGTGCGTATTAAACTATTTTAAATAAATACCATCAATTATTTTATGTGAAAGTTTATATGATATAGGTGTTTAAGATTCTCAAATTTATTGAAAAATATGAAATTTTTTTAGATATCTAAATAATAAGTGAAATAATAGTAGGTCAACCCAATTACTAGATGAATCTAATGACTTGTTATAGAGACTTATATGTATAGAATGTTCTCAAAGTATGATAAAGCTAATCAGCTTTGCTTGGCCATTGATCAACTGACTAGTTCAACCCTATACACTAATCCTCATGTACTTGACTTATCTTCATAGATGTTGATTGTTAAAGACAATTGTTGACTACCACTAATATCCTAAATATATAAAAGACATTTGTCGTATCGTGTGACAAATTTTTTTGGATAAATGTGATAAGCTTGTAATGAAGAAACACTTAACATACTACTGACATTCTCTAAAAGTATCCCATGACAACCTTAGATAGATATCATAGTTCATACACTTATATTGTTATTTTGTTGAATATTAACTTGGGGGTTAGAATTTTTACAAATATGCACCTCCAACTTCGATGCACAAAGAAGCCCTCTACTTATGCGACTCATATGAAGCTCGAGACGAATCACATGTAGCAATTCGTTTACAATAAATAATAAAAAGCAAATCATAACATCTCCTGAACTTTTATCAAATTACACATAACTCCATTATTTTTTATTTTTCTATACTAGCCCCTTTTAAGTTTGAAAACATTACACTAACACCCCCTTATATGTTTAAAAAAATTACACTGACACCCCTCAAACCTTACACTAACATCAAGGGAGACGAAAGTAATGGTTAAAAAAACAGAAAATGCTTCACAAAACCTCAGAGAGTGTTATTGTAATTTACTCAATAATAAAATATTATTTAAATTATGTAATTGTTAATAAAAAAATCTTTCATAATTATCAACGAATATCATTTTCACATTTTTGTGATTCTAGCTTGTTAATATTTATAGATAATCATAAGTTAATAGCACATCACGAAACCTCTAAAAAAGATACATTTTCATTCATTTTTCATTTATTAACGACTGATTTAAGCATCAAAATACTTATAATACTTACAGGTGACAATTTTTATCATTATTATTACGCAGAGATTTTTAAAGGTTGTAAGACACTTGACTGGACTTTCTTAGACTTGTGAAGAACATTTCTTCACCACGACAATACTTGATAAACTAATCCTACAACAGCTCATAAAAAATGGCTTAATCAAAAACCCAAAAATTGTACGTGAGTTTTAATACAACAAGCACATGAATCTGCTCATTTTTTAATTGAATCCACAAGTTTCCATGTGACGGTGTAGACAAATTTTGCCCACCTTAGCACGTTGGATTGCAAAGCATGGACGATTAACATTACTCCCAGTTAAACAAGATTACAATAACTATGAGTAGATATTTTTTTAACCATTATGAGTGTACTCAACATCTTAAAAAAGTAGTTGTCGGATAGATCCTGAAGATTTTGGTTATTTTTCAAAAGATAAAAGCAATGAAAGGGACAATTTTGTCACCGGGCAACTATTATGACATATGACAGGTTTGCTACGCGACAAACAAGGAGGTCGGCAAGTGTCGGCCGGAGAAGAGGGAGGGAGAGATAAACAACATTAATTTCATTCTTAAAAGCCAAAATTTGTCCACAAGTTAATTTTATTTTCCTAATAATGTTTTTAATCACCATTTATTAGTGGGAAGTATCTGATGATTTTGTGTATAATTAATCACTAATAATCTTTAGTTAAAGCTCCCATGACCCATCCAAATCATTATTTGACTCAAACTAATATATAAAATGGTAGTATATCTCGCAATTATTAACTAACTAAATTATTAAAACTAACGCCATTTTTATTTTTAATGAAAATTGGCATGGTTTGTTACCGTTCACGCACACAGCACAGCGAAGGAAAATAGCGAAATGCGCCATCTCTCTCATTTCCTCTTTCCCTTTGTCCCCTCTGTCCTCGTGCGCTTCCTCCCAACAATTCGCTCTTCGGTCTGGACCTCAATACCTGTCTCTCTGTCTGTCTCTGAACAAAACAACTAAACTCACAGATCTTCTTCCCAACCCTCAATTTTCACGAAGCGGCGTTTTTATTGGCCATCACATGATTCATATCATTGCATTTCTTCTCTCCTCTTCTTCTGCTGGTGCGTCTTTCTCCCCTTCCAAACCCTAACTAATTCTTCATTTTAAATTCTTCTTCTCAACCTCAATGTCTCGCTTCTCTTTGAATCAGATTTCTTTCTTTGTTTTCTTATATGAGATTAAATAAAAATGATTAATGTGTTTTTTGATTTTTATTGCCGAAGGTGATGCCTCGGTGTTTGTCAATTTGAGTGAAGATCTTAGCTCGGAATTGTGTTTTCTGTTTTTTGAGAATTATGAAGCTGTTAAATAGGAATTTATTGGTTAAATTTGTACCCTCTGAATTCGTTTTTCAATCAACATGTCCCCTTTCAATCGAAGAATGTTCAATTTGATTTGGTTACGTTTTCCAATTTTGTATTAATCTTTGGTTGTTCAGTCTATTATGAATTTTTTGTTGTTGGTAGTACATTGTTTTTGCTGATGTCATTTGGACAAATTCTTTTCTCTTGTATATCTATTGTTTTTTTTACCATTCTTGTGGTCTCTTTGGATGGAGAGAAAATGCTGAAAACAGAAAGTGATAGTTATTTGTTTATTTAAAATTTAAGGGTTTTAGCAAATATAATTCCCCACTGATTTGACTCTATCTTGGTTATGGTTACATTTTTTTTTCCGGCTTGTGCTCATTGCATAAATAAAATGCTTAATCGTAACAACCTCTTTTTTTTAAATTTGTTTATAAGGAAGATAGCGTGAAATTTTACGGTTTGCATATGAAACAAAATTGAATTTGCCCCTCCCCCCTCTAATTTTTATAATATTAAACTGACTAAATTATGATTAATATGTTCAACTTGCTACCTACTTTCGTAGTGGGAATGTTTAGTTAGTTGGTTGCAGCGGTTTGGGCTGATGTTTTTAATTCTAAACTGGCTTTAGCATTCATTTTCACCTTACTCTACTAACTTTATTTATTTCTTCTTTTTGATCCTGCTTAATACTTAATACAGTTGAGGTTAGTTAGCACCTAAGAATACACAGTGAATGTGAATAATGGATGTTGCTGAGGTTGAAGAAAGTCTTTTTGCAGCAAGCGATGCCAAGGTATGATGATATATCTTTAACTATTGTGAGAGCTGTTTTGAAATTCTAATGCTTTCTATAGTAAATTAGTACTGTGTAAATTAGTCTCTTTTTTTGTGGTCTAAGCACTGCTTGAAGCACATTTGAATGATTTTCTTTTATGTATGTGACTTGTCACTGCTTTTGTTTAAGAAAATGTTTTGAATTGTTGGCCAAACTAAAAAAAAGAGTAAATATTTTGCATTCTTCTTTTTGCCATGCTTTTTATGGCCATCATTTCACATTCTGTTGCAAGTTTTTTTTGGAGTGAATTCTCTGGATGTAATCTATCATCTAACCAATATATATCTTTCTTTTATGCAGTTACATGGAGAAATGTGCAAGTGTCTTTCTGCAATATACTGCAAGATATTGTCATTATTTCCTTCTTTAGAAGCAGCTAGGCCTAGGAGCAAATCAGGAATTCAGGCATTATGTTCGTTGCATGTAGCCTTAGAAAAGGCAAAGAATGTTCTTCAGCACTGCTCAGAGTGTAGTAAACTTTACTTGGTACGATTATTATTGCACAACTTTACTTTTATTCTCTGATTTGGTCTCTTGGTGTGTGAGGTGGATTTAATTTACTTTTAACACTTTTTACATTTTATTTTATGTTGGTTCATAAGGTTATTTGATCTGTAATACATTTTGCAGAGTATCTTACGTATAACTTCACTTATGATGCAGGCTATAACTGGGGATTCTGTTCTGCTAAAATTTGAGAAGGCTAAATGTGCTCTCGAGGAAAGTCTTAAACGGGTGGAAGATATTGTTCCTCAATCTATTGGTTGTCAGGTGAGAAATTTCAACAATATGGATATATAGTTCTCTTTTTTCATGTTTGATTCCCCCCCTTTGATTCTAGGTTCATGATCCTATATTCCTGCTCTATTATGTAAATACTTTTACTCAGCCTTGCTAATTGCTTTTTGAATATCTGAGCAAGGGAGAGCCTATTTTATTAGTTTCATGTATTCTTTGCATAATAATTCAAAGCCATGTTATTTGCAATATTTTGAATTCAGCTTTCTGAGCACTTTGACACTTTTATGTAAATGCACATGCACAATGGTACTCTCTTTTTATGTCATCATTGTCAATATTTAATTTGTTCATAGTTTGATTTTTTCTAAATGGCATCTGTTCAGATTGACAAAATTGTGCAAGAACTTGCAAGTACGGTATTTGCACTTGACCCATCAGAGAAGCAAGTTGGGGATGATTTAATTGCATTGCTTCAGCAGGGAAGAAAGTTTAATGACTCTAATGACAGTAATGAACTTGAATGTTTTCATCTGGCTGCTACTAGACTTGGAATCACTTCTTCAAGAACAGCTCTTACAGAAAGAAGAGCTCTAAAAAAACTCATAGAAAGGGCTCGTGCTGAGGAAGACAAGCGGAAAGAATCAATTATTGCTTTTCTTTTACACCTTATGAGGAAATATTCCAAGTTATTTAGAAGTGAGTTCTCTGATGATAATGATTCTCAGGGTTCTCAACCTTGTTCTCCCACTGTTCAGAGATCTCTTGAGGATGGCATTCCTGGTGGTCATTGTCATGCCTTTGACAGACAGCTTTCAAAACTTAGTTCCTTTAATTTTAAGCCAAATAATAGGAAATTAGGGCAGATGCTCCTTCCACCCGAAGAGTTAAGGTGCCCAATATCTCTGCAACTTATGAGTGATCCTGTTATAATTGCTTCTGGGCAAACATATGAAAGGGTTTGTATAGAGAAATGGTTCAGAGATGGACACAACACCTGCCCAAAGACTCAACAGAAACTCTCACATCTCTGTTTGACTCCTAATTACTGTGTTAAGGGTCTTGTGGCTAGTTGGTGTGAACAGAATGGAGTTCCTATTCCTGAAGGCCCTCCTGAATCTCTTGATTTTAACTACTGGAGATTGGCATTATCAGATACTGAATCCACAAATTCAAGATCCATAAACAGTGTTGGCTCTTGCAAGTTGAAGGGTGTCAAAGTTGTTCCTGTAGAAGAGAGTGGTATCTCAGAGCAAACGGGGGGAAATGCAACTGAAAGCTTTTCTGCACAAGAGGAAGATAATGAACAGTATCTTAGTTTTCTTAAAGTCTTGACAGAAGGGAACAATTGGAAGAGGAAGTGTAAAGTGGTTGAACAGTTGAGGCTGTTGCTGCGGGATGACGAGGAAGCCAGGATTTTTATGGGGGCTAATGGATTTGTTGAAGCACTTATGCAGTTTCTGCAATCAGCTGTGCATGAAGGGAATGTGATGGCTCTTGAAAATGGAGCTATGGCTCTGTTCAACCTGGCTGTGAATAACAACAGGTGTGTATTAAATCATGAAGTAAAACTGCTTTTCATATGATTACAAAATTATAACAGTTATTGTTATTTGAAAATTGACACCTTGCATGCCATAATCACTTTGTTATCTCGTGGTTAAACATATCTTCAGTATCACAATGATAAACTTCTGCTCATCCTCTAGCTCTTAAAGAGCCTTACCCATATATCAGCTGCTGTCGTTTTTGGTTGACCTGCCGTATTTTGGAAGAATACAGTGGCATTGGTCTAGCGAATCCTTTTAAACTTTATTTGGAAAATAAATTGCAAAATCGCTTTTTTTTTTCTTCTGGTTTGTTGAAGCATATTTTACGATGTATTCCCAAAAGAAAAGTGCTCATAGTAGAAAAACACAGAAGACGTGCATAGTGCACAAGTGGATGTTGAAAATTGATACTGTCCTTGTTGAATTACACCCTTTAGTTAGTATGTTGCAATGAAGTTTGTTGAAGAAATAATAGAATTGATGTTCCATTAACTCTTTCTGAATTGGCTCAATGATTAACTGTTTAACTTTTTCCTTTTGTTTTTCATTTCTTTTGTAAATCATTGTTAAACACAAGCTTGATCCCTTTTTCTTTTTTCAATAGAAATAAGGAAATTATGATATCAGCAGGAATCTTGGCGTTGTTGGAGGAAATGATTTCAAAAACTAGTTCCTATGGTTGTGCAGTTGCCCTGTATCTGAATCTTTCTTGCCTTGAAGAAGCCAAGCATGTGATTGGCCCGAGTCAGGCTGTCCAGTTCCTAATCCAGATTCTTCAAGCCAAGACAGAAGTCCAGTGCAAGATAGATTCCCTCCATGCACTCTATAACCTTTCTACTGTGCCCTCCAATATTCCAAACCTACTTTCATCTGGCATCATTGATAGCCTACAATCCCTTCTTGGAAGCCAGGGTGATTGCATGTGGACAGAAAAATGCATAGCTGTTTTGATAAATTTGGCGGTTTCTCAAGCGGGAAGAGAGGAAATGATGTTGGCTCCTGGACTCATAAGTGCCTTGGCTTCCACGCTAGATACCGGCGAGCCCATAGAGCAGGAGCAAGCTGCCTCTTGTCTCCTAATTTTGTGTAACAGGAGTGAGGAATGTTGTGAGATGGTCCTGCAAGAAGGGGTTATACCTGCATTGGTGTCAATATCGGTGAATGGGACCTCGAGAGGAAGAGAAAAGGCTCAGAAGCTCTTGATGGTCTTCCGAGAGCAACGACAACGAGACCATTCACCTGTTAAGACAGATCGATGTGAATCTGAAAGTAGTGATTTGTCTATGCCTCCTCCTGAAACGAAACCGCTATCTAAATCAATATCTAGAAGAAAGGTGGGGAAAGTTATTAGCTTTCTCTGGAAAAGCAAGAGCTATTCTGTTTACCAGTGTTAAGTTTCATGTAAATTTCTGTTTGATTCTTAACTTTTCTGGCCCTACTTTTCATCCTCTCACCCGTTTTCACGGGTGCCGCTTACTTTTTGGTTCTCAAAGAAGAGATGTACAGTCATGTGTAGTTTATGGAATTTTTTTTCCTGTCTCTTCCCTCTTTGTATATCAATCTCTCATAAATGTTTTTGTTTTTTTTTGGTGGGGGGAGGGGTGTTTGCATTTCTACGAGCTTCACGTGTTAGATTTCCCTTTTGAAGGTTGAGGTAAATCATAAATGTGAATTATGTCTTAAGGTTTAGGAAGTTTCCTCGGTGAAATAACTAGTATCTTAGGCCAGATTCTGTTGAATGTTACTCGGCTGGTAGTGTGCCAGCTGCAAGGTATCTTTTGATTTTAATTTTTCTAACTACTAAAATAATTTGATTTTTTTTTTGGATATATAAGTTTAGACAGAAAACTTAATACAACTGAAATTTTTATTGTGAGAAATTGTATTTAAATATATTTTTTTTTTCGGAAAAATGCATATTACTACCTTAATACTATGATAAATGATGATGTATAGGCTCATAAAAAAAAAATGATGATGTATAGGTAATTTTTGCGCAAACTTTCTTTTCTTTTTCAATATGGCACCAAACTAGTTAACGTAATGGCCTGACTTGGTTATATCACAGCGCTGTTTAGCATTATCAGCGAAACGAACAATGTAAATTAATGGCTTAATGCTGTATGTTGTCAATTGTCAAGGATTTCAACATATAGGCTGGGCGATGGTACTGTCTATAATTTACTAGCTGAGAAATATGATGAAATATAATTGTTGTTAAGTATTTTAAACATATTCCCAACCAATAATAATTTTATACGGTTAAATCAGCATTTCTGGACAGGGACATCGACTTTAAACGATAAATTAAAAACATCAGCTAAAAGCCTAAAGTTCACTACTGTTTCGGAAAATTCACTTGGAAAAATAAAATACTGCGTGACATATTCGTGATGCTATTAATGCAACATTTTACAGTTAACCTATTCCTACAATATAGTTAGAGATTGCCCGGATATCAAAAGTGTAAGGATTAAGGAACAAAGGGTGTTAAATTTTCAAACAAAATACAACAACTTCACACAAGACAAGGAACAAAGGTGAAGGCAAAAGAATCGATTCCTTATCAGGAGAGAATAATAGCATTCCAATATTCACACTGTTGAAGAGCTTTGTCCACAATTTATTGCGGGGTCCATCCAATTTGGTTGATAGTTCTATCATTACGTGTTTTTCAAAGCGCAAAAGCGACATCTAGAATTTTGAGTGAGAGACACCCACCAAATTTTGAAATCACTGCTTGGTTCTGAAGAAGCTCCGTATGATTGGCATCACAGAGTGACACACAAACCGTTAATTTACAAAATTGCAATATCTAATAAGCAACAGCTCAAACTAAAACGAATAACACTAACGTCAATGCTTTATACTCAGATCTCAGGAAAAAAAAAGAAGAAAAAAGCATATATTTTTTTTAAGAAAAAAACTCCTGTTCCATTGATTTATTAAACAATTTATTAATTGGCAGAATGAAAGGGTAGAAAGAAAAAGTTAAAAGTATCGGATTCGATTGTCCAGTGCTGAATTTTATGCCACAACTCAACCAAAAGAACAGATGAAAAGGAGTGGAAAAGTTTTGCAGGAAGTGCCTAACAAGTCCAAGCTCCAAGCTCAAAAGACATTAAGACAAGAGCAATATACGGTTATTCTTTTGCTTAATTTATGCAGTACCTGGTTTGGCATTAGTTTGCGGTTTAAGTGATGCCACAGCCAGAAAAACCGCTCGGTAACAACCTTCCAATAATTCGTATGTTTTATTACTACTATATTATTCTGCTTGAATCACTTCTGAATTTTATTACTCACTGGATTAGTTTTCTTACAAAAGTATCATTTGTTTAACAAAAAAGTGATGTTTAAGTTAGACTTGATATTTAAGTTGGTGGTTGTTTTACACTTTTACTTGTAATTGTTTTAGTATATAGTAACTGCATGGTGGTAATTCATGGGACTACAATTTTAAATTGAAAGGTATGCACATATATCATTGCATGTTGCAAGCGCGCAGGTCAATAGAAAAATTGTTACAATTCCTTGTAGCAAAATTTTCTCATTCTACGTTATTTTGAACTGTTTCTTTATTGCAGGCATTCCAGGAGACGGTAGATGTTTGTTTAGATCTGTGGTCTATGGTGCATGCCTCAGATCAGGGGAACCATCTCCAAGTCTTAGCAGACAAAAGGAACTCGCAGATGAACTCAGAGCCAAAGTACTCTTTTCTCCCCCATCTAACTAATTATTTTTCTTTTTTCTTTTTTATCAGCAAAGATCTCCCATCTAACTAATGAATTCTAGTTTGGTATACTTATTGTTCAAAGAATTTAATGTAATGTTACTATGGTGGACCATCAGCAACATTTGTTCAAATAGATCATGCTTAATTTCCAGCTCAAATTATGTGACTATAATTATTTCATTTTGATCCATTATATATTGACCCGAATTATGGGAAAACATTAAATCTTATTTTGCAGGTTGTGGATGAATTCATCAAGAGGAGGGCAGACACTGAGTGGTAAGTTATCTAGAAGGAGGTAGTTTTCATTACAGATTTATATGATTTGTATCATCTGAATCTCCTCATCTTAAAGTCATATATATAAAGAGTTGTGGGAAGGAAAATGCCTTCATATACATTTTAGTCCAGGGTCTTTGTTTCTAACTGCAACATCAACATATATGTTTTCACTTGTAGTCCATTTTAAAGCTGAAACATACATTTGTATTCAATTCATAACGCACAGGTTTCTAGAAGGTGACTTTGACACCTATACAGTACAGATGCGAAAGCCTCACATATGGGGAGGAGAACCTGAACTTCTTATGTCTTCACATGTTTTACAGTTAAGTTTGCAAAACTTTCATGCATATATGATTTGCCTAATAAGATGACTGGCACTTGAGTATTAATTGATTTCTTTTATAAGTGGCATAAGTATCAGTTCATTTTCCAAATTAATTATTTCTCATAATGATTCCATGCATTATCTTGCGTAACAAAAACTATTCAATGATATTTATTTCTAATGCACGTACGATATATATGTTCTGGTTCTAGGATGCCAATAACGGTGCTCATGCAGGATAAGAATTCGAGTAACCTTAAAGTTATAGCTGAATACGGTCAGGAGTATGGGAGGGATAATCCTATTCGAGTGGTCTATCATGGTTATGGCCACTACGATGCATTATTGAAGAGTTCCACCGGTTATCTGCAGTCTTAGTTGATGCATGCTCTTTGCAATAACTCTAGAGCTTGACAATGAGCATGTGATTGTGATTCTGACCGTGTCATTGTAGTAGCGAAGCGAAATAGCTAAATTCATGGCCAATGACATTAGTGCTTCAATCACATGCGTTCTTTGTTGATAATTAATTAAAACTTGGTTCCTGCTCCCTTTTTTCCTTTTCTTCAAAAAATAATAGCTAAAATATGTTTTAGGTCTCTAATAAATAAGTTAATTTTGTTTTAGGTCCCTAATAAAATTTTTTTTGCATTAGATCCCTGATATATTAAAAATTTTGTTTTGGGTCTCTGCCGTCAGTTAAGTGATGACGTGGCCGTTAAAAAATTTAAAATGCGATTTCAGTCGGTTTCTAAAACCGCCAATATTCATTTAACAATTTAAATTACAATTTCTGGCGGTTTTTAGCCGCCAGAATCAATTAAAAAGGCTAAAATATGTTTTAGGTCTCTAATAAATTAGTAAATTTTGTTTTAGGTCCCTAATAAAAAAAATTCTTTGCATTAGATCCTTGATATATTAAAATTTTTGTTTTGGGTCCTTGCCTTCAATTAAGTGATGACGTGGTCGTTAAAAATTTTAAAATACGATTTTTGGCTGTGTCATTTAACAATTTAAATTACAATTTTTTGCGGCTAAAAACTACCAGAATCAATTAAAGCAAAAAAAGATTAAAAAAAAACAGATCTGAAACTTATACACCTTTCCATTATCAACTTATATGCTGAACCATATCTGAAACTCAGATATAAACCTTATACATTAGATCCAGAATTATCCAAGCAAAACATAAACCAAAATAACTCAACCAAGATAAAAAAAAAAAAAAACTCAGAAATGAACCTTTATCCATTAGATCTATACACACAAGAACAAACCTTTATCCATTAGATCTATACAACCAATATCTATACACCCAACGGACTTGATTTTGTGAAATTGGATTTTGGTTAAATATGAGTTTGAAGTGATTTATGTTTTTGAAATTTTTATCTCTTGCATCTTTGCTTCGTTCCATCTAGGATTCGAAAGGTAAGGTAGTGTTTTTGTTGCATGTTGTTGTGCATTAATTTGTGTATGAATTTGATCCAAGTATAGCAATTTCTGACGATTTTTAGCCGCTAGAAATTACATTTTAAAATTTTTAGCAGCCACATCATCACTAAATTGACGGCAGGGACCCAAAACAAAATTTTTAATATATCAGGAATTTAACGCAAAAGAAATAAATTATTAGGGACCTAAAACAAAATTCGCTAATTTATTAGGGACTTAAAACATATTTTAGTCTTTTTAATTGTAATTTAAATTGTTAAATTAATACTGGCGGTTTTAGAAACTGCCAGAAATCGCATTTTAAAATTTTTAACAGTCACATCATCACTTAACTGACGGTAGGGACCTAAAACAAAATTTTTAATATATTAAGGATCTAACGCAAAAAAAAAAATTATTAGGGACCTAAAACAAAATTCACTGATTTATTAGGGACCTAAAACATATTTTAGCCAAAAATAATTTATCTTACTTTGTAGTTATAGGTTATATGTAAACAATTTGGTTATATGGAAACTGGAATGGTGCTTCCACTTATGTCCTCAGAAAAAAAAAATTACGGAAGGTTGAGAGTATTTTTTATTTTCTCATTTCATTAAAATAAGTGTAGTAAAATTTGTGTCACATTTTGTTTGACTTAACTCTTTTTTTCCTATTAGAGAAAATTGAAATTTAATTTCAGGAATTTATTTATTATTTTTCTATTTTAAGAGACTATTATAATAATACTCTACAATTTCAGGAAGCAAAATAAGGATTTAATATTTAAAAAAATAAGGAGTTTGTTTTTCTATCAAAGAAAGAGGAGAAGTAGTTTTAAAAGAAAAACTCACTGAAATAACTTTTAAAAATAAGTTCTACACTTTAACATCTCTCTTCCCGTCATCTTGAATTAATCAATGTGAGACAAAAAAATTTGAAAGTTTTTAAACGAACTTTAAAACTAAAATTACCAAATATTGTTTTTTTACTTTATTTTTAAATCTTTTATTTAAAATTTTATTTTAAAATAACTTTTAAGGGGGAAAAAAAACTGAGGCAAATAGCCTAACTATGTAGGTTACTTTAACAATTAAACGGCCATTATTCTCTTATAAAGAATCACAAACATAGCCAAAAAAATCAACCATACAATCACGATGAAGTGTCACAAGCTAAATTTTGTTAGCCATCTGGATCAATTATCAGAATCAATGTACTAAAGAAAGAAAGAGACATTGTCAAGGCTTAAGCAGGTATTATAATTTCATTGTTGGCTTTGTGGGGAAATCAAACCAAGGCAAATGCAGGCCAAATCCGGCTAACGAAGGATATACTATTTGAGTGTGGCCATTGGAAATATCTACAGTGGTGACATCTACCTTTCTTGTCCCCTCTCATCCATCCCTTTTCTTTCTCTTTTGTTCTTTTGCCATCTTAATATTTCCTAAGGTTACTTGTTGTAATATAAAAGAAATAAGTTAATACCCAAAGTTACATAGTTACTTCATAGTTACATCATCCACTTATTGTTTTCTTATATATAAAATATAATTTCTATCCATCTAATTCTTAAATCTTAATTATTATTTTCTTTAATTTAAATTATCTATCATTTGATACAATACACGTCTTAAGAAAATTTACGCTAAATATATTTGTGAATTAACTAATATAACAAAATAATATTCGTTAACTAAAAATTCTTGGTAAAAGAATTATTCTCTCCATTTTTTTATTGAAGTTTTAGTAACTTTTTGTTTCATTTTAATTATTGTTTTACAATACTAATAAATATTTTTTTTTTCAATTCTACCCTTGACAATTAATTAATAAGTATTCATAGATAAATTAATAATGAGAAATGCGGGGTAAAATAGGAAATTAAGCATTTTTCATAAAAAGTAAATATTAATTATTTTCTTAATTGGTATGTCAAATTTAAGTGTTAAGTGATAAATATAAGGGAGTGGAGAGAGTAGAATACCGTTCTTTCACCCAAAAAAAGAAGCAGAATACAATTGTGAAATATTTAAATTTTTAAGCGAGATAATAACAAATAGATATGATTTTTGAAAAGGAAAATAATTAACATTTTCTTATTTTTTTTAAAATGATAATATTTTTGCTGTAAAAAAAATTATAATATTTTTCAAAACAAACCATTCATAATTTGGATAATTATATTATTGATGCGAAGTATCCACTGACTTTATTGATGATTAATCTTCATTAAAAATCAAGGTTTGGATCCAAGACCTCTTTTAAGGAATCTAAGTCCAATTTCATTCGGACTAACTACTAGCTTGTTAATTAGTAAATCATTCATAATTTAAAATATAGGAAAACATTTATTATTTAATATAATATATAATATAATCCTTAAACTTTAACTATTTATTATTCTTTTTATTAAAGATTGATATATTTGTGCAATTTAATGAACCATTTAAATAAAAATTTAAGGCTCACAGTCCCACCTTATTGAATATTAGGAATGATCCTGATTTGGATTTTGCTAATTCACCTTTATATCCACATTTTAAAAAAATGTCTATATCTAGCTAGATCTATAATCAGTGAATAATAATTTTGATACTGATACTCTTATTTATTGAATGTAAACTCATTACTATTACTTTAATTAAGTAAAATGTGATCTTTTATAATAAGTTATGCACAAAAGTTAGATATAATTTCATAAGTATTTTTGGTGTTATTTTTCAATAAAAATTGAAATTTCACCTTAATAATCCATATAATAAAAGTTTTTATTAAATATCAATGTGGATTACCAAATTAAAACTTTAATTCTAATTAGAGAACAAAATAAAAAACACCTATAAAACTAAATCTAACTTTTATCCTATGCTACTGTCAAAAAAAAAAAAACTTTTTATCCTATGTTTATTTGATATCCTTATAAAATATGAAATTTATTATAGTAATAACTAATAACATTAAATATGAAAGTTAATAAGAAAGAACATCCATTAAAAATATACTCCTTCGATACCAAACTACATATTTTAATAGTACTCACAAACTACATATTTAATTTAAAATACTCTCATTTAATATCTATGATGGGAGTAGTTGTGAAATAAATCAAAATTGAAGCCATGTTAAATAAAGGTACATATATGTGAAAGAAAACAATTAATGAAACTTAAAATTTATAAAACACCAATAGTTTTAAAATAAAGAAAAAAGGCTAAAACATCAATAATTTTAGTCCAAAAGAAATATATCTATTAATTTATTAATTTTAATAATAATTACTTTAAAAATTATATAAAAATAATTTTTAATTAATGTATATTTATTAAACTCTTTTAATTAATAATCATTTAGTCTAGCTCTGATTACCATCCACATTGAGTAATGAATTGGAAAAAATTTATAGGTGCAACGACCAAATAATCTTTACTTAAGCCAGGTCAAAAAATTTCAACCACACCAAGCCAAAACCCAAACAGCATTTTATTTAATTAAAATCTATTTATTTGATTGCTAAAAACAAAGCTTCTTTCTTAAAACGAAACGTTTCCATACATATAAGACTACATGCAGTCCCTCCTCTGTACCTGGTTACCTGTTTCATTCTTAAAAAGCAAACCAACGCGAAAATTCATAGGTTCTGAGAGTGACGAGGAAAACAACAAAAATGATGGTGTTGGCGAATTCTGGTACCGGGCTAAGGAAACAAGTTTTTCCCGTAGATTACGAAACAGAGATGTCGCAGCGTCTCGTAGACGCTGCTCATTACGGTGACACAGACGCTGCGTTCGAATGCATCGCGAATCCCTTGGTGGACGTTAACTTCGTTGGAACGGTGTCGTTTAAGTCCAAAACAACGGAGATCGTGCTGCAGGACGAGTCGCCTCACCGAGTTAACTCGGCGTACGAGGAGTTCAAGACCGAGCTCACTGCTCTGTTTTTGGCTGCGCATACAGGGAATTTGACACTCCTACGGAAGCTTCTGGTAACGCTTCTCAACGTCGTTCCTTCTGTTATGATCCGTTTCTTAAAACGACGTCGAAACAAAGATGTTGTGTCGCTCGTTTTGTTTTTGATGTTCTGAAACGCGATTTTCTAATCGTGGCCGCGTTTTTATTATGTTTTTAGTTTTGTTATTTGCATGTTCTCTTGTTGTTTTGCTTGGTACTGCGGTGCCTGCGGTTTGTTTTGTTTCCGTTTGATTGATTAACCAGTTTTTCAATTTTTGAAAACCAATTTGAACCACCAGAATTTGTGAAATTGACGAACTAAACCAAATTAAGGTATATTATCTTAAATTAAATAGGACAGTTTTAATTTTTCTTCTTGTAAAAAAATTTCTTTAATTTCCATCCCTCAAATATATGAATTTTTTCCTCCTATTATAAAGTGTTACTCGTTAACTTTTATGTGTTTAAGAGAAAGTCAAATGACCATTTCAAGTAACACAAACTAATGTATGCAGTACCATATTTGTATGTGATACTTCTATTTTTTTTTTTTAAATTCTTAAAATGAATTTTATTTATCCATTTTAAAATAACATTAGAGACTAAAAAAAGTAATAATTTTAGATTTTAGAAAAATAAAAATCGAAGAAATTATTTTTATAAGGAATAAAACTAAAATTCAGTCGATTTACCAGGAAAAATACTGTGACGTGATTTTAATTTTTAGAGAATAAAAAACAGATTTTTTTTATACATACCAAAATCAAAACTCATTACGAAGACTATAACATATTTTAATTTTTTTTTTTTGAAAATGAATTGCAGCTTGCACTAATCAACTTAGCTTCCTGTGCAAATTAGATTTCAGTGCTTGAAGATAAGGAAGTAACCAATTATTTTCATGTTTTGTTGAGAAAAAAAAATAAATAAATAAAAACTCTCTCTTAAAGAGAGCGGCTAAAATATGGCGGCGTTGTCATGTCACTCCCAATGAGGCAATAACACGCAAAATATAATTTACACCTAATTATGTTTTTTTAGCAGTTAAAAACGTATTATCTCAACAACAAAAAAAAGCAGTTAAAACGTATGTTTAATTTTTTTTTAAAAAAATTCCCCTCATTTCTTAACTAATGTTTTTTAGTCACATGGAAGTCATGTGACAATTCCGTAGGAACTGGATTAATGAAGATGTTTTTCACAAAATTTAAAAGTTGAAGTAGTCATTTGCGTATAATAACGATGTCTAATATCAAAATGTACACATGAAACAATGATTGGCTTAATAAAATTTAACTTTTGCACAATGTGTATAATTTGATTTAGCTTACACATCCAAATTGTGGGTTCGGTTGGATTTGATATTTTTCATCTATGTTGGGAGTATCTTTCATCCTTATTCTTTCGGATAATTGGTCAGCTCTCAAAATTTGATCTTGTTATCTAACGCTAAAATCCATTTAATTTTTTTGAGCCAAAAACACATTTATTGTTATGAGATATTCATCAATATATATCATACATCTTGTCTGACGTTACTCTAACGGACGATGTAGGAACAATAATTTTTATTTATCTGTTTCCATAATCTTGCTTTTTAACTCTGAAATATTTGTATATGACATCATAAAAAGGTTCGGAAGTATTAGTTGTGGTGTCATGCGTTTAAGAAATTTTATTTTATAGTGTTTAAGTTAGTCCATGACATCTTCTTGGTTAACCATGATGTAATTTGAAGTCCTTTTCTTGTCTCCTTAAATTAGATCTTATCAGCATTGTACAGGATAGAATGGTGTACTAAGAGAGGGATATGAGGAAGAAGAATGGGAAAGAGATTTTTCAACTCAGTGTTGATTATCCTTCTAAAAAACTTATAAGCAAATATTTCAATCAAGTTAATAAATAATAAATTAGTAATGTAGCTCTTTTTTATGTGGCATGAAGCAGGGAGAGACACGCTTTCAGTTTTGTCACGTCTTTCATTAGTAACTAAGTTTTGACGTTTTCATGTGATAGAATGTTGGAGCTAATGTAAATATGAGATTGTTCCGGGGCTATGCCACAACAGCATCAGTGAGAGAAGGGCATCTAAAAGTATTGGAGATCCTTATCAATGCTGGGGCATCACAACTTGCATGCGAGGAGGCTTTAATGGAAGCAAGTTACTTGGGGTGGGCCAGATTTGCTGAACTACTCATGCAGTCCAACATGATCCGTCCTCAGGTTGCAGTTCATGCCCTTGTCTCTGCCTGTTGCAGAGGCTTCGTTGAGGTTGTTGATGTACTCATCAAGGTAACACTGTTATGCTTGATATGTTATGGACTTATGGGTTGTGCTCTCTTCTAAATTTGTGGATGTGGTAAATGTAGCCCCTCAACTATGCAAAATATATCTTATTATTAAATGACACCGTTCCGTATGTTGGCAGCATGGAGTGGATGCCAATGCAATTGATAGGATTTTGCTTCAATCTTCAAAGCCATTTCTTCACGCTAATGTTGATTGCAATGCATTATTTGCCGCTGTGGTCAGCAGGCAGATTAATGTTGTTAGATTACTGTTGCAGGTGGGCTTCTCTGACTTACATAAGTAAGCTTCACATGTCTAGGTTCTTAAAGTAATAATGGTGTTGGTATATGCGGCACAGCAAGTCCTTTTTTTTTTTTTTGACTTTTTGGGGTGTCATTACAATGTGAGAAGACTTCATTGATGTTTCATGTCTGTTAACCTTGAACATGGAATCAGGGACACTTGCATGATCAAAATGCATTCATTACTTACAATTACCAAATTGCTCTCTCATATGAAAATGAAAGGGGCATAATTAAGCATAAACTTTAGCAACATCTTTTATTGCTACCATATGGGACAACATGATGCATCAGAGATTGATCCAATTAATTATACAATCTACTGATCCGTAAACAAAATCTAATTGCGGTTGGTCAAGTTTCTGCATCAAGTACAGTTGTTTTGTATTGTATAATCACAATCATTCTCTTATTTTGAAAACAGGTTGGCGTAAGGCTTGATATCAAGGTCAAACTGGGGGCTTGGTCGTGGGACACAGATACAGGAGAAGAGTTTCGAGTGGGTGTTGGACTAGCTGAGGCTTATCCAATCACATGGTGTGCTGTGGAGTATTTTGAATCCACTGGTGCTATATTGCACATGCTGCTCTGCCATCTCTCACCTAATAGCTTGCACATTGGGAGGAGTCTCTTACACCATGCTATCATTTGTAACAATGAAAAGGCCGTAAATATACTTTTAAACAATGGTGCTGATAAAGAAGTGGTAGTGCAAACCACTGAAGAAACCAATGAACACCCTATTCACATGGCTGCACGGCTTGGATCATGTAACATTTTTCAGTGCCTGATTAATCGTGGTTGTAACTTGGACTCCCAAACAAAATCTGGAGATACAGCATTGATGATCTGCGCAAGGTACAAACATGAGAAGTGCCTTGGAGTCCTAGCATCAGCAGGTGCTGATTTGGGTATGGTAAATTCATCTGGTCACTGTGCAACTTCAATTGCAAACTGTGTTCAGTGGACTAAAGTCTTCCAGAAAGCAATCTTGGATGTAATCAGAGCCGGGAAGGTTGTTAAATCAAGCAATGCCTCTAGATTCTCTGCTTTGTTATTTGTAACTCGTGCGAATGATATAGAGGGTTTGAAGAAACTCGTTGAAAATAAGAATATCGATCTAGATGAGCAAAATGCCAATGGATTTTCAGCTGCTATGATAGCTGCTGTAGGGGGTAGTGTGGAGGCTTTCAGGTTGCTTCTTTATGCTGGAGCTGATGTGACTAAGCTTCAAAACAAGTATGGTTTGACAGCTCTTAACCTCATAGATGTGAGCCAAAATGGTGAAGTGTTCCACAAGGTGATGCTTGAATATGCACTTAAAAAGGGAGGTAATGGTCCAATTGAGGTGAATCCTCTCCACCGTGCAGCTTGCTATGGGGACATGAACATTGTTCACAAACTGCTAAAAGAAGGGTATGATGTCAATGCTTTTGATAGTCAAGGATATACCCCATTGATGTTAGCAGCAAGAGGATGCCGTGGTGAAATGTGTGAGCTTTTGATCTCATATGGAGCTAAATGTGATATTCAGAATGAGAGACATGAGACAGCACTTTTACTTGCAAGAGAAAATGGTGCAGGAAATGATGCAGAACGCGTGATATTGGATGAGCTAGCTCGAAGATTAGTCTTATGTGGTGCTCGTGTTAAAAAACATACCAAGTGTGGTAAAGGTTCACCTCATGGTAAGTTACTAGTAATGGTGGGAGCTGCTGGAATCTTACGTTGGGGAAAATCAAGTAAGAGAAACGTGATTTGTAACGAGGCTGAGGTTGGACCTAGTGCGAAATTTCGATGGAATCGCAGGAGGAAGTTTGATGTTGATGAGCCAGGAATGTTCCATGTGGTAACTACAAAAAATAAGCAGGTGCATTTTGTATGTGAAGGTGGGGTTGAAATGGCTGAGTTGTGGGTAAGGGGGATTAAACTAGTAACTAGAGAAGTCATTTTTAGTCGAAGAGCTGATAAAGTTTGATGGGGCCATGGCTAGAAAAACATAGAGAAGGTTGTTAGTTGCAGAAGTATTTGTATTCTTGGCTTGGTATACAAATCAATTTCAGTTTTTTAGATATATTAGTTATAATTAGACGTATGTCATGTTAATAATGAATAATGATAAAGATTTTTTTTCAAAAAATTTGAAGTTTAAAAAAATTAAAATTAATAATTTTTTTTGAGTGATTAAAACTAATTTAATTATATATAACTCAAGAAAATAGTTTAGTGGCATTACATGTGTAAGTGGTTAAATAGGATAAATAATTAATTTGGTTCTTGAAAGTGTGAGACGTTGTCCGTTAAGTCTTCAAAAGTTATAAAACTTTAAAAAAATTCTGAAAAGTGCAATCCGTTACTCACCTTAGTTCAAATTCAAAAGGTTTTATAACTTAAAGTGATAATATTAACATACTTTTAAGGACTGAAGTGACCATAAGTAATAAGGTTTAGGAATTAAAGTGACAATATACGGACTTATTTTGAATTTTCTTACTTTTGTGACTAATGTGACAAAGCTTTACATTTTGGGGACTAAAATAGTAATTTAATCGGTTAAATATATTGCCACAATGTTTTACATATAATTTTAAATTATCAATTGAGATACAGTCATACAAACACTCATTAAAACATCATATTAACTATTTACATCAATATTTGTTTGTTATATTTAATATTTAATCTATATTTTATAAACTTTATGTTTATTTTTTTTAGAGAAAATGATAAATAAAATTTTAGACGAAAGATAAATACCAACATCCAACCTGATCTTAATTAATTCGGTTCAGATTGACAAAAAAAAAATAGTCAAAATCTGAACTATTTAATCAATTCAGATTTAATTTTACTTAAAATTGAATAATTCAATATTACTAGCTTATAATTTGGTCGGACCTGGGTACAATTATATTAAGAAAAAATTGTAATTATACAGCCCCCCAAAGCAGTGTTTTAAAAACCGGACCGGACCGACCGGTCCGACCGAAACCTGATGGTATAACCGGTTCGGTTCGACGATAGGATCGGATATGTATCTGACCCGGTACGACCCGGGTTGAACCGGCCGGTTTTTGCAAAAAATCGGTGAGTCGGGTTGAACCGGGTTGTGATATGATTTTTTTTTTTTGAAAAAAAAGTGCTGAAATGATGTGTTTCAATTTATTTTTTATTTTTTTGTGTATGAAACTTATTTATGGACTTGTATTGTCATGATTATTGGTTGTTATTTCTTATTTGGAATATTATATACTTTATAATGACAATAATTTAAAATTTGAAATGTTAAATGATTAAATTATGTTAGCTATATTATATTTTTTTAATTTTTTAATATATATCGAGTCAAACCGGTCCGACCAGTGACCCACCGGTTCAATCAATGACTCATTAACCCAGTACCTCGACCGATTCGATGACCGATCCGATTCTTAAAACACTGCCCCAAAGTCCACCAAATAGATCCCTCCGTGTGTGTAATCCACCAATTAAATATTGCTAGTTTACTGCTACGCGAGTCAGTTGCTGACTCGCTACTCCAATTTTTAATGCCTTAATACGCTAAAAAACAGTTGCCACAGGGGCACCTAAGTACGACAATTTGTCCTTTATGTTGTAGTTAGTGTTGAGGTCATATTGCACTTGATTGGAGAAAACATGGCAAATACTATATTATCCTCCTTCCTCGACAAACAAAGAAAATTTTGTTAATCACACTGTACTATACTATGATAACCAATTGTTTAAACTTTCAACTGCGGCGTACTCCTACTCTTAGGCTTTCAATCTGAATTCTCTTCTGTATGAACCATAAATCTTGTACTGCTCTTTTCCTCAAACATGTTTCTTCAAATTTATGATGATTTTTATGCATTCATAAACCAGTAATTTTTGCTGATTTTTTGTTTCTTCTGTTCCTTACTTAGGCTGAAAAATGAAACTGAGTCCAAGGGAGATCGAGAAACTGGACCTGCACAATGCTGGCTACCTTGCACAGAAACGCCTTGCTCGTGGTTTAAGACTCAATTATGCTGAAACTGTGGCTCTCATAGCAACACAGGTTTGTTTCTGTTCCAAACATTTTAATTTTTTTTCTCTCTCTTTTTTTTTTACCATATTAAAATATAGGTTATCTGTTAAGCAGTCCAATGTCATTTGCATATAGAAGCCAAGTTTTAATCCTTTGGAAATTAATTTAATTTGTATGTATGTGATTATTTTTCTGTTGCATAGATTTTGGAATTTGTTCGTGATGGCGAAAAGACTGTTGCAGAGCTAATGTCCATTGGGAGAGAACTTCTGGGAAGGTGTTATGTTAATCTTCATCATCTGATTCTGATGCTCTATGCTCTTTAATTGATTATTTGTTTTGTACTTTCTGGATAATAGTTTCTTCTCTTTAAATTGATATAATTCTGCCCTAGAAAAAGAGGAATGAACTGTTTTTTAGTTTAGTTTAGAACAGATGTAAATATATCTTCATATTTTAACAGGAGACAAGTTCTTCCAGCTGTTCCTCATCTCGTGGAAAGTGTTCAGGTACATGTATCATTATGGCAATGTAGTATCGGTATACAAAGCACTCTCCCAAATGGCTTTGTGCATATTGCATGAAGTCAGCTCAGTCAATTTGTTACAACTGGAGGTCTTCAATGTTTTGTGCCAAGAATAATTTTAAAATAAATCTTTCTTTTTGAGACTATGATTGAAATTATATATTTTCAAAAAACCATTTTTTTATGGCCCCGTTTAACCTCTTTATTATGGCTCTTAAAACTTCAAAAGGATGTAGCTCAATTTTTGTTGTAAATTATCTTAGTACTCTCTTGTCTCCCCCATCCTCAGAAAGAAGAATTTGCCACATGTTATTGCCATAATTTTCTTACGTAAAATGGAATGTAGGTTGAAGCCACCTTTCGTGATGGGACTAAGCTAGTCACCATTCATGACCCAATCGCTTGTGAGAGTGGAAACCTTGAACTAGCATTATTTGGTTCTTTTCTTCCAGGTATGTCTCTATTTATTATATATTTTTTTTTTATACATGATGATTTATTATATATCTCTACTGAGTGCTTCTATCTCCGAGGATACTATTGTGTAACTAAAATTCTGCTTATTGTGTTTACAGTACCTTCACTTGACAAGTTTACAGAGAACGAAGAAGATCATAGAACTCCAGGTGAAATAATATTTAGAGGTGAAAATCTGATTCTTAACCCTGGAAGGAATGCAATAGTTCTCAGAGTTGTCAACAATGGAGACAGGCCAATTCAGGTGTTTGCCAGTGTGTTGCACCTAGCACCTTAGCATTTTAAATAAAATTTATGTATCATTTTTTTCTTTTTCTTTAAAGTGATAAATTCATTTTTTCCATATAAAAATGCTCGGATTATGCTCTATTTACACGAAGTGCCATCATTTCTGAATTCAGTATGATAAGCTGTGCACACATGAAATAACAAAGTGATTTCAATGAGTGTACTGGCAGCCATTTTATAAAAAATTCTTACTTCTGAAAATTTTATAAAAAATAAGTTAACTATAGCAACCATTTTATAACTTCTGAAAATTTTCAGGTTGGCAGCCATTATCATTTTATTGAAGTAAATTCTTACTTAACCTTTGATCGAAGGAAAGCATATGGCATGCGCCTCAATATAGCTGCTGGGAATGCCACACGCTTTGAGGTGGAATTCTACTTTGTTGTTGTTAGTTTTCAAATTTACCACAGTAATTATAATATATATTTCATTGAATTTTTGCATTATAATTATTGTTTATTCATTGTCTACATCATGTGGACAGGCTAAACATGTTCAGTAGTTGAACTAATTCATTTATTAGGCTACAACTTACAAATGATTAATTGAAAAATATTTAATCTTGATAGCCAGGGGAATGTAAAAGCGTTGTGCTTGTAAGCATTGGAGGTAACAAAGTCATCAGAGGAGGTAATAACATTGCTGATGGCCCAGTTAATGATTCCAATTGCATAGCAGCCATGGAGGCTGTGACCACAAGAGGATTTGGACACGTGGAAGAGGAAAATGCTAGGTTTAAGATTTGTTATTGAAGTGATTGTTATATAACTTTTCTTAGATCTGTGACAATTCCATGTCTGAGAAGATTTCTCACCAAAACTATGAATTTCTCAGGAAAGGTGTTACTGGAGAAGACTATTCATTAACTACATTAATTTCTCGAGAGGAATATGCTAACAAGTATGGCCCTACAACTGGTGACAAAATCCGTCTTGGTGATACTGACTTGTTTGCTGAAATTGAAAAAGATTTTGCTGTCTATGGTGATGAATGTGTTTTTGGAGGTGGGAAAGTCATAAGAGATGGAATGGGTCAATCATGTGGCCATCCACCTGAGGGCTCCTTGGATACTGTTATAACAAATGCTGTGATCATTGATTATACTGGAATTATCAAAGCAGATATCGGTATTAAAAATGGACTGATTATCTCAATTGGAAAAGCAGGAAATCCAGATATTATGAATGATGTATTTCATAATATGATAATTGGGGTAAGTTCCCTTCCACCAGATATCGGAGGCAATGAGTTGAATTCCTACCTCATTTTCCTGATACAACTTATACATACATCATCCATATCTAGGCTAATACTGAAGTAATTGCTGGAGAGGGCTTGATTGTGACAGCTGGGGCTATAGATTGTCATGTGCATTTTATATGCCCTCAATTAGTATATGATGCCGTAACAAGTGGTAAGTTTCATAACTTGAAGCAATTTATACTAAGAGTGTGCATTACATGTATTTTTAAATATTTAATATTCATGAATGGTATATAGATGAAAAATTTGGGAGTTGTTTAAGATAATTTGGTTGTGTTTATGCTATATTTTTATGCATTGAAAACTTCAGTTATCAAATTACTTATTTTCCAAGCATCCTTCTTTATCCAAACTACTCATTGGATTATATTCAATCCTTTACTGCATTGTTTATAGGTATCACTACATTGGTGGGAGGAGGAACAGGACCTGCTGATGGAACACGTGCTACAACTTGTACACCAGCACCAAATCAGATGAAATTTATGCTACAATCAACAGATGACATGCCTTTAAACTTTGGCTTCACTGGAAAAGTTTGTTTCCTTTCTTTTGTTTTGTTCATAACTTCATATATAATGCTTTTTCTGGGGTTTTTGTTTGCGTAGCTATTTTTTTTTCAGTTTTTTGCCTAATGTTATGTACTGGACCTCTAGAAAACCTCTTTGTATGTTTAAAGTCAATTAAATCTTCCATTCATTGCTTCAGGGGAATAGTGCCAAACCTGATGAACTACATGAAATAATCAGGGCTGGAGCTATGGGACTGAAGCTGCATGAGGACTGGGGAACTACACCAGCTGCAATAGACAGTTGTTTGACCGTCGCAGAACAATATGATATCCAGGCACAACTTTCTAGAATTTATCCACTTATTTACTATTGTTCTTTTTGTTGATTCTTATTGTGAACTTGTATTATAACAGGTTAACATACATACTGACACCTTAAACGAATCTGGATTTGTTGAACATACAATTGCTGCATTTAAAGGAAGAACTATTCATACTTACCACAGGTATATGTAAACTTCGAAATATTTTATAAAGCACTGGCATAGCATGGCTGTTATTTGTTAATAACTATTGTAGGCTTGTAGCAGTTGTTGGGGGAAAATATCCATTTTAATTTTATTTGTAAAATTCATTGTCTAGAAGTATTATCACAGAGAAAAGGAGCTGATATGTACTTGGTAGAATATTGGTTTCCATCTTATATTGAATCTGGTCTTTTCTGTGATGTGAAATAGGTGGTAGGTTAAACCTTTGTTTTTTCCCATAATAGAATACTCACACCTATACATGTCTTATGCTTTTGCATATTGCTGTCTTTTTTTAATCCTCAGCTCTTCTTTCTATGGGCGGTTCAAGGAGGGCCTGGTTTATTATATTTATGCTAACATCTGAAAGATATCAATTCAAATAGACTACAATCTTTCTCTTCCCCTGAGAGCTCCACCATCCTTTCTTTGAACATCTTTCTTTGGTTCTGTTTTCCAGTCTAAGTCGGGTGATTCTTGACTTTATTATTTTCTTGGACAGTGAAGGTGCAGGTGGGGGCCATGCTCCAGATATCATAAAAGTATGTGGTGAGAAGAATGTCCTGCCCTCATCAACAAATCCCACACGGCCTTATACGTCTAACACCATAGATGAGCATCTTGACATGTTGGTATGAGACCAATCACAGAAGTAATAATGTACAGCTTGTGCTATTTGGCTCTTAATTTACACATATGATGTACAGATGGTCTGCCATCATCTTGATAAGAATATTCCAGAAGATGTAGCTTTTGCTGAATCAAGAATAAGAGCTGAAACAATTGCTGCTGAAGATATTTTGCATGACATGGGGGCAATTAGCATTATATCTTCTGATTCACAGGCTATGGGTCGAATTGGAGAGGTCCTTCCTTAACTCTTAATTGTGCTCGTGTTTATTATGAAAGAAAAAAATGAAATATTGTCTCGCGCAGAAAGTGTCTGTGGAACAGTACACTTATGTCTTACTGTTGTTAATGTGACACCACAGAATTTTCATAGTTGTCTTTTCACTACATCTTTTTTTTGGCAGTATATTCATGAAGATCGAGATTATTTTTGTGATCCTCAGGATTATATTGAATCATTTCTTCCTTAGGTGATATGCAGAACTTGGCAAACTGCCGATAAGATGAAGTCACAAAGAGGACCACTGCAGCCTGGTGAAGACAATGACAACTTTCGGATCAAGCGTTATGTTGCAAAGTATACCATAAATCCAGCTATAGCAAATGGTTTGTCGCAATATGTTGGTTCAGTTGAGGTATGATGTTTGAATATCTAGTGCTTTGTCAATTTAAAACATGATTTTCCAAGGAAAAAAACAGAAAGGAAGTTCACATTTCCTGTGAAAAAACGCCATCTGATTAAAGATACAAAGATAAAAGGTGTAGAAGCATACACTAGGTGAGAGGGATTTACATTCACTACCTTAAAAGTGAAGCCCCGATTTTTAGATATCGACCTTTGCACTTCTGATTTGTATTTGTCTCCATATTTGGACACAGTTAAATTAGCAGTATAATTTATATAAGTACACAACATTTGGAATTTAAATGGTCCCTACTCCCTAGTGAACTTCAACTTTCTGGAATTCAGATTGAGCCTCCTGTATAGTTGGGTATTATTGTGTGGTATTTGATGTGGTACTTAAACTATGAGGCTCTTCCACCTAATGGACTAGTCTTTTGGGTTGGACTATCCTCTTGTGCTTAGTCTTAACACTCCTCTTTTTTTTTTTTTTTTTTTCAGAAATATTAACCTCAATTTACTATCAACTGGCAGCTATAAAGTCGATGCTGATCCTTCTAATATTAGTATCATCTCGACCCCCTCATTTAGACCTAGTTTTGCAGGTGGGAAAGTTAGCTGATCTTGTATTATGGAAGCCGTCATTTTTTGGAGCAAAACCAGAAATGGTCATCAAAGGTGGTGAGGTTGCATATGCTAACATGGGTGACCCAAATGCAAGCATCCCAACACCTGAACCGGTAATGTTTTCATATGCATTGGGATATGATCCATTACCAACTGGTGCCAAACTTTGTTAAATTACACTTTCAATAACTTTTTAATAAAAAGTCAATTTTATCAATCTAAAGTGCTTCAACTAAACTAGGAAACACAATCTTGTAGGTGGTTATGAGACCAATGTTCGGAGCATTCGGCAAGGCTGGTAGTGCACACTCCATTGCTTTTGTGAGCAAGGCATGTATCAAACCTCTCTATCTTTCTCTTTCACACACATGCACTTAAATAGCCTACATATGGAGAAATTATTACGTAGTCTGATATAACTATAGTCCTGTCTAATTTCCACATGACATGTAGTTGAGTTTTAATAATTCTTCCTGTAGATTGAAAAACTCGACTACATGCCACATAGAGATTACCAGGACCATAGACACATGATGATCCCAAACTATCTAATAATTTCTCCTATGTATGTTTGTTTCTCTTCAAAATTTACATATATTCACATCACATGTTGCTTTGTCTCAAGCAGGCAGCTTTGGACAATGGGGTAAAAGCTTCGTACGGACTTAACAAGAGGGTGGAAGCTGTGGAGAATGTGAGGAAGCTCACCAAACTAGACATGAAACTGAATGACACTCTTCCACAAATCACTGTGGACCCGGAAGCATACACTGTTACAGCAGATGGAGAGGTTCTCACCTGCACCGCAGCCAAGACTGTTCCTCTGTCTCGAAATTACTTCATCTTTTAAGCTCAAACAATGTGTCCAATACACAATTTTATTGACAAAAACAACAAGCAAGCATGCACATTGTCATCACATTTATGGATAGCCAAAATTAATAATTTCTTTCCTGCTCCCATATTTCGTTGCATGATTGCATCCTACGACTAGACTATTTTTTATTTTATACATAATTTATGTTCAAGGTTTGTGGGTCCCTCCATTAGCCATTACCACGGGAGCAACTCAATTGTCAGGTTATATCAGATAAGATCAAATTACTATTTTTAGTTTTATTTTGTGTCCGACGAAAAGGACTTTAATATTTATTATTTGTTACCTGACTTCACGACAAACTACTGTGTCCCTACAACTCATAAAACCTTCTATTATAGACATGTTGGCCGGCCAATGGCATGATTTTAGTAAATGATTTTACGTCCAAAATGACTCAAACCAAAACATGTTATTTATTAGTTCCCCACTTGCGAAGGAAATTGTTCCTTATTCCTTAATCTCTCGAACTTCGATGTAAAAGGGCATGCCTGATTGCGGGATGCAAAATGCTTTGCTTCACTGTTCCACTTTCTTCCATGCCAAAAGTCAAAACAGTTTGATGGTGTTCCACTTTCCCCTGAAAATTGAAAATCTTCACACGATGCCGTTTTTTGGGTCCTTAGATTTCATAAAGAAAATCATGTCCATACAAACAGAGCATCCTCTTCCCACTCACACTCCCTTCTTAACTTCAAACTCAAACCAAAGCCCCCAATACCAACCACAAGAAAACAACAGCGATGAAGAAATACAAACACCCCTTGATGATGCCCTTGCACGTTTAGAAGCACTTCTCACGCTACTTGGCTTCAACCAGTCTTCATGGTTGAGCTTCACCGTGTCTTGGACAGCTTTTGCGGCCGTTGGTGTGGCGGCGCCACTCCTGGCCCTTCAGGTGTATGACACGGACAAGAATCAGATAAAAGGTTTTGAAATTGGCATTGTTGCATTTCAGACTTGTCTAGCTGCCGTGTCATTGATTTGCCTCTCTCACAATCTTCGCAAATATGGCCTCACCAGGTTCCTCTTCGTTGACCGCCATGCTGCTCACATGCCATGCTTTCACCATGATTACGTTAAACAGATTTCGGTGAGGGCCGTGACCATTTAAAGTGAAAATTTGATATTTTTGCTTTCAAATTTGAGTTTGATGAACTTTGATTATGCAGAGAATTATTATATGGTCCAAGACTATCATGGTCCTAAACAATCTCTACATGATACATTAAGAAATTCGGTTGTATCACGTAGAAATTAGTCAGAATCATAGATACTTGTTAGTCTTTGACCATGTAATAATTTCTCTATTATTTGGGTTTTGTGTGGTGTGAACATATATGCTTATTTTAGTAATATAACCTTGTTTAAGGTTGTTGGGGGTTCTATTTTATAGTTTTGTTGAGGGATTCAGCATCATTGGAAGACTGCTAAAATACTGTTTTGCTCTTAGGGGTCTTTACGTTTGATCATTCTGTGGGTGTTGTCATGTTTCCTTTTGAAGACAGCCCGAGAAATCACTCGCCTTTCCTTGGTAGAACACGGGTCCCTTTGGCTCTCTATTGCTGTTTTGTTGGCTCTGATTGTATCATGGACTTATGTGAGTGCGATCTCTTTATCGGCCTGTGTTCTATTTCACTTGGTCTGCAGTTTGCAGCTCATTCACTTTGATGATTACGGGAAACTCTTGCAAAGGGAAAATGATGTGTTGGTTTTTATGGAGGAGCACATTCGGTTGCGATTCCATCTGTCCAAGATAAGCCATAGGTTCAGAATTTACCTGCTTCTACAGTTCTTGGTGGTCACAGCTAGCCAATTTGTGACTCTATTACGGGTCACTGGATTTGGTGAGGCACCGACTTTCATAAGTGGTGGAGATTTTGCTGTAAGTTCAGTTGTTTATGACTTTATGTTTTTAAATTGAAGGACTTGGTTCCTTTTCTTTTGGTCAAGCTATCCTGCTTTCAAATTCTTTCCCAGTCCTTGGTGAGCTTTTCATTGTTGTTTTCTACTTTTTTCAGGTTTCCACACTTGTTCAGGTAGTTGGGATTATTATTTGTCTACATGCAGCAACAAAGATTTCACATAGAGCTCAAGGCATTGTTTCACTTGCAAGTAGATGGCATGCGCTTGTAACATGCACTTCTGATGCATCTAAACTGAGATATTGTGCTAGTACAGGGAGCTTGGAGGCTGCAAAACATTTAAACTCGATATTTTTGGATTACGCAGAAAGTGATCTAGAGTCATCGGATTACATCGGAGTGCCTTCAAATACTCAGTTAGCTTCTTATATGTCCTCACATCACAAGAGACAAGCCTTTGGTACGTAAATACAACCTTCAGTCTTTATGCTGTTCAAATTTTCATGTTTTAGATAAACACAAATCCCCTTCTTATACACGCCTTTAATTTGAATGTGCAGTGATGTATCTGCAGACGAATGCTGGAGGAATCAGTATATTTGGATGGACAGTTGACCGGTCACTTGTGAACACAATATTTTTCTTTGAATTGACTCTGGTTACCTTTGTTCTTAGTAAGACAATACTTTAATGATAAAATTTGCACGATAAATTGATTGAAAGGGCCCACGAATTCTACAATTCTTCTTCGTGACCAAGTTACCAAATTGGGTACAAGCCATGGCAATTCCTTAACGCACAAGTCAAGAACAATATACGAAGGATGCAATGCATCATGCAAGAGAACAACCTCACTAGAGCACACTATAGTTGTGACAACTATATTTAAGACTTGCAGCATTACTGTCCAACAATCTCAGCTTTACCATGCAACGTGAATATCTCCTATGGTTGTTTACATCATTGTTGTTGTTAAGATTGCGATTTCTCTCGTACATCTTGGTTCCTTAGCCATTTGCAAATCTCTTCATCCTGCACCACTGGACCTCTCCTTTATCGCAATTGCATCACCAATTGCACGTCCATTTGGTTATAGCAACATTTTTACACTATTAACTAATTAAAAATCTATGACACAGAGACACAGAATAGTCATTCAAGATCAATGCTAATAGTTCTTCAACAACATAAAAAGTAAAAGAGTAAAAATAATAATATATTTAAAATATATATATATACATAGGGACGTTAATGACCTTTTTTATGTGAAAATGAGAATGACTAATCTTCATCCGTTTTGGATTAAAATGAAATGTCTAGATTAAAATATTTTAAATTCAAATTAAAACTTCATGTAACCATAAAATCTTAAAAAGATTCACCAAACAGAAAATCAAATCTTAAAATATTTCAAACCTATCATCACCATCATTGTGACCACCACTATGACCACGGTCATCACCATCACCACCACCATGACTGGTGGCGGTCATGGCAGTGGTGGCGGTGACGGTCATGACGATGGTGGTCATGATGTTGGTGATGATGGGTTAGAGATATTTTAAGACGTGATAATTAAAATTTTTAGAGATTTATTTTTGTTTGGTAAATCTTTTAGAGATTTATTGGTTATTTGAGTTTTAATTTGAATTTAAAATACTTTTAATTTATGCCTTTCATTTTAATCTAACAGATAATATTAGCTATTCTCATGATCATTCTCATATAATATGTCCCAAATATATATATATATATATATATATATATATATATTGGCCCAGCTAACCCACCTATCCCGGTGGATTTGGATCTATTTAAAATTTTGTTGGTCTATTCACAATTTATTTAAAGAAGTGCAAAATGGACTAATTCAAGAAACTTAGCTCAAACATTAAAAAAAAATTACATAACAATCAAGTTTAATTTTGATTTTGAATTTGAATTTAAACTTCAAATTTGATTAAATAATATTTTATTAGATTTGTTTAAATTAGTTTAAATTTGATTAGATAATATTTTACTAAATTTGATTACATTTTTATTTTTAAATTTGTTTTAGGTTTGATTTAAATCTTTAATTCAAATTCAAATTGAGATTTCTACAAATTCTAGTTTGTTGAGTTAATCTTTATTAAGACTTTATTTCTAGACTTGTTTCAGGTAAGATATTATCTTTAAATTTGATTTGATTTTTTTTGGTGTAATTTGATTTGATTACATTTGCTGAAAAAGCCCATTAAAAATTAAAAAAAAAATTATATAAAAGCACATCCTCATACAGCTTCGGCCTAAAGAGAAGGGACATGAAAAAGAACGAAGGATGAAGATGGGCAACGGGGACGTCATTGTTCATCAGTCGCAGGTGGAATTTGATGATCCACCAAATAAAAAGAAAAAAATTGGTATTGGTGGTGGTGGCGGTGGGGGTAGCGGTGGCCGAGGGGGCAATGGAGGCAGAGGGGGCAATGGAGGCAGAGGGGGCGATGGAGGCAGAGGGGGAGATGGTGGCAGAGGGGGCGATGGCGGAAGAGGAGGCAATGGCGGAGATGCATGGGGCGCTGGCGGTGGAGGAGGAGGAGGAGGCGGCGGCGGTGGAGGGGGAGGTGGTGGCCCGGGAAGGCGTGGTGGCCGAGGCGGTCGTGGCGGACGTGATGGCCAAGACGGTGAAGCCGGTGAGGACGGTGAGGCAGGTGGAGGGCGAGGTGGCCGCGGCGGTGGTAGAAGGAGGGGGCGCTGCTACAAATGTGGTGATTCTGGACATTTTGTGAGAGATTGTCCAACAACTATCCATTGAAGTTTTATTGTTAGGGGATTTTATGTTTTGTCGATAAGTTTTAATCGTAATCAAATTATCTATGGTACAATTTAAAAAAAAGTAATTTATATCATAATTAATTCAATTACTATTATAAAATGTAATTTCTATCATAATTAATTTGGTTACTATTAAAGATGATAACTTCTATAGTAATTAATTTAATTTTAATTAAAAAAAATTGATGTATATCAATGAAATATCAAACAACTTTAGATTTTTTATTTTTTTATTCAGACAACTTTAGATTAATATAAATTTTGTAAATATGATAAAAGCTTTTAATCTAACAGTATTTGAGATAAAATTATCTAATAAAAAAGTTATTAAATAGTATAATAATTAATATTTTTTTTATCAATGGGAAGATAACAAAAACAAGCAAAAGGAAGAAAAAGGACAAAAACTAGCTACCCCTACGATACAAGGTTCCCACAGAATCTCCCATCAACAGCAGAGAAAGGTGAGAAGGACATGAAGACCATATGACAAGATCTTCAGACGAATCATTACCTGACTTTGCTAAAGAGTCAGCTATCTTGTTTCCCTCCCGATATACATGCTGGAAAGACAAGCACCGAGGAAGACGAGTGAAACGCCTGATCTCGGAAATCAACGGAGCATAAGGGTGAGATATAGGAACACCCTCTTTGATGAAAGAAAGGGCCACCTTTGAATCAGATTCACAAATGATGTTACTGAAACCACACTACTGAGCTATGGAAAGCCCGTGGTAAATAGAAAGCAACTCTACACCTGTGTTGGATGCGAAGCCACATGAACCCACGAAACCTTCTATCCAATTCCCAACATGATCCCTAAATACTCCTCCAAAGCCAGATAAACCTGGATTGCCTTTCGAACTACCATCCGTGTTTAGCTTTATAGCATTTGCTGGAGGTGGAGACCACCTAATGAGAAACTCCTGATTCTTCAGAGACGAATCCACCTTTGTGTTGTCAATGTCAGAAACTAAGCAACGAATCTGGTTTACAATAAACCAGTGATGCAGTACCTTGTCTTGGAAAATTTCACTGTTTCTGGACTTCCAAATGTTCCACGCTGCTACCGCAAATAGAATACCATTCGCGTCCATTGTATTGCTTTTTAACCAATCTGCAGCATCGGTGTCTGGATCATCTATAGGGAAGGAGAAATGGAGAGAGTTCCATATAGCTCTAGCTTTGTTGCATTCCCTCAGTGCATGTAAGATTGTTTCCTGAGAACCTCCGCACCTGTTACAAGAAGGATCAAGAGACAAATGTCTATAACAACGAAAAGTGTTAGTAGGAAGAGAATTATGACTAGCTAGCCATAAGAAGTGTTTAATATTTTCTGGTAGTGGAGTAGACCACACCCAGGATCCAGCATCAAGGAGCATGCTACGGGTAAAACGGGCTCGCGTAATCCACCGGTATGCAGATTTGGTACTATACTGGCCATCCGAAGAAGCATCCCAAATGATCATGTCTGGCATATCATGAAACAACAAATGACTACTGATAATGGCCCTGACTTCCTCTGAAAAAATAGTTGACAACAGATTCCATTGCCACTTCCCCTCATTAAAAATATGATGCAGTTGCAAGTTTAAGTCACTAATATGCACAAAGTCAACCAATTGGCAAAGACGTCCTTGAGCACTCCATGTATCAAACCAGACTGAGAGATTTCCACTCCAGACTCTGTACGAAATCCATCATGAAGAACAGCGACTGCTTTAACAATAGAGGCCCAAGAATAAGAAATACCTGGCCTGCTAGAAATGCGGAAAATAGATTCACCCTTAAGATATTTGTTCGATAAGAGTGATACCCAAAGCTTGTTCGGTTCATTAACCAAAGACCACACATGTTTTCCCAGCAGTGCAACATTCATCTCCCTAGTCGTCCTTATACCGAGGCCACCCCTAGACTTGGGTCTAATAATAGTATCCCACTTGACCCAATGATTTATAGAGGAACCCCAAATAAACCTTCTAGTGAGTCTGTCCACCTCATCACAAACACCAGTAGGCAACCAAAAGTTTTGCATAGGGTAGATTGGCATGGAATTAAGAACTGATTTAGCCAAAGTCACCCTCCCAGCACGACTAAGCATATTGGTTTTCCAACCTGCAAGACGGCTCTTTATGCTATCCAAGATATAAGCAAAATCTTCCTTTTTCACTCTCCCATTAAGCAAGGGGAAGCCCAAATATTTGCCAAGATTTGTGGTATGGTGAAAACCCACAATGCTCGCAAATTTGTCAACTTTAGCCCTGGATATATTGCGAGAAGCAAAAAATCTAGATTTCTGAACATTAATCTTTAGTCCAGACGCCTTACAGAAATTGTTAAGGACCTGTTGAACCAATCTAACTTGAGAAGATTTTGCTCCTGTAAAAAGCAAACAATCATCAGCAAAAAAGAGATGAGAGATTGATGGGCCTTGTTTAGCAATCTTAATAGGTTGCCAGTGTTTTCCCATCACTTTCTCCTGAATCAATAAAGCCAACTTCTCCATGCATAAAACAAAAAGATAGGGGGATAATGGGTCACCTTGACGAAGTCCACGATAAGGACGAAAGCTCTCCAGAATTTCACTATTCCACTTAAGAGAAAGAGCGGTAGAGGTAGTGAGCTTCATGATGATTGCTATGATTTGAGGGGGAAAACCAAAATCCTTTAAAGTTGCCTCTAGGAAATCCCAATTAACACAATCATAGGCCTTTTCAAAATCAATTTTAAAAAGGAGATACCCATATTTACCTTTTTTCCTATGCATATGATGGACAACTTCCTAAGCAATGAGAGCATTATCACCTGTACCCCTTCCTGGGATGAAGCTACTTTGAAAGGGTCAATGATGTCATCCAAATAAGGACGAATTCTATTTACCAGAACCTTAGACACCACTTTAAGGAGAACATTGCATAAGCTGATAGGTCTGAATTAATATAACTTCAAGTGTATGTGATTCATTTGTACGAAAATACTAATATAAATCATAAAAAATATTTAATATTTTTATCTTTTATTAATTACTCAATTTAATAAGCAATCAACCTGTACATTTAAAATCCAGACTGAGATCAATTCTCTCCCAATTAGCTCAGGCAAAACTTCATAACCAACATCCAGGATAATTCCTTTTAATGAAGATGCTTTTTCTAAGATGCTTTTTTGTCTTTTCTTTCTTCCTTTTCAGTTCTGTTTACTTTAAATTTTTTTTTCTTTCTTTCTTACTTTTTTTCTTTTATGTTTTTTTTCTCTTTTTACGTTTTCCTCTCTCTCTCTCTCTCTCTATTTTTCTGTTTTACATTTTTTCCTTTTATTTTTTTACTTTTTTTTCTTTTTTTCTTTCTTTTTCTCCTTTCAATTTTTTCTTTCTTTTTCTTTTAATATTCTTTCTTTCTTTCTTACTTTTTTTCTTTTTATATTTTTTCTTTTTTCTTCTCTCTCTTTTTTTTTTCCATTTTTTCCTTTTATTTTTACGCTTTTTTCTTTTTATATTTTTCCTTTATTTTTTTCTTTTTACATTTTTTTCTTTGTTTTTTGTTTTTACGGTTTTAAACTTTTTATATTATTATTATTATTATTATTATTATTATTATTTATAAAAATTTATATTCTTGAAATATTAAACATAATAATATATACCAACAAGTCGTTGGTCCGAGTGATGCTGGACTTGGTCCCTTAAGCAAGGTCTCGGGTTCGAGTCTTGTAGATGGAAAAAACGTAGTTGGGAGGGGAGAACCCCACTAAAGGTGGCCAGTCAGGTTTTCCGATGGAGATTAGTCATCGGCAAAGTCGGTGGATACTCTGTATCAATAACATGGTAACAAAAAAAAACATAATAATATATCCATTATTACATTAAAATATGTTATTATTTACATTAAATGAATGGGCCCAAATTAGAAATCTAGCTTTCATTTTTTACGCTTTCTTCTTAGTCTCGCCAGGCCAAGAATGTAATAATGATTTATTTTTTAACAACTGACCTCAAAGTGCTTCTTCCGCGCCCTAACATTCCATGTTGCTAGATTCATTGATTGGATTGATCGTATATAATTACTTATACAAAGCTTTCATTTTTTACGCTTTCTTCTTAATCTCGCCAGACCAAGAATGCAATATTGATTTATTTTTTAATAACTGACCTCAAAGTGCTTCTTCCGGGTCCTAACATTCCATGTTGCTAGATTCATTGATTGAATTGACAGTATATAATTACTTATACAAATTAATTACAATTTAATAAATAAATTTTATATTGATTAGTTAATATATTTACTACAAAATAATATTTAAATTCAATGTTTAATAATTTTATATGTGAAGATTTTTTCATTAATATTAATATGATAATGTTAACAAATTACATAAATAAATAATAAATATATTAAAATTAATTTATTAAATATATTTTTATTAAAAATAATTTTAAGTTACTTCTTCAATATTAAAAATTATTTTTTAAGAATATTTTTAAATTCAAACAAATGTAATTTTTAACAAGATATCTTTTTCACAAAATATTTTCAACAAGATATTTTATTTTTCAAAAAGATTACTTATTACTTATTAAAACTAATTATAACATATTTAACTAAATTTATTTTTACTTTAAAATCCTATAAAATAATTTTTACTTAGAAATCATATAAAATAAGAGAAAATAGGTTAGGCACTAACAGTATAAACCAATTTTACACTATTATCCAATCACAAATTACCGGTGATATAACTTTCAGGATAATTAGCATAAAGTCAATAAACTTACCATACATGATGGATTATGATTCGATGACAGTGTAAAATTGTTTAAACTTTTATTATGTTGATATAACTATTAAACTCATAAAATAATTTAAATAATTTCAAAAATAAATATTTTGTTGATTAATATTTATTTTATATATACTAAAAATTAATTTAAACTTAATTAGTTAATATGTATAAATTAATTTATTAAATAGATTTTTATTACAAAATAATTTTAAATTACTTTAACAATAATATCGTAAATTGAATTAGTTTTAATTTATTTATGGTATAAATCTCAAATATCATTCATGAGAGACAATCCTACTCAAGATCATTATGGACGGCAAAGTTCTTTTTCAAGTATTTAACACAATTGTATATCAAAGACTCAACAATATTTAATTTTACTTTGAATTGTTATAAAATCATTTTTACTTAGAAATTGTATAAAATAATTTTAAATAATTTCATAAATAAATATTTTGTTGAATAAAATAGATATTATGAGGTTGAAATTTTTATACTAAAATCAATTTGAATATAATTAGTTAATAAATTTATTAAAAAATAATATTTTGACTCTGTTTAATAACTTCATATACAAAAATTTTGTTTATTAATATTTATATAATAATGTTAAACTTTTTTTTACATAAATATGCAATAAATATATTAAAATTAATTTATTGAATATCTTTTTATTACAAAATTATTTTAAATTACTTACTCAGTAATATCATAAATTAAATTATTTTTAATTTTTTTATGTTAGAGAACACAAATATCATTCACGGAAAATCGTCCTACTTGACACCATTATGGGTGACAAAACCCTTTTTGTGAGTATTTAACACAATGACGTATCAAAGACTAATCAATTTTTTTTATTTTGAAATCCTATAAAATCATTTTTACTTAGAATCTGTATAAAATAATTTTAAATAATTTGGGCAACAAAGCTCTTTTTGCAAGTATTTAACACAGTTACATATCAAAGACTCAACAATATATAATTACTTATTACAAAATAATGCATTGGCTTTATATTTAATAACTTCATATACAAAAATTAAATTAGATTTATTTTTTTTATGACAAATACCACAAGTATCATTTATGGGAGACAATGCTACTTGACACCATTATGGACGGCAAAACTCTTTCTGCGAGTATTTAACGTAGATGCATATCAAAAAATTCAACAATATTTATTTTTACTTTGAAATCCTATAAAATCAATTTTACTTAGAAATTGCATAAAATAATTTTAAATAATTTCATAAAAAATATTTGTTGAATAATATTTATATTATGTGGTTGAAAATTTTATACTGAAAATTAATTTAAATTAGTTAATATATTTATTACAAAATAATATTTTGACTCTATGTTTAATAACTTCATATACTAAAAGTTTGTTGATTAATATTTATATAATAATGTTAACTTTTTTTTACATAAATATATAATAAATGTATTTAAATTAATTTATTAAATATATTTTGATTACAAAATACTTTTAAATTACTTAATAATATTATAAATTAAATTAGTTTTAATTTTTTTATGATAAAAATCACAAGTATCATTCACGTGAGACAACTCTTCTTGACACCATTATTGACAAAACATCAAGGGTGAGAAAGCTCTTTCTATGAGTATTTAACATAATTGCATATCAAATACTCAACAATATTTACTTTTACTTTGAAATTTTATAAAATTATTTTTACTTAGAAGTCGTATAAAAATAAATATATTGTCAAATAATATTTCTATTATTTGGTTGAAATTTTTATACAAAAAATTAATTTAAATCCAATTAGTTAGTATATTTATACAAAATAATATTTTGACTCTATATTTAATAACTTAATGTACAAAAATTTTGTTTTGATAATTATATCATAATGTTAATTTTTTTACATAAATATATAATAAGCATATTAAATATTATATTATTCTTTTCTTTAAAATATATAATTTTACTGTAAATTAAATTATTTATTTTTAAATTAACTTCATTTTATATTGTTATTTTTAATATCTATTTAAAAACCTTAATGGAAATTTGATCCAAATACTTGGACAAAAATATTAATTTTTTAAGTATTTGTTACAACTAATATATTTTGCTATAGTTAGTTAATATTGTATGATTATGTTAATTAAAGAGAAAAAAATACCTACATTAAAGAACTTAATAGTTAGTAACTTAGTACATTTTCTTCTCACAAAACGAAGATAATACTTTTTTTTTATGGAAGACGAAGATAATACTAAACACATATAATAACACTTCACATAAGTGTTATTGAAATATAAATTGTCTATTAGATATTAAAATAATAATTTATTTTAAGTAATATTGATTTCAACAGTTTGCATGTGATTTAATTATTTTTATTTTAATTATTCAAATTTTATTTATAAATTATAATATTATAAAATTAATATTTTTTTACAAGTATAGTTGTAAAATAATTGAATTATTTTACCATTTCACATTTTAAAATCACAAAATTAATTAAATTTAACAAAAGTTAAATTCTTTTAAAAAATTTATACATAATAAATTTCACATATAATTTTATAAATATTTTAAATTAAATAAATATATATATGACATTATAATTAAATATATTTTTTTCTGCTTAAATACTCTTTTCTCTCTTTTTGTCATTTTTGAGAACTTAATTAGTTAATTATATTTGTTTCAATAAAAATATTTAATTTTATAAACAAATGTATTTCAAACATACGTGAAAACAGAAATAATCCATCCGAATGCATGCGTACCTCGCTAGTTATTCTAGAAAATATGAATAAACTACACAAGATTACTAGAACATGCACAGCAAAAATAAATAAATGTTTATGATCTTAAAAAGAACTTCAGAAATGTATTATAAATATAAAATATAATATAATATAATTACAAGTTATAACAAACCAAGGTTTGCATGGTACCTCTAGAGAGCCTGATGGAACAAAGTTCCATATATTCCAGGTATACAGGTAACATCCTCAACCTGCTAGCTTTGATACTGCATTGACATTTGCACATCAATGTCATAAAAGAATTCTTGGACTCGTGAAAATTTTAACCCTTACATGATGCATAGATATGATAAAAGTTTTTTTATTTAATTTGCATTTCAGTATTAGTTAATACTCTTCAGTACTACAATACTCTTTGAGAGATTAACATGCTGGAATCGCACATTTCTTTTCATGAGAAAGGAATAACAAAATAAAGGTGCAAAAATTGTTTCAAATACAAAAATCTATGAAAGATTGAAAAAATTTCAGAACATTAGGTATAAAGGAAAAAAATCCCATTCCCATATATATTGATGCTTCACTGGTCACAAATTAAAGCTCCAACCAAAAGTCAACTTATGAACAAATAAACCTGCACTCAAGTACTACTAACCCTCTTGAATGGGACTAATTTTTAACCACAAGAATCCATGACATTCTTCCAAAATCATTCATTCCAGTTAGATTTAAATGTAAGAAACTTCAACATACACTGATTACTGCAAATAAATAAATTACAGTTAAACAATTATTTTTGCATAAAAAAAAAAGAGGTTCCTTGAAGCAACAGTCATTTCATTTGTACTTCACACACCAAGAATTTGGCCAAGTGGCAAGCACATACACATTAAACATCAGACCATGTTAACAGAGTGACACTGGCTTATAGACATCATCTCTCAGACTGACAAACATAATCATCATTCCTTAATATCTAAAAGATATCAAAGGAATGCATTACCTTGGAAGTAAAAAGTTACTGTCATTTTCTTCAACGAAATGGACAGAATGCACTCTTCCACTTCACACGAACTGTCTCTTGCAAACACAATATGAACATTAAAAAAAGCAAAAGAACTTATAGCTAGAGAAAATCCATGTTGCTTTAATACTCAAAACCAGTTTAAATTGATTACAGTATGGCAGTCAAAATGAAAATATGTTACATATACAATTTTCAGCAGATACTGACTATTCCTATTTTCAGAAGGCAAATATGCCACACTTTATGCGCAAGCTGTGCCCCATGTGCATTTCAATATAATGATCAAGCATGAAGAGGTTAACCTGAAATAAATCTGGCTCCAAGGAAGTAAAGAATACATATCTCGACACAAACCAACAAGAAGTGCCTGATAAAAAACCACACAAGTGATTGTCTAACAATCAAAATTAGCAATATCCATTCAGCGCTTACTCTCACCTCAAGTGTGCAAACATTCAGCAGAGCATGTTAGAATGATTATTGTGAACGAAAAATTAAATTGCACCATTCTTAACCAAAAATACCACCAGTCCCTGATTCACCCTGCTGCATCTCCTTCCAACGCTGCTCAGCTAATGGATCTGGACTCTTTAATATTCTCCTCATTCGCCTATTTACATAATTATAGAGCATATATATGAGTCAAATGAACAAGTAAAAATAAAAAACAATTTACCATAGGCATCATCTTATTTGGTCACCTGTCTTGAGCATGTTGAGCAGGGAATGTAGGCATAAATTCTTTAGACTTCGGAAGTGGAACTTCATGAAACCACTCGTGGTTTAAAGCTTCTTCAGCCGAGATCCGCTGTGTATATTAATGATAACAGCTCATATTCTTAATAAACACTGAAATAAATTACTATTTACTAAATTAAGTCAAGCGATATGTATTATTTACCTTTTCAGGGTCATAAGTAAGAAGCTTGTTCAACAAATCAAATCCAGAATCAGAAAGAACTGGTGATCCAGTGAATGATGTTGCAGGAAATTTTTTACGCAGGAGATTATACCTGAAAGGAACATTCTGGTAGTTAATATAAACTAGAAAAAGTTGTGTAGAAGTAACCAAGAGAGCCCAGATAGCCAGACCAGAACCACCCAGAGTTGGAAGCCTGGGAAAACAGTGACAAAAAATAAGAACAGGGGAAATTAAACAGTAAAATTCTTAAATAAAGGAAATCATAAATACTTACTGATTCTTGACAAAATTGACCTTGACTCGAGGTAATTCTGAGAACCCAGGCCAAATTGTTCCATTTGGTGTGCCAAGAATTCTGAAAATCTGAAAGTAAATTAATAAATGTTAATAGACCTAACCTAAGCCACATGAAGAGGCACCAAATGTTGGAAAGACCAAAGTGAGAGCAAGAACTTATCCACTACAAGTCTAAAATGACATTAAAGCATACCTTGTCAAGTTGTTCATATTCAGTCTTCCCATTAAACAGTGGTTCCTTGGACAATAGCTCAGCCATTATACAACCCAAAGACCACATGTCAATAGCTGTTGAATACTGTTTTGTCCCCAGAAGAAGTTCAGGAGCCCTGAAAAACAAATAGATAACCATTAACTAAATGATCTCTTCCATTGCAAGGGAATGGTGTCTGAGACATGCTGAAATACAAAGTGAAATAAAGTCAAATGCCACTAATAAAAGCAGCACCACCACAATGAAATGACAGACTTCTGAGTGAATGTTTAGAAAAAGGATGGAAAAATATATAAATATTGACTTAACTGTCAAAAGACAAGATAATTATACTGCAAAAAAAAAACTCTTGCAGAATGACCGCATGACAACATAGTTTTTAAATTCACAACAATAAAATTGAACTATAATGAGGAGGAATGTCATACAAATTAACCAGTGACATGAAATCATGACTAAACAGAAAAAAATGGCAAGTCTAACCAAATGACTCACCTGTACCAAAGAGTAACCACCAGGTGTGTATATGGTTTCAATGGGCTCCCATACTGACGAGCCAATCCAAAATCACAAATTTTTAACTCACCCCTATTATTCAGAAGCAGGTTCGAAGTCTTCAAATCCCTATGAAGCACCCAGTTGTCATGAAGATACTTCACACCTTCTAAAAGCTGGAGCATTAAGCATTTCACTTCACTCTGGCTAAAGGGCTGCTTCATTGCCTCCATTAGTCCTTTAAGATCATGTTCCATATATTCCATAACCATGAAAATACTATCAAGGTTACTTCCTACCACTACTTCTTTAACATCAACTATGGATGGGTGGTGAAAGGAAAGAAGAATGTTTATTTCCCTGAGAGAAGTCAATGGAAAACCTTCTTTTTCCTTCTCCATCTTCACCTTTTTCAATGCCACAATTTCACCAGTCTTCTTATCTTTGGCCCTAAATACAACACCATATGTTCCTTCATCTATCTTGTTCAGTCTCTCAAACTCATCAACACTTCTACAACCCTGAAGCATGTTGACAACTCTGTGTGGTGGAATCCGAGGTTCAGAAGTTTCTCTGCTATCATCTTCCAAATCTGTATCCGAATGATAACCACTAGTTTCACTTCTGCTACCTTGACCATCAATCTCCATATAATCATCCTTCCCTGACACATTACCAGGATGATCATCTCCACTGGATGATCTCCCAAGGCTACCTCTTTCTTCAGATTCAAATGATTTGGCTCTAGCTCCTACAAAATCTTCTCTGTTAGATTCCTCCAGTCTCGACATCTTGTTTCTTACTCTCATAACCAGCTCAGGAGATAGCTTCCTCCTCTTAAGGATTTCCTTGTCATCATTGATTTCACCTTCATCACCAGGAGAGTTATCTCCAGCTGCCCATCTTGAAGATGATATATTATGAGTTGGAATATAATCTTCACCTTCAGGTTGCTTGGCTTCCTGCTCGTTACCCCATCTCTGCTCTGGCAACAATGAATGCAAACCTACAGGAGACTCAGACTCAGCATCCTGATCTGACTCAGACAGCAAAGGAGGATTAGTTACAGTTGGTAACTCAAGAATCTCAGCCTCTGTGTTATTGACAGGATGAGTTTCAACTCCTCTGTCAGGAACATTGGGTGAGAGATGGACTCTTGGAAGTGGAGGTGGGGGAGGCAGAGTAGTCACTGCTGTGACAACCCTAAGTTTGGATAAATTATTGACTTCTCTGTCATCCTGATCCCATACTATTGGTGAAAATTTTCTTTTCCTCTCTGGCTGAGATCGTGCCCCATTTTCTTCACCTGTTGCAACCTCACGGTATTTTTCCCGTGATCCTGATTCAATACCATCATCATCAGACCCACTCTCACTGGAAAGCTCACCTGGCTCTCTATCCATAGTCTTAACAGAAAACCCACATCTTCTGGAACCAAGCCCGCTACTACAACTGCCAGAGTCACTCTTACTCGAAGATGACCGGTAACTACCATTTGGAGCTTCCCTCTCCCTAATATCTTTCTGTCTCAGTCTAATCCTATCTCTTGCACCCTTGCTCCCAACCCTCACAACATCACGGCTACCATTTGCAATCCTATCATACTCTTGCTTAGAATTATTATTATTATTATTATTATTATTATTAAAAACCCGCCTTGAAACATCAAAATTGGACTCACGGTCCCTAAACTCGTTGTCACGATAACCTCCATGTCTACCAGCCGCCATAGAAATACTTGAAATCCTAAATTCCACAAAAAGCCCTAATCCCCTATAGCAACAAATGAAAATTTTCGTTTCTAGAACCCTAACCGCATGAAACAACGAATCCTACCAAATTTCTTAATCGAAGAACAAAACTGTGCATTAATCAAGTACAAACCCTGCGAAACGAAGTCAGATCGGATAGCAATTCCAGCTCAAACGAGAAAAGGAAGCCAGCAAATGATGAGCAGAGATTCTGTTATTGCGCTACTGTGCAGCTAAAGTTGAAATATAAATGCAGGAACAGAATCGAAACATAGGAATTTAAGAAGCGAGAGGGAAAAAGAGAAATGAACCGTTGGAATTGTGATGGTTGAGCCTGAGCGAGAAGTGTCGATGGTGAAGCAGCATAAGGAACCATATATATATGACCCAACGCCACCGATGATAGGCAAAAGGAGACAGAATACTCCCGTCCAAAAAGGAGTAAACATCGATAGAAATTACAAGAGGAGTAAACATGGATAGAAATTACAAGAGGAGTAATCCAAACATTTTTTTATTATTAATTAATTATAATAATATAATAAAATTATAGGGTAAATATCCATTTTGGTTCCAAGAAATGTGTGACACTGACAGATTGGTATATGAAAGATAAAAAAATTCGAATTTAGTCTCAAAATATGCAAAAAGTGCGACAAATTAGTCATGTCGTTAATTCATCTCCGTTAACCTTAACGGGATGTGCCTATGTGGCACTTCGGTGATGACATGGCAATTGGAGGTTGTCACGTGTCATCCATGTGGTTGCCACGTGTCTTAATCATGTACTGTCATTTAGGTCACCATATCTCCTTACTTCCACTCTATTTCATATCCCTCATATTTTTTACCTTCCTCTTCCATAGTTCATCTTGACTTTCACCTCCACTATCTGCATGCAAAGTTAGTCATTTATTAAACTGAAACGTCAATTCTAATAGGAAAATAACACAAAAACATCTTAAAAAACTATTTAATATTTTTCCTTAATAAATATTGTCTAGCTTCTTTAAAAAATTACATTTTATTCAATTAAAAAAATTTCAAATAGCAACACTCTCAAGTAACCACTACATTTAAAATTCTCTGATGTCTATATATACCTTGCGGTGGCACATGAAAACCACAACTTTCGTATTGCCCCGTTGAAAGGGTATGTAAACAAATGGTTCTAACACTTTCATTTTTCTCCCTTTCGTGATTCTCAAGTTTTTTTAACTGTATTTTCGTGATTAATGTTATTCCATAAAATAGATTAATTAAATAATTAATTTAACATTCTACACATATTAATAACATATGACATAATAGCTTGATTTTGGTAGAAGATATGGTTTGGAACCTTATAGAATCTTGTTAGCGATGTCCTGGATTTAGACTAACTATTACTACGTGGTCACTCATAAATTAGTTTCATATTGATAGTATAATTTAAATGGCAGTATTGGTAAAAAGAAATTGAAAAATATGAGGGATAAAAAATGGAAGTGAGGGAATATGATAATGTCTATGCTAATAATTTACATGCAACAATGAACTTAATTGAAATTTTGAAAGTGCTTTCAGGGACCAAAATAACCGTACATGGTTAATTTCAGGGACCAAAATGTCAGTAAGTGGTTAAGTTCGGAGACTAAAATGGCAGCAAGTTGTTAAGTTCAACTTTTAGACACGTCACAGCCACGTAGATGACACGTGGCAACCGTCAGTTGCCACGTAATCACCAAGGTACCACGTAGACACATTCGTTATGGTTAACGGAGATGAATTAACAGCAAGACTAATTTGTCGCACTTTTTACATATTTGGGGACTAAAATGAGTGTTTACCCTAAAATTATAAGTAGAAGTTTTGTAATAGAATCTATAAATTATACTATAATTAAAATTTGTTATAAATAAATATATAAATTACATTTTAAATTTATGATAAACAAATTATATTGTAATGCAAGATTATTTTTAATTATTGATAATTTTTAAAAAAAATGTTAAAATTCAATTTATAAAAAAAGATGAAAATGATAAATTAAAAGAGATAAGAAGTTAAGAAAAAATTCTTTAAAAGCACCCTCATTAAATAATAGCTCTTAAAATTACTCTTATTTAATGTAGTTATTCTAATATATATATATATATATATTAATATTTTAGCTTGTGTATTATACATAACAAATATTTATTTTATGTAACTAAAATTTATAATAAATATTTTTTGAATATATAAATTGTAGGATTTAATTAGTATGTATTGATAGTTTGAGTCAACCAATCACAACATATCACGTCTTTAAAAAGTTTGAATCTTATCCTAATTACTTTAAAAGTCACACATATGAATTGAATTGGATAACAATGTAATACAGATAACTGTTGAGTTTAATAGTCATGCATTGATAAAAACAATTTTACCATACATCACAGGGAGTGTGATTGGATGGCAATGTAATACACTATCAATGCATGGTCTATTTTCTCTAATTTTTTATAATACTTTTGCATTTATTAATTCTTTGATCAATTTTGTTAAAAAAATATGTTATTTCACCCAAAAAAAAGTCAAAAAATGATTAAAATAAGTGTGTAAGAAAGTGTTACTATTATTAACGTTTCTCTTTACAGTACACTTATCTTTCTCCAATATCCAAAGTGAAAACTGAAGAGGCAAACATGTGATGTGAGCATGTGAGTGAGAAAGCAGATAGAACTAGAGTTGTTAATTTAGCCTTAAGTCCTAGGGCCAGCTCATTTGGCCCACTATAATGGTCCTAAGTTTTCTAGCCCATTTAATGAAAGGGCCAAAAAAAGTCCTAACCCATAAAGTCCCACTTTGTAAAGGGTAAGGGTTAGGGTCTTGAAGGGCCAGCCCACAAATTATAACAATTTCGAAAACATTTTTTCAGTTGACCAATCCTATTTTTTGGCCGACTTCAACCGAGACATCTTTCGGCTTGCCTTAGATAGGGCATTTTTTGGCCAGTCTCAGCTAGGGTATTTTTCGGCCAACTTCGGCTTGGATTTCTTTTGGCCAACCTTAGTTAGTGCTTCTTCCGACCAGCCTTGGCCAAGATATTTTTTAGCCAACCTCAGCTAGGACAGTTTTTGGTTGACCTAGAACAGGGAAATTTTCAGCTGACAGTTGGGGCAGTTTTCGACGACGTCGGCTGGGACAATTTTCGACTGACGTCGGCCAAGTCTGTTTTTGGACTAACATTGGCCGGGACAATTTTTGGCCGACCCTAACCAGGACAATTTTCAGTCGACCTTGACCAGAGCCATTTTTTGGCAGACATCGACTGGGGGAGTTTTTGGGCGACATTGGCCGGGGCTGTTTTTCAGCCGACATCAACTGTGGCAATTTTAAGTCGACCTCGACCAGGGCATTTTTCGGCCAACCTCAGCTAGGGCTGTTTTCGGCCGACCTCAACTAGGACAGTTTTCGACCAACCTTGAATAGGGCTATTTTTCGGTCGACATCAACCGCAACAGCTTTTGGACGACCTTGACCAGGGCAGTTTTCGGCCGACCTCGGGCATGGCTGTTTTTCGGCCAAAGTCGGCTGGGGGAGTTTTTGGGTGGCGTCGGCCGAGGCAGTTTTCGGCCGACCTCAACCAGGGCGGTTTTTGACCGACCTTGACTAGGGCTATTTTTCAGCTGACGTCGGCTAGGGGAGTTTTTGGGCGATGTTAGCCGGGACAATTTTCGACCAACCTCGACCAATGTTGTTTTTCATCTGACATCGACCACGACAGTTTTTGGTCGACCTCGACCAGGGTGATTTTTGGCCGACCTCGGCCAGGACAGTTTTCGGACAACCTCGGCCAGGGCTATTTTTTGGCCGATGTTGGCCGAGGGAGTTTTTGACTGACGTCTATCGGGGACAATTTTAAGCCTACCTAGGCCAAAAATATTTTTCGATCGTCGTCAGCCGTTGCAATTTCGGCCAACATTTGCCGCGATAATTTTCAACCAACCTCGAGCAAACCAATTGTTGGGCGACCTCGGCCAGTGTTAGCTCATAAGAAAAATTCTCTTAACTTTTGAAATTTTAATTTCTAAAAGTTGGTTGGTCTATGGGTTGGCCCTAGCCCTAAGGGTTTTTTAGCCTTATGGACCATTCATTATGTAGGTCATTTGACCCTATGGGTCAGTTTGGTCCTAACCCATGTGAATTAGAGCCAAATAGGTTAGGGTCGGCCCATTTGACAACTATAGACAGAACGAGCGAGTGTTTAGTCATATTGTGGATTTGGTGGTGCGCTTAGTCATATTGCTTGGTTGGCTCTATAGCTGCCCGTAACATGTTTGATATAATGTCTGTATCACAGAAAACCTGAGTATTGTGTTGGGAATGTTTTATTGGAAACTGTGGCCGTATTTCGGGGCTCAACTGTTTTATTTTTATTATTTTTTAAATTGAGTGACCTTGCTTGTTGCAAGCACCCTCTGGGAGGGATATAGCATGATTTAAATAATGACATGAACTGTTTTTCCTTTATCATCAGTGTCCTGATTATAATGATGATAGCTTGTGATGGTTGTGGAGTTTTTGGCTTTTGCTTGTTCATGATTGGTTTGCTCTTTTTTTACAGATTACTCTTTAGCCTCCACTCTCCAGTCTTCTTCGTTCTTGGAGAACCGATCTTGGCTTTTAAATTTTAGTGTCATGGGGTTTCTAAGGTTTATAAGAAGGTACAGTTACCCCTTCAAGGACAAAACTCGAAATAGAGCATATGCACTTCAGCAAATGCAAAGCAGAGGCTTCTCAAAGGATGGAGTTCTTAATGGCAATGATGTGGTGCATCCAGTTCTGATCGTTGGCGCAGGACCTGTGGGTCTTGTTCTCTCTATTCTTCTCACAAAATTAGGTAGACTCTAAAATTTTAAAGCATTCCTATTGATTAATGCCAACTGCTTGTTTTATTTGAGTTTCTTTTAATCTTTTTGATGTGCAGGTCATATTACTTTTATAGATGATGTGCAGGTCATATTACTTTTATAGATTTATCAATAATGTGCTTAATGATGCAACCCACTTTGTAATTTTTTCTTCTTATAGCATCAAATTACTCCTACGCTTTCATTTCTGTTGATTATTGCCCATGATATATGTATCCTTTTGTTTTATTATAGGTATTAATTGCACAGTTTTGGAGAGAAACAAGGCATTTTCAAAACATCCACAGGCACACTTCATCAACAATCGATCCATGGAGGTTAAAAACATTCTTTGATAAATTATTTTATTTCCAAAAAAGCATTGTGATTTGTTTTGATCAGTGGTGCCATTTTAGATATTCCGCAAAATTGATGGCCTTGTTGAAGAGATCCAAAGGTCTCAACCACCAGTAGATTTATGGAGGAAATTTATATATTGTACTTCCCTCTCTGGTTCAATTCTTGGGTCTGTAGATCACATACTACCTCAAGGTGCTATTCCGTAGTTCATGAGAACCAATTTCCTGTCTGATAGCAATAGGAAGATTTCTTTTTTCAGTGTAGTTTTGACAATTTTTATACATAACCTTCAAAATATGCAGTATATCAACAAATAGACTACATGATATTGTTCATTTTGGTCAATATTGAGCTTTAGAATATTCATATATCTTGTGCTTGTTATCAGATCTTGAGCATGTTGTCAGCCCAGTCTCTGTTGCACACTTCTCACAGTACAAGCTAACTATGTTACTACTCAAGCGACTTGAAAATCTAGGCTTTCAAATATGTGCACCTGAAAGCTTGGAAGGAAATGAGCAGACTTGTGAAAAAAATATAATGATGGGCCATGAGTGTGTTTCCATTGATGCCAGCAATGACTTTGTAACAGTAACTGCATCTTCTATCATTAAAGGGAAGCGTGTAGAACAGAACATTCACTGTAACATCTTTATTGGTACAGATGGTGCAGGAAGTACTGTAAGAAAGCTTGTAGGAATAGAAATGAGAGGTGAGAAGGACTTGCAAAAACTTGTCAGTGTCCATTTCTTTAGCAAAGACCTTGGACAGTTTTTGCTTAAGGAGAATCCTGGTATGCTTTTTTTTATCTTCAATACTGAAGCTATTGGGGTCCTTGTTGCTCATGATCTCAGGCAAGGGGAGTTTGTATTGCAGGTATGGTATGTGCTTTATAGTAAATGTAAAAATGTCACCATATTGTTTTAAACTGATTAATTGTGAATCGAATATATGATTCAAATTATATTATTGCAGATACCCTTTTATCCACCCCAGCAAACAATTGAGGATTTCAGTCCAAAGGTATCATTCATCCATAACAGATGGTTTATACCTTTTTTTAAATAAAATTTGTCATAATATAATGGATAAAATGTCTGTGCGGAAGTTAAAATTATATATTGTACTATGCATATAAAGTAATCTAACATGCATGATATTATTCATTCCTATTGATGTGATTAAGCATAATACATTTATGTAAGTAATATTTCATTTCTAGTAGGCATGTGAGAAATTAATCAGCAAACTTGTTGGTCGAGAGTTTGGAGATGTAGATGTAATTGATATAAAGCCATGGATTATGCATGCTGAAGTTGCTGAGAGGTTTATATGTAGTGGCAATCGAATATTACTTGCTGGTGATGCTGCTCATCGATTTCCTCCTGCTGGTGGATTTGGTTAGTTGCTCTATCTTTATTGCAAATAGTAGATGTCTACTGGTTTGAGTAAAAAATAATCTGTATTATATTACTCTTTATCAAAATAGGGCAGAATCTAGCAATTAATTAAGATGTTGAACAATGAACATGCTGGAAATATCTAGTGTCACAAGTGAATGCTAGTGTTAGATGGAGGCCATTGTTTATAGTGTCATATTGGTGCTTCAACTAGGGGAGCTTAGACATATCCGTGCATTTAGGATGAATTAACTAAATGATAAGTACTTCTTTAAAGTCAGTATGTGGGTATTTTATTTATAATGTTTGTTTCAAAAACTATGGCACAGTAGTTCTGTAAATTATTTTAAAAGTGACTGAATAAAAGTACACTAGCATAAATGTGGTTAACCACAACAAGTGGTTTTTTTAGATCTTATCAAGATTGATGTACTGTTCTATTTTTGGGTACACACAAGTCTGCACTGGGGGTGATGGTTAGGTACAATCCTCCCCAAAGTGACAACTTTAGGATTCAAACTCACTATTTTTTGTTGATGTAGTTTAAAGGCTTAATTATCAAATTGGTCACCAAATTATTTAAAATATTTCAATTTGGTCCCCAAATTTTAAAACGCATAAATTTGGTCCCCAAATTTTTAAAAATACATCAATTTGGTCTTTTCCGTCCAATTTGAGTTGACGCCATTAATAATTTGGGACCAAATTGACGCGTTTTAGAATTGCATTATTAACGGCGTCAACTCCAATTTGATGAAAAAGACTAAATTGATGCATTTTTTAAAATTTAGGGACCAAATTGACGCTTTTTAAAATTTGGGGACCAAATTGAAGTATTTTAAATAATTTGGGGACCAATTTGGTAATTAAGCCTAGTTTAAATGAAGCAATTTGACATAAAATATTGATGTGATATGGCAGGAATGAATACTGGCATTCAGGATGCCCATAATCTTGCCTGGAAAATTGCTTCTGTGATTAAGGGTATTGCCCCCACTTCAATGCTAAATACCTACGAAATCGAACGTAAACCGGTAGTGCTTTTATCTCCTGTTACATTTTTTGAATGTATATTTATAATTATATTGATGTTAGATAAACTGATTGACATTTATTGCTGTCTATTATTGTCAGATTGCTTTATTCAATACAATATTAAGTCTAGAAAACTATAAAGCTGCCATGTCTGTTCCTGCTGCACTTGGTCTTGATCCAACTGTTGCAAACACAGGTACACAAAATTAGCGTATGTAATGATTTTCTATTGTTTTCTTCATCATCAATCTGGTAATCTTACAAACAATGATGCACAACACTTTCATTGCTAACTAACTAAAATTTAATTGTTTTTCCTCGTTTAATTGCAGTACATCAATTTATTGTTAATGGGATTGGTTCCGTCTTACCATCTGGATTGCAGAAGGTAGCTTTGGATGGAATTTTTGGTATTGGTCGTGCACAGCTCTCAGAATTTGTCCTAAATGAAAGTAACCCTCTTGGATCCTCAAGGTTGGCTAAGCTAAGACATATATTTGAAGAAGGAAAAAGCCTTCAACTTCAGTTCCCTGCTGAAGATCTTGGTTTTAGGTATCATCGTGAATAATTTATTTTCCACGTTTTGCATTGTTGAGCTATATATCACCATTCTCATATTCATCTAGCTTTAGCTGTTTCTTTAGTTATTTTTGTTTATATATTAGTCAGTTGGGCCAAATTTATGATTAGAATCATTTATAATCATATGCCATTTCGTTTATCATTTTAATGGATAGATCATATGATGCATGAACACTTTGGGGGTGCCTATCTAACTCAGCTGTTGAACTTAGGTACCCACAAGGAGCACTTATGCCAGAGAGTAATGATGTTGAAAGTCCTCCAGAAGTACTAACAGGGCGTCGGAGGGATTACACCCCTTCAGCACAACCAGGATCAAGACTGCCTCATATGTTTGTGAGAGTAAACCCATTAAGTGAGGTTTGTGGCACTGTTTATATATATAATAATACATAATTATTCATGTTGAGCTAAATGATTAAAGAGTTTTTTTGTCTTCCTTCTAGTGGGTCTTGTTTACTTTTATTTAAATTTAAATATTACTAATTTGCAAGTTTAAAAAAAAAAACTGCTTTTTTCCTCCCTTGAAATTTGTAACTGCTGGTTTCATTATATAGTTCTTCAGGTTTAGCTAGTGGATTTTTACTGATTTAAAACATCAAGTTTCTTCTTTTGTTTTTAAAGTGTAAGTAATGTTTTGTAGGAGACTGTTTCTACACTTGATCTTGTGTCAGGAGATAAGGTTGAGTTCATTCTCATCATAGCACCTGTGGAGGAATCTTATCATCTAGCTCGTGAAGCATTCAAGGTGGCCGAGGAACAAGAAGTTTCCCTCAAAGTGTGTATTTTTTGGTCTACTGATTCTGTTGAAGGATTTGAGAAAGGAAGTGAAGCAGCATTATCACCTTGGAAGAATTACGTAGATGTTGTTGAAGTTCGATCATCAACTTCAAATTGGTGGGATATGTGCAACATGACGAACAGAGGGGCTATTTTAGTTAGACCTGATGAACATATTGCCTGGCGTTCAAGTTCAGGACTTGCTGGGGATCCTAGAGTGGTAATGCAGAGGGTTTTTTCTGCTATACTGGGAGTACACCGTTAAAATAAACAAATACACAGATGATTTTGTATTGATTCTTTCAAGAAGATTTCCTGGCGTACAAGTTCAGAACTTGCTGGGGATCCTAGAGTAAAAATGCAGATGGTTTTTTCTGCTATAATGGGAGTGCACTGTTAAAATAAACTAATACACAGATTATTTTGTATTGATTATTTCAAGAATACTTCTTTTTTTCTTTTTAAAGTAGTTCAATTTTTTATGGTCACGGTCACAGGTTCCAACAATGAAAGCAATCTCTCTGCTTCCAAGGGTTAGACGCACACATCTGGCCATGCTCAGTTCCTCTGACCTTCAATGGTGGTTGCCTCGCGGACCTAGCTGTCCTGATTTGAACTATTCCTGTGTGCTCTTGCCTGCAAGGTCTTTGTACTATTTAGACCAAAATTCAAGTGCCTCTCTTTAAAAATTATATTCTTGCATAGGATACGCTGTATTTTATGGAATTTTTATTGGTTGTTGAACCATTGCACGTTTTCTATGCTACTATAGCCATGTAGTAGATTTTGCTACAGGGACTAAGGGAGAGACTACATATTACCACGTCATTCCGAATTTGGGTCGAAAACCGTTCAATATTTTATTTTCTGATGTAGTTGGTTCCGAAGCCATCTGGTGTATCATGTATGTCAGGTGATGATTAAGAGTGTGTTTGGGGTGGCAGATGGTTAAAAAAAAAACCGTGTTCCAGCCCCGCATTCAACCCAAAGCAACTAATTGTTGCTTCAACTTTTTTTCAAATTTTCACCATGATTTTAGGAGTTGGTATCAATACTGTGGCATCTGTACTAGAGTTGCATATAACAAAGAAAATGACTTCAAGTAATGCCTATAAATAAATCCATTCCAAAATTAATAAAACCAAACATGCTACATGCTAAGAGGCATGTGTTCTGGCTAATAAATGATCCCATAAGAAAAATAAATACTTTCATTTCATCATAGTATAATCAATAAAATTCAATTTTTCATCGCCATAGTCGACATGAGAAGGTTAAGTGAATGCGGGCTGGGATCTGAAGGAAGGAGCACATATCAGACTTTCTCTAAGGGAACAAGGCTCGAGCAGAGAGTGGTGTTTTTGATTTCTATACAAGGTCCTCTGGGGATGCCAACAAGGAATCCTCAATTTCAACTACTAGCCATGGTTATTAGATAGCCAATAGCTGCTGTTATAAGTCCAAGTATGCCACCGGCAATGACCTGCAGTAAGTACTGAGAATATTAAAAAAGAAAACCACCAATTGTAAAACAAGTGCCAAATACAATGAAGATCAAACTCAATTTACACCTTCGGATTATGGAAACCATTTATCTACAATACTGGAATACCTACTTGACCTTCCTTTTTTAATTCCAAAAGAAATTAGTATAAAATATATAACAAAGTTAACCTACTTGTGTCATTTTTAAGGATTTTGTAAATTGTTCTCTCTAATGTTCAGAGAGAGAGAAAGAGAAAGGAATTTACAAAGAGATAAGAGTAAGTGAAAATAATTCAAACCAAAAGTGCAGCAGAGCATGCTCAAAATGTGTAGCAACAAAAATGCTATAACCTTTTTAATGACTTGAAACCATCGTTTTGGCACATCATTATCTCTGTATGGAGAGATTTATCATTCACCAAGTACTACCATATCAGATATTACGAGTATAATAGAATCCTGATAGTACTGAAACAGTGTATATAACCCAAGGAAAACCTCAGCCCTTAACATTTCAAAGAAAGCATAATATAACACGATTAAACATAGACTTGAATGTTCATAAAAGACAAATAATAACACAATCATTACCTAATTTTCTCGACCAGTAGCAGTTATACCTTGAGTAAATAACATGGTTTTAATTAGTTATATTTTAGTATAAACAGTCAGCATAGTATACATCAAAATCCCCTATGTTTAACTGATCAAAAAAATCCCGTGTTTATACTTCATAGGTTTCCAGAGAATAATGTCATTCTATCAAGTTTGCAAACAAGCAAATGAAACACTAAATTCCTTTGACTAAGATCCATCAAATAATCATAGGAAGCAATCAAATACAAAATAGTGAACCTGAGGGGGGGTATGCCCAAGAAGTTCCCGGAGTGGTCTGCTTTCAGCCAGAGGATGTTCAGCAGGAAGTTCATATACAATTTGGTTCAGAAGCTGGGAAAATCCATTCATTTAGACTCAGTAAAAAGGAACAACTTGAAACCAACCAAAACAAAAGACACCTTTCGTTGTGATCATAGGCAAACAGAAAAAGCTTCTGTGGCATTTGAAGCCTCATGTTTGGTATGAAAGAATTACATAGGGCAGAATATGGGGCACAAGTAAAGAAAGGATAAACAGTGCCCTAGGTTAAAAAATAAATAATAGCACAAGGTATCAAACCTCTGCTTGGCGTCCTGCTTGCAATCTTACACCAGTAGCATCATACATCACCTGCCAGCAATATCCCGTATCAGAAACTTGCCCAACCATATAACCCATAAGCTAGTCGTTAACAATTAGTTTCTTGTTGTATCATGTATGTTAGGACATCAAATGATTATGTTTGGATATCCAAGGGTGAGTGGAATGGAATGAAATAAAGTTACCATTTCATTGTTTGGATATTTTATAGTGGAACCAAAAAAAAAAAGAAACAACTCATGCCCTCCAAACTGGAAGGGGAGAAAAAGAGTTGAATGGCATGGAATGGAATTTATTCCATCAGTTCCATTCCATTTGATCCTATTTTTAAACAATCTAAATAATTGAGCCTAGTGCCATTTCATTTCATTTCATTCCATCATTTTCTATCAATCCAAACGTCAGTCATGCAAACTACACATGCATGTCCATTCCTACAAGTGCAGAGATGAAAAATTGAATACATTGAATCTCCAATACAATATCACACTTTGTAACAAAGCCCTTGATGAAAGCACTATAAATTAATTGATTTGAAGAACTAAAAGACATACAATACAAGCTAGAACCAAAGCAGTAGCAAAAAGAGGTCCTCCAAAGCCTTCATGGAACCCGATTGCCGCGGCAAGAGCAGTGACAGTAGCTGAATGGGATGAAGGCATTCCACCAGATCCAACAAGTTGCTTTGGATCCCATCTTCTTTCCTTATACCTGCATAATAATAATATTAATTAACCCTCAATTAAACACCATACATATAAATACAATTCACTGTCATATAATTTAATTCTTCCAAAAAAAATCACAATTAATTCACATATCATTAACCAAATCAAAAACTTAAATAATTTGAAAAACTATTGCATTCAATAGAAAGGAAAATGAACGAACCAGGCGGTGAAAAACTTGATGGATTGTGCTATGGCGAAAGCAACGATGGCGGAAATGAGAGGGTAATTGCGCATCATTGAAGACGACGTCGTAGCTGCCACCTCGTTCATCTAATAATTTATTTATTAATTACTTATAGTTGGGTTATGACAATTCTCGAATGTTTTTCCTTTTTTTTTTTCTTTCTTTCTTTTCTCTGCGAAGATGGAACAAAAACGGTGGGAAATGTTACAAATGCAAGTAGGAACAAGAAGTAGGTTTTTTCTGAGTTCTGAAATAGTTGTTACACTAACGGTCTTACCTTAGCTTATTTTTCTCAACTGAATATGCTTCCCTTGTTCAATTACGTTTAGAATATGCCCTAGTTTTCTCTTATGATGCACTTAAGCCTTTTCTTTATTGTTTTTCTAGCTAGTACATTACCTCAACGCAACTGTTGTCAACAAAATATTCTGCATTGACCCGAAATTTGGAATTTGGAAATTCGTATAATTGAAAGTTCTTTGCAAAGAAAACTTAGAAGCCACGAAATCTCATAAAAAAAATTGATGAAATAGTTTCGACGAAAAGAAAATTTCCTTTCCATTCCCTATACCAAATGCCACCTTCAAGTCATATAAAATGAAAAATGTTAAACAGATGCCTTAGTTTTTTTTTTTTTTTTTGTCAATAAAAATTTAGGAGGATGATGTCTAGTCTAAAACAGGAAAAGTCTCTGGAAATTAAAGTGGAAACTTCTCATTAAAAAGAAAGTAATTATTATATTGAGAATACAAAAGTTATTTAACATTTACTCTTTTAAATAATTAAATAATTAATAAAATGTATTTAATATTTCTTCATTATGACACTATTAAGCTCGACTTATAAATAACTTTGATTTTTTTATCTATAAAATTATATTTTATTATATGAAAATGCTAACAAGTTTATTTAGAACACGAGTTAAGAAAATAAAATTAGAAACTGTTTATGAAATAATATTATTAATGTATTTCTATTGTGATTTTCAATACACACTGTAATTTTTAACTTTATTTATTAATGTTTTCACTAGTACTCTTAGAGAGCATTCATTAATGCGACCCTTATATTTATTTGGATTTTTGTGTGTTATACTCATTGACACATGGTAAAAGTTAAAAATAGAATTTTTTATTAAAAATATTTATTATATAAAAATATAAAAAAAAATCAATGTTTATTTTTTAAAATAATTTAAAGCATTTGATCCAATATATTTAATACTTTCACAGTGTGTTTATAGAGACACAATAACACCCCCTCCCCCCCTTTGTTCATTTTTAAAACATTCATTCTCAAAATAAGTCATTTGATAAATTGTCTAGGGTCAATGCTACAATGCTGTCGGAGTGAGAGGTGCGAGAAAAAACAAATAAACAAGTGGATCTCCAATCTACTTGTGGTGGACAGGCTGTTCAGTGTTCACTGACCTGCCTGCACGTGGATGTTTGTTCACTCACTCAAGTCAAAAATGCATAGGAATTGACTAGCAACAATGTAATGAATATGAATGCTTTTCTACTTCACACTTGCTTTGATGGATCACTTAATTGAGATGGAAATAACAAACAAGAATGCAGCAAGTGGAGGGGGCACATCACAGTCCTCCAAAATGCCTCTTAACTTATGGCCTACCAACACAAATAAGGAGGGAAAAAAATAACTTTACAATTATGTCAAACACAACGTGGCATTTGTTACAAAATATATTAGAACCAACACAAACCAATTGGCAGTGGTTATTATCCCAAACAGCCTTCAACCTAGAACCATAAATGCGCAAGCACTTGGCTTAGCTCTCATGTAGGGCCAAAGGGAAGTGCAGAAATGCTGCCAGGAATTGTAGGTACAACCTGAACATTACTCTCTCACATTATGATGCAATTGCACTTTGATTCAAGCTTAGGGGGCTTCATACTATCTACCTTGTTAGGAAGCCCAACATTGTGTGTGAAAGACTCATCAATGTTTTCATCATTCTCAGTCTTGCCAGAAGGGGTTTTGACATCAGTTTCCACCCTCCTCTGCTTGGTCTTGATCTTCTGGGATTTCAACGTGCGCTTGCTACCAGGTCGGCTGCGACTATCCTTTCTATCAGAATTGGCTTTCCCCAACAAGGTCACAGTTGGTTCAGAACCTTCAAATGGGTCAGAGCATTCCTTTTCCATTGCTATTGTTGCAGCCTGATATGCAAGATCATGGACAATGGAGCTGCAAAAAAGGATTGTGTCTGTTGCCTCTTCAAGTGTCAGGCTTCTAGTGTTGCCTGCACCTTGACACTCAACTGTAACTGTTGATCCCTCTGGCATAAAGCATTAAAGAACTATTAGCAAATGGCCATGTACTAATATTTTTTCCAAAGAAAGTTTCAGCAGATAAAATATATTGCAAGCACAAAAGACACAGTGTAAAGAGAGAAGAATCTTTAGCAATAGAAAACTGAAGAGGCATTCTTTGCTCCATGAACTACATATAAGTTAAGGTTCCCCCCAACAATAAAAATATAAGTTCAGCTATTGTTGCTTGTGGAATCCTCACTAAAATGACCGTAAATTACAATTGCATACTTTTTTTTAAAATAAAAAAATAGCATGAAAGACCACAGAAAGTCTTACTGTTAACAAAGAAGTTAGAAACTAGGCTAATATTATTGCCTGTAACGTGATGAGGACACATGAATGAACATCAGAATACAAAATGTAAACATATATCACTGATTTTACATTGCAGAAAATGAATAAAGTTTTCCAAATATCCTAACTATCCGTTCAAGACAAAGCAGATTTACTGAGATTAGATTGTTATTCTACAAATTGCTCAAAATTTTATGCAATGTATGGTGTATGCATAAACAAGTGCATCTCTAAGTGAAGAGTGAGAAGCTATTATTCTCGTCTCAATAGTTATCAGTAAACGTAATATCTTTCATTTGAAATTTCAATACAGTAAATATCATACCAATGCGATGGGACTCGGAGACATTGACCTCTGAAACAGAAGCAGCATGACAATCGTTGGAAGGATTTTGGGCAGAAGGTTCCCGAAAGTCATCAAGGGTGCTCTTTGACAGATCATTCACCATGCCAATATTATTCTCACAATCGTTTTCCCCTTCTATTTCTGATTCTGTAATTGTGGAGCAGTTGGTCGTAACCAAAGCATCCAGTTCATTAACATTGGAATTCTGCACATCCTGTTTCTCATGACTGGATGACTCTGGAGCCTTAGCTGATGTTTCTGTGTCTGAGACATCCCTGGCATTATTTGGATGATCATCAACATTTTCATGTGAAATACAATCCTCATGATTTTGAAATGATGACACTAAATTGTCATCACACTGAACATCAGTAGCCTGACTCAAATATTCTGAGCTGCAAGCATCATTTACTCTACTACTATCATCATGTTCAAATTTATCTTCCTCAACAACTAAATCGATTGAAGAAGCATCAACTACGTCTGTCACTGTATTTCCCGAAGCTTGCATTTCTTGAAAAACTTGGGGCACCTCCTCTACAAAGCCACATTCTGTACTGCCAGCAGTCTCTCGAGTTGCAAGACCTAACTCTTGGCGAGAATGGATTGAAGCTCCAGAGAAAGATGAAGCAGTGCTTGGAGGCTTGATCCTCAAGTCATATCCACAGTCCACATCCAATTTCCTGCCACTCAACTGCCTTTGCGCACGAAACTCTGTTTGCCTAGTTGAGCTGAGATCAATTGATGATGAGGCAGAATAACTACCAGGTCTTGTTGAGCTTCTAAAACTGCTTACGCTGTCTCTTGCAAGAGACAGATCATCATAAGATATGGTTGTGGCAGTAAAAGTCCTGCCCTGAACTACAGGTCCTTTATTGCTGCTAGACCTTTTCAGCAATACAGAAATGCCGGTGCCTTCCATGGGGTCTATGTTCAAATTAAGGCGATCACTGCAGTGATACTGATCCCCAAATTCATTATCTGGCTTATTGTAATCAACTCCCGATTGGTTCATCTCTAGCTGGTTGCCAGATGTCTGCCTACCCCCCTCCGGCAATGAATTTGGAAGAGGACTGTTTTGTGAGTGATCCTGGTTTAGTTCACTGCATGAAGTTTGACTTTCCTCAGCATCCTGTTCACCATGGGGAAACCTCAAGTTACCAACATTAGTCTCTTGAGGCAGTTCAGATGCAACCATTAGTTGATTTGTTTCGAGTAATGATTTTTCTTCTTTAGGCATGTTTGTTGTAATCAATGACGGGTCTTCAGATACTGCCAAAGTTGTCTCAGGGATGATGAATCTCAACAATGTGGTTTTCCTGCTGCATTCTGGACAAAGCCCAATATTCTTCTCAGCTTGATTAGTGATCTCATAACAACCACCACAATGAGAACAGAGTGCTGTATTTTCAAAACTACCAGTTTCACAAATGTCACCTTTGACACGTGAAATTTCTGAACTTTCATTGACTCTAGTGTCAATATGAATGTGGGTAATAGAATCCTCAGATTCAATCGGACCAAAAACAGTCTTGGGGTCTCTGGTTTCATTTTGCAAGATATCTACTGATTCCCTATTAATCTCTTGCTTAATGTTTGCATTTAATGCCTCCATCTTATCAAAGGCAAACATTTCTTCATGTATATCAGGATATAAAATCTTATCAGCTTCACTTGCCACATCATCTTGATTATGGTCACTCCCTTCAGTATCCAGTGCAAAGGTTGTACCTTGATCAGAGCTCGCATTGCTGCTTGTTGTAACAGATGAATTCCTAGATACAAGGGAACGATGTGCAGAATTTGCTTTCCCAGCATAAAAGGTCGTACTTGGAACACTGGATAAAAGTGGCCTGAACATGTTCTGAGGAGTTTTTCTATCCTGCATAGCATTTTAATGGTAACGAACAAAAGTGAATATTTTGATTAAGTCTGAATATTATAAAAAGATGGTTCAAGAAGTAATCGTGGCAATAGGGAAGTGGAAGAATTGCATGGGTATAGACCCAATAGGAAACCAAATTTTCCTTGTTAATATGTTCACCTAACTTTGACTTCTTTGCTACAAAGATCAGCAGAGGTTTCAAAGCATCAGCTCACAGAAAAACCCACTTATAGTGCAAGCATGTTATATCATATGCAGGTCCCCAAAAAAAAATCGAAGATAACTTAATAAGAAGCCATTAGCTTGGAGTGGTTGTCTAATCAAATGTAAGTTAAAAATAAATGTACATAGGACATGCACCGGAAATCAAGCATTAAAAGCACAAATAAAAAATGTAGGTATTTTGAAGATTGGCGACTCAAAAGGATAGTTAAATCGATTAACTTTCCATTTTGTAACCTGGTATACATCAAAAGGGGCATGCAAAAAGGAGAGTGTGTTTGTGTGCATAAGAGGATGGAGAGAGAGAGTTGACAGAGGCACAGGAAACTACCTTAAAAGGAACTAATTCTCAAATTGAATGAAAATTAAACACACTTCATGATTTCCTGCCAACAAATTGGAAGCAAACCAAAGAAATTGTTTTAAGTGATTGGATGAAAAAAATACCATTTGCCGGATAGCCGAATCGAACGATCTTTTAGGAGCAGAACTTGGGGACACAATCCTGGCTGATTTCTTGGAAATGGCAGGAGTTCTGTTGGTTGAAAATGAACCACCCCTTCTTGAACTCAATCTGTCTAAGCTACCCACTGTGATGGATTGCAGAGAGTCTAGATCATCGTCACCAGATGATGCGATGGAACCTTTGCTGCGTGAGCTAAATTGGTCTCGATCATGACTATGAAAAGAGCTACTACTCCTAGAAGCAGTTGGAGACATTGATTGCCTACTGATTTTGGAGGTAGAGTCCCTACCATTTCTGGATGCTGGAGATGAACCCCTCACATATGATGCTGGTCGATCAGCCAATGAAGTACGAAGATTGGGAGGAGCTTCAGAAGAGAAGCCAGGAATAATAGTTTGCCATGCCCTTATCTTCGGTGACGCAGAGTTTCCACGATTTGGCTTGACTGGGGAAGTTCCCCTAACTCCTGATGAGACTACAGAACCACTGGACCCAGTGCTCATCCTCCGGGGAGTATAAGTGGAATACTTGGAAGCAGGTGTCATGGGCTTACTTGGAGGTGGAGATGGTCTTCTGGATGGAGTGGCATACCGTACACTTGGGGTTGGACTGGAATTTGGCAGCGACGAAGGCCTTCCCCTTGATTGCAATGTGTTAGCTCCTGATCGAGGGGATGGACTTAAACGATTTGGACTTGCACTGCCCCTGCTGCTTCGGTAACTTTTATCCATCTGAAACAGGAGGGCATCCAACATATGATAAATGATAAGTATAAGCACAACCACATTATTTGAGATGAAAAAAAAGTAATTCAGAGGAATTTTTTCCCTAAAATTATAACTACAAATAAACATAACTATATAAATGTATTCAAAAGCTCACCGTAGAAGATCTCGATATGGAAATGGGTTTAGTCTGAGGTCTTCCTCTGCTTCCAAAACTGGTCAGTGGTGGCTCATCATCTAACGAAGGAAATAGTGGTGTGTCTGGGGGTGTTAATAACCTTTAAAAGGAATGATGCAGACATGGATCAGTGATGAGCAGAAATAAATTGACGCACATCAAAGTCTCAAGCTTTGTGATCAAGAAACATGAGTTATTATCCAACCAGATTGATGCATTATCAACGTGAAATAAAGATAATTGCAAACAGTTAGAATCAGAATTATATAATTTGAACACAACACACACGATGCAATTTAACTGAGGAAAGTTAAAACAAATGGAATATGACCCACCAGTCGTAATCATTCTTGTCACCATCATTAAGCAAGTCACTGGTTTCTCCTCGACCAGGAATGGAGATTCCAAGGTTGACATCAGAAATATGTCTCAACTTTGTAGCTGTATAATAATACCCCAGACAAAAGGGAAAAAAAATGCATGAATATTACCCAAATGCAGCAACCAAAAATGGAAACATTCTCTCCATAGGATGCAAGTAAAGAAAATTACAGAATGGGTCTTCCAAGTCATCTGACGACTGAAGCAAAAAGCTCTCCTTCTCTCTGGATTGCATTTCATTGAACAAGGCAAGATCATCATCCTTCTCCCGGAAAAGCAACCCACTTTCAAGACTGCGCCCCCGCTTGTGACCATCAGCTCTTGGCTCTCTCCCAGGAGAGTATCTCAATGCCGGGGAAGGCGGCATCTCAACTACCAAATGCAGTGTCAGACAAGTGTCACCCCAAGCTCTCCACACAAGCCAAAACAAAAAACCTTCTACACCCCAACGAGCAACCCATAATTAAGCTCAAGCCTACAACAAATTTAAGCCCCAACCATCAATTTCAGCCAAAATAAATAAAAAAAACAAGCTTCTATTACCCATTTGCTATCTTCTCTTGGTTCATTAGATTAGTTTAATAGCTTCCCCAAATACCCAATACACATTGTCATCACACTCAGTCAATACGAATGAAAGCAAATTCGGCATATTAAAAAAGTGACTTGTGGCAACAACTGTACCATTAAAAATGCAATGCCTCCTCAGCATTCAATTCATATGCAACAAATATCCAAAACTAAATTGACCCCGAAACCCTAAAACATTTGCCAGTTGCAGATCCCAATTGTGGGGTTGAGAGTTAAAAGGGAACCTAATTGAAACCCGAAATTCAAGACTGGGACCCACCAAGCCGCCATTGAAGTTGAAAGTAAGATAGCAAAATTGAGCACTGGAAAAAGTAGTAGTAGCAGCGGTTGGGCTTGACTTACCAAATTCCCAAGTCAAAATTGCTTCAAAGAGAGTGTGGAATGTGGAAGAGTGCGCTTAAGATCCCAAGTTCGAAGATAAAACAGAGCTTAAATGCCAATTACAATGCGACGAATGTTGTATCAGACACTCGGATCTATAGCATTCATGGCTATGTCCGAGCGACCAAAGTACAGATCGAAAACTAGAGTGATCCAACGGTTACAACAAACGCAATCAAAATAAAAATAAAATAAAAAATATATTTGTTCTATTATTCTCTCTCCTCCCAAATTCTTTTCCTCTACCTATTAAACAACACTCACAATTATAGAGTGGAAAGAATAATACCCAAAACCTTTGTTGTCCTTGGATTTTGCTGCTTCCCTCAACAGCAAGCATCCAAGTTCTTTCTCTACCCCTTTTCCTTTTCTTTTTAGTTTTCTTTAATCTTTTTAATATGACAAAGATACTTCCCAAATTAAGTCAGATATAAAGAGTATAATTTTAAGAATTTAATTAAAATACAGTTATGTTAATTTTGTTATCAACAGGAATTATCTCTTAAAGAGAATACATGTAAAAAATTAGAGGAAAATCTTTTTAATATGACAAAGATACTTCCCAAATTAAGTCAGATATAAAGAGTATAATTTTAAGAATTTAATTAAAATACAGTTATGTTAATTTTGTTATCAACAGGAATTATCTCTTAAAGAGAATACATGTAAAAAATTAGAGGAAAAAAATGTCAATTTTTTTATTTATTTTTATAATTATTATTGTTCGGTGAAAATATCGCATGCGAATCAAAATTTGATGATGCACGGTAGCGATGATGGCACTGCGACAACTCCAATGGTGGGCACCTGCAAGGACTTCGAGTATGAAGATTGAGAGTTTTCTGTACCTAGACAATGAGTCTGTTTAGATATATTGATTTTGGCGGGTATGTCTGTTAGGCAGTTCGAGATCAGGCGGTTAACATGGTGAGGATGGGTCACACAGACCTCAAGGCTGATATGCCATGTCGGTGCACGAACAAAGACGAAGCCAGAAATTTGGTTTGAGGGGGCAAGAAAAAAATAATTGTATACAAATTTTCACATACAAAAAATTTAATATATTATATATATCTAATATTTTTTAAATAAAATATATATAACTAAATTAAGTACAAAATAATGCTATATGAGAAAAGAAAAAAATTTGATGGATAAAATAATTTTAGATAATTATATATGGACATCTCAACTTCATAAACATTCCATTAACATCTATAATTTCTCTTTATCTCTCTTTTTTAATCAAATCATGTTACTTGTCATACTTATATTTCTCACTTTTTCTCTTCCTAAATATCAACTAACATAATAATTTTTACATATCATTTTCTAATAATTTTATTATAAATTTTAGGAAGGTCATAAAATTATTTTTATAATAATTTAAGTACACTTAAAAAACCCCTTCCCTCCACCTCTGGGCGTGGAGGTGATGGAGTATGATATGTATTGGGAATGGTGTTTATTAATGAAATTTTATTGACACAAGTATGTTGGGTGAGACTATTTCAAAATTAGTTCAAAACAATTATCTTAAAAGTTATACATAAAGTATTTTTTATTGATTCACAATATAAAAAAATTTATGCTAACAATATGAAAATTAATCTCCAATATTTTAAACAATTGTCAATATTATATCATCATATAATGTTGTCTTCCGTGGCAAAACTTAGGACAAAAATATTCATACATGAAAGTTTATTTCATGGTAGTTTTTTTTGGTTTTTTTGACCAATTATTTCGTGGTAGTTAATTTTATATTAAACGGATTCCAAACATTATTTGACAACTATTATATATACATTATTGTAAACAACAACTAAAACATTAAGGATCGAATATCAACTCAGTCCAGTTTTATTGAGCCAACGTTCGTTAACTTAGTTGTAATAACAAATAAACAATACAACTATTAAAGAGGACACGTAAAACAAAAAAAATAGAGACTATAATAACATGAAGAAATAATGTAGCAATATAATATTACTGAATTTATCATACTATGTTTTGACTCAAAATAGAATAATAGCCAGGGAAAATATAATATTTATAAAAAAAAATTACGTTTTTTATATTTTACTTCGAACTGTAGTATGTGAAATGGAAGCTAAAATAAGACGCTAGCTATCGTGGGAAAAGGGAATAGGTCTCCCACCATGGGAAAGTTATTTTGTACCATTAGATATATTCATATTTAATTTAATGGTCAGGATTTTTTTCCTTTTTCTTTTTTTCTTTTTGTTTTTCCTGTACTACCCTTCTCTATCCCCTCACTTTCCCCCATTTTTTTCTGCTTCTTTATCACCATCGACAGCAGTGGCAACGCCCCTTCATCCCCTTCTTCCTCCACTTTGTTCCCCCAATTCTCACACATGCACATGATAGACAATTTCAAACCAGCAACATTAGTTTCATTTCTTCATCACCATAACAAATCGAGATAAAATAATAATAAAAAAAACAAAACAAAAAAAGTGCTTGGGTGAGCTACGATTTGGTCAGGTGTGCCCCTTTCACACCAAGCCCCTCTCAACCACTATGTTTCCCATAAACAGAGAATGTGAGCACCAACAAATGGGAAATCAATCAGGAAAAAGATAGAAGGAAACAAAGACCAGTAAAAATCATTGGAATAAAAGGATCAACCCTTTCCTTTCTCGCCGCCGCACTCCGCCGCTGCCCGTCGCCGGGAGCATTTTTTGCGGCACTGCCACCCTTTGTTTTCTCTTCTTTCCTTCTTCTTCTCTCCTTCCCATCACCTTCCTTTCTCACTTCGCTTATCTCTGGCCAAAGACCGTCGCAGCGACGGTTGTGGCAGAGCCTCCGCAAACATCGTCTCTCTTGACCGCGCCTTCTATTTGAGCGCTCCCTTTTCGTACGCGTTGCTAGCACCACAGGAGGCCACCCTTAGGCCGCGTCACATTCGTTGTCGTTACAAGCATGGATGGAGTAACTGTTGTGACGGTGGTAGCAGCGTCGCAACTATGAGAACCCTTTCTCTTCACCGCAACAACCTTTGAAATTAGGGCTAGAGAGAGAATCAAGAAAGGGGTAGAAAGGGAAAAAGAAAAAGAAAAAAAGAAAAAGGAAAAAAATCTTGGCCATTAAATTAAATATGAATATATCCAATGGTGCAAAATAACTTTCCCATGGTGGGAGACCTATTTCCCTTTCCGACCTTAGCCAGCGTCCTAAAACAAACTAAACTCGGCAATCAAGAAGTATTTTGTTGTAGGTTAAATTGCATTTTTGGTCCCCCTAGTTTCCTAAATTCATGATTTTGGTCCCCTTAGTTTTTAATTGTAACATTTGGTCCCCCTAGCTAGTTTTACAATTTGGCAATTTTGGTCCCCTTGTTAGATTATTAACTAATAATTATGATTACTAGAGTTATTAAGTTAATTATAAATTAATTAAAAATTATTAATTATTAAAAAACTTTATAATTAAAGTTTATGTTGAGGAAGAGGAGTTGGGGAAGAGAGGTTGAGGAGAAGAGGTTAGGGTTAATAATCTTTTATTATTTTTTTTTAATAATTAATGATTTTTAATTAATTTATAATTAAATCAATAACTCTACTAATCACAATTATTAGTTAATAATCTAATAGGGGATCAAAATCGTCAATTTGTAAAATTAGAGAGATCAAATGTTACAATTAAAAATTAGGGGACCAAAATCATGAATTTGAAAAATTAGGAGGACCAAAATTACAATTTAGCCTTTATTTTATTATTATGGCAATCAAGAAGTATATAGTTTATGCTATACCCACTGTGCACGTATTATATACTCTCTTTCCAATTAAAAAAGGCACTTATATATGTGTGTATGTAACGTTGAAAGCTTATATAATACTAACATGTATCTAACGATTTTGTTTATCCTAACGATGTATATAAATTAAATTATAATTTAAAACACTAAAAAAATTAACCGAACAAAAAGTATTTTTACTGAATTGTATAAAAGTAAGTGAGAAATGTATTAATTGTTATTTCTTTCGAAATATCTTCATCATGTTTAGTTTGTTGCTTTGTGCTCTGCCGTCAATACTCAATAGTGACGTGCAGAAAGAATCATTTCCGTTTGTAGATAGATTATTAGCCATTGAGTACGGTAGATGAAAGGTATTCTTCATACACTTATTGGTGCGCTACGTGATCTTTCATTATTTGTTTGCTGACAATGGGTAACAATTTTAGTTACAAGTGAGGTTAAGAGTAGTGTCTGAAAGTGAAGAATTGGATAAAGTGCATATAAAGTAGGTCGGATAGGATTATCAAGCAATTTTCAAAACCATCATTGAGTATCTCTCTTCCTTTTTTTCTATGATTAGTTTTTATAAAGTACTTTTTTTGCTTAAATTTTACAGTATTGCCACTGATTTATCCAGGTAGATGTCTTTTCGTTTTCTTCATTTTTAATTGCCAGAATAAATTGGATTTTTTAAACAAAAATATTTTCATAGACTGGTATTTATTTTTTAGTTTTTTGGTAGAAATCTTAGACTAGTATGTGATGGTTGTGAATTGTTGCATTAATGCCTGCGGTGCGTTCCAACTTGAAAACAAATTTTGGACCCTCCCATTGTATAGTGGCAGCACACAAGCAATAAGATTTGGAATTGATTGCGATGAAGTTCTGGGACGACAAATTATTGAATTTCACACCAAATTCAATAAATGTTACATTGACAGATTTTGGCACGTTCAAAACCCCCATAATATGAAAAGGAGGTGGATAATACGTGCGTTGTTAACGAGTAAGCATTGGATAATAAATAAATAAACAAATTCTAAAATTATTAAAAATTATACGAAAATGTATTAAGAATTGTAGTGAAAATATACTAATAATGTTTTTCACTTTTAACTAATTCCAACCATCTTCAGCCACGGAAAAAAGAGATCCAACTAGCAAGAGTAAAACATGTACAATTATTAATTAATGAGCCAAATGATCTTGATTCGCCAATCTAAACTAAATACTCCACCAAAGAAGCATTGAACTATCACGGTCAGTGGCATCATTTTGGTGAGTTTGTCAAAGAAACAAGTGATATGTCCTAATTAGTTGATTTGGAGTTAAAGATTCTTTCTAACAAAATAATATTTTTATATAGTGCCTAAGTGGGTGCTAAACGAGAAAGCCAACAAATAACAAACCTAGAGAGGAAAGGAATAAGAAGTGGATAGAATTTTGTGGGACAATGTGGGATAAAGTTGAGATAACAACAGAGTTATCATCAACCAATATATAGCCAGTCATGCACCCTAGCTTTCTATGGCGAAGATTATCGAATTATGTCACTTTAATTGGTAGGTGTGTGATGTAAGAAACTTGAAAGGCTACATGCCAATGATTCAAGTGCCCTCTCATCAATATGATAGTATTATGTTTGGTTCTAATTCTAAACACGTTATCCAAACTAATTTTAAATTTGATCATTCGTATTATTTTTTTCATGTAAAATAAGAAGACAAATGAATAATCAAGTTAATTCTTGTATTTTTTTCAAGTCTTTGAGCCAATTAACCACATTAGTCGTCAAATTACTATAAAGTTGTTGTCGCGTAAACTAGTTTAAGTTAGTCGAATGGATTTCAACTGACTCAGCTCCAACACGATTCCAAAATATGAATGAGATATCAAACGATTGGTCCTTCACACGTATCTGGAACATCTATTTATACTAAAAAATCTCAACTAACTGACCCAGATCGTGTCCTCATGTCATATTCCATTACAACTGACTAATTCATAACTAATTTGGCTAAGCTAAGCTTGTTTCGACTACCTATTGTTGCTGAGGCGTGCCCCACTACCCCTTCTTCGTTCCTATTTTTCAGGAACTATCTTCAACTTGTAAACTGTTTCAGGGATAATCTCTTAGCAACCGTGATCAGGCTTCCCTTATCTTCGGATTTGCCATTTGCAACTGCCTGTTGCCAAATCTTGTATCTTTTGAAAAATCTTGCATTTTGAATTCCCAACAACTAGCCGAAAAAGTCTCACTTAACATATCTTAAATGACCAAAGTCAGCTATTCATTTGAACTATTTATCTAAACCCCAGCTTTATCTTTTCGGCTAACATAATTCAAGTTAGTATATTTTGAATGGCAACAAAAGTTAATTAAGTTAATCCCTCTTTAGGTATTAATGTAAATGTCTTTTTGATAATTCAAGGACTTGAGAATAGTTTTTTTTTAAATATAGAGACAATTTGAAGATAGTAAAAAAAAATTGAAGACTAAAGTGATGATTTATTCTACTTTTATATGTTAACTTGCACATAATATACTATTTTTTGTAAGAACTCAAAATTTTGATGCAATAATAGTTCGTGTAGTTTTCTTTATAAAAATATAACAGCATCATATTCTTAAACCGGTTCCCCCATCCCTTCATCCAAAAATTCTGTATGGATATCAAGTTGTCAATATGATAATGATCATCTGAACAAAATTTATTGAAAAATATCATTGTTCTTTTAGGTGAGATGCGGCAAAGAAGTTTATCATAATTATATGAATAGAATATATATCATGTATTTCTTTGTGTGGAATATTAACGTGAAGAAATACTTGAAAAGTGAAAGATACGTCAAAATCTATGTATATTTAGAATTAGAATCCAGAAAATGGAGAGAAATGAGAAGGGTATATTTGTCGGCCTACATCTAGCCAAAACTATATATAAATGGGTACAAATTAGGGTGTGCGTGGACAAAGAATTAAGTTTAAATGGAGGTAATCATCGAGGGGGCAAAGCCCATCAAAATGCAATTTGTAAATATTCCTTTATCATGAGACAATACGGCATGCATTAATTAATCATTAATGATTTAGACTTAACACCTTTTTTTGTCTTAGCTGTAACAGTAACTTGAAATAATCCTGGAATCCACCCAAAAAAATATATATATATATAATCCTGGACTGTGATTAACTATTTTAGTTTAGCATGTGTTTGGGTGAATATTTACACATTTAATTGTAAATTATCTCAATTTTGTAAAATTACTTTTAGTTAAAATTGATTTTTATATGATGAAGTGATTTAAATTTAAGAACTTTCATTTTAAAAGTAAGTTTATAATAAATTCCAATGTAAAATTATCACCTTAATACAAAAGTTACTTTAAAAATATTTCCTCTAAAAATTAATTTTAGGATTAAAATTTCATTAGAGACTCAATACAATTACAAAACTTTTTTTTTTACAGATACAATTACAAAACTAAATACTGATATGTTTGGAAAAGAGGGAAAAAACATAGATAATGAATTAATGATATGTTTTTTTTTTACTTTTTTTGAGGTCTAAATGTTATATTTTATTTTATTGAATAAAAAATGGAAAAAGGAAAATTTGACTTTTTAAGATAAAAATAAAATTCTTTTCTTCTATTTTTTCTTTATTTCAAAATTCAAATTTTTCTACACTCCCTTCTTTTCTTTCCACCTCTCCAAATTTAACATTAATAAATATAAACTCACTTTTGAGATGCAAAACTATGTTTGAGATGTAACAACAAACATCAAATCAAACCAAGTATATGTTTCAACTTTCATGATACCATTGGAGCGCGGTGATTCCTAACCAATAATATATGCACCTTCGCGGTTGTTTGTGGAAAATATTTAGTACAAAAAAAAAAAACGACGTCAGAAGAATTTTGAGAGAGAGATGCTCATCGATGTTGACATAACATAAGCTCTTTAGCTTATGCACGAATGCAAATAAATGTAAAATTGACTTTTGTCGCTGGGTTGCATCATAGATCTTCCAAAAGAAATGTATTTGTCAATTTGTCATCATTCCCCTCTTCGCATACAGTGTTATTAAATTGTAACAATGTTTTTCTCTAAAAAAAAAGGAAAAACAATTGTTAAAGTTTATGCTTTACTGAGTAAACGACGCCATTTGACTTGGATAAACAAAATCCCCTTCTCATGTTTATTCGTAAACTGTGTAATGCATATAGTTTTTTTTTTTAAAAATAAAATAAAATAAAACTATACAAACAGATAGGAAGATTTTGATGGAACTGTAAAAAAAGATAATAATCAAACCAGACATCCACTCAATCCTAACCTCCTTTTTTTCAGTTCCTTTTATGACTTTAATATTATTATCTTCATAGATAATAGTGTTTGAAAAACGAAAAGTTAAAAACTAACTTATCCAGCACACAGAACATATATATATATATATATATATATATATATATATATATATATATATATATATATATATATTGTCTTGGGTCGACCAATGATGTCCCTCAATTCACTGGGTTAGAGACCACACAGAACACGAATTTTCTCGTTAAATAGATCGTTCCCCTCACGTGAATGTAGCGGGACCTTACACCAACCCTTTGGATTACACACACAACATATTAATAAATTGTTTCTGAATTAATTTTTTTAAATTAAAAAATTATTCTTTTAAAAAAACTTAAAAAACAATAACAATTCAAACCCGTTTATACTGGTGTTTGAGTTTGGGTAATTAGTGAATTTGAATTCACTCAAACACTTTGATCCAGAATTTGTGGTTATTTGAGTAGAATTCAACTTAACCCGTTCAAACTTGGTGTCATTTTGTTCTAGTAATAATTTTTTTTTTCAGGAATGCTAATGACATTCTCTTTTTCTGACACTCTTTTTTTAACATTCTCTATGTGATTGGTTGAAAATCAGCATTTTAATTGGTCTCATTTCTAGATTAGGAGAAATAATCATTAAATGATAAGTAGATCTACCAAAATTAATTATTTCCAACAAATTTCAACCAATTACAGATAGAGTGTTAGAATGAGTGTTAGAGATAATGTCACTAACATTCATAATTTTTTTTTAATATGTGATTTTTTTTATGACTCAATATGATGATATTACACTTTACTTTTTTTATTTTATTATTATTTTAACCTATATCTTTACTCGGTTAAAAAAACTGATAGGATCAAATTTATGAACCCAAACACGCTCCAATCAAGACTCGACAATATTTGGATAAGACTAGATCAATTCAACTTGTTGAAATAATATATTAATCTTAATATTATATATCTATATCATAGAATTAAAGAAGTATAAACTATAATGAATGTATATTTTATAATATCATATTGACCAATGTATTATTTATTAAGTAAAGAATTTGTATTATTAATTCATAATTGTTTAAAAATTATATTTTGCAAAAGAATATATAGCATTAGATCAAGTTGGGACAACTTAAAGTACACCCTGAACTTGTCCTCAAAATATACTAGGTATATTTTCTTAAACCTAAATCTGTCAAAAGTCTCTTCGAACTGAGGTAGGTTGGTGGGACAAGATGGGTCATGGACGTCCTTACTTAAACTCATGGGAAAAAAATTGCTAGCAACACATTATTTTGAACACAATTTCTATTATTGACTATAATTTATTTAAAATCACAATTTTTTATAGGACTCACTTTATTTAATGAGTTTCTCTCTTAATTTTATATTTTTTAGTAAATTTTAACCAAAAAATAGTGTTATAACACACACTCTTTTATGGATTAAAATTTATTGAAAGAGTTCAAAAATTTAGACACTCCAATAATACCAACACTATACCTTCAATTTTTTTTTCTCTCTCTCTCTTATTGTCATATTATGTTATTAATTATATCAATTATTTATCTCTCATCTTTTCTATCTCACAAGGTATCTACACTCTAAAAGGTGTCCAAATATAATTTTTCTTATTGAAAAGTGCAAATAAATGAGACGTGGGACATACCCACCAAAATCTGAAATTTTTAATCAATTTCGGACAATAGTAAAAAAAAAAAAAAGTGTTCATAAACATTTTTCTTTTATGATGAAAGAGAGTTGAAAAAGAGTAAAGAAATATGAAACCCACATTTTTATACTATTCAAAACTTTTATCTCTATTTCATTTCATTTCATTTCACTCTACCACACATTATATTAACCATTTGTAGATTGTCCGTTAAAAAAATGTGATGTGATGTTAAACGGCGTCGTCAAATTGCCAAAGGGCAATACCAAGATTTTTCGTAACAAAGGGCTAACTCAATTTTCACAAACTCACTTTGCTCTGATTTGAGTGTGGGTGTTGGTGCACACGCGAATGTGGGGAGTTCTCCGAGCTCGAACATTGTTGCGATATTCATCGCATTCAGAGTCCCTTCTTCTTCAACCATGGAAGGTAGGGTTCTCCTCTATGTCCGCCGTTGACGGCCGTAAATGCCTTCTGGATCTACAGGAGATCGAGACGGTTCTGACGGACGTTAAAGCTGACGACGTTAAAGTGATACCGGTTCCCAAGCACTGCGATTGGGCTGATTTCATGGTGCTTGCCACTGGCAGGTCCACCTGGCACGTCAAGAACATCGCTCAAGCCCTAATTTACAAGGCACCTTCCTTCGTTCTTCGTTCTCCCAAACTCAATATTAGTTTTCATTTCATTTTTCTTCCAACTTCTTTTATTATATTTATATTTTTGTGTGTAAATAACCAGGCTAAGCAAAAACAGAGAGGAGTTGAACGAATGATGCTACCCAGTGTGGAAGGACAAGCAGGAGGAAAGTGGATCGTCATTGACTCTGGTTGGTATCTCATGCTTTTATTACTTTTTTTTTTTTTTGTTGAATTTAGAAATTCCACTAAGTGCAACTCTAAGGAAGCAAAATGATAGTAACGAGAATTGCCTGTAATTAATACAAAATATCATTCGTTAACTTAGCATCTTGACTGAGGTTAGGTTGTTGACTCTGTAACATTACTCGAGTGTAACATTGTGTATAATTGTATATAAGCACATGTTACCTGTGTGATATTCATTCAATCAATAAGATACTCAGTTTATTCTCTCTCTCAATATGGTATAAGTTTTCACCTTCTGTGACTTCTTATTTTCTTTCCCGCTCTATTGCTTTTCATCGTTTTCTATCTGGTTCTTCCATGGAATCCGTGGCTTCCAACCCCATTTTTTAGCTTCCGAATTCTTACTTCCTCCATCTAAACACAAATCTTGCACTCATTCTCATTTCTTCACCGTTGAATGGAGTGAATTACCATTCTTGGGTGCATGCGTCATGCTTGTGTGTCATGACTCTTATTGAAAGAATAAACTGAAATTTGTCTGTTACAACTACTCCAACATTGTTGTTTAACCCTTTGTATCCACCGTGGGGGTGTTGCAAACTGCAATTCCATTGCTCAGAGCCTCCTGTGGCTTGACAAGGCATTGGGGGAAGGAATCTCTTTATTATTTGATTTTATGTTTTAGTAGTTCTTTTCCCTGTCATTTTCCAGCTAAAGAGTAGTTTTTCTATCAATCTCTTATTTTTAGATGATGTATGATATTCTAGATTAGTGAACATTTCTAATTTTTTGTTATAAAAATTTCAAATTATTTGATTTATAGTTCTAACATGCCTTGTTTTTCCATGTTGACTTGTTTCTTTATGTTTAGGTAAAGTGATAGTTCATGCACTTGATGAAAAGGCCAGAGCTTACTACAATTTGGAGGGTCTTTGGACCCCAGGGACAATTCAAAATGAACGTGATGAGGTAAGCACGAGGCTGTTCTAACTTCTAACTTGTAAGAAAGTTAGATTTAGTTCTGGTTTATAGGTTTAATATTTAATCCAAGATATTTGAAGTTTGCCGAATCATTTTTGGAAGCAACTATTTTACATTTGAATTGAGTAAGTTCAAAATGGTGTGAGAGTGGCTGCCAACCGGAAGTTCTGCTTGGTGGAGGTCTTAGAGCAGGCATTTGACTGCTTAGGCAACTGGGGCTAACTTAGGCTTATATATAGTGGACGTCTTGGGTCAATTGGGCTTGAGGAATTACATATATAATTCTTTATTATTGTTGTTATGATGATGATGTAATCTTGAGAAAAATTTTGTAGCTTGACTGATTCGAATGATCTCCATTTTTCTATCTATGGTTTTAGGATTTACAAAAAGCTTTGGTGAAGGTTCGTCGGAAAAACAATTCAAAGAAACCTGCACAAAAGAATGCTTAATTGGTGTTTCTATGCAAGATTGATAAAGAGACCTGCACAAAAGAATGCTCAATTGGTCTTTCTATGCAAGAGGACTGCAAATAACCTTTTAAAACTGTAGTTTCTGACTCTGCATTAGTTGTAAACAATTTAGAAGTTTGTAAAAGGATCGTAAACTTTCTGATCTGAAGTTTTACTTTTTCTGAATACAAATTTTGCCAGGTTATTTTGCTGCAATGTTAAAAAAGAGGTAAAGCTGAAGTTTTCATGTGATCCTACAATTGATGAAGACATTAATTTACGGTTTGTAAGTTTAATTGTAGTTGCATTGGTAATAATAAAATATATATTTTTAATATTACTTAATATATTAAGCAAAAAAATATAATTATAAGAAAATTTAGGTGAAAAATTTAATTAGCACGAAATAATCATATTACAAGTCCTATGAGATAAAAAAAAATTATAATAAATAAATACATTATAACAATTTATATATAGATATTATGTGACTTCTTTATTTAAAATAAATTATAGAATTAAAAAGTTAATAATTATTAAAAGGCCGATTCAAATATTGGTTCTCATTCGTTAAAAAAATTATAATCCCTTCTGTTTTCTTTTACAAACTCTGCTCCTAAACATACTCTACAATTTCTCAAATATGTTCCTCTCTCTTCGATTAATTTTTTTCTCTTACCATCTGGCATCTGCATTGAATCAAACAGATCATTACAGTAAAACAATCCAGTGTACGAACTTCAAACATTGTTTTGTCTTTTCATTTTTCGGTAAGAGATTTTTTTTTCTCTCCCGTGAAATGCAAAAACAACAGAAAACTGAGAATGTGGCGAGCTAATACACGAGCTTGGACTTTGTTACTATCATAATACATGTGAATAAAATAAGCTTTTGGTGGCAGACAGAAAATTGAAAATTACATCTATATTCATTGATTTTATTAACAATAGATAGATAGATAGATGTATCCGTGTTAAACATAACCGTTGCTGTCATATTACACAAAATACATTGAAGATACACAAATTACATCTTGTTTTAGAGAATGACCAGGATGCTTTCATTTCATATATTTTAATAGTGTATTTCGAAGTGGAATTTTGAAGAAAGAGGACATTTTTTTATTTCAAAGAAAATAATTATATAATATTTCTAATAATAAATAAAAAAAGTAACACACTAATATTTATATTATAGATTAGAATTTTGAAGCTATCACTCTTTTTATTTTATCAATTACAGATTCGCAACACTCTCTTCTCTCTTTTTGAGAGGTCATTTCACACATTTTCTCTGCAACTAGTAAAAAAAATCTCAAAATCATCTAAAATTACCTTTCTTTTATTTTTAGTTGTATACTTGTTTTTTTAACCGTCTATATGCTTCAATTTAAAAATAACCTTATATCACATATTCACAATTTAAATTATTTATTATAAATTTAAAATATAATTATATAAAATAAATATTTATCTTGTGTAATGCAAAGACTAAACACATTCTTTTTTAATATATTTTTTATTATTGACTGAAAGCTTTTCAAAATTATAAAATTGTGTCTCACTATTTAATAAATTTTACTTATAATTTTATAATTTTATAAATTTTAATCAATAATAAAAATTATATAAAAAACATATATACTCCATTAAAGAATGTGTTATAAGGATTTTTTTTATTATTGAAAATAGCCAGAAAGTGTATATTATTGGTGGGTCAGACACGGGTTTAGTTTAGTTTAGTTTAGCTTAGGTGAACGGTGTATCAATTCTTAATCTACATTTTTCATTCGCTATGAATGAAAGCGATGCTCCCAAGTGGAAAGAGGACCATCATTTACATTTTTACCCTCGACATGCTATATAGTCTCGCGCAATAAGAGGGCCCACACGGTAATTGCACCTTCTCCCACCCACAGACCACACTCACTCTCTTCGTTACCATCGCCCTCTCATTAGCAATATTCACACTCTGCGGAGCTCCCAAAGCACTAATCTAACAAACCCAACCGAATTCATTCGTTTTAAAAACCGCAACAAACTTTCTCTCTTTCCTTCACGCTTATTCTCTGGCTTCTTCTTCCATTTTCGCTTCTCGTTGCGTTTTCGGAACACTCATGGCTTCCATTGCCGGATCCAACTGCGTCGCTCTCCGAACGGCCAACTTCGGCGTCTCCGGTAACCGGAAAATCGGTCAGATCCGGCAATGGTCTCCGATTCTCACGAATCTCCGTCCCGTTCCCGGTCTTCGCCATCGATCGAATACTCCGTTTAGCTCCTCCGGTATCGATTTCCTTTTATTTATTTATTTATTTTTTGTTTTTCCTTTTGTTTTTCAATCATCATGTGTGTTAAGCTTTTGGTAATTATTTGATACGTGTAAGTGCAGGTGTGAGAGCACAGGTTGCTACACTGGAGGAGGCGGGAACCGGAGCAACGCAGAAAGTGGAAGCGCCGGTTGTAGTGGTGACCGGAGCTTCCAGAGGCATTGGCAAAGCGATTGCACTGTCGTTAGGTAAAGCAGGTTGCAAGGTTCGTCTTCACAAATCGTTGAGCATAATCTGATAGGGAACGATTCACTGTTGCAATAAAATAAACGGTTGACGATTGTTTTTGGTGAATTTCACATTGTATATCTCAAATTTCTCGATATACGTATCTCGTTTGCTAATTATTGTTTTCGACGTAGCGATTTAAGATGCTGTAGATTACTTTTGGATAGCAAAAGTAGTGGTTTGCAATTTAAGTTACTTAAATTTATTTATATTTAAAATTTAGAGGTTAACTGTCCCTGTGTAAATTTTTTTACAATATCAACTAATTAGAAATCATACTTGAAATGACTTTTAAAATAATTATTGTAGAAGTTAACAAACTTGTCATACATAACAATGTGACATTGGAGGACAGTGTAAAAAAACCTTTATACTGTGCATTTCAATTAAATTCTAAAATTAAACACATACGAAATATGTTTCTGGCGATAGTGATGCAATGTTGAAGATCCGAGTTGGATTATGTGATTTTCTTGTTAAATCTGTTTTTGTATGTTGTCAATTTCTGTCACGATATGGAGCATTCCATGGAGCTTCTTTTATAAAGTTAAGGTTGTCTACATTGCTGTAATACTGTCTTGATTTACTTTGGGATCCTGATGTTTAGTTACTTGGGCCTTGTATTGCAGGTTCTGGTCAACTATGCAAGGTCATCCAAGGAAGCCGAGGAGGTTTCCAAGGAGGTAGAAATTTGCGTGATTATTATTATTTTGTGCATTGTTGCTATTTATGTCAACCAATAGCAAATCTGTTGTCTCAAATGCTTGTTACGATTATAAGTTGGTGGTACCATGCTAGATGCTTGCCTCTATAATTTTACACTTTGATGCTCATCTTTTTCTTTTACCTGGGAGAAAGGAGTGGTTGCCTGAACTGCATTAGTTTGTTTAGTTACACATTATCTATACATTATTTTACTTGTGCGTTAATTTGTTTGACTATTTCCTTGTAGATTGAGGCGTTTGGTGGGCAAGCTCTTACATTTGGTGGAGATGTTTCTAACGAGGCTGACGTGGAGTCTATGATTAAAACTGTGAGCAGCTACTCTTGAATCATTAGATTGACCTTATTCTACCTTGGCTGCTTCATGACTTTCACATCTGCAGGCAGTTGATGCTTGGGGAACAGTTGATGTATTAATAAACAATGCAGGTAAGTTGGAAAGCTCCTGTGGTTGAGCTAACCGCCCTCCCCCTCTCTTTTTCTCTAGTCATTCTCAAATAATCATATTATGGTTTCAGGAATAACTAGAGATGGTTTATTAATGAGAATGAAGAAATCTCAATGGCAGGAGGTTATTGATCTAAATCTCACTGGTGTTTTTCTTTGCACACAGGTAAATATGTTCACAGTTTGAGTTTGTGTGAAATTCTTGTTTAGTTTAAGAAAACATTTTCTGTTTTCTCATATAATTTAAAAAATGTCACCTTTTTTCACTTTATTTATTGTTTTCAAAGATTTGTACTTGAACTATTTTTTTAAAAAAAATCCTGTTTACAATATTTACTGTACAAATCTTTGTAAACAATAAGCAAAATTAAAATAAGGAGGCATTTTTGCAATTATTTGTGAAAACAAAAAATAAAATCAGGAAAATGTTTTCTCAAACCAAACAAGCGTAGGTTTTTCTTTTTTTCTTTTCAATTGGATCTGAGATAGTTTGTTTTTACAGGCTGCTGCTAAGATTATGATGAAGAAAAAGAAGGTGACATACCACTTAATTGTTCTTTTATGTTTTTTTTTTTTAAGAAATCCTTGGTGAAAAGTTCAATTGACAACTCAAGTGGTTAATTAATTCAATGACTGGTTACCCATTAACCATTGTAATATCATTAATCTGTGAAGTGATTAATTAGTCCTATAGTGAAAATATTTTTACCAACAATTCCTTTTTGTGAATTTTATTGTTTTTAGCATTCATTCTATTGCTATCTTGTTTCACGATTTGCAAGATGACAGCTAGTGGTCACTAAGATCTCTACTTTCATGATACTTGTGTTTTTGCAGGGAAGGATCATCAATATTGCATCAGTTGTTGGTTTGGTTGGCAATGTTGGACAAGCCAATTATAGTGCTGCAAAAGCAGGAGTAATTGGCCTGACAAAAACTGTTGCAAAGGAATATGCTAGCAGAAGCATCACTGTAATTTTCTAAAAATATATGCATTTCTTTCTAGCATCAAAGGTTTGCAATATCAGTTGATGGAATTAATTTAGACCTTGTTTTCCTTCCCAGGTTAATGCAGTTGCTCCAGGGTTTATTGCATCTGACATGACTGCCAAGCTAGGACAAGACATTGAGAAAAAGATTTTGGAGACAATCCCATTAGGTGAACACTAGAAATACTTTAATGGAAGTTTTAATTTGTTGAATATGTTGTTAACTTGCTATTTTCAACTTGGATTCAGGAAGATATGGCCAACCAGAGGAAGTTGCTGGACTGGTTGAATTCTTGGCTCTTAATCAAGCTGCCAGTTACATCACTGGACAGGTCATTTATTATTCCCCTGTAAAAATAAAAAATGACAGAATCACCTGGTTAAACTAGCTAACTACTCGTTCTAATCCGTAAAATTCTAGACATTATGATCTATTTGGATAAATTTCTCCATTAGCTTTTGAAAAATAATGAGTAAAACTTTTTTTTCAAGATAAAATCAATTAAATAAGAATTTTTAAATAACTAAGGTAGATAAGTTGATTTTAACTTATGAGTGAAGTTTGATTCATTTTTATCTTTTTATTTTCTTCTGTAAGTGCTTGTTGAGAACTTTATCCAAACAAGATCATTCTCATGTTTTTTATTAGTTTGGGAGAACTTTATCCAAACAAGTTCATTCTCAAGTTTTTTTATTAGTTTGGTCTGATAACCTGTCCTGTCTTCTCAATCTTTGGTTTCTGTAACTTCTGTTGTTTACATGTATTTCCTTTTCCTTTTTTCTTTGGTTGGGTAAAACCTGTATTTATTTTCCAGTTATCACTTAAAGCATTTATTTATCATAGAATTGCTTGTTGCAGGTTTTCACCATTGATGGAGGTATGGTGATGTAAATCAGCAATATGTTTACCTGGCAACAACTTGAGCCTCTGCACTTTTCAACTACTGCTGTACGGTGATAGTTTGTTCTTTGCTGAGTTTTGTTTAAGCTAGTTTTACCTTGTGACTTATCGTAGAATCTTAGTTGAGCTTACTGATGAAATGCAAGGTATCCCGCATCTTGTAGCATTTTGGTATTTATGGTCATGTTAGCAGAATAGGCACAATTCTTATAAGCAATTCAGTCACTTTTGGCATTAGCTTTTCTTTCTTGGATGTTTTTCCCGGGGAAGTGGGGAACTATCTCATTTATGCAAACATTATGTTTATTTCTAGTTTCCCGCAATAAATCCTTAAAAGTGAAAAGGGATATGCTTTTGCGGCCATTTGCTATTTGCTCGACATTATATTGCAATCGTGCACAATTGTACCCGTGATTTTTCCTCACTCAAGCTTGGATGCTGTTTGCAATACTTTAATATTCATTCGGTTGCGTGGTTTGTTGAGTCTTTCTTGGTCTTGCGTCTCAATTTTCTTACATAGGAATTTTTGACAATTCCTTATGGTCGAGTTAGTGCAAAATTAATCGTGCGTGAACAGCGATTTCAAATTTACCAGGAGACGAAGCATTTTTAGCATTGTTCAAATCACATTCGACCAGCCAGTTCGGTTCAATCGGAGAGCTAATGAATGGGTTGTCTCCAATTAACAATTTGTTCTCAGTTGAATAATTTCAGACCTAAAAAAAATCACTAATTTAAAAATCTACAAAAATCCATGAACAGGTCCAAATATTGAACCCGTTATTTTGTTACTTTTGGTAATCTAAAAATTATTCAAAAAAATATTCTTTAAAATAAATAAAACATTAAGTGATAAATTAATGCATGAAATTTACTTAGGAATTGTTATTATTAACATTTTATTAAATTGATATTTTACTGAATAAATGATCATTTTATATTAATTTAAAGCTTACTTTTTTACAAAAATGTATTAATATATTATGTAATATTGAAAACATATTTAGTTATTATGAATTTATATTATGATCAAATCAATGAATTTATAATAAGTTTGATTTTAATTCCTCAAAATTGTTTATTTTTTGCCCATCTTTTTAAATGCACTACTTTTGAACATTCAAGTGCTATCTAAATCATTTTCCATTTCTTATTTATACTACTTGGAAGACCTAAAGTAATACCTTTCAAAATTAGAGTCCAAAAATGGACAAAAATTTATAGGACTAAAAATAAACTTAGAAAAAAAATTTAGAGACCCAAAACATATTTTACTTTTATTTAAATCAAACTTCATCTCTATTCTTTTAATTTGGTATGTGGAGAAAAATTTAATTCAAAATATATAGTATTTAATTTGATATATGTCAATTTAAAATTTGATCAAAATCTAAATTGATATTAACTAAATTTAAGCAATATAAGAAAATATAAATAAAAAACTATATTATTGCAAAAAAAAAAAAACAAAAAAACAAGGCATGACTTCCTGAAAAGAAGTCCTAATAAAGACTAAATTTTATAGCATAAAAATGAATTATTCTAACTTTTTTTTTTATTGGAAGTGATCAAAATTATATCGACCTCACCTATTCATACCTAATTTTTTAATGTAAGTGATTAAAATTATAATATTAAAGTGAATATGGATGTCGAAATGAAAGATGCGAAATGTGATTAAGCTCAAGAAAAATCAACATAATTTTCCCAAGTAATAAACTATAACTAATGTCTTCATCAATTAAACGGCTGGTCCGGCCGGTGTGGTTTTTGAAGGATTGATTTTTACAGTTTTCGTTTAACAAACTTAAATTATGCATTCTATCAAAAAAAAAAAAAAAACCTTAAATTATGCAGGTTACAAACTATATAATACAAAGGTGCACGAGTCATAAGCAGTTTCTGTGCCTCAGCGACTATAGCTAAATTCAGTGGTTACCTTAACAAAAACGCATCTCCAATATTCATATGCCAACAATTGAAGCGTTAATTTGGTCGGAACCCCCACAATAATCAAGCTCAACAAAAGTTCCCCCTCCTTCTCCCTTGGCTAGTCTTCCCGGATTGACAGCTATGCATTTCGTGTGGTTTATCCCTTCATTTTCGCTACTAAGCACCTGTGCAATGGTGAATTAATTTCCAAATGTTCTATCATAAAATAATATCCAACACTCTTTTCTGGCAGCCCTGATCACCGGCTTATTTGATAGTTTAAAGAAAATGAAGCGTATAATAGGTGAATACAATCAATCATTTACCTTGACAAAGTACTTGATGTCTGAAGGTAGGATAAGTATGTCTGGAACCAACGAGAGTTGAAGGGCTTCTGGAGCAAGCGAAAAGTCCAAGGGGACACTTTCTGCTGGAGGATAAAGTGGATACAAGCTGGCTCAAAAATTGAAAGACATTAGTTGTTTCTGACCATTTCTGAACCCAACACACAGCACAAAAATCACAAGATAACAACAGTATTACCTTTGCTGGTTAAGAATATGGTTTGCAAGTCTACTCAAGCGATCAATGGGTTTTCCATCTGCAGTTCGTGATATCTCCTCCCCACTGATTTGCTTGAGAATATCCACGGTGCAGCAACCAACCTTAACCTGAAAGCCGATCATTTATGAAATATTTCTCTCGCTTCTCTCCAGACACAACATCCAACTAAACCCTATGGCTTAACTTTTTGCTTATTTTGTTTAAAAGAAAATCAGCAAGTGGCAAACAAAACCTACAAGAACTTCCTCGAACAACATAATGTGTACAACAGATGTAAGAGTAGTCACATGGACAAGGTTAGAAATAGAAGTCATTCAATCTAAGGTTAAGGTTTGTTACAAAATGTTTCTTGTGTCATCCAGATTTTTTATTTATACAAAATCCCAGACGTAATGCAGAACTCAAGAAAGCAACAAGGGCAAGTAACAAAATTTGGCTGCCAATGCTATACCTCATTTGCCTCAAAGATTCCAGGATTACTGAGACTGTCTATCTGAATAATAAAACAAAATTATGTAAGCATCACAGCCAAATTGTGCCAATACTGAATGATATTCTTCTAGTTCAAGGAACAGTTCTGAAGATGACTTCTACCTGAGATTTGAGATCAGGTAGATTGATGTCCAACGCAGGCTACAAAAACAAATGATTGAAATCAAATTTTGGATCTATGATTAAACTGATACACTAACTAGAACAAAAATCATGATATCCCAATTGATTCAATTAAGCATTACCTGAGGAAAAACAAAATCATGGTTAGCATCACGTATAGATGGAACAAGAAGAACACGCGTAGCCGAACCCACACATTCTACATAATCTTCTTCCAACTGGAAAGGCAAGTGCACCCCGGTGGGAGTTAGAGAAGAGAAAAGAGAAAATTCCAAAAACAAATCCCATCATTTAAGTTATTACCTTCCTCAGGATTTCAAAACGAAATATATCATCAAAACTCATGTCTACAGTTCCTTTCTTAACGTCTGGGTGTTCAGAGTCAACAAATGGTCCTAGCTGAGACAAAACTAGTTGTCAACATCAAGTTTGCACCCTTACATGATCTAGCACATAGTGTTAAAGGCATAATAAAATAATAATGATAAAAAGATGCAGATTGCAGTATAGGTGGTATTTACCAATACAAGCAACTGTGGCGGTCTTCGTTTTGCATATGCCAGCAGTTCTATAAGAGGCTCAAACAACAAATTGTCTGTTGTAGTAAAGGGGCCAGCTGCAATAATCTGTTAAGCACCAAGAGCTCGTGTAAAATATAAAATACCAACAGACATGCAGTATGTATAAAATTATACCATAAATATTTGAGAAAGAGCTATTGATCTTTGACAATCTGAAATATCTCAAGTGTCAACTGTAACATAAAGAAATGGAGACAATATTCCATGCATTGCATGTATGCCTTAAGACAATTCCTTAGCTAGCTAACTAAGATGTTAGGCATTTGGTCATTGTTAAAAAATGAACATTTGGTAGTAAACTGTAAAAGCAAAATTTCTAAATGTCCTGACAATTCACCAAAATGAATCTAGTGCACAATATAGTTTTCAGAACTCAAAAAAAAGGAGATGCATTGTGCATACCATTGATAACTCTCTTGGTTTACAAAGCAGATCAGTTGGCTGATTCTCCTTATCAATAGCTTGCTTCTTTGAAGGATTTGAATCCTCATCAGCAACGGAGGTAGGTATAGAATCCACCAATTTAGATGCAACAAAGCAATGCCCACTTGGATTATGCCCTCCAATACCAACTATCTATCAAGATGAAAACTACCTTTTATAACTTGTAAATCTGATACCTTTGACACATTTAAAACCAGAATTTTAACCCATCTTTTGTATTACTCACCTGGCCAGGAAAAATTGAATAATGGCTCAAACGTTGTAAGTCTAGGCGAACACATTCTCCTCCAGAATGCTCAATACTGTCAAGTTATTAGAAAACAGACCCATGTATGATAGATAAAAGTGAAAAGAAAAAATGAAGCAAATATATGATGCGTAATGTCACCCTTAAACATAGTCAATGCCTCAAATGATTTAACAGAACAATCTCCACATTGATGCCCTAAATAAATAATGGATCACAAAATATTAAGAATTGTATCATAACACTCCTCTCATTGACATAAGCTCTGGTCATGTTGAATAGACTGACTTCGTTTCACACAAATATGTATCCCGTGTTCATTAATAAATCCAGCACACAGGCACAGACACATCAGTCTGATGAGATAACACATACATGCATATTAATGATATGTGGAGATCTAGTGGCTATTACCTGCTCTGCAGTATGACAGACTTCTCATTTAAACGGCCTTCTCCATCACAACAAATCATGCCAACAGCAAAAATGCTTCTCTGATAAATTATATTACTTTAAATTATTAGACAATTTACGCATATGCAAAGATTATTCAATGTAATCACAGACCAGATAACCAAAATTGATGCCCAAGTTAAAAATAAAAAGCATAACAATTTTGTTAGCCAAGAGCCAATAATTAAGTTTCGGTGCTTCAGAATGTCTGTATATTGCTATTACAAAAACATCATTTTGCCTTCAAATTTCTGTGTATGCATGGGAGAGAAAGAGATGCATTATATTTACCTGTGAAGCAGTTGTAGGGTCTGTTGGTTCTTCATAGAGCCCAGAAGCTACAAATGCCCTTGTATGTTTCCTAAGTCGGTTTTCTATTGCATTAAGCTAAATAACAATAATCAGATTTCAACAAACTAATGTCAAAGGTTAATGATCTAGGAGTCACGCAATATATCACATACCCTATCCTCTGTTCTATCATACATGAATCTGCAACCTGGTTTGGGTCCTGATCTGTGAATGACCAATGAACACCTTTCACGGTGTGGAACTCTTCTAACAACATCATCTTCATCATTTTCAGCATTCTCATGATTAGGTTCTTGTTTTCCATTCTCTACATTAGGGACAGTGTTGATGCTAAATTTCACCGCAAACCTATCTGTTCGCTTTGAAAAGGGTGTTACTAGTTTTGATTTTGACAGTTTTCCAGATGATAAAACATTCTCACACATTAAAGATGTATCAGGTGCAGGAGAAAAAGGATCTTGATGATGATTTATTGGAGTTCCGGGAGTATTGTCCTTTGTATCATCATCATTATTTAAGATCCTGCATAAAAGGAATTTTCATTATAATAAATTGTGGTTTAATAGCAATAGCACTTCTGAACTAACACCAAACAGTTGTCTGCATAACCATACAGGATACAGTGAAAAACAAATACCACTAGAACCAGAGTACTTGGTTTTATATACCAATATGCATGTGCTTTTATATCAAAGAAAAGGAGTAGACAAAAGAGCAAACACAATTCCATGGAAAAAAGGGAAGGGGGTTGACAACAAATTGAAGTTGGTAAAGATGCAGTGACAAGATCATTTACTTCCACAATTACATTATGATGTGATCTATAAGGAGGCATATGCAAACACCATTTTTGTTATGCTTGGGAATAAGTTGGGAAGAACCAAAAGCACATTCAAAGAGCATCAATCATTCATGTGAAATTGTTCAAAACATCATGTTTCATGATTATGCCTTAAAAGGTACATATGACAATAAGTAAAAGAATGCAGCTTTTGCATTTAGTTGAAAATTTTACACTAAATTTTACCACAAACTTGCTTTTGAGATAAAAGTTTTCAAACATAAATCACTTCACTTCAAATTCAATAACCAAAATCAGTTTTAAAAAATCAAAGTGACTCAAAATCAAATTTGCAACCATCCCCCCAAACACACATTAGTGGAGTTAAATTATTATCTTCCTTATTTCTGTGCACTTTTTTTTATTATACGCAGAAGGATTTGTTCAGAGCTGGGAATTTCCTATTCTGCAAATGGATTAAAAAATAAATTTCCCCTAACTTAATTGTTAGTGCAGCTCAATAGATGCAATTCAAGCACTAAGCGTGAAAGAACCATGGACATAAATACAAAAAACAAGGACAATATGCTTACATTTCTACATCACCGATAGAGTAAATATGCAAGCCAGCTTCCTCCTTTTCCCTTATCACATCCTCTTTCTTCTCATTTTGTAGATGCAACAGAAAGCCATCAATTTCAGCATTTTGTACTATTGGTTCGTTCAGCTGTCTGTCAAAAACAATCATCCAAATTCAAACTATAAATTATCTAGCAAACCAAAACACCCATCTCCGAACCAAATCATTAAATCAACACTTCCTCTTATAAAAAAATAGAGAAATTCAAATTGAAAAAGAAAAGTATCGGAGTTAGTGTGCAAGACATAACACAGTTCTTCGAAACAATTATTTCAAACTACAAATTATCTAGCAAACCAAAACACCTATCCCCAAACCGAATCGTTAAATCAAAATTTCCTCTTATAAAAAATAGAGAAATTCAAATTGAAAAAAAAAATTAAAAAAATCGCAGTTAGCGCATGACATAACACAGTTCTTTGAAACGTTTATTTCAAACTACAAATTATCTAGCAAACCGAAACACCTATCTCCGAACCGATTTTTTTTTTTAAGGATTCCGAACCGAATCGTTAAATCAACATTTCCTCTTACAAAAAAAATAGAGAAGTTCAAATTGAAAAAAAAACAAAAAAACAAAAAAGATATCGGAGTTAGTGCGAGACATAGCACAGTTTTTTGAAATGTTTATTTCATGTTAAATAAACGACGCATTGTTGTCTCCGGAGACTCGTTAGCAACGTAACACGGATCACAGAGTATATATTCTTCTAAACTAAAGAATTCACAAACTGTGAGGGAACAACACATGGTGAAAATGCTAAACGAAAACAGCAGAAGAACACGCAAACCTGTTGAGGTAATAAACTTCCCAGCTTGAGACGAGATCCAAAGGAGTGAGACTGTAGTTGATGCAGAAAGTCACACCTACACATTCTCAAAACATTAACAGATAAACTATTGTGCATGAATCGAGGAAAAAAGGAAGAATCGCTTACATTTGCTGAGAATTTCTTCTTCGTCTTCGAGGCCGAAACCACTTCTTTTGAATTCGGACTTGATTTCCTCTTCCATGTCTCTCTCTGTTTCTCTCTCTAGGGTTTCTCTCACTTGAGTTGAAGTGCCAAGAAAAAATGGCGGGAGTTTTGCCGGTTGGGTATATAAAGAACATTGGCTTGGTTTTATTACGATTATGCCCTCTCCACCGCGCCATATTAACAGACCCACGGACTAGTACTGCCTTATCACCATTTCCATTATTTTTTTCCTCTTAATAGGTGAATTTTATAAAAAGTAAATCCGAAAGAGATTAATTTTGTGAATGAAAGTTTTTTATAATAAAATAAATTTGAAATTTTATTTAAAAAATCAATTATATATAATTTAAATCAATCATTTGTTGATACCGTTGACACTAATTAATTAAATAAATAAATACACTTATATAAACCATTTTATATCATTTAAAATCAAATCACTCTTATAATTTTACAACAAAAAAAATACAATTGTGCAATTTTAGTCCCTCAAAATATTTTATAGTATATTTGGTTCTCCACATTTTTAAAATTGAACAATTTAGTCCACAGTTTGTCTACCGTCAATTTTTTAACAGAAATTACTGACGTAATATTTTAGTAATAACATGGCATTGACATGTTGATATTGTGGATGACCTAACAGTCCGATACATATGTCAATGTGACACTGACAGTATGCTAACATGTTAAGAATACAGTAAGATATATTAAAATTATTGTGAATCAAAAGATCACCCTTTCCGCAAAGGAGAAAGAAATATAATTTGGACAAGAGATTTTAATTACAAAATATAAGTGATGATATATATTTCAAAAAGTTACATGTCTGTATTAGATTATTCTAATAAACTTAAAGGATTTCATTTTTTTTAAAAAAAGGAAATGTATAAGAGTTACTTATATAAAAAAATTGTACAAGAGTTTTATTTTTATATATTATTAGTGTAGAGATTTTTACGTTGTAAATCAATTAAAGATCATCTTTAGTATAATTTTTAAAAGATCATCTCATAAAAGCAATACTATACTCACTATTTCATTACTTTTACAACCGGTATACTTGTACAACCGTGTCTCCAACAGTGGTTTACATAGTGAATAAGATAGTTGATTCAAAAGAATTATAATTTTGTACAAGGCTACGTGGTGTGTGTATCACTTCCACAAATCCTATAAAGCTTATCTATATTCCATGTATAGTGCACGTATGTAAGTGCTTTCTTGTTATTTAGTTTCATCCATCAACTTGGGGAATCAGTGATTGCATCAATAGTTTACGAGAAGAACTTGTAGTTTTTGGCTGATATGATGATATTCCTTAGAGCACCAATAGGAGATAATATCATCAACATTATCCCAAGAACAATGCAGAGCTGAAATTTAAGGAATGGAGAAGAAAATTAGTTAAAGCTTAAGTAATTTGTTAAATTGAAAAGGAGTCTATTCAAATGACAATTAACATACCCAGTTAATTGTCCAAGACAAGCCATATTTCTTGGGCTTTTTGAGCTTAAGCCATATGATACAGGGCAACTGCAAGTAAGATAAAATAAAACAACATTAGGCACGTACATTAATTGGATTGGTAATACATATTATCAATGATTTATATTCAATAACATATTCTAAAATTTAGGAAATAAAAAAATACGTTTTCTACTTACAAAATATGACGTCGGGGCAAACGCAAAGCCTCCAAGAAATCCAAGAAGAGAGCCAAAGAACGGGATACATATGCCAATTAGCATTGTCAACGCTGAAAAAACAACATTTAAAAAAGATAAGTATCAACCAACTGTCCAAGCCAACAATCTAGCCACTCAAAAGAAAGTGTCCATGAGTAATCACTAATCACATACCAACATATATAGTGCGAGTTGTTACTCGGAGTGTAGTAGAAGGTGGAAAATTTAATCTTGTAACCATGTAGGTTTCAATCATATCAAATACTGGCATGGCAAACACCTGTGTTTACAAAACAGATACAAAATAATCATAACGAGAACATTGGCTAGAAAAACAACAATAATCACTGAAATTGAAAGTTGAAACTTTCTTGGTAGCCTCCAACGACGTGGACAAAGACAAACAAGTTAGCGGCGGCAATGAGCCAAGCAGGGCGTTCTAGTGTGATGAGGATGTTATCATCAACTGAGTTTCCAAACATATAGTATCCAATGAAGGCAACAGGGAGGTAACAGAATGCGACTCCTATGTATGCCAAAATAACTCCTCTCCACATGGGTTTCTTGGAAGGTGCATCTTCGGTTGAAGGCATGGTTGCTTGAATTTCCAAAACCACACTGTGACCTGCGTAGGCAAATGCTACATCACCCAAGGCAGAAAAGAAGTTGAATACAGCATCAGCAGGGCTAGTGGCTCTGGAGCCATAATCCACATCTGCTTCAATCCCCTTGTTTATAGAAGCACCCCAAGCGATGGTTGAGTATCTGTTTAAATTAAACAATTCACCCTCAACATTAATCATTCACTAATAATGTAAGATTAGATTTAGGACAAAACTTGGATACAATTTTAGTGTTGTTTTCCCATCAAAATGGGAGTATCACCTTAGTAGCCTATGTTGATTTTTAACATAAATCTTTATTATGATATCCAAACATGAAAAATTATCATATCCAATACTTTTGGATGATGAATTTATAAGAATTTCCTTATTCCAACAATAAAAAAAAAACTTACTTGAATGATCCTATATTAAAAGCTAAATTGACTAAGATGATAAGTCATAATTATTATGGAGAATCCATATGATCCATGTGATATTTCTCATTGGAAACAACTTTTGCATTACTCCCTTGGGAAAATTAGAGGATTACCCAGGTAACCTACGTTGATATTTAATATTTAATGTAAATCCTTATCATGCAAATTATCGAGATGATACTCTAATTATGATTGGAGAACAACACTAAAAATATTTAAAGGGTTGCATTTAAATTTCATCCTTAAAATAAATGGATATAAAAGCAAAGGTAGAGAAGGAGTTTAGTTACATCAAAGACATGACAGTTGCAGCAAAAGAGATAGCGGAGATGGAGTTTAAGTTGGGGCATTGCGCAAGAACGAAGTTCACAGAAGCGAAGATAACGATCCAATATGAGGTCTTAATATCTTTGCAATCGGGACAAAGGGTATCATGAACTTTCTTCAATGACTTGCCCCCAGTGACCATATAGACAATGCATGTGCCAACTTCAACAACAACCTGTTGGGGAACCACAATCCAAAGACCTAGCTTGTCTCCAAAGGCATGTTGGCCCAACTCATGGTACCTATCAAATCTTTTCCCGGGCACCATTTCGTGCATCTCAACCATTTGCCACAGGGTGTAGAGGGTGATAACCCATGACAAGATAAGCACGGTAGCACCGGGACCCCTATTATTTTTCAATGATAAGAAACACAAATGTGTTTGATTAAAATCAAATGGAAGGTTAACATGGTCTGAACCATGTGATCCTAATAAATCTTTTTGTGACATATAATTGTATTTTTCCAATTTATGAAAAAGTGTGGGACCTATGACTATATGGTTCAAAACTATATAATAATTTATCAAAAGATAGGTGCTATTAAAGAATGCATGTACCAGCCCATATTTGACATAGCAAAGGGAAGGCTGAGGACACCTGCACCAACCATGGCTGTTAGATTGTGGAAAGCTGAAGACCACCATTTGGCATTTCGGGAAGCAGTGACTGGAAGCCAATCGTCGATTGCCTTCTGCTTGGCAGCAACATCACTGTTTTCCTCACAGTGGCCCATTTTCCCACCCCCTTCACGCAGTTTTTGATTAATTTCTTTGCCAGTCACTTGATATTATATGGCAAGAGATATGTGTCTGCGTGGTTTTTTTTTGGGAGGGGGTAGGGGTTAGACGACAGAATCTGAACAATGAAGACCATTTTATAGAAACTAAAAGGACAACTGTAGAGTAGCTATAATTAGAAAAGCTAAAGTTGGTTTTTACTAAGAATGTCATGTTCGATTTTTCTTCGGCGCTGAATACTTTCTCAGTGGATTCTCTCCACCCAAATTACGGGCATCAAATGTGGGGTGCATATTCTTTTCGGGGGAAAGTTTGGTTTGAATTGACGTAAACTGACATAGTTAAGGAACGATACATTCTACACATGGTGGCTCAACAATAATGGTATTCCTAGGAAGGGTTAGTACAATATGGAAGTTTCTTTTTTTTGTTACACGAGTATGGAAGTTTACATATGAATTATTAAATCAATGTGGCTATACATTATAAAGAATTAGCCAAAAAATTTAAAGATACAACATACTCTTGCACAAAGTACGATTGATACATAGAAATCATTTTTTTTAAAAGTAGAAGTCAAATTGTTTTAGGAGTGATGATAATCATTCTCCCTCTCGGGGGAGAATTTATGAAGTGGTGGTGTCCATGATTTCAATATTAGTGTCTACATAAATACATATTTAAATTTATAATTTATGACAAAGAATTAATAATAGTTTTTTTTTATTATGTGTTATGTAAATATTAGTAGGAACCAATATCACCTAATAATTTCTCTAGATTGAATTGAAGTGAAAAGATGAGAGAAATAAGAAGAAGAAAAAAAGGTGGTGAGAGAAAATAATAAATATAATAACTAATAAGTGATGGGGGTGGAAAAAGGAAATAAAAAATAAGAAGAAATTCAAAATCAAATAAAGCAAAAAGCAGATGTATACTTATAATTTTTAAAGAAACCATGTAATAGTGTTAAGGTTTGACTTATCTGATAAAACAATTGAACAATCTTTCTTCCTCTTAAAAATGTTCTAAGAAAAATATTATTATTGTTAAATAATTATCAAATTACATATGTTCGGAAAAATAAATTATAATGAGCAATGTCTTCATTATGAATAATGAGGATTCTATTTTATTAGATAAAGATAGATTAAAGAGATAAAAATTTTAAAATTTTAAAAATTATGAAAATAAATTGTTTGAATTAGAGCTGTCAAAATTGGTTTAGTCGAACAAGCTAGGACGAGCTCTAAAATTAGAGGTCCAAATAGAACCGGACCAATTTAGCCTGCCCTAGTGGGCCAATAAAAATCTAGCCCGATAGTATTATTATTTTATTTATATTTTTTCTTTTAAAATGTAAATAAATTCAGACAAAAAAATATGGGCCAATTTTGGTCCGGCCTAGCGGCCAACAGGTCAAGATGGTTTAGAAAATGTAGCTCACAAAAAGTTTGAGATGACCTGTTTGACAACTCTAGTTTGAAGGGACAAAGATGTGTATCATGTATGTGATAAAACTAAAAGGTTAAATATCATTTTTGTTCTTTATATTTTAGTATTTTTTCGTTTTGATACATTAAGTTTTAAAAATCTCATTTTGATCATTTATGTTTTCAATAATTTTATTTTTATCATTTCTTTCATTTTTTATTAAAAATTTTAATGCTTTCATTAACTTTTAAATTTTAAAATAATTAATTTAAAATAGTGACGTTACAAACTGCAATTATGTTTGTAGTCATTTCACTCCGATCCCTGTTCTTGCGATTAGGGAAAAACGTCGAGAACCACGACGGCAATGCGCATGAGGCTTGCTTGCACGACGGGTCCGATTGAAACTTCTCCGATCTGGACCTGAAAATCTTCATGAATATTCGGAACTTGTTAAAGAGTTTCTTAAACGACTTCGCGTCAGCGTGGTAGGTGGAATCGCCGCCGCAGAAGGTGGGACCGAGCTGCGGAGTGCTGTAGAATAGCCTTTCTTGGTGGTCGTCGCAACCGTGCCAGGCAGCGACATAGTAAGACAACAAGAGACGTAGGGCGAAACGGAGAGAGGGAAAATTAACGGTGGTAGAGGGTTAGGGTCTGAAATTCATACTGTAAAAAATTGGATAAGGACAGTGTGCCGTACAAAAGTTCTGGTGTCTTGAGACTGGAAAATGGAAATGGATAGAAAATTGACTTACAATGAATAAATAGTAGTAGAACACTTTGCCCATAGTCACGGAAAAACCAAGCAACAAGATTCATTATCAAGAATATAATGCCAAAGTAATAGCGGGCTCGCAGTGATTTCTTTCTTTCCACTGCATAATCAACTTTGTTTAACTCCAAAGAAGCAATCACTCCTTCCTCAAGCATACTCTGTGTGTCCCTTAGATTAACATGTGGGTGAGTGAGAAAGTGAAAGAGGAGAGTGGAGGTTTTTTTTTTTTTGAAAAAAACACGCAGTGACGGTTTTTATGTTAAATTAATTATTTTAAAATTTAAAATACTAACGGTGTTAACGGAACAATGACGGTGTTAACGAAAACTTGAAAAAATGATCAAAATGATACATTTAAAAAACATAAAAGATCATAATAAGATTTTTAAAACTTGATATACAAAAACGAAAAAATACGAAAAAATACTAAAACATAAAGGATCAAAAGTGACATTTAGTCAAACTAAAATAAGGTAGTTAAAAGTTAAAAACTAGCTGAACATTTTTTTTTATGGAACTAGCTGAACATTTAAAAATAATAAATTAACTAATTTAATTAAAAGTGTTGCGTAAATCTAATCTAATTTGTTAACTTTGAATTCGTATCTTTTCATGTTTAATGTATAGCACTGTTGAATGACAAAAACATATATCGGTGAATATGATGAAGACGGGATTAAAATCAGTATTAGCACTTTGGCAGATTAAGCGAGGAAATTATCAGGATATGTAGTTTCATACTTTCATTTCATTGTCAATCGTGTAATCTGAACATGTTACACCTTGGAAAGTGTACAACGTAGATTGCAAAAAAATTGTAGCAAGAAGATCCAAAGTAAACAACATATGTCTAACAAGAAAGCAACACAAACATGTTACACCTGTGTGCATATTGTGCAGAAACTTTTACAAACTTGTCATTACAAGCTTAGTAATCTATTATTTTCATGTTCTCACCAAATTGATCTCAACCGTTAGGCAACTATGGAACTTAAACGTTTGTAACTGCTGTTTGACTTTGCGCAGCTATTGGAATCTTCGACAGCCAGGCCCTGTGCTCCAAAAGAAAAATACCCATTCATTAATTTCTTATTGAAGGAACACTGTTTGTAGTTCAATAGAAGTGTGCCGTCATCTATTGATCGATTAGAGCAAGAGGGTCCCATTATATCAACACCCTTTTGTTTCTTGATGTAAGAAAGAGAAGCCACGGATAACTCTTGGAAAGGACTAGGAGTTGAATGAGCAGAATGTGGCTTTAGCTGAATTACATCTTGCATTAGGCCAGCACTGAATTTCACTTTGGAGGATGGACTTGGAAGAGAAGTTCTCATAGATTGTGTTCTTTTGTTGTTTGGAAGGGAGCATGGTTGTGAGTATCTTTGCCGCAATGGTATTGGAAACTCTTCCAAGTTTCTACTTGAACTGAAAGGATCAAGAGAATCATCATCTTCCAATTCTGAGGCAACTGTTTTTGTCTCTCTTCTCCTAGGCCAGTGGAGACGAAACTTTGAGCGCCTTACGTTGACAGAATTAGACTTCCTGTTATGTGGGGAATTGGCCGAGTCAGAATTGCTTAGTTCGTTTGAGCAGGAATATGATTCCACACTTGCTTGATCATAATTGGTGGCATCTGATGAATTCTCAATGCCAGTGTACAAGAATATCTCTGCATCTGGTATTCTAAAAGAAGTCCCAGGACTGCCTCCAATGACATGAGCTTTGTGATGAGTGCAAAGGGCAGCATTTCCTGACACAGCATCAGCATCCTGACATTTAGAGATCCCTCCAGCGGAAATCATCTGCTTGATTAAAATATCAGATGATGCTGATCGTGGCCTTTGTTTTAAAAGATCCAAAGGGGTCATCCCATCAGCATCACAAATGTTCAAATCAATTGATGGCACACACATCAACAATTCCACTAGCTCACATTGAATATTATCAATCACGGATACATGAAGAGCTGTTCTTCCATCATTGTTCTTAACATTGATAATGTCCTGTAAGTTCACAATCTTTCCACTTACCAATTGCCTCATCAGCTCAGTATGCTTGTCCAGTCTACGGAAACCAGGACTTCTGAAACCAGCCACCGCCATATGAGGAAAAGTATCTCCATAGTGATTCGTTAACAATGCTAGCGAGGGGGATGCAAGAATCAGAATCTCAACCACTGGTAAGTGACCCCCGTAAGAAGCTATATGTAATGCTGTGTTCCCTTGATCATCTGTTAAGTTTACAACATCAAATGATGCAAGTAGATTTCTCACCACCTGCATCATTGAAATGATCAAGATAAGGGACAGTGAAAATGCAGGACGTACACCAGTTTGGACATATTGAACTTCTGTAGAATTAACTATGATGCACATATACGATACCTACCTGATACAAATCTAATACAATTATTCTAAAAATATATAGGATACGATATATTTATGATACATATACTTAGATGCATATAAAACATAATAAATATATAATTGAATTCAAATTAAGAACATATTTCTTACATTCTAAAAACAAAATTATAAATCGTTGTTACCATGTCTTATATGTAACTATATTAAATTTTAACAATTTTTTTAAAGGCTTGGATACTTCACAGTGAAATATCCAAAAATACCAGTATATAATACATATACAAATTGGATACGAATAGGTAAAGTAAATAAAAGCATTCGTACTTCACAGAGGATTAACAATTAACACTTGACTGTTTTTGTGCTTGTAGTCTCGTAGGACAAAATTTAGATGCAGTTCTACATGTGATTTTGGTATCAGAATTAGAATTACACTTTGCTAATCTGTGTTAACATTTAATAAAAACTTACTTTCATTGCGCAGATTAGTGAGATGAAATTCTAATTCTTATTAGACAACAGTAACAAAAGCATCTATAAAAATACATTTTGTCCAAATGTCCAATCCGAATGCAAATCAGCTTAAAGCAAAAGGGTAAAATGTAGGATGAATTCACCCAAATATGCATAGTATAATGTTGAACAATATACTTCATATCTTATATTTTATACTCATCCTGAAGGAACCAGGTTGACTGTGCTAATTATATTCATTCAAATCACAATGTGATGGTGTTAAATTGTATGTAAGCAAGCAAGCTGATCAAAGTGACGTAACCAAAAACCAACTGCCTCACCTCAACTTGGCCTCTAGCAGCTGCAGTATGCAAGACAGTGCATCCTTGAGAATCTCTAAACCCCAAAACGCCAGAACCGTTCCTCACAAGCTGTTTCAGCATCTCCCAGTTGCCTCCTCTGGCAGCAGCATGAACCGCCCTATTCATCATGTCCCTCTGGTAAACCTCCTCCATTTGCGGTGGCGAGAGAGCAGAACGAAGCAGAAGCTCAAACACTTGAGAATTATTGCTCCTCGCCGCAGCATAGAGTATATCAGTGACACCATACTCTCCTTCTCCAAACACGAGCGCAGGGTACCTCCCCAACAGTTCCTTAACGAAATCCACGTCACCGGCTGAGGCAGCAGTGTAGAGAAGCCACCCACCGTAGCCGGCGCGAATGAGAGAGTTGTGTCCTCTTCCTGTCTCGCGTTCCAGCATGAGATTCCTGGCAACCTGCGAGCGACATTTCGCGACGTCCTCGAAGTGTTTCTCGTCGTCCCACACGGTCTCCAGGCGCTGAATTCTGCGGAGGGAAGTGAGCTTGATGAGAAGGTTGGTGTCGAGGTGGAGAAGCTCCACCACCAGATCATAGTGGCCATTCGCGGCCGCGCAATCGATGGGAGATGCATACCACCATTGTTCTCCTGTGCTCTCCCAACGAAGAGGCAAGTAGGGAGGCATTGCACATTTGCAATTCCACCCCTTCGAATGCAATGCAGTAAGTTTAGCACTGCAGCAAACTTTTGAAGTCGGGACTGGTAGTTGCTGTTTAGAGGCTGATTCAAAGTTTTTCCTTATTTCTGTTTCTAAAGGTAGCTAATGGTGTGATGTGTGAAAATTGTTGGTGTGAGATTGATAGAGTGAAGTGTGCGAAAAGTTCGGTGGGGATGGCATAATTAATGGCGAACATGAACCTAACTACCGTCCTCTGCGGAAGTTGATGGCAAAATGTTAAAAGAAACAGAGTGAAAACACATCTCACACACGGTGTATGATGTTAGATGACCAGGGGTTTGTTTCTGAGTGACGGAGACTTGTGTCAATGCTGCAGAAGAAAAGTTGAAAAGAAAGCATAGAAAGATTAAGATTCTCTGGCCAAAGGGCATTTATTTAATTATCATTATCTGACCCCACTAAGAAGCAGGTAACATTTAACAATTTTGCGTGTGTCTACCCAAAATTAAAATCTTGCGTGCAGACTTTGTGTAAGCACAGTTAATTAATTAAAAATTTAAACAATATTAAAGTAATTTTAGCATGGATTAACATAAAAATATATAAGTATTATTTAATGTATCTTAAACTTTTGATTAGCACAGTTAAAATTGCTTGCAATTTAAACTTATACAATAATATCTTAAGTGAGTCTCTGCTGCCAGTTTCAACATATCATTCACATCCTGTCCAATAATATTAAGAATCAGTCTGCTCTGCCACTTTTGATTAGTTATAGATATTTGCTTAAGGAAGGATTGCTCATTTGCTCTGAAAAGTTGTTTCATTCATTCACTTTAGAAATTTCATGGAATTTGTCATACTTGAAACAGCAGATTTGGTACCACATTTAATTGGGTGCAGAGAGACAGAGAGATTGTGGGCACAGACTATTGAGGCAAATCAAATTTTCCATACATGATTTTGATTTGCATTATTTGCTCTGCAAAGAATAAAGATTATTGCAGTGCTGAAAACAGAAAGCTATAAACTTCTGTGAGCATAAAAATTTGCTCGGCAGGATTAGAGGCGTCAGTCAGTTAAGATTGGGACAAACCCTACGGCTACGGCCAAGTACTCGTCTTTTACTTACATTAGGTAAATGCTGAAAACTATGACTTGAAAAGGAAAAAAAAAAAAAAAAAAAAAGAAGGTTTCCTTATCATTGTTTGACTTTTGTTGTTTGAGAAAAGTGACAACTTCCATAAATTCTTACTTCTGTTTCTCTTTTTGGGATGTTTAAACTTTTCAAAATTTCACATACATGCAAAAGAGAAACGTTAGTCTCTTGATTAAGATATTACCCTTTCAAAGTAATAATTAAGGTGAAGTTTAAAAAGGTAAGGAATAATGAAGTTTCTATAAACATGTATATATTCATTTTTTATTTTTATATATACATGTTTATAGAAACTTCAAATATATTTAAGTTTCTATAAGGTAAGGAATAATGAATCATTTATATTTTTATTTCATTATTAGAAAATAAAAATAATGATAATAATTCGTGTGGCAAAAAGACTGAATGCAATTTCACTTGTTAATGGTGTAAATGGGATACATGTGGCAATAATAATTTCAACCGTTTACATTATGCACGATTTATAGATCTTTATGAATATGAGTAACCCTAACTTTTATTAAAAAATAAATAAAATTCTAACTTGACATGAAATCGTATTGCAAAAAGAGAAAGAGGATTTAGGTCAATTCATTCGATTAAGGAGTCGCCATACTCCAAATTGTGGAATCGATAAATACCTAAACCAAAGGCCGGTGATTGGTTTTATTGATTCAATTTTTTTTAATCTAAACATATAAATTAAACTTAATTAACTTAATTTGTTTTATTAGATTTTATCCTATTGCCGCAGACCAACAGATGCCCCTAACTTCAATCAATATTAAGTCAATATTAATTAATTTAAGACTTATAAATGTAATATAGGTGAAAATTATTGATCAAACATTAACTACTTTCAGGGAAACCTGAACCTAATACTTTTGGTTGGCTCACAAATATGTACGTACATTATTTTTTTGTGAAGATACTTCTTGCCCAAGCAAATTTAGACCCATGACGGATGGCTTCCATCTCTATGGAGTTTGGAAGTGGCCTAACCATTGGGGTAGATCCATAAAATTAATTGCCTACTTTATTTACCTATTATAGAGGGAAACATATCATGATAGAGAGGCTGATTATTTTGATGAAAATGAAAGAGCACACCATATGAGACAAGAGAATGTGGCTTACGATTTTTCCCTTCATATATATGCTCTTCTAGATAGATGGAAATGGACGAATAATGAATTCAACCACATGGGCTCATCTCTCCATATGAGGAGATTTTTCCTATACGTAATGTAAAGTATTTTTAATAATATTATTTAACTGAACAAAAGTATCATATGTTGAAATTAACATTAACGTCTTTATTTAACTTTTTTACAACGTTAAAAATATATATGCTATAATCAAGGGGGGCTTTCATTATGTTTGGACTGCAAGAATCATGTTTGTAATTTGTGAAACTGATTTTAAAGATGCCACGATGCTTAAGTAAACTCTCATGCCCGTATATGCATCCTCGTCATTTACAGGTGAGCTTGCAGCATGTCCTTAGCGATAAAATTCATTTTGTTATCATAAAGGTTAATTATCCTCATGCATATATTTTTTTGTTTTTTTTATTTCTCACATATATCTTCCTTTTGATAGCAATCCTATCCGAGATACATACATATATTGTTTATAGAACATATTTACCAATTCTTTTTTTGTTACTATGATATTAGTGCAGAATATTTATTGACTTTGTTGATGATTAATATCTCATTATTTAACAATTCCTTTTATTTCAACACAAATAAGTTTTTTTCTAAAACTAAAGTTAATATAAAATACTACTTAATATTAGTAATGGGTCAATAAAAATAAATAAATCAATTTTATTATTATTTAAAAAGAAATACTAAATAAAGTTATTTATAATAATTTAGTAAATAATTTTATATCTTAAAAAACATAAAAATTTAAACTTTAAATAAAATTATAATATTTTAATAAAATATTTTAATTAGTTTGTAAAAAAATTATATCTGAAAATTTACTTTAAACTTAAATACAATTGATTTTATGAATAATATAACTACAAAAAAAAAATTAAATAAACTCAAATCTTGTCCTGTTATTCACCCGAGCTGCTCAAAGTATCTCTTTTAACATGATTAGGCATTTGTCAAGCCTTCAAATTCAACGTATCTAGCTAGAATTTCAAGGATTATAAATAGTAGTTGAAAAATGCAACTTCTTCAAACGATCACGGACATTGAATGCAAGAAAAACTAGCTACATGGTTGTAATAAGTGGGAGGAAAAGGAAATTAATTATATACTACGTATATTATGGTATACAACTATACTAGCCTCTTATCCCAAATTAATTGCGATGGGTTGAATTTTAAAAATTAAATTTGGTCTATTTTTTTACTTGAGTTGTCCTTTTTTTTTTTTCGTTTCTAACTTAACCATTTAATCAATTTTTTACATGTGATAATCAATTATATAGTCATTTTAATCAATTAAATGCATGGTACGTATCAGCGTCTCAATCATACTAAAAGTATAATAGTATTTTTAAACGTTTACTAAATTTTCCCTTCTCATTTTATTCAAACCAAATAATATTTTTTTTTTATTTTCACTTTATTTCTTACATATTTATCTTAAACCAAACAACTCAGAATTATACTTTATTTTCTACATACTTCTTTCTTCTCTAATTATCTCTCTTCTATTTTCATTCATTTTATTTATCTACTCAGCTAAATAAGGTGTATACATTTAGCCAGACACACGTTAATACATTTGAGGGACAAAAATGTCAGTCTATGAAATTAAAAAGAAATTGATAACAAAAATGTGATTTATCAAATTACGTAGTAAATAGAAAAGGGTTCTCCAAGAAGTTTTTGAAAACATATGTAGAAAGAAAAATAATAATGAAAATTAAGAAATTATAATATTAATAATGCTTTTTATAGCTGTTTGAAAAGTCACCGGTCTTTGGCTCTTTTTGGATTAGATTGTCTCAAGTGTGGGGGGAAAAATAAAATAAATAAAATAAAATTTATAGCACATTTAAAAGCTATAAATCATCCAATTTGGACCGCATGTTACAACTGCGGGGCATCTCCATTCAACTCTTTTCACGTGGAAGGTGACTCTGGCGAAGGAATCGAGGAACAATGTGGGGCTTCACTCACTTATCTATATGTATCTGTTTCTGCATTTCATCTGATAGATCTACATCATGGGATCACGATATTTGATTTATATGTCTGTCTACCTCTTTAATCAAATGAGACGGGCAACATCCATGTGCCACCGCCATATAATCATAATATCAAATTATCAATAGTGCAACAAGTCTTAAAACAATTGCATGAGACAAAATCTGGCTTGGCAAATACAAAAAAATTGGATCAAATTAACATTATTTGCTTCATAGATTCCAACTCCATCTCCATAAATATATTAATGAGAGATAGGTCAGTCTTACTAATTTCTTTTAAGAGTTTAATGATCACAAGTGTAAAAAATCTTTACATAATTGGTGTATGGACTTTTTTCTCTTATTTTAATTGAGAGCTGCCTTTTAATTTGACAAAAAAAAGAACATGGTTTAGCATTACTTCCTAATAATGCCTAGGGATGGCAATGGGTAGGATTTGGGTAGGGTCCTATAGTACCCGTCCCTATACCCGTGTTTAAAAAAATATCCGTACCCGGCCCTATACCCGTGCGGGTAACAACTTTAATCCCCATCCCCGTACCCGCTGGACACCTATATACTCATATCCGCACCCGCTACCCGCATTTTACTTATGTATGAAGTTAATAAATCAATAAAAAATAGGCTTAAATGTAATTTTGATCCTCCTATTTTGCACAATCCACAATTTTAGTCATCCTATTTTAAAATAGAGACATTTAATCCTCCTATTTTGCACAATCAGCAATCTTGGTCCCTCTATAGAGACATTTAGTCTCCCAATCTTGTAAAATCCATAATTTTGGTCCTTTCATCAAATTGAAAGCATTGACAGTTAAGAGATTAATATTGACCTTGACGTGGTCCAAATATAGTGATGTGACAAGGGATTATTTATTTATTTTTTAATTATTTTAAATAATGAGTAATAATTATTTGTTTATCTACGTTACTAAAACACATGTCACGTTGATTTTAATGGTTGGGGTAATCGTGAGTCCTAAAATAGAAATCACAAGTCTTAATCATTTATTTTAAATTAGTTCTACATTGTTGAAATACATGACACATCGTAATCAAATAAATGATATTACCTTTTTATAAAATATATTTTTCATCAATTATTCTACTCAGTATTTAAAATAGTTAAAAACTAAATAAATAATCTCGTGTCACGTTATTATATTTGGACCACGTTAAGGTTAACGTTAATTTCTTAACAGTCAACGCTTTCAATTTGATGGAAGAACCAAAATTACATATTTTAGAAAATTGGGAGACTAAACATCTTTATTTTAAAATAGGGGGACCAAAATTGCGGATTATGCAAAATAGATTAACCAAAATTGCATTTAAGCTATAAAAATATTAATTAAAAAATTATTACAAATAAATTAAAAATTCACGCTTAAATAATTCAAACTTAACATTAAAAGCATTCACACATAATATTAAAAATATAAAATATAAAATTATTGTAAGTTATAACATAAATCTTTTACTATTAGTGTTAGTTTATGAAAAATATAAAATTATTTTTTTACAAAAAAGTATATATATAACATAATTATTTATTTAAGTTATTTTAATTATATATATATGATAGGTGCGGGACGGGGCGGGGCGGGTACTATAGTACCCGTACCCGCACCCGCAAAAAATTGCGGATAAATACCCGGCCCCGGCCCCAGCCCCAATAAGCGGATATTTATCCGACCCGCTTGCGGATATTTTTGCGGGTACCCGTAGGATCCGGGTACACTTTGCCATCCCTAATAATGCCTTCTTTTTCCGGGGGTGTCTCTTGACAGAAGTTTAAAAACATTGCTTTTCTAGTTTTTTTTTAATATATAAAAAACGCTCACTCATTGAAATATCAAGAATTATTAAGTAGGAAATACGAACAAAATCCAATAAGAAGAAACAAAGCTGGTCTGCTGTGGACCTGTGGCAAATTAAACGAGGCCAAAAGTACAAGTTGGTCTTTTCTATTTTCATTTTTGTAATTTTGTCCATAGCATGAGGATTGCGTTTCTTGGGGCTTGGTTTTTGCTCTTCTTGCGTTTTGACAATGGGCCATCACGTACGGAACCTCTCCCAGTCCGCACCCGCGTGACCCAACTACCCGTTTTATCACTTCCCCAAAAACAAAATAAGCAAATATTGAAGGAAGGGTATTATCTATTTGTACCTCTCTTTTCTCTTTACACTCCCTAATTTTTATTTTGGTTTTTTTAATATTTTTAAAACAACTTCCTCTCCCTCACACTTTCTCACTCTCTCCCCCTTTTCTGGCGGCTCTGCACCCTTCTTTTCCATCTCAACCAGGGGGTGTTCATGATCCAACCAGGGACGGAGCTGTGTTATAGGGTGGGGGGCCCTGGCTCCCCCTGATTTTTTTCAAAATTTTATAACTTATATAATTATATTATATTAATTAATATAAATTTTTTTAGTTATTAAATAAAACTTTATTTATTCATTACCCCGTGCAGAAATTTCATGAAGGAGGAGGTTCTGATCTTTTTTTTTTTTTTTGGTTCCATTTCCTTCAACCAATTATCAAATTTTATTTAGTGGATAGGGTAAAACAATTATCAAATTAGAAGTGGTAAAACAATTATCTTCTTTAAAGAAGAAGATTAAGATCAATTTTATCCACTTTAAATATGGGAAGTTTTAAATACGGAAATTACGCAGTAAGCAACAGGGCAATCCTATCCCCTTCTTGATAAATATTAATAATAATTTTTTTCTTATTAAAAAAGATTTTATCTACTTTTATATTTTAAATACCAGATATGTATTTTTTATCAAAGTTTACCTAATAGATAAAATTTTATCCTATATTAAAAAAATATAAAATTTGATCTTTTTTTATACTTTAAATACTGGATTGGATAGTAGACCTTTGTTGTGTCTCTCTTTTATTATGAGTTAATTGTAACAAAATATACTTAATTTGCTTTCAAACCTCCCGCTCCACTTTTTGTCACCACTCACTGCATCACGTATTAGCAACTCTGAAAGTGGAAACGCACATTGCAGTTCAAGAAATCAATAACTGAATCACACATGATTAGGCAAAGCAACAAATGTATGTATAATTATTTCATATTATTTCATTTAATTTATTGATTATTCAATAAAAGGAAAAAAAGTGTAAGTTGTTATCGTACATTTGTACTCAACTAAGTAACCTTATACACTTACATGTAATTATAAATTTATAATATTAATAAGTATGTTTATGTTTTGCTTGTTTCTTATATCATAAAATTAATAGTTTTTTATTTTATTTTTATTATGTCTTTAATTAATTTACATGTATTATTGTAGATTTGTATTGTGTATGTAAAAAAGCATAATTGATTTAATTATCTATATATGTAAAATTAATTATTTTAATTTTTAATGTTAACAGTTGTTTGTTACAAATCAAAATAAGTATTCAAATATTGTCACCACTCACCAATCTTTGTTCTACCACAAGTTTTCACAATTTATCTTTTATATTATTTTTATAATTTTAATAGATCTTGAAGTGTTAGTAGTTGCATTTGAGTCAAAAGTTTAATATTTGAATTTGAGTTGAGTTGTTATAAGAGACCTAGTAAATAAAATAATTGAAATAAAAAATTTGAGTTTACATAGTCGGCCCCTCCTAGCATTAAATGCTGGCTCCGTCCCTGGATCCAACCCATCTCATTCCATCCCATTGATTCAATATGCTTCAAAGGGACTTTTGATGGGTTTATGTTTAAGAAATTAGATCTAATACATTTTTAAGACAGTTCAGATTATACTTCGGGTCATCTCAATACCATCCAATGTCATATTACTTAAAAAATTATAATTTTTCTAAATAATTATGTATTAATAATACAACTTTTTAACTTAATATGATGGCTTAATTGTAATTTTTATCCCCAACTTTTTATTTTTTAGCGAATTTTACCCTTATAAATTAATTTGACACATTTTAACCCCAATTTTTTAAAAAGTTACAAATTTTACCTTCCATCGTTTTGTTGATATAGCAAGCTAAAATAATTGTATTTTTTACTCTAAATTTTTTACTTTTTTAGCAAATTTTACCTCTAATTTTTTCACTTTTTGACAAATTTTATCCCTAACTTTTTATTTTTTAGTAAATTTTACCTCCACTTTTTATGCACTTTTTATGCTTACGTCAGCATGCCACATCAGCACAATAGTAAAAGATAAAATTTGCAACTTTTTAATTTGTTGGGAGTAAAATTTACCAAAAATTTAAAAATTTGGGAGAAAAATTACAATTAAGCCTACTATGATATTATATTTATATTGATATTATTTATCTTAAAATATATATTCTAAAAAATACCATAATTTATAAATGTATATTTTTTAATTCTACAATTTAACTATGTATAATACTCCCTCCGATCCTTTGTATATAAAAATAAATAACTAATTCACCAAGATCAATAAAAATAGGTACGTTAATTAATTTTAATAATGTCATAAAAATAAAGTTGATTTCAAAAATACCCATAGAATTAAATAATTTAAGTAGTGAGAATAATTATTTGATTTTATTCTGAAAATAAAAATAGAAATTAATTTAAAGCTGCCTTTGCATTTGTTTTTTGATCCGTAGGAATCAAAGACAGTACCAGAGGGTTTACAACACTCACACATCCTATTCAACCAACCGAGCTAAACCACATGATTATTATACTGCATTTAACAATTCTTTGGTTTTATTCTAAATAAAATAGTAATTATCTTCGATATGACTTTGCTTTGCCACAATTAGAAGTATTTGGTTATAAAAGCATAATAAATATCAAAATATTCCTAATGTTAACAATATTACTATTATCTAATGATAATAAAAAAGGGAAGGGTGATGGAAGAGACATAAAAAACAAAATGTTGCTTATATTAGATGATTATGATAACGAAACAGAATAGTCAACCGTCCCTTACAAGAGGAGGAAAAATCTAAGACCGTCTACCAACTCAAAAATATCAATACAAATAGAGTAAATTACACGGACACCCCTGAGATTTGCCTTTATTATACCCGACACCCCTCCATTTTTGAACCTTAGAGAAAATTTCCTAATTTTTTGGACTTCCGTTACACTGACCCCCCTCATAGGCATAATTCATTACACTGGTTTAAAAAATATTACACTTATCCCTCTTAGAGGTGTTCAAAGGAATGTAAAAAAAATAGAGGAGTGCTAGATGTAATAAGAGTAAATCTCAGGAGGTGTCTGTGTAACTTACTCATACAAATATTGCACTGTGTCTTTCAATGATATCACTCAGCAACACAAGTGTTTATTCCGAATTCACACTAAAATAAACTCGATTAAGATAAAATTTGGAACGGTGTAACGATGATATCCAAGCTCAGCCTCAACTCTTAAGCCACGGTTGCAATGTGGACAATCAAATCAATCACACGGGAACTGCAAAAAACGAAACAAAATTGTCCTCATTAGTCATTACTAAGTAACAAAGAAGGACGAAAAAATACATTTCCTCGTCCTTGTATTCAAGGAGTGATTATGAGAACAAGGTATAGAGCAGTTACCTGTAGCCCCATTCGTTGTCATACCACGAAACAAGCTTTACAAAGTTGTCATTCAAAGAAATTCCGGCCTTGGCGTCAAATATGCTAGACCTGCACATGAAAGTAACATTCAACATGGTAAGTAATTAGACCAAGAACTGATCATGGTAGTTTATCTTCCAATATTGCTTCAAAACACAACATCACCTGTTATCACCAACGAAATCAGTAGACACCACATCATCTTCAGTGTAACCCAAAATACCCTTCAATTTGCCCTCTGATTCCTCCCTGAAATTTCAACACAAAGAGTTAGTTGTTGGATCAATAGGAAAAAAACAAACATGATTCAATTTGCCAAATGCAAAGATTTTGAAAACCTTAAAACTTACTTGATAGCAGCTTTGATTTGCTCATAGGTTGCTGGCTTCTCTAGCCTGACAGTGAGGTCAACAACTGAAACATCCACAGTGGGGACTCGGAAGGACATTCCAGTCAATTTACCATTCAGTACTGGAAGAACTTTTCCTACAGCCTGTTTATGCCAAATTCAACATTCAACGAAGAACAAAAGCTTTAGAATAATTTTTACACCATCCAACTAAAGGAGTATGTATAATTTTAAATCTAACAATAGGTACCTTAGCAGCTCCAGTGCTGCTGGGAATTATATTGAAGGAAGCAGCTCTTCCACCCCTCCAGTCCTTGTTTGATGGACCATCAACAGTCTTCTGAGTAGCTGACTCATCACAAAAGTAGATAATGAATACCATCTTCATCTTAAATTGAAAAATGATCAGAGATCAATTCTAAAAGATAATAATATAGCTAAATGGCAAACCTGTGATGGCGTGAACAGTGGTCATAAGACCCTCCACGATTCCAAATCGGTCATTGATAACCTGTGCAAAATTAACATTAATAATTAATAAAAAAAAATACAAATAGAAGCAGCAAGAAATACATCACAAGGGGTATGAAACAAAAACCTTGGCGAGGGGAGCAAGGCAATTGGTAGTGCAGCTAGCATTGGAAACAATGTCAAGCTCTGGCTTGTAGTCCTTCTCGTTAACACCAACAACAAACATGGGTGCATTTTTGCTTGGGGCAGAGATGACAACCTTCTTAGCACCACCCTGGTTATAACCAAAATCCAAATTATACTCAATTCAAATTACTAAATAATAATAATGTTCCTAAACATCTAACTTTTTTTTAACATTTTCAAAAGGTAATTAGTATTCAAAAGAAAATCTAAAGATCCAAAAGCCAAAAGGATAATAAATAGAATCATTGGGGATGAGAGATCTCAACGAACCTTCAAGTGAGCAGCAGCCTTGTCCTTGTCAGTGAATACACCAGTTGACTCAACAACATAATCAGCACCAGCTTCACCCCATGGAATCTCTTCAGGGTTCCTGAGACAATATCAACAAATTAGATTAACAAAACACATGAAGTTCTATAGTCTACAATCACAAATCATAGATTTAAACACAAGAATGAAGCATCAGTTACCTGATTCCAAAAACAGTGACGGGCTTCTCACCGAAGAGAAGGGTCTTAGAGTCCTTCACCTTGACATCAAAATGCTTCCACTGGCCATGAACGGTGTCGTACTTGAACATGTATGTCTGCCAAAGCGGTCAAAGTTTAAAATGTTAAACAACGCACATTGTTAGCAAAAGCTACTACTCTCATATGCAATATTGTAATTTATTTTTCTTCTAAACGGACAATAGAGTCAAAGAAAAAAAAAATACCATGTAATCAGTGGTGATGAAAGGATCGTTGACAGCAACGAGTTCAACATCATTCCTTTGAAGGGCAACCCTGGCCACCAAACGGCCAATCCTTCCAAATCCTACATATACAGAATTCGTATAATTATGTTAAAAACGTTCTAGTACCAAAAAAAAAAAAAAACTAAAAAGCTACATGATAGAAAACCAATTACCATTGATACCGATCCTGATCTTCTTGTCTGATGCTGCTCAACAAAAGAGAACAACAGCAAACGAAGTATTAAGAGATATTGAATTGAATTAAAATAAAAACAAAATGAAGCTGAGAATGAATAATAGACTATAGTGAGTGAGTACCCATGAGACTGTTTGAATGAGAATGAGATTAGAGATTAGAGATTAGAAATGAGATGGAAAGCAATTAGAGTGTGTGATTTGGTGAGGGAAAAGCAGGGTTAAGGGGGCTATTTAAAGGGGTTGTGTTGTGTCTGAAGACAATTAATTGGTCATGGTCACGTGAGGGTCATTACCGTCCTGCTTGGGGAAAAAGAAAAGTAGCTTCGAGCCGCTGATTTACTTGCATTGAAATATGAAAACCAAGGCTTGCCCCTGGTTAGTCAAAAGGGTTAAACGTTGGGTGAGGTGAGGTGAGGCGTTACATTAGCAATACCATCTAGAATTACTAGTACCTTCTATGACAATTGGATGCATAATTTTGGACCTTCCTAATTAATAATAATGATTGCTTTCATTTAATAAGAATTTAAAAAGCAAATACAAGTGTGCTAAAAGCACTGATTAAGGAAGTAAAAAATGAAAAAAATTTATTGAGATGTAAAAAAATACATTTTTCTATAATTTTTAAATACATTTTCATATGATTTTTAATAATTTTTTTTTTAATTTCTTAATCAGTGACCTAAAAATACTGGTGAGCAAGATCATTACTAAAAATAATATATATATATATATATTCAATGAAAAGAAATTAGTGTTCTTATTTAATATATTAAAATTAAAATTTATATTTTTATTTAATGTTTGAAATATTTTATTTGATATTTAACATTTTTTTAATAAAACTTCTGAAAGCATTTGGTAAGGGTTGCCGGAATTGTAAATTGGAATCCTAGAATATTCGGGTGTTGAGCTGTTTCTATGCTGAGACTTGTCAAGTTTCTAATGGATTTTTTATTGACCTTTAGCTAATGTGGTTTTCTAATAGGAAGTTGATAGTTAAGGAAAGTTTTTTTAAGCATTATTTTATAATTCAAACCTTGAATAAATTCAATTAAAATTGCAGTTAATTTTATCACCATCAATTCCTATTCGGTTTGAAGGTTGGGTAATTAACTATTAATATTCACTGATAATTGATAAATATGGCAAAAAAATATTACATAATAAATAGTGAGTAAAAGAGGGGGAAAAAAAATAGTAAAAAGTATTTTAAAAAAAGACAGCATAGTTTCTAGGTTGTTCTATGACAATGACATGTATAAGGAAGAAACAATATTTTATTTGAAAAAATAAAAGAAAAATACAAAAAATTGACATAATCAATGTATTTGGGGATGTCTCAACAAATGAAGCCTTACACGACGTGATCATCCATACTACCTTCAACTTCAAGTGATATAAAACAATAGTATTAGATTTTATACATTATAAAGCAAATTTTATAATTCAAACCATAATTAACATCATAAATAAAATTCAATTCAAATTGCAGTTAATTTTATTACCATCAAGTTGTTTTTATAATAACAATACTATGTATAAAATTATAGTTTACTAAAATTGTATAGAATTCTCATTTAATCTCGTTTATACAAGTATCTTATATCAAAGATATTTATGTTTACATTTTTTAATTTATTTCAACGTGATTCTATGTATTAATTGTAAATTGAATATATCACTTATAAACAAATAAAAATCAATACGAAGAACTTTTTTCTATTACCATAATCTTTCCTGTCTCTGTTACTAATATATAGAATATGATTTGGTATGGCAAAAGTTAAGCAAATCAAATTCCTATATATGCACGTTGAACTATGTTAATGAATCTCGAAATTATTTATCATAATAAATCATAGTTTTAATGGAATTTAAAGTTATATTTAATATAATTTAAAATATGGGATTGGTGGAAATAGTAAGTTAGGTCAAGAAGAAAAAAGAATGTTATATTTAATATTATTTTTAATTGATTGACAATGTAAAAAAAAAAAAAAAAAGTTTACACTAACAATGTATGAAAATTAAACACTTACTAACTTAAGTATCGAAATGTTCTTGCAAGTAACTACCGCTATTAACTACCATGTTCATTGCTCACTAACCTCAAAAAGCGTCAAAGTCAAGTTACCAACTTTGTATGTGTCACTAATACTCTATCAAGTCTCATTCAACTTACATATTTATTTTTTATAGTCAAATTCAAGTTACCAACATTTTATGTGTCACTGATACAATACTTCATCACGTCTCATTCGACTTCCATATTTCTTTGTTATATTATATATATAACAAAAACTTTAAACTGCTCCGGCTTAAATTTAAAATAGCTAACTACTAAAGCGCTTAATTACATTGTTTGTTTCAATTTGTAATTACTTGTTTCGTTGACTCCTTTGTATTCTATTATATTCACCTATTTTATGTCATCGTGTATATATTGAAATGGTGAGGCTTGAGCGTGATGCTTGACATCAGTCTTCACGTTCTGTTAATCAATAATCATATGCTGCAAGGTTCAATGCCTTACTAATTATTTTATATGCTAGTTCAGTATTTATATACCAAGAGAGGAATACCAAGGCTTTTGCTGCGAGGCGTGGAACATGAACTCACCAGTGAAACTCCCAACTTTATTTAAATATTGTGCAGGGATCATAAACAATTGAATATCGGTCAACAAATACAATTTTTCTAGATCCATGATAAAATAGAAGCAAAGTCAAACAAGGATCTCCTTTATATCAATTCTCCATCAGGATTTACATTTTAGATCGCCCAATATTTGACAACTGTGCTGTGACTAAAATTACTTCGTGAATTACGTGATGGGTTGTTTTGTATTCAAACGAACCAACAAAGGTTAGTACAAAATTCAAAACATCCAGAAGGTCTGGCAAACAAAAATAAAAAGAGAGAGAAAGAAACATCCAGAAAGTCGAAATCCAAGGATGATTTGATTTTGAACTTAGAAAATAACTAATGAAACTCGTTACCTATGGAGTACCAAAATATTACCGGGGTCAGCAGTCACAAATATGTTTGGCAGCATTTTCATTGAAAAGGTATATTTGAATTAAAATGTAAAAACAATAAATTAGAAAACGAACAAAAATATAATATGGCGTCGCCCGGACTCGAACCGGAGACCTTCAGTGTGTTAGACTGACATGATAACCAACTACACCACGACACCAGCTCTTTACTTAATAAAAGTTTTGGAAAACATATTATATATATATGTATATTATTTAAAATTGAATTAAGCCATTTCATTTTTTTCCCTAAATGCTACAAACAAAAGTGTTCTACTTTTCGGTAGGACCGGACTAAAAGTGAGGTCTAAACTCTAAAAACAACTTTAAAGAAAAATTTTATTACTTTAAATAAAAGTTATATGTTGAATTTTTTTTATTAAGAAATGTGGCTTTTTTTTAATCAATATATGAGACCTTTTTTTTTTATAAAAATTAAGAAGAAATAATATTTTTATTAGTGAGCTTACAGTTTAAACTTTAGTTGTTTTATCCTTAAGTCAGCCTGCTTTTTGTTCATAATCCTTAATTTGGAACTCACTTTAACTTTTTCATAAAAAAATTATGCCACATTAGAAACACAAGTTTGATTTCTATAATATTTTGATTATAGTCAATTATAACACTAATTGATTATATAATTGATTATTGAAATAATATATAATTTCTACAACTATCCTAAATACACTCGTTCCAATTAGAAATTTTGGTAAGTATGATTTTTATAGTAAGTGTTATAAAATTAATAAGTTTATCATATATAATAATTTGTTTTTAAATGACAATATAAAAATATTTTTAGACAATCATAGACTATTTTATTTAAAAACATAATCATTTAAATTTTTAACTTAAATGTGTTTTTTGTCTCTTAAATTTGGGTCACTTTTATTTTTTATTCTCCAAATTTAAATTTATTTTTTTAATCCTCAATTTCAAAAAATATATTTTTTAGTTCCTCACCATAAAAAAAAATAAACCAACCAAAATTAATTTGGGAATTTTTTTATGGAGATGAACTAAAAAGAGTATTTTTTTTTAAAAAAAATGAAAGACTAAAAAAGTACATTTAAAGACTTAAATATGGTTTTAGTTCTCAAATTTGTTTTTTATTTTTTATTGACTTAATTTTGATAGTTTTTAATCGCCACAAATCGTATTTTAAAATTTAGAATAGAAAATCAATTTTATGACGGTCAAAAGTCACCACAAATTGCGAATCTTTTATTACTATTTGACATTTTGACGTACACTGTGGAGAGAAACTAAAAAGAGAATAATGTGAATTGTAGGAACTAAAAAATATAACTTTAATTTTAAAGGACAAAAAAAATGACTTAAATTTAAAAAATTAAAAATATATTCAAGTCTAAATTTAAATTTGGGAGATAAAAACAAAACAATCCAAATTTAAAGGAATAAAAACATGTTTAAGTATAAATTTTTAATAATAAAATATGTGTTAAAAAATTTCTGATCATGCCAGTTATGGAAACATTTAAAAATACATTGCCCGACATTTTATACCGGTGGTTTGATGGTCATACGCAGAGACAGGCTGTTCAAGTTGGATTCTTCCACCTTGGTCCTCACGCATATTTAGAATGCTGCACTTTGACGCTTTTGGAAAAAATTAACAAAACGTATTCTTCAAAAGGAAGTGCCACTTTGGCCAATAGAAAAGCAGTAATTAGGCACATACTAAAATAATAATAATCAAGATCTAAAAAAATAGAAAGAAAAAAAAAAAGAATATTCCAAAAGGGAAGGGCCCAAATTGAACCAAGAAAGTAGGAATCCGACCATTCATTTATTCAGAATTCAACAAAAACAAGTAATTGCAATAGGCGGCGGTAACACGTTGCTGACCAATTCTTTGCATTTGGTACCCACATGGTTACCGAATTTCTCGGGTTACTACATAAACCCCATGATTTTCGTATCACATTCACACTTATAAACCTACCCCCTCATTCCTCATTGTACCTCAAGACTCAGTTTTGCTCCGCGTCCTTCTTGTTTCACAAGTTTCCTTGGAAGCGGAGCGTATCTCCCTCTCTCTCTCTCTCTCTCTCTGTTCTATTCTCTCATTCCTGCCTCTCTTCTCAACATGGCCGCCAACAGATGGTTGAAACCTGAGGTACTTAATTTCCTGTTCTTTTTATATTTGTATGCATGTTAATATACACGGCAACAACTAATAATAATACTTAATAGAAATTGTTACAATATATCATATCAAATTTAACATATTAAAAATGTAGATACACAAGCTTGTATTTTCGCTAGTATATATTAATACAAGCATGGTAAAATTTTGTTTAATATGTGATGACATCCTAAACGGGTTTTGTTACGTGAATAGGTATACCCACTTTTTGCTGCAGTCGGTGTGGCTGTTGGGATCTGTGGTATGCAACTTGTTAGGAATATAACCACCAATCCTGAAGTCAGGTATGGATCTTTCATATACAAGTTGTTGGTTTGGAGTTCTTTTGATTTTCATTGTTCAGATCCAATGTTTCCTCCATTTAAATACAATTCCACATGTAAATATTATTATTGTTAGACATGTAACTATGTATAACTGCACCATCATTTTTGAAATAGAACTATTTTATGTTATATTTTTCATCATCAGCAATAGAACTATTTGAATAATGGAAGAAAAATGTATGAGGGAATGAAGATTGAGATTGAAGTGTAAAAATATTTGCTTATTTTGGAACTGTTCTGATCTGTGATTATTGAATTTGATTATGCTCTCAGGGTGACCAAACAGAACAGAGCTGCAGGAATTCTTGAGAATTTTGCAGAGGGAGAGAAATATTCACAACATAGCCTGAGGAAGTATGTTCGTGGCAAGCAACCTCAGATTATGCCATCCGTCAACAACTTCTTCTCTGACCCATCAAACTAAAACAAATGCCAAGCTTTCTGTTCTTGAAATTTGATTTCTGGGATTAATTTTTGGCTTTCCAGTATTGGGAATTGAGAAGTAGGACAACGGGATTTGATTTTTCAGATAAAGATGTACTATGATTCTATAATTTGTTGATGGATGACATTCAATCTGTCTAATAATAAAATTCTATACTTCACATTTATAACTGGTCTTCATCAGTTTTCTTTCGATGCTGTTAATAGAATTTTCATGCAGTGATATTTTTAAAAATTTCAATTGATATAATTTATTAGGATAATAAAAATAAGAACTTACTAATGATACACAAACAATAAGTAGTTCTTAGTGAATCAAATAAATATGCCAACGTTTATATAAAAATACATAAATTAAGTTCTACATCTCGTTACTCTATCCTCAGTACTAAACATATGAGTTGCATGCCTATTTCAATATACACTAATAATTTCTTCACTAGATAAATTATAATACGAACCTCCCAAAGTTCTTGATCTGAATGTTGTTTTAGAGGAACCTAGGGTACCTTGAAACAAGGTTGGATCCTGAGGAATTATGCCAAGCTTAGATCTTAAATCCAGCAGAGTAATTTTTCAAATATTTATGTCACAATAAGTATCCATCAATCAGAAGGCTCCACTACTCCAAAGAGAGCTTGAACTAGATCAGAGTGGATTTCCCCACTCCCTGTCTTGCCTACAACTCCATTTTTCACACACATAAAAGAAGCAAGTTTAATCTTGTACAAAATAACTTTTAAGTTTAATCATGTTCCATTGTTGGTTCATTTCTTTCAAGCACAGTGGATTCAAATATTCAATGCTAACAACTTCTGTCGAATCAATTTTCCTTCTTATTGGCTGTGGAAAATTGGCAAGAAAAATGACAGAAAACAATGAGCAAAAGAAGAGCTTGGTTGGCTTATTGGGAAAGTAGCAGATAGTTACATTCAAGTTCAAGAACAAAATCGTAAATCCCGACTCTATGAGAAAATAATATATTTAAATAAAATTTTAATATTTTCAAATATTTATAAATTTTATTCTTTAAATTTAAGTTAGATTTCAGTTTTTTCTTTTTTAATTTGTAGCTAATTTTTTGAATTCTTAATTACAACATTATATTTAATAAATACTTTTTAGTATATATTGACATTATTAAATTATGTTTAAATAATTTATTTTTTTTATCTTCAATAAATATTATTGAACATTAATATAAAAGTTTTTAAATATTTTATCTTTTGTAACTAATACATAAATTTATTTAATTAATATTATATAATAAAATATTTTTAATTAATTTTAAAATTAATATATATTAATTAATGTAAGTTTTTGAACCTTTTAAATTAAAATTTTAAATTAATATATTTTAATAATTTTTTTTATCAATAAAATAAATTTATGTTGATTAAATAAATTTTATTTAATTTTTTATTTTTATCAATTAGTAAATAAAAAATAAAACTCACAAAAATTTATGATTTCTAATAAGTTTTAACTAAAAATAAAGAATATATTTAAAAGAGTTACACACTAGCATTTCCCAAATAAACATAGAATTACCTAGGCTATTCCTTTTTTTTTTAGCAGACCTAGGCTATTCCTAGGTAATTCTATGTTGTTGTTTTTTTTTACTGCTAGGTAATTCTATGTTATTTATAATGTTTTCAATGAATAAAAAAAAATAACATAGAATTAAAAGGGATTTATTTTCTCGTTATTGTAAAATAAAATGTATAAAATAAAGCACTAGTATGCATAAGGACCAACGTATATACACGTAGACTTGCACTCAAAAATTAGTGGGAATCTCTAAAGACAATTCCTTTCACTTGACCGTTAAAATAGGCAAATTTAAAATAATATTGACGTTGCCATCATGGACCAACAAAGGCCCAATAGAAGCTACCAAAAAAAAAAAAAAAAAACTAGCCGTTATGGTGCTTCCCCATCAAGTTTCATTCTTTCCGCTTCCAATCCCTAATTTATTGCCATCTTTTCCCCCTTTCCAAACCAGTTCATTTCGCTCACCAGTGCCCAATAACCAAAATAAAAGCGTCCCCATTTTTCTTCCTCGTGAGGTCAAGTTCCACCGATCCCAAAGTCGAAAACTTGAACGTTCTTTGTTGGAAATTAGACTCTGATAACAGAACAAAAGGCATGGCTGCAAGAACAGTTGCCAAAGACATAATCACTCTTCGTGGTTCCGCAGCAATCGTTAGCGAGTTTTTCGGTATAAACCCCTCTTTTCTTTTTACCCTTTTCTCCGATTTCTTTCATTTTTGCAGCATACTTGTGCATTTTTCAATTCAATCTATGAACTTTTGCCTGATTTTTGTTTTTTGGTGATTTTTTCAAATCAGGATATGCTGCCAACAGGTTTGATCCTTGTGTCCTGCATTTTTTTTTTAATTTTTATTTTGGGCCTTATTTTTCGCATTGCGATTATGTATGTGGCTGGAAAACTTGTGATATTTATAAGTATTTTAACGTGGGAATTTGATCAGCATTCTTTACAACCGTGGAGTTTATCCAGAAGAAAGTTTTGTGAAGGTGAAGAAATATGGCCTCCCCATGTTGCTCACTGAAGATGAAGGTGTCAAATCTTTTATAGCCAATCTAACTGCTCAGCTCTCTGGTAACTAACACCCCTAATTTGTTTAGAAACTGTAGAGAAATTACAATAATTCATTGTTTAGTTGGGAATTATTGTTTTGGATTAAGTTATTCATAGTATAAAAGTTCATTTTAAGAAATGGTTTTGAATTTGAATCATTTTTTAGATTTCCTTGTTTTTGTAATGCTTTAGTGGTAGTTCAGTTGTGGTATCATTGTTGATCATTGCTTTTGAATTTTGAAAAGAATGGCTTGAAGCTGGCAAGTTGCAGAGGGTGGTCCTTGTTATAATGAGCAAGGCCACCAGTGAAGTGCTTGAAAGGTGGAACTTCAGCATTGAGACTGACAGTGAGGTTGTTGAAAAGGGGTGGGTAACTTGACATAACTAAGGCTTTGTTTAGATAAACTTCTCTATGTACACTTATAAAAGAAGGAAATAACAAGGTAAATTAAGTTGAGTTTCTCCCATAAGTTAAAATTAACTTATGCACTTAACTTGTATATAAACTCTCTCATCTAATTTCTCCAAAAGTTGAGGTTCATAAATTGATTTTAACTTATGGGAGAAGCTTGATTCATTTTACCTTTTTATTCTCCAAGTGTATGGAAAAGTTTATTCAAACAGTGCCTTCAAAAACTCCTCCCTTGATTTATGCTTTTCATTCTTTTATTTGTTTTTTTTTTAATCTTTCAGTGTCTCAAGGGAAAAGAGTGACAAGGAGATCATGAGAGAGATACAAGCGATTATGAGGCAGATTGCTTCAAGTATCACTTATTTGCCATGCCTGGATGAACCTTGTAAGAACCATGTACTTTGCCAATGATCATGAGAAAGAGTTGTCATGCCCTGTGCATCTCATCTCTTTCTGCTTTTCATCTCCTTATTCATTTAACGTTTATTTTATCTCCCAGCTTATAAGCATATCTATCTTGTTTCAGGCGTTTTTGATGTGTTAGCGTATACTGACAAAGATGTGGCAGTTCCATTCACATGGATTGAGAGTGATCCAAAACTGATTGCAAATCCACAAATGGTGAAATTGCATTCCTTTGATACTAAGGTGAGTTTGGACTTGCAATTTTGTTAATTTATCTGACTCACATACTTTGTTTAATTTAAGCTAATACTAATATTTCTGTTTTGGCTAATGCAGATTCACAAGGTTGACACACTTGTATCATACAAGAATGACGAATGGGATGAGCAGTAGAGGCCGTCTGTGTCTTGTGTTTTTTGTTCAGCTTCTGTGTTTTGTTTCTTCAGGTCTTGAGTGAATTTCCTGTTGTTAGACCTGTCAATTGTGAATTTTCTATTCACATTGTTAGATGTGTGTACTACTGTGGGTGTCAACGGTAGTAGTATTAAATATTAATCCTCCTTTCTATATCTTTGACTTGTTGTGGCAGTAAGAATTGCCATGTAGGGATCTCAAGAAATCTCCCCTGTTCTTTTCAGAAGGTTGGATTTATCAATCATTTCAGTCTTATGAAACAAATGAATCATTCTGAGTATTATTAATTCACTTCTGGTTCTGGTTGTTGAAACTAAGCATCTAAGTAGCGTGTGATCATAAATAACAAATGATGATTGAAGCCTGTACGATAATTAGTGAAAATATGTTCAAAATTGTTAAAGTTAATGGTTGGACGAAGAAGCAATCAAAATCCATTCAACTGTGAAATAACTTTGCAAACATGAATATTGTGTTCTCTGACGAAAGTTGATTCGTTGAAAGACAGCGAAACTATAGGGGGCAGAAGCTAAAGGGAGCTTCGTTTTGGCTGATAATGGTTGTTGTGGGACTAGTTGCATTGCAGAGATGGGTTATCAATAGAGGCATGGTTGTTTGCCATAGGTAATATTAGAATGAGAAATTTTAGAAATATCACCTATTTCCATGGAGTTTCCATTTTGACTTTAAGAAAGGATTAAGAATGGTAGAGAAATTTTTAAATCCTTTTATTAAATTCAAACTAGACTGGCGGTCCAATCAGTTTAATCGGAAAATATTAGTCCCGTCAGCTTATCAAATAAAAAATGCATTTAACTCGGTGCTAAATAATCAACTGACTAGGTCACTCGGGAGGGGGGGTCACACATAGACTCTTACAGTAAGTTGTTGCACACGTTGTCCAATAGCAACAATTGGTTGCACACGACGCAGAAACTTACTCACATCACATGCAAAAATGGTGTTTGCACTTATCTTGCGTGCTTTACTGCTTTTAAAACAAATATTGCCACTTCACTAGAGTATTCATTCAGTATTGTATGACAAATGTATTTTATATACAGTATTTTATATAAAGTAATCTAAATATTACTCTTTAAACATGTTATCCTAACACGTTACTTTCTTATTAGTAAAAGAGAGACAGATAATAAAAAGACCCATTTAGATTTCATTCATCTTTACTCCAATTCCTAATAATGCTTGGTTTGTTGCATAGGCTGAAATGCTTAACCCAGCCAATTATTAGCAATATTTTCATGATAAGAGTAATTAAAAAACTGAAAGATATTTTTGTCTAAATTTATATCAATTGAATACCATAACTCTAAAGGACTATTATTTTAAAACGGAAAGAGTATAACATAACAAAATATCTAAATTGATGATATATTCACCTTTTTAAACCAACCTATATTTTTTTTTATGATAACAAGCATAAAAAAAGACAAGACATTATTTTTGTTAATATTTTATATTATATTTTAAGCTGACTTTTCTGAAGGTTAAAAAATGAATATTTTTTTTAATAATTAATGTGTCTGTCAAAAATGTCGGTTCAAGTAACTGAATTGTGTAAAGGTGAACATGTGTCAACCAAGTTCGGAGTCAGAACTGTGTCCCACACCACACAGTGACTCGCTGAAAGGTGTCGTGCTTCATAATATGCAAATGTCCAAGTTAGCCACATAGAGTTAGAAATATACAAAAATGTGATGAAAATTAGGGGTGTTCACATATTGGATCGGATCGATTTTGAAGAGAAAAATCATCCGATCTAATAACTTCGATTTTTTTAATTAATCATCCAATCGATTTGATAAAAAATTTAAATCCAATCCCATCCAATTTAAATCGTTTTGGATTATATCGATTTTCAATTTTAGTCTAGTTTATATTTTTCTTTGGAGAAAGTATTAAATAAATGATAATATATAATAAAAGATAATTTAAAATATTAAATATCTTCTTTATAAGTCAAAAAATAACTCTTCAAATATATACTATTAAAAATAAATTTATATAACTTAATAATTATACTTATATACTTTTAATCAAATAGTTACTAAAAAAAATATCTTCAATTAAATAGATGATTCACAAATAAATATAAGTTATATCATAATTTTATAAATATATAAGAAATATAAATATAAACATAAATAGTATCATAAATTTATGAATAAAAATATATATGTATATATAACTTCGATTTGGATTGGATTTCAAAATCAAATCCAAAATCCAATCCAATCCAATAAAAGATTTTAGTTTTTTCAACTTTCAATCCATTTGATTTTCGATTTATTCGATTTTTGATTTTTCGAATTGATTTTTTTGATTTTGATTGGATTAGATCAGTTTATTAACACTCCTAATGAAAATGATCGACCAAAAATTTAGACAATATGTTCTCACTGCAAATGCATATTTACAGACATGTTAAGGCCAATGATTGGAACGGAATTCGTGCAGAGGGACTAGTTCATTTTCCTATCATAAAAACTATAAACAGCATTATCAAAACTTAAAACAAATACAATTCCGGGTTAGTGCCGCACATATATCAAAGATCTGAACAGTCCCCACCACAGTTCTCCAGGTAGCTGAAGATTGACCACACCGTGTACCTGCTTTCAAGTCACACCACGATATATGGCACCAGGTCGAAGATCATCCATGTTGTCAATATTTCTATAGCCGTCAAATTCTCTTAGACATATCCAACCCCGGCGGGTCAGAAAATCACGGAAATCGTCTTCAGTGTAAAATATCTTATCTTCAGTATGCATAGGCAAATGGTCAGCATCATCATAGAGGGGTAATTTAATGGCCATTCCTGCAATGATAATTTAGTGTTACAGCAATCATACACTTCAAATGTAAAGGAAGGGAAGGATGCTTTCTTAATATTTAGTCACAATGTTTGAGTGGAATACAATTTATCCCCTGAATTTAATGACAAAACCAACATGTGAACTTTAGAACTACACTACATGACTAAAGCTCCTAGACATTAAAATTAAAATGAAACCATTAAATTTGTACAAATCACAATAGCTAGAAGAATAAAGTGAATCTGACCTTCATCAAGGTGAAGAGTGTAATTTCCTATAGGCATTTCACGGTCAATACTTCTGATAATCTGGTCTTCATCCTCCAACCAAAATGTACGTTTAGTTCTCAACCTAAAAGCAGCCCTAATTGCATCTTTGATGGCTTCTGGGGTGCCATCAATACCTATTCGCCTTGTATAATCACCCCATTTAACTGATATAACCCTTCCACAACATGACTGACTTTCTCCACCTGCCAAAATAGGAAGAATTGGTTGCAGAAATAAGAAAGCAATTAAACTAAAGAGGGGGGGAGGGGACTAAATTTATTTGTTTCCATATTTTGGGGTATGGAATAACTAAATTTATTTTACCATGTTTTTCAGGTTCTACAAAACTTGCTTCCAAAAATTAACCAAAGCTGCTGCCACAAATAGTGTACATTTACCAAGACACAAAATGATTAACTTTTATGTTCTTTGTCATTTTCTCTTTCATTGGTGAGCAAGCAAGCATGCATCAAACTATGAAGCTTTACATAGCTTACCATTTCCAGGAGTCTCTCTCCAATTCCAAGGAGGGACTCCACTTGCTGCAACAGCATCAGCTGTGGTAATGGCAAGAGGATGTCCATCATGATCCAAACTTCTCTCAAGATTGAGTGTTGGTCTTCCAGTAGCTATATGCCAAGTATTTGAGAATTATCATAAACATGAAGTAGCAAAAACTACTATGGAAAGAATGAATGGGTGGTAAACATCTAAATGGGATCAAATGTATATCTAAATCCTTTTCAATAGAGACTCCCTCTCCTGAAACATTAGGGGTCTGTTTACTTTTGTTTTCATTTCCTGCTTTCACTTTTAATTACAAAATTGTCAACTTGTTTTCAATTTGTTTCCTGTTTTCAATGAATTGTATAGGAAACAGGAAAAAAATCACTGTTTTGTGTACAAATATTTGAAAACAAGAAACAAATTGAAAACAAGGTAACAGTTTTGTAATTAAAAGTGAAAACAAAAAAACGTTTTCTCAAAGTAAACAGGCCCTAAAATGTAAAAAAATACTAATTTTGATTAAAATGCTGCAAAAGATAGACACTAGACTATTGAAGAACTGATAATGCTAAGCAATAAATAAGCAGTATGAATACTTGCTCCCACCATATGATCACATGCATAAGCAATAAGTAATATGAATACTTTGTTGCACTATATGGATACTAGACATTTTAATTAAGTGAAACTGTGAAAAATCAATAAATAATACAATTGAGGATGTTATCTTTTACTATTCATTGTAGAGACTTATGTTTTTTTGGTAGGTAGAGGCTTATCAATAAACTTAGTCAAGTTTTTTTTTTTTTTTTTATCAAACTTAACCAAGAAGTTTTGGAGCATTGTGTATTTGGTGAGGGATTATTTTAATATTTTTCAATAATAAACTTAAGGCTAAATTATTCATATGGTCCCTTATCTTTATTTTAAGTTGCAATTTGGTCCTTTTATTTTTTTAAAGTTGCAAAATGGTCCATTCTTTTTATTTTAAGTTGCAATTTGATTCTTTATTTTTTAAAAGTTGTAAAATGGTCCCTTAAGTAATTTTTATAACATGTTTATCCCAAAAAAACTTCAAAAATACATTAATTCAAGGGTAAACATGCTATAAAAATATTATTTAAGAGACCATTTTGCAACTTTTAAAAAATAAAGGACCAAATTACAACCTAAAATAAAGATAAGAAACCAAAAGAGTAATTTAGCCTAAACTTAACCAAGAAGTTTTGGACTTTGGAGCATTGTGTATTTGGTGAGGGATTATTTTAATATTTTTCAATAATAACTGACTCATTTATTAGCTATTGATTCTTTTGCTTTACAAGGGATCCCATTTACGTATAAGTTGCTCAAGAGTGAAAATAAATATAAAAAATGCTTAATTGAGTTGAGAGAGCCTTAATTGAAAGAAGAAATAATATTTTCAAATTTACTTCTAATTTATACTATAATAGTAAATTAATTTTAAAAGAATAAATGTTAAAAAAAATAATTTCAATTTAAAATAATAATTTGAAAATAAGTTTAAAAAATTATTTTTAATATTTTTATTCCATCGATAAAATATGACCACTTTTAAAATGAAAAAGAAATAAATATGTTTTTAATTATTTTATATGTTTCACACTAACCAATTATCATTAACAAAAGAAAAAACGTTTTACTTTTCTTAAAATTAATTTGTTTCTTTGTAACTTTTTTGTGCATGTGTGAATATATATATTTTACCTAATAATTGAAAATTAATTTCATCACAGTATTGAAATTATTGAAATAAATATCATCTCTCAAAAAAATATTATATATATATATAAATCAATTATTATTATTATTATTATTATTATTATTATTATTATTATTATTATTATTATAAAAAAAAATGCCATGTAGACAAATGCCACATAGTATCACCATATTTATTCTTTTTCCACCTAAAATTTATCGATTTTTTTCATCTTTTAATTGATAAAAACTCATTATTATGTTTAATTGTAGTAATTAAGGTGAATATATATCCTAATTGAATTAATCGATTAAATTATTAAATTATCAAATGTTTAATAGATTTTGACTTTATATAATATGATAGTTAATTTATTAAAATTTATGGAATATTGTTTTATAATTGTGTTAACTTTTTGTTTATTATCATTATTTTATAATAATTTACTGTAAATATATACCAATTATCAAATATTAATTATCAATATATCAATCAATTATATATTATTATTATTATTATTATTATAAAAAGAATATTTTGCCATGCAAGCATATGCTACGTGACAATATCACATTCATTTTTTCCCTCTAAAATTTAACTAAATTATTTTATTTTTAATTTAGCAAAATAAATATTTATGATAATTAAGGTAATTATTTAATTATGAAATACTTAATTATGATAATCAATCAAGATTAGTATCTAATTAATAATATAAATATATATTTCAATTCAAATTAATTAATATATATTTGTATTCAAATTTGTAACAAATTTAAATTTAGAAATCTCGCGAGATTTATTTTAAGCAAATCCAACTTAGAATTTCTCTAATTGAAATATAATTTTTTTTAACATTATTTTATAATTTCTTAATTTTCAACTATTGATATAACACAAATGATTTAATGAAGAGGTTTTACAAAAGAAGATATGTCGAAATTAAGATAAGCATTGACCATTAATATTTTTACTTGATTTTATTTAAACTTGGTTGTTTTTTCCTTCAAATTTTTAATTTATTATTTTTTTTTTATAGATTTTAAGATTTTAATTTGTAGATATAATTTTTAATATTTTAAATTAAATTTAAAAAAATGAAAAAGAAAATTCACTACATAAAATCTTATTGACTTAAATCTAAAATAATATTCATATTTGAAACTAAGATAATTTTATATTATATTATATTATATTATATATATATATATATATATATATATATATATATATATTACTATGATTTTAAAATGTTTTACTTTAAATTTTATTTTATTTTTATATCATATTAAAATTTGTCATATTTATACGAGGGTTCAAAAACATCTTTAGTTGTGCTTAGTATTACATGATTGAGTTTCTCATATTTAAAAGAAATCAATTATATATTAGATTCATTTGTTTAAGCTTTTTTTTTTTAAAATAAAAAGCATTTTTTTAATAAAATAAATATTTTTTGCTTTTTGATGTGTTTATCTTAATTGATTTTTAAAAAAAAAAAGAAAAAGCAAAAATTGTTTTCTTAATAAATAAATCATATATGGTTCTTAAATATTCATTTTTTAAAAAACGCTTTTAAAAAACGCTTTTTTAAAAAATATTATTTTAAGTGTAAACAAATTGACCATTACTTATGCATTTATCAATAGAGAAATATTATTTCTCATAATCATATTACTAATATATTTTCAAACACAAACAAATTTGAAGCCCGTGAGTTGCATGGGACAAAACCTAGTGATAAGCAATAAGCAACAAGAATATTTTCTCCCACCATGTAAAGAAATAATTATCTGGCCACACATTAACGGAATGAGTTCCTAGTAAATTATGATAACCAGAACATTCCTAAAGAGTAGAGCGTTTGAATTAAAGCTCTTCAAAGTAACATTTCAATATTTATGCCACTCTTCCTATCATTTTATGAAAACATTTACCAGAAAAGAAACATCAGAATGCTGAAAAGTTGTCTATAGTAGTGGTGTTTAAATTTCCATGCGATGCATGTGACTATGTATGTACATCAGCATGGTTTTTTCTTACGGTAGTTTAAAATTCCACAGTTATGTCTTAAGTGACTTGGATGTGGTGTATATTAGTTACTTACCAGTAGAAGAATCAAGAACTAAACCAAAACGCCACATGGAATTAAAATCCCACATGACTCATGAACTATGAAATTTTAAATAATCAAGGACACAAGTAAACAACAATACAGAGTAAGTGGGAAGCTGAAAGCTGGATTACAATGACATACCTTCTACAGGCCCAAAAGAGATGCTGGTATCGTCAATACCTGTACAGCAACATAACAAGTCAAATTATTGTCCCTAAAGATGAAATGAGTGAAATTGTAACTTTGGCAGATATGCAAATGTCATGACCTAGGTATGTATGACAACCCGGTAAAATTTACCATGGCTTCACTTGAGAGTGATAGTTTAACAGTATTTCATAGGAGTTAAATCCCACTTTTAAATTGTTGAGATTTATACTGTCCTATATCAAAAATCAGATGCATAGAGACAACACAGCTATCAAGCCTATGATCCATGGATATAAGCTGATGCTCACCACTTAAGGGTAGGGAACCAACCAAGACATAAATGTGATTTCCAATGAGACTTCCTAAAGTTATACAGGGCAACTGAAAGCTTCTTCCTTACTCCTTCAAATGAAGGTTACATGCATAAAAATTAATCACCACCTATCAGCAATTTTAAACCAACATGCAATTTTTTTGGAGTAAATTTGTTGGATTTTGGAAATTGCAGTCTATTTGGAAGTCATAACTATGGAATTTAGGTTTCCCCAGTTATGTGTTTAGCCACATTATATCCATTTCGTAAAACAAAAATACAACCTAATATTCCCAACCAAGAATGCTTGAAAGAGATAATGAAGTAGCCCTGGTTTCCAGACTAAATTTGTCCAAACTGGAAAATCATGGCTTTAACTAATGCCACTTACACAATCTCTTTTAAACAAACTGTCAACACATCCACATCAGATAACAAACATCCCCACTTCCTGCCAAACTTAGAGATGTGGCTTCACAAGCAAATTGCTAACAAAGGTTGTGTGATTAATATTAGAGAAGAATCTTCGGGTTAACTGATTTCAGGCTTTTTTAGCCCCAACACCAGTGCATGGTTGTACAACAACAACAAGCACAGTAACCTAACCTGTTAAATTTAATTCCCTATCAGTGTAAAAAGATTTTTTTATTTAATTACTCATTTGGTGCTTATATCTACACAATCTTTACATTTTAGTCCTTACACTTAGAAATTACTCGTTTTAGTCCCTTCATATACGCAGTCCCTACAATTTTGGACAGCAAGACTGTCACTAAATCACACATTGTGAAAACAAGTTTGACTCTCACACTAATTAAATTACCTCAGAAGTCAGACTCCCAACCTAAACTGTACCTCAGGCAACAAAATCAAACACCAAAGCATTGATCCAATTGAAGGAATCCCTAACCCTAACCTAACCTAACCTAACACTTACTAGAACTGATGATGAATTAGAGAATTGAATTATTTACCTTTATCAGCAAACTGCATAAAGGAATCAACCTTGGGCGGAGGAGTAGGGCTCTTATACTGCACATTCTTGCTCCTCTCTCTGAGGATCTCGTCAATCTCCTTGTAATACGACATCTTCGCGGAGCCACTCCCTCGGTCCTGGTGCTTCGCTTTCTTAAACTCCTTCAAAAGGTTCCGCCACTTATCGGTGCACATAGTTGGAGAACGATCGAAACCCTTTTCCCTCATCTTCGCCGATATCTGCTCCCACAAGTGCTTGTTGGACTTGGAGGTGTTGAAGAGAGCGTCCATCTCGCGGCGAAGGCCAATGAGGGAGCGCGTCTCGTCCTGCACCCAGGTCTCGGCGCGTTTCTTCGGAGCCTTGATCTCGACCTCGGGGTCCTCGCCGCTGCTCTCGCCGAGGATCATCGGCGGCGGCGGCGGAGGGTGGTGCTGCTGCGGCGGCGGCGGGAGGTCGCCGTTGGAGACCACCTCGATCATCATGTCGCGCGCGCCTTCCTCCTTGTAGAAATCGATGGGACGCGGTTTCTCCGATAAATACATGGTTTCTTTCTTGGTTCGATTGGATTGATTGCGGAAGAGAAAGAGAAAGAGAGATAATAATTGTAAAAGTTGGGGATTTGGAACGGTGAAATTTTGAAGTGGTGGAGTAGTGAATGGAAGGAAGGTTAGGGGTTTGTGTAGTGTGTCAGCGTGAAGTAAAAGCTTTTGGATGCGGTGGAAAGAAAGGACTAAAGGAGGATGAGGAATAGGGGGACGTGTCTGTCTCTTCCTGACATTTTTTTTCCTCCTCAATTAATATTAATAGTATATTTAATATTTAAATTTTATTTTTATACAAAGATTCCTAAGAATATTATTTTTTCTCAATTAACAATGCATTTTATATTTAAATTTTTTTATACGAAAAAATTTATTTGTGTGTTCGCATTTTGAAATGAAATTATGTATATTTAGATATTTTTATTCTAAAAATAAGTTAAAAATAAAATTAAGGGTAAATTGTTTTAACTGACATAAAAATTATATAAAGTTACTTTAATTAAAAATTAATTTTAAACTCAAAATTAATTTTTTAATATGAAATCAAACATATAAACATTCGTCTAAAATTAAGTTAGCTTATATTTTTAAGTGATTTTAAATTAAGTAATCCAAACATGCTTAACGTTTTATGATTTTTTTTATTTTAAAAAGTATTTATTTGTTCTTCAATATTTTTCATTGTCGTATTATTTTTTATTAATTTTTTTATTTTGTTATTTTGTGGGGGGGGGAGGGGGGGTCTGAATTCAAATTACTAAACAGTCAGTAAATATTTTTTAAAGAATATTTTGACATTTTGACTAAAAGTTTTTTTCTCAAAATTAAAAAATAAAGGGGAAAAAAAATCTTTACATTAGAATGATTTTCTTTTTTGTACATTGCATTAAAATGAATAGTCTTTACTGTACAAAAAAAGGAGACACAAATTTAGTATGTTCTTTATGGTAGGTGCATGATATGTGCTGCCACTATGTGCAGGAGATCTAGACGAGTTGTTTGTCTCTAATTGGTTTGGTTCTAAAAATGGGTAATGAGTTATTTATCTCTGTAACCTTGTACTAGTAATAAAAATGGGTAATGAGTTATTTATTTATTTTTCTGACCATGGTATTATACCTAAAGGATATTAAGATGAGTATTTTTTTTCAACATAATTTATTTTATATTCAAATTGGCATGACCGTATATTTATCTCTGTAACTTTTCAAGATTTAAAAGGGTAACAGGTTGATAATTGGATCCGCAGTGGCCCATTCAATCACGACCCTATCCAAAACAAACCAACTATTAATATAAACCACTCATTTGTCAGCCTCGATTCAAAGGTTAATCACTTAATCACTTCTTTGCCATTTATTTATTCACTCCTTATTATATGGAATACCTTGTCGACTTAACCTATATAGAGTCCCTACGTTGTGGACCTACTTAGCATATTTGACCTTCTATCTATCTTGCAAATCGCTATAAAATCAACAAACCAATGAACCACCTTATGTCCTTATCCCAATATTCAACCATTGTAATTTTATCGAAGCCGACACACATTAGTAGCACCATTTGTGCAAACCATAAGACATGTTGCCCAACCACACATTAGCAGTTTAGCACCATTAACAACCTGCATAAAAAAAAAACCCATTAACAACCATGTCATGTCATAAAATTCCATTAACTTGAGAGATCAAAACACGATGCCCATCCCTCTATTCACATTTTTTTTTCAATTTTGTAGCAAAACTAACTAACCATCAATGCTAAAATGATCGTAGCCCTTCGCAAATGGAATGGGACTTGAGGGGGCCTGTTTGTTTAGGTGGGTCTGATGTAGAATTTTACTCCATTTGTTAAATTTTTACAACAGAACCTAGTAATGCTAAACTAATTTTCCTTTAGAGAGTGGAAACACATTCCTACTACTTACTATGTAGAAATATTATGTGGTTATTTGGAGCTGATAGAATTGTTAAATTCTATTTTCTCAAGTGACGTTAAGTTTTTTTTAAAGGCTCTGCCTAACACAAATACATTAAGTTTCTTTGGTATTTATTATTTTTATAAATTGTTTGAATTAAAATATAATTAATAATTCAATATATAATTCATTTAAAACTATATAAGTAAATTAAAATTATAAAAAATGGTATGGCGGGTTACCCGTGAATATCCTTGAACCCGATAAAATCTAACGGAAATGGATATTAAAATTTTAAACCCATCTCTTTTATATCCAAATCCAAACTCGCCCCGCCTTCTATAGGATAGCAATGGGGAGAGTCAAACCGTCTTTGTCCCGCCTTGTTGTCATGCCTAGGGTCATCAGATTCCTTCATGTGAAATTCTTTATGGACTCTTGTTAAATTGAAAGTTTTGTCTCATTTTATAATCATGTGATATAATAATGAGTTTTGATTAAATTGAAAGAAATCGTATGACATTATCTTTGACTTTAAATACTAACATTGGTTGACATAAGTGGTAGCGGCTTGTGTTCCTTAACCAAGTGGTCCAAGGTTCAAATCCTGGCTTTGGGTATGGAATAAATCATGTTAGGAGGGGAATACCACATTGTGTGCGCTCACGGTCTCCAACGAAGGTTAGTCACTACTGTCGGCGGTGAATACTTTGTATCAATACCATGGTCAGAAAAAAAAAAAAAACTTTGACTTTAAATGTTAACTTTAATACCTTTGGAAAAGAAAAATACCCAAGTCCTTTTAAAAAAAGACAATATTATGAAAAACTTTAAGCAACAAAATAGAATAATTTGAGGAAGTATGCTCCCCTGGAAGAAAAATGGGAAGAAAACCTCCTTAATTTCATGAATTTTAAAAAATTGCAATTAATAGTGTGCTAGCAAATATATCACAAACATTTTTCTTATAACTTATTAGAGGCAAAAAGTGTAACAGAGCTTAACCATGTAATCATATTTTTTTTCCTTTGTATCCTTTGGTTTCTATTATATTTCTCTAATTGCTAATTTAAACAGGCATAAATTTCCGTATTTGGTGTTTAAGTTGGAGAGCACATTTGTAACTTATGCAGTCATATTTCACCTTCAAAGTAGCATTTGTAGAATGCCATGGTGCCTTTGGTAAGATAAATAAAGGAGGAAAGAACAATAAACTAACTATATTTTGTTGAACAAGTTTGCAAGAAGACTTGGTCAAGACGATATTATTAGTCAAGAAATAAAGAATCTAAAAAGTATAATAGAATTATAAAGAGTTGTGTTACGTACCTCATAATAGATACACAATAATTCCTCCATCCACAAGGACATAGGTACCAAAATTTAAGGACAAAAGATATTTAAACGGCATTAAGTTTAATTTAGATATGGTGTGTCTCAAATGAGACCATCCAACTTAACTAACTTCTTGCCAAAAATATTCATTGATTCATTGGAAAGGAAATGATCCACATCATACAAGAATTACAAGACAGTAATAGGTATAAATATTTCTTATTGTTGCATATGTAAAATTTCCTCTAATCCAAAATAACGACAAACGAAAATATGGATTCCGGCATGTCCTGGGCTGATCAATGGGACAACAACCCAGACCCTTCCCCAGCATCAGAGAAAGACAAGAAGAAGGGCAAGGATGGGTCAGGCAAGGGCAAATTTGGAAAGACCATGATGAGCTTCAAATGGGTGAAAGAACTCCGCAAGAAAACTCAAAAGTGATGAAAGCAATGTGATGGTATTTACTACTATTATTTAAGAAGCCTCTGGCTCTTTGAAATAAAGAACGTAATAATGTAATTGGCCCTGTCCTTATATGAAACTACCTTGTTGAAAATAAATAAATTTCACTTTTCTTTAATTTGTTGCCATAATATATTAAAATCCTATGCATCTTTTAGTTTATACAATTTGTTCTACAACTGTTATACCAAAATCCTGACTATTGTTTCACAATTGATTTTTATATACACTATAGGATAATTATTGCTTCTTTTAACTAGTTTTTGGTCACCGTTTCTCTTATGTTCCTTCGTGTTATGTAATGGATGATAGATGGTCATTGGACAATAATATATATGCTTGGTCAAAAAATTCCAAGCCTAGGGGATGGTATTGGTAAGATGAATTCAAGTCATTTGATTGACCCATTTAATCAGCTAAACAGGGCAGATTGTCAATAAACTGACTCATTGTAATTTGTCCCGTAAAATCCATTTGTAAAACGCAGTTGAGACAGGTTGAGTTGATTTTTTTTTTATTTGATCACTTTCTTTATGTTTCTATTTTCGTACTGTATAGCATTACTGTTTTTTTATTTGTTAGATCAATTCACAAGTCAATTTTTTACAACTTATTTTTTCATTTATACATCTTTTTAAAAAACATGACAGTTCAACCTAGATAGGGTGAATAGTAGATTAACAGGTTGGAAAGTCAAGCTTCTTAACCGAGTTGGTAAAGTAACTTTAGCAAATTTTGTTCTCTCTTATATGCCATTATATAATATGCAAAATCTTTGGTTCTTAGAGGGTGTTTGTAATGATATTGATGCTAAAATCAGAGGTTTTATTTGGGATAAACCTAGTTGCCACTGGGTGGGTTGAGGGGAAAATAACCAAATCCAAGGCTCATGGAGGCCTTGGTATCCATAAAACCAAGGAGGACAATACGACTCTCTCGGGGAAGCATGTATGAGAATTCATTCAGGATAAAGATAAATTATGCATCCAACTTCTTTTGGCAAAGGAATTGAAGGGTAATTCTATTCTTGAAGCTAGCCTCATAACTTGAGTGCATCTTTTACATGGTAATCAATTGTGAAGGTTTAACGTGATAAACCATGTTTTCAACTTGTTCCCATACACATGTTAAATAGTGTGTTTGGAAATATGATAAAAACATGAGAAATCACATTAAATCGATATAAGATATGAATGTTACAATTAATTGCTTCAAACTGAACATAAAAAATTATGTTAAAAGTGACTTTGCATGTCCAAACACACTATTATAAGTTACATGTACATTCACACACATACATGTAGATACATTAGTTTTTTATTAACATAATCAATTAATCTCTCGTAAACATGCTCCAACAATTTTTTCTTTGAAATATCCAATGCAATCAATATGATTATAATATCAAAGGACAGTGAAAAGATGGTGCTTTGGATTTTTTTTTTGGGTTAATATTATTCTAATTAGATACATTATTTTATTCTCTTCTAATCTAATTCATTATATGAAATGAAGTTTTAATAATTTTTTTATTTTCTAATATTTATGACCAAATATCAAAAACTTGTGAAAAAAAAAACCTAAAAAGGCTCATTTACAATAAAATAGACCTAAAAATATGTGTGTGTATATATATATGTTGTATTGTTAATATTATCTTCTAATTATATAATAATTTTTAATTTCTATATCATTTTCTTTTGACTAAGTTCGCACCAGTTATCTTCATCTTTAACTTAACTTTGAACCCTAAATGAAATATTACACAAGATGTAAATTTGTTAATACGAATTACTTTGATGGATAACTTACACTGTTTTATAATTATCATAGCTTATAAATGTAACTTTTCATTTGAGTTTTTTGTGTATACACTACATGCCAGCATGTTTTACTTTATATCAAGAAAAAAATCAATATACTATATTTACAAGTCATTTTAATACATACATAAAAATGAAGGCAACATGTGCATTGACACATATCAACTAACTAGTTATTTCACTAAAAATATTCTTGGTGTTTATTTTTTTTTCCGGACATCAATATAAAATAATTCAAATCGACACTAAGTTTTAACTTATTTCCTTAATAATCACTTTAGAAAATAAAAAACACCTTTACAAAAACAATCTCATAAATCTATTGAATATTAATTTATTGGTTTTTTATATTATTAAATACTATTTATTAATTAAATATTATGGAAATGTTATGATTATTTATAAGCATTTGAAAAAGTAAAATTTCATAAAAAATGAAAATATTTATTATATTTTTATTTAATTAATATTTTCTGTTTTAAATAAAACTTTACCTTTTAAAATTATTTAAAATAATTGCTGGTGTTGAAAAATTATAAACCAAAACATTATTGGTGAAATGAAAGATAAACCTGAAAATGAGTCAACTATTATAAAAAAGGCCACAAAAGGCAAAGGAGCTGACAGTAAAAAATTTAAGCTTATTTTCGGATAAACTATTTAATAAATATTTATAGAAAAAAATAAAAAATAAAATTAAATATCTCTTATTAATTAAAATTATTTTATACACAAGTTAATTTATAAAAATCCAGTTAGTTAAATTTTCTAGAAATTAATTTTAATTTATGTATAGATTAATTTTAATTTATAGAAAAAAAATCTTTTGTTTTTCTTATAAGTGTAAGTGTGTATTGACCGAGTCAGTTGATTGAGCCGTAAGTTATTATAAACTTCCCGAAACTTGCTTTCGAATTTTACGATAAAAAAAAAAGTGTGTATTGAAAAATTCTCATTTTCATACTCGTTGAAACAACTGACCAGACCAACAGTACGCCAGCCAACTAAACGGCGAGAATAAGGAATGCCTCGTTATTTGACAGCATTAATTAATTTTTGCGATGTTTTCCCATTTTTTTTTACAATTTTATCATTTTAATTCTATAATTTTAGTTTATTAGTTAAATTTGATATATAATATTTAAAAAATGTTAACATGACACTGTATACTACTACATTGTAATAAAATGCAATGTCAATATTTCTATAAAATGCAATGTACTACAGTTAAATAGTGGGCCTAAAAAGAAAATGGGAACCAAGTTGATTTAAAGTCATTTTCATGTTTTGTGAATTTCGAAATTCACGTCAAATTTCGATTGCGTCATCTCATTTTCCGCCCAAAACAAATCCTCCCTTGGCGCTCGTCAAGGGAGAAAGAGAAAAGACAAAACGAGCAGAGAAAATGACGGAAAGTGAGGGAAAGTGCAAGAAAATGGGCAAAGAGAAGAGAGGTGGAAGCCTCCTCGCCTTCACCGGAGCTGCGGCGGTGCTTGCAATTGCGGCGAATCTAGCCATCACAGCAATCAAGTACCACAAGGAAAAAAATGCTAAGAAGAAAGGTACTCCTTCTTCTCAGCGACCAGAAATGTGTGCTTAGCGAATGAGCTTTTAAAATTTAAGATCGTTTCACTGAAGTCAGTAGCGGAAACTTGTAGATCTTGCAGGTTCTAAGGTGTGCGTTAATCTATCTGCATCTGAGATTCTTAAGCTGGCAGAGCAAATCATTGCTAACTCAAACAAGGTCCATAACTCTGTTGCGTCGGTGCCTCTCGACAAGGTATTATCAATTCGCATCTATATGCTGCACTGAATACTGATCTCATTTATTTACTGAATTATTACTTACAAATAATCTTTGAGATATTGAAGCATTTTGCTCGTTATCTAATTTTGCAATTGGATCAAGGTGATATGTTATGCATTTACTGTCGCTTGTGTTTGATTATTTGATATGTATTTTCCTTTTATGTACTGTTTTTTAAGATGATTGTCTTGTGTTGACAATAAGTGCAGGTTACATATGCAAATGTTATATCACCTCTGGCAGAACTGCAAGCGCAGCAATTCCCACTGGTCCAGTCTTGTGTGTTTCCGAAGATGGTATCTACTCGGGAGGATGTACGCAAAGCAAGTGCAGAAGCAGAGCGAAGAATTGATGCTCATCTTGATGCGTGCAGGTTTGCTAACATTGATTTATAGTTTCTTACACTATTTATGATATCTTCGAAGTTCTTGCCATGCGCTTTTGATGGGGCAGAAATGCCCTACCAACTCTGGGAATATATGGTGGATTTGACAATGATTAAAGCTTGCCTACTCACACTACACTACTGTTAAGCTGCATGTATGGCTTGGTATTATTAATTTGTTGGTAGCACCTGTCAAAAGTAGTTTCATGGATATTGTTAGTTTGTCTTTTTGAGACCACATGTCTTTTCATTTCATCAATTATGATACTTAATATTGTGTTGTTCCATGCAAGTGGATCAGCAAACGTGAAGATGTGTATCTTGTCATTAAAGCATTTGCAGTAAGGGGGGAGTGGATGAATGCTGAAGCCAAACGCTTTGTTCAAATTCTGGTAAGAACTAAGAACCAAGGAGTTCTCTGGAATGTAGTATTGCTTTAATTTATTTTTCGGGTGAGAGACTTGTCTGGAAAAGTAATGGCATCAATAAAGTGATTAATATACTTTTCCATGATCAGTATGAAATCCAGATTTGATTCTTTCCTAATCAGTGACAGGTGAGAGACTTTGAGCGAAATGGATTGAACCTCACAGCAAGCAAAAGAGAAGAGTTGCAGCGTCTAAGGGCTCAGATTGATGAATTAAGCTTTAAATATATCCAAAATCTCAATGACGATAGCAGGTTTCTTCTCTTCACTGAGGCAGAGTTAGCTGGATTACCTCCCGAGTTTCTCAAGGTTTAGTATGATTATTCCTCCCTTCAATTAAAAAGAATTTAGAGGTCAATAATTTGTCTATAGATATGATTTGCAACAGCACATTTTGGCATCACTTCATCCATGTAGCCAAGCCCATGGGCCACCTTGTGGGAAAAGGCTTGGTTGTTGTTGTTGTTGTATTCTTCCATCAATCCACTTAACTAGTGTAGGCATGTTTCTGAATTTTTTTATCCCTTTTTTGCATCTTTGCCCAAGTCAGCTATTAAATACTTGCTTGTAAATTATGAACTTTGAAATGTATGGCTTATATTATTTATTCTAAACCCTTTGTCTTCTATTATTTGTTCAGACATAAATTTCATAATACTTGCCTTTCTGAGCCAAACACTTTTTTGGGTTGGACTTGGAATGGCTGCCTCTTCATTGAACTATTAATTCCTAAAACACTATATGACTTTTCCACTGTGTCTGTGATTGGGACAAAATAGTACAAGTATAGGGAAAGGAAAATCATATCGCTCACATGTATGTTTGGGAGTCCTATTTAAAAATAAAGGGGTCATGGAGTAACATGTTGCCCTCAATTTTCCTCGTAGAGTGATGCATTTGTTTACCTCCAAATCACTCCCATCCCTTCCCACACTGAAAAAAGGTAAAATAATGATTTGATATCCATTTATTTCCCCTTTATTTTGTCTCCTGAATAAACAAGATAAAGTATATTTCTAGTTTTTTCTTTTTATACATCCAGTCATCCACTCAAGAAGATGAATACCTTCCCTCTCCTTCCTTTTGAAAACCATCCCCTCCCATGTCAATTTAAAATCCCAAATCCAGCCCTGTAGTATGAATCTTGTGACTAAACAAAGAAGAATCAAAAGGAACCATTACTTTAGAAGTTGAAAAAAAAAGTACAGAAGTAATATCGGCAACATAAGTTTTAAGATCAAGATGATATTTAAACCAATACACCAGTTCTCTCTCCATGTCAGATTGATTACATAATTAAACCAGACAAGCATAAAACAGATATCTGATATAACTCTAATCAGGCCTTCATGCATTTATGGAGGCTCATTACTGCTTTTGCATTGCCTTCAATTGTTAAACATTTTTTTTTTAATTTTCTGGTTGTTATATTATTGAATTAAATGCATTTCTGCACAGGGTTTAGATAAATCGGAAAATGGAAAATTTAAAATTTCCCTGAGAAGTCATCATGTTGCAGCTGTACTTGAATTTTGCAAGGTATGGTCAATGAATATTACTCCCTCCATTTCATATTATATAACGTTTTAGAGAAAAAAATTTGTTTCAAAATAGATGTCGTTTTACAAAACCAATGCTGCATTAAATATCTTTTTCCAAGATTACCCTTAATTAATACTGAGTGGGAGTAGTATATAGTGAGTAATTAATTAGAGAGATAAAGGGTATATTAGGAAGTTATCTAATGTTTTCTAAGAAATTCAACGAATTAATTACATTTCTTAATACCTGTGCCAAAACTTTAAACGTCATATAAATTGGAACGGAGGGAGTAACTAATAGTTGCACATTTATTAGTTAAATAAGTGCTATATTATGGAGTGAGATTAAGTTGGCTCTTGCACCACCTGTAAAATAATAGTTAGAATAAGCAGAATTTCAGTTGTATATGGTTTAATAAAATACATTCTTGTCTCAGTAAAGGTTTAACCTTAGTGAAATGACCATGTGACTAATACTTTCCATGGGAATTTGATTTGGAAAAGGCATAGACCAAGAAGCTAGAATGATGTCCTTCCCTTCATGATAAAATCATTTTTTACAAAGAGCTACTGTTTTTTTTATTTTGTCACAATGGCTTTTTTTAATTTTTATTAATAGTTCTCAATGAATTATCATTTTTTAATTCTTGAATTGGTTGCAAAGTTAATTAATTGATCTTGTTGCTTAATGTGACACAAAAAGACAGTAGCTAAGCTGCCGAGGGATTTATTACATAGAACATATTGCTACATTAGACCACTTGAATATTTCCATAGGCATAAGCACAAATATCAATCTTCTCAGAACATCAGTGCTACATCATAATCGCAAATATCATTCTTTTCAGAATATCATTGCACAAATATCACTAATATTGCTACATTAGACCACCTAAATATTTCTATAGAATGTCATTTTTTCTCCTACGGACTTGGTAGATCTTGTGTATATTTTCATTTATTTAGGGAAACTATACTAACAAGGTCTATAATTCTTTGGTCGCATGAAGGTTGGAACTACCAGGCGGATGGTATCAGGGGCATATGGGAATCGGTGTGGAGAAATCAATGTTTCCATCTTAGAAAGCCTGGTAATTTTCATTGATGGCAATACTCATTAAGGAGTAAGGACTCCACTTATTTACTATCAAATACTTCTATCCCGATTTCAAGCTATTACTCATTAAGGAGTAAGGACTCCACTTATTTACTATCAAATACTTCTATCCCGATTTCAAGCTATAAATTGAGAAATTATCTTGTAATTGGACCTTGTAACAGGTCATTGACAATTTGACATGCAATCAACCTCTAGTTATTTTACTTCAATTACTAATAATAGTTTGGTAGAAAGAGAATAGTTCCCATGTAATTTTGTAGTTCTATATTTTTGCTAAATCGAACAACTTACCAATGAATAATGATTATTAAGACAGTTGAATTTATTGGATTTGAATGGATATAGTTCAGTTGTAAATTTGTATATGACTATCAGATTATGACAAATATTTCTTGTAGGTTTGTTATTCAGCTTAAATTTTATAATGTTTATGGGGTTTATTTTGACATCTTTCATATTGCTTTCTATGGTTCTTGATTTTGTTACTTCTAGACATGTTTATTGGCATAATCATATTAAAGTTTATTGTTGATATTTCATTGGCATGATTCAGGTGCAACAGCGCCATAAATATGCTCGTTTACTTGGCTATTCATGCTATGCAGAGTATGCCATTGATGTTAGAATGGCAAAGACACCAAAAAAGGTTGGTAATCTTGTCATAGAGATGCAATAATGTATTTTCCATCAGAAGCACTAGAAAGCTAGTGCCATAGGCCCATAAATATGCTCGTTTTTGTAACAGATAATGTCGGAGGGTAGCAAGGATCAGTACTCAGTAATTATTATAAAATAAATACAATAAAAATGAGTAGTTTTCTTAAAGAATTATTTTTAAATGAATATCTGAAAATTGTAACGTAGTTTGGAATAGCTTACACAAAAAGATTTGTCAGATGGTCATGACTAATTGTGAATCAACTATATATGATAATGACACACATGAGATTCTTAAGAAATTCTTTCTAAATGTACTCTATTTGGGCTTGGTTATAATGACTACCAGTGCGGGACATCTCTAATTTAAAATTAAAAGAAATGTTTGACAAACTTTCGTAGCTCAGTCTTGTCTAATAAGTAATAACTGTTGCTTGCTGATTGATATTGGGAAAACAAAAAATGAAATTATAATCGTTGATGCTGTCTTGTTTCTCTGCCATAAACTGAATGTATTTTTAGAGATTACTATAGTTAATCTTGTACTCTTTTTTCTACACTCTTTGTGTGACGCTGATATATCTATTTCTGGGTTTTTTTTTTTTTATTTCTGAATTTCATCCAGGTGTTTGAGTTCCTGAAAGACATATCGACAAGTTTAACTGACTTGGCCATGAAAGAACTTAATATCTTGAAAGATTTGAAGGTTTGCACATTTTTTGGTGTATGGTTGTTTGCTTTAATTTATATTTCCCTCATTACAAATTTATTATGATATCAGAAGAAAGAGGAAGGGGAGTTTCCATTTGGAATTGAGGACCTACTGTATTATGTAAAACGGGTTAAAGAGCAGGGTTATGATTTGGACTTTGGAGAGATCAAGCAATACTTGCCAATTAGTGTGGTTTTATCGGGGATCTTCAAAATTATCCAAGATCTATTTGGTAATTTTATATCTGACAATTTATTTGTCGTTATGTTTTATTGCCTCGATCATCAGATATTCAGTTAATGTGCAAAGTAATTGGAAAGGAATTCATGGTAATATATTTTCAGTTTAGGAATAATGAACCATTCAACTGGTCAATAACGTTAATAAAGTGGTTCACGAGTAACCATTTGCTGACTTGATTAGCTGCTTGGGTGCTTAATTCTTATTGGGCTGAAATATTTTATTATTATTATTTTTTTAATTTTCCAGTGTTTGATTTCTATGTCGTAGAATGTATATTGATACTTATTCTTGTTATTTTTCACGCAGGCTTAAGGTTTGAGGAAATTGCAGGAGCTGATGTTTGGCATTGTGATGTCCGTGTTTTTTCAGTGCTGGACTTAGGTTCTAGCGAACTCTTAGGTTATTGCTACCTTGATTTGTTCTCCAGGTCGAGCTTTTTAGCTATTTGTGCTTCATCAATTTTTATTTGCCAGTGAAAAGTGAAAACAGGTTCATGTTATTTATTTTTATTACAGGGAAGGAAAATATGGTCATACTTGTGTTTTGGCTCTCCAGAACAGTGCATTAACAAGCAGTGGGGCACAGCAGGTTTTTTTTTAGGGAATAAAATTAAAATTTTCGAATATTCTGATTATAAGCACCATTTCCTATGTAGTTGGGTTGGCTTTGGAAGTTTCTCTACTTACCCATCTAAATGACAGCGTTCAACTTTATTCTGGTGCAAGTGTCGGTTCATATATAGATGTTACTATGATGGTTTATATTTGGTTTAATAGGGCTCTTTAAGATGTCCAGACGCTTCCTTACAAATAAAAAGACCATGCATTGAGCACCAAAGAGACGTTGTAAACACAACCCTATCTCATAACATGTTTAGGGTTCTATAAATCTCCTTGAAATTTCATGCTTTCTGTCCAGCTACACCCACATATAACTTAAGAACAGCATAAATCACACTACCACGAAATTTTAGTCTTCTTAATCTTTCTTCTTTCCAAAATCTTTGAAGTGTGTCGTTGCCGTAAGATACTTTTCCAACATGGAAGGACAGCCAGGATTCAATAAACTCAAAAAACGATTATTTCACAAGATGTCATTGTAATCAATCCTATCGAGAACTGTTGTCGAGAGAAAAAAAAATTGGCCTTGAAGTTCTAGTCTTGACCTTAGAGGGCATTTCTCTTTTGTTATAGTTTAAGACTTTAAATTGAGAAAGCACTTTAGAGATGCAATGTTTGCTTATATCACTTAGAGCTGGTAGACCTTTTATGCATGCTGGCGGTGAGGTATCTCTTTATTTTTGTTTTAAATCCTTATGGTGGTTATGACACCAACATCTTCTTCATGCACGGTTGTTTATTAATAAATTTTGGATCTTGGCAATTGTATGAATAAAAAATATGGGTTTCTTTCTCTTTCTTAATTTTTGTCCCTTTTTAATGTTTATGTAGATACCAGTTGCATTGCTAATATCTCAGTGTCAGAAGGATGCTGATGGTAGTTCTGGATTATTACGGTTTTCTGAAGTGGTCAGTCTTTTCCATGAGTTTGGCCACGTGGTATGTTTGCTTTTGCTTCCATGAAACATGATTTCCTTATCAGAATTGTATCTTTATCTCTCATGATTTGCATTATAATTCTTCTATATGCTTGTTTGGGTCTGCGGAAAAGGTAAATAAAATGAAAGTTGTGTATAACTCAGATCCTTTTTGTAAAATGAAACACTCAAGTCAACTCACAGACTAGTTTGAGTTGACGATTCTAGGTAGATACATTGAGTTAATTTCCTTCAAACTCATTTCTGTATAAAGTCCATTAGACTTGGTAAACTTGTGCAAATTTGCATAAAATTGCAAGTCAAGAAGTGACTTTAGGGTAGAATTAGGGTTGAAAGCATACGATTGAACAGATCAAAATTATATTTCTTTGGGAGAATTAGGGTAGAATAGAAATTAGAGAATTGATGGTTCATTGGATTTGTGAGACATACAGGCATTAAGAAAGGGTTTGGGGTTGTCTCTTAGGGTGCTGCAAACTTCACAAAACTCAACATTCTTGCATTAGAATTTAGAAGAGTCTTAAGGGTAAGGTTTACATTTGAAAAGCTTCCATATGCTACAAACTAATCCAAACTGAGCCTTATTTTGGTTCTTGGTTTGTATTAATCAACTTGTAGCCTTGAGTAAATAGGTTCTGCAGATGTTCCTGTCAGATAAGTTAATCCTGAAGGTTGTCTTCTCTGGTCTGTTATTTTACTAATACACAGAATGGACTTACTACCATGAAATCGGATTTTTCATCTTTGCAATGCCCTTGATTAAGGAAGTTGGGTGTATTGTTTTTAATGATCAACCTAGATTTGTATGATTAGTTATTGCTCTGCCTCAATTATTAGTAAGATTCATTCTGCAATAGCTTGAATTTGAGTATATATTGAGCAGTATTTTCATGCAGGTGTGAGATATAGTAATAGATGTTTAAATTTGGTTTGTTTGCACATGACATCATTTACCTTTGTCCTTTCTTCTGAAGTTTTTTTAAAATCACTGTTAGGTTCAACAAATTTGCAACCGTGCATCATTTACCAGAATTTCTGGATTATGTGTTGATCCTGACTTTGTGGAAATACCTGCTCAACTGTTAGAAAACTGGTAACAAAATTAATACATATTCTTCGTTATTCTAATTCTAATTTAGGTTAAACATTCTATCAAAAATTAATTAAACATAGATTCACTCTTCCTACGTGTGGAAATTGTAGGTGTTATGAAAGCTATTCTCTCAAGTTGATTTCGGGATATCATCAGGTGAGTTTCACCGATTGTTCGCTCCATAATCTTCTGAAATTATGTTGTCAATGTTTTTTGAGGTCAACTCAATCTGATACGTCTACTTTATGCTTCTTTGAACTATTTAATATATTAATTGTCACTTGCAGGATATTACAAAACCGTTAAAGGATGACATATGCAAATCAATTAAAAGATGGAGGACTTCTTTTTCTGCACTTAAATTGAAGCAAGATATTCTATGCTGTATGTTTTACATTTTCATTGTTACATTTGACCTCAATATTTCCTAAATTTTCTTTTACTTTTACTTATATTACTTGATGCTTATTTAGATTATCTTACTCTGCTGTGGGGAGTCAATTACACTGTAAATTGTAGTCCCTTTTAGATGGTAGTTACATTGTCATATACATAGGTTTGACCTCAACGAAGTAGGGAATAATTCTTATTGACTGGGATTTGATTTAGAGTCTGTTAATTTTGATTCTAATTTACATTTTTGTTGTGAAAAATGATTTTGTGTTTGGTTTATATTTGAGATTCTCAACATGAATTTTACAGCAAGTAAATTTGATCTTGAGAGGAGTGAAAATTTCTAGCTTTTCTAGTAATTGGAAATTGGAATTGTTTCTGGTTGTGGAGCTCTTAATATTTTTTAAAAAGTAACTATACCATCCAAATAGAATAAATTCTTTTAAACCTACTTTTAAAATATTACTCCTAAACATAAATTGATTTTTTAAGCATAATTTCTTTCAAAATCAATTCTACCAAAATCTAAAGCAAACATACCTCAGTCAATAGCTGTATATTGTATGTATGTATATAGACATGAATGTATGCATGATGTGCTTGTGTCAGGTTAGATAAGTAACTGAAATGGTTATTTTCTATTGAAGAAAGGTGAAATGATCATAAGCACTACTTTAGATTAGTGCGTGGACTATTTAGTTACTTTGTCACTTTTCAGTTGCTATTTAAGAATCAGCTGGCTAATATTTCTTTTGGGTGGGCAACGGGACATGATGTTTACAAACATTGAGCATTCTAATTACTTCGCGTCATTTAACTTAAAATCTGCTTACTATCAGGTCTTTTTGACCAAATCATACATTCTGCGGATAACATAGACATTCAGGAATTATTCAAGCATCTTCATCCCATGGTAAATTATTTAACGTCAGTTCTAATTTTAAGTTCAATGTTTTTGATAAAAGAGTGAAAGGAAGTTCTATGTAAATTTCATTTCCCAGGAGATGTTAGGCTTGCCGATATTAGAAGGAACCAATCCAGCGTCATATTTTCCTTCTACTGTCATTGGTTATGAGGCAGCTTGCTACAGTCGTCTATGGAGTGAGGTTTGGATAACTCGCTACTTCTTCATGTGATACGCTTGTCAATAATGATAATAATAATCAGTTTTCATTGCAAGCATCTTTTAATTTCCGATCACCCATTGGTAATTTTCTCACTTTTCTGATCATTGAATTTGAAAAATTAAAACTGAAGCCTAAAATGTTTCAGGTTTTTGCTACTGATATATTCACCTCAAAGTTCTGCAACGATGTTTCAAACCAGCAAGCCGGCATGCAATTCAGGAACAAGGTTAGTGATGACAATGACATTCTGCTTTTCGCCCACAAATATATTTACCATCTGTTTATATATCCCTTTAGAAATGGAAGTGGAAAATTCAGATTAAATTTATATGAAAAATTGTAAAAAACGAAATTCATTCCTAAATTTTCCATTTCCAGTCATACGGTGTTCTAATTATTTTTTCTTGGTAATAACGATCGCAAGCAGCAATATATTGGTTTGTTAAAGCAAATTTCAGAGATTGCAATTGTAAATTTAATAGTATTTATTTGCATACGTGATTTAAAACAATTGCAGGTATTGGCCACGGCAGGAGTGAAAGATCCTATTGATGTGTTGTCAGACTTTCTAGGAAGAGAACCATCAATCCAAGCTTACATTGAGAACAAAGTCAAGTATGTTTTGTAAGGCTTTTTGGCCGGACATGTACATTGACAATTTTTTTTTGGCTAGAATTAGTCTATTGACAGTTTATTGTTTTATTGTTTTTTTGGAGCATTAATTTTCATTGAAAATTAATGGGTCAGTGTAAAAATTAGTACATATTATTTTTATTATATAAAATTAATGAAAAATGTTATATATGTGTAAAAATTTTCACCTAATTAACTAAACATTTTAGTCGGTTCCGAACATAAGCTGCTATAATAACTTTTTTTTATTAAGTTTAATGATTATACACAATCTAAAAACTTAGACAGTTAATCAATAAAAAATTATTGTTGGTATAACTTTTAAAATAATTATTATAAAAGTTAATAAATTTATTATGATAGTTTGTGATTGAATAATAGAGTGAATTGCTTTACATAGTGCATAAGTTATTTTTTCCTTTTTTTTGTTTTTTTAGTTATGAAATCATATTTAATAACCATTATAAAAAATTAATTATAGTGTCCAAGAGATTTATTTATGGTAAAATAATGTATAACATTTTTTTTTAGAAAAAATGAAATGTGAGAATTTTGTAGTTTAACAATTTATGGAGACAGGAATCTGCACATGTGTACAAGGGGCATATTTAATAAAATGTAAGATAAACAAATTTTAATCATATAATTACGATGGATAAGATTGATTTTGATTAATTTTTTTTCATATATTAAGGTCACATTTTTAAGATTGATTTTTATGGAAAAATTGATTCTATTTGAAGTTCACATTAATGCACAATTAAAATAAAAATGATATTATAAAAAATTCTTTTACTTATCTTTATTTCTTTAATATATCAAAATGTTGTGCTTAGCTTTAGGGTTAATTAAGTTTCTAGTCCTTAAATTTTTTTAAAATTCGGTTTTTAGTTCTTAAACTTTAGTTTGACTAATCAAGGTTCCTAAATTTTTTAAAAATTTGATTTTTAGTCCCTGAACAAAATTTTGACAGGTCAAAGTTCCTAAACTTTTTAAAAATTTGATTTTTAGTCTCTAAACTTTTTAAAAATTCAGTTTTTAGTTCCTGAATTAATGAGATTTCAGGGACTAAAAACCAAAATTTTAAAAAGTTTAGGGACTAAAAATCGAAGTTTTAAAAAGTTTAGGGACCTTGACCGGTCAAACTAAAGTTTAGGGATTAAAAATCGAATTTTTAAAAAGTTTAGAGACCTTGACTAATCAAACTAAAGTTTAGAGACTAAAAACTTAGTTAACCCTTAGCTTTATCTATTATGCTACTTAGACCACTTGAGCTGGTCAGTCTAAAGTCTAAACACATGAGAAAATAGTAGTGATATTTGGACATTCAAATTTTTTTTATAAGATTAATGATAAGATATAACAAGAAGAAAAAGATAGAGAAAAGTGAAAAATGTTGATGGAATGTTTATAAATTTTTGGTACCTAAATATCACTACTTAAACACATGTATATTTTCCGAGAAAGACACCAAAGAAGTTACCTCTTATTTCAACAGCCGACAACTCATTTCATAGGTAATAGGTAATGGATAAGTATTTTTCTTGTAATTTCATATATTAAAATCGTTCATGGAACAATTTAAGCAAGTCTGTGGCAAGGACAAGAACAACCAAGACTCGAGAGGAAAAAGAAGCATGTGAACAACTGAATTTGTTGACAGAGTATCACGCAAACTATACATTGATTTCTGTACATATATATAGAGGATAAAGCAAGCTTGATTCAAATTTTTTCAACAAATTAGAACTGAAAGTAGCACTCATCCACTCGTGTTGAGAACAAGCCATCACAAAACTCTTTCCAACAAAGTTGATCAATACTACCAGCTTTGCCTATTTAGGATATGTTTGGATATCCATTTGGATACCTCAAAAATATTCTTGAAGCTCTAAGTTCAGTTTGACATCATGTTTGGGAGTTCCAAAAATTAATTATGCAACTTACGTTTTGGTCAAACCCGAGTTTGGATCAGAATCAACGAATTTGATGTTTTTAAAGTAAAAGTATTTTTTATTTGTATATTTACAATATAAACATGAAGTAAAAGTATTTTTCATTAATATTATTCAAACAAATTTCATTTTATCAACTTATTTTTAAACAAAAAAATACCTAAATATAAATCATGTTATAATAAACTCATTTTTATCAAATTTAAATTTACAATATATTTTTAATTCAAATTTATATTTACAAACTTTAATTCAAACATCACTTAATATATCGTCTTCCTTGGCTGACCAAAAACAAAAACCTGCTTTGCTCAAGAGGGGGAATAACATATATTCCCTGAATGATATCCCGAGGAAAACAAACTGAGTTTATGCAGATCCCAGACCCCTTTGTCATTGATAAAATAGTCCAATGTAATTTCCTGCCAAAGGATTAAAGCACATGTGCAAGCTTTATTCATATAATAAGATTTGTCAAATCAAAATATCCATTAGCAAAACAACCAAACCTATGTGCAAGCTCTGACTTCTCTTCAGCTAATTCAAAAGAGGTTTGTTTAAAAGAGATACCTAATAATCCTAATCCTAATACCACAACAAAACAATTGATATATAAAGATTCAATCGAGGTCCTTGACGATCTTAATCCCCATGCTGTTGGCTGTTCCAATGATGGACTTAGAAATGGATTCGAGAGACATGTTCTGGAGGTACGGATTGGACTGCTTCGCCTTCGCGATCTCGTACACGTGCCGCACGGACAGCGTGGACGTGGTCACGTGACCGGGGCGGCTGCTACCGGATTCCACGCCGGCGGCTTTCTACAGGTACCACGAGACCGACGGCGACTTAACGGTGAACTCAAAGGTGTTGTCCTTGAACGCCATTATCGTAACGGCCATGGGCGTGTCCGGCTTGTACTTCTGGGTCCGCGCGTTGAAGTCCTTGCAGAACGCCATCAGGTTCAGCCGGTACTGACCTAGCGCCGGTCCACCGGTGGCTCCGGCCGAGCCCCTCCGGCCGCCACCGTCAGCCGGATCGTCGCTGCCACTGCCTTCGGGACGCTCATCGTGGATGGGATTTCGGAGGAGCAGTCAGGGAATTGCTATTCTCACCATCCACATGGATAGTTTTTTCTTGATATCCCAAAATACCCTTGTACAACGGAATCGTGGTTCCGTTGTACAACAGAATCACGATTCCGTTTAAAAGTGTACAACGGAATCACGATTTTATTGTAAGAGGTGAAAAAAAATTGTACAACAGAATGGTGATTCCATTGTACAAATTTGTTTCACCCCCTTGTACAACGGATTCACGATTCCATTATACACTTTTCAATGGAATCGTGATTCCGTTGTACAAGGGTACAATCCTTGTTAAATTTTGTATCAGTACCTAATATATCTTTAAAATACCATCAATCAGTCATAATACAATACAATTTTGTAAAAAATATTCAACAACCAAAACATTACACAAATAAAGTCATCTAATAACAATTATTAATAGAAGATTAATTAACTAAAATGAATCCCTAGTAATGTCTACTATATATTAAGATCCTCTAGTTGAATGAAATGGTACTGAGTTGAATTATTGCATGCGTTGCATGTACGATTTTTGCCATGATCGAGCTTCAACGGTGTAGTATGTTCTCCATTGAGGTGCAATAGAAGGCAGGGGACAATCATCTTTTAAAAATAGCTAAACAAAGAAAATTAAACTGGTAAGGTTAACTTAGTAAACAAATTTGCATAGTTAATAGTTTAGTATATTATGTGTACTTGTACAAAGTGATTTCCGTTAACAAATCAAATAGCTATAAGACGTTGTTGTGCAGCAGATGGAGGCCGACTCCTAAGCGGAAAGAAAGTCCAACTTTGAAGCATAGATAAGTGAACCAACACCATAATATACCAACTAGCAATCACATACCCCATGTCGGGAATGGTCATCCACTTGTCAATGGTTGTTGGTCCACCTTCGAGATATAATGAGCTGATTAGTTCAACCAATCTTTCTTCCGTGCCAAAGAGTTGAAGATAAAGAGAGTGTCATGTTTGAAGTTCCCAAATCAAGTCTTGACGAATGAGAGTCCAAGATTCATCACCCATACCTAATAAAGCTACAATTGCTCAATAACGCAATTTTCATCTGCTTTGACATCAATAATTTTTTGGGTGAATGGTTTCAATTCATTAGGAAACTCATTAACATAAGACATCATTTTGCTCCGCTTATTGTCACTGACAACTTTTGGAGACACAATAGGAGTTCCTGAACTACCTATCATTGTGTGCATTGCATCGACTTGCTCCCACATTGAAGGTGCACGCTTAGTAGATTTCACAGACTTCAGGTCACCCTTTGCTTTCACCTTCTCTGGAGGTGGACACATTGAGGTGGTATCTAGAAATGCAAATTCACGGACTTTAGTCTTCATTGTGATTTTCCTGAAGACATCAAGTTGGGAAAACCTCTTTAACAATACATCAACCTCGTGTGTCAAAGTCAAGTCCCTCCAAGAATCACCAGTGTCATCTTGATTGATGGATAACATCTTCCAATGCACATGAATTGACCTCAAGGGTATTGAGCCAAACATATTGTTGAATCTAACAAGTTCACACGCACACGGTAGACCGTAAGTAGTTATAAGTGTGCATCCACATGCATAACTGTCAATACCAACGCTGTCAATCCGTTTGTACTCGTTGTATATCAGGTCTTGTGCTTGGTTTGATACAAAGCCTCGTATCTTCTTGTAAAACACGTTATTAAACCTGTGACCCACAACATTGATGCTTTTTTGGAATGAAGCCAAAATCTCAGTATGTTGCAATATAGACATGTTATTCATGGCATCCCAACAACTGCACAAGTCTCTCATACTATCTCGAAGCAACCTCTTCAATTGTGCATGTGTGCCTTCAACCCTATCATGCAACCAAAAGTAATGTCAAGCAAAGTATATAATTAAAATCAACGAATATAATTATATGGAAAAATACCTATTAGTTATTGTGTTTCCAATATGCATAACTCGATCCATCCATGCTTGTACAAACTTCTCCTTGTGAGGTATCAACCATGTACAATGGACATACTCAAGGAAAAGTGGATAATGTGAGCATAGGTTTGTGAAGTTTTTCAAGTTAACCTCATACAATTGTTCATTAGCAGATTGCATTAACCCTTCCCAAGCGTCCAACACTTTGTCTCATTCTTCTGCGTTGCCCACATGCATCTTGCATTTTTCCCTGACATTCTTAGAAATGTGGAATTGACATAACAAGTTGGTTGAAGAAGGAAAGACATTTTCTAACGCATTCATGAATGCAAGATCTCTATCAGTGACAATAACTTGAGGCAATACATCATCTTTGACAAATATTTCTTTCACCCTATTTAATGCCCATTCAAAATTGTCTGTCCTCTCAGATTGTAAATAAGCAAAGGCAACTGAGAAAGTCATGTCTGTTGAAGTCACCCCAACAATCTCCAATAACGGAAGACGATATTTGTTCGTCTTGTAAGTAGTATCACATATCAACACTGTAGGAAATGAATTTAGGAGCTTGATAGAATCTGGATGTGCCCACAAGGTATCTCTTACAGCATCTTCAGTGTCGACCCTTCTATACCAATAAACATATTGATCACATTCTATCAACTTCATCAGATGTTGTATTTCAGTTCTTGGACCTCTTTGGTGTCGTCGATATTTTTGTCGCTCATTGTATATGTTTTTGATGGTGGTGACATTTGCAACATCTTGATCATTGATTGTCAACAGAATTTGCCCAGGCTTCACCATATTTTTTGTCATTTGATTTAGCAGACTTTTTTCTTCAGTGCTTAAACGACCAGCATATGCATGACCCACAAATGTTTCACTGACTTCATGGTTATGAAAACTGCAAACCACATAAAGATTCCAACCAATGCCTTTCACAAGCCTCCCTTTTAATTTAAACGGGCACTGACATTTTTTGCTTTTAGTAGTCTTGTGGACTAACTTATCTCTATATTGTTTGTACTTTCCTCCCTTTTCACAAGCCAATAGGACAAAAGTTTTCTTGTCAGCTTCCGACCTTTCTATGACAACAACAAATCCAAGCTCCTTTGCGACAAATCGAACCCACGTCAACAAGTGATCTCGCTCTTCAAAAGCCTAAAAACAAAATGCATTCCTTCACTAACAAAAGACACATACAAAAAATATCATATAGATAAAAACAATAATTAATCAATCAACCTCGTCAGTCATGAAATTATTGGAGAAGTCAGCATAATTGTGCTGAGGTTCAATGTCCATCACATAATCATTTGCTTGCATTTCATTTTGTTCAACGGGTTGGTCCAAAGCATTTTCACTTGCATCAATCATATTTCCCCAACTACTTGGTATCGTAACTTCATCAGAAATAAAAGTATTCCAATCCATTGCTACTACTGAAAAGAAAAAAAAAACAATTCAAAGTTCACTAAATGTATAACAGTAAAAAAAATCAAATACTGTCTGCGTGCACAACTGAATCAAGATTTCGTTGTGCATTATTTGCATACACAACCGAATCGTGATTCCTTTGTGTATGCAAATAAAATGCACAATGGAATCGTGATTCCCTTGTGCATGTATTTTTCATACACAACGGAATCACGATTCCTTTGTGTACTATAAAAAACAAAAAAAATAACGGAATCAGGATTTCGCTGCGCATTCAACACAGCAGAACCATGATTCCGTTGATCAACACAACTTACGAGTGTGAATAAGTTTAGGAACTGAAGGAGAAGAAGAGTGACATGAGGTTGGGAGTGGGGTGAAGACTGTGAGGAGAAGGAAGTGGGGTGGGTGTAAGAAATGGAGAAGGGATAGTAGAGTAATTTTACAAGATTAAGAGGTGAGAATAGTAATTTGTGGGGGTAAGAATAGAAAAGCCCAAGAAAGAAATGGTTCTACCTTTGTGGGCTACAGAGGGGCAAGTGAAAGAAAACAGAGTCATGGGAGGATTTTAAATTCATTGATGGCATTGTTTACTAAGGAGTAAGGACTCCAATTATTATTATTATTATTTGAAGAAAGGACTTCACTTATTTATTATCGAATATCAGAAAGAAAATTTTTTATGTGTATTTTTAATCAAGAGTTTATTTAAATGTAATTTTAATATTAGAAAAATGGTCATGTATTTACAGTGTAAAATAGTTTTACAGTGTAAAATGGTCATGTCATCCAATCGCAATCCATCATGTATTGTAAGTTTGTTGATTTTTACAAAATTATCTTAAAAGTCATATTAACGGTTATTTGTGATTGGATGACAGTGTAAAATTATTTTACACTATCAGTGTATCACCATTAAACTCTTTTAATATATTTTTTTTGAATGCAAACTCTTTTAATATATATATTAACTTTTAGTTCTCAAACTGTGATCATATCGTAAGTATAATTAAAAATCATTTACAAAAATAAAAACGGCAAGAGGAGTACATCTTTCAATTTTGAGGTTGGGTATATTTTAATTTTTTGTTGTAAAATTAATAGTGCTTTGTAGTTTACTTTTTTTCTTTTGACTGCATTTAATTTTTATACATGGTTGGTGTAAAGATTTGTATACTATCAATCTATCAAGTATCAACAATAATATTAGGTGACTTTTTAGGTAATTATCTTAAAAATTAACAAACTTTCAATATATATTAAATTAATAATATGTAATTTGGTAATAAGTAAAAAAAAAATTATACTGTCAATACTTTTAAATTAAACTCAAAACTTTATACTAATAAATAATAACATGAAAGTAGATTTTATAAAATTATCATGTAGAGTTATTGTTTGAATTTAAAAAAAAAAACATAAAAATTGAAATTGAGATTTTTTAAATTCAAAACTTTTTATTGGTTATTCAGGCAAACTTAAACCTAATCCTCATGTCGTGTTTGAACGCGTTTTTGGTTGGTAAGAGTAATGTACTATGAAGTTCCGAAGATTCTTTCAATTTTGTTCAAAGCTGGGGGAGAAATCAGTAACTGGTGTTTTTAAAAATAAGAGTAATGTGAACACTTTTATATGTTGATAAGAAAATCAATTATTAAAATAATAATACATATAATTTGTTATGTATGTTTATGTAATATTATTTGTTAATTTTGTTACTAACTATTGAAATTAATCACTTTGTTTTCTAAAATGAATTGCCCACTCTAGAGCAGTGAGATAAAAAATAAATTATTTGAACTGCAACAAAAAATAGCAACAGAAATTAGTTAATAATCTTGAATTTATAAAAATTATTTAAACTTTTCGGAATTATCCTTATTTAAAAATCCTACCAAGAAAAAAAGTGTAATTTATAACTAACATAATTATTAGGGTCATTTACGAAGAAGAAGAAAAGTTTTCAGTAACGGTGAAATTTATATGTTACGGGAGAAAAGCGTACGAATAAAGCATGTACAAAGTCTAACTCTCAGCTATCAATGATCAATAGCCAAAAAAAAAAAAAAAAACTATAGATGATCAATGATCAATGATCAAATTTAAACTAAAAAATGAAAATCTTGAAAAGACGAGTGGATTTTTGTGTTGTCAAATAGTGTTGTGTGCTCAAATTAATTATTGGTAATGAAGGTTTACGACTATATGATGTCATTTAGGCATTTGACATGTTCTGGTGTCTGGCGTATCGTTTGGGTGCAGACTTGAAACTGATCGAAAATTAAGGAAATCGTTATTCTCACCTCTATATTGCTATTTTCATCCCAATTTTTTTAAGAAAAATATAAAGAGACAAAATTATTTCTCTTCCCTTTCCTACATCCCTTCCCTTTTTCTTCCTCCATCACATTTGGTTTTTGGTTGCAATGGAATCATGACTCCGGTATGTTTGGGACACACGAAATCATGATTTCGTTTTGTATTTGGCACAAAAAGAAAAAGAATCACGTTTTCGTTGTAGTATAAGGGTGGCAACAAATAAAATGAAAATACATTTTCACATACAAAATATATAATGAAAATACATTTTTGCATACAAAATATACAACGAAAATATATTTCCGTTATAGTAAAAGGAGATTGTACAAAAATCAAAACAAAAATACGTTTTTGTTGTATATTTTGTACGCAGAAATGTATTTCCGTTTTGATTTTTGTATGTAACTCCTGAATTACAATGGAAATACATTCTGTTGCATATTTTGTACAAAGGAAATACATTTATGTTGAAAAGACATTTTAGGAAAAAATATTTTAAAGCATGTGGAGGTGAGAATAACAAATCACAGGATAAGAATAGCAATTCCCCATTGTAATTGTACAGACTTGACTAATTCTGGAATCATCAATTCATCATAATTAAAAACACAAAATTCCTAGGTCAACAAACAACCACCACCACCAAGACAACAAAACCGTGTTTGCTTCGTGTAATGTCTTTTCTTTTATTATAAGGGTTTTGAAGCAGCTGATTAAAGACTTTTTTACTTTTATTTTTTAATTAACACCTTTAAAATACGTGTTATTAACATTTATTTTATTATAATGCAATGATTTTAATAAGCATTACCTTAAGTTTTTACCTTAATGTGAGTTTAATTTTTATATAAAGATTATTGCATTGTGAAATAATTAAAAGTTACTTTGAATATAATTTTTTTTAGGAAACTTTAAATATGAATTTTGAAATAAAACTTTAATTTTAGGGGGTGTTTGTTTGTTAAAAGTGAATTTTTTTATATTAAGAAAAATCAAAATTTATAAAAATGATTAAAATTTGTTTGGTTGGTCATGACATTCTTGTGAATGTTTATACATATTTTCTGGGAATCAAAAGAATTATTTGTTACATTTATTAAGAAATAATTGAATTAAATGAGCTAATAAAAATAATGTGGTATTTTTACAATATTAAAACTTTTTTTTTTCTAATTCAAAGAGGTTAGATTCTTATTTTCCTATGGAAACAATTATATGGAAAATATTGATAAAACAAAATTAATGAGAAACAACATTTTCTAGAAATGTGACTCTTAAATTATAAACCAAACATTAAAAAACAGACATTTTCAATTTCATATTACTGAAAAACTAAAAGTTTTCCTAGAACCAAACACTCTCTTAATATAAAGATTTTGAATCGAGCTCTTTCAAAATAAAAAGTAAAATAAATAATTTCGTTTTTTATCCGCTTTTTTTTATCCCTAAAAAGTAAAATAAATAATTTCAGTTAATATTAATTGTTGAGTTTCTCATCAATGATTACATTTACTCACTTTATCATTTAAGGTGAGTTGTTCACTTATAAATTAAAAACTATATTATTAACTAAATAGAAATCAATTTAAATATAATATTTAAATTAATTATTATAAAAATCAATAATATTATCATATTTAATAATCTATTTAGATAAAATTATAAATTTTTTTACATCATCAATGTATTTTCATTAAATTCTTAGAATAATTTTCATAAAAGTGACACACGACAATCTATATAAAAACTTTAACATAGTACATTATAATTAAATTATATTTCATATTATATTTTTAATAGTTTTTATTCTTAATATATTATAAATAAACATTAATACAAATTAACATATTTAATATTTTAAAAAATAAAAATATTTAATAATTTTATCTAATGAATATAAAAATTTATGAAATATATATTATAAGAAAAATTAAAGTAATTTATAATAATTATAATTGTGTATTTAATTCTTATATATTACTAGTATAAAATTTTTATATTGCAATTAATTAAATATTATTATAAGTATTATTTTATAAGTAATTATTATAAAAGTTAATAAACTGGTTATACTTGAAAGAGTGCTGATATATTAACATTCATGTTATCAAACACTTCATCATCTGTATCTATTATTTTTCTTTATCTCATTTTTATTATTACAATATATTATTTATCATGTCTACACCTCTCTTTTTTTCTCTCACTAGATATTCATGTATAACTTTTCTATTTGAAAATCAATAATTAGATAATGTAAATGTAAGTATTTTCAATGTAAAAACTTAATTCACAATTTTAACTAAAGTTTAATAGATATGTACTAATAGTATAAAAAGAGTTTTATATCGATATTCAATTACAAATCATTGTTGATATGACTTTTAAAATAATTATTATAAAGGTCAATAAATTTATCATATACTTAGTATGCGATTGAGTGAGAGTATAAAATTGTTTTAGATTATTAATGTATAATTTTTTTCTCTTTCAATTATTTATTAGTAAATTATTTATTATTATATAAGATTTAAGATTTAAGAACACTTATTAAATTTTAACAACATTACTTTTGATTACTTATGCAAGCAATTCTTCTTCTGGAAAACTCTAACTTATTTACTCCAATAACATTCTCAAATTACTTAATTTTAAGAATCATCCTAAACAATTTTATTGGAGATTCTAATTAAATTCTATAATTATTATTTTCTTTCTTCTTTTTCCCGTGATTATTAATTCGCAGTCGGTATATGCTTGCCCCGCATGTGCTTCATCCGACTTTTTCTTTATTTCCCAATTATTTTATTTTTATATTATCTACACAACACAGATGGTCAGATGCTTCGAAGTTGAAATTCTCGTTTATTTATTTTTTAAATTAAACCGAATAAATATATATATTCGCTAAAAAAACATAAAAATAAACGAAAAAGGGAAATCTGCAGAACATTCTTCGTCTCGCTCTCGCTTTTCAAGCCCAACAACGGCGAAGATTGTGTGTCCGATATTTGAATTCCGAAGAACTCTGAAACACTCTGTTTCTGATCATCGACGCTGATCTCTGTTTCCCCCATCCACTGTTTCTGATCGCAAAGGTGAAAGTTTTTCCGCATCAAAATCGAATTTTGTTTGCTCCATCATCACCATGGGTAGAATCACGAAACTGGGTTTTCTTCTTCTACCCAGATAAGTAAAAGGGTTTCTTCTTTCTCTTTTATTCTGACAAGTACACAAACAACATCATCGTATCGATTATCGGACAAGTGCACAGACAACAACATTTGTGTCTGGTTGGTTCCGGTTCCAATTGCGTGATTCTTGTTGAGATTGCGAAGTTAACAAAGTTTGGGGATCTCTTTATTTATTTTATTTTATTTTTATTTTTTTCAGATTAGAAGGAAAAGGGTAAGGGTTGTTCCGCGTTTGTTTGATGAATTATGTTCAAACAGATATTCAGTAAACTCCCTCGAAAGTCATCGAAAGGTTCCGAACACGGTGGAAGTGGAAGAACCCATCATGGCGTTACCGCGTCTTCGAAGAGCAGTGATTCTGTTAGTGTTACCCCAGGTGGCACCAAACCTGGGAATTCTTCTTCTGCGGGACAGAATCATGGTAACAGAGTTCCGTTACCGTTGGTTGTGAATGAGAACAACATTCACAACAACCCCAATAATGAGAATTTTGGTTCCTATGAGGCATTGCCTGCGTTCAGGGATGTTCCCTCTTCTGAGAAGCCAACTTTGTTCGTCAAGAAGCTTAGGATGTGTTGTGTGGTGTTTGACTTTACTGACCCTGCCAAGCACCTCAAGGAGAAGGAGATTAAGCGGCAGACGTTGGTGGAGCTCGTGGATTATGTGACTTCTGCGAATGCTAAGTTCGCGGAGAATGTGATGCAGGAGGTTGTGAAAATGGTGTCTGCAAATATATTCAGGACGCTTAGTCCTCAGCCGCGCGAGAATAAGATTGTTGATGGTGTTGATGTGGAGGAGGAGGAGCCTTCGATGGATCCTGCTTGGCCTCATTTGCAGATTGTGTATGAGCTTTTTCTGAGGTTTGTGGCATCTCCTGAGCTGGATGCAAAGTTGGCCAAGAGATACATTGATCAGTCCTTCATTTTAAAGCTGCTGGATTTGTTTGACTCTGAGGATCCGAGGGAGCGCGAGTACTTGAAGATGACGCTGCACCGCATCTATGGCAAATTCATGGCGCATCGCCCTTTCATCAGGAAGGCCATCAATAATGTGTTTTTTAATTTTATTTTTGAGACTGAGAAGCACAATGGGATTGCTGAGTTCTTGGAGATTCTTGGAAGCATCATTAATGGTTTTGCACTGCCATTGAAGGAAGAGCATAAACTGTTTCTTGTTCGTATACTGATTCCACTGCACAAGCCAAAGTGCTTGGCAATGTATCATCAGCAGTTGTCTTATTGCATTACCCAATTTGTGGAGAAAGATTGCAAACTTGCTGATACAATTATTAGGGGATTATTGAAGTACTGGCCTATAACAAATAGTTCAAAGGAGGTTATGTTCCTGGGTGAGTTGGAAGAAGTCTTAGAAGCAACTCAACCCCCAGAATTCCAGCGTTGTATGGTGCCATTGTTTCGTCGCATTGCACGTTGTTTGAATAGCCCTCATTTTCAGGTATGAATTTTTCAATGCTTTCCTATAGCTCCTTTTCCGTTTCTCCTCTTATTGCATGAGGAAATTACACCTGATTTTCAAATTAATTCTCTCTGGCAACTTCCTTCATACTGATTACTGAATCCTATATCTCAATTCATTTCCTCTAGTTGATAAGTTGTTTTAATTAGCAAGAAAAGGATTTAACCTTTTTGCATCATCCTATAGCTTAATGCATATTTTGTTTTATGGTTTTGAAGTAACATAACAACAATGATCAAAATAAAGAAACTTAGATCCTTTTGTTTCCTTATGCCTTCTTAAAACATGGAAATCATTCAAACCCATGCTCTCTAATGACTTGGGCTTTAGAAATAAATAATCATATATCGGAAGGGAGTTTTTATGGTTATCTTATGTTAGGATCCAATTGCAAGGTATGGGAATTGAGTCTCACATTGGAAGCATGAGATTTTAGTGTGGGGTTTATAAGGTCTTGTGTTCTCCAACTATAACTGCTAGCTTTTGTAGTGTTGTTATCACATGGTTCTTATCAATTGGTATCAAAGCTTTCTAGCATCAGTGTTTGCCCAAGACTAGGCAAAGGGCTAGTGCACTGCAAGCCCATTGGGTGTCTGGGCTGCTGACTGTCGTGGGATATTAGGATTTAGGATCCATTTGCAAGGTATGGGACTTGAATCCCACATAAGGCCTTGGAGTCTTGGACTCTTTAACTATAACGGCTAGCTTTTGTGGTGTGCTTTTCCCAAGGTTCTAGGTTACTTGTGTAAGTAACCATTCCAACATGCAAAAATATACATCTCCTGGTTACTTGCTGTAATCAAGAAGTTGCCACATGAAGAATTATCACATATACATAAATAATATAGCAGTACAGTCAGCGTTCAGTAAATTTGTGTTTTATGTTAATTGTCACTGCACTGTTGGATAGAGGATAGATTTATTGATTTGGTTTTTATTCACGTGTCTAATTGGTTTGGTATCACCTCTGTCAACTGTCAAGTTACCCGCTGTTAGAATACATCCTTTAGTAATTCAGGAAGGTTTATACTGGTGTCTTAAGATGTAAGCCTGTGTCTTAAAGTTAAAGGTAATTTTTGTGTTTGTTCTTTATTTTGTACAAGCAAATGAGTAAATGTGATGTGACTGTCCTTTCCCTATGAGATTGATTATATTATTCATGTGATGCAAAACCTGTTTCTTTTTTATCTTTTTTAACTTTTGCTGGCTGGCTGTTGATCATGGGCGTGCCTACTTGACTGGAATGAGAACATATGTTTTTTATAATTTTCCCCTTAGAAAATCTATTTCTGACTAGAAATAATTTGGTGGACTACATTTTACTTGCAGATTATGTACTAAGTTTATGGCTACATTTTGAATGTTGCCTGTTTTATCTGACGAGGTGAAAGAGACCAATTCTTCATCTAGTAATTTGCAATTTAGTGCAGCCTAAAATTTAAAAGACCATATGATGTGAATAGATGCAATTAATAACAGTACTGTTAGGCAACATCAAAGTCAATGATCATAAGTTGGCGCTTGTACATTGTTATTAATTCTCTACAGTAGTCCACTCTTAAAATTTAAGTTGAAATCCACTGGTAATGGTATGTATCTGATTTGACTTTCCTATATCAAATTTAGACTATTATAATTTTGCAGTGTTCAACAAGTGGGCAGTAGGCTGTCAACTAGATGAAATAATTCTGATTAAATGCGCCTTATATTATTAGATCTCATTCTGCTTAACACTATGATGATGATGATGACAATTGACAACTATCCTCGAGCAAGTTGAATTTTTGGAGCTTCTATTTCATTCTTTGACTGGATTAACCATGCCTTCAGGCATTTTCTCAGAGAAATTAAATACAATTTTACTTCTGTTATGTTAATGGGAAAGGGATCCATCCTTCCCTGCACTCCACCCTCCCCCTAAACCTAGTAAATGAAAAGAAAGTGTGTGTAAAATGTTTTGATGGTGCTTATTTCATTTTAGAAGTGTTTGAATGAACGGGAAATGCTCCATAGCTTTCTCACTATATTTTTTATTCAAGTGGATTTTTTGAATTGCTGTTACATTATCTACTGCAATTTGCAAGAGTTTGTTGACACTGGATAATTGCACTGCAGGATGTTTCAATTGCTCATGTAATGCTTATAAATTATTATTATACATGCATTGAATGATATAGTGTCATGTGAAAGCACTGAATTTGAGTCTACAAAACTGAACAATTATCTGTTTAGTTTTATTTGTCATGTTGTCTAAGGACAAAACTTAGGTGTTGTACTTAATGTGTTTTATGGTGTTGATCTCCAATCAAAATTAGAGTTTGACGTTGGTAACTAACACTGTTTTTTAATACCGACCTTTAATATGTGGGTTACTTGGGTGAAACTCTAATTTTAACTGAAGAAACAACACAACAAACACATAATTTACTGCTCCTAAGTCTTGTCCTTTGTCTTAACCTGAATTAGTAGAGTTGCAGTTGCAATATTCTATTTTCCCCTGAAAGTCTACAAACATGTCTCTTGTCTCTTTTTTCCTCAGGTGGCAGAAAGAGCTTTATTCTTGTGGAACAATGATCACATCATGAACTTGATCAAACAAAACCGAAAAGTGATACTGCCCATCATCTTCCCTGCATTGGAGAGAAATGCTAGAAGTCATTGGAACCAAGCTGTCCATAGTTTGACCTTAAATGTGAGGAAGATTTTTAATGATGTCGATGCCGATCTATCTAAAGAATGTTTACAAAAGTTTGAGGAAGACGAGTCAAAGCAAAGTGAAGTCATAGCAGGGCGTGAAGCCACGTGGAAACGCTTGGAGGAGCTTGCTGCAAAGAAAGCTGCAAGTGGCGAAGCAGTGCTTATTGGTAAAGCACCAACTCGCAACTCTGCAGGTTAGATAGAACTGGAATATATGTATTCTGCTCCAATAGCTTCATTTTTTTAAAAAGAAGATTCTTATAGTATTTTTTTTGCATGTGATGGGTTGGCCAAGAGGGGCAATTTCTTGAAATACTTTCTTATTCACTTCTTATAGAAGGCTATGATTAGTAGCAAATATCTCATGCAAGGCAACATCCAAAGCTTAATTAGTATATAGCTTATACTTTTGTACCCAAAAAGCACATTTGGGCACTTCCCTTTTTAATGAATTTCCAATGAACATTTCATTTCACTAGACTAGTAGTAATCTGATAACAAAGGTTGAATAAAGAAAGAGAGACGACTATTAGAGGAGAGAGATGTGAAAATGAACACGCGATGCCAGCCTCAAGAGGCAACCTAGCAACAAAACTGTGGGCTGCAGAGTCTCTCTAGGAGCTCAATTTGCCACGCAAGGCTTGTTGGAAAAAACTGAGAAACAAGAAAGAGACAAAGCTATTGTAGACTTTGTTTCCACTTGACTTGTTGTGGCCCACAATGTATTGTGTGGGTTGAACTTGAATTGCATGCTGGCTTTTCCCGTGGGGCTATTGTGGTTGTGTGCTGTTCCCACGTCTTGGATTGGATAGAGCAATAACATTTCCCAAGGGACAATCCCTTCTTCAAGGATTTGGATTTTTTTTCTTTATTTTTTTATATTTAAAATTTTAGGAGGAAGGAATGATGCGTCAAAAGTTTCCAGACTCAAAAAAATACTTACAGTGAATTTATATTACTTCGTCTCAAGAAAATGAGTAAAGGTTTAAACTCGCAACATGTTACATGTAAGATTTTATTGTTTCACTCTATTAATTCCTTAGGGTTAAGAATTTGGATTTTCTCATCTGAACTACATTAAATCACATTTAATTCAACAAACTTTCATGGCACAAAAAAATGTTTCTTGATTTCTTGGATAACATTTTTTTGTGAATTATGTTTTATTTATCTTTTTTTTAAAAAAAATTAAACAATCTATTCACTCTATTAATTCCTTAGGGTTAAGAATTTGGATTTTCTCATCTGAACTACATTAAATCACATTTAATCCAACAAACTTTCATGGCACAAAAAAATGTTTCTTGATTCCTTGGATAACATTTTTTTGTGAATTATGTTTTGTTTATCTTTTTTTAAAAAAAAAATTAAACAATCTATTTTTTTTAAAAAAAATCAAACACCCTAAAATCCAAAATCGTCCACCATATTGTATGTGTATTTTAAGTTATGTTTTGCATATATAAAAATGCAGCAAAAAGGAAATTATTATTTTTATTTTACCGTTAAGTCCTCTTCAATATGATCTTCGTATTAGAGGAGCCAAACACTGCATTATCTATCCCAATGTCAAAATTGGTATGCTTTATGTCTCTCAGACACACGATGTAAGCTCACAATCACCACATTTAAGATTTTTGTAGTTATGGCTAACACACCAGGCTACATGTACAGTGAGTCAAAAAAAAAAAAAAAAAAAAGGCTACATGTACAGTATAATTAATATGAACTTTGAAACTCTAAAGGATGAAATGAAATTTTAAATATATTTATTACAGACATTGAGATTATTTATTTTATTTTTAATGTTCCAAAGTAAATAATAAAAGTTTAAAATTAATCGTTAATGATGCTGAGAATTTCTGTAATGTTGTGTTTGTTTCCACGGAGAGGATTAATTTAAAGTAGACGGAAATTAGTGGTTGGTGTATGGTATAGGTGATTGAGGAGAGAATTAATTTTAAAATTGGTGGGATCTATTGTATTATTTCTCATCTATTTTTATTAATTTTTCTATCTATTTCCTCATTTCTTCTTTATTTTTCTTCAACCAAACACTTTTATTTTTCATTTTATTTCTCACTTATTTCCACTCCTCATTTTTATTTCTACTATCCTATTTCTCTCTTCTCTGTCGAACAACATAAAAGAAGAAATACCCTTGAGATGCTCATTTGCCTTCAGTAGATAGAAGTATAATATATATTAATTTCTCATAAGAGAGAAATATAACTGATCAAAATAGAAAAGAGAAAAAAAAATAAATAGAAAAGAGAGAAGTGGAATTTATCTCTCTCAAGGAATAAGAATAATTTCTTCAAATTTTAAATTTAAATTGATATTTTTTTACATAAGATGATAATATTTTTATATAGATAATTTATTATAAAACACACATGATAACATATTTCATCATTTTAATTTTCTACTTTTTAAAAATACATTATATATAGATATTCAAATTTTATCTAGATATTAATCAGCCAATTTTCTCTCAATCATTTTAAACCACGACTAAATTGAATTCAAATTCAAAAAATTAGTTTAAATTATGAATTTAATGGTGATGCACTGATAGTGTAAAAAAGTTTTACACAGTCATCCAATCACAAATCACGGTTAATATGACTTTTATGATAATTTTGTAAAAATCAACAAACTTACCATACATGTTGATTTGTGATTGGATGACAATCAGTGCATGATCATTTTTCTCTTAAATTAAAATATATAGTCGAATTTAAACAAAATTAAAACCCAATATTTTTTTGTTTTGGGGCCGAAGAATTAACACCCAACAATAAGGGCCATGTTATTGACGCTCACCCTTTTTCCTCTTTCCACTCTCCCTCTTTTTTTTGTGAAATTCGTTTTTTTACTTTTTTTTTTCTTTCTTCTTCTTTGTTCAACCAAGTATTTTATGCCCAAAAAATAAAATTTATCATCACACAATGGTATTAAATTACTTCAAAATAATTATTAACACATGACACGATTAGATGTATATTACATTATTATCAAATAGTAATAAGTACTATTTTAAAAAATAAAATTAATAAAAAAGTTTAAATAATGAAAATTAAATAAAACCGTGTTTATACAGTTAAAAATATTTTTAATTAATTAATATTTTTGTCTGTCAAAAAAAAAGTAATTAATATTTTTGAAGATTCAATCATCAATATAATTTTTAAGATATTGATAAAAAAACATTACACTGCTTCACAATAATTAAAAAAAGAACACGTTACAGTGTTAGATTTATAATGTCATTGCTGTGAGCTTTGTTGGTAAAAAGAAAGGCAAACTCATCACGGTGGAAATTGTTTCGAAAGTGAAAAGTGTAGCTGTGTGAGAATAAATTCAAGAAAGAAAAAAAAAAATGAGGCATTTGGTAGGCTGAGTTGCTACTCAAAAAGTATTTATCTTTGAGAAACAAGAAAGAAGAATATTTAAGGAGGAGAAATTCTTATATTTTTGTTAACTGGTGTGCGCGTTTCCATCTGCCACGTGTATGGCCTCCTTTCCTCGCAATTATTTTTTCAAAAAAGAAAAGAAATTGATACATACGGATAAGAAGAAAAGCTCACTCACATTCTGCCGTTCTGGTATCTGAGCAAAGCAAGGGTATCAATGGAAGTAGGAATGTCTCTGAACGCGCTTGTTCGTATTCCTTTGTCAAATTCACGCTTCCACGACGACGCTCCGGTGGTGAGGCACTCTCTGTTTTCAAGCCGGAAGCAGCAGAGTTATAATAAGGTTCCACAGCGTCACGTGTTTGTGGTTGAAGCCAAGGGCAAAAAGGGAATGATGGCTCGTCAATTTCAGCGCAATGCTCCTCCTCCTTTACCCAAAATTGAAGACGATGGCAATCCCAAATTTGTAATCTTCATTCGCATGGCCAATGTAATCATACCATACCCTTTCTTAATTATTAATTATTAATTAAATTGCAGCATATTATCTTATTATTTCTATTGTTACCCTTTGCTTGCAGGTATACCTTTGGTACCCTCTTAGTATCGTAACAGGGGGCACCACTGCTAAAATCATGGTTGCAGCTAAAGATAATTTTCTCGGCAAGTATATCTACAAAGACACCCTTGATAGAAATCTCGCTGCTGTTATCTACCAAGTAAGCTTTTCCCCCATTTTCTATCTCTCTGCTACTGCCTACTGCTATATAATATTAGTTTTAAACTAATAGCAACTTTGGAGAATTTAATTCATTCAAATACATGTTGTTTCTGTCTCCCTGTTATGTTGATTAGCGTGTTTTATATTTTATTGCATTGGTATTTGGTAACCAAAGGCAACTAAAATATGTTAACGGAAGAAGCGATTTTTTTTAATAAAACTGATAAAAAAAAAAAAAAAATGGGGCATTCCGAGAATTGAACTCGGGACCTCTCGCACCCTAAGCGAGAATCATGCCACTAGACCAAATGCCCATCTTGAATAAAATAGATTGTTATAACAATGTGAAGCATTTTTTTAATGGAATATGTGCTGCCTCGATTAAATTTGTTGTTGTCATTTTAAAAATGAACAATGCTTGGTTTGTCTTAGTATTGAGCACATGTCACATCTATATCTATGTGAGATGGCAGAATTAGAGTGTTGGGTGTGTAGGAAACGAGGTGAGACCAACTGTACAGATATGAGGTTATATGTTCTTAAACAATTGATGTTTGTTGAGTCCTTTATAAGCCACGTTTGGGTATTTATTCAACAAGGATTTATTGATTTATCACATGAGAGCTCTTTCATAAGCATGATCCTGCTGAAGCTTACTAAAATTAGCTAAACAAAGTGTATTTTGTTAAATTTCACTGTAAAACTCATTGAAATAAATTACAAAGAGTCAATAGTAGGGTTATAAGCTACTTTCATATGTCCAAATAAGTTCTTTGTAAGTTCTCCCAAACACACTAGAGATCTTGTGTAATTACTATACTGGGCTGTGCTTTCTTAGTTTCACACTGTCTTGTCTTTGTTACTGACTGCTGGCTTCAATTCAAATAGGATGAGAAGGAGGTACAGAAATCTGCATTCAAACAGTACCGTGTATTGCGAACAGCTACTGATTTCAGATACGGCTACAAACTTGTTGTAATGCTCCTATACTTTCTTTTCTACTATACCGTAATAAAATGCTTTAAAACCGTTTTTCAGTCTTTATAGAGTTGAAATTGTATAATTTACATATGTTAGAAGACCAATCCCACATGTTTTTTTACTTCGTTATTTAACTTTTACCTATGACGAATTTGCAGGAGAATGGCAATATAAGAGCTGCACTTTCTACCACTGATGTTATTGAGGTAACATTCTTGACATGTTCTTTGTCGTCATCGTCATAATGTTTTTTGATGTTTTACACAGAATTCAAACCTCTCAACATTAGGGATGTATATGTTTTACAATACAACAAAAATTTCTGGTTGTTTACACTTTTCAATTTGATAAATTTGCAGGAAAATAGCACCTTTCATTATCACTGGAATTTTTATGTTTAAATTTTAGAAGCTTGTAGATTGATAATTGTCCACATTATAAAATGTATACTTTCTATTTAATTGTATGATTTCTATCCAAATATTCAGGAGGAATATTTTGGATACTTACACACTAATATATTGTTCTGTTTTTCCAAATTGAAGCTCCCAACACAAGATCAACTAAAAACCGTGCTTGATAAAGTGAAAGACTTCTTCGGAGATGCAAAGGAATATTTTGGAAAGATAACCTCATTGGGAACTACTGCAACGGAGGAGTCAGAGGAAGACACAAGAGAAAAAACCAAGTGAGTTTTACATCTTATTGCCTGAAGAAAAACTCTCAATTTTGATTATCAGGGAATTTCATCTTTTTTTCCTGTTTTCTTCTACATCTACCTCCACTTCATCTTTAGGATGCGACATTTGATGGAGTATATCTGATTCTATGCACTTCTATGAACATTAATCAATTAACATAGACATGATAGGTAGTTTTTCAAAATTTCTGATGGTTTAGATTATTTTTGTCTCATGCCAGGGTTAAAGGATGAACATATAGCGGGAAATGATTTGCTTGAATTGTTATGAGTAGCCGGTGGCCCTATGAGCTCAGAAAGCTCAAATCTGTTTGTGGATTGGTTAATGGGGGAAACTTTTGTGCACAACAATGCTACTCCAGGTTTTGTTCTTAGATCTGTAACCATCAAAATTATTTTATGTTCTGCGGAGTGAACACCACCTTTATGATACTGATCACTCATGTATCTTATAATCCATGATGCTTTGGAATAGATAGCATGTAGGATGACCATGTAATGGCACCGTTATCAGTTCAAGAGATTCCTGCAATTATTGTACAAATTACGGGTTGTAATATCTATGCATTTTATTTGAGAGGCATTCACTTACTCAGAGATTGCATTATCAACTATACCAATTTACACTGGAATTGTGATCCTTGAAACTCGATGAAAACTGGAATATTTATAGAACTCACAATAAAATGTATGTACCTGTTTGTTTATGGCTATAGTATAAGCCGCCTGTTTATGCAAATTACATTTGCACATAAAATAGTTCAGCTAAAGTATAATATTCACGTGCGATTAATCCCTCGACTTTTAAGAACGAATAATTTAGGGGAATGTATTGGATTAGGATTTTAAAAGATTATTTTGGAATAAAAAAATCCTGCGGATTTTAAAAAACTTTGTAGGAATGTAATGACTTTTAAGATTTTTTTAAAACACTTTTATGATTAGGATTTTGTAGTTTGAATTTTAATGGATTTATATCATATAAATTCATAAGATTTGAAAGAACTTTATGAATTTACAAGATTTTAAAGGATTTCATGAATTTTTATAAAACATTCAAAAATTAAAAAAGAGTCGATGAAAAAGATAATAAATAAATGATAAGATTTTGATAAAGAAAAGTAAAACCGATATGATTTTTTTTAATTTTTTCGTTCTTGCTCTTGGATTTGAACAATAGGTTCAAAATTATGATTTTTGTTAACGGGTAGATTCGTATATTGATTCGATTGGAAATTTATTGTAACGACATTCTTTGAATAAAGTTATGAATATTTACATTGCATTCAAGAAAAACCATAATTATACTTAGGTGTTATGAGAGAAAGGAAAGCTTTGCAACTGGCAGAAAAAGAAAGAAAGAAAGTCTGGGAAAATCTCAAGAGTTTAGGTGAGATTGTTTGATGGGTGTGGTATTTATATTTTCTACTAAAAAGTCTCATGAAATCCATTGAAATTCATCCTAAAAGAAAATTCATCGAAATTTGTATACTTTTGAATGCCAGAAGACGTTTTATGGGCCTGTTTGATTTGCTAAAAATTATGGGCCTGTACAAATATTTTTGTTCCACGTTTGATTTGAAAAAGGATCATGGGACTACACAAATTAAACAGAGACAAGACACATATACCTCATTATCTGCATTTGAATTTGAGTTACTACATTTGAATTTTCATTATTTGCTAGTTACAACAACCTTATCATACCATGTGTTTTAAATTCACATTATCTATTAGCTGCAACAACTTTATCATGCATTTTGAATTCACATAATATATAATAATAATGTAAATTATATCAAGATAATTAATATTAAAAAGATATTTTAGTAAATTTTATATTATTTTGCTTGTATTGTCCATTGTTCATCAAACAATGTACATGATAAAAAAGTTGTCCAATAACTTCAATATTTGTTCTGTACTGTGTTGTCCAGTACCATCATTTTAACAAATCAAACAGACCCTATAAGTTGTAAAAAATCTTAATTGAATACCAATAGATTTTATTGCATTCCTTAAAAAATCCTAATAATCTTGATCGAATATCACAAGATTTATTTTTGTCATTTAAAAATATTGATCGAATATCACAAGATTTTTTTATAAAAAAGGTCTTTTAAAATCCCTTAGACTAATTGAATACACCCCCCTTACATTAGCTTATTGATTATTATTTTTTTATTCATTGGAAGAACAAAAACAAAGCTCAGCCTAAACTATCCTTGAGAAGAAGGGTAGATAGGTGAGGAGAAGGAGCATCTCATAACAGAAGAGGCTGGGACTGCTTGACACCAAGGGTGGCCAAATGATGGGCTACATTATTGGCATCTCTACTAATGCAACTAAAGGTCATTGTCCAAGGACGATTAACTAGTTCTAGAATCCTCCCAACCAGCATTGGATGATTATGCAGAGGGGGGCACTCACGGGACTCCAAAACAACATAAACATTGCTGTTATCAGTTTCGCAGGACAGTTGAAGAAGACCACGATCCCACGCAAGCTGGAGGCCATGAAGAACGGCAATAAGCTCAGCCTTTTCAACATCTCCCTGAACATTAGTTTTTGATTTGCCTTCTTCTTTGCTAAATAACGAAGAAATCGCGTATTTTAGGCTGCTGCAGCTTCTTTTTCGTTGCAACATAAGGTGGAATAACGTATTTTAGGAAAGAATTTTGAAATAATTAAAATTCTATTTTATTAGATAAAATTAAGTTGCCGTCAAAAAAAAAGATAAAATTAAGTTAAAGAGGTAATATTTTAAAATTAAGGGAAATTTATGAAAATAAATTATAAATTATTTAAATCAAAACATACAATGTATACATCTATCAATTTAAAATGGTATATTAAAATTGAAAATTTAAAATTTAGTTCTAATTTAAATTAGCATTAACTAAATTGAAGTGATAGTATTAAAAAATAAAAAATAAAATGAGATACTTAATTTATGATAAATTACGTGAATTAATGATAAGTTAATTTCTAAAAATATTTTATTTGAGAATGAATATTGAGATTTATTTATAATATGAAAATAGGTTAATTTAATGTGAAATAAACCTTTTGAATCTTCTTTCAAAAAAAAAAAGTTTTGAATCTTAAAAAGGAATATGCTAAAAAAAAATAATCCTTTTAGAAATGATTCGGATAGCTAGAAGTAATTTATAGCAGAAAAAAGAGAAACAATTTTTTTTCCAGTGCACCGTTCATGATATGGGAGGTTTCGGTTTGTATCCGACTCTTGCAGATTGTGGTCCAAAATATGTCAATCAATCTTATTCCATTAAGTGAAGCTTGAAACACCCCATTTGTGGGAACCATTATAGATAAATCTTATGTGGCACTGCATTACTGCAGGTTTTCAAAATTTAAGTATTTAAACGAATATGAGATAAAGTTTAATGAGCTAGATTATATTTTATATTATTTCTACACTTCAGTAGTTCAGTTATTTGAAAAACAAAAAAGAGAATATGTCGTGTACATATTTTTATTTTATTATAGTAAATTAAAGTAGTGTAAACTTAAGTTTGTTTTTTTCTTTCTACAAACTAATATTTTTATAAAAATTGCTTTAAATTAAAAAAAAATCATTATTTTTCTCTTTAAATCTACCATTAATGTTATGTATACATCACAAAAGTCATGAAATTATTAAAATCTAGTCCCTTAATTTTACTTTGAGGAGATTCTTTCTAATGAATCTAATCTAACCAAACAGATAGTATATCAAAATGGGGGTAATATGGACCGTCTGTTCTAGTGAAGATTGGGTATGGAACACCTCTAATTTAGCAGAAAACGTGGTAAAAAACTTGTGGTTCTGGAATTTGGAAAGGATCCGCTATAAGATGTCTGGTTCTGGAAAATTCTGGAAAGGGAAATAATGCTGACAACTCAATTCTCAGGACCCCACTGATGTCGTGCTTTCCAGAATTCTCTACCCCTCGTTCTCCAAATTTCTATATATTTCACACGACACTCCCACTTCATCAAAACATTGACAACCTTCATTCTGTTTGTGGTCTGTCTCACTAGAAACAACAAATGGCACATGCTTTATCCTCAAATCTGGCTCTTAACTTTCCCACATCGAGCTATGTTCGTCCCTCCGGACCAACCCAGTTGAAGCCCGTGAGGGTCATGAAGGGTGATGCAAGAGAAAAGCTCGATCACGTGCCAAAACACAACAAGCACCACCCCCTCCCCAAAAACAGAGTTGCCCCTACCCCGCCCATAGGTAATTAAGCTCAATCATTCTTTCACATAAATTATTATATAGTGCGAGATTACTATATATTAATTTCTAATTGAGTTATTCAATTAATATAACTCAATTATGTCTATGTATCAGTTGAAATTGTCTCAAACCATATAATAATTTCTGGCTCGCTATGTATGCTATGTTATTGTCTTAGTGCAAACTTAATAACCATTTAATTTTCGTATTTTTCTAGTTAGCACCAAATTTTTAACTATATACTATGTACTAATTCAATTAACATGGAAAATTGTATGAAAGCAGGGTTGTGGGACCGGTTTCCTTCGGCAAGGACAGTGCAAGAGATGATGGAGACCATGGAGAGGATGATGGAGGACCCTTTTGCGTTTAGCACACTGGAGTGGCCTTCATCACCCCTTCCTAGTGAGGGAGTTGGAGGGTATCGAAGAAGGGGAAGGGCACCATGGGAAATTAAAGAGTGTGAGAATGAATACAAGATGAGGTTTGATATGCCTGGGATGAACAAGGAGGATGTGAAGGTGTGGGTGGAGGAAAAGATGCTGGTGGTCAAGGCTGAGAAGGCACCAAAGAAGAAGCAAGAGAATGAGATTATGGAACAACAAGAAGAGGAATGGTCTGCTAATAGTTATGGTAGGTATAGCAGTAGAATTGCTTTGCCTGATAATGTGCAGTTTGAGAATATTAAGGCAGAGGTTAAGGATGGTGTGCTCTACATAACCATACCCAAGGCTACTTCCTACTCCAACATTCTTGATATCCAAGTTCAATGATTCATTTTGTTTGTGGTCTTTTTAATGAGTTTGATAGAGAGCTTCCATTTTAAAAAAATAGTAAAATCTGTAGATATATTTCTTAACCAAGTTTAACAATTATTATATTTTTTGCTTGCATTTCTCTGTTAAAGATCTTGCAATGAATAATGGTATGATTAAAACGGTGTATGTAAGTAAAGGGGTAATTTTCACTCATAAACTAGGTTTTGGCTTGAGTTAAGTCAACCACAAATTCTAAAACTTGCGTTGGGTAACAATGTATGGCAAAATTTGGAGAAAAAAAATCTAATTATTTATTTATTGTTATGATTGGTCAATCAAGATTAATAAGGTCAGGCTAATACGAATGAATCTAGATATTGTTATGACGTGCTGCTCAACGAAAATATGTTGATTGCAATATGAGATAACTCAATTGTTAGTTGTGGCACTATTTCATAACTGGTTTAATGGTATGACCTTGTAATTTGAAAAAGAGTGATTAAAATCACACAATTACAATATTTGAAGACTCAACTAGTATTTTAGCTCGTGCGTTGCACGGGTTTATTAAAACTTTCACTACCTTATTTATATAGTTAATAGAAAGAAATTTGAAAGAAAAAAAATTATATAGTACATTGAAAAAAAAAATAAAAAAGAGATAATTATAAAAGAAATTAGAAACTATAAAATTTAAAAAAAAAAAAGGGAAGATGTAACAATGTATCATTAATTTTTTTTTAATATTAACTTTGAAACTTGAAAAGTAAATTGAATTAAGGATTTAGAATTATTGACTAAAAAGATAAATCTTCGAAATTAAAAAATAGAGTTAGAAAATCCGATAAAAGAAATATTAAAAAAAATAATAGATTAGAGAGTATAAAATTTCAAAAAAAATTATATAGTACATCGAAAGAAATTTTGAAAAGAGATAATTATAAAAGAAATTAGAAACAATAATTTTTTAAAAAGAAAAAAAAAAGGAAAGATGTAATGATGTAATTTTAATTTTTTTAATATTAAATTTGAAAATTGAAAAGTAAATTGAATCAAGGATTTGCAATTATTGATGAAAGAGAGAAATTTCATAATTAAAAGATAGAGTTAGAAAATCAGATAAAAGAAATATTAAAAAAAACCCAAAATATTAGAGAGTATAAAATTTGAAAGAAAAAAAAGAATTATTATATTTTTTTGCTTGCATTTCTCTGTTAAAGATCTTGCAATGAATAATGGTATGATTAAAATGGTGTATGTAAGTAAAGGGGTAATTTTCACTCATAAACTAGGTTTTGGCTTGAGTTAAGTCAACCACAAATTCTAAAACTTGCGCTGGGTAACAATGTATGGCAAAATTTGGAAAAAAAAATCTAATTATTTATTTATTGTTATGATTGGTCAATCAAGATTAATAAGGTCAGGCTAATACGAATGAACCTAGATATTGTTATGACGTGCTGCTCAACGAAAATATGTTGATTGCAATATGAGATAACTCAACTGTTAGTTGTGACACTATTTCATAACTGGTTTAATGGTATGACCTTGTAATTTGAAAAAGAGGGATTAAAATCACACAATTATAATATTTGAAGACTCAACTAGTATTTTAGCCCGTGCATTGCACGGGTTTATTAAAAATTTCACTACCTTATTTATATAGTCAATAGAAAGAAATTTGAAAGAAAAAAAAAAATATATAGCACATTGAAAGAAATTTAAAAAAAAAGATTATTATAAAAGAAATTAGAAACTATAAAATTTAAAATAAAAAAAAGATAAGGGAAGATGTAACAATGTAACTTTAAATTTTTTTAATATTAACTTTGAAACTTGAAAAGTAAATTGAATTAAGGATTTAGAATTATTGACTAAAAAGATAAATCTTCGAAATTAAAAAATAGAGTTAGAAAATCCGATAAAAGAAATATTAAAAAAAATAATAGATTAGAGAGTATAAAATTTGAAAAAAAAATTATATAGTACATCGAAAGAAATTTTGAAAAAGAGATAATTATAAAAGAAATTAGAAACAATAATTTTTTTAAAACAAAAAAAAGGAAAGATGTAATGATGTAACTTTCATTTTTTTAATATTAAATTTGAAAATTGAAAAGTAAATTGAATCAAGGATTTGCAATTATTGATGAAAGAGAGAAATTTCATAATTAAAAGATAGAGTTAGAAAATCAGATAAAAGAAATATTGAAAAAAAGCCCAAAATATTAGAGAGTATAAAATTTGAAAGAAAAAAAAAGAATTATTATACTTTTTTGCTTGCATTTCTCTGTTAAAGATCTTGCAATGAATAATGGTATGATTAAAACGGTGTATGTAAGTAAAGGGGTAATTTTCACTCATAAACTAGGTTTTGGCTTGAGTTAAGTCAACCACAAATTCTAAAACTTGCGCTGGGTAACAATGTATGGCAAAATTTGGAAAAAAAAATCTAATTATTTATTTATTGTTATGATTGGTCAATCAAGATTAATAAGGTCAGGCTAATACGAATGAACCTAGATATTGTTATGACGTGCTGCTCAACGAAAATATGTTGATTGCAATATGAGATAACTCAACTGTTAGTTGTGACACTATTTCATAACTGGTTTAATGGTATGACCTTGTAATTTGAAAAAGAGGGATTAAAATCACACAATTATAATATTTGAAGACTCAACTAGTATTTTAGCCCGTGTTTATTAAAAATTTCACTACCTTATTTATATAGTCAATAGAAAGAAATTTGAAAGAAAAAAAAATATATAGCACATTGAAAGAAATTTAAAAAAAAAAGATTATTATAAAAGAAATTAGAAACTATAAAATTTAAAATAAAAAAAAGATAAGGGAAGATGTAACAATGTAACTTTAAATTTTTTTAATATTAACTTTGAAACTTGAAAAGTAAATTGAATTAAGGATTTAGAATTATTGACTAAAAAGATAAATCTTCGAAATTAAAAAATAGAGTTAGAAAATCCGATAAAAGAAATATTAAAAAAAATAATATATTAGAGAGTATAAAATTTGAAAAAAAAATTATATAGTACATCGAAAGAAATTTTGAAAAAGAGATAATTATAAAAGAAATTAGAAACAATAATTTTTTTAAAACAAAAAAAAGGAAAGATGTAATGATGTAACTTTCATTTTTTTAATATTAAATTTGAAAATTGAAAAGTAAATTGAATCAAGGATTTGCAATTATTGATGAAAGAGAGAAATTTCATAATTAAAAGATAGAGTTAGAAAATCAGATAAAAGAAATATTAAAAAAAAGTCCAAAATATTAGAGAGTATAAAATTTGAAAGAAAAAAAAAAGAATTATTATACTTTTTTGCTTGCATTTCTCTGTTAAAGATCTTGCAATGAATAATGGTATGATTAAAACGGTGTATGTAAGTAAAGGGGTAATTTTCACTCATAAACTAGGTTTTGGCTTGAGTTAAGTCAACCACAAATTCTAAAACTTGCGCTGGGTAACAATGTATGGCAAAATTTGGAAAAAAAAATCTAATTATTTATTTATTGTTATGATTGGTCAATCAAGATTAATAAGGTCAGGCTAATACGAATGAACCTAGATATTGTTATGACGTGCTGCTCAACGAAAATATGTTGATTGCAATATGAGATAACTCAACTGTTAGTTGTGACACTATTTCATAACTGGTTTAATGGTATGACCTTGTAATTTGAAAAGAGGGATTAAAATCACACAATTATAATATTTGAAGACTCAACTAGTATTTTAGCCCGTGCGTTGCACGGGTTTATTAAAAATTTCACTACCTTATTTATATAGTCAATAGAAAGAAATTTGAAAGAAAAAAAATATATATATAGCACATTGAAAGAAATTTTAAAAAAAAGATTATTATAAAAGAAATTAGAAACTATAAAATTTAAAATAAAAAAAAGATAAGGGAAGATGTAACAATGTAACTTTAAATTTTTTTAATATTAACTTTGAAACTTGAAAAGTAAATTGAATTAAGGATTTAGAATTATTGACTAAAAAGATAAATCTTCGAAATTAAAAAATAGAGTTAGAAAATCCGATAAAAGAAATATTAAAAAAAATAATAGATTAGAGAGTATAAAATTTGAAAAAAAAATTATATAGTACATCGAAAGAAATTTTGAAAAAGAGATAATTATAAAAGAAATTAGAAACAATAATTTTTTTAAAACAAAAAAAAGGAAAGATGTAATGATGTAACTTTCATTTTTTTAATATTAAATTTGAAAATTGAAAAGTAAATTGAATCAAGGATTTGCAATTATTGATGAAAGAGAGAAATTTCATAATTAAAAGATAGAGTTAGAAAATCAGATAAAAAAAATATTAAAAAAAAGCCCAAAATATTAGAGAGTATAAAAATTGAAAGAAAAAAAAAAGAATTATTATACTTTTTTGCTTGCATTTCTCTGTTAAAGATCTTGCAATGAATAATGGTATGATTAAAACGGTGTATGTAAGTAAAGGGGTAATTTTCACTCATAAACTAGGTTTTGGCTTGAGTTAAGTCAACCACAAATTCTAAAACTTGCACTGGGTAACAATGTATGGCAAAATTTGGAAAAAAAATCTAATTATTTATTTATTGTTATGATTGGTCAATCAAGATTAATAAGGTCAGGCTAATACGAATGAACCTAGATATTGTTATGACGTGTTGTTCAACGAAAATATGTTGATTGCAATATGAGATAACTCAATTGTTAGTTGTGACACTATTTCATAACTGGTTTAATGGTATGACATTGTAATTTGAAAAAGAGGAATTAAAATCACATAATTATAATATTTGAAGACTCAATTAGCTTAATTAAAACATTAAAGACTAAAATTGTGCAATTGTAATACATGAGAGACTTAATTGACACAATTGAAATCTGAATGAGTAAAATTGCATAATTGCGATACCTAAGAGATCAATAGTGCAAATAAGCCTTACTTTTAAATACACTATGCTATTAATCCTAAATATAGAAAAAACAAATATTCTCTTATATTTTTAATTTTTTTAATAAATCATAAAAAAATTTATTATTTATATTCATCCTAAATAGAAAGAAATAAAGGTATACATTAATATAATATAAATACATATTGTCTTTAAAGATATACATTAATATAGATTAAATATATACTCTCTTATACTTTTAACATTTGAAATTTAATTTTTACAGTTATTTTTTTTCTAAACTTGTAAAAATAAGTAACTAAAAGCACATTTTTTATTCATAACTAAATTATATTAACTCTTAATAAATCATAAACATATATTTTATTAATATATTTACCATAAATAGATAAAGATAGAAATATAAACTAATATAGTATAATAATTATGATTTTAACTTATTTATAATGAACTCTCAATGTAGAAGGTTTGAAAATGTTCATAATTAAGATGTTTTTTAAAAACAAAATATATAAAAAAAAGGAAGTCATGTGCCATAAAAAGAAAAAAAGAATGTACAGAATAAAAATTTTACATATTAAAAAGGGAAAAATGAATTTATAATACAAAAGAAAAATTTATTAAATCAATGGAGAATGTTGGATAGACCACTCCATGTTATTTAACATTTTAGGAAGAGAAAGAGAGAAAAATATAAATGATATGATACGATAAGAAGGAAACACAGAAAAATAATGTGTGTTAATAAAGTGTTTGTAAAATAAAAATGTTCATATATCATTATTGTAAAATAATTTTGTTAATTGTTACTTAGAAAACAATGATTAAAAAATTGATAGGTAATTTCTTTATTAAAAAATAATAAAATTATGTTAATAACATTAAATATTATTATTTATAATTTATAATAAAAATAATTTAGTTATCGCTGTGTTTAAACTTTAAACAATGGTTAATCACTTAATCGTTATTAAAAAGTATGCATCAACCGGCACGTTGTTGGGCCGGCCTAGATGGAACAACAATAATTGTAGAAATGGCCGTTGGACATTATTATTTATCTATACTTTGTTTAGATCTGCCCCCGCTTATATTTCCTTGGTCCAAATTCAAACCATAAATAATAACAATACTACTAAATTCAGCATACAAAATATTGGTTAATATGATCTTATGAATTCTTATTGTAGGAAGCTAATTATTGTTTGGACCGTGAATAAAGTTATTTTTTTTGTTTAGTCAATACACAATAAATAAATAATATATTCACTAATAGTATAAAAGAATTATAATATTATCTGATCACAAATTATCATTTATAATAAATTTATTTTCTTTTAAAATAATTATTACATTAAAAATCATACTAAAAATTGGTTAACAGTATAATTTTTTTACAAAAACACCTATTAAACTATATACAATTTAATCTTTTTTCAATATTGAGACATGTTAACAATATTAAGGAGTCTTACTTATAATTTTATAGTTTTTAATAAATTTTAATCAATAATAAAAAATATGTAAAAAAAATTGTATTAACAAATATATTACTAACACTCTACTTTTCAATATTGATCAAAGTCCATATTTAATCATTCAATCCATCACAAATACTAATATTTAGAAAAATGGAATGTCAATGCAACAGGAAAAAAAATCCAACGGCCAAAAATGAAAATAAAAGAAAAAATTTAGGAAAACTAGACGTTAGGGAAAAGAGGATTAACACAAATAATTCAACATTGTGGGCCAAATCCGTCGCGGGATCCACCCTAAAATAAAATTAAAATAAAGTGTCCTTTGTTTTCACAAAGACACGAAGATTCATATTAGGTAGGACCAGAATCCACAAGGATCAACGTCGTGTCCAATTCATACCCCAGCCAAGGAGCCTAGTGAGTTACTAGTATAAATACCAAAGTAAAATAAAAAAACCTCAACGTTACTCAAACAATATAAAATAGGCGGTTCCATTTTTCTCCACATGTCATTGAGATTTTGTGTGTTGGGAATTATATTTATTGGACCGTTTAACCTGTGATTCACATTAATTTCTGAAGCACCAGAGTTTAGGTTCACTCTCCTGAATGTGGTTATAGTGAGAGAGAGAAAAAGAGGAAGAGGCAAAGGGTTTGTTTGTTGAGTAAGGGTTTTGCGTTATGGGTGAACCATCGGCGTGTCTTGTGCGATCCTTCTCCACTCCCGCAGACACTACTTGTTACGAGGTGAGTTTTTGTTTCGTAATCTCAACTTTCGCACGTTTCTGTTATGTTTTCTTTTTTTGTTGTTCGGTTGGTTACTGAGAAATGGTGTTGTGCTATGTTTGGTTTTGGTTTGGTTGTTGAGAGGATGAGAGGTTGGAGTGTCTGTAACTGCATTTTGTTTTTATTTTAGATTTTAGATTTTAGAATTGCGTTTTCTGCTGCAACTTAACTAGTCGATTAATGCGTTCATATAATTATACCATGTACTGAACTGAAGAACTCCTCGTCGCCTTCATTTTTTTTTATTCCAATATCGGTTTATGGCTTCCTTTGCCAACGTTCTGAAAATTTCTATAATTCAGTCTCACGTTGTTTTTGTCGAGGATAGCAACCACGCATGGGTTTCAATGTCACTGGTAAATTCACCAATGTTATTGTTCTGTTATTTATACTTTTTTTTTTAAAAAAAAAATTAAGATTTATATCAATATTGCAATTTTGTAATTTCTTCTCCTGTGTTGAGTCTGTGGTTACTTGTTATATATATTGGTATTTATTTTATTTTTTATTTTAATTTTCTTTGTGATTCCAGGGTAACCCCATTCGTGCGCTTGGAGAATCTATCTCTTTTGGGAGGTTTATGACAGAAAGCTTGAATTGGGAGAAATGGTCAGCATTCTCACACAATCGCTATGTTGAAGAAGCTGAAAAATATTCCAAGCCGGGTTCTGTTGCCGCGAAGAAAGCCTACTTTGAGGCTCATTACAAGAGAAAGGCTGCAGAGCGAGCAGCTGCATTGATACAAGAAGCAAATGCTCAGGCTAATGGAACTTTTGAGTTGGAAGCTCAGCAAGGAAACTGCATTGATTCATCCTTTGAGATGAGTTCAAACGTGGCAAACATTGTGGCTGCCAATGAACAGCCGGATGAAGAAACTGTTAATTGCCAAGTTATTGAATGTGCTGATAGAGATCAACATAAATGTGACGCCAGACAAAATGATTTGGACATTTCCAATGTGGAAGGAGCAGAGGATGTGCCATATCCTTGCATTGATACAGATCTTAATGTGGAAAGTTGCACACTTGTTGATAATTCTAATTCTAACCAGTTTCATCATGTTGAGGACAATACGGATATTGCTGTCCCTGCAGAAGAGATGACGCTCGATCATGTAAATCTATGCTTTCCTTCTTTGTTTATATGTGATTTCCTTTTGTTTCTTCTGATGAGTAAAGTTGTAACTGTGGCCACTCTGCACATTTATCTTACTGATGCTGCAGGGTACTGCTGGTGAAGAAGTTTTGGCTTTGCCTGTCGAGGGAAGAGCAGTAAATTCTTCTCCAAAATTATCAACCAAAACTGTGGCTGCCAAACATTCTCGTTCTCTTGTTGAAAGGAAGGCTGCTGCAGCTGTGCCACCCAGAAGTGGAATAAACAGTGGTCCAAAAGGTAAGAAGTCTGTTGGAGACTCAGTTGAGAAGAAGAGACTAACTGCACAGTCACTCCGCATGTCAATCAATCTTCCATCTGGAACCGGTGAAACACGCAAAAGAACTGCTGCAGTTTCACAGTCCAGAAATGGCTTAAACAATTTTTCAACAACTAAGAAGTCTGCTGGAGGATTGGCTGAGAAGAAAAGAATAACTGCACCATCACTTTACATGTCAACCAATCTCCCGTCTGGTGCTGGTATGACAAGCAAAACAGTTACTGCATCTACTAAACCCAGAAATGGAATAAACTTCACTGCAAAAAGTATGAAGTCTGTCAGAGGCTCAGTGGAGAAGAGACCAATTACAAGGTCACTCCATATGTCAATCAATCTGCCTTCTGGTGCAGGTGAAACAAGTAAAACAGCTTCAGTGTTTGAACAGAACAAAATTAGAAAAATTCATTCTAATTTGCCCAAAGATAATCCAGTGGCGTTGCGGACATCGACTAAGGTATTAACTTGTACACCTTTTGTTTGTACCTACATTTACATCAGTGGTTTTTCTGAGGAAATACACCACATTTGAAATGGTACTCTTGCCTGCAAATTGTGCTGGTTGCTAAAGATTTTGTCCCTTCTTTAGGCATCTCATGGTTCGCTAAATCAAGCGTCCTCAAATCCCCCATCTCAGGGTAGAAGGTATTTTGTTTTCTAAACCTCCTTTTTTTGGTTATGTGTGTTCAAATATCTTCCTTGTGAGCTACGGCTTCAGCTGTGTATCATTAGTAAATTTCACTGACATGATCAGATTTGTCTATGTCAGGACTGAAAGACCACTTAATAAGTCTGTATCTGGAGGTGTTACAGCAAATGCAAAACCTTCCTCCCCCATTTCTTTTGGGTAAGAGCATTTTACTAGTTGCGGATTTTTTAATTTGCACTTTTGCGGGTTACTACATATAATGAATCTCTGTTTGCTGCTCCATTTAGGAGCTACAAAGTTTTCCTAACAAACAAGCATGCTCTCACTATTTTAAGATCAAAATAAAAAGTTCAAACAAACATGCATAAAATGTGAGGTCTCATTTATACGTTTTTTTTTTTTTTGTTGCATAAATATGGGAACAGCTGCCTGAAATCTTCAAGCACCACCAAAAGCAATCCCCAATCAGCTACCATATCTACGCCTTTTAGATTCAGAAGTGAAGAAAGAGCAGTTAAACGCAAAGAGGCAAGTTCTTTTCCTTGCCCCTTACATTATCTGTGCAATTTATGGCAGAACTATAGGTCTTACTGGCTTTCCCTTTTTTTGTATTTCAGTTCTTGCAGAGGATGGATGAAACTAAATCCAAGGAAGAAGGGAAAGTTAAGTTGCAAAGGACTCTCAAGGTGAATAATTTTATAATAATGGTTCTACTGGTACATGATTTACCTTGTTTCTAGGCAAAACTATTGGTGGCTCATAGAGCCAATAACTGACCGAAAAATGTCATAAAGCTGGAAGCACTGAATTTGATCTGATATATAAGCAGTAATGCTTAAATGTAAGTTCTTTTTTGTGCTGATGGCCCTGAATGGCACTACTATTTAGGAATGAAGGGGTCAAGAGTCAAGACATGGCTTCGTAATTCATTTTCAACTGCTCTCTTTATTGCTTAATAAAAAGGTGATTCAACATCTTTAATTTGATGTTGATGCAGGGTAAAACAGAGCATGATCACAAGAAGCTGCGGCAGAGCAGTGGCTCTATATCCAAACTAAATGAGGACAAGCGTGGTGGATCACAATCACCAAGTAATCAGACTAGAAAGGTATATTTGCTTATTCCTTCTGATGTTGTAAATAACACCATTGACTAAAAGCTATTAACAGCAACAACAACCATAAATGCCCTTTTGTTGATCCATTTGGATGCTTCTGTGCTGGATTAGCCATAAGTCCTTGTTTGTGGCTTTTTTATTTATATTCTAAAGGATGTTGCTTGTCAATCAATTCTGTTCACTTTGCAAAGGCTTTATGACCAATGACCATCACAGTCCCACATAATCTGTCAACCATTAATCTCTGTCGGTTCATTCCTACCTGGAGATGCTTTCAACTTGTGATTTATAATATTGTACTTGCATTTTCTTTGATTCTGGGTGATGCTTTCAACTTGTGATTTATAATAATGTTCATTCATTTTCTTCTAATTTGACCTTCAATTTTATTTATTTATTCTTTTCCAGATCTCACTTACACTGCCCAGGTCACCAAAACCTGGGAGGAAAGCAAGTTCTAGTTCTAGCACAGTCCAGGACAAAAGCTTAGGAAATTCATGGAAGCCTCCTATCAGCACCAATAATTCCAAACGTACTACAGAAAAATATAACCGAACAACAAGACAATCAGTAACTTCATTGTCAAATACCACAAGAGAAAATGCTTCACCAAATATTCAGCATTGAGAACAAAGAGTATCTGACTGAGCCTGTGATTTGAAGAAAAAGCTGTAAAAGAGACTTCACTAGTGTTTAGACAGCCTCATGTTCATATTTAAACAGTGGCGAAAGATAATACTTGGCTTATAGTTTAATTCTAAGAGGATGATTAGGAGAGTTCATGCCCCGAGGTGTTTTCACATTTAGAAGGAAAATTTTGTAGTCTTTTTCTTGTTAGTTATATCTAGGATTCAATAAGTTTTGACCCAGGAGCATATATGTTAAAAACTAAGTCTGTAAAAAATAGGTTTAGGCTATATACGTAAAGGTAAATAGGACTTGTATTACCTTTAGTGGCACACATAACTTTGTGATTCGCCACTTTGTTACGAACCATTCAAATATTAAGCGTTGAGGACATGAATATATTTTTCTGTGAGCGTGTGTTTGAAGAATTTTACCCGTACATTAAAGAGTGCGGTTCATGGATGTGCGGCGTTCCCTTTTTTCTTTTTTGTCCCCCATAGACCAAAAGGTAGTACTTCCTTACGTAAAAGGAAAGAGGTGTTCATTCTTGTAAATTTAAGGAAATAATGGTTTAAACATAGAACATTTAGTACCCCTATTACTGTTGAGAAATCTCTTTAAGCTTCTCTGTTTAACACTTTCTGCTCATTGCTTGCTTCTAAAACTACTCTTCCAGCCAATCACTTTAAAGTTAGTTCCCGTGATCTATGCGCACGCCCCCTAATTTTCAGCTAGTACTAGCATATGATTATCATGTAAAAAAGTACTACATTAAATATACGAAATTTTCCTAGAGGCAAGACTTTGCATGTGTTTGGCTGGAGGTTTGGCTGGAGGCAATCTGTTGTTTACACTTTACACTATAATATGCAATTAAATTATTCCTGCTTCACACATCTCATAAACAAAAATGTTAACATCGTGTTTACACATTCTTTCCATTGCATTATTGTTGGTAAATTTTATTAGAGTCTTACTAAATAATTTGAGTCCATTTTATTTTAGTATAACTCAAAACGAAATTCATTCAATAATAATGTTCAAAGACATTTGTCAAATAATGCGTGTTAGCATTTTTATCTTTTTACTTTAAGCAAGAATAGAATAAGAAGGAAGCAAGCTTATTAATTAAGCTCAATACTTGTCAGCACCCATTTTTATACATACTGCAATATATCCAAATCCTCGATGATTGGAAAAAGAATACCCCAACCCTTGAGGTTGAAATTCTCCAATAAAGATGTAGTTAGCTACAAGAAACATTAAATTGTCCTTTCATGCGTGAATTTTGATTTTTGTTGAAGATGCAGGAAAAGCAAAGCAGATCATGCTATGAATAGACCTTGATCTATAACTGAGTAATCGGCTGAATCATATAAGTGGGTTGGAGCTTCTGAAATAAGTCCTGGATCATAATATTCAGACATTCCTATATTCTGCAGACCGAAGTTCATATTGTAGCATTCACCTTGTAGCCAATAGAAATGCAAGTCCTCATCCAAAGGTGCAGAAGCTGCCTCACCTCCCAAAGGAAGGTTTCTTTGGTAAATTTCCAGATCAGAAATGCTACTGAGATTATTATATCCCTGTGTTTTCAATCCTGAATTTGTAGTGGAAATGGGTTCTGAAGATTGATCGTTCATTATAAGACTTCCTGGTTGAATGGGAAAGGTGTCAACTGCATTCCCTATTGAACTCACAGGACTGGCATAATCATTTTTGTAATCTGCAAACAAAGGTTTTGCTTCTATGCAAGCAGCAACCTCTTCTTCCGTTATAGTGGGAGCAGAACTAATTGAAGCAACTGATTGTGATTGATCAACTTGGATGTGATGCTGCTTACCATGTAATGGCAACTGATTGAAGCTATCTTCTAAATGAACAAGTAACTTGTGTTCTTCCTTGAGTTGCATGTGAGGAACTTCAGTCCAAGAGTACTGTGTTGGCATGGAGCAATCAAACACTGCATGGTTTCCTTCTGACTCCACAGGGGCAAAAGGTTGATCAAGGCCAACCCTTAAACCCTCTCTCATATTTGTGTCAGCAATGTTACCAGTCAAAGCCCTTCCTTTTTTTGCTGTGGTGGACTGTGAAACAATTCCCTTGGGATCAGCTTCATGACTTTTAGTTTCCACGTTCTGAAGTTGTAATGATCCATCCGAATAATTGTAGCTGTCAACTGAAACATCATTTTGTTGCTTGTTTACTGAGGTCTGGAAACCAAAACTTCCCAGATCTTTTGAAGGAAAATCTGAATGCTTCATTCCACTTGAGGAAGATCTTTGATCGTTTTCTTTCTGAATCCTACTCAAATAAAGCCTGTATTTCTGCATAACAAAAAATTTCTTATTAAGAACCTTAGTTTTAGACTTTAAACCTATGGAACATAATAGAAACATACATTTTTTCTATCTTATTGTTTTGCTTTATTGAGTTTACAAAAGGATGTGCATCTTGTTGGAGTACAAGTTTGAGTAAGAAATCCCAAATCAGATAGAGATGGACATGTTGAGTAACATGTAAGTTGTAATATTTCTGAGAAACATTTGTACAGGACCAATGGTTTGGAGGTTACTACTTACACCCATTGTATTAAAGTGAAGCTTTGTTGTGATTCTAAGTCTACCATAAAGAGGATACAAATGAGATGTAATCATGCATACAATAAGAAATATTAAAAAATCTAGATGCTCATCTGAATGAAAGATATTATACATGGTTTCTTTCTCAAAAGTCAAAGGGTAACAAACAAGGAGTGAAATTATAGGCTCACCTGCAAGTGGCTAGCAACATTCTCTCTAGTTAGCCATGGAACGTTCATCAAATCAAGTATTTTCTTGGGCCCCACTTCTGCCAAACAGAAATGATTTGTTACAAATATTTTTGTGCGTGAAAGATATAAGATGACTACATGCAACAAAAGATTATGCCTGGCAATCACTATAAGATGACTACATAACAAGAAGATTTATAGAAGTCACAGTGATGCTTGCAAATAACACTTTATGCAGAACTTTGAAAGGAAACTTACTATCAAATCCAATCTGATTCACCGCTTTAACAAACTTCTGATGAAGATCAACAGACCAGACCACTCTAGCTTTCTTGGTGGATGATGGATCCAAACATTCTTTGTCATCGTGTTTGTTATCTGCATCTTTTCTTTTCTTTGTTGAGGTCACATCTTCTACAGCAAACAGGTTCCCATCATCTGATAGCTCTGATCCATTTCTCATTAAGTGAATGCTCTCAAAACTCTCAAAACTTTCAAATTCTTTTGCCTCATGTATCCTTTTTCTAAAGACATGCTGCCATATGTTTCGCAGTTCTTTCATCCTTATAGGCTTAAGGAGATAATCACAGGCTCCATGTTGAACGCCTTTCATCACCCTGCTTGTTTCCCCATCCACAGACATCACTGAACAGCATTGTAAAGTGTGACTTGTCAGAGCTTGGAGTTTTCAATCAATGTGATCAAAGGATTACAATGATATCATATAGCTAAAAACTTGAATATATTATTGATAGAGAACTGACTAATGACAGGAAGATCCATCTCAAGCCCAACATGCTCAAGAAGTTTAAAACCATCCATGTCAGGCATGTTTACATCACTGATCACTATATCATATCCATCCTTCCTTTCACGAAGCAAGCTTAGAGCATGCCTTGCTAAACAACATGTAGTCACTGAAGCAAATGATAGAAAAGTGTCAGAATGACATTAAGAAATCAGCCATCATAACAGAGAATACATAAAGGACATAAGATGTGTGCATGCTTTCCAAAATTTGCTACTTCTATGAAATCTCACTTATATGAACAGAGAGACAGATCACAGAAGAAAAAGAAAAAAGCACAGATAGGGGACTGGAAACTAGTAAAGATGTTGACATAACAAAAAGCTTTAAAAGTCTCCAGTTACTGATATCTCTAAAATTACCTAAGTTCATGATCAGTGTTGCATGATGTAAAGACCACATAACCTGTGAGACATAAGCTCTTACTGCTACCATGGCATTTAGACCAACACTCAGAGATGTCTCTTAATATATTATCTGTTCTTATTGCAATCCTAATATCACTCATTTGGATTGTGCTTCTATTGGTGTTTTTATCTGAATCATATATAACTATATAAGCACTAAATTCTCTACCTTCCATTTATAAAAACAATTTTTTACAATATACTGAGGACAAATGCCCAATCTAAGTGAGTTTAGTGCATGTTATTAATGGATGAGAGAGTGGGATTACCAACATGGAATATTAGTTCCTAAGATACCATAAATAAAAAAGGACAAAAGACAGTAAATTTAGACTAGGAAGAATCAAATTCGACAAGGGAACTTCTTTATGCTACTCTCTAGATTTTTTAATATTAACAGACATGGCAACACAGAAGACAGAACCGGAGCTAATAATTTGATTATAACCTGCCCCATCTAATAATAACTTCGCAATCTGAACTTCTCTGCAATTCAAGTTTTTGCTTCTTGAAAAATGAAAAGGGTTCGTCCTTTAAAAAGTTAAGAGATCAATTTATCAAGTAATAGCTAAAATTAACCCAAACTTTCAAAAAATACAGCTATAAAAAAATGCTGCAAAAACGTGAGTAATTAACATTAGCTAATTATTTAAATGTCATCAGTTTACATGCTTAATAGAAGGATTTTATTTTATTTTATTCATTTTTTTTGTCATAAAAAAAGAAGCACATTCCTTAGAAACTGATCCGTGACAATATGACCAAAACCCACCACACAATAAAGCTTCAAAAAATTAAACCAAAACTTGGAAACTCGTGATCTCTTAGACTGCCTAGTAACAGTGTATAAGAATTTTTTTTATAGATCTTTAGTACATACATCAAACTAATATTGGTAACTTAGCACATAACAAAAGTGGCAGTGTGTGGAAGAAAAAGGAATCACTACTCATGCTTAAACATACCAACCTTCATAATTGCACTTCTTGAGCATCTTCTCAAGGATCTTGAGCCACGTTGGATCATCATCCACAACGAGAACTCTCAGACCAGCAGGAAAATCACGTCGAGGGGAAGAGAAACAACCATTATCCATATTTGTGAGAGACAAAGAGGGCCGAGCTAGGATCAGTGGTGTGGTGTGAGTTCAAAAAAAGGTTGGGTTTGTTTGTTGGGTTAATATAAGTTAAGGTTAAGGAGAGTTAAAAATATCAAAGGAAAAAGAGAGAGAGAAAGAGCACCAACGAATATTGGCGCCGCACAGCTAACGGTCCCTGTGGCGTACGTTAGTATATATCCCTTTGGTTTTGTTTGGTTTGGTCCTACCTAGCTACAACTTCTCTGTGCTACTTGTTAAACAATACATTACTATTAGTGTAGGAAGGAACTAGGAACTAGGAACAGTGAAGCAGTTTTTTAAGTTTAAATGCCGAAAGATAAGGGACACGTTGGGTGGCTTTAACAAATTTAGATTGAAAATATAAATATATATATGACACTACTAAAAAAGTGAACTGAACTGAGTGGGAAGATTGTTCAGGCATCCCAGGGAAAGTGAGTGAGGCTTGTCAAAAATATGCAAAGGCTATGTACTGTACTATACTGATAACCTAGGGAAAACAAACAGTGCTTCTACTTTATACTATACTTCTGGAACCTGCGTTGTTGTGTTGCGGTGCAGGTGCATTTCTAAAAGCCATTAAGTGGCACTTTATATTATTATTTGCTTATTTGAAGTATTATTTGCTTTGGTTCTTATGGTGTTACGGTTTTGTTTTTAAAAGACTATTTTTAGCCACGCTGTCTATGTAATGTGCAATTTTGGTGTATCAGAACACTAGTTTTCAATGGAGACTAATTGTGTGTTTGGATCAATGTCCGTGATCTTAGTTATCTTTTAAATTCATGTCAAAACAAGAAAAATATGCAGAAGTAAGCTCACATAGCTTTAGGTGGATGCATATCCTGGAGTACAAGACGTGCAACCAAACATGCAATAAAGACCTAGAGAGCCTTGTGGTATATGTGTGTGTGATTTAGGTCATCCTTCTAGTGTTAATGTTTTGATCTCAAATATGTGATATCGCATTCTAGATATTATTCACTTTGGTTTACATAAGTCTCACAATTTTAGTATTAAAAAACGTCATTGTATTTAAGATATTATTTGCTTTAACTCACATGTGTCTAACGATTTTGTCTTTATATTGCTCTTAACATCTTTTCTTAAACAATGTAAGTGATGTGATAAAAAAAATTGAATTATAACAATTTGTTATAAAAAAATATATGTATTAATATTTTTATGACAATGATGAGATAGGAAAGGTTGTGGTTTATTATAGGCTTAAATATGTTTTGGGTCTATGATATATTAGCGAATTTTGTATTTGGTTCCTATTAAATTTTTGCTTTCAGTTGGGTCTTTAATAAATTTTTTATTTTGTTTTTGTTCCCAAAGCGCTTTAGATAGCGTTTTAAATTGCTTTAAAAAGTGGTTTAGATAGCGTTTTAGGATAAAAAATAAAATAAAAAATTTATTGAAGACCTAACAGAAAGCAAAAATTTAATAAGGATCCAATACAAAATTCGCTAATATATCATGGATCCGAAATCTATTTAAGCCTTTATTATATTAGTGGGAAATTTATGGTTTGCAATTTGCATAGGGTGGGAAGAAAACAGAGAATGAAAACCAGCTTCTGTTTTGGAAAAATGCATGAAGAAAAAGAATGGGGACAAGAAATATAAAAAAATAAAGAGGACATGACCTCTGTTTTGTCAGCTAAGAATTCACTGAAGATGGCATCTTAATTTATTTATGGAAATGGGAAATAAAAGGTAAATGGACAACGTGAAAATTCATTTCATGACTGACAAAGTTTTGGTGGAAAGGCACGTGGAATGCATTTCAGAGACATGATGGGAAAGTTGTTGGAGGGAAAGAGCAATTGTTAGACATGCCCAATATCATCTGAACTAGGATCTCCAATCAGTGAATGGTCAATCCAATTGGGTCCAGACTTCAGAGAATGAGAGAGAGGAACAACACCCACCTTCCCTATTGAACTCAACTAAATGTGCTTATGCTATGGAGTATGGATAAGTTCTGAGTGTTATTATTATTATTTTTTTTTGAAAATGAACATTTTAATCCTAAATATGTTTTTTTTATATAATTCATATTTTAAAAGCAAAAAACTTGTAAAAAAAATAGACCACCATAAATCACATGTTATAATTGTTCACCCTATCACTTATATGTGAGCAAAACACGTATTAATGTCTTAATTACATATTTTACCATTTAATTATTATCATTTTATGAATTTTATTATCTAATTTTTTTTCACGTATTTTTTCATCATATTTTTAATTTTTGCTCATTTTATTATTTAAGTTTTTTTCCAGCATATTTTACCACCTAATTTTTTCACGTATTTTATTATCACATTGGTAACAAAATAATGTCGTTTCACAACAATTAGTGATAAAATGACATTATTTTTTAAGGATACGTCAGCACTTCTTTACACATTTAAGAAATTAGTAAAATGTGTAAAAATTAAAAAAAACATAATGATAAAATATGTGAAAAAAACTAGAATGGTAAAATTTACAAAATAATAATAATAATAATAATAATTAAATGATAAAATATGTAATTAAGTAAAAATTATATATACTCCCCTCCCCCGGGATCATGTTGCTTTCCAACGTGTCAATATTAATGGACCCAAAAAAGGTAATTGAATTGAACAAAGACAAAGCACAAAGGCAGAGGGACAAAACATCAGTGTCAGGTCAAAAATAAAAAAAATACCTGAAGGTTCTGTCTGCCATTGGTGCGTGTTTTCCACGCTTCGTTAATAAATAATAACCCTCTCAAAAGGTAACCAAATGCCAAATGCATTTTTATATTCGCTGCTCTTTGATTTCTCGAATACAAATGATTGACGCAGTGGTGTAAGGTCTCATTGTATTTATATGGGAGGAAATGATCTATGGGAGAATCCGTGTTCGATTTCCTCCGTGTGCAAAATTTCCTTGGACTAGCGGCAGCCACGCACGGTAAACGAGATTAGTCTCTGATCCAGTGGGTTGGGGACACCCAGGACAAAAAAAAATGCCAAATAGGATTGTTGTTGGAAAATTCAATTTGACAATGATTAATTCACTCAAATTGACAGTGAAGAGGTATAGATAAGAATCCAACTCTAAATAATTTAGTGGGTAAATACCTATTTTAGTCCCTAAAAGTGTGTTGCGTTGATAGATTGGTCATTGAAAGATGAAAAATTCAAATTTAGTTTCCAAATGTGAAAAAAGTGAGACAAATTAGTCATGCTATTAACTCATCTCCATTAACCTTAACTGATGTGCCTACGTGACACTTCGGTGATGACGTGGCAATTAGCGAGTGCCACTTGTCATTCACGTGGTTCCCACATGTCTAAAAGTTGAACTTAACAACTTGTTATCATTTTAGTCGCCGAACTTAATTATTTACTGACATTTTAGTCCCTGAACTTAATCACTTACTGATATTTTGGTCTCTAAACTTAACCATGTACTATCATTTTAGTGATTCTTTGTCTAGCTTTCCACCATCTGCATGCAAAGTTCGCAATTTATTCAACTGAAACATCAATTCTAATAGGAAAATAACACAAAAATATTTTAAATAACTATTTATTTTTTTCCTTAATAAACATTGTCTAGCTTCTTTAAGAAATTACATTTTATTCAATTAAAAATTTTCAAATAGCAACACTCTCAAGTAACCACTACATTTAAAATTCTTTGATGTCTATATATACATTGCGGTAGTAGTTCATGAAAATCACAACTTTCGTATTGCCCCATCGAAAAGGTATGTAAGCAAATGGTTCTCACACTTTCATTTTTCTCTCTTTCGTGATTCTCAAGTTTTTTTAACTGCCTTTTTGTGATTAATGTTATTCCATAAAATAGATTAATTAAATAATTAATTTAACATTCTACACATATTAATAGCATATAAGATAATAGCTTGATTTGGGTAGAAGATATGGTTTGGAACCTCGTAGAATCTTGTTAGCAATGTCCAGATTTAGCCGCTAACTACTGCTATGTGATAACTCATAAATTAGTTTCATATTTATAGTAAAACTTAAATGGTAGAATGATAAAAGAAAGGTGAAAAATATGAGGAATAAAGAATGGAAGTGAGGAAATATGATAATGTCTATGCTAATAATTTACATGTAACATGAAACTTAATTGAAAATTTGAAAGTGTTTTTAGGACTAAAATGTCAGTAAATGGTTAAATCTAGGGACTAAAATGTTAGTAAGTGGTTAAGTTCAGGGACTAAAATGTCAATAAGTGGTTAAGTTCAGGGACTAAAATGACAGCAAGTTGTTAAATTCAACTTTTAGACACATGGTAGTCACGTGGATGACACGTGGCAACCGTATGTTGCCACGTCATCATCGAGGTGCCACGTAGGCACATTCGTTAAGATTAACGGAGATGAGTTAACAGCATGACTAATTTGTCGCACTTTTTGTACATTCGGGGACTAAATTTGAATTTTTCATCTTTCAGGGACCAATCTGTTAACGTCACACACTTTCAGGGACCAAAATGGGTATTTATCCTAATTTAGTCAAATATTATGTCATTAATCAATTAATATTACAAAAGTATAAACGATTAAAAAAAGACATATAAAGAGTTTTATATTCTATCCCTAACTTTAACCATTCCTTTATACCTTCACAGTATATGTGGAATTCAATAACCTATAAGAAAAAACAAATTGATCAGGCCAAACTCCACACACAGTCACTTTAACCACTGAATATTTAAGTAGAAATCGAATGAAAGAAGAAAAAAAATAGAATAAAAATTAAATTTTTACTGTATGTTTGAGAAAAAATAAAAAGAGAGAAACTTATTTTTATAAGATTAAAAAATACTTCTTTCTTTTTTTTTTTTACTGAAAAAAAATACTTCTTTCTTAAAGTAGCATAAAATGGGGAAAATGATTTTTTTTATTTCTTAAAATTTTTAAAAATAATTAAAAAGAACAATGTTAAGAAAAATAATAGAGTAAAAAAATTAATTTTTAAAGGCTAAATGTTATTTTTAGTCCTTTATGTTTTAGTATTTTTTCGTTTTGGTACATAACGTTATTTTCATATAATTCCTTTATTTATTTTTATTCTCTTTTTTCACTCATTCAAACAATTGAATAGAAATTTATTCACTTTTTTCTCTCTCTTATTTCTATTAATCCAAATGACACATTTTTCATTCTATTTCTCTTTTATTTCTATCATTTCTAATTCTTCTCTTCTCATTTCTTTTCACTCTATTTAACTCAAATCCAAACAACGGATAAAAAAATATGTATTTATTTTTCTTTAATTTTAATCATTTAAATAAAATTCTCATAATGATTAAGGACCCCTATTTGATTTAGAAAATATTTTCTATTTTATTTATTATTTTTAGGCTTTAATGTGTAGTAACTAGGCATGGTATGTAAATCACTTTATAGGTGAAAACAAGGTCCAAGATGTTGGTTCACCAAATTAATTACTACATTGAAAGGTACGGTTTGAAACAATCTTATTTGAACTATTCATTGTTCAACTTGCAATAAGAAACTGTGTAAATTGTTGTTATTGTCTATGTAAAGAATCATATTATTATTCAACAATTTAAAGCATATTTAAGTGATTATTTTCACATGAAAGATTTGGGAGTATTGAAGTATTTTTTAGGTGTTTTTTTTTTTTGGCAAATGTTAATTGTTAATTTGTTAGTGGTAGGGATTCGAATCCACGACCTCTCTCTCCCCCCTTTTCCCTTCAACCACTAAGCCAATCTTATAACTCCTAGGAATCCTTCTAACATTTTTCTTTATCAGCATAAATATGTCTTGAGTATCATATATTATGTTGGGCTGCTAGGATCCAAACCTGCAAGCATTCCTTTGGAGCAAAACCATCAACTGACATTAGCTAATGGTGGTTTACTTAATAATATATCCAAAAAGATATCATCGCTTGGTAAGCTATCTGGTATATATTTGCTTTACCCGAACTGAATTGTCTTATTGTACTCATACTCTTTCACAATTTATGTCATAACCAAAGTAAGAACATTAGGAAGTTGCATTGTAAGTAGTCCACTGTTTGAAAAGAAACTAAGACAATGCATTCTGTTGAGTTGAAGTTATGATTTGAGTTGTATGGATGGTGTGATTCAAGTTGGGCAAGTTGCCTTTTGACTTGGAAATCTATCACTAAGGGTTTCGTGCTCTTAGGAATTTCTCCAATTTCTAAGAAGACCAAGAAACAACAGACATTGTCTTAATCATCAGCAAAAACATAATATAGATTCGTGGAAATAATAAGATGTGAATTAAAGTGGTTGAAAGGAATACTATTTAATTTTGGTATGACATTCTCGACTTTCATGCATCTTTATTGTGATAGTTAGACAACATTACATATAGCTCAGAATCTTATTTTTTCATGCACAAATCAAACATATTGAAATAGATTATCATTTTATTTGATACAAGATATTGAAAAGCACCATCAACAATTTATTTATTTACTGATAGACATATTCACAAAGCTATTGGGCAAATCACAATTTAATTATTTCCTTGATGAGTTAAACATTGAAAATTCTCATGCAACTTAAGGGGTACTAAGCTAAATATGTAAATATGTGATGTAATTGTCATAGGAGAATATTTAGGAGCAATTATAGGAGGCAATAATTAATGATGTTTAGGAATAATTGTATGAGAATATTCAAGACTAATTATTGGAGACGGTAATTGAGAATTGCATAAATAATTATATAGGGATAATAATAATAATTTTTTTTGTATATGTTGAGATTACATAAATGGAAACTCACGTCACATACACCTGTTAATGTGTGTGTCTAGTGTTTTGGGTGAAATTGGAAACTATAACTCACCGTAAATACTAATTAAATATTAATGGAGGTTGCACTAAATAAAATAAAAAAAAAGGATGTGGGAACACATAATTAAATCAAAATCAAAAGGTATCCAATTATGCCATCTTAATGATATATAGACCCATTACGTGCACCATAATGACGTAAGATTACCCAATCAGCGTAAATTGTAACCCAAATTTTATTAACATCTAGTTGATAGAGGCCACGATACCCCTACCAATATAACATTTGAAGGCCAAGATAGTTCCATTTGCTGCGCATAACAAGGGATAAGGTGGCATCTGCTTTAAAACTCTATTAAACAATGACTTAATTGAACCAATTATGACTTAATTTAGTTCCATGATCAACAGAACAGAAGTAATTAATTCAAAATTCTTCTTTCTCGTTCCTTTATTTTACTACTATCTCTTTCACACTTTGGCAGCGCACTTGGTGGTTGAGGTTCATTCAAAGAGGGACTTCGATCGATGTTACCAAGACAGAAAAAGTTTAGTTTTGGAGATTTCACTTTCAAGTTTTTAACTAAGGGGATGCCTCTGTCTGTGGTGTGGAGTACGGAAGGGATTTTTGGGATAGCAAAAGAACTATAGTGAGCAAAAACTAAATGACCCTAAAAGGAAATTCCCACTAAGAAATTCTTTTTGATAAGGGGAATTATTATTTTAAATAAAGGAATGGGGTAGTGAGCCCCGGGCATGATTGAAAACTCACAATATAGAAAAAGGATCAACTCCATGCAACTTCAGCTAAGTGGAGCACAGCTTTTCATTTGTTTAATCAAAAGTTAAGAAAATGGGTCTGCCTTATTCTCCCCCCATGATGCTTCATCAGTTGCTCTTTACCTGTTTTATTCTTTTCTTTTTTCTTTTTAACTTTTCATTGTTAAAATTTTCACTATTTTTCCCTGTAACTAAGAGCTGTTGAGCAATGCAATGAACGAGTTGCGTTGCGTCTAGAGAATATGCCTGCGCCTAATCATTTGAGCCACTTGCCAGAGCAACACCCTTCCGTTTTCTCATAAAATAAAACACGTTTGTAACATATGTTTTTCTTCGAAGAATTATTCATTAAAAATGTTTAAAAAATATTGGAAGTTTAAAGAAGAACATTATAACAGTATATGATTGAGTTACCTTGAGTGAAGATAGTCTGGGCTTAATTAATATAGTTATTTCCAAAACATGATGTAGTAATAGCCCATGGGTATAATTAAGCCATTTGGGCTGTCTTTGACCAAAAAAACTGGGCCAATTAAGCATAAACCATAACTGCAACAGGGCTTCGAGAAATAAAACCAGCTCAGCATGACATCATCTCTCATAAATTTCTTTACTTCTCATATTGTGAAAATAGCTAGTACTAGTACTGTTTAATTGTTTATGATGAGTCCGTATACCATAATATAGCCGTTGATTATTAGTGTATTAAAAGCCGGAACGTGTCAATTTCCAAGCCATTCAACGAGAACCTTAGACTTCTAAGTAAAAAAAAATCAAAATATCTATGATGCCTTTCATAGTTTATGCTTTGTACCATTTCAATATACTATAGGGTAAAATATATTTTTGATCCCTCATTTTATTTTGATTTCTATTTTTAGTTCCTCTTAATTTTTTTTTTCTGTTTTTAGTCCTTCAAAAATTGTTTCATTTTGTTTTTAGTCCCTGACTATAATTTCAACTATTAAGTTATGTCGTGGTGAGTAGAATTTGCGCTTGAAAAATTTACATTTCAGTTTCTAACCGTTTTTAACTGCTGTAAATTTTTTGGCAGACTAAAACAGTTAGAAATGTTAAAAAAATAATAAAAAAATCAAAACCTCGAACACTAGATTTTCTGAAACCAAAGGAAATGTTACAAAAGTAAACATTTTTTACCGCTAAAAAAATTGTAGCAGTTAAAAATCACTAGAAACTTAATTAGGAAATTTTCACACACACAATTTATGTCAATCATATCATCTGAAATTAACGTCAGGGACTAAAAATAGAACAAAACAATTTACGAGGGACTAAAAATAGAACAAAATAATTTATCAGGGACTAAAAATAGTAAAAAAATTTATGAGGAACTAAAAACAAAAATCAAAATAAAATGAGGGACTAAAAACATATTTTACCCTTCAATATAATAATAAAAAGCATGAGGCTGCGGTATTAGTATTACATTATCTGCCTTCTCACGCAGGAAAAGCAGATTTGTATAATTGTATTCTTTCAATTGCATAATAATTATAATTATAATTAACATTCACCACCTTTTTCCTTCAAGTTATAGCATGTAATTGAATGTATTTACATGTGCATCCGATATGATTGGAGGAAGAGTTTCAATGTAATGGTAGAGACGTCTTAAATTCTCCTTTGCAACGGTAATCCTGTCAACCACGTCACTGTTGCCAATAACCACCCATAAATCTCTAGGACTGACCCTCCTCAGGCTTCCACGGCAAAATGGGCATGATTCTGATCTCATATACCTGAATTTTTCATCTGTTACATTTTGCAATGCCAACAAAATAATCTTATGTCCTACCATATTGTATACTTTTTTTTTTCTAAAATATTACATGCATGTACATTTTTCTTTAATATTTTCTCTATAAAGTATTAAAAAGATTAATAAGAGGATGTCGTAAGCATAGTGTGGCATTTGACAGTACCAATCATGGAAGCAGCTAATGCACAAAGAATGTCCACAATTAGGCAGAACCATCTTCATGCCGTTTTCCATGCATATGCCACATTCCTCATCTACCTCTAGATCTTTATTGAGAACCTTTTCAAGCTTCCTTTTGCTCACTTCTGCACAACTTCTTTGATTATTATTAAACTCGCCTTGAAGTAACCTTAACGAAGGGTATATAACAGCTGCAAAAGCATGCGATCATCAAAGTTGATTCAGAGTTAAAGAGAAAAAGGCAGCAAGAAAACTAGATACATGTAAATATGTAACATTATTAAGACATACCATAAAATTCCTTTATAGTTGCTTTCCTTTCTTTTGAGGAAATAGATGGCATTCCATCAGCGTATACCTGGACTAGGACAAACAAAGCACAGCTAATTCATTTGCATTTCCACGGTAAAAAGGTGGGGCAAAGTGGACAAAAGAGTGAAAAATCCGAAAACTGAACAAAGGGGGAAACATAAAAGAGAAGAAATTAACCAGAAGTGGTAGTGACTTACATTGAAAATAAGTATGTGGAGTAAGCCCAAATACATGGGCAAAGTATCTGTACAACTAAAATCCAACCATTCAATCAAGTACAAGAAAAGAGGAGCAAAGGGGCTGTAAGATAATTTCATCTGAAAATAGTTCCCATCATAATCTCGGGGAAGTGCTGATGCCCTGCATTTTTTTTAAATGTCAACAACATGTGTAAGCAAGCTCAGCCACAGCTAGCATAAGCATAGACTAGTCAAACATAAAATATAATGAGTTTAATTTCTATGTATAGTTACCGGAAAAAAATTTACATTATCAATTAATAAAAAATCATTGATAATACGACTTTTATGATAGTAATTGTAGATGTTAATAAATTTATTATACATGACGATTTGTAATTGGATAACAGTAAAAACATCCTTTACATCATCGGTGTATACACTATATACTTAAATATAATTTGAGCAACACGAACTCTAGCACTTTTACAACTCACCGACAAAGTTGTGACATAAGGAAATGACTTTTCTTTGTAGGTAGTTCTGCTAGATGATTAAAATTGGCATTTCGGGGCATGGCTTGTGATTAAAATGCATTTCTTTGTTGCATATACACACACACATATGGGGGCCGTATATGGAAGAGTACGAGGATTAACCATTTACCAATACATATATATTCAAGATTGTTTATTGAATTTAATCTTGATAGTTCATTTTGATTGTGCTGTTAACAGTGGCTTCTCTAATGTTGTCAAACTCGAACCAAACTTCAACCATGTTAAAACTCTCGTAAATTGTACAGATACCAATCATCCCATGTTTCGGTGATATTGCAGCTCTTTGTCATCCATAAAATGAAAACGGGAAAAAACGAGTGCCAAATTATTCTACCTTAAAAGGGGAATGGGATAATATAACTATAAACTATACCCCTGAAAAATAAAATAAAATAAAACAAGGAACTTACAAGGTATTAGCATGTTGTATATGATCTTCGAGAGCCTTGACAGAATCACTGTAAGAAGAATTGTTGGGCTGATTTTGCCACATTATAAGTCTCTCCACAAGAAAAATGTAACAAAAAGGAAGAAAGTTTGAAAGAAAAAGAGTTTGAGCTTTTTAGAAATGGGACCAGTTTGGTTTTTTTAATCAAATTCAAAGGGAATATTTGAAGCATGGAATTAGAAGGAAGGAAGGAAGGAAGGAAGGAGGGATATCTCTTAAAAGGAAGCTGAGAGAGTAGGTTGCTTAAATTTCAAACTTTGCAAACTGTAAGGAAAGAAAAGGATGCCTTCTGTCACATCTTACCTTTTCTTTCCTTCTTCATTAATTTCATCGTCAACTGCACTGCACTGCTGCATGGTTTTACCATTGACATTTGTATTTTTGACAAAGTCCTATATAATTGTACTCCAATTCTAGAGCTTGTGCCTCACACTGTACCTTAGGACCCTTTAATAAATGTTGTGCTTACTCTTGTTTACTTTTTCATTCCTCATCTTTCTGCTACAAGGAACATTAATGGTGCCGCTGCCAGCATTTTGTGGTGACCAAGTTTGCTATTCCAACCGTGACTTCATTTTTTTCCCAAGAAAGGGACCAAAAGCTAAAGCTAGACCCTTTTGCATGTCCTCCAAGTCCAAACCATTTGCAGAGGTAAAACAATTCAGAAATTGCGAGTGGGGAGATCGCGAGACTGCATGGCTGATGTTACTTGCTAAACTTTTCCAAAGCCTAGGTACATGTATAGGGAAAAAGCAACAAAGAAAATATTCTTTTCACTAAAATTGATAAATTATGTATTGATACATGATTGAAATATTATTTTCTTAATTATTTTTTAATAATGTGATGGAAATAATTAAATAATAGGGTGAAATTTATTTTAAAATCAAATTCTTAAAAATTAAAACAAATTACACTTTACCTTATTGTAGTTTCAATTTCTTCTAATTTGTTCTGCTAAGTTTTTTTACCACTAAATATTATAATCTTGGTTAAAATTATAGTCAATGAGTTTAAAATCATAACTAGATTAAGTAAGAATAAGCAAAATTAACGGTTTTTTTTTTACTTTAACGTAAATTTTAGAAGAGTTTAGTAATGAAAAAAGTTGAAAAGATAAATTAACAAAACGTAAATTTATGAAGACATAAAATGTAATTTATCCTAAAAATCATTATAAATGCTTATAATACAAGATTTTATGGATTTCATGTGCAAAAGTTGATTTAATAATCTTTTTGTCAAACACCAAACTAGGCTTATTGAACCTAACGTCCCCCAATAAATATACATCAAATCAATACCCTTATGGGCCAAGTTCTTGCAGTTGGCAAAGGCCCAAATGTTACAAAGAAGCTAAATATTCAGGTAGTAACCATTATATTTGTAGGGCCATTTTGAACGATAAGATTGCTGAAATGAGATTATGATACCAATGATATTTTATTTGTGAATTCTACTATTGATCTTGGTTAACTATCAGTACTTGGAAAATATCATGTATGAACAATCATAATTTGCATAAAGCAATGCATCATGGCACCACTGTATAGAGAATAGCACATGGCATCCTCACAAAGCTAATATGTAAAAAGGGGGCGGGGTGATGATGCATACAAGTGATACTACACAGTACATACACCCTAAGTCACAAACATACCAACCTAACAATCTCACATTGAATATGATATACAAGAAAGTATCGGCTTTTTAAGTTGACTGAATGGCGTGCTGCCACAAATTTTAATTGAAACAGAGTAATAATGTAGAGATAGGAAAATGATACTTGTATGAAAATGATGGCTTAACACCTCATTGGGGTATTTATACCATTAGAGAAAAAGATAAAAAGAAAAAATAATAATAGATATGATAGATGATGTGGTGAAAAAGAAGACATACATATAGAAAGGGGTAAAGTAAAAAAAACATGTAAGAAAATCATGGATGATAGAAGTAGAACAAATAAAGGTGAACATAGTTTGCAGATATGAGCAATAATAGCACAATAAAAAAAATCGAAAAATTATTGATAACAGCCCAGAAGAGCTACTTTAGTCTTCTTTTTTTAACGAAAGCTACTGTAGTGTTTAAAATAGGCTAATATTCTTATTTCGGATTTAATGTTTTATTTTATCCAGTTACAAGTTATTGGATCAGAAAAGAAACCGGGCTCTTACTTCTGCACCCCACTTTTGCTTCCAGAACCCCCTTTCTGGAAAAAAAATTGCTTCCGGAACACCCTTTCTGGAAAAGAAAATTGCTTCCGGAAAGGGGTGCAGGAAGCCAAAAGGGGGTGCAGGAAATAAAAGCCAAGAAACCGTTACCCTATTTAGAGGTCAGGCCCATTGGTTAAGCCCAAGGCCCAAAATTTTACGAAGAAACTAATTTGTTGACTTAAAAGGTGGAATTTGGTGAAATGTTCTTTTTTTTTTTTTTTGACAGCATTGAAAGTTGAAATGTTCTTTCGAAAGTAAATGGATGTACATAAATTAACCATATAATATTTTCAATAACATTAACTTTTTTTTTCAATTCTCTTCATTACAATTTACATCAACTATTTTATCACGCGCTTTTCTTTTTCTTCTTTCCATTTCTCTTTTTGTTTTACAAATTTTATATAGAAAAAGTATATAAATACGACAGTGTTTTGCACTTGTCTCTTGTTGGTGGGGATAGTTTTTGTAAAAAGGAAAAAATCAATAGGATCTTTTTCTAAATATTTTAGATGAGTTCACAACGAATAAGAGAAAAGTTAGTTTGTATAAACTTTATGAAAGGATCATTATTTTGATTTTATTCGTCCCAACGAAGATTGAAAAAACCGGATTCTGTTTGTCCACTTATATGAATATAGCATAAGCATCTCTTTCAAATGTTGAATTTTTTTTTCCATATTGTGGTCTGAGCCTGTTAGAATTTGATACTAGTTGTAAGGGAAATCAGGAGGAAGATAGTTGCATTGAATGGACAGTGCATATTGGACCACTGAATTTATTGCATCGAGATTAGAGAGGGGACCGCACAATATCTGTGTACTTTTTCAAGCTCAAAAAAGCAGAAAGACAACAACATGGTCTAAAGTTGCACCATTGATAAGATTATGCCTTATGCGGTCTGCCAAAGCACAAATTAAATTACACAAAGTAATAAATTAATAACCCTTCCATTCTAATCATGCACGTATTTTTCATCTTTTGGCTTTGGCCACTGCTTTTGGCACGGTTAAGGTTGTGTCTAACATAATAATTTTTTACATTAGATAGCATTTTCATATCATCTATCAACTTATGTCAATACATTAAACGGGACGTTTCAAATTCAGTCCAAAATAGTGCTAATACTTAATAACAAAGAAAAGAGGTGGATCTTACCAATTATCATAATGTGGTGGTGCATGCAGGATTATTGATACAACCTGTTTAGCAACCCGACATTGTTTCTGTTCATGTTGTCGTATAGCCACATGACAACCAACTTATCGCAGCTTCTTCCATTGAAAACAAACTAGTGGGCTCACATATTAATTTCCACATTTTTTTAGATTGACTGATTGAGCTTGTGCCTTGTGTGTCACTCTTTTTCTGAGGGAAAGAGAAAAAGGAAAGGAGAACATGAAGTCATATTTTCTTTAAGAAAAAGAAGATTCCAACATCAGATAAAGATACAACAAACGTGAATGAACAATCAACAAACTCATCAATCAAAAAAGCTAAAGTTAAGTGGGAGAAAGCTGGTTGTGATGCTGAACTCAAACAAGCAGTTAATTTTATCCATCACCCTAAATTCTTGATGCAAATTATTAGTTTCTCTTCCTCGTTTCAATGGGTTTATGTTCTCTTTTTTTGGTTACACTTCTTCTGCTAACATCATACGCGGTTTGCCAACTTGAAGGTATGTTTCCTTTCGTAGATCACAACAACTCAGGCAGTTAGTTCTGAATACAATTTCAGTTCAAGCAACCATGCATCATAAAAAACTTCAACTCTTTTTTATCAACACAAAATTCTCAAGTAGAATATGTTTATTTTGCAAAATATCATGTCATTTTATGATAGAAGGCAGAAGAGAGAAGGACAAAACTTAGATGCAATTCCTTAAGTGCTTTTAGTACTGTTCTTCAATTAGAATTAAAGTTTCATCTCAATAATCTGCATAATAAATGTTTGTATTAAAGATCAATGTAAGATACAAAAGTAATACTCCAATTTTAATTGAAGAACAACACTAAAAACACCAATTTAATTGGCTCTAAATCTGTGAGATATTTGATTTGGGATGCAGAATTTATCAGTATTGACTGTGGAGGGACAAGTAACTACACTGATAAAAGCACAGGGCTTGCATGGATATCAGACTCTGGGATCATGAAACATGGCAAGCCAGTGGAGGTACAAAATCCAAGTGGAAACAAGGTTCAGTATCAGAGACGCCGAGAGTTTCCTATAGACAGCAGAAAATACTGTTATACACTTGGCACTGAGGAGAGAAGAAGGTATCTAGTGCGAGCAACGTTTCAGTATGGTAGCTTGGATGATGGAGACACATACCCTCAATTTCAGCTCTATTTGGATGCAACCAAATGGGCTACTGTGTCAATATATGATGCCTCAAGAATTTATGTGAAGGAAATGATCTTCAGGGCACCCTCAAACTCTATTGATGTTTGCATGTGCTGTGCTACCACTGGTTCTCCCTTCATATCTACCCTTGAGCTAAGGCCCTTGAATCTTTCTATGTATGCCACAGATTTTGAGGGCATTTTCTTCTTGAAAGTGGCTGCAAGAATTAACTTTGGTGCTCCAAGTGAGGATGCCGTCAGGTATGGTACTCCCCCTCATAGTATTTTCATTTCTACTTCTTCTAAAGTTTTTGGCACAAAAATGGGGAGTTTGAAATATTTGACAGGAGAGAACAAAAACCAATGGAATCTATGTTTAAAATTTTGCATCATTGGTAGCTTGAATGGAAAAAAATTCAATATATTTGGTGCCATTAGCTTGATTTATTTATTTATTTGTTTGTTTATTAACAAATATTTATCAGGTATCCAGATGACCCATATGATAGAATTTGGGAGTCTGATCTTATTAAAAGACAAAATTATCTTGTTGGGGTGGCCCCAGGCACTGAAAGAATTAACACAACAAAGAAAATAGAAATAGAGACAAGAGAATACCCACCTGTTAAAGTGATGCAAACTGCAGTTGTTGGCACCAAAGGAATACTTAGCTATAGACTAAACCTGGAAGACTTCCCTGGCAATGCTAGAGCTTATGCATATTTCGCGGAGATTGAAGATCTGCCTAAGAATGAGACTAGAAAATTCAAATTGGAGCAACCTTACATAACTGATTATAGCAATGCAGTGGTGAACATAGCTGAGAATGCCAATGGGAGCTACACTCTCTATGAACCAAGTTACATGAATGTGAGTCTGGAGTTTGTGCTTTCATTCTCCTTTGTTAAGACCCGGGATTCCACTCAAGGTCCTCTTCTAAATGCAATGGAAATAAGCAAATATGTGCAAATTGCTTCAAAGACTGACAGGCAAGATTGTAAGTTCTTAATATCATTTTATTTTGGGAAAATTGATCTTTTCTTGCATGTCCAAAATAGCTTATTTGGAAGGGTAATTACACCAAAGATCAAATAATTTGAGTTTGATCACTAACTTTCAACAATTGCATTTCTGTACTGACTGAACAGGTTGCTAACCATACTTTTATTTTACAGCAAATTTTGTAAATGCATTTCGCTTCTTATCTGCTGAAAGTGTCCTGAAGAATGAAGGTGATCCCTGTGTTCCAACTCCCTGGGAGTGGGTAAATTGTAGCACAACTACACCTCCAAGAATTACAAAGATGTAACATCTCCATACCTTCTTGTTGATGCTTCTGTTTTATGCTAACTTCTAGCCTAGTGAATTGTCATTCTGTGAATGAGTCTCTGCTCTGGCAGCAGTTTTTATACACACAAGAATGTTGAATTCCAAAAGTTGGTATTATTGAATGCCAGATACTGGAATAATTATATTTGTAGAACCAATTAGGCAGAAGCATGATGGAAAACTATTATCAATATTTCTATTGTTCGCATAACATTTTGCCATAGAAAATATTTACTGGAATTTCAAGCAATACAAATATTTACTAATTGTGATAAGTTATATTAGAAACCTGTCAAGAAGGAATCTGAAGGGTGAAATCCCACGGGAGCTCAACAACATGGAAGCATTAACAGAACTGTAAGTAATTCACCTTCAAAATAAAAGTGTTTTTTTTTTTTTAAATATGATTTCTTTTGTAATTCATTGTTGTTTTCTTAGGTGGTTAGATGGCAACATGCTCACAGGACAACTTCCTGACATGAGCAATCTTATCAATCTAAAGATTGTGTAAGTTCTTTAGTTCCACACATAGCCTTTTATCGAAGGGTTGGGGTGGAATCAATATTTGGAAAACACCATTCTATGTTCCTTTTTTCTTATTTTCATTTTTTCAACTAATGACATGCAGGCATCTAGAGAACAACAAATTGACTGGTCCATTACCATCTTACTTGGGTAGCTTGCCAAGTTTACAAGCACTGTATGTAGCACTTAATCATCCATGTTTATCATCTCTACATTGAGAGTTTGAAGCATTTTCCTAGTTAACCCTGAATTTCTCCAACTAAACACATTTGTTATCCTCAGACATTTATGAATCATGCACATCTGTGGATCTATGACAGGTTCATACAGAATAACTCATTTAGTGGGGTAATACCATCAGGATTACTGTCTGGAAAAATCATTTTCAAGTAAGTATCTTCTAAAACATGTTTTTTCTAGTATTAGGTCAATCTAAGTGAAGAAACTAAACACTCAATTGAATTTGAATTTGAATCAACTTAAGTATAGGATGAGGATCTTTTTTATTAGTTTAGTACCTAGATTGAAGTAACAGATATCTATTTTCTCTTCCAGCTTTGATGATAATCCTGAACTGCATAAAGGGAACAAGAAGCATTTTCAGTTGATGCTAGGAATTTCTATTGGAGTACTAGTGATTCTATTAATATTGTTCTTAACAAGTTTGGTGCTATTGCTTAATCTGCGGAGAAAGACATCTCAACAGAAACGTGACGAAAAGGGTTAGTTCACCTAGTCAAATATAATACTTTTAAATTGACAAATATCAAGTTCTATCATCAAATCATTCTTGTGCCCTGCAGGTATTTCTGGGCGCAGCAGCACTAAACCTTTGACTGGATACTCATTTGGTCGAGATGGGAATATAATGGATGAAGGTACTGCTTACTATATTACACTCTCAGAGTTGAAAGAAGCTACTAATAATTTTTCAAAGAAAATTGGCAAAGGAAGCTTTGGATCTGTCTACTATGGGAAAATGAAAGACGGAAAAGAGGTGGCAGTTAAGACTATGACTGATCCATCCAGCTATGGGAACCAGCAATTTGTAAATGAGGTAGCATTTCCATATTTGAATCCTGAATGAGTATTAGTCTATTAGTGTCCTACTATAAATTTTTAGCTGCAGTTACAATCAAAAGGATTGTATTCCTTGAATTTCATTAGCATAGCATTCTCAATATTGGAGATACAATAATATCAATGCTCAAACAGCTTAAGAAATTGAAACTATGAAACCTTCTTAACTCCAGCTCAGGTCTAACTGCAGAAGACCTACTTTAGAACATGAGTTTCTTAAATAGCTGAGGAGAACTAGAAGAATATGAGAAAATCTTAATTTTCAGCTCATTGATTGTAGAGTAACAAATGCAGGTGGCCCTCTTATCAAGAATTCATCACAGAAACTTGGTTCCTCTGATTGGATATTGTGAAGAAGAATATCAGCATATTCTGGTTTATGAGTATATGCACAATGGCACTTTAAGGGAGTACATTCATGGTCTAATTCCACACCCTTGTGTTCATTTATTTACCTAGTTGTAAAAATTGTGTCATGATATAAATTCTAATTTTTCACAGAATGTTCGAGTCAGAAGCAATTAGATTGGTTAGCTCGCCTTCGAATTGCAGAAGATGCAGCTAAAGGTTGATTAATGACTAGCTTCTTGGTCCACAAATAATTTTAGCATTTCACTTCCAAGTTAACAGTTAAAGAGCAATTTTCTATTTCTGTAGGTCTTGAATACTTACACACAGGATGTAATCCTAGTATCATTCACCGCGATGTGAAGACAAGCAATATTCTTCTTGACATCAATATGAGAGCAAAAGTGTCAGACTTTGGACTCTCAAGGCTAGCTGAAGAAGATTTAACCCACATATCAAGTGTTGCAAGGGGAACTGTAGGTTACCTGGATCCTGAGTAAGCCATGGTTCACATGTGTCTATGATCATCAAAATATCATTTCTCCTAAACTCCTTGAACTCAGGTTTTCCCCATGAACAGGTACTATGCAAATCAGCAATTGACTGAAAAGAGTGACGTGTACAGTTTTGGAGTTGTTCTGCTGGAATTGATATCAGGAAAAAAGCCTGTATCGTCAGAAGACTATGGTCCTGAAATGAATATTGTTCACTGGGTATGTTAGACTTTTCTCAACAATCCAAAGTTTAAAAAATAGCATCAGCAAAGTTTACCAAACCAGAAGCTGAAATGAGCATATGCAACAATTGCATGTGATTTTGAAGCAATCAACTTTGGCTAAAATACCGTCCCTAAGTTTGAAAAGTTTAGACCCTCAAAGTTTATGATCTGTTAGATCAAATTGATTATTCTGTCAATTTTTTGTACTAATGGTATTAATTTTGACTGACGTGACAAATGCCTATTTGATATGGTCTCTCACAATTTGTGATATTTCACCAAATTTACCAAGTTTGTGTGGTAAACTAATAGAAAGATCAACTTGGTCTTATAAAAAAAAAAAAAACACTTTTAAGAGAACAAAGTGGAATTTTTAAGACTTAGGAAACCAAATTTAAAAAAAAAAAAAAAAAGATGAGACCAAAATAGTATATTTTAGTCATTAATTTTGCTAGGAATGCACCTCTTAGAAATTTTGTTGCATACTTTATTGTCAATCCCACATGCAAATTTTACGTGTGTTTGCAGGCAAGATCTTTAATTCGTAAAGGAGATGTGATAAGCATCATGGATCCTTCCCTTGTGGGGAATGTGAAAACTGAGTCAGTTTGGAGGGTTGCTGAAATTGCCATGCAATGTGTAGAACAACATGGTGCATGCAGGCCAAGGATGCAAGAGGTCATTTTGGCTATACAAGATGCTTCTAACATTGAAAAAGGGACAGAAAGTCAACTCAAGTTATCTTCTTCAGGTGGTTCAAAGCCACAGTCTTCACGTAAGACTTTACTAGCAAGCTTTCTTGAAATTGAGAGCCCTGACTTGTCAAATAGTTGCCTCCCCTCTGCCAGATAATTTTTCTTTTTCTTTTTTCATATCAAGGTGGGTTTTGTACATTACTTATCATTATTTTTTTTTCTTTTGCCTTTTGTCCATTGTCATAGTACTAATATGTTGATACCAGTGACACTCACTGACTAGTGACGATATACCTTCAAATCTTAGAACCAACCAACGAAAGTGTATTATTCTTACTCTGTATTTGACTACTTGCAGTTGTAGTTGTAGGAATTAACAAGTTATTTGGATTTCATTCCGTTATATGTAAACGAATGGACAAGGAAAGTGCCTCTTTCTTTGGCGGAGTGCTGATAAAAAGGACAAGCCCAAAAGAAAATTGAGAGTAATGAGAAATTAAAAAAAAAAAGAAGGAAAATTACTAGATCGGGGAAATACATAATTTAGTTCTTGAAAATGTTACTTAAGTTGTTTTACTTTATACTCATAATAATATAAGGAGTGACATAAACTTGCATTTTTATGGACGCGACAAAAGAATTTAAATAAAGTAAATCGTCACGTGACAAAAAACACTCAAAAATTGATAATTTATTTTGTATCTATCTTAATTGGTTAATTAATTTCTAATAATTACTTTACAGGTTCATTTGTGTTACTGACAGGTCAAAAATTCATGTGATAATAGATGTGTATAATTATTAATGGAGTGACATTTCTTAGTAAAAATGGTTCAGAATTCGATCAACGCAACTCGATTTAAAGGGAAAAATGACTTTAAATTGACTCATCAGTTTATCTCAAATTCTAAATTTAGAAAAAGACAAACCCAATTTATGTTTCATGGAGTTTTGAGTTAAAAAAAAAATTAAAATCAACAAAACTCAACATATAACTATTTTTTAAAAATTAATAATAATTTTTACTTTGTATATTTTAAAAAGGTTTAAATACTTTTTTAGTCCTTACAATTTAATGTTTTTTTTTTCGTCCTTGCAATTTTGTTTGTTTGTTTTATTCTTTGCAAATTATGTTTATTTTATTTTTTTACTTAAAGTGGATTAGATAGTGCTTTGAACAGAAAAAAAATACTATCTAAACCACTTTAAGGACGAAAAATAAAACAAACATAATTTATAAGTACTAAAGTTAATTTTTTTGTAAAGACGAAAAATAAAAAAACACACAATTACAAGGACTAAAAAAATATTTAAGTCTTTTAAAAATTGTTTTTAATATAATCATGACCCAATAATCTAAACCCGAATCAACTCAAAATTAATCAGGTTTGATTGAGTTTCGGTCACCAAGCAAAAATTAGGGAACTGATCCAAACCAAAAAAGTTTAATTGATTTAAATATATATATTTTTTCTCAGACTTACACTTTGGAAAATAAGATTTGGGTATTCTTCAGCTGAAGCTCTCTCCAGATTTTCTATCTCTCTCTCTCTCTCTTTTTTATTTCTCTATTATCTACCTTTTTTATGTATTTTCTTTGTATTTCTCCTTTTGATTTTCTTGAATGTAGATTTAGATTGTAGAGGATGGAATGCAGTAGAGGATGTATTTTGTTTGGGTTACCTTATTTTCCGATTCCCAGTTGTCACTTACTTGTCAGTTTCTCCATTTTTGGGCCGAAACTTTTACATGATTTTAACCGTTTGAATAACTTGATTACTTTAAAGTTGAAACATTACCAATAATTCTCCTTCGTCGCTGTCGCATTAATTGAGCATATTATAGCATAGCTATAGCTAGAACAATTTATCAGATTATGAGCGTTCATTTGAAGAAGCGGGAATTTTTTTTAATTAGTAGGAATAGAAGATAATATGAGCAACACTCACACATCCTACTCAATCAACTGAGTTAGAGTCTCTTTTTATTTGAAGAAGCATGAATATTATAACGTGTACTAATCTTTATTAGAATAAAATAAAATATGATTGGATTTGACTTTATTTTGATGGATTATACATCACATAAACCTAATCCGGGCACCTAAAATAAAATAATATAATAATGTAATATAATGCCAGTTCACTAGAATATTCATTAGTAACGTAATGTTTTCTATTGAGCAGCCAACCCATGCGTGTTTTACAAAAAGACGAGGATAAGACACATAAATATTATATAGGAAAAGAAAAATATAGTAGTAATTTGAAGATTTATTCAACTTCAACTTGTTTTCAAAACCTCCTCCTTTACTTGGGAAGTATTTAATAACGAACTTCTATTATGATTTGAATTTGGGTTAAATCTGTTTTTTTTTTAGTAAAAAAATGGTTTTGGTCCAATTTATTTTGTTTTTATTTTTCAAAAATTTGATTTTACTATATTCTATCATTGTAATATTAGCAAATTTTTATTTTGGTCTCCATAAAAAAATCTGTAGCTTTTATTTTTTCTAAAATTTGGTATCATTATTTTTAATTTCTAACGTTTATTCTTGAACAGATAAATAGCATTTGTTTTATGGTTTCTTTTAAGAGTTTAATGGTGATGCACTGACAGTGTAAAATAGTTTAACACGGTCATCCAATCACCACCGTTGATATGATTTTTAAGATAATTTTTTAAAAATAAACAAACTTACCATACATGTAGGTTGTGATTGGATGATAGTGTAAAATTATTTTACACTGTCAGTGCATATTATTTTTTCTCTTTTTTTAATCATGTATTGACATGAAAATACTTGCACATTGTTAGATATTACATGGGATGACTACAAGAACTTCCTTGGGATAAATAAATAGGGATAAAATATGTTTTTCATTCCTCTATTTTGGTCAAATTTAGTTTTAATCATTTTAAATCAATCAATTTGGTTCCTATATTTTAAAAAAAAGGTGAATTTAGTACTTGGTCTCGATCGTCGATGCGTATGGACTAAATCCACCTATTTTCTTAAAGTATAAAGACAAAATTGACTTATTTAAAACTACATAAATTAAAATCAAGTTTGACCGAAAGTATGTAACCAAAAATATATTTTACCCAATAAATAGTTAACCAATGTCATATGACTAGGAAACAAGAATATTGATTTTAGATTTTAAAATAATAAAATAATTTTTTTTACTAAGACTAAAACCAAAATTTACTTATTTTAATAAGACCAAAAATATATTTAACTCTCAATTTTCATCAAATGCAAAGTGAAATTGTTGTTTATTTGATTTTCACCACGACACCTCCTAATTTGTAGTTTGATGAGTGCAGACCCTCTGCTGTCTCTGCAATTAGAATCTATCTGCAACAGAAATTGTAGCTATTGATCACACACTCTCTCTTTTTTGTTAACTACTATTGTAATAACCAATCAGTGGTCTAGATTTTGCAGCATGATGGCTGTAGAGAAATTTGGCTACTGTATTCGTATTTCGTAGTGTGATGACTCTGTATCGATGTTTTTTATATTTAATTTTTATATATATTGTTTATTTATTTTGCATTTTTTTTTATAGAAATGCAAATATAAGCGGTTAATTATCTAAGAGTGATAGGTGGTGATGATGAAACTATTGAGTGCACAAATCAACTAGCCTATAGTTATTTTAACTTAGGATTTATTTGGAATAATTGTGAGTTTTTATTTTTAAATATAATTTTTAAAATAAAATACGTTTGATAAAAATGAAATTGAAATAATTTTTAACTCAAATTACAAAATAGTTACATTCATTTTCAAAACAAATTTAAAAGCAAAGTCATGTTTAAGCACTCAACTAGTCCCATTAAACGAATTTCATTATATATCAAATATTCAAACTCTGAAAATTTTAATACTCCATGAATGAGTATATACGGTGGAATACGACAACGGAAATCCTAGATAAGTTAGCCATGGCCCATGACCATACTAGGATGAGGAGAGAGAAAGAAAAACAACATAAGTACTTAATACAATGGACAAATTATCCAACACGGTGAGATTCCTAGCATGGCACACATTATTTGATCATTGTTTTTATTATCATAAAAGTTTCGATATAATTTGAATTTTATTTTTCATTAAATATTTAATGAAATTTGTTTATAATTCTGTATCTCTTAAATTATTCAGTTGGCTCTTGAATTATTTTCATAATTCTGTATCTCTTAAATTATTCAGTTGGCTCTTGAATTATTTAGAAAATTTTAAATGCATTCCTAAATTAAAAAATATTTATTTGAGTTCTTAATTGCATAAAATTTTTAATTAAGCCTCATGAGTTTTTAAAACTGTTACAAATTATATTTTTTTAAATTTCAAGCTGTCTAAGAATAATCTCAAAGACCTACATTTTTACTTTAGAAACTCGATTAATATTTTTTAATTTGGAAACTTATTTAAAATTTCTTAAATAATTTAGAGACCGATTAAGTAATATAATCATTTATTATATTTTAATGAATAATAAAAATGTACAAGAGTATATTAAAAAAAAGTTTAATGATGATGCACTGATAATGTAAAATAATTTTAAACTGTCATTCAATCACAAATCATGTTAATGTGATTTTTAAGATAATTTGGTACAAGTCAACAAACTTACCATACACGATGAGATTGTGATTAAATGACAATGTAAAAGAGTACATAACCCTTTTTTTCCTTAAAAAAATGTGTTATTAATATTTTTTTTCCATACAAAGTACGGCCCAAGTTATCTGTTTTGATTGTCTTGTTTGTCTCGTATATCGTATGATTCTCGTAGTCGTCGTCGTAGGTATCATCTCATCTCATAATGGGAAAAAAACGCAATACGCAACGCATCGTTTGTCTTACGGCATTCCTTACCTCACCCACCGCAACACCCTTAAACCAAAACCCAACCACACTCTCTCTTCTCATATATCCCTTCCAAAAGCTTCAAACTTTGGGACGCCCTACTTGTAACTTTTTCTTCTCTTCAATCGATCACTCCTCTTTCTTCATTTTCCTTTTCGGTGGGGATTAGGATAAGCCTCTTCATCTCAAATTTGATCACCTTCACCCAATTCACTTGAGTCTCTTACAAGGAGGAACCCTTTGCTCTCTCTCTCTCTCTCTCTGTTCAGTTGATTCTGTGCTTCAGCTTTCCACAAAGTAAAGGGAAAGATGGCAATGATTCCGTACCACCTTTGTCGTTTACCTTACCAGGATTCCCTCAAAGCACTTGAGGCTGATATACAGCACGCCAATGCTTTGTGAGTTTAATATTTTCCCTACCCTTTAATTTTTTTTTCCACCAATTTATTAACTTTCCTTTTTTTTTTTGGGTACTGGGAAAAAAGTGGGAATGAAGGGTCTTCATAAAATTGTTGATTATTGCCCTTTATTGTTTTCTAGTTGATTAATTTTATAAAAGGAACATAATCAACTTATTATACATAGGTTTATTGAATTTGTTACTCAAAATAGGAATTTGCTTATCACTTATGAATTTGATTGTGATTTTTTATTTTGCCCCCACTCTGAATTTGGATTGTGTGTTGTGCCCTCTTCTAGGGCTGCTGCAATTCCCAGAGCCAAGGGTGGGACTCTTCTTCAAATGAAATTGGTTTACAATCACTTGGCTCCTCTCTTCCTGTTATTTCTACAATGGATGGATTGTTCTTGTGCAGGCTTTCTCCATAGGTATCTCAACCTCTTCCACATACTTATATACAAGGTATCTATCTATCTATCTATTTATTTCTGTTTTTCCTCTTTCTCTTTTAGTGTTTTGGACTGTTTGGATAATAATAATACCTATAGACTACATGTTTGATTCATGTTTTTATTTTGATGTTGTTGCTCTCATATTTTACCAAAGGTACATAATGATGGTAGATCAAACATGTCTACTCATGGAAGGAAGGCTACCATTGGGGACTTTTATGGTGCGTGAATGTTTGACTTTCAGAAAAAAAAGAAAAAACTTTTTTATTTTTTATTTTTTTGAATAAAGGATGTAATTAATTTGTGGCTGCCATTGCTGACTATTCCTCACATTGTTTATGTTATCATAAATTGAACTTTTAGCCGTTATATTGCCATCTCTCCAACGGCTTCATGGTAGTTTGGAGAAGTTGGAGGTTGTTGAAGAAGGGCAGTCAAGCATAGAAGGTTCAAGTTATGGCAAGAAGGTCATTGAAGAAGGTGTGAAACTAACCACCAATGTTGATTTGCAAAGAGAAGATGAATGTGGCATTTGCTTAGAGCCTTGCACCAAAATGGTTTTACCTGGTTGCTGCCATGCCATGTGTATTAAATGCTACCGCAAGTGGTAATCAATAACATTTGCTCATTTCCCATAATATGGTCAACTTCCAAATTTATATGCCATTACCAATGGCTTATCATTTTTGACACTTGTGCTGGACTTATTCAACTTGCAGGAACAGAAAGTCAGAGTCTTGTCCTTTTTGCCGTGGTAGCTTGAGGAGAGTTAATTCGGAGGATCTATGGGTATTAACTTGTAATGATGATGTTGTTGATGCTGAAACAGTTTCTAAGGAGGATTTGGTGCGTTTTTACCTCTATATCAGCAAGCTGCCTAAAGATCACCCAGATGCACTTTTCCTAATGTATTATGAATACCTCATTTAATTTTCTACTAAATAAGAATAAAAAAATGTACAGATAGGAAATTCCGGACTGCAAATGTGAATAGAGTCTGGTACAAAAAGAAAATGCTCTGGTAATTTAATCACAGTTGTTCTGGTAAGAGAAATTTCTGGTTTTTTAGCCCAGAAAAACCATTCTTCTTACTCCTGTGATATATCTCCATTGTAGACATTGGAAATCTTCTTGCAATTAACTTGGAATTCCTTGTATGAAGGATCCATTAAGTTAAATCTTCTTGTATGTTACTTGTTGACACAGACTGATATTGAGAAAATGAATCTGTTCTGTGTGATTGTATTGTATGTTGGAGATGTTAACGTGTGCAAAACCATCAGAGGTAAATTTAATTAATACTACTAGTAGGTACGAAGGAATAGTGTGAATTTCTTTTATATAATTTTTTTTGATTACAAATATTATAGAGTTTAATGGTGATGCACTGACAGTGTAAAATAATTTTACACTGTCATTCAATCACAAATCATCTTTTGCATGAATTTTAAGATAAATTTGTAAAAGTCATCAAACTTACAATAAATGGTGAGTTGTGATTGGATGATAGCGTAAAATTAGTGTATAGTTTTTTTTCTCTTGTATGTATGGATAGCATCACAAATAAGTGCGTGTTTAGATTTCAATTGAGTTTAAGAGTATAATTATTTTTTCATTTTGTGTATTGAAATTCAAAAATATATATTAAAATTTGCAAAATACTTTTTCAAGTTTTATTCAAACATAACCTAAACTGTTAGAAAAGGTTGAGTTGTAGAATAAAGATACTGTACGATTTTATATCTTTGATATTATGTCTTGACTCGTGCATTAATTATCATAAAAGCTTAAGCATTTAGGTGTGGAAAGTATGTGAATGCTTTTATATCTAGTTTGGTTGCGAGTGAAGGGATTGTCTTGTCTCGAACCTGGGACCATTCAACGGTATTGCAATAAGCAAACCATTAAAACAGGTTGCAGACAGACTGCTTTTATATCTAGTGACGTTGTTGTCTTTGAAATTTTGCACAGAAGTTTGAATTGATATTTGTATAGTGTTTTAATACATAGCTGATAGCTGTTTTTTTTTTTTTTTTTTTTTTTTTATAATTTCGCCTGCCCAAATTTTTGTTCTTATTCCTACCACAGTACCACGGCATTATTGTTAGTCTTGGTGGAAGGTCGAAATGCTTCAACTTTTCAAGTCATGTCGACTTTTATATGAATTTGTTTCTTAATTTTCTAGGCTTTAACTTTATCTATATTTTAAAATAATTGTAATAGAATATATGTGGATTTTTAATCGATAAATATTAATTATTAATTTGTTAATTTTTATTAGTGCACAACTTCTCTCTCTCCTTTTTCTTTTTAATCACCAAGTAAATCTTATAATTCCTAAACATACATCATAAGGAAGTTGAAGTTAAAAAATTTTGGCCATGAAGTTTGATATATTTGACATGGGAGCTAACACGGCCACGATGCAATATTAATAAAATAAAATGAGATATTCAAGATGCAATGATAATGATAGGAGATTTTTCATTATGCAAGCGTGTCATAATATTATAATAATTATTATTATTAGGCAAATGCTAACAAGTGTCTTTAGGGCACTGGTTAAGAAACTAAAAGAAGAAAGAATTTTATTGGGAGACGGAAAATTGTGTTGTCTATGATTTTTTTTGCGTTCTCCTATGAATTCCACACTAAATACTTTCTTCTTTTAATTCCTTAATCAGTGTTCTTAAGACACTGGTCAGCAAGACCTTATTATTATTAAAGGTGACTTAATGGCATTATTATTATCTGATCGGATTGAATCATATTTTATATTAATTATATCCTAATTAATTTTCAACAAGTATTGCATACCAGTCAATCCAATCCATTGAAGTGAAAGCCTGGGAAAGACAAGACCAGTTACCAAAAACGCCAAAAAGGAAAAAGAGGGAAAGGGCCGAAAGAAAGTGTAAAACAATAAATGACAAGAGAGCAAACGCAGCCTTGTCCAACTAAACGCTTGTTTGATTTACATCTAAAATTAATTTTAACAAAATAATTAATAATAATATTTAACTTCTTCAACACAAAATCAATTCTAATTCTGTAACCAAAAAAATCAATTCTAATTATTCACTACCAAAATAAATAATTATAATTCTAATTCATAGTACCAATCCAAAACCATAATAAAATAACTAAATAAAAATTAATTAATAAAATAAAATCTTCTTTCTAAATTTCACTTTTCTTACAGTCCTAATTTCGTCGTCATAACAGGTGCGCATTTACAGTTTGTTTGGCTGGCTCTCACTCTGCTATTTCAGGTTTTCGAAGTCAATTTCATTTTAGGGTTTCTCTTATTAAAATAAAAATATTCTAGCTCGTTCGCTTGATTTTAGATTGAACCGATTTGATTTTGGATTTAATTGGTTTTATTGCTTTTTAAGTTATCATTTGTGTATTGTAATATTTTTAAAAAAGAAATAGAAATTGCAGATCCAAATCTCGTTTGGGAGTGAGGAGTTTGAATGTTGAGATGTCTGAGAATCACGTAGCAGAGAAGGTTTCGGATTCGGGTCATGGTGTGGTGCACGACGAATCAAATGTGGATACCGAATCAAACACTGATACTTATCAAGATCAGGTACTTACCGGTTACCAATTATTGATTACCTAAGCTATGAAAATTGGTGCAATGCCAGGTTTTGGTTTTAATTAATGCGAGTGAGTGAAGCAGGGAGAGCGTGCTGATCTCAGAGATCCTGAAGATGGAAAATCTACAGAGGATACTGCCAGGGATGACATGTTTGTTGATTGCCCTGATGAGTTAACTACATTTGATGGTAGGCAAAAGGAGGAAGAAGTTGCAGCTGCGAAAAATGAAGATGACGCGTCTGAGGAAAATCAAGTTATGCATCAACAACAGAGTCATTTTGATGAATCAGGCAATGGAGTGGGAGATGGTTACTCCCCAGGCCAGCTGGAGAAGGCTGTTGCTGAGAAAGAAAGTATTTTGCAGGAATACAAGGTTTGTGGTTTGTATTATGAATGAATATGAATATTTTTAGCTAGCACAGATTGAATTTGTTGTCAAGTACTCATGCTTTCTTTTTTGGGTGGGGCAGGAAGAGAGACAAACTGTAACTCAAGGAGTGCTTGATCTTCATTGTCAGCTAAAGTCTCTCACTGGTCAACAGAATGAAGCTGAAGTTGGAGATAGGGAAGTGACTGATGTTCCATTGAGGGAGATGATCAAGGAATGTTTGGAGTTTGTGAAGACTGCCTCAGAAGAACGGTCAAACAGTGAAACCACTATAAATAATCTTCATGAACATCTATCTACGAGGGACCGTGAGATAGAGGATCTTAATGCAAAGCTTGCCAAATTAGTGATATCTAATGAAAGTTTGCAAGTTTCTTCTGAAGCTCAGCTTGAAAAGGATCGTAATGTTGAGATTGTGATAGATAAGACAATATCCTCTCTTGCAACAGTTGTTAATCGAGAGCAAGCATTGGATGATTCTATTAGTGGGAAAATAGCTTATATTGAGGAAGGCACTGTGCATTTAATTGAAAAGTATAATCAGATTCTTGCTGAAATTTATCAACTTGGGCAATCTTTCTCTGAGGTAGGCTTGGATACTGAAGAGCAGGAATACGGAAACATACTTGCTGATGCTCGTGGTGGGTTACTGGAGCTCAAAAGAAAGGAAACAGAATTGGTTGAAAAACTGGCTCAGTTAGAAGATGAAAACCGGAAACTGGTTGATGAGCTTGACAAGGAAAAGGTGATGATAGGGACATCAAATACTGAACTTGGAAATCTGAAAATAGAACTTGAGCAGGAAAAGGTTAAATGTGCTAATACGAAAGAAAAGCTTAGTATGGCTGTGACAAAAGGAAAGGCATTGGTACAGCAGCGAGATTCATTAAAGAAGTCTCTGGCTGATAAATCTGGTGAGCTTGAGAAATGTTTGATTGAATTGCAAGAGAAGTCAGTTGCACTACAAGCTGCTGAACTTGCTAAGGAGGAGTTGTCCCAAAGTGCAAATATGGTTGCATCCCTGCAAAACTCATTACTAGAAAAGAATGCAATTTTTGATCAAGTGGAAGAAATCTTGTCTCGGGCCAAACCTGAGGAACCTGAAATGTTTGATATGCCAGAGAAACTAAGATGGCTTGTGGATGACAGAAATACACTGAAGGAAGCCTTCCTAGAGTTATCCAAATTGAAGGAAGCTCTATCTCTAGTGGACCTACCGGAGCCTGTTTCATCATCTGATTTGGAATCACAAATGAATTGGCTTACAGATTCTTTTCTTAGGGCCCGGGACAACATGCATACTCTACAGGAAGAAATTTCCACAATCAAGGAAGCATCCTGTAACTATATTGATCAGCTGAGTGTTTCTCTTTTGCTGGAATTGCAGGAAAAAGATTACCTTCTGTCAGAATTAACTGATTTGAGGTTCAAATATGATGACCTTGTTGGCAAGAACCATCATATTTCTTTGGAGAAGGATCAGATAGTGAATATGTTAGTTGATGTTTGTGGCCTGAACTTGGAAGATGAAGGGATTGATCAAATTTCTTCCAGCACTTCTACGATCGTCGATTTATGCTTTCAAATTATAAAAGGACAGAGTGGTCCCTTGTCTAGAGCATCCCATATTGATGCTGAGTTGTTTGAAAGGATTCAAAGTCTCTTGTATGTTAGAGATCAGGGATTAATACTCTATGAAGATATACTGGAAGAGGAGATGCTAATTAGATCAGATGTGAATAAGCTGTCAAATGAGTTGAAAGTGGCATCAGAGGAAATTATAGCACTGAAAGAAGAAAGGAGTTCTCTGCTGCAAGATCTTGAACGATCAGAGGAGAAGACTGCCATGCTTAGGGATAAGTTGTCCATGGCAGTTAAGAAAGGAAAGGGGCTGGTTCAAGATAGGGACAATCTAAAAGGTCTTCTAAATGAAAAGAACTCAGAGATTGAGCAGTTGAAGGTTGATTTGCAGAAGCAAGAATCTGCAGTTTCTGAATACAGGGATGAGATCAACAGATTGTCCAGTGATGTGGAAATCATCCCGAAGCTGGAGGCTGATCTTCTGGAAATGAAAAGGGAGAAGAATCAGTTTGAACAGTTCTTAATGGAGAGCAATAACATGTTACAGAAAGTGATGGAGTGTATTGATGGTATTGTTCTTTCAGCTGATCCAGTTTTTGATGAACCAATAGAGAAGGTGAAGTGGCTATCTGGTTATGTCAGTGAATGCCAAGATGCTAAGGTACACATAGAACAAGAGTTGCAGCTAGTGAAGGAGAATGCCAGTATGCTTGAAATTAAATTAGCAGAAGCCCAAGCAACTGTAAAATCCCTTGAACAGGAATTATCATCTTCAGATGACAATGTTTCTCAACTTGCTGAAGAAAAAACAGAGTTGGAACGTGGGAAAGCGAAAGTTGAGGAAGAGTTACAGAAAGTTAAAGAAAAAGTTGCTGAGGTTTGTAGTACTACTAAGTTACTTGAAGATGCCTTATCACAAGCAGAAAAAGATATTTCGATTCTTTCCGAAGAGAAAGAGCAGGCTCAAGTTAGCAGAGTTGCTGCAGAGAGAGAGTTAGAGAGTTTTAAAGATGAAGCAGCCAGGCAAACAAGCAAACTGGCAGAGGCAAGCAAGACCATAAAGGATCTGGAAGATAAACTATCTCAGGTTGAGGGTAATGCTAATTTATTGACTGAAAAGTATAATGCTGATCAAGTTGTCAAGATTGACATGGAAAATGAATTGAAGAAGCTGCAAGATGAAGCTTCGAATCATGCTAGTAAATTGGCAGGTGCCTCTGCAACTATAAAATCTCTGGAAGATGCATTATCGAAGGCGCAAGATGATATTTCTGCCTTAGAAGATGCAAATAAAATTGCAAAACAGGAGATATCTTCACTTGGTTTTAAGTTAAATTCATGCATGGACGAGTTAGCTGGAAAGAATGGCAGCTTAGAAAACAGGTCCTTACAGCTCATTGGACTCCTTAATGATCTTCAGGTGCTCATGAAAGACACTACTCTATTTCCCAGAATAAAACAATGCTTTGAGAACAAATGTGAGACCCTGAAGAATATGAATCTCATTCTGAACAAAATAAGAGATAATGTTGCCATGACTGCAAAGGATTCAAAGGGACAGCTTGTGATGGAGGTAATACTGTTACCACCCTTTTTGGTTTTATTGTTTCCTCCTGTTCTGTGCATTCAATACTGAACTAATCTATGTATATATGATGTCCAAGTCTTCTGACCAATTAGATATATGTATCCACATATAATTTGAAAAATTGATGGTGATTCATGCATAATGCTTTGAAGTTTGTACTGATTAGAAATTTACCCAGGGCTTTTGATATCAGATGTGTCGTTTCAAATCTTTTTGTTCTGTTAAATCATTGTGTGTGTGTTTCTATTGGTTTTTTGTTACTATGGATTTGTCTATTTTTTTTTTTTTCATTGTCTGTATTTTTCTTAATAGGTGGTGTTGTTTGTTCCAGGAAAATCCACTTGTGAGAAAAACATTCTTAGATGGCCCTGAAAATTTTGAAGTTGAACTGGACAATACAGAGATTGATGGTGCTGATATTGACACCATAATCTCATCATTTGGAAAGATTGTGAAAGGATTTCAGTTGAGAAACAAACACATTGCAGATAAGTTTGATGGATTTTCGGATTGTATGGATGAGTTTATTTCTCCTCTCCATGAAAAACTACTGGAAACAGAGACCATGTCTACGACTATTGTTGAGAACATGGAAATTATGAAAGAAGAAGCAAATACCATGGAAAAGTTGAAAGAAGAACACGAAAATATTATTGCCAATTTAGAAAACAATGTCAGTGTATTGCTATCTGCATGCACTGATTCTACCATTGCACTTCAGAGTGAAGTTGACAAGAATCTAGGCTCCATTTCTGAGGTTGAACAGTTAAACCTGGAAGCAGGTGCACAAGCAGAGCATCATAAGAACAGCAAATACGCGGAAGCCACCCATAAGTTGATGAATGCTTCTAGAAAAGCTCAAACTTTGATTCGACAGTTTGGATGTAGAAGTGAGAAGGTAGATGCAACAATTGAAGATTTGCAGAATAAATTGAAAGAAACAACAGTTGCTTTTGAATTAGTCACAGATGAGAGAGACTTAAATAAAAACAGAGTTTCGCAACTGGAGTCTGATATTCAATCACTGCAAAGTGCTTGCAGCGAGCTTAAGGATAAGTTAGAGGGTTATCGTGCCTTAGAAGAAAAATTGGAGGAAAAAGAGGCTAAGATTTCATCAATGCACAATGCTTTGTTGGCAAAAGAAGAAGGTAAAAAAAATTGAAATCTTTCTTGACTTAACCATATTGGATATTTGGATTTGATTTAACTTCATATGTTGATTTACTTGTTTATGACGTGATTTCCTTTTTCCATTGGCAGAAAACTCCCTACTTCCAGCATCTCAATTGAGAGATCTCTTTGACAAGATAGATAGGATCAAAATCCCTATTGTAGAGTCTGAAGAAGATGATTTGGAGCCACATACTTCAGCCCCTATGAAAAAACTCTTCTACATTATTGATAGTGTTACTAGGTTGCATAATCAAATAAACTCTCTGTCTCATGATACAGAAAAGCTGCAATCAATCCTTGAAACTAAGGATCTTGATATTAAGGATCTGAAGGAGGAAGTCAAACAACTCAATAGAAACTGTGAAGACTCAAAAATAATCAAGAATGAATTGTCTGAGCTCACCTATGTATTTGAAAAAATTATGGATATTTTGGAAGCTGGTGAATGGGTTGTAGATAGGAAATCTAAAGGTTTGAAGGAATTAATACCAGCATTGGAAAAGCATATAATTGCCATTCTTTCAGAATCTGAAAATTCAAAATCCAAGGCCCAGGAACTTGATATTAAGTTAGTTGGAAGTCAGAAGGTTATTGATGAATTAACGACCAAGGTTAAATTACTTGAAGATTCACTCCAAGATAGGACTTCTCAGCCAGACATTGTCCAGGAGAGGAGCATATATGAAGGACCCTCATTACCTGCTGGGTCTGAGATAATTGAAGTTGAAGAGGTAGTTTTCTAAGCTTAAATTTCTTACATGATGCGATCCTTTTCCAGGAGAGGTAGTTACTCTCATTTAAGTTCAAACGTTTATTCAGTGATTGATAATTTTTTTAATTGAAAAATATATTTCCTGTGTTTTCCTGACATAATATAGATGGTTTCATGTGTCTATAGTTAACACTTGTCTGTCTTTATGAATTAATTGCTTCTGAAATATGACAAATAGATATGTCTATCTACCGGTGCCTTATTTTTTTCTTGAACTAAATGCAGATGAACTAGAAGTTTGTTTTGAAGGGCTATTTTTTCCCCCTATACGGCCATACATATTGGAACTTTATTTGATTTCTGGTTGACCATGTCTTGTTTTATCTTTTATTAATTCATTAATATTATCATGCATTCTCAAATTAAGTATTAAAGTGATTAAAGGAAATGCATATATAAAGTGTTTGCTTCTTTACACAGGGATCACTTGGAAAGCAAGCAATATCTCCTGTCCCATTGGCTGCTCACGTGCGGAATATGCGAAAAGGATCTACTGACCATCTTGCACTTGATATTAGTGGGGAGTCTGATAATTTGATTAACAGGGTAGATACGGATGATGATAAAGGTAATTATGAGTTTCTCATTTTTTGTGAATTGCTTGATTTGAAAATTTGAAGATCTAATTCTAGATTACTTTGCAGGTCATGTATTCAAGTCTCTTAACACTTCTGGATTCGTACCAAAACAGGGAAAGCTCATTGCAGATCGTATTGATGGACTCTGGTAAAATTGCATTTTGTTATACTTTTTTTCTTTTTTTTACCAATGGTAAAGAATGAGTATTAGAAATTGATTGTTTCAGCTTATCAAAAAACAGAAATTGCTTATTTCAGCGTTTTAACTTGGTAGAATTTACATGGTAAAATTGATGGCCATACATTGAAATGTTGAAAGCAGAAGACCTAAATCCTTAAGATGATATTTTACGTAGAATCTCAATCAACACCATGATTAAATTGTAATTTAATTTCCCTATGCAGGGTATCTGGTGGTCGGGTTCTCATGAGTCGTCCTAGAGCAAGATTAGGACTTATTGGTTATTTGCTTATCATGCATATATGGCTACTGGGGACGATCTTGTAGAAAAGCTGTGATTAAACCTACCTGGACTGCTCAACATTGAATGTCCTGCGTCTGCAAATTGTATTATAGATATAAAATTGTCCCTTTTTTTATTCATGTCTTTCTTTTTGCTTCTTAATGAAGCCTAGCCTGTTTTTCTTTAGTCTCATGAAATTCACTATTTGTTCTCTGCAATCACATTTTAGGGATTCAGAGATTCTGGTCTTCAATGTCTGGGCTCATTTTTTGACAGCCTTCTTTTTTCTTTAAAATCGAAGCCCCTTCATTGTATTAGCCTACAATTGTTTCAATATTAAAGGATGTGGTGGGTAGAAAATAGGTAGATGAATTTTTTCGCCAGTTAATGTAATAAAAATGTAGAAAGATTTTAAGAGTGACTCATTTATATCTCAAGCAGTGAATTAGAATGAAGATACAGAGACCAATTGAAGGATGACTCATTTCTCTTTCTTTTTGAAGGAAAACTCAAATTTGTGTTTTTGTTTGCTGTTTTCATTTTTTTTTTTTTTTTTTTGTGAATACAAAGGGCTAAAAGCCCCAAAAACAAGAGTTAAAACCCGCGTGCTGTTTTCATTTTATGAACCATCTAAATTTAGTTACTGTAAATACTTTGCTGTAATTTTGCAACGGAGACAGGGTTTTGGAGGGGTGTGTGTAAGAGTTTGATTTATACGTGTAAGTATATTCCTTTATATAAGGGTCATATATAACGATAATAGTTCTTATTTTAAAAATGTGAAAATAATAAATCTTGATCATATAAATAGATTATTAAGATTAAGAGATGATTAGTGAAAAAGGTTATAGATATTTTTTTAATTTTAATCATTCAAATAATATTGAATGATCAATATTTATTAGTCGTTTTTCATAATAATAAAGTATTTTTACCTAGTATATATCACTGGTATTTTGGACGAGTTGTTAACTGACAATCTGACATATTTCTTCATATTTTGTTCTTAGGCATTTATTTATTTTCCTCAATTTCTAGCTTTACTGAATATTACAAAACTTCATTTTCATAGCTTCAGTATGCATGATCTTTTTGTATATAAGAGCAAAATAGCAAGTTACAAAGGATTGAAAAAAGAAAAAGCTTCCAATCTTGTAGTCTATCCCAAGCATTTTCTTTTACAGAAAAAAAGATGATAGAATGTAAACATTTTTGGTTTAATTGTATTTTTATTCTTAACTTTTTTACTTTTTAGCAAATTTTACCCAATAAATTAATTTAGCATATTTTATCTCAAACTTTTAAAAAACTTACAAATTTTATCTTTCGTCGTTCATTCGTTAATTGTCTACAAAAGTTAGGATAAAATTCGTCAAAAAAATATAAAAGTTGAGAATAAAAAATGCAATTAAGTCAACATTTCTTAATGTTATAAAGTAAAAAAAAAAAAAGTTAAAATTTTGACAAAGCTCAAATTTAAGATTTTGTTTGTTGTTCTAACATGGATTGATACATCAATTTATTTACTGTAAATAGTTAATTGTTATTTTGGGCTTTTGCCCATTCAGCAAAAAAAAAAAAGTTAATTGTTATTTTGTAACGGACACGGGTAATGAGAAAGGGATTCAGCTATTGTTAACAAAAAAAAATGTTGATAATTAAATAAGCCGTGTTTGTGATGAGTTGGCCACGCAAACCCAACAGCTAATTTTTCGTTGCAGTTCGTTTCCTCTTCCTGTATAACTTTTATAAAGTGATGCATTTTCACATTCAATTTCACTTATTCCCTTGTTTTCCATCTTAGGTGTCTATTCATTTTCCTCAGAATTTCCGGTTTTGTTGAATATCACAAAGCTTCAATCTCATGGCCTCGGTAGGATCTTCTTGTTCTTCTCCACCTTCTCAATTATTACTATGCATTGCAATGCATGTACGCTTTTTTTGGTTATGCCATTTCTAAAATTTAGATTCTCTTCTTTTCTTTTATGAACAAAATAGCTTGTCGCAAATGATAAAAATAAACTTCCAATTTTATAGACTCAAATGATAGAATGCAAATTGTTGGATAGAATTTAGCTGGATTCAATGATAGATTGTCTGATGAAATAAAGAAGTGAGAATCAATCTTTGTCCATAACCAGTTTTTTTTTTCCCTTGAAACAACTCCTTATGAAAAGAATTGGCTAAAAAGTTCAAGCCATCTACCAATTTTCATAATTTTTTTTTTGAAAATGTATGTTTTTGCTCTTTGTAAGAAATCTAGGCAGAAATAAACTTTAGAAATATATTTTCTTCTCTTTGTTGTCTAAAAGTTAAAGATGATGTGCAATAGTATGCATTATGCAATAGCAAAAGCATGCACCAAATAATCATTTGTATGTGCAGTATGAAGAGCAACAAGGAAAGCCTTTACCCAAATTTGGGGAATGGGATGTGAATGATCCTGCCTCAGCTGAAGGATTCACTGTTATATTCAACAAGGCCAGAGATGAAAAGAAAATTGCCTCAGCATCGGGACGATTCCCTTCACAGCGAAGATATGATTCTCGAAAGCGCAAGGATCAACAAAAGTGCAAGAGTTCGGCCTCCTCAAAGGTACCTACCTATTCATTCCTAAATTGTTTCTAAAACCTCTTAAATGTATGACAAATTATTACATGATGATGATAATATTTGTGTTCATTATTGTGAGCTGAATTATATATGCATGGTTTTGGGTGCAGAAGAAATGGTTTTGCTTTGGCCCTTAGACAAGGATAAGGACGTGTTTGTTGATGCCTCAAGTATTGATTCTAAATCTTACCACTTTTCTTCCGAAGACACGGGTGAAGTAGTACGAAAAGAAAAAAGAGTGCAGCCTGCTCAACTCTTCGTTTAGCTTCTAGTTGTTTCATGTATCGTGCTATTTATAAAATGCAAAAAACTAATGTAAATACATGAATCAATGACAACCATTTTGCAAACGGAGAAAGCACATTCCCCCCTCCCCCCTAATTTTGTTGATGATATGATGTGTTGTTGGTATTCAACTATGAAACTTTGTCTATCTTTACTTTTTAATTAGTATGTATATATTATCTCTTGACCAATATTATCGATGTTTTAATTTCTTGTTTATTTTCCCTAAAATTATTGATGTTTTACAGATTTTAAGTCTCGTTAATTATATACTTTTTATTTAACAATAATGATTTATTTCACAACTACTTTCATTATAGATATTAAACGAGATGTAGTTTATGAGTAATATTAATATTTTTTAAGTAATATGCATAAACCTTAAATATATTATGGTCCGAAAATAGTATATCTCTATAAAGGCGTCTTCCATTAACTTAAATGTCACAATCATGACTTATATATCGTTTTGGTTGAATGAAAGAAAGATGGGGTTATATTATTTACTCCAGAAGTATATTGCTGACCAAGTTTGGATGAAAGTTGAAAGTGATGATGGTTTGGTCTGAAATTTTGGATTGAATACACCTAAATATTCTATACCATGCATGATTGCATGACATATAAAGAGCTAGCGATGATGTCCTTTAAATGCTGAACACGCGGGCTTCTAGATAAAACATGGCACTCATTTTTTATTTTTTTTTAAAAGGGCACTCATTTTTCTTATTCGTCCATATTATTAAGCATTTGCCAAAGAAATTCAGTTTGATATAAAGACAAAAGTTAGGTATAATGTATTAAGTTTAGTATTGTTCGCTCTAAATAATCAGTGTCAAGTCCAAAATATTTTATGTTTAAAGAAAATGTATACATAATTAAGAAGCATTTTGATAAGGGTAAACTATTAGTAATATATTTTGTTGGAGCGTTTTTTAAATAGATTTTAAAGATTAAATCTAGTTATTTTAAATAAGGATACATTTAGAAAAAAAATAAGTAATGAAGAAAAAGAGAAAAAAAATTAAAACATCAGTGGTTTTGAACAAGAGATAGACAAATTTAACATAAACTTTTTATTGTACAAATTATAGAAATAAAACTCTAATTTTAGTTAGAAAATAACAACAAAAAACTTGAGTAGTCGTTTACTTGTGTTTTTTATTTTTTATTTTTACTTTTTATAATAATAAAATTGTTACTCTCTCCGTTCCTAAACTCTTGATGTTTAAGGTTAATGCACACAGCTTAAGAAACATCTAATATTACTCACAAACAATACATTTAGTCTAAAATACCTTCATTTAATATCTATGATGAAAAAATGTGTGAAAATCTAGATCATGTTAAATAGGGATATATGTGAAGAAAAAAAATTAATGAGCCTTGGAATGTGTAAAACATCAAGAGTTTAGGAACAAAAATAAAAAGCTAAAACATCAAGAATTTAATAACGGAGGGAGTACTTATTTTCAATGTTTCCTATTTTTAAAAACTAGTATCAATACCCGTGCAACACACGAGGCTTTTTATAAAAAAAATTACTATTTAATAATTACTCCTTCCATTCCAAAATAAGTGTCGTATTTGAAAAAAAAAATTGTTCCAAAATGAGTGTCGTGTTAGTTTTTCAATGCAATATTAATTGTTTTTTTTTTCCACTAATACTCCTAATAAGTATCACTTAAGTTTTTGAATGTAATATTAATACTAAGGTTAGTTTTGTAAAATTACTATTCTCTTTCATCTATTTATTAGCTTTTCTTGGTTTGTATAAAATAACCTAGGACGATACTCATTTTGGACGGGGGGAAATAGTAATTAGTAATAAACTACATAAAGTAAAGCATGTCATGAAATCAATTGATGTCTGAAAACTAAATCATTAACATAAACATAAGCATTTCATCAAATCCTGCTACATAATGTGTGTAATAGTTAACAATAACAATTAAAATAAAGTACATCAATACAGCTGATCCAGCAAATTTCATCAAAATAGTTAAAAAAAATGTCTATATTTAACATTGATCATACTCTGAATATGCTTGTTTCCCAATTAAGGATACTATTCGAGAAAAAAGAATACCTTTTAATAAAAAAAATATTTTTTTAAAATTTAATAGTTATGTATTATTGATGTAAAATGTTTTACATTATCAATAAATTAAATTTTTTTGTTAGTATAATTTTTAAGATAATTATGATTTAAGTCAATACGGTGATTTGTGATTGAATAATAATGTAAAATTGTTTATTTTTTATTTTTTTAACTTTTTATACAACTAATTATGAAAGTATGGGGATGAAGCTTTATAAGAGATCGGGTTTATGATTTCCGTACACGTCAAGGTGATTTGTTAACAAAACAATAGTAATTATAGTAATTATTAAAAGGAGAGTCATATATCTTGGGAAATTCCGAAGCAAGCAAACTGGTGAAATGAAACGAACATCACGTGGAAGTGGACTGTGTTGACTGCAATAATTAACAAGGAACAGAACATAACCGCAAAGTGCCAGATTCGATTCAATGCAACTGTTTGAACTCTGAATCTGTGTACCAAATGAAATCAGAATGGCCACCTGTGCCGTCGAAGGAGGCTGCCCCACTGACTACTTAGCCATTGCCCTATCCATTCTTTCCTTCACTGTGTAAGCTTCTCTCTTTGCCCCTATCCATGTAATGGGTCACTGCTATTGTGTCAAATTGGCCACTATACCTGTTTGATCTTATGACCCTAAGAATTTTGAGCTCTGATTAACAAGTTACAATCTTATTTATATACCCTTTTCCCCTTGCTTTTTGTAAGTGAGTTTCCCACCATGCCCATGAATCAAAATTGCTTTTTTTCCCCCTACCTGATCTGATTATTGATTAAAGGAGTTTCCTTGGTTGGACTCTCTCTTTGATGATTCCTGTGTTGGGGTTATTTAGTTTGTCCTTTATAGTATCATTTGTTTCAAAATGATATATGTATAAAAAAAACTGTGGCATTTGTTTTCTTATGCACATGCTATTGGTTGGCTACTTGCTTCTATCTTTCAGGCTTCTCTTAAGGTCAATATTTCCCTTCCTAGTTCACAAGGTTCCTCGTACCAAAGGCAGTGGCTTCTGGATACCTGTAATTCAAGTTGTTGCCAGCTTCAACCTTCTTCTATCAATTGTGGTAAATAAGTTCTTTATGTCTCTGTCATTTATTTTCTGTGACAACTTAAAAAAGAATCCCAATTTTTCTAGTTGTTCATTGTTACTTCAGTATCAGCTTAGCATCGCCTTGTTCTCAAGCTTAGCAATTGTATATTTGTTTCTTATGCAGATGTCAAATAATTTCTTGAAAATGGGAAAGAGACATTGGTTGCGGTCATGCTACCTATGGGGAGGTTGTCCTTCTTTTTGCCATCTTTTCTGACTTGTTTATACTTACGTATTAAAAAGATGAATATTTGTTAGTATAACCGTGTTTTTCCTGTTTATTTACAGTCTGGGTTGAAGGTCCACTAGGGTTTGGTTTGCTGTTGAGCTGTCGCATAACACAAGCTTCACAATTATATTTTATCTTCGTCAAGTAAGTGACAGCTTGATATTGATTTTTTAGGCCACATTGGTGCAAGTTGCTGCCACTGTACCTCGTAACTGTTCAAGTCAACAAGATGGCTTAAGGGTGTGGTTGGATAAACAACTTAATTAAGTGCTTATTGGATAAGTACTTATCATGTAAGCGCTTATGTATAAGCTATTTCTGTAATCAAAGAGGAAATAGTTCTTATGTCATAAGATAAGACCAAATAAACTGTAAATAAGTTGTTCCAAATGCACCCTAAAGTTCGTCATCCATAGCTTAAAGCAGTTAGTCTGTATATTTCACAACCACAACGCATAGAAACAACATGTTGAATGTATTATCATAACATTCTGTTTGTCTGATTGGTTTTCACTGGTTAGGCTATTATTCACTTGAGCTCATGGACGCTTTTGGATTTTTTATGGATGTGATTATTTGTAGGCATTATTGACCATAATTAATTGGCACTTTGCCTGTCACTGCAATTCTTAACCAGTGCTAAAGGAGTTATCATCCATTTATGACGTGTGTTCAATTTCCTTCTCTGTTGATCTTTCAGGAGGCGTTTACCACTGATAAGATCATATATTTTTCTTCCACTTATTCTACTTCCCTGGATTGCTGGTGGTGGTGGTAAGAATCTGAATTAATTTTAATTTACTTATTGCTGTAGTTTTTATTACATAGAATTTACTACTTGAAGTAGAGATAGCAGGTGTAAATTTATCACTTTTGTCCATAGAATTTCATTTCCTTTTATCTCTTTTTATCTAATATTTCTAAATTTTGCTGGACTTTGTCTCTTCAGTTGACTCAGTTATTACATTTTAAGTGTTTGTGCTTTGTGTCCATGATTTTCTCCACATCTTGTGGAATTTCTGGAAATGATTACCAGAATCCACTTCCCTTTCTTTCCCTAGTCCTGTCTCTTTTGTTTACTTTCTTTCCACTATTTATTTCTAATAAAACTATCATTCATTCTCTAGTTATCCATTCAATGAAGCCTCTAAGCAGTCGCTGTCACATGAGAGCTCAATGGACCATCCCAGTTGTATGCCTCCATTCATTGTATATTGTCATTTTGGTTGGGGTTACAGCTGCTGTTCATCACATAGAGTTCAGGTTTGATGAACTCAAAGACCTCTGGCGGGGAATACTTGTATCAGCTGTGTCCATTGGTACACTTTTTTCCTAGGTTTTATAAGAAACTCCTTTATTTCTCTATTTATTTTGAAGTTCCTAGCTTCCTACTAACCTGTGCTCTAAGGCTGTTATTAAGGTAACGAATTCACCATTAAGTCGATAATAATTCAGGTTTTCTGTTTTCAGAAAATAGATTTCCTACCTAAATCTAAATGTGTAACATTCAAGATCAAAAAATCCGATGCCAAAATTAATGTTAACACATCAATGCATATTTGCAAATGTTATAGATATCTCATATTCTTTAACTAGTGTGCTTAGCGAACTAGTTTTGCAGAAGCTTTACCCTAAATACAATATAGTTTACTTTCTGAGAAGAGATTACATACTATGTAGTCTCTTAATTAGCCACAATTTTTTAATCAAATTTAATTATGGCTTGCTGAACTAAAACCAACTCATTCATTTTGCATTGCCTGATCCTATATCAACTTAGTTATTTTCAAACTGTTGTTATAAAATATGAGCTTGGGTATTTTCTGGATGGCTTATCTCAGAGATCTCTATAATTTATTCTGGCAGCTGTGTGGGTTACTGCTTACATACTAAATGAAATTTATGACAATATCTCATGGCTTGAAGTTGCCTCCAGATTTCTGCTTTTAGTTGTGGTATGCTTTCGTATCACGTCTTTATGTTTGATAACTATGAAATGTCAGATATTTTCAATACATTGAAAGTTAAAATCCAGTCATTACTTTGTGAATCTTTTATTTACTTCCATCCTATGTTGGTTTTGTTTAAAGGCTAGCGTACTTGTGGTGGCTTTCTTTTCAATATCAAGTTCACAACCACTTCTCTCACAAATCAGCTTGAGGAGAAGAGAATCCAGAGAATTTCGCACAATGAGTCAGGCTCTGGGCATACCTGATAGTGGGGTATTAGCACAAAGTGAACCAATTTCAAGGATAGATCCTAATGAACCATTGGATAAGCTTCTCCTGAATAAGAGATTCCGGCAGTCTTTTATGGCATTTGCTGATAGGTAAAATATCCATCTTTGTTTACTCCAGTATGTTGGCAGACATTTGTACGAATTATAGTTTCTCTTGAGGACTTAAGAAATGACTTATTTAAGAGAAGCAATTCTGACAAAATGGGTGATATTTTCTACACGTTAAATGGAAGATAACAGATGTTAAATTTGCACAATGGAATCTTGATTGAGAAGAATGAATCCTTTTTACTCGTCCCACAAGGTCCAGAAAATTTTGGACCTAAACATCAAAGTTGAAGTAAAGAATGCAGAAAAAAAAAAAAAAAAACGTATCTTTGTTTAAACTAAAAAATGTAATATTGTTTTAATATATTTACAGTTGCTTGGCTGGGGAGAGTGTGCACTTCTTTGATGAAGTATATGAGCTTAGTAAAATACCTGAAGATGACTGTGTGAGAAGGATCTATATGGCACGACATATTATTGAGAAATACATAGTTGCAGGTTTGTAATTCTAATTCCAGGTGGCTTCCTTCTTTCATCCTTTCCCTTGTTTTTGTCCATGATGCACAGTTTTTGCCATATTCAAAATTGTAAGATCAGTTTTCTCGCAATCCTTTTATGAACAGAGCTATTTGATTGAGACACAGTTACATGCCATATTTGATTGAGACACAGTCACACAGTTGAAGTACCCAAATCTTTCCTTCCAAATTTGGGGTGCTTTGTTTAATATTTGCTAGAATGTAATTTCACAGGTGCGGCTATGGAGGTGAACATCTCTCATAGAAGCAGACAAGAAATTTTATCAACTTCTAACCTTGCACGCCCTGATCTCTTCCATAATGCACTTAATGAGATCATTCAGCTGATGAGAACAGTAAGTTCCCTGGGTTCAAAACAATTAGACGAGATGCCCTTGATTAAAATTGAGTAATGTTATATCCTTTCATTTAATATCCTGGCATAGTTTTTTATCTAAATTATACATTCGACTTGTGCAGAACCTGGCACGAGATTACTGGTCATCAATGTTCTTCCTGAAGTTCCAGGAAGACTCCAATGTGAGATCTAATGAGTACGAGCTGGAACAAATGACAGGGTGGAACTTTTCTCCAAGGTTGAGTTCTGTGCATGGTACAGATGATCCTTTTCACCAGGACCATCTTCTGAAGAGCTCAGGCTGTAGCAACGATACCACTGACTTATGACTTGTTAGCACTTATGCACACAGTTTCTCTGGTTTGGTAATGCCTGGCCAAACCAGTTTCACTTTTTTAAAAAAGAAAAATTACTGATATACTTTTTTTCTGACAACATATATGGTTATTGTCCATAGACGATGAACAGTGGAGGAGAATCGGGAGGTATAATGAAGGTGTAACAGTATTTTTGGTTTATTTATTTTTATTTTCAATCCATAAGACATAAGTAACATTTGTACAGTTAGGCTGGGAGTGGGACCATGCATGTCCTGGCCCTGTAGCTTGTATTATAGTTTGAACCCTGAATAGCCTCCGCAGTTACTTTAACCTAACCATGCGTTAGTTCTAGCATTTTAAGCGTACAAGATATCAAAATGCTGTGTCATTTAATTGAATGTAGCTTACAACCACAACCACCTTGATATGATGTGTCTTTAATTCTGATCATTACTGGTATTGCTCTTAGCCTTGTGTATCACCATCGGTAAAAGTTTGTAACAGTAATATAAAAGGAAAAATGTTCATTGCAATTGCAAATCTCTAAACCATAAGTTTGTTTTTTTTTTTTTTTTAAAGAACTGAGTGTTGAAATTTTTGTGGTTTGACATTATTTATTATTTTGGTGAGTGCGTTTTCAAAATAAAAAGGATTTAAAATTACTTGATTAATTTAGTTGATAAAGATTTTGAATAAAAAATAAAAACATATGAACTTTAAATAAATATATATGTGTGTGTGCACGCATATATATATATATAAAGAATTTGTTTAATGTGAGACAACTTTTTTGTCAAAAATAATTACTAAAATATCAAAATTTTAATTTTATTTCTTATTTAAAAAATTAGTGAAAGAAACATTGAAAACAAAACAAAAAATATTATGTTCATTATCTTCCATACAAATATTTAAAATAAAAATAGTGTGAGATGTTATAATTATTTATAAAAAAATGGAAAATGAAAATATATTCTTAATATTTTAGAAAAGTTTAGTTTCCTTTTGAAGACAAAAATATTTTAGAGATGCGTGTTAGAATTATAATAACTAGTGGAAACACAAGCGCTGTCATGCCTGTGTATCCGCATTTCTGTTGCGTTATCTCATATTTATTAAAACATTATTCTTCAAGATCAAATGTTGTCTAATTTTGTCATGCATGGTATTTGTATTTTTATTGTGGTAATTTGCATAGACATATACTTTAAAATGGAGTATATTATTTTCACATGTAAAAAAATTATTTGAACATTTTTATTCTAATCATACAAAAGGTAAAGAAAATGACAAATTTGAAATTTATTGTATCATGTAAAAAAGAATAAACTCTACAAAAGCTTAAGAATAAAAAAGATAATAAAAAGGAAAAAACAATAAAAAGCCTTGGGAGCTTAATTAACAAATTGGTAGGTTTTTAAATTTAAAATAAGAAATTTTAATTATAAATTGGTAGATTTTTAAAATTAAAAGAATTGACAGTTTTATTTAACAAATTGGTAGATTGTTAAAATTCTTAAAAATGATTAGTTTTAGGGTTTTTTTTTAGTTAACAAATTGACAGTTTTTTAAAATTAAAAAAAAGGTAGTTTTAATTAACAAATTGTTTTGTTTTTATTTTTTTTAAAATAAACAATTTTAATTAAAAGATTTGGTAGATTTTTAAAATTCAAATAAATAGAAAGTTTGAATTAACAAATTAGATTATTTTTAAAATTCAAAAACTTAGCAATTTTAATTAAAAAATTCATGCAGTAAAAAAAAATTAAAAAATTCATAGATTTTTAAAATTCTTAAAAATGGGCAGTTTTAATTAACAAATTGGTTAGTTTTTAAAATTTTAAAGAAAAGAACAATTTTAATTAACAAATTACTGAAATTAGTTGACTTTTAAATTTAAATTATTATTTGTTTTGTCTCCGATCTTGAGCCCAATAACTGCATCCCTAATCATAGCATTTTTTTTTTTCCTGTGATATATTCAAGTCTAAGGGAAGAAAAAAGAAACAAGAATCCAAGTAAAATATATATATTATACTTCGCTTAAAACACCGTCAATATATATTTGATGTTGGCAAATGTCAATAGTAAATGTCTAACATTTACGTCAATATATAAAACATATACAACTCAGCTAATAAAACATTTTCCTATTGGTGATAACATGTCAAAGTAAAAGTATGACACAAAGTCATATATATTCTTGAAATAACTTTGACCCATTAAACACCAAAGGTAACTTAAATCTCAAAAATCAAAATAACACCCATGACCATTCACATTTAAAGTAGTCAGCATGTAGTGTGTCTGTCATTTCTGGTGCTCTGCTATACTCTTTTCAAGTTTATAGTTGGCCTTAAGCTTTACTTAAGGAAGTGGATAGAGCCATCAGAAACTTTATTTAGGCTAGGGATATTCACATCAGGAAATGTCCAGTACAGATTTGCAGGGTAATACTTGGGAATTCTCAAGTTATGGAATATGTATTCACATATCATCTTTTTCAACAGGGTTACGTGCATAGTTTGATATAAGCCAGAAATAACTTTCTACTTAATATCGAATGTTATCAATAAGGAATTTTCTTATTTTACTTTCCTGCAAAGTTTAAATATCGAATGAATATGTTGGCCAGAACTACAAAATTCAAGTACTAAAATGTAAAAGATTAAGAAAAAAAGATAAAAACTGAATTATACCAAATAAAAAGGAAAAAATAATTTACCAAAAAAGGAAAAGATTAAAAAGGTGAGCAATTGGAAGATAAACTGGCCAGTCCTTATTCAGATCAAGGCATCAAGCTATCTCCTAGAGTGAAACTGTTCCTTACTTTGGTGCAACATAAAAAAATAGTGCAACCAAAAAAATTATAAAAAAAAAAAACAACAAAATAAACAGACAGACAGTGGCGGAGCTTTGTTGGGACCAAGGGGGGCCATGGCCACCCAAACTTTTTTGCAATTTCCTTATAGTTACAAGCACACATGAATGAATAAGAGAGGAGTCTTTGATTTCATTGCTTCATTTCTCGAATAACTTGCATTAAATTGAATAGTCAATATGTAAATGAGAAAAAGGACTATGCACTGACAATGTAAAAAAATTTTACATCGTCATTCAATCACAACCCACCATGTATGGTAAGTTTGTTGACTTTTATAAAATTACTTTAAAAGTAATATCAACAGTTATTTATGATTGGATGATCGTGTAAAATAATTTTACACCATCAGTGTATCACCATTAAATTCTATGTAAATTCTCTTTATCTGGCACTAGTAGAAAGACATGTCCATAATTTTTGGTTTTTATATTATTTTCTCTTATAGTATATTAAAAATTTATTATTTTCAAAAAAATATGAAAGTTAAAATACAGGTAAATATAAAGAGGTACGGGAAGATTTGTGAGATTGAATAAAGAGTTTAATGATGATACACTGACGCTGTAAAACTATTTTACACAGTCATTCAATCATAAATTACCGTTGATATTACTTTTAAGATAATTTTGTAAAAGTCAACAAACTTACCATACATGGTGAGTTGTGATTGGATGACGGTGTAAAACTTTTTTACACTGTCAGTGCATAACCATTTTTCTCATAAAAAAATGAGAAAATAGATTTAGAGTAATGGATGCTTTATAACAGTTTTTTTTTATTCATAATATAAAACTACTTTCTTGAATTCATCAATCTCATTTCTTCTATAACTTTTTATATCTTTGTTGTGTATAGAAATACTTATACAATGGCTTAAATGATCTGCAGATTTTTCTTATGTGTGGATTTTTTATGGGATTTTCTTGCAATTCTTTTTTATGATTTTTCTGATTTTCTTGCAATTATTTAATGTAAAATTTGTTTTGGTTTTGGAAAAAAAAATATGATTGTTTCATTGAACTCATTAAAAAATTCATAGAAAAAATTAATATTTTTTGTGTATTCTTGTAAAAAATATTTTAATATCATAAAATATTATTAATTAAGAAAATAATTAATATTTGAAGAATATCATTGAATGCTTAAAATCACCTATAAAAATAATATTATCAAAATTGTTATATTTAATTAATAGATTATAATTTTATTTATTTTGGTCCCTCCAAACTTTCTTATCGAGCTCTGCCACTGGAGAGAGAGGAAGAGAGAAAGAGATAGGGAAAGAGAGAGAGAGTTTACGTTGGTGATAAGAACAAAGCCAAGGAGATGAAATTTTCTGCATAAAAAAACAAAGACTGGTTAGAAACACATAAAGTCACTGAAAATTAAAGAGATTGAGCCTAAATAGAATGTTTGAGATCTTTGAAACAAAAACATAGTTGATAGAGACGGTTTTTCTTCTAAAAATAGAAGATAATGAAACAGAGAGAAATATGTAATGATAACAACCTTAAAAATGAAAGATCGTTTGTCTGTCATTAAGGATGCCACCTTCTTCACCAAAGCTGTACTCTCTTCCTATAAACCTACAAAAACTTTGGCATTTTCCAAATAGGATATCCTTTCCCTCTGAACCTACAAAAAATCCCACTAAGGGAAACAGAAAATGTTAAGGAGACAGAAGATGTTAGTTAAATATGTGCCATATGATCCAGACCATTCATATTCAACTTAAAATTTTAAAATGCCTATAGATAGAGAAAACATTACCCTTCCCACCACTTGGTACCGGTGAAATTGCTTCACAGACATAGCATCATTTCAACCCCTTTATTCATGCTCTATTCATGGCAACTTTGGTTTTGGCATGAGTAAGTCATGATGTACATCACCAACTATCCCCAAATTCATACAAATGCATCTCGAATTTCTGAATTTGATTAAAATTAAAAAAAAAAAAAAAGAAGGAAGAAGAAGGAAGCGCGTTCAGCAACAATGCCTCCATTGCATCCTTAACTTCCACAATGGTCGCTGTTTTCAAAACTTGAATATCTGTAATATGAGACCAAACTCTTGCATTGTATGATTTATGTCAACATTCAAAAATTAAGAATAACAAAAAAAGGTTTGTGGATGGTGAGTTTGAGGGGTTGGGATGCAAGCCTATCGTAGAAGAATCTTTTCCTCGATGATGGCCAATATCGTAGAAGATTTGAAAAAAAAATGGCCAATATCGTAGAAGATTTGAAAAAAAAATGGAGATAAAAGAAGATTATTTGTTTCCATCAGTGAGAGAGGAGAAGTGAGAGGAAAGGATTCCCAAAAAAAGTGGAGAAAAAATAATAGTAATTGTCAGATGTGTATATTTATTTTTATTTATTAAGGACATAAACATCTTGTAAAAGTCGATATCAAACAGTGGTTAACAGAAATAGTATCTTCTTTAGCTATTGTTATTAGGGATGGCAAAAAAATTCACGCCTGCGGATATTCGCGGATAAAATCCGTCGTCATGATAGAAGATGGATAGTATAAACGGATACCCGCGGGTAATGGGTACGGGTTTTTTATTTACCCGCTCATTAACGGGCGGGTGCGGGTATCATACTATCCGTACCCGTGGATACCCGCTACCCGTAAAATTATTAAACTACCCTATATATATATAATTTAAAATTGCTAGTTTTTGCTCTTGATATTAGTAAAAATTATGTCTAGCTATTCAAAATCACAATATAAGATTCTTATTTCTTTGATTTTTTTTTTAATTAAAGACATGTAATTTTCACATAAAAATTCACTTAATTACACATTTGATTCTTGATTCTTCTTGTAGTAAATAATATGATTTTATTTCCAAATTTTATTGCACATAAAGGATCTGTTTCTTAGTATTTCTTCTAAAAGAATCACCTTTTTTTTTTAAAAAAATGTTTTTTTTAATATGAAATATTCATGGGTATCCACGGATACCCGCGGATATAAGAAAAATCCGCGGATTTTTATCAAACAGATATTCGGCGGGTAACAGGACGGGTAACGGGACGGTTTTCTCCGGCGGATCGGGTAGCGGGTAACCACTATCCATGCCTGTCCCGACCCGTTGCCATCCTTAATTGTTATAGATAATAAATTAAATTTTTCTTAGATTTAACAACTGTATTATTAAAATTTACATATGTACCTACTCTGTATACGTCCATCCGAAACGTTAACTCCACCCCACGGGCCCACACCAACGACATGATTTACTCACATCGTACATCATGTGAAGTTGTTTGCTAGGGTTGATGAAACATTTAACAGCAACGAAAATTCCCATTTCCGATGGCAACATAATTTAGGAAATCTCTTGGAGTTTGTTAGAATGAAAATGGAGGGGCTGGATTTTTTCCTAGTAGCAACAAATACCATAGGCTTCATTTGTGTGTGTAGTGCCCTTGTCAATTTTCTCAAGTGGGTATGGGTGATGTTCTTGAGGCCACCAAAGAATCTCAAAGAGTATGGTTCATGGGCTATAATCACTGGCTCCACTGATGGAATTGGGAAGGCCATGGCTTTTGAATTGGCATCAAAGGGACTTAACATTCTCTTGGTTGGTAGAAACCCTCTAAAACTTGAGGCAACATCCAAGGAAATAAGAGATAGACACGATGTTGAGGTCAAGTTTGTGGTCATAGACATGCAAAAGGTTGAGGGAGAGGAAATAGTAAAAAGAGTAGAGGAAGCAATAGATGGTTTGGATATAGGTTTGCTAGTTAATGGTGCAGGCTTGGCTTACCCTTATGCTAGATTCTTTCATGAGGTTGATTTGGAGCTTATGGATGCTATTATAAAAGTGAACCTGGAGGGAGCAACTTGGATCACAAAGGCAGTGCTTCCCACTATGATCAAGAAGAAAAAGGGAGCAATAGTCAACACTGGCTCTGGTTCCACTGTTGTGCTTCCTTCATACCCTCTAGTCACTCTCTATGCTGCTACAAAAGCGTAAGTAGGTCCATTTTTCCAATCCCATGTATGCTTTTCTAGGACTTTTTAACAAAAATAGAAATAAAAAAAATTAAATACCCGTGGTTTAAAAACAATTTATATTGTATGGGTGATTTTTGTCATGTAGGATTTTTTTTTTTTTAAGGATCTTGCGTTTATTGATCGACTGCATCCAGAAATATTGAATTTTGTATTTAATATTGTTAGAATATTTAACTATAATTTCTTGCCCTTTTCATACCAATTCAATTGAAAAATAGAAGAAAAAAAAACTAAATAAATAAAGTTGCTGTTTGAAGAAGTGAGAATTTTTTTTTTCCTGAGTTATTATTTTATTTTTTATTGAGGAAACAAATCTGAATCCAGATCTGAGATCTACTTGCTATTTTTATAGATACCTTGCAATGTTCTCGAGATGCATCAGTTTGGAATACAAGCATCAAGGAATTGACATCCAATGCCAGGTTCTCTGTTGCCTCTCCTCTTTTCTTTCCGTTTGATGGAAATTTTGGGATATTGCAAAGTCATCATTGATCATTGATACTTTTCTAATGTAGAAATTATTATATGATATTCCAACTAATTTCTACCAGTCACATTATTAATTTTTTTTATAGATTAAAAAAATATAAAAGAAATGTTAACGAGACTCTCTCTGACATTTTCTTACTAATACTCTTTTTGTGTTTGGTTTAAATTTGTTGGAAATCACTAATTTTGGATTCCACTTCTCATTTAGTGATTCTTTCTCATAATCTAGAAATGGAACCCATCACCAAAATTGGTGATTTCTAACAAATTTTCAACCAATCATAGAGAGAGTATTGGCAAGAGAGTGTCGCTAGCATTCCTCAAAATATAATTATGGGGTGAACTGTCACTTTGGTCCCTGAAAGTGTAATTCACTGTCACTTAGGTCCCTAAAAATATGAAATTGTCATTTAGATCCATGAAAGTGCAATATAGCGTGTAACGTAGGTACAAACGTTAATTTTAAATAAAGTTTTTTAACGGAAGGACTAAAGTGACGGATAAATTGCACTTTCAGGGACCTAATTGACAGTTTCATACTTTCAGGTACCTAAATGACAGTGGATTACACTTTCAGGGACTAAAAATGTAGTTTACCTATAATTATGTGTAATGTAAATATAGACCATCCCAACATGATTTTAGATCAGAAATTATAAAATTAGTTTGGTGGTTGAAGGAAGAAGAGGGGAGAGAGAGGTTGTATAATAATTTATCCATTTAATGCCCTCATCAGCAAAAGGATCCATTAATTAACGGTGGAAAGCACTTTACGTAGATGTTTAATTTCTTTTTTTTTTTTTTTTAAAGAATGGTAAACAAAGGACCATTGATGAGACAAAAACGTACAGAAAGTAGTTGAATATTGTGTTCTTAAACTAGGAGGGAAAAATTTATGTAGAAAAATAATTTTTCACTTCTAATTTGAAGGAGATATAATAATCTAACTCTTGCTAATCTTTTCTGATGTGGTGGTGAGCTATACATACAGGTTCCATTATTTGTGTCAACAAAGATGACGAAAATGAAGGCATCACTTTTTGTACCAACGCCGGAAATGTATAGTAAAACATGCACAAGATGGATTGGCTACGAAAAACTGGTTGTGCCATACTTCCTCCATTCTGTGCAGGGGTTTCTCATAAGGGCAATTCCTGATGCATTTGTGGATTCCTATATGCTGCGCTATTTTCTTTATTGGCGTGGAAGAGGACTCTCCAGGGACTCCAATATTAAAAAAGCATCAGCAGCATCTAATTCTTAAGAAGCAAACATCATCATACAAATTAAGGCCTAGTTCCTATATCAACATTTATGTAAAATTGTGGGTGATCATGGAGGCCCCCAATGAATTAATTATATTTTCTTTATTGTTTTTTGCCTTTCGGTCAAGTCGTTTACCTACTTACCATTATTGTTAGTTTTATACTAGTATCTGCAATTGGTCTGTGTTTACTTAATTATTTAAATATTTGCTTTGCCATCTTTCTGGTTAACTTCTAACAACTAAACCATATGGGTCGGGACTCGGTAGGGGCAGCTATTTAACCAATCCCCTGCAGTTGCCACATAGACTCATAGAGTACCAATTTATTATGAAAATGAATGCTGGTTGAGACAACATTAAAGTTTATTAATTCGTCATATTAAATCGTGTCAGTTTCAAAAGTGATATAACTTTAGAACAGAAGATTTTTTAATGAGAAAAAAGATTATTCACTGTTAGTATAAAACTGTTTTAAATGGTCATTTAATCACAAATTAATACTATTTATGATAAGTTTGTTGATTTTTATAATAACTACCTTAAAAGTCATATCAACTATCATTTGTAATTGAATGATAGTATAAAATTGTTTTACACTATCAATACATAACCATTAAACTCTTTTTTAATTTCCTATTTTTTTAAAAAAAAAAAAGAAAGTTAATCGTTATATATTTTAATTACTACACTATGTAGGAATATTTTTTTTATCTTTAGTGCTTTTTATGTTAAATCTAAGATTCAATTGCACCCTAAATTTAACATATTCATTCAAGGTATCATTAAAAAATAATTTAATTGATTAAAATGTAGGAAAAAAAATAAACGTATGCAAAATTGAAGATTGGACAAAAATTTTATATTTTTTAAAATGTGACAACTAAAATCGCAAAAAATAAATAGGGGACCAAAATTACATATAAGAAATTAAAGGGGAACTAAAATTACAACTTAGCTCATTTAAAAATGATTATCCTAAATAATTATGTTATCAATTATTTTAATTATGTTGTCACAATTTTTTAATTAATATTTTATTGATTTTACACTTAAGTAAAGTGTGAATAGCATGTGCAAGTGTGAGTATATAAGTACTCAATAAGTACGAAGATGAATACTAAAATTGTTACTCTCATAAGTATGGAGGTGGATACAATATTTTTACGGACATTGATACGAAAACAGATACTACAATATCTTACATAAATGATACACATTACCAATTACCATCCATATTAGACAATATTTTTCATCATCTAATATAATTATAAGTTCTGTCAAAAAAATCTAATCATAAGTTATAACTAACTCCACGTGAAAGAAAATGTGCACATTGAAAATAGAAGCAGTGGTTTTGGTGCAATGTGATCGTTCTTTCCTGGGGAAGATTCTACCGTGGTCCAACGCGACAAATAGTCCACCGATGGACCGAACATTTGAGGTGAATAGTGAGTCAACAGTACTATAAAAATAGGCTTAAATATCTTTTTGTCCTTCTAATTTAATATTTTTTCTTTTCGTCCTTGCAAAATTTTATTTTTGTTTTAGTCCTTACAAATTATGTTTGTTTTGTTTTTCGTCCTTATAGTGGTTTAGATAGCGCTTTGAACAGTAAAAAAAACGCTATCTAAATCACTATAAGGACGAAAAGTAAAATAAACATAATTTGTAAGGACTAAAATAAAAAAAAATTTGCAAGGACGAAAAACAAAAAAACACTAAATTGCAAAGACCAAAAAGATATTTAAACCATAAAAATAAACAGAAATGTTAATGGATAGTTTAGTATAATATGTTAAATGTCCATTATACCCTCTTTTGAAAAAAAAAGGTAATTTTTTTTTACCGGCGAGGAACTTACGCTAGAGGAGTTTTGTGCCTCCCTGTGTTGATCTATTACAAATGTCATACATACAACATAAATCTTATAAATAAAAATTACATCTGGTTCTAATTATAAGCAACAAATTGACTTTTTCTTTGGTCCTAATTATAAACAACAATCACTAGTTTTTAAAGTAAATTTCTTTTATACTCTTACTTTATTGTTTACTCTATTTCCTATGTACTATGACAACCACTTAAAACAAATGGTGTTTTTGGAATAAAAATTGAACTTATGGCAAAATTAATTAAAAAAAATTATAATAATTACTTTATTTGGTACTACCTCCGTTCCAAATTATATGACGTTTAAGGTTTTGGCACATGTATTAAGGAATGCAATTAATTTGTTGAATTTCCTAGAAAATATTAGGTAACTTCCTAATATACCCTTTATCTCTCTAATTAATTACTCATAGTACACTACTCCCACTAAGTATTAATTAAGGGTAGTCCTGGAAAAAGACATTTAATGCAGCATTGGTTTTGTAAAACGACATCTATTTTAGAACAAATTTTTTTCTCTAAAACGTCATATAATTTGGAACGGAGGTAGTATTGATGATTTGTCCTATGTTGTTTATAATTAGGACCAAATGTAGTATCATACTACCTCTAGTCCTAATTATAAGTAACAAAGTGATTTTTTCTTTGGTCCTAATTATAAGCAACAATCACTAGTTTTTAAAGTAAATTTCTTTTGTACCCTTACTTTATTGTTTACTCTATTTCCTATGCACTATGGCAACCACTTAAAGTAAAGGGTGTTTTTGGAATAAAAATTGAACTTTTGGCAGAATTAATTGAAAAAAGTTGTAATCATTATTTTCCTTGGTATTGATGATTTGTCCTATATTGCTTATAATTAGGACCAGAAGTAGTTATGATAAAAAAATATATTAACGATCACAAATTTTAAATTAATAATAATTACTTATAAATAAAATTCATATAACATATATGAATTTTATTACAATAATAATGATAAAAAAATTATAATTAATAAATATTACTTATAAATAAAATACATATAACAGAAATATTAAATAATTATTAATGGTCAAACATATTGAAAAAATATATATCATGATAAAATTTATATTGTCACTCTACAGGGATCATATTTATATATTTTAATAAAAATGTATATATATATATATATATATATGTGTGTGTGTGTGTGTGTGTGTGTGTGTGTGTGTATATATATATAGAAAATATATCTAGTATGGTTATATGGTCCAAATTTAACCTTCTCACTCTCATATAAAAATAGTTCTCTCACAAAATTTGTCCTCTATACACACACACACACACACACACACACACACACACACACACACATATATATATATATATATATATATATATATATATATATATATATATATATATATTTTATAAATATATATGTGTGTGTATGATAAAATAAAATATGATGTATATTGAATTTAAAAAAAAAAGGATTCTTAAATATTCTTATCCTTGCAAAAGTTAATTTTTTCACTTTGGTTTTGGTAATCTACTTAGGTTGTAATTGTAACATCCCAAAAATTATAACCCAGTAAGTAGGAACGTGAGATATTTAATTGGAATTAATGGGAACTTAATTGTTTGTTTTAAATAAGAAAAAGATATATTTTGAGTAATTAAAATATAGTTAGTAATTAACTGGGTAAATAAGAAAAATGAAGGAAAGTAAATAATATAAGTATTTCTTTATAATAGTCAAATAGGAAAAACAGTTATAAAATCAAAAGATATAACATTTTCGGTAATTAAAATCTATGTGATTAATTCAAAGAAATCAATTGCTTGTGATAAAAATTTCTCTGTGAGTAACTCTTTGTAATTAATTCTATGTAGTTACTTTTCTATGCAAATTGTTTGTAAGTTCTATGTAATTAAATTGTCTATGTTATTTTATTTATTTCAATTATGTGCAGTATGACTAATGTTTACAATTTAAATGCTTAGATTTATCTATGTTTTGTCTGCCTGAGATATCTGAAAAAAAGAAATTCATCTGTCTGTGGATAATTATTAGTAAGAATTAATAAAAATATTTGTTATTGTGAATTAATTGTTAAATTGACTGAAAAACCGTTTTAAGCGTTTTTGAACTCTGAAACTTGCACGTCAAGTTACCTTTTGTAAAATTCATCTGTGAGCAATTACTCTACAGATAAAATTTTATGAAAGTTATTAAAAAGTTTTTATTTCATAAGATTTATAAAAATTAATTTAATGTTAAAAAGTTTACTTTTAAAACTTTTAAAATCGCGTTCCGTTTTAGTTACACAGTGTAATTCTACACTGTGTAAATTTAACTCAGCACCTAAAACTATCACCTCACATCCCCCTTAACCAATTAAAATTCATGCAAACCCTCCTCACCACTCACCAACAAACCCACGGTCACACTCCCCCCTAAACCCTTATAATCACTCAAATCCATTCTTATTTTCTCTCACTCACTCAAAGATCAAATCAGAACACAAAGCAAAAGCTTTCCCCTCTCTCCTCCAACCTGCTGGTTGAAACACACACGAAGGCAAGACAGCCATTGTCGAGCTCTTGAGAGCTTTGCATGCCAAGCTTAGAGTGTTCATTTCACCAACCTTCCTTCACATTTTCTTCTCCCCTCACTCTCCTCTTTCACGTGGACCTCTTAGAAAGGTAAGGGGATTCTCTTTTGTGGACTCAAGAGTGACTGTTAGTTGGGGGTTTCAGCCACTCCATGCATGTGTGCCTCCACTGGTTTTGATATGTTGCATTTTTGCTTTGGTTGAGCTGAAAATGGTGATTTTGGGGGAAAACTCTCTTCTTGGCTGAACTGGTTTTCTATTGTAAAATTTTTTCTTTTCATCTTTTGGCTCTGGAATTTCTCGGGATGGCTCCTAATACAAAGGAGACCATGTCCAATTTTTTTCAAAATTCACAACTTAGTTTTTGTCAAAGTTTCAAACCCAAAATCGAAAGTGGCAGTGGCTGTTTTCACGTAATGCCCTGGACAGCCCCCACTATTTCGCTTATAAATTTTGATTCAATCGTTGGTTTTGAATGAAATTTGTCCTCAGTGAAACTAAACTCAAAATTCAAAAACTTTTCTTTTGAGTCCATTGCGAGAAAACCTCAAATAAGGGCTCATCCATGACAAGTAATGTGCCTATCGGGTTTGTGGATACTGTCTGGACAAGTTTTGGTTTTTGGAAATTTTACACCAAAGCGGTTATCTTTTTCTAAATATAATTTTTGTTATGGAAACTAAAGTGAAAGATATTTTAAACCATATAAATTTCGAAAATTTTCATTAAAAAACACTAATTTAACGAGTTAGGTTTTCACAGAGCAAGTGTCTTGATTCCAGTTTTCGGGTTTCTGACTTAGGCCTTAGAAAAAATTTTACTGGGAGCAATGTGGACTGAATTAGGGTTCAAGTTTTACCTTTTATGAAAGGTTTGGATGTTACCTCTTCACTGAAAAAAATTGAGTTAAAATCGGGTTTGGAAAGTCTTAGAAAAGTGTATTTCTTTTAAGGTTGTCTACTGGAAAGGGCAAACTGTCCTGCCAGATTTGAAGATTTTTAATAATTTTTATAGATTTTTTCTGGAGACGTGGGATACCTTTTTGAAAAATATATTTCAAGGGCTTTAATCCCATATAAAAATTATACAATTTAAAAATCATTTGCTAAATTAATTTCAGGTCAACATTCAGCACTGCCAAGAGGGGAAATTGCTCTAAATTGCTCTTTTTTAGTAATGTGTGAATTTTTGTCTAAGTGCTGAATGAATTAATTGCTTTTAGGTATATGTGAGGCAGTGGGTAACCTTTAACCTTGCCTTATTTTGATTGAAGACCCTTGGTATGTGAACCTTGGGCAATATCAGTGTGTGGCGATGCATCTGTGAACGCTTCTGTGATACAGTCAAATGGACTGTAATTTGAAATTGTGATTGTCTGTTGATTGATGCACCGTGTTCATAAGACTCGAGCGCGAGTGCTTATGTGGACTGGGACTCTGTCCTAGTGACTTGGGCAAATTTTGCCAGTAATAATAAAAATAATCTTTAACAGTGAGAATTATTAATTAGGTTAAAAGATTTAATTTTTATTAATAGTTTTAATTAATCAACTCTTTATTTGTGCCGACTTAGAAAATATTTTAGGACCTTTGCATGGAGGAATCATCGGTAAGTCACTAATTACAAAAATTGTAGAAATTGGGAGGGTAAGGCACAAATAAGACTTGATAAGAATTCTCGATACGCGTTGTGAAGTGCGCTTTTCGAGATCTTGCAACGGAGATGTCTGTGTACGACGGATCGATGGAATTACAAAAAGAGTCACGTGGGGCATTTCCAGCTATGAAAATACCAAAGAGAGGGGCGGAGTTCGAATGACACGTCACAAAATGTGATGGTCACCCATAGAGAGGTGATGGAGGCAAGATGTCCTCGTTCATATATACATATATACATATATATATATACATATATATGTGTGTATGTATGTATGTATCTATGTATGTATGTTTTGAGTAGAGACGGGTCTCATGCTTGATGTCAATTCGACCGTGTATGTATGTATGTATATATGTATGTATGTTTTAAGTAGAGATGGGGTCTCATGCTTAATGTCAATTCGACCGTCCAGTACCATGTGCAGAGGAATCCCAGAATGACGAGAAAGAATAATCCCGATAGGGAGAGTTGTTGAGGAGTCATTCCTCATAGTAATGGATGACCACACATTAGTACCTGAGAGATGATCGTAAAGGCATGTTGACTTTGGAGGGTAGGAGTTGAGTTGTGACATCAGTTCATATAGCCGACTTGGCAACCCTGACATAGCTACGAGACATTCTTCGGTTGGTGAGAGCCCGCCTTGTACCATGGTGAGGGTGTACTCCCAACAGTCATCCAACTCAAAACTATGAGTAAGACCACTGAGTCCACAACAACAAGTATGGATAAGCTTTGTGAGAGAGTGTTTGAGGAGTCAATCATCGGAGTATGAATGACCACAGATTGGTACCTGTGAGATAATCGTAAAGGCATGTTGACCTTGGAGTGTAGGCGCTGAGTTGTGACATCAGTTCACATAGCCAACTTGACAACCCTGACATAGCTACGAGACATTCTTCGATTGGTGAGAGCCCGCCTTGTACCATGGTGAGGGTGTACTCCCAACAATCATTCAACTCAAAACTGTGTGTAAGACCAATGAGTTTTGGGAGTTTCAGTGGCAACTGGCCAATAAGAAAGGATTTACAGAAATAGTAATGGAAACGATTAGGTTCGAGTGTGATCATTAGAGGACCACATCGTGGTGGTTAGCAGGATTGTGTTGTGACTTTAAAAAGTCATTTGGTGTGGTTTGCTTGACGAAGCGAAGACATTCACCATTACGTTTTTATTTTAGGAATAAGTGGCAGCCCCTGTGAAGATCATAGAGATGTTATCTTTGTCGCTCTCATCATCACCTTCCTCTTTCGGAGCGTCTTCGGAGGGTCCAGCTGTACCCATTACAATTCCCAATGTCACACCATCCGAGGAGTTCACACTTGGTCCGACGCTTCCCACCTTTCGCCAAACCTCGTTATGCCAAGATTAGGAGGCGTAATTGGGTGAGTGATTGTCAGGGGGATTCGCCGCTAGTCGTGAACTTAGGAAACAGTGAGTCAAGGTTTATACGAAGGATTTGGAGAACTTTGAGGAAGATTCTGTGAAGGATCCCGTGGATGATGACCACTAGATTTCTTCTCAAGGATCTTGCTAAAGATCCTCCGTTATCCTATTTCTTGGGATTGGTCTAACATGCAAGGTTGGGTTTAGAGATAACTGCTCTGAGACTAGGTTTTTCCTTTTTATGTATTTTGATATAGGTAGGCCTAGATTTCATACTCTTGTATATATATTTCATTTATTGCATTTCCTTACCACCCGTATTTTGCTAACCATGAGGATATATGTACCTTGCTATTTTTCCATGTATAAATGCGTATTTAAGGGCCATAGAGGCTAGTTTCATTCATTCTATTTTCTCACCCAAAATGTATGTTTTATATTTGAGATGGTACCAAGTTTTCTTCTTTAAAATATTAAGTGACGCATTTCATATATTAAACGATACTGGATTTTCATAATTAACGATTAGAAAGTTTTTAAGAATTTCCAACCTATGTTTTTTTTAACTTCATGGTTTTGGTGAAATTAAATTAATTAACATGATTTAGAAAATAATAAAGGATCTTTAATGCATACTTGAAAAATAAAGACTTAATGATCAGAATAAAAAAGTTTTAAATTTTCTACCAAATTCATGCAACGTTAAAGGATCTTTCTTCCTTTTAAGAAAATAGAACGAAGTAACACGCTTATTAGATTAAAAATAAGTTTAAAATCAGCATATATGTAAACCCAAATTTAGGGTGTTACAGTCACAATATAAATAGTGGTTCATAAATTAAGGTATTAAAAAAAATTGTTATGAATATCAGTGTCGTCAGTCTATTTGTGAAGTTATTTAAAATATTCACAAAGTAAAGAATTTACACATACTAAAAAGGAATAAATTTTCAATTTACAAGGACCACTGATATATTCTACCGTATAAACAATATGACATGCCACCCATAATTAAATCACGTGGCCTACTAATATCCCATGCCAGGATAATCTTGTAATAGAATAGACTACATGCTTTAATACGTTCACATTTTTATAAGAGAATTAACAATCAATCCCTTTACACAAGTGCTTCAACTAATCTTAGTCTATCATCATTTTTTAAACCAATCTTATCCGTTCTCGTGGTCTTTCCTAATTAAACAATGATTTGTTAGTCCCTTAACTTTTTCTTTCCACCGATATTAGCCTTTCTAAGGCTATTCCTAATTAAGTGATGATGTAGCAATCATGCAATGGTTTTCATCGACTAGTAGTAACTACAAGTAACAACCCTAAAATATTCAACACAACAAGACAAACTAAAACAACGAAAATGGTAAGTCGCGAATAATCACACATGTCAACCATTTGCCAAATAATAAACATCTTCTTTTCTTAATTTTTGTTTTGCTTACAGCTACCCGTCAATACTCCCTTTGTTTTTAGGATTGGGCATAGCCCTATTAGCATTTAATGAATTAATTTTCTGTTATCCTTGTGTTGTTCTTGTTCTCTTTGATTCCTTTCTATTGCTTTTATTTATGTTGAATCACATTAGCCTACGTTTGACATAATCACACGAGTTTGGGGAAGCACTGAGAGGTGAACCTATAATTCCAGAACCATAGAAAGGAACTTAGATGTAAAACCATAAGAGTGGATTAAACCCTAAGAGGAATAATCGAATTAACAAAGTGTTTAAAGGGTCTAATTAAACATAGCCGCCACGAGAGTAAGGGTCAATTTGGTTAGATACACCTCTGTGTCTTGAGAGAGAATGAATGTTACTTCAGGTTAATTTGTTTTTAATAGGAACTCGTAAAAGCGCAAGGGTAATTTAATTAATTTATTATTTGTCGTGGCGTCAAACCCAATCCTATAAGCTTTAACAATTTGAATTTTAATCATTATAATTGCTTATGTTTTCTATAATTGATCTTTATATATCACCATTTCCCATAATTAACTCTCGTTTTTAAACCCATTTTTCATCTATTTTAATTTATTTAAATTGTAATTTCACATAGCCAAATACACAATTCCTGTGAAAAGAACCATTTTACTACTTGACGACCGTGCACTTGCAATTTTTTCCTATCAACAACCCCTTATTAATATGTTTAACATAACTTTAATAGTGTCATGCTCTTATCATAATAGAAAAAAAAAAGTGTATCCACCAACCCTTCTCATTATATTATGCATTGGTGTATTGGTGTATTTATGTATCCATCAATTCACTCTCAATTACAATCATTATTACAATTACTAATATTATTTATTAATCTATTTATTTATATCTTTCTAACAATATATACCTTTAACTAATTAAGTTGGTTGATTAATTTATTTCGTTCGTTTTACGAATTTTTTGCCCATAATCTAATAAATATCATAAACGTCAACATCCACAATGAAGCCCAAATTCGGAGATAAGGATAAAAAGGTGAACGAAAGCAATAAAAGAGAAAAGGGAGTGTGAAAAGTAAAATTCAGGGGTGTAAATGATAATAGCCCCTCGGTGTTAAGAAAAACACTTTCATAAAGGTCAAATTTGTCAAATAATTATTTCACCTACTACTACTGTTAAACTATTAACGATTCTCAATCCCTTAACAATCTTGACCGTTAGTTTATTTTAGCTTATATCGAACGGCACAGAAATGCTTACTTACCGGTGGACCACCTACTTAACAATAACACCGTAGAAATCTTCCTTTAGTGGTTCGTGTTGTTGGCCAAATTTTATGAGTTGATTAAATACGTGACGTCGTCTAACTGTTTCTTAGAACCAAAACATATACGGCCGCGTCCACTGTACTATTTCTACATGTTTTGGACGTTAACCCGTCATTAGTTTTAGACCTATCATCGTACTATACACCACGCAACGCAACATCATTAAACGTGTGGACTCACAGTATACACTTTTTTTCTGGTCCACGATAATATACACTTCCAACACCTTCCAGCCTTCGTGATTTAAACCATTCACTGGGCCGAACCAAATAAAATAAAAGATATATATGAACATCTTTCATTTTTTTTTTCACATCATATTATTTTTATATTTTTTTCAATTCTTTCTCCGTATATGTGTATATTAGCACTACTTTTCAAGATAATGATACACTTTTGTATATCATTAATAATTTATCACAGTATATCACATATCATATTTTATATTTTTTTTTCTTTTTCTCATGGTGTCAAATAACACCTAAGTATCCATGGATTATATTCTGAAAAAGAGTATCAACAATACTTTTTAGTACATTTCTATTTCTATTATGATTTAAAATTTATTAAAAAGTATAAAATCATTGAGACTCGTTAAATAATATATAAAAAAAAATGTTTTAATAACAAAACATTTTATCCTTTCAAGAACAAAAACCAAAACAGAAACAAGTAACGACCCACAGCTTCCACAATGAAACGGGCCTGACCCAAACTACCCGTGTATTTTTCTGTTGACTCCGCCCATTTTATTTTATTTTATTGTCTGCAATTTGGCTCATTGAATGCCCCCCGCCCCCCACCGTAACCGTAATGCCCCAACCTTTCTACTTAATTCTGGTTGTTTTCCGCTCATCTACCTCACCCACACTCTCCTCTCTCTCTTTCCATATCTTCATCATAAATTCAATGCTCTTCTCGTTTCCCTCATAAACCGCTTTCTCGTCTTGTAGCACACTATCTATCTCATCATTCACACTTCCCACCTCCCAATATGGAATGCTGTATAATCGCCAGGCTCAAGTCCCAACCCCTATGGTTCGCGCCGCTCTTCGTTGTGGGGTTGTTAACGATTCTGAAACTGGCTTTGGTTGTTCTCAGATGGGTCTACGTCAATTTCCTCAGACCACCGAAGAATCTCAAAAAGTACGGATCTTGGGCTGTGGTTACCGGACCCACTGACGGCATTGGAAAGAGCTTCGCTTTCGAGCTGGCTCGCAAGGGTCTGAACCTCGTCCTGGTCGGGCGGAACCCCGACAAGCTGAAAGACGTGTCGGATTGGATCGTGGCAAAGTTCGGAAATACCGAGATTAAGACTGTCGTGGTTGATTTCTCGGGGGATCTGGACGAGGGTGTGGCGAAGATTGGCGCTGCAATTGAAGGGTTGGACGTTGGAGTGCTCGTTAACAATGTGGGAGTTTCGTACCCTTACGCGAGGTTCTTCCATGAAGTGGACGAGGGGCTTCTCAACAACCTTATTAAGGTTAACGTTGTTGGAACTACTAAGGTCACGCAAGCTGTTCTGCCCGGGATGCTCAAGAGAAAGAAGGGGGCGATTGTTAACATTGGTTCTGGAGCTGCAATTGTCATTCCTTCGGATCCCCTTTATGCTGTTTATGCCGCCACCAAAGCGTGAGTAGTTGTTGATTGCTCTTGTTGGTTGTTCTGTTCCCTCTTTGTGATATGTGTTGGTTGTTGAGGTTTTGTGCTCTTTGTTTCAGGTACGTCGATCAGTTTTCCAGATGTCTCTATGTTGAATACAAGAAGAGTGGGATTGACGTTCAGTGTCAGGTATTGTGCTGTTTTTTTTTTTAATTGTTCATGTTAGCTTCTTGCTTGCTTAGAACTCTTTTTGGGGGTAAAAAGTATCATTTTTTTCTTCTCTTTTTTTGCTTAATTCCTCCTATCAAGTTTCAACCAATTAGTTTAGTTATTGATCTGTATTCGAGCTGAACAGCTCTTTGATAATTCTTAATATCAAGGTTTTGAATTATGGTCATAATTTCGTCATGGTCTTTGATATTGCTGGAAATTGCAAACTGCATGGTTGATACAGCTACAATTGTGGTTATGTTGCGATTTCAGTCTTGCAAACACCCCAAAAAACTTTGATGTTGTGGTCCAAATTGCAATCATATCGTTTTTTAAAACCTTGCTTATTATTGTGGAAATCACGGACATCCACCCGCTGATACGGCCACGGGAGACCCAAAAATCTTGACGTTATGACTGAAATTGCTGACACTAACCCTTTTTTAAAAACCTTTTCAATTGAAATCAATTGGAGTTTTACGGTGATGAAAAGAAAGGATAAGCCTTGGTGGAGTTGCCTTTTTCATTATTATGGACTTTAGCAGACTGAAACTAATACCGTACTGTAGAACTTGTAATTAATTTGCTGTAGCACAAATCTTTATGTTATAACTTTTTACTTTTTTGAGTTGAGGTGGGTATGGTTATAAATCTTGCTGAAAGTTGAAGATATGTTGTGATTCTGTTTAATACTGATATTTGTCTACAATTTGTTCATGATAAGAATTCTAGTCCATGTGTTTGTAATTTTTTTTCAACCATCCGTAGGTGGTAGCAATCTCAAAAGCATTTTGAGTAATAAGGGCGTGTTTTTTTCTCTGTAGTTTATTTTGAAGTTTTGCTTTAATGTTACGTTAAGTGGGTGGTATGGTGTGGCATCCTATTTTGGTTTTTCTGGGGTACCGTTGTGTTTTGTTCTTGTATACTAAGCTTGTCCGGTCAATTTTTTGGTTTTATTATTTATGAGTATATATAGAGCAACGTATGATGGCATCGTTAAGGTACTGTAGCTTGAATTATTGACTAGAAGCGTGATTTATGATTGTAAATTTTAGGTGGATGCACAGTGCATTTTAATATTCTTCATGGTCTTAGCTATTGCCCTTTCCCTTACTCCATCCTACAGTTTTCTTCTGCAGTTGGAAAACTTCCAACTGCCCACCTAATTAATAATGTGTGTATGAAAGAGTTGACTATGTGGAAATGGATTGATTTGCTTTTAAGGTTGACTATATTTGCTATGATCTTTTAGTCATTTCTGATTGAGATTTTCCTGATGCAGGTTCCATTATATGTGGCAACTAAGATGGCATCAATCAGGAAATCTTCATTCTTTGTTCCATCAACAGATGGCTATGCCAAAGCCGGCATGCGATGGATAGGCTACGAGCCTCGTTGCACGCCATACTGGCCACACACTTTTCTTTGGGCCGTGGCATGCTCATTGCCTGAGTTTGTTGTTGATGCTTGGCGCCTGTGGTTTTGCTTGGGTATTCGAAAGAGGGGACAGCGCAAAGAGTCCATGAAGAAGGAATAAAAGGATGCTTGGTTCTGCTGTGTAGGCAAATAGATGCTACTCATCTGATATATATGCAGATTGTTAGCTGATTAAGGATTCCAAGTACCTGCTGTATTACCTGATTTTCATCTTACTGTTGTTACTCTTTTGTTAGTATCAGTTGTGTGGCATATTCTTTTTACTCCCCCGTTTTGGGTGTTTCTGTTCACTGTTTTTGTAGTGTGTTGAACTGATGATATATTGGCATATCGCTTAACCCGGTTTTCTTTGGTGTCATTCCTTCCTTTTCTCTTATTCTGAGCTTTTAGGAAGCCTTTGTGGTTCAAGCCAACAGCGAAAATTTTGAGCAGGAACTTAAACTGAATAAATGATTGATCACAAATTTGCTTATTTACCTATATTACGCTTTTGTCTAGCTCAAATTATTTACCAAAATTTTTCTATTTAAATCTATCTATATTCTGCTATAAACCAAAAACGTTCGACTACAGTACAGCGTAAACTATTCTTGTATGAACACAAAGTTTCTTTTTCAACTTTACCTTTTAAATGGAACCGCATTTTCAATCTGTTATCCCGTTCGTTTTTCTTTTTGTAGCTTAGAACACATTTACAGTCCTATAGTCTCACTTGATTCTTGTCACAGTAATTTCAATGTAGTTGCTTATAATAATTCTTAAAATTAAGGAATTTGAAAATATTATTAGAGCAAATGAGTTCATATAGAGATACAGTTACTTTAAATATTAAAAAAAATACAATTTTTCAAGTCAAAATGAGGGTTCTTGTATGAGTGGAGTTGTGGAGAGATAAAATGATTAAAAAAGTTCAATTTTTCAAGTGGACCTGGTTAAAAAAAATTCAAATTTATTGCGAGTTTCAAAAATAAGATTCAAATCCCATAAAAGACAATTTTTTTTAGTCTTAAGTAATTTTTACAGATTAAGCCTGAATTAAAATCATAATTAAATTGAACTAAGAAAACCTAAATTCAAATTCAAAATTTAAAATTTAAATTTTACATTTCATTAGATAAGTTTGAATCAACCCTACTCATTTTACTACCTCTGAAAAAACAGTAATAAATATGGTAAAAAAAATTCTTTGTTTTGACTGCTTCAGACCAAATTAACTTCATAGTATGCATCTCAAAGTCCATATGATTCTCCAATATGGCTTTATTCCTCCTCTAACTGATATTACTATTACGATTTTAGGAAATATCCTCTCAATCCAACTATATCCTATATTAAGGAAATAAAAAATTATTCTAAACCATATAACTTTAAATATCAAATGTCTAAATCAATATATAAAGATTTTTGTATAAAATGAAAAAATAATTTAATATTTAAATTAAACAATTTGTGCCCTTTATAAAATTAAAACACTAATTATTATTTGGATTGAGGTAGTATGCATGAGGTCATAGGTTCGAACATTGTACAAAAAAAACTAATTATTTACATTTTCACTACGTGAGTTAAACAATAATTATTTACATTTTCATTTCACTATACATTATTGTGTGTACCGAGGGGGTCTAGCTTAGTTGATTGAGCAAAGTACGTGAATTGTTGTAAATCCCGGTATCTGTCTTCGATTCCTACAGATAAAAAAAAAAATATTGTGTATAAAGTTGTCAAAATTTGTTTAACTTCATAAAATAGTGGCTTAAAAAGAATCGAGCCAAGTTAAGTTAGACATTTATATGGCCTAGTATTATCATTTAGGCTTAAATGCAATTTTGGTCTCCCTATTTTGCTCAATCTGCAATTTTGGTCCCTTCATTTTTAAATAGAGACATTTAGTCCTTCTATTTTAAAAAATTTACAATTCTAGTCCCTCTATTTCAAAATAGAGACATTTGATCCCTATTTTAGAAAATTCATAATTTTGGTCCAATAATTAATTTTGTCTGCATTTTATTTCTTTTATTTCTTACCTTGTAATTAATTAAATCATTTCTTAATGATACCTTAAATGAATATGTTAGGTCTAGGGATCAATTGGACTAAAATAAAAGAATTAAAACATAGACAAAATTGAAGATTGAACCAAAATTGTGAATTTTTTAAAATAGAAGGACCAAATGTCTTTATTTTAAAATAGGGGACTAAAATTGTAGAATTTTTAAAATATGAGAACTAAATGTCTCTATTTTAAAATGGAAGAACCAAAATTACATATTAAACAAAATAAGAGAACCAAAATTATATTTAAGTCTGTCATTTATTATTATTTTCTTTAAAATTCACATAAATATAGATTAAAAATAATAAACATGGTCTGACCCGACGGCCAATGAGCCAGGTCATGTCATAACCTTAAGTTAATGGGTCAGTTTATTTAAATTTATTTATTTAAAAATTATTTTTAATAAAATAAGCGATTTTTTTTTTACTTTTTTTAATGTGTTTATCTTTCTACTTTTTTAAGAAGCAAATCCTATATGTTTAAAAAAAGTGTTTTTTTTTTCATCAAAAGATTTAGTTTAGTTGGTTAAAGATGATGATAAGTTGTTGCTAATCCTTGGTGTCAATCTTAGATTTCTACCTATAAAAAAACTTTTTTAAGAAGTTTTTTTTTTTTAATTTTTTTTAATTTTTTTTTAAGTTTACACAAACTGGCCAATATATATAAGTGTAAGGAGGGAAGAAGGGTATAACCTGAAGCAGAGGCGAAGTGTTGCCGTCATGCCATAAACCCCAGAAAGCATATGAATATGGCGACTCCCAACACCAACGTCGTTTTCATAGACACCAACCTCGATACCCACTTCGCCCTCGTCGTTTCCGACCTCGACACTGTCTCCGACCTCAAAAGTAATCTTTTTTCTCTTCTTCAAATTTTAGACACTCGTTCTGGAACAATTATGCCTTACAATTCATAATGCTTCTCTTCCTTTATAGTTTATGCAGATCCTTCTGTTCCTTTTGCTTTCACCTTTTTGTTAACAGTTTTTGTTCTTAGCAGATGGGTTTTGGTTATTTGTTCTTAATGTGATGACCTTTTGTTTAACTTTAAATTATATGAATGCATTTCTTATGTAGAGAGTATTCTGTCGGAACATCCCTTATGCTTTCCGAAAATTGGGCAAATTCAGATTCATGGGATAAAGGTATTTACTACTGTTCAAACCATGGTATTGTCTTGTTCACTATATATTGTTTTGCTTACAATTAAACTTTATTTTACTTGAGATAGGTTGAGCGCAAGGGGTACTATTACCACCTTACAGATTCCATGCTTGTGAGAAGTGCCTTCAGTGGTGTCAACGAGAGCTGGTTTCTCAGTGTTGATGTTTCTGTGTTGGGGGAGTGTGCTCAGAATGAGCAATTACTTTCTCATGGTTCTCCTAACCAGGTGTCCACTCTTGGCATTGCAAATAATGCTTTGATTGTTAATGGTGGTGATGCTATTGGTTCTCCATTCAAGAGGGTGTCCACCTCTGACAATTTCAAGTTGCCTCAGTTGGAGAACAGACTAGTTGAAAATGAAGAAATTCCTGTTGCTAGTCCACGTGTTTCAGATCATACCGGCAAAGGAGTTAAATCATCTGGCGACAACGACACTGGAACCCCATTACCTGGTTCTATTCCTGAGACAGAGGACCATTGCTTTGTTAATCGTGAACTGCCAAGTTTAAATATTGAGTGTGAGGTAGATGGATCTGGTAAAGGCATTAAGGATGATCGTAATGTATGTGAAGAGACTCCTTTGATACCTGTGTCAAGTGCAAAGAAAAGACAAAAGAGTAAAAGGAAAAAAGAAGACACAGTGCAGGATGATAATTCAAAAGATGATACTGCTGTAGACAATGCTCTTAGTTTTCCATCCAAAGGAGCATCTGGTGCAAATAATGAACTTCCAGGTTCATGTATTGAATGCGAGGTAGATGGAACCAATAAAGGCATTAAGGATGCTTGTATTGTACATGAGGAGGGAAGTTGTAAATCTGTATCAGATGTGAAGGCAAAAGAGAAAAGGAAAAGGAAAAAAGAAGACACAGTGCAAGATGACACTTCAAAAGTAAATGATGCTTCTGTTGTTAGATCAGGTGGTTATATAATTCAGCAGGATATTGAGGTGGTAGCAAACCCTTCAGAGGATGCAGGTAAAGAAGTCATTAAGGAAACTGAAGTTTTAAAGGAGCATCAGCACACTGATTGCAACAATAATATCACTAAGAATGACATTGATGTTGCTGCATCAATGCAAGAGGCTTCAGAACCTGGACCTACTGCAAATAAGAAGCATAGGAAAAGGAAGAGGTCTTTGACTATTGATTCTAAAGAAATGTTCGAGGTAGAGACAGCAATTCAGAAGGATGAAGTGCATAAGTCTGATGAATCACATAAGGAAAGGAAAGAATCAGAAGATCAGTTTGAACTTAAAAATGAAAAATCTAGGAATGATGTTGAATATAAGCAAGATCAGGTAACTGAAGACATTTTAGATACTGGACCTCCTGCAAAGAAAAAGAAGAAGGGCAAAAAGAAGAGTGGAGAAAAAAGTTTGTCCAAGGCAAAGTTGATTAATGATTTCAATGTAGACGATGCTTCTCACCACATTTTGGAGGACCAACAGAAGATTAAAAACAGCAATGCTGACCAATCAGCTGAACATTTTGATGACACTGATCCACTGAGAACTAGTGTGCAGGGTAGGAGGAAGAAAGGGAAGATAAATTCATCAAATCCTCATGAAACACCTGTAGTTACTTCTTCCAGGAAAGATGAAGAAGCAGATCATTCCAGCATTCAAAGACGTGTTGAGGAGGAAGTATCTGAAGATGGCCTATTCTCTAAAGGTGATACTACTCAGAAAAGGGTGAAAATAGAAAAGTACCTGCCTTTTAGGTGCTAACCTTGATTCATGTTAAGATTAGTTTGATTTGTTTATTTTTATTGAGATCAAATTAATAAAAGAAGTCAATTTTAGAATAGTGAAAGAAATATTTTATCTATTACTGATCTCTTTTCTTTTTTGACGCAGATCTTAGTGTGAGCAAAGCTACTATTGACAACATGGAGACTGGAACAGATGCATGCAAAGAAGGCTTTCAATCTACAGAAAGAACAACAGGAGGTATTGGCCTTGTAGATGCTTCTGAGGGTGAAACTGTTATTATGAAGTCTCTTAGTGCAAAAAATTGTGATCCTACGTCAGGAAATAAAGAGACAGAGGAAAACCCTTTAAATCAAACAGAAGGGGAAAAAATACAGCAGGAGGAAGTGCAAAGGACTTCTGATAAGGAAGATGATTTTAGTGTTGATAATGCTGGTTCCTCGGAACAAATTAAAACTAAATCTAATGCTGAAGACACGGACAAGAGACAGAGAAAGAAATCAAACAACAAACAGACTTCTACCTCAAAGAGCATATCAAATATGCTAACAAAAGATCAAGTTCTTGATAGTAAGAAGCCATCACCATCTTCTGACAGTGGAACACCTGGCAAACCTTCAGTTGCGGTGACAAAGAAAAGTAAATCTACAAGCACGAAGTCCACTAACAAATCAAGCAAAACAAATTTGGAACCAGTGGAAGAGTCTGTTAGACTTGAACTTTCTGATTCTCGGTTTTATTCTGGGGGTAAAGATGCTGCTCAGCCTTCAACATGCTCTCCTGGAGAGAAAGATGATGATAACTTGGAAGCAATAAATGGACAAACTCATGCTGAGGATTTAAGCTCCTCACAGCAATTATCAGCAAAGGAAGAGCTTGATGTAAGGATTCACCCTGGTAAGAAGGTTCCAAATGTACACATGACTGGACAAGATTCAAAATTGTCTGGTAGGTCTGACAGTGCCGTGTCCTTAATTGGAGAAAACAGAAAGGCTCGTGTCAATGCTTCTGGAAAAAGTATGGATTTGGAGAAACAAAGAAAACATGTTCCTGTATCAAACTCAAAGCTGGAAGGTTCCATAAAAATGGTTCAAAATAAAGCAGGAAGAGCTTCTGGGAACAACATTCGTGGAGTTGCAAGTAAAACACAACAGAAGAAGAGCTTGTTATCAGGAGCAATTTTCAAGGATGATAGTAGCAGCACCTCCGAAGATGAAGTTGATAATTCTGATGCCAGCACTAGAACTCCATCACATAATCCACTGTTGTCTGATTTTTCTGATGGGGATAGCAGTTCAGGTCAGGATTCACAAGTAGATGGTATCTGTAATATATTTTAAATTTTTAATTGGGAGTGTGCCTTTATGTTTTAACAAGTTGATACAATGCGTATAAATATTCTTCAATCTTTGGGTGGACGAGTGAGTTTCTGTTGGGTTAGTTGGAGTTACCTTTTCTTTCTGAGATCTGGAAATATTCTTCATGATCATATTTATCAAGGTTGAAAATGTTGTAATGCCTGAAGTTGAGATGGAAAGCTTGTTTGTTCCCTGCTAATTTTGAGAATATTTTATGTTTTCAAGGTATTACTTTGTTAGTGTTGGAAGATGAATGAATAATCATTAGTCTTGAAATTCGGCTTGTAAGGTGAGGACGACTCAAACCTTATAGGGACTACATTGGTCATATCTCTAGGCCGATGAGGGATCTCAACACACTCCCTCTTGCCCAGGATTGAACATCTGGAGCATGGACAAATGTGAGTGACCCAATAACAACACTTCCTCGTGCCTAGGAATAGACATCTAGAGTGTAGACAAATATGGATGGCCCAATAACGATTCCAGGATAAACTTTGATACCATCTTAGAAATTGGATTTAAAGTTTAACTCAACCCTACAAAACTAGCATGTAAAGTGAGGACTACCTAAGCCTTATGAGGACTATATTGGTCATATTTCTAGTTGATATGGGATCTAACAGTTTATAATTCAGATTTTTGTGATTCTGATTGATGCTCGTTCTTTTGTATTCCAAGAAATTATAGGCAGGCAGTCAGAATAGTTGATGTATATTTGTAGCTCACCACTTTCCTATAGATTTGTTGTGGAAATTATTTTTCTGACAACTACTTAGTACTTAGTGCATTGCTGATAACCACTGGTTTTTCTTATCACACTTAGGTGTTAAGACTGGTATTAATATCCACTGTACCACGTTTATCTTTTTGTTTTCCTCTAGAATATGTATCTTGTTATGCATTTTTAATTTTGATGTCAGAATCAATGACAACCTTGAATTAAAGATTTATATATGGCTGTGTTCAGTTTATCTTGTTTCTTCACAAAAATGGTGATGATACAATTTGGAACCAATTTCTTTCATTTTTTTATCAGGTTCATATGGTGGGAGAAGTCTGGAAAATGGTGCAAGAAGTTCCTTAAAAGCATGGTAAGTTAATGAATTGCATTTCTGCTGAATGCTTATGAGTAAAGAAAATTAGAGCTGTTAAGTGTATCTTTAAAAATAAATTGGTCATTATGTTTAAGTTTATTGTATAAATGTGTTTAAACGATAAGATTTGATCACTCAATTATAATGTGAAATCTTTCAAATGGATGGTTTATTCATAGTTAATTGAGCCATTCACATCACCCTTGTGGGGGAGATGCAAACTAATTTACCTTGTTCTCATGCATCATGGGCTATGGCTTGGGCAGGGTATTGCCAATATTTGTTGCTCTATCCTCCAAGTAACATGAATCTGTATCAAAAGATTTTCATCTACTTGTTTTTGTCTTTAGCCGGTCAAAATTGTTTACTTTGAAATTTTAAACTCCCATTCTTTCATATCTCTACATCATTGCAGAAAAGATAAGTTTTTCGGGGCTTTTCTTTTGTTTTATGTTTCATGTATCATAGCAGTAGGTGAGTTCTGAAATAAATCGTTCTTTGGTCAGCTTGTCAGGCACAAAAGGGATGTCAATTGACAGTGTTCTTAGAAGCTCAAGCAGGTTTAAGAAGGCTATAACAACGGCCTCTCAATTGGAAGAGACTCAAAGCCAGCCCGAATTTGTTCCAGATAGCCTCGCCGAGTAATCACACATTTCATTTCAGCACAAGAATGGAAAAAGGACACGTAACCACAACAGTGGTATTTTTGTTCATTTTTGTGTCCTTATTACAAAAGTTCTGTCTCTCTTTTTGTTGCCCTCTTACTTGAGGATTTAACTCTTGCTCTTACCATTTCAAACAGAACACTATTTTGCCGTGTAAGCGTGTTTACCAATCAAGTTAGTGATTTGTCACATTTTTAATGGGTTATCATAATATAGTTGCAAAGTATCTATTGGTTTTGTTAATGAGCAATTTTTGCCAAACTGATCACTTTTAACAAAGTTTTTCGTCCTAATCACATTTTTCTTATTTACAAAATTTAAATTTGAAATTTTTTTTAAAGATTCAAATTCAGTTTCACTCTTGGACTATGTCTTAACAGTCTTGCAGCTATAATTATTTCTCACATCTCTAAGATAAATAACAAAGTCTTATCTCTCCAGGTAAGGTTGGTCACACGAATCACAATGTCATTCATTTAGTAAGGTTAAAAACCAAAAGTTGAGAAATATTATATTTACGTGGGATTTCCCTTGAGGAATGTCTAAGCTAAATAAGAAAAGGAAATAGCAGAGATGGAAACTTGATAGATAATATTTATATTAAGAGAGAGTGATAGATACAAGTTACAAGCAGGAAGTGGTAGAAGAAAAAAGAAAACATTGGAAGAGGGTGCACAAAATTCCATTCCCTTAGCATAGCAGAGTCACTCGGATCTCATTCTGTTAAGTTAGTTGACAGTTTTTAGAGAGCTGCAGCCTGCAAGCATGTAATGTGCATTGAGTTGGGCATAGCCCAGCTCACATAGAAACTAGGAAACCGAGCCCAAATCATTGACGGGCTCAAGCCAAACAGCGTAATGTTTTTGACTCCGGTGTATCCTTTTGATTTTTAGATTCTGATTTTCTCAAGTTACAAAGGTGATAATATGTTCGGTGCCGATGTACATCAATCATAGTTTGAAAAAAAAAATCATTTAAAAGCAAATGATCACGTGAAATTAAGAAAGCGGGATGAAACCTAGTTAGCAAAGTTGACCGAAAAGGAAAGTAGAAAATACTAGGATTACTGTAATTCTTCTATATTAAATTAAATAAATAGTATACCTTTATTTAACTACAAATTACATGTATAATAAATACTACTATATTAATTTTTATAATAATTGTTTTCAAGTTATTAGGAAAAAGATAGACATTCATTGCCTTTTTATTTTTATTTTTTCTAAATAAAAAAGAAAGAGTTAAGGTTAAATAGATGTAATTCATTTATTGAAGGACAAAAATATTTAACCAAATATGAAGATCAAATCAGAATATAGCTTTTATTAATAATAATTTTTACACGACTACTGATATTTTATTTTTATATTTCTTAAATATGATATGGGTGGGCCCCTTTCATTTTCTAAAACCCAAGAAAGGAGGAGAGGAACCCCCACGCTTTGCGCTCCAACAATATCACCACAAATACAATTTTGCATTTGCGTTGCTTGCTCCATTTCCACTGCAGAGAGCTCGTAGAAAATAGTATATTCAAGAACCTGCTATCTACTTTCAACCGAACCGGGGAGTAGGCTTTTACTTTCCTTCTTTGAACCGGCCGGTTCGTTGCGAACCGAATATTATGGCAGCTCTGTTACCTTGCACGCCGAACATAGTCTCTGCTCCGTTCGGGAACCGGACCACGAGCCACCTCCCGCACCGACCTCACTCCCACGCTTTCTCCGGTTCGACCACCAGACACTTTCTTCGCGGTTCGCTTACCGTATCCCGGTTCGGGTTCAAACCCGGTTTTTTGCCCGAGCCGGACGACGCTGAAGGCGTCCTCAGAGAACTGTTTGGCCGAGCGGAGGGACTTCTTTACACGATTGCCGATGCTGCCGTTTCTTCTTCCGATACGGTTGCGGTTTCCACCACCGCCAAACAGAGCAACGATTGGCTTTCCGGAATTGCCAATTACATGGAGACTGTTCTCAAGGTATTGTTCTTTGAAACTCCGAACTCTTCGATTTGATTTGGTTTTGTTGATGTGTGAAATCGAAACTTGGACGGAGCTTGCGATTCTGTGTTTGGAGAGAATGTAATTAGTTAGAATATGATTATAGCTCTCTACAGTTTGCACTTATTGTTGGTGGTAGGTAGGGTAGGGTTCCGGTGCAGATGGTTAGTGGTATTTGTTGTTGTAGTTGAGAAATGCGAAATATCATTATTTCCACTTTGATTCTAGCGATTTTATTTCCCGTACTAGGTCTAGTTGCCACGGAAAGGACTTTAAAGTTGTGATGATAATTTTGCATAGTAATCAAGTAATTGATTCCGGTCAAATTTCACCTTACATAAGTTCTAGTGTTTGAACTACTAATTTGAAGATTGCTAACTTGACAAACTTAATCAAAGGAAGTTGCAGTTTATTGTTATCAGTTATGTTTGAATTATTGTTATAGAGTATTAGGATGATTAACAGGAGGATATAGCATTACTTGTGATTTATTGTTATGTATGAATTAGATAACTATTTTGATTCAAAATTGTACTTGTATAAGTACACATGGGTCTACTTTTGCCATTGTCCAAGTGTCCAGTAATTCTGAGGGGAAGTAATTTACATTTTTCAGGTACTCAAGGATGGGCTTTCTGCTTTGCATGTCCCATATGCTTATGGTTTTGCAATTATACTGCTCACGGTTCTTGTAAAAGCTGCCACTTTTCCATTAACCAAAAAACAGGTTTGTATGTAGTTGTTGAAACATGTTGAAAATGATTAATACAGGCCATGATCTTTTGAATCTCATACATTTGTGGTTGTGAACTGACTATTATTGCTTTTGACATTAAAAAACTCGGTAATAGATAGAATATTCTTCCATGTATCATATTCATCATGATTCAGTTAAATAAAATTCTGAGTGATTATTCTCATCAGGTAGAATCTGCCTTGGCTATGCGAACTTTGCAACCTCAAATAAAGGCTATTCAGCAGCGATATGCTGGGGATCAGGTATTTTATTTAGCCTTTATAAGTGTTACTTTCTCCAATAAAATCTCTTGTATAACAATTAAACTACTGTGGGAACTACCATTGGGTAAATTTTTAGATATTGCCTGGAAACTTTAGAATGTTAAAAGATGGGATTTGATTTGATTTCTAAATGAAAAATTGTATTTGGAATGATAACAAATAAATTTGATTTGATTTTTAAAATCCACGGATCTCTTTGATTCTTTATTAATCCTATCAAATTTAGCAGGATTTGTGGGAATTGATTCATTTTAACCTTACTGAATAGCCTTTTGAATAAAATGAAAATCAATTTCATTTTTATGAGTTCCAAACATAGGATTTGATTTTAAATCAGTTCAAATCCCATTTTTTATAATATTTTATTTTTATTTTTAAATCTAATCAAATACTTTGTTACTTTTGAGGATACCAAACACAATGTTAGCATTTTGACTCTGCAGCATCTAACCAATGGAATTCTTTAAAATAGTTCAAATGTGAAGATTTATATATTGTCTTCTTGCAGGAGAGAATTCAACTTGAAACTGCTCGGTTGTATAAACTAGCCAACATTAATCCTCTAGCAGGTATTCATTTCATTATTGGCTTTATTGCAAAAGGTTTATTGATATTTCTTTTGGCTTTGAGGATGGGGCCTTCCAAAGCTTTCATAACTCAAGTCTTGCTGTTTTCTAAGTTATTTCCATAATTTTTCTCCTAATGTTTCTTGGGTTAATATATGGAACTATAAGCATTATCTGATTTTTTAAACATGAAGTTGGTAATGCTTTTGTTAATGTCTTCATTTTTTTTCCTAGGATGCCTGCCTACACTCGCAACAATACCAGTGTGGATTGGGTTATATCGCGCCCTTTCAAACGTGGCAGATGAGGTATGCTGCTTATGATGTTGATTTGTTATTTGATAGTTAACTATGCTATTTTTTTGGGGTACATATGACTCTTATCTTCCATGGCTAATGTTATGTATTTGTCTGATATACAAAGGGGCTCCTTACTGAAGGCTTCTTCTGGATACCTTCTCTTGCTGGTCCAACTACAGTTGCAGCTCGTCAAAATGGCAGTGGTATCTCTTGGCTTTTTCCTTTTGTGGTGAGTATCTCACTTAGAAAGTAAAATTTCACATGTTACGGATATTAATTTTGTAACCTTTTGGTTTTCTGTTTTGCCATTCTTTTTTAGGTTACATTGTTGGCAACTTGATATTATTTTCATTGTTTATAATAGGAGAATGCCTAACTCTCCATTGTTCTAATTTATGCGCCCTCTCTTATATAAGAAAAGTTCTTTGTCTGTCACAAGTTACCCAGATCATAGGGAACCCTCCACCTTTGGGGGTCCACAAATCACAATCATATGTGTACCAGAGTTGAATGCATTGCCAACTTCAGAGGGAGTGTTAGGTACAATATTTGCATGTGAAAATACTCTGAAAGCAATCTGTGGCATATATCTCTAGTATAAGCTGGTGTGTGTGTATTGGTCCACTAGTGTCACTAGTGTGGGTTACACAATGAGAAAAGGCAGGATAGCTGTGTATTTAAGCACTTACTTGAAGAGCTTATATTGATATGTGACCAACTAAGATGCACCTCTCTCCTCTCTTTCGTCAAAGTCAACAATTGAATGAATGTTAATGTTCAGTTTGTCAAGTGGGACAGATCTTTTAGAATTTTGTTTTGCCTTCATTGATCTAGATTATTGTAAGAAATTTGCCATATATCTTTATTGCAGATTCTAGGTGGATTTAAATGTGAATTTTGTTTTAATGTTTTTTGCTTTACTCCTTTGTCTTCAGGATGGTCACCCTCCCCTTGGATGGTCAGATACATTGGCTTACCTGGTCTTGCCAGTGTTGCTGGTCGTCTCTCAGTATATCTCTGTCCAAATAATGCAGTCATCACAGGTCAGTCATGTTGCATGTACAATTAAATCAGATGCATGTAGGTTCTAATCTTAATTTTATTCATGAACCTTATTGTGCTTTATAAGAGTTTTATTATAGTTATAGCTTTAAGTAGAACACATTTTCAAGTTGCTTGCTATTTAAGACATTATGTTGGTATATTATATTAATTTTGGCCTTTTTGTATCCATAGTGTGGCTATCTAACCGGTTTACCTTTTCATCTAATATGTCACGTAACCCAATCCTTCCCCTCTTCTACAAGGATTAAAGAAAACTGTTTGTGTTAATTTACTTTATGTGTCTGCACATTAAAGTGCATCTGTGTATTTACATTTGTAGTTGAGTTATTTGTCATTTTCCATGTCAACTTTCAGCCTAATGATCCCAACATGAAAAGTTCTCAAGCCTTGACCAAGTTCCTTCCATTAATGATTGGTTACTTTGCTCTCTCAGTTCCTTCTGGTCTTAGCCTTTACTGGTGAGCATAGGTAAAGCTTACAGTTGGTTTTGTTTATTTAGCCCTATCTATATATATTTACCTATTATGTTTATGTTGTGCAGGTTAACAAATAATATATTGAGCACTGCACAACAAGTATGGCTTCAAAAGTTAGGAGGTGCTAAAAATCCTGTGAGGCAAGTCCCAGATGATATCATAAAGAATGACCTAACACAGGTTCAGAAGTCAATATCTAAACTAAATTCCACGAAAGCGGAGGAAGCCAGACAAACTGAGAAAACATCAGAGGGGCCACGACCTGGTGAAAGGTTAGTAATTGTGGTTAGTTACACTCATTTCATATGCTATTTAGTTTATTTTCATCTGTTGTAATTGTACTCCTCTTTCTGTTGCAGATTTAAGCAAATAAAGGAGCAAGAGGCAAGGAGAAGACAAAAAAGAGAAGAAGAAGAAAAAAGGAAAGCCATGGAAGCAGCAGCTAGAGAAACTAAAGTAGACGAGACACTTGAGAAAACAGTTGAAGGGGGAAATCAAACTGGAGGTGATTTAGTTGTTAAAAAATCTCGGTCAGTGGCTTCAGATACTGATCCCTCCATATCTGGAGTAGTAAATGGTAATCCATTAAGTGAAGACTCGGAGGGAAATCAGAATTCTACGTCTACATCTGAGACAGAAAATAATGAAGGTTCTACTCATTTAAACAATGTTGAGATAAACGAGAGAAATTTAGACAAGGTATTATTGCACATATGAATATAGGGCATTTTTCCTAATATTTATTTTTTAAAGATACGTTTGCTTCATTCATAGATATGCTAGAATAAGTGATTATTCTTCAAAATAAATTGAATCAAGCATGCATATTACTGTAAGGGCTGATAATTAATTATTGAGTGAATTTCATATAAATTTTATTAAAAACGATAAATTCAAAATATTTAATAATTCTTATATAAAATTTACATAATAATTAAAATATATTAAAGGAGTTTGCTAATATACTCCAACCTCTTTTAGTTGGAGTACATTAGCATTTTACATCAAACTGGATTTCATTTAAATGCAACAACCTCACTTGAGGGGCATTTTAAGTAAATATTTTTTCTTAAATTGAAAAGTTGAAAAACCCTGCATTTTCCCACTCCTTCCCTAATATTTACTCCTCTTCCCCCCCATAGCCCTTCAGCATCCCATCATGATCAATTCATTTTATTTCAAAAATTTAAAGAACAATCTCGGCATATAACCTCATAAATTGTACAATTCTCTCTGTCTAATCCATAATTTTACAGGAACCAAGAGAAGTATTAACAACTACAACCACCACAAACAAACAACCTCCTGCAGAAGAGACAAAGGATTGACCAACTAAAAGAGATTGATCTGCTTGGAGATTGACTGGCCCAGTTGCCATCTATATGCCATATTGGAAACGCAGCCTCCCTTGCAATTTGGGGTCTGCCTGGTTAACACTGTACATTGCCACAGAAATGGTGGAATGAATGAGATTCAAGGTTTCTATATCGGCTGTGAGGGAGTGGTTGGATTTGATGGCTGGTTTTACAGCCTTATAGTTTTAGTTTGTATTATACTCTTTTCATCAATTTTCATTGACAAGGATGGATGAATTCCCATTAGAACAGATGTTTTACAATACCCATTATAGTCAGCTTGTCATCTTTGATACTATTTTTGTTTCACTGTAATGGTTCAATAAATACTGGCCTGGGTCTATACTGCGGAGATACCGTGATCGGAGAATAATATTCTGAGAATATCCATAATGCGTTTTTTCTCCTCTAAAATATCGGCACGTAACAGGACTAATAGTGGGCTTTTATATTTTGTTGTGATATTTTTAGCTATTGACTTGTACTAATTTTGACGGTTTAAAATTATCAGGTTTAATACGAGTTTATCCAAGTCATACCTTTGACGTGAAGGTATCTCTTTTGGGAAAAAAAAATTTATACAGTATATCTAATTATAAATTATTATGTATGGTAAATTTATTAATTTTTATAATAATTATTTTAAAAGTTATAGTAACGATAATTTATAATTGAATAACAGGGTAATATATAGTCATTAAATTCATATTATTTGAGACTAGTTTTTAGAAAGTAAGCACGTTTTATTCTAGTGTTTTTAAGTCGTTGAATTTCTTGGCTGCTTTACGATATGGTTTGGTTCCAAGTTATTTGCCCTGGCAAAGTGAAGCTTTGGAATGCCATGTTTCGTTTGTTGACGCAATTCTCCGCATTGGACGGATTGTTCAACACCTTCGTTGTTTCTGTGGCCCATTTTGTGTTAAGCACACGCACTTTTGAGGTGGACGTTGCGTGTGCGCTACAATTTCAATAGTTTTGTTGAATTGTACTACAGTTCTGGTTGACCTTATAATACTACCTCCGATTTTTTTTATAAAAAATAAATTTTATTGTAAAATACACTAGAATTTGTTTCTTATAAAAAAAGACACGAGGGAGTAAAAAATTTAACTGGCCTATGTTCCTATCTATCTGCCTGTTATACTTACTTTCAATTTGGAAACCATAATATGATAACGAAACGACATAAAGTGCGTGTGCCTTAAGTTAAAACTTAAAAAGTAGGCTGAATAGAGATACTTATGCATACGGCATCTCACGAGTATACACTGTATTTGTCATTGCATTGGATTTCAATTAGTCATTTTATTTGTAACAAACATGCCTACTATTTTTCGTTTATGTAAGGCAATTAATGTGGTTCGTACGTACTGAAATACTACTACCTTACAATTGCATTTGGGTGAAGTCCTAGATGACATCACCACCGTGCAGTGGTAGGGTAGCAGCCGCAAACAGTGTTTTACACGCTAGAAAAGCAAAGCAGTGCGACTTGGCTTGGCATAAAATCCTACATGTGCCTGTACTTGAGCATTTGAATCTTGGTGGTGGATGAAACCAAAATGTGTTTCGTACACTACAGATGATGCGACTGTAGTCCATAACATAAGCATGGTCTTAGAACTCATGGCCGCGGAAAGGATAAATTAGAAGATCGTGTATATAATATAATATAATATAACTACAACTACATTCAAGAAGGGGATTTGCTGTAATACATAAACTGCTTATGGGTAAATCATAAATGAAGTCCTAACAATATATATGATGGGTTGCGGACAGAGGAGACAAATTTGAAACTGATCGAGAAGGCATAGCACGTTATAATGCGTAATTAATGTTTTTACCTACGACTATGAGGTTACATTTTATTTGGTTCCATACTTTTTAAGTTGATGGAACCTTTTGTTCATTAAAAAAACACAGTTTGCTTTACAGACCTTAACATCAACTTATGAGTAGAATGTAAGTTATTTTATGAACTACTGAACTGAACTGATATGGTTTGATTTTGATTAATGTATGATTGCTAGTGTTTCTTGGTTGGTGACAAGTGACAATACACTGAACACGATTGTAGGACAGGACCCGACACGCATTCTTCAACCGTAACAAATATTTGATGCTTCACCCTTTCTTCTCCAGCTGGCGCACATGCTAGTTAATAGTTATTACAACTTGAGAATCCATGTTCATCTTCCATTTTTTATTTTTTATACCACCCGAGTAAACCATTTTTATCTCTTTCCTTGCTCAACATTTTCTTTTTTCTGAAAATTCCTTCCTATTTTTTATGTCTTAGTTATTTCACGAGTAATAGATCTAATTACATTGCTATATATTACATCAATTGTTATACTACTCAATCATTTTTTATTAGATAATTTGATTTCAAAATTTTTCATTAAATTAAAAGTTTTTATCGTATATACATTAATGGGATGTGCTTTAGTAACTTGATCAGCAATTCATAAAAAAAAAAAAAAAAAAAAAAAGTAACTTGATCAGCATAACGGGATGCTAGTTTTCACACGCAGGTGCCATTTTGGTTGACAAAATAAGGAGTGTGTCGATTAGTTTTCAAGGATTTTTTTTTTCTGATCATCGTTTTGGTACGAAGTATTTACCGTCGGAAGTAGTGACTAATCTTCGTCAAAGACCGTAAGTATATACAAGTGACCAATCTCCTTCAGAGACCATGAACGCATACAAAGTAGGTATTCTCCTATTCTATATTTAGTTCTCAAGACATTAATTGTATTTATTTTTATTTATAATATTGTATAAGTTTTGTGGGAAAATGCAGTAAAAAAAAGTTGTGGGAAAATGTAACATTACTTGTAAAAAAAAATGTACGAATTTAACGTAATTTCAAGAGTTAAATATATTTTTACTTTTTGTAAATATGAATTCTTTAATTTTGATCTTTTAAAATTATTTTTTATTAGTTTTAATTATTACAAAAAAGTTTAATAAAATTTTTCATAATTATTTATCCAGCACTCATTAACAACACTTTGTTATTGTCTTAATTTTTAAGATGATAAATTATTAAAAATAAATTCAAATATTAAAAGTGATATATACTACTAAATAATTAAATATGTCATTTTACATTTATTAATTAGCTTATTAATTAATCTCATCAATATTTTCAATTTAATCAACTACCTTTATAACTTTTAAATTTTTCAACTCTAATTTATGTTTTCAATTAGCTTATGAACTACACACCTTACTAATATAGTCAAATAAACTTTTCAAACTAAAAAAAAAAACACTATAAACTATCTTAAAATTATTTCTCAAACATATTCAAAATCAAAATGCATTTGACAAAAAAAAAAAATCTAAATTTAAACGACAAAATTGTAAACAAATTCTTTTACTTATTCAATTGGGCCGTTTAATACCTTAAAAAACTCTGTTTTTTTTTTCTTCCTCAATTTTGCCGATCGAATGAATTTGTGATTATTGTTTTCAACGCCATTGAATCTGAGATATTCAAAGCTGATGGAAAGGTCAACGTTTGACCACACCTCAACTCACTAATCTTTTTCACAAATTAAAGCACCGAAATATGAATGGTGAAGATGCTAAAGCGTGCATTTAATTGAAGATGTGGGAGACCAAGATTCGCAAAAGCAAGTAACTGGTCGAAATCATATCTAAACCTTTTAGTTTTAGGTGCATAGCGTAAAATAAATTACAGTTCTCACTTCTCAATCTTCACCGTCGCCAAAAAACACTGTTTTTTAGTTTTTGTACAGCTGAACCACTTAATTGATTTATGTGTGTGTGGCTAGTACTACTCTACCACATTTCTCTGTTACTTTGTTCTGCTTGGTTTTCAGAAACCATAAAATTTAATATTTAAATTAATAAAAAAATATATTATCTATGTAAAATAATTTTATATTATCATTTAATAATAAATTATCATGTATGGTAAACTTGTTGAATTTTGCAATAATTATCTTAAAATTATACAAACAATTATGTCTGATTGATTCACAATATAAAATTTTTTACATTGATGATGCATACTTATTAAAATCTTAAATTAATCATGACAACTGACAATACCATAGAGACATGCTGTCATTATTGAGCAAGTTTACCATGCGTGCATGTTTATTTTCTACCAAGCCAGGTCCTTTGGACGTGAATGAAAGTGGCAGCAGAAGAAAAATTACAGGGACATTTGGTACTGATAGTGCGTGTGTGTAAGATTTCTTTGTCACGCTTTGGCCAGCAAATTACACCACACCATGAGGCATGAGTAAATGCTGTACATGATTTTCTTAGTCCGGAAGTGACCCGCTACCGGCTATAATTTCAACATGTGGGCCTTTGTCCATCATAAATTACCTTTTTTTCCAACATTCAGGGGCAAACTATTTCTTTTGTTTATAAAATAAACAACAGCAGGAAAATCGAACTTTCCTTCAAGCACTACTTTTAGTCTGTGTTTGATTTAGAGTAGAGAAATAAAATAGATGAAAAAAGAAAAGAATAAAAATAGATGAAAAATAAAATGATAATTAAAAGTGTTTGGTTAAAGAGAAATAGAAAAAAAATGATAAAAGAGATAAAAAAAAAATAAAAATAAATGAAAAATTGTACAAGTAAGTTTTACTATTTTTAATATTATTTCTTATCATTCTCTAACTTATCAAACCTTCATTTCTCATTTCTGCAGAAATAATATTATTTCTGTCTGTTATTCCAAACAGACCGTTAGGATTTGAGAAAATTATGCGTACCTTGTGGCTTCAATAATAACCAACCGAGAGGGGAATATACATATATACATTAATTGCATAAATGAAAGGTTAGAAGGAACTGTGCAAATTTAGAACAGTAGAGTAGGACTAGGAGTCTATGACGATCCCCCTAGCCTTTTTCAGGAACTGTAAACATGGTAGAATATATGATAGTCCAATCAAAGTGTTAGTATAGGATTATTTAATAATTTATCGGGATTAATCTCTCACAAACATAATAAAGTAAGGTTTAAATTTTCGTTAGGAGAAACACTCACATTTAATTACATCCCAAGGGAAGGATACATGTATAAAACAATATATATGTAAATGATAGTCCAAGATTATTATTTCTGTTTTTGGTGTAAACCGTATATGAGTAAAATTACAGTAGTCTCTGTTAATTTTCCTTCTCGCACGCCATGCCAAGCCAAACATATCAATGTCGCTGTGTCTCACTGTCTCATGATCTCATCCATTCAGTTTTTGCCAGATACACACATAAAAGGACGATTAACATGTTTATGCATATTAACAGTTACCAATTTAAGAACAGCTTAGCTTAGGTCCTGTATTATGTACTTGAAAAAAAAAAAGGGTTACAGTGGGATCTGTATTTGGAGCAAATAAGTCACGCTAGTGGCCCATTGCCCATATCAAATTTTAAGAAACACATTGATGCCTAAGGATATGTTTGGATTGGCGTTGAAACCACGTTCAACGAAAAAATTACGTGTTTCAAGGCAAAAATTCAAAAACTATGTGAGGAAAACTTTTTTTTGAAAGTCAGTTGAGTTGAATCCAATTCGTATCCAAACACACACTAAAACTCTATTTTCTGACTTTCCATCTCTCTAGAGTCAACAACATGAATCAATTCACCTTGTCCAGTCTTTAATTTACTTTAAAATGGGCAAGTAAAATTGATTTGTTTTCTGTGTTTTTGCTAGAATAACGATTGGAATCGGACTTTAGGTCTCCGAGTATTTAGAATAAGCTGTTTGATTAGAGTCTATCACAGGATAAGTATTGTGAATGTGTTTTATTAGAGTTTATCACTATAGACCTATTTAAATGGGTTCTTGTAATGGGAAGCAGGACATTGTATAACACGTAACATATTAACAGTCTTCTGATCTACCATTTAATTATGCATGTTTCTACTGTGGTTGCATTTTTTTTAATGAGTAGATAAAGAATTAATTACTATTACTATTACTATTATTCTATCAATATTTTGATCATTTTAACTCCTATGACACAACAGTACACAACAGTCATGTATATATATCTAATCGACTATTACTTTTAATATGTCAATTCAACTTTTTTAACAGTAATAGATGACATTAATTAAAAACGAAAAAACTAAATTTGACAGATTATTTTGCCATTTTTTAAATTTCAAGGATCAATTTAAAATTATTTTAAAAATTATTTTTCTATTTTATTAATTTCATACACCAATTTAATTGACTATTACAATTTCAAGACTAAATTAATGATTCATTCATATTTTATATTATATCCTATCAATTTTAATTAAACACAAAATATAATGATATATATTATTTAACAAATTATCTTATATACATCAGAGATCAAACATTATACAGTAGAGGAGTTTATTATATACTTTTATCTATCTTACTCTTGTTTAACTATTATATCATTTCCTATCTATGAATAAAAAAAACATTTTCTATCTATGATTTTGGATTTGGTTCTGGGATTGCAATCAACATGAACAATCAAACCGCACCACAAACAGCACGAGTGTAGCAGCAGCAGCGGAGCTCCACGGCTTTTCGGAAGACGATTACAGAGTGTGAACCACATCCCAGATCCGCATGAACCCCAACGCAGATCCGCATGAACTCCCTTGTCCCAGATCAGGCTTCCCAGAGTGAAGGATCCGCTTCAACTCCCCATCCTTGATTTGCACGAACCCCCAATTCCAGATCCGTGTGAAACAACCAAGAAGAAGATCAAGGTCTGTTGGTTTCTAGAATCAAATCTGCGTGAAACAACCAAGACACGACTTTGTCGTTCGAGCTTCTCGGAAGCAAAGTTCAAATGCATGCCTTTGGATTTGGCTCTTGGGAACAAGGTGGAGGAGTGTTGTGTAACACCCTAAATCCGGTCTTACATATATACATGAAATAGAGAATTTCATAAACCAAATATTTTTCGAAATAATAGTAATATATACATTTCCAACAATCTGAAACCTATGTCTACTCATGCCAAGATACATGAAAAGGAAAAAGGGTCTTAGGACTCAGGGCAGACATCATTAATACCCAACCTTGCATGTTAGACCAACCTCCAAACGAAAAGTGACGAAGCTGATGAAGATAACGTCTTTATGACATCTACAGGTACTGCCACCGGTTCCTAAAAAAAATAAACAGAGGGTGAACTCTCTGCTTCATCAAGCAGTACACAGAACGACTTCACAGTCACATACACAATCCTACTAGCCACCACGATGTGGTTCTCTAACGGTCACACCCAAAACCTAATCGTTTCCACAACTATTCTTGTAAATTATTTCACACTGGCCAGCTGCCACTGGAACTCCCAGAACTCAGTGGTCTTACACATTTTTAAGCTAGATGACATATTGGGAGTACACTCATTCTCCACGGTACAATGGCAGGGCTCTCACCAATCGATGATGACTCGTAATTTTTGTCGGGATTGCCAAGTCGGCTATGTGACTAGCGTCACAACTCGGCGCCATATATCCCCCAAGAACTGCCTCCTTACGATCATCTTCCAGGTACCAACTGTGGTCATCTAATGCTCTGAGGATTGACTCCTCAACACTCTCCTCACAGAGTTTATCTTCGTTCTTCGTCGCCTGTGGGTTTTCCGCTGCACATGGTACAGGTGCGGACGAATTGACGCCGAGCTAAAGATACCACCTCTACGCTCACATATGCATATATAAATAAGGACTTTGCCTTTGTCGCTAGATCGTAACGATCTCATCACCCCAGTGATGCGTCATTCGCAATCCGACCTTGGTTCATAGATAACTCGCAGCCGAAATATCCCACGCGACTTTCTTACATTCTTGAAGTCCCAGAAATCCGCCGTACTCTCGTATCTTCATAGTACGACTCTCAACTCACATAAGTCACAGCGCGTCATATGTTTTTATTACGTTTTATGTATATTCCTTACCCTCTCAAGTGTATTATGATTTTTATAAAAAGAAGATATTTATACTTACCATAAGTGTTCATTTATTAAGTTATATTTAATAAACTAAAAGAAAATAAAATAAAAATATCTTATATCATTTAAATGTACTCACTGTACAAGTTGTATTTACCTTTGAATAACAATTTTGCTATTAACACTAGAAATCAATTCTAGTTACCACAAGTACTCGCGTGGAGTCTTGTAGACACAGCACACCGACAAACAATTTTAACATAAAATTTACACTACAGTCAAGAGACCGTATCACCAAAACAGAGAAAATCACACTTTTAATATCAAGTGCTCAAGGTTTTCCTTCCTGAGACTTAAACGAATCAATCAAAATATAGTTATATCATATCCATTATTTCACATAATCAAAATATTAGTAGAAGGGTAAAATGACAAAAGTACACATATTGATGATTATATTTGACCATTAAGTCAAATTTTTATTGGCAGTACTGAATGTGAACTCTTATTGAAACAAGCAAATTACCTCGGATTTCAAAACTTTCTATATCAAATCGAAGCTCTTGAAATCTATTTTAGAGAAAGGCATCCCACTTATAAAATCAACATCTAGAAAATTTTATAAAAATTTTCTAAGTCAGCAGCCCTGAATTTTGAGTGTTCACTGAACATAGCTCAAAGAAATGTAAATTTCTCCCACTTTCCAAACTTGTTTTGAGCTGAAATTTTTACAGTAGAAAGGTAACATCTTTATCTTTCTAAAAAGGTAACCCTTGTCTCCAAATTCTTTCTCTATCCTTCCCAGTAAATTTGTTTCTAATAGCCTAAGTTTCAGACTCAAAACAGAGCTCAATAACCCTTGCCCTGTTTCTTTTTAAAAGGTTAATTTAGAAATTGGGCATGATAATTTTTGTAATTTATATGGTTAAAAATCTTGTTTTGTCTAGTTTTTAATGGTTCAAAAACGAAAAAGAAACATTAAGCACACAAGTGGGAATTTGAGAAAAACCGAGACATGTTTCAGGGAAATATGAAAACAGAACATTCATTTTGAAAGCTACAGATGAACTTCAAGAAGAGGTTTTCTCTCCATGATGTCAAAATAAAAGTTGTTCCTTCTGTGTCTATTTTCATTCAAAACAAATTTCGTGAAAAACAACGGTTAGATCTTCCAAAAATCGCAAAACCGTGGGATCTGTCCAGGGACACGCGAACCTGACAGCCACTGTTACATTGTTTTGGGGTTTGTTTTCAACATGTAACCTTCATCAATTAATTTTACAAAAATTGGGCATGGATTCCCTTGTTCCATGGACCTTCCCACTCAGTTTCAAAAGAACAAAAATAACACTAAAACCAGGACATGCACTCACACAGCCACTGCCAAGGGTTTCAAACCCATTTCATCAACTTTTCACATTCAAACATTCAAACAAACACACACAACAGCCAAGAGAGAGGCATGCATGTTGTAGGTAGTTGAGTCCCCTAACTCTCAACCACCCTTAGACTAAAAATAGAATCCACAAAGAGTCCCTCTCACCTTGGATTTTTGATTCAGCTGAGAGAGATGAAGAGAAGACAAGTTGTTGGTGATGAAGAGAGGACCTCAAAGCCTTGTATGCAACCAGCCAAGCAACAAAAAATGACTTCCCTTCTCCCTGGGTAGCTCTCTGGCTAGGAGCAGAAAAAAGAAAGAGAAGAGAGCCGCGGTAGAGAAAAAAAAACATGAAGAGAATGAGGGAGAAAGAAGGTCGTACCCACACTTCCTCTAAGGACACCCCTTCTCTTATTTTTTTTTTCTACAACTTACGGAACTCACGTAAAAGTCTAAAAATTCACAATAACACCATGGCACATAACAAAACATAGAACTTAAGTTAATTATTATATCAATCAACATAATTTAAATTTAGTTTGCTCTTTCATTATTAATCAAACACTTAATCATACAAGTAGGAAAACTACAATGTTACAATTCTCTCCAACAAGAAAAATTTCTAATTAAATCTCTCACGTTCATACTTATTAGGTTGTAATTTTCAGGATGTTACATGTTGAAGGTTGCGGGTTAGGGTTCTAAGTCTTCACGATACGCAGAACCCATTTTCTTTTACATTTTTTATTTTTTATTAAATATCTGTAAAGTTAAATTGTATACTCATTAATATATAAATTAAAAAAACTAAAAATTACAGTGCCACATCACCCATTTAACAGTCAACACAAAAACTTAATGGTCAACTAATTGAATTTGATCAAGGGACCAAAATTCTCAATTTTAAAAGAGAAAGAGATTAAAATTACGGATTAAATAAAATAGAGAGATTAAAATTACATTTTAACGGAATAAAAAATGTAGATGGTTATAATGAAAGTGCCAAAATGATTAAAAAAATCAATAAAATTGAATGACTTTATTCTCCAAAATGACTTGATTTAACGGGCAAACACTCTTAATAATTTTAACCGCTTATTATACTGAAAATAATTAACTCTTACAATCAATGATTTAACATTTGAATTGAATAATCAAATCAAATCAAATATGCTTCATTCGTCACCCATTCAATTCCTTACACTCTATGCCGTGTCTTTTTTCAACGTGTGCGGTGCATTTTTATTTAGCACAAACGACAAAGCAAATAAATATTATCTCCATTTCTATTTATAAGACGTTGTTGACTAAATTACGCTTATTAAAAAAAGTTAGTTAAACTAGGTATTCATAATAAATTTGTCTGTAACTATAATATTTTTCAATTTTACCCTTGACATTATTCGGATTAATAATGAGAGTTTATTTATCTTCTCCGATCTTTATACGATAGAGAAAGAGACATTCATAGTAACATTCAATTAATGTATTATAATAAATAAGAGTATTTTAGACAAAAATAATTAATGCATAAGACAGTCAAAATAAAGTATTATAAAAAAAGATAAGAAATTTTTAAAATAACGTCTTATAAATAAAGACGGAGGTAGTAAAATGAATTTTGCTATATCATCTCAAAATATTTATCTATGCTATGTTTAACAACTTTAGTTAATATAAGTTAGTTAAAAGTTAGTTGAAAATTGATAAATCAATTAATAGTTAAATTTTTTTTACTGAAAATTGTTAAATTAATTTATTGAATTATAAAAATATTTAATAAAATGTCTATTAAAATAATTGATAAATATAAAATTATATAAATAAAAATTTTCTTATATTATATCTACTTTAGAAAATCTACAATTTCAATCTCATCCTCAATTTTGCATATGTTTATTTCTTTTATTTTTTATATTTTAATTAATTAAATTATTTTTTATGGTACTTTAAGTAAATATGTTAGGTCTAGGATTCAATTAGACAAAAATAAAAGAAATAAAACATATGTTAAATTAAGGATCAAACCAACATTCAAGATTTTCTAAAATAGAGGACCAAAATCACGAAAAAAAAAATAAGAGACCAAAATATATAATGTATTATATATGAAATTAGACATTTATATATATAAGGAATATATTTATGTATTAAGTGTATTTATTTATTATAAATTTTAATTATATAAGATAAATATTTATTTATGAATCGTAGACATTAAAATATTTAAATATTAATATAAGATAAATATAAAAATAAACAGAATTGAGAGATGGTACATGCACAAGGTGATTATTTATTTATTAGAAAAATGCCAAAATATATTAAGTTAGAGTTTACTAAACCTGGCTTGAAGTTTGGTTGAACCAGGGTTATGGCATAGGAAAGCTAAAAGGGTTAGCTTACGTGTAAGATACCCACACTAATATAGTTGCATTTCCTACTTCGTTGCCACAGCTACACATCATCACCACTTCATATAAATAAAATAAAATAAAAAAGTAGATATAATAGAGAAGAGAAGAAGATAAAAGCTAAAATCATTCATTCCATTTCATTCATTCACTCTCTCAACAAAACTCTCTCTCTCTCTCTCTCTCAATCTCCTTACCTTGCAAGCACCCCACCACACACTGTCCAACGTTAACCGATCAAAAACCCATCTCTGTCTACCTTTGTTTGATCCAAAGTTGGCTCACAAAAACGTGAAAAATTTCATTCCCGTGAGATTCTCCTCCACCGATGCAGATTGAATTTCAGGAATCGTGGGTGCCTGCGATACGTAATCACCCTTTCCATGTTTTTATTCATTTGATCTGTGACGATCATAATGCCACTCATCGGAAACTTGTTGATCATGTGATTTTGTTCTTCCTTCCCCTGTTTTTTCTATTTTCTTTCTTTCTTTTACCCTTTTTTCTGGTTGCGTATTCAGCAAGTGTACTTGTTGAATTGGATTACACTGATAATTCTCCGATCTGGGAAAGTCACACCCAAAAAACAAAAACAAAAGGAAATATAAAAAAAATGATTTTTTTCTACCTACCCTTGAATAATTGATTGCAAAAGCGGTTCCAATTACAAGCCCCTGTTTCTGGATGTTTGGCCATGGACGATGATTTTTCTGGGTCGATTATTCGTTTTGATTGGGGTGATCTCACTTTGATGAATTACGATGACTTCACGTGAATAGAGATTTTTAACTTTGATTACAAAATTGGCAAAATTCCTTTCTTTTTGTTTTGGAATATCCCACCGTTTGGGGAATGAATACCATACTTCCCCTCAAAGTTTTTATCTTTGGATTCACCTTCAAATATTCTGTTTGTTTTCTGTTTTTGCATGCTTTTTCTTCACCTGGGTCATCTAACATCTAACTCAAGCGTTTTGTGGAACGATCGGTGTGGATTTCCTTCTCTGCCTCTGAATTTTTTTTCTCTTATTTTGTGTTCGTGATTATTTTTTATTGTTTTGGTCTTTTTGATCCTCCTCTTTCATAGGAGGTTCATGATTTTGTGGGTCTAAATGCATGCCTTGTGGTGATTGTAGCTCATAATTGATAATGTCACAATAAATGGAGACAGTTGGTCATATAATTCAGTTTTTCTTTTTTGTGTCACATAATGGGTTTATGTAAGTATGTTTTTTGTTTGTAGGTTTGAGACCTGAGATTTGCTAGTCAATTATATTTTTGAGGTACACACTTTTGCAAGAGTCTCTATAAATTAGAGAAACAGAGAAATTAATGAATGTAGTAATAAATTTGCACATATTTTCATAATTCCCAGAACAGTTTAGATATTTTCTTCTGCAAAGTTTGGGCACTGCATAAGGTTTGGCAGTGCCCATGGATGCCACAACCAGCGGAACCCCAACTATCCAATACCATAACATCCCTGACCAGCCAATTACTGCCATTATTGCCACTCCACTTCCAACATTTCAAAGGCAGCAACGCCATTGCTTTGGGGACTCCACTCCAGGAGAGTTTCCCTTGTCTGCTAATCCCTCCATTGTCCTTCATGTCCTCACTGCATGCAACTTGGACCCTCAAGACCTTGCTAAACTAGAGGCAAGTGTTATGTTACTTACCATGCTTTGCTTATCTCTTGAACTTGTTCATTTCACCTGTGAACTTGTTCTTCAATAGTACCAAAAACCAAAGTGGCAATAATGTATACTGGCTTTGTTTTTTATGTGCCTGTTGCAGGCAACATGCTCCTTCTTCAGGCAGCCAGCAAACTTTGCTCCGGATTTGGACTTGTCCTTATCCGAGCTCGCCGCACTCGACATGTGCCAGAAGAGAGCCATCTTCAAGCCAATGACAACTGAACAACGCCAAGATTTGAAGCTAAGGTGTGGAGGTTCATGGAAACTGGTGCTGAGGTATTTGATGGCTGGAGAAGCATGTTGCAGGAGGGAGAAGTCTCAGGCTATAGCAGGTCCTGGTCACAGCATTGCTGTGACATCAAAAGGGGTTGTTTATTCATTTGGTTCCAACAGTTCAGGACAACTTGGACATGGCACCACTGAGGAGGAATGGCGACCTCGACCAATAAGGTTGGAACATGTGGATCATATTGCAGCTTACACTGTAAAATTAAGGCTAGCTAACTGCAATGTGAACTAGTTGATTTTAAATAATTAATGGAACTGCATTGTGTTTCAGAACTTTGCAAGGCATTCGAATTATACAAGCTGCTGCTGGGGCTGGGAGGACAATGTTGGTCAGTGATTCTGGACAGGTTTATGCATTTGGGAAGGACTCATTTGGGGAAGCTGAGTATGGAGTTCAAGGTTCTAAAACGGTTACAGCTCCACAGATAGTGGAGTCTTTGAAAAACATATTTGTTGTCCAAGCTGCAATTGGTAATTTTTTCACAGCTGTGTTGTCAAGAGAAGGCAGGGTTTATACATTTTCTTGGGGTAGTGATGGCAAACTTGGTCACCACACTGATCAAAGCGATGTGGAACCCCATCCCTTATTAGGTGCTCTTGAAAACATACCAGTAGTGCAAATTGCTGCTGGATATTGCTACCTGCTTTGTCTGGCTTGTCAACCCAGCGGAATGTGAGCTCCAGCTATATTCTCCTTTTCTTCCTGTTGCTATTTTTTTTTTTAAATAACAGCTCTAATTGGTAGTTACATGATACAAATCAGGAAATTCTTGCATGCTCATTTTTTAAGCATACTAATGTGCTGGAGGGAAAAGACAATTTCTTTTCACTGTGATGTATTCTTTAACTGACAAACATATCTTCCCTCTTTTTTTTTTTTTTTTTAAGTTTTCATTTGTTACATGTATGTGCACGAGAAGTCTGGATCCTCAACCTCAAGATTCATGACAGTGGTCAAACATTGTTGATTCTTATGCTAGTTTCATTTTTACTGTGATAATATTTGAATGTTCATTACGTTGTCCTTCCTTGAAAATTTACAGGTCAGTCTATTCTGTTGGGTGTGGCTTGGGGGGCAAGCTTGGACATGGCTCGAGAACTGATGAAAAGTACCCTCGTTTGATCGAACAGTTCGGGCTGCTGAACCTCCAACCCATGGTTGTTGCAGCTGGTGCTTGGCATGCTGCTGTGGTGGGGCGGGATGGCCGTGTTTGCACATGGGGATGGGGCCGATATGGTTGCTTGGGGCATGGGAATGAAGAATGTGAATCAGTACCTAAGGTAGTGGAAGCTTTGAGCACTGTCAAAGCTGTTCATGTTGCAACAGGAGATTACACAACCTTTGTAGTGTCTGATGATGGTGATGTGTATTCATTTGGCTGTGGAGAATCTGCTAGTCTTGGGCATAATGCTGCTGGAAATGATGGGCAGGTCTGCTTTGCTTCTGCCTTATTCCATGTTTGATTTGAGTTATTTATTTGACTTGGTTCAAGTGATGTGTTTCACATATTTTCTTCCCCTCTTTTTCATTTTGCACATTATCACACCATGAATTCTAGTCAGTGATTACAATAAGAATGCTAGCAATACATTTTTTAATACACTCTTTCCGCCAATAGTAGAGTGGTCAAAAGTATGTGTTAGAGTGTGTTGTCAGCATTTATTTGGGATGCATTTATTTCTATATCCTAAGTTTCACCCTTAGTAAGGTCATACTAGGTATTATGTGCTAATGATCGCTTCATATTCAGATCTAAATGATGAGCGTAAGCATTGGCCAGCACTTAGTGCCAGAGGACGAAGAGCACAAACCTATATGAGATGTTGATATTTAGTGACTTTAGCATACTCAATTATAAATTAATCTCTATACAACAAGTATTAGTTAGTCATTTCATGGAAATATTTATTCACTTCACACGAAGTTAACTATGTTGTGATTGTACATGTACAGGGCAACAGACATGCAAATGTGTTGAGTCCAGAGCTTGTCACTTCACTGAAACAGATCAATGAACGGATGGTACAGATTAGTCTAACCAATTCCATATACTGGAATGCTCATACCTTTGCCCTCACTGAATCAGGGAAGCTGTATGCATTTGGGGCTGGAGACAAAGGACAGCTAGGAATTGAACTTGTTGCCAACCAGACTGAAAGGGGAAATCCAGAAAGGGTTGAAATTGATCTTGGTTAATTATTTGTGCCTTTAACCCACCAGTCCTTCACAATTCTTTAAACCATGCTGTCCTCTAATTTATGGTCATCATGCATAGCATTTAGTATTTAAATTCCTAGTCTATTTTGTAAATATAATCAAAGAATGCATCTTGAAGGTCCAAGGTAGGTTAACAGCTAACAAGGGCCTTAGCTTCTGTCTTATGGTTTGTTGATATCATCACTCTTAGGCTTCATCTGGTTGTTGATAGTTGATACATTGGTGAAGGTTCATTTATAGCCTAGTTGTCTTGAATTGTCTTCATAGATCATTTGCTTAGAAACAGTTTGTTAAATTAAAAATTTGGCATTCATTCATCATCAAAAGTCAAGACCCTCATGGTTTGGATTATTTACTCCGTGTCCCAGTGGTCAAGAACCGGTAGCAATTATTATTAAGACAAAACTTAAGATCAAATTTTTTTATGTCGTCATTAAGTTCTCAAATCAAATGATGATATGTAGATTTTTTTTTTTAAAATAAAATTGTGTAAAAAATATTCTTATATCATTATTTGATTTTAGAACTTGATAGCAGAACATAATAAGGAGTTTGATCCAATTTTTTAAAGGGGGCCTACTTAGTACATCTATATGGAAACTTCGGACACTTGGTAAATAGAATGTGAGGTGATTGAACCTTCCGCATTTAAAACCACAATCCGTAACAAAAATTCTTTTATAAAGTTAAATTACTTAATATTGGTTCACTAAAGCTGTGGCACATTACTAATTTTAGTCCTTGGTTCGTTTCAGTTAATTTTTTTAAAGACCAATTTATGATCAATAAATTTTTTGAGATTAAAATACTTTTTAAGGTACTAATAATATCATATATTAAAAATAGAAGGAAAATGTTTAAGATTATAATGTCTCATATTTGTATTTTTTATGGAATGGATTATTTTGGGACTATTTTTTGGAGATTAAATTATGATTTTTTTCTTAGCCCGGATTAGGTGGTGTTGGTAAAAACCTTTTTTTTCTGGACTTGTGAGTTAACTCCAATTTCCATTTTGATTGAGAGGTGAGTACGATTATGTGGTGGTCTAGTGCTGGTCCTGATGGCATTGTGATAGAACTCATGTAATGTAATCGTTCGTTGGACATCATGGGATCTTGTCCAATCGTAGTTGGTGTGTCCTCTTCCCAAGAGGTAGGGAGCCTTTAGTTTTATGAGTTGGGTTAAATTATTCCGAGCCTTAATTTAACGGGGTTAGATGTCTTCATCTTATATCTATATATAAAAGAATATGAGGTTTTGTTGTACACACTTTTGTGTTTTATTTTACTCTTATAATTAGTCATAAATTAAAATTATAATCTCTTTTATTTAGTTTTTGTTTTCTCTCTTGCTCCTCCGTTGATTAAACTCTTCAAATAATTCATACCTTTCAATTGTACTCTGTAAATTACTTATTATTATTTAACTTTTATTATCTTTCTCTTTTGTTTATTTTTATTTATTTTTTTAAAAAAAATATAGAGGCATGGAGTGCTTCTTTTTCTAGTATATATAAAAACAATCTAGTCTGGTTAGAGGAGAAATTATTGTATAATTTGGAATCATGTGGTTTTAGTTAATATTAATGAGACAATCATATTTTTTTAATTTATAAGATTTAATAAGGTGTTAACTAAGATTACATGATCTCGCATCATATAATTATTTATCAAAATTAGTCTTTTGTATTTATTGTTTTCAAGAGTAGTTATGTTCTTGACTAAACTTATTGTGTTCAATAATGTAATTAATGTGTTCTTTTTGCAAAGATTACTTCAAATTTGAAAATACTTCTAACATTTGCTTATTTACTGTAAATATTAAATATTTATAAATTGATGCATTTATTTATAATTTTAAATTCAAAATTGAATGATGAATTTTGTTATCAAATTTGTTTATTGTTGTTGTCTTTGCATTTGGATTTAAAAATAAAAAAGGCTAAACCATTTGAATTCATCTAAATCATTTTTTTAGTATTTAAATTTAAATTAAGGAAATAAATGTTTATATCACTATATTATAATATTTAAATTATATTTTTAAAAAATAATTATTTTTTATACTCCATGCTTCATTTGTTATGAAAATTTTCACTCTTTTAATAATGTTATAATTTTTATTTTTATCCTGGTTTTGAGTTTATCTAAAAGTATACTGTAGTAGTACAATTTTGGTCTTCCAACAATATATACTCTTAATTTTAAATTAAAACAAGATGTGAGCTATAACAATGTCAATGTTTGAATATTATTATTATTATTATTATTATTATTATTATTATTATTATTACTCATTTAATATTTTTATTAAATTTTTAATAATTTATTCCTTATAATGGTGAGAATTTATAGTAATTAATGAGAGTATTTTTAATTATTTTTTTATGTATATGTATCTCATAAAAATAAAGTAAATAATCTTTTAATAATTTATTTTAATTATTTAATAATAAAAATACATTATTTAATTATTTTTATGTACATGTATCTTATAGAAATAAAATAAATAATCAATTGATATTTTATTTATAAATATTATTTAATAAGGTTGTCACAAATACTTAAAAGGAGTTCTAAATTCTATCACAATATTTCAAATCTTGCCATGCTTATTGAACATGCTGACAACTAAATTGAAGTTCAAATATAGAAAAATGTAAGTCATTTATATTTGACTGCATGATGTGGTGTCAAATAAAAACAATATACGAACTCTATAATTGAGGATGAATTAATATAAACTATTTTGGTCCTGCAAAATCTATCATTCATGTTAAAAATGTATGTTTGAAGTAAAATGTTCAAACCCTCCTCATTTATTTAACCTTGGTCACAAAGTTTCCACTAGTCAAATGTCTGTAAATAAGGAAGAAACCAATGTCACAATTGATAATGAAAGTTTTGATAAATTTGTAGATTAAGGGTTTGTTGATTTTACTTTATGTTTATTTTTACGAGGGTTTCCTTTTTTAGCCTTGTAATTGTGATGGAGACCAGGCTGAGAAACCTAGACATGTTTCCCATTATAGGAAAACATTTTATATCCGTTAGATTAACTCATTTAAAAATTAATAACCATGATTTTTTCTAAGTTTTTAAAAAATTAAATAAATCTGTTTATAATATAAAAATAATAAATAATTTTGTGATAAGAAAAATAATGCAGTAAAAAAATATAATTTTCAATTAGTATAATTTTTTCATATAATTTATTTATTGTTTTACTATCTTTTCCATTTATCCAAATAAGCAAAGTTTTCTTTTTACTTACTATTTTTATCCATCCAAACAACACAATTTTTTCAATATATTGTTTCTCTATTTGTATCCTTCTTCTTTTTTATTCCTTTCTTCTCTATCTCACTTCTAATCCAAATAAAACACAAAGCATTATTGTTAAGCACATAACAATGAAGACAACTAACAGACAAATGAATCAATAAATTTTAAGAAGTTTTAGTTTATGACTTGGCAATAACATGTTAAAATAATTAATCTGAAGTTGTGCCTAATATAAGAGAGCACATATAAATTCAAGGACTAAAATAGAGGTTTATTTTTTTTGGTAAATACCCTTGTAATTATAACCATTAATTACTCTAGTCACTGACTTTATAAAATCCTTATTTTAGTATGCAAAATTGCAATATATATATATATATATATATATATATATTATTTTTTCGTCTATATTTACTAAAAGTAAACGCCATTTCATAAAGTTAGGAAATAAAGAGATTATAAAATAAAAGACTAAAGTTATAATTTTAAGATGTGAGGGGAGAATTTACTCTTTTTTCCTTTTGAAAAAACTACTTTTAATTGGGTTATTCTTAATCTCTTCCCTCATTCCACCAATAAAAGTTCAAGCCCAATAATCACTAAGCAAAGGAAGAGGAGATAGCCCAAGTCTTTCTTCTCTCCATTTTCCTTTTCTAGCTTGACTATTGAATGAAATACCTCGTAGAAAATGCAGTCTCTTTACTATGTGGTATGCACGATAGTACCATAATAGCATAATACTGCATTTTCTTATAAGTTTTTTTTTTTATTATCATATTTTCTTCTAAGTTTATCTATGACAACGATTAACTTTTAATAAGAATTATATTATTCGTAGAATAAATTTTTGTAATAATACTTATAATATTTTTTTTCTATTTCTCTATATATCACTTCAACCATCTTTTCTTTTCATCTTTATTTTTGTTGTATAATTACTTTTATATAATAAGATTGTCTAAATATAATTTCTCTTTTAATAATTAGATATAACTGCAATCTCACAAGTGACAACTCACAAGCCAACGAAAGCTTCTTTCTTGGGAATTGGGACAGCGTTGGGGCATGTATTCTTTCATAACGCACGTTTGAAGCTTTGCATTGAAGGAGAGAAACATGCTAATGTTAATTACTTGTATTGCCTAGCACATGATCCAATCATTAAAGAGAAGTTTACTTTTCTATTCGCATGATTTTTTTTAGCACAAATTACTTTTTCTTATAGTAATATATGTTCGACAAGTCAATTGTATTTATTTATTTACTATCTTTGACATGAAGTCAGTTAGTTTATGTTAGTTCACAAGCAACATCAGTATATAATTCACAAATATGCTCGCATTAAACTCCACAGGAAAAACCAGAGAACTCTGTTAAAGCTACGAAAAAAGATAAAACAAAAGAAAGTCACAAGTGAACAAAACAAAAGATTACAGTATATACTTAATCCCTAATTCCCTCAATTAGATTGATCCGTGGATATCCCCTTCATTAGCTTATACTAACTTCTTAGTTGGTGATATTTATAGATTAAGATATTCCTTCATTGTTCTTCGTCCTGGAAAGGAAAAATAAGGGAACGACAGGAGTAGCATAATTTGTCAACATTATGTTTTATCCAAAAATATCAGTATTTCATATTAATATATGCTCGGTGATTTATTTATCTTTTCATATGCTAATTTATCATGGATTTGTTTACTTTAATTTATGCTCCGTGAGCCATAATCGCGCACTTTTCATCACCCCGATATGATTGATCATATCATCATAAAAGCCGTGTGATATATATCTGGCAGGCATATCAATGGAAAATCATACAAAAAATATAAGATAAAGTAAGCTTTATATCTCTAAAATATTTGTTCAAACAAAACTTTTGTGTACTAACTTAAAATCTTACAAAAGATTGTAAATTTGTTTTACTAAATTTAAATTATAAGAAGGTAAGTTTGTCCCAATATATATATATATATGATTGCGGAGCCTAGCTCCACCATTATTCATATTGACCATCGTTCATCAATGGGAATATTGAATTGGACGCTGAGGACATGCATGATGCCATGATTGCTCATTAACTATAGTAACAGTTGTGCCACTACAAAAGAATGAATATATAGGATTTGATAGCATAATGGCCAATATTGGGAATGGTAACTAGCTGCGCACATGGTTTGCTCATGATAAGCTATATGAGTTATATATCCTAATCCATATCTAATAATGTCATCACATGCACGTTTTGACAAAACTCATCGCCAAGATGTACACGTCTTGGGTACGGTGCTATACGACCCCATTAATAACACTTTTCCTTTTGTTAATTCGTGTTATAAAACCTACGCTTGTAATATGCATCCAAAGCACATGATTTGTTCAAGAAATTAAGACCAACTACCTCAAAATTTCGTTATGTCTATAGCATAGCATTTGCCTTTGTACAAAGACTTGTGAGCGCATTAATTGCAATTGCTTTTTTTTTTTTTTTTTTTTTTTAAGTTTAGAAGAGACGCAGACACGGAGAGTAAAATGTTGACGCCAAACCAATATCAATCATAGTCAATATAATCAACCATCCCAAAAAAAATTTAAATCTGAATCACATGCATTATTATTCCCTATATTAATATATTAATGACAAACTCATATCGTTATACTATTACACGAAATAACGAATACATTTGCTTATATAATCCAATCATGCAAGTTAGTAATCAAATTGCTCTTTTCTTGACTTGACTGAAACACATCCTCATCAGATTGATGAATATTTAGCGTATGACAGGAGAAAACCTTTCCGTAAGATACCTTTCTTGTACTTATGCATGCAATCAACTAATCATGCACATATGAAACTATGAAAGCAACAACCTGTTTACAAAAAATCAACTAATTTTATTTCCTTTCTTAAGTCAATTACTTCAACAGAATTCCCGTCCAACTAAACAACGCGATATTTCTGTTGACGTGAAAGAAACCGCTACTATAACTACTTAACTAGAAAACAAATATTTTCAATAATGATGATTATATTTTCCAACTTTGGAATTCATCTAAATTATAGTAATTATCATATTTTAACCACACCATTTCATTTATAAATACTGTGCCATGTGGCACTCTGCACTTGCATGCAACGAATCAAATCAGACTTTTGAATTGAAGTGGATGAGGTGAGGGATATAGCACCCCTTTTCTTCTTTAATAATTATTTGTTTGGGCCATGAATGGATGTAGCATTTAAGGCTAAGCTTCGTTGTCCATCACCCAATTGGAATCTTGCTGGTATTGGTCAGTTTTGCCGAAAAAGTTTCCCACCCAAACCCCAGAATGGGTTAGTTTGGCCCAATTTGTGGAAGCTCATCTGAGTCTGAGTGAGGGGCAGGGATTTCACACTGAACCAGTAGGCCCCCACTCAGAGAAGTATCAAAAGTAAACAACGTCCACATGGGCTAACATGCATAATGCTGCATGTCACCACATTCACGGCTGGTACGGTCCTCCCATGTGTCCTCTTTTAGTGTTAGTGTCTTATACCTCTTTTAATTTACTCTTATTTTTCCCTTTTATGACTAAACATAAATAAATTTGAGAATGCAAACATTTCATATTGTAGTATATAAGATAAGATTACAAATATCGATCGATTATGTTAATTTTTTGAAAATTAAAGATTGACGTGTTTGATGATGTTAAATTAATTTCTCATAGTTCAGTTAGAGACGTTATTTATTATTGATAGGAAATATTAAAAGGAACAGTAGTCTGAAAACGGAAGGTCAGAAGCAAGAAGGAAAAAAAAAATCAGATAGATTCCATTTAAGCACATTTCATTTCCCTGCGCAGTTCACGCTTATGCATGTGTTGGGGTCAGATCATTTAGTGTGCATCATTTTCTTCCTTGTAAAAAATTTATGATTGTCACAATTAAATCTCATTCTATCCTGATCCCATCACTTTGCTAGATAAGGTAAGGTGTCTAGTCTTTTGCGTACCGCTCATGGATCATGGCACGGAAATAAATGCACATTTGATAAAGCTTAAAGCCTAAGATTGGAAGAATTTCAAGCATAATTCTTCTTGAGAAATAAAATCAAAGCATATAAAATGATATGAATAGTACATGGAAGAGTTGAATTGCAGGAGGAAGTAAAGTCACCAGAGGAAAATGGAACAGGATCATATAGGTGTGGACAGATATATAAAATACTGGTAAGGGTCATTAATGATGTTAATTTATGTAATGTATAGAAACCTACTTCAACGGCCATAGCGACATCAGATGCAGCTGAAAGTGATCATGAGTTTAAGTGGGGTCTGCTTGCTGTAACTATTAGGGTAGCTCGCTACATATAAACCAAATTACCGACAAAGATTTCAGCTATACAAATGTAAGTGTCGGCGCACAGTTAATTGGTGATTAAACTTAATGTGAAACAACATTCCAAAACACTTAATTTCGAATAGTGGATTAGACGTAGCACTAATGCATATATAACAAATTGAGTATTTTTGACTAAACATTAATTATAATTAAACAATGAGGTGGTCCAGGTCCAGGGGATCTTAAAAATTAGTAGCAAACTAGCTAGCTAGCGTTTGGAAATACAGATTACAGAGAATTAGGGAGCTTACTTAAATAGTTAGCAGAATACTAATAATGTGTCGTATGAAGGATTATTATTGATTACCTTAAATCATGGAAATCTCGGGTCTTACGCACCAATATTTAATTTATATACTATGAGGCACGGTTTTCCAGTTTGTTCCCTATATATAAGTCTAAAATGTCCTCACATTTCTTCACAAGCATACTACTATTCCTTTATATCCTCCTTGCTTATTAGTACTACTCTGAAGTTTTTGATTCTGAGGGCAGATCAAGCAGTTATGGAAATTCCAATTCCACTCTCATTTATGTTACTCTTTCTAGTTCTTGTACCTTCCTGCATTTGCTCTTCCCCACTTCAAGATCCCGAATTAGTGGTCGAAGAAGTACAAAAGTAGGAAACAAGCTTTTCTCATTCTCAACATTTTTTAAAAGACTGATTACATGTACTTGCATATTTCAGAATCATACTGAAAGGGTAACAAAACCTGTGTCCTTTTTTTTTATTTTTTTATTGCAGGAGCATTAATGCCTCAAGGAGAAACTTAGCATTTCTTTCTTGCGGGACGGGGAACCCCATTGATGATTGTTGGAGATGTGACCCGAATTGGGAAAAGAACCGGAAGCGTCTAGCAGATTGTGCCATTGGGTTTGGTAAGCATGCCATTGGAGGAAGGGATGGTAAAATATATGTGGTGACTGACCCTGGTGATCACCCTGTGAACCCGAAGCCAGGAACACTTAGATATGGTGTGATCCAAGAGGAGCCATTGTGGATCATATTCAAGCGTGACATGGTGATCAAGCTGAAGCAAGAGTTAATGATGAATTCTTTCAAAACAATTGATGGTAGAGGAGTGAGTGTGCACATTGCTGGTGGCCCTTGCATTACTATACAGTATGTGACCAACATTATCATTCATGGGATTAACATCCATGACTGCAAGCAAGGAGGGAATGCCTATGTGAGGGACTCTCCTACCCACTATGGGTGGAGGACTCTCTCGGATGGTGATGGAGTCTCAATCTTTGGTGGGAGTCATGTTTGGGTGGACCACTGCTCTCTCTCCAATTGCCGTGATGGGCTAATTGATGCCATCCATGGATCCACAGCCATCACCATATCCAACAATTTCATGACCCACCATAACAAGGTCATGCTTTTGGGCCACAGTGATACTTTCACTAGGGACAAAAACATGCAAGTCACCATTGCCTTTAACCATTTTGGAGAAGGGCTAGTGCAGAGAATGCCAAGGTAAGAAAGAAAGATCTTTATTTGGATCACAGGATACTTTATTAGGGGTACCTACTTAGCTATACCTATAGGCCAAAGTTTTAAAAAATGAATGCCACTGCAATTGTAGCTTGCAATATCAACAAATGCGATAAAGCTGTGATCGCAACTGCAATTTAAAACTTGCCTACAACTACATGAGTGTTTTTTACTTCACTTGAATTTTTACCTAAAATCATGTTAACTAGTATTTAATGTGATTCTTAATCATCCAACCTGAATTCAAACACACACTTACTTGTACATGTCTACATTTGCAGATGCAGGCATGGATACTTTCATGTGGTGAACAATGACTACACCCATTGGAGAATGTATGCCATAGGAGGGAGTGCTGCCCCGACTATCAATAGCCAAGGGAACAGATTTCTTGCTCCCAATGACAATACCTTCAAAGAGGTTAGTTGGAGAAAAATAAGATTTTCCTCTGTTGACTTTTAATTATAGCATACTTTATAAAGTAACATATAAATTATGTCACATTCACTTTGTGGATTGAAATATAATTGGTTTTAGAATTTGGGTAGATATAGTTATTACAGTTGGTGGTAATTAATTAAGAATGGAAATTAACAACTAATTTCAGGTGACAAAGCGGGAGAATTCACCACAGAGCAAGTGGAAGAATTGGAATTGGAGGTCAAGTGGAGATTTGATGTTAAACGGTGCGTTTTTTACGGCATCAGGAGCAGGTGCATCTTCAAGCTATGCGAGAGCATCCAGTTTGGCAGCAAAATCATCTTCACTTGTGAGTTCAATAACAGCATCAGCTGGATCACTTAGTTGCAGAAAGGGTTCGCGCTGCTGAGCTGAATGATTCAGGAACAGAACACACCCCAATATTATTATTATTATTATTATATGATGATATATTACATAGTAATAAAGGCAAATAATGCATGCCAGCCAACTGTATCTACTTCTGGGGGAAAAAGTTATTCAACTTTTTTGTATATGCAACTTTTTAGACATTTTGTTTTTTTGTAACGACAACCTTAGCTTGTGTTCACAATACAAAGGTCCGCTTTGTGGTATCGTACATTACTAAATAGTAATGCGAATACCGAGTGGGTTGATGAGGTTGATAAACACAACACAAGCGAAAGAGTTGATTGATATAATTGAATCTTCAATGAAAAACCAGAATGGAGATAAGTAGGTTCAATGAAATGCTTAATTATCTTCTATTTTCCCTATCTGCCTCGATCTCTTTATCCCATACTGTATTTTATCATACGATTTTTCTAACTGTATCTATAGATATTAGTTAAAAAAGCTAAATACATTTTATTAATTTTTTCTAATCATTTAAAACAACTTGATTAATTTTTAAAAATATTCTTAATGCACTTCACTATAATCTTTAATGCATCTTAATATAATTTACAATAAAAAAAATCTCTATTTTTAATTGTTCAACAAGAATCTTCACATGAACTTTTAATGAATGAATATTCATGTGCATAGTGCATGCTAGAAAGACCGTTTACCCCCTCACATGGAGTGGAAGGGAAGGGCATTGGTAATTGGAACCACGTAGTTCAAAGATAGGGCCATTATCTGGGGACAAGCATCTTAAATGACTTGTGAATGCATTGATTGATTAGACGGATTGATTGATTTTCTTCTGACATGCAAGGCAATGAGTTTGAAACGCAACAAATAATTTCTCTGGCACTTAATTATCGCATACAAAGTGACAATAGTTGAAGTTTAATTTGTGTCTTCGACAAGATACTGTTGCTATAAATGTCACCGCCAAACACTAATTTTCAGAATGCATTGCACAATGGAAGGTTTGGCATTTAAGCAAATACTAGTACTATACATTTGTCATTTTTTGTCCTCTGTCTCCTGTAATTTACTCCAGATTCAAGTTTAGCATCTGACTTATTTTGCTGTTACAAAAGTTCAGTTGTCTGTGATGATTATAATGGCACAAGTTATTAATTCAATCAACAACACCAGACGGTTTTTTTTTTTAATACTATTACATTTGTTTATTTCATAATATCTAACTGTATATATAATGTTTGGATAATTTTAATAGAGTATGCTTTCACACATGTTTTTTTTTCCGTTATGAAGAAACGCGAGCTTTCTAATCCCTCCCTCCGGTTAATTAGGTGGGCCTTATTTTGTTCTTTTTATTTTTCTCGATAATACTACTATATATTAGAAACAATAAACGATTAAAGCCTTGTAAAAGGACTTAAAAGTAATGAAAACAGTATTAAAAATTACAAACAATGTATATTCATATCTGTGTATGCAACAATATAAATTAATTACAAATAATGCGCTTATTATTGTTAAAAAATTAGCTAAAAAGTTAAATATCGATGATAAGAAATCGTTCAAGCTCTTTCATTAATACTTAGGGTCCTACTAACCAGCATTTTAAGATATCAGTTGATAAATTAATAATAAAAAATTATTGAAAATTATACTAAGAATGTATTGAAAATTATGATGGAAGTACTTTAATAACATTTTTAATGAAGTCTTTTTACTTTTGATTTGTTAACTAGTATATCCTAACACTTTTTTTCGATTGAATATGAAGAACAGATTGATGGGGAAGGAAAAGTAAAAAAGAAAAAAAAAATCCCTCCTTCGTTTGATAGCTGGAGACAAAGGAAAGTGTTAGCAATAGCAACCAGAATTCTAAAGATCAGAGTAATCACACACACACACACAGACACGAGATTTAACGAGGTTCGGCAAGTGTGCCTACGTTCTCGGGAGCAGAGCGGCTGTTTCTATTATTATTATTTGGCCAATAGGGTTACATCAGTATATATAGAATAAACCACGATACAGACTTACAATATTACTCCTGTACCGTACCACGGGACTAAACCCCCGCACCCCCAATCCACTTATTTCGTAACCCAACAACAAGTGGCCCAAACCCAATCTGCTCACTCATAGAATATGAGCCATGCACAACAATCTCCACCTTGGCGAATATTCGGCCCCGTGGAAGATAATAGCAAGTCCACTTCATATCCTATATGTCTCTTGGGTTGGGGGTTCCAGTCACGTCTAGCACCGAGCAACATTCAACAAGTCCAAGCAATGCTTGAACTTGTCAGCTGTGACCGCCTTGGTTAACATATCAGCTGCATTCTCTGAAATGTGAACCATCCTGAGCAAAATCTGACCAGATGCCATCAACTCCCTGATCTTGTGGAACCTCACATCAATATGCTTGGTTCTAGCATGATACACCTGATTCTTTGCCAAATCAATAGCACTCTGACTATCACAATGCAACTGAACTCCACCTTGCTCAATGCCTAGCTCCTTTGCTAGCCCTGTGAGCCACACAACTTCTTTACTAGCCTCTGCTACTGCCATGTACTCTGCTTCAGTTGTTGACATTGCCACAGTAGACTGAACAATGGACTTCCAACAAATAGGCCCACCTGCAAGAGTAAAAACATACCCTGTTGTAGACCTCCTGTCATCCAAATCACCAGCATAGTCAGAATCCACATAACCCACAATTGAAGGATCACCCTGTTGATTGCCAAACATGATACCATGCCTTGTTGTACCCTTTAGGTACCTGAAGATCCACTTCACTGCTTCTCAATGTCGCTTCCCTGGCTTCGACATAAACTTACAGACTTGGCTTACAGCATGTGCCAAATCTGGTCTAGTGCAAACCATAGCATACATCAAGCAACCAACTGCATTGGCATAGGGAACCTTTGACATGTATTCCACCTCTTCATTTGTCTTCGGGCACTGATCTACAGAAAGCTTGAAGTGGTTTGCAAGTGGAGTACTCACTGACTTAGCATTACTCATGCTAAACTTGTCCAACACCTTCTCAACTGTCTGTGGCATCAGTGCCCGCATTGGGTAGGAATGGGAAAGTTGAGCAACATATAAGTGAGGAAGACCCACAAACCTAATGCCTTAAGGTTTTGGGTTGAAGGTGGTGTCAGGTTCACTTATGTGGTGTGCTCGTGGCCCATTCGTGAAGATCTCCCCGATGTTTAACCTCCCTTAGTACACAACAACTGGTATCAGATGGCGCTTAACCCTGGTGCAAAATTCGAAGTGGGGAAGTTCGATGGAACTGGGAATTTCGCAGTGTGGCAGAGGAGGGTTAAGGATATGTTGGCACAGCAAGGTTTTCAAAAGGCGCTGCGCGCAACGAAACCTACAGACATGGAGGATGCGGATTGGGAGGAGTTGAAGGAGAGGGCTGTGGCAACCATATGGTTGTGTTTGGCAGACGAGGTCATGTACCACGTTATGGACCTGACGTCTCCGAGGGAAGTATGGACGAAATTGGAGAGTCGGTATATGTCCAAGTCCTTGACGAACAAGTTGTACATGAAGCAGAAATTGTACGGGCTGAAGATGCAGGAGGGTTCTGATTTGCAACAGCATATCAATGTCTTCAATCAGATTATCAGTGATTTACTAAGGCTTGATGTGAAGATTGAGGACGAGGATAAGGCAATAATTTTGTTGTGTTCTTTGCCTAATTCCTACGAGCATTTAGTGACCACCCTAACGTACGGGAAAGACACCATTAGTCTAGAGGAGATCACGGCTGCACTTATGTCCCACTGTCAACGGAAACAGAATGTAGGAGAGTGTTCTCAAGGCGAGGGTCTGTATGCAAAGGGGAATAAAGAACGTGGGAGGACGAAAGGCAAAGGGGGTTTTGGGAAGAGGAATAAGTCCAAAACCAGACACGGCAAACCAGTTCTGTGCTACAATTGCAAACAACAAGGGCATTTCAGAAATAATTGTCCAAAGTTGAAGCAGTCTGGTGAAGGGGCATCCCGCTCTGCGAATATGGCAGAGACCGACGACTCAGACTACTACAGTGAGGGAGATGTTCTCTCGGTTTCATGCAGTCAGCTTACAGATGCGTGGATTCTTGATTCCGGATGTTCTTACCATATGACTCTCAATAGGGAATGGTTCACCACATACAGGTCGGGCAATTTTGGCAGTGTCTATTTGGGTGACGACAAAGCTTGTGCTGTTGTTGGAATGAGACAGGTGCAGATTGCTATGGATGATGGTGGAGTGAGAACGTTGTGTGATGTTCAGCATATCCCTGAGTTGAGGAAGAATCTGATCTCACTTGGTACTTTGCAGGCCAATGGTTTCAGTTACAGGACTGATGGAGATCGGGATACCCTCAGAGTGTGTAAGGGTGTGTTGACTGTGATGAAAGCACAGAGGACTGTAGGCAATATTTACAGACTGCTGGGAAGCACAGTTGTAGGCCGCGTTGCATCTGTTGAGTCTGATGATGATGCTACCAGATTATGGCACATGCGTTTGGGCCATCTTAGTGAGCGTGGGATGGTGGAGCTTCATAAGAGAGGACTCTTGAAGGGAGTTCGAAGCTGCAAGTTAGACTTGTGTGAGTATTGTGTGCTTGGGAAACAGTCCAGAGTGCGGTTTAAAGCTGCGAAGCACACCACCAAGGGGATCCTTGATTATGTGCATACTGATGTGTGGGGTCCTACTAGAGATTCGTCCTTGGGTGGTTCCCATTATTTTATCACCTTCATTGACGATTTTTCTTGCAAGGTCTGGGTGTACTTCATGAAACAAAAATCTGGAGTCTTTGAGAAGTTCAAGCTGTGGAAGGCTGAGGTGGAGAACCAGACAGGCAGAAAAGTCAGGTACTTGAGGTCTGATAATGGCAGGGAGTACACAGACTCACAGTTTCAGAAATTCTGTGAGGAACATGGCATTCAGAGACACTTCTCAGTGCGGAAAACACCACAACAGAATGGTGTTGCAGAGATGATGAATAGGTCCCTTACTGAAAGGGCCCAGTGTCTGAGGTTGAATGCTGGCCTTTCCAAAGGCTTTTGGGCAGAGGCGGTGAACATGGCGTGTTATCTGCTCAACCGATCACCACGAGCTTCATTGGATGGGAAAGTTGCAGAGGAAGTTTGGACAAGTAACCCGGTTGATTTTAACAATTTAAGAATATTTGGGTGTCCTGCTTTTGTGCATATATCCAGTGATGAAAGATCTAAACTTGATCCAAAGTCGAAAAAATGTATTTTCGTAGGTTATTCCAAAGGCGTGAAGGGGTTCAAGTTTTGGGGTCCAGCTTCTAAGAAGATGGTGATCAGTAGGGATGCAGTGTTTGATGAGCAGTCCATGATGCCACAGACAGTTGAGACACATGAGCCAGTGCCAAATGGAGCTTCCCCTAGCTCCGTGGAGGTTCAGGTGGACTTTGAGCATCTGCCGGTGATTCCTAAGAGGGCAGAACCATGCAGTCCAAGACCTGAGACCACACCTGCACCTGAGCCTAGACCAGTTAGTCCAACAGGACTGCATGAGTACACTCTTGTCAGAGATAGAGAACGTCGCACTATTAAACTCGTTGTCCGATATGGGTTTGAAGAGTTGGCTTCTTTTGCACTTCTCACCAGTTCAGGAGACCCGTCTACCTTTCAAGAGGCTATGAACAGCCAGGAGAAAGATAGATGGATGGGTGCTATGGTGGAGGAGATGGAGTCTTTGCGAAAGAATCAGACATGGGAGCTAGTTGAGCTTCCTTCAGGCAAGAGAGCCATAGGGTGCAAATGGGTGTACAAGAGGAAACCTCCAGTATCAGAAAAAGAAGGGAAAAAGTTCAAGGCTCGCCTAGTAGCAAAAGGATATTCACAGCAGAAGGGGATTGACTATGATGAGGTTTTCTCCCCAGTCGTGAGGCATACTTCTATCAGGGCAGTGTTAGCCTTGGTAGCTAGTCGAGATATGCACTTGGAGCAGATGGATGTGAAGACAGCTTTTCTTCACGGTGATCTAGAGGAGCAGATTTACATGGAGCAGCCAGAGGGGTTCAGTAAAAATGGACCGGGCCGGCTAGTTTGTAAGTTGAAGAGGTCTCTGTATGGATTGAAGCAGTCTCCAAGGCAATGGTACAAGCGTTTTGATTCTTACATGCTTCGGATTGGCTATAGGCGATGTGAGTATGACTGCTGTGTTTATGTGAGGAGCCTTGATGATGGCTCTTTTATTTTTCTGCTACTTTATGTGGATGATATGTTGATTGCTGGTAACCATTTGCGTGATGTGAATGAGTTGAAATCCATGTTGGGCAAGGAGTTTGACATGAAGGACTTGGGTCTTGCCAAGAAGATTCTTGGGATGGAGATTCACAGGGACAGGAGGTCCAGAAGACTATGGCTCTCACAGCAGGTCTATGTTGAGAAGGTGGTGTCAGGTTCACTTATGTGGTGTGCTCGTGGCCCATTCGTGAAGATCTCCCCTATGTTTAACCCCCCTCAGTACACAACAATTGGTATTAGAGCCAGGTTCGACCAGGTGACCGGCTCAGACGAGTAAGACGGATTGGCGATGGATCCGGGCATGGACATGGAGATCCCTTGTATCGAAAGTCTTCCTGGCGGTGGGTCTATACATAGAGGCCAGGCAGCGTGTCCCGCACCGTGAAACGGTGGAACGGCGGTTCAAGGTACTAGAGCATGGTGGCAGCCATGGTTAAGCTCTAGAGGCGCCATCATTGGATACTCGTGGTAAAAATGACTTCCGCTTGAGGGGGAGCTACCATGTGGAAGAGACTCACACTTGAGGGGAGATTGTTGGAGTACAAGTGTGAAGATGAAGTTCCACATTGGGTAGGAATGAGAAAGTTGAGCAACATATAAGTGAGGAAGACCCACAAACCTAATGCCTTAAGGTTTTGGGTTGAAGGTGGTGTCAGGTTCACTTATGTGTTGTGCTCGTGGCCCATTTGTGAAGATCTCCCCGATGTTTAACCCCCCTCAATACACAACAGAAAGAAAGAGTATGATAAAGTCCACCCATGTTTATATCACATTTTATTCTTTATTTAGAATATTTATTTCATTTTACATACATATATTTTTCTTTTCTTTCATTTTCTACACAATAAAATAAGTGAAAAGAAAAAAAATTATCTTTCTTTCCTTTTTTTTTTTTTTATCAAACAACTTAAAAAATCATCTTATTTTTCTTTCTTTTCTTTTCTTTTTTTCTTCTCACTTTTTTTTCCTAAATCAGACATACTGTAAAAGTGTTAGTTAGCACTTGCCTATTTCTTATTACAAGAATGACAAGAAAAACATGTACTAGAAATATGTTGTGTTCGAATTGTGTAATAGAGATTTTATCAAGCCATCAATGATCAAGCACACTAATGGTAGATATACAAAATCATTTTAGATATCAAGAAGTTAAGCCAGTAGTTGCGGGGAGTCAGCTTTCGTTGAGTTATTAGGATGAGAAGCACTGTTCACTGTGTGCATTTTGTTGTTCACTAGACGCAATATACTCTCATCCTCGAGGACCTACCTAGCTTTCTATTAGCTTCACTTTTTTTGGGCCCTAAATCCTTTGGCACTTGTTTTTCTGGGGGCGTTCCCACCTTCTACAATCTACATGTAGGACCAAAATTATTATAAATTCATCCCAATGAGGGGCCCATGATTTAACCTCTAACCACGATAATTTGCTCACATGAACAAATGAGGGGTTTCAGACACAATGGCTTGGCTGTATAGAAAAGATGGCTTACGGTATGCTTATGTAGTCATCCCTTCTACACTCTACAGTACTTCATCTACTGCAAAATATTGACATAATTAAATAATTTAAAAAGTATCACTCTATTTACCAATGTTAATTTTAATATTTTGATTCTCTCTTATAATTAAATATTTATGTTTTTATGTTAATGTTGTTGGTTGTATTAATTGTATCATTTTATAATTGTATCATATCTTACTTGTCCCTTAGATGATATATATGATTCTTTAAATTATATATTTGCGATAAACTTTTAGAAAAAGCGGAGTTTATGGATAAAAAGTAAAATCATGTTCTGTGTCTCTTGCTTGATAAACCAAAGCTCTCTCCAAGCTGGATACTTGGATAGGAAATTTAAATAAATCATTTTGTATAAATATTATAGGCTTAATTGTAATTTTTACCCTAATCTTTTACTTCATGGCGAATTTTACCCCCAACAAATTAATTTGGCGCATTTTACTCCAAACTTTTTAAAAAACTTGCAAAATTTACCCTCTACTATTGTGTTGACATGGCATGATGACATAAGTGTAAAAAGTGAAGGTAAAATTCACCAAAAAATAAAAAGTTGAGGATAAAATTTACCAAAAAGTGAAAAAGTTATGGATAAAATTCGCCAAAAAATAAAAAGTTTGGGATAAAAAGTTTAATTATTTTAGCATGTCACATCAGCAAAATGCTGAAAGGTAAAATTTGCAAGTTTTTAAAAAAGTTTGGGATAAAATGCGTCAAATTAATTTGTTGGGGATAAAATTCACCAAAAAATAAAAGGTTGGGAGTAAAAATTACAATTAAGCCAATATTATATTATTGGAGATCCCACGTCATCTAAAAATATAATAAAAAATAGTATGTATAAGTGAAGATAACTCTTAAGAGGGGCCAAAATTATTTCAAATTTGGATGGATGAAAAGCAAAAAGAATTTTTAACAAGTACTAGAATAAAAACTCGCTCATATTAGAGGTACCAAAATGAGTGATTTTAGATTTTTGAAAGATAAAAATTAAAATTGCAAAGTACAAGATCAAATTTTTCTTATTTTATAAGAGCTAAAAAGATAGTTAAACTATCTTCCTTTAATAAATTTAAATTCATCGTCGGAAGCAATGACTAAACTTTATCGGGGACCGTGAGCGCACATCAAGATGGGTATTTCCCTCCCAACATGATTTATTCCATATCCAAAGTGACATCACCAAGATTCGAAAAATAATGAGATAACTCTTTTAATTTTAGTATCAAATTAATTTTAATATAAAGAATTTAAGTAATTTTTTTGACAATATAACGGCTTTTTACAGTTTTATCTAATTATAAATTATTATATATAATAAAATTATGGACATTTATAATTGCTTATAAATTGATTCTAATTGGTTGATAGTATATCAAAATTAAGACGTGACTCCTCTAAATTAAATAACTCACTTTAAAGAGTAAAATAAATAATTTTAATTGTTGATAAAAAAAAAATCAACAACCTGTAAATACTAAATACACATGCATAATAAATTATAAATATATTGAAAAATCAATAGTTAATTTTCTTGAGATTGCTTTCTTTCTTGTTGTTCCTTTTATAAGATCCAAATCCCAAAATTAAACTCTAAAAATAGAAAAGGGAATTTGTGAAAAAATAATTTATAATAATCTGGGAACAAAGAATTTCTCAACTATATGCAATGCCGGCTTTTCATGGTTTTTAAAGAAGACGTTTGAACTATATATAAATTTACTCTTTCTGGTGATAACAATGACTTGTCTCTCTAATTTTATTTATGAGAAGTTGTTATAAATGGAAATAAATACCAGAATAATGTGAGACAATGTACACCCACAGCATACAATAGTCTCCTGGAAAATTATGCTTTTAGCCATTTTTAATTTCTTGAGAGAAACCAGACGGCAGTTTAGCCTCCAAAAAGTAAAAAGACAATGATTTGTTAATTATTATAAATTTAATAAACAAGACAGCTATGGGACTCTGAATCATGCAGAGCAATTCGATCAGAATCCGAGGATTACTAGGAATTCTCATACACATTCATTCACTCTTGAGTTGAACACGCAACATATATAGGGACGTTTCACTAAGAACGAAGGACACAACAAATTAGTACAATTGTTTAGCCGGAGGAATCTGACAAGAAAGCAACATGTAACTTTTCTTGGACCAATACTACTATTCATCAAAATAAAATGATAGGTCAATCGTCAACTGGTGTGAGTTGCTCTAGTTTAACCTGGATATTTAATCGTGTTTGAATTTTGAATATGCAATTACATTAATTAATCGTCAGGTACTTCAAAGGAGAACTTTGCTATCTATCCCAGCTCGAACAAGATTATCTCGGATAAAAATTATATGTTGTCTCTAAGAAAAAATGATAGGATGGACATTTTACATATATGCGCCGGTGAGAGTGAAAATGTGAAATAGATCAATCATCAATAAAAAAACAAAACTGTACCTCATTTAACGACCAATACTACATGCAGCATAATTGATGGATGATAGACAAAGAAAGTGCCAGATTCTGATGCTGTCAACTCCAACGGTACCTCTTAGGCGCGAATACAGACAGATACTTCATATATCTCAAATTTCAGTGTATTGTAATTTTTTTCTTCTTATGCAGTATAATTTGCTAATTAAAGTAATGGTCTATAGACTCTATAATAGTGTATAAATTGACCTTGGAATTTATAATCCACAAATCCCGGACATTAAACAACCTTTTCTAGTTTAATCAGGAATTCAGAATCCTTCTCTCTTTATAAGCTCAACTTCTATCACTTTTATAGAGCAAGTCACAACTGTATAATTTCCCTCAATTAATGTTCCTCTTCTTCTTGCCTCCGTATAGGTAGTTCAAGACATTATGGCATTTTCATTCACATTTATGTTCCAGTTCTTGCTTCTTGCCCCATCTGTGATCTATGCTTCTCCGGTTCAAGACCCTGAACTAGTGGTCCGAGAAGTGCAAAAGTATGTTATATTCAGTACTTTGTTTGCGACATCTTACAGTCTTACATATACACCCTCCCCCGTGGGATCGACACACAATAAAATGTTCTATCTTTAAACAAAATTACGCTGTCTTGTTCTGCCAAAATCTTATGTTGGAAAACACAAAGATCTTGTATCTTTTGTTTCAATTCATTTTTCTTCTTTACCTACATCTTGCATTACCAGTTGGTTTGTACTATTTTACTGCAGTCCATTACCATGAAAATACGACAAAAAGTATTTGGAGATAATAATTCTTGTGTTAAACTTAGATGCTATATTTTTTAAAAGTAACAACTATTCATCCCTATATATTAAATTAAAATCTTAAAAAGAGTTATTTTTTAATTTATTTTTCCTTATAGAATGGCGCTGTGATTTTTAACTTTATTATATTATCTTAAATATTAAATTCAAATTCATTTAAAGTAATTTTATGTATATTATTTTTATAATTTTAAACATTTTTCTCTTTTTATATGAGCATGATGCACTTCCATGAATGAATAAAGTAGAATATTCCCCGCATGCTTTTTGTGATGAAGCATGTTACAGTGACCACAACTTATTGTCGACATTAGCACTAGGAATAGAAGTGACCACAACCTTTTATGATGAAACATATGTGCTAGCGACCTGTATTTTTTTCCATGGGAGCATCGATTACCATAGGAGAAATTTGGGTTTTCATTCTCGTTAATGATCAAGATTTTTTTAAGACTACAACACACATGCATGCATGTTTAAGCATGAGACTGAAAGGAGCATGTTGTTTTTACTGTATAGGAGCATTAATGGGTCAAGGAGAAACTTGGGTTATCTTTCTTGTGGAACGGGGAACCCCATTGATGATTGTTGGAGGTGCGACCCTAACTGGGAGAGGAACCGCAAGCGTCTAGCTAGTTGTGGAATTGGGTTTGGTAAGCATGCCATTGGAGGAAGGGATGGGAAACTATATGTGGTGAGTGACCATAGTGATAACCCTGTGAACCCCAAACCAGGGACTTTGAGACATGGTGTTATTCAACAAGAGGCTTTGTGGATCATTTTCAAGCATGACATGGTGATCAAGCTACGCATGGATCTCCTCGTTAATTCTTACAAAACCATTGATGGAAGAGGAGCAACTATCCACCTTGGTGGAGGGCCTTGCATTAGAGTGCACAAGAAGACCAATATCATAATCCATGGCATACACATCCATGATTGCAAACGGGGTGGCAGTGGTTATGTGAGTGAATCTCCTAAGCATCGTAGCTGGAGTGCAAGATCGGACGGGGATGGGATCACAATCTTTGGTGGGAGCCATGTTTGGGTGGACCATTGCTCCTTGTCAAATTGCTTTGATGGCCTGATTGATGTTGTTCATGGGTCAACGGCCATCACCATTTCCAACAATTACATGACACATCATAACAAAGTCATGCTCTTGGGCCACAGTGATTCCTATAAAGCTGACAAGAATATGCAAGTCACCATAGCCTTCAACCATTTTGGAGAAGGGCTTGGAGGAAGAATGCCGAGGTAAGCCTTGTTTAGCTTGTACTGGAAAGAGACAACACGACAGCTTGATTTCCTACCCATATTTGCAGATGCAGGTTTGGATACTTTCATGTGGTGAACAATGCTTACACACATTGGCAACATTACGCAATAGGTGGGAGTTCATCCCCAACTATTTTCAGCCAAGGCAATACATTTCTTGCTCCAGATGATGAAGACCACAAAGAGGTAAGATCTTGAGATACAAAATAAATATGATGCCCATGGCCTTTCATATGTGATTGGGTGATTTCAGGTGACCAAACATTTTAAATCATCAAAGAGTGAGTGGAGGAAATGGAATTGGAGGTCTGAAGGAGATCTAATGTTGAATGGTGCCTTTTTCACACCGTCCGGAGCGGGAGCAACTGCTAGGTATGATAAAGCGTCAAGCATGGCAGCACGACCACCTATGCTTGTGCCTTCCATCACAGCCAGGGCCGGAGCGCTTACATGCAAAAATGGCCACCCATGCCTCTAATTGCACTTAGAAAACAATTAATTAATTCAAGTATATCAGCTGTGAAAGATACAACAGGGAATCCAACAGAGTATTTCAGAAAAATATATTTGCTGTCTCTGATAGTCCATAGCTTAAATTCAAGTTGCTGAAAGCCCACTAACATTCACACTACACTTTAATAAACTTAATTCCTCCATACAGAGTCTTTAGCTACAATAATGCGTATTACATTTACACCACCTCAAGCCCTAAAGAATGCACCAGCACCATTGGATTATAAATTGTTTAGTCCGGATGCCATAATTAACGGATTTTAACTTGTTAGAGCATGTTTGGGAACTCATCGTTTCAACTATTTTCCCATAATTTCAGCTGTTTATATAAAAAGTGATATGCTTAGAAATCTAAATTAAATTTGAGAAAAATAAAATTTGAAAAAATAAACTGTTTTTATAAAACTGAAAATTTGTAATTTAGAATTATTTTCCAACAGCTTTTTTCTCCTTTCAACTGTTTTCATATGTAAAAACTAGTTTTTTGTTACATCTAAACGAAATTAATTATTTTCAAACAATTTTTCAGCAAATTTATCCAAATAAAAAATGATTATGATTATAATCAATTATAACAATAATCAATTATACATATAATCGATTATTGAAATAATCTAATTTTCACAGTTATCCTAAACACACTCTTATTTTTTAAATAAATTGCAATCCCGTCGGACAAACACAAGGTCCATAACTACAAAAAAAAAAAAAAAAAAAAAAAAAACACGGACTTTAAAGCCCTAAACACTTTCGCCTAGGCTACTACCGCCCAGTCACAACCAAATCAAACAACCATTTTACAAGGGCCCAAAATAAGACGAAGATGACAAATTTTCACTCGGCCTACAAACAAAGGTTAAAACGTCTATAAAAAAAAATAACTAATCCATAATGTTCAATATCAAAATTCAAAAGCATAACAATTGCATTAAACAAAAAAAACAGTCGCCCAACTCCGACACAAATCGGGCCAAAATCTTACATTTCAAGTGAACGTACGGACTCTGACTACAACCAAACCGATCGAAACAAAATAATATCAGCAATTCAGCATCTTGATGTAGAACATGACTGAGTTTAAAAATATCAGTAATCAGATGGGGAAATGACATCATCAATTTTCAGTATCATCTTGACAACTTGAGTAGCGAGTAAGATCTGTTGCTGCTTTCCGATCAAAGTTTCAAAGACATTTTGCTCACGCATGTCATTAGTGCCAACATCATTACAATCAATGCCAAAGTGAGGGTTATTATCCTGAAGGCAGAGTTAAGGTCAGCGCCATGATTATACAGAAAAGCAGATCAAAACCAAATACAGATGTTTAACATAGCCAAAGCAATCATCATGTTCAATCTATTACCTTTATTTGCTGAGACTTAACAGCAGATAATGTTTCAATTGGTTGGAGGCCACTATTTTCAGCAAGGGCCATTGGGATGGCCTCCAAAGCATCCCCAAATGCTCTAATAGCATACTGCAGGAAAAGAAAATAAGCAATCATTAATGCTTCGGGAATACATAAAAAACTGTTTGTTTAAGCAATGACATTACATTTGATCCTTAGTCAATAACTCAGTCTCGCCTATATACACTATCGGTGAATAACAATGATTTTTAATAGCTTCTTTAAACAGGTGGAATCATTGGATTCACTTAAAATGTAACAACTCTGTTTATTCTGACAAAGAATAAATATTAAACCCACATGAGTTTTAATAATATCCATACCTGTTCAACTCCAGGGTATCTATCAGCAGCTGCCTCCACAGCTATAGAACAAGAAATCTCAGCTGAACCACCACCATATACAATAGAATTGTTGCGGATAAGATTCCTAGCCACACACAAGGCATCGTGAAGGCTGCGCTTTGTCTCCTCTATAATCATTTTGTTACCTACCAAACAAGACAGATAATTTTAATTTGTCAAGGTTGATTAGACATTTATCAGTCTTCAAAGTCTATTTTAAAATGCTCCACAAAATATCCATAACTTGAAAGTTGCAAAGCCTAATACAGGTAATATTTAAGGCTACGTTTTGGATTGATGGAAGATGATGGAATGGAGCAGAATGAAATGTAATGGATTTAAGATCCATTATTTGGATTGAAAAATAAAGAATGGAAGAGAACAATAAGTGACGGAACCTATTCCATCTGTTTCCATCATTTTGTCTTCTTTCTTACCACTCAAATTGGAGGGTATTGGATGGAGCCAATAACTGATTTCTTATTTTAATTTTAATTATGATATTACTGTATTGTCATTTAGTATGACTAATCACCCGAACCATCTCCAGCAACTCCAAGCCTACTTCATCACACTCGGTCACCTCCACTCTCCCAACATCTACCTGTATACCCCATAATCACTGCCTACGCTTCTCATCCCAAAACCTACCCTTCCGCCTTTCCTCTCTACTGCAGTATTGCCACATGCTTCACATCCCAACCCTACCTACCTGTATACCCCCATGATGCTTCTCACCCAAAAACCTACCCTTCTGCCTTCCCCCTCTACTGCAGTACTGCCACATGCTTCACATCCCAACCCCACATCCAAACCACTTCATCTACCCTCACATGTGGAAAACACTGATTTGGTGCATTAAGATCTTGGAATCTGGTTTTTAGCAAAACCCAGTAGTGCAAACAGCTCTTTTATACTCTTACTTGAGGGTTTTGGGTGGTTTGGGAAATGTTAGGAAAGTGTTTGATGAAATGTCTGATAGAAATGTTGTCTCTTTTACCACTATGGTTTCTGGGTATAAGAGAGGGACATTTACAATGCTATGGAGTTATTTTAAACAACCCAATTCTTTTTTTTATAAAAATATATATAATCCCAGCATGTTCTCAATATAACAAACCAGTTCTGAATGATAAAAAATAAAAAAATAAAAGACAACTATTCAAAAGTGACACACTAAAAAGGAAATAAAATGAAAAGTAGATTATTTTATTATAGATAAATATAACAAATGAAGATTAAAAATAATATTTTAGTAGTTTAAAATAAGGGTAATATAGGAATAAGAAATAATTATTTATTCTACTCCGTTCAGTATCCAACCAATTGAATGAAAATTTTGTTCCATTCTATCATTATGATATATCCAACCAATGGAATGGAAATTTTATTCTATTATATAACTATTGTATAATTTATATTCCATTCCACTTCATTCCATTGTAATCTATTCCATCCATTTCTTTCAAAGAAAACCAGTTAAACAAAGGAATCAAACAGTATGTCTTTACCTCCACGAATGAATACTGTTACAGCCCTTGAGTTTGCACAACGTTCAATGTACAGCATTCGGTCTTTTGTTGTACCAAAGGACTTTTCTCGAACCATACCAGCCTTAAAAAAAATAAATCACAGATTAACGTTGCTTTGCTTGTTGTCAAATGTACAAACAATCAAAGCATGAGAATTGCCACCCCCAACAAAGGATACAGGAAAAACGTTACCACTGCTACATGCTCTGAATTACTAACCCCCACAATTGCATGTGAATTCAAAATGACAACAAATTGCAAAAAAAATTAATTTGCAGGTCCTGTAAACCCACGAAAGGAAATCCAGAGCAAGATTATACCTTTCCCAACTTTTCTGGAGATAACTCTTGGAACCTAGGAACAATTCTTCCACCTGTATTCACAAATAGATCATTGCTTTGTTAATAGGCATAGAAGAATATCTACAAACCCACAATATACAGCCTTACAAAGAATCAACAAACTTTCAAAGCACGCATAGTTTAATTAAAACATACCAGTTGCTATAGCTATCAATTCCAACTCTACACCACCAACCCATCTGACAGCTGGCAAGTTCCTGTGCATTAAGAGATGATTTGCTTCATCGTCAAAACCCCATTGGCAAATGACAAGGGTTGCACCCACATCCTGGAAATCAATTTGTCAGTTCCAATAAATCCAGACACATTCTAATTTCTAGGAAGACAAAAAGGGTGCCGAGGGATTATAAGAAGATCAATTTGAATTTAAATCCCAAAAGGCTTATACAACAGGCTAAAGTAAGGAAACAGGGCATTTCAATCAGAAGCAAATTGAAATTCTACCTTGCATTTCTGAACCATGTCATCAAAATACTTCTGTTCCTGCAACCTCAACGTCTGGAACTTCTCCACTGTATCAATATCAACCTTATGCTTAGTCTTTGGCTTGGGAGGCTCAAAGGGGCAAGTGAGAATAGCAATTTTAGCATCCTCAATTTGCTTAGGCATTTGGGGATGACTCATATCCTTGTCCACAACAATTCCATAGATCAACTCGGTATCCTCCAATTTACCCCCAACTTTCCCTTCCACTTTAATCAGATCCAAATTAACATCCTTCCTCTCCAGATCAGCAACAGCAAGAACAGCATTGACAGCAATCTCAGCCAAGCTACGCTTGCACCGATTCACACTACACCATTAAAACAAACAACAAAACCGTTATTATAAGCATGTTACCGAGTTAAGTGAAGGATGAGAAATTAGGTTTAAAAATTGCAGTTACATTTTGGAGGAGAGGGTAGTCATGCAAGTTTGAATGAGAGGCTCCAAATTGGATTCACTGAACTCGAACTTGTTGGCCACGCGCTCGAGATGCTCAACGGCGATTCTCGACGCCATTTCGTAACCCTCGGCGATCCTGATGGGGTGAATTCCCCGTTCCAGGAGGCGCTCCGCCTTCTCGAGAAGCGCACCGGCCATGACGACGACGCCGGTGGTGCCATCGCCGATTTCGTAGTCCTGGCTCCGCGAGAGCTCCACCATCAGGTTCGCGATTTGGTTGTCCACGTCCATCTGCTCCAGGATCGTGGCGCCATCGTTCGCTGCAGAAAAAAGAGAGTGAGAACGAGGAAGGGAGTGACGCACGTGCGAGAAACGAAGTCACGTGTGTGTGGAAGTTACTTACTGATGATGACGTCACCGTCGGGGCTCTGGAGCATCTTGTCCATGCCTTTGGGGCCGAGGGAGGTTCGGAGGATGCGAGCGACAGCTTTGCCGGCGGAGATGTTTGCTTTCTGAGCATCCAAACCTCTCAGTCTGCTCTTCTGCTCCTGCTCCTTCAGGATTATGAACGGCCTTCCGAACTCGTCGAAAGCCAACGCCATTTCGATCTCTTCTTTCTCTCACACAGAACTATCGCGATTCAACCACAACAACAACGAAGAAGAAGAAACACCCTAAAGCCCTAACCCCACACCTTCTATTATGCTTCCCACCTTTTTCTGATTTTTCAATTACCGAATCCCAACCCGAAACACACATAGGGCTCGGCTCACCCATGTTTGTGCAAACTGGGCTGGACTGGACAGGACAGTCCAAGCCCATTTATCAGCTGGACTGGACATTATAGAATTTAAATTTTCAAATATTTTTTTGGGATTTTAAAGTTTTTACTTTTTAATGACATCTTTATGTTCGAACATTTCTATTTTTAAATAATACTACTATAATACTTTTTCAATGATAACACTTCATTGACTTTTATTAAATTATAGGAACACAAGTAAAAAAAATTGATATACCTGTGTTTAGAATACAATAAAACTTGCTGTAAAAAAAATACAATAAAACCTATAAGAAATAATATTTTAACTTGTGCATTGCAAAAGTCAATTTTAATATTTAACTTTTATTATTATAATTAATTATTACAAAAATTGATAAAAATTATTTATATCATATAATTAAAATGAATATTAATCAATATATCTATACCATTATATAAAGGGGATATCATTTTCAGTAACTACTTTTTGGTCTCCATTTTACTTAGACTAAATTGCCCTTTTAAATATTTGTAAATTGTCATTCAAGTCAATTGTAATTGCAAACTCTAACGTGGGCCTCATGTCATTTTATCATATTATTTGCTTATTGTTTGAACCCCTCAAAACAGAGGCAACACCTTCAAATGTAACTGCAAACTGTCAACGTGGGACTTCGTGGTTTTAATTGAAGATCTTATAACTGCTATACACGACAGTACTTCATTACTTTTATCCCATACGTGAAATGGTTCTCTCACTCACATTCACTTCCTTTTTTTCCCGTGAAATTCTCTTTTCCTTAATTTCTTGATGATGGCTTCTTGCGCAGACCAGCACCATTAATGTGTGGGACGCAATCCTATGCTCGATCCCCGTTGCCAAATCCATAACACACACATGACACTCCCCGATGATCTCTTCCTCAACCAGTAAACCTCTTACGTCATCTCGCTGCACACGCTTCCTTCTTCTTTGTTTTAATCAAATTCACAAATATGAGATTTACGTATATTTTTCTTGAGGAATTGAATGGTTTAGGTTGATTATCTGTTTTTTTTTTTCCAGACACATCCTTGCCTTAGTTAATTTGGATGGCTATATGTTGCAAATGGAGAATGCGTGCCTAGGGTGATACAGGATAGGACCGTTCGATTTGTGGGTCTAGGCATTTGTAAGTATTGATGCGCCACCAGTCAGCATGTTCTTGGGGAGAGTAAAATGGAAAGTTGTCAATTGGGGAAGTAAAGATTGATAGGATATTTTCCTTCATTTCATTCTTGATTCTTCCATTATTTACTTTTCTATATTTATTATCTTCTTTTCCATTATTTCTGTTTTCTCTGTTTCATCGTCATCTTATAAAAGAAAACCCCTCTCTATAAACTGTATGTGTTAATGTTTCAAAGCTCTCAAACATACTTGGCAATTGGCATCTTAGGTTCTTCCTGTCCTTCTATCGCAACAAAAAAATTGATTTTCATTAATTGCGTGTGACTTTGTTTACGTCGGTAAATGTGACTCTATAGTAGTACCTTCAATTCAGTTTCAATTGTTGTCAACTTCTGCTTAACTTTTATATATAAGTTTTCTTTTTTAATCAATTTATCACGAAAAAAAAGTTCAGTGCCTAATGTTAAGCTTTTTTATGTGTTCTAATCTATCTTTGGTTTTTTTAATGCAGAAAATGTCATCTCTTCGGATTTGTTCTTTTCATAGGCATAAATTCCTCATTCTCTCTATTTTTACTCCGTTTATATATTTGTTTCTTTTATATGCATCTCAGATGGTTATACATTTATTTCTTTTATATGTTTGTTTTTGCTTTGCTGAGTTATCTGCGTTCTGAAGTTTATACATGTTGCATCAAGGTCTACATGTTATTACTTTCAAATTCCCTACTTCTACAACGGTGAAATATTTATTTTTTACTGCTTTTTTTTTTTTTAATTTAATCCATTTGTAGTGTTTTTCGTTTCTTCCTCACTTTTTAGTAATTATATACTACTTATCAAATTTTTATGAACATAAGCGAATTTGGTTCATTTAGCTAGATGGATCTGATGCTGGCATGAGACTTGGAATCCAGCCAATGGTTCTGAAGTTAAATTGAATGTAGATGGCACTTGGCTTATTTCTACACACACTATGGGTTTGGATGGTGTGTTACGGGGACCCAGGGAGAGTAGCTTTTCGGCTTTGCCTAAATATGTGCCATGGACATAATTTTTTGGCTGAACTCAGGGCATTGTAGGAGGGAATGGAACACGAGCGGCTGTTGGGTTATAAACACGAGGGAATGGTGACATCAAGGATTGACATGCATGAATATGTACAACAAATTCGGGCTATTAAGATCATCATGCAGCGGGATTGGATGATCAATGTTAAGCACGTATCTTGACATGCCTATTATGTTGCGGATGCACTTGTAGCCTTAGGTGCTTAGAGAACAACAAACAAGTCTTTGGTGCTCCACGCAATGCAGTTTTGGTTGTCTCTTTATTAAGCGACCTTGCATTTGTATCTTACTATCTTAGTTTTGCTTAGTTTTCTGTTGTCTTCATTTGTACCAAAAAGTAATATTTATTTACTTCCAATTTGGCGTTATTTCTATATAAAGGATTGAATCATAAATTAGACTATATTGCTTGAATCAGACTACACTTTTTTTATTTTTTTTAATTATACTTCATATTGTTACAAGCACATTGGAGATATATGACAGCTTATTCATAAATTAGACTATGTGGCTTTTTCTTCCTTAAATTAGACTATGTTTGCAGTTTTTAGAGTCAATATCCTATTACGTTCTTTTTCTTCTTTATTATTAAATTAAATGTTTAGTGCGTACCAAAATATTTATCATCAGCCTTACAATTGAAGATAAAGTGTAGTCGTGTAGATATGATACAAAAGAGCACTATTTTTTTTTTTTTTAAATTATGAAGTTTCTTCTACATAAACGATTAAAGATAAAATCAGAACTAAAACGGTGCTTAAACCTATGAATAGAAGTTTGAATATTGAAAAAAAAAATGAAAATGATATTTTGAAACGATAGTGAAAAGGGGGGAAAAAAATAAGAAGCCTTTCATTAACAAATTGGTGCAGTAAAAAAAAAAAACAAATGGGTAGGTTTTTAAAATTTTAATTAACAAATTAGTGAGTTTTTAAAATTCAAAAAATGGACAATTTTTTTTAACAAATTGTTAAAAAACTAAGCAGTTTTAATTAAAGAATTGGCACTTTTTTAAAATTAAAAACATGGGCAGTTTTAATTAACAAATTGGTAGATTTTTAAAATTAAAAAATTTGTCTATTTAAATTAACAAATTGTTACGTTTTTTAAATTAAAAAAATGAGTAGTTTTAATTAATAAATTGACAGGTTTTTAAAATTAAAATAAATTGGCAGTTTTAAATATTAGTAGATGAAAAGAATAAGTAAAAAAAAAAGTAAAATTGCAATTACATTGTGCAATGCACTAAAAATAATATATTGAATTACCATATTATTATAAACAGTAGAGACATAAGAAGTAAAAAAAAATCATATAAGTAGACATGTGTTTAAAAAATATATTAAACTTAAATTAATATACAGACCAATTACAATTAGATAAATTGTTATAATGTATAAATTTTAACGAAATAAAAATGCGGACACACAGGCGCAGCGGCGCCTGTGTTTATACTAGTAAATTATAAGGACAACTATTTATATCATAATCATAAGAAAATACAAATTATTTATACATGAAAATGAGAAGAGATAAAGATGGCTTGAAGGAGATAAAACAAGTGGGTAACAAATTCTTTAGAGAAGAATAAGATAATATTTGAATTTTGAAGTTATTTGGATAAGTTTATCTAAAAGTACTTATAAGAGAAGAAAATGAAAAGATAAAATGAAATAAAGTTGCTAAAATTAGTTTATGCATAAATTAAAAATCATTTTTTAGATAAGTTATATGAGAACTTTTAAATTAGCTTATAAGTAAGCTAATTAGCTTATGCATAAACTAATTTTAACTTATAAAAAAACTCATTTTTTTTTTCTAGTTTTGTATCTTGTCTCACAGCGATGGTGGGTTGTCAAAGTCCATCTCCCTGGACAGCGGCAACGAGTCGTCAAAGTTTGGGTGTGACAGGTACGAATGGTTTTCCATTTCAAGGTCGCAAGTAGGTTTATATTTCTTGATGGACTTTTTTGTTTTTTAATTTATAGATTTTTTATTTTGAAATCTTGTTTGAGAAAATGAGTTGGGTGAATATAACCAATCTGTTTACATTTGCATGAAATTTGGGGTTATTTTGTGGATATATATATATATATATATATATATATATATGAAAATTAGTGATATGCGTTTCAAAAAAAAAAAAATTGCCTCTACGAATGATTGGCGACATTCCATTAAAAAATCGTAACAACAATCATTTTGTTAAAGGTCGATGAGGGGGAAGAGAGGGAAGAAGGAAAAAAGAGTGGAAGAAAAGAAAGAAGAAAGAATGAAGAAGAAGGGAAATAGAGAGAAAGATAGAGCACTGACGCTAGAGATCGTTTTCGATGACAACATGCGGTGGAACTAGCGGCGACTAGGGAGGGAATGCCGGAAATACTATAATGTGTAAAGGGCAATATAGATAATATACAAAATAATTTTAATTACCAAAAAAAATTCAGAAGGTTACTGTAATACCTCAAAAAATTACAACCCAATAAGTATGAACGTGAGAGATTTAATTAGAAAATTTTTTTGTTGGGGAGAATTGTAACGTTGTGATTTTTCTAATTGTATGATTAAGTGATTGATTAATAATGAAAGAGCAAACTAAATTTAAATTATATTAATTGATATAATAATTAACTTAAGTTCTATATTTTGTTATGTGTCATGTTATTGTGAGATTTTGAGAAAAAAAAAAAGAAATATCCTTAAAGGAAGGGTGGCTGCAAATAGCAAAGTTTCAAATTTATCCATTATAACAACGTGATCAACCTTCTTTCTTTCTCATTCTTTTCGCTCCTTCGTTGCTTCCTCCCGAAAACTCTCTGCTCCCTCCTCCTTTGAAGCTGGCCGTGGCACTCAAAAGGGGCAAAATAAGCCATTTTTGTTGGTTACTTTAAGATTTGTATGCAAGCTAAAACATCATCTCTTCCTCTCTATGAGCTTAACCAAAAACCTAAGGTGAGGGGGACTCTTTCTGAATTCTATTTTTAGCTTAAGGGTGGTTGAGAGTTAGGGGGCTCAACTACCTACAGCATATATGCCCCTTTTTGGCTGTTGTGTGTGTTTGTTTGAATGCTTGAATGTGAAAAGTTGATGAAATGGGTTTGAAACCCTTGGCAGTGGCTGTGTGAGTGCATGTCCTGGCCTTAGTGTTGTTTTTATTCTTTTGAAACTGAGTGGGAAGGCCCTTGGAACAAGGGAATCCATGTCCAATTTTCGTAAAATTAATTGATGAAGGTTGCATGTTGAAAACAAACCCCAAAACAATGTAACAGTGACTGTCAGGTTCGCATGTCCCTGGACAGCTCCCACGGTTTTGTGATTTTTGGGAGATCTAACCGTTGTTTTTTCACGAAATTTGTTTTGAATAAAAATAGACACAAAAAGGAACAACTTTTATTTTGACACCATTGAGAGAAAATCTCGTCTTGAAGTTCATCCATGGCTTTCAAAATTTCTGTTCTGTTTTCAAGTTTCCCTGGAACAGGTCTCGGTTTTTCTCAAATTACCACTTGTGTGCTTAATGTTTCTTTTTCTTTTTTGAACCATTTAAAACTAGACAAAACAAGATTTTTAACCATATAAATTAAAAATATTATCATATCCAAATTCTAAATTAACTTTTAAAAAGAAACAGGGCAAGGGATTTTGAGCTCTGTTTTGAGTCTGAAACTTAGGCTGTTAGAAACAAATTTACTGGGAACAATATAGAAATAATTTGGGGGCAAAGGTTACCTTTTTAGAAAGATAAAGATATTACCTTTCTACTGTAAAAATTTCAGCTCAAAAAAAGTTTGGGAAGGAGGAGAAATTTACATTTCTTTGAGCTATGTTCAGTGAGTACTCAAAATTCAGGGCTGCTGACTTATAAAATTTTTATAAAATTTTCTAGATGTTGATTTTATAAGTGGGATACCTTTCTATAAAATATATTTCAAGAGCTTCGATTTGATATAAAAAGTTTTAAATTTCGAGGTCATTTGCTTGTATCAGTAAGAGCTCACATTCAGCACTGCCACTGAAAATTTGACTAAATAGTCAAATGTGATTGTTAACACTTGTATTTTTATAACTTTACCTTCAATTAATATTTTGATTCTGTGAGATAATGGATAGAATACAACCGCTATTATGATTGATTTATTCAAGTCTCAGGGAGGAAAACCTTGAGTATTTGATATTTGAAAGTGTAATTTTCTCTGTTTTGGTGATACGGTCTGTTGACTGTAGTTTGAATCTTATGGTGAATTGTTTGTTGGTGTGATGTGTTTACAAGACTTGATGCGAGTACTTGTAATAACTAGAATTAATTTCTACTGTCAATAGCAGGATTGTTATTCAAAGATAAATATCTTTCTTTTATCAAATCAAAAGACATTTGAGAGGGTAAGGAATATATAAAACATAATAAAATTGTCCGAATCGTGGTGAGAACCGAAAGGAGGAAGGAACCTCCAGTGCCAAGTCGTGTGAGATGGTTGAATGAATGTGTTCGTGACAAAGTTTGAATGGACAATTGTGAAAGATGTTGTGTGGGGGCTTCAACTGTGGTGAGCGATATGCTCGTGAGGAATGGGGTCGGAATGTGTGACCACTGTGGTGGTGGAGAATGGATCTCCGTATGGTATGTCGGGGATATACGTTGTGGAAGACCGTCGTTCAGTACCTTTGGCAGTGAACCCACACCAACCTATAAGAGATGAACCCGATGAGAGGGAGTGGTTGAGGAGTCAATCCTCAGAGATTTGATGACCTCACAGAGTGGTACCTGAGGTGTGCTCGCTGACTTGCTGTTTCTTGGGGATCTGGCACCGAGTTTGTGGTCGTGCTTCCACAGTGCCGACTTGGCAATCCCGATAAATGCGAGGCACAACCGTGTTGGTGAGAGTCCTGCCATTGTACCGTGGTGAAGGGTGTACTCCCAGCAAGTCATCCGACTTAAATATGTGTAAGACCACTGAGTTCTAGGAGTTCCAGTGGCAGCTGGCCAGTGTGAAATAATTTACAAGAATAGTTGTGGAAACGAATAGGTTTCGGGTGTGATCGTTAAAGAACCACATTGTGGTGGCTAGTAGGATTGTGTATGCGACTGTGAAGTCGTTCTGTGTGTACTGTTTGATGAAGTAAAGAGTTCACCCTCTATTTATTTTTCTTTTAGGAACTTGTGACAGTACCTGTGGATGTCATAAAGATGTTATATTCATCAACTTCGTCACTTTTCGTTTGGAGGTTGGTCTAACATGCAGGGTTGAGTTTAGAGATGACTGCTCTGAGACTAGGTTTTCCCTTTTTATGTATTTGAATATGGGTAAACTTAGATTTCAAATTTGTGGTATGTACATTCAGCTTTCGTAATCTATTACCCTATATATTTGGAATACCCTTTGGAAATGTACATATTACTATTACTCTGGAAAATATTTGGGTTATGAAAATCTCTATTTCATGTATATATGTATATTTTATAGCCAGAGCTATTTACTTTATTTATTCTGTTTTACTTGCTTTTAAATGTATACTTATAATTGAGGCGGCGATACACAACTTCCAAAATTAATTAATCAAAAGTTTTAAACATCCGATAAAATTCAAATATATGTTTTATTAACTTCACAGTTTTTGGAAAAATTAAAGTTAGTTAACATGCCTATTGAATTAAATTGAGTTTTTAAATGAAAATATATGTAAAACCGGATTTGGGGTATTAAAGTTACAAGTAATTAATCTTTACCATTCAATGTTTTTATTAATAAATCCAATGGTTAAAAATTACTTGTCCGCCATAAACCACATATCTCACTTGACTACTTTAGCTTGAATCACATAAAATTTCATCCAACACAATCAATTTTCAATATCTCAAACTAGAAACCATAAAAGTATTAGTCTTACTGAAAAAGAAAAAAAAAAAAAAGGTATGGAAACCTTTACAGAGCTAGAAAAAAACAATAAAAAAAAAAAACAAAACCAGGGGTCCTTGCATAAAAAATTTAAAGATCATCCAAAAACCAAAAGTTAAGAACATCATGCTATTTCAAATTGTTAACCCTCACAAAATTGTACTAGCCATTAGTAAGAAAACGTTAAAGTCTTTTTTTTTTTTTTATATATATATTTTGTCTAGACAACATGCGCAACATAACATCCCAATTATATGAATGCACCAAAAATAAAATATAACTCATTTTATCACATGTCGTTGTAACACATTTATCAAATGCTACCAAAGTAATTATAATTAAAAAAACACATCATCTAAAGATGTTAAGATAATTATATATATATATATATATATATATATATATATATATATATATATATATATTTTAAAAGTATAGCTAAAAAATTTGATACTTATTATGTTAAATTAATTTACAGGCTAGTATTTTCACCTTTACTGGTCAATATACTCATCTTTACAACTTTTTGTTGGTTATAAACTTAGTATTCTCAACCTGTAAAAATGAGAATACTGATTTACAGAGGTGAAAATACCAATGTATAAAGACCTGACAATTTTTAATTATGTCTTTAAACTATTTGTCATTTTTAAATAAGTTGTTGAACAATTTTTTTTTCAACTAATTCGCTAAATAATTGTTTTTTAGTTAGGTCATAGCAAATTATTTAAACCTACTTTTTTTTATCATAAGTTATAAATAATTTATTTTAGGGATATTTTTAAAAAATATGATAAAAGTAACTTTTCAAAATTTATCCAAACAAATTATAAAATAAATAATTTTAAAGTATAAATTTAAAATATTAAAAAGGTCTAGCATGATTTCTCAAGGTTAGGGTTAGAAAAATATTACAAAAACTCAGTGATGAAAAATAATTTTTTTGCCATACGTGTATATTCGTGTTGAATTATTAATTGATGCCTTATAATAAGAAATCAGAAGGTAAGCCCAAATACATATGATGTCTCTAAAAAAAGTTATATAGCAAATCAAATTGAACCGACCATGTTTCTACGTCAAACCTCAAACCAAACTGATTAATTTAATTGGGTCTATGGGTATGACTAGTTTGGTTGAGTAAGTGGTATCAGGTGGAGCAATTGAAGCCCCTTAATCTGTTTGGTCCCACCGAAAAGCAATTGTGCCATTCAAAGTTCCAAAAAGCAATTGAATTGAATTGAAGAATACATTTTTTGGAGGGGGTGCTGCAAGTGCAAAAGTCATTCAATCCAATGCCAGTTATTGGATCTAGGTTGTTGGGTCAACGCTAAAGAATGGTGAGACTGAGAAGCTAGCTGCATGTCCCACGATGCATTGAACAAACCCAAACATGGCATTAGGAGGCCTTACAGTTATACTAGTAGTAATTATACTCCCTCCGTTCCAGATTATATGACGTTTTAAAGAAAAAATTTGTTCCAAAATAGATGACGTTTTACAAAATCAATGCTGTATTAAATATCTTTTTCCAAGATTATCCTTAATTAATACTTAGTGGGAGTAGTGTAGTATGAGTAATTAATTAGAGAGATAAAGGGTATACTAGGAAATTATCTAATGTTTTCTAAAAAATTCAATAAATTAATCGCATTCCTTAATACCTGTGCCAAAATCTTAAACGTCATATAAATTGGAACGGAGAGACTAGTAGTAGCATCACGATCTATATCTTTTTACGACCACCAAAAGGTTCCACCTCAAATCGAAGCCATCGTTCAACAATCGCTTTCATCGAGGCGATATTACCCGGACACCCTCGTTGCCATCGCTATCGCAAAGAGACACCCAAGTGCAGAAACGTCATTTCACGTGTCCCCCTTCTCATGATGGCCATGGGCCTGGCCCAAAGAAAAAAAGAGGCGTTTTCCCCTCACCCAACGGACACGGCCTCCCCCACCCCCTCCCCTGCGCACAAGTGCGCACGTTAGCTGTCCCCCCACACAATTATGCTTATGCCCCCCCTTCTCTCTCTCTCTCTCTCTCACTGGCCTCGTTCATCAAAACTTAATACTACAACACAACAAAACACACAAAATTTCATTTATTAAAGAAAGAGGGCTTAAGAGGAGTAGTAGTAGCTAGCTAGTATGGGGAATGGGAATGGGAATGGTGTGAGGCTAAAGCTAAAGAGAAAGAACAACACAAGACTGGTGTGGCATGTACTGACTGACTAGTGCCTTAAATGGATGTGTGTGGGCAGTGGTTCAGGTCTTTATAGCCTGCCACAACCACAACAACAACAACTGTACCTCACTCACTCCCTTTCCATCACCACCACACTCATTCATTAACACTATCATCACTCTCTTTCATAACAAAACGACGTTGCGTTTTGTATGTCTGAGCTCCCTCCCTTCTCGCTCTCTATTGATCATGCTGTTTTGATTGTGTGAGAGTGAGACAATGAATCCTCTGTGCTGCATTGCTCCGGTTTCGATCGATCGGGACCGGGCCAACCCTGTCGTCGCCAAATCGCCCAGTCAGTGTCAGTTAGGGCTCGATGCCTCCATCAGGACCGTCAACTACGCTTCCAAATCCAGCCTCTCCACGCAGGATTCCTCCGTCGGTGCCGATTCCGTCAAGGCCTCCGCCGCCGCCGTGGATCTCGAGGACGACGAGGAGCCGCGCGATTCCAAGGCCTTCGCCGGCGGCGTCGCTGGCAGTGTCGCCGGGATCCTGTACAAGTGGGTGAATTACGGGAAGGGGTGGAGGTCGAGGTGGTTCGTGCTGGAAGATGGCGTGCTTTCGTATTACAAGATTCACGGACCGGACAAGATCTTGGTGAGTCCGGCGAGGGATAGGAGCGTGAGGGTGATCGGAGAAGAGTCATCCAAGTACGTCAAGAAGGCCAATTGGAATCTGAATCGAGCACCTTCTGGAGGAGGTAACAGTAGCAACGGGAAGCAATGCAAACCGTTCGGTGAGATACATTTGAAGGTTTGTTCTTATGATATTATCACATATCAGATGCTGACAAAGTTTATATATATGCTTTAGCCACACTTAGTTACTTACCATAAACGTAACTAAGCTCCATCATGGATGGATGCACTTTTTTTTCCTGGTCCCAATCACTTGCACTAAAATATTGGAATGCCTTTATGATTTTCCTGCTGTTTTGTTTATCTGCATCATGCAATCGTTTTTTATTTTTATTGTTTGAAATTGTATTTTAACGAGTTCTTTTGCTCGGACTTTACCAGAGTTTAAATCACCGCTTTAGTTACGTGTGTATGTACGAAGTGAAGTTTTATGACTTTCTCCATGCTGTTTAGTCAAATCTTCCAGAAAAGTTGCGAGAAGGGGGAGTGGGTAAAGGGTTATCCTTGATCAGGTTTGGAGGACTAGGACATTGATTGTTCGTAATCGTATGTCAATTAACGCAGGGTGTTGAATGAAACGTCTGTAACTGACGCTTACTCGTTACTTTTGCATTTGCATGCTAACATGCATCCACTCTGAAATTTGTTTAAAATATGTATTCTCCGTGGGTGAATTAAACAATCCTTACTTATTTGTGCATATCACTGATGTTTGTGTTAAATTGAGTAATTGACTATTTGTTAGATTATATCTGGGTCTGGCACTTACGTATTTGAAATACTGGGTTCTGCAGTGTCTTTCACTAGCTGCTGCTGATTTTGACATCTGCAGAAGTAGTATTACGGGGTTCTGATTGTATTCTTGCACTTTGATCATGGACAAAAATGAATCTTTGATGTGTTTTTGTTTTCAATTTTAATACATATATCTGCTTTCCTTGCTTGTCTGTTCCAGTGAGTGCTCAGTCTAAATATGTCTTGTTCACAGGTTTCTTCAGTTCGTTCCAGCAAGTCTGATGATAAGCGGCTTTCCATATTTACTGGGACAAAAACTCTTCACTTGAGGAGTGTGTCTAGAGAAGACAGAGCCATGTGGATTGAGGCCTTGCAGTCTGCAAAAGATCTTTTTCCTAGAGCTCTAACAAGTAGTGATCTTGCAACTTCAGAAGATATCGTAGTTTCGACAGAGAAGCTGCGATCACGATTGTCACAGGAAGGCATAAGTGAAACAATCATTAATGACTGTGAGTCTATTATGCTTTCCGAAGTCTCTTATCTTCAAAGCAAGTTGAAGTTTCTTCAGCATAAACATGTTATGTTGCTGGACACCTTAAAACAACTGGAGGTATCATTCTTTCCTTTGGAACACATCCTCTCCTAATTGATAAACTGCAGTTTTATTATAGATGGTTATAACACAATAATGGTTATATGGCCTGGCCATGGAAGCAGTTTAAAAGTTTTCCTAGCTCCTCTTGTCTGGCTTAAGATTTTAAATATGATTGTAGGAATTATTACCTAATGATGGAAGCATTGGATGTTACATTTACATGGCTATGGCTTTCAGTTCTACATTAGCTTTCTAGTGTTAAATGATGAAATTCTTACTAGTCTAGTTTGATTTTTCTCTTAAAAATAATTCATGCAGACAGAGAAAATAGAGTTGGAAACTACTGTAGTGGATGAAACAAAGGAACGTGAATCATACTGTGGACAAGGAAATAGAAGGTTTAGTGGTGAGTATTAATGTCCATTGTCATCTTTTGCCTTGAATTACCATTAAAATCTGTACTTGCAAAGGAAGTCAATATGAATGCCGTTTTGGATTGTTGTGTTTAATCTGATCGTATATTTTAATTCAAATCAGATCTTTCAACGGTAATGCCATTCTGAGATTGAATAACTACCTATCATCTAAAGCATTCATTTTCAACATTATTTATTTGTGGTGGTTGTATCTTGTATGAATGAAGAAGCATTAGAAAGTTGATGATGTATCTGTATCCTGTTTTACAAACTGGTTGTTTTGATTATGAAGTTTCCATGTTAGTGGCAGTCCACTTACTCCTTGATCCCTTCATGTCTCAGATTTCTATTCTGTCATGTCGGAGGGCAGTGCTACTGATTCAGTGGCAGATAATGAAAGTCAAGATGGAGCAGATGTTGAAACAGATGATGAGGATAGAACATATTTTGACACAAATGAGTTTTTGTATTCCGATGCCCTAAGAAGTGCTTCCTATCGAAGTAGGGAAGCTATGGGCAATGCCAGTATATTCGATAGAGATTATATTTGTTATGATGGTGTGCATGGGTTTGAGAAGGAGATCAAAGATGTAAGTTATCCATATGTCAAAAGAAGGGATAACCTACCAGAGCCAAAAGAAAAAGAGAAGCCTGTTGGCTTGTGGTCAATTATTAAAGACAATATTGGGAAGGATCTTTCTGGAGTTTGTCTCCCTGTTTATTTTAACGAACCACTGTCTTCATTGCAAAAGTGTTTTGAAGACCTAGAGTATTCATACCTGGTTGATAGAGCATTGGAGTGGGGAAAGCAGGTCAGGTCCTCAGCTGTGCTTTCTTTTGTCACAAAGCAGTTTTAAAAGCATGATCCCCTAGGTTCATTTTATCAAGGTAGATTTAAGGAAATTGCTGCTTATAAAGATTTCAACATTTCAATAGCTTGATAGTTTGCACTTGATCAACATGTTCTAAACTAGTATAGTTGGAATTCACCCTGTCTAGTATATAGGCCTATCAAATCTGTCTTCACTTGTGTTTTAAAATTAGTCTCTCTCTCTCTCTCTCTCTCTCAATTTGCTTTCTAGTACCATTGCCAGATTTGCCATTTCTACAGATGCTATCATAGAAGAAAGAAATGAGTTCGCCTCACATTTACAATTTACTATTATACGGCTGCTGTCTGGCTATTCCACTTCTTGACTTATGCCTCAGACTGAAAACACTTTTTTGTTTTTTATTTCTTGTTAGTTTTGACTGCCTATAAAAATTCGAGTTTTTATAAGATAAATATGTTGGTCAATATAGATTCAAAATTGTTTTCAGCTGCTATACAGCCAAAACATTGGGTTGGTTTAGGATTTTCTTCGGTAAATTAAGGGAGTGTGGTCTGAGAGTTAGCTACTTGGCTGTGATCAATGCCTTCCAAATTACAATTTTTGGCTTGATGGGGTTTATGAATAAAATGAAGCTCAATTAATGATATAATAAGGTATTTTGAATATTACAACTAGGCCTGTAATCATAATTCATAAGTAAACCATAATGCTTGGACAATTGGATCTTTAAATTTCACAATGCCAATGCATCCTGCTTCACACTTGTGTTAAAGTTTCTTACTATTGGATGTTTTTCTACTTTGAAGTAGCTCAAGCATGTGGAATAGGCTTAATAAGAAGCAAAATATAGTTTTGTTGCGTTGTGTTGGGTAATCAATTCCCCCGGGAGAGGGCATTGATAGGAAAAAGAATCAAACACATTAAAGTGCATGCTTTATATTTCTAGTTCATTGAATTAGCATTGTTTGAAAATTATGTTTTGCATTGTGCAGGGGAATGATTTGATGAGAATTCTAAACATTGCAGCTTTTGCTGTGTCTAGCTATGCGTCAACTGAAGGTCGACAATGTAAACCTTTTAATCCTTTACTCGGGGAGACCTATGAAGCTGACTATCCAGATAAAGGACTTCAGTTTTTTTCTGAAAAGGTAACTGGGTTTTTCCTTTAACTTTTTAATCAAGGTTAATGGGAATGAGTCAAATTTTACAGGCAAACACAGCAAAAATAAACTCATAAATTTGTTGCTTCATTATTGCCTTTTGTTATTGAATCTGAAAAATGGCAGTGATTTGTGTCTATCTTATGCTTGCTAATTTTCATCTAACAAGAAGCTTGCTCCAGGTTAGTCATCATCCAATGGTTGTTGCTTGTCACTGTGAGGGAAGGGGATGGAAGTTTTGGGCAGATTCTAATTTGAAAGGAAAATTCTGGGGGCGTTCTATCCAGTTAGATCCTGTGGGTGTCCTCACTCTACAGTTTGAGGATGGAGAAACATTTCAGTGGAGTAAGGTCACCACTTCCATATACAATATCATACTAGGTAAAATTTATTGCGACCACTATGGTACCATGCACATCAAGGGCAGCGGCAACTATTCTTGCAAACTGAAATTCAAGGAGCAATCTATTATAGACAGAAATCCACATCAGGTAGGATTATAAATGCAACTAGGACATAGAGAGTGCATGAATTATTTGTTGTTTACATTTGAATGATTTGATGGATAAGTAATAAACTTTATTTTCTTGAAATATATTATGTTTTCCTTTATTTTATCTGGACAAAACATCTTTCTTTATCCTTTTTTCTCCCCAACTTTATCATTCAACTAAATTCACTATCAAAATTCTGTTTGTACTTTCTAATTAAGTGGAAAATAAACAAGTCCCATGTCAGTTGTCATCCTAAAGAACTCCGTCAAGCAGGATTTTCTTACCTGCTGCACTTTCGATTTAGTTAGCACGTTTACCTTTGCTAGATATCATATTACTTTTATTTTATCATAGCATGAATGTATTGTTTAAATTACATTTTGTCTCTTCTTGTATGTTAGAAACTTGGCAATTCAGATGAGTAGTTTGGATTGATCTATCTGCTTTTCTTGTTCTGAATTTTATGAGTCTGAAAGAACTTTTAATCATATATAACAGGTCCATGGGTTTGTTCAAGACAACAGAACTGGAGAGAAGGTAGCGATGTTAATTGGGAAGTGGGATGAAGCAATGTACTATGTGCTTGGGGATCCAACCACCAAGCCAAAAGGTTATGATCCGATGACGGAAGCTGTATTATTGTGGGAAAGGGACAACCATGAACCGAAGACAAGATACAACCTTTCTCCTTTTGCAATTTCCTTGAATGAAATATTACCTGGTTTATTAGAGAAGTTGCCTCCAACTGACTCAAGGTTGAGACCAGATCAAAGACATTTAGAAAATGGAGAATATGAGCTGGCAAATGCAGAGAAACTAAGACTTGAACAGTTGCAGAGACAGGTAAATTACCCACAGCTCTCGACTTTTGATCCATGGAATCTAGAGTTTATTGAATATGCTACATCAGTTTTTTCTCCGTTTCAGTTCTGGGGTCAGGCTGGCCCATCTTTTCTTATGGTTGTAACTTATGCTTGATTGATAATTCAGGCAAGAAAGATGCAAGAAAGAGGATGGCAACCGAGATGGTTTAAGAAGGATGATGATGGTTGTTACCGATATATTGGTGGCTATTGGGAAGCAAGACAAAGGAATAATTGGGACGATATCCCTGATATATTTGGACAGAGTTGTGATTTAGCTTCATGTTCGGAAGAGACTGTATCCTACTGAAAAATACTGGTTTTCTTTTTTCACAGCCCTTAAAAATCTCATGTTTTGTTAAATGTGAATTTGGTTGTAGGTTGTAAGTTATATAAAGATCCTTTCAAAAAGTGTTAATTCCTTTTCTGGCTGCGCGTTTTGGGCAAGTAATTTATGTTGATGGTTACTATTACTAGTATAGTATATTATATTATCAAGTTCTCAGAGTAACAAGTCTTTGTCGTAATCCATTCTAGCTTATATAATAAGGATGAATGGGAAAGAATTGCAGTCGGCCTATACGTGAGTTTCATTACAAAATTGTGTCTACTGTCTACACTATTTAATTTCCAACAAGAAAAAATAATCATTTTACATTGAACTTAATTTAAATTAAATACAGAGAAGATGGAGTTTTTATACTATTATTTAATCATCAATTGTCATTTATGGTAAATTTATTGACTTTTATAATATTTAATAAATAATTTAAACATTAATAATGTGAAAAAATTAATCACAATGTTAATTTTTATAATAACTATTTTATGAGTCGTCAATTATTTGATTGACCTGTAAATTTTTTATATTATTAATCATGCATAAAAATTATATTCTATTATATTAAGTCATTCAACGTGGTTTTTTTTTTACGATAACGTGGTTTTTGATTAACAGAAATTTAAATTTTACATTTAAAAAATATAAAATTGAATTTAATTTTTACATTGATAATCATCACATTATATAATAATTTTTGTTAATTTTTATAATAATCACTTTAAAATTGATATTTCTGATTAATAATTTCTTTAAAAACCCTTTTAAATTAATATAGTGAAGAATTACTGTTAACCAATTAAAAATTATTACTAGTATAACTTTTAAGATCATTATAAAAATCATTTAACTTAAAATAATTAAATTTACAATTAAATTATTGATTTAAAAGAAATAGTATAACTTTTAAAGTAATTATAAAAATTAACAAATATACTTTGTCAACGTAAATTCTAACATTGACAGGACATGTCTATTACGTTAGCTAGTTATATCGCGTTTATATTAACATCTGATATTCACATTGTAAAGTCTGATGTTCTCAGGTTACGATGAACTGGGAAAAAATAAAAATTTCTATTAACGAAACGCTGTAACAAAAGTCATTAAGCAACCATTTAACCGGATGCGGACGGAAATGAGGTTGGAAATAATGCTTAAAAGGGTTCATTGAAAAGAAAAACAAAAATCTCAGTTCATAGTATAGTGCGACACCAACACCACCATATTTATTTATTGCTTCCACGCTTTCTTCCCCCGGAACTGTTTGCCAGATCGCTGATTTTTTCTCTTTTTCTCTATCCGAGTTCTTGATACCTTATCTCTCTTTGCAGCCAAGGGCATTTTCTTCTTGTGTTCCTTTTGTCGGTTGCTTAGGCCACCCGTCTGTTCACACCAAACAATAATACTCATTCATTCGATTTTATTACATCATTAGTTCTTTCCACTTTCAACTTCAAATTTACACAATAAATTTGTTTATGGAAGCTATTTATGTTTTAGGCCAATTGAGTACTGCGGACTTGTTTGTTGATTTTAACTTTTTGTCATAACCAAAGAATGCAAGAGGTCTTGGATTTAAGTAAAATTCCATACAATTCAAAGTAAATTTTTAAAAAAAAGGAAAAAAGAGCAAATAACATACCTTGTTCTGTTTCACAGCAGTTCGAGCATGATATTTTCCTCTTTCCTCCCTCCCTGCTCTAACCAATGCCAACCTTTCATCCTTGCTCAACTTTTTCCTTACATGAGCCTAGAAGGTGCGTACATGAATATATAAATTTGATTACTGACGTGTACAAGAATTATTTTTTAAAGCAAATCTACAAATGTATCTCATTTAAACAAAGGCTTGTATTTCTTCCTTTTGGAACGAAATAATTTACAGAACTAAAGCTACTTACTTCAAGCATGGTACCATCCACTCGCTTTAGACTTAATTGATCAGAGCTTGGAACCTTAATTGCAGCTGACTTCGCTAGCCCTTGCTGAGCCAATGCATTTTTTGCCTCTCTTTTTGCCTATAAATTACATAAATAAATTCAACAGACAAAAAGCTACAAATGTTAGAAATTGAACTTACTGAATAAGCCAAACAAACCTTTAGTTCTTTGATCCTCTGGAAGTCTTCATTAGAAAGAATTCCATCGTTAGATTCTGGTAGGACATCCCCCATTTTTCTCCCTGCCAATTTCTTCAAAGCTCGGAGACTTGTATCAGCAGCTATAAGTTGACCATTAAAATCAGTAAACTTCCTCTTTTTTGCTGAGTCTTTCAATGTACTTTGTGTCTCCACATGTCCATCATCACTTAAAGAATGCAGATCACTTTCTTCTTCATGTTCCGAAACATCACTATCCTCTTCATCAGCCTGTTCACTGTCTTCAATGTCATCCCCCTTAACTTCATCATCATCAGCATCACTATCACCATCTTCGTAATCAGAACTTCTCTCATCTTCATCTTCTGATATAACATCACTATCTTTGGCTTCATCATCATCATCACTTCCAGGATCATCACTACATAACTGGTTCTCATCATCGTCATCATTTATACTCATCAAATCATTTTCCTGTTCATTGTCAGAGGCACTACATGCAGAATCATCAGAATGATCACTCTCCTGCTCATCATCATTGTCAATAGTCTGCAATAACTCAACACCAGGAATGTCAGTCGCAACATTGACCTCTCCATAGGCCTTTGGTCTTGCCTTAGGGTCAATAGGCCGCCCACGGTCCTTCTTAACTAGCAATGAGGGGCAAACCTGCAAATGAACAAATTAATTAAATGTTGTGAACAATGTATATGAGCATGCTATTGTGCTTAAGTACACAAGGAGACATCCCCTCATAAAGGAGCCAGGGGTAACTACCTCTCTGAATAACCCAATCAGAGATCGAGCTGCTACTGAAACTGCCTTCTCACGTGATTTCTTATATAGTGCAAGGTCTTGTAGTAAGTCTTCATTCATTAACTACAGTCCAAAATCAAAATATGAGAATATAGCACAAAAGAAAAGGGTTAGAGAACATAAAAAAAGCACAGGATATTGGTTATAAAAGTTTAGGAGCAAAGGAGGTTGTCCCATTCCAAGATCCATGACACAAGCCTACTAAACAAGGTGCTCAAGGATGACCTACCAATAAGGGAACACTAGTAGGAATCAAACCCCTACACCGTTTTAGCGACATAGTTTGAATTTACTAGTTAACCAACCTTAGTGGTGGCACACAATATATTTTGTGAAAGCATAAATCAGTAAGATGTAGATGTCCAAAGGGTGATGAGATTGCAGTAGTTACCAATGGCATGCGCATGCATATCTCCCTGACTGCATTTATTCCAACAGTAATAGCCTAAAAATATCAACCAAATTCATCAATAAAGCAAAGTTGAGTGTCCCTACAATCAAAATAAAAATATATTGCAACATATGCAATGTTAATCAGCCCCAAAAAAATACCTCTGGACGTGAACGGTCATGTACAAATTGATTTACTATTTGTTTGAACAAGGGCTCAACTGCATCAGGAGGAACCTGAATCCAAATAACACCTTGGATAAGATAGGATACAGATAAAAACATACGAGAACAACATACTTTATATCTACTAAAGAATCGATTTTTGAAAGAAAGAGCTATTAATTATAAAAACAAATCTGACTGAAAACAAATAACAATCATACTGTACCATATCATGGCAAGCCTGAACCACTGCTGCAAGCAAATTTGTAATGTCACGTTGATGTGGCTGATTGCACAATGCATATATCACAATTGTCACACTTAAGTTATAAACAGAATACCAAATTTCACCAAACTTATCAAATGGTACCTGAATATATTTCTGAAGAAAAGAATAGAACTCTAGCAAAATTAACTGGTGAAGTCCAACTGTTCGAGCAATCAATTTCAAGATCATCATCTTTACCTAAAAATTTTGTAAAACCAACTAAATATGTACTTCTGAATAACCACAAGAAGATTTGAAAAGGAATTGCGAGTCTTCATTTACTACATTATAGGAATGCTTTTTTTTTTTTTTAAATTAGAGTATGCACCTCAAATCGTTCATTACAATTCCTAAGACGTGAGAACAGCTTCTCGGCAAAACCCTGCAGATCATATGGAATCAATGTTGACTTGATAAAACAAAATTCAAAGCCAAAATGTATCTACGATGTTGATAGAAAATTTTACAAACCTGAGCATCTTTCAGATGGTTAAGTGGGGAATAATAACTGTTTTTGCTCCTATCAGACGACACGCGCTGCTGCCTTTTCATGCTGCGTATGGCACGTTGTAGTTTTGCTTTCTTCTTCTTTTTGCTCGCTGCTGTACCTTGGTGGCTTGCCTAAAATTTTGTAAGAATGACCAATAATTACAGACAACTAAGTGCAACTTACAATGGGATTAATAGGTAAAAGAAAAGTTAGGAGCAAAGAAATAAATCAGAGAAGAAAACTTCTCTTCCTTGTACAACAGCTACCCCTACAGTTACCCCAGTGATTGCCTCCCCCCTCCACCCCTATGCTCTCTCTCTCATATTCACATCCCCCTCCACATCTCCCATTCCTCTCCCCTTGCTGCCGCCATTAGGATCCAACATAACAGAATTCCCTCCACCAGTAACAGACTTCTATCCACTAATTCCCATGTCATTTCCTATTTTACCCTGGTTCTTTTTTTCTTCTGTGATATACCTTGATGGGAGGCCCATCAAAATATATAAGAAAGCCACTGATTAAAATGTAACACAATGTTAATGTTAATTAAACGGTTATCATTTGACCTCACCTTATAAACTGTCTCCCTGCTAAGGACAACTTGAGGTGATTCAGTCTTTTCATCATCACTGTCCGAATCATCACTATCATCATCATCTTGAATCTTCTCATAATCAAGCAGAAATGATAAAGCTGCTATCATAATCCTGAGAGACAGATAAAAACTCACAATTCTTAGGCCTATGTTAAATTTTGCAACAGTAACCCAACAAATACAAAACAGGAAAAAGGAAAAAAACCTAGATGATGGATGGAAGGAAGCAGTGCAAATTGCATTTGCTGTTCTCTCATCAAACCACACCTTTCTCCTGTGAAGCTCACATAGAGTCACGAGCGCCCTCTTGGCCGGCTCTTCAGCCTCTTTCTATTCAAAGACACAAATTCATTCACCAGTTAGAAGAATTGTGTTTAGACTTTAGATTAGTTTGTTTTGTATGAACCACTTGTAGTAAAAAAAAAAAAAAAAGGGAGCAATTGTTTCATAAAAACTCATCAAAACCAAACATGCATGCAAAATACCATAGATAATAATAAAAGCAAAAGATTGACAAACCTGAAGCAAGTCAAACAAGACATTCTGAAGCGCTCGGTTCTTAGCTTCGTTCTTATGCTTTTGGTTCATACGCCTTATACTATGAACAAGATGATCAAACGCCAACTTCTTCAGCGTTCTGTCACCTAGGGTTTGAAGGTCCATGAACAACGACAGCGTTTCTCCAATATCAACAATCTACACAGTAATAAAATCAAATACAACATCAAATCAAACCACGACACTACTTTCTTTCACAAAACGAATTTGAATCGAATTCAAACCTTTCGATTAGAGAGGAGGATGAGAGCGTGGGTGAGGTGGCAGCGAAGTCCAGAAGGCAGCGTGCGCGCGGCGCAGCGAAGTAAATCGGCGAGTTTGTTGGGGAAATTGGCGAGGTGTTTGGGGTAGAAAGGAGTGACGTGGGCGAGGAACATGGCCCTGTCGCCGAGGTCCTTGGCGACGGTGGGGTCGCTGCCGATGCCGGTGATTGAGGTGAAGTTCATGGCGGCTTGTTTCTGAAAGAGTTCGAGCGAGGAGTTGAATTGGTTATAGAGAAGGAGTAGCTCCGATTCGTAGCCTTCTGGATCGCACTTCATTTTGGATTGGAGTGATGGAAGACTCAGCTTCTCCGAGCTCCGACCAGACGCCAGAAGCGCCTCCGCCGCAGCCACGCCGTCGGCACCCATACTCACTCTGTTTCGTTTTCCCACCACGACCACGGAGGAAGGAATGAAAAACCTAACATAAACCCTATTTATTTATTTTGGATTTGTTTACGGCCCAAAACAAAAATGAAAAGTACAGATATTAATAAAACTATTTTTCCTATTTTCAAAAAAAATACATGAATTTAGTTCTTCAAATGGCTAGAAAAATAGTAGAGTAATACTAAACTTACGACGATTTTATTAATTATAATATTTGTTTAATTTACAAACCTAATTAACATACTGATATGATGTATTATTAAACCTTGAATAAAAGTTGTGTTAAAATATAACATTATTATATCTAATGGGTTATAAGAAACTGAAGTGGATGTGTATCTATCTGAGATATCATATGAGGCTTCGACTTCCCAGTTCAGCCGCCATGATTCATTCTAACTCTCTTCATAAACAGGTCCTCTGTTATTTTTTCTTTTTTTGGCTTTTGCTCCTCGTTTCAATCCATGTTAACTTATTATTCCATTTTGAAGTAGATCAGATCGTTTTAAAACCGAAACTGGGAAGTGAGGAGTTCACGCAGAAGGTACTCAACAGAAGATGGGCATTGCCAAGCCCCGAAACAAAAATTCACCAGCTAACACATACACAAGGTCCTAAATCTAATTTCCTGTTGAACACCCACCCAGCTTTTGGTGATGCCAATCGCGTGGACAAACAAAGCAACTACTTTTATATCGTTCGGGATGATTTGTTGCACCCACTTGTTAATGGCAACAAAGCAAGGAAACTCGATGGACTACTTCCTCTGCTTCAACGTTACTCTGTCACCGATGTGGTACAATACAATATTCCACCAACTCATTACTGTAATGTTTTCATATATCACAACTGTTGTTTGGTACTTCACTTTATTGGCTTCTTTACATCTACATTAGATTGTTGTTTCCTGCACTCATATAGATATATAGGGTATTCACTTGCAGTATTTCTGAGTTGTCGCAAATTATTGTACTCCTGGTATTAACAGGGACATTTTCTAGGTTACATGCGGAGGTTGTCAGAGTGCTCACACAGCTGCTATTGGTAGGTAGCTTCCTTGGTTGTGGTTATAATTGTGCTTTGTGCTGTGAGTTTTTATAGGCGAAGTATACTTTTGGTAGAGCTTTGTTATATACTTGGTGCGCGTTGAAAAATTGATTTTGAATACATAATTGTTTTTTAGTTGAAACAACTTTAGCTAGTTTTTGTGTTGGATTTTTATATTGAGTTTTAGTACTAACTTGCTTTTAAAATAAAAACACTCAAATATAAATTACTTCACTTCAAAATCTAGAATCAATTTTGCAAATGTTCAACCACGCACACGCTTATTGGTAATACTATTCTTTCCAAACCATGATTTACTTATTTTGCAGCTGTTCTGTGTGCTGAGAGAGGAATTGTGTCACATCTGCTTCTTCGAGGAGAGCAGCCTGAAATCTTGACTGGCTATAACTTGATGTCTACAATGTACGGAAATGTCACTTATGTTCCGAGAACTATTTATGCCAACAGGGAAGAGATGCTAAAGAGCTATGCCGAGTCAGTGGCTGGTAACGATGGTTCTGTCTTATGGTTCGGCGATATCATTATAGCTTCAGCAACTGAATTGTCTACTTCTCCAAATTCTATGCAAATGGATGTAAGTAGAAGTGAGGGAAACCATCTACGAAAGATTTTAGTTGTCAATGAAGGTGCTGGTGATTCTGTTGCTCTACTAGGTAATGAGAAGATGGAGTTTCAAAAACAACAATGAATATCTTCAGGAACATTCTCTTTTAACTAGGTAAAAGATCAGATAGAATATGGCTTGAGCAATCAGCAGTCTTGCTTAGGTGGTGCCATATATGTTTTCCTAGACAAAAATCACTTCTGTTTTATTAGAAAAAATCATTTTTGTTTTGCAGATGTACATATCTTCTGGATTCTTCACAAACATGTAATAAATAAAGCCTTAGCATCAAGAGACGTTTGGATCCTAGTATAATCACAAAGAAACAAGCAACTTATTTACACACCAGATTCATAAATGATTATTGACTCGGTTTAAAAGGACAGTAAATTCATATGCATCTGTGCAAGTAATAATGTGACACCTGTCTTCTGCCTGACATGCATATTCATGTGATTTAGTTGTTCATTGCACTGTCTTGTCTATGCATGGCTATACTTTTTGAGAATTTACATCTTGGCATCTTTTCATGTTCAAACTACATCTTGTCGTTGGTATTTATTCATTTCATTATTTCTCTAAGTTGGTGCTTAAATTTAGTTAACGTTAATGTTTGATTGTTCAATAACTAAATGAAAATATTGTTTCTTTGTGTAGGTGTTATTCGCTTAGTGCAATACTTGTCACAGAATCATTTACTTGGAAAACAAAGGCCCATGAAATTTGTTGTAGATGCTGGTACTGGCACAACAGCTGTTGGTTTAGGACTTGCAGCCCATTGCTTAGGGTGCGCTTCAGCTTGTAGCATGCCATTTTAATTGAAAATATTTTTGAATAATTTTCCTACAACACAACTACTTACATTTTGAGTTTAGAACCCAAATAGAAAGGCAGCATTAAATTATGGTAAAAGTAATTGTTGCTTCCATGCAGACTCCCATGGGAGGTATATGCTGTCATGCTGGCTGACAAAATTGAAGGGTACAGAAAACAGGAGGAGCGTTTGATTTCTGAATTCAAGAAGCATTTTAACATTGAGTTTATTGACCACAATGTAAACAGACAAGATGCAGGGATTGTGAATTGGGTGGAACGTGGCCGTCCAAGAAAGTAAGATGTTACACCTTTTTTTTTTTTTTTTGGTATAATGATCTTATAGACTTTACTGGTATAAGAATGTTAGAGTTATGAAAAAATTGAAATTTTGAATTATGTTATGATATTAATAAATTATTTGCACACAGAATATTGATAATGATAAAAAGTTAAATTTTACATTATTTGTAATTTTGTAAATATTATTTGTAAAATTAAAATTTTAAAAATAATTTGTCATATATTATTAATGAGTTTTTCAATAAATAAGATACTGATGAAGATTTTAATTTTTTTGAATTGATTGTGAAATAGTAACATTTTTAAAAAAAATATATTTTGGAGGATTTGTTGTAGATGACACATGGTAAAAAAAATTCATAACACATGCTAAAATTTTAATGAGAAATTAATATTATAAGCTGAAACTATCACTTTGTTTAATTTTATAAACTCAGTTTTATGTCTATAATATATTGAATATTGATTTTTAGAGTGGATAGTGTCTTCATTTCAATATTATTATTGAATGTTGATTATTACATCATCATTATATATGGGTTATTGGGTTTCTTAAATGCCAATTAGATTAAGCACCCTGCAATTAAAGACAGACGACTTAACAAGAGTGATGCCTAAATATCTTTATATCACAGAGCAAAAATAGTTGTTGTAAGGAATCTTATGATGACAATTTATAGTTGGTCTCTCTGACTCTTGTTTTGTTCTCTCTCAATCACACATTTGCAAATTCTAGATTTGGTAATGTCTTGGAAGGGGAAGTGGAAGCATGTCAGCAAATTGCCCAACAAACTGGGATTTTGGTGGATCCTGTGTATACATTAGCTGCTTGGGAAACAGCAATGCTTCTCTCTAGCAACGAAGCTGAAGTGGTGTTGCTTCACACTGGAGGCACATTGGGTATGTTTGGGTTGGCCCAAAGGTACAAAAAATATTTTGGTATGCTTAAAAATAGACACAATCATTAATAGAAAAGGGTTGTTGTAGTTTAGATGACAGGTTGAGAGGCTTTATGTTTCTCACTTTCTCCCATGCATAAATTCCAGTCAGCTGTTGTCCTGTCACTATAGAAATAGAGAGAGGGAATTCCTATTCCTGCTGCCCAGACTCCAGAGCTTCAGCCTGACTTAAATTTGTCTATTTGGAAGAAACTGAGCTTCTATTGACACCTTGGATTGGATGCTCGTTCTAATCTGACACTGATGATGAATTTTATTGTACTTGGAAACTGATAGCATGAAAAGTTGTTCTAGAGATTTTTTCATTCATATCTGGGAGGAAATAAACTATTTTTTGTATCATTCAGCATGGGGTCTATTGTATCTGTCTGTTTACTGGTAACTGGTAACTTAACTGAGAATATTATGGTGAATATTTGATTTATTCCAAACTATAGGCTTGGTTGTTTCTGTAAGTTTGTGGTTCTAGTATTCACCTCATGTAGTCTTGTCATATGATTCGATGGGAGCTTTAGTTTTCTGGCAACTCAATCTATAATCTCCTCAGATTAATAAAAAATATGAATAGCTGGGAAACGTGAAGTTATTTGTTTATCGACCTTTGCCATGAGTATCGTTCCGTTTATATTACTAGCCCTGATTCGTGCATGCTTGGATTAAAAATTTGTAAACTTAATTTTGAATGAATTTCATTTTGCAAACTATCTCTTTTTTTTTTTTTTCAGTTTAAAATAGACAAAATTAAAGTAAAAAATAATTTACAATTGGACCGAACTGAATCAAATAAGAGGTTTTTTCAGTTTTATATTGGAGTTTGGATTTTGGACACGAAACAGTTTCCTTTTCTGGTCTGAAAAACGAATACCATGACCTGGTTGAAGAACGTAATCTAATAGAAAGTTATTTTACTGAAGCACCCATATCTAGCTGGCACTAACGTCTTGTGCTACTTGCTTCTTTAAATGGAAAGTCTGAGAAAATAAAAAGTTGTAGATCTGTAGTTATCAAAATGATGTTAGACAATAGACACAACGTTGCGCAGCCTTAACATATTATTAAATTCTTTTTAGCAACAAGGGCTGAAGGCCCAAGAAAGCAAGCAAACTAACCTTGAGAGCCCAAACCAAACAGCTAAAGAAACTAGACAGAGGTGTGTGTAGTTACAGAGGTTTGAAAGGGAGAGAAAGAGTCCAGCTAAATCGAACTATGCCTCGCTCGTGTTTGGCTCGACGAAAATAAGTTTGACTTATTAAGAAAGTGAGTTCATTTTTATGCTCAAGTTCAACTAGCTCCTAATTCGTAAGCTGCTCATTTTATAAACTTATCGGGTCTGCTTACAATCTAATTAGCCAAATGTATAAAAGATTGAAATTGGTTCATTTTGCTGGCGTGATCAATTAGTTAGGATTTTATTTCAAAATTCAAAATCATTTGTAACCATCATTTTATCTTTCCGTTTTCTTCTCTCACGTATATATATTTATATACATCTGCTGTACTGCTAGTTGAATATTTTTTTAATAAAAACACTTATCATCCCTTTACTCTATATGGTATCAGCCTAGCCTTCAGCTTTATAGCAATTCCTCGATCCTAAACATGGCCTCTTCTCTTGTAGAACTCACTACTGCTTCCACTCTTCCCATCAAACTTGGCCCTAACAATCACCACACTTGGCACACCCAAATCACCCATCTTCTAAAAGCCCATGATCTCTATGGTTATGTAACCGGCGATATCCCTTGCCCCCCCGCAACCATTGGTGAAGGGGATGCAGCCTCTGTTAACCCTGCCTGCACTCACTGGAACCGCCAGGATCACTACGTGTTCCTCGCCCTTCTTGGGTCCTGCGGTCCTGATGCCCAAATTGTCATGACCTCTGCCACTTCCTCTGCTGCAGCATGGACGCGATTAAACAAACAATATGCGAATAAGTCTCGCACCCGTGTCATGTCCTTGAAGGAACGCCTGTCATCAATTACTAAAGGCACCTCCAGTGTCAGTGACTATCTACGTTCAATCCGAGTGATAGCGGATGAACTTGGTCTTATTGGCCACCCTGTTGATGATCTTGACCTTGTTATTGCTGCCCTCAATGGCCTTGGACCGTCCTTTCGCGAATTCACAGCCTCAATTCGCACCAGAGATACTCCTCTACTGTTTGACGAACTTTTTGACAAGTTAGTAGACTTTGAAATAGTCATGCAACGTGATGAACGTCAGCAGCAATCGTTTCCGGCCACTGCCAATTATACAGCTCGCTCTCAGGGCTCAAACCGCGGCAAACGTTATCAGTCTTCCTATCACAACTCATCTAATCGCAACAGTTATTCCTCTGGCGACAATAGCCAAGGCTCTAAGCGCCCAATTCCTGTTTGCCAATACTGTGACCGCAAGGGTCACACCGCCAAAACGTGTTACCGCCTACATGGTTTTCCAGCTGACCATCCTCGCCATCAGGCCAATCTTGCTCATCATGAGGATCATTCTGACACTTCCTGGCTTCTTGACTCTGGAGCGTCTCACCATGTGACCAATGATATCAGTCGTCTATCCATTGCCAATGATTACACTGGCCCGGATCAACTTCACGTTGCCAATGGTAAGGGTCTTTTCATTAAACATCATGGCTCATCTGAATTGGCCACTTCTACCATTCCTCTTCGCCTTTCTAATATTTTACATGTTCCCTCTGTTACTCAAAATCTCATCTCAGTTTCTCAACTTTGCAAAACTAACTCCGTGTCTGTTGAATTTTTCCCTTGGCATTTTGAGGTAAAGAGCCTGAAAACGGGAGTGGTTCTTCTGCGAGGAAAGACTGAAGATCAGGTGTATAAGTTGCAATCTTCTCCAACCCATCCAAAACTTCACTCAATCCATAGTCATCCTCCAATAAAGTTGTGGCATCATCATCTTGGTCACCCTCACATCCAAGTCCTCAAGCATGTCCTTCCCTCCAAGTCTGTTCCAGTGTCTCTCACCTGTCCAGATTGTCTGTCCAACAAAAGTCATCAGCTTCCTTTTTTTAAGTCAACATTGTCTAGTAGCAAACCTCTTGAAATAATTTTCTCTGATGTATGGGGTCCTACCTCAATTGAATCAATAAATGGACATTTTTATTATGTTATTTTTATTGATCATTTCTCCAAATATGTATGGCTATATCCAATTAAGTTAAAATCTGATGTCTCCTCAATTTTTCCCACCTTTAAATCATTAGTTGAAAATCAATTTGAAACCAAAATTAAAACACTATATAGTGATAATGGCGGCGAGTTTGTCAAACTTCGACCCTTTCTTCAAAAACATGGCATATCTCACTTAACCACTCCTCCATATACTCCCCAACATAATGGCCTATCCGAACGAAAACATCGTCACCTAGTTGAAACTGCACGTACCCTTCTTCACCATGCATCACTACCACTATCATTTTGGTCTTATGCCTTACAAACAGCTGCCTACCTAATAAACCGCATGCCCACACCTGTCCTCAAAATGCAATCTCCCTTTGAAATTTTATTTAAAAGTCCCCCAAACTACTCAAAATTACGTGTCTTTGGCTGCCTTTGTTTTCCATGGCTCGCCCCATATAACACCAACAAACTTCAGTCCAAATCCCAACCCTGTGTCTTTATTGGATATAGCAATACACAGAGTGCCTATCTTTGCTTCCACCCATCATCACAAAAGACATATACCTCACGTCATGTTCATTTTGTCGAAACTATCTTCCCCTACTCCATTAACACAACCACGTCCTTACCCGCAAGTCCTACCAACCATGTGCCACTTACTTCTCCTATTTTTCCGCAAACCTTATCTACTGCCCATATTATTTCGCAACAATCATCTATAACCCACACATTACCCACCGATCCGCAATTTCAGGAATATACATATGCAACTGAACCAATCTCTCTCTCCTCATCTCACACCGAGCCAATCTCCTCGGATGCCACTCTAAATTCAAACATTACCACTCCTATAATTACTCAATATCCTAACCGAAATCTACCAACCAATTCCTGCACCTATCCAAATTCAAATATCACGCCTACTATCACTCCCTTATCCTTAGCGTCACCCACCAACACTCTAACCAATTCTCCAAATTCGAATTTTGAAGTCCCAGCGTCATCCAATCCCACAAAATCTCCAAATTCAACTCTCCAAATCGCAGTGCCATCCAATCCCAATAGCCTTGATTCTCAAGATTGCAATTTGCACGCATCCTCTTCTAAAACTTCCCTTGCAGAAGAACCGCAACCACATTCTTCCCACCACCCCATGGTCACACGCTCCAAAAATGGGATTTTTAAACCTAAACAAATTCATGCAGCATCTAAATTTCCCATTCCAGAACCAGTTGAGCCCACTTGCCTCACTCAGGCTCTCAAAGTCCCAGAATGGAAAGCTGCTATGTCTGAGGAATTCACAGCACTCATGGCGAATGGAACCTGGACCCTGGTTCCAAAACAAAAACACTTCAATGTCATTGGCAACAAATGGGTATACCGAATCAAGCGCAACACAGATGGCTCTGTTGCTCGCTACAAAGCACGTCTTGTGGCCAAAGGCTTCCACCAACGTCCTGGAATTGACTACACTGATACATTCAGTCCAGTAGTCAAACCACAAACGATCAAGCTAATTCTGTGTATTGCTCTCTCACACCACTGGTCCTTAAGCCAAATGGATGTAAACAATGCGTTTCTTCATGGTACCATCGAAGAGAACATATACATGTCTCAACCACCTGGCTTCATCCATTCACAGTTCCCGACTCATGTCTGCAAGCTTCACAAGGCGCTCTATGGCCTCAAACAGGCCCCTCGGGCTTGGTTTCATGCTCTCAAACAATTTCTTCTTAGTGTCGGCTTCACAAACTCCAAATCTGACACATCATTGTTTATTTACAATCGCGACTCAGTTGTGGCCTACTTCCTTGTTTATGTTGATGATCTCCTACTAACAGGCAATGATTCGAAGTTTCTGAACTCGTTCAAGTCCTCACTTGCAGACAAATTCTCTCTCAAGGACCTCGGCTCACCCAACCACTTCCTTGGCATTGAGATAATTCCCACCGCGGATGGCCTTTTCCTCACACAACATCATTACATCCGCGAAATACTCCAGAAATCCAATATGCAGGATGCTAAACCAGTCTCAACACCTATGTCCACTTTGGGTGACCTTGCAGCTTGTGGTGACACTCCTTCCTGCGATGCACAAGAGTACCGTCAACTCGTCGGCTCGTTTCAATATCTATCCTTAACACGACCTGATGTTGCATACTCTGTCTCCAAACTATCACAATACATGCATGCCCCAAATACGGTTCATATGCAGGCTGCCAAACGTCTCTTACGACATCTTAAGGGTACATTAGATTATGGTCTTCACCTAAGACGCTCCTCCGACCTCCATTTACGGGCATTTTGTGATTCAGATTGGGGTGGAGACTCTTCCGACATGAAGTCCACTGCAGCCTACATCATTTACCTAGGCCCCAATGCTATTTCTTGGTCCTGCAAGAAACAGAAAACAGTTGCCAAATCATCCACAGAGGCAGAATACCGCACCATTGGATCCACCACGGCTGAAATTCTTTGGTTACGGGAACTATTTAAGGAACTTCGACTCCCTCTTGTTGGCAAGCCACTCATCTACTCTGATAACATTGGAGCCACATATCTGTGTGTCAATCCGGTGTTCCATTCTCGCATGAAGCACCTGTCCATTGACTATCACTTTGTACGTGACTTGGTTGCCAAGAAAGAACTCACTGTGTCTCATGTTCCCTCCAGTCATCAGCTTGCAGATCTGCTCACCAAACCACTTAGCTCCACCAGACACAAGTGGCTCATGTCCAAGATTGGTGTTGCCTCATCCACCACCATCTTGCGGGGGCGTGTTGACGTGATCAATTAGTTAGGATTTTATTTCAAAATTCAAAATCATTTGTAACCATCATTTTATCTTTCCGTTTCCTTCTCTCACGTATATATATTTATATACATCTGCTGTACTGCTAGTTGAATATTTTTTTAATAAAAACACTTATCATCCCTTTACTCTATACATTTGACAAATAAATTAGAAATTTTAGCTCAACTTTAACTCATTAACTCGGCACCTTAGTAACTGAGTCAGTGATTAAATATCCCCATTAAATACATTAATTATACTTGCTTACTATCTATCTTAAAAGTCATTGATTTAACATTATTTCTATAGTTAAAGCCCTTTTGTTTTGTTTTAAATTCAATCGTACAAACAGCAGACAGACAGAAGAATAGAGGAGGTAGTTTAATTAGAATTTTCCTAGTTGAAAGATAAGATAGTAAAATCTATGCTTTTGGCAACAAGTACGTGAAGATTGCAAAACGATTTGCCAGAGTGACCCGACAGACATGGTAATATGATATCTTGGTCCGTGGTCCCGCATCACGCGAACACTCCCCAAGGAACATTGAGACTCGAGACTTGAAAGTTGAAATCAACTAAGTATAGTTTATAATCAAGGATAAATTATATTTTTAGTCCTTAAATTTTGATTTAAATACTTTTTTAGTCATTATAATTTAGAATTTTTTTATTTTTTGTTTTTGTAAAATATTTTTTTTGATTTTGGTCCCTGCAAATTATGTTTATTTTGTTTTTCGTCCTTAAAGTCGTTTAGATAGCGTTTTTTTTACTGTTTAAGGCGTTATCTAAACTGCTTTAAGGACGAAAAACAAAACAAACATAATTTGACTAAAACAAAACAAAAAATTACAAGGACAAAAAACCAAAAAAATACTAAATTGTAAGGACTAAAAACATATTTAAATCTTAAACTTTTATCAATTTTTATTTTTAATCCTTAAATTTTTATTTGACTTTCTTTTTTTGTTTGGTTTTTGATTCCTGCCGTTAAAAATTGTGACGACTTTTTTTTCGGCAGTCAAAAATTGTCAGAAATTATTTGACTGAACTATTTGATGGGTATTAAACAATTTCTGACGGTTTTTTTAGCGGCCAGAAATTGCTTCATTAGAGGTTTTTTTTAACCATATTACTTTCATCCGATCAGAGAAAAAAAAACAAGGCAAAATCCAAAGAAGCTAAAAAAGCAAAACGCATATGATGATTGAGAGGGAAAAGAAGAATGCGCACATCTTCAGCAATAAAACCTTAGTTAACATTCTTAAATGTAAAATAAAAAAGCAATAATTAATATTTTTTTCTTATTATTCCTTCCTTTATCTCAACAAGAAAAGTTGAAATTACCAATGCACAATCAAAATCACAAATGTGCCGAACCTTTAATTGAGGGGCCTCACATTCACAGCACCGTCGTGGCATTTTGAGTTCCAATTTGCCCCAACTGCAATTCAATTTTGCAGAACACTCGATTCTAGAAGCTTCGACTTTCTATCGCTGAGAAATGGAGCCCTAATAAATAATTCTTTTAGGCTTTATTTGTCTCTGGTTTTCGGGACTGAAACTTTTGATCCGTTTGGGAATGGAAATCGGGGAGAAGATGAGGATTTGTAAATGATGATTTAGATGAGCATGCAGCACGGAATGTCGGAACGGCGCTGCCTCTGCACCCCACCATCACCTTGTCCCAACTTCTTTGCCTTTGACGCCGTCAGCGACTGTCGCTCCTTCTCGTAGCTCTTCATCGGCGCCATGGCCTCCCCGATGGCCTTCTCCGCCGCCGATAACTCCGGCAAGGGCCCCACAAAGGGGTTCAAGCGGAGTAGACCCATGAATTTGCTCATTGCTCGTTCCCAGTTTTTCTATCACTTCTGCGTTGAGCCCTCTGATGTTGTGATAGAAAAATGTACCGGACATTGTTTATTGAACCTTCTTGTTGAGATGGTTAACTAAATTACTTGGTGAACCTAAGGACTCACGGTGTTCCCCGGTGTTAAGCATATTACGGCACTCATGTTGGGGTTTCTGTTAGATTTTTAGGAAAGCAATTTCTGGCGGCTTTTTAACCGCTAGAAAATAGTTAAAAACATTTTAAATGGCTCAGTTAAACAATTTTTAGCGCCTTTTATTCGTCAGAAGAAAAGTCGTCACAAAACGTAACTGCCACGTCATCGGAAAAACTTAACGGCGGAAACTAAAAACCAAACGAATAAATAGTTTAGGAACAAAGTTTAAGAACTAAAAACAAAAATTGGTAAAAGTTTAAGGACTAAAAATATAATTTACCCTATAATTAATTACTAATTGTTTGTAACTTCCCTTAGGACTATACTAATATAATTTTAGATTAGTTTAATACTCTTTCATCCCTATTTATAAGATCTTTTTTGAAAAATTATTTGTTCTTTTTTATAAGATCATTTTATAATTCCCATATGCATTAATTATTTTTTTCCTATAGTACCCTTAATTAATTATTTTCTCTCTAATTATTAATTAATTAGACGAGAAGCAATTAAGTGAATAAATGATTAATTTCAAAAAAAGTTAAAGACACTTTTGGAAGAACAATACACATTATTGACAAATTTAATATGACTAACTAAATTAATTACTTTTGTTAAGGGTGTGTGAAGTAGTTAAAAGGGTCTTATAAATAGGAATGAGGGAGTAGTATTTTTCACTTTCATTCAAAATATAATTTGAGAGTTAAAAACAATTTCAATGTAATTATGATTTCATCAAATGTTTTATTTGTAGATATTGTGCGAATTATAATCTAAACATGTATATACTAGTAGTTGATTAAAATTGAAACCATGGCATAGCCTGTGTCTCATTGTTTGAAGTTATAGCCATACCTAGAGTAGTTAGCGGCAAACATTCCCTGTAACAAGGTCCGGGGAGCAAAGAAGGATGGTTCCTTCCACTTGTGTTCAAAATCCCACTTCTTTTTGTCTCTAATTAACCCTTCCTAGTTCCTACTTTTCTTTTCATGCACTGAACTTCGTGTGCTGAGTGTAATGCTGCCCACCCTCACACACACTCTCTTTCATATGCTAAAAGTGTCATTTGACAAAGTTGGTAGTACTAAATATTTTTTTATAAGATGACATCATCGTTAGCTTTTTTATAAAAAAAATATATCTTATCGATGAAATTGAAAACTTTAGTAGAAAAATATTATTTATATAACAAATTATACAACTAAGAGAAAGAAAGATAGAAAAAAAAAAAAGAAATATAAGATGTAATAAATAATGCGATGGAAAGAGATAAACATAAAAAAATATTGTTGTATGAAATATTGCTTGAATTGTCATATGAATAATAACACTACTCAATTTAATATTCTTGCACCTTATGATAATTTTATATAGAATGTACTATTTTATTAATCTAATTATTAAATTATAATTACAAATTATTTAATTGTAAAAAATAGTAAATAATTTAATATTTTTATGTATGTAAAAATATTTATTATGTTAATTTTACTGTATATTCATCAAATATTAAATATTTTGGAATTGATCTATAATTATATATGCGTATACAAGGGATTCACTCACCCTAAAAAAAATGCATATACTTTAAAAGATCTTTTTTTAATTTATTTGAATTCAAAGACTAACTTAAAATCGTTATACACTTTTAGAGACCAAATTGACCATTCAGCCTTGTTACATCCAAATCTAATGGATAAAATCAAGTGCTACACCACACTAATAGTGTGTTTGAATAACATACAATAATCAATTTTATACCACAAAATTATGGTGACATTATGAAAAAGTATAAACAACTATTTATTATTTTGTTTTTATCATAAAAAATTAATTAATTTATTTTTACCATGAATCTAATTCAAACACACTGTAAGACAGGTTCAATGGCAATGAAAATTTTCAACGTTGATGAAACTGTATTTTGACTGAAATAATAATACATACAAACGAAGCCTAACTTGTTGACAAGACGACAACAAAAGATGGAGGGAACAACCAACAAACAAGAAAAAAAGAGGTCGATTGATGAATTGCCAAACAAATCAGAATGTGCTTTGCTATAACGTAGTAGAGCGTGTTTGAATAACCGTTACATTCATATTCAACGGAGATTTTATGTTTTTCGAGAAAAAAACACAAAAACAAAAAAGGAAAAGCTTTTAGAAAAACGCTGGTTGCGTTTAATTAAATGTCCATACAAACATGCTATAGTCCCTTCCCTTCTTAAAAAATGGTGAAGAGGCAGGGAAACATCGCTTTCACTTACTTTTAGTGCCACATAAACGGGGTTTTATTTTGTTTAGTGTCAACTGGCAAACAAGAGACAGGGCTAGAGAAGTCACGGTGGGAGTACATTTGTAACTTATAAAATAATAAGGAACGATTTAAGCAAAACAAACAAAAGCAAGACTATAATGTTACATTTTTTTTCTATAATATTTTCTACAAATCTTTTTAATAGTTCATAAAAAATTAAATATATTTAATATACTAGATACATAAAAAAAAATACTTAGTACCGTTTCATCTAACGAGTTAGATAATTAACAAGAAATTATTATAAAAAATAAAAATATTTAATAAGTAAATGGGAAAATGTAAAAGTAAGGGTGATCACAAGTTTAACTAATAAATTATTTTGAATAACCAAAATCAAATTTAACTATATTGACAAAAACTAAACATATATTTTCCTCATAAATATTAACGTTACAAATCTCTTAATTAATTATAGGTAATTTATTAATTAGATGAACTTAATATTTAGTTAAGCTGAAAAAGTTGTGTAAAACATGTATTAGGAAAAGTGTGTGAACAAAAAAACTTGCATGGAGATTAGAAAAGGACAATGAGAGACGTGGAAGATGGAGGCAGTGTCATGCAAAGAATCAAATGCTCAGAATAAAATACCTTTGGTGTAGAGGCTATGAGAGCTTCAAAACTTCAGAAATCTCACCTTTCACAGCAGATTGGAATCCTAACTCAATGAGACAATAATTAAACTTATTGTAAGGCTATCACCACCCCCCCGTCAACTCTCGTAGTAGTATCTTTAACCACAGCACAGGCAATGGGAACTGAAATTCTTTTTTGTTTATTAATAATCCAACCACTATTTACAGAAGAGCCATCCAGAGTTGTCTGCACATAACGAGACATGATTCTTTTGAGTGCCTTTTTTGGATTTTAATTAAGTGCAAATTCTATTTTGCACTCATAATTTAACCTCAACGTCAAGTGTGAAACGAATTGTGCACGGTTAGAATGAATTCTCTAGGGAGTTGATAAGTATAGCCCGTGACTTTTGTAATTAAGTTGCATACATATCATCTTTAACAACTTATCAAATTAATTATTTATAAATAATTACTGACGAAGCTAACTAATTTATAAGCCTCAACAAATAATATAATACAAATTATCAGGAAAAGCTTACTACTGATAATCAATCAAACTCAAGGTAACTTATGGGCTATGTTTTGGGCCTAAATGAAACGAATAAGATGAGAAAAGGAGAGCAGTGAAAATAGCTAAGAAAAAGTGTGTCACAAAATTCAGAGGGTGTAAGGAAGTGTTCACAGATAGAGCTTTATGAGCAGTAGAAAATACAAAAACATGAAATAGTACGGTACCCTAGCAGGCATCGGAGCCATTTATTATTGTCTGCTTTTGGCATGTGTTGTTTTTATACTGCATTGCAATTTCAACGTTGAATGGAAAATAACCTAAATATTAATTAATCGTCATGGTTTTAAAATATGAATGAAAAGGTATTACAGGGAAATTATATTTGCAAAACTCAAATGGAAGATATGGCTATAGTCAAACGGTAGATTTATTGGATTCTGATTTGACTATTGGACTTGTCCAAAAGTATCTCTACTATAGTGTATCAATCTCAAAGTAAAATACTAGTATTAAATTAAATATTCCAAATAGTGTATCAATCTCAAAATAAAATTTAAAATATTTAACTCCAAATATATGAAATATTCATACTTGATCTTCTTTTAAATAATTAGGATGATATTTGAAAAAAATATAACATTGGATATTTATAGTGAGTGTATTAAGAACACTAGTCAAAATGTATTGAATACACCTCATTTTTTTTGGGGGTAATTATCTCATTTAATGTTTAGAATAATTATCTTTTTGAAAAAATAGTCTAAATTATAAGAAATAATTAATTATCTTTTTTAAAAAATTTAATACACCTCATTAAATGTTTTTTCTAGGTAATTACCTCATTTAATGTTTGTTTCGAATAGTCTAAATTATTAGAAATAATTAACTATCTTTTAAAATCTTTTTCCGAAAGCTAACAAGAATATGAACTCTTTTTTTCCTCAAAATACCTTGATTTTTTTTAAAAAAAAGTATTAAATACTATTATTTATATTTTGAATATGATAAATACTTTAATCTCTAATATTGACTTTTTATTAAAATTAATTATAAATTAAATGGTGATACAAACTAACCACAAAATCATTTTTGCAAAACCAACAAAGATTGATTTATTAATTGGTGAGGATTGAGTTCATAATTCTTAAGAACATGAATTTGGATTTTGTAAAAAAAAAAAATGAATTTTGTCAAGATGAGAATCTTGTTTGTAGGTAATTTATAGAAAAATTATTAAATATTCCATAATTATTAAGTATTCATGGTTGTAACTACTTTTTTTTCCTGGTCAGAGACCACGGGTGTTCTCCAACCCATTGGATCATAAACTAATCCCGTTTGCGGTGCGTGGCTGCCGCTGGCCAAAGGAAATTTTGTACACGAAAGGAATCGAACACGGGCTCTCCCGCTAAATAGATCGTTCCCTTCATGTGAACACAACAAGGTCTTACACCATTGCGCCAATCCTTTAGATTTGTAACTAATGTTTATATAACATATATGCAAATTTTACAATTTATGAAAAAATTAATAACATTTGAATATATGTTATATGAAGATTAATGGAAGTCATGATAATTCTGAACCATCTAATAATTTTTAGTAGTAGTATTATGCAAATACCTTTTCTTTGTGTGTGGGTAGATCCTAGATGCAAATATGTATGTAAGTGGAGAAGTTATTAGGAGAATGGCTAGAAACACTCTTTGACACATTATATTTTATTGATTGAAATTTATTGAAAATAAGAATGTATCGTGGATTTCACATCATATTTAATTATTTTCTCTCGTGATCTTGTAATTTTTAATAAATTTTAATTAATTAAAAGGTGTGTTCTTAGAACTCCTTAATTATGAATTAATTTAAAACAACTACTTGTTTATAATTTTGATCAATATTTGAGACACATATTCAATCTTTTCAATTTATGAGAAAAAAAATTAATAATGGTAAAATATATTGTATAAAAATTAATGAAAATCGTAATTATTATCCAAAACAACCTAAATGCTCCTTGAGTAGAGCTACAAAATGGGTTGTGACTCGCGGGCCAACCCGGCCCACCACGGGTTTGGGTGGGGTCGGGTTGAAAAAAAAATGTGTCTTCCAATTATTTAAAAAACTTGACCTGACCCACCTACAACCCGGCCCACAACGGGTCAACCCGTGGTGGCCCGGGTTGGCCCACAAATTGCCCACTTATTTAAAAAAAAAAAAAAAACTACCCTCCCTCACATACATCACAAGCCTCATTAGACCACTTAGGAAATTTTACATTGTCTTAGTTCCCTTGAGATTGATGATATATTAATTTGAATTTGAAAATGTTAGTGAATGTATAATGTTTGATAGATCCAAATTTGTTAGGAGATGTATAATGTTAATGAATATATGAATCTGAATTTAAAAATGTTAATGAATTTGAAAATGTGTTATTTTCGGTGTATTTTGGCAACTTCTGGTTGCTATTTTTACATGACAAAAGAAAATAGAAGCTAATTTTTTTTTAAAAAATTGATTTTTTTTAAAAAAAAATTTTTTTTTTTTTTAGGTGAGCCAACCTGTTTACCCACCAACCCGTGGTGGGCCGGGCAGGGCCAGCATTTTTAAGACTCACCAAGAAGTGAGCCAGGTTGGGTTGGTCCACCTATTAGGTGGGTTGAGATGGACCGGATCCAGTGAGCCAGACTGATCCGTTTTGACAGCTTTATCCTTGAGGCTGACTGGCTAACTTTGTCCCTGACTCAACTCACCTATTGTATATGGGGGAAAAAAAAGAAAAACTTATTTTGGCGAAGGCAACACGAGTGGTCTGGCAACGGAGGAAGTGGAGAGAGGGGAAGGGGGGTAATAAAGTAAAATGGGTTGGGGCATTAGGTGGGAAAGTACATTTTTAGCAAATTTGGGTTCCATAGGAAAGTAAAGAATGAGGAAAACAGGCATCCAAGTGTTCTGTGTTTCTAGTAATTTCTGACCTTTTCAGTTTTGAGAGACCTCAGCTCATCACACCAACATAATAGAAGTAGAAGTAGAAGTAGAAGAGAAGAGCGAGATTGTGGGAAGGGAAGCAGAAAGCAAAAAGTAGTAGTAGTAGTAGTAGTGAGTCCATCAGGTAAGGTATCTGAATGGGAGAAACCGGTATCATTGTCCGGTTCCAGGGTAGCTTAGACCCGAGAGCAGAGGAGTTCAGACCCAGCATCACCAACCCCATCATTCAATGCCAATGGTACCCTCTTCCTCTTCCTCTTCCACTTCCCTTACCCCTCCCTCTTTCCCCTGTCACTCCTCCTCCTCCACACCTCTCCACCTCCTCCACGCGCTCCCTCCTTCTCACCCCGGTCCCCCTCACCTCCGAGTCCGCCCTCCGTGCAGAACTTCAGGCCTTGGGCGACATCCGAGCCCTCCAAACCGAAGCCCTCCGCCACGGCATCCTCACCGTCCACTTCTTCGACCTCCGCCATGCAGAATCCGCCTTCGCCGCCATCCGCTCCACCTCCATGCACCTCCTCTCCGCCAGGCCCATCTCGGCCCACTACGTCCTTCCCTCCTCCAGCGCCCTCCCCGACGCCCACAACCAAGGCACCCTCGTCATCTTCAACCTGGACCCCAACCTCTCCCCCGACCACCTCCGTCGACTCTTCGAACCTTTCGGTACTATTCTTTCTTCTCTTTATTATTATTAATGTGGATGCTATTTTATTTTTGTGTTCATACATACATACATGCTTGCTGAGATGAGATAATAATAATAATAATAGGATTGAGATGTCTCTGTCCTGGCCTTTTTCTGTCTCCACTTTCGCTACCCCTTTTTCTTTTAGTATTTATTTTTCATTTGGTTGAATCGAATCTATAGGTCCCGTAAAGGAATTGAGAGATACCCCATGGAAAAGAAACCAAAGATTCGTCGAGTTCTTCGACATAAGACACGCTGCCAAGGCCTTGAAACACATGAACGGCAAGGAAATTCACGGCAAACCCGTTGTCATTGAGTTCAGTAGACCCGGTGGTCACACCCGCAAGTTCTTCCATCATTCTCCTCCCTCGCCTCCTCTCAATTTCAATCTTCCACCCTTTCCTCCTTCTCCGCAACCTCGTTTTGCTCCTCCCTCTCACAAGAAATCTTCCACCAACAAGGGTACAGGATCTGTTGATGCGTTAATGGGGTCAATGAGTTTGACCGGAGAAGTTGGAAACGGAAACGGGGTTGAAGCTGAAGACCATCATTCACATGGCCCCACACGGAGGAATCTTACCAGAAAGCACAATTGCGAGACCACACTAGTAGGAACCACCAAGCAACAGCAACAGCTACCTAGAAGTAGGCACTGGAAGGGAAAACAAGCAAAGAAACATGAAACTCGGTTTCTAATCAAAGAGGACGCCATTGTAGACTCTGGTCCCAAAGATACCAGAACTACTGTCATGATCAAAAACATTCCCAACAAGTACAGGTGCGTTTTCCATTTTCTTCTCTTCTCTTCTTCGCTTCGTGTTCTCCTGTTACTAGCAAGGATGAGCTTGAGCAATGACCAATTCAGCTTCCCTTTCTCTCTCTTTAATCATACTAACAGTGTATACAAGCTTCGAGAGAGAGAGAGAGAGAGAGAGAGAGGGAGGCGCTACTATTATTGAATAAATTAAAGTAGTATTTATTTATTTATTTATTTATTTTTTACTTGTTGCAGTCAGAAGTTGCTATTAAACATGCTGGATAACCACTGCATACACTGCAACGAGCAGATTGCAGACAGCGATGAGCAGCCTCTATCCTCCTACGACTTCGTGTACCTTCCCATTGATTTCAAGTATTTTCCCATTTCCATGCACTCTTTATCCATCCTTTAACTAATTAATTACCCTTACCCTGCAAATCAAATGTGTTAATTTATTATTATTATATGTTTTGAAACAGCAACAAGTGCAACGTGGGATATGGGTTTGTGAACATGACAAGCCCGGAGGCAACCCTGAGGCTCTACAAGGCTTTCCATCTTCAACATTGGGAGGTTTTTAATTCAAGAAAAATCTGCGAAGTCACCTATGCCAGAGTTCAGGTAGTAGTAATAGAGAGTCATATACTAGTAGTGTGTGACTGACATAGTATATATGTATGAATACAAGTAAATAATAATGATGAATGATGGTTGAATGAAGGGTTTGGAAGCATTGAAAGAGCACTTTAAGAACTCAAAATTCCCATGCGAGATGGAGCATTACTTGCCAGTGGTGTTTTCACCGCCGCGAGATGGGAGGGAACTGACGGAGCCACTTCCAATAGTGGGGAAGCAGCAGCAGCAAACCATTCCAATTCCAATCGATGAGAATGAGAATGGCGGTGATGACGTGGCTAGCAGCAAAAGCGGCGGCGTAGGTGATGATGATAAAAAAGTGGGTGGAGGAAGCCTGCTAGTGCTAGGGTAGTAGTGTTGTGATTTGTGAATCAATCAATGTGTGATATTTTTACCAGACAGCGTTTAAGGTCGTTGAGCAACGAGCCACACCTGTGTTCCAACCTGCTTCCTATTCGTACCTTAACCAACCTACACTACAACTACAGCAACCATTTCAACTCTCTCAACTGAACCTCTTGCGGCTCACTGCTCACCTTTCCTCCAATTTCTTCATTTTTTTTCTTTTTATATTTTCGTTTCCTGTTTTTGTCTAGTGAAATTGAATTTGTAGTTTTATTTTATTTTATTTTGCTCTTTCTGAATCACTTGTAGCCTTTTAGGTTCTGCCGCCGCTTCGGAGTAGTATTTAGTTCGCCTTGGAATTTAATTTTCAAGAATTTCGATGTATCATTTTATAGATAGAAAACTTGAACGGTGGAGAACATAGAAATTTTAGCTGTTTGTTCGTGGCAATTACTACTACGTTTATAGATGCTGATAAACCACTGAGCAAATTAAGTGGATGTTATTAACCGAGTGCACTTCTCGAGGAATTAATACTAGAAGCTAGAAAGGATTTCATGAAAATATACGATTCATTATAAGCTTAAATATAATTTTTTGCTCTGAATATAAATTAAGTCTAGTTCTTTCTTTTTACCTTTTTTAGTTACATTTTATAAAAATGTTTTTAATATTTTTACAGGAATAAAAAGTATGTAACTTTTTATGTTTAAAAATTAAAAATGAAAAAAAAGCGTTTAGAAACTTAAAAAGTAGGAAAGGTCAAATTTTAATATATTAAGAATCCAATAAGTTTTTGTACATTTTTATGATGGTATATTGTGATATTGTTAGCATTGTGCTTATTAATAAAAAAATAATGAACAAATATACAGTCTTGCAAAGAATTTGCTTTTCTTATGATAAAATAAAAAATAAAAAATTATGGTTTACCTATTGATTGGTATTTTTATTTTTCATTTACTTACAGTTACAGCATAAAGAGCATGTGAGACCTGAAAATAGATTAATTGAATAATATAGGTTCCTAAATTATTTGAAAATTTTTAAGGATAAAAATAAATGGATACCCCAAATGCTAATTGACACCTAGAGAGAGAGGAAAAAAAATAGAGAAGTATATGTATGATAGATGATATGATGTGATATGAAGAGAGATAAAGAGAGATTAGAGGGGTTGATGGGATGTTCAAAAAAGTAGAGTGTCTAACAGGGACGGATCAAAGATCGTATTAAAAGGGGGCTGAATTTTTTTTACACAATTATTTAAATATTTAACTTCTAATAAATAATATTTAATAAATAATAATTTTTACAAAAAAAAAGTATTACTAATTTTATGTGTAAAACTAGAGATAGAATCTATTACTAGAAAAAAATGAAGCAAATATTAACTCGGCACCTTATTTTTTATTTATTTTCATCTATTGATATTTTTTTATATTTTTTTTCTTTTTTTTTCTCACATATATATAAAGAGTCTTGAGGGAGGGGGGGCTAAGGCCCCTGCTTACCCCCCTTCAATCTATCCCTGGTGTCCAAATATAATTACTCAATTTTTAAATAGTATAAGTCTTTATATTTTGAAAGTTTGTAATTGGGTTTTTTAACTTTTAAACCATTAATTGGGTTCCTCCTAGATACATTTTTGTTTGAAGTCCAATTAAGGTAATTGAAAATTTTTAAATAGTTAAGTGATCAAGTTGTTAGTTTGATTATTTAGTAGATTTCTGAATTATTTAATTTTTTTTAATCAGGTACAAATAAAATCCTAACAAAAATGTGATCAGAGACCTGATACAAACTTTTAAAGTATAAAAACTTATTTAAAAAATTAAATAATTCAGAGACCTACATGTTAATGTAACTTAAATAGAAATATCAAATAAAACAATTTATTTATGCGATCAATAAATAATTAAATATTAAATAATATGTTTCTATCAAAAAGCAAGGAATTAAGTGGCAGAAGAGTTGGGTGAATGCATGTACTATTAACAGTATCTGAATTTTCAAAGATGCATCTGAGATGAGAGGACAGTCACAACTCACAAGTGACAACCTTTTAAAATAGCGATGGCTGATGAGTGATATAACAAGTGTACACTTTATTTTTAGTAGGGAGGAGAAAGAAAGGAAAAGTGATGCAGGAGAAAAGAATAAAAAAAAAGTGAGAGATATAATAAGAGATGAAAAAGAATTAATACAATCTTTGTAAATTTATACAGAAAAATGTAGTTGATTATTTTTAAATGGAATCTTCTTTTCTAATATTTTTTCTTCATTTCATTTCTTTTGGTAGGCAAAATCTTTTTAAATTAAAAATATTATTAGTACTACAAGTGAAGGAGTATTTATATATTACTAACCGTAAATGACCAATTTTATCCTTAAAAATATGATGCATTGTCATTATACTACTATTATCTAAAAGTAATGAAATTTCAAAAAGTTTTTAAAAGTGCAATTCGTTAATATTTTAGTTCAAAATTTAAAAACGCATGTGACAAAATTAACTATTTTCAGAATTAAAATGATAACATGAAAATTATTAAAGACTTTAAATTAAAATGACAAACACGTCGCGCTGTGATGGATAAAAGGTGATTTACCCTATAATTAAATTGAAGTTTATTAGGAAGGTAGTGGGAGTTTAAACAGAACAAGGGAGTTGTCCTTCCTCTAGTGTAGTAGGCTAGCGTTGGGTTGGGTTGTGGGTGGTGAATGAAAATGGAGCTACTGTAACGTTGTCGTTACACTTATGCTGTGTTTGGTAGAGATGAGAGAAATAGAGTAGATAGAAATAAAAATTGAGAGTGGAAATATGTGAGAAATAAAGTTAAAAGTATATGTGTTTGATTGAAGTGAAATAGAGAAGATATGAAGAGAGAGATAGAGAGAAGAGTAGAAATAGATGAGAAATAGTACAAATAATAAAGGTATTTTCACGGTTTGTGGACCATGATATTCTCCACACCTGTCTGTCCTGCATTTAATCGTAGTTCTGTAGCTTGCTTTCATCTGCTTCCTACCTCCACCACCCGGTTCACATCTCTGTCAGGTTTTCACCTGTTCTTTTTTCTTGATGCTCTGGGGTTTTGACACGTGGACCACCTGATTATGCCCACCTCATCACCGGTCCCCACCTCAAACCTCGTATGGTTAATATCATCATAATTCCATTACCATGTCTGTTTTTGACCAAAATTTCTCGCTGGACCCCAATTCTCGTGGCATATGTTAGACTTAGATGTGACCAATCAAAGACAAAAATACATCAAATTAAAATATCATTTTTTATTATTTAATTTAAGAAGATAAATGTTCTGAATCAACTACTACTGCAGGAACTGCTTCAAGCATGTGGTTTTATTGGCGCTTCTCCTTCATGCGTGTTAGATGGATTTTTTTTTATGATAAGTTTGTTAATTTTTATAAAATTATCTTAAAAAACATATAAATCATGATTTGTGATTGAATGACAATATAAAACTGTCAATACATCATCATTAAACTCTTCTTTATTATGAGTTTGTTGCAATTTATCCAAAAAAAAAATATTTCAGAGATAGATAGTTAGATGATAGTTAACCTAAAAAATCGTCCTTCATGATTTTGCTAGGCCTTATTATACTTTCAGTATAAAATAATATTTTCTCCCTCACATAATAACTTTCGCGTAAGAAGAAAAAATAAATTTTAAAATAATTGTCATTTTAATTTTTAATGTAATATTAATTATTGTTTACTACTTATATCTCTTACAATATTAACGATGGACAACAACAACTATAAATAAATTAATAATGATAAGGTTAATTTTGTAAAATTATCACTCTCTTTCATTCATTTATTAATTTTTTTATTTATAGAAAAAAATCTAAGACGACAAATATTATTGAAAGAGGAAGTAACAAGTTTTGTGTGAGGGTAAAAAATAATTTCCCCAAATTTTCGGTGAAGTTGGGGAGGGGAACTTTTTAATTTTGATTTTAGTTTTTTTAAAATTAAATAGATATTTTGATATCATAAAAATAAGAAACAACAAAATAAAAAAGTTTACATTTTTTAATAAAATTTATTATTTTAATTTATTATAAAAATCAACAAATTTCTAATTGAATTTTAGTATAAAAAAAGCATTTATATTATCTATGCATGAAAGGTTTACTCGTAATTTTTTTATACAATTTAATCATTTTTTTATTCTCTTTCATTTATTTAAATAAATGGATTTTTTTTCAAATTCAAATTTTTTTATATTTTTCATATAATATAATTTTTGCTTTATCTTTTTTTTTTTTTTAAATCTATCTATTTCACTCATCTTGTAAATAAAAAATTAGGAGTGTTCATGGATATAGATATTCACGAACTCAAACTAATCCAACCCAACCCAATCCAAACACATTGGATTGGATTTTTTTGAGTCTATGGGTTGAACCCAATCCAACCCAATCAAAAGCCCATTATTTTTTGGGTTTATTATTTTTTGATATTTTATATTATACTCTTTATTTTAACCACAATATTATTTATAATATTTTATTATTTTAACATTATACTTTAAGATATTTATATTGATAGATGATAAATTTATTTTATTTTTTATTATTTTTTGATTTTTTAATATTAAACTGTTTATTTTAGCCACTCTACTATTTTTATTATTATTTTTATTATTTTTAACATTATACTTCAAGATATTTAATTATTGCACTAATTAACATAATTAAAATATGACGTACATTTAAAAGTATGCTAATTTTATTTGATTTTAACTTTGATTGAAAATATTTTAAGATATAGTATAAGATGAATAGTATAATACACAATATGAAACAATAATTAGTAAAATTTAGAATTAAAATAATTGATTTATAAATTAAAAATTATGAGAGTTTAAAATTAATTAAAAACTAAAATTATATATACCTAAAATATATTTTTATCAATAAAATAAAATTAAAATGCATATACAAGTATGATATAAATATATTTATTTTTGTCATTTTATATTTATTACCTATTTTTACTGATAATTTTATCAAATACTTATAATTTAATAAGTTAATTTAATAGCTTTATACTACATCTACCAACTTTTAACTAGCAATTAATTTTTCAACTTTCAGTTAATTTATTCAAACACAACCAAAATATTAGAATCCCGGGAGAGACACGGGTTTTTGTATATTAAATTATGTACTTTTTTTTGTGAAGATTAAATTATGTACTCTGATTTATATATAGAAATTAAATATTAGCATAAGAAAAACGGTAGTACTATTATTTTAATAAGAAAACTTTAATTAATTATTAATTATGACATTATTTCCGCACATCTACCGAATCTAACTTCATAACTATCAAATCAAACTAAGGAGACTTTGTCCGTTCCCAAGAATGGGAACTCTAATAACTGTAGAAGTAAAAATAAAGAATAATTTAAAAAGAATGTAACACTTTTTTTTCATGTTAATTAATATTTTCAATATATTATTTTGTTAATAAGAAACGGTAGGATTCATTTGGTAGAAAAATATCCTTTTTATGTAAATAAAACGTTATTTTTAAATTTTGTATTGTTATTTAAAACAAATACTATTATTCTTCTAGATACAGTATATAAGATTTTTAAATGTAGGTTGTTTAATTAATTAATTTTGTATGATACTAGTACTAATGCGAGGAGGGAGTATGGAACAAGGTCCGTGGAAACTGTGGCTGAGGCATGCGCGGATGTACTTTTGATGCAATCAAGGTCACACGGTTGGCCACTTGGACCAATTCCATAAATAAATACCTTACTTTTTTGAAACCGATAAAAAAATGGGACTAACTGCTATGCTTAATTTAAATAAAGCTTTTCATACTTTGGACACCGAACTACTTTGGAAACACCATTTGTACGGATACCCAGTCTTTATGTGCCCTGCTCTATGCCAGAACTTATTTCATTTAATAATTTTAATTTATAAAAAAAATCAGAAAGAATAATGTTTTTTTTATAGTAGTTAATTATTGAATACTCCTCCAACAAAAACTATTACTCTATCTGTTTCAAGATGAGTGTCGCATTTGAAAAAAAGAATTTGGATAAAATATGCTTTTAATCTTTCATTTTATTTTGATTTCTGTTTTTAATTCCTAGTAAATTTTTTCTCTGTTTTTAGTCCTTTATAAATTGTTCTGTTATGTTTTTAGTTCCTCATAAATTGTTTTGTTTTATTTTTAGTCTTTGACTTTAATTTCAACTATTAAGTGATGACATGACGAACATAAACTGTGTATGTGAAAATTTCCTGATTAAGTTTCTAGTGACTTTTAACCGCTCCAAATTTTTGGCAGTCAGAAATGTTTACTTTTGTAACATTTCTTGTGATTTTAGAAAATCTGATATTCAAGGTTTTGATTTTTTTTTAACATTTCTGACGATTTTAGTCTGCCAGAAAATTTGCAGCAGTTAAAAACTGCTAGAAACTTAAACAAAAATTTTTCAAGCGCAAATTTTGCTCACTACAACATCACTTAACAGTTGAAAATTAATGTCAATGACTAAAAACAAAATGAAACAGTTTTTGAGGGACTAAAAATAGAGAAAAAATTTACAAGGGACTAAAAACAGAAATTAAGAAAAAATGAAGGACCAAAAACATATTTTACCCAAAAAATTTATCGCAAAATGAGTGTCATGTTAGTTTTTTAATGTAATATTAATTACTTTTTTTCACTAATACCCCTAATAAATATTATTTTAACTTTTCAATGTAATACTAATAATAATGTTAGTTTTATAAAATTACTATTATCTCTCATCTATTTATTAGCTTTTCTTGGTCTGTATAAAATAACTTAGGACGACATTCATTTTGGAATGGAGGAAATAATATTTTTTTTAATTATTGATGTTTTACAAATTTTAATTCTCATTAATTCTTTTCTTCTATATATATTCTTCTTTTTTTATCCGTATAAATCGAACACGATACCGGGAGATTTACAATAATTCACATACCCTGCTCAATCTTTAAATAACCTAGATAATTATGATCTACTATTCGACAACTAAATATATAATTTGTGAGTAGTATATTAAATTTTTTTAAGCTGCTTGTATTAACCTACATCAATAATTTTGGTCCGGATAGTGTGTTTAGAAACTTGGTCGCAAGTATACGTCTCTTCTTTCCAACAAATAATAATTTAAATTATTTCGTGCTTATTTAGGTTATGTAATATAAAAGTAATTTATATATATACAAATTAAATACTACCTCCATCTTTAAATATAAGACTCTTTTCTAAAAAAAAAATTATTCCTTTTTATAAGACTCTTTTCAAATTGTCTCTTGTATTAATTTTTTTGACCAAAATACCCTTAACCACTTTATAATGAATGTTATAAATTAATAAGATAAATATATTCTTTATCTTATGAGGATTGAAGAAGATAACTAGCATTAATTAATTAATTAGGTAGAAAGTAATAAAGTAGAAAAAGATAGATAATAGTCCCAATAATTATGAGAGTAATTTTGGAAAAATAATATAAATTGTTAACAAATTTAATGCTATTAACTAAATTAATTACTTTTTTAAATGATGTGAATTAGTTAAAAGAATATTATATTTAGGGATGGAGATAGTAAAACATAATGGTAGTAATGACCAACAATGAATAAGCCAAAGACGGAGAACTTTTATTCCAATTATTCCGTGACAAAAGAATGAGAGAAATGAATAACTTAAGAGTCGATACGTCACTGAGTGAGATTCGATTATATTATTCATTAATGTTACATTCAGTCCTAGTAGTATCCAAAAGTGTGTTGTAACCAAAATTGTGTAGAATAGTACAAGACACAATCTTGCCAATGCCACAGTAGTCCTAGTTTTCAATTACACTTCGATAGGTTCAACGATCATGATCTGCGCTAGATTCCTCCTCTAACTTATCTTCCTCGTCGTTCATGTCTGGACATTATATGTGTTCCTTGTGATCAAAACTATACAAGTAACACCAAAAGAACATAAGCAAAAAGAGTTTCTTGTTCAAAGTTCAAACTATAATGTTGTCTCATATAGTGACAGGAATTATGGAATCCACGATTAGCAAACAAGTGCCGGCAAATGTTAAAATCATGTGTATAGCTCAATCCATTTGGCAATATATAATTCAGCTCTAAACAGAAAATTATAATAATAACTTAAAACAAGAGCAAAGAGAAGATACCTATTATAAATTTATACTAATAAGGTGTTCAAGACGTTAAGAATTTTGTGGCAAAGAAATCCCACCAGGGATATGGGAAGCAAAGGTGGATTTTTCCGTTACGCAGATGGTGTTGACAAATTGCTATTACTCTTTGGGACTTTGGGTTGCATTGGAGGTGGCCTACAAACCCCTATGACAATGCTTGTTCTTGGCAGTTTGATAGATGATTATGCTGGTGGATCTGGACATTCGGTGTCCAACCATGTTATAGACAAGGTAATTAGTACATGAGGTCATCACTGAAGCCATTCTATATATACACATTATAACAGAATATATGCAAAATTTCAAAGTCATGGTGGCTTCGTTATTTTTCTTGCTAGTAGTTATGATGACATTCAACAATATAAATATAGTTTTTTTTTAAATTCCAAAATTTCATTTGCTTAAAAACATCTGACAAAGTGCTGTCATAATTCTTTCAGTACGCTCTAAGGCTGCTGGGTGTTGCTATTGGGGTTGCTTTATCCTCCTTTATAGGTAAAGTATTGCTGCAATTTTGGATATTTGGTTTTCAACTTTCCATTGTTAATGATAACGTGGGCCGTTGAACTCTACCCTTTTTAGTTTTTTCTGTCTCCTCTAGCAGATTAATCATGGATATGTGTAACATCATTAATGACTTTTTCTTGGTGCAAATATATGAAAATAAATCCTTGTCTAGCTAAAGTAATTATTACCTTTTTCATTTTTTCTTTGGGTACATTGACAAGTGGATATCATGACCTGACTCAATGAACTGACAATTGACTAAATTCATGTCCCACTTTAACCAATTGGAAAGTGCTAAGTTGGCACAATAATTACTTCTCATGTAGTAAGAGTTCAATATTGATTTCAAGAGAATGCATGCATGATATTATCTTGCAGAAGGGGTATGTTGGACAAGAACTGCAGAGAGACAAACTTCCCGCATGAGAACTGAATATCTCAAATCAGTCCTAAGGCAAGAAGTTGGTTTCTTCGACAAGCAAATTGACTCTTCCACAACTTTCCAAGTTATTGCCACCATAACTTCTGATGCTCAAACAATCCAAGATACCATGGCTGATAAGGCATACTTAGCACTTAATTATTTATAGAACCTTCCTCCTTATTCTTTTGAATCCTTTGTGGTAAAATCATTTGTATGTGTTTGTTGCAGGTGCCCAATTGTCTTGGTCACCTCTCAGCATTTTTCTCTAGCTTTATAGTGGCACTCTTCCTTTCATGGAGACTTGCACTAGCTGCTTTTCCATTTTCAATCATAATGATCATGCCAGCTATCATATTTGGGAAGACCATGAAAGAGCTGGGAAGTAAAATGAAGGATGCATATGGAGTTGCTGGTAGCATAGCTGAACAAGCAATCTCATCAATTCGCACTGTTTATTCATATGTTGGTGAGAAGCAAACACTAGAAGCGTTCAACTCAGGTCTTCAGAAAAGTATGGAGATTGGCATAAAACTAGGTCAAACCAAGGGAGTAATTATTGGTAGCTTTGGGTTGCTATATGCTACTTGGGCATTCCAATCTTGGGTTGGTAGTATTCTGGTCAGGACAAAAGGAGAAAGTGGTGGCCCTGTGTTTTGTGCTGAAATATGCATCATTTGGGGAGGACTGTAAGTATCATCAGAATTTCCCCCCTTTTCTGTTTCTTTTTCTGCTAATTAATAAATGTAACAAGTTTGTAGGAGAACATGTTGATATTACTACAGAAACTGAAATAAGTTGTTGAATCCAACATATTTTTATTTGTAGGAACCTGTTTTTATTCTCATTTAGATTTGTACATATGAAATGAACTAATATTGAATTGGAGAAAAAATGTGCTTCTCTTGTCCATGGGACTTCGCACTTGCTATGACTGTTAACTTCAATTTAAAATGCACAGGTCTCTGATGAGTGCACTCCCAAATCTTGGTTTCATATTAGAGGCCACAACAGCTACTACCCGGATTTTTGAGATGATTGACCGAGTGCCAGCCATAAATTCTTATAAAGAAAAAGGAAAGGTCTTAACACATGCAAGAGGAGAGATCACATTTAACGAGGTTGAGTTTAGTTACCCATCAAGGCCAGATGCACCGATTCTCCAAGGACTGAATCTGAAAGTGCAGGCAGGTAAAACAGTAGGCCTAGTTGGAGGGAGTGGTTCTGGCAAATCTACTATCATCTCTTTGCTTGAAAGATTTTATGATCCTGTATATGGTGAGATATTGCTTGATGGATATGATATACAGACACTCCACATTAAGTGGTTAAGGTCCCAGATAGGACTTGTAAATCAGGAGCCAATTCTCTTTGCAACATCCATAAGGGAGAACATTCTATTTGGCAAGGAAGGAGCTTCAATGGAAGCTGTTATAAGGGCAGCAAAGGCAGCAAATGCACATGATTTCATTGTTAAACTTCCTAATGGATATGAAACTCAAGTAAGCTATGAGTTCTGTCCCATTCCATACTTCTTATCCCCCCTAATTTTGATTTGGAAGATCCTAAACACACACAAAGTTATTTTATATTGTTCAATTTGATTGCTTAGAAAATTGCAATTTGTTGTTTAGGTAGGACAATTCGGAGCTCAGTTGTCAGGAGGGCAAAAGCAAAGGATTGCCATTGCAAGGGCTTTAATAAGAGAACCCAAAATCCTACTACTTGATGAAGCCACAAGTGCTTTGGATTCACAGTCCGAAAGACTGGTGCAAGATGCCCTTGATAAGGCTTCTAGAGGCAGGACAACAATCATCATAGCACATCGCCTATCCACAATTCGTAAGGCTGATTCAATAGTAGTTCTTCAATCAGGAAGAGTGGTTGAATGCGGTTCCCATGATGAACTACTCCAACTGAACAATGGACAAGGAGGGACTTACAGCAAAATGCTACAACTGCAACAAGCAACAAGTCAAGACGAAAATGCATTGCATCAAATAAACAAGAGCCCTTTAGCTATGGTAAATCAAACAAGTCGAATTTCTAGCTGGCAAAGTAGCCCAACTCATCATGCATTTAGCCCAACACAACCATTTAGTCCCATATATTCAATCAGTGTTGCATGGCCCAGCTTTGAGGACTACAGCAGCGAAAACTTTGAGAAATCTTCACATGCAAGCTTCTCTCAATGGCGTTTACTAAGAATGAATGCCCCTGAAAGGAAACATGCTTTGCTTGGGTGTTTAGGAGCCATTGGCTCTGGAATATGTCAACCAATTTACTCCTATTGCTTGGGAATAGTTGCATCTGTCTACTTTATAAAAGACAACTCTCTCATCAAATCAGAAATCAGGTTGTACTCGTCCATCTTCTGCTGCATAGCTGTTGTCAACTTCATTTCAGGCCTCATTCAACATTACAATTTCACCATTATGGGAGAGCGTTTGTTGAAAAGGGTGCGAGAAAATTTGCTAGGGAAGGTGCTGACTTTTGAGATGGGATGGTTTGACCAAGAGGAGAACAGCAGTGCAGCAATTTGTGCTCGTTTGGCAACTGAAGCTAACTTGGTTAGATCCCTTGTTGCAGAACGAATGTCATTGTTAGTCAATGTTTCTGTTATGGCTTTCTTGGCTTTTGTACTCAGTTTAATTGTTACATGGAGGGTGGCTATTGTCATGATTGCAATGCAGCCTTTGATCATTGCATGTTTCTACTCAAAAAACATTCTCATGAAAAGCATGGCTGGCAAAGCAAGAAGGGCTCAAACAGAGGGTAGTCAATTAGCAATGGAAGCTACTATCAATCACAGGACTATTGCTGCATTCTCATCTGAGAAGAGGATTTTAAATTTGTTCAGAACTGCTATGGAAGGCCCCAAGGAGGAAAGCATCAAGCAATCATGGATTTCAGGTTTCATATTGTCAGCTTCATATTTTGTAACAACAGCATCTATAACTTTGACTTTTTGGTATGGAGGGCGGTTATTGAATCAAGAACTAGTGGAATCAAAGCCTCTTTTGCAAGTTTTCCTCATTTTGATGGGCACTGGTAGACAAATTGCAGAGACAGCAAGCACAACTTCTGACATAGCTAAAAGTGGAAGAGCCATTAGTTCAGTATTTGCAATACTGGATAGGAAAAGTGAGATTGAACCAGAGGATCCTAGACAGAGAAAGTTCAAAAATACTATGAAGGGCCATATAAAACTGAGAGATGTCTTTTTCTCATACCCAGCAAGGCCAGATCAAATGATTCTCAAGGGCCTAAGTCTTGATATTGAAGCTGGCAAAACAGTTGCATTGGTGGGACAAAGTGGCTCGGGAAAATCCACCGTCATTGGCTTAATTGAAAGATTTTATGACCCCATGAAGGGATCCATATCCATAGACAATTGTGACATCAGGGAATTTAACTTGAGAAGTTTGAGATCACATATTGCCTTGGTGAGTCAGGAGCCAACCCTCTTTGCAGGAACTATACGTGACAACATTGTGTATGGCAAAAAGGATGCATCAGAAGATGAAATAAGAAAGGCAGCACGTCTTTCAAATGCTCATGAGTTTATAAGGTACAGTTTCTAGTATCAAGATTCGGTTAAAACTGGCTTTAGTCCCTGGATTTTAAAAATGGTGATTTTAATCCTTATATTTTCTTAAATATGGTGAATTTCGTCCCTGGCTAAGTCAAAAACCAAATCCACTGCATTCACCATTTTTAAAAGTAGGACTAAAACCAATTTTAACCAAATCTTGAAGTACGTAAAACGCATTTTATATTTTCCCCTCATAGAAAAGTTAGTTGTATTCAGTGACACAACTTGTGTGATGTAGTTCAATGAAAGATGGTTATGATACTTACTGTGGAGAAAGAGGAGTGCAGCTGTCAGGAGGGCAGAAGCAGAGGATAGCAATTGCTCGAGCAGTGCTGAAGGACCCTTCAATCCTCCTGTTAGATGAAGCAACAAGTGCTCTAGACAGTGTGTCAGAGAATCTGGTACAGGAGGCACTCGAGAAAATGATGGTTGGAAGAACGTGTGTAGTTATAGCTCACCGTTTGTCGACAATACAAAGTGTTGATTCCATAGCTGTGATAAAAAATGGGAAGGTGGTGGAACAAGGGTCACACTCAGAGTTATTGAGCATGGGATCAGAGGGGGCTTATTACTCCTTGATTAGGCTACAACATGGCCACTCAACTTGAGGTGATATGTACAAATATGCATATGAATTTGGATTACAATTTGCTATGCTACCATATCACCAATGTACCCACTACCCAGCATTATGCAATTTAAAATAACAGAGACAGTTTTGTAGTTGTACCCAAAATATATATTAAAAAACAGTAGTTTAAAATACTAAATACTTCTTGGGTTATGCATTTGGAGCAAATGGATAGTGTTTCTTAATGAAGTGAATACCGCTAACAACTGCAAAATTATAAAGGCTCTTACTTCCTGCACCCCCCTCCAGAACCCCCTTTTTCCAGAAAAAAAAAATTGCTTGAACTATTGGATTTTTGTACAAGCCCAATGTTATTGAACTTTATACAAGTGTGTGAGTTGGCCTAAAACAAGTCTAGACTCACTTAGACAGAACAACCAATATTTATATACTCTTTTCTTTTTTTAATTCCATCTGAAATGGGATTTTTATTTTCCAACACTCCTCAAGTCCAATTGGATTGGTCTATTTTTGTTGGCTTAATTGTGACTTGTTTTTTTTTTTTTCTAGGCTTGTACTCAAGGGAGCTTTATAGGCTTCTAATTTGGATTTGGCTTATTTTGTTGGCCCAATTTTGACTTGTTTATTCTCTTTTCTTTATTTTTCGGGCTTGTACCCGAGAGCCTTAGAGGCCTTTCATCCTAACTTGTGTTCCTTGTATTTGAGTTTTGGAAGCCTACTTTACCATTTTTTATTTTTCAGTTGGATCGTTGTGAACTCTTAGGCATTGAGTTCTGATACCATGTCAAATTTTTGCACAAGCTCAAATTTAAGGAGTGCAAGATTATTAAGCTTTACACAAGTGTGGGAGTTAGTAAAAAAAAAAAAATCTAGACTTATTTCGATACAACCACCCGTATTTATATACTCTTTTATTTTCTTCATCCCATCGTATATTGAACTTTTATTTTCCACAAGGAAGAAATGGGTAATGTTTTTTTTTTTTTTTTTTTTATCAGCATGGGTAATGTTTCTTAATAATAGTTAGATCTAGAAATAGAAAAAATAAAAATCCAATTCCTCTATCTCATACTTTTGAGATATTACTTTTTAATACACACTTTTTAGTTTTTTTAACCGTGGAATTCACCTCTCTCACCTACTAGAAAGAATAAAAAGAGATCAAGACTCACTTTTTTAACTTTAAGTTGCGTTGCTCATCAAATTAACGCTTAGTTATACCTAGATATGATATTGCTTTTTATATAATTGAGGTAAGGAGCAGAAGTTAAACATGTTTTATACTTTCGTTACCTTAAAACAACTATTTTATCTCCCTCCCTACCAAATGGTTTGACATTATATACAGAATGCAGAGAGTGTAAAACAAAAATGATTTGAATCAAACATAATTAAATGTAAAACTCCAAGTATAAAACATATTTGTGAACAGGATCACAATGGTTGGCATGAATTCCAAAGGCCAGTTTTGTAAAAAAGTATCGTTGTTTATGGATGAACGTCTTCATACACAAACACAATAGCAATAGAGGAAAATGTGAAATTGTACCATTTTGTGTTTGTGTCAGTCGTTATGATGATGGCATCCATACAACTCCAAAAATTAAAGTACTCAGCTATTACCATAAAAAGAAATAGAGACAAAATCGATTCAAATAAAAATCAAATTGACACTCAAAAGAATTGGCCGATTTAAATGATTGACACTCAAACTTGGTGGTAACACACACTGCTCAATTCACCTATTGTTGTATGTGTCCCATTCATGGCTGGTACACCACAAACTTCTTCATGGGACGCTTGCACACTTGACAAATTACAGTTCCTTCTCTTAGCCTTTCATTTTCTGTAGAGGAAACAAAGTATGAGTGATTGCAACTCCCTTCAACAAAATCGGGGTCTAGGAAGTTTCTTAGAGCACCAAACAATCCCAACTTGGTTATATTTTCTCTCCACTCAGAACAGTTCCTTAAGAATTCCATCACCTGCATCCCTTGAAGCCTAAAAATATGATCAGTTGAACCCTCACATCCAATCACAGCCCAACCTTCCTCTCTATCATCCATGTCAAGCAAAGCTGACAACTCTGCTAGTACATGATCTGAACTTGGTATCTTCCCTAGTCTGAGTTTAGACCTTCTCATACTCTCCAACCGAAGCCAAAAGTATTGCACATTTGTGAAGGAAAGTGGATCACTGAGATTTGTTTCACCACTTCTTGCTATTATTTGCTTAACATGTTCACCTAACTGACTATTACCAACATATATTGTTTCCAGCTGCAGACCTGCTCGTTTGACCTCGGTTATCTTATCATTGAATTGTTGGATCCAAACCAAGTTTTCACTCCCATAAAGGCATATATTTTTGCCTTGTTCAACCTGACATATATACAATGTAAAATCTAGTAATGTTACGTGAAATTAAACTGCTAAAATCTGCATGAAAATATGCTATGAATCAGACTCCTACCCAGTAAGCAAGGAGAGGATTGATGCCATCCAGCAAAAGTTGCATTGTCAAATTCTGGTCTTGCCATAGCTCTTCCTCTTTTGAAGCCGAAAAGGGGTATGCTTGGGGTCCCCAAATCTTGATCATATCAAGAGCATTGTAATTTGTAACCTTCCCTTTTGAATCTAGAGCTACCATGATGGGCTCCTCCTTGTAGTTCCATTGTTCCCTTATGTACTTCACCACTGCTGAGCTAAGTAATCTTGGTTTCCGAACTGCATGCCAAGGCAAGGAATCTGACAGAAAATTAAAACTACTCTCTTCAGCTTCAGTCCATGTATCAGAAGATGGAAGGGGAATCCACACAATCTTATAACTCTCCCTCAACCTCTCATTCAGAGGATGATCACATGTTTGCTGGACCAGTAAGAATATATCTACCAGGTTGAGTAGCTGCGGTTTTGAGATCAACAACAGAACTATCTTATTTTTCAGTTCAGACACACCAAGCTGTAGATGGCAGAGGATTAAGATTAGAAGATTGTTAAGGCTAGAAAGAATATATTAGCAAGTTACATCTATGGAAATATTTTAACAAATCTAAAATTGTAACTTACTTATATAAGAAACAATACTGTATTAAAAAACCTCTAAAATGTATAACTATAGCTATATATATAAAATAAGAATTGTTTTCATATGTATATCTCTGTATGTATAGGAACTTACTTAAGTAAGAACATTTATTATTGTGAGAAATAATAATAAATATAGACTATTAAGTCTTATTTGAATATTCAAGATTAAAAGATACATATATATGATTTTATTAAGTAGTCACATGACTTTCTTACTAATATGTGGAACTTGAATGATATGTTTGTCTAAAAATACATTTACACTTTAGATTCATGTCCTCTTACTTATATATTCTTTTATTTGTTTTTGATCCACCAACTTGAGATTTGTTCTCTAACAATAATATATATACATTGCACTCATTTTTTTTTTAGTTTAATGGTCATGCACTGACAGTGTAAAATAATTTGACGTTGTCATCCAATCACAAATCATGGTTAACATGACTTTTAAAGTAATTATCATAAAAGTCAACAAACTTACCATAAATGGTTGATTGTGATTGGATGACGGTGTAAAACTGCTTTACATTGATAGTGCATAGCCTATTCTAACTCTTCTAAATATAAGGGGGTGTTTGGTACAAGGGAAATTTTTAGTTTTCTGTGAATCTTAAGTTACGAATGTTAGTTTCTCATGTTTGGTTTGTTTTTAAAAAAATAACATTCCCAAGAAATAATGTTTCCAGGAATTGTTTTGGCTAAGTTTCCCACAAAAAGATTCCCATGGGAAGGTGAAAATCTAATCTTCCCGAGTTAAAAAATACGTTTTACTGTGATAAAAATATTACGTTACTCTTATTAAACCATTTAATGTGATAAATAATTAAAGCTTATGGTAAAAATACTATGTTACTCTTTTATTCCCAAAAAACTTATTATATCCAACCAAACAAATTTAATCATTCCTAGGATTCATGATTCCCGAGCATGAAAAAACTTCCCTTGTATCAAACGCCCCCTAAAGGTAAAATGTTTCTCAGCATGATCAAAGAGCATAATACCTTTACTTCAGTTGAGCAATCCTTCAATGGCAAGTAATTCTTGGGGGGGAAAAATAAAGTGAGAATCTTCTGATTATCAACGTGCTCCTGGCGAGCAAGATCCAACAGCCTACCATACAAGTTTCTCTCTGAAACATTATTATAAATCACTGATGTTAGTGGATAAATCAGAATTTTTAAATAAGCTATCATTATAATTTAGCAATATTATGAAGCCGAAAAGTAACCTATTTCTTCGTGACACAGATCCACCTGTCTTCTGAGATTGCTGCATATGTTACTTAATCTATAGGCCAAACTTGAAAGCTCCCAAGCAGCAATTATTGTTGAATCTGAGTACCTGAAATGTGTGAATACTGAATACATCAGAATAGCATCCCTAGTCAATTTTTTACATGCATTTGAAACTATCAATAATTTTGAGTCACTATATCAAATAAATAAAATGCATGTTTGACATTATTGATCTGAGCCTCAAGGGAAGAAACATGCACTTGCTCATGTTTTTTGGCTGTGAAATCCATGACTTGAGAAAAACATGCTAAACAGCTTCTGGTGATCCAGTATGCAGCTTCGTATATTTGAGACTTTGTGACAAGGAATACATGATTTCCCGGCTCTACTTGTTGAAGGGGCAGGTCTTCAAACTTAATGATACACATAGCCACATCCATCATGGTCTTAACCAACAAGCTCAATGCCTTGATTTGAAGCTTCAGTGGCTTTAAGTTGTAGGGCAGCTGCTTAATACTTGAAATTAAAGCTGCCAAAGTATTACCACGATATAGCTGCTTAAGTTGCCAAAATTCACCATATCTTACTGCAAAAGCAGCTAGCACTAAAACTACTTTTGCATCCCAACTATACTTCCCTATCAAATCAAACAAATTTATGATCCTTGAGTTAATATCACCTTCACCAGAGCATTTGCAGAGTATCTGCCAATAAAATAGATATGTTAATTATACGTATAAGTGCAACATTTTCAAAACAAGGAAGGAATATGAAGTACCTTGCATATTTTTGTGATGATGAATCCAACTGGTTCACTACAACCAATCGTTTCAATTTCAGTTATATCATTCTTCTGAAAGGAAGCAGAATATAAATTAAAAGCCCCCTGAAACAAGCCAATAGAAATCATAATCTGAAAACTTCAATGTCAATGCAGGTAACATATTTTCTATGCTGCACTCAGTTTAATGAATTCCTAGTTACTATATTTAAAATATAGTATGTGAGACAGCATGAATATATATCCTAAACATGGAAAATGCATGAGACTGCATGAGTTTATAGTTACAGCATGCACGAGCACGGTGTATCAAGGGAGTAAAATTTACTATTATTGTGGAAGCATGAAACATAATGTTGCCAACAGCAAGGAGCATTGTCTCAGAATCCAGCCTGCGACCATCTGGATCGTGTGTAAGGAGGAGCTTCTTTATAAGAATATCAAGTTGCATGTTTGGAATTGAGAAATTAAGGAAGTGAAATGTTTTCTAAGGGAACTCAAGGCTGAAACTATGGTGAAATGCACCACATTAGCATGCCATAGCCATACTATAAAAATTACGAGGTTCTGTTCTATCAGTGGATAATCTGCTTCTATATATATTCATCTGGGCAAGCAGAAAGATGAAGCTAGTAGTTTGGTTCATAAATGGGGACCATCGCTGTTAAAAAAAAATAAAAAAAAATGGGGGCCATCAATCTGTCTCTATTCTGCGATTGAAGTATCCTTATGCTAATTTATAAGATCTAAAAAAGGAAAATGCCTCGTTACTTTTTCTTTTTCTCTTTCTCTTTATCTTTTTCTATTTAATTCCTTGGATTTGTGAAGTAATTAGTGTTACTAATTGAAAAAGGACTGAACAAACCAGATATTTGGCATTGCATATCCATCGGGGCCACAGTTTCTTCAACGTGAACGTTAGATTATAAAATCCGGATTATGTAAACAAAGAAAGAGCGTTATCAAAAGGCAATTTGATAGAAGTTTTATGCTTTTCTCTTGTCATAAGGCAAGTAAAAGTGCTTTGTCTTCTTTTTTGAAAGATTGATTCTGAAACTTTACTCGTTCCTGAAAAGGCATTGGTGCAGATCGATGATGTTAGGCCATTAACTGATTTCATGCTAAATTTTGGATTATAAAACTTTACATAAAGCTGAAAAATTTATTCTTCCATCTCATTTTAAAAATATAAAAAATAAATTAATCCATTATGTTTAAAAAGACTAATATATGTGTGTGGGGTAAGATTAAAGCATTATTTTAAGAGTTAAATTTAGTAAAATGACACATATAATAATGACTTTTTATCACAGGTAAATCTTGTTAATTAAATGGTTAAATTTAAAATTAATTGATAGTTCATCGTTTTAAGAAACATTTAATAGTAATAATGTTAAAAAGAGTTTGTTAGAGAGTGTTGGCAGCATTTATGAAGAATAAAATAAATGTAGGTATAGCTTGTAAGCTTTGATGAGGGGAAGATCAATGATAGAGGGGTTGTTGGCTTGGACACCAGAGATGGCTTGAAACAGGGGAAGACTGTTGACCAAGTGAGTCTAGCACAGCCCTTCTTTTTCCAAAAAAAAAAAAAAAAAAGTGATATCGAACTAATATTTTTTTTATATAAAACTACGCTTTTTTGGATTTGTCATACAATTAGTATAGTTTTTTCATTTTTATAATTCAATGCAAAAGACATTTTTTCTATAAATGAAAATAAATTATTCTTTAATTAGATTATCTTGTTTGTCTTAATTTCATTTTTTTTCCGTTTCCTATTCAAAGTAAAACATTAAATATTATAATATATTTTTTAAAAAAATTTCAAACATGCATATGTATGTCTTTTTATTGTATAAAAAAAAATTATTTGATGCCTCGACCAATAGGGGGTTGAGTCTCATAGAAAGGACAATTCTTTCACGACGTAGTCAATCAAGGTTTGAATTTTTGTTAAAAGAGATGCTCACATTTAAATAAAATATGAGAGTGAGAAGTTAACTTCATGATAGTTACTTAATAAAAATTAAAGATAAAAATATCTAATAAAAAGTGTACACTAAAATGAAATAGTCCCTTTTATAATAATTATAGATATCACACGAAGATAGTCATCATATATAACTATCTTAATTTCCATTTTTTTTTATCTTATTTCAAGTAAAACATTAAGGATCCGTTTGATTTGTTAAAAAATAAGGGACATGACAAAAATATTTGTCACATGTTTAATTCTAAATTTGATTGTAGAACATAACAAAAGTAGTGGCGAGAGACAGAACAAAACAAGTAGAAGTAGTATTTAATAAATGAATCAAAATTACATGATTAAAATAACGAGGGTTGAATTGACAAAAAAAAAAATTACGACAAAGATTAAATTTAAAAAATAGCAATAATAGAATGGTAAAAATCCAATTAACCCATTTTCTTAGGATGGAACAACTCCTAATTGCTAAACTGAAGTGAACCAAACTCCACTCTAAAAAATTGTTTGATCTCAATGATAAGTTGTTTGATGGAATCGTTATGGATGGTGACTAACGTGTGATAGCAAAATGTGTTTCCCACTGTGCGAAAGATTTACACATTGTCTTGTAATCAATTTTAAAATTAGTAGTAGGGATCTGTCTTAGTTGACCGGTTAGGGGCCTGGAGAATTACTAAATTTTAAAAAATAAATATTTCATGTGTAGCCTCACTTTATTGAACTAACCTGGAGATTTACACAAATGTTTTTAATAAGAATGTTTTTTTCTTTGATCATTCAGAATGAAAGGTAAAAACAAGAGTTAACACCATACAGTAAATAGATGAACCATATTTAGCTAACCAATCAGCACAATGATTTTCCTTTCTCAAAATATGATGAAACGATAGAAGCCACGGCTTGAGTGCAAAATCTTTTATCTTATCGACGATAGATGCATGAGGATGCCATGAAGAACAACAAACAGAAATTAATTTATAAGCCATTAAAGAGTCAGTCTCACAAACTAATTTCTTGTAACCAACATTCCAAGCTACTTGCAAACCATGCAGAATAGCAAGAAATTCAGCATTCATATAGTAGTGAACCCATGGTTACCAGAAAAATCCAACAACCATCTGCCACTTAAGGCCACCAAACTCGGAAATATCAGGATACGTCGAATTAGGATTTAAATTTCTATTGAAATATCTTCATTTAATATTTAATTGATTATAAATTATTATATAATATGAGATTATATAGTGTCTATTAATTTTTATATGATGTGTTATTACAATTTTTATTTTTAATTTATGAAAAAATTAATAATGTAACATGAAAATTGATTGAGACTAAATAATACGTAATCATATAATAAATTTTCGTATTCATAACTTGAGTATAATATTTTCAAAATAAGATTTAGAAAAAGAAAAAGAAAATAAAAATTGTAGACGCAGAGAGAAAAGGAGAATGGGTTTTCTTTCATTTCTTGGTTGCAAACTGCAAAGCAAGGGAGCGAGAGGTTACTTCGTTCCCGTTGTTGGCGCGGCGGAACCCTAGCCAGTCCGGTGACAGCACACTTATTCATACCTTTCGCGGTCACAAAATCAAAATCTGGTCTGCAACGGTGTGCAATTCATTCTTTCGTATTTTACCTAGCTATCGCACGCTACCCAAAAAATTCAAAAGACGTGTTGTGTTGTGTCATGAGCTCAAAAGCGACGTCGTTTATTTTGTTCAGTCACATTCCCGAGGTCCGTCCAACTGAAGCAGGAGTCCCTCTGCTTTCAACCATCCAACAAAAATGTAAATTCCTTTTTTCTCTGCGACTTCAGTAATAATTTATCAACATTCGATGGTTTTAAGAGATCAATTTCAATTTACCATTTGTAGGGGAGCCGTGAAATTGAACCTTCGTAATTGTTCGCAAAGAGTGGATGGCGTTGCCGCTGAACCCGAACCTGATTGGAGCTTCCACGATCTTGTTTCGGAACTCAACGCTTTGGAAACCAAGCTCGCTACTAATGCTTCTTCCACCGAACGTTCTTCACCCTTCGATAAAACACTATCACGGTACTTCCCTTCTCTCTTTCAATTTTTTGTTCTTCTTGTTGTCAATTTGAATTGTGTTGATGTTAGAGGTCTGTTCAGTGGGAAAGAAATTCAGAGAGGTAGAGCTTTCGTATTGCGTGCCGATGACTATGACATGGAGGACTCAGAGAGCGAGAATGATGATGATCATGTTGACAAGGCTTTAGTAGTAGCTGGCAGTGGCAAACGGTTCACTTGTGATGAACTTTATCTGAGGTGCTCAATTCTTGAACCCTAGATTTATTCACATATTTTGAATAATGAAAATATCACCTCTTTTTGTTTTTAGAAAAAAATTGAGGTTGTCTTTGTATTTTGGGTGCTTTGAGAGTAATGTTTGCACTTCCTTTGGTGTTTCAGTGACAGTGATGATGATTCTGACATTGCCTCTGGTTTTGAAGTGAGACCCCACTTGATGGATGGATTGGGAGAGGTAGAAGGTGCCTTGTTTGAGTTGACACATGAACATCAGCTTAGGGTTAAGGTAAGCTATGGTGTTGATATTAGTGCACTTGTTACGTGTTTGACGTTACAAATTGAATAACTTGTCATGGTGATCACTGGATAACTTGTGATAAATTGCAAATCAAACTCATGGTTCGTTTTATACCGTGTACCAGACTTGTTTCTAATCTTCTTGGTTGACAGGATGAAATAAGGAACAAGATCTCGGCATTGGAGACAGCTCTGGTGAATGAAACTCAGAATTCTACTTCTTCCCTTCTTCGGGTTGAGAAATATAAAGAAACAAGGCAGGAATTGGATAAAAAGTTTGACACTCAATATCAGCGTCGGATGTAAGATTTCATTGTCTCCCCTTGCCTTTTCTTTCTAGGCATTATGATTCTTTCTTTCTATACCATATCTGTCTTGTCAGACTTTAGTGCATGCAACAATTATGAATTGTAGGCCACTATAGTATTTTTGTTCACATTTTTAACCTGTTCTATGAGACCTTTAGACAGTGAATTATTTGTATGACAATGATTTTTTTTTTTCTCTATTTGGTTGGAAGGGGGCATAATGTGTTTCACAATTCTCTTTAGAAAATACTGGTGAAAGGATATAAGATTAATAATTTGATTTGTTTGTGGCAGGAAGACAAACCATCAAAATGCACATCAATTTGATTGTGCTTTGATATTGATTCGATTTCTCGTTTTAATAACTAAAATTTGACATTGTAGCATCTTTTATACTAGTCTTATAACCCCACTCCCACCAAAAAACCAATTTTCTCTGGTTCTTTTATTATTCTTCTAGGTAATTACTTTGTTTGAACTATTTGAAAAATGAAGAAACTGGTGTTTAACCTCTCCCAATTTTTTGTAGTGCAGAAGCACTTGATAATCACTTGACAGCTGTTCAACGGGACCGTGAACTCAGATCACAAATAGAAGAAAGGAAAATAAGAAGTGATGCAGCTTATGAAGAGGCCAAGAGAAAGGTTGCTTTTGAAAAGCAGCAGCAAGAAAAGGCTAAAGCTGAAACAGAGGTACCATGACCTTTATATTTTAGTTGATTGTGTTAGTTATTTGTCAAAACGTTTATACATATATGATTTCAAATTAAATTTGACATTGAAGCTGCAAATGCTTGATGAGGTTAGTTATCACGTGTTTACAACCTTTTTTCTTGTTAATTTTCTTTATAGATAGTAGAAACTTTGGCCCAAATGCCTTTTCATTCATTATTTACAATTTTTGTGGGTGCAGGCCAAACTTAGAGCTGAGGAAACAAAACGAGAAGCTGAGAGAAAAGCAGCAATGGAAGCCAAGAAACAGGCAGCAATGGAAGCTGAAAAAAGAGCAGCAGCTGAAGCTGAAAGAAGAGCAGAAAAGGAAGCTACTGAAACTTCCAAAAGGGTTACTTCTGGAGGGACCAAACATGCTGCTGGCCATCCAACAGATACTGCATCAAGCCTATCCAATGCTGAAACTAAGGAATCTGGTATTGCTTTTCTTTGTTGACCTTCTTGTACATTTATAATATATCTTTCCAATGCCACTGTTAGTTTTTGTTGTTTTCCTGTTTGTCCACATCTGATATGCAAGAATGATTTGCCTTCTGTTTTGACCATCAGTCTATCACTTAGTTGGAAATTTGCTTTTTCTTTCTACATTTCCATACTAATGAAATTAGTATCCTTCTTCCTTGTCTTATCAACATTGGTTTGATGAGGCTACCTGCATAATTTGGTGTGATTTAAGACATTTGAATTTTCTATTTTATCTTCAGTCACCACATTTTTAATTACAAAAGTTCCCTTTCATGCACTTTGTTATTTTCCCTCCTTTTTTTAAATCTTTGCTGTCTTTTGTTCTTGGTTTGATGCTTTTCTGTGGAAAATAAAAACATTGACGCATTGCACCACTTTGTAAAGTTGTAAGGCTTTGGTGCAATTGGTGTTGATTCATATTGATATGTGCATGAACCACATTAGTCATTTAATATAATTTATTTTTCTTAATGGAATACATAAATTTTAAGAATATCTAATTTATGTTTTCAAACATCATAACATTTTTTTTTTCTGGTCATTGAATTGTTTATATCATCATTTTTTTGCATGTCTTAGAAGGTATGTTTAAAACTTGTGGAGCTTCCGTAGCAACTAACATAACATCAATGATAATGAAGCTAATATTTTGAACTCAAAAGGTTGAGAGATCATGTAAAATAAATGTTCCTTTTGTTGCAAACATTATAATAAAGTCACTCTTGCACTCACATATCTTAAATATACATAAAACTATATTGAGTTTACACTTTTCAAACTCTGAATTTTTATATATTTATAAATTTGAAATGATGGCATTTCTTAAATATTGAATGGTCAAGTATAACTCAGTAATTTTGGTTCTGTTAAATAGGAATGAACTTAGAATAAAAGGAGTAATGACTAGAGCTAAGTTTATACACAATCTCATTATTAATATTCTATATAGATATAGATATACATGCAATTCAATGACTCTATTCTTTTTTTGTAAATCAAAAAGTTCACCTAATTATTGTTGTATTGTTGTTTTTATTGTATCAAAAGTGTAGGGTTTAAAAATACTTAATGAAACTAAATATGAATCAAAGAATAATTTTCATATAAATGTTGGATTGATTGGACGAGGGGGGCGGGGGGAGACAAGTGCTCCAACTTGTCCCCAACTGGTTCGTTCCCTGCTTGAATGTTTAGATCTATCATCTATGTATTGTTATTTAGTTTTTCCATGTTTTAGCATCTGAGATTTCAATTGGCTTACACAATCTTTAGGTAATTTATATCGAGCTGCAGCAAATGCTTTGAATCTAGAACAGGGGAGACTGCAGAAACTGAAAGAGCTATGTGAGAGAAACCAAGTGATAAGATCAAGTTATAATGAGGTATTCTTGAAATTAGATGTTGGGAATGTTTATCTTAAGGTTTTGTATCCTACATGCAATAAGCAATACCAACTTTTTTGTTGATTGTCGTCATCATATTTTTTAATTGAATATTATTCTAGCTAATATAATGTATATTTTTCATGATTTTTATGAGCACCTTCATATCTGAGGCTTGAATTTTTTGCAGCACAAGAAATTTGCTTGTCCTTCATCTCACTTTGATTACTAACTCTTCCAGTAGCATTCTGTGTTTTTGATGTTGTAACTTGTTTGTGTCAACATCTGTTCAGGATTATACCCGCCACGAGGGTCATATTTCCCGGAATATAAGGCAAATAAGGGGCTTAAGCGACAATGTTAGGTGAAGTGAATATTTTAATTTCGCTAATGCATAATTCTATTTATTAATTTATCATTGTTCTTTATACCTTTAAATTATTTTAAGGGACAAAGTTTTATGTTCTATCTGTTTCTGTTGCAAAACTGTTCAAGAAATGTTTCAACCTGCCCAAAAGTAACAAGAATATCTGTATGAAATAGATTCTGTCCTAGGATTTTATTTCAAATAAAGGCAATCCCTATCCTTAAACAGGATAGTAATACATGTCTGTTTACTCTTTTGAACATTGTGTAGGTCAAAAGCAAGTGAACTCATTAAACTTTTGAATCATCCTCAATGTCCTCAATCAATCAGCATTGAGATATTTGCTAAAAAGGTAATTTCATATCATTGGCAATTCTGTTACAGTTTCTTTCAGCTTTATTTGACTAGAACAAAGAGCACAACAGAAACAATAGATTAATATTAAAACTGGGTTTAGTTATTTGTTGTGGATGTTATTTTTCCATCAATTCACAGTTAAAATATTACTGATAAAGTTATCATTACCCACTTTTTTGCTTTAAATCCTTATAAAATATTTATTTTTGAATGCAATTTGTTGTGATATTTTTCAGTATCGATCAAATTTGAGAATGATTATGGAACATTATACAAGTAAATTAATGTATGTAAAGTGCCAACTTTGTTGCTTTTACATTTTCTAAAATTTGACATTAAGCAAAATAGTGCACAACAACAGAAACCTTATCCTACTAGGTGAGGTTGACTACATAGATCACATGATGCTATTTGGCTTGGTTAAAGATCAAATCTTTAGAGATATTATTTACCATGAGATCCCTCTTAACAACTTCCCTCAATCTCCTTCTTGTTGTATGTGTCCTAACCACCTTAACCAGTTTTCTGTCATCTTCTCCTCAATCGGTGCTACACCAATATCTCCTCTTATACTATCGTTTTGTATCCCGTCTTCTCTTGTGTGACCATACATTCATCTTATCATTCTCATTTATGCTACACCCCAATGTTCCTTACCGTAGAGTATTGCCAACATATAGTAATACTATAGAACTTTCCTTTGAGTTTGGTAGGTACTTTGCGATTACAAATAACCCTTGTTGCCTTTCTCCATTTTAATCATCCTGCTTGTATCCTGTATGTAACATCCTCATTAATTTTTCCATCATTTTATATTATTGATCCCAAATATTTAAACATAGACCTTTAGTGTGACATATTTTCCCATCCTTACTTCAAGTTATATTCCTCTTGCCTCTTGTTAAAATTGTAATACATATACTACCCAATTTTACTCCTATGTAAGCAAAAATTCTTTTTTCCAAATTGTCTTCAAAGTCTCAAGTTTAAAGTTAATTGCTTCCCCTGATTCTTCAATCAAAACTATATCATCCACGAAAAGCATGCAATTAGGGATAATATTTTGTATGTCCCTAATAACTAATAAGCACATCCAAGATTAGATTAAACAAGTGTAACATCCCGGGCGCTGACGAGGGCGGATCGTCGGTGCAAAAGAGAAGAAGCACGGACAAGGAGCGGCTCTTGGCAGGCTTCCAGCGGAAAGGATGCATGAATGATTTGAATACACACCCAAAAGAGAGGGATCAAGAGGCTGTGCAGGTATGAAACTGTACAGTTGAGGATGAATTAAAGGAAATAATTGGTACTACCTATACCAACAAGATGTATCTACTTTTCGGTAGCCTGTCACTTAAGAACTCCATAGTTAAGCGTGTTTGGCTTGGAGCAATTTATGGGATGGATGACCTTCTGGAAAGTTTCTTAGAAAACGTGTGAGTGGGGACAAAGCACGTTAAAAAATCTCATGTTGGTTTGTGGGGACAGTCAACAATCCTAAAAGTAGCCGGGCGTTACAACAAGGGCTTAAGGTTGTGCCTTGATATAATCTTATCCTAATAGGGAAGTCCTTAGACTCGCTTTTTAAGTTCTCACACTATTAGTTACCCATCATACATGTCTTGTATAGCATAGATGTAAGCCACTTGAACATCTTTCTTTTCCATAATATTTCTTTTGGCAGTTGATCATAAACTTTTTCCTAGTCAATAAAAAACATATGTAAGCTTTGCTTCGGAACCGTTCCATCAACCCCCATATTTAGTTGTGATCAAATAATGTATCTAAAATCCATGTAATTGGCTTAAAATGTTTGAAATGAGGAACAAAATCTTCTGAGAAATGGTAGAATTAGGTTACCTGTCTATGGTTGTTAGTAAACAAGTTAGTTGACAATTGACAACATACTTTACAGGTTGTTGCATACTGTGCAAACCCCGCTAATGTGCCCTTTGCAAGTGCCCAAGTCATTGTTCTTGTTACATATCAGGTACAACATGTTTAATCCCTAGCCTCCAGGGAAGCATAGAATGAATATAGATATATTTTTTTCAATAATTATTTATTTAATTTGGGTTTTAATTATTTATCATTTGCAAGGCAGGTCCCACATGCTATGGATATTTTGCTAGCTGAGCTTCACATGGCTTGCCTATATACCGTCCCAAAGCACTTGGTTTACAAGAAGGTAGCTTGATAGAACTTTAAAACACTACTGAGCTGTTTATTCTTGTGCAGTTTCTTAGCCTCTTATAGAGATTGTGGTATGGACGTATGGTTGTGTTGCTAAGGAAGCAGTGAATTTTGTATATTTGAATAGTCTTTGAAGTCAATTTGAAGGGGGGAAAAATCTTTTTCTACATAAAATTCGTTTATTGGTCCTTTTGATATCACATTTTGCCTAAATAATAGGTCTGAGCCCAATTTTTTCTTTATGAGAAAAGCAACATGGTTATGCTTTAACTGCTACAATGTGAACTTTAGCTATCCAACTTTTCTGACCTAACAATTACATTTTCATAGAGAATGATTAGTTACTGCAGCCAGAAAGGATAATTTTGCAATGTGGGAGATAGATATATAAAAAGATCTCTTTTAATTCTTACTTGTCCTTATTCTACACTGCCTCGAATATTTCGACTCAAGTTTTATAACATTAATCATGGCTAGAGGGTAATTATTTATACTGATAAATGATCACACACATGTTCTTCAAATATAATTTTAAAGATTGGGGTTGAATCTGTATTGTTAATTTTGCCTTTGTCAGTCCGCCTTTCAATCAAAAGAGGCATACTTCAGAAGTATTGGCTATCGAGAAGATGATGGAAAGATGGAGACTACAGAAGATTATTTAAAGCGGTTAGAATTATACATGAGGATGTATGGTGCACTGGTTCAGGTCTGTCATGAATATCAAATTTTGAGAGATTTACATTGACCAGATGGTTTCACTGATTGACAGTTTTGCCAATATTTCACCAAGAAGTTGACCATGCTTGTTTGTTTCAACAGACTGAAATTACAAACAGTCAAAATTTTCACGGCTTGAAAGAAGGTTGGGCATGGCTTGCAAGGTTCTTGAATACAGTCCCAGCAAATCAATACACAGCTGTTTCGCTCAATGCATTCTTGCAAGTAAGTAATGTAGAATGTTGAGATGCTTTTTGTATATAGATCTGCTAAGGTTAACAAATTCTACTTTGTCAGATGGCTGGATTTGCTCTCTATAAAAGATATAAATCTCAATTCTTAAAGATGCTGAACGTCGTCTCCGAGAACTTTTTAGTTGATCTGAAATCACGGAATATACCAGAATTGGCGAGGACGGTTACGGAGATACAGACTTACATAGAAGATAAGAAGTTCCTTCAAGAGCCAGAAGGAAGGAGCCTGCAGTCTGATTCGTTATCAAACAAGTTACTTAATGAGCCAGAAAGATGGAGCTCGCAGCCTAATTACTTTCCAAACGCACGTTTTAATTATTGAAAGTTGAATAATTTTATTGCTTATTTTTTTGAGAAGAGAAAAGTTCAGGGAGATCGGCGACTGTTTTCATTTTAAGGTCTTTCACAAGCCTCAGCAAAGGCTTACTTTACAGTTTACACTCACTAGTTGAGCAGCTTTCATGTATTTTACTCCAACAAGTATTGGAAAAGATTATTTACAGTTTATTTAGACTTATTTTTTGATAGGATAGGAGTATTGGAAACGTTTTTTTTTATAGTTTATGTGGACTTGTTTTGTGTCTATATATCAATATTCTATCAATTATATTTCAAACTTTTCTCTCCTTACAATTTGTTGTAAAAGTTATTGAACAAATATTATTTCTCTTTCAATAGCACATGTAGTGCCAGGTTAAGCCTATCAATCGGTACAAATAGGATAAAATAACCAAAACCCGTCACAGCAGGGGCATCGAGAGAGTAATTGTGAAAAACCAAGAATACTGATACCATCCAACAAAACAAGAGATATACAAGATAGCTCATTGATAGTAGGCCACATAGCAGTCCATTATCATCATATGCAGCAGTCTATTTTAATTTTGCAACATTATCATAATCATAATATACAACGTGGAAAGATTCAATTGGAATTTTATTTGGACAGGAGATAGCCATTCCAGACATATCATAACAGTAGCTTGGAAGAAAATTTGTGCTCCTTTTGAGGAGGGAGGTCTTGGTCTTCGATCCATCAAAATCATCAATGAAGCTTCCATTTTGAGCCTCACTTGGTCTCTCATGATGGTGGGCCAAGCTTACCAGAGCGAGCGTTTTTAAAAAAGGTTTTGAAGCTCGTGGTTATATAAAATCTTCAATCTGGTCTGGAATGAAGAATTGGTGGAACACAGTTAGACAAAACAGTTCTTGGATGTTGGGAGATGGAAAAAATATTAATTTTTTGCGGCAGAAGTGGATCTCTCAACCTATTGTTGATTATCTTGATATTCCATATGGCTATCATTCTTGTCTTGAGGCCAATGTTGCAGACTTCATCCATAACTACCAATGGCATCTTCCTCTGTGGTTGATCCTTAAGAACCCCTTCTTGGCGTTGGAAATTCAAAACATGGTCATCCCTAACTTTGATGCTGAAGATCAACTAATTTGGAATTTCACCCAATTGGTTCTCTGATCTTCAAGGAGGCTTTTAAATTCCTGTCTAGTAGGAACAAGTTCTGCCTTGGGCAAAGTAGATTTGGAGAGCTTGTATTCCCCCGGCTAAGACTCTTGTTTTATGGCGGCTGATTCAAAATAAACTAGCCACTGAGGATAACCTTTCCAAAAGAGGATTTTGTACTGTTTCTAGATGTGAGCTATGTCATAGTGCAATTGAAACAACTAAACATTTGTTCTTTCAATGCCCCTTCTCTGGTAAGCTTTGGGATTGGTTGCAAGATAAACTTCATATAGCTATTGATAAATCCTCTATTAATAGTATATTGAATTCTGTTTCCTCCAAATGCTCTGCCCAATTAGATGACGTGAGGATGGCCGCTATTACTTATGCTATTTATAGCATATGGGATTGTCGCAACAAGAAAAAATTCCAGAACTTGAATATTCCCTTCCACCAGGTTGTTTGTTCTATTTCTGCCAATGTTAAGCTTGTGGGTGATGTAACACCCTCATTTTTGCTTTCCGTAATTAATTGTTTATTTGTTCTTAATCGTGTTTTTGAGAATTGATAAGCCCAAATACGATAATAAAATATTAAATCACATTATTTTGACTGATATTTTATATTCTATATAATTGAAAATTTTAATAATTATTCCAATGGAAATATGAAATAACTATGAAAACAACAATTATACTAGATTATCAATATTTGTGATAAACATGAGAATAAGTGTCAAATAATTATGAAATAATTATTTGAACTTAAAATTATGTTTTATAGGTTTAAATATGGTTAGAATAATTTTCTCAGAAATTTTAGAGACTTCTGAGAAAATTTTATAAAACGATCTAGACAAACTACTAATAGGTCAATCAGTATAAGATTAATATCAAAACTTGATGAAACTGACAAAGTCAGTTCATTTTTAAGTCACACGTATAAAAATATAATTTTTAATAAAGTTTAGAAATTTATAGATATAAAATGAAATTACTGTGAATTATTGACTGAAAAATATCTAATTAATTCAAATAATTATAAAAATTTAATTTTTAGTTATGATAATTAAGAATGGATATAAATTAAGTTTACTAAAAAAATTTCAATAAAAAATAAAATTATTTGACCAAAAAGTTAAAAATTAAGCATATAAATTTATACTGGCAGTATAAGAAAATATAAAATTTTTCTCTTATGCAAGCTCTCACGTCAGCTCCCTCAGCCTCTCTAGTCTCTTCTCTCACGTAACAGCTGTCAGCCTCACTCTCACGTAGCACTCTTCTTCTTTTATAAGAAAAGGGAAAAAATAAAATCTTGGTCATTAGCTAAACTGACCTTTTGTGGAAGCTGATAAGGAATGAGTCAACTTTATTGACAAGAATTCCAAAGATAATAACAATTACCATAATTTATTTAATTACCATAATAAAAATTAACAAGCCTTATTTTCTCTCTATTTCCCTTCAGCTCACGAACACAACACACACCATCAGATTTCTTAATTTCATTGCAAAACTCCTTCCCTAATTCTAAAAGAAAAGAAAAGAAAAGAAAGCCTAATAACTACCTATAAAAGAAGCTCTCTCAACGAATTTCTCTTCACTATTCTCTTCCCATTTCTCACGGAGAGCACTCTGCCCATCACCCTCTCACGTCCTTTTCCTCTCATCCTCTCCATCACTTTCTCACATAAAAACTCCATTGGAGACAAACTTTCAAGCCTCCATATCTCATCTCCAATCACAACAACACAACTGGAGCTTGAAGCCTCTTCTTCCTCCCTCTTCCTTGTTGGACGAACTCACTCTCTTGGTAAGGGGGGAGTGAGATTTGATTCCTTGTTCTTGCTATCTTGATTTATGTTCTTTTGATGTATATCTTCTTTCTCTTAATCTATTACTGGTATTCCTTTAATTTCTTGTTCGTTTCTGATTGTATTATCCTTATAATTTTCCTGGTCCTTGGCTTTGATATTGAGTTGTAATTTATTCTTTTGCTTCTTGATGATGTTGGAGTAGCCTCTCTTTAAGGGGAAACTATGTCAAATTTTATTCTTAAATTTGTTCTTTACTCATGTCTAAAAAGCTATAATCATCCTTATGTGTCTATCAACGTAAAATTTTTAATTTCCTGCACTCAAACACTCTCTTAACACTCGGTCTACTGCACAAGGAAAAGAAGACTTTCTCTTATCTTTATATAGCAACATGTTCAGTTTTATTTCTTTTATTTCTACTCCCCAAACAAATATTTAAGTAATTATAATAAAGATGGAAACTTGTTGATTTCATTGAAATAACTTTACATTTTTTTTAGAAGAAAGGTTTGCTATTTTTTTCTATTTTGGGACAAAGACCTTCTTAGCAAAAGTTAAATCTAATTCCAGAAAATGGGTGTGGGCTCGGTGATGGTGTTTCCAAAATAAGAATTAAACCTTTATCATTTTCTTTTATTAACCCAAATTCCTATTAACTAAAGTATGTTTTGAAAATAAAGATGGGTGGTTGAGATGGATTCGGTGAGATTGAGAGGTTTAAAGAAAAAGAACTTTTATTTTAGAAAACTAAAATTCCTTGAGACAACATTAAATTTAATAGGGGAAATAAAATAATTTAGGTATTTATGTATGTGTTTCGGTCTAAGAAGAAAGAAAAAGGGATTTGGAACTTAAAGTTTTGCTTCAACATGTATGGAGTTAGGGGATAAAACAAATTCTGTTTTATTTTTTTCTGAAGATAGTTCGTTTCCTGTTTAAAAGAACAAGGAATCAGAATGATTATTTTGTTGGGCAATAAAATTTCTTTTCAAGACTTAAATACCACTTTGAAACTTCCAGTACCTTAGGCTTTTAATAAAAGAAATCTACTGGTAAAAAAAATAAAAAAATAAAAAATAAAAGAAATCTATAACATTTGTGTTAAAGGAATCGTGAGGAAATAAATTCAAGGTTGTACTATTTGATCCTTTAGTAGCCGCGGTATTGCAGCCGAGGTCATAGTATTTTGGTATGTTGAAATTTCATAAAAAGTGATATCAAAGTTTCAATGAATTGGCCTTTCCTATTCTATTTTGCTCGGGTTTGGAAACGAAGAAAAAAAAAATGTCAATTTTATATTAATAACCTTAATATCTTATTAAAGTATTGGTAAAAAGTAGTTTTAATATTTATTATTAATGATATTATTTATACATTAATTTTGTGATGAAATTTTAAACGAGTAGAAAATTTAGAAAAATTATAGTTTCTATCCAATTAAATTGTGGTCTTGTTATTCTAAAATTATTATTTTTATTAATGTACTAATAAAAATAAGTTAATAAGATAGAGAAAATGAAATTTGATATGTATACTTTACCTATACGCATAATCGGTTGTAACAATTTAAAGTGTGTGTGTGTGTGTATATATATATATATATATATATATATATATATATATATATATATATATATATATATATATATATATATATATAAATTATTTATATACTGATAAAACTTGAGTATGCTCTGTAATCGTAGATTTATCTGACCTTCTACATCAGAAAAATGTTTTTCTTAATATTAATTTTTAAACTTAGTTCATGGAAAACTCTGAGTATGTTCTGTGGTTGCAGTCTAATCTAATCTTCCACACCAGAAAAGAATTTTTCAATATTTGAATTTATTTATATTTGTAAAGAAATATTTTATTTACAACAAGTTAGAAAATTATTTCTTTTTAACAAATTATGTTAAGGAATTAGATCAAAAGAAAGGATAAAACAAATTTAAAAGTTTTTAATAAAATAGAAGAAGAGAATTAGTTAAATATTAACTAATTGTTAAATTAATCATTAGTGAAATTAAAAATTAAATATCTAATGTCTTGTTTAAGTCTTTTGTGATATTAGATAAATCCTTATATTAAATACTTAATATATGATAAAATAACTTGATGTGATAATTGTACTCTGATAACATGGTTTATCTGTCTGTAAGGCAGATGTGCTAATATTATGTGCTAGTGCTCAGAGAAGCTGAGACTAGAGATATTTCTGAATCTTATGATTGTTATGTTTTGTTGTATCTCTATGCTATGATGACAAACTTCTGCTTGTTGAGGTAGAGATATGTGTTAGAACAAACCGTGAAAGATGAATAAGTTTCTGCGGATGTATTCCGAGAGTACGTTTTAGTTACGTGACTTGGTGTAGCCAAGTTAGGCGGAAGGCCTAATGGGAGATGGAGCGGGAAGTTACGATTTGGTACGCCGGGAGTTGATATGCGTGACCTTGGCTAAGGTCTAAGGGGTGGAAGGCATCGAGTGTGTGACGTCCCAATGGGTAGGTCGGCCCCCTACGTTCCGGGACTGATAGTGCCAGCTCGTACACCTCGATAAGCATAGAGACAACTTCATGATAACGCGGAGGGTATACCTCGTGATGTAACGGGGATGTGACCCCGTGGGGAGATTGCCCCGTGATTTGAGTATGCATACTGATATGATATTGAGCGACACCGGGAATAGTGTCAAGTACCATGTGGATTGTGGAGCTGCACAAGTATAGGACTGTGGCAGCAGTTGATGTATACTTACTCCCCATCGCTTCTCGAAGGTGGTATTGTGATAAGTGATTGATCAATCATGGTGTATGAATCCATACTGCATTTTGAAGGATGAGATGTGAGGACGAGATAGACACTAGGTCCCCCGCTATTATATTAATTAACGGTAGTTATACCGTCAGTAATACACACACACATATATATATATATATATATATATATATATATATATATATATATATATATATATTATATATTAGAATCAAGTCTCACTCTCTTTCTTGTTGTGTATGTATTTGATGATTGGATACGTGAAGATGACGGTCATGCCCAACGATTGAGCTCTCCTACGGACACGGTTATTTCGAGGATTGCGGGGACTGATGAAAAGATACGAGACTTAAAGGCTAGTTTTATTCATTCCTGTTTTTGGGTAGAAATTATGTACTGCTCTGACTAGGATTATTTAATGTATGGGTTGGGATTAGCTAGTACATGATTTCTCTGTATTTATTTTGTGATATGAACTGATGATTATTTAAAATGAAAATCATGGTTCTTTATAAAATATTTCCTATATTCTAAATATGCTTTATGAACGTTTTATTTAAACGCGAAAAATTTACCCTCATTTTATAATAAATAAAACAGATAAAACATTAGTGTGGGTTGTGTCTAATGTAACGGAGTGTTACAAGTGATGTTACGACAAGCACTATGTTCCCTTCGATAGACGAATTTGTTCTCCTGAAGTCCTTTGCTGTTGATGGTCATCCAAGAAAAGCTCCAAAAATTCAGCAGGTTGATTAGCATCCCCCCATTCGTGATTGGGTGAAGTGCAACACAGATGGGGCTGCAAAAGGTGCTCCTGGTATAGCTGGATGTGGCGGCATTTTCAGGAATCACAAAGCTTATTTTCTTGGTTGTTTTGCTTTTAATATTAGCTGTCAAACTGCCTTCTTTGCGGAAATTATGGCAGTTATCAAAGCTATTGAAATCGCTGACATGAAGGGGTGGACCAATTTGTGGATTGAAAGTGACTCTAAGCTGGTTATTCAAGCAGTTTATGATCATAATATGGTTCCTTGGCAGATTAGAAACAGATGGCAAAATTGCTTGCATATAGTTAAAAACATGAATTTCTTAATTGAGCACATCTTCCGAGAGGGGAATACTTGTGCAGATAAACTCGCCTCTCATGGTACTTTGTTACAAGATTTTTGCTGGTGGGACACCCTCCTAACATCATTGCTCGTTTTTTTGTAAATGATAGACAACACCTCCCTAATTATAGGTTTAGGTAGTTTGTTCCTTTTGCTAACTGCTCTCTTGAGTTTGGTTCATGTGCCCCCAAGTTGGTGCTTTTGTAGCTTCATTTTTTTTTTTTTTTGTCATTAATATATTTCAAGGATTGCTTCTCATAATAGGGGCTTGGTGGGGTGCCAACCTAGTTGGGATCTCACTTCCTATTATGTTTTAGCAATCGATCTTTTGCCTTAAAAAAAAAATTTACAACATTGGTAATTGGCAGTCCATTTTCGAACTCAGAAACATTATGCAGCAGTGTTCCCTGGTGTGAAACATTGCAGCACCGTTTAACATCAAAATTCACAGAATACTATGGTCAATTAGTACAATGTGTGACTTAGGATATGTAGCTTGCGTGAGTAGAGCACCAAAGCCAAAGGTGACCTTGAATATTTGATCATTAAGAGGCAAGAATGTTTGCATCTCATATTTTTCCCATCCAATGAGGATTGATTTCTTCTCTTTTTAATAAAAGCTCATGATTTAATTCTCTTAACAAAGCACAAACAGTGTTATTAACTAAGGAGTGTGCGTCACTTGGAGAAACAAACAAGGGAGGTAAGTGTTCACTTAAAAACAAACTAGAGGCAGGTGTCATTTAAAGAAACTAGGGAGGATAGTGCAACTTCGCCTAAATTTATAAGTATAACCTTACATTCTTACTCATTCAAAGTCAGTCAATTTAGAATAATATTTTCCAGATTTAGATCTTCTAAAGTGAGCACGAGTAAAATAAACAATCTCAGTTATTAATGATATTATGCATGTGAATATAATATTTACCGTTAATTTTCTCATCAACACTACTCTCGTGAGTTGCTGACTTTATTTCCCAGCCATCCACATGAAACGATCAAATCAAAGTATATGAATTCATGCTTTGTAGAAGGACAATCTAGAAGAAGACCAAAACAATAAATGCTCTTTAGAACAATGCAAGCAATTTCTATACAAGCAGTTTATTTAAAAACATGATGCCTTCCGACACATGAACTACATATATACAACGGGGAAGGTCAATTCTTTCTGTAAACAACTCTTCCTAACTGGGCATACAAGTTTCGCCTCAAAAGTGCGAATGCAGTTTTTATGGACAAGAAACCATCTGTGGAAAGAGCCAGACCAACTCTGCACTTCCTTTTGCAGCCCTGCGTATGAATCAGCTTAATTCATGACTTAATGCATCAATAGAACATTCACTTTCTAACATTCTAACTTCATGACACTTTTATTACTAACCTTATTCTGGAAACGAACTAAATTTCCATTGAAAGCACTTCTGCATCAAAGCTAACTAGTAAAGCCTTATTCTAGTATGGATTGTGCTCCGGCAAATGGGACAGCATTGGAGGTCTTCTCCACACTCGCAACAAGTCTGCCACAAGAGGAAATGCATGAAAAGGAAAAAACTTGATATATGTTTGGCCCTTTGCAGACAACCTTAAATACAAGAATCAAGACTAATAATTAGTGGCATGTAACTCAATTGGTACCTGATGCCCACAACCAAAGGCCATATCCTTCCCATTAGTAAGACAAATCGGGCAAACCTGCAGTCAACCAAGTCATATGTATTATGTAAACCACTATTCAAGTGATAAAGAAATGATCATGAATCATTATGATGACATTGAGGGTGGAAAGCTAAACTATGTCTTAGTTTAATAAGAAAGACATTTATTACATTAGAAAGCATGGTCTTAATACCTTATTATCATATAAAGAACTTGATGATGGCTCTGGTTGAACACCACTATCATAGCTAGTATGTGTAGGTGTCCTCTGCTGAAAACTGTTTGACCTTGTAGATTTTGTGCTGATGCTGGAAGAAGTCCTACTATAAAGAGGTGGGGGTAGAGCAACCCTATCTGGTGAATGTCCCCTCCGTGAACTATGTATATAGATGAAGACATGAGATTTTCAAATTCGGTTATTGGTTATTATACCAGAAAAACCCTACATAACAGGCTATAAATACCGTGTTTTAATGTAATGAAATGATATTAAGTTATTACCCCAATATGCCAAGCTCTAGGGTTGCCTTGTACTGAGAAGGTATCTCCATCAAAGCTGAAAGGGCAAAATCTGTCTCTTTTCTGGTTGAATCTACATTCCTCGTCATTATTTCAGTAAAATTCACAAACTACATCCAGCCAAAAGAAATATCACATTCACTATAACAGGAAGATTTAAATATGGCAAGTAAAAAAGGCTAAGTGAATTACACCAAACCTGAAAATTGTCAAATGCCCGAGAAGGTATGTTATCATCAAATTCCCTCATCATATCCCATGGTCCATCTCCAACTCCCACCAAAACTATTGACAGTGGATACTCGCTGCAAATTTAAAAGAATATAAGAATGCAGAATGGTACTCCATTCAGGAGAAAACTAAAAAATTACCTGGCTTTTACTATTGCATCTATCGTGTTCTGCTCTTGTGGACTTAAGTTGCCATGCTGTGTGTCAACGCTTCTAGTCACCTGTGACAACATGCTGAGTATCAGTTTTTGAAGCCCTAGCACAGGGAAGAAACAATGAAATCTACAACAGACTGATATAAATATAATTTATCCAGGTATTGATAGAATTGTGCACATGTAGTTTTCTTCTGCAATTGGTGACATGTAACATGTGATATTATGAGCTAGTGAGCTACACTTTCCAAGGAAAACCAAATGAAACTATGCTTGAATGTTACAACTACAGCATTGCAGTTTCTTCATTTATGATATGAAACTTCAGATGACTGATACAGATAAAAAGTACTTACAAAAGTATTCAGCTCAACAGTGTGAAATATGAATTAAATGATTACCTGTCCATCTGCAATTATTAGCAAGACATGATATTGGCCACCACTTTGCTCAACAATAGTCATAGCCATTTCAATAATAGGGGCAAATGAAGTGGGTCCTGTCACATGAATGTGGTGAGTTATAATCAGCCTAATTAAAAAACTTCTAAGATAATAGGTAAATGCAGCACCTGCAAGTTTGAGGTAAGGAATAATTTGTCTGTATCGTGTCAGAACTTCCTCAAACCCATCGCAGAACCTCTCTTCTGAATAGAAACTGAATACATCTTGGTCATGTGTAGACGCTGAAAGAAAATGGACAAAAGGGAAACACAAATCATGTTTGCAATCGGAAACTAGAACAACTTCATTGGAAAAGCAGTTAGTTTCATATCTGACATTACCATCTCCAAATCCAAAACAAGGAATCAAGTTATCTTCATCGAAAGCAGATAAAGTTTTCCCGATAATTGAAATTGCTTGTTCATAAGGGTTTTGACCACTTCCAATGTCATGTAAACTTTTTCGATTGAATGACCTCTTCCCTGATTTTCAAAGTAACACATATATTTAGCATTATAACTCATTACAAAAGATTCAAGCATCAAATATTGTAAGAGATAACACCTGTCCACTCATTGCTCTTTGTGAAATCAATGCCAACAATGAGATTAGAAGATTCCAGCCCAGCATTTGCAAGTGCAGCAGTAACCTGTGTTCATTACTTCATTATTGGACAAAAATATTGTGTATTTTCTCTCTGGAGTTGTAAACATGTTTTTTTTTTTAAGGAGGAGTTGTAAACATGTTAATTGTTAGTTGAAACAATTAATAAATTATTATTATTATAAACCGAAACATTTTTACCACGGACTTCTATCAACTTCAAGAGTAGTAATTCTGATATATCTACAATTCTGTATAATGTTACTTGTACAATCAGTAGTGAATATTTTAAACAGATATATTGAAACGTGAGAAAAGAAAAAAGTAAAAAGAATTTAAGCAGTTTGCTTCATCCATATATCTCAAATGAACCTCATTGCACATTTGTATTAGTTCACTCACAGCATAGTTATTTTTTCTCTTTCGTTAATGTACAATGTACACTGACAGTGTTCTTTGACAGCTAAAGCATAGATGCATAATGAGGAAACAAGAAAAAGATGGGGCTGTCATCTAATTAATGACCCATACAGCATCCTCTCTTTTAGCTGAACTTGTTTGTGTAATTTCTATGGCTTGAATCTAAAGCCCATGTCAGGTGATAGGATTAATTTGCAGAACTAAATGATTTACTCGTTGCAGAAAGAAATGAGATATGATTCTAACGCCCTTTTATCTTGGAAAAATACAAAAAGAGGTATTTCTCATGTTTATTATTACACTAAGTCCTGATTGTTTTAATTATTATTTATTAAAACTAATTAAGAGCTTAAATATTTCAATTCTCATAGCAGAAGAGGCAGAAAAGTGAACTCTGATTTCGGGCAGAACAATTCAAAACATCTCCTATTGGCTATTAGTCAATTAGATGGACTAAATTGGTTCCCTTCCTTTTATCTTAGATTCTATTTTTCCTTTGAACTTTATCTAAACTGCATTCACATTAGCATAGCAGGGACCAGGGAGTATACTTGTTTAAGTCAATGTTGTAACCCCCAACAAGACAAGAGTCAATGATAATGACAACAACCAAAATCAAAGAAGATCAAATAATATAAGAAAATCACAAAGCACTGTTACATGCAATGATCTAATCACCTCATCCAAAGAACGGTAATTATCAGCTATCCTGGAATACTTCTTATCCAACTTCCTTTTTGGTTGTGCATAGTCATAAAATGGAGCTGATGCTGATGCTGATGCTGATGCACGCGGGTGCTGAGGTGTTTGATAAGAAGGGTATGGTGATTGTCGGGGGTATCCACCATAGTTATTATCCCATGAAGATGAAGAAGCACCAAAATCATACCTCCTACCACTCCCTTTTGAACTCTTCCCTCCCATAACAATCTCCTTCAGGAAAAAGACCAAGATGCACACAATAGCAACCAAAATTGTCCAAGTCCCTATCTGCAACTCCAAAACATATATATCATATCATGTATATATAACTTGGTGAGAGGGAATCAAACTATAATAATAACCAAAAGGGACAAAAGCTCACAACTCTGAAATAGTCACTCAACTGAGCAACCAATAAATTTTCTGGGAAACTGAAAAAAACTTGAAGGGTATGCAAATTTCAACCCAAAATTGGTGAGCGAAATTTCGAGGTCATTAACATCGACAGCAGACCAAGAAAGAGAGTGAGACTTTTTCATATACCTCTAGATGCATTGTTTCAACAAGAATTGCAAATGAATTATGATAGAGAGAGGAAGAGTGCTGTTAGAAGGAATCTAGCAAGGTCAAGTCAGCTGTGTTCACCCCTTTCTTCCACTTCAAACAAGTTCTTTAAGATTAGTCTATCTTAATATTATTAAAAAATGAATCATCTTACCCTACGAGGAGTATATACTATTATAGAAATATAAAGGGAAAGAGAAAATAATACATGATGTGATGAATGATGTAATTTAAAGATGGAGTATGGATTAAATATAAAAATGTAAAAAGGTTATGTTTTGTACATAATAATGATGCCTACATGTTAAAATTAAAATGGTTCTTATGAGGTATATTAAGTTTATATGGGAAATTTCACATTTAAATGTTTGTGTCACGTTGACAAGTAACTAATGATTGTACTTTTCAATCATTTCACAAGTTGACACGAAATCATCTTTATTTATTTATTCGATAAAAAAAATGCACATTGCAATATATTTATTTTTTCCCGTGGATCCTTCCTAGTAAATACATGTGTAATATTGTAAGCATTCCACTGTTGACAACTACATCACGCCCACAATCCGAAACATCCTGGAACAAGAGCATGTTTGACATTTTTTTAAAGGGAAAAACAGTAGAGATAGAGACACCAAAATCTTAATGTGTGATTTAACGAGGGTAGAGATGAATTGCATAAGCATGTGCGTAGGCTCAATGGATAATGATTCATATATCTATCTAGTTTTAAATATCTTTTTAGTCATTGTAATTTAGTGTTTTTTTTATTTTTCATCCTTGCAAATTTTTTTATTTATTTTAATCATTACAAATTATGTTTATTATGCTTTTCGTCTTTATAATAGTTTAGATATCTTAATGTGTGATTTAACGAGGGTAGAGATGAATTGCATAAGCATGTGCGTAGGCTCAATGGATAATGATTCATATATCTATCTAGCTTTAAATATCTTTTTAGTCATTGTAATTTAGTGTTTTTTTTATTTTTCATCCTTGCAAATTTTTTTATTTATTTTAATCATTACAAATTATGTTTATTATGCTTTTCGTCTTTATAATAGTTTAGATAACGGTTTTTTTACTGTTCAAAGCGTTATCTAAACCAATTTAAGGACGAAAAATAAAACAAACATAATTTACAAGGACTAAAACCAAAAAAACAATTTGTAAGAAAGAAAAGCAAAAAACACTAAATTACAAGGACAAAAAATATATTTAAGCCATCTATCTATACTCTTATTTCTTTTTCTTTTTGTCTTCTTCCTACATGTTAGGTTTTTGAGTTTAGTAAAGATTTGTTTGGATTTAACAGTGGTTCAGCAAAATCCATTGAATAACATGAAGAGAAAAGTATTGAATTTGCTTATGAGCTTCAAAAAATTCCACACTGATGAGGATTACAATAAGGAATCTATTTGGCTTCATGAGTTATTAATTCAATTGAATCATAGTAAATTACTTTGTAAAAGTTTTAACAGGGAAAGTGCATACCTGGAAAAAGTGTGAAAAGTATTCTGATTCTCAAGGGATGATAAATTTAGTGAACTAATAAGCTATAAAAGTTAATAGCTTGCCTATGATAAATTAGAGTTTTGGTGTTTTTAGGTTAAGAAGAATTTTGAGTTAATAATAAGCCTTTTATTAAGAGGCTTATCCCTTCCTAAAACCATGGGGTGGTTAGTAGGTTTGTTAGTCAATAGTAATAAAAGCAACATGCTTACTTTGTTTGTTCAGATCTACTATTTGAGTTGTGTGAGTTGACATAGTAATTAAGAAACCGTTACCTCTCTACAAGGAGCCGGTGTTTAGGAAATTAAGAAAATGAGTTTATCTTGTGCGAGTAAAGCAAGGGAATTGATTTGCAAATTAAAAGTTATAGCAACAGTAATTTAATATTAGATGATAATATAAAATTATTTTATATTGTCAATATTTAGTCTCTAAAAAATACACTTTTACTAAGGAACTTTGATGAGAATTTAATTCATCTTTAAGAAATGGGCTGCTTATAGCCTTCGTCAAGGATGACATTATTTCAAGGAAGCTGCGGTAGCTTTCAAATTTAGTAACCATCTTGAAAAAGTTGCAAGTTGCAACCATGAGCCATTGTCAAACGACAAGTCCGATAGTAAGGAAAACGAGGAGGATTCAGCCCCACTAATTTGATTTGGTCTAAAATTAATTTTGATAAGTTCAAATTTTAAAAGTTAGATATGATATATTTTGAGTATAGGTTTCGATTATATTTCGAGTCATTCTAACTTGCTTTAGTTTTCTTATTATTTTAAAAAGTATAATTTTCAAATAATCATATATTAATAATAATAAAATTTACGTAATAGATAATAAATAATATATTGGGTCTTGTTAACCAGTGTCCTTAGGGTACTGGTTAAGGAATTAAAAGGAAAAAATATTTATTGTGGAAATCATAGGAGAGCGCAAAAAAAATTAGGACAGTACAATTTTCTGCCTTCCAATAAAAACATTTTTCCTTTTAGCTCCTTAACATGGCACTGGTTAACATTTACCTAATATTTTATATAACATGATATTATATTTATATTAATATTATTTATCTTAAAATATATATAATTTTTATTGTAATTTTATGATTTAACTATACATAATATTGTCTCCAAAAAAAAACTATACATAATATTAAGATTAACATGATATGTTAAAAAGTTGAATTAATCTAATCTTATCTAAGATATTATCAAGTTTTAATCAAATCAAATCTATGTTTAAATAAAAGACTCAAAAATTTGAATTAGGTAAAATAAAAAAGATAAACTCGTTCCTATAACAGTTCTATTCATTAACGAGAAAATAGGTGATGCATTGATAGTGTAAAAAAATTTTACACCGTCATCCAATCACAACCCATGATATATGGTAAGTTTGTTAACTTTTACAATGATCACTTTAAAAATCATATCAACAGTAATTTATGATTGATTGACAATATAAAATAGTTTTACACACTTTCAGTGTATCATCATTAAACTCTTCTTTAATATGTGTGCGAATGCCTGCTCATTTCTAAAACAATCCACAATCATTTAAAATTGGATATGCTCAAGTAATTTAAAATTTATACCTATGAACCACTCTATAATGTTCAAATAACATCTTTTTTATTTTAAACCAATATGGATTAGAGTCGAACATACCATAAGGAAAAAGAACATTTTTTTTTCTTGGGTCAGACATCAGAGTCCTGATCATATGATCAACAAGCCTCTTGGACTCCCTTCACCAAAACCCAACAAGCCTTATACAAATGGATTGGTCCAAATTAAGAACCGTAAGGTTCCTCTTTTCACTTGGGCCTGCTTTTCACATGCAGCTTTAAAATGCCAAATTGTCAACGTCAACTACCAAATGCTTTAAAAATGTTATAATTTTTTTAAAGCACCAACAGCCAAGAGAAAAATAAATGAACATTTTTTTTTTAATGAAACCTAACAATAATTTACTTGACTGGGATAAAAGAACATGGGACAAAAGGGAGAGGGCACTTGTCATTCATAACTCACTTTATTATTTAAATTTTAATATGAAACCTGACAATTAAAAATGTGAGAATGCCTTATCATCATTTCTAAAACAATCCAGAATCATTTAAATTCGGCCAGGCACAAATAATTTAAAACTTATACCTATTTACCACTTTAGAATGTTCAAACAACATCTTATAATTAATAATATGTATCTTATTAAATAACTGTATATTCAAAGTTATTTTTGTTTCAACATGCATAAGTTACCTAATGGCTAAAATTGACTTCATCAATGCAATTTATACTCTCTTTTCTATTCTATCCAGTATCCACTCCCATCTGCATCCAGACTTGGGAGAGTTTTAAGGGCACTACTCTTTAGTCTTTATGAGAGAGAGAAACTAAATTTGAGAGTGGACAAGCTGGGGTGGTTGGATCTTGTAAGGATGTAATAGTAATAGTAATAGTAATGGGATCACATAATGACGTGCTTACCAAGATAATAATTCTAAGGCGGCTAGTTTGGAAAGGTCTTCCCTGCGGACCACAAAGCTAAGCAATTGGCTTCTAGTTGCATCGCCACCCTTTTTTGACCCTTTTTCTATTTTAATTTCTTTTCATATACTAATTTGCAATAACTTAGAAATTTCCTATTGTGTACAATACTATTCTTACGTTCAACAAACAAAAATATTCTCAGTCACAGCTCACAACCCCCCTTCCTTTGACCATAACCGAAACGACCTTTAGGCTTTAATATATATATATCCCTGTGTGTGTGTGTGTATGGTTTGCCAATTATACATGTGTGTGCTTGATTAAAATTTGGTTTGGTAACGAAGGCTGGACTAATTAAAAATATTGAATTGTACAATGTGCATGCTATGTATGCATTAAGATACAATAAGGTATCTACTTTATTTTGTTCAAACCAAAAACAAAGGAATTAACGACTAAGTAGTACTAGTATTGTTAGGGTATGCTTAGTCAATCGGCTCAATGGAAAACTACTCTGTTGAATTTTGTGGTACTGCTAAATATATAGTGATATATATTCTTTTGCATACAACGTGACTGTACTAAAGTAGAAGGAAGCAGCGAAGAGTTGCAACTTGGTTGAGACTGTAACCTTCATTTGACTAAAATGTCTTAAGAGTTCAGAGACGGTGGACGTATGCGTAACTAATCGACACTGCAAGGGCCAAGAAAGAGGCATGTCATGTCTTTTAACCATTTGTCTTATAAGATACTTAAAAATGTATTTTTCTACACTACATTGTACTCATACGGTCAACCCTTTTGTAAGGAACAAAAGGCAAAAGAAACTCAAGATAAAAGATCTATTTAGACGATTCAATCTCAAGACTTGAGTTATTTGTCATATCAATGTAAACATAGTAGTTAGCCATCATTAATTTGGCCTCTTGCATAACTATTGCCAAGGTCCTTAGTGCATGGATCCATGTCTGTTTTGAAACAATACATAGGTTTTGCATTTATTTTTCTTTTTATATTGATTTGATGTGAAAATTGAAAAAATACGTGATATCATATCAATCTCAAACACCTAGGGGAAAAAGAACCATGATTTGTTAATAGAACTTCAGCTTTGCCACTGCTCTTGCTAAGGAAAGAAATAAAAAAGGTGTGGATGATGAGGTGGCAGTTTGACTGATTCCCTCGTGGTCCAAGTGTAAGACCATGACTCATGATAGTGAGGAATTCTTAGGTGGCAAGCTACTTGGTCTGCCGCAAATGCAAAGCAATGGTTTCGGGGGAGTCCAACCATGAACCAACTAAACTACAAACACACTCTTTCTTTCTTTGCCCTCTGTCATGTTCTTACGGACAAGGTTGGGTTGTGGTGATTACATAGGACTAGATTAGGAACAAGTTCTTCCTTCCCTGCAGGACGGCGAGATCGGCCACTCTCTTTCTGTAACAACCTTTTGCTGTGTTGTCTGCTGCTGGCTTATTCTGCTTTGAATTTTCCTTCTCCCTATCAACATGCATATGTATATTATGTACCAAAGAAAGAGTCAGAGACAGAGACAGGGTCAAGTGTTTTAGGTGGGAATATGGAACACAAGGGGTAGACTCAGAGCTGCAAATACCTCCCATTTACCACGCTTTTGAACTTGAACAACCTCTTTCTATTTTTCCCTCTGTACTCAAGAGTGAGTAACAATGCTTTAATGGGTATGGATCAAGTTTCTGTCTTTTTCATCCTATAGCATACCCTTTTTTTTGGAAACATGTTAGGGGAAGAGGGGAAGGACAAAGCCCCCGGTGGTAGCGGTCTTGCATGGAAAACCTATTCTCGTTCGGTTTCATGGACTGATAGGTCTCCTAATAGCCGTAAGCCACCGACAAATAGCAAACCAAGACCACTGTTGCCACCTCTTCAACCTCTCTCAATCAACAAGCGCAACGTGGAGGAATGGCCTAGTGCTGGATCTGATGATCTTGGAGTTTGGCCACTTCCTCAGACTCCAAGAGGCTCCATCAGAGCCTATGATTCAAGTCAACCTACCAAGGATTTTCTCTTCAAGAAGGACAAATTGGCCTTCTTTGACAAGGAGTGTTCCAGAATTGCTGAGCATATATACTTGGGGAGTGACACAGTGGCCAAGAACCATGAACTCCTCAAGCAGAATGGAATCACTCATGTGCTCAACTGTGTTGGGTTTGTTTGTCCTGAGTATTTCAAAGGTGATTTTGTGTACAAGACACTTTGGTTGCAGGATAGTCCCACGGAGGACATCACAAGTATCCTCTATGATGTGTTTGATTACTTTGAGGATGTTCGAGAGCAAGGTGGGCGTGTCCTTGTCCATTGCTGTCAAGGGGTTTCTCGATCAACAGCTTTGGTAATTGCTTACCTCATGTGGAGGAAGGGGCAAAGCTTTGAAGATGCTTTTCAGTTTGTGAAGACTGCAAGGGCTGTGACCAACCCAAACATGGGTTTTGCTTGTCAACTTTTGCAGTGTCAGAAACGGGTCCATGCTATGCCTGCAAGTCCAAATTCTATTCTAAGGATGTACCGGATGGCTCCTCACTCCCCCTATGACCCTCTTCATCTGGTCCCCAAGATGGTTAACCAGCCAGGTGCACAAGCTCTTGATTCTCGTGGGGCCTTCATTATTCATATTCCTTCTGCTGTCTATGTTTGGAATGGGAAACATTGTAACTCAGTGATGTCATGCAATGCAAGGAGTGCAGCCTTTCAAGTGATCCGTTATGAGAGGGCAAAGGGTCCAATTCTGACCATCCATGAAGGTGAAGAACCACCTGGATTTTGGATTGCTCTTTCAGATGATTCTGACAAAGGAGGGGTCATGGAGGAGAGTGCTGAGCCAGTTGATTCTGGGACTGGTCCAAGAAAAGTTGATGCATATGATTTGGATTTTGAGATTTTCCACAAGGCACTTGCTGGTGGGGTTGTTCCACCTTTTTCCTTGTCTGATCCAGGGTCAGAAACTTGCCTTCCCGCTAGAGAACATGGTTGGGCAAGACTGAGGAGAAAGTTTGCTAGTGGATTGCTCACATCCCCCAAATTGAACTGTGATGCTTGTTCAACCCCATGCAATGATCAACCCACTGTAACTGTCGAAGCTGAAAAACAACATTCTGCAGATGAGCCTTTGTCACCATCATCAATTCCTCCCTGTGGTTCACCGGATTCCTTTGAATGCTCCCCAAATAACAGCTTAGGTAGGGAAAAAGGTAGTCCTGAACCCAGGGACTTCTCTGTTCATGGTGTTGCTTCATCATTGCCACTGTCTCCTCCTGGCACATCATATCCTTTTCCTTGTTTTATAAGCTGCAGCCCAAAATTCAATTACAAGTCACCAACACTTTCACCTTCAAGTTCTGATTATGCCAGTTCATTTACTTTTTCACCTTCCTCTACCAACTGGTCCGACTTGTCCTTTGTGTCTTCTCGGCAGCCATCACCATCTGGCCTCGAATCAGCTGAACCCTTTTATGTTAAAGATGCGACTTTCTCAGAAAATTCCACTTTACTTCACAAAGAAGATGTCCCTTCACCCTTAGAGGAATTTTCGGCTAATCACACATTCGGAGGGGCAAACTCCAATTTGCCATTGAAAGGTTCTTCCCTCTCCATTGCAGAGCGCAGAGGGAGTAATCCACCGCCTCTGATGTTGCTACCCTCGGCCACTGAATCCTCTCACGTCCCCAAGAACCTGGTAAGATCACTGTCTTTCTCTTTGCCTGACTTAGATGATAATGTGGTGAAGGATGACACTTGCAAACAATCTGACCGTGAAAACAAAGGAAAATGGCTAATATCAGATTACTATATCATTAGTTCAGGTTTTGAACCGCAGAGTGAGATTAATGACAAGGAGGATCGTGGTACAGAGTTATGTAATATAATGGCTGAGCTTGACATAGAGGAGAAAAGAAATGGGATGAGCTGAGCCCGAATTGTGTAAATTTGCACTCACGCTCAGACTATTCCGTGCGTGCCCAACCGTGCCTTATAATTGCAGTTGAAGTACATAACGGTTGTTAAACTTAAGTGAATATGGATTCTATCTTTCTTAACTTTTACGGCTTCAGTCGTTTTTCCCGTTCCTGATTATTTGGACCACCAGTCCAGAATGAAGGCATTGCTATTTCGGATGAAGAGTGAGGCGAAGGCAAGTCATCAACTCGTCAGGAACTAATGTTAAAATTGATGCGTACAAGTTACTAGAAGTAGCTTACGGTGTTGTAGAATGATACATCATCTGTCATTAGTTACTGCTTCCATTAATAAACAAAATTAAGTTTCAAAACCCATATTTAACTTGAGTGATGGAACGCTGATTTCTTTCAGTCTGCCTGGTTTATGAGTCGCAGACAACTGTTAGTTTGCAGGGTTTACATACAATACGGTTTGCTAACTAACAACATAGAATTTTAACAGTAAATTGTGTGAAAAGAAGCGTTTTTTTTTTTTTTTTTTATCTATAATCATAATTTCTTGTTTGGTACTTAGGATGGTGAGCAATCGTGTCTCATATTTTGTGTAGCAGTTGATTCAATTTTCTGCTTGGTTTTCAGGAGGACTGCAACTAATAACATCCGAAAGATGGTTCGGTAATTTGCTTATAATATACTGAAATCAGGACATGCGCCTGAATTGCTGATGATGGTTCGGTAATTTGTTCATATATACCAAAAAGATTATGGTTTCGGTAATTTGTTCATATATACCAAATTACTGCAGAAAGGTGACACACAAGATGTAGGCTTGTTTCTTAAAGTCCATTGTTGGACCTTAAAAACGCCATTGTGGGACCCAGCGCACTGCATCTCATGGCTCTATGGGACCATGACCGTGAGCTTGAGCTCTCTCCTCTACTCCAGCCATCCTCCTGCGACAGCTTGGCCTTCTTTGCTTTTAATGCCTCGTTAATTTCGTCCCACACGTTTACTTCCCCATTTTCTGTAAAGAAATCCACATGTTCAGTGCATCAAAATGTTTTCGTGTTTCTATACACTCCAAGAATCGTAAAATGTACATTACCTTTAGCAGGGATATGACCTTCCCTTTCTGGCTGGCAACTTCCCACGGTAGTTTGATCACCCGCAACTTTTTCATTAGTGCTACCATTAGTTGCTTTTGCCGCGAGTTTTCCATTAGTATCATTAATTGCTTTTGTTCGATTAACCAAAGCATCACTAGGAACAACTACAGTTTTCAAATCAGGATTGCCATGCTTAACCAATCGTACATCAGCAAGCGATACATACTCTATCTGTAGAAGGAAAACACCGTCATTTTCATGCAAATACGCAAGCAGCATGCTAGTTTTATTAGAAAAAAGAGAAGTTTTTTGGACATTCAATTTCAATAAAGGCTACTTCGTCGTGATATAGAGTAAGATAAAATTAAATACATAAATGCACCGGCACAAGATGTCTACCTGCAATTTAACATAAACCAGGCACCTCTTGTATTGTTTACAATAGTGTACATATTAACTTCTCCCCTACCATATAAGACGCAAAAATGAAATAAACGGGAAAAGAAATAAAATGAAGTAACTTTACCTCTAAAGAACCATCCTCCCGATAAGGGGATGGATCATACTCTTCAGAAGATGCATCCTGGTCTATTTTTTTCTTAAAATCAAATTGATATTCTAAAACTGGTTCCAGCCAAATCCTGTTTGATTTAGCATCATACTGAGATATTTTCCCAACCTGCAAGGACATAAATGTAATACATATTAAACTTCTGTTGCAATTTTTTTTATAATGTAATCCAAAAGCAGACTTGATATGTACCCTAAAGGAGGAAAGTTCAGGAGTCCAAGATGATGTTAACTCAATCAATCGATAAGCAATTACATCACCTTCCTGCAGTGTATAAAATAAGTTATCAAAAAGCACCAAAAAGAGTACCATGCAACAGAATTTACAGATTCATTGCACTGAATACAGATAAGAATTTGAATGGTATAACCAAAAACAGCTGAAAAGACTCCTAACATATTGCGACAGGTTAATTAACTTCTAGGATACTAAGCAGAATAAGAAATGCCATAAGGACACTTTAGGGGGGAGGAAAGAAAAAAAACCTTAGGCAAGCTTGTATAAGGTTTAAGCTTATCAAAATCTACTGCATTGGATGTCAATTCCTTTTCAGCATTCTGAACTGTAGGACACTCTTGACTGGAATGTTCGTAGCTATCCTGTTTATGGAATGACATTCTCTCTTTACCCCATTTCTGGCCCTTCTTTTTGTTGGTAATTCCATTCCACTGAAATGTTTCCTGAAACATTCAGTTAACATTTACAAATCAATTGAAATATCGTGACAAAAATAATAGCATATCTCCTGATACTCTAATACCAAGAAGATGAATCCTTGCCTTCTGCAAGGTTTTGACCATATTACAGAACTGACATGGAATTACAACTGTGCAACAAACTTTGATTAATTAATCAACATAGTAAGTTTTACAACTTCAAGCTATTCTTAGCCCTTTAGTGAGAATCAAGATATGGATTACACGAGCTGTTCAAGTGCTATAAAATTTATATTAAGTAACGTTGATTCCTTTCAAAGTATCTCCCGAGAATAATCATAAAGAATTTTGTTAGCTCCCTCCCACCTATCTTCATCACCCATCACACACCCAAGAAAGGACTAAGAGTGAAGATAAGGCTGTTTGTAAATTTTGTATTTTCCAATCACAAGTCACTTCTGACTGGAACATTCTTTATTCTCCATCAAGCCCTATAGTCTAAAAACCCAGATAAAACATAAAGTAAGAAGTTCAAATGCAAATAATAATAATTAATAATCATAATGCTTAGTACAATTTTCTGCAAAACTAACAATATTATATATTTGATATTGACTATTTATGGAGAGTAAAACACAGCAGCAATTGTGAATCTTTTATCGAGGAAAATCAAACCAACCACTGAAAACTGATTCTGAGGCACTGCCTGATCCTGATCTGCATCAAATAGACCATGGATATATATCAGATCATGAAAGCAATTAATTCGGAAGCCCAAAAACACAACTGCTATTTTAAAATTTTTATAGCTGAAATCTGCATTCAAACCTTTCTTAAGGGGCTCAAACCGAATGTGCCCTGGCCTAATTTCCACAGGAACAATGTCATCCTCTTCTTCACTTTCTTCATCAGGTTGTTGATGTACATCAGAAACAACACAATTATTATCTTTGATAGGTAATTCTTGTCTATCTTTTTCAAGCACTGGAGTCTGATGGAGCTGACAATTTGAAGAAAAGAGCATTTCCTTTCAGAAAGAATGATTAAATACATTTTGCAAATAGTAACCTTAGACAAGTGACCTCCAAGAAAACTGATGAATGATTTCAACCCTTGCAAATTGCAATACTATGACCTGGGCATCTTACTAACTAGACAAAAGTCTATAACTCAACAAGTCAACAATATCGAATACAGCTAGTAAATTTCATTCACAAGCAATGTTATCAATTGCAGATCGCAGAAAATGGCAGAAAGCCAATAATTTGCTATATCATATAGAGGATAGAGTGAAGGCAAATAGTGGAAGCTGCATAACGGTTGAAATAAATGATATATATATCAATATATAAATCATATATAAAAAAAATTAAGTTGTATGCAAATAAAAATAAAATGCATAAAAGTTGGCATAATATTAACTCAAGTTCAATTGGCCGGAGACTCATTGAAGATGACAAGCAGATGCAGGAGGAGGTGAACTAACGTTAATGGAGCAGTGGAGGAGTCCTTCCTTGATCCTTACAATGAAGCCATGAACAGAGGTTTACATATGGGAGAAGTTTAACAGGTTTTACATCAGCAGAGGGAGTGGGACACTGGGATTGAGTGGGAAAAAAGTCAAATGCAGTCCCACATCCATCTCTCAAAATTGTGATGCCACAATGCATGCCGCAATAGCAAACAGAGTCATGATTGCAAATTCAAGGAATTCCGCAACACAATAACACCACTATAGTGGCTATTTAACAACACTGTTCATAATATCCTATCTCTATATAATAGGTAAATACATCTACAGTTGCATTACATAACCAGATTACCTGCTCCTTCTCCTTCTCGTTTTCCTTCTCCTTCTCTAATTTTAGTTCCCTCAGCCATCTTCTTTTAGCTTTCTTCCGCCGAGCACTTCTGCTAGGCAACTGACAAAATAAAATAAAACCAATAAAATTGAAGTGTAAATACTTGACATCCCCTCTTCTTTTGTTAAATGATGGACTAGCAAAGTATTGACTATTGAAACAGAATAAAATGACCAAGTGAGATGAAGTGTCCAGAAAGATGATCCATAAAAATGGAAATTCCTAAATCATTCACCAACTAATCTCCATGGACCACACAGTATACTATCTTGAACTAAGTAAGAAAGCCATCCTGCTTTCAGGACAGGAGTATTTTATTGACCAAATACTCAAATTGGTCCTCTATATACATGGGACATAAAGTTGGTCCTTCAAAGATTTTTAGATATCAATTTGGTCCTTCGATGTATTGGTATATCTTTGGACACCAAATTAATCCCCAAATCCACATTAATTTTACGCTATGAAGGACCGAATTGGTGTACAAAATATTTGGAGGACTAACATGATGTCCTATATATCTTTTCGAGTTTAAAGCCCTAAATCGAAAATATTCTCCATATGTTTACAAGTGAGATTTGGTAATTTTATCATAAAAATCAAAATGTGAACAGGTCATCATGACAACATGGAACTTTGTTATATTTAGTTCAGTGCAAACAATAACTATATGTGTATTAAAAAACGGTGCAAATAAAGTGTTACCTTTTTAGTTCCACTTTCATCTTGAGGCTGGACCAACCTGTACAGCATATCAGAGATAAATAAGGAAAAAAATATATTTTATTTTTTATATTCTGGAAACCAACATCCCCATCATAAGGGGACAGGGATTTAAAATTGGAAGAAAATAATAGGAGGAACTCAGGAATCAAACAATCTATACATAATAGAAAAAGGCATATTGTTTTCTACTCCATCAAAGCACACCTCTTAATTTACAAACACAGACAGACAAACAAAAAATAACAAAGATAAAAGGTCACCAGACATGCACACAAAAATTGTCCATAAAATTTTATCAGCTAATTGCCTTGCCCAAAAAGGACCAAATATATACTGCAATGCACAATCAAAGAAGGAAAAAAAATACACCACTGACGTATCATATGAATCACAAATGTAATGAAATGTACCTTGTTTCATCACTTGTAGGATCACTTTTTTCATTCTTCTGATTATTAAGGTTGCTCGACTTATTTGGCTGACTAGATAAATTGGAAGACTTCTTCTTGTCCTTCTTGACAAGACTCAATTGGTGATGAATATGGCCTTCAGAGCTTCCATTTTCCTCCTCGTGGACCTCAGGAATGACTGACAAGTTTTCGGTAGTAGACAACTTAATCTTCTTCTGACTGAATGTAAAAGATAATGGAATCAAGTTAACAACCCAAATATGTTTACATGCTCTCTCAAAGTTCCACGCAAGGAAAAAGGAAAAAGGTTTAGAAGGGAAATCGGAGATCCCTAGGTATTCATACACTCAAAAACAAATTTAAGTTAAAATAAGAGAGGAAAGATTAATGTCCATTGCCCAACTTATTCCCCCAGGCATAAATTTACCAAAAAAAATGTTACATAGATAGAACATATCTCAGAAAAGCATCCTCGCAAAAGTTACTTAAACAAAACTAGATTCCGAAACACTCAGAAGAGAAAATGCCCCTTGATAATGCTGAAAAAACTATTACAACTCTGTAAGCGTCCTTGCACTAACAGTTAAAAATTTGAGGGAAAAACAAACCTAGGGCTCTTGAGCTTCTTTGAAGCTTTTCTTTTCTTGGAGACAACATTCCCATCCAATTTAGATTCCACATAAACTGCATCTTCAAGTTGGTCATCGTCATCCTTTTGGGACATGGTTTCTTCTCCCCCAGACTCCTCTTGAAGCCCCTCAATTGTGAGAAGTTTCGGAAGCTCAATAGACTGATTCTCAAGGGTCGCAGGTGGCAGCATTGCAGGTTTATCATCAGTTGATACACTTCCTTTTCTTTTCACACTACCACATATACACAAGCATTAGAAACTATAACGACAGCAACAGCACAGAATGTGAGTGAAAACTGAAAAACACCCCGATAATTGCATAAACTCACCAGACAATGTCCTTATCCTTCAAAATGCAAGTGGACTCAAAAGATGGCAAAACAAAACCATCCATCTGCATTAAAATAAAAAAACGGAATCACCACACTTAACCAAAATTTCAATCATCAGAGTGATATACTTAACAGCTCAATAAACCAACCGAATCATGAAATCAAGATATGCGAATTTGATTCATGATTGTTAAAAACGATGATGGAAAAGAGTAATAGAACAACATGCATATGCATACATACCGATAGTATGATGCCACGAGGACAGGTGCGGTGGAGGCGGAAAGTGTTGTGTAGATGAGAGGCAACATCGGAAATGGTGGTGTGTTGGGGTTTAAGCAGAAACCAGCAACGCTTCAGCCCTTGCTTCTTCTTTGACTTGCTCAACATGCCACGATCCTCGAACACCACGCGAAGTCTCACCGTCTCCGCCATCGTCGTCAATGCCGCGCTCGCTGACACGGCTTTTCCGGCAACCGCTGCTCGCTCGCTCGCTTGACTTCTTAAACCCTTGCTAAGCCTATAAAAGGTGAGTCACACACTCACTACTACTGCTGTCTTGTAGTACTAGTTCTTAGGGCATGGCTGAAAAAGACCAAAGTCACCCCGCTAATATAGTTTTTTTCTTCTTCGATGTTTTTTTTTTTTTAAGAGTAAAGTTCAAATAAAATTGTTTTTAATCATTTTTTAATTTTTTTAGCTCCAATTTTCAAAATTGAGAAACTTGTTAGTCATTCGATATAGCTGTGAATTTTAAGTTTTGGAATTTGTGTTTATTTTAATTTTTTAAAATTTAATATTGAATCTTAAATCCAAATTATGCTAATTACTCTTGATTTGATCTCATTTGACGACAATGAAGATGATGATAAATGGTAAAGAGTAAAGGTGATAAGGTTGCAACGACAACGATAATAAACTTATAATAATGGAAACAATAGCAGCAATGGTAGTTATTATGATAGTCACAGTAAGGAAGATAATCATCATAGCAGTAATAATTATTAGTGTTGATAATAGTGACGATGATAATCATGATGATTAACACTAGTGACAACATTGAGAATGGTAACAAGATGGTGGTAATGATAATAATGATAAATACTCCCTCCGTTCCAGATTATATGATGTTTTAGAGAAAAAATTTTGTTCCAAAATATATGACGTTTTATAAATCCAATGCTGCATTAAATATCTTTTTCCAAGACTACCCTTAATAAATACTTAGTGGGAGTAGTATATAATGAGAATTAATTAGAGAGATAAAGGGTATATTAGGAAGTTACCTAATATTTTCTAGAAAATTCAACAAATTAATTGCATTCCTTAATATCTGTGCCAAAACCTTAAACGTCATATAAATTGGAACTGAGGGAGTATAATATAGTGGGTGGCAGCAATAGAGCGGTGATTGTGATGATGGTAGAGACAATTAATTGGTGGCAACAATGACAATAATAACAATGGTGATATTGTTTGAAATACCCATATCACTATGATGAGTATTATTATATTTGTCACTAACTTATTATTCTAGTCACTATTATGTCAGCATTATATCGTTATCATCACTACCATAATGGTCACTACTTACTGGTTGTCATAACCCTTGTTATAATTGTTGTCATTCCCATCATCCATATCACTATCAATGTCATTGGCGTTACCATTACTGACCTTGACGACCTACACAATCATCCCAATAGTGACGAAGTATTGTGGAAAGGAGGGAGCATGGACATAAAAGCATGGAAGTGTATCGACTTCCTTCATTTGGTACGTTGGAAATAAAGAGAAAATTTTGAAAAAATAATTAGGCCTACGCAATAGAGCTCCCCCTTTAAAATACAAAGATAATAGTGGAAATAGACATTGTGTGTTACACTTTAACAAATTGTTTTGCTCAAATTTTTAGTGTTCAAAATGATCATGCGTGTAAGCATAATTGGTTATGTTATTGTTTATGCTTACATGCATAACCAGTTTTGTGTTTTAAAAAATTACCATACATGCTATTACATATTAACTTTGTAGGATAAAATAGTTTTTTTTATTTTTATTTATAATCTAATTTATTTTTTTATTTTCTTTCAAATCAAACAATCTCACAATTTTATTTTCATTTTATTTCTCCTTAATCAAACAACCAATATTTTCCACTTTATTTCTTACTTATTTATCTCTTTTTGTTTCACCTATATTTTTACTCCCTCTATTTCCTTTCTCTGTATCTAACACAAAATAATTTTGTTCTAGGAATAAGGTGGGTGAATGAGAAAAAAAAAACTATGGTTTGAGATAAAAAAATAAATTTAGTTTAAAAATACATGAAAAAAAAACATAAGCTTAAATTTTTATTTTAATCTTAGTTTTAAACATTTTTAAAACTTAAAATTAACAACTAGCCCAAGAAGGACAGAACTTTACAAGTATCATGTTAAGCATCACACAAGTCGCTTTTCAATTGTCATGTGGTGACTTTTTTTTTCACAAGTAGCAACAATTAGAAAATTATGTCCTCAACTAGCACAGTTTGTAAATTATTTCCGCAACTAGCATAATTTACTGTTCATGGTGTGAATTCGGGTTTGGAAATCCCGAATTCACACCACCTTTTTTTAATTTTTTTTTGTTATGCAGTAGGAAAATCGGGTTTGACATCCTCGATTTCTCATCTGGTTTTTTTTTTAAATTCTTTTATTTTCTTTGATGAATTATTTTTTTTTAATTAACTAAAAAATATTTCAAATTAATTATTTCAAATATATATAAAAAAATTAATAATTTATTAAACTAAAAATTTAATTATATATACAATTAACTAAAAATGTATCCTATTTAATTTAATAGGTACAAATTTTTTATTTATATATATAACTTTCTAGAATCTTCAAATTTTGATAACAAGTTAATTTTTTTAGAAATTTTTTGTTAATTTATTATTGGTAGAATAATAAAAATCAGTCTAAATTTAAATTACAAAATGATGTGTTTTTTTACACTATTTTTTTAAATTACTGAAATTCTCATTATAATTTTTTATTTTTTGTAAAGGTCATTGTGATTTTCGGTCTACTCAACACGAATTTGGAGATTTGTTATTTTTATTATGTTGATATACGTGGTTTGAACATAAAAAAATGTTTGTTGCTTCTTTTTCCATTTGCTGTCACAAAAGACGAATCTCTAGATGAATTCATGAAGCATAAATAGTAATGACGTTTGGATTTGGGCGATCTCGGCCATCAACACGAATTGGAGAAATCCTGACCGCTCATTCCTCTGCCACGAAAAGCCTGATCTCTACAGCCTTCATCACGCATGAACAATAATGCCATTTGGATTCCAGCGATCTCGACCGTTGACACAGATAAATGAAATCCCGAATGTTCTTTTGTCTGTCGCGAAAAGACATGTCATTGCAAGTTCCATGTTGAATGAACAATTACAACATCTTTGAATTCCTGCAATCTCATCCGTGGACACGGATCGATAAAATCGTGGCCTTTCTTTTATCTGTCATGGGCAGACAGATTGTTGCAACTTCCGTGCTTAATGAATAGTAGCATGTGTGGATTCCCGTGATCCCGACTGTAATGTCGTGATTTTCCCAATTGTATGATCAAGTGTTTGATTGATAATACAGGAGGAAATTAAATTTAAAGTTATAATTTGCATAAAAGAATTGGTAAATAGATTGTGTTGTTATGTGCTATAATATTGTTGGAAATATTTCATGTACGGTTGGGATTAGAAGGTAAGGTTGTTGTTGGGAATTTTACATAAATTTCATAAGTTGTAGAAAAGAAAAAAAAAATAAGGAAAGGGAGTGCTTTTAGAGGAAACATGGGTGTTACTAGCAAAATTTCATGCAAATCTCTTTATTTGAACGTGTCAAGCTTCCTATTTCTTCCATTTTTCCTCGTTCTTATCTTTCTTCCTCTCTAAGTTCTCTTTTCCGTGAATGGAAGTTTGATTCCTACCTCAACTTGAAGTTTGATTTCTTCTTCCCTAAAGATTTCTTAGTTGATTTTAAGTTGGTTCCTACTAGTAGATTCTGAAAAAAAAAATAGAGGAAAGATCATTCAAGAACCCCAAAGTTCTCCTCTCTAGTTTTCTCCACGGTTTGAGTCAAGAAGTTTAGGTAAGGGAAGCTTTAAACATGTTTGAATGATTTGGTGGTGTTTGGTATTTGAGTTCTTCTCTTTTGGATGTTCTTTGAGATTTATTTTTATGACACAATGAGTTTTTCTCTCTTTTGTGTTTTTGATGATTTGGTTGAATTTGTGACTTAAGTTAAAGTTAATATAATATCATGATGTGTTGTTTTGATTTGAAATGGTCTTGTAAGTGTTGTGAATTGTCCCTAAACCTTTGAGGCATGTTTTTGGGTGCTTGGGATCCTTTGGGAGGCCCTGGATTCTGCAGAAAATCTTGTTACGATGTTCTGTTAGTTGTAAATTTTGTGAGAGTCCGATTCTACAGACCCAGCGTCCAATGACCCTCTCAGCTGACCAGCGTCCAATGACCCACTCAGCTGACCAGTGTCCAGTAACCCACCCAGCGTCCAGTGACCAGCGTCCAGTCAACTCTGGTGCTTTTGTTCAGCTTTGAGTCCAGGAGCCAGTTTTGTTATGAGTGTGATATATATTCGTTTTCTTAAATAAATAATCATTTTAAATGTGTGATTGACATTCTTTGAGATGTGTAATATAATTATGAGTGTAGATTTGAAATATTGAATGAGAATGTTGGATATGCCACCACTTTGGTTCTAGAACTATGTTAGGAAATTCACCCTTAGTTAAATTTAGTGTTGTGTTGTGAGTAAGGATTCGAGGTGTGAGAATGCCTTACTTGTGCTTACTGAGCTGCTAGATTGGGTTCATAAGCGTGATTTGAGAAAAATGGTGAATTTAACATAGAAGGAACGTGTGACAAGCTGAGTTGTTTGGTTTGTGCATAATATTGCATGCGGGTAGGCACGTAAGTTGAGGGTGCTAGGTGGGCTCTCAACCTAGTGCTGGAGGATTTCGTGATGGCCAATGGTGGGCATATAGAATAGACAAGTGGGCGAATTCCTAAAGATGGAAGGTTTTGCAAACCTGACAGAGGTAAGCCAATACCAACACTTATCTATATTCGATTAAATTCACACTTCCTCCACATGGTGGCTCAAGGGACTCCCTGAATGATCTAAGGTGAGACTAATGGTAGGGGATGGGGTTTATGGGGACCGCCCGAAATTTGTTGAAATCTCCATGGAGTCGAGTCAGCATAATATTGCATGATGATATTGATGTATGGAGTGACATATGAAATGAACTGAATGTTTAGTGTGAATGATATTGATTGTATCTTGTGTATATTCTATCATTCTTTTTATAAGAAGCTTACCCTTGCAATTTGTGTTGGTATTGTTTTACTGCAATGATCGTGTGTTTAACACGGGAGCAGGTAGCAGTGATGGTGCTGGCTCTCATGTTGGTCACGAGTGAAGATTGGACGATCCTCCTGTTATTTTGGTTGGACGATCCTAAGATTGGACGATCCTCTTGTTCTGCTGATTATGTTCTAGTATGTATGTACATATTATGGAGACCAACTTAGGACTTATGTATAAATATTTATATTGTTATGAATGTCCTTTAAAAGAGGACTATATTGGTATTGTAGATATATATATATATATATATATATATATATATATATATATATATATATATATATATATACTTAAGTTTTGTAAAGCCAGACTTAACACTTTTATGATGTGATGATGTATATTATATGTAGGAAAGTAGGTACATATAATATGGGGTTAAATGTGAAAGAAATTTCTTTGAAATTTCATATGATAATATTTAGGCAATGTTTTAGTATAACAAATCTGTAACGATGATGGGTCGTTACACCGACCGCTGACACAAATCAATGAAATCCTTGCTGCTTAATTAGCTGGCAAGAAAAGACGGATATCTGCAAAATTCAACACGCGTGAACAATAACGACATTTGAATTCGAAAGATCTCGGCCGTCGACATGGATCAATGAAATCCTAGCCGCTCGTTGTCATTAATGAATAGTAACCCGGATTGATTTTGTATGTTTTGAACCCTTTATAAATATCCATGGTATGCGTTTAAGTTATTTACAACATATTTTCTTGCAACCTAAATCGTCTAACGCGTTAAATTTTCATTTCAAAAAAATACAATGAGTTCCGACAAAGTGTTTGCCGTTGTTTATTACAACGGTGAAATCGTCACCACTGATGAAGGGCCTTCCTTTGTTAGTTATGTGCAAAGTTTCAGAACAAAAAATCCCGAATTGAACGATTGCTTGAGCTGTTAGAGACAACTTCGCCTCCACGGTGGAAACCTCCCCCACCGCCAAAACTTGTTAAAATGAGAAGAAGAAGGAACTTTTAATCAAAAAATAACTATAGTTGGTGGTTGTTGTCGTCTGTTATTTTTAGGTTATCATTTTCCCTATTTTTGTGATTATTATTGTTTGTTGTTTGTAGGTTATGATTTTATCTATCTTTGTTTTTATTAATCATGTGCACTGTAATTTAAGTTCAATGTAATGTTTTTTTTTCTCCAAAATATTAGTAATTCTAGTTTACATTAACATTTATTATTTAAAATTATTTATTAACTCATAATTAGCTAACTATATTCAAATGTACTAATTTGGATTTTAGTTATAGTTAGAAAACTATAATTAAATTAAATAGACTTTATAATAAATTTAAATGTAAACAAATTCATTTTATTATTCTTTATATATTTAACAATTAAAAAAACAAATTACATTATTTACATAAATTATTTGGGTAAATCTATTTATTAAAAAAATTAATATATATTTTTTGTATATTAAAAACTATTATTATTAAACTTAATTATTAAAAAAAAGATTTAAAAAAGTGAAAAAAAAGGTCAGAAATCGAGGTGTCAAACCCGATTTCACAACAACAACAAAAATAAAAAAATAAAGCAAAATTAAAAAAAAAAAAGGTTTTAAAAAAGAATTTTAAAAAAAAAACAGCTGAGAAATCGGGGGTGTCAAAACCGATTTCCCTACTACATAACAAAAAAAATAAAAAAAAGGTTGTGTGAATTCAGGATTTCCAAACCCGAATTCACACCATGAACAGTAAATTGTGCTAGTTGTAGACATAATTTATAAACTGTGCTAGTTGGAGACATAATTTTCTAATTATTGCTACTTGTAGAAAAAAGTCTCATGTGGTAGGACATTTGTTTTTAGCTGTATTATTTGTTTATTTAGGATTTTCAAAAAACACTAAAAATATTTGTTTTTGTACTACTATTTTTTAATTTAAGTAAAATGATATAAATAATTTAGATTTAAGGAAAAAAGGGAAAACTTGAAAGAATTTAATTTATGGCTATAAGTAAATGAAAAATGAAACATTAGCATAAAGGAAAAAAAATTCAATCGTGATTAAAGTTTTTTTTTTTTTGACCATGGTATTGGTACGAATTATTTATCGCAATAAGGTGGATATTCTCCTCCCAACATGGTTTATTCTATATCTAAAGTGGCATTATCAGGAATCGAACCCTGGACCACTTGGTTAAAAGACACAAGTCGCTACCACTTGTCCCAACCAATGTTGGTCAATCGTGATTAAAGTTAAGATTAAGAAACTTTAGTTGTCGACATAAAAGAAATTTTCAATATAAAAAAATTCTTAAAAATAATTAATAACTCAGTGAGTATAGTTCAGTTGGCAACACATTAAGTTTGTGGGAGGGGACTTGGGTTCGATACCCACAGGATACATCATTGAGGAAGAGTGAGGAGCTTTAAGTATGACTAAGCGGTGAACACTCCTAATTCAGTGTCACTTCACCTGAATCTCTTAAATATTCAATAAAAGACCAAGAGGGACTATAACTATACAATTGCAATATCCGAAACACCTCGAGGACTTAATTTGCATAACTAGAATTCAATGGATCAAAATTGCATAATTATAATACTTGGAGGACTAAAATACAGTTAAATCTAGAAAATACATGTTTAATTGTAAATTTTATCACTCAATTATCATCATTTTGTGATTTTTACCACCCAATTTTTTTTTCACGCATTATACCAACATGTTTTTCAATTTTCGCACATTTTACCATCTATTTTTTTCGCGTATTTTATCATGATATTTTTCAATTTCGGTATATTTTATCATCATATTTTTCAATTTTTGCGTATTTTTCCATCATGTTGATAACAAAACGACATTGTTTTGCAAAAATTGATGATAAAACGACGTCGTTTTTAGGGACCTTATGAGTCTCGTCCTTTATATAACTTCCTAACATTCTTTCGTTCGTTATATAGCGATAATCGCCCTTATGAGGCACTTTAACTAGGTTCTCATTTCCACCCAAGGAAAGAAGAAGAGCATGTTTAGGAGCAGCCCCTGAGTGAAAGAGCAAGCAAACTCCGTCCCTATCTGCTGGCTATAGGTCACGAACTATAAGACCAAGGAAAACAACCTTTCGTTAAATCGGACACATCAGCATTTTGTCACACATTTATGAAAATCGATAAAATATGCGAAAATTAAAAAATATAATGGTAAAAATGCAAAAAAATAACAAAATTCATGAAATCATGATAGTTGAATAGTAAAATGTATAATTAAGCGAAAAAAATATATGAAAAATAGTCTATTTTGTTTTTGTAACTTGATAAAATTATGAATGCCATTCGTTTTCTATGTGTGTGTCTCACTATCAAAAATCAATTGTTTAAAACAAAAGGAGTAAACAAGGAGGCTCCACTTGCAGAGGCAGGAAAGAGCGAAGGGTGTGTGTCGGTGAATGACGATCATGCCCTCGAGTAAGGAGCGGAATTAATCGAGAATACAGTACCTAATGATACAATACAATACAAATACAATACAATACAGAGGTGTTGCTTTGCTCCTTGTGGAAAAGAATATAATGAATTGCGCAAACAAGTGGATCTGAGAATTCACATGGGACTCACCCACAACAAGAAAACGTTGCTTTCCCCTCTGCTAAGACCCAAGCACTTCTTACTGCTTCTTCTTCTTAGTTATTATTAAGTCATACAAAGAGAGAGAAAAGTCACTCCAATTCTCCGATGGCGGAGCTCCGGCACTCTTCCTCCCTCGGCAGCCGAGCCTCCAATTCTCCCATGAAGCGCGACGCCGTCGGCGGCGGCGATTCCTCCCCTCTCATTCCCGACAACCACCTCGCCGACGACGATGAGCACGATCGCCACTCTTCCAAGGACCGCGACCGCCACCTCTGCTCCTTCTTCACCGACGACCCTAGGGTTTCGCCTCACCACTCCAGGATCTCTCTCTTTTTCACATTACTTCTTCTCCTCCTTGGTTTAGTCTTCGTATTCACAATCTTCAATAATCTCGTGAGTCCTCTCTGTCTGCCTGCATTTTAAGATTCACTACTAAATACTCATGCATTTCATCCTTCACTTCGCCTTTCGATGCGCGGGAAACAAAATTCCTTATGTGTAGTGTTATTTTGTTTATCTGAATTTCAATTCAATTATTTTGATTTGGTAATATTCAGCTATTGTATAGCTACACTAGCATGGACTTTTTTGTGATACAGAAAGAACAATTCAGCTGATGCAGTTATATTTCTTACTATTTTTTTTAGCAAGTTCTTATAATTGAATTTGTGTTCAATTTATTGTAGAATGCGCCTTACTTGTGTAAAAAAGATGGGATTGTTCTTCACTGCCCGCATGTAAGTTCTCTAAAGGACCAGTGTTTTGGTGTTTCATCTCCTCCTTCTGTATTGTTCAGTGCCAATGGTGTTCTTTTCCCATTCACATGGGCTCTTTGGTATTATTTTTAGGTTAAAGAATCGCCATCTCTTTGGGAAAATCCTTTCTCTTCCACAACATCTTGGAAGCCCTGTGCTGAGCGCGGGGATGGTGTTTTACCAGGTTTCCTTGTTTTTTTTCTTCTTTTTTCTTTCTGCTCCTTAATATATATTCATACATTTAAGATCTCATTAGCATTGCAAGCCATGCCAAAACAGGGTATTAACAAATAAAGTAATAAGAATATCTTCACCCAGAAGTTGTGACAACTTAACATATTTTGCATTTGTCAGTAGCATCGACTAAGGGCAATTATAAGTGGTATCTCAAGACCGTGACTGCAATTCAATTCTTGTTAGTGGAGCAAGTGGACCCTTTAACTTTTTTATCACCTTCATCTTCATTAAAAAAAATACTCTGCAAAATCCTTAAGTTTGAAGATTTTTAGTTGTAAAAAGGGAGTTCTGTAAAAGTGATCTACAATTTTTTTTTTTCATTTCTTTCTTCTGTAATATATGTTATTGGGGAATGTGTTCATACTAGTGCTGTGTATGTTGTTTCTAGTACCACTGTTATTATTGATAGTGCTTTTATACCTCCATGTAGAACTTCCTCCTGAAAATGAAACAAATGGCTATATATTCATCCATGCTGAAGGTGGTCTAAATCAGCAAAGAATTGCGGTATGAGATATGTTCTTTCATTTGTGATATTCTCTAGCTTAGACTGTTTTCTCTTTTCTGAAATTCACCTTGAATTTGACATTCTCTTGCATAGCCATCGTACTCTTGTAGACTGCTGCACTTTAGTTGGAGAATTTCCTTCCACTTGTAAAATATGTGAACATAATGTTCTTCGAACTGTCTGATGTAATTAAAAAGTAAAAGAATAAATTAAGAACAGTATTTTTTGCATTTAAATTTTATGGTGCACTTTTTGATAGAATCATCTAAGGAGACTGATTTAACTGTTAAAGTGCTGTCTCAATATAGTACTATTTCCAATTTGGTGCACTAGCAAATAGCAATGCCGCTAGAATTACTGTTTAAAATTGGTTTTGATGCAAATTCAATGTTGCATTTGATCTATGGTGCTGATTTTACTGTCTTGTACATTGAAATGGGTGTTGTATGCAGTCTGTGGAAAGTTTCATAGAATTATTAATATTTATCTATCAATGATTCACTTCTGCACATCTTTCAAAATGCAGATATGCAATGCAGTGGCTGTGGCAAAAATAATGAATGCCACTCTTATTTTGCCTGTTTTGAAGCAGGACCAGATTTGGAAAGACCAAACGTGAGATCTCTTGTCCAATTTATTTTTTTCCATGTTGTTTAGATAAGTTTAATTAGGTTAAATTAATAATTTGGTCATTACAGTTGACACCTTTTTTTGTTTTAGTCCTTACATGAAAAAACTCTACATTTTGGTATTGGTCCTCATGAAAAATCATTTATGTATTGGTCCCTACTGTTTATCCCTTTTATCATGGTTTTAGTGGGATGCCTAGTGGTATAATGGTGTTTGTTGAGAATCAGAATAGGATCAGTTTCAGATTCTGTCTTTATTATCATATCAGAATTATAGGAACAATATCTCCTATAATTAACTGTATTGATTGTAATTAATCTATATAAAGAGGCACCGTTGTGTAATTTAGACACGATTTTCTCTCAAAAAAATACCATATTAAAATGAAAGAAACAGAGGTAAATTGCGTGAAAATCGTGTGTTAGAGTACACAGCGAATGCGTGTTTATATAGGTTAATTACATTAATTACACATAAATAGAAGATATTCTGTTTCCTCTAAATTAAATATTATGTTCCTATAAACCGCTATTATTAATAGAATCAGAATATAATATTCTGATTTTCAACACTCCCCCTCAAGCTGAAGCTTACTAAGCCCTCTCAGCTTGTTACAAGAAAATTTATTCCCAACAAATAAATAAAAAAACATAAAAATTGAGCTCCACCAAAAAATAATAGTTTGAAAAACAACTCAGGGATGTTGGAGAAGTCAGAGAAAGTTGTTAGAAAAAATATCTTTGCCAGATAGCTGGAATGATCATCAGCTAGAGAGAAAATTCATGGCAAGCATAGCAAGGTCCGTTCTTCTCGAAACTACATTTGGAAGCTTCAAACCCAATAATATTGGAGACCCAAATTATTATTTAAACTGAACGCGAGACCAATGCATCTGGGACAAAGTCGTCGAGACTAGGGTACCTGGGACACAAACGGGGCCAGTGCATCTGGGACAAAGACAAAGCCAATGCATTTGGGACATAGACAAGGGCCAGGGCATCTAGGACAGGCAGGGTCAGTGCATCTAGGACAGCGGCATGATAGGCTACCAGAAAGTTCTTCGCTAGAAAATGAGCAGTGAGTAGAAAGCGGTGCCGGAAAACACATTGGAAAAGGACAGTGCGACCGAAAAGTTCTTCGAAATGAGTAGCGAGCCAAAACGCGGTGGCCGGAAAACACGCTGGAAAAGAACAACGGTAAGATAGGCGACCTGAAAGTTCTTCGCCGGAAAATGAGAGGCGAGCAGAAGGCGGTGGCCGGAAAAGTTGTCGAAGGTGCGAAACTGATCACCAAAAGAAGGGAGACAATCAAAAGGGTCCACCAGGGACAGTAGGTCTGTCTCCGGTGAGGCACGATTTTCGTAATACCTCTGTCAGGCTCTGGATACCATATTAAAATAGGAGAAAACAGAGGTATAATGGAGGGAAAACCGTGTGTAAGAGTACACAGCGGATGCGTGTTTATATAGGTTAATTACATTAATTACACATAAATAGAGGATATTCTGTTTCCTCTAAATTAAAGATTATGTTACTATAAACCGCTATTATTAATAGAATCAGAATATAATATTCTGATTTTCAACAATGTTCTTACTTGGCAATTACATTTGACAGAAAGGAGAAGACATGGTTAATGATGAGTCAGCTTATTCTTCAAACTAAAACCCCTAATCCATTAAAAATCTAATCAAGAGTAAAGTTGGTGTGTTCTTGTAAAGAGAACAACCTTCCACACTTCAAGTTCCTAGTAACAAAACTTTTTGTATGAACTTAATAACCTTTCATTCCAAATTTTAGAACTACACTGCATCACAAACCAAACCAACCCAGGCATCCTACTTTTGGTTTTATGGCTCAAGGATGCAAACTATGGTGGTGTGGCTCTCTATTGGGCTTGAAAGGAGTGTAGAAGCACTGAGGCAGTGTGGTCGGTTGGTAATGTAATGTCAATAAAGATTAGCTGCCAGCCTGCCACAGTGGCTATGTGTTTGTGGTTGGGTAATTTGGAGACTGACAGTGTGGGGGAGATGCTACTAATGGGGCAGTTTGCAGGTGATTTAGGGTCATTTGATTTGTTGATCTCATTGGGATGATGGTCTGAGATGTTGTGGCTTTGCTACTAGGGCAGAGATGGAGGTTATTATTATTTTTTTTAGAATTGCTAAGAGGACAAAATTGCTATTTTCTGGGTTATGGGTCTTGGATAGTTGTTTTTGTTGTTTGTAGGAGTTGTGGAGAAAAGTATCATAGAGGTGTTTCAGGAGTTTGGTTAAGCAGTGAATTGCAGAAGTTTTCTGGGTGAAGTTTGGGATGGTGTTGGTTTTAATTGAAGATGTTTTTGGGTTGTAGAATGGATTACTGTTGATCGTGATTTGGAGAACTTTGGTTGATGATTTGCTTGCTATTTTTCTTGGTTATGGATTGGGATGATATTTGATGGGTGTGGTGGATGCAGAAAATGACACACTTGGTGTTGAAGAGAAGTTTTTACGGATTGATTTAATTGATGATGCCATTTCTTTGCTGTCAACTTTAATTGCCAAATAGGGACACTGCTAGACAACTTAGCATCTCACTAACACTGTGATAACTGGGACAAATGGCATAGACCAATGCATGAATGATTTTTTGTATAAAAACCAAAATAGTTTTTTTTTTCCTCATCATGTAGGGACTAAAATGAAAAAGGGTGTCAGCTATAGGGACCAAATTATTAATTATCACCACCGTTTTGCTAAGCATATGTATCATGTATGACATCAGATCACCAATATCATTTTTCTTTAACCAATAAAGTCAAATAGTTCTTAAATTTTTATGCACTCAGCCAATTCTTTTATCACTCCGCTAGCTGTACTTTCCTCTTCTATTAGTTTTCTTGCCTTGTGTGGTAGATTTCAGTGATGGCCCTCCTTGTTGACCATGATGATGCATTTCATGATTGCAGGAAATTTGAAGACATTTTTGATGTGGATCACTTCATTGACTACCTGAAGTATGATGTTCGTATTGTCCGTGATATCCCAAAATGGTTTACTGATAAATCAGAGCTATTTACTAGCATAAGGTTTGATAGATTTCTGTGATTTTTTTTATTAATCTGTTGAAAACTTAAATCCCAAGTTGGTACAAGAGATGGATAAATATAATATTTTTCCCCTTAAAATTGAGATATGGAATTGGTCCTCAACCAGTATCTTTTTGATTTTCTGTTTTATCAGTGTACTGATTGACATGTTTGATTGAATAGCATGATAATTATGAATTTAAACTTAGAGATTCCCGTGCTTTTTTATTTGAGTCTTTTGAACACTTACATCCCAAGTTATAGCTGATAAGAGACGGATAAATATGTCAAGAGCCAGCTAGCTTTTTGTTGGTTTTCTGTTTCATCAATAGACTTGCTGACTTTTGGTTTTGGTGGAAGTGCTGGGTCTTGTGATTGAATGCCATGATAATTACGAATTTAAATTACTTGTTCTTTAAACATGTCCACAACTGGTGACGATTTTTTTTTGGGGGGGAGGGGGGTTGTTTATGGCCACAGAAGACACAAACTGAATGTTCCGTCTATATTTCTGTCTTTCAAACATCTAACTTCTTACATGTTTCTCTTAGCTTTAGGATATTGTTACCAATGATGTCAACCAAGATGTTTCTGATAGTTGGTGTTTGTTATTGATACCTTTTGTGATTGGGTACACTTGGCTTGACTAACAAAGCAAAATTATATTGTCTTTCAGACGGACTGTAAAAAACATTCCCAAATATGCACCGGCACAATTTTACATCGATAATGTTCTGCCCCGAATCAAGGAGAAGAAGATTATGGCTCTGAAACCCTTTGTTGACAGGCTGGGGTAGGCCAACGATGATATGTATGCTAGATGCCACTTTTTTATATGTAATTGATCTTGTCATGATGTCTCGGTTCTTGTTTCAGATATGACAATGTTCCTCCTGAAATCAACAAGTTGAGATGTAGAGTAAATTATCATGCGCTGAAATTTCTTCCTGATATAGAGCAGATGGCTAATTTACTAGCATCAAGAATGAGAAACCGAACTGGCAGTTCAAATCCTTACATGTATGTGACATTTGTGATCACGATCTTGCTGTAACTGAGTTGGGTGAATTTTTCCAGTGTCAGTGATTTAAGAATTTTACTGTAAACAGGGCTCTGCATCTTAGATTTGAGAAAGGAATGGTGGGCCTATCATTCTGTGATTTTGTGGGGACAAGAGAGGAGAAAGCCAAAATGGCGGAGTATAGAAAAAAGGAGTGGCCTCGACGGTACAAGGTGGGCCATACTATTTTTTATTTGAAATAAATGAGCAGTAAGAACCTTCTATTGGAGCATTTTGGTCATATTGTCTTTGTTGAAAATGCAGAATGGTTCCCATCTGTGGCAATTAGCTCTGCAGAAGCGAAAGGAAGGACGGTGTCCTCTAGAGCCTGGAGAAGTGGCTGTTATTCTTCGAGCCATGGGCTATCCAAAGGAAACTCAAATTTACGTAGCTTCTGGACAGGTGTATGGTGGACAGAATCGGATGGCTCCACTAAGGAATATGTTCCCTAATCTGGTAAGGCCTCTTCACTACCACATGAATTATATAAAAAATGAACATTGTGCTTCCGTGAAGTCCTAAAGATTTCAAGCCATGATGCAGTGATCTCTTGCTCTATATAAATTTATTTATCCATTATATTTAAGTAAATATATTAAGTTTATTCCTCCTTAACGCCACAATTCATGTACGAATTCCTTTGATTCTTTTGCAATGTGATTAATCTTTTCCCTATTCAACAACAGGTTACCAAGGAGGAATTGGCAACTAAAGAGGAGTTGGATGGTTTCAGAAAGCATGTGACAAGCCTGGCAGCTCTTGACTTCTTGGTGTGCTTGAAGTCGGATGTATTCGTGATGACCCATGGAGGCAACTTTGCTAAGTTGATCATCGGGGCACGTAGATACATGGGTCACCGTCTAAAATCAATTAAGCCTGACAAAGGGCTAATGTCCAAGTCTTTTGGGGATCCATACATGGGTTGGGCTCCTTTTGTAGAAGATGTTGTTGTTACTCACCAGACACGAACGGGATTGCCAGAAGAGACTTTCCCTAACTACGACCTCTGGGAGAACCCTTTGACACCCTGCATGTGTAGAGCCTGATTACAGCAATTTTATCGATAACAATGGGAGTTTACTCAAGATGCATTTGGGAGAAATATGGCATCTAAGTTATGAAATCTATCTATCTCCAGGGTAAACGATGGAATCTGGGCTCCTGTCAATGCAGGCTTTTGAGGTAGGAGGGGCAGTAAATAGAAATTTGAAGCAGTGATATTGGCTTGAAGGGAATGAGATTGGACTGTTGGTTATCATTTTAATGAACAGATTTCCTATTCTGAGTATTCTCTTTGCCGAGACACCAGGTGGATTTTGTCTTTTCATCTAACATGTAGCAATTCCCCGCCCTCATTTCTTCCAGGAAAAATATTTGATCAATTTTTTGTACTAAGAAAAATGTGCAAATCCTTAATGAATTACATGTTGCTAGGTTTCTTTTGTGATTTTACAATGCGGGTGGCAGGCCTATCATGATTATTATAGGAGGATTTGGCTCCTTTAAAGTGCAGAGTGTAATTGAAGATGCTTTAGAAAATTTGTGATAAAACAGATGCACATGTAAAATAAATTATAAAGTTTAAAAAAAAAAAATTAACTTTTGATTTTCCAAATCATTGATTATTATTTTACACTCGATCTTTTAATAGAGGAGCTAAAAAATAGTAATGAAGTATGCTATAACGAAAAAAAAATGGATCATTCAGTCAATTATGAAGAGAAACGGTGCAGTTTTAATTCAGGGCTCAAATGCCACAGGTTGGAACCTCCGATCCTGATTGAGAAGGAAAAGGAAAGAGAAAGACAATGAAGAAGTAATCGAGAATATAACAATACAATTAAAGAGAGCCGAACCAAGCCAAATGAAAGGGTCGTTTCTGTATGTTGGGCGAGGAATCTGGGTACGGGCCTGTCTGTCCCTCCATTTCTCTTGACACCAACGAAAATGTCATGTTCCCACAACGAGGCTGTCCTTGAAACAAGACCGCACGTGCGAAACCAGCCTCATTCCCTACCGCAGAGAGACAAAAGTTCAAGTCATTGCCGAATTGGGACTGCGTGCGTATGCAAGCAAAATCATCTTTAACTAGTTGACGACATGAAAGATGTAATTAACCGAGTTAATGTAAAATTAAGGGGTTTAGGTCACTATTTTGTCGATATATGCATAATTGCATATGTTTGACAACACAACACGTCTCTACTTTATCTTTTTTTTTTTCCTTCTTCAATTTAACAGTATAATTCATAAAATTTAAACATTAATGAAAGAATATTTAATATGCTCTATTAATTATTTAAAAATATTGAATATTTTTTATTTTCAATATAATAACCTTTTTTATAAACATTTTCTAGTTTTTTATTTTTTTATATTTAGCTAAATAATCCGTGTTTGATTCCTTCCATATACAAATTCATTTGAATCAGCTATAGTCATACACTGCCAGCGAGATTATTCTCTACAGATGATACCGTGATCTTTCACCTAGTAAAAAAAAAAAAAAGTCTCCCAAGTCCCAATTAATGAACTAAAATAATGTAGATGATTGTTAGTATAGTATATAAACTGCGTTCAACTTTGTGACGAAACAGAGGCACCAGAAAAAAGCAATCATGAAGTGTTTCTCCTTATCCTCAATCTCTCTTTTTATTCTCCTTTATCTCTGCTCCGAGAGGTATATTAACATGGCCTCTTCTTATTCTTTTTCTGTTGCTATCATTTAGTAGATTGCGTGTTTGGCTTGCATGTTTCCTCACAGAACCCACCCTCTCCACATTGGATAATAAGTTTGATCAGTAATTGTATCGCTTATCTCATCGTTTCTTGTTAATTGCACAATTGAGTTCAAAACGCATAACGTTTTGAGCTGTTTCTTAAAAGGTGTATCTTGTGGGTTGCTTTAAAAGTTCAAATATATAGTATTTGATCACTGCTTGACAAAAGCAGCTCCGAATACGATTTATGGCTATCATATATCTATGGTAAATTCTAAAATTAGCATCTCAATTCCACTTTGGCCTTAGGCACTTGTCTTGCATGAAGTCAACTCCAGGAATCTGGAACAGATTCCTGCATTTAATTTGATTATCATAAATATTTTTTTTGGAATTATTATAAACAAGCTTCAATTTGGAACTGTGTGTGCGGAATAAATTTGAAATCTTATAAGCAAGCTTCAATTTTGTCCTGACTGATTGCAGAAAATAGTAATGATGACTAGATTAAATTGAATCTTAATTTGCACAAGCATGTCCTAGTGCAACCTCTGGATGCCTTAATCTTTGTGACCTTGTTCTGTCATTATTTGTGGGATATTAGACAAATAAGTAGACTGTAGAGATGACTCCAATATAATATATCTAATCGTGTCATTTCAGCGTGTCCTCTCAAAATGTATCCGAGAGTGAGCAGCAGCAAGCTAGCATTCCACCAAGAGGTTGGAACTCCTATGATTCCTTTTGCTGGACAATTTCTGAAGAAGAATTCTTACAAAGTGCCGAAATAGTTTCTCGGCGTCTCCATGATCATGGATACGAGGTATAGTTTCTATGAGGAACCATAGCTAATGGATGAGTTTGAAGTTAGTAGTAATTTCATTAGATATAGACATGATAACTTTCCTTCAAACCCTTGTAGTATGTTGTGGTGGATTACCTCTGGTATAGAAGGAAAGTAGAGGGTGCTTATCATGATTCTTTCGGATTTGATGTGATTGATGAATGGGGGAGGATGGTTCCTGACCCAGGAAGGTGGCCTTCTTCCGAAAATGGGAAAGGATTCACTGAAGTAGCTAATCAAGTACATAGCATGGGTTTAAAATTTGGGATTCATGTCATGAGAGGGATAAGCACACAAGCTGTCAACACAAACACCCCTATCCTTGATACAACAACGGTATTGCTTTTTATTTATGCTATAATTTGATTATATTTATTTCTCTGTTTTTTAAGGAAAAAAATCAGTCCTAATGGATGGCCCACATAATGCATTTTATCTAAAATATAACATTACAAGCAAGAGATGAGGATGTTGCTATACCTTAATCCAAAGTTACTCGTTGATCTCCTCCTCTTTCAATCTCTTAGGGAGGTGCTTATCAAGAATCTGGTCGAGTATGGTATGCAAAAGACATAGCAATCCCAGAAAGGGCTTGTGCATGGATGCCTCATGGTTTCATGAGTGTAAATACAAAGTTGGGAGCTGGGAAAGCTTTTTTGAGATCTCTTTATGAGCAGTATGCTGCATGGGGTGTTGATTTTGGTAACTGGACTACTATTTTACATTCTGTTTATAATGCTCTATCTCAACAAATTCATGTCATTGACGGCAGTCATGATGATTTTTAACGTTTTATTGCATCAGCTCCACTAAGTTTGGATAAGTGAAGCATTTGCACTTATTTCTGGTATAATATTTGTATTTTTTCGTCAAGATTATTGTTTATACTTTATTAGGTGGAGTTGATGTTTAGTGGTCTCAAACTTCAATTGATGTTTTTGTATCATATTGCCATAGATTGCCTATTTGTTCATATTTTAATTTTTGGGGTTATACTGAAGTAAAAAAGCAATAGAAACTACTCAATTGACTCTAAAGTCTAAACTATAGTAAGCACTTCTGCGGTTCTGCCTTTCATTGGCAGTTCTTTTAACAGCTTTTCTACTTTCCATGCAGTGAAACATGACTGTGTATTTGGGGATGACTTTGATTTAAATGAAATAAGCTACGTGTCTGAGGTATTCTGCAGTTGTCCTTTGTCCTCCCTCCCTCTTACTCTTATATGAAAACCTAGATTGGTAATATTAAGATCCATCAGAAACTACCAATGACATGTCATTCCAGGTTCTCAAGGAGTTTGATCGCCCCATTGTATATTCTTTGTCTCCTGGAACCAGTGTGACACCAGCAATGGCCAAGGATGTCAGTGGACTGGTCAATATGTATCGTATAACAGGAGATGACTGGGATACATGGGGGGATGTCAAAGCTCATTTTGATATAACAAGGTGGTTACATTGTTATATTTTAGTTTGAAATATTTGTATCTGTCTTCACAGTACCTTGCAATGGTGTTGCTTCTCAATCCCTGATCTGTTATTCCATCATTATATCATATAAATTTAGTTCATTTGATTCAACCAGGGATTTTTCAAATGCTAATATGATAGGAGCAAAAGGTTTAATGGGGAACTCCTGGCCTGATTTGGACATGCTACCATTTGGATGGCTAACTGATCCTGGTAATGAGGCAGGGTTGCTACTTTTTCTCTTTCCTATGAATATCACAACCCTCATACTTTTAATCAGTTAGTTATCAGCAATGTACTTATAGACCAAATTACTTCACTTTTCATTTATCATTCCTCTATCTTCTGCCATTTTTGTTATTTTATATAAATAATTTTTTATGTGAAACCAGAATCTTGTGGCATTGTGAAGTGTTTGTTTGCACATATACTCATTCTATTAAGATGAGGACATTACTGGTTCACTGAAACTGTTTGATTAGAAAACTCAAGACGTTTTGCAATCTCGTATCATAGAAAATTGCTACAAGCTGTTTGAATTTAGACTCATGGGAAAATGGATTATGACACTGCATTTTCACCTCTCTTTTTTCTAAGGTTCAAATGAAGGTCCACATAGGTATAGTTACCTCAATCTAGAAGAGAAGAAGACACAGGTATTCATAAAAGCACAACTAAGTTGTTTTCCCATATATTCATGTGTTAATTTTAACTTGTGTACAACTGTAAATGCATTATCAATAGACTGAGTGAATGCGTTCTTATCCCACAGATGACTCTGTGGTCGATGGCAAAGTCTCCCCTTATGTATGGAGGGGATGTTCGGAAGATTGATCCTAGCACATATGATGTTATCACAAATCCTACCCTTCTGGAGATTAATTCTTTTAGCTCAAATAACATGGAGGCATGTGAGCCATCTAACTTTTTTGGGGTGGAGGGAATAATATGTTTGTCAAATTAATGTCATATTTCTTTTGCTGCATTGGCAGTTTCCTTATATCACAAGCGTGAATAGTGAAGATCAGGATCTTGGTGGGCAAATGAGAAGAAGCAGCAAAGAAATGAAAACAACCTATACTCATTCATTAGGCCTCACAAGCTGCACTGAGTCAAAGGCAAGTGGTTGGGCTAGTGAAAGTCTTAACCAATATCTTGAAAGAATATGTTGGAAAAGGAGTTTAGGACACAAGCATCTTGCCCCCTTCTGTGTGCACAAGAGAGAACTTTACTTCCCATTGTAATCTTTCTTTATCTTTCTATGTTTTATTTTCCTAACTTTGATTTGAGTATTAATGTTGTTAACAACAGAAATTGTTACTTCGATACTGATACAGTGATGAAGTCAGTATGTATCAAGAGTATCATCAAAGGAAACATCATTTAGTTGCAACTAACAGAATAAAATTTTGCTTGGATGCTTCTCCAAAACGCAAGCTTACTTCTAAAGAGTTCAAGAGAGGGACATTTTCTCCCTGCAGGTGGGATTCAAATCAGGTATGTTGTAGTCTCTCTTCTTCAGGCTGTGCAAGAGTGCATGTAGCCAGTGTGTAGTTTTTGCGGTTTTTCTTGGGTTTATACAATTCAAAGATAATCTTACTTGTGCACGCCCCTACTTTTATCCCAATCTTAATATCATATGCCTCGACCAAAATTTTTTTATATGAAATAACCTTTAGATATGCATTTTTTTATATATATTTTTGTCTATTCTGTTAGAAGTTGATCTTTGGAGTCTTTAACAGATGTGGGAGTTGAACCCTAATGGGACCCTGGTGAATAGTTATTCTGGCTTGTGTGCAACAGTAGAGTCTAGTGAAGGTGAAATTTTGTATATATATACCACTTTCTAGAATGATTGTGATCCATGCAATTTGTTGAGTTTATCTTGTTTTTCCTCTAATTTAGTATTCATGATGCAAGTTGTTCGTTTATGCAGATACTATTAATTCTGGTGGCTTGCACTCTTGGATTGCTACAGGAAGAAAAGGTCTGTTGCTAACAAAAACTACAGATAAATGAATAAACCATCGATTTAGTCTCTGAAATATCACTCTCTCCTAAATAGTCATTAAGTTAATGAAATTATACAATTGGGTAAAATATGTTTTTAGTCCCTATATTTTTACTAAAAATTGGTTTTAGTCCCTGTATTTTCAAATCAACCGTTTTAGTCCTCAAACTTTGAAAAACATGTGGATTTAGTCCCTTAACATCACTAACATCAATAAAAGGAGAAGGACTAAATCTACATGTTTTTCAAAGTTTGAGGACCAAAATGATCGATTTGAAAGTATAAGGACTAAAACCAATTTTGAGTAAAAGTATAAGGACCAAAAACATATTTTACCCTTGTATAATTAGTCCCTAATGTATTGAATATCCATCAATTAAATTGGTTTAATTCGTCAAGCTCATTGGGTTGATCATCCATTCCAATCCAATGAACATTCCTGAAAAAGGAGCATGTTATCTGTAAAGTTGTCTAGCAAATTTAGCCAAACTACATTATGTTTGCCGGACATTGAGGGTGAACTAGCAATGTCACAATAAAGAAGTTTTTGAAGTTATTCTTTTCTAACTGATAGAGTTGTATCTCTGTGTAGGAGAAGTCTATGTTGCTTTCTTCAATCTAAGTGAACAGAAGACGGTAATATCTGCACAAACATCAGACCTGGCTAAGGTTCTTCCTGGCAGAGACTTCAATTCTTGTCAGGGCAGTGAAGTGTGGAGTGGAGGTGCTATAGAAATAACCCAGGGGACGTTATCAACGGCAGTGGAAGTGCATGGAAGTGCACTAATTGTTCTGAATTGCAATTAGTCCCCCCTCCTTTCCCCCAAAATAGAAAGAAAGAAAAATGGCATTTCACTGGCTGGCTTAATTTTTTCTATTCTGTCCCACTTCCTATGTTTGAGGTGGGTAAAATGTGAATGTAAAATGCGGTGCCGTACACAAGTGTTGGACCAGCATTGTGCAAGACAAAAAAAGTAGGTAATAGTTGTGCTAGTGGGGTGATGGCTGTGAAAAAACACATTCTAATTGTTAAATTAAAATAAGGGTAAGTGAGTTGCCTAATGGGCACGCACTAAGTGAGTTGCCTAAGTGGTCACTGGTAGGTGGAAGTACCAAATCTGACTATAGTTGCTATCACAAAAAGATCTCACCAGCAGGTTATCTTGTTGTGCTTCAGTCCAAAAGGGCAAGATGCATACTAGTTTCTACCCACTAGCCCAAGAGGGTGGGGCGGAAACATTCAGCTACAGTGTGTTTTATGTAATTAACTTTTAATATAAATTATTTCTGTTATGCATACTGAAGAAATTTCACATCGCTTAGAAATTTAACTAAGTGCATGTTTGGATTAAAGTTTGCAAACTTAAGTTTGGATCAAATTTAAGTTTGCAAACTGAATTTGCAAAAATATCTCAAGTCTTATTTCTTTCAAATTCAGTTTCAAGACAAAAATTTATTCTCAAACATATTTTTCAGGGATAATCAAACATAATTCCAAAATGATTTTACTCTCAAACGTACTTTTGGATCCTCCCACTGGAAATTCAAACATGCTCTAAGTGTAGTTAGTAAATCATTGCAGTAAAAAAAAGAATAATAAATCATTTGGTAACCCCCTAATAAAAAAGAAGAAATTAATTAAAATATACTAAAAGCATATAAAAAAAATTACGCTCTCATCAAATCATAGAATTATTAATTTTTATTATAATTACATCAAAATCGAAGCTTAAAATGTTTTTTACTAGTTGAGAGTGCAACAATAATTAAATTTAGTTGAAATCAACGATAGAGTAATTTTGGTTATATTATCATTTAATCACAATTTTTTATATATGATAAATGTAATAATATTTATGATAATTAGATAATCAGTTGAATAGGAGTAATATTTTTACAATTTCGGAATTAAACACGAAATATTGTTTACAGTGAGATTACATAAAAAAAAATAAAAAAAATAAGTATTAAGTAGGGTTTGTTCCTACGTTACGTAAACAGTAAAACAGTAGAGAGGCAGAAGAGAAGAGGCGTTGGAAGGGTTTTGTTTTGTTTTGAGAAGAGATGGGAGTGTTCACATTCGTGTTGCGCAAATCCGGCAAGGAATGGAAAGCAAAGCAAAGCAATATTCCGGCGATGGCGACGGCGACATTGAGGAATCGTCTTCGTCGACCTTCGAGATTCAAAGGAAGCTCGTTAAGGCCGCTCTCGCCGCCGTTCAGTCCTCTTTCTCTCTCGTTTCCCCTTCCTCTGCCGTTTTCCAGGTATTTTATAGCGTTTCTCTGCAATTCCTGTTCTCCGTCTGTGTTTGTGTTTTTCATTCCGATGATGAGAGTGGAATTGGATTGTAATTGTAATTCCCGCGTTTTATGTTGATTATAATAATCGAATGGATCTATCTATTCCTTTGTTTGATTATGTTCGATTGATTTTAAAAATTAATGCCTAATTTTCTTAATTAGGTGAAACGGATCAAACAACTTGTTTTCATTTACGATGGAATGCTTAGATTCCTAACTCAACCAAATTGGTCCTTCATTCATGCATGCATGCTTGCTTCAGTCTTCTATAACTTACTGTAATGTATGCAGTGGCAGATATTTATTATCAATTTTTTGCCACCGTGTGTGTTGTCGGTGTTAGCAATGTTTGGTAACGTGACACTTGTATTTGAGATAGGATTGTGGTGGCTATAGGCACTTGTGTCAGCATGGGCCCTTTTAGATTTCCCAAACTTTCTCTTCAAACTACGGTACTGAATGTAGGTGCTTATTCTATTGAACCGCAAGATTGATCGTTTTGGTCAGGTGGTAGTGGGTGGTGCTGTATTAGTTGGAGGTGGTGTAGCTGCAGCAGCTGCTCCTGCTCCTGCTGGAGGTGCTGCCTCAGCTGCCCCGGCTGCAGAGAAGAAAGAAGAAAAAGTCGAGGAAGATCAGGAAGAGGATGATGATTTGGGATTGTCACTCTTTGATTAGACTTCTCTACTTTCTTCATTTTTTCTTTTTTTTAAACAAACATCTTTAGTTTTATGGTTGTATTAATTTTGCAGCAATTAATAATACTCTTGGTTCTCAATAATTTTTTGAAACCAGCCTCATCTTTATATGTATTAATTTATTATTTATTATACCGCCACCATGTGATTATTTGAATAGATCTATTCAAGCATCAATCCTCAGTCTTATCTCATGTCACATGATAATGTTTTGAGCTGACAAACATTACTCTTCCTAAGAATAGTTGGAATTAATAAAAGACACTGCCGTCATGTTGGGTGTTTTTCGGATTTTACTTCTGGCTTCGTTTCTTACAACAATATATACTAGAATTGTCGGTGTTTGTCAAGACTTTTTGTAAGAAAAAATATAGGTTTAATTGTTTTTTATTTTCTTTGGTTTGGATTGTGATTAAATTTTTAAGTTTTCTTTAAGTTAAAATTAAGACATATTTTGAATTATATAAATTTGGTTTTAGTATTAATTTCTTTTACTTGAAATTCATGTCTCTTCAATTTTCAGTAAAAAAAAAAATTCAGTAAAAAGAAAAAATTAAGTAAAAAGAAAATTTGAACCAAATCTACCCATAGTCAGTCACGCAATAAGCACGCGCGACTGTGGCTAACTTTATAAAGAACATCAATCAATTTCATGTAGACATTTAGTGCTACTGTAAATGTATTTGTGAAAATGGTTGCATTTGTGAATAAAAAAAATGGTTGCATTTGGTTCGTGGTGCCCCCATTGTCTACATGATAATATAAAATAAAAGGAGATCATTGTGTATTTTTTAAAAGTGTTGCTAACATGATTCAAGTTTCATTAAATAAACCTCTCCATAAACATTTCTAAAATACTAAAATAAAAAGGAAAAATAAAATTAACTTCTTCATAAATTAAAATTAGCTTATGTATTATTTGTAAAAGTTATTTCATATTTATTTCTCCAAAAACTTATTTTTTAACTTATGCATAAAATTTGTTTAGATAAATTTTTCAATAAGCACTTATAGGAAGAAAAAATAAAAAAATTACATAACTTTCAAAATGTGAAAAAAAAATTGGAGACAAAATATGCGACATTTCAAAAGTTGAATGGTAAAATATACAAATTTCATAATTTGGTGATAACATTCCTGAAAACATGAAAGATGAGTAACAAAAGTGTAATTAAGCCTATTTATTATTTACCTTATAGAAGAAGTAAATGTATAAGTTTTTTACTATATTGAAAGAAAGTGACGAAAAAAAGTAAATAAAAAATAACTACATTTAATGTGTTGAAAATATAAAATATAGAATAAAATACACTAACCACTTTTGAAATTTTATGAAATTACACAATTTTTTTCTTTCTTTTTTTATCGCTACGCTAATCTCTTTTATATAAAAGTTTTTGCATTAGTAGTGTATAACTATTAAATTCTAAAAAAATAGAAAGATTATTAGGAGAATCTCGTAAAAAGATTTAAAATTATATCTTATAAAAAAACAAACTTTATGTTATCATGTCATGCTCTCCCTCTAAGTTATATATTTAACACTCAAACTTTAAAGAACTCAAATTCACCATTTAAACTAGAAAGTTTTCACGCTAAATGATCCATTGATAATAGATGATAGTGTTATTAAAAAAAAAAAAGATAATAGATGATAGTGCAAAATACAGAAGAAGATATTGTCGATTTTTTTAAAAAACTAGATAAAATCTCAACCCTTTTAATTTTTATATTTAATAATTTTAATATATAAAAAATAGGAAAAGCAAGTATGAATGGTCAGATTTTAAAACTCTAACACTTTCCTGGTTCTCTCAAGTGGAGGAAATCCAAGCCTATAAAATACTGTTAGTCTATTTACATTAATTTATATTAAATATCTTTTTTTTTACTGCAATTTATATTAAATATCTTCCTACTATTTTAATATTTTTTAACTTTTAATTTCACAACTAATGACTGATGTTTACAAAAGCCATAAAAGAATTGGCGAGTTGGACATGCATTAATCTGTCCTAACATATTTTCACCGCATTATACCGTTCGTTAAATTTATTATTTATTTATTTGAAATAAGAAGAAGAAGAAAATGTATAAAAAATATTATTTATTATATCAAAAGAAAGTGACGCAAAAATAACGTAATGAACACTCTTATGGGTACATTTTGTATGAGTTGAATTTAACAAGAGACACATAAAATTTACTTAATAAAAAATAAATTTTGTTAACGTCATTACTTAAGTTTGATTTTAAACATTGAGTTTAATTTTTATATTCTGTCCTTTTAAACTATTTTTATACTATCGATTAATTAATAATTACTTAAATAGACAATTTTTTAAATAATTATTATTAAAGTAAAAAAGTTTACTATATACGATAATTTTTTATTAAATGATATCTATGTATTTTAATTTTAATTAAATTAAATTCTTAATAAGTAGTTAAAAGTACAAAAGAATTGGAGGGCGATGGGAAAGTCTCTTCATATATATCTCTCTCCCTTTCTTCTATTGTCCCTCTTGACCTCCATTTCCGATGTTTTCTCCCTCTTCAACTGCAATGGCAAGCAGCACCTTATTGACCCTGTCCTCTTCTTATTGCAATTCCCCTTTGTACCGAAAACCTAACACCTTCACTCCCAAACCTATATTATCGGAATCAAAGGTGGCGGACAAACTGAACAACCTGGCTTCCGAATTCACGTCTCTCTCGGAGCCAATAGATCGCGTGAAACGCCTCTTGCACTACGCGTCTCTTCTACCTCCCTTCCGCGACTCCGACCGGGTTCCGGCAAACCGCGTGGCAGGCTGCGCCACCCAGGTCTGGCTGGTGGCCGAGGTGGACGAGCGCCGGAGGATGCGCTTCAGGGCGGACAGCGACTCGGAGATATCGAAAGGGTTCTGTTGGTGTCTGGTGTGGATGCTGGATGGCGCCAAACCCGAGGAGGTCCTCATGCTCCACAGGGAGGATTTGGCCCACATCAACGTCGGTTTGGGGATGAGTCTCAAGGCCCACTCCAGGACCAACACGTGGCACAACGTCTTCTTCTCCATGCAAACTGCTGCTAAGGATTTCCTCTGAACATTCAACATTTTCCCTCCAGCTCTCACAAACACAAATGTAATTAATGTAACAATATACTATTACTTTCATTTTTTTTTTCCCCCTGCAATTCCATAATCCATGCTATCGGGATATGCCTTAAGGCATATTCCTTATTCCCTGTGTACCTTTTCTTTTAGAATCTCCTTTTTAATTAGATTTTTATTGTTTTTTTTTTTTTTATTATTATGCTGTTGATCACGGTGGTATTAAACTGCGTGGGATAATAAGTTTGTCAATATAATAACAAGCATGATTCTAAATTGCATCATACTTTCGTCACATTCTTTGATATTATGAAAAATTACGAAAACCTTGACGTACCTTTTTTGAAAACCTGACAAGGGCAGAAGAAGACTTCGAATGTTCTAATTTGCATGTGCATGTACTACGATTATGAAAGTTTCATCAATGGTGAATAACAGAGATGCAGCAGGCCGATTTTTCATTTTTTTGCCAGTTATTTGATATAGATGCATGTGGCCTTTAATATTGAGGTATTTTATTTGCTCTTCCTTGTTTTATTCTTTCTATCATTGCTTGTTCCTAGGTGAATACAAATGTTGCCAATAATTTTTTTATCTACATTACTTGAGTATGTGATGTGACCCTCAGGTTTTAAGCAATGTTATTGCAACTTTAGAAATGCAATAGACTCTCTAACCTTTAGTTTGGTAAAATAGAATGAAATGGAATGTAATAAAATTAAGAAAAAATATTTAAATTAAAATAAAATTACAGAGGTATAGAATCCACGAATTTTTTGAAAATTTTTCTTCTTTTCCCTTCCTTTCTCCTCTGCCAAACTAAGGGTAAGCCTCCTGCTGTCTTTATTAACTGTTTTAAAGTAGGTGTTGACAGACTCTCTGCTGCTGCTGGTTTTTCTGCATCATTGGTGGTTTTGTTTTGTCAATTTGCCTTGTGATGCACGAGCATTGCTATTGGTTGAAATTTTGACATGTCACATAGTACTTCCTTTGCCATGTCTGCTCTCTAGAACATCGGTTATTGATACAAGAAAACGTAAGCAGAGAACAAGTCCACACACACACACATGATCTGCTTCATGGATATATATATATATAAGATGTTCTGGTTAAATTTGGAATTATGATTTTATTATCTTATCACACAGGTTAAACCTGTGAGGATGCCTACTTGGATGAATGGAGAAAGAATTAGTATTTTGCTAGCTAGTAAGAGTCAAGTTGAGATATTATTTAGGTTTTATCATTCTGCATGGTACTATATTTTTACCAAATTTTCAATTAAGTTTCTGAACTTTTTTTTTCTTTAATTTAATTGGGTTCTTGAACTTTTATTTTTTTTTTCAATTGGATTCTTGAATTTTTTAATTATCGTTATGAAAAATCAACCACAAACACTTAATTAGATATGCACGCAGTGAATTAATGCTTCAACATTTATAGAGAATTGTAATTTAACCTTTTATTTATAGATGACAATTGATATGCCGTTTTTCGGCGGTGGCACGATCTTGGTCCCTGAAGCATTACATTGCAATTACCCGATCAAAGTCCCAATCGTAAGTTAGAAATGTCCAAATGAAAAAATCATACATTATTGTGGTGATGGACACTGATATTATTATTAAATAATTAAAGTAATTATATAATTAAAGTAATTATAATTAACCAATAACGAGGAAGAAACATTTGACGAAAAAAGCACACGTTGCGTTAAATTAGTCAGATTCAATGTCTTCCAAGATTCAAATATGTATGTGGAGTGTTTTTTATCTTATCTTTTATCACGCATTCTCTTTCTCTGCTTATTCGTACAGACTAATTATTTATAAACACTCTTTTACTCTACACATTTCATGTATAATCTATTTATCTTTTTTTTCCTATCATATTTTATCACCCATCGTAGTTTTTTATACTTCACTCTTTTTTTCTCAGTAGATGTCAAATATGTTTTAAATGTCTACAATTATTATATGTTTTGGATTAATTTATTGGGTCATCTCGACCTAAATAAATACCTTAGAAGCAACAAAGACAACATTCTTGTAAAAACTGCAACAAAGTGCAACACACAATCTCATGACGAATATTCTATTTTATTTTACTCAAGATTGAAGAATGTTCCCAACAATGTACATAGACTAACATAGGTGTGAAACACCGAATGGCGAATACCATTAGTAATGAGCACTAAAAAATTGTAGGCATTGATATGGCAAATTCCTTTGCACTCTGTGACACACCAAAAAAATTATATAAGCAAGCATAGGCGACACATAAATAAACTTTCCGATTCACTCTTATTATTTTTGTAAAAATTAACTTGAGTGTTAGAGTCTTCACATGTGATTGACTCTATTGAAGTTCGGCTTACAAGATCCAACTAAAAATTCTAATTACCTCACTTAATATTCCACTTCCTTAGACTGATATTGAACATTATATATTATTATATTTGTTATGATTACTAGACTGAAAATTTGTTTGAAAAAAAAAAAATAATAAATAAAGCTTAAATACAGTTCATTAAACGTTTTACATATTATTCTTTAGTTAGAATTATAGTTTCATATCAATGTTCTGTGTAATAAAATTTTACCTTAATTATTAACATTTATTACAGAGGTAAAATTAAATTTTAATTTTGATTAAAAATAATATTTTTATAAAAATTTTGACTAAAAATAATATTTTTTTGGTTTAAATATGTTTTTAGTCTTTGCAATTTAACACTTTTTGTTTTTCGTCCTTGCAATTTTTTTTTGTTTTAGTTTTTGCAAATTATGTTTATTTTATTTTTTGTTCTTAAAGAAGTTTATATAGTGTTTTGAACAGTAAAAAAACCGCTTTAAGAATGAAAAATAAAACAAACATAATTTGCAATGACCAAAACAAAAAAAAATATTTTGCATGGACGAAAAACAAAAAAATCCTAAATTGTAAGGACTAAAAGGATATTTAAGTTTTTTTTTTTAAAATTTTGACTAGAAAATAATATAAAAAGTACAAAAAGATGAATCTAAATTTTGTATTCACAAAATGCATAGACAAAATCTTTTCAATTTTAAAGGACATGATATACAAGAGACAAAGCATGTTCTCGTAGTTATTTTAGAACATGATGTATTATATTCATTGGCGTACTTTATATTACTCACGCATAGGTCATTTAGTTAGAAGATCGATTCAATTATTTTTTTTTGTCGAATTAAATTTAATATTAATTTGAAAAAAGAAAACTGTACCTTATTTCTAGTGAGTGTCCAATGGAAATATGAGACACGCTGCATGTTGTTTTCTATGATTATTGGACTTAATTTTTGGGTCAATGCTCAGGCGTCAAAATCGTATCATTGTAACGGATAAATTCTTAACTAGTATTTCTATTCAGGTGGTATTGAATAAATTATAAATTTTGGATTAGAATGACATTGGTAGATTTTTTGTAATCAAAGCTGTAAATAAACAGCATCTACACTACACTTAGATTCTTTGATGGCTGTTTTATATATTATTTTAAAGAGAGATATACGATTCAAAATCAGATAACCTGGATTTCTTAGTTCAACAAACTTTTGCAGGGATTGTAGATTAACAAAAAAAAAACGACTCCACTGGGGATCGAACCCAGAATCTCTGGTTCCGTAGACCAGCGCCTTATCCATTGGGCCATGGAGTCCAGGTGACATTTAATTGTGTTTAAAGAATTATTAAAACCGTAATGTTTAGGAAGCACATTTTCCGTACGATAAGCCTCGGGGAGAAATTGTTGTGACAACAGGTAATAAATACAGATTTTAAACAATAAGAAGGTGAATTTTGCGATATGAGATGCTCATTTATTTTAATATATTCTTATAAACATTAAATTTCATTAATTTAATTGTTATATTAAAAGTTATCATTTAAAAAAATCAACAACTATTTGATATTTTATTAAATAATTTTAATTTAATGCATGATATATTTTAAATGTAGACTACAAGAATAAATGTTTATAATTGCAATAAAAAATTTAATAACGGTTGTATTGATAAAATTTAATGTTTATAAAAGTATATTAAATGAGATAAATATTAAAAAAGTTACTATTCAGGTAAGTAAATTTCTAATATCAAGTTTGAGTCTTTAAACTCAGTAAGATAATTTTTCTGTCCATAATAATTTTATGAAAAAAAAATTTATATCATTATCCAATCACAATCCATCATGGTTCTTAATTATGGTTAGTTTGATTCTTATAAGTATCATTGATCATTTTCTTCTTTTAAGTATTTTATAAGGATACAATTATGGTTAGTTTGATTCTTTAAATAATTTGAACTTCAAATTTAGCTCTTAATAATGAATATAATATCAAAATTGTTTTTTAGTCCATGAACTGAGAAACTTATAAACTAAATGATTTTTTTAGAATAATAAATTAAAATGCTGTTAATTTTGTACTATTTAAAAATTAAACTAATAATATCTTTTATGATTAAGGGATTAAAATAATATCATTTTTTTAAAATGAGTTTAATGGATGCACATATAGTATAAAATTATTGGCTTAATTGCAATTTTGGTCCCCCTATTTTGCACAATCCGTAATTTTAGTCCCCCTATTTTAAAATAAAGACATTTAGTCCCTCTATTTTGCACAATCCGCAATTTTGATCCCTCTATTTTAAAATAGAGACATTTAGTCCCCCAATTTTGTAAAATCCGCAATTTTGGTCCCTCTATTTTAAAATAGAGACATTTAGTTCTCCAATTTTGTAAAATCCGTAATTTTGGTTCTTCCATCAAATTGAAAGCATTGACCGTTAAAAGATTAACATCAGCCTTGACGTGGCCCAAATATAGTGATGTGATACAAATTTATTTGTTTAGTTTTTAATTATTCTAAATACTGAGTAGAATAATTGATGAAAACATATTTTAAAAAAAGGTAAAACCATTTATTTTAATGGCCAATAGTAGTCGTAAATCCTAATATGAAAATCACGAGTCTCAATAATTTATTTTAAACAAATTTCACGTCACTGAAGCACATACCACATCGTAGTCAACGTTAATCTCTTAATGATCAACGCTTTTAATTTGACGAAAGGACAAAAATCACGAATTTTACAAAATTGAGGGATTAAATGTCTTTATTTTAAAATATGGGGAGTAAAATTGTGAATTGTGCAAAATGGAGGGACTAAATGTCTATATTTTAAAATAGGGGGACTAAAATTGAGGATTGTGCAAAATAGAGGGACTAAATGTCTCTATTTTAAAATAGAGAGACTAAAATTGCGGATTGTGTAAAATAGAGGGACCAAAATTGCATTTAAGCCAAAATTATTTTACATTGTCAATTAATCATAAATCATCGTTAATATGACTTTTACGATGATTATTATAAAAATTAACAAACTTATTATACATAGTGGGTTGTGATTGGATAACGGTGTAAAACTTTTTTACGCTGACAATACATTACCTATTTTCTCTTTTTAAATACTTACAATGTTAATTTTTATGATTGAAAAACTAGATTATTATTATAAAAAAAAAACTAATGACACTACTCAGTCATGTAAATTTGTGTGATTGAAGGTGAATACCAATCAATCAGTACTTATGATGTACCGAATGGGTCATATGTCCATAATTCCATTCCATGTGGACCATGCAGGCTGCATTACGGCTTATAACACGGGGTAATTTCTCTGACTATTCTTAATTCAATGGACTCTTCAAAATTCATTTGGCCAGGACTCTGAATATTGTGATCGTATTACAATTATACCTAACTAGATTGAATTGTCATGCTGTCACAACACAATTAATTTTCATTGCTCACATACTATTTCAGACCATTCAATATCTAGGTCCCCCTAACTTGATTGAATTTTGACTTCTAAGAAAACGGTAACATTAAACGAAACTGTGATATCATGGAAGCACAAAAGTACTTGGTTGTTATTATGCTCATATTTTAGTTTATTTTTTTAGGTACATAAACTCCTCATTACATTTTTTTTTCGTAAAAAAATAAAATTACACCATGAGAAAAAATTCCATTTAAAAAATCAAAGTAAGTTTGTAAACGAATTTCAATAAAAATACTTCTTCAGCCACTCTTTGCGATTTTATAAAATTCAATAATATCCCCATTTTTCATATTTAAAATTAATTTCTACAATCTTATGCTAATGTGACTATTAAACTATTGAAATTTGACTCGATATTGTAGCTTAGTTGACAGAGTTGTGGGATAAAATTTTAGTTTAATTTCTGCATAATACATTTTCTTATAGGAATTAAAAACTTAAAATGTGACTAAGTCCTGGATTAAAAGTTAATCTCATCATCAATCTAAAGAATGAAAGCTTATAAAGATTTTTCAAAATCTCACGTCAGAAATCCTAATTAAAATAATAATAATTAATGTTCACATGTCTTTGGACAAAAAGGCAAGAAAAAGGAGGGTTAAAAAAAAATGTCAAGTAATTGTTCCAACACCATTTTTTTAAGTAACATTTTACTTTTATAGTCTTCTTATTGACATTTCAAAATATTTAATTTTTACTAATATTCTTATAAATACAAAGTCGTGGAGAGATAATACATTAAGGGTTCGTTTGATTCGCTAAAATACGAGGGACAGGACAGAACAAAAATAATTATTGTGCGTTTGATTTGTATAATGTTTAAAGGACAGAACAAAAGAGAAAACACGGACAGAACAAAAGAGCCAATTTTTGTTACTTGCTTAATCAGTGGACAACGTTTTGTACTTGGTAACAAAGTTGGAAAAGACAAAATTCTCCTTATTATTTTTTCACGTATCTAGTCTCCCACTCCTTATCGTTTTCGCACGCACATCTCCTACATTTCCTCCACAACGCTGTTACTTGCTCAATCTGGCCCCCAATTATATCTTTGGATATTGAATATGGACTCAACTCTGTTTTTTAAAAGAAAAAAAATTAAGAGATATGAAGGCAGAGATCATTATTTCTATTTCAATATATATGTGGAATTCCAATACAGCGGAACAAAATTGGAAGGTGGTACGTGGAAGCATGATAGGGTGAAGTTCAGGAAAATGGTTTAAGCCTTGATGCGGGCTCTCCTTCATTTGATATAATTAAATTGAATACTATCTCTGACAAGGAGTTCAACTCTCTGGATATGAACGAGAGAAAACTAAGGAATCGACAATAGAAACAACGTAGAGATGAGGGAACAATTACAAATAGAATAATAATTTACAAATAAAATAATATCCACACTGGTCCGTGCACTGATTCACAGCGGTGAATTCAGGACGAGAAGAGATAACGACGTGATTGAGGTTCTGCCATGGCGTGTTGGTCACGGTCATAGAAATTGCACCGGAAGACAAAGGCATAAGAGCACGATGACATAAACTTCTATACCAAAGGTATTGTGATAAATTAAAAAGGGTATGCTGGTAAATTTCACATTATTATATCTGTGTTGTATATGGTTCATCAAACAAAATACAAAATAAAAAGTTGTCCAGTGACTTGGGTAATTGTCCTGTTCTGTTCTTCTTGTACTGTACCCAATGCAAATCAAATGAATCCTAAGAACATATAGAAGTATGATAAGCTATAACACAAAATCATGGAGAGATAGTACATTAAGAGCATATAGGATAAGAGTATGATAAACTATAATACAAAGTCGTGAAGACACATTCACCTTTTATTGGAAACATTTAGGGTTCATTTAGCTAGCAGAATATGATAGGATAAGAGAACAAAATAAGAACATATAAGATAAAAACAAGATAAACTATAATTCTATCTAATGTTTGTTACACCAGATAACAAACTAGTTAATGATAAGATATGATATAAATTATGTTTAAAATAACAAAAAAAATTTGTTTCATTAAAATTACATATAATTTTGTAAAATTTAACTTTTAATTTATATTTTTTACAAATTATAATTTTATCTAAATTATATAAAACTATATTTTATTTATGTGACTACTTTTCATTAAATTATTTAAAAAAGGTTATATAAGATTTTAAAAAATTAAGAATGTATAAAAAAAAAAGGCCACATTAAGAACCAACTTGATTAAGATGTTCTTAACGATTAAGAAGTTACTATTAAATTAGATTTTTTTATATTAAAAATTCCAATAAGAGGTAAAAACACTTGTTAACATTCTCTAATTTTTCTTTTCAAAAAAAAACATTCTCTAATTTTTAAACATTGATAAGGTAAAAAAGAATTTAAAAGTCCAGTCTAATCTTTGTAGTATTGTTTAGTCACAAACATCCATAAGGCATGTCACAAACAAGAGTAGCAGTCGCTTTGAAGTTTGAAACGTCATCGAATTCACACGACCTAAATCCTTCCCTAAACGCATTAAGAAAACACCACTCCATCCATAACATAACTTACTTTTTTTTTTTTCTTTTTTTTTTTTTAAATTTTTTTAGTGGTACCACCACCTCGCCTTATCTTTTACTCCAACAGCTTCAATAAAAAATTCAGCCAAAAAAACAAAAAAACAGCTTCAATCAAAAGCACAATTACCTCTTATCACAAATCCTAATTGCATTTGATTTGAAAATTCAAATACAATTACTAATCACACTCTTTGCTCTCTCTCTCTCTCTCTCTAATTAATTTTTGTCCTGTAAAAAAGGTTGAAGAAGAGCAAGGGAACTTAAAAACCAAAACCAAAACCAAAAAAAGGGGTGCAAAATAGAGGACCATGACGCTCCCTGCTGTTTAAACTCCAAAGATCTTGTTTGGTAGTGCTATAAACCCAAACCAAACACAGAGGGAAGAAGATTCCATCGTTCATTTATTTCTTTATACGTGTCTGACGCTGAAAAATTCTTTCTTTGCTCCGTCTATAACTTCCACGTTTGTTTTCGATCAACATCGTCAAACTCCTCGCACTTGGGCTGTTTTTTTCTCAGCTTTTCACCAAAAAAAGCTTCCATTTTTGCTCAGATCTTCCTATCGCTCTTCCTGTTCCTGGTACGTTTTCAGCTTCTCTTATTTATTGTCTTTGCAGTTTCAGAATCGATGAACTAAAGTTGGAAGCTTCAAATACTAGAATTAAATTTCCCTAAAGCATAACCCCGTGTAACGTTATTCCCCTTTTCCCTTCTTTTCTGAAAGCAAGATAAAAAAAATAAATGATAAAATTTAGGATCATGGGTCATAGCATACAATAGAGCTTTAGTTCAGAGACGAAGATGCTGCAAAATGATTAATGAATTCAGTTTATGTTAAGTGGTACAATCATTGCGTGTTTATCACGCTGGAGAATTGTGCTTGTGCCTGTTTGAATATTTTTTTTCTCTTCCCAAAAAGCTTATCATTAATTTCCTCAAGAGAGAATTTTTGCTTGTAAAGCTTTTTGTTAATAAAAAATTAAGATAATTCATATGTGGTAAGTTTTATATTTTCTCTTTCCTTTTATTTGAATGTTTTAATGGCAGTTTCTATATTTGCATAGAAACTGCCGCATGGTTTTGCATATGTGAAGCTACTATGTTGGGTGTCATTATCTATGTAAATGTAACCCGTATCATCTTCTGTCAAAGAGATCACATGAGTTGTCCAACCTGTCTGAGTTAAATTCGGATGAGGAAAAGACACATGCTTTTCTTGCCTATGGTTCATTTCACTTGGTGTCTTTCTTCAAGGGCTGTTAGCTAAACTTGGTTCCTTTGCTTTTGCTTCTTGGCAACTTCTACCACCGACAGTGCCTTTTAGAGGTGCTCTTGCTTCCATAACTGCCATTTGATATGGTTGAAAAGTTCAACCCAATGGTGCTATGATAAGTTGCCATGCTGCTTGGGTTGTGGAACACCTTCATGAATAGAAGTAAACTAATCTTGTAAATGTCAATGCTATGTTGGGGATTTGAGATGATATTAGGGGATATTGTATAATTTGTATTTCAAACGATAACCTTTTTTCTCTCATAAAACAATTATCCCTTTTGTTCTTTTGAAATTAGAATCATTATCTGGTTCCAAATTTTTAATGTTTCTTCTTCTTTCTGCTTTGTTCCTTTGGCAGGGTTTTTATTATTTTAATTTAACAAGCATACCTGTTTCTTATTCGGAGGATACTTGCCAATTGATAAACAGTGAAGAATAGCTCCTCCATATAGTTTTATGAACATACAGTTACAGAAGTTCCAACATAAATGGGGATCATCACTCGCAGGTCTAATCATTGGTGATAACTATTTTTTTTAACAAGAAATTTTGTGTATTCTATTTCTAGTTAATGTCAACAACTCCCTTCAATTGACATTGGACATTTCCATTTCATTGGCTGCAGTTCTGCTGGTAGAAAACCAAGTGAAATTATGAGGTTTTTTGTGACAACTTTTATTGGTATAGTTTTCGGATTCTTTATAGGAGTATCAGTTCCAACATTGTCAATAACAAAGGTGCAGACTGAGTATCTCTTTCCTCTCCTCTTTATGGCATAGTTTGTGCAGAAATAAATTTTTGTCAATGGTTTTATGTTATTGGACTTGATAATGATATGCTAACAGCGCATAACAATTTGCAGTTGAATCTCCCATCTGGCCTGCTTCCCTCCATTGATCTTTCTTACATCGAAGACAGATATACAGGTCGCCAGGCTTGGTCTTTTATAAATAATGGTAACAAAAGAAGTTCATCGCAAGTTCAATTATCAAATGATACATCAAAGGTACACATTGTATCCTGTCATCATTATTAAGGCATTTTAAGCCACTGGATTTATGGGGATTCTAGGTAGTTAATAATCCATGCCTTTTATAGTGACCTTTTCTTGTTCTTGTTCATAAATACACTATTGATAAGAGCTTCCAAGAATGATCTTATTTTATGAAATTTTGGAATTTGGGAAAATGGTTACTTAGAGAGTCTGTATATTGAATTATTGATCAATCAATTGCTCCTCATTTTCTTGCTTCTCTTCAGATTTGGGTTCCATCAAATCCAAGAGGTGCAGAAAGATTACCTCCAGGCATTGTTGAAGCTGAGTCGGACTTTTATTTGCGTAGATTGTGGGGTAAGCCCAGTGAGGTGTGTATCCTAAAACAGTTTATAGGTTCATTTCGGCTACAATTCCAAATATCACTAGAAAACCACTTTTTTTTTCTCCTATTTTTCTTCCATTTTTTGAGGTATGGAGGGGAATTGGTGCAAAGAAAGCTTGTCCTTTTTTTGTGCATCAAAATAACAAAGCTTAAATTTCAGCTTAAGGCCTTGTTAAGTGCTACATGATAGTAAAAATGACTAGCAAAAGAAGCCTTTCATATGTTTGGCTAGATTATTTGCTTATGAAGGAAAACAAACAAATATTAAGTGGACATTGCATTTAATTATGTTGACACTTGCAGGATCTAACGTCCAAGCCAAATTACCTTGTAACCTTCACTGTTGGCTATGATCAGAAAAATAATATTGATGCAGCTGTGAAAAAGGTCTTAATCAGTTCATTCCTCTCTCTGTTTGCATATGCTTGTTTACGTGTCTTTTAACTGAAAATTTGCTTGAGCAGTTTTCAGGGAACTTCACTATCCTGCTATTTCATTATGATGGCCGAACTACTGAATGGGATGAGTTTGAATGGTCAAAGCGGGCTATTCATGTGAGTGCTCGCAAACAGACCAAATGGTAAGGAGCTAAGCTGTTCATTAATTTTTAGATGATAAATTTTCGTGGTGATTTTTGCAATTAATAGTGTTTAGTGCTTACCTAATTTCAATTATGTTATTATATTGACAATTTTAGTTTTTCCCTCTTAGGTGGTATGCCAAGCGGTTTCTGCATCCTGACATTGTGGCACCATATGACTATATATTCATATGGGATGAAGACCTGGGTGTTGAGCATTTTAATGCGGAAGAGTGAGTATTGGATCTGAGAGGGATATTTTTTAAAAGATTTTATTTTATTTTTAATCAAAGTTTCATATGCCCCTCTTATTTCAAGTGCAGGTACATAAAACTGGTGAGGAAGCATGGCTTGGAGATTTCACAGCCTGGCTTGGAGCCTAATAGAGGGTTGACATGGCAAATGACAAAAAGAAGAGGTGATCAGGAAGTTCACAAGTAAGAATGATTGGAGACCTGCACCAGTTTTATGGCAGTTCATGTTATTTTAAAGAATGTATATTATTAACTGTTTATTTTCTTGTATTTCTGTTAGAGTGACAGAGGAGAAACCGGGATGGTGTTCTGACCCTCATTTGCCTCCCTGTGCAGCGTAAGAAGCTGCTGATGTATTATCATTACATTATCTAATCTACAGGACAGTATATCATTGTGCTATCACTGTTATATAAATGCAGGTTTGTTGAGATTATGGCTCCAGTGTTCTCACGAGATGCATGGCGCTGTGTGTGGCATATGATTCAGGTTTACTGGTTAATCCTAAAGTCCTAATTGTTTTAAAAGATGCCCTTAACTAGTTGTTTTTTTATGATGCATCCTTCACAAGTTATTTTTTAAGCACTTGGTAAAATTATGATTGTGCCTACTTGACATTGCAGAATGACTTGGTACACGGGTGGGGTCTTGATTTTGCTCTTAGAAGATGTGTTGAGGTGAGTCCATTCTCACACTTTATCATATCATCTAATTTGGCGTGACCTTAGGATAAGCACATGTCAATGAAAAGAAGAAAGTGGAAAATAAAAATGCAATCTATACATACTATGAATTTTTAAAACAATTATCCTTTTTCTGATATAGCCGGCGCATGAGAAGATTGGAGTTGTTGATTCTCAGTGGATTGTTCACCAAGGTCTTCCCTCACTAGGGAATCAGGTACTTTGTTTGCCATGATGACTGTATACTTAACAATTTACTCAAAAATGACGTGGTAAAATGATTATTAATATTCCTTCTTTGCAGGGTGAATCTCAAACAGGGAAAGCACCATGGCACGGGGTATGTTTTACGTATATTCTTCAGCTTTATTACGTTGTTACTGTTTGTTTGATTACTTATTCTCATGATGGTACTTGGCTTCATTTTCTCATATTAAAAGTCTAATGAAGAAGTTGTGTGTGTTATAATCTTATGTATTTTGATAAATGAAATTTGTTGTTGTTAAAATGTTGTTGGTGCTAGGTGAGGGAGAGGTGTAGAAAGGAGTGGACCATGTTCCAGAGTCGGTTGGCAAATGCGGAAAACGCGTATTTCAAGTCCATGAGAATTGATACATCTAATTCCACTGCTCAGTAGAGGGAGGGAGGGACTACTACGCCCAAAGTTGACTTGTACACACAGATATCGTTACTACCCTTACGCGTAGATTTTGCCTTAGAAAAAAATATATATTCCTATATAACGTTACGTACATGCAATGCAATCACAATCTAGAGTCCTAGCTAGGGACCAAACATCATTTCGATGTAGAAATTGCTGTACTTAAAAGTGAGTAAATCTAATGAAGAAAATTATTGTTGCTGCGTAACTAGTTTAGGACATAATAGGAAAATGGAAATGCTAGTGTATCCTTAAATTGGAGGCTGACAACGAACTTCATTAGGGTATGTTTGGATTAGAGACAACGAAATGTCATAATTATCATACCCTTGGGAGGATGATAATGTTAAAAGTTTTATAATTTTATTTTATGTTATTTATTCCATATCATTTTATTTTATCCATTATAAAATATCCTATTATAATATTACTTTCGATGTGTTGACAAGTTGAAAACAGAAGATGGCAGGAGAGTCATTTTCAAAATCGGGTGTGGGGCGCAAATCGGATATGCGGGGTTCCGATACTAATTTCCGTAGTATCTTTGTGTTCAATTCTGGTGAACTTTCTAGATTCGTTTCCAAATGTTGCTATGGGCACCGTTTTTTTTTGTTTTTTTTTCGGTGCTTACCATCATTTTAATCAAATCAAATTGTTGAATGTTCAAAAACACTTGAATAACGCTACGATGATGACAACTCAACCAGATTCTTCAATATCTGAACGCCAAGTGTATGTTTTGAGAAAGAAGAAAACAACTATAAACTTTTGGAATTGGTTTCGTGTGTTGTGGATCACGGGGAAACTGGGTCCGGCCACTGGAATTGATCTAATCTAATCACTTGCCATTATTAAAATTGGACTAATAAATACATTTCATTTCCGTCTTTAGAGTTAGATAGGTTCCATACTTTCATATATAAATTAAAAAAAATCCATGTTCTGCATTAAAGACTCATTCATTTTTCATATAAATAAATACATTGTATGAAGCTGTGAAAATTGACATAATTAGCACCCAATGCTGATTATATTAAATAATAGAGAAATCTTCAAATTGCAATACCAAATGAGCACTAATGAACTTATTAATGAATCATGAGTCAGTTCCCAAAGGATGGATTGGTTTTGGTTAAGATGGTGACATGTTGACGGAACTTGAAAACCTGGCCCCCACACCCAACTGGGTTTCGGCTCAGTATGCTGCGGCTAAAACTAAGGCCGGTTTATCTGCGTTTTCATTTTTTGTTATTTTTTAATTATAAAACTGTTATGCTGTCAAAAAAATTATTATAGAACTGTTATTTTGTTTTTAATATATTTCCTATTTTTAAAAAATTGTATAAAAAACACTGAAAATAATTATTTTTTCTACCCAGTGCGGAATTGCGGTAACCTGAGAAATTGTTATACAGTACAAACACAGAAACACGTTTCTCTTTGATATTATTATTATTTTTATTTCTACTTTATTAATTATTACGGTGTTCTCATGTTAATCGCAAACTTTTTCAGTTAAAGATGGGTCTTATTAAGGAGTACTCTAAAGTCTAAAGACACCAGATAAAGAATATTTTTCTACCGAAAAGAGAGTTTCCGTAGCATTTCTCTAAACTTAAAACATCATTTTGTTGATATTTGTTCAAAGATTTTTTTTTTGTCATAATAAAAATAATCATGCATAAATATAAGCATAACAAAAATATAAAAACCGTGTTGACGCCGTATTCGTGATAAAGTCTTCTTCTTTTTATTTTTTTTTAAAAAAAAAGCGTATTCTTGATAAAGTCATATCAAAGTCTTTTTTAAGAAAAAAAGTCGTACAAGTGTACGCAGATACAACACTGAAAATTATATCAACCGATAAACAGATAATGTTATTTACAAAATAGAAAGACAAATTATATGTATATACTTTTTTAACAAAAAAAATAATATACAAAATAGAAAGACAGATTATTTTATATACTTTTTTATGTACAAAAGTGATCTTAAAGATCAAACCTAAATTCTCACGTATACATATGTTTTTTGTTGTACAAAGGTGACAATGGTATACAAAGTGTCCACTAGGCCTATGTTAATATTATTATTTAAATTATATATTTTTTAATTTTAAATTAATGTGATTGACAAATTATATTTTTAAAAACTTATTTTAAATTTCCTTAATTATAAGATTAATGCGATAATATTTTTTTTATTCGTGAAAATAAAAAATAAATACTGAAAATTTATAACAACTCATGCACTATGTTCAAAAAGAAAGTTTATTCAATTTTAAAATACTTAATATTTTTAAAGCTAACACATCTCAAGTTAAAATGAAAAATTGCCATAGTGATAAAGAATGTGAATAATTTGTACTTTAAGTTGGAAAATTTGTCTGCTTCATTGTTGAAAAAAATCTCAAGTTGAAATAATTGATTGAGGCACAACACAAACGGAGTAAAGAGCTTATGCGGACCCAGCCGAAAATCTAGAAACCTCGGAGTTATTATGCAGGTGAAAGGCGAGGATGCATGCCACCAGTCACAACCACTGTGGCCACCGCGGACACGTGGCTCTCTCAAACTATCCTTTTTTTTCTGATGCCAAAAGCCACATTTATTGATTTTTCACTTCACCCTCTCTACTTACAAACTCCTCCACGTGTTGCCACGCGTAAAACCTCTTTCTGGTCACCCAATACAACCATGGTTAGTATTCGCTAGTTAGGATATGTGAACGTCACTCACTCACTGTTAACATAACATGTAGTAGTATTTATCAGGCAAGTGGGTTGGTTTGTGTTTTTTTGTTATGTATGTATTTATGTATGTTGGGCAATTGGTATCTTGTCTTGTGCTGTGCTGGGTCAGGTCTCATTCTCCTCAATTTGTGTTAAGTACCAAACCAAACCAAACCAATTTGTGGCTGAGTGAGAATTATTATCAATTATGGGTCTCTCAAATTTCCCAAGTGCATCTGAAGGGGTGCTACCTGTGCTTGTGATAAACACAGTTCTCTCAGTGGCTGTGTTGAAGAACATGTTTAGATCCATGCTCCAAGTAGTAATTGGTGGCAGTGCTAGTACTTCCTCTGATCAGTCCCATGATGAAAGTTCACGGGAAAGGAGGGTGTCAATAACTCAGTACAAGTCATTGTGCCACGACATAAAAAGAAGTGCTAGCAGTGGATGGAGGGGTGTGGCCATGGTGGAGTGCTGCGTTTGTTTGTGTCGTTTTGAAGCCAATCAAGAGGTCAGCGAGTTGCCTTGCAAGCATTACTTCCACAGAGGTTGCTTGGATAAATGGTTTGATAACAAACACAGCACTTGCCCCTTGTGCCGTTCCATGGACTAGACATATACAAAGGTTAATTACAATTAGAGAGCTAGCTAGCTAGTTGTTGCTATTATATTGTTAACTTGTTATAGTCAAAAGAATCAATGCCTCTTTTCATTTGTACACCTCCTTCAACCCAACTCAGTTTCTCTTATGTTTAGTTTTTATGGAACAAAATGAGAGATGACGTTGCCTTAATTTAATTGCTTGATTTTGTATGTGCAAGTGCATGATAATTCTAATTTAATACTTCTGGCTTCTTTGTTTCAATTTTCAAATGGATTTTCAGTATTTCCAACCGTTCGAACAAAAATCTGAGCGAGCGCGGTAGGTAAACTCCATTTAACGAGAGTTACACAAACAGACTTCAATTAATTTGAATGGCTTATCATTTAAGGAGCTATACAAACTGGCTTCAATTTGAATGATGAATAATGATAATAAATAAGGAGCTATGCAACTTTTTTATTTGTCACATTTTTTCAGCCGTTGTCATTTCTTTTTTTTGGGACGGGGGAACTGTAGTGGAAGGTGCATGGTGTACTATTGAACCTTTTAATAAAATAAATTGGGAATCTTAATTTGACATAATTTTTTTGTAATTTTTTTGTTTTGTAGAATAAATAATGAATAATGATAATATTTTAATTTAATTAGTTTAGTAAACAATGTTAACTGTATTCTCTTATCAGTTAGATATACAGGTTGTTAAAGGTGTATAAATAGATTAGTTACTTTTTGTAAAATGATTTTTTGACTCACTTTTCTTTTGTCAATAATACGAGAACTGTTCTTCTCTCCACTTCGTTTTCTTTTCATCCTTTCACCAATGTTCTGCTATGAAGTTTGATATGGTATCAGAGCTCCATTAATTGGAGCTCTGTTGGGCCACTCTCTGTTAGGGTTTCTTGATTCTTTTCCCCTTTCTCTTTCCGTTTTTTCTTTTGTTAGTTGGATATGGCTATGGAGATTGCCAATCCATATGAAAACCCTTATTTCTTGCATCCGAACGATAATCCCGGTGCAGTCCTTGTCTCTTCGCGACTCACAGGAGACAATTATCATGCATGGTTAAAGGCGATATCCTTGGCTCTAAGATCGAAGAACAAGATGCAATTTGTTGATGGAACGATTCGCAAACCTGCAGCAAACGATCCTCTGTTTGGAGCATGGGACAGATGCTATATTATGGTACTTTCTTGGATCAATCATGCTTTGGATCCAACAATTGCACAAAGCGTTTTGTGGATGGATACAACATATGAGGTTTGGGGAGATCTCAAAAATCGGTACTATCAGGGGGATGTGTTCAGAATCGCTGAATTACAGGAAGAGGTTTATTCTCTCAAGCAAGGTGATCAATCTATTACTAGCTTCTATACTCAATTGATGTCTTTATGGCAAGAATTAGAGAATTTCAGGCCAATTCCTCAATGTTTGTGTGAAGTCACATGCACTTGTCACCTAATTCCTACTATGAGAAGTTACAGAGAAAATGACTATGTCATAAGATTCTTGAAGGGATTAAATTATCAATATGCTGCAGTGAGGTCTCAAATAATGTTGATGGAGCCTCTTCCATCCATTAGTAAAGTGTTTTCCTTGTTGGTACAACAAGAAAGACAAATGAACAGTGTTCTTGATGAACCCAGAATTATTTCAAATGTGACAAATACGATTTTTTCTGCCCAAGGAAGAGGCAAATCTGGTTTTAAGAATCAATATGGAGGAAATCCTGGGAGATCAGGAAGTGGTAGAGGAAATAGAGTTTGTTCCTATTGCGGAAGAATTGGACATACTGTTGATACATGCTATAAAAAGCATGGGTATCCGCCAAATTATAAGAAAGGAAGTGTCAATTGTGTTGTTGAAGATGATGAACGGGATGACGATACCCGAAGCATAATGCCTGTGAGGTCTCAAAAGGAAGATAATTCAAGCATGCAACTGGGATTTACCCCTAAACAACATAAAGCTATTCTGGCCATGCTGCAAAATATGGACAAAACAAAATCAGTCAATCAACTAACAACTGTTCCTAGTTCCTCAAGTCATGTTGCATCAGGTACAATATGTAATGTTTCCAGTGGTAGTAAATTTTCCAATTGGATTCTCGATACAGGTGCAATAGATCATATATATCACACCTTATCAGAATTTCAATTCTATAGAAAGATTAAACCTGTCTTGGTTAAACTACCTGATGGTACACAAATCTCCACTCACTTTGCTGGAACCATGGTTTTCAAAACCGGACTGGACAGGGAACCGGTCCCCTGTCCGGTCTAATTGTTCTTGAAAACCGCTCTAGCAACGAACCGGTTGAAAATCGGTGGAACCGGTACAAAATCGACGGTTTGACCGGTTCGAATGGTTTCTCAAATTTGACTTTTTTTTATACTCCGAAATGACGTCATTTCACGTTCCACTTTTTAATTTTCCCCCTTTCTCTCTTTCACGACCCACGCACACCACTCAGGCACTCATGCAACACACTCAAAATCCCTAAATTGGTAACCCACGATCTTCTACGGCTTGCTCACCTTCTCCGGTGGACCACTTCCCATCTCCGGCGGACTGCTTGTCATCTCCGGCAACTTGCTTCCCATACTTAGAACTTTTTCTTTGTTTTTCTTTATTTGTTTTACTTTTCTTCTTAGATTTATATTGAAATCACTAAATTAGTTGTGGTTTGTTTATCTGATTTAGTCGTTTATGATGTGTGCAGTGTTGTGAATCTGGTTTAGACGTTTAGTTGTGGTTCATTGGTTTATTTATCTGTTTAGTGTTTATAATCAAACTTGTAAATGTTTATATATTGTGGTGGTGCGAAGTGGCCCTTGGTCACCATACAGAAGTTCAGTTGCAGAGCATTTTGAAATTGCAGCGAGAATTGCAACCATTTGTACTGTAACAGGGTATGGAATTGAATATGGACTTTGTTAATGTATAAAAAAATATGGCCTTAATTTGTTATCTTTCAAAGACTTTTTTTTATTCAGTTTTTTTTTATTCAGCTTTCAAAGACTTTATTAACAAATGCAATGTTTACATCAAATAAAGTAATGAGTTAGTGTTAACAAATGCAATTTATAAATACTCGTTGATAAAATCAAATGAGTTGTAATAATTTTATATTTATTATTTATATGCTTGCGTATTACATTTAAGTTGAAATATATTTGATCTTTTGATAATATTTATTAACACTTTATTATTCTTTAAAATGCACCCTATTTGTTTTCTTTTTTTTTTTTTAGAATCCTTATGATGATTTTCTGTTTTTTTTTTTTAAAGTTATTGATTGAGTGATGTTTACCATGTAATTAGAATATGCTTGAATGGAAGGATTTAGAGAAGAAAAACTACTGGTTTCTTTGTTGTTTGTGTGCCTTTGCCTAATCAATTAAGTGTATGTATTTATAATTTATTGTTGGTTGAACTTAAATATTATGACTTATGAGACTTTTAAGTGAAGTTTAATTTTTAATATTATGAATTTATGTATATCATGTTATTTTTTGTTTAATATTCATTAGTATATTATATTAAAAAAAATTAAAAAAATATTATTTTATTAAAACCGGTTCGACCACGGTTCAACCACGGTTGAACCATTGAACCTTAAACCAGTACCTTCACCGGTTCAGTGACCGGTCCAGTTTTAAAAACATTGGCTGGAACTGTCTTGTTCTCTGAAAATTTTTTCCTGGATGATGTCCTTTACATACCCAATTTCAGTTTTAACTTAATCTCAGTATCAAAATTAGTCACTTCTTTAAATTGTCAACTCATTTTCTCCAAATCCGCATGTCTAATGCAGGATGTCAGCTCATCGAAGATGATTGGTGAAGCTAAACTTAGGGGAGGACTTTATGTTTTACCTATACATACTGTTTCTTTGTTTCCTAAGAATACTGTTTTCCCTTCTTTGTCCAAACTTGTTGTAAATAATGTTCATTCTTCCAATTTCAATGTATGGCATGTCAGATTGGGGGCATCTATCACATAATAAAATGTCTCTTTTACGCAAGTCTTATTCTTTCGTTAAGCCTATTAACTCTCATGATCCATGTGATGTTTGTCATTTTTCCTAGCAAAAGAAATTACCTTTTCCAAATAGTGTTTCTAAATCTGTTAGTTGTTTTGACTTGATCCATATGGACATATGGGGTCCCATTGCTTGGGCATCTATTCTTGGGCACAGGTATTTTCTCACTGTTGTTGATGACAAATCCAGACATACTTGGATTTTTCTCATGAAAAATAAATCAGAAACTGGAAATTTGGTGAAGTCCTTCATTACAATGGTTAACACTCAGTTTGGAGCAAATATCAAAACAATAAGAACAAACAATGGTGCTGAATTCTGTTCAAAAGAGCTGCAAGAATTCCTTAGTTCAAGAGGGATTCTCCATCAATTTTCGTGTGTGGAAACTCCTCAGCAGAATGGTATTGCTGAAAGGAAGCACCAACACATATTGGATATGACAAGAGCTCTATTGTTCCAATCTTACCTCCCTAAGATTTTTTGGAACTATGCTGTTGCTCATGCTGTCTTTCTCATCAATAAGCTCCCCACAAGATTTCTTAATGATGTTTCCCCTTATCAAATCCTTCACAATAAGATGGCCTCTCTATCTAATTTAAGAGTTTTCGGGTACCTTTGTTTTGCCACTACACTCACTGCAAACAGGAAGAAATTGGATAGCAGGGCCAGAAAATGTGTCTTTCTAGGATACAAGACTGGTGTGAAGGGGTGCATTCTCTATGATTTACTGTCTAGGGAGGTCTTTATGTCCAGGCATGTCCAATTTTATGAACACATTTTTCCTTTCAGCAAAGAAGTTGCCTCTTCATCAATACAATCCAAAACGCCTATCCTTCCCAACTTGCAAACCTTCCATTACAATGATGATTTTTTTAGTTCAAACCCTAAAAACAACCTCCCACAACACTTGATCCTCCACCAAATATGCCACCTGATTTGTCTGATCCAGAACCTTGTCCAGCCAACCCATCTACTAGAAAGTCCACTAGAATAAGAAAAACACCCTCGTACCTCAAATATTATCACCATGCCTTAGCCACTAACAGTTTACCACCAAACACCAAAAGCAAATATCCTTTATCCAATTATCTTTCTTATCACCATCTCTCACCACACCATAAAACCTTCTCTATAACCTTGTCAACCATTGTTGAGCCATAAACTTATAAAGAGGCAATTCAGGAAGTCCACTAGCAAGAAGCTATTCAAGCTGAACTTTCAGCTTTGCAGAAGAACCAGACTTGGACTTTGACTTACTTACCACCTGGAATGAGTACAATTGGGTGCAAGTGGGTGTTTAAGACTAAACAAAATGCAGATGGGTCAATAGAAAGGCATAAAGCTCGACTAGTTGCCAAAGGATACACTCAAACAGCAGGTATTGACTACTTGGAGACTTTTAGCCCAGTAGTAAAACTAACTACTGTTAGAGTTCTATTATCTGTTGCTGCTGCAAATAATTGGTTTTTAGAACAATTAGATGTAAATACAACTTTCCTACATGGTGATTTATATGAGGAAGTGTATATGGACCCCTCACAAGGACTTAATATTCCTGACTCTAGACTTGTTTGTAAGCTACAAAAGTCTATCTATGGCTTGAAACAGGCTAGTAGACAGTGGAATGCCAAGCTCACAGAGGCTCTTACTGCGTATGGTTACTCTCAATCCAAAGCTGATTATAGCTTGTTCACCAAGAAGTCAAATATAGGTTTCACTACCATTTTGGTATATGTTGATGATCTTGTAGTGGCTGGAAATGATTTTCCTGAAATTACTAGAGTTAAACAGTACTTGGATCACAAATTTAGCATCAAGGATTTGGGAAAGTTGAAATTCTTTCTTGGTTTTGAAATAGCACGATCCAGTAAAGGCATCACCTTTATATCAAAGGAAATATGCCTTAGATCTCCTCAATGATACTGGACTATTAGGAGCCAAGCCGTGTGCAACACCAATGGATCATACATTGAAATTGTAACGAAACACGGGGACTGCATTAACTGATATTACTGCCTATAGACGTCTTATAGGTAGGCTTTTGTACTTAACACATACCCAATCTGATATATGCTTTGTAGTGAGCCAGCTTAGTTAGTTTTTAGATTGTCCCACTTCTATTCATCAGCAAGCAGCATTTCGAGTTCTCAAATACATTAAGAACTCACCTGCTGAAGGTCTTTTCTTCTCTGGAAAAACTGGCTACAAATTGAAAGGGTTCAGTGACTCTGATTGGGGGGCATGTCTAGACACTCGACGGTCTATTACAGGGTTTTGTTTTTTTCTTGGCTCCTCTCTGGTGTCTTGGAAAAGTAAAAAACAACCTACTGTTTCTAGATCTTCATCAGAAGCAGAATACAGAGCTTTGGCTCAAGCTAGTTGTGAAGCCCAATTGCTGTTATATCTACTCCATGATTTGGAAATTAGAAACACTACCCCAGCTACCATTTACTGTGATAATCAAGCTGCCAGACACATTGCTCTCAATCCTGTTTTTCATGAGAGGACAAAACATATAGAAATAGTCTGCCACTTAGTGAGAGATAAAATTCAAGAGGGGACTCTCCACTTATTACCAATACCATCACAGCAGCAAATTGCATATCTGTTCACCAAACCCTTAGCTTCTGGACCATTCAAACATCTTCAATCCAAGCTTGGAATGTTGAATATCCACATTCTAGCTTGAGGGGGGTTGTTAACTGTATTCTCTTATCAGTTAGATATAAAGGTTGTTAAATGTGTATAAATAGATTAGTTACTTTTTGTAAAGTGATTTTTTGACTCACTCTTCTTTTGTCAATAATACGAGAAGTGTTATTCTCTCCACTTCGTTTTCTTTTCATCATTTCACCAATGTTCTGCTATGGAGTTTGATAAACAATTATCAATATATTTAGATAAACATGTTTTTAATCTATTCTTATATTTTCAATACGTGAAATTCTGTTTTCCATTTTCTAATTTATTTTAAGTTTTAATTTGGTCTCTCAATCTATTCTTTTAGTTACAACATTTTGCTTGCTGTCAAATTCGTGTCCTCACTTGTAACAAAAAAAACCGTGTTCTCCCTTATCGGAATCTTCTTATGTAAGATTAATGCAATTAATTGACTCTTAATTGGTAATTAAATATTTAAAATGTTATTATTATGAATAAATAGAAGATTATTAAATTGAAATTTAAGTTACACTAAAAAGACTAAATAAAAGTTAAAAAAAAAGAAATTTAAAGTTTTTTTTTGGTGAAAAAAGAAATTTAAAGTTTATTCCTTCCTCTTCTACTTTTTTCTCACTTTTAGCTGACGTTTTTTTTTTTACTCTATTTATTTTTGACTGCAACTCTTTTTTTATTTTTTATTCTTAGTGAATATGTTTTTGTCAGGTTTCACTTCAAATGCGTAAAAGAGAAAGAATTAGAAGGGTAGTTTCATTTTTTCCTGAACGGAAAGCGACATTTTAATAGTTTATAGACTATTTTGATTAACTTATAAGTTAATTTCATCAATGTTATCTAAATCTTGAGGTCATAATTCTCTATTGTTTTTTCATTCCTACGGGTAATCTTTAAGACTTTGTTTGATTAATAGGAAATACTGAAATAGTATAAGAAAGAAATAGGGGGCAAAATATGAAATAAAATTACAACAATTTGCTTATTTGGAAAGAAAAAAAATGAAGAGATATATCAATATTTGTGCATCATAAAAGTACTTCTTTGTCCCTTATTAATACCATATTTCAATTGAAAAATTATCATAAGAATAAAAATATTTTTATATATGACTCTCTTTTTTTTCATTTTTTACTCATTCAAGTATATAGATAATTTTTTTACATGTTTTTATTTTTATTTTTATCAATTTAAAATTTATCATCTTAATTTTTCTTTCTTTCAGCGGAGCATAGATTTTTTATTAAGTGATGAGGGTATGATTTTGATTGATAGAGACTCTAAGCATTCATGGCGTGTTAAATGATTTTGCTTGAAACACTGAAGAATGCGTGGGATTTGAATTTAATGCCACGTATTGATTTGTCTCACTAGAACTTCTTGACTTTTGAAGCACATTTTAATATTGGTTGGGTTGAAAAAAAATGCTTTATTTTATTTTTATTTTTTTATATTTTATACAATAACTAGTGAAAAAGAATTATTACAAACTCTTGAAAATAGAAAATAAATTAAAAATAAGATTATATAATTAAAGTGAAAAATAAAATAAAAACAAAAAATATTTTTTCAATCTAAATAAGCCTTTTAATAAAATTACATTTGCATTCCCATTTGGTTCTAATAATTATTAATATAAATGCCATTAACAATTATTAGAACCAAATGGGACTAAAAAGGTTTTTCTTAATATTTTTAAAATAGTGTGTAATTGGTCATATGAGTTATGCAATTAACAATTATTTATTAGAATCAAATGGGGCTAGACAGTTCAACTACTTAACTAGTCAAGTAATCCATCCAGGTCAATTGTTTGACCGATTCTACAATCAAACCAGTATATGAACTGATCACAAACCGGACTGAATCAGCAAAAATCGGTGCCGATTTTGCAGCTGAACCAGTTTTTAAAATAATTATTATACTACTTAGGATTCGAACATGAGACCCAAATATAAGTTCAAGTACTAATAATTATTACACCAAAGCTAAAAGCTAAGTGTTGATTTTCTGTGTGCGTGATGCGCGTGTGTTGTGTGTGGATGTACGTATGTTAGCCTGGGCTAGTTGATAAACGGACAAAATTTAATCACACTGATGCAACTTGCAATTGAAGGGGAATCATATCTGTCTGCATGGTTTAACTTTAATTGGTTTGATTTCTGACTCATTAGTTCTAACTAGTGATCTCACACCCTCAATGATTGAGTCAATGATCTTGTTAAATTTAACAACATTGATGCAACTTGAAGGGACAGAGGAGTTATCTATCATACTTGCGCATACATAAACGAGAGTGGTGTTTTCCCTACAATATATAATTAATTAGGTTTCTGACTCGCGAGGTTTCCCAATCCGTTACCCCAGTTAGGGATTAATAATAGATAGCTTTCGGGAACTTAATTTGCATGTCATAAGCATAATAAAATGTACCAATTTCCCCAAAATTCGCATTGAGGCAGAACACTGCAATATGGGGGGAGGTGGTACCTGAAAACTACGTACAAATTAAATTAATTACAATTATAAAGAGTACACTACAACACATCATGTGAAGTAAGAAATTATATATTTAGGTGAAAATGGAAATGAAAAACACGGTCTAATCTAAGACGTCAAAAAAAGGAAAAAGATACATGGTAATTCCAGAGTAGCCAAGCTAGGTGGAGATTATTGCATGTTTGTATGATATGATAACTGATAAGCCTGCGCATGCATGGCCTTATTATATTTGTCCCAAAGACTTGAGCCTGGCAAGTTCAATCCTTCTATGCTCTTGCTTAATAAAGGCGTCAGCTTTTTGGTCCACGGTCCTAAAACCATTTGCATGGTTGGTAGGAGGGGTCTCAGTCTCTGGTTCTGCTACTGACACTGTTATGGGCTCCTCTAGGTCGGTTTTGAAGGCCACGAGACCCTTCTGATGGCGCTTGCGTAGTGCAGGCCCTATTACTTCATGGACTTGGTAATCGTTCGAGGGGCACCACCCTCGATATCTTTGGTTTTGGTATGCCATTTCCAATCTCTCAAGTCCAAGCTGTTGTGTTAGCTACACCTTGTTTCTTATTATTTATTTTTGTCAACTTGTATTTATTTATGTACTTACCATTACATTACTGAGTATGTGGCCGGCCTTCTTCTTTTCTTTTTTGGTGGATATATACATCATATATATGCTGTTATTCTATGATGGTAATTGATAAGGAGTTTATCAAAAAATAATTCTATGATGATAAGGCTGAATCTGATACCACTCCCTTTCGGGAAAAAAAAAAAAAAAAGAGAATTAAATCTAGACCAGTGGATCTTTGAGCACCGGCATAATGGATCGGAATGTCTTAAATCTAGTGGAATTCGCAAGGATACGAAAACTATTGGCAATTGCATTCCCATTGCCACCACCATTCAATTTGATTCGTTTTACTTTTTGAAGGAAATCAATCCCGGATTACGCTCTTCATTGAATGGAATTAACTTGTTTGATAAACGATTCGAGGAAAGTAGAATCAATGTAGAAAGGAAAAGGAAAAGGGAGGTTTTACACATGACAAGATTATTTTAGCTAATCAATCAAAACCTGAGTCTCCCCTCTTATATGAGATTTTTGCTACAAATTTGATTCATACATACAAAATTCTTCGCAACAACTCGTTAATCATTTCCTTGTTATGATAACTGTATCACACCCGTTTCCTATCACAAACAAGCACATTATTTTGTAGACTTACGTTATGTTTGGATTAAAGATTCTAAACTTAAATTTGAATGAACTTGATTTTATAAACTGAGTTTGAAAATAATTCTCTCTTTTCTTTTATTTCAAACAGAGTTTCAGGATAAAATTGAGACAGAACTCAATTTAGCTTCAAACTTAACTGAAAACTAAATAAAATTAAAGACTTCTTTAGTTTTATTTTTTAAACGTACCCAATTTGGAGCCTCTAGCTGAAAACCAAACATGCACTTGATATTATTTTATCACTAGCAACCTCTCCGTATTATTTCACTAGCATTACTACACCAAAACGATGTAAATATAAAAGGCAGAAAAAGGTATGAATACTTAAAGCATCTTGAAAAGATATATTGGTTTCACACTTTCACCTGTCGTGTAGCTGGCTTATTATTATTATTATTTTTTGTTTTCGTGTGTGTGTATGGTAACATTAAAGGACATTGAGCTGCTAATAAAGAACTCTCAGTCATCACAATCAAAGACAAGGGTCCAAATATATTACAACTTCATAAGTTAAAAGTAGATATTACAAGTAACATCAAGCATGACAAGGGTCCAAATACAACCGGGGGAATCTTATTCCCACAAGAAAACAACAAAACACACATTTTTATTACAGTTTGTGTTGATATAGCAAGAAGCAAATGCAGAGGAAGTAGGTTGTATATTAGAGCCCCTTTGGTGTCCTCCAGTTCTTGTTCCTGCCATAGGGATTGACATAGCAAGTATCCCCACCCCAGTTATGATGCTGATATCTCATTTCTTCCACCTTAGCCGTGATTGCACCAACATGCTCCTCTGCATAAGCCTCCTCGTACTCGGTTTCCTCCGAGAAATACTCATGGTGCCCACCAGAATTGTACTTGCCACCACCGTTTGAAAAATGATGAGAGGCGTTGTTATTAGCATGACCACCAAAAGGGAACTTTCTGCCACCCCCATATCCAAAGCCATGGTCACTGTGCATGCCTTCTTGAAACATATTGCCGTAGCTTCCTCCGAACTTGCCATGCTGTTTTGAAATCGAGTGCTGAGAGTCCGTACCAAAAGCACCAACCCTGTTCGTGTGCATGCCTCCTAACTTGCCATGCTGCTTTGACATTGAAAGCTCAGAGTCCATAGCAAAATCAGAAAGCATGTTCATGTGCATGCTGCCTAACTTGCCATGTTGCTTTGACATTGAGAGCTCAGAGTCCAAAGCAAAATCAGCAAGCCTGTTCATGTGCATGGCTCCTAACTTGGCATGCTGTTTTGACATTGAGAGGTCAGAGTCCACAGCAAAAGCAGCAAGCCTGTTCATGTGCATGGCTGGGAATCGTTTGTGGTAGTTGTTGTTATCAGAGCTCCAAGACTCTTCGTGGAAGGCATAGCCATGCTGCTGAGCCTGAGTCTCCATCCACATGCCATTATCAGCATAGAATTGCTGTTGAAACGCAAGGCTCCTTCTCATGTTTTTAATGTGTTGGAAACTTGGAAGTTAGTTTTCTGTTTGAGAGATACCTGATTGGAGGAGACCCTTATATAGGCAGTTAATAATAATATTATATGCTTAGAAATGGGATAGATAACTCATAACAATGCATCTTTATATCCGAATTTAATTTTGCCAAATCCAATGGAATTTTGAACGAAGGCAGGGTCGGTTGGACTTGAGAGTGCGGTGGTAAATTATTGACACTACTACTTTATTCCAAAACCTCTTTTGCGTGTTTGAATAGGCGTCAAGTCTGTCTAAATCCTCGTCCTTCATAAGCAGCCTATTGTATCTTATGCGTCATTGTACTGACGTGATTTGGGTAATAGATGTGGTTTGAAGACGTTCCAAACAAGTTGTCTGAGTTTTCTTGCCATTCTTCCTTTTTTTAATTTTTTTCCCCCAAGATATCTTTGTGGAAGCTGCAGCATGGACTAGCCCATAAGTAAAGTTAGCTGAGGCAATGACATTGAAGGTTTTGTAATTTACCTTTAACAAAAGGACTTCTCTTTTTCTTTATTGATTAATTACTCGTTTGGTTCTTATACTTGCACAATCTTTATATTTTAGTCCTTACACCTAAAAACTATTCGTTTTAGTTCCTATACATACACTTTTTAATCTGTTTTAGTCATTCCCATCCAAAATGGTAGGGACTAAAATAAATTAAAAAGTGTATATATAGGAACTAAAACAAGTGAAAAAGTGTATGTGTAAGGAGTAAAATAAATAGTAATTTTTAGGTGTAAGGACTGAAACGTAAATATTGTGTAGGTATAGAAACCAAATGAGTAATTAAACCTTTCTTTATCTCATTGCTAAAACTGACTTATATTGAATGGTCACATTTTTTGCCCTATCTTAAGCTAAAAGAAGGTCAAAGAATATGGAGGAATTTAGAGTTTGCGTAGTAAAATATGTTGGACAGGAGCGACATCTTCAAGAAGCTGGGATTGCTGCCAACACTTTCATTGCTCAAATAGGGAAAGAAAAATAACAAGAAAAGAACAATGGTCGAGCTAAAGGTTGAGGTCAAGATAAGCATTAGAACTCCAAAAAAGGCAATGGACCAAATGATGGTGTTGGTGGCATTCCAAAGGCGATGTTGGTATCTAGAGCATTCAAGGAACTAAGTTTTATGGGGGATTATAGCTACTGCATTATGCTGAAATTTAGAGTAAGAGGGAAGAGTATTTGGGACTGAATAATTTTCTGCATTGATTGCTTTTTTTCACTTGCTTTTTGCAATACATCAGCATGTATTTATTGATTGATAGATAACTCTTAAAATACTAAAATAGTTAGAAATATACAGTCACAATTATTCACTAGGTATTTCACTAAACATTCTTTCAATATATTTCCACTAAACACTAATAAGAACACATTACTCAACCAATGGAATAAGGAGGGAATTAAGAGGAAAGTTCAACAACTGTGCTCCGTTGGTAACAAACCAGACAAAAATCTATATCAAAGTCTACTTGATTGAGTTCAAGCAAGTCTCGCGACTACCATCACTAAAAAGAAAGGCCAACAAAAATATGAAGAAATATTATGCCTTTAATGATGATTATGACCATATGACAAATGAGTGTATTCACTTAAAGGATATCATCTAGGAATTCATTCGCAAAGGACGACTATACCAATATGAGAAAAAAAAAGGCCTACATAAGCAAGCACCAATGATCTGAATTAAGTAATTGAACGAAGTAAGTAATCTCAGTCATCATAATCAAAGACAACTTTATATTATGACATAATAAGTTAACGAAGATATTACAAGTAACATCAAGCATCACATTATAGGTCCAAATACAATTGGAGGGATCTTATTCCAATAAGAAAACAACAAAGCAGACATTTTATTAGTGTTTTATTGATATTTGATAGGAAGAAGCAAGTGCAGAGGAAGTAGGTGTAGGTGGTATATTATATTAGACCCCCTTTGCTGTCCACCGGAATTTGTGGGGTTTGTGATTGGTGTTCCTGCCATAGGGATCCCCACCACCCCAGTTATGACGCTCATATCTCATTTCATTCATATTCATGTTAGCGGTGACTGCACCAACATGCTCCTCTGAATAAGCCTCCTCATACTCGGATTCCTCAGAGAAATACTCACGGTGCCCACCACCGTTTGAAAAATGATGAGAGGCGTTGGTATTGCCATGACCACCAAAAGGGAACTTTCTGCCACCCCCATGATGCGCATAACCATGGTCACTGTGCATGCCTTCTTGAAACATGCCGTGGCTTCCTCCTAACTTGCCATGATGTTTTTGCATTGAATGCTCAGAGTCCATGGCAAAGCCACCAAGCCTGTTGTTCATGTGCATGCCTCCTAACTTGCCATGCTGTTTTTGTATTGAGTGGTCAGAGTCCACAGCAAAAGCACCAAGCCTGTTGTTCATGTTCATGTGCATGCCTGGGAATTGCTTGTGGCCGTAGTTGTTATCGGAGCTCCAAGACTCTTCTTGGAAGGCATAGCTCTGCTGCTGACCCTGACTCTCCATCCACATGCTCTCATCAGCACAGTGTTGCTGTTGAAAATGCTTCCTTCCCATCTTGTTTCTTAATTGGAAACTTCAAGTTTAGTTTGCTGTCAAGAGATGTCTGATTTTATTTCAATGCTTCGAGATCCTTATATAGGCACTTAATCATAATATTATAAGCCTGGAAATAGTGCATCTTTGTATGGGAATTTAATTTTGCCAATTTCAATGGAATTTTGAACGAAGGCAAGTGCGCTACTAAATTATTGATACTTCTTTATTCTAAATCCTCAGTGTTTTCTTCCCATTCTTCTTTTTTTAATTTTTTCCCCCAAGATATTGTTCAGACCATATCTGTTTCTCATTTATTCCCTTTTGGCTAGAAATAATTGCACTCCTGGTGTTATATAGATACATACAAGTGAATTTCAGGATAACACATTTTTACAAATTACAACCTAGTAGAAATTCTCGGTAACCCTTTTAGCTATATGGGTTTTTTGAAGAATTATAAATAACACCAATAATTAAAATAAAAAAAAAAAATCCTACTTTGCAGTCAAAGGTTAAGACATATCAATGCATGATTCAACGGTGGGTAAATAGGGGCAGGTATCCGGGACCAAAAAGCTGTTTTTGTGGGAGCTGCAACATGGAATAGCTCATAAGGAAAGTTAGCTGAGGCAATGGGATTGAAGGTTAGGTTTATCTTTAGCCAAGGACCACTTCTTTTTCTTTATCTTATTGCTGAAACTTACTTATATGAAACGGCATTCCTTGAGGTCACTTTGATTTGGTGGTAGAAGATTTGTGATGCCACTTGTTTCATTTGGATAGAGAGGTAGCTGTTGATTAATGAAATTCTCAAATTCCATGAAGAAGTAACAATAAGAAGAATAAATTATTTATCTTTCTTTAAAAAATGAACGAATTATATACTAAACCTACTTTAATATAAACAAATTTCTTATCAGTGGTGAATACTTATAAACATATCTCTGAATGATATTTTATATTTTTGTACAACTTGTAGTATTACTAGTAACAAAGTTTGAACAACTTATTATTAATTTTAGTCCTGTAGAAGGTAATAATGAGGTTTTAAATAGTTCTGTTATTAGCTTCTTCTTCTTCTTTTTTTTTTCTTTTTTTCTTTTTTATTGTAGTTCTGTTATTAGCTTTAAAATTTCATTTAAAATATTGATTCTATCTTTTAAGGTCACAAAATGAATAACAGATTATTAAAACTAGTCAATCCTGTTTAAAATCACAGACAGAGAAGAAGTTTTTAAAATCCTCATTTACGTTAAAATGAATTCAAATATAACACATTCATTTTTCAACAAAAGAGAGTATATATTTTTAAATAGAAAAAGAAAATACTATAATATAAGTATTTTTCAGAAAAGAAAAATATAATTTACTGTAATGAGGACGACAAGAAGAATAATAATGATACTAATAATAATACTTGGTTCTCTGCCACCCAAAAATTCTAAACTCACCACCACGGCTTGGGTGTTGGAATAACAAATCTGATTCTTAATTGGCATCGTGGATGGAAAAGCATCCCATTCGTTATGATGTTTCAACCGTGAGGCATTCACATGGGACCGTATTCTCCACTGCAATAAAATTAAAGAGCTCTATGATTGTTTAAAATATCAATTTCATTTTTAAAATTAGTATGATTGATCGATTTGATTTTTATACGGTGCAAAAACATTTATTTAATCTTTAAAATTAGTATTATCAATTAATTTGGCTCTTATTATTAAAAAAATAAATAAAATTGTTAACTTTAATAACCAATCAACTAATTTGATCCTTAACATATCGGTGTGTATGAATTAATTTGATTCTTAAAATTAATTAACCTATACCGGGGGGTATTCGGCTATATGAATAGCCGAATACCCTCCACCACAAACAACCGAATACACCTCGTAAAGAGGTAAGTGTTCGGCTTAGATCTGACTGAACACTCTTTACTCCTTACGTTCAAACTAGCTACATTACCAAATACCATCGCAGGAGTATTCGGCATCAATACGGCCGAATACTAGGGATAGTATTCGGATAATGTAAATCCCATTAGGAGGCTATTATCAAGGTAAACCAAAAATTAGGAGGTGATTAAGCAACCTTAATTAGTATAGATCGATGATTAAGAAATGGTTAGGGCCCATAAGGGCCCAAGCCAACAAGATAAGTATAAAAAGGGGTACACCCCTCAAGGTAAGGAGACTTTTGACCCTCATTTATTACTCACATTAAATGCTCTGAGCCGAAACCTGACTTGAGCGTTGGAGTGCCTTTTGCAGTTACCCCTCCAACGACTCTCGTATAGAAGGATTCTAACATCCACAGAAGACCCTTAAGTAAAGACGTCAGTAGAAGGTTACCTCGCTACCCACAGGCAGGAACATTTTGGCACCCACCGTGGGGCCCGGTAAAACTTACCCCACAGCCTCTCAAGGAATGGTCACTACCCGAAGTCACGCACACATGGATATGCCTGAATCGTCGGCACCAGCCATGCAACAACACGTACAAGGGCAACATCTCGTCAACAAAAACATAGTACATGTGGGAGACCAAACGAATTTGTCGTCGGAATTAAGACAACTGAGAGCTGACATATCGACAATGAGAAGGCAGCACGCGCAGGAGATATCGGGCCTCCAGCAGGAGAACGCTGAGCTAAGGAATTTGAACCGATCTTGGAAACCAGAGGATCAGGCAAATGACAAGCAACATGAGGGTGAGTCGGCGGCCAATCTTAGCACACATGGGGCAACTAACCGGCCCTTAACCTTCACCGCCAACACTCAGTCGCATCCTTGCAGGCATCCTTTCGTTACCAGAATCTTGGAAATCCCTCTTCCTCCAAATTGGAAAAGCCTTAGCCTAAACCGGTATGATGGTAGCATATAGATGTCTATGTCACCCAAATCAGCCTTTACAAGCCGAAGATGCCATCCTATGTAGAGTATTCCCCACGTCTTTAAAGGGACAGGCTCTTAACTGGTTCACACGGCTCCCGCCCAATTCCATCGATAGTTTTGAGACCCTTGCGACTAAATTCGATAGCCAGTTTGCAACAAGCAGACCTCATCACTTGACTTCAGTCGCACTAGTGAATATTCGACAAGAAAAGAGGGAATCCCTTAGAACGTTCATGGAAAGGTTCGGTAGAGTGGCCTTAAACATCCTTAACCTTGATCCAGCAGTAGCCGTGCATCATCTTGTGACGGCCCTTAAGCCGGGGGCTTTCGTCAATAGTCTTTGTAAAAAAACGGCACTTGACATGGACGACCTCCGTCGAAGAGCAGCAAAATACATGCAGATAGAAGAGTTGTCTGAGTACCGAAACCAAGTCCGAGCGGAAGCCAACAGAGGAAAGAAAGAACATGAAAAAGATAATCAGGGGAAGGGGAAAGAGAAATATCACAAGGAACGAGAGTACAGTGGCCACCGATACACGACCTACACTCGGCTCAACACTAGCCGCTCTTGGATACTCGAACAAGCCTTGGCAACAGAAATATTGGCTGTGCCAAAAAGAGCCAACACTCCCCCTAAAGCTGACTACAACAAGCAATGCCGATACCATCGCAATAGAGGTCATTCCACCAAAGAATGCACCACACTCAAAGACAAGATTGAGGATCTCATCAAGATGGGGCATCTTAAAGATTTCATCCGCAATCCTAGAAATGAAAGGCCCCAGTTCTCAAAGTACAAAGACGATGACAGAACTCACAAGAGGGACTTCAGTTACGACCGAGAACATGACCGAAGGACCGAAAGACCAAGAAGCAGGTCCCGGGAGCGACACGAAACAAAATCGTCTAACCTCCGAAAAGTCATAAATACAATTGCGGGAGGATTCGCAGGAGGAGGAAGTACATCTTCGGCCAGGAAGAAGCATCTCCGATTAGTCCGATCAGTCAACATGACATCGACCATGAGCAAGTTGAAAATGCCGCCTATCACATTCACAGACGCAGACTTTCAAGGATCCGACCTTGTGTAGGATGATCCCATGGTCATCAGCGTAGACATAGCTGACTGCACAGTCTGAAAAACTCTGCTAGATCAAGGAAGTTCGACCGACATCCTATACTGAAGTACCTTCAAGTAATTACATATACCAAAAGGGAAGCTCATGCCTTATGATGAACCCCTGGTCGGATTCTCAGGCGAAAGGGTTAACACTAGGGGATGTATAGAGCTGGACACAACCTTCGGATATGGGAAAAAGGAGTACAAAACTATAAAAGTTAGATATATAGTAGTGCACGCTAACACTTCGTATAATATACTACTCGGACGCCCATCCTTGAATACTCTTGGAGCTATAGTGTCCACCCCTCATCTTGCCATGAAGTTTCCGTCAAGCCGAGGCATAGTAATTACAATTCATGCCGATCAAAAGGTGACTAGGGAGTGCTACCTAGCCAATCTCAAAGTCACTCAGTTAAAAGAAGAGGAGTACAAGTCGGTATACATGGTCTCTGCGGCCGAACCTTCGGCCCAATTTTTGGATCTTGATCCCCGGACTGATGAAGATAAGCGGGTTGAACCAAACGAGGAAATCTGTGCATTCCAAATTGGTGGGGCGAAAACTCAAATCACATATCTCGACAACAACCTATAACACCCTCAATTTTATTTTACAACTTGTACATATTTTATTTATATAAATATTATGAGAAATTATGTATTGTATTTTATAGAAACTTTCTGTACATATTTTCATGATAAAATTAATATAGTTCTATTCGGAAAAATTTTCTGAGTCTTTTAATACTTTTGTTTCTGCCTAAAATTCTTGTTGACCGGACAGTTGTATCAGACAGCTGTCCAGGATAAAATTTTCCAATATAACATTTTGGATTAAACTGTACTCTAATAAATAAAGAATTTAATGTAGATTTAAAATATATACAGTTGAGAAATGAATTACTTGTTGACTGAACCATTGTGTTAGACAGCTGTCCAGGAAAAATTTTCCAGTGTAAAATTTTGGACTAATCTGTAACCCAATAAAAATATAATTGAATATGGATTAAAAATATATACAGTTGAAGAATTACAATGCTAATTTCGAATTGTTAGGATTTTCTGAAAATTAGAACTCTGTGAAATTATTACGATAAAATTCTAAGGTAGAAAATTATGAAAAAATTTGTATGACATCTATGAAATTATCTAATAATTTTAATATACTTAGAATAATTAATAAAAATGTTTAACTAAGAAAAATTAGATTTAAAGTATTAGTCAATCAAAATTTGACAACTCAAAGTCTCTAATGTGATTAAATTAAGCTAATTAGACTTTGATTAAGAGATAATTAAGACACTACCCCAAGGTTTTTGATAGTGAGGAATCTAATGGTGGTGTTATTTTTTTCTAATTCAAATTAGTTTGTAAGATAATTAGCAAGCCCTAAAATATTCTAGAAAAATCTATAATTGCCTACAATTTTTGACTTTTGACCACACAAATGGCAAGTAACGTTGGGAACTCATTTGGCCGTCCAAGTGGCTGCCAAATCTCAAGTTTTTGGACTGCCCATGGTCTAAGGAGGTGGACGTGAATGCATAATTAAATTGGGTGGAGAAAAATTTAATTAAAAACATAACAAATCAAAGCAAAGCAAAAAGCACAAAACTTAGCTCTCCAAGGAACCCAAACCCGTGAGTTCTTGTGCAGCTGCCCCCTCCATTTTCACTTCATCTTAACTTCCAAAATAAAGAAAGAAATCAATACAAACCTCACAACCTTCAACCTATTTTCGGCCAAAGGAAAGATAATTGGGAGAAAAGTTCAAAAATTCCAAAAGACAAGAGAGAAAGGAAAAAAAAAAAAGGAATTCAAGAGTTTTTCATCAAACTAAGGATTCAAGGTAAGGATCTTGGCATTTAATTTCAATTTAGATAACTTGGAATTAGGAGAAACATGTTCTTAGGTTTAAATTCAAAATTTGGTCAAGAACCATGAAAATAGGAAATTGATTTGGGGTTTTTATATGTTTTGAGGTTTGAATCTTGAATTAGATGATTGAAACAAATGTTTGGTTGATTTTATGATATGTGTGATGGATTGAACTTTGGTTGATGTGTTTGAGATTGATTGAATTTTAATTTGGTTTGTTATTGATTAGAAATACATGATTGATTTTGTGAAATGAGGATTGGAATTGGTTGTAGGCCATTCGGCCATGTAGAGAATGAAGGGATACTATGTTGATTTTTTAAATAGTTAAGGGCAAAATAGTCATTTCACATGTAGGGACATAATTGGAATTTTATAAAAAGTTTAAGGGCAATTTAGTAAATTATAAAATATTCAAGGGTAAAATAGTAATTTCATATGTTCTAGAAAGTTTAGGGGTAATCTTGGAATTTGATAAAAAGTTTAAGGGCAAAATTGTAAATTACAAAAATATTAAGGGGTAAAATGGTAATTTTATTAGTTCTAGAAAGTTTAGGGGTAAAATGGGAATTTTATAAAAAGATCAAGGGCAATTTCGAAAATAATAGAAAAATATAAGGGCAAAATAGTAATTTCACATATTCTAGAAAGTTTAGGGATAATTTTGGAATTTTGAGAAAATATCAAGGGCAAAATTGGAAATAATAGAAAAGAGTAAGGGTAAATTAAATTTTTATAGATTGTATTGAAAAATTTTAATAGTTAAATTAAATATTTATATTAGAAGAGGCGTTACACAACCTATCAGAAAGGATAGGCTTCAAATCCAAAATGTCGTAAGGCAGAACGCCGACCTGTTCGCCTGTAGAGCCTCGGACATGCCAAGCATCGACCCCAAATTTCACTGTCACAAATTGGCAATATGCCGAGAAGCGAAGCCGATCGCTCAAAAGAAGAGAAAGACGGGGGAAGAAAGGCGGAAAGCCGTAGAAAAGGAAGTATCTAAGTTGATGACGGCCAAATTCATCCGAGAGGTCAAATGCACCACTTGGTTAGCCAATGTGGTTATGGTAAAGAAGGCGAACGACAAATGGAGGATGTGTACAGACTACACGGACTTGAACAAAGCATGCCCAAAGGATGCATATCCACTACCAAACATTGACCGACTAGTAGATGGGGTAGCCGAGTACTCTTGCCTTAGTTTCTTGGATGCGTACTCAGGGTATAATCAAATCCGAATGTACCCTCATGATGAAGACAAGACTGCATTCATAACTGAGTCGACTAACTACTGCTACAGAGTTATGCCTTTCGGCCTGAAGAACACTGGAGCCACCTACCAAAGGCTAATGGATAAAGTCTTTCAAAGACAACTTGGATGAAACCTGGAGGTATACGTTGATGATATGGTCGTCAAATCTTCCAAGCCCGACATGCACACGAGGGACCTGGAAGAAATCTTTGTCGAACTCAGAAAGCGCAATATGCGCCTAAACCCCGAAAAATGTGTTTTCGGAGTTCAAGGAGGAAAATTTTTGGGCTTCATGTTAACATGCCGAGGCATAGAGGCGAATCCTGACAAGTGTCAGGCCGTTATTTGTATGAGAAGCCCGAAAACCCCAAAGGAAGTCCAAAGATTGACAAGGAGAATCGCCTCTCTATCGCTATTTATACCAAGGATAGCCGAAAAGGCAAAACCCATCATGCAATTGTTGAAGACAACCAAGAATTTTTCATGGAACCAACAATGTGAAGATGCCTTTCAAGAACTGAAGAAGACCCTTTCGGCCCCGCCTATTCTCAAGAAACTGGACCCTAAAAAAGATCTAATGCTATACATCTAGGTCTCCCAAGAAGCCATAAGTGTGGTGTTAGCCCAAGAGCATGAAGAGGGTCAAGCACCTGTATATTTTATCAGCAGAGTACTCCAGGATTCCGAGACCAGGTACCAAACAGTAGAGAAGGTGGCCCTAGCACTAGTCAACGCCGCAAGGCACCTAAGACAATACTTCCAAGGACACCGAGTGGTTGTCAGAACCGATTGTCCCATTGCAAAGGTATTGAAGAAACCGGAGCTGGCTGGACGAATGTTGGCTTGGTCAGTAGAATTGTCATAATTTGATATAAGGTATGAGCCGAGAGGTCCCATCAAGGCGCAATGTTTAGCGGACTTCGTCAATGAGCTTCACCCGGCCGAGAATGTTGACGTTGAATGGTGGGTTGTACATGTTGATGGTTCGTCCAACCAAAAGGGAAGCGGAGCAGGTGTTATATTGCAAGGACCAAACCAGATACGGCTAGAACAGTCTTTGTGATTCGATTTTAAAGCATCTAACAATCAGGCCGAATATGAAGCCTTGTTGGTCGGACTCAGGTTGGCAAGGGAAATGGGAGCCCGGAAAGTACAATGTTGGAGCAATTCCAAAGTAGTAGCCGAACAGATCAATGGTCATTCCAGGTCAAGGACCCACAGTTACTAAAGTATTATCACACTTTCATGTAGCTGAAGCAAGAATTCGATGAGGTCCAAGTAAAGCACTTAGCCCGAGAGCACAACGACAGGGTAGATCAGCTTGCTAAATTAACTAGTATGTAAAAACCCGGGCAACTAAGAACATTCATTCAGGAGATGTTACCAGAACCAAGTGTAACCACCGAAGAGTGCATGCAGGTTTCAGTATCTAAAGACGCTTGGATAACCGAAATCCAACAATATTTGTCACAAGGCACCCTTCCGGAGGATAAGGACAAGGCCAAAAAGTTGCGAATCAGTGCCGCAAGGTACATCCTGATCGCCGGGGATTTATACAGAAGGGGGTTTTCCACACCTCTACTTAAATGCCTTAATAAGGATCAGGTCGAATACGTCACAAAAGAGCTACACGAAGGAATCTGTGACATGCAATCAGGTGGCCGAACGATGGCAACTCATGTATTAAGGGCAGGGTATTATTGGCCGACCCTTAAGACCGACTGTTCTGAATATGTTAAGAAGTGTAGCCAATGCCAAAAACATGGTAACCTTATCCACCAGCCCGCCGACGAGCTACATGCTATATCGTCATCTTGGCCCTTCGCTATCTGGGGGACCGACATCTTGGGACCCTTTCCTATAGCTAAGGGGCAGTGCAAGTTTTTTATAGTAGTTGTTGACTACTTCACAAAATGGATAGAGGCCGAGCCCTTGGCAACCATTTCGGCTCAAAATGTACAAAAGTTTTTGTGGAAAAATGTCATCACTCGATTCGGCATCCCGTATGTAATCGTCACTAACAACGGCCTACAGTTTACGGACAAAAAGTTGAATACTTTTTTGGAAGACCTGGGAATAAAACACAGGGTGACCTCAGTCGAACACCCACAAACAGATGGACAGGTGGAATCCGCTAACAAAGTCATTTTGGGAGAATTAAAGAAGAGATTGGGCGCGGCTAAAGACGCATGGGCCGAAGAGATACCTAAAATTTTGTGGGCATACAGATGCACCCCATAATCAACAATCAGAGAAATGCCCTTCAGAATGGTGTATGGAACCGAAGCTATGATCCCGGTAGAAGTAGGGGAACCTTCCTTCTGAAGACAAAACTTTGAAGTATCAGAAAATGAAAACTCCATGAGTTGTGAACTTGAATTGATCAAAGAGGTACGCGGCCGAGCACGCCTCAACGCCGAAGCATGCAGACAAATAATGACTAGGAGGTTCAACTCAAAGCTAAAGCCGAGAGAGTTCAAACAAGGAGATCTAGTCCTAAGGATGCAAGGAAATGCACGAAGAGATACCCGGGAAGGGAAGCTAGCGGCTAATTGGGATGGCCCTTTCAGGATCAGGCAAACCCTCAACAATGGAGCATACAAGTTGGAAGAGCTTTCAGGAAAGGTGGTGCCGAGAACATGGAATTCAACCCACCTTAAGTATTATTTTAATTGATTATGTAAATAGGTGTTGTACTCTTTTTCCTTACTCGGATTTTTATCCCTAAAAGAACGTGAAAGAGTTTTTACCGAGAAGGTTTTAACGAGACACACCTTTCCAATCAAGTCAATGAAGCATATCTTTCCTACCTATAATATGATTGTTTTTTCAGCACCATTCGGATTTCCCTACAAATGGTTTCCCTCCAAAGTACTCCTACTCGGCTAAGGACGCACCATTCGGATTTCTCTACAAATGGTTTCCCTCCCGAGTACTCCTACTCGGCTAAGGACGCACCATTCGGATTCTCTACAAATGGTTTCCCTCCCGAGTACTCCTACTCGGCTAAGGAGGCACCATTCGGATTTCCCTACAAATGGTTTCCCTCCCGAGTACTCCTACTCGGCTAAGGACGCACCAGTACTCGACTAAGGACACACCATTCTGATTTCCCTACAAATGGTTTCCTTCCCGAGTACTCCTACTCAGCTAAGGACGCACCATTCGGATTCCTCTACAAATGGTTTCCCTCCCGAGTACTACCACTCGGCTAAGGATGCACCATTCGGATTTTCTACAAATCGTTTCCCTCCCGAATACTAGCACTGGCCAAGGATGTACCATTCGCAATTTCTTTACAAAAAACTCAAGTGTTGATTTCTTCAAAATAATCCGCCACCAACAAAAACTAGGTATCGGATGAGATACACATTCAAGCCGAATACATGTAACCATATCTTAGTTAGAATACAAATACATTTTAAACTCACGACACTACTTAGTGGTTCCCCTAAGAGTCGTACACTAACCTTTTTTAAGAAGAAACAATTCGTGCAAAGTGTTCGGCCACAAATAAGTTATGAAATTATCTTAAGTATAAATTAACAGCAGATGACGAAGAGAAAAAAGTAACATGTTTCATTAATCACAAAAAGAAACATTTACAAAATTTGTTGCCAAAAACAAAAAAGGCTCTAATGGCCTAACATACAAATATTTCATTCAGCCGGATCCTCTTGGGCCACGGCATCAGCAACATTTTCTTCTCTATTTTCCTCATTGGTCTTAGGCTCCCCAGCAACATCCGGAGCCGACGGCTGAAGAGGATTCTCAAGTACCGCGTCCTCAGAAATATCATCAAAAGGCACCAAGAGGCCTTGGTAGACATCCTTGTCCATGTCAAAAAGGGCAGGATCGCGGACGTCATAAAAATGCAACATCTGCCGAACAGCATGAAGAAATTTGGCTTCGTGTTCGGCATAAATTTTGTTTTGAGCCGAAGAGATGATGCTTTCCTTGGCAGCACGTTCTGCGTCCCTCTCCTCTTCAGCCTGAGCTAATAGCATATTCAAACGCTCAATCTCATCGGACTGAAGTTTAGCATCCTTCTCGGCCATTATGACTTTAGAATTCAAATCATTAAGATCAACCGAAAAGGTGCTTGATTTCGTCCTTTAGAGGAGCGTTGTCATCCGCCAATACTATGTTGGCGTCCAGAGCTTGTTGGTTAGAGGCTTGCGACTCCTTCAAGCTCTTCTTCAGCTTCTCGGCCTCCTTCAGTGGGTTCATGAACATGTGATAAACAATGGCCGAAGCCCTTGCCTGAAACTCACAGTAGGCATACCAGTTGGAGGCAGCATCAGCCTTGTTCAAGATATTCTTTTCAGTATCCAAAATGTCACTGGAACTGGCCATTTTCTTCAGCCGAAAGTCCTTCGAAAAGAAGCCCTCGGCAGTCATGGCAGTGATGGAAGCCAAAGATCCCGAAGCTGAAAAGTCCAAGGTCTGTTGTTTCAACTTCTTTGCCTTTTCTTCCTCCGAGGCCTCACGGCTTCGGTGCCTTTTCTTCTGATCCTTGTCCTTGTTTTTCTTCTCTACTGCTGGAGGGGGTAAGGTATCCACCGGATATGGCCTCGGGGTCGGTTGCTTCACAACTGGAGGCACTGAAGCAACACCCGAAGTGTTCCTCGCAGCTTAAGCCCGGTTCTTTCGAGCATTCAGAAAAGAAAGGACGTCACCACCAACATCGGCCATAATACCTACACCCCACAAAACACTTAGTCATTCATGTGAACTAAGTATAAAAATAACAGAAAAGAAAGAACCGAATCCTTACCACACATATCGACTAAAACAATTGAAGAACTAAATAAGGCCACGAGCTGCCTAGCCAGAAGCTTTAGGGGGAGGGACTCAAGAAAGAGGAGGTCCTCGCGTTCCCTTTCGGTCATCATAGACTTCGAAAATTTGTCATAACACTGAGGGGTTCTCTCCCAATAAAAAGGAAATAAGGGCTTCCCACCCCTATCATAGAAGTGGTTAGCCCCTATATTCGGCCTTACTACCACTTTAAAGAAGCCGATTTTGAAATTTTTATAAGAAGAAGTAAAAGATTGGAATAAGGGCCTCTCGGTTAGCTTATTAGGGATACCCATAAACCGCTCTTGGGCCAAGTACAAAAATACACTCACTGAAGGCTCTATAAAATTGAAAATACAAAAGGCACGAAATGTTTGGATTGCGGCCCACCCATTCGGATGCAATTGAGAGGGTGCCACGTTCAAAACCCGAAGCACCCCCATTGTAAAATCATCAAAGGGAACCGTTACATGTAAGTCACGGAATACACAATCGTACATGTAAAAGAAGTCTCTTATAGACTCACTATTTCCCATGAAAACGAATTCAACATTAGTTTCACGTCGACAACATTGTAACGCTATCAGACACAACTCATCCTCAAGGATGGTAGACACATCTACATAATTTACAAAATTGGATACACTACGCTTATCATCATACCGAGACCAATAGGACTGACCTCCCCATTTACCCAGGTGTACCCATCCAGGGTAATCGGTGGGAACACTCGTTTCCCTTGCGTAACCTAAGGCTTACGCTTCGACTTTTGACTGGAATTATCATTTCCAACTGAATTGGACACCACGTTTTCACCCACCCCCTCTCGGGCAGAAGACGAAGAGGGGGACGTCGAAGGGCAAGAAGACGAAAACGAAGACGAAGAAGTCGAAGACTCCCCACTAGCCGAGGGGGGTGATCGAATATCAACCACCTCGATTTTTTCGGAAAGCTTACGACCAGACGAACTCATGGTAATGGAAAAAGAAAGAGAAAAAGCCGAACTCTTGTACCTTGGTTAAGACGAAAAAGATGAAGCTAGAAAGAAGTATTCGGCCAAGAGCGAAATATGAAAATTTTGGTAGATTGTAAATAAGGGATGCAAAGACGACATCCCTCACCCTATTTATATGGCCCAAGCTCACAATGGTCCAAAAAGCTCAAACGCTGCCAATCGTTAGATCAATCCAGATCTAACGGTTCATAAAAACGCGACGCCTCGATCCTTTCACCCAAACAGCCTTTTTTCAGCCATAATGGTAGAATTTGAAATGACACAATGAGGCGCCTTTTTTGAATTAAAGCCTCTTCGTCACAGTTGATTACTTAAGGCAGGGGGGCATGTATACCGGGGGGTATTCGGCTATATGAATAGCCGAATACCCTCCACCACAAACAACTGAATACACCTCGTAAAGAGGTAAGTGTTCGGCTTAGATCTGGCCAAACACTCTTTACTCCTTACGCTCAAACTAGCTACATTACCAAATACCATCACAGGAGTATTCGACATCAATACGGTCGAATACTAGGGATAGTATTTGGATAATGTAAATCCCATTAGAAGGCTATTATCAAGGTAAACCAAAAATTAGGAGGTGATTAAGCAACCTTAATTAGTATGGATCAGTCATTAAGAAATGGTTAGGGCCCATAAGGGCCCAGGCCCAACAGGATAAGTATAAAAAGGGGTACACCCCTCAAGGTAAGGCGACTTTTGACCCTCATTTATTACTCACATTAAATGCTCTGAGCCGAAACCTGACTTGAGCATTGGAGTGCCTTTTGTAGGTACCCCCCCCCCACGATGCCCGCATAGAAGGATTCGGACATCCACAGAAGACCCTTAAGTAAAGACGTCAGTAGAAGGTTACCTCGCTACTCACAAGCAAGAACATAACCTTTTTATCAACTTAAAATTAAATTGATCAACAGTACTAATTTTAGGAATAAAAATTTATTAAAATTAAATTAATTTATTTTTTTATTCTATGATTGGTGTTAATTTCAAGATCATATTAGTATTCATTCTTAGCGACTTTTGTTTTTTCCCTAAAATGAAGAATATTAAAGTTAGAATAATTGAGTTAGTAATATTTAGGAATCTGATTATAATAGTAGTTCTCTCATTTCTCTTTATATTTTGATCTATGATCAAAATGTATCCTTCTTTATCTTTATTAACTTAATTTAAATCACTTGATTTTATTTTTTATTTTTTGTTTTTTAATCTTTATTCCAAGACCATAATAAAATTACTTAAAGTTTTTTTTTTTACGATCTACTTAACCTAATATCATGATCTATTATATGATACTTAAGTCCATTAATAATGTGATTAATTGGTAACAGACTTTGGACACCTAATGATGGTCTATGTATGAGACACTGTAGGACTAAACACTAAGCATATTATAGGAGATACCTTGGGTCAATAAATAGAATTTGGAGTGTGTAATCAGATGAAAAAAGTGTTTAAATCAGTGTTTTATTATCATTCTTAGAGTTATTTTTCCTACAACTCTCATATAAATTTCTTCAAAAGCTGAATATAAACTTATACAAAAACTAATTTTAATTTATGAAAAGATTTATTTTATTTTTTCTTCTTATTTTCTTCTTATGTAATTGCTTTCTATTATTTGTCTCATTGAAAACCTAGAATTTGAAGAGTTGATCAGACACAAAAAGTGTTTAAATCAATGTTTTAAATTCATATAAAGTGTATCATTCTCTTACAATTCTCTTATATAAGCTTCTTTAAAAGCTGAATTTTAACTTATACAAAAATTAATTTTAATTTATAAAAAATATTTTATTTTTTCTTTTTATTTTCTTCTCATGTAAATTTTTTTGGATTAGTTTATTCAAACAGGACCCTAATGAGGCTTGAAATCAACTAGGTAGAGTTGCACTTTTCTTCTAAACTTGAATAAAATCCTTAAAATGAGATAATAAATAAAAGAGACATTTCAATTCTCAACCCTGACAGGTTTATGTCGTGCTTGAGCGAAATGGCATAAAGATACTTAGAATGGATTATTTGTTACTAGATAGCAACTGAGTTAGCATCATTAAGAATAGGGAAAAATGTAATTTTAATTTATGTAAATGTGATTAAATTTGAATTGCCTTTTTTATTTTTGATTTATAATATATTTTTAAAATGACGTTTGTATCTAACCGTATCATGTGACATCTAGGCGTAGCAAAGGGGGTGACCGAGAGATGCCATAGTCACCCCAAAATATTCAAATTCCTTTATAAGATTCTTATATAAAAATATTTGATGGCACCCCTAGAAGAAAGGTTTGGTCTTGACTCCCTTAAACTCAAGTCCTGCTCATTTTCCCACTTATCAAAAAAAAAAACTAAGTCCTGCCTACTCCTCTGCATGTTACCTCTGGTTGTTAACATGAGGTGTCTAGAATCAAGTCATTGAAATACCAGTACGAGTGACAAACAGTCATCAAAACCCCAGTGAGCAGCTAGCTCAATCTGCACAATAAAACTGTACCATAAATGACCTTTTTCTGGATCATCTGGACTCTCTCAAGCAATTTCCAGGCAACAGAAATTTATACTTCTCTGCATTTTCCAGTAGATAAGCAGGAAGATGAACTGCAGAATAGGAATGGGGTATTGGTCCCATTTTACCAATGATTTCCTTGAAGGTGTACTCCTCTGGTAGCATATCAAATAAATCAGCCCCTTTGCATATTACATCTTGAATTCTCTTGGGATTTAAATAATAAGAGAATCTGACTCTATCATTATGACTATAGGCTTTCATCTTAAAGATGAAATCACTGATATGGCGGAAGCAAAAGCTACAATGCCAACCAGCATCCGCCAATAACTCATCAGACTGGCGGAAGTGTGCATACCTTGTCTTACCACTCTGATACCTGTGAACAGAAGCTCTCCAGCTGTTATCATCCATGAGAAACTCAAAGGAATACAGATAGTTCTTCAGCTGAAGATGAAGGACTGAAGGCACCTCATCACACCACCTCAAGAGGTTAATGGTGTGAGCACTCGGAATCTCATCAACATCAGACATGATCAACAAGTCATCATCTGTAATGCCAGCTATCTTAAGGAGTTGGTCCAATGCCACTCGCTGATACGCCTCCTCGATAAAGGGGTTTTCTCCCTTCTTGAATCTCCCACCAATAGTTCCATACGTTAACCGGGACTCCACAAATTTGAACTGCTCCCGATTGCCTTTGAAAACCAGAGGTTTAGGCCTACCAGTGAATGTGGAATTTGACTCCAGGAGAACAAACTGTGTTATGTAAGGATACAATTCTCTCCAGCGCAAGTCAAGTATTTCCAATTCATTACTGAACAACACAGCATCATACACACGTCTTGGGAATTCACGGACTCCCCAGCCATGAAGTCTGCAGAGATTCTCCATCGACACATTTTCGTTATAGTAATGTGGAATGACATGGAAAGGCTTGGGTGGTTTTTCCCACAGCGGCCTCAGGAAGTAGGAGATTTTCTGTCCATGCAAGTATATTCCAAAGATGCACATTGGCACAACAGCAAAAAGAAATATACAGGTTTTTACATCCAAGCCGCGTAAAATGCAGCGCACTCTTGACATGGCCGATACTTGACTTGACTCCTGTATCATTAAAGAACAAACATCTGAGTCAACATTCATCAAAAAAGAAAATACAACATTATGACTTGACAATGCAACTTCATTCAACCCTGTAAATAAATCAAACCATAATCCAAATGCCAAATTTTCCCTCTCTATTGATTTTTTTTTTTTTTCAATAATCATTGAACATAACACAAAGGGGGCAATTTTAATCAATAATCATAGCCTAAAAGGCTGCATCATGAACAGATCAGACACATGCAAAAAAATCCCCAAATGCAAATTGTTAATTGTGCAGTCGTTCCAATCCCATTATAGAAACAAAAGAAAATGAAGAAGAAGGAATTGAGAGTCTAAAAATAGCTTTAAAAATTCATCCTTTCTCAGATAGCCAAATTTAGATCAGAAAAATGCACGCGCATATTAAAACGCACAGAAAAAGGGTCAACTAGTGTACAGAATGGCCATGAGCAGGCACTATCTTCATTTTACCCCCCAAAACCAAAGACGATTAATCGAAGGCAGCCAGCGAAAAGATGAAAAATTTGCTATATGAAATGAGATTATAATTACCTGGCCACAAACGTCTCCGCATAAATCATCGGTCTTCTTAGGACAGTAATGTCCACCGGAATCTCCCATCGCACACCACATTATTAGAGTTCAATCCAAATCCCAGGAAACCAGATCGATAGTAAAAAACACTCGCTCCAATCCAAATCCTATTCCGGTGATAAGCAACAAGGAACGCGCGTTGAGGGTAAAGGCGTAGGGTTTTGTGGTAATGAGACACTGAAAGCCAAAGGAGGAAGTTCCGTTGCGGGATTCCTCTTTGGCCGTTTGTGTTGTGTTGATGATGTTCTTCTCAATGCCACTTTTGTTTCAGTTTCAATCAATCACCGCCTCTTACAAATGTGTATTTATATATATATATAGCCAACCCAAAACTCATTAATGATAGTACTAGTAAACACCTCTTCTACACGCGCATTCTTTTCGTCGTTTCTTTTGAAGATATCTTACGATTACTTAGTCACGCAGAACCACCCCTCTAATATAATGTCAATTAGGTATTAATTAATTATAATTATAATTTCATTTTTATTTTTTTTATATGCTCTGGACCTGGAGTCATACTACTTACTTTGTAGAGCTCGTAGTAAAAACCAAGTCTTGGATGGAGAAGGTTGCCACGTGGCGGCCATGCTTTGTGATTGGGAGCGCGTAGAATCCAAGACGAAGTCGTTGGTTCCTAGGCTAGGCCACAATTGGGGGTTGGATTCAAGTGAGTAACGCTGGCACGATGTTGAGTTTTGGTGGGGAAGGATTAGCTACGGCGACACGTACCATAACAGTGTGCAACGGAATTGGGCGTGGGCTGTGTGGGGCCCATAACAACTGGGCAATGTGTTGAGCGGCCCTACCACGACGTTGTCGCCAACTTTCTGCTTCCTTTCATTCCGATGCTAATTATAGAAACGGTCTTCTTATTCATTATCTTTAGGACAATGATTAAAACATTAAAAGTAAAAAAATTAATAATATAGATATGTTTTTATTGTAATTCTTTAAACAAATATCTGTTGATTATTTTACTGTCAGTTTTTTTTTACAACTTTTACTGTGAGTTTAATGATTATGCAACTAATGCATATGACGTAATTATTGCTATAATAAAAAAAGTTTATTAATTTTTTGGTCTCTTATCTATCGTGGATCTTTGTTTTTAGTACTTTATTAATTTTTGACTAATTTTAATCTCTTAAAAAAATTCATTTCATTTTTAGTCTTTCAAAAAAAAATTCATTCCATTTTTAATCCTAAAAAATTATACATCAAAGACCAAAAAGGGAACGAAATTTTTTTTTAGGAACTAAGGATGGATAAAATTTTATGAGAGATTAAAAATGAAAATCCATAAAAGATGAAAGACTGAAAAAATAATAAACTCTAAGAAAAATTAACAAATTTATTATACATGATAATTTGTGATTTGTTGATTTTATAATTGTTTTACATTTTTAATAGCATAACCTATTTTTTCTTTTACTATTTAAAAAATGAATTGTAAAATGGTTAGAAAAATAACAAAAATTGTTAATTATTATGATTAATTTTGCCTTCAAAGTATATAATTAAGAAATAAAAATCATTAAAAATATACTTTTTTAATATTAATAATTATTTATTGTGATTTAAATAAAAATATTTATTTATACTTTAATCATTATTCATTATTCTAAATTTCTAAGAATAATGATCAGTAAAAAAAACTGCAATAATGTGCGACAAGCCCTAGTTCTGCTAGCGGATTCAACGAGGAGCGCCCTACACCACTCTATAGTCTACTCTACTACTACTAGTGACCGTTTTACGTTTCCTAAACGGCCCTAAAAACTAAAAAGACTTTTATATCAATTCGCGTTGGCTAAAAAATAATGCTATTTAAAAGTTTGTTTAACAAAACAACAATTACACTCATTCTAATTATTAAGAATTAGATAACACAAAAGCCTGTGTTTCGAATTCTACGATAAAACGCGAACACTTATGTAATCCAATATTTGCCAGTTATGTTAATTATTTTAATTTGTTTAACGAAAACAAAATACACATCTTGATGGATTTCGTTAATCTTAGGGACGAAAGACTCGATGATTCCACATTCCAGCTCCGGCGTTTGGTATCTTTATTCCTTATCCTTACTCAAATGGCATAATTATTTCTTTCCCGAATTTTATGAGAAAAAGTGTAAAGATTCCAACTTGCAAGTTGCAATTGAAGGGTCTTCCCATCAAGACTCGCACAACTTAGTCAAGACCCAAGCCAAGCAATTAAGATTTGAATGATTGGGGTTAGTACAAATCGATGCTATACTCCATGATCAAGGGAAGCAACAAAACACTCCAGTAATAAATTATTGAAACAATTGCTGTGAATTGGAGTTACAAGGATAATATCCACAGATTTTGCTCATAATTATGTTAGGTTATTGCTACTCATTGCTTTAAGAATAAGATAAAATTTGAAATTAATTTGTTTCCGAGTTTTATTATAAGAAAATTACTAATGCTTTTATGGTCATCTCATGGGCCATCCTATGAACGGGTCGTAATTGTTGACTGGCATTGTAATGGGTTTAGCATAAAATTCAACTGAGAAGAGACTGGGAAACATCATCATAGGGTCTGGGAGGGAGAAGAAGAGGACATCCATTTCTATTTCAAACCCATACTGCACGGTTTTGTTCATAATTAGGCCATGACTACAAAGACCCAGTACTAGGCAAGAAATTTCAAAAGTGGGCTCTGATACTGGTCCACGCCACTCAAGTCAAAGTCAATTTTATATCATCATCATTACTAGTATTATATAAAGTATTGTATTTCTTAGCGCGTGACTTCTTTTTATTAAGGGCAATATTTCGGTATAGGTTTTAAATAATCCACTCTAAAATAGATTGGTAATTCATCCATTTATTTATTGACATGTGACTCATTTGCCATGTCAGATAATGAACTTCAAATCTAATCAAATATTATCTAATTAATTTAAACAAATCTAATAAGATATTATCTAATCAATTTTGAATTAATCAAATTTAAAAAGATGTTATCTAATTCGTTTTGTATTAATCTAATCAAATTTAATACGATATTATCTAATAAGTTTTGAATTAATTTGATAAAATATTATGAGCTAATTATATTTAATGAATAATTAAATTGCTTGCATTAACATATTAATTTCATAATTTCAAAAATAAAAATTATGATTATAATATATATTACAAAATGAGGTTCATGCATAGTTGATGATTAGACTTAATCAAATTTAACATACCTACTTACATTTAATGAGAAATTTAATTACTCACATATTTATTATACAATTTAAAAAATATTACTAATGCAAATTTGAAAAAATATTTATATATTAAAATATTTTATTAAAAATGTTCATAAATAATATTTAAAACCTAAACATGATTAAAAAAAATTATGAATGCTATTAAATAAAATTAATTATTCCTAAATTTAAAAAATTTAACTAACTATATAAAAAAATCTTTTTTTTAATTATTATTTAATACAAAGCATAGTATAAAGTAACCAAATTAAAAAAATAAAAAAGACTCATATGTAATATATTAATTTTTATAAGACCCTTTTCTAATTATTTGTTTTATTAATTATTTTTTCCTAAAGTATCCTTAATTTATTAACAATTTTTTTGCCAAAAAATAATAAATGTTGAAATAAAGGAGATAAACTCTTTCTCTCTCTTATTAAGATTGGAGAACATGAATAACAATTAGGTGTGAACAATTAAGTGGAAAGTGAGAGATGATTAATTTAAAAAAAGTAAGGGTAATTTTGGAAAAACATTACAAATTATTGACAAATTTAAAGTTACTAACTAAATAAGCTAATTTTCTTAAAAGGGTGTGATTTAGTTGAAATGATCTTATAAAAGAGATGGAGAGATTAATCAAAAAAATAAAAGAGATGGAGAGAATATTATACTCCATCTGTCCCATTATAAGTGTCATGTTAGAAGAAAAAATAAGTGTCATTTTAGTTATTCAATGTACTATTAATTACTTTTTTTATTAACACCCCTAATAAGTATCACTTTAGCTTTTCAATGTAATATTAATAATAATGTTAGTTTTATAAAATTATTACTCTTTTTCATCTATTTATTATTTTTTCTTGGTTTGGGTAAAAAAACCTAGGACGACACGTATTTTCAGACTTACTTTTTCTTCATACCTGTCTCTTTTTATAAGATCATTCCAACTAATTCACAACCTTTAAAAAATTAGATACTTCCTCCATTTCTTTTTAAGTGTCGAATTTTTGGAAAAAAAAATTGTTTCTATTTATCTGTCGTTTGCAAAGTTCAAGATCACATTAATTACTCTTTTATCAATTATACCCTGAATTCTATCCTAATCTTTAATGAATTTACACATGCATTCATTGTAAAGTAAAAATGAAAAGAGGGTAAAATAGGAAATCACATAATTACTTTATTAGAATCAAGAAAAATTTAATGCATTCCTTGGTTTCTACAAATAAACCTTAAACGACAAATAAAAAGAAACGGAAGGAGTAGTAATTTAGTTAGTAACGTTGAATTTGTCAATAACTCATAATGTTCTTCCAAAATTACCCCTAATTTTTTTTAAAAAAAATTCATCACCTCTCTTTCCACTCGATTGCTTCTCACCTAATTGTTACTCCTTCCATTTCTTTTTAAGTGTCGGATTTTTGGAAAAATTTGTTTCTATTTATCTGTCGTTTGCAAAGTTCAAGATCACATTAATTACTCTTTTATCAATTAAACCCTTAATTCTAGCCTAATCTTTAACGAATTTACACATGCATTTATTGTAAAGTAGAAATGAAAATAAGGTAAAATAGGAAATCCCATAATTACTTTATTAGAATCAAGAAAATTTAATGCATTCCTTGGTTTCTACAATAAACCTTAAACGACAAATAAAAAGAAACGGAGGGAGTACTCATCTTCTCCAATAAGAGAAAGAAAGAGTTTATCTCATTAACTTTCAACATTTATTATTTTTGGCTAAAAATTTTGCTAATAAATTAAGGGTACTTTAGAAAAAATAATATTAATGCAAAAGACAATTACAAAAAGTCTTATAAAAAAGGCCAAACAATTTTTTGAAAATAGTTTTATAAAAAGGGACAAGGAAGTATTAAAATTGACTCTTAATAACTACACAAAATTAATATCTATCAAAATTGAATAATAAATAACATTAATATAGCAATTTAATTCTTTGTTAAATATAATTATAAGACAATTTTATTTTATAAAAATAATTAACTATTTTTTACATCACAATTCATTTGTAATCATTAATAAACATTGATAAAAAGTTTTTTATAATTTTAATTCAACACAAGGTTTGAAAGAATAATATAACTCTACTAAATACAAAAATTAGAAATTACTTATGTATCCTTAGTTTAGGCGAAAAAATTGATCTAACAACCTTTCTTCTCTACATAAAAAGATAAAGGACTTTTTTTATATAGTTAGTTAAATGTATTAAATTTAGGAATAATTAATTTTATTTAATAACATTCATAAAAATTTTAATCATATATAGGTTTTAAATATTGTTTATGAATATTTTCATAAAATATTTTAAATATATAAATATTTTCTCAAATTTGTATTAGGAATATTTTTTAAATTATATAATAAATATGTGAGTAATTAAATTCCTCACTAAATGTAAGTAGGTATGTTAAATTTGATTAAGTCAAATCAACGACTATGCATGAACCTGATTTCATAATATATATTATAAGCTTAATTTTTATTTTTGAAATTATAAAATTAATATAATAATGCAAGCAATTTAATTATTCATTAAATATAATTAGCTCATAATATTTTATTAAATTTATTCAAAACTTATTAGATAATATCTTGTTAAATTTGATTAGATTAATACAAAATCAATTAGATAACATATTTTTAAACATGATTAATTCAAAACTGATTAGATATTATCTTGTTAGATTTATTTAAATTAATTCAAAACATGATTAATTCAAATGAGACACATGTCAATAAAAGAATGAGTGAATTACCAACCTACTCCAGAGTGGGTTATTTACAACCTATACCGAAGTAATGCCCTTTTATTAATCATATCTCCAACATGGTTTCATATGAACAATTATACACACACGCTCACACAACTTACTTGATTAGAATTACATGTTATTTTTTTTTCTTTTATTTAAAGAAGCATGAATAGTTCGGTTAAAATATTTTAGATTTTATTTTAAATTTACATACACGCAATTTTTTTGTTCAAGTGTGAGTATGTTGAGGAAACTGTTATTGGTTCATTTGTTAAAAAAATGTTTTTTTTAATAAAATAAACAGTTTTATGCTTTTTTTATGTGTTTGACTAAACTGTTTTTTATTTTAAAAAACAGTTTTATGCCTTTTTAAAGAAGCAAATCCTATAAATTTAAAAATTGTTTTTTTTAGTTTAAACAAACTGGTCCATTGTATGAATTTAAATATTAAGTGCCTATGGGCCTCACAAATTTTATTCAAACTCCATGAAGAAACTTTTGTTCATATGTTCAACTTGGGCAAAGCTTTAAAGCCTTTTTCTTTTACGGGAGGAGAAAAGCGTTTTGATGTGCGCTGTTGGGCCATTCTGGTAGTAGGAGGCTTTGTTTCTTTCTTTGGGCCTTTCGTGGCCTGTGAACCTTTATTTTATTGATAAAAAGGAAAAAAGAAAACTGCAGAAGTATTTTTGTAAAATAAATAAATAATCAACTGAACAAAAATTCCACACAAAAACGAAACAAATGAAAATAAAAATCACAAACACATAAACTGATAAACACCATACAATAATAATAAAAAGATTGATTTGGTTCGACACTTGGGCCAATCACGTACCTACATAAGATATTGTTCTTTTTTTTTTTTTTGAAACTAAGATATTGTTCTTTAGAATGAAAGAAACTCTAAAAAAAAAAAAAAAAAAAAAAAAAAAAAAAAAGTATTCGCTGATTAAATTTAAAAATTATTTTTTGTTCCAGAAGTTTGAAACTTAATTTCTAAAATTATTTTACAACTTTTATATTTATTTATTTTAAATCGTAATGGCCTAACAATTTTTTCCACTAATTTCACCACTATATAAGAGCGTCTTACTTCTCATGTATATATTTGATTTTCATTTTTATACTTCATATTCTCACTGTCGACTGTCAAAATCCTCGTAGGTAGTCATCATTGGAGACTTCTTCATAGCTGTGCTATTGTCTTTCCCCACCATGCTATCTCATGTCCACCCACGTTCGAAGATCCGAACAAATTTAAAAATATATGCTAGCTTTAGATGAATTTCCACTATGTAATTATTGTGGGCAATATTTAAACTTTTATTGCCGACTTCTAGGGCCTTTTGATTGGTAACATGAGTTATATAATGCAAAGTCATAAGTTTCCAGTGCATGGACCCTCTAAAATTAGTATTGTGTTATAATATTGTTGGGTCGCTAATTACTTAAAGGCATTGGTGTCTTTAAACCGAAGCTGTATGTAGCTTATACTGCTTTTTTGGCATAATTAAGGTTAGAATAATTAACAGAAGCGGTTTGTTATTTAGCCCGATCTGTTTTGTTTTAGATTTCTCCGGTGGTCTCTGTCTTTATCAGTACCAGTTAGGTCATAATTGTCGTGATAGTTTAATTAATTAATTACCGGGACGAAGGGAACCAGAAACCAACCATGTTCTGATGCAATGCAACTATAAGACACATTTATCAATAGATTAATCTACAAATCGCTGTTGATGCTGAAACGTAAAGGGTCTTTTTGCGCGTGTTTGGAAACACATTTTAAAAGCAACTACTCTAATACTCATTTTTTCACATTCAAACACAGAAAAATGCATAACTTATTCTTTAATTGTAGCTTCTGTCTTAATTGATGCGGATTCAGTATTGGTAAACGTGTTTCCAAACATGATGGAATGATTTACTTCACTTTAAGTGAAGCTAAATTCGGATATGCCATCATTTGCATTCGATACATTAATTGCAACTGGCAAGCAGATCGAGATTAATATTTAGGTTCATTAGTTATTTAGTCCTAATTACGTTTTCACTTTGTAGTTAATTTAATTCTTATAATTTAAAATCGTTTCAATAATTTCTTTAATTTTTAATAATATAATATTTTTTTTAGTAAACTCTCCATAAAATAAATTTAAATAAGATATAAATAAAAATCGACGAAGCGCACCTAAACTACACTGTTAAAGGGTATATGTAATTATAAAAACGTTAAAAAATCAAAACTTTTTTCCATTACGTGTTCTTTATGGGCCATAAACTGACATGAATCAAAGTTCAACAAGATTTTTTCACCCATTCCACAAAATTTAGAATATGTCAAACTAAATCTTATAATGCGCATCAAGAAACTAATCCTGTTTCTTACTGCTACAATGATGATCACTTGCACACTTCCGAAAGATTTTTTGTTGTTGTTAATTATAATATTTTTAAACATGTATTTATCTCTATTTAATTTTTAAACATTTTACACACTTATCATATAAAAAATTAATAGTAAAATTCAGATTAAAAAAGTTAAAAACATTTTTAATATAAAAATATATTAATTATATTTTTAAAGTAGATAAATATAAAATAATAGTTTATGAGAATACAGAGTATACATAAGACAGTTTAAAATATTTTTATTCTTTTTTCTTAATTACATTTTTTTTATCTACAAAATTTGAACTCAGAATCTTGTTTAAGGATCGAGTCCAGCACATTTAACTCATAATTTATTAATATTAAACTCATAATTTATAATCTAAGGATGTGACATTTACCCGCGGAACACGAAAGTAAATCAAATTCAAAATCATTAGGCACGAAACTTAGAATGAGTCAAACTAGCTAGATGCAATGTCATGATGGGTAAAAAAGAAACCATTTCTATTTTCAATCATCATCATCATATGAACCCGCAAGAAACAAGATGCACATGCACGAATAAGGTGTACCTTTTCATTCTCCTTTCTTAATTAAAGTTCATTTTTTATTGTTGTCAGGAAATTTTTATAGCAGTTTTATTGTCAAAAATTTTTCTCTGATATATTATCAATAGGACCAACAAAATTTAACTTTTATACAATTTACAATTTCATCTTACAGGAACTGAAAGTTAAAGGAAGATATATATAGGCATCAAATAAATAAATAATTTAACCAAAAAGTTTTACAAAATATCAGAAGAACCTTGCAGAGGGAAACGGGGCCAAATCAACGGAATTGAGAAGCGTGAGAGCAAACCTATCTGACTTTGTTGCCCTGTGTGTTGTCATCACCGTTTTCTCTTCTTCCCTATACACCTCCATCTTCTCTACCTTCAGCTTCAATTCTCTCACTGAATCCCACAATCTCTGTATCTCTGTCACCACCATCATCACCATCTCTTTGCACTTCTCCAATCTGTTCAACACGTAAACCAACTCCACCACTTCTCCAAAACTGAGACACCCCAACCTCTCCCTAAACTCGTTAACTCTAACAAACAATTCAGTCAACACCGCAACCCCATCCTCTTCCACCAAAGTGGCTATTTCGGTAACTAACTTATTCCCTTCCATGATGGATGCAGCGTCGGGTATGTTTTCAATCCCTTCAAAAACGGCCAACAAAGCCTCCGTCTCTCTCAACAACTCCCCGTTCGTAAGACCCGAAACTCTCTCTTTTTCCGTCGGTAAGAACCCGACAACTCTCGAAGCCCAGAGAAGCTGTTCCACGTGTTTAGCGTACCATCGAACCCACGAGGACAGCTCCCAGCATACGGGGCTGCTCCTGTCCCTGAATTTGGACAGGTTAAGGTAGTTTCTGCCGCCGCTGTACGGAAGCTGGTCCCTCATGATGAAGCTGCCGCGCTTGATCACGTGGTGCACCACGATCAGGCACTTCAGCGCCACGGCCGAGCTCTGGGTGGTCTGGAGGCGCTCCGTGAGGAGCTCCACGGCGGCCGAGGCGGTGGCGCGTGAGCCGTCCCCAGAGGACAGGAGCGTGGAGAGGTGGCTGCCCGTGGGAGGGGTGAAGGAGTCGTGGCTGGTGGCGCGGAGGAGAGAGAGTGCGGTGCGTTTGGAGAGGATCGCGGCTTTGCCCTGCGATGCTTTGTCCTTCATTATCCCTATCAGCTCTTTCAGTTTCGTCATTGTTAGAGACACGCGTACACGCTAAGGGACAAGATAGCAACCTTAATTTCTTCAACACCAACTACTACTACTATATAAATATCCGATCATAGTTTATCTTCTTATAATGTAAATATCATCGTTGAAATTTTAAACATCAACTACTATTATAATCAAGTATTAATTGCTTTTTCATGCAAGAAGAAAATGAAACTTGTCTTGACTACTTACTAGTTTCTTCTCTGACTAATATATGGGTTATTATATTAATACATCAGCTTGTTTTCTTTTCATTTTACTTTCTTCTCTTTTTTTTTTTTTTTCTAAACCTTTCTCTTTCTTCTACTCATATATCCTAAAGGAAAAAAAATCAGTATACATTCTATTTTTGGATGCATAGATGGAAGGAATAAAAATAGAAAAAAAAATAGATATAATAAAAGATGTAATGAAAAATAAAAAATAAATAAAAAAGTAAGAGGGAAGAAAAAATTGATAAAAAAAGACTATCCTAAAAATGAAGTGTATATTATACAACTACTATTACTTAAGGGCGACTCCATTCATTATCCCTGTGCTAATTAATCAAAAAGCTAGCAAGACTCCGGTTGGTTGGGTCAGCTGTTCAAAATTTTCAACTATGATAGAGAATACTTCCAATAAAATATCCTGAACGGCCACCTAAAACTAAAAGTAATCACGAAGACTAATCAAAATAACAACATAATCACTGACGATTATTATAGAATGAAATCAAAAGCGATACGTTTTGACGTGAGTATTTAAAAGTTAATGAAATTTTATAACATATAAAATAGTTTTATACTATAATTCAATCACAAATAACAGTTATTATAACTTTTAAGGTAATTATCATAAAAGTTAACAAATTTATCATGCATAATATAGTTTGCTCATGTATATTGTTTAACAATTTTTTTTTAAATCGAAATTCATTCCATATGCCTTATTCCTAGCCAAGACAAGACCAAGGACTATGAAAGAAGTGTGTTTGCGACACTCAGGTTGGGTTTGGTCATGTGCCATTTATTTCGTTCTATTTAACGAGATAGTAGTGTCTTGGTTGTTTTTTCAACTGGGCCGATGAGTTTTTTTTTTTTATATCTAGTCTTAGTTTCGCACAACAATCTTACTCCACGTGCTCATTCGACACAGTCTCATGATTCACCATATCCATTTCATTATTGCAAACATCGTATCATAATCCCTTACTCAATATTGCTTTTAGATTCTTCTTATCCCTTAGTGATTCCTCCTAGATTTACTCACCCTTTACGACTTTCAGTGTGCTTTTGTCGTGAATCTCGCATAAGTTGCATTAATGAACTAAAATCATCATGCTGTTTGGAAGCTTGTATATCTTCAATCCTTGTCGTCATTGTCACACCCTACTTTGATGCATCCTTCTCCATTAGAGAGGTCTCAAGCATAACAAAGTGTTAATATATATATATATACTCCCTCCGTTCCAAAATAATAGTCTTTTAAGGTTGTGGCATACTGATTAAGAAACATTCAATTAGACAAAAATACCCTTACTTTTTCAACTACCATTGTCATAAATTATCCCACTATCCACTAATAACAAATACATCATGCTATCCACTAACTTATTTTTATGACAAATGTCTCTTTCCAATGCAAGTATTAATTGATCTTCTTAATTATGTCTAGGGGCATTGTTGGAAAAAATAGCTTAAAAAGGCTAAAAGGACTATTATTTTGGAACAAAAACAAAAAGCTAAAAAGACTATTATTTTGGAACGGATGGAGTATATTGTTTAACATTTTTTTAATCAAAAAGCACTCCATATGCCTTATTCCTAGCCAAGATAAGACCAAGAAATATGAAAGAAGTGTGTTTGCCACACTCGGGTTGGGCTTGGTCATGTGCCATTTGTTTCGTTCTATTTAACGAGGTAATAGTGTCTTGGTTGTTTATTCAACTGGGCCTATGAGTTTTTTTTATTATCTACTGTTAGTTTCGCACAACGATCTTACTCTACATGCTCATTCGGCACAATCTCATGATTCACCATATAAATTTCATTATTGAAAACATCATACCGTAAACCCTTCCTCGATATTGCTTTTAGATTCTTCTTATCCTTTAGTGATTTCTCCTAGATTTACTCTCTCTTTATGACTTTCGATAAGCTTTCACCGCAAATCTCGCATAACTGGCATGATGAACTGAAATCATCATGCTATATGGGTGCTTTCATATCTTCGATCTTCATCGTCATTATCACATCCTACTATGATGCATTCTTCTCCATTAGAGAAGTCTCAAGCTTAACAATGTGTTAAATTATTCCTATTTATTGATATTAGAATTTATCGGACAGAAAATGTTTATAACATTAGTCATTTTTTCTTCACTAAACAAATCTTAAGGAAATATAATTAAAATTTTCAACATAAATCATGGCACTTCTTGTCGTACAAAGTTTTAACACACTCCATTAAATTATGACAATAAATTATTTGTTTCCACTTTAATGTTTATATCAATCTTACATTTTTCATTGTCTTTCTCTTTCTTTCGTATTATATATCATCTATTTCATTTTATTATCTTTCTTTTAATTTTTCCCCTCTTCTTTCTCATGGCTGCAGATTGAAATTCACATGTGAACGTTGGAAACTGACTTGTGAATTGTGATGATTAACGTTAAAGAAATTGTAGAAAGAAAATTACACTTGTAACTTGATTCCTGTATATATCACTTTAATTTACCACCCACTAATAATATATAAACTTGTAATTAGCTATATATACATTGTTAAGGAAGATTATGTTACTAAACCATTTATATATATGCATATATCATTGCTGTAAATGGTGTAATCCAACCGCAATAATATCATTAATTTTTGTCTCTCTTTCCTTTTTGCATGGTATTATACTACTCCCTTCGGTCTTTTTTATAAGAAACAAATAACTAAATCATCAAGACCAATAAAAATAGTTAAGTTAGTTAGTTATAATTAATAATGTCATAAATTTTAATTGTATTCCAAAAGTACCCCTTAAATTGATTGGTTTAAGTAGTGGTTACATGCACCTCCACCAATAAGTGTAACTTGTATTGTTAATAAACTAATAAATACATGAGAAATGAGTATATGCCACATTAATGAATTTTACAAGATGAAGGATAAAAAAAAAAATTAACAATTAATACATTTTAAAGTGGATCTATGTTTCTTATAATTAAGACAAAAAAAAAACATCTTTTTGTTTCTTATAAAAAGGATAAGGATCGGAGGGAGTATTTCATTACAACTCTCTCTCTCTACATTACACTACACTCTTGAGTCTTAACCTATAGGTTATGAATAAATACACGGTGATGTTATAATTTTGTCATTACATAGTAATATTATAGTGGCATTTGAATATTTGCGTCAAAATGCAGCGGCATGCAGACACTGGTGGGAATTAAAAGAAGCTAGCAGTTTATTTCGCAGAAAAAAGAGACAAAACCGACAATCAAAGCGGACGAATCTGTGACGGTGGCTGAGGAGACTCCATCAATAACCACAATTCTTCAGGCAACCTCAAACTGAACCTGTTCCACAACAGTGTCAGTGTCAGTGTCAGGTTGAGGTTGTTCCGCTGGTGTTACTGCCACCTCTGTCTCTGTAGCATCATGTTGTTGTTCCTCCATTGGGACACTATCAATGTCGACGACCAAGGTATCCTCAGACGTGATAAGTTTCTGGCGACAAATGGGACAGGTCATGCGAGAGGGTAGCCATTGATCGATGCAATGCTGGTGGAAAACGTGTTGGCATTTTGGCAGCATCTTTATGGTGTCGGAGTCTTCGAAATCGACCAAGCACACTGCGCACTCCTCTGCCCCATTCCCCACTTTCAGCTCCTTCGCCGTCGAGTAATCGAAGATCTGGCACTTTTGGATCGCTTCGATGGTGCTGGGCAGGGGCTTTGTGCAGTGCTGTTGCTGGGAGAAATAACACGTGCGGAGTCGAAACAAAATAAACACGAGGATGCCAGCGAAGATGCATGAGAGCGACACACTCAATGACACCTTCGAGTTTTCACCACTGTTCAAGGGAGGGTTTAATGGATTCCACTGTGCATTCGCACACCAAAGAGCCTCCACTAGGATCACCACCGACATATACAGGCTCACCTCCATTTTGAATTCTCTCAACTGTTGAACTTGAATGAATATGAGCTAGCTAGGCACTAAAATGTAAAGTGTGTCTAGGTCGTAGCTAATGGCTTTAACTCATGAGTGTAGTGATGTACTTATTAATTAAGAAGGAAAGAGGAATCGAGATGTGTAGGTCGTGACGGTGGCTGCATAAGGAAGTGACACCACTATAGAGTAGCGTTATGTGGAGGCTTTTAGGTGTGCTTTGTTTGCTCCTGGGAGGGTTCCTCAAACTGAGATGTAGTTTTTATGTTTATATCCAAGCAAACAAACAAGCTCGCAATGCCAGATTCAGTAACTCCCTCAAGGAAAAAGATAAATGGAAATCCATAATGTTATTAAACACCTAATAAAAAAAAAAGATATTATAGAATTTATAATGTAATAAGAAAAGAGATAAAAAGAAATAAAAGATGTTAATAAAGTGTTTAAAATGAAAAAGTGTTCAAGTATCATTACTAATACCGGTGCAGACTATTTTGGGGGACTGGATAATGTCCCCCACCTTGAGTAACTTATATTCACCGTTGAATTTGTAAATTTTTTGAGATTGATGTGGGACTACCGTACAACCGCCCGCACTAGATTTTTTTTTTTTAAAAGGAAACTTTTTTTTTTCTGTTTAAGTTTTTTTCTTTTTAAAAAAAACGACCATTCTTCTCCGTTGTTGCTTTGCTTCTGCCTCTCTTCCCATTTTTTTGTCTGTCATTTTATCTTGATTTTTATTTTTAGTCCCTCATAATTTTTTTTATTATTTTTAGTCCCTCATAAATTGTTCTGTTCTGTTTTTAGTCCATCATAAATTGTTTTGTTCTGTTTTTAGTCCCTAACATTAATTTCAACTGTTAAGTGATGACATAAACTGTGTGTGTAAAAATTTCCTAATTAAGTTTCTAGTGACTTTTAACCGCTGCAAATTTTTTGGTGGTCATAAATGTTTATTTTTGTAACATTTTTTGTGATTTCAGAAAATCTAATGTTCGAGATTTTGATTTTTGATTTTATTTTTTAACATTTCTGACAGTTTTAGTTTGTCAAAAAAATTGCGGTAGTTAAAAACCATTAAAAACTTAAACAGAAGAAGAAGGATCCTTTTTTAAAAAAAAAATCTAGTGTAAGCAGTTATATGGTAGTCCCACATCAATAAGCAACATCGGAGAAGAAGGGTAATTTTTTATATAAAAAAAAACTTAAAACAGAAAAAAAAATCTCTTTTTAAAAAAAAAAAATCTAGTGTGAGCGGTTGTACGCTAGTTCCACATCAATCTCAAAAAATTTACAAATTCAACGACGAATATAAGTTACGCACGGTAGGGGATATTATCCTGTCCCCCAAAATAGCCTGCGTCTACTAATACCTAGAATAGTATATGATTTGTCACTTAGTAATTAATATATGTGACGTTGTATATGAGAATATTCTTTCTATCTTTTCTCCATATGCTTCAGTTTTTTTATAATGCAATAGCAATTGTTTTTAGACATCTACTCCTATACGCGCGTCCTCCTGATGCAACTCGAAGCTACTTCTACGTCTTTTTAACCATTTAACGTGAAAATAGTGACTTACGCACGTTCATAACGCCGCACAAAACACACTATTAATTTGATGATTCTTAACCTAAGATATAGTTGCGCCCACAAAAATTTTAGTTAAATACTATAGTACTCTAATGATTTGGTTAATCAGGTTTTGCTATATTTACCATGTGTTCAATTCAAGTTAGGCTTAATTGCAGATTTTACCATCCAACTTTCATAATTTTGTAAATTTTACCATCCAAATTTTAATTTTGCAAATTTTACCACTCAACTTTCATAATTTTACGAATTTTACCACCCAAGTTTTAATTTTGCAAATTTTACCATCCAAGTTTTCAATTTTTGCACATTTTACCACCTAAGTTTTTAATTTTTACGTATTTTACCATCATGATGTTTCACAATTTTTTTTTAATTAATTAACTTTTTTTTGGTAAAATATCAGAGTGGTAAAATGTGCAAAAATTAAAAATTTAGGTGGTAAAATTTGCAAAATTAAAACTTGGATGGTAAAATTCACAAAATTATGAAAGTTGGGTGGTAAAATTTACAATTAAGCCTTCAAGTTATTACAGTGTTTAGCATCTTTTCCACTTAAATCTTTTTATATTCGAATTTTAGAAATTGACTTGTCCATTTTGTGAAGTTAATAAGTACTCTCTCTATTATCTTTTATAAGCAAAAAAAAAAATTGATTTCATACTTATTAAGAAAATTAGTTAACTTCATTAAATTGTGTTAATCCCAATTAAAAAGCAAACTTTTTTCTTAAATTACCTTTTATTGGAACTTGATATTAGTATAAATCCCTATTAAATGAAAGGGTATTTTGAAGATAATTTCATTAAATAAGGTAAAAGTAGTTGAATTTTGTTTATATTTAAAAATAAGAAAATTGACTCTTTTTTTTTCATTATAAAAGAGAACAGAAGGAGTAAGGAGTTGATGAGGATCGGACTCAACTCATAGCGGTGTAGATTTGAATTCCGCTGCCAATGTAAGAATTTTGTTGGTAGATGATTTGTAAGTACCTCTATAAATATTCTTTAGACTTTGAGGTAGATTTGAATTTCGCTGCCAATGTAAGAATTTTGTTGGTAGATGATTTGTAAGTAACTCCATAAATATTCTTTAGACTTTGAGGTCCTGTTAAATTCCCAAGATCCAATTAACCTAAACTTTTTAACTAAAAAAAATATCAGTAATGAGTTAGTTAACCTTTAAACTCTAATATAGGTTTCAGCCCCCAGGCTTCTGGCATGACATGTGAAAAAGATTTTAGAAAGTGACGTCGCTTTTTTTGCACTCGCAATAAATTCTGCTTGCTTCTATATTTGATTGAATGAGATTAATTGTCGAGTGGTTTCAACATCTATGAAATACAAATACAAGTTAGATAGAAAAATCTAATTAACTAAAAAAATAAATATAAATTTAAAGATCATAATTAAAGAACTTAATTAAAAATTGTTAAATAGTTCAAATTAATTTAACCTTTAAAATAAAGTCATCAAAGATATATCTAGCAATCTAAAATGCCATATCTCGTATATAATTATAAGAAAAAAAATAAACGGTGCGAAATCAAATGATGTTCATGTGTTATTTTATTCTATTAGAATACGTTGGACTAAATTACTAATTTGATCCATCTATTTATTTAATTAGTTCAATTTAATTTCTTTATTATAAAAAAGTTCAATTTTATCCCTTAATTTTTAAAACTAATACAATATTGTATTTAATGCCTTTTCTTTCGTTTTCCTTCCTAAACTAAACATAGTCTTATTGTGGCATGGATCGGTTGAACAAAATGAAACTCCAACCACTTGAATTGGTCTCTTCTAAATTGAGTAACATCAGTTGATGAAAAAATCAACTATTATAAGTTCGTTTGTTTAAATTTTTTTTAAACATTTTTAATAAAATAAGTAGTTTTTTTTTTATGTGTTTATCTAAAGTGTTTTTTTAAAAAGCAAATCATATATGTCTAAAAAAGTATTTTTTTAAAAAGCACTTTTAATTTTTTTTTTTTTTTTAAGTTTAAACAGATTAATCCTATGTATCAAAGCGTATATAATTTATTATGCATACAAATTTAATATTAATTAAGATTATTTGTTTTATCGTCGTCTAAAACAAATTGCCCACTTTAAGGAAGTCGGAATCGAGCGACTTGATGCATCATCCATTTGGCAACAGGATATGGATTGAGGTTGGGGGGGGGCCACAACAAGTTGTGTGTTGATTTTTAGTTCTAAGTTGAGTGGTAATTGTTTATTATATAAAATAGCCCTTCCCCAACCCAACAGAGTTCTTCCGAAGTGGATTGACGGTGGCAGAACCAGAACTTGTTAGTGTTGGCGGGAGCGTGTCTCAGTGATGGTCCTGTTGCTACAGTGATTTGTATGGTCTGATGGATGACGTGTCGTGGTTTCTAGGTGGAGTTCCGAACCGATGGTGACAATCAATCATGTTTCAACTACCATTATTGTGGAATACATTATTTTTATAATTATTCTCTCCGGTTGCATTGGGAAAAAGGGGGTAGACGATCCTCTTCTGAATAACACTCTTGTGTTGGGGAAAGGGGTATACAGTTTTAGATAATAAATAATGAGAAGGGAGGTATAAATAACAATTGCCAGTTGAGTTCTGTACGAAATCCAAGTCGAGCCGAGGGCCCAAGTCAACACCTCAAACCATAACAAAAAATTTAATGGGCCGAAGCCTAAGCCTCATGAATTGGCATGATGGTTTAGGAAGCGATATGATATATCCACCTAGATTCTTCACAATCAATTTGGATGGAATGATTACAAAATTGACAACTCAATAATTAATACTAATAAGATTGAAGCATATCTCATAACCTTTGGTGTGTTGATATTGAGTACAGCTCGCAATCACCAAAGGGTTTGGAGCACTAGCATCTCATTGCAGACAATACTTGTTATCACTCACACTTTTGTCTAATCTTCTAGGCTGTACTGTCTCATGTCGCTTATGATTGAGACTCCATGCGTTACTGTAATTGTCATCATAGAAATGAGAACGCTAGCTAACGTAAAGAAAAAGATTTTTGTCGTGAAATATTACATTTTTTCTCTCCCAAGTTTCCAGCTAGAATGGACAGCAAGTGCACCATAGAGACTGAAGTGAGTCGGCACACCTTGTTTTGTCTCGTACACGTGCTATATAGACTATGAACAGTTAAAATCCCGAGTCAGCCTGTGGACTAATTTGCATAAAGTGCCAAAAATTGGTGTCTATTACACAAGCAAAAAGCGAACAACATCTAAGGTCCACACTAATTTATGATAATTACAAATGAAGTCTCTTTCTCTCTCTCTGGCTCACACACAACAACTCAACAAGCATATAACAAATCGTCTAAAATCAATTATCTCTAAAGTGAATGAATACATATGACCAGATCAATTCGTTTGATTATGAGCAAACACCACTTGGCGTTCAATTCTAATAAAATCGGAGTTAAACAATACTTATCGTTTAATTAATGTTTATGGCTAAAACTTTTACTTCACAAAACTAAATCTGCGATGAGTATACACACACATGCACACTCATGAATATGTTATATTTAATAAAATAAATAATACATTAAAAATTAGTATTTAATAACTTAAATAAGAATATGTTTAATTAATGTGTGAATTAATTTGTTTGGTACAACAGGTATTAAATATATTAAAAAAACTTGGCACGTGTTAGATATGTTGAGTATTGAATAAACTATTGATTAAATTAAGATTTTAAAACTATATAGTAGTAACTTGTAATTTTGCACTGATAGTCATAGAGAGATGAGGATTTGAATTGGGGAACATATATAAATACAAATGGGTCCCTTGGTTCTAGGACAAGGGGGAAAAAGAAGGAAAGGACGATTTTTTCTTCATGTCTTCTTTTAGTAACGGGGTCGCATGGGAAGGGAAAGGGGAGGACATGAGTGGAGCAACCAGGCTAAAAAGCTAACACCAATAAAATTCATTTTGGCTTCCACATACCACGCTTCTTCCTCCCACATGCTATCATCAAAACAGGACAGAGACATAAGATGTAGTGCCGCCTTGTGGTGGGTCTACTATCCCACACAAACAACTCTTTCTTTTCCAGAAGTAGGTCCTTATAATTCATAAAAAGGTATTAGTGTACTATACCCCTGCCATGGACGGAAATACATTTACAGTTATTGTTGTTGTTCAATGTGATTTATTTTAGTTAAATCAATGTTCTACTTGATATATTTATGTCGCATAAACATATTCATGTGTATTTATGTTGTGTTTTCGAGTTTGGGATGTGCTAAATATTTGGAGGGAGAATTTTGTCATCCAGTCCTATTTGGCTAATTATTCCAGTGAAAGATACTTGTGATTTAGACCAAAAAGTTATCATCTTGATCATTAGTTATAATCTAATTTATATTTGGGTTCTGTGATCATTTTATTGAGTACGGATTGAGAATGACATTCTTTCTAACCTAGTAGGCTTCTGAAATTATAATTTCCCTTTTAGCCTAGAATGGTGACATTTAGAGTGGAAAAGATTCAAATTATCCCTGCTGAATTTGTTTTGGTCATTATTGTCCAACATGTGTGTTGACCAATTCATAACTATTGGAATTTGCTATGATTCCTAATGAGACCTCTTAATGAGAATGAGATCGTTTTCAGTGTGGTTTATTCCTATTTTGATTGCAACATTATTTAAGTACCCACCTTTTCCACCCTCCATTATCTTCTTTAGCCTCCCAACAACTGAAAACACATTTTAAATGGACTAAAATTAACAGTATACCTGACATGAATACGAAAACAGTAGTCGTGACTCGTGAGTGCTCCATATCAAAGAAATAAAGATACAGATACTGCTCTATGTATTTGTTGTGCATGAGATTTAGTAGTTGTTAAACAGTTATATATTTGAACTGTTCTGGTCCAAATCTAATGGATTATGACACACATACATTTTAGGAAAAAGATTTTTTGACATCCAAATGCCTTTTGATATCTAGAGAGAGAGTAAAAAAAGAGAAAAAAATATAGGTATGATAAGTAGTATGATGTAATAGGAAGAGAGAGATAAAGAGAAGTGATTGGTGTTGAATAGGTGTTTAAAAAAATTGGATGTTCAAATATAATAGTCCTATATTTTAAAGTGGATTGGAGTAAAAACTAAAAAGAGAAAAGAGATAGGAAGAAAAGAAAAGAAAAAGTAATAGATATGATAAATGATTTGATGAAAAAAGAAGAAAAAGATAAAAATAAAATGTTAAAGTGCAAGTGTAAATAAGAAATATCACATTAGATAAGAATATACAAGTTTGAAAATATAAATAAGAAAAACTCATAAATTTAATATTTTAAGGTTTTGTGTTAATTGTGATGTGTACGTTAAGTTTATTTATGTAGCTTGCTCGTGGCGATTAATGAAAATTTGAGTATATTTTATAATCTTTCAAATCTAATACACTAATGATTAGATACCGAATATTGGTGTTATGGTGGTACGGAAATCTCCATCCCCAATTTTTCTGCTCAATCACTGGAAAAAGAAAAAAAGGTTTATCAATCAGCCATACATAAATGAGCTGGGACACCCCAATTATTCTCATATATAAGATTTTCAGCTATGGTTGCCTCATCGTGCTCAAGTACTTGCGTCCACGAAGTGAAATAAACCCAATAAAATATAGAAGGGATTAAGGCAAAAGTGAAAGGAAAATTAAAAAAAAAAATCCACATAATTAAGAAAGCAGGACAAAAAGAGACATTATTGCATTGGTTGCATCATAATCCACTTAGATAAATATTAAACTAGGAGTTATATTATTTGTATAATATTACTTTTTCTCTATCTTTCATTACATTAATCATCTCATCTCACACTTTTCCTCTTTTTTTCTGCTATATCTCTCTCCATTGTATATAAAATCTGTATAAAAATATTATACAGGTACACTTTTTTGTTAGATAAAACATTTCAGTTGGTGACAAAAATAACCAAGCATCACTTCAACCAATCAGACACTAGATTCCTGTAGAACGAGTGTTGATGAGGTCAACCGTAGAATATAAAAAGAAAAAGAGAAAAAGGGACTTGAATTATCATCTTAGCTAGACACACGTACTTTATTTAAGCAAGTCTGAACCATACACAAGAGGTGCAAGTGCAAGCAATTAGAAACAAAACCAAACCAGTTAAGGCACCACAAAATATGGCTTACATCGCCACCACGGTTGGTGCAAGCAGTACTACTGTCACCACAGTGGATTGCCAGAAACAAGTGAGATCATGGAGGCTCCTACGTTCCCTCATGGAACTCCTAATCCCCACTTGCAACTGCACCTTCGTAGAAGAAGAAAACCAATCACAAAAGTGTCTTCAAAAGCATCCACAACAACTCATGACTTCAACGACCATCACTGGCACTATCTTTGGATATCGCAAGGGAAAGGTCAGTTTCTGCATCCAGGCTAATGCCAACTCGAGCAACCCAATTCTGCTGCTAGAGTTGGCAGTTCCCACAAGCGTTTTGGCTAAGGAAATGAGAGGGGGCACACTCAGAATTGTGCTAGAGAGTGGCACCCCAGGAACATGCAGCAACAACAACAACAACAATAACAGCCTTTTTTCCACGCCTTTGTGGAGTATGTACTGCAATGGAAGGAAAGTGGGGTATGCTGTTAAGCGTAGGCCTTCAAATGGTGACTTTGAAGCGCTGAGTTTGATGCGTTCAGTTGCTGTGGGGACTGGTGTTATAAACAGTTGCAAGGAGGATGAGCTTATGTACCTTAGAGCCAACTTTCAAAGGGTTCGTGGCTCCTCCAATTGTGAGTCTTTCCATTTGATTGACCCAGAAGGAAGCATTGGTCAAGAGCTTAGTATTTTCTTTTTCAGGTCTAGGTGACCTTTCTTTGTTTATTATTATGTATATATTCAGAGTCGTTTCAACACTTTCAACTTACCCTTTTTTGAGCCGTGCCTACCATATGCATGGCATGGCTTTATCCTATCCTCTATGTGAGTAAGTATAATTTTAAATGTACTCTTTCTTCTTTTTTCTTGGTTGTGTTAGACAGGACAGAATGTGACAATTTGGGAGAGGGCCGGAGCGTCAAGCCTATAGTCTGTGTTGGCTTTTTTTCCCTCTCTTGTAGCAGAAATTAAGAACTGTCTTTCCACCTAATTATATATAATACTTTTAATTTTCTGTTTAACAGTTTGGTCTGAATATTAATACCTGATTACCTGCATTTTATCTTTTTTGGACATAATTATGTAAGAGTTTAATTTTAATGGACTCATTAAAAATCACTTTAAATGTAATTTTTTTTAACAATTACTGTAAAAATTAACAATTTTAACATATATAACAAGATTGAATAATAGTATAAAAAAACCCTTCAATATTATATGAATACCGTTACCAATTACCAACTTTCATCGTGTTCTAGTTTTTTTGTCATTTCTAATTTCACTTTTCTCCCAATCCCCTCTCCTAATTAAGAAAAGGAAAATGACATGTGGATACTTCATGTTAGTAAACACTTAGAAAGAGAAAGAAATAAAAGAAAGAGGAATGTAAATGTGATACATAATATAATGTGAAATAAAAAAAAAATTGTGAGTATTAATGATGTGTTTACACTATTAAGATCTCCAAAAAAAAAAAAATAGTATTATTCTTAATAAAAATTATCAAGTCCCACTATTTCATTTAGGTAAACAGTATTATAAGTAGTTTAATATTATATTCTCTTACATAATACTTTTTTATAATACCTTTTTCCTATTTTTTTTATCAACATTACTTGACTTATTTCAAACTTCTTTTTCTTTTCTTTCTATCTCTCTTTTTATTATAAAAAGTATTATATGAATTTTAAGTAAAAATAAAAATGTTCTTATAAGTTATAACCATAACCATCTCATGATTTTAAAAACGATTGCTCAATATCCCTTTAAGCCTGAGCCAGCCTTTTCACTCCTTATTCTTTAATGATACGTTATAAAGTTATTACTGCCTTCAAGTTTTATTCTCACGAGTCTCGATATAATGAAGATCCAAAAACAGACATGAGATATGTCAAGTGTGTCAACTTTTTGATGGTCATGTCTGCAGGTAAACTCTAGCTTGAAAGTTCTATAATTAATTAAATTGAAAGTTATAGTCTGGTATTTTTTGAAAAATAAAAAATAAAAATTCAACTCAATACATATCTTATAGACTACAATATTCTGTTAGGATATAACAGCATTTTAATATTCCTAAAAAAAACAGCATTTTAATAATGTACACATAATTGACAGGTCATAATATTCTCCTTGTTAGTTATTGCTATTAAGCAATCTTTGAGAAATCGTACCCATGCATACAGCTTTGGAAATTCATATTTAAATCAGATGTCGAAAGATATCGAGTAGAGAATTAAATTTTAGAGATCACAATGATTAATTTATATAATTCTCCATCCTCATTAATATTTGAAAGAGCCAAGGATGAGTGGAAGATTTTTTAAATTTTATTTTAAGAAGCCTCGGTGGGGCATCCTTCAAAATGGGTATCTAATTGCATGTATGAGTTGTGTTTCAGATTCCTCAAGTGGTTGGATTCGAAAAGATCACATGCAATATTACTACTAGCTACAAGGCAAGTGGAACAGTGACATTTTATGAGGGTGCACTGCAAGAGCACTGTATTAGCTGGGCTCAGCCCCAAAACTGTGTCTATCTTTTTCAGCCCGGTCCAACTAAGGGCCCAAGGGGACTGAATAACTAGACCATATGGGACGGAAGGGCCAGCCCAACATGTTTGACTATGCAACTAGACTTCACATAATGATATAGGCTACATTTGGATTAAAGTTAGGAAGGGAATTACAATGCACATTTCTGAATTCCAAGGTACAAAATAAAGAAGGAAAATCTTGTTATTTTGAAAGTACTTTTGAACTCCTCTAACTAACATCCAAACATACACTTATAAAAGAGGACCTTGAATATCAGACTTCTCAGCTTTATTTGCATGAAATGCAGCTATGAAAATTATGGAATAGGCATCGTGCAGAAATTCTGTATATTTCACATTATTGCATTCTGCAATATCCAACAATATGAACAAGATGACAAAGTAAATAAAAAAAAAATCAAGAAACGGCTGCATAAAATATGCTTCCAGTCCTGGTAAAAGCTGTGTCACAAAAATGGAAGTAGACAAAACCAGGTGCATGCCAATCCTAACCATCCTAGAATGTTCAAGCTCCGTTTGCTGGGTGAGTTACCTGCAAAAATACATAGGTGCATTAATATTTTAAATATCACAAATGTACATGCAATAGAGGCAGTGCTAGTGTGCCACCAAATGTATGCTATTTACCTAATTGAAGATAGTTGTTCCTAATGCTCCATTCAAAATCCCAGTGCTTCTCTTCATTTTTTAGTGTCCAGTAACACCATCCAAAGGAAGCTGCATTATAGACGTCTAGCTGTGCCCTTCCAAAGTCTTGATAATCTTTTTGGGATCCGTTTGTCACATTCCACTCATTCACCCACTCTCCTGAAAATTAGTCCACTTTCAAGTTATGGCCACGTAGAAGGAGAAATTATTAGGGGGTCCAGAACCATCATAGTTTTCACTAATCTCCACATGACACAGTTGAGTGTTATTAATTCTCTCAAAAATTGAAAATATTGAATACGTGTCACATAGAGATTGGTTGAGACCATAGATACATGGTAGTCCTGGACTACCTAATAATTTTTCACCTAGAAGAGGATAAAAACAAGGCTTTGCAAGGGGGAAAAAAATAATCAAATTCAGACAAAGTTTATTTATGCATACAAGGATTTTAAAAATTTAGGTTTATAACTGTGAAACATTTAATGCAGTGTCAAACAAACAGTAAGAATAGATGTCTGTCTGACCAACTAAAACAAGTGGACCATTTGAATTGTTTAAGGCCTGCAGTTGACCTTCCCGGCTTTTGTATATGTATTGAATATTATCCATAGCACTCATATTATCGAAAAATCTGTCAAAGAGATTGTAGAAATGCAAATCCAAAACTAAGTTGTGAGATCCTATGTTGGCTTGATAAAGTTCCATAGGATCCGCAACACCAATCCTCTGGCAGATTATCACATAAGCTGATGATGAGTATTTTCGAACAATTTGGTAGCCCTGCTTGTAATATGAAACTAAAACATCTAATGAAACTGTGGCGGCAGATGGTTCATTCAATAGCTCAATTCCCAGCAAAGCAGGATGTCTTGCATATCTGCAAACGAGAATGTATGTTAAGTAAAGGTAAATACAGAGATTCACAAAGCATTTGCTTAACCATAAAGCCAATAAATGTCATTGCCTCTTCCTAGTAGGAAGCAATTGTAGGGGAGTGATATTTTCTTTACCATGAATTTCATAACAGTACTATTTCTGACCAGGAAGAAAAGGAACAGTGATGAATATAGAAGAGGGAATTATTTTAAAGGAAGTTAAATGCCAAATGAATGATATTTCTAACTTTCCCTACTAGGATACCAATTATATATTATATTCAGTTATTCACTGTTTCAATGCTAATAAAAACTATTCCTCTTACTGCAAAAGAGCTGAACTCGATGTATTTACTTACTGATCCAAACAAGAAGTGTTTTCAACCAATAAAATCATAGCAAGCATGAAATTTTATTCTTGAACTAATATTCTAGGGCGCATGGAAGTTGGTTGTTACATATTAGATGATACGAACAATCTCAGAATATGTTTGCACATTTTAAACATACCTAGAAACTAAAAATTCAATAACATGTAATGACTCGGAAATGTAATCTGGAGAAGTTGGCCAGCCCGTAAACCCATCTCTGCTTGCACTATGCTCCATCCCATTTTGGGAACTAGGAGCAGCATGAAGATCAATTATGCATTTTATATCATATTCTCTGCAACATGATAATTAGGCACATTGTCAGAAGGAAAAACAAAGTTCCAATTGTGCTAAAAACCTTGAAGATAATGCAGCAAAATCAAAACCTACTGTGCCCATGAAAATGCATTATCTAGAGCTTCAAGACTTCCTCCAATAAATGGACTCGGAGGATCAGGATCATAAGCAATCCACCACCCAACTGGTATCCTCACAGTATTTATTCCATGTTTATATAGAAATTTGAAATCCTCTATGGTGATAAAGCTATTTCTATGTCTCTGCAGTTACAGAAAGCTGAACAATCATATAGGGAATACAATCTGTTATTTTATTTGGTAAGTATTATGTATGTGATGGATTTCACTGAGAAAAGATTTGCACAAACGAAATATATATTAAGGTGGATGAAAGGAGTTACAGAAAACTGTGTAGAATTATTGCTATTCCTCAGTGTTCAGTGCAACATCAAAAGAATGACCCCCCAGCCCCCTATATAACAAACTACTGTGAACACTAAGTATGACACATTTGGCCTTTGCTAATTTGCATTGGGATAGTCATAAAAAAACATTCTATAAAATAAAAACAAACCATGTCCAACAAAAGTATAATCGTGCCATATATAATGATACAGAAAATATTTGCAACATAAGATTTTACCCTAAGAATATCTTTTGCCCGACTGTGCCCATATCCATTTGCTAGCTGGTAATCTCCATGCAAGGTATTAGATACAATTATCATTTCAAACGTGGCAGCATTATCATCCCATCCTGGTGCACCTGGGTAGTTCGCTGTAAGCTGACCATCGGTTGTAGCCTATATAATATAGCAGAATATTCAATCATGTGAGTAAATCTGTTAAAAGTTTAATTGAATATGATCATACACAGCAAAATAATATTGCGTGCCATCTTAGAGATCCTTAAATATGGTATTGGCATGATAAGAATCTCGGGAAAATCACACCACAAAAGCTAGTTGGTGTAGTTGGAGAGCCCAAGGCCTAATAATTTATAAACGCTGCACCAAAAATCTCATACTTTCAATGTGGGACTCAAGTCCTATAGCTTCCAATTAGATCCTAACATGGTTCTTGAAGCAAAATCCATAAAAAATGTTACAATTGAAAATGATTTATACAGGGCAAGAAATAGTGAAGTCCTTGGTATAAACATATTGCATGCTGTTCAAGACGCAATTATTATACTATTTTTCATTTTATTCTTCTGTTCAACATGATGACCAAAGAATCTTGTTAAAACACAACATTATATTTTACATGCAACCAAATGACTTCTAATTTTGTAGCAATCAGAAGAATGAATACCTGAAGATATGCCCCACCCTTTATCTTGAGGTGAATCCTATTTTTTCCATTCCGCTCAATTCCATATGTCTCTGATGTTGAAGGAGATTTCGCTATTGCAGAGACAGTGCAACCTCCACCATCACATGTAAGAAATTGGCCTTCGGAGGTACGAAATTGAAATTCTGATTCAGATACTCTCCATAACTGCAACAGAAATAAGGAGAAATAATAAAGCTTCCAGTTCCACACATCACTACAGCAAAATCAATTCTTAGAATTCCATTGTTATGTTTGAAGTCCTGCTAAACTACTGGTGCCTACCATATTTATTCAATTACACATGAAAAAGGAAGTAACTCTAACCCTCCAAGATAAAGTTAGAAGAAAGGAGATGCCAACTAAGAATTACAGCCACTGGCATACAGCTGTAGCTGTATTAGAACTGATCAAGACTCCAGAACCTGAAAGAAATTTTTCAGTCAATCTAGAATAAAGTCTTCAATTCCAATGTCTTTCAAACTAGCTATCACCACCAAGCCTGGGAACATTTGTCTTACCAGTATTTCATCCTAAAAGTAACTGAAAACAAAACTAAAGAGTAGAAAGTAATACAAGATTATTCAAATCACCTTTTTTCTTTTAATTTATATTACTATATAAAGATAACTGTCAGACTAGAATTTCATCCTTGTGGACTACTCTAATGCACTCAAACTATTAACCACCGGTAGCCAACTAGCCATGTATCAGGTAAGAAAAGAGAATAAAGTGTTTCAAATGATTGAGTCAAGTTATCTTCTACAATGAGGATTTGTTAGTTGTTTTGAATCAAAAGAAGCCCATTCCATTAGGTTGTTGTTTGGTTATTCCCTACGGCAACGAACATTATTTATGATGCATTCTTCTTAAGAATTTCACTTGCATATAGCTTACCGCAGATCATATGAAAAATTAAGCTCTAATTCCACTTTCTTTAATCTGAATGTTTTATCTTTATGGATTTGTGTCCAGGTCAACAAAAGCATAACTATTCAACTAACATTAACTTGGATGGTTCCAAATTTGATAGTCTTTTAGTGGTTCTTCAAAGTAAGCCACGTAAGTTTCAATAGAAGGTCGCCTTAGCTGGTACAAGTCACATTGTGCCATAAAATACTTCTAATTTGAAAAATACTAAAAAGTTCACATATTAAAAAAAATGGTGTATTACTAAATCAAAAATGGATAAATCAACTTAGACACTCATTGTCATAGATAAAACAAGGGAATGGATAAATTCTGCAAGTGGATAAGGATTAACCATTTGACATTATGGTTATTAATCTGCATTAATAGGTGCATGCCAACATATAATGCCGGATAGAATATTAAAACAAGAACACAATTTTACCCTGAAGGTTTCCCATGAAGATGGGACATCCCTGTCAACTGTCACTTTCATTCCTCCCCCATTCTCAGCAGATACATACTTCTGCAACGTCACTGACTTAAATTGCACTTCTGTCCCATCCTACATTTTTCAATATCAACATACAGATCAGCCTAAGTTGTTAGTACTCCAGAAGAATCGTGTATTTTAAAGAAAAAATGAATAAACAAAATGTGAAGTAGCTCACAAGCATGTCTCTATTGGCAATGCCATCAAACAGTGAAGGCTTGATCCAACCTTCGATCACCAGCCACCCTCCTAAGTTCACTCCTCTCACTTTAGAACCTCCATGTAACCCCTCCACTAGAACGAGGAAAGGCAAGTAAGATAATGTACTCAATACATTGCCTTTGAAGAGTAAATAACGGATAAGGCATGAAACTGTGAAGTAAACAGAGTTCACCTTACCTGAATATACCCCAGAAGTGATGAGACAACAGCATAGTAAGAATGCACATGCCCATTTGGTAAAAACAAGTCCCATCAAGAATGCGGGCTTCAAAAGCACCCAGAAAGGAAAAATGCTGAATCCATCATGGAAAAAAGCTAAGCCACAATTAAGTACAAGAGAGAACTCAAAGCCAAAGCACCTTAAAGTCCAACTTGGAGGGTGAATCAATGCAATCCCTTCCTTATCACTCGGTTAATACCAAATTCAACTTTGTGAACAAACATAAGAAGGTGATTGGGTTTTGGGATTGCTTCTCTCAACTCCTCAGTTAATAGAAGAAAATTAAATAAAAAAAAATGTTCCAGTTATATTGAAAATCGAAGCCAATGAAATAAGCATGAAAGAAAAGAACAACCTAGTTGAGTGGGAAAGGTAAGGAAAAAGCTTTCACACACAGTTTGTAAACTGAAAAAGGAAACTTTGCTTGTGGGGTTCTTCCTCTATTAATTATAATTAAATAATAACTTATTAATTAGGATCTTGGCTTTCATTATCATGAATTGGACTTAGAGAAGAAAAAAAGGAGACAGAATTAGGAAAGGCAAGGTAAAAGGTACAAATGAAGAAAAGGACATGTTTGTTCCGTTTGCTTTATTATCTACATCTTCCATGATGGATTCATTGAGCTGTTGGCTGCAACTAATAGTAATTTGCTAATTTCTTTCCCTCTTGGAACAGTTAACACGCTAATGCACGAAACTGATCAAGATAAAAAGGTGCAAGGAATCTCTTGCTCTTCTGAGCCTATTGATAATAACGGCTTCAACTTTGCGCACAAAATTTTAATGTTTCATATATAGCCAGCGAACAGATATGCTAATTGTAGAAACCAAGTACTTCTTTTCGGGGTTGTGTTGCCTGAAATTGGATTCTCAGTCAGTAAAAAAATTGGATTTTGGGTAAAGTTGGAGGATAATCAACCTGTGTTACTTTTTAAGGCTTTTTCTGAATTATTTTTTTTGCATAAAAAAAATAACTTTTTAAGGCTTAATTGTACTTTTTATTTTTTATTTTTTTACGAATTATTCAATAATGAAGAAAATATTAAAAAGTGTAAGAAAAACGTGTTAATAGTATTTTAATGTAAATTACGGAAAAATAAACAATTAAAAACAAAAGAACAATGTCTCCAATGTATAATGTAGGAAAAGAAAATTATTCGATAAACAAGTTTATAGCCTGAGTTGATTAATTTTTTATTAATAATTGTGTTAATTTTTCTTTATCTGAGTATTAATTCAGTATTGGGTAAGGTTAATTTACAAATTATTGATTGAATGGGTTTTAATGGTAATGATGATAAGCGGGAATCCAAAGCAAAAGCATCCCTTGGCATCCCAGAATGGGCTAGGCCAGCTCAGGGGTCACCCCGTTCTTTGTTTCTTTGGATTTTATTTGTACTGCTGAGGTGTTGATGACTTGTAACATTTCACTAATTCACTGTAAGTTAACGTTTTGTTTGTTCCAGAAAAAGATAATCAATTTTTTTAATTGAAAAATAAATTGAAAGAAAAAAATATTTTTTATTTTTCTTTATTTTTTAAAAAATACTTTGTTATCCATTTCCTTTTTCTATTTACCTCTTTTTTTTTTTTTTCATTTAACCAGATCATAAGCTAACTATGTATTCAAATTTTAAAAAAATAAATTTAATGTTTTAAATATGAGTTCAGGTTATATTTCTAATATTTTATATTTTTTCAAAATTTATATTATTTTTAATAATTATATACTAGTAATAAGTTTCTTAATTTAATAAACAATGTTTTACATAATATAATACATTATGATATCATATGTATATAAACATTATTTGTTTTGACAAACATTAAAAAATATTTTAATTTTAATTTTAATTTTATAATTTTTTTAGTTTTTGTATATATAATATTAAGATTAATATAGAGTAAATGGTGTTAATATAGGGTAAAATTGATCATAATTGATCTTGATCCCTGTATTTTAAAACCAATAGTTTGAGTTTATCAATTTCGAAAATATAATGAAAACACTTCCTTTAAACTCAAATATAAGCAAAAAAAATGCACAAGTTTGGTGGACTAAAATATAAGCAAAATTCAACTAATTCAACTCTATATAATGTCATTATTTCAAAAATACCATTTAATTCAAATGTGAGTAGCTTCTCCAATAAATATAATTAAGGATAGTTTCAAATATGTAATTTTTTTATATGAAATCAAGAAATTTAAATGAACTTAACTAATATCTTTAATCAATGTGAAGTATTTTTGCTTATATATAAGTTTAAAGGGAGCAGCCTCTAATACTAACTATGTGGGTCTACTTGCTAATGTGTGTAATGGAGTCATTGGCCATATGACAATTTGTGTGACATAGATGATAAGTGATTGTTGAATGTCAAGTGTTACATGAGAGTCATTTTAAAAATGTTTTTTACCCTTGTAAAATTGGTTAAATTTGGTCTTTGACCCTATAAATTTTTCAAAATTTGATTTTAGTCCTTTAAAAATTCAATTTTTCATTTTAATCCTCGTAAAATTAAAATTTCAATTTTAATCTTTAATTATTTTTATAACTTGTTTTAGTCATTTTTCAAATTTGTAATCTCTTCTACCTTCACTTCTACATTCATCTCATCAACAATATCTTCAAGCCATACCTAATGTACTTTTTTTTTGTCCTAGGTCAGAAACCACGAGTGTCCCTCAACCTACTAAGTCAGAGACTAATCCCGCTCGCGATGCGTGGCTGCCGCAGGCCCAAGGGAATTTTGCACACAGAGGGAATTGAACACGAGTTCTCCTGCTAAATAGATCGTTCCCCTCATGTGAACGCAACATGACCTTACACCACTGCACCAACCATTTGGGTTAGTCATACCTAATGTACTATTAGAAAGAATATAAATATATAAACCATTTACTCCCCCCTCTCCTCCCCAAAATATTTACTTAATGATGATCCAATTGTTGCTAATGGAAAGGAGGGCAATCTCTATAATAGCTTTGCAGGATTGATTCTTCTCATATTTTATTTGCTCAACAAAATTTTACGAATTTAAGATGCATCTACCTTCGATGTAGTGTGTGAAGTTTACGAGAAATTTTAATTTAAATCAAGAATAAATATACCTTTATTTTTTTTTATTTTGTATATATATATTACTTTTAGAGTTAAATCATAAACATAAATATAGGATTGTGACAGTTTTATTTATTCAAAGTCTTCGTATAATGTCCCTCTCACGTTAAAATGACGTGAAAAGCTCACAGGGCGTGAGAGAGATCAGAGAAGAGACTAAGAACGTATAATTGGGTCACGGGCTAGGTGTTCAACATCATGCTCATGCCTGTTTGGAAACTCGTCTATAGAGGATAAACCCACCTTTGATGCAAAAGCTACCGTGGGAGGGTTAGTATGTGTTTGAATTTGCTTTGACAACATTCATTTTGTAAAATTAATTTTCAAGTTTTTTATTATTAGCTGAGACTGAGATGCGCGTTTATGGAGCATGCAACGCGGTTCCAAACATGTGGTCAACTTTTTTTTTTTTTTTTTTTTATGTACATGTGGCCCACTGCTCTTTGTAGAGAAAATATCAGCAATATGCATAAATCGCATTTATACCTATCAAGTAGAGATTCGTCGGAATTATAAACACCTGATTATCCTAAATCATGCTATAATTTCTCCACATCTAGCCAATATTGTAGTGATATCAATAATTTTCCCTGCACTTACTGAAAAGTTACTATGATTCGTCCCTTGTCATGTTCATTCTCAAACCTAGCTTGTCATTTTTTAACTGAAGGAATATGAAAAGAAATAGTAGTAAATAACCACATGTAATTTGAGTCCTAAAAACAGATATGGATCGAGATCATGTTGAAAGTTTTTCCTGTGTTTGAAAATATTACGCATATTGTTTTTTTGGTCAAATGTATTAAACATACTGAAACACGCATATTTTAAATGAAATACGGGGAGACAAATATAGAAATAGAACACTGCCTTGTGCAAATAATTATTTATCTACCTTGAAAGCTAAAAGCTCAGATAAATTCTCACAGAAGAATCATCATTTTTTTTTCTTTTTTGCTTGACTTTGCCAGTGAATATATCCTCAATGGCAATGCTTCTAGTTCACAACGGAAGAGTTAAACTCTGGCTTCTGCTACGTCTACAAAATGTGAATTTTGTGTTATGTGAAGAGAACCTCAATGAGAAATGCCTCTCGTGCACTGAAGCCAGTTTGCTATCGGTTGAACTTTCGCTACCCTCCTTAGCAATAGCAACATCCTTGTTACTTGAAATTGAAACCTTCTTTTCAACCACCAAGTTGGTGTTGGTGTCTAAGCTTTCTATATCCAAATTTAAATCCAACACATCACTAAATACCACAGAAGCAGAAGATGAATCCACCGAGACAGACCTCTTCATGGGTTCTATTTCATCTTCAAATTCTTGTGCTCTAACATCAGAAGCAGAACCAATTAGAATTGACGAATGGCCACTCACCTCGACACATTCATTCAAAACTTGAATTCCATCATCCCTCCCCTCTTCACTAGAATCTTCATCATCTCCAACCCTCACTCCACCACTATAATTATTACTTTCTTCTATGTATTCGTTCAGATCAGAAAGACTTGAGTCAGACTCGGTGCCACCACCAACACTAGCAACATCATGAACAATAGGGGCACGGCACAAGGGACAACTTTTATGAGATCTCAACCAAGTATCAATGCAAGGGACGTGAAAAGCGTGTTTACACTTTGGCAAGAGTCTGAGACTCTCTTCTTGTTGAAACTCACCAAGGCAAACAAGACACTCAGTTTCTTTAACCAACTCTTCATCATCATCTTTTCTGTATTTGCAAACTGTGATGGAGTCTATGGTTGATTGTTGGAGACCCTCTGTGGGGATGAACCATATGGGGTGCCTAATGGCTTGTTCATGTTCCTCGTCATCAGAAAAGGGGAAACCTCCACGAATGTCGAATAATATTGGTGGGTTACTTCTGCTAACGTTGTATCTGCTTGGATAATAGTACCTTAGGATTTTGAACAAGGTGATGAGAAACACAATTATGCAAGTTGTGCCAGATATGACAATTATAATGATGGTTACAAGGTTTAGACGCATGTGATCTCCATCAAGGAGGGGGGGAGAAAACCTCGGAACTGATGGTGAGTGAAGAGGCGAAGGTATTATTGAGCTATAATTGGTTGTCCTTCCCATGGAACCAAGGTACGGGAAAAATAGTTTTCTAGGATGGAAAGTCATCATGGAAACATGGCAAGAAGAGAAGAAGATGTCTTTTAATTAGTACGAGAGGAACATTTACAAGATGTGAACAAGAGGAAAAAAACACACAATGATAGAGGGTACATGGAAAAATTGAAGTCCTCCATAGAGTTTAGGTAGAGTTTTGGGCTTGTTTTTGGTCATGCTTTAATTAGTTTGATGGGACAATTTCACATTTCACATTAATTCCTTGGTAGACCTGCGCCTTTTCTCTCAGTGACTTCTTTTTATTTGTTTTGATCCAAGTCAATGGACTTTTATTGGGTCGTTTCCGTGTTATCTTAAGTGGTGGGACGTTAAAGGATTGTCAGTGTCTTTATATTTCTATGTTCAAACTTCATGCAGTATCCTGCTGCTAAACCATGAGTACTGATCGGGATATAGTCTTTATTAAGGCAAAAGTTTTGAGCTGTTCAAATTAGGGGTGGCCACGGGTCCAATCCGATTCAATACTTCAATCCAAATTAAATAAATAAAAAATTTAATATTTTTTTAGTTCTTGTAATTTAATATTATTTTTATTTTTCGTCCTTGCAAAAATTTTATTTTGATTTTAATCATTGTAAATTATATTTATTTTGTTTTGCATCTTTAAAGCGATTTAAATAGTATTTTTTCACTGTTCAAAGCATTTTTTACTATTTAAAGTGCTATCTAAATCACTTTTAGGACGAAAAATAAAATAAACATAATTTGTAAATACTAAAACCAAAAAAAAAATATTTGTAAGAACAAAAAATAAAAAAACGCTAAAATACAAAAATTAAAAAGATATTTAAATCTAAAAAAATAATTTAGATTAATTCGGATCATTAATTAGATTTAGAATCTAAAATTCAAATTCAATTACATCAATTGGAATATCGGATTTGAGTATGTAGAATCCAAATCAATCTAGACTCATACTATTTTATAAAAACTTTAATTTTTAAAGCTGTGTAATTTTATAATTATATAATTTCCACTTTTTATATTTTTATTAGTTTTCTTTCATTTTATCATAATTTTCTATTTTTTATTCTTCTTTTTTAATTATTTTATTAGGTGAATCCAAACCAACCCAAATCTGATTAGGTTGGTTCGGTTCGGGTTGTCAAGGAGCAACTTTTATGTGATCTCAACCAAGGGACGTGAAAAGCGTGGCTGCACTTGGGCAAGAGTTTGAGACTCTCTTCTTGTTGAAACTCACCAAAGCAAACAAGACACTCAGTTTCTTTTATCAACCCTTCATCATCTTTTCTGTATTTGCATATACTGTGATGGAGTCTATGATTGATTGTCGGAGACCCTCTGTGGGGATGAACCATATTATTGGTGGGGTACTTGAATAATACTAGTAGCTTATGATTTTGAACAAGGTGATGAACTATGAGAATTGTAGTGCTAGTGAAGGGTAAGAGGTTTAGATACATGTGATCTTCATCAAGGTTGGAAGGAAACCAGGCTGAGACTGGTGAGCGAAGAGGCGAAGGTATTGTATTGGGCTATAATTGGTTCTCATCCCCATCCCCATGGTAGCATAGCATCACTTGAGGAAATAGTTTAATTTCTAGGACATGGAAACAGGGAAAGATGCAGATATGTCTTTTAGTACTACGAGGGAGTAGAAAATTTAGAACATGTGAACGAGACGAAAACACACACACACAATTAAATGGGCATGTTCTTGGCCATGCTTTAATGGGACAATTTAACTTTCCTTGCAAGACCTGTGCTTTTTTCTCACTGACTTCTTTTTCTTTGTTTTCATCCAAATCAATGGACTTTTATTGGGTCGTTTCCGTGTTATCTATCTTCTGTGGTTGGATAGTTAGCGTTTTGGTACTCACAATATAATATAATAAGATATAGTTAGCGTTTTGGCCTTCAAAATAATGGGCTCAATATTACCAATCCTAGATGCAAATCGTGTGAACAATTTTAAAAACAAAAAATAGAGGCAGTATTTGGTACAATACCAAGGAAATTTTTATTGGATATGTGTTTATCAAAGGTAGCAGCATCCCAGCTTTATTGCATATATTCTTTCGGCCTCTCTTTTTTTTCAGTCTTCGATTCTTTTTTGACGGATCGGTCTTCGATTTTTGCAGCTTGTAATGTAGGAAAATGATACTTTAATTGATGTTATCTTCACAAATCTTAATTTTACATGTAATTTATTAGATAATATTTTGATCCTATGGTAATTTTTTCATATGATCCATTTAAATTTATCTTAAATTTTTATTTAAAAATTAGCGAGGAGAAAATTTATATAAATATCTTGACTTTTAAACAAACACATGGCTTTCAGCATTTCACAGAAAAAAAAAATCAAATGCCACACAAAAAAAATGTACACTTAGATAAGCGCGTGCATTAAAAAAAGCGAAAATGCTTTGGAGTACTTGAATTAATTTGTACGGAATGTGTTATTAAACTTGATTGGCTGTTGATTACTTAATAACATGTTACTCTCATTAACACGCATCCTGATTAACTATTCTTAAATTCGTGAAATTTTCTCTGCTCAAACCTTTGCAGTAAAAAAAAAAAAACTTTGGAAAAAATTTAGCATTTTTTTGCACAATTAATACATATATGAATGTATTCAAAATAAATGGTCAAGATTTTTTTAGAATACGCATTACTTGTGCTATGCTCCAGGAAAATTAAGCAGTTTCCTGTAGTTTAGACTTTAGACTTAGTAATAAAATATAGAATAAATTACATATACCTCCTGAGATTTGTTCTTATTACACCTAGCACTCCTCTATTTTTTTACATTACTTTGAGCACCCCTAAGAGGAGGTAAGTGTAATATTTTTTAAACTTGAGAGGGAGGTCAGTGTAATGATTTATGCTTATGAGAGGAGGGTCGGTATAACGAAAGTCCAAAAATTATGAGATTTTATGTAGGGTTCAAAAATGGAGGAGTACCGGATGTAATAAAGGCAAATCTCAGGAGATATCCGCGTAATTTACTCTAAAATATATTCAGCTACCCATTAATACATTTCAGTTAATTATAACTGCTGGGTAGTATAGACTTTAGAAGATGTAATAATATATGTTCAGCCACTAATTAGTATGTGTGTTTGTATGCGGCAGCTTCTATGAAAGTACGAGGTATGCATATTTAAATCTTGCATTGCATTAATTTTTCTTGTCTCTTCTCCTTCTTTGTGGGATATTCGTGGAATTTTTCCTAAATCTATCTTAATATTGCATCATCATTTGAAAAATATTATAATACACATCGATGTTTCATTATTAAATTAATATTGATTTTTAAATAGTTTGCTTCGGTCTCAGTCAGAAAAGAAAAGCAGAACATTTTTGGAGGAAGTCTTGCTGCTTGACCTGTTCAGTTCAGTTTATTTTTTCTTCTTCAATAGTCATCAGCAAAATTATATATCAGCAGTATAAGCAGAGAATCAAAACAAAATTCCCTGCCTCTCAGAGGGTGAGTCAGGCAATTTCCATATTTTGGTTGTATTTTTTAGGTTAAAATATGTTTAGTCCTTATACTTTCGTGGAATCTTGTTTTTAGTCCCCGAACTTTTATATTGTACAATTTAGTTCCTGAACTTTATAAAAACTGTGTTTTTAGTCCTTGGGCTTACTCCTCTTTTCTGCATGTTTTTTAACTTTAGGTTGTGAGGAGGGACTAAAAACACAATTTTTATAAAGTTCAGAAACTAAAGTGTACGATATGAAAGTTCAGGAACTAAAAGCAATATTCAAAGAAAGTATATGGATTAAAAACATATTTGACCCTATTTATTAAGTCTAAAATTCAACAACATATATTTGTACCAAAATCATTTTTATGTAGTATTTAAAGAAGAGAGGGTTGAATGAAAGAAGGAAAATCGTGTGCGATAGTGGCAATAGTTTAAGATGGGAATCAAAATTTTCCCCTCTGGTGTGGCAAGTGGTAATTTAATCTAATTTGGACCAAACGCGCAAGCAAGGAACTTCCCAAGCCATCAAATCAGAGGGAAACTTACACAGCAATCAAATTCCTGATCACGAAAATTACTTCCTTTTCATCACGCTTTTGCCCCGAATTCAATGCTCCCACTCCACCACCAACTTCACACACCAACCACCTTTTCCTTCCACGCCTCAAACTACATACATACTTGAAATTCTAGACTTTAGTCCATTCAGAAATTAACCCATAAAACTACCTGCCCCAGCACGGCAGCACCGAGTTGATAATCACAGCAAGATTGGATTTTTTAATGGGGGGCCAACAAAAGAAGATTAGTCAAACTCAAAGAGCAAGGAATGAGATTATGGGTTTCACAGTTTCTCACAAGCCTTCAGGGTTTGACCTGATGCAGAACTGTGATCTTCCTCCACCTTCCAAGTTTTTTATGGGTCCAGATAAGAGTGTCATATTGTCCATGAATAGAGTCTATAACATTGCAGGCAAAGGAGAAGACGAGCAAGATAGCAAGCACTCTGGTGCTTACAGGATTGAAAATGGAGATGATGAAAGGGATAAAATGGAGCTTCTGAAGGCGCTGCAAGCATCTCAGACACGGGCCAGGGAGGCAGAAAAGAAGGCTGCAGTTCTGAAAAACGAAAAAGAGGGTCTTTCTAGGGTTTTGTTGGAGGAGGCCATGCACTTGTTTGCATATCGTCAACAGGTGAGATTGCTTGAGCTTCAAGTTTTGCAGTTGCAACAATCCATTTTGCTGCGTCAACAACCAGAGGGAGATGTGGGGTCATCAAAGGGTGATGGTCATGATGAAGAAACTACAAGTGTTGCATGGGTTCTGGCTTTGGTTCTTTCGTTGGGAATTGGAGTGACCACTGCCCTTGCTTGGAGATACTATCTGTGAAAAGCCCCTCTGCTGCCATTGGAATTTGGAACCGTGTTGAGACATGGAAGACGATCTGCATATACAAATTTTTGCTTTAGATTTATATTTATTTATACACAAATATAACTGTAATCAATCAATTAATATTATTTCGTGCTAATCGAGTTGTAATCAATTCTCTCTTTCCGCTCATTTAATAGATTAATACAATTGCTGTTGTTTGCAACGGTAAAGCCACTTTTACAGCCGTATTGAACTGCTTTTGAAGACAAATAATGTATAGCTTGCATAGCAGAAAAGTCACAACCTATATACACCATGCAACTTGTATACAAGTAAGAAGCGGAACTGCTGTGCTATATTATATATACATTAGTTTAAGAAAGCTGTACAATTTGCTACTTCCATGTACAGTGTTATTATATACCGCTACGCTTAATTACATAACTCAAAAAAATGGTACGCAAATGGCAATTTATATGATGGCCATGTGTATAATTCTCAAATGGTTATAACAGTCATCACCAGTACTAAAGAACTCTAAGCAAACCCAGCAGACATGCTTTCCGCACTTGCACTCAACGTGGTTGCACCCATCTACCTTCTCAATTACATACCCACACGCCAGGCAGCTCTTAACTTGTTCTTTCCCTCTGCACCACTCTTTCAGAGATGAGTCCGGATCTTCCTTGAATTCTTTATATCTCTCACATGAAAGGTAAGGATGATACTCCAAGTGGCACCTGGTACAAGTCTCTGAATAACAAGCCCCACAAACAAATGGCTCACCAGCAGACCCAGGATCTGCAACTCGATAAATTGAGGGGCAGTCAGGAGAAGGGCAAAACCTGTAAGCTCCCCCACTTGTTGCCACAAAAGCTCCCAAAGAAGCCCTGAAAAGATCCTCCAACTTATCACCAAATAAAAGAGATCTCATATCTGTAAGCAGTATGGGATCTCCACAGTCCCTGTGAGTACAACATACTGGGAAAGTGCCTTGGTTTTTAATAGCAGATTCAAATTGTTCCACAAGACACAACCGACAGAACAAATGACCACAGCCTTCAAGCCGGTATCCATCCTCAACCTCACACAAGCAAATTGGGCAACTAGGTCCACTGTCAAATCTCTCAACCAAATGATGGCTTGAACGAGCAATCTCAAATATTATTTCCTCTACTCTGGGTTTCAACTCCTTGCTACCATGAATAATGATTATATGGCGACGTATGTTGAGTGTAAGATCTACCCCAGGTACCCTCTCTTTCAGTCCCCGGAGATCTGGCCCGAAATTCTTAATCATTTGCTTCATTAAATCAGGAGGTAGATCCCTCCCTCTCAGATGGATTTCTAGCTGCTTTTCTTCATAGAGAGAAAGGAGGGATTGAACCAACTTCTCCTGAGCCAAAGCAACCTTGTTTGGGGAACCAAACACCCGTAAATTCAAGTTGTGCCTGTCAAAAAGAATATAAGTTCCTGTCTCTTGCTGCAATGAGTTTTTAAGACTAAAGCCATCCCTGGACAACATGAGCTGGAGAACTGCAGGGGTGAGGCTGTCATGCTCAATGGTTTCCCCTCTCAATAGTTCTTCCAGAGGTCTTCTAACTTCTGCCACTGTCCTTGTGGCATTCGCTGTTATCTTCACTCGCTGAGAACCATTAAATGTCCTGTCCAGGTTGCATTCAAGACCTTAATCAAGAAGACCAATGATTGTCAGCTAATTGTAATAAGAAGACTTTTGAAACTGTGCAATTAAAGTTATCTCACAATATAAATAGGCTACCAACAAACATGGATGGCCCATTCATAAAATCAATCAATGTTTAGGACAGAATAAAGGCAACTGTTAGTCCATTACTTTGTTAAGACTTGAGCAATTATTAAAAAAAAAAATTGTTCGACAAGACTGACAAATAGGCTTGCAAAAAATCAATATGTTTCAAAATAAAATATTTCGTAGCAGCCATGTATATTTGTGAGTAAAAAATAAATGAATTACAACTTACAAGCATCCACAGAAGAAAAAGAACAAAATGTAGTACCTTTTAAATTCCGGAAGCTTGCAAGTACTTCATCCAGTTGTTCCTTAATCACACGATACACTGGAGTAGGAAATGTCAGCGAGCTATGAAACAACTGCTGGCACTTTACCTTTTGCCATGAAAGACATCCAGGTAACACCTTTCCTTCAATTTGCTCCAATGCTTTTGCTGCCTCTAAATGTAATCTTCCATCAAAAGTGATTAAGGCTCTCATGAAAGCATCCTTAGGCTCAGGTGCAAACACTTGAACTCGGCAAGGACTAATGTGAGGGTTCCTTTTGGGCAAAAAGGGGTAAATTTCTTTAAGGAGTGCCTCTTCCAAAGCACTGCATGGTGGATTTCCAACAGCATCCCCTCTCACCAAGAAGAAATCCAAAATCCTTCTACTTGTAGCAGTTCTTAGCACATCCAATATTTCAGCTTCTGAGAGCTCTTTGTCAAGCCCATTTATAACAACGCTGTCCATACTCTTTTTGCCAACTTCACATCGAACATACCTCCCTCCTACTGCAAGGTTATAGAAATCTCTCAAGATATAATTGACATCCTTTATATCACATTTAACTATGGCAAATCCCCTGCTAAGCCTACGAGGCCAGGAAATTTTTGCTTTAACAGCAGGGAATGAAAATGTTTTATCCCCTCCCAACTGTGAAGGAACAATTTTCAAGGAGGAGCCACAAAACTCCTGTCCATCTAGCTCAGCAGCTCTTCTGACAACATCAGGGGACATAAATGTAATCCTGCCCCACTTTTCCCTATCTTCATCCTTCATATTGCTTGTAAATTTGTGCACAGCACAGATGCAACCAGAGGTATTCTTCTCAAAAAACATTAAGAGCTCCTTGTCATCAATTGCATTTATGTTTGGATGACACACGTCAACACTCAAGGAACGTTTCTCAAGTTCCAAATGTTTTATCACAGCACCTGACCCAAACAAAGCTACAGGTGAAGAGAAACCAGACCCATGATACAAAAACTTATCCATACATTCAGTGCGTAACCACTTTCTCTCATATTCTAAAACACCATTAACCAACCCAAGGGCTGTATCCATATCATTTGAAGTGGCATATAAGTGGATTTCATTCTGGTCAACATTCACTTCAATGCAGATGCGTTCATCCATGCAAGCTTTCCTTATACGTGAAACAAGACCAAGCAAATTGCTGTTGGCTTTTCCACAAAATCTCTTGAGAAGAATACAGCCAAGACCAGACAGTGTCTTCATTTGCAACTTCCGTTCTTCCATTTTGGATACATCAAACAGGGGAGTAGGGCAAAGGTTGTATAATGATTGAAAGTCAAATGTGCTCACACAGACCAAATATTGATTAGAAATGGAAAGAAGCTCACCAAAAACTACCCAACTAGGTTTCTGAGCAAATACAAGCAATGAACAAGATGGATGTAGTTGAACATGTTGCCCAGTTTGTGCCACTTCATAACCAAGTTGATTGCAGCCAGAGTACATGGCTACATTCTCAGCAAGTGAGGAAAGTATTACCCTTTTCAAATTCTTATCATGATTAGAGGGCATACAAGGGTCCCAACGCCAGTAACTCGGAGTAACAAGGTCGTGTTCACGCTCAAGGCAAGTTTCTAACTCCAAAATTGTGTCTTGGCACCTCCTCATGGATTTGGCATTGATGCTGTTTTCCCAACACCATTTGTTCTTCCTATCTCGATGCAAAGCTTCCCATTCCTTGTATACAGAGAGAAGAGTGAAGAGGTCACCATCACAATGGCAAAATTGCACTTTAAGACAATCAGATCTTTGTTTATCAAATTCGCTGCCAACTCTGCAAAAGATGCTACTAGCATTGGCCATCACAGCAGCAAGGATGATACCTTCCCTACCCAAACCATGTTTGAAACAGCCAAGAATAAGTTTACCAAGCCTGGGTTCAATTCCCATTCTTACCAAGCACCAACCTTCAGAAGTTAAATCATGAACATTATTGTTCAGTTCAATGGCTCCTAATTGAATTAGATTCCTGATTGCCATATCAATAGATCTAGGACTAGGAGCATCCACAAAATCAAAATCCTGCACATTCTTCACTCCTAAAGCAAGGATCCTCAAAACTGCAACACCAAGATGAACTCTCCGAATCTCCGGCTCTTGATTTAGGTCCATAGACTGATAATCAGCTTCCGAGTACAGTCTATAGCACACACCAGGCTCGGTCCTCCCAGCACGACCAGCCCGTTGATCAGCAGAGCTCTGACTGATCCAGCAAACCTTAAGTACATTCATCCCACTGCCAGGATCAAATCTGCTGTCCTTAACCAGCCCACAATCTATCACATACTTAACACCAGGAATTGTAAGTGACGTCTCTGCAAGATTTGTTGAAAATATCACTTTTCTCTTTCCAGGGTAGTTCTGAAAAACACGGAATTGCTCATCAGATGAAAGTTTTCCATGCAAGGGCAAAGCGACTGCAGAGGGAGCTTGAAACTTTTCACAGGCCCATTCTACTTCTATCTGAGAGGTCAAAAACGCCAGAATAGTTCCCTCTTTCTCAGTTTTGTGAATCTCAGTTGCCATTCTGACAACATCAGAAACATATGAGGCAACAGCAGCAGAACCAGAATGTCCTGCATAGTCAGAAGGAACATATTTGATATCTACTGGAAAGCTTCTCCCAAGCACACGAAAAATTCCACAACCATAAAAGTAATCAGACAGCTGCTTTGCATCAGCTGTAGCAGACATAATGATAAGCCGCATTTCAACCCTCCTACAAAGTAAATTCTTTAACAAAGTCAACAGTAAATCTGTATTTAAGCTCCTCTCGTGAGCCTCATCAATTATGATGCACGAGACCCCAGACAAATTCTCGTCACTCATGTAGTGCTGCAATAAACAGTGATCTGTCGTGAATGTTATCCTGGAATCAAACTCATGCGAGGATGAAAATGCAGAACAACATTTGATTGATTGGCCTTCATAACATCCACTGCTTTCTTCCTGGACCCTTTGAGCCACTGATTTGGCAGCAATCTTGCGAGGTTGAGTGCATACAATGGCTTTGTCAGTACCAATGCCTGAATCAGCAAGAAACTGTACCAACTGTGTACTCTTCCCAGAACCAGTCTCTCCAATTAATACCATTATCTGTATATACACTAATCAGAAGAACAGCAAAAGAAAAAAGATATCCAAATTCTAAACAGAAACTTAATTTATAGTATCCACTGGCAATAAAAGTCAAAATACAGAAGTACGAGAGGACTCTTAGATTTAATCTTAAAACCAACTAGCGTTAACTGAAGTTGCCCAACAAGTATATAAACCACAACCCAAAAATTAAGGTAGGCGACGTGGGACTTTCCAACACTCGCCTCCACAAATGCCTGTCAAACCATGCAATACACGAAAGATCCCCTCCCTTCACAAAACACAGAAGCAACATAAACAGGGTATAGGACCAGATACCATGTCATTATATTTCATCTAAAATAAAACCAAGGTTTTAAAAAAAAAACAGTTTGCGATCGCGATTTCAGCTGCAATGTCAAGGATTTTAGGGTTTAAAAGATCGCAATTGCGGTCACATTTGGCCACAATTTCCTGCGCAATGTCAAGGATTTTGGAGTCTACACGACCGCAATTGCGGCGGCATTTGTCCACAATTTCCCTCCATCTACAACCGCAGTTCAAGACATTGTTTAAAACCAATTGGCATTAAATTAAGTTGTTAGACAGGTACATAAACCACACCCCAGTAATTGGCACTTTCCAACAAGAAAAGGAAAAATAATTCTATAAACATGTAAAACACTTATCCCTTCCTATGATCACAAGGCGTGAAAAGAATTGAAATGACTATAGAAATTAGAAAGATATACCTGCTGATAATGTATTTCCTGAAGAATATCCCTCCGGTAAGCATAAATAGGCAATCCATCCTCGAGTCTCCGACACTCCCTTTTGATCAGACAGTGAATCCGCTTCCAATCAAAACCTCCATCAAACCTAAACACATTCACACCCTCCACGTCATCACCATCACCATCCTCCAAATACTTCAATATACACTCCATTGCAGACTCAAACTCCTTCAACCTCCTTTCAACCAGGTTCTTCTCATCAACAAGTCCTTTCTTCTTCTCCATCAACTGGTTGTGCATCCCAATTCGCAAGGGCTTACTCAGCGAACTCGAAACCCGCGCAATCTCCTTCGACAACCGTTCACTCTCCTGCAGCCACCGCTTCACCTCCTTCCCTTCCATCACCCCCTTCACGTGCCACGCGAACACCGGTCGAAGGCGAACTTCCACGTCATCTATGACCACGACGTTGGAATCCAGCGCCGGCGTGAAATCGTGCTTCTCCGCGAGCCGCGCCTCCCAGAACCAAACGACGGCGTCGCACGCCTGCTCCCAGCTCCGGTAACTGAGCGCGGCGGCCACGTCGTCCACCGGGTAGAAAGTGAAATTCTCGTGCCTGAACCGGCATTCGTCGATCAGGGCCTCCACGTCGTCCCGGCGCAGGGGGCGGCGGCCCAGGCGGAGCTCCACCCTGAAATAGGGCTCCGGAGGGCGGGCGGCGTGGGGGTGGAATCGGGGCTTCCAATGGTTGTAGGGACGGTGGTGGACTGGGCGGGGACTCCAACCGCCGCCGTAGGGTGGTGGCTGACGGTGGAAATCGTGGCGGCGAGGGGTGGCGTGGGGGTTGGGATTAGGGTAGGAGGCTTTCTTCATGAGGAAGCAATAGCGATGAAACTGAAACCCTAAGAGGTAGAAAGTGAAGTGAAAGAAGGGTGAGTCTGTGAGTGTGGTTTTGGCTCTCTCTGTCTCTGTGATAATGGTCTTGGTCTTCGTCGTGTCGTATCGTATCGAAGACTCTTGGCTCTCTCACACACCTTTGCTCTTCCACGCCGGTTTCTTGTACCCTTTTTTTGTTTTTTTTTTTTAATTCTGTGTTTCTTGTACCTTTTCTCCCTTCTCTTGGGTCCGTTTTATACTTTTTTGCTTAAAATAATCAATGTTTTTCTTTTTTACGATTTTAGGGTTTTGATTTAAATATATTTTGAATGGGACAAAAAATATAGATAATAATGTGTTTTTTTATTTGATTAAAAAGAAAGTGAAAGTAAAAAAAATTAAAAACTCTTCTCTTTAAAATTATTAAATTAAAAATGTATTTGTTAACATGTTTTTTTTTATATGGATTAGATAATATCAAAATATGATATGCAAATGACAATATTACTTTTTTATTAAAATTACATAATATTTTTATAAGTTTTTAATTATAAAATTATATGAAAATCAATTTTAATATTTCTTTATAACTTTTGATATAATATTATATTTCTTTTACTTCATATAATATTATATTTTAAAACTATATAATTTATTTAATATATTAAGTTGGTATGAGAATAAATGACTTAAATACGTAGAAAAATAAGAATAAATTATATATTTATCTAAGGTTTTTGTGTTCTCTACCGGTTCTTCTTATGGAGTATATAATTATCGATATGCCCTCTAGATAACTATGGTGCGACTATGGTATATTTATGAGATAAAGTGATTGGTAAACCTCCTTTGTCTCTTAGAGAGATAAATATCTCTTTGCTTTCAACCTTCTTAAAGCAGAGCTTGAAGATGGAAATCTTTTACTTTTGAAAATTATCGTTAAGGAGAATTATGTGAGTTGTGGTCAAACTTGCGATCAAAGGTAAGGTAAGAATATTGGTTATTTCACTATGCTTTCAAAGTTTAGTGAAAACTTCAACAAGGCTTTGATGTTGGCCATGGGTATTTCATGGTTAAGTTTTATTTCTTAGAAGACAAATGAAAAGTTATGAGTGGAAGATCTTTGAGCACTACTTATTTGTGAAAATTTTATCTCCAAATTCATTACAGAAGTATATACAATTGATACTATGTTGGTATAGGTTCACTTCTCTAGCTTAAATATGTTATTCGATGATGAAAGTTTCCTACTAAGTTTGCCATCTATTATTGGTAATCTTGTTAAGGTGGATACGAATACTTTACATGCGAATTGTGGTAGACTTGCTCAGGTCTGCGTGAAGATTAACCTCCATAAGCTTGTTGTGCGAAGGGTCAATATTAGAGGTCATTGATATGATGTGGAGTACGAAGGTTTGCATATACTTTGCAACAAATATGGTCATTATGGTCATCGATGTAGAGATCGTACCATTACTCCCATAATTCCCATATAAACTGCTTCGTCTAAACCACCACAGGCTACACCGAAGATGGTGGCGTCTCAACCTAAGGATCTTGGTGCATAAATTACATAGACAAATCAGGTAACAAATATTTTCAATATCCTTGTTATTAATTATTAAGATAAAAAAAAGAAATGTGGCAAATATTAAGATGCATATAGAATGACTAATTGTTCAAAAGAAGAAGAAAAAAAAGGTATCTGACATCAAAATAATATGAGATTAAATGATGGGCCAAAGTTGATGCAAGAAAGTTTGATAAGGACCTTAAATTCAATTGCTTTGAGTGCTATTAATGTCGCCAGATCATCTTTAGACTCTTCTGGCAAAAACTTGATTACAAAGATGCTTTCTTTAAGAAATCGATGGACATATATGTGGTATTTTGATCCTAGGAGATATTAATAAGGATTTCCATATCTTGCTTGTTGACTTTCATCCCTGGGTCTGACCTTTAATATTTCTAAAGAGATTTCTTCTTAGCAATGTTTTAAGAATCAGCTTAGACCGACTAAAAATCGAACTTACAACCAATTTGAATTTTTGTACTTAATCATTGTTTAAAAACAAAAATCTTCTAAACTTATATATATTATTATTAATATTTTGGTATATATTATTAATATTGTGTGTGTGTGTGTGTGTGTATAATTAAACCAATTATAAGTGGTTTGGATTCAAAGCGAAAAAAACCAATTAATCGAACCAAATTAATTGATCTAGTTTGGATTGTTTGGTTCACCAAGTCAATCCGATTTGATAAATACACCTATATTTACTAACATATTTTATGTTCGAGATAGATTAAATAATATGCTTAATTGCAGATTTTACCACCCAACTTTCAATATTTTGCGAATTTTAATTTTACCACCCAACTTTCATCATTTTGCGAATTTTACCATCCAAGTTTTTTTTTCGCGAATTTTACCACCAAACTTTCGTCATTTTACAAATTTTACCTCCTAAGTTTTCAATTTTTGCGCATTTTACCATCACATTTGTAACAAAACAATGTCGTTTTGTGGTTTTTTTAACTTCTTTTTTGTGACACATCAATGGTGGTAAAATGCGCAAAAATTGAAAACTTTGATGGTAAAATTTGCAAAAATAAAACTTGGATGGTAAAATTCGCAAAATAATGAAAGTTTGGTGGTAAAATTTGCAATTAAGCCTAAATAATATCAATACATAATACACAAATCAAAATATTTTTCTTTTGTTAGAATTACATAATATATTTTTTTTAAATTATTTGTTAATATATATATATATATATATATATTAGTATTTTATATATTTTAATTAAAAAATATATAAAAAAAGCATGTTCAATATTTCATATTTACTTTTTATATTATTTTTTAAAAAATATATAAAAATTATCTAAAAGATGAATTAATATAAGAATCAATAACCTAAATATATTTAATCCTATTCAAATTCTCGTTAATCTAATTACAAGGACTCGTTTGAAGAAGAGTAATAAGGAAATATTTAGTTAAGTCAATTAAATTAAGATGGTGGTTCATGGAGTGAATTATGTAGCGCTCAGAGTTGAATTAAATTTTGAATTTGAATTTCATATTTGAAATTGTTTCAAAATAATTTTGTATCACAATATAAATTATTTATCATAAATCTAAATATAATTTATATATTAAAAAATATTTATTTATTATGAATTTTAGTTATATAAATAAATATTTATAATGTACATTATACATGTTAAAACACTAGTTATTAATAAAAGTAAGAGTAGTTCTCTCATGATATACAATTATTATTTTTAATTACACAATTTCTTTTAAGAAACTATTGAAATTTAATTTACCAATAAAGATAAAAGATAATATTGAAAGGAATAATTGTTAAAAAAAAAACTCAAATTCACAAATAAATATAAGAAAAAAATAGTTTAAAATGGTTGAGGGAAAAAAATTACTAGTTTGAAATGAAATGTGAAGGCACGATAGAATTTGTTGTGAGAAATTTTTAAAATTAATGAATGGTTGTATCTTTTCATGAGATTATGTGTCTATTTATGAAAATGTGTAAGTATGAATAGATGTGACTTTTCACCAAGAAATATGAGATGTGACACTTTATCAATTGTGATGAGAAGCGACTATTTACCAAAAATCATGAGATGCAACTCTTTACCAAGAGTTATGAGATGCGACTCTTGTCAAGAGTCATGAGATTCAACTCTTCGCTAAAAGTTATGAGGTGCGACTCTTCACCAAAAGTCATAAGATATGTTTTTTTGAAAAGTTAAATTTCTTCACTAAAAGACAAGATATGGTCTATAAATAAAATCAATCTACATGTAAAAAAACAGAATAAAATTCACAAAATTCACCAATTTTTTGCATTCAAATAATTTCCCTTCTTCCCTTGTGCAAGGAGAAAATTAAGGAAACTATTACTATGTAAACTATTATTGCAATATGCTTAATTATGCGTATGCAAACCATATCAAGGAACTCTATTATATCCTGAAGGGGATTCGTCAAGACACCTTATTGCATCCAATTTCTATAGAGGTTGGTAGGGCAAATTGAACCTAAAGGTTAATATTTACACATGCCTTGGAGACTTGCGCTTTCCCTCTTCTTTGTTGTAAAACCATCACCACCGTTAAACCAACATTTGTCTTATGTGAAATGTACATTTAAAGAAAATAAATGAAAAATACTGAGAAAAACCTAATTGAGACAATAGGGAGAACAAAAGTCTTATCTACAAATTATTTATTGTAATTTATAATATAAAAGTAGATAAATTGACACTATGATCTAATCATCATATATTATCATCTTTTGTAAATTTGTTAACTTTTATAACTATTTTTATGGTAAGTTTGGATGAGAGGAGAGAAAACAAAGAGGAAAGAAAATACATATACAATATATTTTCTCTTGTTTAATTGAAGAGAAAATTAGAAAGAAAATTTAACTTTTATGAACAAAAATTTAAATTTTCCATTTGTTTCATTTTCGCTTCAATTCAAATTTTAAACTTTTCTCATACATGACAATATTTTTTTTTTATAGAGTTACATAATAATTTTTAAAATTATTTTTAATATATATATTTTAACATCTTATAAATTATTATTTTTAAATTATAAAAATTATTTAAAATATCAATGAAACATAAAATAAATATTAATACTTCTTGTTAACGTGATTAAATATATAAAATGGAGATATTAGTTTTTTTTTTCAATCGTGTTATCAATATTTTGTCAAAAAAAAAAAGTTAAATAATAAAAGGATATGCATACATGATAAATGTTTTAACATTTTTAATTAAAAACTTTTTTTTTGCTTTGAAATTGTTGTATGGAAAATATAATTTTTTTTCTTTCTCTATATAAAAATTTTATATTTTTTATATCGTTAGTGTCACTCAAAACCGTTAAAAAAATTTAGTTCGGCTTTTAAGAAGTGCGACAAGCCTTATTTGCATTGCAACAAGGGGGTTAGGGATTGGATGTTGTTGGGAATTTGGGATGTGGCATGGCATGGCATGGAATAGATGATACCAAAGGCAAAGGGTGGAGTTTTTGTATGTTGTCTAGGTTTGTCACTTTTTCTCGATGGGATTTAGGGGGTGTGATTCTCGTGATCGTGACTCACCCCACTTTGCTTTTCTTTTCTCCTAATAATACTTCTTTGGCTTAATTGTATTTTTTTTTCACTCTTTTTACCTTTCCACAAATTTTATCACTAAACTATAAATTTTTTGCATATTGTCTTTAAAATTCTGCACATTTTATAATTACCTAATTTTTATTTTTTTCACTTTTTGTCACTTAATTTTCAAAACTAAAATGCTTAATTTTATAATATAGGAGATAAAATGTGCAAAATTTTAATAATTGGATGACAAAATGCACGAAAACGTTGAAAATTAGGTGATAAAATGTGAAAAAGAAAGAGTAGAAAAATGCAAGAAATTTCAAAAGTTTGGTGACAAAATGTCAAATTTCATAGTTTTGTGACAAAAATCGCAAAAACATAAAAGATGAGTGACAAAAATTGTAATTAAGCAAAAGTATTTTAACTTGTTTTTAATTGAGACAAAGATAACATATCTATCATTATATTATAAATTTGAAAAAAAAAATAATGAGAGTATTTTTAGATGTTATTTTAAATAAAAATGTTTTTAACAATTATTTTTAAATAAAATTATTTTTAGAAATTGTTTTCACTCTCAGTAATCCAAATGTCTTATTCTAATTTTATATATTGAATATATATTTTTTAATTTTTATTTCTTTTAAATATATATCTTAATTTTTAATTTAAATTTAATTTGATTTAAAATTTAAATCTTAATACATTATATCAAATTAAAAATATTTTTATTTTTTAGAAAAGCTAAATATATCTCTTTCTATCATATCATATAATCTATTATACCTATATTTTTTTTTTCTTCCTATTAAGTGTTTTTAATAACATGGAGTGGTAGATGCAACATTTTTTATAAAGTAAAACCTGACAAACTGCACAGTGTGATTAAATTTTAACATTTTCTTACCACAGCACAGGTGTAGTTTTGGATTTACCTAACTGAAGTAAGACAGATTTTACATGAGCTGATAACTTTTTTTTTTTATTCATAGAAATCGAAGAAAGGTACCGATACAACAATCCATACAATAATTCAAGCATCTTGCTCAATTAATTGAACTAAACCGGTAAAGTGCTTGCTTATTAACCATCTTATTTATGTTGAAACCTAACATGACATGACAGATTACCGCAAGCTTTAAAAGGTCCGTCCCCACATGGTGGCATTAGTGAAGCAGCAGCAAGCTCTGCCAATTTACTTGTTTTTCTTCTGTATCTGCTACTTCAAACAATGCACATATAGATATTAGACAAGACAGGTACCCTTATGGTGATTTCAGATGGCAGGTTTTCAGAGAGCTATGGGCTATGGGCCCTTCACAACTTTCAAATTGATTGGTGATGCCAGGACTCAAGTGCAAGTGAAGAAGCCCCACTTTGAAATTCATGGGAAAGACCAAAGATACTAATGCCATACAAATCAGCTACTACAAGAAATTCTACTTTGTAAAGTCTAGGAATTTCTTAATTACTTAAATCCCTTATTAAATCGGCTATGATTATGAATATGATTTTTAAGTTTCCTTCCTCTGCCAATTGCCGAAATTTGGTAACCTAACCATTAAACGATCTTCTTCTGCTATCTCACTTAAAGCTAGTACAGAAAGATTTTCTGTAGTTTTGAGCTGAGATTCATGTTTTAGGACCTTCCTTTACATCCTATAAGATGCAATTATTTTGGTATCAGATATGAAATCAATATTAAATGTGAAAAATTTCGGGAAAGCCCTGTTTTCTACCCGTATTAACTAACCAAGCTAAAATCATGTCTTTTCTTCCATGAAAATTGCTATGAATTAAACTAGTAACCTAACCAACAAGTTATTTTGGCTACTTTGGTCTATCGTGGTAAATTGCTTTCAATTATAGTGTTGTGGATATCTTAGCTCAAAACTACTGGAAATTTCGATTCGTATGTAGCTATGTAAGTTGCACACTTTGTCTTGATATTGAATAATATATATCCAAGTGACATAACATTCATGTGGTTTCAATCCAAAATAGAAATTTATCATAAGAAAACAAGCTTCCATTCTTGATATGGAAATAAAGGCTTATTCACAGCTTTTCTTTCTAGTCTGTTCTAGTCTATTTTTTTTTTCATTGGTCTAGTTCTCGCAGGCACATGTTTGGTGAATAAGAAAATCAGTTGAGTAGGAAAAAAGATGCTGCAAAATTGGTAACAGTCTAAGTAGAAAGCAAAATTTCTGCTGATCTTGCTCATGTCCTAGGTCCATGACTAATTTTCCTTGTAGTGTCGTAACAGGGAAAGTTGGTTTCACAATTGCTTTTTACCAAGGTATTTGTTACACGTTTGATAATCCTAATATTCTTCTAAATTAGCAAAATATAATTAAAGAATGTCCCTTGTTGAAGGTTTTGGTGTTTTACTGGTCTTTTGCACGGTACAGTATATGAATTTAACTCTTTTTTTGTTGTCCAAAATGAATTTAACACAGCACTGAATGTCAAACGACGCCATACGGGACTTGTTAAGCCCAAGCCCATCAGTCAATTGTCTGGATCTAGTTTGAATCAATCCATCAACATATGGCCCAATAGAGTTTGACCAGACCAATCTGGACCCAAGCACTTGGACCGAGCTAGGTCATCAAGCTAGAATCGCCTGTCACCAATAGTGGCTAAATTGGCATTTGAATAAGTTTATAAGAAGTTTATTTAAATTTATAATTTCATGAGTTTTTTTAATTTATTTTAATCAATTTCTGAGTATTATTTATTAAAATAATTTTTTTAATTTATTTTAATAAGTTTTATAGTTAAGTTTATGAAATAAATTTTTATGTGATAAAAGTTTATTGGATAAACACTTATTCAATTTATTTACTCAGATAAATATCGGAATCCTCAAACCACATCATTTTCAAGAGTATTATTATTTTTATCATTTTTTTGTTTGGTTTGAGATAGAAAATAGTAAAGAAAAGATAAGAAAAAACATTTTTGATGGAAAAATGGTGAGAAAAATGAGTGATTTTTAAAAAATAATATATCATTAAATCCACGAGGATTGACTTAATGGTACAAGACTGAGATTGATGTATGAAATTAGATTCGATTTTAACTACACTCATCGTACACATACAAAAAAAACCATAATATATCATGTAAATTATTCATATCTTTCCCATTAGGCCAATCCTGATGGATGATAAATATTCAAGGAAAAGTATGTTTCATAATTGGGATCTAACTACCATCATTCACTTTAAAAATTAAAGTATAATTAGAATTATTGATTAAAATTTAACACTTAAAATCATAACAAGTTCATAATTTTTTAATTAATTAATAATTATAAATATTTTTTTAACTATGTTTTGTCTTCTAAATTGTACTCGTCAATTTTTGAAGAACTAAATTCTTATAATCATTTCAAATCAAATTTTTGTTTCATAATTCATGACCACGGGAGAGAGAGAACTTGCAAAAGAAACAAATGAAGTTTCGAACATGACTATAGTATAAAAAAATCAAGACGAGTGGAGTACAATTTCTTTAAGGAATGAATATCAAGACAAGGGTAACCAGTGAATGGCGAAAAATAAACTGTTTCTCCCTTGACATTTTTAGCAAGAGTAAGAAGAAATATATTCATATGTAAGCTCACCCAAAATAGTCTTTCTCTCTCTTTCCAAATTCTCAATACAATCAAATGGGAATGATTAATTCAAAACTTTCTTTCTAATTTCTGCCCCTCCAACTTTTTTCGTTTCTTTTTCACTTATACCACTTGATGATATTTTTAGTAAGAGTTCTGAAATCTACTTTTTATTGCTTTTTTTTTATAAATATTAAATCTTATCAATCTAACTATTAATTTAAAACTTTTCACCGAGTATATTAAATTGAAAAAATATATAATTTAAAAATTAATTATTATGTGATTAAATCAAATTAATTTTAATATATAACATATTTTTAAATATAAATAAAATGTTAATCATAAAATTGTATTAATAATTAGTTATGAAAAATTACACACACACATAACTGTTAAAAACAATACTACATAATGGATGTTTTCCTTATTAATGATGAATATTTTATTTTAATAGATATAAATAAATTAAAGAAATAATACTTTTAAAATTGAGGAGAAAATTATAAAAAAAATATTTAAATTGCGATACATAATCTTTATTGATATGATGTATCAAAATTTTAAATTAAATTCAAACAAGGACTTGTTAAGATTATATATAATAATTTTAAAATTCAATTCATCAAAATTTAATTTGATACTTATACAAGCTTTTTCACAATCCAATAATAGTTAAATCAATTATTTATGATAGGTTTTGAGAATTAACTTTTTAATAGTATTCATAATAAGCTATAAGAACTTTAAAATAAAATAAAAAAACTCCTAACTGGGGAGACAATTTGTTGGTGTATTTTTTTAGAAAAAAAAAATGGTGAGAAATGAAGTGCTCGTCGAGATTCTGTTTCCCCCATAAACTTTTTTCAGTGAATGTTTGGAGAGCACTGAGAGATTAGAAAAAGAGAACAAAAAAGAAAGGTGCCTACCACTAAGGGTTGTGCGCTGTCAGACAAAGTTTGACTCCTTATCAAATCTTTTCTGCATATGTTACTTTCATATTTGTTTTTCTCTCAGTTGTACATCCTTGTTGGATTCTATACACAGCAACTAGTAGGCCCCGGGAGCTAGCAAAACAAAAAGGTTCATCTCTTTCCTACTTTCTAAAGCATTGGACCTAATCAAATCACTTTAACGAAAGCCATGTGATCATTCCTGGGTTCGGTCAGGTTCAGGTTTTTGTTGCTAATTCCAATCTTGCAAATTAAAGTAGCCGTCTTCTTTCAACTCCTATAACTAGATTAGCATATCAACGCTTATTCAAACGAGTTATCCTACCTACCTTCTGTTTCTAAATTGAATTGAATTAACTGATTACTTATTGAATTACTAAATTGAACTTACCAATTACTTAATTATAATGAATCACAATTAAATTAAAAGTTATTTATCTAATTAAATTAACAAATCCTTAAGACTTTAAGGGAGCGTTTGATTCATGGATAACTTTTTTAATTCCAAAAATATTTTTTTCTAGAAATATAACATGAGAATGTTATTCTGGGTATAATTAAAAAATGTGTTTGGTTAACTATTAAAATAGGTTGGAAATATTTTTATATTCCCAGGCATAATTAAAACATGTGTTTGGTTTAGTTATTTTTTCTTGGGAATATATATTATGATTACTAAAATATCCTTATTGTGTTAAAGATGATTTTTTTCAACAGAGTGATATATCACCATTTTCACAGAGGAGTTATATTCAGATTGTCAATATATAATTAATCTATCGAAACTACAACTTTGCAAATCCATAACATGTAATCAAAAAGCCTATATAGTAAAGTAACTCCTTCATTTACATATAATATTAATTTCCTATATTACCTACCCCAATCAATATATTTATCATAAATTTAAATTTGCTACCAACCTTTCCAAGAACGAATAAATAATAGCATTGAGATGGTAGTGGAGTAGTGGGTACAAAGATTTTTATCCCATGGGAATAAATTTTCCCTACCCCTTCACCAGCATTAAATATTTGTTAAATGTGGGATTATAGTTTACCAAAAATAAAATATGTTCAGAATTAAATATTTTATTATTTCATAATAAATATAGGATAATTTTTTTCTCTCTTCTATTTTCAGAATTAAAAAAGTTATCCGTCAAATAAACTTCCGTGAGTTAAAGATTTGACATATTACATGGCTGTAAAGTTTTAATTCCTAACATTAGGAGAGAAACATTCTTTGCCTTAACTTAGACACAGGCTATTTTGGGGGAATGCATAATGTCCCCCACCGTGCGTAATTAATATGCACCGTTAGATTTTGAGATTAATGTGGAACTACCGTACAACCATCCATACTAGATTTTTTTTTTAAAAAGAGATTTTTTTTCTGTTTAATTTTTTTTTTATAAAAAAAATGACCATTCTTCTCCGTTGTTGCTTATTGATGTGAGACTACCATACAACTGTTTACACTAGATTTTTTTTTTAAAAAAAAAAAAGGATCCTTCTTCTTATGTTTAAAGTTTCTAGTGGTTTTTAACTACCGCAAATTTTTTGGCAAACTAAAACTGTCAGAAATGTTAAAAAATAAAATCAAAATCTCGAACACTAGATTTTCTGAAATCACAAAAAATGCTACAAAAATAAACATTTATGACTACCAAAAAATTTGCAGCGGTTAAAAGTCACTAGAAACTTAATTAGGAAATTTTCAACACACAGTTTATGTCATCACTTAACAGTTGAAATTAATGTTAGGGACTAAAAATAGAACAAAACAATTTATGATGGACTAAAAATAGAACATAACAGAACAATTTATGAGAGACTAAAAATAATAAAAAAAATTTATGAGGGACTAAAAATAAAAATCAAGATAAAATGACGGACAAAAAAATGGAAAGAGAGACAGAAACAAAGCAACAACGGAGAAGAATGGTTGTTTTTTTAAAAAAAAACTTAAACAGAAAAAAAAATCCCTTTTTAAAAAAAAAAAATTTAGTGTAAATGATTGTACGATAATTTCACATTGATCTCAAAATTCAACTGTAGATATTAATTACGCACGGTGGGACACATTATGCAGTCCCCGAAATAGCCTGCGCCTTAAACTTATGGAACCTCCTGTAATGTCTTGAATGTTCCAATCGATGTGGTTCGTCTTTGGAGACATTGGCACTCGCTCGAGTTTTACGGGGTAGTGTTCGCGTGGTTGTGGGTCCTGCTTTAGCTGGCTGTCGTATGGAACAAATTTCAGACTCATATGGCCATAAATTTAGCTACGAAAGGGACTGGTATGGCCATAAACTGTTTTTTTTTTTTTTTTCGGTGCCCAGGAATTTCTTGGTCGAAAATCTGATATTAATCCTTGCACCGAGATCTATTTAGAGGATATCTCTCAACAAATGTTCTTTTATATATATAGACTTATAAATCATATATACTTAAGAGTAGAGCTTGGCATTTAGATTTGGATTCACGGATTTATCCGTTTACCTGCAGCCCATATGATATATGGGCTGAGTTATTTTGAGTCCATTTAAATTGTGGATTTTTCAGTCCGACCCGTTTAACCCACGAGCTAAACGGGTAGTCCGCAAGTTTTTTCTATTTTAATTTTAAAAAATATAAAATTTAAATACCTTAATAAAATTTAAAGTAAAATAAAAAAAATAAACCTAAAGATTAGAGAGTTAGTAAGTGACGTTGAGTAACAAAGAAGAGTTAGAAGTTAGAATAGAAATTAGAAAGTTAGGTATAAAAACTTGATATTTGATAGTAAATAAGTAGAATCCTTATTCTTTGATAAGTAATGCATTCAATGAATTGAAATTCCTTTCAAGACTCTATTTTTGGTGATAGGTGCTGCATATGTATTAATGTATATAAATTATTTGGCTTTTTTCAACAAAAAAAAAGGTTTAAAAAATGGTTAAATTTTAGTTTTAAAAATTTAATTTTCAATTTTTTTTTCTGGTTGTTGGTCGGCCCGTTTAGTTTGCGGGCTAAACGGGACGGTTGCGGGCTCGCTAAAATAGAGCCCGTTTATTTTGCGGCCTTAACGGATGGGCTAAATGGTATACGGGTTAAACGGTTTACGGGCTAAACGGGCGGGCTTGCTCATTTGCCCAGCTCTACTTAAGAGACACGGTTATGTGTTAGTCATACCACCACACACTGTGTTGGCAAAATGATAAATTGATATCTAATGAATGCGACTAAGTTAGCAACACACGTTGGACTTGTAGGGAAGGACATGGATTTGATTAAGAAAGAACACATCTTTAGATAGGGGTGAGGATTTTTAAGTGTATCTAAACCTAAACTAAGACTTAGTTTCATAGATGACTGAAAAGAGGTAAGAAATTTTAATTGAATCTAAATCTTGAACCAAAAGTTAGTTTCATAGCCGATTCAAATAATCAAAATTTGTAAAGATATCTCGAGGTTTCAAAGTGTTGGAGTACAAGTATGAAGATAAAGTTCCACATTAGGTAGAAATGGGCAAGTTGAATAATATATAAGTGAGGAAGACCTCTAATGAAGATCTTCCCATGGCCCATTGGTGAAGATTTCCTCGGTATTTTGTCCCCATCCGATGCACAATAATACATTAAAGAAAAAACGAAAAACCTATTTTGTTTAAAGAAATACATCAATACATTAAAGAAAAAAATACATAAAATTGAAATTTAAAATATTAGTTTTTCTTAAGCAAGGAGGCCTGAATGACTTATATAAGTTGGACGTCCATATATGCTGTGTTTATATAGAATCAAATACCATATTTTCAAGACAAATGCTAATAAATGTCTTATGACATTGGTTAAGAAATTAAAAAACAATTTTCATTTATAAATATTTTAATATACTCTCATCATGACTTTTAATGTATTTTTAATGTGATTTTTGTAACATCCTAAAATTTCAACATAATTGTTGTTATTTAAAATATTAAGATAGTATAAAAATGATTAGTATAAGAATTTATTTGAATTAAAATATTACTATTTAGTTACTATATATTAAATATTATTGAGTTAAATGATTACTTTATCAATAAAAAGATTAGGTGATTAATATAAGAATTGTTGAGATTATATAACAACTACAAAAGAATGCAAATTAAACATAATTAAGATAGTAATAACATAATATTATATATCTAGTTTAGATAAAATATTTGTTATAGTTTAAATTGGTCCTCGAGAACAATTTAAATCTAATCATGTTTTATTTTAATATATCTTAAAAAATAATAGATAATGCTAATAATGAGATAAATATAGATAATAAAATAGAAAAAAGATAAAGAAAAATTTGACAAGCCAAATCTATCTGATGTGACTCAATCTTAAATTATATACTCCAGCACTTATATACGATAGGCAGTTTTCTTTCCTAGAATTACATAGTTAGTCTCTTGAGAAATAGAAAATTAGTATATTGTTTGAGAATTGAGAAGAAAGAAATAGAGAGGATCTTGTTGACGCAGTAGATAAAGAAGAGGAAGAATAAACTAAGATTGGAAACTACTTTGCTTCGAGAGGTGAGTAAAATATTTATCTTTTAAAACCATCCATGGTATGCTTTTTGAAGGATATATTTTTAGGGTTCTTGGTAAAAGAATTTGGGATGGATAAAGTTCTAAATATTATGGTTGGGTTAAATTTGAACATACTTGTATACTGGGTTTAATTTTAAAATGATTGGAATTGTTTTGTATATATACCATATTAGTTGTTACGGTAATTTTTATCATTGAGACTTTTTATGAGTTTTTCGTGATTGTCTCTTGTTATTTGTATACACCGTAAATATACTGGAGCGAGAACATTGTCTCTTTTCTTATATACCTATATGCGTTGAAGTAGTTTCATGTACCCGGACTTAATTTCTTCACACCATGTGTTCCTGTCTAAGGGTAACAGGGTAATCTTCTGCTGATATCTTCTGTATGAGATCTCCTGCTGGTATCCGAATCCTTCTATTCGAACAAAGAGAGGGGGTACCTGCAAAAGGCACTCCGATGCTCAAGTCAGTTTTCGGCTCAGAGCATTTAATAAGGGGTAATAAATGAGGGTTAAAGTTACCTTGCTTCGAGGATAATGCTCCTTCTTATACTTAACCTTATTGAGCCCTTGGACTTTTATGGGCCTTGATTATGCTGATGATTTGTTGTTGTTAATCAAGGCTGCTTAATTACCTTTTAATCTTTAGTTATCTTATTAATATCTTTTTAGTGAAGTTTACCTTGCCTGAATGTTCTTCAAGGAATTTGGTTACTATGATGTTGAATACCCAAATATGTGTATTCGGCTTATTCAGCTAACATTTTTGCCGAATACTTGTTTGAGGGTATTCGACAAAGTATTCGGCTAACCTTGCCGAATACTCGTCCGATGTGGAGGGTATTCCACTAACTGCGTAGTTGAATGCCCCTCCGGTATAGTGGGTATTTGGCTAATTGTATAGCCGAATACCCCTCCGGTATACCATGCATTACATTATTTTATATAATCGATTCTTTTGTGCTTTTTGCTTTGTATTTGTATTACTTCATAATACTAATCGAAACGAAGATGTTGCAGTGTACTCATGATGTGATTTTGAGAATTATTATTATTATTATTATTATGTATCAATTAAAATATATGTTGATATATATACAAATATGTGTGTCTGTGGGCGTGATTTGTTCCCTGTTGTTAATTATTAATTGATTTTTATGATGCTACAATTGTGATATGATCTTGTGAATTATTATTGACCGCATAAAATTACGGAAATTTTGGTAGTTATATGGAAGGATATTTTGTAATTATTTGTGAGTTGGTTATTACCTTTTGTAAAAGGACAATAGTGTACATTCTATTCAGGGAGTGGGAGGATAGATACTCCATCTGGGATATGGATGAGATTTATGATACATACCTCCATCTGGGATGGGGAAGAGATTCGGGATACCTCCATCTAAGATAGGGAAGACAGTGAGACGCCATTGCATGGATATGAACTCATAGACTTTTACGAATCTGAGATCCACACCGGTTCTGGGAACCAAAGAGTCTAGTATAGTGATTTTGGAAATCACTAAGTTGTATTTGTGATATCTATTGAATGCATCAAGTTGTTAATTTTATTTATTGAAATATTTAAGAATGTTATGAGAGTAAATTGTGGTTGTTTTAATTTGACTTTTATTGGAGTATATATATACAATATCTTATTTTAAATTCTTTGCGGGTACCATGGTTGAGTTTTTTCGGATTACTGCGACGGTTGAGAACAATACTATTTACGAACCTTTTTAGAACTTGTTTTATTTACTGAGATTATTATCTCATTAAAAGTGTTATTTTCAGAGCACGGGGGGAGAAACTGTTGAGACAACATGGACTTGAAGACTTAATTCTTTTTAGTTATATTTTTTGTTAGTACCTTTAGAATAAATGGTCAAATGTGGTTAGTTCAGCCACTCTTTTAGATGCCAATATTTGAGAATAATGTTTTTATTTATGTAATGACTCATTTATTCAATCTTATTTTATAATACTTGAGGTATTTCAAACTATTGTATTTTCAAAAAAGTCTATATTATTTATGTTTTAAATAATGTTTTATTACGGGTTGTTATTGTAACAAAGGACGTTACAATTTTCAATAATAATTTTAAATTTTCTTATTAAATATTTTTGTAGATTATTATACTTGTTAAATAAAGAAGGAATTAAATATAATTTATATTTAAAGATATTAAATATATTTATTTTTTATATCATACTACTATTTACTAGTAAAACAATATTATATAAAGATATAACATAATAATTTCTAAGACACTATGTAGTAAAGCCCGAATTTCAAATCACATGAAATTTTATCTTGGCTTATTCTAGACACTGGCATCCATGTATATATGTTTGCCAGATGTGGGAATGGCCCTGGCAGTGTCAAATGTCGTAGACTCGTAGAAAAGTCTTTTCTCAATTAATCAAACTGGTATTTGCATATTAGACAAATAAATTATTAATTTAGGCACTGTTATCCACATTGAGATGCACCACAACTTGCTAGTCTCTTCAGACTCGATCCTACTTTTGGCAATGGCACTTCTTCTGCCTAATTAAGCAAACTTTGTGCCTTTTCTGCATATTCTCAAAGTTCAAATATTGTCCTGACTGGGAGAAGATCGATTCAGTTTGGTGCATCGCTCTTTTTTTATTTTTTTATTATTTCATTGTGTGTTAGTCATGGATTCAATCACTAGCTTGTTGAAGTAAAACCATCTGTATCTTTATCCCATAATTATTTATAGTTTGAGATTCTTTTTCAGCTTTTGTGGGGAATGATTAATAACCAAATATCAAGAGAAGTTAACTTGCTTTAGAAGTTAGATTCTTCGGATATCCATTGAGAAATAATTAGTGTAAGGAAAAACGAACAGTATTATTCAGAGACTTTTGTGAAAGTCAGCGACACCAATGAATATGTCCCATGCCCAATCACCATGCAGACAGAGTTGCAGAATTGTTGAAGCCTTTCTACACATTCCACTATCTATTATCCCTTCCAGGATAGGGTTCGCGTTAATTTAATATATTATATATATGTATACATATATAACCAGAGGGTTCATGACATGTGAAAGAACTGCAGCATATTTAAAATAATGTTGCTCAGCTTGCAAGGCATAAAGAAAAGCTGTGTTACAGTGTTCTTTTATCATGAGGAATACTAAATGGATGATGGATGTAGGTCCACATAGTGTGTCTTTAGATAAGTATTTGTAAAATTGATTTTGTTAAATTGATTTTGGTTAAAATTGATTTGAAGAGATGTAATTTGTATTCGAATGTTTTTATTCTTAAAGCATGTTAGTAACAAAATTTAGCATAAATTTTTTTATTCCAACATAAAAATTCTCTGAAGTTATTTGAACTTAAGATCACATATGAACATAGAAACTACCAAATACGAGAATCAACTAGTATAAAGTTGTTTCGGTTAAATCAATAATTTCGAATTCAAGTCTTATGAATATGTAGCTGAAATATTCATAAGAAAGCTTTGTCGCCTTTAATAATCCTAGACACCTCAAATAATATTACTTCTTGTTAAAGATATATGTGATCTTTGTCCAAAACCAATTTAGACCCACAACTAATTTTTCATAGGTGAATATTTACTTCAAATTTTATTAGTTGATATTTCAATGTAACTCAGGAAGTTAAATCCAAAGAGACTAATAAACACATTGCGTGGCTCTTCCCTCTGGCTGCATACAACTGGGGACGTCCTTGATGGACATGGAACCCTCTCAAGTCTCAACCTCAAATTTTAATGTGAGACTGAGCGCTGCAACCGCACATGGTCACACACAATCACAAACAACTCATCAGAACAGAACAGTGCCTTTTCCTGGAGTTAATTTGTGTACTGCATAGTGAGCCCACCTCACACGTGTTGTTGTCATTTAACAAAAGTGGGGTCCCGGGTGTGTCACATTTTAATTTTTGTCTATGAGGAGTGATGGGCATACTTTTATGCTGAAACTACCTTTCCCTCCCATTCATGTTTGCCTGTCACTGGTCGGCAACTGCCATGAATTGCGTAGGACAATTATGTCTATCAAAGCTAAGCTGGAATTAATACACGGAATTTACAAGTACTTGTGTGTGCCACGAGTTTAGGAACGTGGCTGTGTCTGATTCTGATTTACTTTCTCGTGACAATTCGGTGGGTTTCCCTTTGCCATCTAAAAACAAGAAATTTCTGGTTCAGGACGATCAACTGCCATCGCAAATGTCTCCTAATCAGCAGTCTAGCATAGGGAAATGCATCTAAGCACATCAAATTATAGGTTTGAAGCAAATGTTATTTGGTATGAGTGTTTCGGTATTCTTATTTCTTAATTAAGATTGTGGATCAGTCTTCCTTTGAATATATAGTCACAGTATTTGGAAGGACTTTATCCTTTAATAATAGACTTACCTAATGTGAATCAGAATTAGGGTGTCTTTTGGATAGTTAGGAAAATTAGATTATTTCAATAATTAATTATATATATAATCGATTATAATCAGAATCAATTTTTGTTTGGATAAGTTTGCTGAAAAATGATTTAAAAATAATTAATTTTGTTTAAATGCAATAAAAATCAACTTTCGCATGGTAAAAAAGAGATTAAAAACAGTTGAAAGAAAATATAAGTTGTTGAAAAATAATCATAAGTCATAAATTTTCAGATTCAAGAAAACAACTTATTTTCTAGGATTTTTTTTTTAATTTCAGCTGATACTTCTAAACATATAATGTTTTTTTCTCAAATAACTTTTTTCTTTCTTCAAAAACAGTTGAAATGAGAATAATTATTTTTTTTTTCCAAATATACTCTTAGTTGAAGAGTTGATCTCATAGATCTGGATTTCATTGGGTTATCCTCAGGGTATCCAGATCATTTGGTATGAGCAGTTTAGAAATGTTTGAAAAGCACTTCATCCTTTAATAGGCTGACCTAATGCAAAGGAAAATTAGGCGATCCTATAGGTCCGAATACCATTCGGTTATATCAAAATAATAAACTTAGAAACGTTTGAAATTATATATATATATATATATATATATATATATATATATATATATATATATATATATATATATGAGGAAGGATCAAATTACACCGGTATAACTTGAACAACTATTATATCATTCAATAACTTTCAATTGGATAATATTTTCTTAAAATCCACCGTTGGATTGAAAGTTCCTTTCACATAGATCAAATATACAAAATTTTATATTAATCCAAAATTATTTGCTACCTCATTCATATAGATTAAAATCGACATAATATAAACTTTTAAAAATATACTACAATCTGAATCTTTTGATTACTCTCTTATTGTTGTTCAATTTTGACAAAATTTGGCACAAATAATATTAGTAATATGTAAATATAATTCAACAGTTGGATCGATAAAAATTACATTCTATATCAAGTTATTATATATATATATATATATGAGGTTTGTAAAAAAAAAAAAAACATGTGTAAATAACAGTACTCGTAATTACTAATTACATAGTTGATCATTTGTCTTTTCTGGGCATGATCTTGATTGATCCTTCATGGGTTCCTTAGCTTTCCCCTGTGGATCACAAGTTAGCCAAGCAAAATATCCTGTGAGCTGTGACGTTTGAGTAAGGATCCAAGAATTTTATTTCTGAATTTCTCACAAGGCACGATTTGCTATCAAATAAAACTCCGGCACGTTCTTTTAATCTAATCAGAAATAAATAAATAAAATGTAATATTAAAATTTGTTTTGCTATGTTGGTTTCTCTTATTTTGTATTTTGATCTTTATGTAAAAAAATTATTTTAATCCCTAAGAAAATGAATTTACAAATCAGTCCTTATGATTTATCAAAATTATAAATATTTACTAAGTTAAATTGTCTTATATGATCACAATTGATATCAGCTTAATGGATATATAATACTATTAATTTCAATAAATAATAAAAAGTTAATAATAAATATTTGGTTTAATTGTACTTTTTATCCTCAATTTTTTATTTTTTGACAATTTTACCTTCAACAAATTATTCTCATGTCTTTTACTCCACATTTTTAAAAATCTTACAAATTTTACCTTCCGTCATATCTTCATTAAATTTCGACGCTAATACTTTATGATAGTTTTTAACCACCAATAAACACACGTATTTAAAATAAGTATTTTTAACATGATGGCTAGCCACCACTATTATTAAGTTATTTTCCTGTATTGATGGAATTAACCGCCACTAAATGATGGAATTCTAAAAAAAATAAAATGAAAACAAAATAATGATCACATATGTTTTGATAAACACATAAGCAGTTAACGATAGTCACATGTCAACAAAGACTAAAAATAATGATTTCATATTTTTGAGAAATGAAAACTAAAGAAAAAGTTTTACAATAACTAAAATCAAAATTTACAAATTTTATAGGGACTAAAAAATATTTAAATTTTTAAAAAATATTTTTTATTTAAAATATTTATACCAACAATAAATTGACCATGTAAAAATCTGTGTACTAGCAATAAATTAAAATTAAATTCTAATTTTTAAATGTTGACGTACATGTGCAAAATAAGAAATAAATATATAACATCAAGTTGAATTTAATTACTTTCAAGTGTGAAATATATTTTAGAGAAGAATAAAGTGAAAATACATTTATTTATTAAAAAAAAGTGGTCAAAATTCTTTAAAATCTGTATTTCGTAATTCTCTACTCTATTTTCTAAAATATAACTTTAACTTCACACCGTATAAAAACAAAATACAAAAAATGAGAAAAGTATCAATACTACACATACTTCACAAACATAATTTTAATATCTTCATGTGATTATTATTTTAAAACTTTAATAGTGATAGCTAAACTAATAGATATTTCACACTTATAATATGATTATCCAAAAATCAATAAATAAAATAGTGGATATTTTTGTAATAATTACTATCGTCTATCATTGGAAGGAAAACTTGTGTCAAAATATCAAAATTAGTATTTTTAAAATTTTCTTATTTAAGATTTTATATTAATATTAAAAATAAATGTTATAACAATATATTCATGTATTTCATTATTGACAATATTTTATAATTTATTAATAAATCTATAGAGAAATAGAGAGTCACGGGAAGCAGCCTCCTTCCTAAAATACTTAATTTTATTTTAACTCAATGACTACTTAATTATTTAACCATTAATTCTTCTACAAGTCGAATTAACAGATTTTTTTTTATTTAATTAAGTGGTACTTTAACAGATTTTTTCTTTTGTCTTTCAATGCGAACATTTGAGCAAAAAATTACAAAATCAAGTACAATACGTGTCACAATAAGAAAAAGGAAAAAAAAAGTACAATATTGTTTCTTGAGAAAGTAAACAATGATTTGGCATGCTGAACATACATCATCCATATTCTAAGGAACCTCTTGTAGATGCCATTGATGTTCAGCCGTGATTTATCGTACTCGTTGAGTCATCATGATGGTAGAGTTATAATCAATAACGAACTCAGAAATTTTAAACTGTGGGACAATATTTATATCTATACATTTATAAGATAATATTTATATTGTTGATTGAGTTTTTTAGGATCTTACGTGAGTATTGTAAACTCTTTGATACTATTTTCAATTCTTATGAATAAAAAAAATTTGGAATAAAAATGTAATTAAACCTAAAAAAATTCCTTTTTTTCAACTTAATTGATTTTCAATTTGTTAAACTTTAGTTTCTTTAATTCATTTTTATAATTTATATTGGATTGGATTAATTTATATACATCTCTAACAGTAAGTTTGGATAAGTGTAAATATGGAAAAATAAATAAAAAAGGAAATAGCAATAAATATACTTTTCATTATTTAGATGCGTGAAATTATTAGAACGAGAAAAAGAAAAGGATGAAACCCATAAGTGTTATCAGACCCGGCCCGGTCATCGACTCGGCCGGGATACTGGGTCACTGGGTCAGGGGTCAACTCGGTGAGTCAATAGTTGACCCGCATGACTCGGCCTGTATTAAAAAAATAATAAAAAATTCATAACCTGTAAACTTTTTAATAAAATTTTTTCAATAATTTCATAACCTGTAAATTTGTACACTTTTTTGTGTGTGTAGAAAAGATAACTTATAAACTTATACCCTTAAATATTTAAAGTTTAACAAAATTCAACACATTTAGAAGCATAGTTATGAACTTGTTTAAGAATCTTGAGCAACATATTTTATTCTAAAATTCAACATACACAACCTTAAGTTATAATTTAAAATATATCATTATCATCTATTTATTAAAAGCTAAAACTATCATTGTTGTACATTGGCAGACATAATATATATATATATATATATATATATATATATATATATATAAACCTATTTTATTTAAATAATACAATTTTTTCATTCATCTCACTATTGCTCTGGTAAAAAATAATAATTTTTCGAACCAGTAAGTATATTGGATGAGATAAGATAAATACAAGTTTTACTCGTAAATAACAATATAAGCCAAGGAGAAAAGGTAAAATTGGAAGTGACAATAGCTTTATGCCTTTATCATCTCAAATCCTAATATGCGGTTATGCTTGGTAAAAAAAAGTAAGTAAATATATAAATAACATAAGTGTAAGATATAAATTAAATTTTTTTATATGAGTGTTATTGTTCTCCTGTAAAAAAAAAAAAAAAAAAAACCAAAATTCGTGACCCGCCGAGTCAACCGGGTCACCGGATCACATCAAAACCGGCCGGGTCAACCCGGGTCGTATCGGGTCGATTGCATAACCGATCCGATTGGTGACCCGGACCGGTTGGGTGACCGGTTCGCGGGTCATTGGGTCAACCCGGCCGGTTCGAGCCGGGTCTGATACCATAAGTAATCCTAGCCAAATTGGGTGTTTTTCAGTATTCTGTATCTGTTGCTTGAAACTCTCCCTCATCAGACATTCTTATAAGTTATAAGATGCTATGGGAGTTCAATACGCTCGTAGATAGTCTTGCCCTTCTTTCTTTCTTTTTTTTTTTTTTTTTTTTTTTTTCTCTCGTATACCGAAAATACTACAAGTATGAAAATCCTTCCATCCTCTCCTACCCCAAATAGGAGGAAATGGAAAGGAGGCTGATTTTTGTTTTTATTTATTTTAAATGTTTGAAAAATATTATTATTTGTAGAGCATAAAAAATAATTATAAAAATTTATATTTAAATAAAAAATATATTTTTTAATATAATGTAATTTTTAATTAATATAGTTTTTATTACCATTTTTTATTTATTTATTTCACCGTTTGTTTAACTCATTTAAACAAGTGAAAAAATAAACATTTTTCTTTTTTTATTTCTATCATTTAAAATAATATATTTAATTTAACTTATTTTTTCTTTTTTCCATATTTCATTCATCACCCAAAATAGAATATAAATGTCAGAGATCATTTTAAAAAGTTCGATATTTGTAAAAATGAAAACTTAGAAAAAAAAAATGGCTAAGTCATATGACCAACAACATGGGGTTAATCATTATTTAAGCAGTAATAATAACAATAATGATAAGTGACTGAACAGATATTTTGTCTGAATTACTTCTTCCATCCAGGTAGTTATGATGTTTGTTATAATGCTTGTTTAACCATGAATGTCTTTGCTATTTTTGAAGGCAAAAATATTGCTGGCAAGTGCCAATTTAATCTCTTGCAAGAATGTTGGTCCTTAGTCATTAGACCTTAATGGCCTGTTTGCACTAATATCGCATAGTTTTTTTTTTTTATCAGCAAAAAATTGTGTATTAATTTCATAGAGAAGGTACCAGCAGTACCAGGTTCATGTATACAAATAGTTATAAATCACACCCCTGCCTACCCTTTTGCCATTGGTTATTGAGCATTTAAGTAATATGCTACATAAATGCCAAATAACCAATTACATACATATGAATTCAGCACCTCACCCTGTCTTAACCAATCAGAACATAATCATACTGACTTCTATACAAACTATAACAGGCGCTGCCCCTAACACGTACCAATTACAGGTCCCGATTAAAAACCTGCACAATTGACTTTCACATTAGCTTCCAGTGGAGTAGGTGACCCCGACATCCAAACCGTCTTCAATTCATTGCTACCTCTGTGACCAAATTGCATATGCAGCATTTAATTTTAGATGGACCCTATTGGAACCCGAGACAGTAAGCATGCCCTCGGGTTGCATTGCCATGCAACAAAAGAATGGCTAAAATGTTGTGATAAATCCTTCACCAAGCCCACGAGTGAAACAAAACATCCTCCATAATATTTTCCTGGCTAACAGCCACATCCTCAAAAATAAATCTATTTCTATGTTTCCATATATTCCAAATCAGTGCCCCCCTAATGACAGACCATCTCAATGAATCTTGTTTAGATGAGCAGAAGAATTCGTACTGTGAAAGATTTACCACCGGGTCTTGTGCTATTACTATTGTAATACCCACCCATGAATGGCATTGTTTCCATAGCTCTTGTGATAGGCCACATGTAAAAAAAATATGTGACATTGATTCCTCCTGTAGATTGCAAAATGGGCATGTAGTATCCTCTGTAGACTGCAAAATGTTCCTGTGAGCCAAGTTAACTCTTGTAGGAAGCTTATCTAAAACAACCCTCCATATCAAGAAGTGAACTTTCGGTGGAACTTTCATATTCCAGATCAAAGGGAAAATGTCATCTTCTTGTGCTAAAGTTGTCATTTCCTGCAGAGATTTGTAGGCTGACTGTGTTGAATATGTCCCAGAGTTGTCACCAATCCAGCACCAAGAGTCCAAAGAGTGAGTAGTTAACTTGGTAGAGTTAAGAGTATTTTGAAATTCATGCACCATATCAATTTCCCATGAGAACCACTCCCTACGCCAACTAAAATTCCAGCACTAAGTGTTTCCCTCCCAATGGCCCATCTCACCCAAAAAACAAGATTTTTTTATTAGAGTTGAGGAAAATTCTAGGAAATTTAAGAGCTAAACTCTGTTCCCCTACCCAAGAGTCACACCAAAATTTTATATCCCCCCCATTCCCCACTTTCCATTGCACAAGATTACCAAACCAATTTGTAGATTCCACTCCCCCACATGAATTGCGTAGATCTCTCCACCAAATAGATGCATTCTTATTTTTTTCCCCACTCAAAAGTCCTATCCACCCTCCATATTTGGATTCTAAAATTCTACACCAAAGAGACCCTTTCATATGGAAAAGATGCCATCTCCATTTACCAAGGAGAGCCATATTAAAGATGTTAAGGTCTTTAATATTCAACCCCCATGTTTTTTGGATTGGCAAATCTTATCCCACTTAACCCGACTAGTTTTCTTGTTATTCTCATCCCCCCCCCCCACAAGAAAGATCTTTGGATTCTCGCCATTTTCTTTACCACCTCTCTAGGGATTTTGAAAAAAGACATAAAAAGCAAGGGTAAGGAACTTAATACCGAATTGATGAAGCACACTCCCCCCCCAAAGGAAAGCACCTTGTGTTTTCACCTTGAGAGCTTCTTTGAAAATTTGTCTAAGATGGGCTTCCAAGTGACCTCCTTCCTAGGATTAGCACCAATTGGCATGCCAAGGTATGTGAACGGAAGAGAGAGAGCTTTAGAGTTCAAAAGATTAGTGTATTTCTCCAAGATCACATTATCCACCCCAATAGTCCCAAAGGAACTCTTATGGAAGTTAACTTTCAAGCCGGCAACAAGCTCAATGCATCTTAGAATACTCTTGATCACGATAACATTACTCAAACAAGCTTCGCCCAAGAAAAATGTATCATCCGCATATTGCAAAAGGTTGACCTCAACATTGTCTCCTCCCATTTTAAGGCTACAAAATTTTCCTCTACCAATAGCTTCTCTCATCAAACCACAAAGGCCTTTGGACACGATAGAAAATAGGAAAGGTGCAAGTGGGTCACCTTGCCTAAGTCCTCTTTGTGCCAAGAACTCCAAAGAAGGGCTACCATTAACAAGAACCGAGATAGTACTAGAAGTGAGGCAACCTTTGATCCATCCAATCCATTTATCATTAAAACCCAACCTCTCCATCATATAATACAAGAATTTCCAAGAAACCGAATCATATGCCTTTTCATAGTCAACCTTAAAGATAGGGCATTTCTTCTTCATTCTCTTTACTTCATCAATAGCCTCATTAGCTACCAAGACACTATGTAGTAAGTATCTTCCTCCAAGAAAGACACTTTGTCGTTGATCAATCACCTTTGGTAGCACCTTTTTCAATCTATTTGCAAGAATCTTTGCCACTACCTTATACATACAACCCACCAAAGAAATAGGCCTAAAATCCCCAAGGCCTTGCGGATCTTCTCTCTTTGGGACCAAGGTAATGAAAGATGTGTTGCTCCCTCTTGGAAAGACACCGTGGGTATGGAACTCATTCACAAATCTAATAAAATCCAACTTCATCAAATCCCAAATTTTTTTGATGATTTAAAATTTAAACCATCGGGTCCTGGACTTTTGAGATTTCCACATTGCCATATAGCCTCTCTAATTTCTTCCTCTCCAAATCTTGCCACCAAAAGTTCCTTGTCTTCAAGAGGGATTTCCCCAAAAGTAACACCATCAAGATTTGGTCTTGACCAAGGATCTTTGCTAAATCTTTTAGAAAAAAACACTTTAGCCTCTTCCTTAACCCGGAGTGGATCTTCAATCCAAGAACCCTCAATATTTAGACCTCTCACCTCCGCTTTCCTTCTTCTTCAATTGATGAGGTTATGAAAAAATTTTGAATTATGGTCACCCTCCAAAAGTCACTTGGTTCTAGCTTTTTGTCTCAAGAGAGATTCACTAGATTTAACCACTTTCCAAAAATCTTCTTGGAGATTCTTCCTTCTCACAATTTCCTCCTCACTCAAAGCAACTTCCTCCTCCTTCTTATCAAGTGCATTCATCTGTTCCTCAATAAGCTTATGTCTTGTTTCAAGATTACCAAAGACCACCTTATTCCACCACTTCAATTTTTCTTTCAAAGCCTTTAGCTTCTCCTTTAGAACATACGCCCCCATCCATGAACCTCCAAACTACACCAAGTCTCACTAACAAACTTCTCAAATTTTCCATCCAAGTACCAACAATCTAGTACATTGAATGGTTTTTGGGCCCTAGTCAATAGAAGAAGTCTTCAAGATAATAGGGCAATGATAGGGAAAGGGAAAAAAAAAAAAACTACATATTCATTATTCTATACTCGCCGGAAACAAACCCTTAATTTTTTACTGTATTTTTTATGTTTCTGTCTATTAATAAACATAGGCAGAAATTGCTTGAGTGAGGGAGTTAAACAATTACATAACAATAATTGTTTTGGCCGTTTAAAACCACTAAAAACATATTTATAACAAAAAAAAAGTCCAACCCCTAAGAATCCATTATTATTTTTAACAAAATAAATCTTGTAATTTTTTGTTCCTTTTCTAATTCTTTTCTTTTCTATTTTATTTTATTTCTCACAAACTAAACACCCGTAAAATCTATTTTATTTCTCACTTATTTTCATCAACTTTAATTTTATCTATCCTATTTACTTCTCTCTTGTCAAACAAATTATTTATTATATTGAGATATTTTTATTCTAGTCTTGTTCCTTTAGGAACAACAGACTTACTATTCAACTTTTATTAATCATATCACCACTTAAAAGTGACTCTTTGACAATAACGAATATAATGAAAAAAAAGTTTTAATTATTTATTTGATCTCTATAATTATATAAATTTTATCTTTTAATCTCTACAGTTAAAAATTATTCCTTTTAGTTCTTATATATAATATTTTTAATCTCTTTTTATCTCTATGAATTTGGATGGTAGAGACTAAAAGAGATTAAAAATGATAAATTTAGGGACAAATATTTGCTTAATAAATCCCATGAGTTCAAATATTTACAAAAAACTATTAACAAGCCTATAATATCTTCAACCCCTCCACTTCTCTCTTTAAATTCTATTTAAATTGCATGAAGTTATTTTATGTTAAGAAAAACATAATGGAATAAAATGTTTGATTTTTTAGTTAACTTTATTTTTCTTAATTGGTATAAAAATATTTTTTATATAATTTATTTATAACATTCAACTTTCTATCTTACTTATTTAAATAAGGAGAAATATTTTTTTCACTTTTTCTTTTTCTTTTATTTATATCTTATAAACAATATATTTTTCTATTCTATTTCACTTTTACTTATATACTAGTATTTATATTTCTTTTTCTTTTATTTTATTTCTTTCTTGTTTATTTTCCTCTTAATTTAAAGATAGCATTCGTTTACTAACTAACTAGAGATTCTTGTTTATCATGAAAAATTATTATTTAAAATCCCAATTGAATATTGCAACGTGTCTAATCCCCCCAAAACCGTAGATCAAAGAAGTGAAAAATTAAAGCAATATTAATAACTTCTACTCTAACATGAAAATTAAACGTGAATCTCAACTAATACGTCGCTCAACCAGACAGGGTAGTGATCGATCTATGTTATTTAGTTAAATATAAAATATTATATGATAAATTTTAATAAGTTAATATCACTCTCAGAATAATTTAAAAATTTTCCTGCTAGGAGCGTGATACGCTGACGAAACCCAAATCTTGGGCCAGCTTAGTTCATGGAACCGAGCCGTGGAAAGCCGAGCCGTTTACGAATGCATGTATACTAGCGTTTTAACCTGTCCAATGCACGAAATTATTCAAATTTTTATTATCTTATTTATATACTCAATAGAAAAAAATTAAAAAATATATCTATATATAACACATTAAGAAATCTTTGTAGTTAAAAAATAAAGTTAAAAAAACCGATAAAAAAAATATTAAAAAAAAAAGATAGCATCAGATAAAGAAGTAAATGAAAGAAATAGTTATAAAAATATTATAAGTGTGATTAGCTACAGAAATTGATAAGATATTAAAAAATAAAGTTAGAAAAAATGATAAAAAAAATATTAAAAAAAAATTCAAAAGATTAAAGACTATAAAATTTGAAAAAAAAAGAGAATTATATAGCATATCGAAAGAAATTTTAAAAAAGAGATAATTATAAAAGAAATTAAAAATTATAAAATTAAAAAAAATAAAAGAAGATGTAACGATGTAACTTTAATATTTTAATATTAACTTTGAAGAGTAAAAAATAAATTGAATTAAGGATTTGAAATTAATGATGAAAGAGAGAAATCTTCGAAATTAAAAAATAGTTAAAAAAACTTATAAAAAAAAAGATAACATTAGATAAAGAAGTGAATGGAGGTAGTTATAGAAATATTATGAATGTGAATAGTTACAGAAATTGATAAGAGAAATTTTAGGAAAAGTAGAAGGACAGATACATGTTAGGAGGAGTGAACTACACCACTTCATGAGAAGAGAGTATTTAAATGAGAATGAATGTCAGGGAGACTGGGGAGAGTAGAGCAATGAGAGCAAAGATAGACTTACTCATTTATATATATATAAGGAGATTATATACAACTAATTAACAATTAATTAATTAATTAACTAATACTGTATATGTTAGGCTCTAACCTGAAGTCTGAAGAAATATCACCGTCACTAAACGGTCGAAAAAACCGGAAGCGCAACGGGCTACAACCGGTGAACTGAAAGTTGCATTTGGATTGAATTTCAGTTCATTTTCATTTGAAAGCTAACCGCAGTAGCAAGCCACCTAACCCCAGTCAGATTCTAACCCCGGTTGGGTTTATATAAAGCGAGTGCAATTCAGAACTCTACCGGGATGTGAAACTACTTCACCACTCCAAACCCACCACCATTATTCATATCTCATTCTCTAACCTTTCACTCTTCCTCACTCACTCTCTAGTTTGCTCATCATCGTAGATGAACGAACACTCCTACACTCATTTACTTTATATCGTAATTTAACCGTGTAAAATGACGCACCCGAGGATAAATTAGTAGCTTCTTTTTGTGCTTTTTTTTGTTTGTTTGTTTGTGTGGTTTTGTTTTGCGTTGTTTATGAATATTTTGATGGGTGAAGAGGGAGAAGAAGTGGTGAGAAAGCAAGGACAAAGGGGTGTTGATGGAGGTAAGTGGTACTTGTATAGCTGCTTACAAGACTGTAAATATTGGTGCTGTTTAATACACGAGAGTTCTTTTTCGATGGTTCCTTTTGAGTGAAAAAACCTTGTCTTCTCAGCTTTCTTTTGAGATCTTAAGACATTGACTAACAACAATAAAGTGGATCATCAAAACACTTACTTCTTCTAATAATAAGATCCCATCTTTCCTACTCGATCATGAAGAGACATAGCAGCTCAGATTCTTCAACTTCCCTCATGACAATTTGTCCATCAACAACAGGTACTCGCTTAATTAATTAATTCACACTTGTTTATTTGTTTTTGTTTTAATTTGCTTTGTTTTTAAATTCAGACACAGATCCAAGATCCATGTGCATGTGTTTGTGTTTTACTAATGATTATGTCTGATTTGCATTGATTTAGAGGAACACAGTCCGAGGAACAGCCATCACATGTATGGCAGGGAGTTCCAATCGATGCTGGACGGGCTCGACGAGGAAGGGTGTGTTGAAGAACCGGGGCATCAATCTGAGAAGAAGCGTCGTCTAAGTGTAGATCAAGTCAAGGCTTTGGAGAAGAACTTTGAGGTTGAAAACAAGCTTGAACCTGAGAGGAAGGTGAAGCTCGCCCAAGAACTTGGGTTGCAACCTAGACAAGTAGCCGTTTGGTTCCAAAACCGTCGAGCCAGATGGAAAACCAAACAATTGGAGAGAGATTATGGTGTCCTTAAAGCCAATTATGATGCTCTTAAGCTTAACTATGACACCCTCGATCAGGACAACGAAGCCTTACGAAAGCAGGTAGAATACAACATATAATATTTATCTCGTTTTGAAGAATTGGTTTTTGAGTCTAATTAATTTTAAATTAAAAAACTATAGGTAAGTTTTGAGTGGAAAAAAAACTTCATACTAAATTTTACTATTAAATTTGTTTCGAAAATAAAAAGCACTATAAATATAGTGTTAACAAAGATTGACATATCTACTCATCAGGTTTGACACAAGTAGCAAGTAGTTTAAATCTTTAAAGTATATGAGAAGGGTTCGATTCCTAAATATGTAAATAGAGTAGCATATATAGGGAGAGAAATTTTTCCATAATTGGTACTCTACTTTTTTTCTGGGATTAGTTTCATGGCGTAGAGATACTTTACTTTAAAAAAATAAAATTTGCTCAATCGACTCAATACACAGTGTTTGTTGAAAGTGAGTAATTTGAAATTGGATCGTTTTTGCAGATAAAGGAATTGAGATCGAGGCTGCAAGAAGAGAACACGGGAAGCGGTGTTTGGGTGAAGGAAGAGATAACGATGCCTGATTCCGAAGACAAAATGATGGAACAAAGTAAGAGCGAGCCATCTTCTGAAACCTCCATTCCTAGTTCGGAGTCGGAGGAGGATCACTTGAATTACGAGTGTTTGAACAAAGGTGACTGTGTCGGAGCCGCATCGCTCTTGCAAGTGGACTTCAAAGACGGTTCTTCCGACAGCGACTCAAGCGCGATCTTGAACGAAGACAACAGCCCCAAAGTCGCCATGACTCACCATCTCTTGCTGTCTCCGGAGTCCTCTCCCTTGAAATTCAATTGCTCCATATCAACCTCGCCGTCTTCGATGAACTGTTTCCAGTTCCAGAAAACGTATCACGCGCAGTACGTGAAGATGGAGGAGCACAATTTCTTGAGCGCGGATGAGGCCTGCAATTTCTTCTCGGATGAACAAGCTCCGACCCTGCAGTGGTACTGTCCAGACCAGTGGAGCTGAAGAAAACAAAATGGAAACTGCTTTTGGAAATTTCAGGTCATTGAGATGAAGTGGAAAAAATGGTTTGCCAAAAGAAAAAAAAGAGGCTGCTTGAAGGTAGAAAATTAAATACTGTGCGAAAGAATCGAATTGCTGCATGGCGTGGGGTCGGAGCTGGAAGGATGACGATTAAGGTTAATTATTACTCTCGACCGTGCGCCAGGGCTTAATATCAATAATTATTCAATCCATGCTGTAAAAAAAATTTCAATTCAAGTATACAATAACGGTGTAGTACTTTTATCAGAAGGCTATGTCTGGTAGCTTAAATATCCTTTTGCCTCGCTAAACGCAATTTACTATTACGTTTTGTTCGTCCTGAAAGTAATTTTTTCACTTACAGTTTATACTAAAACTGAATTTGAGTTTCAAGCAAAATATGGGTTGCTTTTGAAAGTTCATTTTTCACTATTTATTCAACAACATCAAATAAAAGTATTTTTATTAGTATTATCTAAATAAAATTCATTCTATAAACATATTTTTGAACAAAATAAAAATTCAAACATAAATTATGTTATATTAAATTCATTTTTTTTTTTTATCAAACTTGGGTTTACAATGCACTTTTATTTAAACTTATATATGTAAACTTTAATCCAAACATACATTGAATGATTCGAAAGTGGATTGTATCATTTTTTTTAAGAAAATAGTAGTAAAATGGAGAGTCGCTTCAAATACTATCACTTAGAGTAAAGGATTATTACACAAGTCTAAATTACTATTAGTTTTATCCATACACAAATAGAAGTGACAAAATGAGTCACACAGTCAAATAGCCTAAACTCACTCGGTAAAATGAAGGATTTTTTTTATTCATAAAAAAAGGATTAAGCTCGAATTAAATGTGGAATTTTTAGTTCAATTTTGTAAATATTGAGAAATTGAGATTAACCCCTTGTTTGCTTGGGTGAATTAGAGTAAATGAAAATAAAAAAGAAGAAGGATAAAATACATGCTAGATTTTTACCATTTGTTTAAGACGTTAGAGATAGGAAAAGAAGTTATTTATGCGAGACCTAGCAGAAAACATTCCTCCCATTTTCATTTTTCTTTATTTTTTTATAATATGAAAGAAATTTAAAAATTATAAATAAATTTATGTTAAAAAAATATAATAAAAATTATATTTTTTATTAGTATAAGAATATTTGTCATTTAATTTATTATTTTCTTTTCATTATCTTTTTTACTCATTCAAACCTTTAAAACTTTAATTTATTTGACATAATTTTTTAGTTACAAATATTTAAAATGGAAGAATGTCTTTGCAGCATTTACAAACTTATGCATAAACTATTATAGGTACTGTAGCTACGACTTTTATAAAATGATAGATTAAATTATTTTATAATATATATATGCGCTTTTTATATTAAAAGCAAGTATAGGATTGCCATTGTATCACTTTTTTTTTCTAAATATAGTAATAGAAGAAAAAATATTTATTTTATTTATTATACTAAAATAAATGTCAATAAAACGAGTTTAATGGTGATGCACTGACAGTGTAAAACAGTTTTACACGGTCGTCTAATCACAAATTACCGTTGATATGATTTTTAAGATAATTTTTTAAAAGTCAATAAACTTACCATACATGGTGGGTTATGATTGGATGACAGTGTAAACTTATTTTACATTGTCAGTGCATAATTACCATGCATAAAACATATTTAAGAACAAAATTCACAAAATTTGAAAACTTAGATGATAAAAAAGTGTAATTAAACTTTTTAATTACAATGACAATTTGGGAATTAAATTGACTGATAGTTTATAATTTGAGGGACTAATGTGCCACTTTATTTGGATTAATTTGAATGTTCATTATACTTTGAGGATTAAATTGATTCATAATGTATAATTTTAAGGACTACTTTACTAGTGTTTTATTAATTTTAGGATCAATTAATATTCAACCGATAGTTACAAATTTAGAAAGTATTCACTCACTCTTCCCTTCAAAAAAAAGAAAGTATTCACTCATTTATTAATATTTCGAACAACAACAAATGTAAATTTGTTCTGCTTAGTCTCTTCCATTTTAACTTCTGATCCTAGCCACCTTATTTTGTTTCGTTTTATTAATTAAATACGACAATGTAAGATACCCCAAGTATTTAAGCCCTGTTATATACTCCTTTCGTTTCTTTTTATTTGTCATTTAAGGTTTATTTGTATAACCTAATGAATGGATTAAATTTTCTTGATTCTAATAAAGTAATTATGAGATTTCCTATGTTTTCCTTTTTTCATTTCTACTCTACAATAAATGCATGTGTAAATTCATTAAAGATTAGGAGAGAAGTAAGGGTATAATTGATAAAAGAATAATTAATGTGATCTTGAACTTTGTAAACGATAGATAAATAGAAACAAAATTTTTTCAAAAATCTAACACTTAAAAAGAAACAGAAGAAGTATACTGTATTGATGTGGGCTTCCAGTATTAATTAATATTTTTAAAACCGGACCGGTCATTGAACCGGTTAAGGCACTGGTTCAAGGTTTAATGGTTCAACCATGGTTGAACCGGTATTAATAAAATAATAATAATAATAATAAAATAATTTATAAAATAATATTAAATAAATATAATATCACATAACATTATAACATTAAAAACTATAATAAAACTTAAAACATCACTTTACAAGGTTTTAACATTCAAAAAATACATAAAAGTTTAATTAAATATATCATAATACTTAAGTTCAAATTTTAATAAAATAAAATAATGTCCATTAACAATAACAAATTTACATTTAGAATAAAGAAAGAAAATGACAAATTAATATAATATAAAATTATAAAAAATCAAGATATAAAAAAATTATAAATTAATATAAATGAGCAAATTATATGTTTTACAAGAAAATAATAATAATAATTGATAAAATAATTTATAACTATTTGAGATATTTATTAAATATGTGTTTTTTTTTATTTTTAAAATATTTTATATTAAATTTTAAATTTTAAATAAAAAAATAAAAAATAAAATAAAAATAAAAAAATACTGGTTCAAACCGGTTTGACCGGTTTTGGTCCGGTTTGACCGGTTCCCACCGATTTCGAACTCCTCCTATTTTATAGAGCATCCGGACCGATTACCAGACCAGTTCCTGATCGAACCGGTCGAATCAGCCGGTCCAGTCCGATTTTGAGAACAATGGTATTAATTAAACTCTCTGTCTTTATTTGTACGAGTGAGTATAGTTGGTCCAAAACTGGACTGTCGTCACCTAAACCTATCAATATTCAACACAGCAGCAGCAACTCAATTAATTTTTTGTAGTCTTACAACTAGTCCATTTGCACAGCAGCTTGTCCAGTTCAAGGTGCATGAATTTCGGGGAGCTTAGGCCTCCGTTTTATTTATTGTTTTCTACATGTATAGTTGTATACATCTCTTATTTGAGAAACGATTAGACCTTAAATATTGTCACTTTTTTCAGCAGTAATTTAAACCTTACCTCACTATATTATAAAGAATTAACCTTTCTCCGGTAGACTCAATTTCGTTGACTTAGCCTCCGTTAATATAAATATAAAAATACAAATGCATTAATATTAACAAGTATTCTTAAAGTGTTAATTAGCTGCAGTAAAAAAAAGTGTTAATTAACTATTTTTCATACCTGACGTTTAATAAAAAAATATTTTTTAAATCAATACATTAAGAACAAAAAGACATTTGATTAACACGACTTATATAAATATAGTATTTCAGTATTCTATTTGTTTTAAATTATTTATTTTTTAATGTTATTTTCATATATTGATATTTCATATAAATACTTAAATAAGTTTATAATTATATTCTATTGTTAATAATAATAGCTTTGTCAAAAAAAATGATCATAATTAGTTATATATTTCATAAATTTTTAAAAATATGTAGTATGTTATCTAAAAATACGAGTAACATAATATGAAGGTAATAATATTTCTATCCTTTATTTTTTTATTAAAAACATTATTAATTCAGTATATATTTTTTAAAACATTCCCTGATTCCCTCACGTACATCGATTAATAAGATCCGTCACCAAATCCAATGCTTAAACGAAAAAGACAAAGGATGATTAAAGATAACGTCCCTTAAAAGAAGTGCCAGATGATTGGATCCCGAATTAACGTGTCTGACGGGAGCTGCAGCTTTCTAGTGTTTCGTAACGTACATTTTACATTCGTGACTTTTTTCAGTTTTGTTGTGTTTAATAATACTACTACTCCCGTAACAAAACCACTGAAAAAAGAAGAAGCACAAGTTACACCAAAATTTCCAATTTCGAGGATTGAAGATGTTTTTTTGGTTGGTTTTTTTATCAACCATAGAAATGGAGCTCGCCACGTAGTTCCTTCTTTCTTGCAAAAGTAAGTTGTCTTTCTTTTCTTATTTTATTTGCTTAATTTAAAAAACGGAAATAAAAAAAACTAAAGAAATTAGGTAGTAGTAGTATTTTATTGTGTGGGATTTGGCATCGACCAGCTCAGTCGGAAAGCCCGCTTTCTTCTGATATCCGTTGCAGGAATGCACATGGCGCGGTGCGTAAGATAAGTGAAGTACATCTTGAACCGATTCATCATACACGTGTACGGTGATGGTGATGGTGATGGTGATGGGACCCGTTCACAACGTCCAAATATTCACTTGTGGTCCCTCCCCGCTCCCAGGGAACACGATCACAAAAAGTCACAGACAGCACGTATTACGTTTCGTCCACCATTTTATTTTTGGTAAAATATATTTTTGGTCTCTCATTTTATCTTGATTTTTATTTTTAGTCTTTCATTTTTTTTTTTACTATTTTTAGTCCTTCATAAATTATTTTGTTCTATTTTTAGTCCCTGACATTAATTTCAATTGTTAAGTGATGACATGACAGACATAAACTGTATGTGTGAAAATTTTTTGACAGTCAGAAATGTTTACTTTTGTAATATTTCTTGTGATTTCAGAAAATCTGGCGTTCGAGGTTTTGATTTTTTTTTTATTTTTTTAACATTTTTTACAGTTTTAGTTTGCCAGAAAATTTGCAATAGTTAAAAATCACTAGAAACTTAAATAGAAATTTTTCAAGCACAAATTATACTCGTCATGACATCACTTAACAGTTAAAATTAATGTCAAGGACTAAAAACACAGAAAAAATTTTGAGGAACTAAAAATAGAAATTTAGATCAAATGAGGGACCAAAAACATATTTTACCCTTTATTTTTAAATGACCAGACAGATTAGTTTTACAAAATATATGGAAAAAAATGTATTAATATAATTTTTTTACATAATTGTTAATCATGTAAAATAAATTTAAATATCCATATTAATAACCACGACAAATATTATTGGTTTAAATATTTTTTAGTCCCTATAAAATATTTTAGTACATGTTTGGATTAAAGTTTACAAACTTACTTGGGACGGTGTCTAGCGTGCGCGAGCAAAACTCATTTCGCACTGTGCGAAAGTGACACCAACCATCCGATATATTAATTTTAAATTAGAGGGTGAAGATTTTTTTTGTTTTTTTTTCTTTTATTTTTTCCTTTTCCCCGATTTGCCCCCTACCTCCTCCGCTACCCCACCCATGAAGGAACCCAGCAGAGACTCTCAAGTTCACAAAATCACACTCATCAAAGCACGTCATAAACCACGATTTGAATTGAAATAACTACTATTAAATTATGACTTGTTCACATTCGTATGAAACAAATGTTACAATTGTTGATTGGAATTTGGGAATTATTGGGAATTAGCCTTGTAGCATGGTGCGCAACAAAGAGAAAAGGGGAGCACACGATGCCTACCACTGTGACTTCCACCGCGGACCACTGTGCGTCGTCGGCGGCGGCGATTTCCGATGGCGGCGTTTCGTATTTTTGTCTTTCCTTGTTTCTTCTTTTCTTCTCCTCCTTTACTTCCCTTCTCCTTTCTCTCTGATCACCGCGCGCCGCCGCGGAAAGTTTTTTCCGATAGCTTTTCCCTTTCTTTTTCTCTTTCCTCCTTTTGTTTTTCTTTTTCATCCTTCTTCCCTACCCCACGACCACGGATGGCACCATGCACAACCACCTTCTCTTTCTCGCTCCCACAGATGGACTAAGCAGCGGTGACTAGCACAGAGTGGAAGGGTCACAACTGGGTTTTGCATGTTGCGGTTGGGTTTCGTAAGGAAAGGAAACCAAATCGTTGAAAAAAACGGTGGTGATGATCCACCACGTTGATCATGCCCATGCGGTTAAGAAGATGTAACATGGTGCACTAGAAAAAATTGAAATTTCTCTGAGGGCAACCAGATCTGCCGTTTTGGTAAAGAAGAGGGGATTCAGGGGAAGGAGGAGAAGGAAGAGAAAAAGGTAAAGGGTATGATGGGAAAAGAAGTGAAGAAAAAGTAAAAAAAATAAAAGAAAGAAGAAAATTTGACAACCGTAGATATCTGAATTAAGTAATCTGACGGACACAAATCACTTTCGCACCGTGCGAAACGAGTTTTACTCGCGCACGCTAGACACCGTCTACGTTTGGATCAAACTTAAGTTTGCAAAAGTATCTAAAAGGTATGTTTGGATACCCGTTTGGGTACCTCAAACATACTTTTGGAGCTCCAAACTCAGTTTGGCATCATGTTTGGGTGTCTCGAAAAGTAATTATGCAACATACGTTTTGGTTAAACCCGGATTTAGATCAGAAGCAACAAATTTGATGCTTTTAAAGTAAAAGTACTTTTGATTTGTATATTTACAATAGAAACATGAAGTAAAAAAACTTTTAATTGATATTATCCAAACAAATTTCATTTTATCAACATACTTTTGAGCAAAAAATACCCAAACATAAATCATGCAATAGTAAACTCATTTATATCAAACTTAAGTTTACAACATACTTTTGATTCAAACTTATGTTTGTAAACTTTAATACAAACATGCACAATGTTTTAGGGTATGTTTGGTTTTCCTGTGGGAGGGTCTAAAAGTATGTTTGAAAGTAAAATGAGTTTGGGCTCATGTTTTGTTACTCCCCAAAAGTATGTTTGAGACCAAAATTTTGCCTAGAAACTCAGTTTTGGATAAGCAAGACTTTGGATACTTTTGCAAACTGTAATCCAAACATGTACTTACTTCTCCCAAACTCAATTTCAAGACAAAAATTTATTCTCAAATATACTTTTGGATGGTAACCAAACATAACCCTAAAATAATTTTACTCAAACATACTTTTAGATCCTTCTACCGAAAATCCAAACATGCTCTAAGTCATTTTAGCCAATATTTTTTTTTTTTTGTATTTAATTAGTTCTTGTTATTAGAGAAGTTTGGTTAAAAGATGACGTGATAAACTCATGTCATCGCGTCAAGCAACATTCGTGTAGGCATATATGATATATGTTACATCACTGCATCACGTGTTGTTCATATAGACATATATTTCAAGGATTAAAATGGTAAAAATAATTTTATAAGCATTAAAAAAATAAAATACCCATATTATAGGAATTAAAATGACCAAAAAAATTTATGGATGCTAAATAAATAAAATATCCAAATTATAAAGACTGAAATGACCAAAATAATTTTATAAGATAAAAAAACAAAATACCCAAATGATAAGACTGAAAAGATATTTAAGCCAAATTAAAATAAGAAAAAATAAATAAAAATTTCATTCACCACCATCACCGTTGCAAACCCTTCGTTTTCTCCTTCCACCATCCCAACTATAGACGCAACTACAGTGAGTGATCTAACCCAAAACATAAACTCATTCAAGTCAAATTGCAACCAATAACCATGAACTCTTTTGGTAATGCAATCAACAATTTCAATCAAATTTAATCATCACTCCACGAAGGTAGGGATGTCAAAGTTCTTTGCATTTCCTTTGATGTTATTGTTATTATCTTCATCTCTCCATTATAGAGTCACAAGCAATTGATCAATGTCTTTTGAAGCCTTCTCGAGATCAAAGGAGGAGACACCACAACCTCTTATGTCTTCTCCTTGTTTGTTTGATCATGCAATGACAACAACGATTATGCTTTAGTGGTGGCATGTCACTGACGTGTTGTGTAAAAAAAAAACATGACACATTAGAGAACGCAACGTGTCACTGACATTGTTACTGCCAAATGATAAATGCAAAGATTGAGAAACTATTATCTTATCATTTTTTGTCCTCGGTCTTCGTGATTGATAGAAACTTTGAATCATATTACCAAAAAAGTTCATGGTTTTGCATTGCGATTTGGTTCAAGTGAGTTTAAGTTCTAGATTGACTTGCCCAATGTGTTGGCTTTATGGTTGGGTTGGTGGTGGATGGAGAAAACATATTTTAATTTTATGATTTTATTTTATTTTAATTTGACTTTAATATATTTTTAGTTCCTACAAATTGAATATTTTGTTTTTAAAAAATGATAATATGTGTTTTGGTTAAGGAATCAAAAGTAAAATTTTTTTATTGGAAATTGTAGCAACACACTCTCGTATGATTTTCAATGCACTGTATTTTAAAGGAGTTTCCTTAATGATATAGAGACTAAAAAAATACAAAAAGATATGCCTAAGATTAACATTATCAAAATAATTTTATAAAAATTAAAAAATAAAATACTCAAATTATAGAGAATTTTTTTTAAGCCAATATCATTTCAATTGCACAGGTTACATCTTATATTTTGTAAATTATTGTTATTCAATAAACATATGTAGAGTCTCCTATCCTAATTTTTTTTTTCTATTTATAAGAGTGGAATTCGAAATCTTACTCTAAAAAAAGTCTAATTTTATTTGGACTAACAAGTAACAACATATCGGTTCTTACTTAAAAAAAAAAAAACAACATAACGGTTTAAAAAAAAAAAAACAACAACAATAACATACGGTTCTTTTTAGAAGATTTATAAAGAGATATTCTTATTTTAATATTGAAGTTAAGAAAGAAATAATGTAAACGGTGATATGATGAAGGCAGAAGCACTACCTTTTCCTTTTGGATCGCTATCGGAACTGCGAAATATTATTTGAGTGTGAGCTCAGCAGGTCCTCCAACTTGGAGTGGTGGGACCTCAGCGTCCGTCAGATTACGTTAAATTTTGTAGTTATCATTACGATAATGATGTAATAAGAAACTGGGTATGTTTGTTAGCACTTAGCACCGCAGCGTAGGCCATCTATAGAAAAACAAAACATGGACTGGTTCGTTCCAAGCTTCTGCAATTTCAATTGCTTTTGCACTCTCTCTTTTAGAATAGAATAGAATAGAATACCACTCTACTTGCAATTGCAAGAGTAGCTGCGGTACCACACCGAAGCAAAAACATTTTATTATTAAATTAAATTAAAAGAAGGAAAGAAAGTGTGGGTCCACCCTTCGATGCCGTATTGGCAGAGCCATGTGATATGGGTCCCTTCCTTTGAGTACATGGAATGGAGCATGTCAAATTCAAACGGGTCAGCATCACGTAGTAGAAATTGGACACTTTTCTGTTTGGACACAGCGAATAAACTTGAGCACTTCTATGTGTGCAGATACAAATATCTCCTTAACTCCCCAAATTCTGCTTTGCCACCTTCCAAACAAAGCATACTTTTCGTTTTTCTAACTGGGTTGTTTGTATGCAAATGGAATCAAATTGTACATTTCATTAACTTTTTTTTTTTTTTTTTTTTTTTTTTTCTGTTTCTCCTGTGATTTGCTACATACTCGCAACTCGTAACAACATAGAATATCGCATAATTGTTTCCTCTTTCCCTCATTTCAGGTGCTTCACGTTGTTTGTTTTGTTTATTTATTTTTCAAATCCCCACTTGCTGTATGTTTTATATTATTCCCACTCTTGCTAACCCTCTCCATTTGCAGAATTAATTATCACCACTACTTTCATCACTTTTCCTCTTTATTTTGGGCTTTTCCGGACAGGTTACACCTAAGGTAGCATGCTCCACTTTGTTCTCACAACAAAAAATAACATTACCACAAGCTCCGGACTTAATTTTTTTTTTCTGGATCAGAGACTACGAGTGTCCTCCAACTAACTGGATTAGAGACTAATCCTGCTTACGATGCATGACTGTTGCTGGTCCAAGAGAATTTTGCACATAGAGGGAATCGAATACGGGTTCTCCCGCTAAATAGATCGTTCTCTCATGTGAACACAGCGAGACCTTAAACCATTACGTCAACCCTTTGGGTTTAATTTGTTTTTATTTAGGAGTGCGTTTGATAATAAGACATTAGTTTATTTAATTAATTTAAAACTTTGTTCGATTAAATTAAAATTATTTAATAAAAAAGTTTATTTCATTGACACGTAATATTTTTTAAAATGCTACTAGCATATCATTTCTTTTTATCATCAAATTACATTTTAACTACTAAAAATATTTTTTCTATAGAACGATTTAATTATATAAATTAAAATCACTTTATTATATTCTTTTCATATATTAAATTCATATAAAAAGATAATAAAATAATTATAACAATAATATTTTTAAGACAATAAAATAAATTAGGATTTAATTTGAATTTAAGATAATATAATACTCATAATAACAACAATTAGTAGTAATTGTAATATGAATTTAAAGATAATCATATACTTAAAATTAATAACAATAATTTAAATTTTAAAAAAATAAAAAATCAATCTCACTCTCATAAGTTGTATCACTACAAAAGAAACACTTTTAGTGACCAGCATTTAAGGCAAAAATTTAATCACTGAACACCTTAGCAGCTGAATAAAGTTAATCGTAAAATACCTAGTTGCTAAGCCATTTAGCAACTTAGAGACCAATTATTTTGGTCATTACAGAAACTAGTTCGTTGCTGTCGTATTAATTGCCTTTATTAATGGGATTAATTTAGCAACTCAAAATGTCCGTCGTAAATTTGGTTGCTAAAGTAAATAACATTAAAAAAAAAGAGAGAGAATGAATTTATTCAGTTGCATATCAGCAAAAAAAAACAAAAAAAAGGTTATTCAGTTGCAAAGTCGTTTGCTAAAGATTTTTTTTAAAAATATATATATTTGAAAATGCAAATTGGTTACTGATTCGGTAGCTAATAGCTACTAAAATTATTGCATCACAATTGTGGTTGCTAAAATAAAGATTTTTTAAATGTTTTCATTCACAAACAATCGAGTTTTTAAGGCTAAATTTATAAAGTGAATTAACCGAGTGAGGAAAGAGGGTGAGAGTCTCACTCTTCAAAGTGGGTATTCAAATTTATAATACAAATGTAAATACACTATATATTAAGAAAAATATTTTACCTTTTATATATTTATTATATCAAATTTAAGAATGCAAAAAATATTTAATAATAATCTTTGTAAGTAATTGATAATATTGAAAATGATTAATTAAATGATATTTATCCACTATTATTCAATTACTCATTAACAATACCTTAATTTGAAATACTACATATTTAATAGCTTCGTATTTCATTAATGACTAAAAATCACTCAAGATATAGGTGCATGCATGTATGGGTACGGCTTGAGAATATTATAAGTTTGTCTTTATTAATATATTCTATATTCTATATAGTTTTTGAATTGTTGAATTCATCGACTATGAGACACGATGAATGGATTATATAGTTGATGAAGGTATTATTGAAATAGGTAATGATGGGAGAACTAGGACGTAGGGGGTTGAGGTTAGGAAATAAGAAAATGATTGACAAAGCTTCTTTTTCCGTTTTTCGTGTCCACTGTCCACCATATTCGTACGAACCTCTGCGTCCTTTATTTATACAAGAGTTGATGCTCAATCATAAACAAGAGATCATGAGTGACGAAGAGAGGAGTGCGTGCGCACTTTGATTATGGCACTGTTGTATTGAGTAATTCTGTAATTGTAATGCACTCTTTTTTTCCTTTTCTTTCTTTTTTAGCCTGTTATCAATCAAGAAGTTTTCACGTTGGAGTAGATTTATAATCAGATTATATTTCTCCCCCGGAAATCCAGTGAGATTCAGAATTATGCTTATTTTATCTAGGTTTAATTATAATTTTTATTCCAAATTTTTTATTTTTTAGCAAATTTTATCTTTAACAAATTAATTTGACGTATTTTACCTCAAACTTTTTTAAAAACTTGTAAATTTTAACTTTTACCATTTTGTTGACGTGACATACTAAAATAGTTACATTTTTTACTCTAACTTTTATACTTTTTGACCAATTTTACCCTTTTTTTTTTTGGAGAATTGTATTTCCAAGTTTTTACTTTTTGGTGAATTTTATCTCCACTTTTTACGCTTATGTCAGTATGTCATATCAGCACAACAGTAGAAGGTAAAATTTACAAGTTTTTAAAAAAGTTGGAGATAAAATATACCAAATTAATTTATTGAAAGTAAAATTCACCAAAAAGTAAAAAGTTAAAGGTAAAAAATTAAATTAAGCCTTTTATCTATTTCCTTCCCTAATAGTAATTGGTAGACATGTGCATGTGAAGTAATATATATAGATAAATAGGCATGGGGAGGTAAGATACTAGTATGTCTTAGCTAAATGTTGTTGTGGTTGTGGCTATTATGTAACGAATATGACTACTGCTAACCTGTATAAAATATCAATTTCTTTCTGGGCCCGGGAGTGGTTGTGATGTGCACTTTAATGCTCATTATGTGAGTTGCTTCTAGATTAAATGCTGATATGCACTAGTCGTAATCTGGGTACTACAGCCATATATATAATGACAATGTCAATTAATTCTAAATTACGGAAAATTAATTACCAAACTAACATAGGTGTATGAAGACTGACCAGTCTCGTTAATAAACTTATTTAGGGATCTGAAAATAGATTATAAATGGAAGATTACTTTATAGAGAGAAAGAAAGAAAACATAGCACATAAAGAGAAAATTTAGAGAACAGCTTGATTTATGGTCTCATGCCAACATTAAATAATTTTGTCTCAGTGTTTCAGTACAAGATCATTTCTTAGAAGTTTTTTCAACATGCATGCTTCAAGTGCTTCAAAATACAAGTCAATTCTTTAAAGAAAAACTTGTTTGTTGACGTGGCTTTTGTTTTGCAACCAAATTAATAAATCCTCTCAAAAGTTACTAACAGACTAAATTAACTTGCAAAATCATAAGTTTATTTTAGCTTTTTTGTGCTGAAGATCATATACTATATCACTATATGCATTAAATGCAAGTTTCTATATTTAATTGAGTAAATTACAATGACATCCCTTCAATTTTACTCTAATTACATGTGTACCCTCTCCTTTTCCAGACATTACTTTGGCACCCCCTCTATCTAACGGCATTAATTTTTGTTAAATTTTTAAAGTAAATTATGTATATATCCTATCCATTTTTAGTGAAACCCAAAATTACCCCTAGTATAAGAGAATCCACCAATTCAACCAAATTCTCTTTACAAAGAAATTCCTCGCTGAAAACCCTCTTCACCTCTCTTCGAAATCATGCAAGAACGCGTGGGTCTCGTTAGATTTCTTGCTCCGGACAAGCACCGTTGCCGTGAAGATCGACGCCATCCACTCGGGCAGGTCGTTAATCGCGAGCTTGCATTCCGATTTGGTTATTACTTCTCATTTCTTCAGGATTTGGTGCAAATACACTTGATAGATTTCCTGCAAATATCATAATAGAAGAACAAGAAGAAAAGAGGAAACAAATCCTTTTAATGAGTCCCCACAAAAAAGATAAGGGTATTTTAGACAACAAAATTCATTAAAAGACATGTGTTGGGCACATTATTTATTGGAGTTAACAGAACTCACGGTATTAAGTGAATAGGGGGTGCCACAGAACTCACGGTATTAAGTGAATATGGGGTGCCAGTGTAACGAATAGCAAAAAGTTAAGGAGTTTTGTGTAGGACCAAATAGGGGGTGCATGTGTAATTCAAGTAAAACTGAGAGGGTATCACTGTAATTTGCTCTATTTAATTTCTTTAAGGATACAATGTAGCTGGAACGAATAAAAATCTCCAATGCCTTTTTCAAATTTAAAGTTCTAGAAATGTCAAATTAAGAAGTGGACCTTATATGTATATGCTGCTTGCTATTGTAAAACTCTGTCCAACACTCTCAACTTCACTCTTTTGTTTTATTTATCTGTACACACTTTGTGTTTTAGTTTTGAGGGATTCGCTTGACTTATTTAACACATTTTGTGGGGGAGCATTTGTATTCAAAGAGAAAATGAAGGCATTGAAGAAAGAATTTAAAAAGTAGAATGTGGAGCATTTTGGGAATTTGGAGAGAAGACAAAAGCAAATTGAAAGAGTTGGAAGTGAAAGAGGATGATGTAGAACTTAATGAGGAGGAGGGTAATAGAAAAAAACACTTGCAAGAGAAGTTTTGGAGGGTAGTAAATTGCAATGAATCCCTTGCTAGACAAAAATCAAGAGTAAAGTGGGTGATAGAGGAAGATTGAAATTCTAAATATTTTTATACTCATGTTAACTGGAAGAGGAGGAAAAGTATGATTAGGGGGTTATCCCTTGATGGGGAGTGGGTGGAAGAACCATGTAGAGTGAAGGTGGGAGTTGAAATTTTTTTTCAAGAAAGGTTTAGAGAGGTAGAGATGAATAGACCAAAGTTGGATGGAGTGGTTTTCAACAAAATTTCTCTTGAAGACAATAGTTCTCTGTTGGCTAAATTTGATGAAGAGGAGGTTAGAGAAGCGGTGTGGGAGTGTGGTGATTCTAAAAGTCCGGGCCCCGATGGTTTCAATTTTTTTTTCATCAAAGCTTTTTGGAAACTTCTTAAGGATGATGTGCTAAGGTTTCTTCAGGAGTATCATGACCAAGGTGTCTTTCCAAGGGGTTGTAACTTTTCTTTCATATCTCTTATCCCTAAAGTTATTGATCCTCAAAATTTGGGAGAATTTAGGCCAATCTCTCTTGTTGGTTGCATGTATAAAATTTTGGCCAAAATTCTTTCAAGTAGACTTAAAAGGGTATTGAATAAAGTCATCGGTCAAAGACAAAGTACTTTCATGAAAGGAAGGCATCTACTACATAGTGCATTGGTGGCTAATGAGGCGGTTGAGGAGGCAAAGAAGTTAAAGAAAAAATGCTTGATCTTCAAAGTTGATTATGAAAAGGCATACAATTTGGTAAGTTAGGAGTTCTTATTTTATATGCTTCATAGATTGGGTTTTGAAGATAGATAGATCATGTGGATCAAAGGGTGTTTGGTGAGTAGTAGAGTTTCGGTGTTGGTAAATGGAAGTCCAACAATGGAATTCATGGTCTCAAAGGGACTAAGACAAGGAGATCCTCTTGCTCCTTTTTTGTTCATTATCGTGGGCGAAGGGTTGTGTGGGATGATGAGAGAAGCTATCAAGAAAGATCTTTTCACAAGCTTCTTTGTTGGAGAGAAAAGAATGGATGTCAACCTTTTGCAATATGCGGGTGATACAATTTTTTTGGGAGAGGCTTCTTTGTCTAATGTGGTGACTATAAAAAGCATTCTAAGATGCTTTGAATTAGTTTCCGGTCTTAAGGTTAACTTCTTCAAGAGTAGGTTTGGCACTTTAGGGGTGGACATGGAGATATATGCACACTTGTTGAATTGTAAGTTACTAAAGTTTCCTTTTGTTTATCTTGGAATTCCAATTGGTGCTAACCCTAAGCTAGTTGATACTTGGCAACCCGTTATTAAAAAAATTGAGAAAAAATTGTCGGCTTGGAAACACAAGTTTTTGTCATTAGCGGGTAGGGTGTGTCTTATAAATTCGGTGTTGTCATCTTTGTCTTTGTTCTTCCTTTCCTTCTATAAAGTTCCTAAGAATGTGGGTAGAATTATTATCAACATCCAAAGGAGTTTTTTGTGGGGAGGAGTTGATGGGAAAAAGAAAGTGTGTTGGAAAAGTTGGGATAATATTTGTCAACCAAAAGAAAGAGGGGGACTTGGGATCAAAAACAATTTTGTGTTTAATTATGCTCTTTTAGCAAAATGGAGGTGGGCATGAAAAAGGGTTGTTGTGGAGTGAAATCTTGGGATCAAAATATGGAGGGTGGAGAGGTCTTCAAAAAGGTGAGGTATTAAAAAAAGTCATCACGTTGGTGGATGGATTTATGCTATTCATGTGGTGGTACAAATACATCAAAATGGTTTGATAATATGGTGGAGTGGAAAGTTGGAAGGGGTGACAAAATCTTGTTTTGGAGTGATACTTGGTTGGGAGATCAACCGTTGACATTCAAATATCCTAGAGTTTTTCTAAACTCGTGTCAAAAGGATGAGAACATTTTTAATCTGGGAGAATGGAATGGGGATGAATAGGAGTGGAAGTTTTGTTGGCATAGGGGGTGGTTTGAATGGGAAAAGCAGGGTGAAGAAAATTTCCATAGGGAGTTAGCGGGGGTATGTTTGACAAGGAATGTAATGGACTCTTGGAGGTGGAAGCATAATCAAACCAGGGAATATGATGTTAAAAGTGCATATAAGGCTATTTGTAGTCTTGCTCTGGGACCCTGTCACGATGATATATTTGTGCAGGTTTGGAATATGAAAGTTCCGCCCAAGATAAATTACTTTCTTTGGAGACTTTTCAGGAATAGACTTCCAAGTGGGGATAATCTGAGGAGGAATGTAGAAATCAATGGAGGATATTTCGTTTGTCCGTCTTGCAGAAATTATGAAGAATCTTTGAATCACACATTGTTCTCGTGCCACTTTGCTAAAGAAATATGGAAATGTTGTTATTCATGGATGAAACTTCAGTTAGTTATGCCTGCTTCGGTGAACATGCACTTTCGGCAACATTTACTACCTTTTGAGAATAAAACAACACAGGATAGATGGAGGTGGTTTCATACTTCCCAATTACTACACAAGTCAATAGGAATAGATGAATGAGTGGTTATCACATATTTATGTGCATTTACTGCAATAAATATTAGATAACCTTTTATTCTTGATTCAGTGGGTGATATACACTTGTAGTGGAATATGGTATTGCTGGTGCCACTTTTATAATATATATAACATATCTTTTGCTGATAAAAAAAAAAAAAAAAGAGTAACCTAAGCAATAACTTAAAGTGTTTCTTTTTCTTATCCAAATTTGGGAGCCGGGGGTAAAGTTTATAGATTATATATAAACGACAAATGTTAACCAATGACATAAGGATATTGGTTAAAGAATTTAAAATATTTTTTTATTATTAAAAAGTATCATTAATATATTTTTATTATAACTTTTAATGCACTTTCAATGTAAAATCTAATTAAAACTTCCTATTTTTGAATTCTATATGCAGAATCCTAGATAAATTAAATCAACTTATCGTACCTTGGCCACGACCCACAACCACAAGTTAAGTGATTGAAATTTCATTCTCTAGCTATATTTCAGTTAATGACTGAAAAAATCAATTACAAAATATTCATATGAATTTTTAAATCTCATTAACTAATGAATTTTTTGTCTTTAATTATATTTCAATTAATGATAAAAAGATTATTATTTAAATAAATAAATAAAGTTTTTAAGAATCTTTAGGGAATAATATTTTAGTCTCTAATTATAGTCTCTATAATTCCTAAACCAAATTTATTTTTATTTTAAACATTTAAATTCAATCTCTAATTAAATCAATTTCTAATTACTGATTAACAATGTAAGTGTTCCGCTGTCTCCTCATAAACTCACCATTTTGACATGGGTCACTTAGCATGAAGATTCCTTAACTACTTTCGCATATTCCCTAAAATGGGTGCTAGAATGGCCTTGTCTCTTTCTTTTTTTTCTTTTTGTTTTCATCCTAGGTCTAAGACCACATATGTCCCTAATTCACTGGGTCAGAGACTAATCATACTCATGGTATGTAACTGCCGCGCTAAATAGATATTTACACCCACATATAAATGCAGCGGGGCCTTACGCCATTGTGTCAACCTATGGATTGAAATGACCTTATCTTTTGAAATTAATATCTTTTAATAATAATAAAATTATTTTCTCCCACTATAAAAAAAATATTATTTAATAAAATAAATGCTAATTATTTTTTCCTTAAAATACATTATTTGAACATTAATTAATAATAAATAAATTTTTATTTTAAATATAAATTTATAAATATTCATACAATACACAAAACAAATTTTCTTAGATGTTATAAATATATATATTTTTATCCTTGAAAATAAGAACAATTTATATTCTATTTTTCCCTTGTGACATTTGACTTCTTTATTATTTGGTATTTATCCTTTTGATATTTTTACATTACATTTTATTTTTGTTATATTTCTTCAAATATTAACTTTCTCAAATTTTAATTTTTCTTTTTTTTTATCTAAAATATCTTTATTACATGTATTCTCAAGTTAAAATTTTAAATATAGTATTTTGCGTTTATGTATAAACTATTTATGTTTATTCATTAATTCATTTTAATTGATTATGCATATTTTTCTTTTAATTCTACTATTTTTCTGTTAATTTATATTTTATTTTTCTTTAAATTTAAAAATATTCATGCAGTCCATAATATGAAGCCTCTAATATTAATATAATGCTCGAAATTTTATAATTTAATTAGTGCAAAATAAGCTAATTAATAGTCTTCGACAACTTTATTTTATTTTTTTAGAGCATTTGATATGTACTCATTTTTGTATACAACGATGACAATATATAAAGAATAGAAGTTAAGATTTCATACAAATAATCCAAGGTCCTATCACTAGACTGACCTAATGAGTTAATTTAGAGAAAGAAGTTACAATTGGTACTGGAGTTTAAACCCTCATCCCTTCACTATGACTTTGATTGAAGTATAAATTTGAGATTTTGCTAATGGATGTTTGTAATGTTGATAGGAAGAAAAATAGAAAAGGAAACAAGAAAAGAGTCAACGAATACATATGAACATAGAACAGAACACCTTATAAAGTGTTTGATTTAAGAAGAAATTTTTGGGGGAAGAGGGGCGTTAAAATTAATCAAAGCAAGTGGCTCGGAAGGAGGCACGACGTTGTGATGAGGACAGTACGAATGGATTAGGAAAGACGGAAGGAAGGAGACGCCACTGTTGATTAAAAATCATGAAAGCGACGAACACACTTGACCGTCAGTGTTCAATTGTTCACTGCTACCTCTTTATCATCAATATCATGGTTGGTTTGGACCACTTCAACTTCATCTGCTCGCAGCTGATAACTGATAAGTAATGCGCCATCTCAAACGGGGTAATTTAATATTGGGTACGTTCCACTTAACTCAAAAGGATTCAGAATTTAATGGGTACGTTCCAGTATCTTTATTATTATGTTTTGTTCTTATTCTAAATTAGGTCTAGATCCTCTCATCACATTTTCACGTGAAGAGTGTCACATCTATTTGTTAAACTTTGATAAAATTTTCAAATAGAAATAAAAACTACAAATTAAAAACTAAAACATTTTAATTTTTAAAAATTTAAAAACTTGAAATTAAAAAACACCCAAACGGAACCTAAACATTTACTACGAGTTTTTTTTTAAAAAAAAAAAATTTGATATCAATATTCAATTAAGCTTTCTTGATCTTTCCCCCATTTTAATATTCTTTTGTCAAAGTTTTTGTTTTTTGTTTTTTATTTATTTTTGTTTTGATTGGAACCCAAAAAAGAAAACATGACGGCGACGCCCATTTACCCTTTTTTATATATTAAAAAATGGGGTTTGGTATGTGTCGTATATCGGGAGTGGGGACAGGACGTTGAAAAGCAAATCCTGATTATTACTTTATTAATTTATATAATAATCATGCTGCATTAAAAATTAATTTATTTATTAAACAAGTTTAAAATGTTACTCACGTCCACATCGTTAGTCCCTGGCACTGCTGCATGCAGTGAAATGTCATGTGAGCCGTTTATGCCAACTAGACTCGGCTAAAACTGGCTTTCAGCTGTAGCTCTCTCGTTTTTTTTTCCACCATATTGACGCAAAGTATTTATGGACTTTGCTAATTATTATTATTTTTTTGAAAAACTTAGGTAATCATCTTTAGTAGAGTTTTTTTTCTTTTAAACACATTTTTTTCATTTACAAAACTCGTACCCAAAATTTTGTTTAAGGGAATTGAGCTAGTTCTATTCGGATCAATGACTTGTGATAAGATTTTGATAGTGAAATTGAAAAAAAATGACATAATTTATAAAATAAATAAAGAAATATTAAATTTATATTTTAATAATTACTTGTATGAGTACTGTATGCTGGAATAGATTTTATTTTATTTTATGAGAAATTCTATTTATATAATAAAATTGATTAATTTTTTTCCATCAAGAAAGAAATAGAAATAAGACAGAGAATTCATGAAATAAAATGATTACTGTGTGATGAAGTGGAAAAAAACTAATTATAAAAAAAAAAAAATGTATATATATATAAATAATGTAACACTTTTCTTATACACGTACGATATTAAATATGAATAATACTTGAATATTTTACCTAGATCTTAACTATTGTGAACCTAATTTCAATTTTATCAGAATAAAATGTAGGCAAATAATAGACAAGTGCTTATGCATATGTGTGTGTGAGAAAGAACACTTGCGCTGAGTCATGTAAGTTGTAATACAATTGAGAAGGGAACCTTTCATGCATGTTTAAAATTGTCTTATATAAGTTTTGTGTTTATCTTTTTTTTTTTTTTTTTTGACTGAATTGTGTTTATCTTTCTTAATAAACATTAAATAGGTATAAGCTCTATATAAAAATTAATAAGAAAAATAAATATAAAATTTACACATAACTTGTCGTATATTTTCGGGAATCTCGATCTCTTATAATAAACATAACTTGTTTATAAAAAAACGAATTATTTAAATATGAAAAATATGGACAAAATTGTAGGAAATATCACAATTATATATATAGTATAACTTGATACCATAGAAAAACTAGAAGATCGAAGAGAACAACTTTTGTTGAAGGTGTCAACCAATGTTTTTGTGTATCTTTTTAACGAAAATACTTGACCAGCAAGCTGCTTATATGCTTGAGCTTGATGCTCCAAAAATATGGTCTTGATCATTACAGGGATGGAGGAAGTGCGTCTTTGTTGTCAGTTGCTTTTCTTGATCTTCTGGTTGATTTCCGTTCATTTTTGTGTTTTTGCTCATCATTCACCAACCAAACATGTGCACCATTCCTCAAATGTCGGCACTTGCATATAAATTTGTTCAAAATCTCTGTCTTGTCTTTTAATTCCAGGTGTAAGAAGAAATTATTTTAAGGTATTCTTTATATATTTTTATTAACAATAACGGTTAAAAAACTATGGTTAAAAATTCACAAGTTTTTAGAATAATGATTAAAAAATTAATATATTTTAAATTAAAAAATGATAATAGTATATTAAAAATCATAAAAAATATATTGATCATATATTTTTTTTCATTGACTACTTTCTGAACAAGACTGATGTCTACTATAGAAGATCAACGATCGACTTATCTGGAGTAATTTTCTCTATTTTAATCTATAAGCAACATGTGTTTGCTTGCATGGCCTCTTTCGAAGGTTGTGATTAAAAAAATCATATTTGATTAATTTACATGTATAATTTTGATAAGAAAAATAAGAGAAAAAGACAAAGAATAAGTGAAAACCAGGAAAAAAAATAAACAGGGATTTGTACAGATTTTGTTTACACCTAAAAATGTGTAAATTTTGATTTTTAATTGAATTTCCTTTGAAAATAGCAAAACAGAAGATTTTGCCCTAGCATTTTTAACAGCAAGAGCAATGCCCAATGCTGCAATGAAAAGGTCCTTCTTCGGTTCTTAATTTATTTTTAGTGAGTCTCATTTTATCTCAGCTCATACAAAAATTCGCATTTCAATTTGAATTTTTTTTAATAATTAAACAATTTTGCTTATATTTACTTATATTAACAACTTTTATAAAACACTATATGAACTCATATGCTTTAATAGTATTGTTAAATTATTATTATTATTATTATTATTATTATTATGTCTAGACCACATGTGGAGGCAATCCTATTTGAATTGGATGGGATCATTATGAGCAGTAAAACTCTCTTTCTGAGTATTTAACACAGTTACATATTCAGGATTCGAACTCAAGACTTCTGATTAAACTAGAATAATTCTATGGCAGTTGATCTACCGGTGATTTTTTTTTTTTATATAAGCAATTTCATTAAAGTTACTTTAAAAAAAATGGATACCCGTCAAGTGGAGCCAAAAAAAAAAAAAAACACCACTCGGTTGTAGGACCCCAAGGGTGGGGCCTAACGGTGTCCGAACCGGGGTTAAAAGAAGGGCCGTGGAAAGAGAGTAAGACACCATTAACTTGCCAAATTTGTCCATAAGAGGTAGAGATGACACCAAGAAAAATGTAGTGCCTATAAAGTATAAACATGCCTCGTAGTCATACTCTTTTATCATTAATTTGATACATGTTTCGAATTTTTTTTTAAATTATAATATAAAAATTTCCAAAGGAATTCTTTATTAAAAAGCTATTATCAAATTTAAAATATAAGTATAATCAAACATGATGCGCGATAAATATGTTGTTTAATTAACACATGATGATGTAGGTAAAGAAGTATATAAGTGGGTTTTTTTAATCGGGTTCAGAGAAAAAAAAAAAAAAAATGCATGTCAAACGATACAGTACATAGTGTAGCTTTCGCATTAACGTAGGGTCATGACAGATACTCTCAAGTCCCTTTAGAAGTGAAGTATTTGTATGAGTAATACTTAAAATTATACTATTTTTTTTCCACTTGATTTAGGTAAAGAAGTAAATGGTGTTTGAAACCGCATTCAAACGTAAAAGAAAAAGACAACCAACATGTATGTTTGAATAAACTTCTCTAAAAACATTTTTAAAAAATAAAATAAAAAAAATAAAATAAATTTCTTCATAATCCAAAATTAACTTATGTATAAATTAAAAATCAACTTTTAAAAAAATTAATATGACAGAGTTTCTTCAATACTTCTAAACACATTGTAACAAGTACCATGTTCTTTCTATACCTTTACAGAAGTGGTTGTGAGTTATACTTCAAATTATTTTTTTTCACCATAACACATGTTTTTCAAACTTTAATTCAAACGTATACTTATACTAAATTGTAACGTTTCAAGAGAGAAGTAGATTTTATTGGGTTCATTAATAGGGTGATTAATATTACGAAGGTGAGTGAAGAAGCTTTAATTAAGACAAGGGTAACGCAAGGAGGGTGATGGAGCTAGGTTCACTGTTGATGGACATTGATTGGTTGGTGGGAAGTAGACGCATGACTCCATGAGAGGGTTGCAGGAAGAGAGAGCATCTAAAAGTCACGTCGAGACAGCGACGTGAAAGCGAAATGCAAGAAAAGAAAGCGCAAATAGCTTTTGAAATTTCAACCAATCCATGGTTTTCCAAAATCTCGTGGGGACTCCTAAATCACTTTCCAAGCGTTAAATAATTAATTATAATTTACCTCACATATATTCTTTTAAATAATTATTATAAAATTTTATCATATATTACAATTTATGATTAAAATACAGTAGTAATTTTCACATTATTAATGTATTTTACTTTAATTAAAAAAATTCTGTATTCTTCCGCCCGCAACCTTTTGTTTTTCTGGGTGAGAGCAGGTCCTTTTTTCTTCAAACTCAAACTTATCCTCCACGTACTGAAAAGATTCTCAAGTCAGCACAAGCACATCCTTTTCTTTTCTTTTTTTTTTCATGCTTTTTTTTTTTCACCTGTCTTGTGTCCACTTGATGAATCCCAATCCACAAACATAGACACCCTCAAATCACGACAGAATATTAGTGAACATTTATCTATTAACGTATTTATTACACACAAAAAAAATTATTAGTGTATTTATATATTGATCAATTTTAAATATTTATTCATGCAGGTATTAAGTTAATAAGTGCGTTTGTCATGTATATACATAAATATTTTAGAAGTAGTTTATTTTAATTATTATAAAAATCATAGAAAAAATAGACTATAAAATGATAGTGTAAAGTAATTTTACACTATCATTCAATTATAAATCATTATGTATGATAAGTTTGTTAACTTTTACAACAATTATTTAAAAATTATACCAGCGATAATTTCTTATTAGTTGACGGTGTAAAAGTATTTACACCAATAGTGCATGATCATTACCTATAAATAATTTTAGAGTAAATAGTGTATGTATTGATAGTGTAAGATTATTTTAAAGTGTTGTTTAACTTCAAATTGTTTTGTATGTTAAGTTTGTTGATTTTTTATAATAATTAATTAATTATCTTAAAAGACACATCATTAATAATTTCTAATTGATTGACAGACAATGGATAAAAATTAAACTTGTAATTTTATATTTATATTTGCCATGCAAGTAAAAAAGAATGCGTTAAAAACATCAAAATAAAGTGCATTTTATTAGAGTGTAAGGATATTCAGCTCAGATGATTGAACATTGTGCGTGAGTTGTTGTAAATTTTCTAGTACATGTCTTCGATTCTTATAGGTCAATTTTTAATTTAATATACAAATTAACAGATTTTGTTACGTTGGCTATATGTTGTGTATTATCAACGATTTCCACAAAGGGTGGTAAAATGATGTCTTGAACGGTTACATATCAAGGACAAGGACCTTTGAAACAAATAGATGCATCTCGAGTTCCATACAGATTACTTCTCAATACAATTTCTTTCAAATTCATTAAAATTTCATGTACTAATTCTTCAATACCTACTATGATAGAATATTCATGTAGTATTTTTTCTGATTTTACACGTGTAATACATGCTACCTCTATTTCTCCAAGTAAAATTCTCTCATTGCAATGCCTATTGAATATATCTATATCTTCTTCGGTACACTTGAAAATGTGGCCCAACTGCACCTTATAGGTCTCTGCACGCCTTTTTTTGGGTCCAAGATTTCTGTACACTTATTTCATTTTAATTTACAATTTTTTATTGGGTCATAACTTAACAGCCCATTGGACCCGAATTGCAACCAATTACACGTCCTCGACTGTTGCTATATCCACTCCCCCTTTATACTAATTCACTCCTCCTTCTTCTTTTTTTCCTAAACTACCCCACTAAAACACACTCCTCCATCTCCTTCTCCCTCTCCCATATATGACTCTCTTCCTGAAAAAGAAAACACATTCCTCCTCAATGCTTCTACACATATAACAACAAATTTTACAAATATCAATAATACCATTAACAATTCTCTCAATCTCTTCATTAATTCTTCTCGACTCAAAGTATTGGATTTTAAATTGTGGTCACAAATTATGAATTGATTTAATAACAAAGAATTAAATCATTATGTTTGCATGAAAAAATATATAATGATTTAATTCAGGAGTTCTGGTGATGCTTAACTAATTTAGGTAGTGTTCGGTTGTGGGGGAAGAAATGGGATGAAAGTGTGAGGAATGAAAAGGGATGAAAGAGAGATGAAAGTATGATGAAAGAGAGTAGAAAGTGGGGTTGTTTGGTAAAGATGAAAGAGAGATAAAAAGAGATGAAAGATTTGAATTAAAGTGGTTAGGTAGGTAAAAAAAAGTATATAGAAAATTATACATAAACAAAATTCCAATTTTAACCTTTAATATTTCTGCATTTAACCGGACGTACTTTTTTTTTATAAAAAAAATGACATATAATCGAATATGCCATTACATAATCAAATAGGTGCATCAATGTTACGGCTGCAGTAAGCTAAAATTTTAAAAAAATAATAATAAAAAAAATCACTTGTTGCACAATAAGGATTAGGAAGGTCAGGAGCAAAACGAATAAGGGGTTGTTTTGGAAAAGGCACAAGCTACTGTGCATTTCATCCTTTCCTCTCTATTTTGCGATGAAAGTGTTTTTGGTAGGGTCCACAAAAAATTTGAAACTTTCATCTCACTTTCAGCTGTACCGAACGTGTATGTTTTTTAACTTTCACTTCCTTTCATCGGTGAAACACTTTCACCTCAACATTTTCAGTCGAAACGAACACTACCTTAATCCAGGAGTTTAATTCAGGAGTTCTCTTGAAAAAATACTGGTTATCTGCTTCTTTCTTATTCCTCCTATATTTGCATAGTTTGCATATTCACTATCCTGTTCTTTGTCTGACAAATGACTCCACATTCGTTGAGCATGAAGCCTTGACACCCCCCCCCCTCGCCCCTCGCCCTTTGCCCCTATTTGTGTTGCAAATTGCAATCTCAAATTCAAGGTTTGTGTTGCAAAGTTTAATTCTAACACAGTTATTGTCCTGATCATCTAGGAGTTATATAATTATAATGATTTTGTGTTATTAAATCAATTCATAATTTGTAATCACAGTTTAAAATCCAATTCTTTGGGTTGAGAAGAATTAATAAAGAGATTGAGAGAATTGTTAATGGTGTTATTGATATTTGTCAAATGTGTTACTATATGTGTAGAGGCATTGAGGAGGAGTATGTTTTCTTTTTCAGGAAGAGAATCATATATGAGAGAGGGAGGAGATGGGGAAAGTGTATTTTAGTTTAGTGGAGTAGTTTGGAAAAAAAGAAGAAGAAGGGGGAGTGGATTAGTACAGAGGGGGACTGGATATAGCAACAGCCCACGTCCTCTTCAGCGGAGCCCAATACAATGAACGTATAACATCTCTTTTACTTTACAAGTGTCAAATCACTGATCAATAGTGTATCCTACTTGTTTCCTTTTGTCACCTCTCTCTTTAATATGAAACCTGATCTTATCAGCGTTTGCACCTCGCAATGCAAAAGAACTGGATAACCAAGCAATTAAATTCAGACCAGCGTAATCTTGTACTTTTATTTTGGGCAATAATACTAAAGTTCTCTTGCTGGCGTTCAAATATCATTACATGTGCTATTTAAATCAGTTAATTTGATTAATGTTATCAACTTTATCCGTAGTCATCCTATACTATACTAGAACCACACAAATAAAATAATAATTTTACATTTTTTTAAAATAAATAAAACCAATTAAGTGTATGAACACCCTATTTGGTCACGACAAAAATGACATGAAAATTAGGTTGACATTCACCCTTTTACTAAGAACAATTTTGAGAAAATTAATTTTTCAATTTTCCAGCGATACAATTTTTTTTTCCCAATTTATACTTATATTTTTTTATAATAAATTTCTATATGTTAAATTTTTTTAAATTTATTCGTTCTGTACACTATGTGCGCTTCGAAATTACGATTATAAACAAGATTTAGGATTGGCGAATGTGGCTTTTACCGCCGATTTATAAAAGGATTATGGTGGACAAACACGATGGCTGCATCCGTGGTAGGGATGGCAAAGTGGACCCGAATCCTACGGGTACCTGCAAAAATATCCGTATGCGGGTCGGGTAAATACCCACTTATTGGGGCTGGGGATGGGGATTTACCCGCATTTTTTCGCGGGTACGGGTATGGGTACTGTAGTACCCGTCCCGCCCCGCCCCATCCCGCACTGCCATATATATATATTAATTATATATTTTCTAATGACTAACACTCTCACCAATCCCGCACCAATCATGCACCACGACACCAAGTTTGTTACCTCTTCTTGTTATCCCTTCTCAATTCGCACCAATCAAGCACCAGTCGCGCACCAATCCTGACATTGGGTATTTGCATATTTGGTTATGCGAAAATGCTATCTACAATCTATTGAACTGCACGGTGGATGTTTAACAGAATTAAAGAAAAGCAAATAACTAAATATAGAGATCGAAGAGTTAAGTAGTGTGAAACGTGAAAGTGGCCTAGCAATTTGAAGAAAGCCCCACCATTCACTCACTGACCTTAATTTCCGAATTTGCATCCGAGTAATGAAATGTGCCAAAGGGTGGTGGGTGATTTGGCTTTTAGTAATGACTTTTACTGTGCAAAAAAAAAAAAAAAAGACTGAGAAATTTGTTAAATTGATACCATTGAATTTAAAATTATTGCTAAATTGATACCATTGAACTGATTGGGGATTTTTTTTTCAGGTTTGCTTTCTACATTTTTGTTATGTTATTGATGTTATAATTATTTAACTCTAAAAATTATTATATGTTTCTTTGTTCTGATATGTCTCGTCGTTAGTACCAATTTAGCAATAGTTAGTACCAATTTAGTTTTGTCATAAATGAATTCATGAATATTATAATAGTTAATACTAATTTAGCTTTGTCAAAAATTAATTCATGAATATTATTTACTTTTATGTCTAAATTTGTAGTGTTTATGATCTAGTGCAAAATTTAATTTTTTTTTGTTTAAATACCTTTTTAGTCCTTGCAATTTAGCGTTTTTTTACTTTTCGTCCTTGCAAAAAAAAATTGATTTTAGTCATTGCAAATTATGTTTGTTTTATTTTTCATCCTTATAGCGGTTTAGATAGCGCTTTTTTCACTGTTAAAAACGCTATCTAAACCACCTTAAGGACGAAAAACAAAACAAACATAATTTGTAAGGACTAAAACCAAATTTTTTTTTTGCAAGGACGAAAAGTAAAAAAATACTAAATTGCAAGGACTAAAAAAATATTTAAGTCTTTTTTTTTGTTTCCTTTTTCATATAATTTTTTTTATTGAATTATTAACTTCATACATAAGTAAAGTGCGGGTATGGGTATATAGGTATCCATCGGGTACGGGGATGGGGATTAAAGTTGCTATCCGCGCGGGTATGGGGCCGGGTACAGGGATTTTTTTTAAACGCGGATATGAGGACGGGTACTATAGGACCCTACTCAGACCCTATCAATTGCCATCCCTAATCCGTGGTCTTAAATCAAACATGGGTTCATATATATAAATCATTTGATAATAATGATTTAAACTCATTGGGGATTTATAAGGTTCCTCCGTCACCGTGTGGTCTTATGTTGTTTCCCACTTTTTCTGTCCTTAGTCCTGGCACTGTTTCTCAATTTGAATATTTATATATATATATATAAAGTTAATTTGAATGAATTAGTCATCTTTTAAATTGGGCGTTCTTCTCTATTCTGACGCACGTCACATGTCATGATAAACCTTTGTAGAAAAGCCACGGTTTTGCTTAAACTATTCTTGTCGGACGGTACATGTGCAATTCACCTTTGATGTTCTACCGAGGTAGCATATAAAGGGCATGTTCCTCCTTCTTTTCATGGGGGGGGGGGGGGTGGGGGGTGCATGTTGCATTATAGAAGGGATCATGTTGTAGTTGTACACGTCGTCTTAGGAGGTCGTTCTACCGAGGTAGCATATAAAGGGCGTTCCTCCTTCTTTTCATCGCGGGGGGGGTGCATGTTGCATTATAGAAGTGATCATGTTGTAGTTGTACACGTCGTCTTAGGAGGTCTATATATACAGATAAGAAGAAAGAATGAAAAACTTGATTGATAATGTGATAAAAAAAGACAGAGTGAGATAAAGAAAAAGATAGGTGTAATAGAAATTGTAAAATTTATGAATGTATAAATGTCATTGTTGAAGTTAAAAATTACATCTACCTGATGTGGTGGTGGGGCATAGGGAAGCACACCAATTCCAGTGTCCTAAATGAGTATAATTCCAGTCTAATAACATTGGTTGAAACTGGAAACACTCTATACAATCGTTTGTACTTAGAAAGTTACATGTACCAGTACATGGTTGCATGTTCAGAATCATGGGGCATTAATCCCTATGAATTGACTAGGCTTTTGGACCTAGTGAAAGATGTGTTAAACTGTCAGCTAAAAGTACTATCCAAAATACACAAACTCTCATCTAAGTTTGTATTGAATTCTTGATAACTTATTTAGTAATAAAGACATTGATATCATATTATGAATCAACAATTACTTAATTATATTTGGAGTTTTATTAAATTGGATATTTAAGAAGTTGATATTAACTATTTAGGGGAAAGATCAATAATAGCTTTCTCTCAATCACAAAGGAAGTGGCTATGTGAAAATAACATAAGAAAGAGATACATTTACAGCGGGGAGGACCTTCTAGATGATACCCAATGAAGCATGAAGAGGAAAAGATACAAAAGGTTACTGTTCCAATGGACAGCACTACCTACCGATGTTTTGCCAGGTTTCAATTCACAATTTCATTCCACCAATGATGACTTGGATCGACTCGCATTCCTTTTGTGGGATGTTTTTCTGATGAATTTACTCTTTGTTCATTTTTTTTATTGCAGATATAAAAAGAAATGAAAACAAAATCTTTGGACTACCATTTTCTTTTGTTATGACACAAAGGAGATTGAACACTAAGTGATGAGATGAAGTGTCAAAGCAAAAATCAAAACGACTCAAGTCTTGATTGATCATATCCCAGCATGAAGCAGTCGCCGTATATAAAAATGTCATTTCCTAACTAACATGGTGTATAATGATTGACAAACAATTCGGCTAGCTCTTTAGACTCATTCATTAGAGTTGGCTTAATAGTGAAAGTTTAGATAATATGTATGAGATAATAGGTTCTAACCTATCAAATATTTGATGTTAAAAAACATTTTTTGAGAAAGATCAAATAAATGAAAATTAGTTAAATGAATTAATCTCAATACTTGATGGATTAATCTTTATCCTTTTATCCCTCAGTGAAAAAAACATGTCGATCCCTATTTCTGAACTCCAAATTTATCTGCACATATTATTCTATTACTTTGGTTCCAACAAAGAATACATACAAGAATTATCCAATTAACATTGAGGGGGGAAACAATAATACGACACATGATAATTATAATTGAAATAGAAAGATGAAGTCTGAAATTCCTGAAACGGAAACATGCTTCAATTAAACACATGGATTAATCCCTTCCTTCCCTTTAGGCCCTAGAAGAACTCACGACCGATTCCCGTCTCTTGAGTTTGAGTACCTTTGACCAAAACCCATCTTTCTTCCTTCCACTGATCACATCCCTATCCCTCTCTCTCTCTCTAACTACTCTGTTCCTCGAAGCAAACGCCAGCGACTTGCTCTTCTTCAAGTTCAAGCTCAGCATGCACGAACCAGATTCCGCCGCCGCCGCCGCGTGGGAAGCGTTCCGCCGGAAGCGTGGTCTCCGGTGACCAGAAGAGCCGCGATGAGGAGAAGCAGGCGAAGAAGGAGAAAAACAATGAGGATCAATAATAGGGTTCGTGTTGTATAGCTGAGAGAGTTTTTCCCTTAAGCAAGAGGAGCAAACACCTGGTGATTGCTTATCATATGGGTGCTCCTTGCACCCTCCTCTTGTTGCTGCTTCAAACACAAATTCGCACCTTTTCATCATCTTCCTTCTTTCCCTTCGAAAATGGATAGTGGTGGATACTGAATTTTCCTTGAGCCAACTTATTATTTATAAGGAAAATTCGGTGGTCAAAGATGCAATGTATGGTAATACACTAATACATAACACGTGCACGGATGTGTAGTCCTTTGCCTCGAAAGTTCCTGTTGTTGCTCTTAAATATTATTCTTGCAAGGAAAATCTATTAACAATTATTGTCTTAAATATTAATTATTGTATATATGAGAACGAGATTGTTGTGTTTGACTGCGTTCAATGTAATCCATCTTCTCGATGTTGGCTATTAGTAGGAGCTAATATCGTGATGCAATCTGTAATTGAAAACGACGTGCAAACAGACCATCTATATGGAAATTTGTTAGCAGTCTTTTACGTGAACGTGATCATTTGTTATTTATTAGGGTTGAAGACTTTCTTATTTTTATATTTTTGGGTTTGATTAATTAGTATCCTCGACAACATAATTGCGATGCTAATGCCAAACTGTAAACAGTGATCACGAGTAAATTTTCAACTCTTAATAGTACAAGTATAATTTTATTTACTTTGATCAAAATTATGTATGTATGTATGTATTAGTAATATTATTATTGTTATCTTGAAGATCAAATTGTTATTACTTGTTGCTATTATATGTATGCGTTTATTTTGGTTCTAGTCATCAATAAGTCAACTATACCAATAATCTGATCGTTAATTCAAACCAAAATTCTTATAACTAATTGCCTCAACAAATTGACCAGGTTACATGCATTAAAAAAACAGAAAGAAAAAAATAAATTGACGAAGTCATCATTCAAACTTCCCACAATATGGCATATGATATCACGTACTTACTTACCCCGCCCACTTAATCAGTTTCTTAATTATAACTATTTACAATTTTGTTGTTGGTGAAATTAATTATTCATTGGTAAATCGAATGTGTGCAGATGATTACGTAGAAAATATTTTTTTAAAACAATTCACGAAGCGACCGCAGCCCAAGCTTTTACATGCTTATAATTAATGATAATAATATATATTTGATGATATCAGAATTGATTTCTTTTTTTTGTAAGGAGAATCCATTTAAATAGTCATAATAATTTAAGGAGCAATTGGTAGGGGGGGCGATTTTAATTTCTCATAAATTTGATGTTATAAATGGTAATTTTGCCTCTTTAGTATGTAATTTCAAACAAAAATTCGAAAAAATATTGTTTCATAAAATGATTTTGGTCATTGTTTTTTACAAAATTATTTCTCTAAAACGGAGCCTAATTCCACTTAGACCAACAATTGTTGGTAGATGATAATAGTTTTATTAGCTCACCCTATATACTTGTATAAAATTTTAAAATACTTATTAAATATGATAAATAATTAAATTTAAGAATAATAAATGTTAATAAATATTTTTAGTACCTTTCACAAAAAATAAATACTTTTAGTACACTTATTATAATTCTAAATTAATTTTTATAAAATATATAGTTTTATTTTTTATATCTTATAAACATTATACTTTTAAAAAATATATATTTTTATTTCTTTAACAATCGTCGTGATTCCTCATATTAACAAAAGGAAAAATGAAAAGGAGGAAAGATTTAATTTGAGTGTGAAATTGGATAGCAGTAAAAAATTATTATATAAAATCTCAACCATTGATTTTAATTTTATATATTAAAAATTTAATAAGAAATAAACTAATGATAAAAAAAATAATACATAAACTAAAAGGTTTTTAAAACACTGGATCTCGGCTGCAGGAAAGTATTGCTTAGTGACTGCAAGTGATTCTGATCCGATTTAATATACTAATAAAGGATTTAATTTCATGCACTGACATTATAGATTTTTTACATTATTGACTATTGCTTAGCTTAATTTTTTCATTATATAAAAAAAAAATTAGGCTTAGATACTTTTTTAGTCCTTGCAATTTAGCGTTTTTTTGCTTTTCGTCCTTGCAAAATTATTTTTTTGGTTTTAGTCCTTGTAAATTATGTTTGTTTTGTTTTTCGTCCTTAAAATGGTTTAGATAGCGCTTTGAATAGTGAAAAAAGCGCAATCTAAACCGCTATAAGGACGAAAAACAAAACAAACATAATTTGTAAGGACTAAAACCAAAAAAATATTTTTACGAAAAGCAAAAAACATAAAATTGTAAGGACTAAAAAGGTATTTAAACAAAAAAATTAATAGTCAAATTGACTATTGCTTAGCTTACTTTTACATTATATAAAAAAAATTAACAGTCAAATTGACTATTGCTTAGTGACTGCAAGCAATTCTGATCCGATTTTCATGTACTGAATAGTATAAAAAATTTCATATTATTATTAAAAATCATCTTAAGTATATTTTTTAAAATAATTATTATAAAAGTCAACAAATTTACTATATATAATATTATGTTATTGAATTACTGTAAAAAAAATTTACACGGTCAATATGTTCTATTTTTTTTTAATCAAAGTCAATATATTCTAATTAAATACATTAATAAATCATAAGATTATAATTTTAAATTAAAATCCATATATAATTTAAATTATTTGGAACCAAAACTCATACTCACGCTTTTCCCCCAAACTCGTCTGATAATTTGTACTCGTGTTAAAATGTGAATAGCTTCTTCCCAAAAAATTTAAAACATGCATGCTTTCATGATTTTTATATACAACTTCGTTTAAGTTTTTAAATGAATAATATAATAAAATAACAAATTGTATATGAACAAAACAATATGCATGTTTGCCTTACAGGAAACTAACAAATATTGAATTGGTGTCGGAAGGGTGGGCAGAGGGCAAACCAACGTGCATGAGAATAATATATATGAAAATTAGATCAGACTCAGTCCTCAGGACAAAAAATGAGATTTTTCCAATTTATATTGAATATAAATCGGAAAAATCTTGCACCTTATGTTGCGCATAACATAAAATAGAGATGCTATCAGCCTATCACTGCTGCACTGCACCAACTCATTTTGCTTTAAACGTTATACATAGACGTCTCATTTTGCACAAGGATTTTATATTTGTTTTATATAATCTACAATAAAAAATGAACAAGGAATAAATTCGTGAGCAATACACGAAAAATTCGATCCAAGTAATCATCTATGGAATGAAATTATAAATTGAAACCAGGCAAAACATTTTAAACATCGGTGACACCGTCCACTGGTACAATTTGAAGTATTCTTTCTAAGGATCAGCAAGCTTTTGTGTGCATTCACCAAAAAAAAAAAAAAAGCAAGCTTTTGTGAGATTGATTTGCAACGTATAGGAGTTTCCGTATAGCACACTATCTTTCCCTCTTTGGTTTGCCTTGGGGGATTTAAGTATAATCGTCATTTTCTAAGTACAGCGTTTAAATTTTCCCATTACTGTACATGATAATATGGACTTGCATTCCCAATCCTAGAACGCTTTTACACTTGCAAGTCCTTTTCAAATGATTGATATCACCAAGAAGAGCAAGAAGTATTGGCCTCCATCCTAATCGTCGTCATGGTAAATAGATTGGTTTAAAGTTGGTCGTTTGAGTCTTTGAAATATCTCATCAAGGGACTCAGACGAGGAATCACTAGAGCCCTTATTTTCCTGTATTTGCCGTAAAGGTAAAAACTTTTTCGCCCCTATGTTGGCCTTGAAACCCTGAAAGCCCATCTTCATCGATTGCCACGTCGAAGTCAAACCTGAAGATGGTCCTCCAGCCGAATTGCTAGAATTAGTATTGCCTTCGTCGAACAAGGAATCAGCAGAGGCTACGTTTTTCTGTTCTAACTTCAACTTAGATGCTGGCCCTCCCTGCTCTCTAATGACAGCATACTTCTTGGTGATGACTTCCCTGCTTCTGCTTGTGTCTTCCTTCGAAGTTTTGGACAGGCTTCCATTTATTTCATCAGTAATTAAATTGGAAGTTGGCTTCATTTCGGCACCATTCCTCTCCTGAGTAAATAAAAGGTATAAGATGAGTAAACTGTATTACCAAAAGAAATTAGTAGTCACAAATGTCATATTGCAGCTGTTGAAACCACGAGATGTTAAATTGGATAAGTTGCAAGACATATGAAACAAGTCAGACAAGATTGGTCCAACTTTTTGTGGGAGGTATGTCGACATACCATAAAATTGTTGCCCGATTCAATATCAATGTTATTGAAATTTCTTGCAAGTGGAACAACTTGCTCCCCTACTTTGCATCCTTGCTCAAGCCAAGACCGCTCTATAAATAATACAGAATCAATCATCAATCATAAAGCATGAGTATCACAAAGTCAGTATTCACACATTAAGATATGATTTAGTAACATGAACTAAAGTTTTAACAACAATGGAAATTTTTATTTCATACCTTTTTGTAAAATAATTAATCCTGATGGATCAAAACCATCCATATCTTCAGCTTCAGTTTTGAAAATATATCTCTTCCAACTTCCCAGAAAATCAAATACTTTATCAAAGAAGTTGCTTGCAACCAAAAGGGTGTATATAACCATTATAAGCGGATAGATTTTGTTAAATTCATCCCCAAAGAAAGGAACAGCGTTGTCAATGTTCCCCATTCGCTGCAATCATAGCCACACCATTCACCAATTAAAATAAATAAATAAATAATATTAAGGTAAGGGAGTTCAGATAGTTTAGCAGTTACTAGCTTAGCCAAAGAAAAATTATCATTAAAAACCATAAAAGGTGTGTAAAACTAAATACAAGACAACGAAACCATAGATACTTAGAAATTATTTTATCTAGGACTAGAAAAGAGTAAAAAGAAAATAAACTTGGGTCAATGAACTTAATGAAGAAAATAGTTGAGTGCAACATGTCTTTGTCTTAAAAGTTACAATATGTCATGGTCATGCACCCAACCATTATGACCATGAATGACAATTTGTAGGATTATTTGAATGTGATTTGATATATAAGCGAAAAAAGATAAGCAAGAAAAAGAAGTATCACAGTATACAGCACACGGAACCCAGCCCACAATTTTGTCGTCCTGGGCAAGAAAAATAACACTTAAAAGAGAATTGACAGTCAATGGATTCATAAGATGAGAGGAATACCAGTTCAAATATAGTTGTTTTATTCTTGCCAAGGCGAATGAGATTGAGAAAGTTGTACGAGATAGGAGGAGCATAACGAGCAACCATCCTGGGAACAAGGATAGAATGAAACTAGTATTCAATCAACAGCATAGGCAATTCAAGAAACAAAAATTAGTCATAATAAAAATAAGCAGTTGTTGCGGTAAATGAATAAAAGCTTACGAGCATATCATAAGCAAGTTAACTGAGCTAGTCTGTCTGGGTGTCAGTGAGTAAAACATCAACATTCCAATTTTGAACAATGAATAGTATGTGCAGATGCACATGTACATGAGAGGAACAAAAGCAAACACCTGGACAAGATCTTGAAAGTAAGTGATTTTGCACAACCCTTCATCAGAGAGTAAATAAAAAATAACGCATGATTCACATTATTATAAATATATTAATATATTTGACAATATTGGGACACTAGTCACACTAAACACTAAATTAACATGAATGATGTAGCTTAGTCTGATGCTAGAACAGATAAATACAACATTGAGGTGAGATTCAAAAAGAAGCTTGTCCTTATTTTAAATAATATAGTAGCAAAGTAGAAATAAAAGCATTTGATCCAAGCAAAGACACATTATGTGATATATTCCATAAGCAATTTGTGCATTATGTACAGTCTCTCCACTCGCAGGGGTAAGGTTGCATACATCTACACTTCCCAAACCCCGCTAGGCGAAAGCCTCGTGCATGGGGTTGCATTTATTTACAGCCTTAAACCAAAAGGGGTGAAAGTTTATTTTCAAAAAAAAAAAAAACAGAAAGAAGCATGCATATCAAAAGAAAACAATATATGCTATAGACCAATACACAAACAAAAGCGCAGCTTACTCAATCACAAAAATGTTCATATTAGATATGATAGACTTTAATTTCCTTTAAATTTTATGTGATTTCCAAAAATTCCACAATTGAATCTTCATCCAAAAATTTCTGTTGAAAAGATGAAAAATATTTCGAAAAAATATAAACCATCTCAATGTCCATTATGTTAAAAAAAAGAATCACCAACAAATTCGATCTACCTGCACAAGGACCTCCTGTGCTCCAACAGATTTTATAAGAATGGAAAAAAGCGATAGATCAATGCTAGGCAGAAGAGTTGCCTCAGCTAAAAGAATTGCTACAGACATGATACCGAGTATAACAGCCAAGCCTTTCTCAACTTGTTTCCTTAAAATGCATTTCCATAAAAATTCTGCAAAGAAGCACCATTTATTCAGAATGACAAGCTCTAACCAAAATATTCCATACTCGGAAAAGGAAGAAGAATGTGGAGTCACCCATGCATGATTATATAATGCAAGAAAACAAATCGAGAAAGGTAAGACAAAAGTGAGATGAAATTCAACAAACTTTGAAGCCAAAAACAACATAGGTAATAAGGTATGTATGAGCAAATTGGGTTCACTTCCTGCCAGGTCTGTCAATACTATATTCAAATCCTCTCATTTCAAAACCAAGGGAGGTCAGTTTAATTTGCGCTATATGTAATATAATTTCTTACCACAAAAAAAATTATGTAAAATAGAATTATCATATAGGAGGTTTCATTTACATAGGACGCAAGCACAACTAATCAAGTATAATAGAGAGCATTACACAGAAAGCGTAAAATGTTTGTGGGTATCACAGAAAACTAATAGAAACAGAATTACAAACTAAAATTAGCCAATGCCATTCTAGATGCAGCAAAGAAATATTAAGTTAGGAACAAATAGGTTCACCAATAATTCTCATTATTACCTAAAGTATCAAATAGGGACCCCAACTTGCCAGTCCGAGCAGGTCTGACGCTTGAATTATATTCCCTGAAATTACAGCATTAGAAATTGTGTAACCAGCTGGAAGAACTGGTAATGTATTGTAGAAGGATGTTGAAGTGGAAAAAAAAGAAAATGAAATTAGAAGCAAACCATCCAGTTGAGTTGCGGCGTTCATAGTTCTTTATTGTATCTTCCAATTCAAGTGCCTCCAATACATAAGTCATATACTCACTGCACAAGCAACAATATCACAAAATGTTTGGGTATCAGTGAAGGAATTTGGGAAAATTCTAAGAAGCCTTAGTTGTAAGGATAATATGACAGAAGAGTTACAACTAAATCATCAAGGTACCACATATATCTTGTTACCATATATTAATCATTCAATAAGAGGCAAGAGGAATCCATTTCACCATTAGATAATCTTAGAATTTGAACTTAGGGCCTAACTCAATCCCACAAAACCAGCTTGTACAATGAAGATATCCTAAGTTTTATAAACACCACTTAAGTCTTATCTCTGGTCGATGTAGAATCTCAACCTCCAAAGGGCTAACATCCCAACGGCTGCATGCTATGATGCTTCAATTAAAGTGGCTTTCCAACACCACCACCCACCCACGCCCAGGGCTATGGGCCTGAGAGCATGGCAATGCAGGAGACCCAACAATGGATCTAGGATAAACTCTGGTACCGTCTTAAAATTTTGGCATAGGTGGCCTAACTCAACTCCACAAAACCAACTTGTACAGTGAGAATGGCCCAAGCTTTATAACCACTATTTTAATCTTATTTCTAGTCGATGTGGGATCTCAACCACCTAAGGGTGGACATCCCGGATTCCCAATGCACACTACAACACTTCAATTAAAGCGGCTTTCCAACAAATAACATTCGAAAGCCAGATTTTACAAGGTCTTTCATATTAATAAAAAGCTAGGAAGCAAAGATGAAATGAAACTCTTCCAAATCCAAGTAAAATCAAAGGATTGAAAATAATGAGCAGAATTATCAACCAGCCCAATTGTAAGATTCAACAGATTATATAATTTAAAAGGAAAAACAAAACTAAAAAAGTAAGTGAGCCATGTAAAAAAACAGCAATTTGATTTTCAAGAAACTGATGAATAACAGTTGGGTTGGCATTATCATTAACATAAAAAAAAAAAATATAGGTCTAATAGGTGTATTTCCTCTTTGTAAGAATATAACAATTGAATTGACCACAACTGCTGTAAAGGATTAAAAAACATCCTTTCGAGTGAATTACACCACTTCAAGACCAAATCGAACATGTTTTTACCTTTTATATCTGCAATACTCCTCACGAGCTCCCCGGAGATGACGCCTTAGTGTTGCCATTGACTTCTCATCTGTATCATAATCCATATCATTTTCCCCTAATTGGCCACCTTGTGGTTTGAAGGAAGGGTCTTCCCTAAACTGAAAGTTTGAAGGTTACATCTAAATAAAGAAAATAATCCAGGTTTTGTAATCAAATAATGTAAACTCAATACCATTTGAGTTAGCATATCATCAATGACATTCATATAAGGTCTCAAAGGATCACGCTTGGACATTTGCTTGGATGTTGCTTGAGCTACCTACAGAAATAAACAATCAGTAAATTCCAATATTGTTTTTTGATGGAGGGTGGGGAGTTAGTATTTAAAAACAGATTTTACTCAAAAGCAAGACATTTTTATTGGGGGCATATCAAGTAAAAGGACTATTTTATGAGTGAGGAGTAAATCTTTGATCATATAACCATACATAGATGGCCGTGATTGAAGTTACTTAAAAGGTCACATCAGTATTATCAATAACAGATCGCAGAAAATGGTGGAAAGCCAAAAATCCAGTATATTATATAGTGGATAACACCATAGGCAAATAGTGGAAGTCACATAACGGTCGAAATAAATCAATTATATATGTATAAAAAATTAAGTTGTATTCAAACAAAAAACAAACTACATAAGTTTTGCTATCTATAGTGGTCCTATCCGACTCGAACAGAATTAATTCCAATGGAGAATACATGTGGTCTATACCAAAAATAAAAAATAAACTGCATAAAAATTGGCTTAATATTAACTCAAAAGGTTAAGTGTTCAAGACAAAATACTGGTTAAAACATTAAAAAGAAGCTAAACAAAAAAGACAGCAGGGTGCAAGAGGAAGTGAATAGACGTGATGGATAAGTAAATGAGTCCTTCCTTGTGTGAACAGTGGTTTACGTAACATGCATGGGAGAAGTTTAAGAGTTTCTACATGAGTGGGGAGAGTGAGAAACTGGGATAGAGGCAAAAAAGCCACGTGATGCCCATTAAAACCACAACACCCATTGCAGCCACAATAGCCATTTTCGCGGAAGCCACACCGCAATGTTTTATGTTTGACAACTATAGCAGACACTAGGTCACAAAAAAAAAGTCATACGGCTTTTATGTTTTAATCTTGGTATTCATATAAGATTTAATGATCAATATTTATTTCTCTCATTACAATAATGAATAATGACAATCAAGCCTTTTCCAAATGAGGTAAGGTTAGCTACATGGATCAAATGATGCCATATTTGCTCCTCTCACTCTCAGATAAAAATAGTCCCACTCAATTGATACATCTCCCACACACTCATGAGAAAATTTAGCTCTATCTTGCTTGCAAGTGAAAATTAACATAATTTCCAAATTTGTAAATATACAAATTACAATAGGAAAACAGCAACAATCAAGCCTTACCCCTCTAGGTGGGTTTGGCTACATGGACCAAATATGACTATATTGAGCCTTATCCAAAAACCAAAATTTTCAATAAATCAATTTATAGTAATATTTTTTGAACAGTAAAATTATAAAATAAATTTTGCTGAAAACTTGAATGAACCACTTACAACAATAGCATTTGAAAGTTCTTGGTGAGCATCATCCAGTTTGACAGCCATTTGGGCAATTTTGTGCGTAAGAACTTTCTGGCGGATAGTCCAGTCAGCATTTCTCCAAATGCTTTTAGGAATTTCACTTAAACCAAAGCCAAGAAGAAACGCACCAGTAACAAGTCCAAAAGTATTTGAGCAAGCCATGGCAAATCCCAAAAGACTTCCCTTCCTGTTTACAGAAGCAGGAACCAACTAAAATCATTCTAAAAAGAAAAATAGTGCACCATTTAAAACTCAAAAATAAACACACATACAAATGAAAAAGACCTTATTGCATGCTAACTTGTCAACCATGACCATCATGTCAAAAAATAGACATATAATTGGCCAGACGGTAGATAATTACGAGTCCATGACTTGAAAAATCATACAAGATGTTGATTATTGAAAAGCCATGACCTACATGTACAATTTAACGTTGTATTTTTTTTTTTTATCCATGAGCCTATATCTCTCTGTTGGGACATTTGCTTGCAAGTTTCAGGTAGAGGGTTCAACACTCCCGCTCCCTCCTTGAACCCCTTAGGGGAATCCGTAGGCACCACCACTCTAATAGTGGGGCTGCCCTAGGCCCTACCACGAACTAGTATCCAAAAGAAAACAATAAAAAAAAACAGCAATTGATTTCAAATGTCCTCACAACTTTTCACCATGTGATTTATCTATATTATTAAATACCCAACATCTTGTAAAGAAGATATATTGAATTTTCTTGAAATGTCCTCACAAACAGAGGCATTGTGTTAGCCAGTATTATCAAATAGCGGTTATGGTGGCACTATGGTGTAGCGGTTTTTTAATAAAACGCCATCAAATAGCGGTGGCGTTGCGGGTTTCATATGGCGGCACCATGGCGGGTATGGCAGAAAAAGCAGATTTTTTAATTAAAAAATGGGGGGGGGGGGGGGGGGGGGAGAGAGAGAGAAAAGGAAATGGGCCTGTAGCCCGACCCAACCCATTGAAATAAAGGGTCTTAAACCCTAAAGAGAACCTCAACAGAGATGGTTCTCTCTTGTGCGACGCTGCTGCTACGTCCCCTCCCTCCGACGGCAACTTCTACACCGGCAGCACTTCTGCACCGGAGACCTTTTCTGGCTCCGGCGACTTCCATCTCCAATGAGTTACATTTTCTCTGTTTTTTAGTTACGTTTTTTTTTTTTTTTTTTATTTGATTATTCTTCTTAATACTGACCAACATCTCTTCTTCCTTCCTGTTTCTCTATTTTTTTAATTTCTTTTTTGATTTATTATTATATAACTTGTGTTTTCAGATTTTCTCTGCTTTCTTCCTCTGCAGAGATTGCTTCCTCTTTCTTTAACTCTCTGCAATCCGTTGTCATTGGTATTTTAGTATCTATATCTGCTGTGTTTTTAGTTTTTTATTTTTATTTACTGTTATATCTACTGTTTTTTAGTTTGTTTTATTTATATCTACCGTTTTGTTAGTGTGTGTGTGTGTATATTCTTTTTTTTTTGGTCCACCATGGCTTCCGCCATTTGCCGCCACGCCATCCGCCATATGTATATGGCGAATTTTTGAGAAAACGCCATGCTCCGCCATCCGTCATAAACAACACTGGTGTTAGCCTCTGGGAGTAAGTGCACAGATGTCAAAAGGACTATACAAGTTAGATTTCTGAACTTGCAAAACCACAGCTTTATCAGGTAGAGTAGTGTTTTACAGAAGTCCCTTTAAAAGTGGTTAACAGGACTTTTATTATCCACATAAACACACAGAGATTTTGATGTCTATACAGGCTCAAATTTCACAAATACATCAGTCATCAGTCATTCTTAACAAAACACACAGCCATACATTACAAACAAATCTAGAAGAAATTAGTTGTCATGCAAGTTTCTTTGAGGAAACCAGAGGAAGTTTGAAAGTGCAAACAATAATCTTAACTGGAAAAAAAAAAGGTTCTAGGCAGCAATAACTGTGAGCTAACATCTTACTACTAAAAAACTAAATAAATAAAACAAGTTTATGAGAATGAGAACCAACCACTTATTATGTGTCAAAATGAGAAGAATGATTCCAAAAAGGCCAATGGATCCCACAATTAGATAGAAGATCAAGTTAACATGTACACTAGTCTTTAATCTTTCTGATACAGTGAAATCCCCAGCATCTTCAAAACCCTGAATAAGGGGCACCACAGCCCTGCTTAGAATAAATAATTGAAACATATGAGGAAATTTGCATCTCTGATAAGTAAAAAAACCATTTAAATATTTCCTTGCAAAAATCATGCTTACTATGTAGGCAAGCATATGAGATAGCAAATATACAAAATCGCTTAAAGTTTACACTTTACATATTTACATATCAGATATCAGATACAAAACAAAGTGCATAGTCCACTGAATCAAAAAAAGGATCCTGAAGGAATGTTTCACTGACAGACAATGAGAGAGCAAAGCAGCTTTATCATGGTAAACCAAACAATTTTAAAAAGCTTTGGACCATTAACCAATAAAATGTCTATTTGAAGTAAAATTTGCTTGCCTTTCTAAACAATACAATATGTTTGAAGTACACAAAAGGATGTGAAAGTGATGCAAACATATAACATTGAAGCGTACCAAGTAAGCAAAAACGTACTCCAATACAACCAGCTCCAGAAGAAAGAAATTCCTCCATTCTCTAGGTTAGAAGACATTGTCTGCATGTGTCATAGAAACACTGTTATAAATGAAACCAATGCACATATAGTTCTTCAATTAACCACAATTCTTTTCAACTTTTAGTTCCAAAAACCTTCCTTTCAAAGGAAAAGAGAAAAGAAAAAAAAAAAAACAGCTTATGTAGTACTAGTAGTAGCCAAAGAACTGTCAAGTTGAACTAATTAGGAAAGAAGAGGCAATAACAACCATAATTTAATTGACACAAGCTTAACTACAGAATAAAAAGTCATAAAGCTGCCATGTCCACAACATGGAGGTAGCACAATATTTTTGTCAAAACTATGGACACTATCACACCAATGCAAAGTAAATCTTTCTTCCAGTTACTGATTTTAAAACCAGCTGTTCAGAACTTCCATATCCAAGTCCTTTCCAAAAGTTAAGGCTTACTCTAGTCTAAGATGAAAACTTCTGTTTAGTAAGTGTTAATTATAACCCATTCATTTGTCTCTCACGTTTATTTATGTGAAATTACCAGCATCTACGAATTACCTTATGACCTTCAAAGCTCCCATATAACCTATGCATTTGTTCCTCGACTGTAATTTGTAAAGCAACTTTCTCCCATATTTGTGAATCATTTTCGGTTTTGTTTATAGCTTTCTATAGTAATCACACGTTGAACTCAACATTGTTTCTCTATTTGTGCCTAAGGTTTTAAAAAACCATCTGCAACCACGGCTTTGGCCGTAACATCAAGGTTTTTGGACTCTTCCCGACCACATCACAACCACAACCGTGATTGTGGCTGCATCAGCCGCATTTCTCCACAAACAACCAGGATTGCAACGAAACTGTGACCGCACCGCAATTTAAAAGCAGCAACAATGATAAAAGCACATATGGAACAGTTCAAAAGGTATGCTAGGCAAAACAATCCTAAAAACTCCGTTTACGCAACCCTACGACGCCGAATTAAACACATCCACATTCCACATACGACAAATCATAGCAGAAGGATAGCGGTTTCTAAGGGAAAAAAAAAAACAAAAAGCGAAATCTAATAATACGAATGGATCAACACAATAACAACTAAATTAAAATTGGAAATGGAAAGCACAGATTGGACGGTTAGAAAGGAAAAACGAAAGTACCGCCCAAATGTCAGCGGGGACGAGGATGATGATGGAGAGAGAACAGAACCAGGTATATCCAACGGTGACGAGCACGTAGCGAGGGACATCGGGGCCGGCAAAGTACCTAAGCGTGAAAAGCACCATGCCCGTTGTTAGAGGCAGCGAGATCAGGTAAAACACCCACATCTCTCTCGCTATATGGAATCAGCAAAAACTGATCGGAGAGATAGATCATAAATCGGTTGCGATTTGCGAATTTGGAATCGCAGAGCTGCAGTGACTTTATTTTTTGTCAGGTAAAGTGTATGTGTTGTATGTAGTTAGCACCCGCAGCAACAGCCACGCGTCCCTTAAAGCGTCGTCGTTTAATGGTTTTCTTGGGTAGCGCTCTAGCTCTAGCTCCACGCGGGGTGTGTGTGGGGTTATAGTTAAGTTAGGATGGTTAGCACCACATTCCTCTCCGGCGAGAAACGCACCACGATTTCTTTTTCTTTCGCTTATGCTAAAGTGCTTCTCCCTCTCCTTCCCTCCCGGTATATTCTTAATTTTGTATACCTCATCCCTGAAAATGAAATGTATTAAAATGTTTCCGCGTAACTCCGATAGGATCCGTTGTCTTTTTTTTCTTTCTTTTTAAAGGTTATGTAAAAATAATTTTATATTATTTACTTAATTTAAACTTGTTTATATTAACTTTAATCACAAATTTTATATTAAAATGTGTTATAGTAAAATAATTGATTTTAATTCTTTAACTTTACATAAAAACAAGTTGAGTCATCGTTTTTGACAGAAAAAATTCTTTTATATGATTATAATTTTATTTTATGATATCATTTAAGCTATATTGTTGATTTCTATTAACATTTTTAATTTTTATTTAACTAGCATTTTAGTGGATACAGTATACAAGATAAATATATATATTTTACAAAAATAAAGTTTATAATAAAAAAAATTAATTTTTGATAATTTTGTAAAAAATTGAAACTTAATTTAAAAATAAAGATAGAAATGAAATTCAATTTCAAAATAAATTACATAATTTTTGTTTGAAAATTTGATACATTTTCTTTAATTTACTTTAGAATAAGTGTTTCAGGAACAAAATTTTCTTTTCAGGTAACTTTTAATATCGTCCACAATTAAATTTTAATTGGCATTATTGATTTTAAAACTCAAAAAAAATGGATGATGTTTTAAAATATTATCTTATTTTCTAATTATTTTACTTCTTTCATTTATTCTTTGCACTAGTCTTTTTTTTCCCCTAAACGGTGGCTAACGTAGATCAACTCATCAAATGGTTTGTGGTAGACCAATATATAGGAACCATTGGATTTATTAATTAAAATTGAAGGATAATGATGCATTATCGGTAACCTGTACTATCAACTTTTAGTTATTAAAGATATTAAAAAAAATACAAAAAAAAACTTGTCATTATGCTACGTCTCACACTATCATTGAAGTTTAATTTCAGATGATAGTGTTCCTCCCTTTATCTTTCTTTTTTTATTTACCCTTCTTATCTTTCCTCTTTTTCCTTTTTCTCCCAATAATCTCCTCAACCAATTTCGGTCTCCCTCTTTCTCTTCCACTATGTTAAGATGCTATAACCACTGCAAAGACAACCAAAGTCCGTTGTCGTGGCCCCGAGACTTTCATTTTGGTGGGTTTAACAGTGACGTGTTCGATTTCCTTGATTTGGAAGGATAAAGTTATTCGTAGGTCTCTCGATCTCTTGCTCTCGGTCGACATGGTGCATGATGGCGATACCATTCACCTTGCACCATTCTTGTTCATTTTCAATTTTGTGAATTTATATAATCGGATTTGAACAAATCCAAGTGTCAAATTATTTATCCTTGTGTTGTTAGGTTGTGGTGACCCTTATTGACTAGTTTAGTGAGGTTCATCTCCCCTTTAATGTTTATCTTTTGTCTCTCTTTTTTTTTTTTTTTTGCGTGTTTTTTTATGAGATGACAAGTTGATGGTGTGCGGAACCTCACCTCCCTTTCCATCTTCTTGATGAATCGCCTTTTTACACGAACCACAATAGTAATTCACTTATATGCAAAATCGTCCGTTGACAACGTCACATACATGAAGAGGGCTTAACAAGAATTCAAGCATGTTGTTCGCATACTCGACCTACCCTTAAAGTCATGAAGGGAGTAGGGTAACCATTGTGCTAGAGTGGGTTGTGAATTGGTTAGGAGCGGTGGTGGCAGAAGCTAATTTCGTTGTTGGCACGTGGTGCAAGTGGGTTAGGGCTCATGATACCCAAATTGGTATCAAGTTGTTATCACAAATCAAAAAGATTAGTCCACCGTAAATCACTTGAGTGCCTGTCTATCTTAGAGCACATTTTTTTTTTTCAAAATACTTATAAACACTTATTTTTTTTATGTATAATAAAGATATCTTTCAATTAAGCATAAAAATATATCTTTCAATTTATTCTTCTTAGATATATATATTATTATTATCAAAATGGATTTTATCTCTTTTAATAAGTTTGTTTTCCATAATTCAAAATTAAATTTATATACTCATTAGGGTCACCTAATGTGGGGATAAAATAGTATGTATGAGATTATAAATTCGAACTTGAGTGCGATTAATGTAAAAGTTTATATTAAAGTTTAATTAATTTTTTATTAAATGTTCAATTAACAGTTCAACACTGTTATCATTTACTGCATTATTTTTTATTAATGAAATACCTCTAAACATTAAATTTAAAAGAAAAATGAGTCGTATTGCAAAAATTCAAATTGGATTAGTCTATTGGTTAGATTTATTTCTTCTTTTATTATTCACTTTTTATAACTAACACGTGTAACATTAAATTTATCATTTGTAATTATATTTTTTAATTTAAAATAAATAATAAATAAAGTGACGGTTAAAAGTCGCTATGATTTGTAAAATGAAATTGCCTAAAACTAACACTGTTAGCCCCAATGAGACATAAAGGATTATATCGAGATATTTTTAAAAATTAGGCTTAATTGCAGATTTTATCATCCAACTTTCATAATTTTGTAAATTTTACAATTCAAGTTTTAATTTTACAAATTTTACCACTCAACTTTCATAATTTTGCGAATTTTACCACCCAAGTTTTAATTTTGCAAATTTTACCACCCAAGTTTTCAATTTTTGCACATTTTACCACCTAAGTTTTCAAATTTTGCACATTTTACCACCATGATGTTTCACAATTTTTTTTTTTTTTTAATTCTTTAACTTTTTTTTTTGGGTAAAATATTAGAGTGGTAAAATGTGCAAAAATTGAAAACTTAGGTGATAAAATTCGTAAAATTATGAAAGTTGGGTGGTAAAATTTGTAATTAAACCTAAAAATTAAGTGATTTGATTAAACTTTTTAAAAGTTAAGAAATCTAATTAAATATTCATAAATAATCAAGATACTGAAGTAGTAATGAAGCCTAATACTGGTACCAGAAGAATTTTACATAGGAAAGGAAAGGGTTTGTACCCAATGGGTATTTAGCTCAAAAGAGGGAAGTGTATAATTGCGCATTTGCGTTGTCTCACTTGGCTTCGAACGGGAACGGTTTTGACCGAAATGAAAAAAAACAAAAAAAGCCTTCGAACGTGGATTCACGATTTTTATTTTAAATAAACCAACATAAGAAGAATAAAAAAAAACGCTACAACTTTTGAATTAGAGTAACCAATGGGAATGGGACAATTAGATTTGGCGATCCGGATTTGGTGTCCCAAATGGCATCGTAGCCGTTTATTAAATTTGAGAAAACACAGTTCGACACTAAATGAACCGTACGATTTGCAACGGAAAAAACACACGGATAATGAATCGTATCCGTTCGATCACTGACAAACGCCTCCAGGAGCATGCTATATATATGGCTTCACCTCTTACAATTCAAGAGTTTTAGATTATTTTCCCCTAGATTCGAAAAGTCGTTCGAGTTCGAGTTCGAGGTTAGTTTTTCTTCTGGGATTTGGGAATTAGGGTTTATATCTTTGTCTTTTTCATTTGTTCCTTTTTAATTTGAACGCTTCCTGTTGATTTCCAAATCGCGTGTCTTAGACAAGACAGTTGAGTTTTTTCTCTTTTGATTATTCTTTAGTTATAACGTTCTGATTCTTGCGCCTCCAAGTTAATATTTATAGGGTTTCAAATGTCTTGTTAGGAAGAATTAGTCGATAATTTCATCTGGCAAACATATTATGTCTTTAATTTCTTATTTCTTAATTAAATAAAGATTATGAATAAATATTTAAAGTTTTGAAGATTAGGTTATGCGATAAAAAAGGGCAAGAATGGTTCTATTGCTGTTTGTTTGAAATTGATGTTTTGGTTTATGTTTTTTCTGAAATTACCTTTGGGTGTTGACACAGATGGCCCGTACGAAGCAAACTGCTCGTAAGTCCACAGGAGGAAAGGCTCCAAGGAAGCAGCTTGCAACCAAGGTCTCTTCTATAATCACAATAATATCACTGTTCTTATTGATTTGTTTTGGGATGCTTGAAATTTTATCTGATAGCTTAATTCCTTTGTTTTACTTTTAGGCTGCACGTAAGTCTGCACCAACTACTGGTGGTGTGAAGAAGCCACATCGTTATCGTCCTGGTACTGTTGCTCTTCGGTGAGTGTCTTGGGGTTTAAATTTGTTGTGTTATTTTTTCTTTTGGTTGGTTGTGGCCTTTAATAATACAATTGGTTCTGGAAACAGTGAGATTAGGAAATACCAGAAGAGTACCGAGCTTTTGATCAGGAAGCTCCCCTTCCAGAGGCTGGTTCGTGAAATTGCTCAGGACTTCAAGGTATTGTTTTGTTGTTGTTTAAAAATTGGGTGTTTTATTTTCATTGTTGAACTTGTTAACAAGGAATTTTGCTGTGTTTGCAGACTGATCTGCGTTTCCAGAGCCACGCTGTGCTTGCATTGCAAGAAGCTGCTGAGGCATACCTTGTTGGTCTCTTTGAGGACACTAACCTGTGTGCCATTCACGCTAAGCGTGTAACTATTATGCCCAAGGATATCCAATTGGCAAGAAGGATTCGTGGTGAGCGTGCTTGAGGTGTGGTTCTGAAGAGGAGTGGCTGCAGATGGTGTTTTGTTATTCAGATTTCTTTTTTATTGAAAGGATAGGGTTGTTAGGGAGTAGGTGTTTACTGGTAGTCGCATTAATTGTGATATAGGCAAATACTGCTAAGGGTCCGTGACTGTCTTCTTCCTTTAAGAAATTGGCTTGTAATTGATTTTTGGACATATGTGTCTGTTATAATGTTTTGTTTTTACGGGATGTGCAGCCACTCTGATATTGTATTGGACAACAATCAGTTGCCATCTAATCTGTTTTAAGCTAATTGTTCTTGCCTCGTTCTTATTCGGGATATTTCAATCCCAGTTGTGGGCTTGTTATTTATCGTTCACCTTACTCTGTGCACCACTGATCATCTGTAACTTGTATTTATTGGAATTTATTGGAGGAGTATGTATCCTTTCTTCAATAGGAGAGAGATACATACAACGAGGTTGAATGGAAACTGACAGATTTAAAAGTAATATGACTTGAAGCATTTATCTACTTTATCCAGCTGGAGACCTTGACTGACACTTTATGTCACTCAAGATTTAAATTTACTTTTTGATTAACTTACATTGAGATCAACTAGCTTTTCTAGTCAACGTTCATTAGCGTTTAAATCAGTTTGCTTGCTTCTTGATTTGTCTGGACATTGACTTGATTGCTTTCTGATTGGATTAGAATCCACCCAAAGGGGAGAAGAGGGTAGTTTGTTGCAAGTGTTTTGTCTGAGAATATAGTTCGCTCGGAAAATGAAATGACACACAAAAAAACTATCTTCAATTGTTTGTCCACTTCTATGGTTGCTTATTAAAAGCATCTTTTTTCACCCGAAAGCCATGATCTTTATTCTAAAGAAAGCAGTCAATGATCTTCACCCAAAAACTGTTGAAACTGGCAGCATTAAAACTGACCGTCTCAAAATATACAATAATTTCTATTTAAAAAAGAGGAAATAATAAATGTAATAAATAGGCTTAAATTCACTGTTGGTACGTATAATTTTAGTCTATCCAAAATGAGACAAAAAATACTGAGATTCATAATATGTGTGTCTAACTTATTCACGTAACAAAAGTAGTAATATTAAAAATTATGAAAATATATTAAAGTAATTTTTATTTTTTATTTTTAATATTACTAATATCCTACGTAGATAAGTTATCAATTACCTTACCAAAAAAAGATAAGTTATCAATTACAATCACAAGCATTTTCTGTTTAATTTTGGATTCGACTAGTAATGAACTAAAATTGTTCACTTTTTAAAACATTGAAGACCAAATGTATAATTAAAAATTTATGAGGACCAAAATTGTACATTTATGAAACTACAAAGACTAGAAATGAATTTAAGCCTAATAAATATTGTAAAAAAAATAAAATAAAAAAGGAGATAAAAATAATTGTACAAGCATATTTAATCCACAAAGGGTAAGTTTTTTTAATAGCAAAGCAAACTGTTCTAGGCCCAATCAATCAGAATTTAGCTCAATATGACTTCGTATATCCAAGTCTTTTATTGAGCGGAAGAGCCATCTATGGCCTGCTGAAACTACTTGGCTAAGTTGGCTTGCATCCCAGGGAGTGGATCCTCTACTGCCATACTGCCTCTATAGCAGAAATATTAGCCATTAGATTTATATCTAATGGTGATAAGGAGCTGTGAATATAAAAATAATATTTTTTAATTGATTATAAAAGGCTTTATATGCTGCTGCAGGGGCTGCACCGCTGCAGAGAAACCAAGCCCTGCATCCCACTGTACTCTTTACATTCCAACATATAGAATCCAAGTCACCTCCCTCACACCACTCATGCCAAAAGGCTCCACAATATTCATTAGTTAAAAGCCTATGCTAGGTTGGATTTACCTTGTGGGAGCGCTCTCATACCAAGGTTATGACACAAGCACACTAAATAATTCTTAAAAAAGGGACATCACCTGTATCATTAGGTACACTTTCTTTCCATATATTATCATTTTACCAATTTATATATTCACTTTACTTGTTCATGAGACCAACACTTTCACTTTCTTCAGAGAAGCACTTTGATCTTATAGGCCTTTGAGTATAACGACTCAGCTAGATCACTACCATTGCATAAGTTAAGGTAGCTCATTATGACATAGTATTAAAATTGCTCTAAAGTGGACAAAAAAATGAGATGTATAAAAATCAAGGTTTAAACAATAATTTGTTGAATAAATAGGTGGCTTTTTCCCCTACTCTATCAATGCGTAATGTTCTATTTTTTCACAAATGATACTTTATTTGTTGGTTATGCTCATAACGGGGAGGAGGGAAAAGTCATTTGGCTCTTCTATATTGAAAAAGAAAAGGAGCATTTATCCTTTATTTAAAATGGATTAGTGTTCTATCTGGATAAAATTTTCTATAAACAATTATAGAAAAAAAAAGACATAATAAAATATATTTTTTCTTATAAGCTAAAATTAGCTTATTTATAAATTAAAATAAACTTTTTGCATAAGGTAAATGTTTTTCTTAACTTCTCCAAAAAGCTGAATTTAACTTATACGCTAATTTTACTTATAATTTTTTTTTTATTAAAAACGAAAGTATATAGAAAAAGGCACTAGATTGACTTATCTTCTCACATGTCAAGACTTGTACGCAAGATGACCTTGATATTATTTCACATTTTCACTACCTGTTTCAGTCTTGTATCTCTCGAAGAAAGGTAGACAGGCTATATTGTACTTGACCATGACTTTGATTCGAATCTATTTGTAATGTACAGGCATGCAGCAAATGTGGCAGAATCGTTGATTTTCGGAATTAGCTTTTAGACGATTAATTTTCCATCTAGAGATTATTGAATAGAAAACTACCATTACTGCATTTATACAACATGGCATCTATGATTGACAGAGCTCTCCTACTTCTACCTGATGGCTTATTTTCCAAATTCGCTTTATGTCTAATATGTTTGAATAGAAGTTGGGAACATGATTTCTGAATTTTAATACACACTCTAGAATTCCAAAACATAAAATGAAGAAGAAGGATTTTGCTGTCATGGGAGTAAAAGTACTTTTAAACTCTCCAAAAACATACACTTTGTTCTTCATGCAACTGCAAGGAACGTTGATGAGAGTGTAAGCAGTTTATGTTGATCGATGGTTCATATCATATTCGTTCCATAATTACGAAGTTTCACTCAAGTCTGAAACTCTGAATACTTGTAAGGAACCCCAATTCAGACTTCTTTATATCAATTGATCCCCCTTCTGACTTCTATGCAAGATTTTAACATTTTCTTACAAATGATGTATATTGTATAAATAATTGCATATATATTAAGTTGAATAAAGACATTATAAAATTAGCCTGTTGTTCCATGATTTTTATTTTCTATTTTTACGGAGATTTTTTTTTTTTTTTTTTTTTTTTCTGGTATGTTGAATATATCGCCATTTTAGTAATCAATATGCTTGCTTCCATGCAACAATATATCGTTATCCAAAGACCTAAGACTATGTCAGCCGGTTAAGGGCTGCAATTGAAGTGAAGAAATTAAATTATGAAATTTTATTTTCATTTCTTAAAGACGAAGATTTAACATTGATTGGTTCGACGTAGATTACGTCCTATGTCGGCCGAACTACTTTTATCCAATTCCAAAGCTCCCTCTCGTCTTCATTCAGCGTAGAACAAAACAAACAAACAAACGCATTATTTATTTGCCTAACGAACCAGCGTTGACGTTGAAGCCTTAGGTTCCTATGAAACCCCGTCAACCTCGGAAATTTCTAACTAAACCCCTTTTTCTGCTCTTATGTTGCGATTTTCCCGTGTTATTCTTCCCATAACCTAATAATAGAACTTTCCTAAATGCAGAGTTATCTACGATATCCTACATGTCCCGTTTCTATTCACTCTGTTTCCTCGCATTGCTCTTAAAGGATATTTTCTAATTCTCTTCTTCTCCAATAATTACCACATTTTGAATTTGGAACAACTTCAGTGCCAAGTCCCCGTGATTGTATTCATGATTGTAATTATCAATACCCGTTTCTTTCTTTTTTGATTTGTGATTTTAATCACAATGATTGATTGTTGAAAAATTTGCTTTCTCCTACTATAGATTACCATGCATGCTTATTATTTTGATTTGTTCTAAATTTTTTTTTTTTTTTTAAAAGGGATAGCTTGTGATCAATAAATTGGCAAAATTGGGAAGATGCAACAGCAGCAGCAATATGATGAGAAGCTGAATGAAATGGAGGAGCAGATGAGAAAAGTCGAGCAAGAGAGAGGTCGAGCCTTCAATGATCTCAGACAAATGAAAAGGGTTGCTGAGGAGACTAATGTCATGGTTCAAGAATCATTAGCCACCAAGAGATCAAATTCAGAGTCACGTATAATAGAGCAACAAATGGGTGGTATTAAAGACAACAGCATTGAATCATCAAAGCAACGTTTGTCAGAGAAAGATGCTTTGTTGGACAACATGAGGAACGAGATGGATAGTCTTAGATCATCCGAGGATAATGCAATGGCCTTATTGTCTGACTATAAAAGGAGGATTCAAGAATTGGAGACCGAACTAGACAAGAGAAGAGAATCAGAAGCAAATTTGTTTGACACATTGGTAATGCAAACAAAACAGCTAGAGCAGAATAAGATTTTGCTTGAAGAGTCAAAACTTGAGATTACTTCTCTTGAAGAAAAAATAAAGGCAGTTCAAGTAAGCGCCAGCCAAACCATCAAAACTCCTGGTGAGTCTCGGTCTCAAGCTGGAATCAAGAAAAACTTATATGTAATTTTTAAAACATTTTGGTCACTTAAATTTTTAGTAGAATACTGACAACACACTTTTAAATAAACTCTCTATTAGTGGTTGAAATATTGGAAATTGACAATTATAACTTTTTGTGAGTCTCACTTCTATCTAATGAGTTTCTTTCGTAGTTTTGTAGTTTTGAATAAATTTTAACCAACAATAAAATGTGTGTTAGAAAGGAGTGTATTGCTAACATTCCTTAAATTTTTATGATTTTTGTCACTAAATTTGTTCACTAGTTCTTTGATTTTTTTTGTAGTGACAGAGGATGGCTTTTCCACAAAAGAAAGTGTAGACAGTATGGAAATTGAAGCTGAGCTAGAAAAAGAGCTGTTCAATGGTGAGGGACTAACCAAGGAGACCAAAACCATGCTTGAAGAATTGAACATGCTTAAAAATGAATTGAAGTTAGCAACTGAGGCAGAAGATAACAGCAAGAAGGCCATGGATGATTTGGCATTTGCATTGAAAGAAGTAGCAACAGAAGCCAACCAGGTGAAGGCAAAACTGACCTTAAGCCAAGTGGAACTAGAGCACACCAAAGGGGATGCAGAGCGTTGGAGAACAATGTTAGGAAGCACAGAAGAGAAGTACAAGGAGGTTCTAGAAGCAACAAGGAAAGAAGCTGATAGGCACAAAAACACAGCTGAGAGATTAAGATTGGAAGCTGAAGAGTCCCTTTTGGCATGGAATGGGAAGGAAACTGAGTTTGTAAATTGCATTAGAAGAGCCGAAGAGGAAAGGTTGCATGCACAACAAGAAGCCACTAGAGTCCTTGAGTTGTTCAAAGAGGCAGAGAATAAGACAAGGGTTTCAAAGGAAGAGAATCAAAAGTTGCGTGATATACTCAAACAAGCCTTGAATGAAGCCAATGTTGCAAAAGAAGCTGCGGAGATTGCAAGGGCTGAAAATGCTAGACTACAAGATAGTCTTAACCTACTTGTCCACGAGAATGAGATGCTGAAAATCCATGAAGCTGCGTCCTTTGAGAATATTAGAGAGTTGAAACGCATGTTATCAGAATCATCAATGAAGGAGTTAAAAAATGAGGACATGGAGAAGCCATCTACAAAAGAAGGTAGCAAGGAGGATAACAATAATAATAAGGAATCAGGGAGAAAAGCAAAGGGACATAATAACTCAATAGATCATAAGGAGCATAGAGAATCTAAGAGTCTGAACAAAACTTTTAGTTTTAATCTAAAGGAAATGATAACCCCACATAACCATAAGCAGCAACACAGCAAAGGGGGGAATGAAGAGGCCAATAACAAAGTCGACACCGATGATGACACGTTAAGGGGTTCGATATTTGATGAAGTGGATTCATCGGATTCAGAATCTCGTCCTGATGTAGACATGGGAATCCCTGATGATTTTGACCATCTTGATGAATCACATTTTGATGATCCAGAGAGTGATAGGAACTCGAGGAAACGAAGAGCTTTGCTGAGAAGATTTGGAGACCTTATACGGAGAAGAGGTTACCATAATCACCGAAAGGAACCATCCAACGAGGAACATTTACAAACGTGACATATATAAAGTCCCTATAAGGATTAATTCATACGTTAATTAGACTGTTGTGTTTATAATGTTTTGCTTTGCAAAATTACAAGTGTTTAGATAATTTCTGAACTTTTACGTTGCTTCCTTTTGTGTTTTTGTTTCTTCTAGTGTGTGAAGAGTGGCGTATAGTATAATTTCCATCTGAGAAATTTATGTAAAATATGATTTAGACTAACTAAGCGTACACGACAGTGTTTAAATGCCAGGATACGGAAGGTTATATAAATATTTATGCTTCATGTCGCTTACATGATGCAGCGGTAGCGGCACCCTAATATTGAATGGTGCAATGCAACAGCAACTTGGTTTAATATACAAGAAAATGCCTAAGTTAGACCTTTGTTTTATCCTTTAAATCCTCTGAAATTTCGGTGCGGTTTGAATAGTAAATGGTAGGAACTTGTTCCTTTAAATAGTTTATCTAGAAAAAGAAAAGATCACATAAAATTGACTAAAGTTATTTCGATATTTATAGGGAAGAGGTCAATTTCTTAAACGAGTTTTAGTACGTTGAGTTGTTGATACTGAAAAAAAAAAAGACCCACCGAAAACACTAGCCAATAAAGAAAATTACATGATTTTTAATCCTATTAAAAGGGAGATCAAAGGTATTAAAGAAAAGTTAAGAGAAATATCTCTAAAGATTTGATTTTTAACTAAGCTAAATAGTGTTATGTGATTGTGATTCATGTGGACATCATTTATTGGATAAGAGTCATAAGACTTCTATTGTTATTAGAAAAAAGAAAAATATTATTAAGTTTTATTAATTATTCCTTTAAAAAAAGGTTTTATTAATTATTCACTTATTTTTTTCTTTCTTCACACACTTAGTTACGAAATAGTCCCAATATAAAAGTTAAATAATTATTTTTTTACACTTATAATGGATTAATGGGTATAAGATGAGCGGACAAAAAAGAAAAATAGAAAATAAAAAATAACAACTATAATAATAAATGTGATTAAGAAAAGATTAATGGGTATAAGATGAGTGTGGACAAAACCAAAATAGAAAGAAAAAGATAACAAATATAATGAATAATATGATTAAGATAAGATATATGAAAAACACACACAAAGTGAGAGGACGGAGTATCGTGGAAAAAATAAAATCAGAATTCACAAGAGTTTAGTTAATTTTATTTTAGCTAATTTATATATTCTGTACGCAAACACCTTTTCTTCGCATTTTCTCTGCACTTACCGGTCTATGAAACTCTTCAATGCAAGAGGTGTCGAATTGAACAAAGAAAAGTATACAGATAAACAATTATAGAAGAAAAAAAAAGAAGCAAAACCTGAAAGCAAATATAGGGACCACTTTTATTTTATTGCATGATTAAATACATTTTTAGTCCTTGTAATTTAGTAATTTTTTTTGTTCTTGCAAAAAAAAAAATTTGATTTTATTCCTTAAAAATTATGTTTGTTTTATTTTTCGTCCTTAAAGTGATTTAGATAACGTTTTAAACAGTAAAAAAAGTGATATTTAAATCACTTTAAAGACGAAAAATAAAACAAATATAATTTACAATGACTAAAATTAAAAAAAAAAATTTTACAAAAGCGAAAAAAAAAATACTAAATTATAAGGAGTAAAAAAGTATTTAAACCTTTAATTTATTTCTGGTTAAATAGGAACCGCTGTTGTTATTCTCTCGAGTATTGAATAAACTAACGAATTTGTTTTATATGTAGGTTTGCAATGAGCTGAATTATATTAGTCATCTTTTTATCATGTCTAATACTTTATAGTATCTTCAAACTAGTACTAATGCTTACATCTTGATTAGACATAAATTAGGTGTTAATCACGTTGATACTTTGATTGTCCACCACAAATAGAAAGGAAATAGAATTAAATATACCGTGGGAAAAACGGACCAAATCACTCGTTTCCTTCCGTTGGTTTTCTTAACAATTGAATTGAGAGTTTTAATTCCAAATTCAAATTAAAATAGTAGTGGACACGGACACGGTTTCTGTGCATTCTGCGGCCCACACCCATATTATGGGGGAAAAAATCTTATCCAGAAGAACACCATGTGATTCGCATGTTCTTCATCACAACAAAAGTTGCAAACGTGGCCAGCGGGCGTACCGTGTCTCCATACACCGCCATCACATAGAACCACTGCTCGACACGTTTCGTTTGCCCCCTTCATTAAGCTGGGGAATAGTTGTAAGCAAGCAACTCATAATAAATAGCATCGTGTTGGTGTGCCTCCTCTGCATATTCTTCTGCTTCTAATTTTGTTGCCAACAACACTTCACTCTTTCATTTTGAGACTTCAGAGTAGAGACAATGACATCTTCAGTGGTTGAAGGTGGACGCGACGAGGGGAAACACGAGCCCTCCGATTTGATCACGGAAAACATGAATCTGACGGCTCCAAACCTTTCACTTCCCAGTGAAACATTCTTGAGAGCGGCAATTTCCCTCAAGGACAAGGTTCATTTCATTTTTTGTTTTTTGTTGCATTTATATATGCATGCCTAACACTGTAACAGATTATAGATAGATCTAGAAGCTGTTAGTGTTGAACATAAACCTTTAAATTAAAAGTAGTGAAATTATTGGTACGTATGAACAGGTGGTGGAGGAGACTTGGAACCGGAGAGATCAAGTGGTTGATCCGACGGTGTATACGGGTCTGTTGGGCACCGCCTTCACTTGCTTGCGGTCGTACCAGGTAACCGGTTGCCGGAACGACTTGCTACTATGCAGAGATATCATTGACACGTGTGTCACCGCTGCACGTGCCTCCCTCAGGTATCTTCAATAAGTTTTTAAAAAATGTAGATATTAATTTTTATAAAAAATATCTAGTTATCCTTAATTTTTCTATATATATTTTTATTAATAAGTATTTTAAATATACAAATAATCGGGTCTGATATATTTTAATATTTTGTTCAACATTTTGTTTTTAGTAATTTAGCTTTATATATATTTGGGGAAATAATGGTTAGGGCACGTTACTTCTAAACAAATCTTCTTGGTTTGGTATCGGAAATTGGAATACAAGTTAATCAAATAAAGTATGATTAACTGTAATTAAATAACAAAAGTTATGTAAAATAATCCGTGGAATTGTCGGTGGATAGTTTAATTCTTTTTGGATATGACATGACTATGGATGGTTGTAGTTTCATGGATTAATTTGATAATTGATATTTTGATTTGAGTTTCAGAGCGTGAGGGATTAGGATTACGATGGCAAGATTGGCGTTAGTTTTAGGCAATTTGGAGAGATTCGTATTGTGTCATGGTGATTCGATAAGATATGAGAATATGGGTCGCGCTGTTGGTGTTGTCAGTTCAGTTTGGTAAAACAGCTAGCTAGTCATTTCAGTATGACGACATGCCACACAGGAAATTCTACCTGCACGTTTTAGTTTTTAATATGCTTTTATTATAAACTTTATTAAATTAATAATGGCTTTAATAAATTTTAAGTTATTTGATGAGTCTCGTATATTACTTATTCAGTAAAATAATATAAATATATTAAAAATATGTTATTAGCATTTCAGACATGAATCGGATATTATCATACAAAATATTTGATCAATTTATTATTAAACTAATTCGTAAAACCTTTAAATTGAAAAAAAAAAAAAATACATATTTGTACGAGAGCATTTTTTTTATTGTGATAAATAAAAATTGTAAATATAGATCATTAAATATTTGAACGATTAAGTTTAAAAGAAAAATACATATCATTTAATTCTTCCAAAAAAAGAAGTTTTATTATATGTTTGATTTAAGGGGAAAAAAATGAAAGAAAGGAACTGAAAGTAAAAGAAAAAAATATAATAAATCTTCTAAATAATAAGTGTCGTCATCACATAAAATATTCTAAATAATAAGACTAGATCTAATATTGATAAGAGTATTTTTGTCTTTATATATGAAATAACATTATCTCATTTTCTTTCCAATGTAGAAGGAAAATATCTTTCAGTGGGACTCACATGTGTGCCTTCTTTCTCTCCTTTATTAAATCAATAAATCATTCCAAACAATGAAAACATCCAAATTTTCATGCTTTTCTTTTCTCCCCACATCATTCCTTTCCTTTTTCACTTAAACAACCGGATCCTTATACTTCTCATTTTTAAACTCAGTGATTGTGTGCAAATTAAGTTAAACTGTGGTTGCATGAATTCTGATGAATTTTTAAACACATTAAGGTAAATAGTGATTCTTTAGCAAAAAAATGTTGGAGGCATCTCATAGTTAACACAAACACTCACTAAACTATGCGAGCAAAAAACTCGTGCTATAGTAGTTTCATACTTTTTTGTTGGTTAGCGTTTCATTGTTCGAATCAAGGTCGTACAGTTTCTTAAAAAAAGAACTTATAAACCATTCAAGTCACATGCTCACAGCAGAGTCGGTCTTCTTATTGTTGACATTAATTTTGTTTTGTTTAATTGTCCCTTGTTTTCGTGTACTCTAATCAGAAGAGATAATACTTGTTGCAGACACGTGACTTTTTTGTGCGGTAGAGGAGGCGTTTATGCGCTTGGTGCTGTCGTTGCCAATTACATGGGGGACCTTCGAAAGCGCGACCTGTTTTTGGGTCTATTCATTGAGGTAAAATAGATATTTTGGCTCTGTTTTTCTCATGAACCATGTGGCCTCATTTTGGCTTCCCATCATAATCTGCTGACTCTATATATTGTCACATTCTTAGTAAGCAAAAGCAAGTAATTAATTTTGCATTGAATAAAATTGAAGAATTTCCTTTGCTTCAGTTCAGTAGTCTGTCTTCATTATCCAAAAAAAATTATTAAGTAATCCAGGACCACAACGTGTCTATCGTCCCAACCAGTTCCTGTATGACATGAATTTAAGCTTTTCAATTTACAAGAAAAAAATTATAACACTTGATTACATGTTATATGAAGATTAATTTCAGGACCACCTATAATAATTTCTCACCCACCGGAGCCTTTTGCTTTTATTAATGATCTACTTTTGTTATGATGTGTTTAGTTTTCACTCTTCATACTATTGAAGATTTAGGATTTCAAAACTTATGAAGGGAAAGAAAAAAAAAAGTTGAAACTTAAATGAGAAAATAGAATGAAAGAAAATTTTAATTTTAATTTTAGCAGTGAATTTTTCTATTTTCATTTTCTCTTCAATTAAATAAAAAAAAGTATTATTATTTGTATTTTTTGTCCTATCTATTTTCTTTCCTCTTGTGTGAGCAGATGTTTAAAAATCGAAGGCATTCACCCGTACCATTGTTTCCTTTTGACATACTATTTGTTTGTACACTTAATGGGGCCTGCTTTAAGTGATTAGTGGTTCATATTTGTTGACATAAAAAAGCTACAAGCGAAAGAAGAGTGCTTTCATATTTGTTGGAATCTTTAGATCAGACAAATGTATGTTGAAGTAGGGCCTACACTAGGACATTTTCCAACTTAGTTTTCATTTACCATAATCTGAGCATCCACTAACAACAACAATATTCATTCATATATTCATTAGCATTTATGATGGGATTAATGCGTAGGTGGCAAAAGAGAGAGCCCTACCAGTTGGACCTGAGGAAGGTGGTTTTGGAATGTCATATGATATTCTGTATGGACGAGCTGGATTCTTATGGGGTGCATTATTCGTGAACAAGCACCTAGGAGAAGATGCAGTGCCCAAAGACATTCTGGTGCCTATTATTGATGCGGTGTTGGCTGGGGGTAGAGCAGGAGCATCTGATATTAAAGACTGTCCATTGATGTATAGATGGCATGGAACTAGGTACTTGGGTGCAGCAAATGGCCTTGCTGGTATCCTTCATGTGCTGCTACATTTTCCACTTCCTAGTGAGGATGCTGAGGATGTCAAGGGAACTTTGAGGTACCTCATGAGTAAGCGTTTCCCTCACAGTGGAAACTACCCCTCCAGCGAAGGGAATCCAAGGGATAAGTTAGTGCAATGGGGTCATGGCGCAACTGGCATGGCCATCACATTGGCCAAAGCAGCAGAGGTAAATCACTTTCCAAAACAAATTATTCTTCGTAATGCATGTGTCTTAAAAGGTTAAAAAGAAAAAGATAAAACTTCGGGTCATCACTTTCTAAGTTTAATTTTTATTTATTACTCAGGTAAAAAAAATTATATTATCAACCAATTAGAAATTTATGTATGATTTTTAAGATAGTTATTGTAAAGGTTAACAAGTTTATTATATGTGTCAAATTTTTGTTAGACAACAGTGTAAAATCTGAGTTTAATTTCTATGTATTATCTGGTAAAAAAAATTATACTATCAACTAAGTAGAAATTTTATATATGATTTTTAAGATATTTATTGTAAAGGTCAGTAAATTTATCATACATGTCAATTTCTAATTAGATGACAATGTAAAATATTTTACTCTTAAGTACGAGTATTCACTGTTGGTTGTGTGTATTACTTTTTAGTTAAAATTGAAATTTTACCAGAATAATTAGTACTTAATGATGACCTTTGCTAAGTTAATGGTGATTTTTGTTGCCCAAGTTACTAAAGTGAAAACCTAAATTATTGTAATAAGTTTTTTCTCTAAGAAACAACATCATAATCATAAGTTCTCCTAAAGGAGGGGCGAAATGCAAAAAATGCTACAAAGGCAACTTCTTGCCTTTTCCTTATTCATTAGACAGACACATTGCTGAACTTGTGCTTCCAGAATCAATGTAAATGGTTGACATTGACACCAACTTGGTTATGTGTGTTTGCAGGTGTTTCCTAATGACAGAGAACTACGAGATGCTGCAATAGAAGCAGGGGAAGTTGTATGGAAGAGTGGATTGGTAAAGAAGGTGGGTCTTGCTGATGGGGTATCTGGAAATGCCTATGCCTTCCTTTCCCTCAACAGGCTCACTAAAGAGAGTATATACGAAGAGAGAGCAAAATCATTCGCTTCCTTCTTGTATGATAATGCAAAATCTCTGGCTGCTGACAATGGCTATTCACTTTTCCAAGGACTTGCTGGGACAGCATGCCTCTGGTTTGATCTGCTTGCACCCGACAATTCAAGGTTCCCAGGCTATGAATTATAGATGGTTTGAGTTGAGATAGTACTTATTCTGTAAGCAGAAGGAACGTGGCGTGGATGGAAAATGCTTGGTAGACACCAATCATTAGTGATATGATCTGATGAAAAGAAAAATAAATAAATAGGTGTTTAAGGATTATATGATATATAGAAGTGTCTATATATCATCACTCCACTTGAATATAGCAAACTCGCCGTGAGGTTCTGCTGCTGTAAAGAATTTAGATGATATTGTGTATTGACCGCCTATAATCTAATATTTGATCAGATAGAAAATTCACCTCGCACTTTTAATGAAATTTAAATAAAAATAATAGGCACCCGGAGCAAAAATGTTTATTTGGCTAAATGAATATTTTGATCATTTATCTTTTTTTTTTTTTTATCTTTTAAAAAGTTCATTTTTGTTCAAAATGATCATTTATCTTTTTAAAAGTTAACTTTGATACCTTATCTGATTTAAAAGGTTCAAAATGATCATTCAATTATTTAAATATATTCAATTTTATACTTCAAATAACACTCAGATAAATGATTATTTTGAATATATTTAAATAGTTAAAGGATCATTTTGAATTTTTTAAATAAGATGAGATATTAAAGTGAAAATTTTAAAACATAAAGGATATTTTAAACATTTTAAATAAGATAAAGGACCAAAATGATCATTTAGTCGGCTTAATTTTATAAGACAACTTTTTATAATAAACAAGAGTAAGTGTGTATTTATATTGGTCTAATTTTATGTATATTATAATTTCAATATAATATAATTTAAAGGTGGATTTTTTTTTATATAAATTGTCAGTCCAAATTTTGATAGAAATTAGATTAAAAAAATGATTGTTGAATGAAGTATTCAGTGTGCAAGAATTAAAATTAAAAATACTAATTTGTTTTGTTAAAGATTCTAGCTGTCTTACCAATTTTTTCTAGATGTTAGTTACGCCAAAAATTAGATTCATTAATTTCAGATAAAGATAAACTAGTGAGACAAGAAGAATCATGGACATTCTTGCTCTAGTTCTAAGAATTAAAATTGAGAACACACAAAATATTTTTCTTTGGGTACCGAAGCAACGCTCATGAGAGTAAGATGTAGCGATAGAATAGAATAAAGTTTTATTTATTTTTGTAAAAAAGTTTTACACCACATATAAATTAAGGTCCTATTTTAGATAATCTTTTTCATAAGCATTTGTAGAAGGAAATAAAAAAGTAAAATGAATTCTCATGAACTAAAAACAATAAATACATCTTAACTTTTGAAGAAGTTAAATAAAAGAACTTTTATAAAAAAATATTAAGTGTAGAAGTTAATTTTAACTTAAGAAAAAATTATTAAAATGGTTCTCTAGAAGCGGAAGTTATTATAAGAGTTTGAAAGAGAAAGACCCCAAGCCCATTCTGTTTAACCGCTAATTGACCCGGGATGAATATGAATAATCGGCTACCACTATCAGTGTAGTGTACTGTGTAGTGCTCTGAAACTGCAACGCGATGGGGAGAGGAAAAGGAGGGAAGAAGAGTCGCACTCAAAGAAAGCATTTCCAAGAGAGCAGAGAGAATGTGTGGAAGTCCAAACGTTCAAAATCAGATCCTTCCTCCGAGAATCCTATTCCTATTTGCAATCCCTTCGCTACTGAAAACCCCGCTTTCGATCACTATTACAAGGCACTTCCCTTACTATTTCCACTCTCCCTATCTCCTTCTCTTTCATTTCCTCATTTCGTTGATTTTATTTTTCCTTTTCAGGAGCAGGGAATCGTGTCCTCGGAAGAATGGGATGCATTCGTGCAAGTTCTCAGAACTCCTTTGCCCGCAGCATTCAGAATCAACTCCACGTATTTATTTATTTATTTTAATTGCTTTTGGATTTTGACCTTGTGTCAACCGCTCAACTATCTACTTCAACACAATACGAAATTAATTAACTAAATGTAACAGAATTTCAAAAAATACAAAATAATTGCACGTGCGTAGTAACGATATTCAAATCCATTTGAATCTAGACTCGTTCATCCAAATACAAATCATGTGTTGATGCATTCTTCAGTTTCATACGTATTTTTTTATTTGGTGATTCCAGTAGCCGGTTTCGTGCGGATATTCGATCCCAACTGGAGAATGATTTTGTGCATTCTCTTCAGGCCGAGGTAAGTCATCAACAGCAATTTCATCATAACTATGCTGCTGCTGTTTGATTTTTTGTGTTTAAAGTAGATCGGTTTTTGTATTTTGGTCCTGAATTGCTATATATAGGTTGCGGAAGGAGAAGATACAGAGGCTATTATACCTTTGCCATGGTATCCCGAGAATCTTGCTTGGCATTCGAATTTCTCCCGTAAGCAGCTCAGGAAGAATCAAACACTTGGGAGGTAAATAAGTTTTGTTACATGAGTGGCATAAATTGAACCAACATTAGTTTGACGTTAGATATGTAGTTCTAAGTAGCAGTGCAACAACCAACAGTTCATATTGATACATTATTGTTATGACTTGATGTTTGGTTAACTACCTAACATTATTGTATGCTTATGACTCTTGCAGAACTGATTAGTCACATTTAATTACGATTTTTCCTTATATCATAATGCATGTTTCTGTCAAACAATTAGTTAACTGAAATTAATTATGCATATAAGTTCTCTTAAAAAAAACAAAAAAAATTATGCATATAAGTTAGTTCATATAACTAATTCCTGCTTCTGGTTATGTTGATCTCTCAGGTTTCATGAATTCTTAAAGCTAGAAAATGAAATTGGAAATATTACAAGACAGGAAGCTGTCAGCATGGTGGGCCAGTCTACATACTGTCTTTCATTCTTCTTCATGATCATACAAAATGATTACCATTTGTTTTAGAAAGTTGGATGGTTTAGTGCATGTATTTTACTTTAGGAACTTACCTTTCAAGAATTTAACTTGTGCACACAAATGTTTGTTTGCTATACAGGCACCTCCTTTGTTCTTGGATGTACATTCAAATCATTTTGTACTTGATAGTAAGCAACTTGTGCTGTACTGAAGTATATGTTGTCATTTTTACCATCTCTTGTGCTATTTTGTTTGCTTGCAATGCAGATTTCTGTGCTTCTAACTATTTTCCTTTTTCATTTCTTTTGTTCAGTGTGTGCAGCACCAGGTTCAAAAACATTCCAATTGCTCGAGATTTTACACAAATCAACTAAAGCTGGATCTCTGCCTGTTGGAATGGTTTGTGTCTTTATATAATGTTATTATCTAAACCTTATTTGATTTTCCAGACTTAATTGTTCTGTAAATATGACCTGTCCATGAAGCTTCATATGCAAACTTTATTGATTTGTCTTTGTTTGATAATTAGGTTATAGCAAATGATCTAGATATCCAAAGATGTAATCTTCTCATTCACCAAACAAAACGGATGTGCACAGCCAACTTGATCGTCACCAATCATGAAGCTCAACACTTCCCAGGATGTCTTTTAAATAGGAACTATGATAAAATGGAGCCAGATCAGCAAGACCAGCTATTATTTGATCGTGTTCTGTGTGATGTCCCATGCAGCGGAGATGGCACGCTTCGTAAGGCACCTGATCTCTGGAGGAAATGGTAATTTTCATTCCTTGGTCACATTCTTCTCTTTTATTTTTTTTTTCCCTTCAACCACCTTTTTCTTTTTATTGCTTAAGACTGATTTTCTTGTATAAAGGAACACAGGGACAGGGAATGGGCTCCATAACCTACAAGTTCTAATTGCTATGCGAGGTACATTACTACATTTTGATTATTTTCTACCTGATTTCAGGTTGTAGCTCTTCTAGGCTGGTTTTGATGTTTCCTGTTAAGATGTAATTGATGTAAGACAAATAAGGTGGGTAAAGCATAATCATGTTTTAGTTTATTGGGTAGGGAACTTGTATTATGCAGATAAAACAAAAATACTCTTATTTTCTCAATTACAATCTCTATGGGTAAATTGAGGATACACTCATAGTTGGTTTAGTAGAGAAGTTGTATTGACTATTGAAGATGAAAAGCATTTTTTTTCTTTACACAACCTCTTGTTGCCCTGGCTCAATTTTTTTTTTTAAGATGGTACTAGGATCAAGCTACTGCTATTTATTATCATAGCTGAATATACATGAACTAGGGTGCACAAGACTTATCTTGTAAGACGATTGGCAAACTCAATCACTCTTTTGATGTTATCAGGTGTATCTTTACTTAAAGTTGGGGGAAGAATGATCTATTCAACCTGCTCAATGAATCCTATTGAGAATGAAGCTGTTGTTGCAGAGGTAATCAGCCTTGAAAGTTCTGTAATTATAATTGGTGCCAGCCATGCTATCTAGTTTGTCCAGTTGTGCGCTTTTTGATTGAAGTGCTTTATTTTCATAAGATCAAGTACATAATTCATGCTTTTATATGTAAATTTGTTTCTTCCATTGATGCAGCTCCTGCCCCCTCTAAATACTAAATTTAGTAGTATCAGGGATCAATTGGTTGCTTTCTTTAGATATTCAATAACTTTTTATGAAACATGGGCCTCGATTTGAAGAAAGTATTTGATAGCAATGTGTAATTTAATTAATGGAAGCTAACTGGAGCTAGCTATCCATAATTCACTTGCACTTGTATCTATCTTCTACTGGCATGTGCCTCATTCCTATTTCTTGTTTACTAATTGATGTCCATTCCTTGTTGTTACTACAAAGCTTTCTGCAGTTGTGGTTGTAGCTTGTGATTATGAAGGACAAACTCCATCTTAGATGTTACCACTTTATAATTAATATATAACATAAGAATTTGCTTTTTATTTATTCATCACTGTGAGTTTTCTTTTTATTTGAAAATTGAGGGGTTGGGCTTAATTTATTTTCCCCCTTACTTACCAATTGCAGGTTTTGCGGAGGTGTGGAGGGTCCATTGAACTTGTTGATGTCTCTAGTGAGCTTCCCCAACTTATTCGTCGACCAGGTCTTAAGAGATGGAAGGTTTGTGTTTTCTGTGACTATTTATTGCCTTGTGTTGTAGAGTTTTGAAGATAAAACATGTAATGTCTAGAAATGGATATATTGATTGGCTTACACATGGATTCATTGGTTATGAACGTATGATTATGAATTAAACTCTTTCAAGTTTGGTTTGACAGTTATATCTCTCTTACAACTATTGTCCTTGCTTGAATTGTATCCTTCGTCAGTAAAAGGTGTTATTCCTTGTTAATTGATGGACTTGGACTGTTATTGTTCTGGTTGGCTTATTTTTTAGTTGAGTTTTGGTTGTGAATTCTTTGTAATTGATTACTGGGATGCCCATCAAGTTATACCCATGTTCACATTCATGGTAAAACATTGAATTCCAAACTTTCCACATAGAAGATTATTATGTTTACCCAACTCGAACTTGCATTTCCTGCAGATGTTTGATTATGTTTAATTAATTCAAATGTAGTAGTCTAGAAGGGTTTAAGGTTGTTATGCAGCAGTATGCATTTGCATCTGAAGGTGTGAGTTTGGATGTGCAGGTATGTGACAAGGGCAAGTGGTTTGTCTCTTGCAAAGATGTTCCCATGCTTCGTAGAAATGTAGTTTTTCCCAGCATGTTTCCAAATGGTGGAAACTATCAGGATGTTGTTGATAGTAATTGTAATATCAGCATTGGAGATGATATTATTATAGATGATGTTAATGGAAATTCTGAAGATGATGTTCAAGCAGTGGAGAATTCTGGGATGCATGAATTTACTGAGGAAGTTTCTGATTTCCCAATAGAGCGGTGCATGAGATTAGTGCCTCATGATCAGAATACTGGAGCCTTCTTTATTGCTGTATTGCAGAAAGTTTCTCCTCTGCCAGGTAATTTCTTATATGATTTTAGTTGTTTTTCTCTCTCAAATCCTGACAAATATCGGGAATTCTAGTGAATATTGGGAATAACTCCTCCTTCGAGTGGTCATTTTTAACTTCTTACGTATTTTATGTGTATTCTGACACATGGCTTTGCTTGCCATAATAGGTTTGTGATTGTTGTCCTTTTTTGCAGCAATTCAGGTAAAACCTAGAAAAGAAGTTGATAAACATGTTGACACAGCAAACCAGGGCAATGAGGATGCACAAGAATTGCAGGTTAATCCATTGGAAAGTACACCTGAAGAAATTTCAGAGGCTAATATTAATGACAATGGACCTAATACAGATTTGAAAGTCAGTTCTGTTACATGTGAAGAAGTGGATTTCAAGGAAGCCCAAGATCCCTGCAATGTAGAAAACATAACAAAGAATACTCCAGGCAAAAGAAAACTACAGATTCCAGGCAAATGGAGAGGCATTGACCCTGTAGTCTTCTTCAAAGATGAAGTAGTTATTAACAGCATAAAGGCATTTTATGGTATTGATGAGCAGTTTCCATTCAATGGTCACCTTGTAACAAGAAATAGTGATACAAGCCACATTAAAAGAATTTACTATATCTCCAAGTCGGTCAAAGATGTTCTGGAGTTGAACTTCTCAGTTGGGCAGCAACTTAAGATAACTTCTGTTGGCCTGAAGATTTTTGTAAGTATATTTTCTGCTGAATTAAAGTGTTTTTGTTATTATTATAATTTTTGTAGTTGATTTATTTATAAGCTCCTTATTTTAAATAAAACTTGACTCCTCTAAAGTGAGAACATGCGTAAAGTGGGAAAGTAATAGTGTATTTGTCCTTATTTTAAAGTGAGTTAAATTTAATAGGTAATTTAATTCAAATATAAAGATGGATACACCTTTACTTTCTCTTTTCAGAGGAGTGAAATCCTTTTAAATAAATCTGATGCAATAGAGAGAACAATATCCTTTAAGGACACATCAGGTTGAGACTTGTGTGGGTAAAGATTACCATCTATATACAGAAATAAATTTAGTCAAACTGTGCTATATTAACAAAATTACAGTGTATAGAGATATTAAAGTATTACACATGACTTTTGAGTAGAGTTAACGGTTTCTATTTCTGGTTTTCTCTACTCAGTTTGGAATACATATTGAATTTTTTGGGATATGAATCATGATAAACTACTGTACTGTGTGATTTCATTTTGACGTGATAATTGATATAGGATTATTGTAATATAAAAGCTAGGTAGTTTGTTTAGAATTATTTTAAAAAACTAATTACTTTGCAATGATATAAATAATCATTGGTCTGCCCTTGACTGTCAGTGAGAAATGAGTTCTTTGATTAGTTCTTGTTCTTGTGAACAAGTGAAATATACTGCCCTCATCATACAGGAGAGACAGACGTCGTGTGAAGGTAGGTCTGCACCATGTGCTTTCCGGATCACTTCTGAAGGATTGCCCCTCATTCTCCCTCACATCACCAAACAGATTCTACATGCATCTGCTATAGACTTCAAGCATCTTCTGCAGTATAGAACTGTAAAATTTGCAGATTTTGTGGATGCTGAGTTTGGTGAAAAGGCTGCAAACCTAATGCCTGGCTGTTGTGTGGTAGTTCTGGGTGAAGGTATGCACCACCCATGATGCAGAGAGTAAATGCCCATTAACTTGACTCTCTATGTGACCTTCTCCTTTTTTCTGCAGGGAGCAGAGCTGCTACAGGGTCCCTCCAAGTGGATGAGTCAACAATAGCCATTGGATGCTGGAAGGGTAGAGCAAGTTTGACTATAATGGTTGGTGCATTAGAATGCCAAGAACTGCTCGAAAGGCTTTTAATGCGTCTAGACACAGTAACAGAAAAGGACTCCTCCATGCATGAGGACAAACCGTCTGATAACAAGGGAGATGAAGCACAAGAATCAAACGGTAAAATTGAAGATGTAGAAGTTACTGGGTGTTAAAAGTTAATAATTAACGGATATTTATCACTGATTTTTACGAGTAGTCAATCTAGATTTTTACCTTTTTATTCACAGTTCCTATCCTTCTTACTTTTTAGTCATGACTCCCACCTCTTAACTCCCATCCTTCTTATAAGAACATTTACAGAAATTAAGGCTTTTGCTTCACCCGTGAAAGTTTTGAGTTTGTTTTTTTCTCTCCATTTTTTTGTTCGTCCTGTTCTTTGGAGCCGAGGTAGCAGACTTTGCTCAAATTTATATCAATATCCATAGAGTCTAGTAAGTTTAGCAGAATTGCTTAAACACGAGAGATGCGTCCCATTCTACTCAAACCAGCATGACATTCTCAAATATTAGAAAGTTGTTCGAGTTGCATATGGGTTATACGTGATATTCAAGGGCAGGACGTTAGCTAAACACAGCTCAAGATCGTTAGTTATAAAATTGAGTATTCATCTTGGGGGGAGATTTTCATGATCCTTACTCTTTCGATTAACTTTTTATATTTTTCTCTTTCCTCATTACATAGTGATTATGAAAGTGAAATTGATTTTTTTAAAATTTTATACTTTTTTAAAATTAATATTAAAATTTAAATTATTGTTATCATGTATTATCTTAAAATTTAAACTTAGTCATTTTTAAAATTATAATGATTACTATTATTTTTAAGTTTAAATTAAATGGTATTAATTATTATTTATTATTACAATTATTTTGTTTATTTTTAAATTTAAGTTAAATCTTATTTTATTTTTATGTTCAAAAGCTTTCTATTGTCTTTATATTATTATTACTATTATTGCAATTACACTATTATTTTTAAATTTGAATCACATTAAGGGGACGTTTGGTAGGGAAAAAGTTTTTTCATACTCGGAAATCATGATTCCTAGAAAAGTCAATTCCTGATAATCATGGTTCCTGGAATGATTAAAATATATTTGGTTAGTCATAGTATGTTTCTTGGGAATTAAAGATTCCTATGTTTGGTTACAGTAGAACTTTCTTGGTATATAATTTTTTTTACAAATATACCCTTTATTAAAATAACTTCATTAAATATTTTTCCACTCATTTTATTACAAATATGACACTTACCTAATTTAATTACAGGATTTAAATAAATTTATATATGAAAAAACATTTGCAAAAGAAAATCGAACAAAACTAATTTCAAAATAATTTTTTACAAATATTAATTATTTAATTTAATTATGACATTGTTTTACTTGGTTGAAATCTTATTATGGCTTACTATCATATGAGAGGTTGAATTATAATATTATAATATAATAATACAAAAGATGAATTAATAAATAATGAGATAAACTTAGATAATAAAGTAGTTGGAATCTATGTTTAAAAAACGAGATAAAAATAAAAAAATTACAAATTTTAAAATTAATATTTTTTTCAAAATTAAAGAAAGATAGAATCATGTGAATAAGTACAACGTTCAACAATGGAGATAAGCTTATAGATAAAGATGAACTCTAAGTGAAGATATTTTGTACTTAAAAAAATGGGTAATGTAATTTTTTCATATCATTAGAACTTTCCTCCTATGGAAAAGTTTTCATGAAAACTGATTAAAAAACATTCTTAGAAACATCCTTTTCCGGAATCTTATTTTTTTAAAATAGAAATCAAATATAAGAAACTAATATTCTCAACTCAACATTCCTGGGAATTTAAAAATTTCTCCTTTACCCCCTAAAGGTTTCTATATTTCTAAATTAATTAATTCATTAAACAAATATAATAAAATAATTTTAATTTGTATAATTAAATAATTATATAAAAAAATATTTATCTCGTACATTTACAGGGATTAGCATACTAATTTTATCTAAATATACCATCCTTGATAAAGGAAATTTTCTTTAGTTTATATCAATTCAACAAGATTGATGAATCCTGATTTACGCTATATATTACAGCAATTTTGCTTTTGCCTAGTATAAAACTTACAACAATCTTCGTAATAATTTTTTTTTTAAGAAGAAGAAACCAGTATTATCAATCAATAAGAATGTCGATTGACTTGAATCACTATATCTGCAAGTTCAGATTCGCAATAGGGTTACAGAAGGAATCAAGGCATCAAGCTATATTAGGCTATGGGCATGACATTATATAATCAACTCTATTTCAAATCAAACAAACAAAGTAACCTACCAAAGGTTAAAACTTAAATCAGTACCCGTAGCATTTTGTGTTATTTCCTGACTAAAGTTTGGAGTTTTATTTTAAAATTCCGCAACAAAGGTCGGCATTGATTATTGATCAATGAGATAAAACTTCAATTTTAGTTTGAATTGAAAAATAACACCAAAAATATCTAAAACAACACACTTAAGTTGTCTCCTACGTTACCAAGCAAATTGTAATTAATTCCCTCTGCTGGTCCTTAATCAGCAACTCACGCAAAATAATTTTAAATAATGTAAAAATATACAAAAGGAAATGCACCAAATCATTAAAAATTGGTGATAGGAACACAGTACCATGAAATCTAGTAAATTTAAACAAATTATAAATTATAAATTGGTGATAGGATTACTGACAACACATGCTCCTCTTGGGGATTTCTTGTGCAGGACCAGGAACAATAATCTTCTTGCCAGACAGAGATGCTGAGTTGCCATTTCCCTGATTATCACCAGCAGCTAGGTTCTTCTTGTTGACAATGTTGAATATTTCTGTCAAAACAGTCATGAAAGCTGTTTCAACGTTAGTTGCTTCCAGTGCTGAGGTCTCTAGGAAAAATAAGCCTTCTTTCTCGGCAAATTCTTTTGCATCCTCTGTGGGCACTTGTCGCTGGTTCTCAAGATCACTTTTGTTTCCTATAAGAATGATGACTATATTCTTATCGGCATGGTTACGCAGTTCTTCTAACCAACGAGGTATGTGATCAAAGCTTTGACGTTTGGTGATGTCATAAACCAACATTGCCCCAACAGCACCCCTGTAGTATGCACTTGTAACTGCTCTGTATCTGTAGAATAAACCAATTATATATTATTAGGGCAAATTGCAATCAGTATTCGGTGTACTAGTACGTTAACCATGGGTATTGGGTATCATGATGATATGATCAGAAATAAACCTAACAATAATGTAAAGAATGAAAAAGCATAGACTCAATCTAAAGATATCTAATTATTTTAAAAGTTCAATCCCATGGAAATTGGGCAATGATGATATCTAATTAGTAACGGAGAAAAGATTCAATGTCTTTCTAATTGCTTTGTAATTTTCATTTCTCTCTCTTGTACAGAATGAAATCAGATTATACTACTAAACAAATTAACACAAGCAATATCCATTAACAGCAATTACTTTACAAAAAATGCCAGAAATAGCAAAAACGGTTTTTAACAGGGTACAAATGCTTGCATTATAATCATAGGTCTATCTACTAATAGCGTGTTTAGTTCTATGTCGCGTAGAACCAAATTCATGTCAAAGGCAGGTTCCTTTGACACAAAAGCTTGTATTGGTAGCTTTGGATTTTCACCTCCGTTGCACATGTATTCTCTCCTCTTAGATGCCGAGCCAAACACACATTAACAGTGCAACACAATAATAAAGGAATTAGATTTGTCAATAGCTATGAGTACTACATGCTTTCAAGTTTCAAACATACCCAACAGTGACATTGTTTAACAGATAAGAAACTTCCAAGCAAGAAAATTTTCTTATAAAGGATGATGGACACATCCAACCATGTGGCTTTCCATCACGAATGCAAAATATACAGTTGAAGCGACACAAATATGACATTTGTATCTCATTTGGAATATAACATAACACCTGCCATTATTTCAGTTCACAAATTAAGAAATGGGAAATTTGTCGATACATGTTCCTTATTTTAAGTCAAGCCGTATGCATTGGACATGGAACTAGTATAAAAATGATGCAGTGCACGACAAAAGTGTGGTCAACTATAATGATGGTTTGATTTGAAACTTAATGATTTTTATCAGAAATTACATAGGAATCGTTTCAAAGGATTTTATTAGGTTATTGTATATAATTTAATCCGATTACTATAGTATCAAAGTTCTATTGGCACACTATATGGACTAGGAAAGCTCTAAAAGAATGTTTACTTGGCAGTGAAGTTCTAATGTGTCCTATAAAAAGGTGTGCAAACTGTAAGAGGGCAGTCCGGCAGGCGGCACCACATACATTTTTACATGTGAATAATATTCTACAGAATTCTCTTTATTCCCAGGTAAATTCTATAAGTCTGCTAAGTAGCATGCTAGATTGATATGTAGCAACCATCTCTCATTCCTTTTCATGCTTTAGTTCCATGTTAATTACAAGAAATTATTACATGGTCCAAGACTATCGTGTGTCTATGGTCTTAGCCAATCTCCATGTGAAACGTAACCAGGTTTTTCAATTTACATGGAAAAGTTAATCAAACTCAGTTATGTGTCATTTAAAGAGTGTCTTGGACCATGACAGTCTCAGACCATGTAACAATTTATCGTTAACCACAGTGCACGTCAACACTCAAATCATCTCAAAGAAAACCTAGACAAAACCGGAGACACTAAGACAGCGTAAGAAAAAGGTTCTCCAGGTTGGTGACACGAATGAAATTAGGTCTTAATTTTGACCTCTAGTTGTCATCAGTCAAGCTGTTTCTAGGATATGCCAACGTGCAATTTGATTGCACAACAAATTCTCACAAGGAAAAATTAAACTCCAATCCAAGGTTCAAGATCCTCTCCACATGCAAAACATTACATTATAAGTCAAACTAGGTTTGACCGTTCAATACTAAAAACGACGTTGACCGAAAACACGAAGCTGAACTACTATAAAGTATAAACACTGAATCGAGTATTAGTTCTTCCGCAGACCACGAATCCACGATCAGACGAATAGATGAACTAAGCAAACAAATCTAACATCTAACTCAAAGTTAAACTACGCAATCTTTCGCACTAATCAGTAACTAAACGAATGAAATATGCAGAAAATAAGGGAGGATAGTGTATATATATATAGTTGAAGAGAAGTAGAAGTAACCGTTCTTGGCCCGCAGTATCCCAGATCTGAGCCTTGACGCTCTTGTGCTGAATCACCAAAGTACGCGTTTGGAACTCGACGCCGATTGTGGCCTTGGAGTCCAAACTGAACTCATTTCTGGCGAAGCGTGCAAGTATCTGCGACTTCCCCACCGCGGAATCACCAATTAGCACCACCTTGAACACGTAATCTACCTTCTGGTTCGCGTCTCCGTAGCCTCCTCCACTAGCCATTACGAGTGTTCTCCAATGCACACTGATTCTGCTTCTTCTTCTTCTTTTCACTCCTAATTTTGTGGCTCTTTCGATTTCAAATCTAGCTTGGTTGGGAGTGTTAATTAACCAACGGTTTTGGTTTAGATTTAATTTGGAGGACTGTTAAGTGGAAACGACTAGCGTCGTGCCGTTTGTGTGACAGGTGGTGGCACGTTATTGGGTGCTGGTCCCGATAAGCTTGATTGTGTTTGGAATTAAAAATAGAGAAATAATGTTGAAAGGGAAAGAGGATGGTTGGGAACAGCTTTATTACAGTGATCGCGGTTGTCAAAAAGTGTCGCGTGCGAATGTCTTGCCATTGGGTGGAGTTCTCTCATTCATCCTCTTGACGGCAATTCCTTTTATTATTAGTTTGCCTAAATTGCAATTTTGATTTTCTAGTTTCACAATATAGTGATTTTGGTCTCCTTGATTTATAATAGGCTTAATTATAATTTTTATTTCCAATTTTTTCATTTTTTATGAATTTTACCCCCAATAAATTAATTTGGCACATTTTATCCCCAACTTTTTTAAAAAGTTACAAAATTTACCCTCCACAATCTTGATGATGTGACATGCTAAAATAGTTGTAATTTTTATCCCAATTTTTTATTTTTTGGCAAATTTTACCCCTAACTTTTTATTTTTTGGTGAATTTCTCCCATTTTTTATGCTTATGTTAGCATGTCACGTCATCAAAACTGTGGAGGGTAAAATTCGCAACATTTTCAAAAAGTTTGGTAAAATGCGCCAAATTAATTTGTTGGGATAAAATCCACCAAAAATGAAAAAATTGGGGGTAAAAATTGTAATTAAGCCTTAGTTTGGCTAAATTGTAATTTTGATTTTCTGGTTTCACAAGATAGCAATTTTGGTTCCCTTAATTTATAATTGGTAGATTTGGTCCTCCTACTTTTAAAATTAACGATTTTGGTATTTCTGTCAATTTGTATTTGTTAACTGTTAGAGAGTGACGTTGACCCGTTAAAAATTAGCAATTTTGGTATTTCTGTCAATTTTGGTTTGGAAATACCAAAATCGCTAATTTTTAAAAGTAGGGGACCAAATCTGCCAATTATAAATCAGGGAGACCAAAATCCCTATTTTGTGAAACCAGGAGAACCAAAATTGCAATTTAGTCAATTAGTTTTTTAAAACTGCTCGTTTATTTATACAAACTTATTTATTGTATACAAATCAAAAATAAAAATGCTTCTCTTGTTGTTTTTGTTTTTTCTCTTTTTAACCATGTTTTGTTATTGGTGTGAGCTAGCTTTTCCGATGACCAAGCTTTCTCTAAAAAAACTTGCTTATTAAAACTTTTAATAGAATCTTCTTTTTCAATTATATTTCTTTCATTTACCAAGTTTGAATAAGAGACTTTATTTAAAAGATTTGAGTTTAATTTTACTCATACCATTAATATTACGCTTGTTTTATTTAACATGCACCTTCACAAATTGTGGGAAAGATTGAATCATCAGGAGCTAGGTGGTGTCGTCAATCATAGGAGTAAGATGTTTCCCTTGCCTTAATTAGCACGAGCAAGGAATAGATCGAGAAGTTTGGCTTGACATCTCTTATAAAGACGTATTATCGCATAGTGAATAAAAACACATTGTTTACTTTTGTAGAGTGATGACATAAAGACATCAGGTCCTTCCACCTTCCAATAGGGTAGATGGCTATCATTCTAAATAACATGTCATCTTTCCTACATTTACTTATAACTTTTGTAAACTTTATTTGAAAGGATTTTTGAAAAATTTAAGGTCATGTTTGATTTGATGATGGTTACTAAGGACACTAATACTCGTGTCTCCATGTAACACACATTAACACACGCATATTAGGCACTGCAATGAGATGTACATTTATCCTGTATTATTATACAATGAAAATTAGTTTCCTTTAAAGATACTTTTGTAAAAAATTAAAATTAAAAAAAAAAAAAAAAAAAGCAGACTGTGCGAAGAGGAAAATGGGAAAATGGGCGGTGTAAATAGCTTTTTATTGTTCGTTTACAGAACATGACGGTGCTCATGCATTACATGCAAGGGGCCAGGCCCAATTTAAGAGCATCGCAGCGCGGCGCGTGAGAAGAGAATGGAGGAGGAAGAGCATGAGGTGTACGGTGGCGAGATCCCCGACGTCGGAGAGATGGACGGAGACATCGAGGCTCACCATGACTCCGCCGACGTTGACATGTCCGCTGCCGACGACGACGACGCCGTTAAGGTCTTTCTCTCTAGTTAGTTAGTTCTCATTCGCCATTGCACAATTAGAATAAGCGTAAGTTGTGTTGATTACTCTGGTTTGGGTGCAGGAGCTGGACGAGATGAAGAAGCGCTTGAAGGAAAAGGAAGAGGAAGCCACCGCTCTTCGTGAAATGCAAGCCAAGGTCGAGAAGGAGATGGGCGCTGTTCAAGGTCATTTTTCTCTTCTCATTCTATCCTTTCCATACTATATTAGATTTTTTTGCTTCGGAAAAAGACTAATTATGATATTCGATTTTGTTATGCTATATGAATTCGAGAAATAACTTTTTTAATTTTATGGAATTGATTCTATTGTTTGTTGCATCCTTCGATAATGCATGCCTCTTGTCTTGATGACTGTGACTGGTTACTGGTTAGTGACATTTCACGGTCTTTGATGGGGCAATTTAGATTAGAATGTTGACGGAGTCAAATCTCACTATTTAATATTCAAAGTTAGTTCTCAGGAGTAGTACTAGATTGTTGCGGGATTGTGTTTACCTACTATGACGCCTTCATGGTGAGTGTGAGAATTATTGACTTACGAGAATTGTTTAACTTTTTAGCTTGTTCCCCTGGTAGATTGAACTTTGGGGCCAACGCGTAGCTTCTAATTGAGATAGTTACTGTGATTTCTGAAATGTTCTTTATCCCTATACCTTTGAGAGAATGCAACAATACATATTGCAGAGTCTGTCAACTAATTTACCAAATCATCTGACTGAGATTTGATGTAAAAGCCTGTCCTGTATTTTTATTTTATTTACTTTTACTTTTACTTTTGTTTGTTTTTCAGCTTGATTAAATCTCTTTTGCAGATCCTGCCAGTTCAGATGCTTCTCAGGCCAACAGGGAGGAGACAGATTCTCGTTCTGTTTTTGTTGGCAATGTATGAATCTTCCCATTCACTTAATTGACAGTTTTCAATTTGAAATATGGTTACTGCTCCTCTCACAAAATAGTATATATAGAAAATTAGGCTGTGAAGTTAAAGGCAGAGTTTTATCATTCAAAGAGATTGATAAACTTTTGAATTTATACACTGTCCGTATGTCCATATGAAGGTTGTGATCCAACTACATTGCAAATCAGCCTGTTAAGTTGGAGGTTGAGTTTCATCAAGAATCTTGCCCAAGTACTCTGTAGATGCCCTGATACAATCTGCTTGTTTTCTTATATATTTATTAGCTGATTCTACTATGTAGGGTAGTAAGTAGAGGTGTCTGAAGATTTTTTTTATTACTATTTTTGGGGATGTCAAATATTAATTTTTATGAAACAAACTTTTTCTTTTATCCTAATGTACTGGCCTTATTATGAATGTTATAATCCTTAAATTGGAAACTTCTTTCACTTGTTTATCACCAAGCACAATCCCGTTCTCAACGAGGCTATCTAGTAATTGGATCCATTGTCCATCGCATTGGGTCTCAAGCTAAATTCTATTGGTGAATTGTGTTGGATTCTTTTATTATTATATATTTAAAGTTGTACACATTTTCTTTTGGTCTGAATACTGTTCATCCTCAGAGATAGTGTTTGACCCCATCTCACTATGATCGCAGGGTCTTTTTTATTACTCAAGTTCTGTATTTAGCGCTGGGATGCTTACATTGTATTGTGTGGTTGGACCTATGTAATTGGTGTTGTTTTAGTCTTGTAATAGAGAGGAAAGAGAATGCATGGTGTACATATGAAATTTATTAACATCTCAAAAGAGGGGATAAAAAGTCAAAAGAGAATGATGGGGAAACCTTGAAAATTTCTGAAAAGAAAATGGAAAAGAAATGAGAAAACATCTCACAGGAAAAAAAATAGAATCAAGTTGAGAAAAAAGAAAGAAATGAAATATGAAAAAAAGGAAAAATATAGGATATGTTGAGGAAATTTTGAACATCTCACAGGGATGGCTGAAACTGGTACATCTGGAGATAGAATGTGTTAAAGATGCTTCATCTTCACTACCAGAGGAGACAGGTTGCGGTTATTTGGTAGAGGTGAAGAACACTCTGTAAGTGTTAGGCATGCAAGCTTAGTCATAGGGCCTGTTGCTGACTGCAATGAGGTCTGTGGTGCCTCTGTTGTGTGATTTAGCAGATGTGCCAATGGGTAGGCAACTGCTGTTTCCCTATGGTCTTTATTTCAATAATTGTTTTCAGCTCTATGAATTAGGCTACCTGATATATTTTGGCTAAGGCTTTTTCTTCCTCATTTCAAGTATTTTTGTTCAACATTACGTTCTTTTTATGCTTTGTTTATGATGATTTGCATTTTTCCCCTCTTCTATCATTTCTGAAAAAAATCTCATACTGCAGCTTTTACAAAAAGAGAGTTAGAATTGAGCAATTTATTAGAGCTTTTTTTAAAAAAAAAATTGATGATGCAGTGGTTCAAAAAATTTCATGAAATGTGTATGAAACTTCTGCTCATTGTTGTGTGTTAATTTGTAGACCATGAAAGGGTGGCTGCTTTAAAGGAGGAAAATAAATAGTAGAAGGCATGAAAAGGTTTACCTGGTGATTGAGAAGAGCCCAAAAAAAGAGTATAAGCACTAGAAAGTTGTAATGAGCAATTTTTATGGGATATTAGAGATATAGTTTTCTTGTATTAGTTTATTAGCCTATATAAAGTCGGGTGTAGTTAGTTTGTAAAAAAATACTCTTCATAATATCAATGCATTCTGTTTCCTTCTTATTAGACTTTTCCCAATTCTCTCTTCTCACTTAGCTTGAACCATGTATTCTATCATGGTATCAGAGCAATACCACCCGCCCTGAAGAGAGATTATTCTTCCGCTGCACCGAGCATTTTTTGCTCATTTTCTTTCCAATTCTTGAACCTTCTCGTTGTTTTCTCAGCAATGGTCTTCGATTTGGTGCTTTCTTTTCTGGAGTTTTTGCATTTCTTGATTCATGGAGGTTTGTTCCATTGTGAATTTGCTTACGAGGAGCAACAGTTGATGTGTGCCCTGTTCCCTTTGATTAAAGTCCTGGAATGTCTTGGTGTTGGTTATCACGGTGCAATCTAGTCTTCAACTTCGATTCTGAAGGTTTTGGTTCGATTGTTCTTCAATCTTGGATTTCAGCTATCGGTGAATTTTTATTTCAACTCTGCTCTGTTTTGTGGATCTTGCGATCTTGCAATATTGGCTTGTTTGTGATTTTGCTTGCTTGTGATCTGGTGGTTCTGCAATTCAGAATATATGTTGCTTAAATGACGCATGCCAGGTGTTTGATAAAGTGCTTATGCGAGATTTTTATCAATTTTTCCAGCGTTTCGAACCTCTTCTTCTCTGCGGCTTGCAGTACTTGCTTCCTTGCAGCTTCTTTCGTTTAGTGTGGTGAAGAAACTTGAACAAGTGGTTGTGATTGATTGGCTGCAATTGCTCCACTGCCACTTTGATATTTGGACAGTGTTGTTTGTCTAAGCAATGCTCATGAGGTGTTTGTGAAAAGTCTTCCGTGAAGACAAATTTGTTGCTGTGTTAGTTTTTCAGCTTTACTTTGATGTAAGCTTTTGTCCATGGTGGTTAAGCACTGTTGTTAGCTTCTGTTATGGATGGTTAAGCATTAAACCTTGTTTTGCTTCTGTTTTGAGTGGTTAAGCCCTATGTTTAGCTTCTGCTCTTAATGGTTAAGCTTGGTTGCTTCTGCCTTACGGTGGTTAAGCATTCTCATTGATTTGTGCTTCTGCCAAGTGGTTAAACTTTGAGGGATAGTTTCTGCTTGGTGGTTAAGCTCTAGCCTTATGGCTTTGATGATTTCAGCTTCTGCCTTGTATGGTGGTTAAGCTTTTGATGTTTTTCAATCATTGTCTATCTTTTGCCATTGTATTTTTGGCACGTTTTATTGCATTTTGCTTTGCTTTAATACTTGTACTGTTCATCCCAAGCTAGAAGTGTTGTGAACACCTTCCAGCTTGAGGGGGGATATTAGAGATATAGTTTTCTTGTATTAGTTTAGTAGCCTATATAAAGTCTGGTGTAGTTAGTTTGTAAAAAAATACTCTTCATAATATCAATACATTCTCTCTTCTCACTTAGCTTGAACCATGTATTCTATCATGGGTTGGTTTGGTTATGGTTTTGGGATTGAGATACCATGTTCTGATCAGAGTTGGTGGTTTAAAGAGTCAGAACTGGTGGATATATTAAGAGTTAAGATAATTCCCAAGAATCTGGGCAAATGTGGATTTCTGTTGAGTTTGTGGAAGACATTAACTGCTATTCATTGATTTGGAGTGCTAAGAGGGTGGTATGGCATCCTTTTAGGGATAAAAAATCATCAATTGTGTTTGTAGGGGGGAAGCAAGTTATACTCTGCTATACTCAAAGGCCTGCCTATGATTCTTTTCCTTCATTTAATGACAAAATAGTAATTTAAGAAACCTGGAATAATGGAATTTCATATGAACTATCCTGAGTCATTTACATGATTTCTTGTTAAATACAGCATAAATGCATGCATAATTTAATGTTCTAACCTTTCATAGGTTTTAACCAAATATATTGGGTAATATATTTACTAGAACGAGAGTCTTGAATAAATATGTTATCTTGACAATGTGCACCTGGAGTGCAGTTTCTTTTATGATTAGTTATTCAGATGTGAACACTTTCCAGATATTGTTCATTGTAGGCATCCCCCCCTTGGAATTTATTTATGTTTTGCAGGTTGATTATGCATGCACACCAGAAGAACTACAGCAACACTTTCAATCTTGTGGTACGGTGAACAGGGTTACGATCCTGACAGACAAGTTTGGCCAGCCTAAAGGTTTTGCTTATGTGGAATTCCTTGAAACTGATGCGGTTCAGGAGGCTCTCCAATTGAATGAATCTGAATTGCATGGCCGTCAATTGAAGGCATGTTGTTTTAATAGCTATTATTTGTGAAGTGCATGCAAAACATTAGGTTTAAAGTAGCCTCGAGATCATTCTACTAAATTAGTAGTTTAATTATTTGAATTTATATATTTCTAGGTTATGCCTAAGAGGACCAACGTTCCTGGAATGAAACAATATCGTCCTAGGCGCTTTAATCCTTACATGGGGTATCGCTTCAGGAGGCCATATCCTCCTCCATACTTTTACTCCCCTTATGGATACGGGTATACTTCTTTCTTCCTATCATTTACATTTGCGTATGTGAAGCCAAGTTATTTTGATTGATGTTTTCTCACTTTTCTTTTCTTTCTTTTTTCATTAAACATACATATTGCAGAAAGTTTCCCAGGTTTAGAAGGCCAGGTCGGTACATGCCGTACTATTAGATAGTTTGATGTCATACGGATGAGGATGGGGGCGCACTGGAACAATAATTTTTACTTCGGTTTGATTGAGGTAGCATCCAGTGACGCTAATCTTTGTAAGCGTTGTGTTCTGTGTGATGGAGGAGTATCTATTACCCCAATTGTCATCAGGCTTCGTTTATGACCTTATATGTTTCCCCCAAGTTCCTGGAATGTGGTTTAGAGTATTGCCTTCAAATGTAATGTAAGTATTATGTTTTGCTCTGTAATTTATCCAAAAAACTGTTATTAGCTACTAGGGGTGGCAAATCAATATGTTTATCCGTTGTCCATCCAATCTATCCACTAGTAATTTCATTCAATTCATCCATTACAAAAAATAAAAAGCAAACGGATTGGATCCAATCCATCCATTTAATTTCATGGATGGTTAATGATCCATCCACTATTTTCAAAATCCAACGGATCATCTAATCAATACTAAACGGATCAAAATTAATTCAACGGATCATCTAATCAATACCCAACGGATCAAAATTAATCCAACGGATCAACGGATCAAAATTTGTTTATAAAATATTTTTAAATATTATTTTAAAAATATATTTTTCGATCGACGTTGACCAGGAAAGTTAACGACCAATGTCGGCCAGGGTTTTTTGACCGACGTCGGTCGGGATTGCTTTTCGGTCGACCTCAGCCAGGTTTTTTCGGCCGACGTCGGCCAGGATAATTTTCAACCGACATTGGTCAGGGTAGTTTTCGGTCGACATAAGCTAGGGTTTCTTTTCGACTGGGGCTGTTTTCGGCCGACATCGGTCAGGGAAATTTTTGGCCGACCTCGACCTGCATTTTTTCAGCTGACATCGGCCGAGACTGTTTTTTGGCTGACTTCAACCAGGTTTTTTTTTCGCCCAATGTTTTTTGGCTATTTTTCAACTGACCTCAGCTATATATTTTTTTTTTTTGTCGAAGTCGGCCAGGGCAATTTTTGGCCGATCTCGACTAGAGTTTTTTCGGCCGACATCAGCTGAGACTGTTTTTGGCCGACCTCAACTAGGTTTTTTTTTCGATTGACGTTGGTCAAGGCAGTTTTCGGCCGACCTCGGCCAGGGTTCTTTTTCGGTTGACTTTGGCCAATGTTGGTTGGAATTTTTCAACCGACGTTGGCCAGGGTAGTTTTTGGCCGACCTCGACAATGGTTTTTTTGGCAAACGCCAACCAGGGCAATTTCGACCAACGTCGATTCGGGCTGTCTTCAACCAACATCGGCCAGACTATTTTTCGGTCGACTTTAGTCAGCGATGAATTCAACCGACGTCGATCAAGGCTGTTTTAGGTCGCCATAAGCTATGTTTGTTTTTCGGCCGCCATCAACTAGGTTTGTTTTTTGACCAATGTCGATCGAAGCAACTTTCAGCCGTCATCGCCCAAAGTTGTTTTCGGCCGACCTCGACTGAGGTTGTTATTATTTTAAAATATGCTCTTAATTTTTAAAAATATATTATTTTTATATTAAAAATAATTATTTTTTAAAAAACATATTATTTTTATGGATGGATTGGATATCCATCCATGAAATTTTTTTTAATGGATGGATTGGATTATTTTTATCAAATGGATCGGATTTTTTAAATAAATTTTTAATGGATTCAAATGGATTAATGGATTGTTTTGATCCGATCCATTTTGATCCGGATTAAATTTTATCCAATCCATCCATTTTGCCACCCCTATTAACTACTGTGTATGTATTCTTATGTCTTTAAGGATAGAAGATACTAGAGGGTGAAGGTTTGAAAGTAGCTGATAGGATGCCTGTCATCCAACCACTGCAATTGTCTACTACTGCTTCAAGACAAAAAATATTTAGTGTAATAAAGTCACCCATCCTCATTTTCTATCCAATGACACTGAAATTTAATTAAATCTTTGTCATAGTGGTTTATATCATGGCATCAGAATTGTAATATGGGTTATGACTTGTGATATGGTAGTCGCATGGTACATTCAAGCCCTTGATTCATGCAAAGAACTGGATTTGAACATATTATTAGTTGGGACCTGGCCTTGTCACCCTGTGTGGATTAAGCCGATATTTGTTTGGTAGAAATGGAGAAGGAAATGGAAAAGAAGATGAGACGATAATGCTAAATTTTTATTGTTTATTTGGGAACAGAAATAATTTAAATTGTGGTATAAAGTTAATTTTAATTATTTAACATTTTAAAAAAATCAATTTAGAGATAGATACAAAAGATTTTAGATGGAAATAAATAAACTGATAAGAAGATAGACTATATAAATAAAAAATAAAAAGAAAGTAGTTTGAGAAAGTTGATAGATTTTTTTAATAGTGTATGAAATATACCTTCAAAGGAGAGAATATTGAAAATGTTTAAATGTGAGAGTGAAGAAAGTGAGAGTTTTACTCTCTATTATATGTTTTAATTTATAACAAAACTAATATTTTAGCTTGTTTAATGTGCAAAATAAATATTTTTTGGTATAGTTATACTTATAAATTTGAATAAATAAATATTTTTAAACATATAAATTATATTTTAAACTTGTAATAAATAATTTAAATTGTTATATACGTATTTTTTTTAAAATTGAAACAGATAGATGATTAAGAAAATTAAATATACAAATAGAAATAAAGAAAAAATAATAGTTTGAGATAATTGAGAGAAATATTTTTTGATTAATTATGAAGGTGTATGAAATACATACAGGATTGTGAGAATTTCATTATTCAAACTAAGGATTTTAATTTATAGTAGATGATTAGATAAATCCTATATACATTGAGAGTAATCACAAATTGCCTTATATATAAATTTGTTGATTTTTATGATAATTATTTTAAAAATCATATTAAAAATATTTTTAATCGGTTAATAATGTAAAAACTTTTACAATAGTGTTAAATTTTTTATAATATAAGAAAAGATAATAACCCAATAATTATGACTAAGTTGGAAATATATGTTGAGTTTATGAAGAGGACTTGAATTTACTTTTTGTAAAATACATCTTCGAAAAACTATGAAGAATTTAAGTGAGACTAAGTCTCAAATGGATGATTAATTTCATAATTAGTCCAAAAGACTAAAGCTTATAGATATACTCTAGGATTTTGGTGGGAAACTAAATTTTGATTATGTAGTTCCAAGAAAAATAAGGAAAAATAATAAATTTTTGGTTAAATTAATTTATAGATCCTAAATAAGTCTGAAAGTTTGTAATTAGGTCCTAAACTTTAAAATCATTTTTAATTGGTCCTTAGACACGTTTTTGTTAAGATTTCATTAATTTAATTAAAAAAATTTATAAGTTGAGAGAGAAATTATTTGTGGCAGTTGAGTGAGAGAAGTTTTTTCAGAAAACTCTTAACGCTGCTGTTCTCGGGTGCGAGGCCATGGAAGAATTACGGAAACTCGAGAAAGTACAGAGCATGCTGGAATTCATGGAATCACGGGGCCTTTCAAAGCTCGATCACCACTCTAACCGCTTCCTCGCTAATCTCATTCTCTTCCTCATCGAACCCTGCGGAGACCTTGCCATCAACCACAAGTGCTGCTTGCTTTCCCAGTTTATTCCCACTGTCAGTTCCACTTCCTCATTTCATTTCATTTGCATTTGCATGATAGGGATTGGAATTGTTTCATTTTCCTTTTGCAGCTCTCATCTGCATTCCTCGAGGACGCGTATCAACACCACCTTGACCTTGTCACCACCGAACAACAAAATTCTGGTACTATTCATATGTATTCTTTTATTAGGTTTACTATTTATTTCTACATGTATTCAATATTCTGTCTCGAATGTTTATTTGGCTCCTGTTTAAAGAATAGATGTAACTATCGGTGGCATTAACCAGGTTTGTTTTGCTGAGAGATAGTATTAATGGTACTTTTCTTTCTCGTTTCATGATTTCTCTGAAATGGATAGGACACAAGCTGAAATTGGTATTATACAATCAATTTTGTAAATAACTATGAAGCACCGGTACTTTCATTTGCTTCACACATCAGTATCTGATACTGATACTATTGGATAGCTTACACTAATTACCTATGATGGGGGGCTGGCATTAAATGCCTTCCACTGCTGCATTACCACAATATGTTTACTGATATTCATATAGTACTTTTCATGTTTTTCCTTCATATGTTCTGTTTCATGTTTTAATTCTAATTTTGTGATTTTTTGAATTTTTACTTTCAATTAGGTTTTCAACAAAGTCTTGTTGGAAATGCTTTGCTTAGTTGCAATCAGAATAAAGAATACAGTTTGTTGCAGAGTTGTAATGAAAACATGGCCATGGTTGGGCTGGATTCCATGCAAATGGCAAATTCTACCCTTGAGGATTTTGTAAGTATATATATTAAAAAATAACCTTTTTGCTGTGATCATGGGATTCTGTTATAATGCTTGATTAATTTGGGAAATGTGCAAGTAGTTTCAAATCAATTGGCAGTGTGACAATCTTGGAACATATAAACAAACTTCATTGGTATCTGAATAATTCCATGTTTATGCCATCAATTGCCGTATTGATTAATAGATGAATAAAGTGCCATATATCAGGTCTGCATTGCAGTTTTTTACACTACAAACAATTTATAAGAGTAATTTGGCGGAATGCTTTATACTTTTTAATGAATGAGCCTCGCTATCAAAACTTGCTTTGTGATTCTGATGTTAATTTGAACCCTTTTTTTTTCAGTGCAGATCTTATTTTATGTTTCATGGATTGGATGTAAGCAAGCCACAATCAATCTTCAAATACTTACCTATTCTTTCATTCGCAGAGAGTTATATTTATCAGGTTATGCTAGATTGATGCTATTCAACTCAGCCACCCCTTTTTTTTTATTCAAGTCAATTATTGTTTTGAAGGTGTGGGCTAATACATGAGGGTGAAGTGGGCTATTTTTTTTCTGCTAGGAAGCATGTTTTAACAAAAAAATTGTTCATATATGTTAATGTTACTTTGAGACTTAGTGACATATATTCCAATAGTAAGTATGGAATCTGCAAAAGCTACTATTTGTGCTGAGAACCTGTAGCTGTTATGATGCAGCTAGATAAAATGAACGAGAACTTGCTGCAAACACCCAACAATGGAAAGTATGTATTACGAGAAAATGATAAGGTGATTGATTGCATTTGGGAATTATGCAGTGGCAATTTGAATGTTCAAGTTTAAGTACTAACGTTCAGTTTTCTCATATGATTTTACATGTAGAGAGAAACTAAAATATTGGTTTCTGCCTTCTCAAATGACCCAGTTAGACCACTCGTGACTACTCTTGAGCACAAAGGCCTTTTGACAGAAAGGTGTGTATTCTGCATTCTTTACCTTTCGTTTGGGGAATAGTTAAGGTTAAGCTTAATGTAGTTCGATGTTCTTTTTGCTTGATGAGATAAGGATAAGAGAAGAACTTAGACATGGAGAAGAGTACTGGGCTCTCGAAAGAAAGCTCTGTTCTGCGCTAATAAACAAAGAGGAGGTATACATAATTCATGTGCACTTTTCATTCTCTTCAGAGAATGGGTATACATTGATCCAAATCCTTCTTTAAGTTTCTTGTTTGTAATATAATAAATTATAAATTATTTGCTACTCAGATTCTTGTCGAAGATGTGATGAAGGCTATTCATTTAAAGTCTTTTGATTATCGAGTGCTGAATCTTCTTCTCTATCAACTGCGAGGTACTAAGGTACAATTGATTAGCAAAAAATATTTAGTGGATATTGCATTATTCATCTAACTCTTGATGCGTGCACACACATAGTTTCTGAGTTAGGCACCGATTTTGTTCTAAAATATCACCGACAACATAAATTTCTACTTAAAAATGACATAAATATTGTTAGCTAAATATATGACTTAAGGATAATTGTGTTCTTCTGAATCTGTTTGGAAGGTTGAGGAGTTGCATATGGAGTTTCTCTCAATTTCAGAGTTCCTAGTGGAAATTTCTGATGATCTGTAAGGACTATCTTTTGTTTCAGTTGATGCTGGATACCATAATATCCTGTACATGCATTCATATTTCATACTTGAGCAGAATTTTGTTTTTCTTTTATATTATTTTAAGGATCCATAGCTTATAGGTATTCAGTAAATTCATCAGCAATTACTTGTTGATCACTTTTTTGTTGTACACACACACACACACACACACACACAGAATGTATTTGGATGCAAATAAATGGCTGCATTATATTTGCCAAAAAAAATGATTGCATCATAATAATTGCTTTTGCATCTCCTTCTGTTCACTCCAAAAGTATCCTTTCTACAATAAGAGTAATAATTTTTTTTACCAAACTGACAATAATAAAAATATAAATCCAATCTGTACCAAAAAGAGATAGTTCTAAGACAAAAAAATCTATTGACATATTAACATCACAATTTTCTGTATGTAGTTATCTTTTTTTTTTTTACTTAACTTTTGAAAGTTGTTTCACATCAGCATTTTCAGATGAGACCAAACTCATCCTTAATTTTTCTTTTATAGCTTCTTTACCGTTGTTCAAGTTTCATTTCTGTAATCATGTATGCATATATAGATTTCAGTCTTGTTCTAGCTTTTTTCAATTTTATAATTTTATTCAACATAAATTTTCTGTCTTGATAATGTTGCAGGTATGATTATGAGGTGAGTTCGATAATCCAAATTTTGTAACCACCATCTGTTATACTGTTGTCTGAATTTTAATTTGATTGAAAGCCCTTGTTTAGGATGATGTTTTAGAGAACAATTTCAATATTTTGCGCATGTTTAGCCGAACATATGGACCTTCAGCTGCCCCTGCTATGCTGGTGAGTATGTCAAACTGTTTACAAATGGAGCTGCTAATTTATATATTTGCTAATAGAATGTCAATATGCTCATGCTCTGTTGAAATTTGTTGGTTAGCTGATAACTTTCTGGTAACAATTTCAAATGTTTTAATTGAACCACCTTCATGTTGTATACAGTGGGGAGATCAATATCCATGTATTATTAAAATCAGAAACATGTTAGCAACATACTCTTTGACACTTTTTTTTTAACATACACTATTGCTAGGTGAAATCCTATGCGAGTCCTACTAAAAGAGTGTGGGCCCATATTATTTAGTGGGACCAGCCTGAGACCTGTGTTAAAAGTAGAGTGCCATAAAGTGTACTACTAACATTTCTCTTAAAATTTGCTGATCTACAGTCAAATAGTTATAGTATGGTCCAGTATTTCACATTCTCAGCTTTCATCTTTTCTTATGGGATTGTTGAACTAAATACCTAAGTTAAAATAATGTTTTACTTCTTAGTGTCAAGCATAACCTCAAGTCACAAAAATGTAGTGAGGGAGTATCAAATTTATGATCAATCCTTCCACCCATTTTAATGGGAGAGGAGGTGCAATTAGTGTTTGGACTCAAACCTCGTTGACAATATGCCTGTGCAGATTGAATAGTGGAATCAAATTATTCTTGTTAGAGCCTTAGAGGTCTCTGGCATTTCTCACCTTGTATCTTGAGAGAAGAAAACTTCTACCAATCTAACTTTGATAATGTCATGTTGTCATCTATTTTACACAATTGGTATTGTTTATTTGCCTGTATGGATGAGTTTGTTTTATTTCTGCCTGTTATTTACAATTGGTGTAATCATAGTAGCTATATAACATATGTTTATTTAATATCTTTATGATATTATTATGTCAAATTCTGAATTCCAGGCCAAGTGCATTAGTGAGGCTGAAGATAAGTATGAAAGTTTACTGAAGTCACTCGATCCACAGCTCTCTCTGAGCTACCAGAAAAGATGCGCAGAAGCCACTAAAGAAGGTAATTTGCTGGAGTCAGTCAACTCAATCTAGCAGTATGATTACACCATAATCATGCGCTTCCATTATTTATTGGCAACCAAATTTTTTAGGTGGAAAGGTATCAGAGCACCCTCTTGGCACGTGGAATATTCCAACCGTGATTCTTGATGAGGAATTGTATAGATTAAAGTTGAAGTCAGATACTTCGTGAATATAAACTTGAACTGTATCTCTGAGGTAATCGTTCCATTTCTGAAGTTCTAGATCAAAAGCCCACAGCAATTTTACTCGTTCATTCTGTGCAGTTTTCTGTTTTATGGCCTAAACTAGTTCTTTTCTTTTGTTTGCTTTTATTTAATACACGTTGTTCTTTATTGATTCAAATAAAAGTCACACAAAATAAATCTAACACTTGAAAATAATTTTTTTCCAATTCCCCCCAATCGAGTCGCACTCTTTTTTTTTCGCCTATGAATGATTGTTGACGATAGAGAAAAAACAATTGGGCAGAAAGAAAAAAAGAATATCTGGGCGATGATTAAATTGCTGAGTTATGACAAAAATGTTTTTATAAGTAACATTAGTCTCGGTATTTAGTGTCAAGTTTAACCTAAAATTGCTGTTAGTAACTCATAAGTTAAAATAGAAATTACAAAATGAAAATATACATCTACTTTTTAGTAATTCTATCAAGTGTAGTAAAAAATTATAATGTTCTCGCCTTTTATTGGTGCAGGTTCACATTCTCTTAAATCGTCTAAAATTTCAATTTTTTTATAAGTCATCTAAAATCACATCAAGAAACTAGTTGAATAATTGCGAGGGTGAAAATTGTTTGTACTTTAGATTTGTACTGTAATCTTTAAGGTTGGGTGTTATTCCCTTCCTACTGCTTTTATTCACCAAAACAGGACTGATAACGCCAACCCTTGAAGATAAGTATGTTTAAAGGTTAAAACCAAACTTGTTTTTCTCTGGTTAGCAAGTGAACAAGATATTGGTTTATAGCATGATTGGCAACTTTTTTTTTCCTAAAATAATAATTATGATTATTTGAAAGCTCATTTCAAGAAATGAATTCACAGATACTTTTTAAATAAATAAAAAATCTAAATATGTACTTTCGACATACCTACCCGACTAGTTGATATTGATATTGTCTAAGTAAAGCTGAACGCATACATACTCATTCTGATTTTATCACTTACCACCAATGATGTGAAGGATTCCCTTTTGGTTTGAATCTTTCACGGGCACAAAACGGAAAGAGAAATCATATTTTGTTCAATAAAATTGTATATTTCTTTACAACTAAGAGATAGGAAGAGAAAAAAGAAAAGTGTAAAGTAAGACTAGTAATGTCACGAAGAGAGAGAAAAAAAAATGTTTATAGAAAGGATTGTATAAAAACCAAAATTAATAAAAAAAATTGAAGGAACAAAAATAAATAAACAATATTTATAAGAATTAAAGCCATATTTAAACTAACTTTAAATATGGTCTTTCAAAGATTGGCCTCAAATTGTTTCTGATGTAACTTTTTATTATTACATGACATTAATTTAGTTCTTGTAAACAGTATCTTAAAACAATTATTATATTAATAATTTATGAGATTAAATTAGTGTTTCGAAAATCCTTCAAGCATTGAACTGTGGATTTACACGCGCTGAAGAAGTCGAAAATCCAGTACAGAATACGTTTGGCTAACTCAAAGCTAAGGATAAAGCCATTTGCATGACACCTCTTTTCTGCATCTGTTCATACCTGTATTACGTGACAAAATTAAAGTGTGCATGACTGCCTGGCTGGAAAGTGAAGCAAACAAATCGTAATTAAATTTAAAGTGTATAACATTATTCTAACTATGATGCAATTATTCAAATTGCTGTCTTGCTGGTGGTGAGAATGTGAATCTCAGTATTTTTCACTTTGGATTGTACAATGGGCTCAAGTACCCGTTTTTCTTTAAAAATTAAGATTTATTCACACATATTTTCATGCATGATTTGTATTAATATTTTTCTTTAACAAATTATTATAATTTTATTTTAATTTATACTTAATTTCTGATTTATCACATTTCCTAAAATATACAACTAACATGTTTCCTTAACTTAAGATCCAGAAGATACAGACTAGAGAGGCAGCATGATTGCCCTTGTCTTTTGCTCGACATTTTTGGCCTGCCAATTACAAATAATTGAATCCCCGATTGGAAAAGTCAGAAAAATTCTAGGAAACAAAATATTATTTTACTTGTTTTTGATGATCACCAGTAATCATTTGGTGACTGTAAGAATTAAGAAGAAAGACACTATCCTGTACAAAAAAGTGGAAATATTTTACAGTTTTAGCGTATAAATCTTTTTTTTTTTATCTTCTCAGCTAAAATGGTAGCTACACGTCTGGTCACTCACTGTCATTATCCCTCTCTGCTTCTCAATGCGATGTCAATGATCCATTGGCAGCTTTGGCAAATTGCAAGCTGTGGAATCACAGCAAGGAATCTCGAAACCTGAAAAAGGAAACTGAAAAACAAAATATTTATATGTACCCTTAAGCTTATTTTGTTTAAATCTTTATGATATAAAATGTTGTTTATCTATTCTTTTATAATAAATTTAACTAAACTCTACTTTAATTTTTAAAATTATAAACATTAATCACTTTAGTTTTTTATTTAAAAAGTTGTTTTAATTTTCATAGATATTAAAGATTAAAATAAAAGACATTTTAAAAGTCTTAAGAGTAAAGTGATAAATTTTATAAGATTAAAAATTAAAATAACTAATTCTTACAATATTAAAGAGTAAAATTAAGAGTTAATCTAATAAGTTTGATTTTATGTTTTAAAAAATGAGACAATCTCAATATTATTTTCGTTGTCAAGTAGTTAAATACTTACCTTATTGTTTGATACATATCCCTTAAACCTTGGATTTTTATTATGAAGTAATTTACGGGTATTGATTAAAAAATCTTTAATGAATTTTATCAAATATTTTTTATTACTTAAAAAACTATACAATATAAAATATATTGTGTCTTTAATATCATAAATGTTTTCTTTTTCATTAAATATACAATTTACTTTTATTTACTCAATAAGTACTTGGGCACTTGTTAGCATGTCTTCCACATTCGCATTAGATAAAATGATCTAATAAAAAGTAAAGACCAAAATGAATATTTCCTGGTATAGATTACAGAGAAGCCAACTTGATTATTCTTGATTAGGATCCAAAATTTCATCAAGCCCCACCGTATTCATCCTTCATAGAATATTAAATATCGCACATGAGACTTCAATATGTACGAGTACCATTTATGAGGGCAAACTAAAAAATCATTGTAAGCTCTTAGTTAGTCAATTTCTTCTTTCACACGACTCTGTTTATGAACAAAGTTGAGTTATTTTTGTCTTTTAGGTCAAGTAGATTCATTTTCTACACCATGCTAATACAACTCTCTCTTGTTTCATTAGCAGACAGCACCCCTTTGCTTGCATGAGTAGCCATAATCCGGTGGAAAATTCCTAATTGTGAAATGTAAATAGTTAAGTCAATAATACTCAATCCCATGAATGACACTCCAAAAACTGTGACGAAAATTAGATAGGCTAATAAATGCCAATTTTAACTACCACCTGTCATTGTGTGTTTTTAAATTTTACCCACTCAGACACACAAAAATGCCTTTCACTTTCCACCCTGCCACTTATAATCAGTCTCTAACTACTAATAGAACACTGGCCAAGGGGTCCTTGATACTGATGTGGATTCTCCCATTTTGTTTACCTCTATTGAACTGTTCCTTTCACTTTTTCTGTCACACTCTGCACCCTCTCTCACTGTCCAGTTCCCACTATGGCACTATCCCCCCCTCTCTCTATACTGCTAACACACACCCCCTCTAAGAATAAAAACCATTCATCACTCAAAACGCTAAAAATAAGTTCTTAAAACCATTTTATTTTTTTCCCTCTCTCGGTTGTGTTTTAGTATTAGTATCTCAATACTCAGTTAACATTTAATTTTAATAGTGTCTGGGTGTAGCTTTGGGAATGACATCAAGAAATGACATGAAAGGCATTCATGATCATGGCTTCACTCAATTCAATTCAGAACTTCACTACTACTATCTTGTTTATTACTATTATTATTACATTTCTACTTCACCATCTGCTGTGTCCAGTTTCTTGTTTCAATCTACCACAACATGCAATTCCTCCACCGGTAGGCTTTAGTTAAAGCCATAATTTTGTTGTTCTTGTTGGTGTGTGTGTGTGGTTTGGAAATGACTAAGTTGGGTATTATGTCAAGTGCAGGACCCGTTATGTGAGGAGAAAAACAGATTAGGTTCAATGCCTCCTACTTGCCACAACAAGTGCAACCAGTGTCATCCATGCATGGCAGTGCAAGTTCCAACCTTGCCTAGCCATGACCGAGTCCACCCAGGTCTTGCTCCAACTGCTGCAATGGAAGTTTTCTTTCTCCAAGGTAACAGGTACTCCAATTACAAGCCATTGAGTTGGAAATGCCATTGTGGTGACCACTTTTTCAACCCTTAGAGATTGTAACATATTCTCATGGAGATTATCAATCCCCTCACCTTTGTAAAATGGAAATTGCCCTCTTCTTTTCTTTACCTTTTTTTTTTTGTTTAAATTATGGGAAAAAAACTTAGGTACATTTTCTTAAGTGTTATTTGTGATATTTTTCATCAGAATTGGAGTTTCATTTCAGATTATCAAAGTGAAATTATTCTATAATAAAAGATTATGCAAATTAGTAAAGTGAAACTTCAACATCGAAGAATAATACAAACAACTCCTAAGAAATGTATCTAAGCTTTGTCTTGAATTATTTCTGATATTGTTATTGAAGGGTTAATGGGATTGCTTGGGTTGCACCAGATGGGTCAATTGAGTCAGCATTGATTGTATGCATTGGAGTTTGATACACTTGTACAGAATTTGTTGAAGACCTGAAATCTCACTTTATCCTTGTGGCTAAATTTTGCCAAAATTTCCTTTCTCTCGTGTGTTAATTGTTCGTACTTGATGCTCCTATTCAATAGAGGCTAAAGCTAACTTTGGTGTCCAGAGCCAACGGCCAGATTGATTGGAAAAATATTTAAGTAGGTACTGTAACACAAATGTATTTTTAATTAGTGATTTAAACATACTTTGTGTCTCTGAAAAATACCTTAATGCATGTTAATTTGTGCAATGCAAATATTATAAGAATTGCCTACATGAAACTTTTTATTGCGACAATTCATAGTTGTTCATCGGAAATGGCTCCTTTATTCCATCTCATTTCCCTGATAACCCTTTTTTTCTTGTGGGTCCGTAGTTTAATTGTTTCGTAATGACCCTAAGCTTGTCTTCTGGGTCCGCGTTAAAGAATTTTCAAGGCCCACCAGTACCTATAGCTGCAAAAAACTTTCACCGAACAATAATTGATTTTCAATTCTGATTTCTGACTGACAAAAGTACTGCTGGGCCACTAAGCCCATCTTTAGTAAAGATTGAATTTAAATCTTTTGAAGGTTTTCATAAAATAAGTAAAAAAAAAATTAAGAGAGTATATCCTTTTTCTTTGTCTAAAAACTTTGGTATCTAAAAATGTCACGTTGAGTCTCTAAAAGTCACGTTAAAGTCTCCATTAATTCTAGTCGAGTTAGATACTGATAAACATACACCCACCCATTTAAGAAAGCAAAAATTTTCCAATACTTTTTTTTTTTCACAAGAACTTAAACTTTATTTGAAAAAATCAACTTCTTTGTCATTTTGGACTGAGTAAAATAAATTAATCTAAATATGTCAATATTATTATTTTTTCCAAACAAAGAACTATTAATATTTAACTAAACAAAAATAATGCATGCATCGATCCAAAATATCATGATGACACCATATAAGCATCGTAAAATTTATAAATTCGGACAAGTTAACATGTAATAAGCACCAAATTAAATGATATTCAATTTAGACTTAATTAACCATTATTATTACTGCTCGCTATCACAATATATTTTTATTTGCTTAATAAATTCATCAATAACCAACAAGTCTTTGGTCCAAGTGTTATTGGACTCAGTCCTTTTAAGCAATGTCTTTGGTTCGAGTTTTATAGATGAAAAAAATGTAGTTGGGAAGGGAGATCCCACCAAAGGTGACTAGCTAGGTTCCTTATTTAGAAGAATATACTTTGATTATTGAACTTTAATTAACAAATTTGTGGTTTAAAATGTTAGAAGAATAAAATAAAAATTGATTAATTATTATTTAAATTAAACATAACCATGTATATTTTTTTTTATTAAAACAAGTATATTCTTAAACAATATTTTAAAGTGAATTCATTCTCAAAATAAAAAATAAAAGTATATTTACATATATGTTTTGATAAAGACCACATATATCTTCCACATAAGTTTATCTTACTTGAATTATTTAACGCAACTGCATACATATGACTCATGCACATTTAACAAATTTGATCAAATTGGAACAATCTTGTGTCAGTTGATCTACTCGCTTAGTGATTTACATATAACTACTATTTCTAACCGTGCATTCCACAAATCAATTTTAATATCTAAATTTTGTAATTATAATTAATTATCATAAAGATGTAAAAAATTATTCTCAATATATGAATCGTAAGGAAAATATTTATATCATAAAAAAATACAAATTATACATAAAATCACGTCTCCTATATATTTAAATAACATAGTAGATATTTATATAAAAAAAATAGAAATTTCAGCACACGAGGATATCAATATATAAATCATATGATTTGTCTTTAAAAGTGTTATTTACAATGATTTACAATGTTATGGAATATATTTTTTTTTATGGAAATGTTATCGAATATATATAATATAAAAAGGTGAAATTTTAATTTGGTCTCTAAAATTAATATTATCAATACCTTGTTTTTATAGTTAATTGAGACAATGTAGGTGGCGTTTGCTTTCACCGTTTTCTGTTTTCATTTTCAAAGAAAACAGAAAATAAGATTGAAAATGCGTTTACTTGAAATTTAGAAAACGTTTTCTCTACAAATATTTTCAGAAATAGACCCAAAACTGAAAACAAAAAAACATTTGTTTTCTGCCTTTTCTCTAAAACTGAAAACGTGGTGGCAACTATGTAAATATCATCTAATTCGTTTGTTTCTTCCAATTGAAAAAAAAAATTGGTTCTCATAACTGTGCAAAATAGAGGTGCACAACATGGACGACAGCGAAGATGCAGCCATGGACGGCAGTGATGTTGGCGGAGATGCCGACAAGTTGCTAGAGCACCTCCTTGTCCTCGATTTGCTTTCGCTTCTCCACCACCATTTTTTAATCTCGACGATGGGTTTGCAGCGGAAGGGTAACTTGGTGTTGCAACTTACCAAAGTAAAGATGCAGTTGCGGCAATACGTGAGTGGAGAAGCAGTTGCGGTAGTGCCTTGTGAGAAGACATTTCAATCTTTTGATTTATTGAAAACAGAAAATAAAAATATAAAACCAAACATATTCTCTAAATCTAAAGAATTTGAAAATGAAAATTATTTTCAGAAAATGAAAATAAGAAATGAAAATAGAAAATATTTTCTCAAAGTAAACGCCACCTAAAATTGTTATCTACTTTTTGGAATTTGAAAATAAATAAGGAGAATTTGAAAAAATGATAAAGAAATAAAGAGACTTTAAAGAAGATAAATTAATAGAGTAGTAAAACTTTAGAGAAGAAGAAGTTAATATTTGAATTTTGAAGATAAAATATACAAATAAAATTGGTTTTTAATATTCAATTGCAACTTATTAAATCATTTAGTTGATATTAAAATTTTAAAGCTTAAATACAACTTGCTCTCCCTATTTTACCAAATTCGCAATTTTAGTCCCCCTATTTCGAAATATAAACATTTGGTCCCCTTATTTTATAAAATTTGAAATTTTGGTTCAATCCTCAATTTTGCCTACATTTATTTTTTTTTCTTACATTTTAATTAATTAAATCATTTATTAATGGTACCTTAAATGAATATATTAGGTTTAGGGTTCAATTAGATCAAAATATAAGAAATAAAATGTAGGCCAAATTGAATATTGGACTAAAATTGTGATTTTTCTACAATAAGAGATCAATATTGTAACATTTTTATAACTTGTTTTTCCTTTATCGCATTCTATAATATCACTTATTTTATTTTGTACTCCTTATCACTCTTTATTATAAAAAGTTAAATGGGAAGAAAAATATCCTTTTCCTTCGTACCAAAATAGCATATAATCCTGTCTTCTTTGGGTATAGAGTATAGACTACATATATTATTATTTGGATGTAATATTGTTTGAGCCGAGTAAAATTATTACAAATAACAAAGCTCTTCGATTATTTAATTCTAAGCTGAGGGAACATTATTGGAAATCATATTTTCAAAGAAGCAAATGGAGTTAAAGATGCATTGGTTAAAGATGCTTTGTTAATGGGTGTTAATTATCATGTTTTTGATATTGTGTTTTCTAGAGGCTTTTAGTCTATGTTGAGATGTAGTGCACCAAAAAATAAAAAAAACTCTGAAATAAGTTTGCAAATAAACGGATTAGATTGAAGTGTTCTACAAAACAAATGTACACTGTTCGACCCGACCCGACTCGGTGGCGACAAACACAGAAAAAAGTTATCCATTGGGAATGGGCTGGCCCAATGGACTTAATTCATAATCGATAGCAGAGTCGGTTTTGTTCCCTCCATTCCTTCTTCTTTTTGTTGTGGGAGAAAAGAAAACCCCTACTCTCTTCTCTGGCGGCATCTCTGCTGCAACTGTAACACTAACACTTGAACTGAACATGGCGACGGCTTCACATGCTCGAGCTGTCAAGTCTCTCAACAAGTCCCCTGGCCGACGCCGTTTTGTCGTAAGCTTCCCCCCCCCCCCCCTCTCTCTCTCTCTCTCTCTCTCTATCTCTCCGCCCTCTCGTGTCTCTGCTAAAACCCTAAACCCCGTCTTTCTTACATATTACTTTATCTTCGAATTGATAAAAGCCTTCTATCACTACGTTCCTGAAGCTGTTCATTGTCAAGTAGCTACCAGTTATCGTTTAAAATTTGTTCTCTGTATGCTCTTTTGTATTATTTGCTTTGCATTTTTTTTTCTTTTAATTTTGAAAAACATTGAATGTACAGTTTAAGTCATTCTCGGATAGAGTAGATGAGATTGATATCAATGTATATCGAAGTCTTGAGAAGGTCAAAGCCGAGCCATCTGAGGGTTCTTCTTTTTTCAGAGACTGCCTTATAGAATGGAGGGTATGTTTTAATATACAATTCAATGTTTATTTGCTTTGCTGCATTCTAACCGTGCATTGCACAAGTCAATTTTAATATCTAAATTTTGTAATTATAATTATCATAAAAATTGTTAAAAATTATTCTCAACATATGAATTATAAGAAAAAATATTTTTATCATAAAAAAATACAAATTATACATAAAATTACGTCTCCTATATATTTAAATAACATAATAGATATTTATATAAAAAAATAGAAATTTCAACGCATAAGGATATCAATATATAAATCATATAATTTGTCTTTAAAAGTGTCATTTAAAATGATTTACAATGTTATGGAATATATATAAAATAAAAAGGTGAAATTTTAATTTGGTCTCTAAATTTAATATTATCAATACCTTGTTTTTATAGCCAATTGAGATAAATGTAAAAATTGTTATCCGCTTTTTGAAATTCAGAGAATAAAAATTGTGTAAAAAAAAATAAAAAATTCCAGACCTTTGTTACTAGCATGATCTTCTAAATCTTCATCTTAGTCAGTCAATCTTTGTATAAATTATTTGCTTTAATTGTCAAAATACAGGAGTTGAACACTGCCGAGGATTTCATTTCATTCTATGAAGAAATTATGCCTTATACACAAACATTGCCCCTGGTGCTGTTGCACAAGGAATCTTTAATATCAAAGCTTCTTTCTAGGTTGAACATAAAAGCAAGGCTATCCCTTGAACCAATTCTCAGGTATGCTAGACTTTTTCTAAGGATTACTTCATTTTGCTTGATTCAGAATTGTAGTGTGTTACACGATGAAATGGTAACAATAAATCATATTACTATGTTTTGAAAAACTTGGACATGGTTAGTTTTAATGCGATTGGAGCAAGTATTTCGCATTCATGGTAGTAACAACAATTTTGGTGCATTCCTGACTTTTCTATCAGGACTAGTTATTATCTGCAGCATTATGTACACATTGATTGATTGATTTGGGATTCTTTTTGAGTGGTTGAATTTCAGTTGTGAAGACTTATTGAATTTTATTAGTATTGGAATCTAGCCGTATAAGTATGCTGTTCTAATTACTATATGCTGGAGTAAATATTAAATAGTATTATGTTTTGTTTATTGTGATTTATACCAGTGTTATTATTATCAGTGTTATTATATTTGTACTGAATGTTAACAACCAGGTAACCTTGGACTTGGTTAATTAATGGCTAGTTGTTTTTATTTTTCAGTGCTTTTTTTTCCTGGTGTTCTATTGTATTACAGCTGTTGCCAATAAATCTCACGGCTTTGTTTTACAGGTTAATTGCAGCTTTATCTAGGGATCTCCTAGAGGAATTTGTTCCGTAAGTTGCTTATCACTTTGACAAGATTTGGCTCTTTTGGATTTCCCCTTCGTTTCAGTTGTCAAATTTTGCATAGCTCTTGCACATTTATATTTTTAACGAGAATGCTCACATGGTTTTCTTATTCATTATGGATATGGGCTTTTCTAGTCTATTGCCAAGAATTGTTGATTCTTTAGTATCTCTTCTTGAGAGTGGTGGTGATAGGGAGCCAGATATCATTGAGCAGGTATATTCTATCATTTTGGCAAATGTTGGTCTATCTTGTTGTTCATTTCTTCTTTGGTAGTTTCCTTAGTTAAGCGTGAATTTTTAAAATGTTTGTTTTTATGCAGATATTCACGTCATGGTCATACATTATGATGTATCTGCAAAAATATCTTGTACGCAACCCATCAGAGGTGCTCAAGTGAGTGATTGAGTTTGGCTTTTGTAGTTTTTTGTTTTTTCCTTTCCATATGAACTTAACTATTCTGCAAGCCCTGAGATACTCTGGGATGTGTATGCGGTTACCTGCACCACTTTGTTAAATCCCAAGGATTAATTTAATTTGCATCAGATTAGATATGGACTAGAAGTCTAGAACTGACCACTTACACTTTATCTCATTTGATTAGTGAATTATTTGAGAGTAATCTTCCCTTTCCTTGATTGGGCATTTTAATTTATTATTGTAATAAAATTTATACTTTTCTAAATGAGCAATTTTGTGATGAAGCAGAAAGCTAGTTGAGGCAAAAATCTTAGAAACTGTAATTTATATAGAACAAAAGTGAGATGTTGTGCAAAGGGACATTCAAAGGGACATGGTGTGCAAACATGGAAGGGCCCCTAATTTAAGCCTACCGACTACAACAGCCATATATTGGTAACAGAATCTGAAAATTGAATGAAAAACAAAATAGATGGGGGCTAGTATTGATTATAATATGATGCTGGCCTTCAAAGAAGATGTGTGGGTATATAAACCATATAGGACTGTGAACTAGAAATATAAGATTTGTAAGTGTTGAAAGAAGTTTAAAATGCTGTTTCTGTCCCAGTGGAGTATTTTGGATATAGAAGATGGAAGAGGTGTAGGACAGCTTGAAAAAGGAGCTAAAGCATAAAACTCACATTAAACCTCTGTACACTTTTGTAAGCAATAGCAAGAGATCCCCATACACAAAAGCAGCACAAACTTAATGGAATGACTGGCTGTGGTTGTGTTATTCCTTACTTTTTTGGGTCATATAGCTTTAACAGACTCAATTATTCTTCACGCCCATTGGCTGGAAGTGTGTTCAAATGAGAAAAACAACCATTTTACTAAAATCTTGAAATTATGGCCGCCTTGCTGCATTACTTGCATTGCTGGGAAAATTGCCTATCACTTTTTTATTTTGCAACTTGCTGCACCTCAGGATACCTTATCATATTATCTTTAAGGGTACTAAGGTAACGTTGCTAGGGTACTAAGGTAATGTTGCTAGGATCTAAGAATGAGAAAAGGGACGTTCCACCTAGGGTTGTTAAACACTTTACAGCAAACTTGCAAAAAATTATCCTAACCAAGTTAGCTAGGCTTGAAGGACAACTGATTGATTATATTGTTTATTTTAGCCTACTACCAGGCACTGAATTAAAAATCTGATTTTTCTAATTTTGGAGTTGTTTTTCTTGACTTTAATTCTTCAAGGGTCACGTCAAAATTGAGGTATTATCCAAAAGAATATGTCCAACAATTCATGGCAGAAGCAATGTCATTTGTTTTGAGGAATGCCCCAGATGAGCAGCTCGAAAGAGGTATTCATGTCATTGATTATTGTTTGTTCTATATTTTTAATCAATTCCCCTGATTTTCTAGGGCTTGATAGATAAAATGCTTCCTGGTTTAATTTCTCTCTGTAATTACGCTTCTATTGATTTGTTTGGATGGTTGCAAAATTTCTATTATTGTTTAATGGGACAGGAATCCGAAGAGTAATTGATGATGCAGTGAAGAAGCCATCTCTGTGTAGAGAGTCAGGTGTCGAAGCATTGGTTTTTAATATTATGAAAGGTCACTCATCCAGGTTCCATTCTAAAGCAGAGCGAGTGTTACAGTTGTTGACTAGTGAAGCAATTTATCCTATTGGTGATAAAGCTGACCAAGGTATGCTTGTTCTCCAGTTAAAAGAATAATTGTATTTTGATTCTTCTGATTTCACAATATTTTGATCATGGGGTTAAATGTTCCTTTGTGCGATTGTTGCTCAATCAAGCTGCTATGCTACGTCGTATCAGTAACATACAATGATCATCAGTATATGATTGATCTTTTTGTTCATTGGAGAATATACATTTTTCATTGGTTAAATCCCCCCTCCCCCCTGCAAACCAGACAAAGAGTTAAGGAATGCAAGCAACCTCAATTTTGTGTTTTCTTTGTCCCTTCTAACATAATATCTTCCAGATCTCCCTCCCACGGTAGTTTTTATGAATATTTGGAATTGGTGAGATATGAAATTTGCTTTCATTAGATAGTTATTTTGTTATTACATGGAATGTAGTGAACGTTTTGAAGGTTTATTGATAACACTTGATGAATACTAGTAAAACCATGGGTAAGCATCAGACAGACACACCATTTGATGATCTAGCCTCCAGCAGGCTAATTTCTTTAGAATAGAAAGAAACTCAAGCATTCTCAACTTTGTAAAGTTAACCAGTAATTGATTGTTGCGTGCAATTTTCTTTTTCTCATCATATGTCTCCTGTCCTCACCTAGTGGGATCAGGCTTTTGTTGTTATATATCTCTTGTAAGTTTCTCTTTAATTTTTATTAAAACTTATGGGATTCTTGTGACAGGTTATCATCTCTCTTTAGGCAACTGTTGTTTCCTTTACTGTGGTCTATTGCCGATTTGGCTATCTGTAGATATAATTTTGTTGATTTGTAATGCATTTTATCACATTGTTTCTTATCTCTACCTTCCTCTATTTCAGATTCAATGACCACTCTGAAAATTGTTAAATCTGTCTTCAAGAAACTATGCGAGAAGATAGAGTCTAAGGAGTTGAATTTGGTATGGAATTGCTTATATAAGGAAGTAAATGAATGTCTTAATACTGGAAATATCAGGCACTTGAGACATATTTTATCAGTACTTGTCTCGGCCATAAAGATGCAAAATGGGCAAAAGGTGTCTGGTAAGTTGCAATACTTTATGTTACCTTAACTTTTCCTTTTGATCTGTTCAGCTAAATTGAGCCAGTTGACAAGGATAATAAACTATGGTAGTTTTTATAGTGAGCTGATCATAAACATATATTAATATTTGATAAATGGATTGAATTTTAAGCTTGTTTAGGGAATCTGCCATAATGTTATCTTTTCTTTTTATTATTTAAATTTTTGGTACACTTGGGAAGGAGTATGAGACTAGTCCCCGCAGCCATCAAAAGGTATGGTTAAGCCATTCCCACAAGTGAGGCTTTTAGGACCTGAACCTTTGTCCTCCATTAGGACCGCAGTTTGCTTATCAGTGTCCAACCCCTTGTGGTTTATTATTAAAATTTTAACTCCTGGTTTTGTTAATATATGCTTATAGGTATGACCTCTGTTAGGTACTTTTTCGCTTCTCTTCATCACTTATTAAGTGTACATATATTAATGGGTAATACATAAGAGTCAGTGAATGGGTTGAGTTCAGGTACGACTGCTATCAGGTGGCTTGAGATTATCTCATATATTTTCATTTCGTCAAAGTGTGCATTGTGTTAACAGTATTTTTTTTTTTTCAAATGTAATGTTTTTGACATATGGATAGTGTGCATTTTCTTTTCTTTGGGAAGTTGCTAGAGTTGTCTATGTGCTTTTGCATTGATCTTAATTGCATTTACATTTGGCAGATTATAAACCTATGCTGGAACTAGTTCTGCTGCTTGTGCAGACATTTATCAAACCTTGTGGAGTTATTGATTCGCAAGAAGATACATATTTAGTTGTTGATAAAATTTTGAAATTAATGTTGGTCATTCTCAAAGGGCTCTGTAATTGCAATAACTCAATGATATCAGAGTGTGCTTTCCAGTGGGCTCCAATTTTTAAATCACCTCCAATTTTTAAATCAGCCAGCTCAAGGTAAATGACCAGAACAGTGAAATTGTGATATTGGCATTCCCTTTAGCTTGTTTCTACTTTCTATACTCTCTTGACATGTTTGAGCTTGGGTTCCAGTTTGCTGTGTTTCATTAGAGAATTGCTACAGGAGGATCTTTGTTTACTTCATTTCAGAAGTAACATTATAAGGTAACCTCATAATTGAGTGTGTGTATGTATGCATGATCAAATTGTTGTTTAATATTCTACATACATAAATATTTGACTTCTATGACTTGTTTTTAGTGCAATGAATGATTTGATGGAGATTTCAGAGGAAGAGGTCATACATTTGTTACAATCTTTCTGTGAGAAAATGCAATTAGATATACAGAACTCAGATTTTGTAGATGGAACAAGTGAAGGAGCACCACTGACTAGGATTTGCAGTCGTTTACAAGAGATAATCTGTCGTTGGAAGGGAAAAATAAATGATATTGCACATGCTGATGTATTATGTCAAATTGATGAAGGAGTGTTGGCACTGCTGTGGGGAGCTGTTAGTTGCTATGCTCATATGTCTATTGTTGGTGCCAATCCGTCCTTTATGGTGGAGCTCGTGGATGCTGTAGATAATCTTCTGACTCTGAAATCTGGTATTACTTCATTCCTGTATTCTTTCAGATATGAATTTCTGATGAGAAATCTTGTAGAACCTTGTGTCTAGGCTATATTAAAGCTGGTATTCTGTATTCCATTGTGTTTTGACTAGGTTGTGTTTGCTAGCATAATATTGAACTGGATTGGACCATAGAAAATATCTGGTTACAAGTTTACACTTGGATTATTGTATTAATCTTATAACTATTTTGCATATGTTTTGCTGTTGAATTCTGTAGGTAATAAAAATAGAAAATATAATTTCTTATATTATTTTGTTTTTCTTTCTTTGTTTTATCTGCAGGCTATATTGGAGATATGTCTAAAAATGCCTGGGAAAGCATTATAGGTGCTGCATTAAGTTCTTTCAACAGATTGTACAGCAACAGTAACCATGCAGCTGATGAAACTGGAAAGTTTTTAAGTCTTGCAAAACGATATAAATCATCTCCACAAGTGTTGTTGGCTGTTGCTGGTTATTTGGAATTCAAGCATGGGTAGGTGAACGTATGTTTAAGTTAATTGCTTCTAGACATTTCTTCTTGTTTTCCACTCAAGTATAGACCAAATTAGTCCCTTGAATTACAGCGTTGGTCAATTTAGTCCTTGAAATTATAAAAATGTCATTTATTTCCTAAAATTACCACGCATCAGTCATTTTAGTATATATATTTGTAATTTCGGGACTAAAAATGACCATCATTGTTTGGTAGTGCCAGGGACTAAAATGTATGCCATTTGATAATTTTAGGTACCAAAATGACATTTTTGTAATATTAGGGACTAAATTGACCACTTCAAATAATTTCAAGAAATAATTTGGTGTATTAGTCTCTTCCATAGTAGTCCAAATTTGTCAAAAGGTTTATTAGTAGTTATAGCTCTGTACCTGTGTAACTCTCTCACTTGCATATCACAGTTCTTTGTTGGAAGACACTGGGTGTAGAATTTATCATCCAGAGCTTGAGGAAAAGACTGCAGATGCAGTGGCAACATTTTCCGAAAATTTACATCATTCAGACAAGGAGATTCGCATTTCCACTCTTAAAATACTTTGTCACTATAAACCTTTGGGTTGGGAAAATTCTTCAGTGGATCAGCCAGTTGCTAAGAAAAGGAAAACTGAAGTTTCTCCAACTGTAAATACTGATTGCACAGAAAATAATGTATGTATCTTACTATCTTTTATATTCTGTTCCACTTTTTTAACTTAAGCTTCAGTATGTCAGTGTGTATTTTGGTGAAATGACAGGCTCTGCTGTTGCTCCTTTCTATTGAAACAACTCCTATTTCAATTTCTACAAGCAGAAGCATTCAGCTATTGGTTTCCAAGATACAGATGGAACTATCTGCTGGAAGGATTCCTAATGTTTATGTGCCTCTTGTTTTGAACGGATTGTTTGGCATCTTGAATAATCGATTTAGCTACCTATGGAATCCCATATTAGAATGTATTGCTGTCTTGATTAGCCTACATTTTTTACGTGTATGGGATAGCCTTATTGATTATCTAGAAAGGTGTCAAGCAATATTTCATACCTCTTGTAACTTGCACGGGAGTGTCAGTGGTGCATTGTTTGATCAGCCAGCTGGTATGTTTAAACATTATTGACACCATGCATAATGTTCGTCAGTTCTTCCCCATTTCTTTTTTTGCATTCAGGATGTCATAGGCATGAGACTTTAACACTATTTTATATATAATTGGTAATTGGTTGGTGAATTGGACTTGAGTTCAATATACTCTGTGAAATTATAATTAGTTTAATTAGTTTGCATTTAGCTATAACCCAAATAAAAAATTGATGTGTTAAATTTTGTAATTATTTTCTTCAAAAATTTTAAATTCTTAAACAATATATAGAAAAATAACAAAAATTTAATTGTTACTATTTTGGTGGGCGTTATGTTAGGAAAGGTTACCATTTAAGCTCAACTTTTGAGATTATATTAATGATCTGCCATCCTGCAGGCTTGGTAATCAAGTTGATTTTGTTTCTCAGGTCTACTTGATTGTTTCAAATTGTTTGTCTATCATGCATCTGATAGCACACCATCTGTAACAATATTGGCATTATTGCTGCAAGCTTTGCAAAAAATTCCAACTGTTATTGAACCTCGCTCTCGGCAATTCATTCCTCTATTTTTGAAGTTTTTGGGATACAACACTTTTGATCTTGTAAGGTAAATATTTACTGTATTTTATCTCTTTCATGAAGCATGACATTGAACTTTGTGAATATCTTAAGTTTTACCTAAATTACCATGCTTGACCATTTTTTTCCTTTGCAAAATGAAATTGCAGTGTGGGATTGTTTGATTCTAATGCTTGTAAAGGGAAAGAGTGGAAGGCCGTCTTAAAAGAATGGTTAAACTTGTTGAAGCTGATGAAAAATCCCAAGTCATTTTACTGTAGCCAGTTTCTTAAGGATGTTCTGCAGAATAGGTTGATGTGCAATTCCATTATGTATCTTATACTGCAATGTTTTGTTCACCAGTTACTTAGTTAAACTTATCTTTATGGTCTCCTATTTTAAACATACTTCTTTTTGTTGTTTTCCTTTCTGTTTTTGGGCATTCGGCAGGCTTTTAGAAGAAAATGATCCTGAAATACAGATGAGAGTTTTGGATTGCCTGTTAATCTGGAAGGATGATTACATTTTGCCATATATTGAGCATTTAAGAAACTTGATTAGTTCCAAAAATTTAAGGGAGGAGCTGACAACATGGAGTTTATCGAGAGAATCTGAAATAATTGAAGAATGCCACCGGGCTTATCTTGTGCCATTAGTTATCCGTCTTTTGATGCCGAGAGTAAGAAAGTTGAAAGGACTTGCATCTCGAAAGGTATACTCAATTTGAGTATCTTGAGGTTGTCTTATATTTCTGTCATCCTATTTTTTGGTTTGTCACACATGCTTTCATTTGCCTTTAACTTTGTAGACTAATCATTTGTCATCTTTTTATTTGTCAGAAAGCAAGCATTTGTCATCGGAAAGCTATTCTGAGTTTCATAGCTGGACTTGATGTCATTGAGCTGCCTCTTTTCTTTGCATTACTGATAAAGCCCTTGCAAATAGTGAAGAAAACTGATGGGCCTGCTAACTTGTTTTGGACTTCACCTAGAGTTTCCATTGATGAATTTCAAGCTGATGCTTTGTTGGAATATTTTACTTTGGACAATATAGCAAACCTATCCTGGAAAAAGAAATATGGTTTTTTGCACGTCATTGAAGACATTATTGGGGTTTTTGATGAATTGCATATTAGGCCTTTTCTTGATCTACTGGTGGGGTGTGTTGTTCGGTTATTGGAGAGCTGCACTTCAAGTCTCAATGCAAATTTGAATGGGCTTCCTTCAGATCAGCGCAATTGTAGCACTAGCTCAAATTCTCTTGGGGAGGACAGTGTGCCAACAAACCAAATCCAGGTAATATTATGTTTATGGCTTCATGCTGAATGCAAATTTTTATGTGTAGTGAACTATCTAAGTGAACTTGAGAGTGAAATGAATGTTTCAGGGTAGATGTTGGCACAAATAGTGATTAGCACTGGCATTTGGTGTGCTTGAATAAAATTAACTTTGGTATAATACTATAATATTTTTTTTATCAATTTTTGTGGGATAAGGGCTAAGGCTTTGTTGTTGTTCTTGTTGAATCTTTTGTGGATGTTTTAGTGGCAGTGATGGTTGCTTTCCTATGTTGCTTGTTTTAATTGTTTCCTTCTTGTTGCTTGGTGGCAACTAAAACTGGAAATTAGATGAGCTACTGGATGTGGATGGAATCATAATTTTCCCTTCTTATGATCTTTATTGTCTGCTTTATTCAATATTCTAGTTTTTAATTTGTTTGTGCAGATTAGCGGTACTTTGAACCAGCTGAAGGATATGAGATCTCTGTGCCTGAAAATGTTTTCCCTTGTACTCAATAAGTACGAAGATCATGAATTTAGTTCTGATTTGTGGGACAGATTCTTTTCTGCAGTAAAACTGCTGATCGATAAATTTAAACAGGAGGCTGCTAGTAGTGAGAAACCAAGTTCATTGTTATCTTGCTTTTTGGCCATGAGTGCAAACAATAAACTTGTAGCACTATTATACAGGAAAGAAAGTCTTGTACCTGACATATTTTCCATTATCTCTGTCAATTCTGCTTCTGAAGCTGTTATATATTGTGTTCTAAGGTTTGTTGAAAACTTGTTAAGCCTTGACAATCAGTTTAATGATGAAGACAATTCTGCTCAAAGAGTTTTACTTTCAAATATTAAAGTACTGATGGACAGCATGAGCTGTTTATTTGGAAGTGATAATGCAATCAAGAGGTATATTAGTTCTATTTGCTTAAGCTCTCACAATTTTAGTTGCCAAATTAATTATTTTAACCATGTAAGTGTGCATGTTGCTGCTAACTCAATACTCAGCCTCTGCATTTGGTTTGGTAATTGTATTTTACTTCTCCACAAAATAAAGTTACCTCTTAACAATGATACAAAATACCCTGTGATTCTCTGTGCAAGAAAGAATTTTTACAGTCTAGTTGATAAGGGGCAGTGAGTGATGAATGGTAGCTGTAAGGAGCAGGAGGCAAACAAAAATAATAAGTGTCACATGTGACTAAGTATCTACGATCTCCACATAATCAAGGTCAAATAGAAGCATCTAGGAAGAGCCTTTGGACAATCAATTTTCCCATCTGGACCAATGTTTAAAATATAGATCCGAATGAAAACTGATAACCGGTCATTAATTAGTATGTTAAGCAGTTGTTTTTTGTTAATTAAGGGTTGCTGTTATTCTGGGTGTTTGATAGCTTTACCTGTATGCGGTATATGTTAGATATAAACAATGATGCACCTTCACCTAACAACATAAGCCTTTTAGGAGAATTGGTCCTTGACATATATTAGTGGTTAGGAGTTCCTTGTTGCTTCCATTCTTATAATAAAATTTGACTTCATGCACAAGGTAGTGGGCCTGTGCTTTGTCCACGCTTCAAGGACAAAGGTCCCAGTGTGAGGGAGCGTGTTAGTATAAAATCAATTATGTGCTTTCTGCTTAAGCTTTTAGGAAGTTGGTCCTTGACAGTTTATAAATAGAGGACAAAGACTATATAACAGCATAGTAGGATCAATAGGATTAGGATTGCCAGTGGAAACAAATACCTTTGCATAATGCATTTGGAAGTTTCTAGTGCATGAGGCAGAGCAAGAGATTGGGCGAACCCAGTCAGATTATTTGAAAAATATAACAAGATTAAGTACTGACATATTTAGGAAATGTGTTGACATGATAATTTTATCATATGAAAAGGCTGATGTTTTACCTTTTATTGCATATTATGTATGAAAGAAACAACATGCTTTTATGTATAAGAACACATGTAGGAGAATGAGGAATTGAGCACTTAATGTGTTGCTCTCTTTTTTTTCTTGGACAGAAAGCTGATCAAATCTCCTGGCGAGACAGTAATAAGAATTTTCAAATTTTTACCCAAGTACATCAGGGAGGCCAAGTTGGCAAAGCAATTTGTGGACATATTGCTTCTGTTCATGGAAAAGAAAACTCAAAATTCTGGTGAGAGAATATTGTATATCCACACTTGCTCTCTTTTCATCCTTTGCCTTTTTGACAACTTAATTTCTGCATTAATATTGAAACTCTCTTGGTTATATTGTAGATGTCTGGGTTGAAGCTTTGCAAGTCATTCAAAATATTATACCGATACTAGGACATGGAAGTACCGCTAAAATTCTAAGTGCTGTTTCTCCCTTGTATATTTCGGCTGAGTTGGATATGCGTTTGCGAATATGTGATCTTCTTGATGCTCTTGTTGCTTCTGACGCATCTGTACTCTCAGTGGTAATCCCTGTTCTTTTGTCTCCCTTGATCCATGCATATTTCTTTCTGACAAACCCATACCACATTCTGTGTTTCTTTAATTTTTCTCTACTATTTTATTGGGATGCAGGCAAAACTTCTTCGTCAGCTGAATGCAACATCTACTTTGGGTTGGCTTGATCATGATGCTATTTTAAATGCTTATGGAATCATTAATACTGATTTCTTCAGAAGCCTTCAAGTGGAGCATGCATTACTTATTTTATCACATTGTGTGCATGACATGTCATCAGAAGAAACAACTTTTATGTGTAGTGCACATAGTTCGTTGCTGTCTTTTGTTGATTTTTCTGCTCATATCCTTTACCAAGAAGGAAACAGTGAAGAACAGTTGTCAGTGATGAGAAACACTGATAGTTGTTGGACAAAATCTTGCATCCAGCGTATAGCAAAGAAATTTCTCTTAAAGCATATGGCAGATGCGATGGATGGATCACTTTCAGTTATAAAGGTATTTGTTAACTTCAGTCATAAATCATTTTTAAGTGTTAGGTACTGTATCATAGTTATATGAAGTTCAGTCATATATGTGCATATAGTTGGCCTTTCTCCTATGTCTGCCTTTGTGGCAGCACTATTCTGTCTAACATATAAGTAGGCAAATTTGTTGCTATTCCTAGTTTTTATCATTGCAAGGATAACGGGAATAGTAAACTGGCATAAATACTATGTTTATTACTATTTGAAAATGTAAGCTTAAATTATAAATAAACAGTTGTATATTCCTTTAGTAAACTGGCATAAATACTACGTTGTTGCAGGGATGGATAAAATTGTTACATCAAATGGTGTTGAAGCTTCCGGAAGTGTCAAACCTTAAATCACTTATGGTCTTGTGCAACGAGGATGGTGAAGTAAATTTTTTTGACAATATAACTGACTTGGTGGTATGTTTTTATTCCAAACATTTCATGGTTATATATGTTTACATTCATTATTTTCTAATGAAACAATTTTCTTCTGCCTTTGCTTATTGTAATCAGAAACACTATAAACTTTAATTCTTGTTATTCATTTGTTAGTTCCTTAGTTCTGGTGTAGTTATTTAAATGCTTGCAGAATGTCTAATGTAAGTACAATTGGTGTTGCAGATACGTAAGAGAGTCAAGGCAATGTCTTGGTTTCGGAATGTTATCAGTATTAACAAGTTTTCAGAGGTAGTAACTTTATCCTTTCAAATGAAAGTATTTTTCCTAGTTACTGAAATTTAATTATTTTATTGTTTACTTCCAGTTCATCACTGAGAAAGTGTTCATGCGACTCTTCTTCAACATGTTGTTTGATGAGAAAGAAGGAAAGGCAGAACATATGAAAAATGCATGCATAGAGACCATTGCTTCTGTATCTGGTCAGATGGGATGGAAGTCATACTATGCATTATTGATCAGATGTTTTCAGGGTGCATCCAGTAGTCCAGACAAACAGAAACTCTTCATACGCCTAATTTGCTGTATTTTGGATAAATTCCACTTTTCAGAACTTCCTTACAATAAACAACCTAAGGAATCTTTGGATGGAGTTTCTGACATGGGGATAACTGATACTGATGTGAACAAAGAGATACAGACATGCCTGTATAAAATCGTGCTTCCAAAGATACAGAAGTTACTGGATTCTGATTCTGAAAAAGTTAATGTAAATATCAGTCTTGCTGCACTGAAGTTACTTAAATTACTTCCAGGAGATGTGATGGACTTGTATCTTCCAACAATTGTTCATCGAATTTCAAACTTCTTGAAGAGCCATCTAGAAAGCATCCGTGATGAAGCCAGGTCTGCATTGGCTACTTGTTTGAAAGAACTTGGATTGGAATACTTACAATTTATTGTCAAGGTTTTGCAATCTACCTTGAAGCGAGGATATGAACTTCATGTCTTAGGATACACACTTAATTTTATTTTGTCCAAGTGTCTTTCAAGTCCAGTTGCTGGAAAGATAGATTACTGTTTGGAGGATCTGCTTTCTGTGATAGAGAATGACATTCTTGGAGATGTTGCTGAGCAAAAGGAGGTGGAAAAGATAGCTTCAAAAATGAAAGAAACAAGGAGGAAAAAGTCATTTGAAAGCTTGAAATTGGTGGCCCAAAATGTAACATTCAAAAGCTATGCACTGAAGCTCCTTGCACCAGTGACTGCTCATTTGCAGAAGCACATCACACCAAATGTAAAAGGAAAATTGGAAAATATGTTGCATCATATAGCTACTGGTATTGAAAGCAATCCCTCTGTAGATCAGACTGATCTATTTATCTTTATTTATGGCATTATTGAAGATGGATTAAAAGACGAAATTGGTTGGCATGAGAATAAATTGTTGAAATCGGAAGACAAAGATAGCCGTATTAATACCAAAAGAATTTCTACAGGCCATGTAGTTGCTAATGGCTTATTGTGTTCACACCTTATTACAGTGTTTGGTCTCAGAATATTTCATAAACGTATGAAGAGTATGAAACAGGATGTAAAAGATGAAAATACTTTATCCTTATTAGACCCTTTTGTCAAGCTATTATGTGATGGCTTGTGCTCTAAGTATGAGGATATCTTGTCTACTTCCCTTGGGTGCCTTGCTATACTGGTAAAGTTGCCTTTACCATCCCTTCAACAACATGCTGAGAGAGTAAAGGGTGCTCTGTTGGATATTGCCCAGGGTTTGGTGAACTCTAGAAGTCCTTTAATGCAGTCATGTTTGACTTTGCTGACTGTGCTTTTGAGGAACACTAAAATTTCTCTCACCTCAGATCAAATAAATTTATTAATTCATCTTCCTATATTTCTTGATCTTGAAAAAAATCCATCTTTGGTGGCCCTATCACTTCTAAAGGGTATTGTCAGTCGCAAGCTGGTGGTACCTGAGATATATGATCTTGTTACTAGGGTTGCTGAATTGATGGTGACAAGTCAAATGGAATCAATTCGCAAAAAATGCAGTAAAATTCTGTTACAGTTTCTGCTTGATTATCGACTTTCAGAGAAACGCTTGCAACAACATCTGGATTTCCTGCTCTCAAATTTGAGGCAAGTCTTTCAACTAGTATTTTTTTTTTTTTTGGGTTATTAATATTATATTTTCATTTTCTTTTTCAAGGATTGAATTTAGCCTTGTGGATATTTTAATCCTTTACAGGTATGAGCATTCAACTGGACGGGAATCTGTTCTTGAAATGATTCATGCTATTATTGTCAAATTTCCAAGAAGTGTTTTGGATGAACAATCGCATATATTATTTGTCCATTTGGTAGCGTGCTTAGCCAATGATAATGATAATATTGTTCGTTCTATGAGTGGGGCTGCTATAAAGAAACTCATTAGTTCTGTTAGTCCTAATTCACTTAAATCTATTCTTGAGTATGCTCTTTCTTGGTATTTGGGTGGCAAGCAGCAACTATGGGGTGCAGCTGCTCAGGTAATGTTCTCTAAAATGTCTTGTGAATCATAAATTTATTAGAAAGCATAAACTTCAATATTGTATCATCTCAATTTATTTTGGGTTTGCTTGTAATGTGCCGTGGTCTTACCATATCATGCTTATGTGGTGTCTTTTGTAGTTAAATTTTTATTTTTATTTTTGGTCCTAGGGTTTTATGGTAATTTTTGCTGCCCTAGATGTGGTGTGTGGGATTGCTGAAGCAGTTTTATTTTAGCTGTATTAGCAGATGAGCCAAACGAATGGTGACATGTAAAAAGTGTTCCTCAACTTTACATCACATGTTTAATGGAAAGAAATGGCTCTAAACTCGGATGACACACCTAACAGTTACCAAAAAATTCCAAATGACAATGGCTGCAGACCATTACATTAAATGGCTGGTGTTTGCTAGTAGAACCACACCTAGTGCACTTTATTGAAGAAAGAGCTTTGTGTAGTGTATGAATGGTCATTAGTATTAGAGGAGTGCTAGCGACACTCTCTTTTAAACACTCTCTCCATGATTGGTTGAATGTGTTGGAAATCACCAACTTTGGTGGGTCTAATTTCTAGATTAGGAGAGAGAATCATTAAATGATAAGTGGAATCCACCAAAATGCTGATTTCCGACAAATTTTAACCAATCACGGAGATAGTGTTTAAAAGAGAGTGTCTGAGAGAGTGTCGCTAGCATTTCTCTTAGTATTAAGCTTGTTCAGAACTACTGTTCAAATGAAATACTTGACCTTAGGATTTAGATAGCTTTGGTTTTTCATAGGGTTGTCACAGGAATCTTTCTCCACAAAGTAAGAAACTGGAAGAAAGACTCGCTTTAGTAATCAGAGGAAGAATCAAGAACCAATCTATTCTGTGTTTGATTTAATTCCATTTTTTTGTTCGACATTAATCATGAAAATTATTCTAGCATAGAACATTTTTAATTTTTCCTGTCTGCATCATTTATATTGACCTCTGAAATTGCCGATACAGGTTTTGGGGCTGCTGATTGAAGTAAAAAAGAAAGGATTTCATGAACATATAAATTGTATCTTGCCTGTGACTAAACACATCTTGCAGTCTGCCATAGATGCAGTTACTAACAGGCAAGAGGGCTTTTCAGCTGAATCTGTCATTCCCCTTTGGAAGGAGGCATACTATTCTCTTGTTATGTTAGAGAAGATGATTAATCAGTTCCGTGATTTATGCTTTGCAAAGTATATTGAGGTAAATCTCTGTGTCTATTAAATATATTTGGATTCAGATATTGATGTGTATAAATGTGTTGCTTATGACATGACATGTTAGTCTATGAAATATATTTAGATGCTTATGATGCAATGTGATAGATAGGGGTGGACTGGCTGAAATGACTAGATGGGGGACTTTTACACTCATATAGTTTAAGGGTTTCTGGCTTTAGCTAGGAAAAGCATGAAAGGGTGCAATAAGCTGAGTACGGAAGTTGAATACTGATTTGTGGGCATCCTATAACTAATTGAGAAATGTTAGTAACACACTCCTTTGAACACACTCTTTACTTTTGGCTGAAATTTGTTGAAAATCACAAAATTATGTCTCAGTCTCACTTCTTGTTTAATGAGCTCTACTCATATTTTGTACTTTTCAATAAATTTTAACCAATAGTAGAGTCTGTTACGAGAGTGTGTTAAGTGTGTTGCTAGAATTCCTCTAACTAATTTCTGAGTTGAAACACGGCTATTTTCTGCCTTGAATTTGACACATTCTGCCAGCGCATTAGTTATAGAGATTGTGCCATTGTATGTTATGTAGGGATGGAGAGTATTACATAAGCATGAAAGAAAAATGCCAGCAACACACTCTTTCCAACTTACTACTTAATATTTTGTGAAATTCACATTGGATGCATTACATGACGTGGGTCTCACAAATGTCTGCATTCCTCTAGCATAAAATGTTCAATTGATTGTTAACTAAAAAAGGCCATGTGGATTGCTAGTTGGCTCATTTGAGTCTGTAATTTTTATTTGACTTTGGGTTTTTGGCTGGAGTTATGAAGGAAAAGGAATGGTTAAAGTTGTTACTTGTTAGAAAATACAACTAAAATGAACTATTTGATTTTGGGTTTTGATAGGATGAGCTATTTGGTAATTAATTGGAACAAACTAAAACCTTAAGCTGTTACTGTTAGGCCTATGCATGGTTTTATCATTTATGTCTTTAACATGCTCAGATGAAAGAATTTCTGGGATTGAAACATGGAAAATTCATAGATCCAACCCTTTGTGCTGCAATTTTAATCTAGTTAAGAACAATGGAATGACAAGGTTCTGACACCATGTCTTGTAATAACTCTTTTATAAACTCACTGCCGGGTGGAAGCTCAATAATAGTTTTATGATGATCAAACAATATTATGAAACAGATAACTTAAAATTTTATAATCCAAATGGTTTCTGCTGTGGTTCATTGCTCCATAATGTAGAGTGTAGGCAGTTTTTTCCTGCCCTTTCTACAAGCACTAATGTGGGAATAATCAAAACTTTACCATTTAACTTCCCACTCTTTAGTTTCCCACATTTCATAGCAAACACACTGACATGTAATATTTTGTACAGACATTTCAGGATATATGGGAAGCAATATGTGAGATGCTGTTGCACCCGCATTCATGGATACGCAACAGATCAGTTCGCCTCATAGCCCTATACTTTGCACATGTAACAGATGTTAGCAGAGAAAATCATGGAAGCTCCTTAAGAAGTTATTTTATTATGAGTCCAAGTAGACTATTTTTAATAGCTACTTCTCTTTGCTGCCAACTAAAAATGCCATTCATAAATGATGCTGACAGCAGCCTGATGACCCAGAATATTGTCTTTGCTATCTGTGGTGTCCATTCTTTGATGGGGCAAAATGCATGTATAGATCCCCCTGCATTCTGGTCTACTCTTGGGCAACAAGAAAAGGATCGGTTTCTTAAAGCTTTTGACTTGCTTGATTCAAGAAAAGGAAGAAGCATGTTCATGTCCTCATCTATCTCTTCTATATATGAAGACAACAACCAGCTGAATGTTGACAATGCTCAACGTGCACTAGTCTCATTATTGCTCAGGAAAATGGGGAAGATTGCCCTCCAAATGGACATTATTCAGGTTGGTACACAAGCTCTTTGCATGTGCATTCTCTAGTCTTGTTCATTGTGCCTATGATTAATATTATATCCAATTTTGCTTGCTTAACACAGATGGGAATAGTCTTCAACAGTTTTGGGAATATTATGGCGCAGATTAGTCAGGATGACTGCCAACACTATGCACACGTGATTTTGTTACCTGTATATAAAGTTTGTGAAGGATTTGCTGGAAAAGTTGTTACTGGTTAGTTTTTCTAACTAGGATAAGTAGAAATGCAGCCTAAATTTGCTTGTTTCCTCTCTTGTATTTCCTATTTTCCTTAATTTTCTGTATAGTAGATAGTAGATAAATTCCAAGTTTGTGATAGGTAGCCATCTTACTGAAGTGGTGTTGTGTAGAATTGTTTTTTGTAAATTTTTTATATGGCTATGTTTTCCTATCTGGATCAGAATCCTCTCACATTACCAACGTGAGAGGGTCATGTTATGGGACAGAAAGATACCATAACAAAATCAATGGAGCCTACATAAATAAATGTGGGTCCTGCTATAATTTCTGTCTTTTTCCTAACATGATCCTTTCTTGTTATTAACACGAGAGGGTCCTGCTATATTCCCCATTTCTTATTCCATATTTTTTTGGTGATGGGGTGAGGGTGACTAATCATGCCTAATGTTCTAATATTTTGTTAATTGTTACTACTCTACCTTTTCCCAGTTTTACCAAGCCCTCCTTCCGTGTAATATTTTTAGTTTATCACTTCTTTTCTCCCCTTTGTTAATGCTTTCTGACATATTACTGAGCATGTTTATTTTTTTACCAGATAATGTCAAGAAGTTGGCAGAAGACACCTGTAGAAAACTAGAGAATATTTTGGGTACTCAGAACTTTGTGCAAGTCTACAACCTTATCAGGAAGAACCTTAAGTTGAAAAGAAATAAGAGGAGACAAGAAGAAAAGCTCATGGCTGTTATCAATCCGATGCGAAATGCCAAACGGAAGTTGAGAATTGCTGCCAAGAATCGTGCTAACAAAAAGAGAAAGATTATGACAATAAAAATGGGGAGATGGATGCGTTGATTGAAAGTAGTGTGAGGAGAAAGGTCCATATATGTGCACCTCTAGTTTGGCACTATGAGTGCTCCTGTGTCGAGGTTTTCGTAAAATCACTGATCTTTACCATTAACCAAGATACTCCTGGAGATAATCTCTTGTTTGGTAAAAATTAAGATGTGAGATGCCATCTTATAAAGGTTCCTTCTACGCAGTGTTTTCAGGTATAAATGAAGCCATGTCAATGTCACCTGCTTGTTTGAAGAAAAATGGTGGGTTTGGACATGTCATGTCACTGGATGGACAAGTTTGGAATTTTCTTCATAATTTTCATGATGGGTGGTAACAAACTTATCTTGTAAAAGAAAAAAAAAAGAGTCAATTCACAGCTATAGCAGGCAGTTGTTGGTCAGCCTTCTGTGCTTGAACTGTCCACTTATTTTTGGTGTACAATGGTCGTACTGAGGTTTGAACCTATGACCTCATACATACTACCAACTCAATTGGACTCTCCACTTATATATGCAACTTGAAGCATGAATGATTAGCTTAGTGGTACTTATTTCTGAAAATTGTTTGTAGCGTATATCCAAATTTTTGTTGTACAGACTTGAGGATAAAAAGAAATACAGCATTAGGGGAGAAAATTCTTTTGGATTTTTGTTGTTCGTTTCTTCCTTGTTTTGCTTTCTACCCCGATGGCATTCTTGGATCATGGCATAAAATTCTTGGCATGCTAACCCTGTGTATTCTAGTTCGATGTTTTCCTACGTTCTACTTCGTGATTATAATGAACATTTTTGCTAAAAATTTAAAGTTTAGGTTGAGATATGTTATTCTTTCTAGTAATAATTACTTCCAGTTTTCTCTAGTCTAATAAATTCAAGTGAAAAGTAGAAGAGTTATTATTAATATACATTCAGTTTCTTTTTTTATCTCATTTTCACTCTATTTTCCCTACATATAACAACATCCTTTCTTTTATTTTTATCTCTTTATTTTCTATTCACCCTCACCCTAAAACGGAGTAGATGTTGCCCATTTTTCATGATTGAAATTTTAAGCCCCGTAAATCATATTATCTTCAAGACCTACAACCAAACACTGGTTTTTCCTAAGATGATTTATCTTTATACTTTCTTTTTACATTTTGTATTTATACATATCTGATTTGAAAAAGAAACAATATATTGAAAACGTGTTTGCCTAGTTTCATTTTCTTAAAAATGATTTTAAAAATAATTAGAGAAAAAAGTGACGTGCAACTATTGTTACTTGTCTGTTTGTTTTTGTTGAATGATTGTTACTTGTTAGTTTAAGATATATATCCGCATCAGAACTCGCATTCACACCGTTTACCCACCAAGTTGGTTTCTATTCATCCTCAACCATTGATGTCATCGCTTGTGTTCCACAAGGACATTTTGGAATTATCAACTCAACCCCTTTCTGTGATCTACTAAGTAACTATAGTAATGGAAGATTAATTAATACCATGCTAGCTTTGGAATGAATATATAAAACGCACTAACCCACATAAACTGGAGTGAATCAGAAAACTCAAGTAAGAAAAATGAGCTCTTCACGGGAAAAGCACCAACGCCTCCAACCCCATGTAGTGTGTGTTCCTTTCCCAGCACAGGGCCATATAAACCCTTTTATGCAAGGGAATTGCTATTCTCACCCCACAATTTGCTATTCTCACCACTCACGTGAGTGGTTTTTTTATTGATTTTCCAAAATATCCTAATACAACGGAATCACGATTCCGTTGCACATTTTTTTAAATTTATTCTAATTTTTTCTAAGTTTTTATTTTTATTTTTATATTGAGTAATGTTTTTTGAAATGTATAAATTTAGGTTTTAAAGATTTGGCCAAAACAAACATACTAATTTAATGCACATTGATTGATGTATCTTATAGGATTAATATAGACCGTTGATTTTAAATAGTTGGCAAAAACAATACTTAGTAAAAAACAAACATACCAATTTAACATACTTGAAAAAAATCCTATATTTTGTTGGTGCTATTATGTTGCACATTGTTGTTATTGTTGTTTGTTCTATGATTTTAATAGAGAAATCGTTCATTCTTTCATTATATTATCAGGCGCGCGTGTGTTGTTTATAGAGTTGATAAAGAAAAATGTAATAAACTGAAAACATCAACATCATTTATATAATAAAATGTATATACAAAATAAAAGTTTAGATACAAATATAAAAAAATACATCATAAATCAACCGTCTCTGTAGCCACCGCCCTTGGTCCTCCTCCTCTGTCTGCGTCCTTGGGTGCTGTACCCAGCACCTAAGCCACTCTGTGCTATGCGTAATAGCCGTTGCACCAACTCATGGTCATGCGTGCCCTCAGGAATGACTCTGGTATGCAACAACCTCTTTGCAATCGCAGACATAATCCGGTACCGATCCTACATAAATGAAAATTAAAATTAATAATTTCAAATCGAAAAAATGTAAACAATTATGAAAAAAGTGTTTGCATTACATTACATCGCATGAGTAATCTACACCATTTACAAACTCTGGCAGAGGGTCACCAGGCTGAGGAATGGGGTTGGACATACGTACTGGACTCTGTGCTGCCTCTCCTTCCTCTGGCGGAATCACATATGGATGTGAATGCTCATAATACCACGCCAAGTAGTCGGAGGTGCAGGCCCATGGAGCATCCTCTGGCACTTGCTCGCCCAGCTGCACTCTATGCTGCTCCCACTCGGCCCACGTCTGAATGTATGTCTCAAATGGAGGACGAGGAGGTGGTGGTGGAGGGATCCCATGTACGTAGCCGAACTGCCTCAAAACCCTCTTTGGCAGATAAGGTTGCATGTCTGTGCCACACCTTATGTGGCCAGAATAATATGTCTACTCCAAGAAGGGTATCTCAGCGACAACCCTGTATCCATCATCATATGGGGACCAGACGACGTCCTCCATCTGCAACATATCCAGCAACCGCCTGGTCCCCCAAGCCTTGTCGGTACCCCTCGTCGTCCTCCATCTGGTAGCAAAGGAAAGCCTGGGGTCATAAGCGACATGCTCCCATCCACTAACTGATGGCAGATGTGCAAACGCCCATGCCTGTAAAATAAAGAAAACAAATTATGTTAACATTTGTATTAAAAATTACACAAACAAATATGTAAACAACAAATAAATAATTTCTTACCATCAGTAACGTCATACAACCTTCACACTGCTTGCTCTCTCGCAAGCTCGCATAGGAGAGATGATCGTAAAGATACGCCAATGCAGATACTCCCCAAGCGTACTGGGAGCAGGTGGACAGATCACTAAGGTAGCAGAGATAGAAAATGTTCACATGTGTGGAGCTTTTGTCGGCAAAAATGGTACAACCGAGCAAGTGTAACAAGTACGCCCTTGCGGCCCACACATATGAACCAGACTGCACATACCTCTCATATAACTCCCTCAGCCATGTGAGACGTACCCTAGCTCCTGTCATCGTAGCAGCATCAGCCTCATCGTCAGACACCAAGCCTAGCATGGTCCTCAGCAACATCCTAATGTCAGCCTTTGAAAAAGTGGTCGCTGGGCCGGCAATCTGCAAGCCTGTAATAGGCAACTGCAGCAGACATGACACATCATCTAGAGTGATGGTCATCTCTCCAACGGGCAGGTGGAAGGTGCATGCCTCCTGATGCCACCTCTCAATAAAGGCATTGGCGAAGCCTTTATTCGCGATATATCGCGCATGATAAAGGCTCGTCAAGCCAGACTGATCCACGTATGCCTGGACCTGTGGCTGGGTAGGGTAGGGAATCAACTTCCGAGTGTGGCTGACCACCTTCAGCTCCTCCCGAGGCTGATCAATCCAAATATGTCTAGCGATGTGGTCCTTGTAGGACCCCAGCAGTGTATCAACTACAGGACCACCAGGAAATGACGGTCCAATGATCCAGTCAGCAAACGGGATCACTGGGGCTGTTGGCTGTGGTACCTTCGCTACCTCTGCATCAGGCTGTGGCACATCTGCCTCAGCATGTACATGCTCTGCATCCTCTGGCTCATCGTGTTGTACTCCTCCAACAGCACGAGTATCATCTGCCCAACGACGGCGAGCAGATGCTGTCACACATCGCTGGTCTGCCCTGGATGGCTAGACAGGCTGACCAACATCTGCAACAGCATCTTCCTCCAAAGTGGAGGATCCTGTCGGCGATCGTACAAAACATACTTTGTCCGAGCCTTAATAAATCTGTAAAATATTAACTAAAATACTTAAAACTCGATAAACAAAAAATAAAGTCAAATACTATATAACTAAATAAACAAACTTACAATGTAAATATAATACATTTAAAAATATAAAAATTTTATTTTAATATATTTTTTAATTAAAAAAATTATTCAATTAAATAATTATTTTAATTTAAAAATTAAATAATTATTTTAATTTAAAATTTAAATATTAAAAATAATACTCTAAACATATAATACAAATATAATTAAATATTTTTGTTTTAAAAAAAATTACTTTACAAATTCAAAATTCAAAATTTTTTAAAAAAATTCAAACAACACAACGGAATCGTGATTCAGTTGTGCTGTGCCAAACTGAAAAAAAAAAAAGCAAGGGAAAGAACATGAACCTGGTTCGACGGCGTGAGGGGAGGAATATGTCTAGCGAGGTGAAGGGGTGAGAGTGGGTGTGAAGGAGAATGTGAAAGGAGGAAAGGAAGAAGGTAGAAGGAAGAAGGAAGAAGGAAGAAGGAAGAATGAGGAGTGACAGGGGTTGTGAAGAAGGAGAGGGAAGGGGCGTGAGGAAGCTGAAGGGGTGGGGTAAAGAGGGAGAGGTGGGGTGGGAGGGAACTGATAGGGGTAAGGTGGTAAATTCATCCAATTTGGGGTGAGAATAGCAAAATGAAGGGGTGAGAATAGCAAATCCCTTTATGCAATTGGCCAAGGCCCTTCATTGGCGTGGCTTCCACATAACTTTTGTCAACACTGAACCCAATCATAGACGCTTAGTCCGGTCTTTGGGCCCAACCTCTGTTAAGGACCAACCTGGCTTTCAGTATGAGACCATTCCAGATGGGTTGCCATCATGGGATAGTGATGGAAACCCAGATGTCATGGCCCTGTGTGATTCGACCCGAAATAACTTTTTGGGACCATTCTAGGACCTTCTGGTCAAACTTAACACATCTTCAGGGGTACCTCCTGTTAGTGCCATAATATCTGATGGTCTCATGACTTTCGCAATTCAAGCTGTTTGGGAATTAAACATATATATAATTTAAGAACAACACTCACTTCATGAGTTAGTGGTTTTTTTATATTATCATTTAAGTAAATATTATCATAATTTTTGATTAGTTAACACAGTAAAACTTTTTACATTCACAGTGTATAAAAATTAAACTCTTAATAAGTTCATTTGGTATTGATTATGGATTTGATTTGGTGGCAATAATGTTTTGCACTATATATAAATGTTTTAGATTGGTCAAGTGATAACTATGTACTATCTTGTTTCAGATAATGAATCCATTACCGACAGTGCACTAGACATGCCCATAGATTGGATTCCAGGGATGAAAAACATTCGACTCAAAGACATGCCAAGCTTTATCAGAACCACAAATCTTAAAGAGACCTTGTTCGATTTTATGGAGTCACAAATCCAGAATTGCTTGACATCATCGGCAATCATTGTTAACACGTTTCAAGAGTTTGAACTAGAAGTCCTTGATGCAATGAAGGCCAAGTTTCCCAACATATACAACATTGGCCCAGCTCCCTTGTTAACCAGGCATGTTCCTGAGGACAAGGTTCTGTCCGTTGGGTCAAGTTTATGGGTTGAAGACTCTAAGTGCCTCGAATGGCTAGATAAATGGCAACCCAATCCAGTTGTCTATGTGAATTATGGAAGTTGGACTGTGATAACAGAACATCACCTTAAAGAAATTGCTTGGGGCCTTGCAAATAGCATGCACCCTTTTTTGTGGATTATTAGGCCTGATGTGATGATGGGTGAATCCGCAATTTTACCAAAAGAGTTTTTTGATGAGATTAAGGAGAGGGGGTACATCACAAGTTGGTGCCCTCAAGAAAAAGTGCTAGCACATTCATCAATTGGACTTTTTTTAACACATTGTGGATGGAATTCACTATGGAAGCTGTATGTGGTGGTAAACCTATCATTTGCTGGCCTTTCTTTGCGGAGCAACAAATGAATTGTAGATATGCATGTACAACTTGGGGAATTGGAATGGAGCTGTACCATGATGTAAAGCGTGGAGAGATTGTTGAGCTTGTTAAGGAAATGATCGAGGGAGATAAGGCAAAGGAAATGAAGCAAAACGTTTGGAGTGGAGGAAAAAAGCACTAGAAGCCACTGATATAGGTGGCTCATCCTATAATGATTTCAATAGGTTCATAGAAGAGGCTCTTCATTTTGAAGAGTAATTCAAAATTTAGTGTGTGTTGTTGTCATGTACAAGTAAACTTAGGATCATGTGATAATGATTTCAATAAGTTGATAGGAGTCTTTATTTTGAAGAACAATTTAATAAATTATAGAAACTGTCGTGCTCGTGGTTATGTAAAATTAACTTGCTCTTCTGATTCCTGTCTGGTGAAAAGGAACCAAGTATTGGAAATATATTTTCCACCTGTGATAGATAACCAGTTAGGAAATAATCAAATAAAAGTAAAGTAAAAACCATAAATCACAGATTAAGAATATCAAATTTAGTATGTCTAAATTCCTTTTAACGTGAGGTAAAAACTGAGGACAGCAGAGGTTCGATTATCACCAATAGTTACAAAAGAGTTACTTTGCTCTTCAGTATTAGATACAAATAATTTATCAATTAGAGAACAATTATAATAAATTTGCTGTAATGCTTGGTTTCATTATAAGTTCTTATAAGATATTGACAGTGCATACAAACTAACAAATGGGGTGGTGGCGCAGTTGGCTAGCGCGTAGGTCTCATAGCTTCTGAGTTATCCTGAGGTCGAGAGTTCGAGCCTCTCTCACCCCAATCCAATGCTTTTTTCTATCATTTTCTTATTCTTCTCGATCCTTCCTCTCTAATCTCTACCATTTGGCCATTAAAGGTATTGTTTTGCTCACGAATGTCGCTGCTTCTTCTAAATTACAAACATTGGTTTCCAGAATGTCCCTGCATCTTCTCCAACTTGTTTAACTTGATATAGATTTTCTTAAGTTTAATTTTACTTTTTTAAAAGTATAATATAATCTAAAAGTTTATTCAAAGGAAGTGTCTAGCGTGAAGTACCTCTTAGGATGGACGCATACTTACTATTAAAACTTTTTTAAAATAAGTTAAAAGTATTTCTGAACAAGAGCACCTTTAACAGTGTAACCATTTGCACAAAAGAGTAACACATTCTCTCCAAAATTTTCTTGTAGAATTGTTTCTCTCACCAAGTTTCACGTAGTTGCTTACGGAAGCAATTGAATCTCCATACGGTTCCAACTTTTATTACGAACTATGTTAAAAGCAACCGTGAGATGATCTAAGTTAATACACTTTAGTTAAGACAACAAGAATATAATTTTAAAATGTTACAGTATAAATTAATACAACAATAATAATAATTTAGCCTTATTTATTTAAATTGGCTAACTTGTTTAATTTGGATACAATATGAACCATGGTGTAAACCTCACGACATATATCTACCCTAAGCACAGCTATTAATGCGTTTCTTCGTCAACACAATTGCCACTTATTTTCAAGATTATATTGCTTCTGTTGTACCGTGTAAGCGGAAGAAGAAAACAATCACCAGATGCTATAGGTATCAACACTGCTAGTGCTAGAACATCAACTGACATTAGCAAAAAATAATTGTGCCAAACAAAATATGTTAACAATAAGATTTCTTGGCTTTATAAATAACTTTAAATAAATTAGTATATATTTTCAATTTTGTCTGGAAGCAACACTTAAGAAAATAAAGATGGCATTGCACCTGAGCTATAGTCTTTTAACACCCCTCCCACCACCACCCTTAGGTCCCTTACCTTTAAAAAAACAATAAAATTGCAAAAGGCATATAATAAGTTCCAAAGAAAAAGAAAGATCTCTAGTTTCTTCTGCTCTTCATATCTGCCTGTCTACAAGGACTAGTAACCTACATCTACCAATATATGCTCACCAATCCCACAGTTCTAAAATGAATAGCTGCAGCCCCGAGTTGTGAGTCTCAAGGTCAAGAATGAAGCATCCATAAAAGGAAACGAGGCTAGAATACATAGGATACAGGTTCCTCAATAAGTTATCTCCTACTGGTGGTGGCAGCAGTCTTGCCTTTGCTTAAATCAGCTAGTTCCTCAATAAGTTTTCTCTCTTCTTTGCTCAGTTTTTTGGGGATTTCAACCTGCACCCGAACCAATTGATCACCCCTCATATTCTTTTTATTCAGCAGGGGAACACCTTTCTTAGCCATAACAAGTGTTGAGCTAGGTTGAGTCCCAGCTGGGATTTTTAAATCCACCATGCCGTCTACAGTAGGAACCTTAATTGTTGTGCCCAAGATTGCATCAATATAAGACACCTTACATGTGTATAAAATGTTTGTGTCATCTCGCTTGAGCACGGGATCAGGGATAACTTCAAGAACAACAAAGAGGTCACCAGGAGAACCCCCACGCCTTCCAGCATTACCTTCATTTCGGACCCTTAAACGGCTACCAGAATCCACACCAGCAGGAACCTTGAGACTTATCCGCTTTGTCTTTCTCACTCGACCTTCCCCAGAACATGTATTGCAAGGTGTTGAAGTTTCTCCAGTTCCATTGCAAGAAGAGCAAGTCATAGACTGCTGAAAAATGCCTAATGGAGTCCTTGTCGATGAGACAACCCGACCCTGACCACCACAAGTGCCACACTTGGATGATTTAGTCCCTGGTTTAGCCCCCGAACCACTGCAAGTTCCACAGCTCTCTAATCGCCGAATCTCTATCTCCTTTTCCACCCCAAAAACGGCTTCTTTGAAGTTCAAAACAAGACTGTAATACTCATCTTCACCCTCAACTGCTCCATTCCAAGATCCTCTGCTGCCCCCCATGCCCCCCATGCCCTCAAACAGTGTCTCAAACAGGTCAAAAGGATTGCTGAAATCCTGAAATCACAAAGATGATCCATCTTTGAGAAACAGGAAATATGATAACAAAGTCAAATTCCTCATCATCTTTAAAGGTAACTTACCCCCATGCCCATTCCTGAACCCTTAAGTCCAGCCTCTCCATATGTGTCATATATGGATCGTTTCTCATCATCTGACAAGACCTGCAAAAGAATTTGAATTACAGAAGATCAATTACGAGTAGCATGCATCAGGGCCAGCTGTGTTCAACAAGCTGTAGTTTTACCTCATATGCACTACTAATTTCTTTAAATTTCTGTTCTGCATCAGGTTCTCTGCAGCAGAAAGTGAACATCCATAATAGTTCAAGCAACATTAACCAAATGATTGTGAAGACGAGAAAATTATGCACCTAGCAAAATTGACTTGTGACGTGAAGAGGTTCTTGGCCAAAATTTTTTATCCAATAAGCAGTTCAGGGAATATACAAAACATATTTTTTAAAAAGAACAAGCCACAGGCTTTATAATCAAAGACATCCAAACCACTTTGTCCACAGCACAGTGAAATAAAAGAATTTAAAATTTTAAAAGAAAAAATAAAGAGAGTGGGGAACAAGGCAAGGGAAGGGAATCAGAAAGTAGACGATGTTCAATATGAAAGAAGAAAAAAGAACTCACTTGTTCACATCAGGATGATAACTCCGGGCAAGCTTCCGATAAGCTGAAATGTCCAAAGTAGAAATTTGATATTGTAATGATACAACAGACAATCGACACACAAAAAATGTGCACACTCAAGTAAATCATATGCAGGAACTGGCTAATAATAACTTCTTAATCACAACCATCTATCATTATCCTCCTAATCATTGATGCTTCCTTCCCATCCCCTAATTTTAGACTTTTGCAAATCTATCCTTCATTACAAAGAAATGAAAAGAAAATATGTATAGTGTGAATGTTAAGTTTTGGGTGGAAATTTTCCTAGAGGATCTTATACCAGAATTGTAGTTGACATTTGTTCTAATAGTCTATACAAAAGCCTCATCCTACCATCAACACCAAAGAGCAATCAAAGGCATCAAAAGCAACTAATTTTAAAATTTTCAATATTAGGGTTTGGAAAGCTAAGCCCAACAATTTTTTTGGTAAAAAGCAGAATAAAGAGCCAACCATAAAAATTAGCTCTCGAGTATTAGCAACAAGCATAAGCTCTTATTTATATAAATCACAAATAAATCCTACAAATTTGAGTGATATAATTACTCTAGTTCCCAACCTAAGTTTGGTAAATTTCTTTGAGAGTTTTAGGCCCTGTTTAGGGTGGTTTTCAGTTTTCTGTTTCAAAATATTTTAAAACTAAAACCAGTTTTTAGTTTTTTTGTGGTTTCTAGTTTTACAAACCGTGTTTGGCCAAATCAAGAATAATAGGAGGCACAACCCACAAATGAATCACCCTATACTTCTCAATCGTCTTCAAAACCACTTCAAACACAAACCTCTTTTCAGTGCCACCACTGCATTACCCTCTAAAGTTGCGAGTAAGAAATCACTGTCAACCCAAACACGTGAAACATCGGCAGAACACAGAGGAAGATGTTGTGCATATCCCCAGCCAAATCATCGTCCATGCCAATTAATGAATTATAATGATTGAGAAATGTCATTGGGAAGTGTTCGGGTATGCAACAGTGGGTATATAATTCTGATGAATGACAAATTAGATGGACGATGTCATTACAATTCTGAATGAATTATAGCCGCTGGATCTCTAATGAATGACAAATTAATAGGCCCTAAAATATTTTTCTCCATACTGCGCACATGTATGCAGCAGTGAAAGTGGGGTTATTGAAGTAACAGAGAGAAGTAAAAAGAGAGAGAAAGTAGATCTGAGAAAACTGAAAAGTATTATTCCTTTCTTACTTATTTCTGATACAGGGTACGCTTATATACATGTGCAGAGAGACTTGCACAGTAAGCTACTCTAACATATAAACTTGTACAGTAAGCTATTCTAACAGATAGCGCCAGCTGTCACTTGGCAGCTGGTTAACTAACTTATTTTTAACTAACCGAGTACAATACTCACACACCCCCCCACAAACTCAAGGTGGGTGAGCAGAAGAATTTAGATCACACACTTTGAGTTTGTCTCTTAGAAACTGAAACCTGATAGGAGAGAGAGGTTTAGTAAGTATGTCAGCCCACTGATACTGGGCAGGAATATGTTGAACAGATAATTGTTTGCTGAGAACCTTTTCTCGGACAAAGAATAGGTCAATCTCAATATGCTTTGTTCTGGCATGCAGCACAGGATTATGTGCTAGTGCCACAGCACTCTGATTATCACAGTAGATAGTAGGTCTCAATATAGGAACACCAAGCTCTGTGAGTAAGGTTTGCAGCCAGAGAATGTCAGCAGTGGTAAGAGCAAGGCTTCGGTATTCTGCTTCAGTGCTGGACCTTGCTACAACCTGTTGCTTTCTGGACCACCAGGAGATAAGGTTTGGTCCTAGAAAAATGGCTGAACCTGAAGTGGAACGTCTATCGTCTGGATCAGCAGCCCAGTCAGCATCACAGTAAGCATGCAGACTTAAGGGCTGATGAAGGGGTGCTGGAAGGAGTCTTAGACCATAGTGAAGAGTGCCTTTGAGATATCTGAGAATCCGTTTAACTGCAGTCCAATGAGTTTCAAGCGGTCTGGCCATGAATTGACAAACCTTATTAACAGCGAAACTTATTTCTGGTCGAGTGATAGTTGCATATTGAAGGGCACCAACCACAGACCGATATAGAGTAGGATCTTGCAGAAGATCATCACCAGTTTTAGACAACTTCAAATTAGACACCATAGGAGAGGAAATAGACTTTGCTTCAGCCATATTTGTTTTGTGCAGAAGGTCTCGAATGTATTTGCTTTGGGTCAAGACAATAGAACTAGTGGAAGTATGATGGACTTCAATACCAAGAAAGTAATCAAGCTGCCCAAGCTGTTTAAGAGCAAAAACTGAACTGAGATGGCCAACAAGAGAGCGTACCAGAGTGGAGGAGCTGCCAGTGATGATAATATCATCAACATAGACTAAGAGATAAACAACATCCCTGTTTTTCCGATATGTAAAGAGAGAAGGATCACATTTGCTTGGCTGAAAACCAGTTTGTAGCAAAGTGCCTTGAAGCTTCTCAAACCATTGTCTTGGGGCTTGTTTGAGTCCATACAGTGCTTTATTGAGTTTGCAGACTAGTGATTTATGTTGAGACTGAAAACCAGGCGGTTGTTGCATATAAACAGTCTCATCAAGTAAGCCATTGAGAAAAGCATTGCTGACATCTAGCTGGAGTAGAGGCCAATGCTGGCTGAGAGCTAAAGTAAGAATTAACCTAATTGTAATAGGTTTAATTACTGGTGAGAAGGTTTCATTAAAATCAAAGCCCTGTATTTGATGAAAACCCTTGGCTACTAGTCTAGCCTTGAACTTGTTGATTGAGCCATCAGCATTCTCTTTAACTCTGAATACCCATTTACAACCTATAGCCTGCCGATTAGGAGGAAGAGGCACAAGAGTCCATGTATTATTTTTAATTAATGCAGTATATTCATCTTGCATAGCAGCATACCAATGAGGATCTTGTAATGCTTGCTTAACTGTTTTGGGCTCAGAGTGAGCAAGAAACAGTGAGGGATGTAGTCTGGTCTGCACTATACCAGATTTAGACCTGGTTTGCATTGAGTGTGTATTGACAGGGATGGGATAAAACTGTCCTGACTCAGAGGAGGAGGATGAGACAGTAGGAACAGCTGGTGAAGGAATTGTTACAGCTACTGGAGGAATAGAGACAGAAGGCTGAGAATGAGTGGAATTGTGTACAGTGACTGGAGGGGACGATATGTCAGGTACAGAGACCTCGGGTGAGGGTATATGAGTGGCAGAGGCTGAAGGAGAAGGTGAGTTAGATTGTGTAGGATGAGGTGGAGAGGAAAAAACAGTAGGTATATGAGCGGAGATAGAGGTAGATGGTGTTGGAGAAGGGTTTGTGGTGGTTTTAGGAAATAAAGTGGAATAAGGAAAACTAGTTTCATTGAAAATCACATCCTTTGAAATATAAATCCTGCCAGTAGGAGACAAGCATTTATAGCCTTTGTGATGTGTAGAATAACCTAGAAAAAGGCATTCATGGGACCTAAAGTCTAATTTATGAGAATTGTAAGGTCGGAGAAAGGGAAAACAAGCACAGCCAAAGGCTTTGAGGTGTTGATATGTGGGAGGTTGACCAAACAGAATAGTAAAGGGAACTGAAAAATTCAACGATGCTGTTGGCAACCGATTAATAAGATAGACAGCAGTAACAAAGGCATGATCCCAAAAGTCAAGAGGCAAAGATGCATGACTGAGCAAAGTGAGACCCAACTCTACAATGTGGCGATGTTTTCGCTCAATAACACCATTTTGATGATGTGTGTGAGGGCAGGTAAGTCTATGAATAACACCTAGATCTGTAAGATATTTAGTAAGAGGTCTAAATTCTCCACCCCAATCGGTTTGCAGAACTTTAAGAGTGGTGTTAAACTGTAACTCAACCATAGATTTGAATTGTTTGAAAATGGTGAAGGTTTCATCTTTAGATTTAAGAAGATATATCCATGTAAACCGTGAGTACGCATCAACAAATGAAAGATAATAACGAAAACCACCAAAGGAGGTCATTGGAGAAGGTCCCCACAAATCACTGTACACTAATTCCAGGGGTGAATGATAAGTTGTGTTGGACAAAGGGGAATGTAACCTGTGAGATTTACCAACAGAACATGCAGAGCAAAAAAAAGTAGCCTCTTTATTTGATATTGGTATGTTACAATGATTCAATACAAGCTTCAGAGTATGATCATTAGGATGTCCTAAACGGACATGCCACAAAAATCTAGTACTAGGGGAAACAGCAGTGTGTACAGAATTTTTAGAACTAGAGGCTAAACAATTAGCTGGAAAATTTAGTTTGGGCTGAGGCTGCAAGTGGAGACTTGAAAACTGGTATAAGCCATCAGGTCCCACTGTGCCTCGAAGGAGAGTAGCTTTAGTTTCCTGAGATTTGACAAGACAGTGATCAGCATGAAACTCAAAGAATACAGAGTTGTCTTTAGCAAATTTACTGACACTAATTAAATTTTTGGTTATGGATGGGACATGAAGTAATTGATGCAAAGACAAAGAAACAGTAGGTTGTAAGGGAGAAGTAAAAAATGAAGAGCCAGAGGAAGTGATTGGCAGACCTTGGCCATTACCAATGAAGATTTGGTCAGGGCCTTCAAAGGAACCAAGCTGATGAATGTTCTGCTGATCAGCAGTGACATGATAGGAAGCCCCGGAGTCAGGGAACCAGGTACTGTTTGTGGCAGGACTTGAGTTGGTAATCATAGCACTTGGTTGAGTTGGAATTGGTGGATGAGATGGGAATGACTGAAACTGCTGAGGAAACTGAGGAAAATGAGACTGTTTAGGTCCCTGTCCCAACTGATACGTGAAATTAGGAACACTCTGATGTTGAAAACCATAAGGTTGTGGTGCAGAATTGAACTGATTCCAGGGATTGTATGAAGCTTGAAAGCCTTGAAAATTAGGAGGAACTTGAGGCTGATAGTTCTGATCAAATCTATGATAGCAGTTGGAAGCGGGATGGCCAAACTTAAAGCATACTTGGCATTGAACATTGGCAAACCTGCCCCCGCGACCACGGCCACCTCCACGGTAGTTCCGGCCGCCGCGACCACGTCCAGACCCGCGAAAACCAAAATTCGAGTTGTTGTGGTTCGAATTATCAGATTCAGAGGCTTGCGCAACATGAAGTTGAGCAGAAGAAGCGGATTGCGACTGTGAAGACGAAGAAGACGATGCATGAGTGAGATTCACCGAAGCATTTTCCGAAACGATCTTCTTCTGGAATTTGTCAAGACGCATTTCATGTGCGAGAAGGAGAGCTTCTACTTCTTCAATTGACATAGGCTCAAAACGACTTTCAATGACTGAAATTACAGAACTGTATTCATGAGGTAATCCTTCAAGAATAATATCCACATGCTGCTGAGGTGTAATTGGATCTCCAACAGAAGCTAGCGAATCAGCTAGGGCTTTGATTCGTAAAAGATACTCTGACACAGTTTTGTTATCGAGAGTAGTGGAGCGCAACTCCGTGCGCAGATGACGAGCTCTTGCGCGAGTTAATTTCTGAAAGTAATCGTGGATCTTTTCCCATACTTGAAAGGAATGAACAGATCCTAAAACGCGCGACAAGATCGAACTAGAAAGAGATGATTGCAACCACGAAAGGAGCATCTGATCTTGTTTTTCCCAAACAGCGTATGCAGGATTGACGATTCCTCCATCGCGATCAGCTTCACTCGCAAAACGAAGAGGAATATTAGGACAAACCAGAAAACTGTGCAGTTGATGAGCTTTGATAACTGGCTCCACTTGTTGGCGCCACAACAAAAAGTTCGAATCAGTGAGTTTCTCACTGATCGTATGTGAGAAAGCAGAAGATGCCGTTGAAGAAGAAAGAGGAGGAGTAGGAGGAGGAGGTGGTGGATTAGTTTCGGCCATAGCAGGATCTTTAAGCTCTTGATACCATATTGAAGTAACAGAGAGAAGTAAAAAGAGAGAGAAAGTAGATCTGAGAAAACTGAAAAGTATTATTCCTTTCTTACTTATTTCTGATACAGGGTACGCTTATATACATGTGCAGAGAGACTTGCACAGTAAGCTACTCTAACATATAAACTTGTACAGTAAGCTATTCTAACAGATAGCGCCAGCTGTCACTTGGCAGCTGGTTAACTAACTTATTTTTAACTAACCGAGTACAATACTCACACAGGGGTTGATGGTGGTGACGGTGCCAAGGAAGCAGACAAGGTAGCAGATGTCATCGGTAGAGGTGGAGAGTGTCAGGTAATGATAGTGGTGGTGGAGGTTAGAAGATGCTTTTTAAAACTAAAATGGAGTCACAAATCCTTCTACCTTTTAAAAATTGATGTAGAAGTGTTTGAAAGAGTTATAAACCATTTTAATTCCATTTTAGACAAACATGTTTTGTTTTGAAATTTACATTTAAAAACCAAAACTTGCAACCACCCCGGCCCAAACAGACCCTTAAGTTTTAGATTTCGTTTCAGTCCTTATCTTGTATGCTTCACATGCATTTTAGGCAAACCGTTTTGAGTATGCAGCAAGAGTTATATGAAAAGAGAAAATCATTTATTAGTTAATGGACTGATCCTATTGGTGTAATTGATTTTCCTTTACATTGCTCCACTAAAAATTGGCCATTCATGAAGTAAATAAAAACAATATATTTGAACATATCAATTACCACTCTTAATTTCAGATTTACTGGAATTTCTTGACACCCCGAGGACAGAATAGTAATCCTGCACATTGGCACACATCATTATATAGTGAGTCAATATATTGAATGTTCATGAGAGTTGCATAATTTAAGGAGGAATGCTTTCATAAGTCACAATTGTATAGAAAAACTCAAGGAAATCATTGTTGCTTAGAAATGCATGAGTATTTAAAACTTACTGCATCTGCTCTAACTATCAACCTCGATCCCCTGCGACGATGCAAAGTTTGGGATGAACCTTTGTCAAATAGTGCATGCAAGGAATTTTGAGAAAAAAAGCTCGAACATGGGGCAGCCATAAACCTTATCCTGCTTGTAACACTGCAAGGAAATTAGCTTAATTTAATTACACTCCAGTGCAATGAACTATGCCGAAAAAATCGTGTATCCATTGAGTAAGCCATGGTCAAAGACTAATATTTAATGACAGGTAGGATAGAAAACAGCCCCAAGATTCTGAGAATTTGAGTCTATGTCCGAACAAAAAAACTAATATGGCTGACAATTACTGTAAAAAATCACATTATAAACCCAACTCATGGTTATATACCATGGATATTGTGATAGATACAACTATATTAAAAGTAATTTAGCTCCTTTAGATATGCAAGAGCAACAAGCCAACAAAATTAGTCAAGAAATATTTAATTATAGGACTAACTTGTTCCTGGATGATGCAATCTTCCCCATCCCAGTCGATCCCGCAAAAATTTGAGGACGAATTCCCCATTGAGTAGCTGATGTACTACCAAAAGGTGCAATGGCCATCTAATATATTTTCAGCGAGATAATATGCCAATAAATACAAAATTTCTGGATGAAATTCTGCTAGCTGCAAAAAAAAATTATAAAATAACATAACATAAATCACCAAAAAGCACTTTGTCGATGCTAAGTGAACCTAGTAATGAGTAATGAATTACAAGCTAGTCAAATTCAATTATCAATATACCATAAACCAAAGGAATGAAGAAAAACAACTACCGTAAACAACACTTGAAATTTCACGTGCACAAATAAACGACACGGGGAAACGTCTGGGTGGTGTTAAGCAATTAAAATATGTTTATGTCATAATTCTGAGACAGGACAACAATGGAATAAAAATGAACAACGATACTCCAATCTAGAATGAAGGAATGAATAAAAACATGTTTATGTCATAATTCTGAGACAGGACAACAATGGAATAGGAAGAGAAACCTGTTGGCGCTTAACCTTAGCCGCTGCTGCTATGCTACGCTATGCCTAGTTAGGGGATAGTGTTGTAGTGTCTGTGGGAACGAGTGGGTGGGTGTGGGATTTGGAGGATGAGGATACAGTGTTTGAAATGGAGCACTCTTATTGCTTTGCTTTATAGGATGACACAGAACAGAACCTCGTGGTCGAGTTTTCTTTCACCCTTTTTATTTTCGTTTAGCACCAACGTTGGCCTCTCTAGTTCGCTGCTTCTATAACCCTAATGCCATTTTTTGGGTTGGATTCATTTTTGTCAATGAATTTTTTATATATTATAAATAAAAGTTATGTCATGCTTTTTATATTATAATTTTTTATTTTAATTTTAAAAAATTATATATAATTTTTATATAGACACATATTTTAATTATTTATTGTATATTTTAAATAATTTTATTACACCCGATACCCTTCTGTTTTTTAATCCTACAGAAAATTTCTTAATTTTTTAGCTTCCGTTACATCGATCCCCTCTTAGGTTTGAAAAATCTTACACTGACCCTTCCTTAGGGGTACTCAAAGTAATGTAAAAAAAATGGAGGGATACCAGGTGTAATAAGAGTAAACCTTAAGGGAATCTGTATAATTTACTCTAATTTTTTTATGTAAAAGCAAATCAATATTTAATTAAAGAAATTTTTAATTTTCACAATTTTTATCCGGGCTTAAAATAAGCTTGGATAAGTCAAGAGCCTATGCTTTCTATGGAGTTACCCGAGCTAAAAGGAAAAAGATAATTAACATTACTAAATTCTAATTCAATATGCGATTGGATAAGTATTTGGAATTCAAAATGTTCATTGAGAAACCTCTAAGAGATAGTTATTCACATATTCTTGATTGTGTCACATCAAAGTTAGTGACTTGGAAGTGTCATCTTCTCAATAGGCTAAGTAGATTGATAGTAGCCAACATCGTGCTATCATCCATCCCCTCTTATAGCATGCAAGTCAGTTGGTTTTCTCAATATGTGTGTGATTAGTTGGACAGAACTGTACATAAATTTATTTGAAGGATACTAATGATTGTGGCATTAGGAGATATAAGGTTGACTTTGTGGTTGGGAAGGGAGAGCTTAAGGGTGAAGGGAGAATGAGAGAGGGAGATATCACGGGTTTGAATCCCTCTCACTGACATTCTAACAAAAACTAACAAACTAATATTTGCCGATAAAAAAAAACACTAATGATTGGGGTATTCGTATGGTGAGTTGCGGGCAAATTACAAAAACAAAGACGCATGATGGTTCAAGGGTTTGAATTTTGAAATTCCATAATGTAGCCATGCTCGGTAAATTAGTTTGGATTTACTCAAAGAGAGCAATAAGTTGTGAGTTTTGGCCATCACTAATAAATATATTAAAGGGAAAAGTTTATTTCAACAATAAGGTGTAAAATGTTTCATTACTTAAAGTTCTATTACCAAAGTTTTTGAATACTTAGAGTTATAAAGTTGACTTGATGATAAAGGGAGAAGGAAGGAAGGGATAGGTTGTGGGTTCAAATCTCCCGCTAACAAAAACTAACATATTAACAACTAACATTGATCGATAAAAAAAAAGCTTTTAAATACTTGGAAGATGGATTTTAATTTAAACTTGGTAATAGGAAATCCAATTTCTAGTTCCAACCTTAAGTACGTAAATGCCCACTTTGTCATTTAGTTCCATGGGTTCAATTTCATAATATCAATTTCATTATAGTTGATGAGTGCCATAATGGCAGTTGAAATTTAAACTCTCTTACAACAGCCATCGCCCAAAAATATTCAACAAGAAATCAATTTCAATCCATCTGTGTTTGTTGGAAAATGTCCTTGATATTTGGATATGGGCTTGAAATTTGTCATTATTTATAATTTCCTAAAACATCTCATATCGGCAACCGACCTTAGCTCAGTTGGTAGAGCGGAGGACTGTAGTGGGTTTACTTAGCTGAAATCCTTAGGTCGCTGGTTTGAATCCGGCAGGTCGGATTTTTCTTTTTCTTTTTGACTATCAAACAAAATAAGTTTACCATGTTTATATTTCTCACTGTTAATTTTTTTTAACGACTATCTATATAAAGTGGTATATTTCATCTGGGAGACACACACTACACACTCAACATTTGCAGCACACACAAACACTACAATATGTATGTAATCCTTTGAATTGGTAGAAGAGATAGTACGAAGGTTCTCACTTTTTTTCAACATAAAATATGGCTCATAGCTGTTGGATAAAATAATCGAGAAACATACATATCCACAATGCTGAAAAGTTTTTCTGCTTCTCAGGGTCAACCTCTCTGGCCCACCTTGTGACCATTGCTGTGGTTTTCTTGCTTAGATGGAGTTAAGGGATCAATGAGGAAGGATTTTAAATTCTTGTACAGCTCATTAGGCTTCTCTACATTGATTGCATGCCCTGCATTCTTAATGACCACAAGTTGTGCCTTCTCTCCTACATGCCTTACACAGCACCAAAAATAATAAAATTCAAAAATTCATAACAATCAAGTAAATGCATAACACAAAAACAAAAACAAACAAAAAACTGAAGAAGGAATTGCTCTAGTTTTCTCAAAAGTTTGACCTACACATAATTATAGTGTTGGTATATATGCACTAGATAAGTCCTTTATAAGGAGAAACTATATAATTGCACACTTAAATAAGTTTACTACTAATAATAAAACTTGGATGGAATAGAATAATTTTAATGGGTTAATTCTACAAAATTGAACTCATTAGGAATGACACACCTAAAACTCTAATTTTACTTACGTAAATATGCGCTATATATAATAAGATGTGGTCGTACACAACATAACAATAGAAATTATGATTAACCATCACAACTCTCTTATTACAATTAGCACAACAAGCGAAGAGTAAGCCTAGTGTAAGCATGAGGACGCGTACTTATCAATGTGTACATCATAGCTCATTTGCTTCATTCAGCAAGAAAGATATATTCTTTTTACTATATTTTAATTATTACTTCAATTTGTGATCATTCATTTAAACAATAAGGGAACAAAATTTTTAGTTCCATTGCATTGTCCCATGGCTCTTAAAAGATAAAATCAATAATGAGCTTCAATTTCTAAAAAATTACCACTTCAGTCTGTGAGCTAACTCCAGTGGGAATACCTGGTCCTGCTCTCCCCAGATAATTTGCATAGGCTGCATTATTGAAAAGTTACAGTGCGATAATGTAAATGTGGCCAAATTAACTCAAAATATAAGTTCAGAAGCAAATTAAAAGAGGACCTTGGTTATCTTAGGAAGATTAGACAGTTTTCTATCCTTATGCAATGCTTGGATTAGTTCTGTCCTCTCCTGGCGATACTCCGTACACATCACCTGCATGTAAATAAAGCACTATTTACATATCTTCATAATTATCACGCACACAAAGTTATGAATTACGATCGTCGCAAGTGAAGTCTTACAACAGTCCATTATTCCAGAGCTGGAATAATTTCTTGCCTGTTTAAATTCATCAGCTAAGTCAGTAAGAAATTACTATTCTAGATCTAAAATCAATTTTAAATTAATTTTTAGTATAGAAACTTCCAAATATAAATTGATTCACTTTTAATTTTTTTTAATAAATATACCTTAAATGACTATGATATTCTTTAAAAGAATTTTTTTAAACAAAAGAGATTGTGAGTATAGCTGTCATAAAATTTTGGTATAGGATGCTAAGCTAACATACTCTAATTAAAAAAGAGGTGTAAGTACGTTAGCAATCCCATATATATATATATATATATATATATATATTATCTCTTTTACTCTCTAAGCTGAGAGTAATCAATATTCACTTTCTAGCTCTTGTGAGGTATTCCAAGATAATAATACAGCTACTGATGATAGATATTTATAATTGATAGTTAGAATGTTATAATTAATTAGTTACTTGTTTTGGGGATAAATTCTGTTAGTTGATTAGCTCCATACATGTTATAAGGTCGATCTGGGATTGTCATTCTCATTGTTTTTGATGAATTTATGCTATTTCGGATTTCCTATATCTTGCTTAACATGTATATTTTGATTAGCTTTCATATTTTTTTGGGTACAAATATGAAAGCACTTTCGTTTTTTAGTCATTTTTCATTTTTAATCCATAATTAATTCCTAAAAAATTAAATATGTATTGACTTAATTCTTGAAAAAAAAAAAAAACACTAACAACTCAAAGAGTTTAATTTTTATATACTACAGGTGTAAAAAAATTTACACTTTCAATAAATTAGTAATTATTTTAGGTATAATTTTTAAAATGGTTATTACAAAAATTAACATTCTTACCGTACATACATGTTAATCTATTATTGGATGACAATATAAGTTTTTTTTTATGTTGCCAATGTATTTAAATTAAATTTTAACTCAAATCAATTCTTAAATTTATGAACTGAAATGACTAAAGATTAAAATGTATTACATTTATAATTTTAGAAAATTACTCCGTATTTGATATATTTTAAGAAGTAAATTAAATAGAATATTTTTTTTTAGGGATCGAACTTAGTAGTATTTACTTAGAAAAGAAGAAAAAAGAAAAAGAAATAAAAAAAACCAGCCAATGATAGAGATTGGGCGACAATGATAGAGATTGGGCGACAATGATTGGTCTTTATTTTCAAAGTACTAGTGGATAGCACATTGGATTGCTATTACTATTAGACGACGATAGATGCTACCTTCACCGCCCAGTATTATAGTCATCTAGGACTCTAGTAATCAAAAAGAGGTTGAAATATCAACCTTTTTTTTTCTTTTTTTCTTTTTCAATTTATTCTCCATAGCAGTTAATTGGTTTTAATTTTGCCTATATTGCTATTATTATATTGCCTATATTGCTATTATTATATCACTGCCAGAAGAATATAATTTCATAAAGTAACAAAATTAAACTAGAAACTTTTTTTTTTTTAAGGAAATAGAAACATTTTTAGAAACCTTTTTCATAAGCTTGTTTCTTTCAGTTCAAATTTGCTGTAAATAAGTTTCGGCCTTTGGAACATTTGTTGTTCTGGCTGCTATGTCTTGTGTATCTCTGAACTCAACTGCTATCTCTTCTCTTCACTTTCACCCAGCTACTCCTTTATTCATTTATTTATTTTACCATCAAAAAGTTATAAAGAAAAAAACTGACTTTGTTTGACCGGTTCAAATAATCTTTCATTCATTTTTGTCTTGTACATGATTCCACTTCTGTTCCCGGTTTCATTTGTTCTCTCTCTTTTTGTGTGGTTGACCCCTATCTGTGAGTACTTAAGCTTCTTTTCGTAGATGGTTGAAAATTCACGGTTGGTCATTTGACAATTGACACGTCTCATATTACATCGTCGTTCTGCCAATTTGCCTCATTTTTTTTTCTCTTTTATCTTTGTATACAGTTTTTCTTTACTGATTGCAAATTAGTGGGGTGTTTATTCTGCACTACAAAGATGAAGATTTGTCATGTGCCACTTGAGCATAATGCACGTTGTGTCACTGGTTGATGTCAGTGGAAAATGGATTTGGCATCTGTTCTTTTTCTATTAACTAGCTTATGCTCTTCTGCGCTGGCTCAGCTTGATTTACAAGGTTCAATCTTCTCTTCTCTTCATCTGCCACTCAAACTTATTCCATGCTAAGCTAAAGCTATGTAAAGTTTAACTGCAGTTTTTATTTCCTTCAATTCCTTTGTCTCTGTCAGGTTCGGGATTTCAACTTATTAGAAAATTGAGATTCATTCATATTTAGACTGAATAATATTTTTGTTCTGCCTCTCTAAGATTTAATTTCTTCGTAATCCTTTCTGGTACACTACTCTAGTGTGACTGTTTGGGTTGACCAGGTGGCACTTTGATCCATCCTCATTTAGTCATTTTGCCCTTTTCCTATATTTTAGCAAAATCACTTGGATTTTTTTAATTTATTTAAATATGCTCCATTTGAATTAACAATCATTCTTTCAACCTGAGAATAAACTGTTTAGTAGCAGTGTATGGAAATTAATGAAACTTTGGAACATGGGTCACGTACTTACTGGGAAAAATCATTATCCAAGGGAAACAAAATTGTGTTGGCAAACTGTACCTTTGCACATTGTTATAAGTTGCGTTATTATTGAAACAAGCATGTGTTTGTGTATTCCTTGATAACATCCTCAGTTAACTCAAATAGATGCATAATGTTTATGTTCATTTCAGAAGATGCACTGTATGCATTGAAGGTATCATTGAATGCTTCTCCCAACCAGCTTACAAACTGGAACAAAAATCTAGTAAACCCTTGTACTTGGTCCAATGTTGAATGTGACCAGAATAGCAACGTTGTTCGAATGTAAGATATTCTTATTCTTATTTCTTAATGTAAATCTCCACTGGTTGCTTTCTTTTAAATATTTAATTTGCAGAAGATTTTGACAGCCTCAACCTTCATTGGTGCAGAAATACTTTATTATTTTATTCATAATGTATAATTATTACTTCATTGCAGTTCACTAGAATTTATGGGATTCACAGGATCGTTGACACCAAGAATAGGATCTCTAAAAAGTCTTACAATTCTGTAAGTATTTATGATATGAAATCTCCACAAAACTGACCCCTCCCAGGCTCCCCCTGCTCCGTCCCTGGTTTCAGTTCCTAGTCTCATCGTGCTTTTTTTTTTTTTCATTATACTGTTAAGACATGAATTCATTAAATCACATGGATAGATTTCTGTGTTATTTTTATATGCTTACTTAGGATTTAAACCTTTTTCTGTTGAATATACTATCTTCTATGTATCTGATGAATTGTAGTAGACTATTCAATCATTCATTAGGGTTCCTACTTTCTAAGTGTATGTTTGGATTAAAGTTTGCAAACTTAAGTTTGGGTTAAACTTAAGTTTGCAAACTGAGTTTGCAAAAGTATCCCAAGTCTTACTTCTCCAAACTTAAGTTTGCAGGCAAAATTTTACTCTCAAACATACTTTTGAAGGATAACCAAACATGATTCAAAATTGATTTTGCTCACAAACATACTTTTGGACCCTTCCACCGGAAATCCAAACATGTTGTTCATTTAAGAAAGTGAATATGGAAACATGCATATATCATCTGTAGTGTATAGAAATATGTATACTTTGGTTATTTTGCAAAAATCATTTGATGCTCTTTGGTGAATTTTGTGATTTTAAGTCATACTCCCATTCTTATGAGTTCATTTGTTCATATTTTTCACCTTTTTTCTTTGGTGATGTATGTTACACATTTATCATGCAGTTCTTTGCAAGGGAATAACATCACTGGTGACATACCAAAAGAATTTGGAAATCTTACAAACTTGGTCAGATTGGATTTGGAAAACAACAAATTAACTGGTGAAATACCATATTCCCTTGGTAATCTTAAAAAGCTTCAATTCTTGTAAGTATGGAGTCTTAGCATCTATTTTCCTTTTGTAATGTCTGGAAGTGTCTAATTTTGGTCCTTCAACTAGGACATTGAGTCAAAACAATCTCAATGGGACTATTCCAGAATCACTTGCCAGTCTCCCAAGCTTGATCAATGTGTATGTAAACTATTTTTTTATACTTACTGTTTTTTACTTTTAAGTACATTTTATTATCATTATATCTGATGGATTGCTCAAACTTCTCTTTTGCAGTATGCTAGATTCAAATGATCTTAGCGGGCAGATTCCAGAGCCGTTATTCAGCGTTTCTACGTACAAGTATGTATGGTAAATTAGTATTAGATTGAATATTTAAAGCACCTTTTGAAGATAATTTTGTATCCCTGACCCAAGGATTATAGCTAAAACACCTGGAAAGTGGATGCATACGTCCTAAAGAACCTACAACTTCATTCAACAAATACTGTTTCTAATGGTCTTCCCTGGTTCCACTTTTTGATCTTCCTTTGAAAGATTTGTAGTCGTCACATATTCAATTTCTCCAACTTAATTTAGTAATTAAAGTTCCCATAGCCTGACTTCTTTCCATATACCTGATATATAATATTGAATGGCAGAAGATTAAAAAGGTGGTAGTTTTTTGTCACTTCCAAGAAATATGATTTTTCATTGGCAAATGCTGATCAGTTTCTTAAGGGCCCTTGTTAAGGAAACAAAAACAATAGCCTTGTCTCACTAGGCGAGGCCAGCTACATGGATCCTTTTTAATAATTTTCTCCGATGTCCTTCTTGGTCTCCCTTTATTCCTTTTCACTGGACTAAACTTACTTCTAGTGGCCTTCTTTACACATGTCCAAATCACCTTAACTGATTCTCTGTCATTTTCTCCTTCATAAGTATCACACCAATATTTTCTCGTATACAATTATTCGGTGTCTTGTCCTTTCTTGTATAGTCACACAACACACATCTATCTTAATATTTTCATGTTTATGGAGTCCTTGGAGAGAAATAGAACTTTTGAATTTAGGATTCATGTGATGTTGTTCATTGTTTATTTAGATTTTTTTATGTTCCACTTAGTTTCACTATGTTCCTCATTGCAGTTTCACTGGAAATAATTTGAACTGTGGTGTGAATTATCATCACCTTTGCACATCTGATAATGCAGATCAAGGTTACTTTTGTTGATCCTGTTTTGTTCTGTAAGGTGTTTTCCTACCCCCTGCCCCCCTTGCCTCCATTTACAGGCAACTAGCTGAAAACTAGTTTTCCTTCACTTGTCAGGTTCATCACATAAAACAAAAATAGGCCTCATAGTTGGAACGGTTACAGGTTTAGTTGTTATTCTTTTTCTTGGTGGCCTGCTGTTCTTCTGGTACAAGGGGTGCAAGCGTGATGTTTTTGTAGATGTTCCAGGTTTGAGTTCCTTTTTTAGTCCGTGCAATGTTTTGTAGATTGTTTGTAGTTGCAGCATTAGAAACTATTGATCTGGTGACACTACATACGCATTCTGTTCCAAGCCGATCTAAGGCTATAAAGTATAAAGTCATGAATTAATATGATATAAGCCATGTTGTCCATATTTTAGATTAATTTTTATGAATGGTATATTGCTTAGCTCGTTATGCACCATCTATTTATTGGAGTTGCATTTTTCTTGTTGAAAAAAATACCGATATCCACCATGATGGTCAATAGCATCTGGCTGCAGTAATATTTTTTCCATTTTAGAACATCTGGTTAATTAATGTAATATTATTTTTATTGATCAGGCTTAGTTCTTCTAATATCTTACACATTAGTATGGCCAATATGTTTGGTTTATGCCTTTTCTTCATTTTGGTGTCATGACAACTTATGGTCCGTTGGATCTAATTACCACACATTAGTATATACCGTCACCATTCTTTTGAACCTTCCATGTCCACTGAAGGTGGGTTATGGTTAAATCTTTATGAGATGACTGGAGAATTTACTGGATGAACTATCTTGTAATGCTTTTAATTGTGACAACTAGTTGAAATACTGTATAACATTCATTTTATAAAAAAAGTATTATGAAAAAGAAGAGAAGTACACCAAGGCAAGGGTAATGTATGCTCTAGAGTCGATAGCTGAAAGAAAAAAAATTAAAACAAGGAAACAATCAAGCTTCGTAGTTAATATCATTTTAAAATTAAGGTTGATGTGAACTATCTATTTTATTTGAATTTTTCTCTTGCTAACTATCAATTTTAATCTCTTTTTTTCATGTATCTTCAGGTGAAGTCGATCGCCGAATTACATTTGGTCAAATAAAAAGATTTTCCTGGAAAGAACTACAGATAGCTACAGACAACTTCAGCGAGAAAAATATTTTAGGACAGGGAGGTTTTGGAAAGGTTTATAAAGGTATTCTGGCTGATGGCACCAAAGTTGCTGTCAAAAGGTTAACTGATTATGAAAGTCCAGCGGGTGATGCAGCTTTCCAGCGTGAAGTTGAGTTGATAAGCGTAGCTGTCCATAGGAACCTGTTACGGCTCATTGGTTTTTGTACTACTCCAACTGAACGCCTCTTAGTTTATCCTTTCATGCAAAACTTAAGTGTTGCCTATCGTCTACGAGGTATTTATTTACAATGCATTTAAGCATCAGTGGAACTGAGCTGCTATAGAAGAGAGTATAATAATTAGTAGTAATTACTTTATTTTGTAACTGGGATTGGAGGGGTAATTTATGTAGTGGAGTAGTTACTGGCCTTAATATCTTAATTTGTTTCAGTCATATAAACCATTTTTAACATTTCCTTGTTATGATTGAGTTCATCAAGTAATCAAAAGGTTTAATCTAAACATTCAGGACACTTCTGACATTTTCAAGATTTGTCTGAAACTTCAGGGTTCTTTCAATTTGGGGAATAGAACAAGAATGTAAGAGATGAATATGGTGATGTCTTTTTGATCACTAGAACTCAGTAGAACTGTCATCATGCAGGGCTACCCAATTTTAAATATTCAGCTTTGTGCTGTATTCAAATCCTGAAAGCCTGATGTGATAGGGAATTTAACCATGTCTGCATTATGAATCTTGTATCCTTGTCTGGCAGGATTTTAATTTGAGGGTAGCTTGAATCTCTGTATTGTCTTTAAGTTTGCTTTTATAATTTGGCAAATTTTTCCAGTGATAATTTGTCTGCTTGAATACTGGTGCAGAACTCAAACCTGGGGAACCTGTTTTAGATTGGCCAACTAGAAAACGAGTGGCTCTAGGAACTGCCCGTGGCCTAGAATATCTTCACGAGCAATGCAATCCAAGGATTATTCATAGGGATGTGAAGGCAGCTAATATATTACTAGATGGAGATTTTGAAGCAGTTGTTGGTGACTTTGGTTTGGCAAAATTAGTTGACGTTCGACGTACTAATGTGACAACTCAAGTTCGTGGGACAATGGGTCATATAGCTCCAGAATACTTGTCCACTGGAAAATCTTCAGAAAGGACAGATGTTTTTGGTTATGGGATTATGCTTTTGGAGCTTGTAACAGGTCAACGTGCAATTGAATTTTCACGTTTGGAAGAGGAAGATGACGTGTTATTGCTTGACCATGTGAGACAACCTTATTTTAGTATCATGTTGTTTCTTATTAGTGTGAACATGCCTGGAACCTGTGCATGCCTCTTGGGGCTTTGATGATGCCTACTTTGGCATTTTTATTGATATAGTGTTTGTTTGGGTGAGCATTTGCAAAATTTATTTTGATTATGATTAGAATTGATTTTGAAGTGAAACAATTTATGTTTAGATGTTTTTATTCTAAAAGATAAACTAATTTTTTATGTAACACAAAAGTTATCTAAAGTTGTTTCAACTTAAAATCAATTATTGACCAAAAATCAATTCTTCAACAAGATATCAAACATATGAACATTTACCTATAATCACATTAGCTGGTAGACTCAACGTGAAACTAAACATGCACATTGGACAGCAAGTAAAAGTTTGTGATGAGCTACTAGAAGTTTGTGAATTATAATTTGACTTCTGCATGCTTATCAAGCTGGGAATAAGTTGAACTGTATATTTTAGGTCATGGTTTTACATTTTATAATGTCGATAAGCAAAAGGTGAACTATTTTTTGTAAAGAGATGTGCTCCTGCCTACATGGTGTTTGACAGTTTGTGCTTGTTATCTTCATAAATAATCTTTGTATTATTATTCAATTTATATCTATTGGTTACTGGTTTTACTATATTTTGTGTTTTGTGTAGGTTAAGAAACTGCAACGGGAGAAAAGACTAGATACTATTGTTGACTGCAACCTTAACAAAAATTACAACATAGAAGAGGTTGAAGTGATTGTACAAATTGCATTACTCTGCACACTAGCGTCACCCGAGGATCGTCCAGCAATGTCAGAGGTTGTAAGAATGCTAGAGGGTGAAGGGCTAGCTGAAAGATGGGAGGAATGGCAGCATGTGGAGGTCACTACAAGGCAAGATTATGAGAGACTACAAAGAAGAATGACCTGGGGAGAAGATTCGGTTTATAATCAAGATGCCGTTGAGTTGTCGGGTGGAAGATAAGATACATAAATTTAGACCGTTACAATTGATGTTGTATCACATTATCCCTTCTTAAGAGGTTAATTCGATTAAAAACAGACATAGGTGTTATTGTATTCCAAGTGTAAAAATATAGGTAATAATCCTCATATTCCGATTATCATGCTTGTTATGAGATTACTTTTTTCTTTAATTAAATAAGGTTTTAACTTTTTTTCCCCCTTATGTGTTGAAGTAACTCCAGTGATGGGAAGGGAAGGGAGGGAAACAACTCGTAAGTGATGAAAGGAATTAGCTTTCAGTGCAGGCACAATCAACCATTCAGTAAGGGAAACAACTCGTAAGTGAAGGTCTTCTGCTAAGAGAGAGTTTTCCTGTAGGAATCAGATACCAATTTGTTCCCGACTCTCAGTTACGTGAATTTGACCATGTTTATGCTCGTATTCGTCTAATGTATCATTAACATTAATAATTAGATAGCTGCAGAGATACTTGCAAGATGAGGTGAAGTCAAGTATAATAGCATGATAAAAACAGTACAAAATATGGGATAGTATGCAACAAATACATCTCCCTCTCTCGTTTTGGTTTTCCTTAATCTTGGAAACAATATTGGCCTAGCTAAATACATGTAGTTTGCAGTTGTCATTTGTGACACGTTGTTGCTTGGATTTGGAAGTGGAAGCAACAGCTTTTGCCCATTCTCGGATCTTTGCTTTCATCCCCTCTGCAGCCAAATTAACTAGTAATTCATTACGCTCTGCCGCCAGAAGGTGCAAAGGGGGATCCCACTTTTCCAAAGTGATGGCACATTCTTTGTAATCCATGCCTGCCATTGCCATAGCTTCAATAGACATGTTTCCTATCTAGTATCTAGGATCAATAATTAATGATGCTAAGTGTGACTGTGAATTGTAATTGAGGTAGCTGCTAGCTAGCCGCAAGAGCAATTTATATAGCAAAGCAAACAAAGGTTGTTCTACTTTACGTTTAGGTAACTGAAAATAAACCAATTCACGGATGTTGCATGGGCAAACTTCATTTCTTTTATAGTACTACATGTGATTGTGATCTCTCCTCTCTAATAGAACATGATCGTAATTGTTGGTTCACTTCGATCAGCAACTACGTCATAACTCATGACGCCCATATCACTCAATTAATAATGCCTGTAATGGTTTTTTTTTTTTGGTGAATCAATGCCTGTAATAGTATGCAAGAAAGATGTTAACCCCGTGCTCATCACCAATACCACAAATCTATTACTATGCATTGGATCCGAATTTTAAATGTGACCAATATGGAAATAATTGCGGAGGGATATGCGAACACAGGAATGGCACGCTCCCCAATTTTGCAATTTTTAGGTCTATTATTAATCATATATTTTGTCTACAAATCGCTGTTGAGTTTAGTTGATTTTTTATGATTAAAATTTTAAATGGTCTCTTTAATTATTGAAAATTGTGTAAGTAATGAAATTATTAATCGTTAGGCTTATTTCTATCTGTTGTGTTTGGCAAAAATAATTAAAAAGTTAATTGAAAGTTAAAAAAATAGTTTTAATTATTAATCGTTGAACCAACTGATGATATAAAATATGTTTATATGATTTTTTTTATATGATGCTTTTTTATTTTATAGACAAATATATTTGTAAGTAATTATAGTTTTTTTTAGTTAATTATGAAATCTTTTTTTAAAATTAAATATTTTATTAAACATTAAAAAAATAGTGAAGTGATAAAAATAGACATTAAAAGAAGAAAAATAAGTTATAAGTTTTTTGGTATCCATGACATTGGTGCGGAGTATCCACCAGTTTTGCTGATGACTAATTTCCGTCAGGAAACCTGGCTGACCACCTTAAGACCTTGCTTAAGGGGACCGAGTCCAGTACCACTCGGACCAACGATTTGTTGGTAAATAAGTTATAAGTTTAAATGTTATTTGAAGTATTTAAAAAAGATATTAATAGTCATGTACTAACAATGTAAAATAGTTTCACATTATTATCCAACACAAATCATTATTGATATTGACATATTACACTTTTAAAGACTTATTTAAAAAAAATTCAAGAACTAATATAATAGTATTATACACTTTAAAAGACTAAAATAATGATTTCCTCTAGATAAATTCGTTTAGCATATAACATATATTTTAATATAATTTAAATAAATAAATATAGGCTAATAACTTGCGAAACTGTACACACTCGTCTAACAAAAACCAAAATATGTTAGCATAAACATTGCAAACAATATCAAGTAGTTTAGCAATCACTGTGAAAATTAAATTGATTTTTTTAACTCACCGCTTAATCAAACACCGTACCCTATTAATTTAAGAAACTGTAACTAATCACAAGGTAAAAACAACCAAAATTTCTTGATATATAAAACTGAACAACAGTAGAATATATGGACGATACAATTACAAAGAACAAACAGAATAAAGGTGTCCTGTTTTGCTCGCATGAAATGATTATCCATTATTAGAACTGTCTCTGAAACTCTTAAGGTTAGCTTTGGTGTCATAGTTTGAAGCAACAGCTGTAGCCCATTCAAGCATCTTCATTTTCACCCACTCCATCGCCATGCCAATGTGACAATGTGTAAGCTCAAACTAGTGCTGTGGCTTTTGTCAGCTAGAGGACTCAAACTAAGGTTGCAACTTTTTAAAGCTCTGTTCCAGTGCACAAACATTGATTGTACACTCCATGTAATCAACACCAGCCATTGCAAAAGCTTCAACTGACATTTCTATACCCTCAGAAATTAAAGTACCTAGATTAATTGCCTTGTTAAGAGAAAAATTGACAAATGATTTATTTGGACAAAATAGTAGAGGCCTAGGGACTAGGGTACATTATAAATACTCTAAGACTTAATAAGGTTTAATGATTTGTCCTCATAATGTTATTAATAGGGACAATTGTTTAATGATTTATTAATAGGGTACCATAATGTTATACCATTATAAAAACATGACCTACAAACTTGGAGGACAATTGTTTTGGAATATTCTAAGACTTAATAAGGTTTAATGATTTGTCCTCATTAGTGACTTAGAGTAAAGACATAGGCTATAAAACTCTAAGCTTAGCTTCTTTAAGGTATGCATTATTTCATCTCTAACTTCTTAACTTTGACTCATACTGACTTTAGTATTGCAGCTGATACACTCCCATTACGAAGATCGACAAGTTACCATTGAAAAACCAGCTCATATTCCGCAATTTTACAAAATGAGATAAAATGCAAAAAAATACACATCCCTCTCTCTTTTTTAGTATTCCTTAGTCATGAAAACAAAATTGGCTAAATATCAAACAGGCGCAGATACTTTCATAATACTTCCGTTCTTTTTTTATCTACACAAATTAAGAAATATAACTAATATACTCATTTGTAAAAAAATATTGAAAATCATATAAAGAATGCATTAGAAATTATTATAGAAGTTAATTAATTTATAACACTTCCTTATAAATGCTTTTTTACTTTAAATTCCTTGACAAGTACTCTAAAATTATTAATAGTCTTCTTAAATTATTTTTAACTTCCTAATTTGATCTCTGTTGTTTCTCTCTTATTTATAATAAATATGTAAAATGTTTAAGAATGAAATAAAAATAAGGACGTAATTTGAAAAAAGATAATCTTATCTTCAATTTTAAATGAACAAATAAACAAAAAATAAAGTTTTCTTTTAAAAGGTAGAGCCGTAGAGGTAAAAAGAAATGAAAAGAGTGACAAAATAAACAAAGAGATTGTCCAATTCTTCGTTACAATTTACATCCATATATAGCATTAATTAGCATACCATGCGATGTCGATATATAGCTATTGCTTATTAATGCTAGCGAATTAAACATGGTAATTCAATTTCTGGGTTACTAGCTAACAACATGTACTTTGCACTTGTCATTAGCGACACTTTGTTGCTTGGAGCTTAAAGCAACGGCTTTTGCCCACTCTCGGATCTTTGCTTTCATCTCCACTGCAGCCACGTTAGGCTCGGCCACAAGGTACAAAGGAGGTTGCTGTGGGTAACACTCTTCCAAAGTGATGGCACATTCTTTGTAATCCATGCCTGCCATTGCCATAGCTTCAATAGACATGTTTCCTTTCCTAATATAGGGATATTGAGGATATATAATTAATGATGCTAATTAAGTACTGTGACTGTGAATTGTAATTAATTGAGGTAGCAACTAGCCGCAAGAGCAATTTATATATATAGCAGAGCAAACAAATTAAGGTTGTTCTAGCTAGCTTTACGTTCAGGTAACTTAAAATAAACCAATTAATTCGATCACGGATGTTGCTTGGGCAAATTAACTACATTTCTTTTATATTACTATATGTGATCCCTCTCTCTAATGAAGCAGGATTGTTGGTTAAGTTGGGTCAGCAACTACGTCATAACTCATGACGCCAACATCAGTCAATGCCTGGAACGGCATGCATGTTAAACCCGTGCTCATCACCATTCACCAATAGTGTTCAATACCATTAACATATGAGTAAATTATACGGATTTCTCTGAGTTTTATTTATATTGTATCGACACCTCCTACTTTTTTGAACCATACAAAAAATTCTCTATTTGTTGGTTCTAAATTACACGGATCACCCTTGAATTTTATTTATATTACACGGACTCCCCTTGAGTTTTATTTATATTACACGGACTCCCCTTGAGTTTTACTTATATTACACCGACACCCTTACTTTTTTGAACTACAGGGGATCAAAAGTAATGTTTAAAAATGCAGGGAGTGTCGATGTAATATATGTAAAACTCAGGGAGGGTCCGTGTAATTTACTCTTAACATATTACGTAGTATACTCTGCATTTTAAATGTTAAACGTTAACAAACACATGTTAGAACCGAATTTTAAATGTGACCAATTTTAGAAATAAATGTAGAGGGATGCGGATACATGAATGACATGCCATGGGGAGGGAGTACTGTTCCTTTAAAAAAAAAAAATCTTTTAGATGTATTAATCGTATATGATGTTTGGTGGAATAATTTTTACTTTCAATTACAGCTTAAATTAACAGCAAATATGATAAACCGGATTTTCAATGTATTTTGATGTGAGTTTAGATGTCATTTTCATACATTTTGAATATATTTTATTGGCAAAACTCATTGTTTGGTGTTAATTGATGCAAGACAGGTACTCAAGAGGCTTCATGAGGAAAAGAGTTGGAAATTGTACTTTTTGGAGCAAAAATGCCACTGTCTGGAGGACCAAGAAAAAAAGGTCATAATTGAAGTAACGCAAGGACCATGGCCATGGTAAATTTACCATGTCCATGCTGGTTAATTTATCAGGGCTGTGGTAAGTTGCGTTGTCAGCCCATTTGAATTTTGAATTATTATAAATAGGAGTTGAAAAACCCTTTTTTGGGGATCTTTTGTTCTATTTTGAAAACTGAGGGTTCTGAGTGAGAAAGAGGTCTTGCGAGAGATTCTGAGCTGCGGGAGGACGTAGAGAGCACTATTGAGGATCACCACTGTAAAGTTTCTTCCCTTTTGTAATCTTTATGTCTTCTTTTGAGTTTTCTGGCTTAATCATGAACTTGAGTGGCTAGTTTCTCTTAGTCCTGGATTGTGATGTAACTGTGCCTTTGTACCCCGGTTCTTATTTTAATAAAACCTCGATGTTATTCAGTTATTTGTATCTCTTCACTGTTTTTATTGCTTTTTAGGATCGATCAGTCTAAACAAAAGTTAATCTCTTGTCTATGATCAATTGCTTGTGATTAACTAAACTGTGAAGTGATTGGATTCGTATAATTTGCATGATCAAACCTATTGTATGAATTTCCAGTAGATTAACCTGTTAATCAACCTCTCTGAGACTCATCATTTGCTCTAAATTAATTCACCTATGATCAATTGGGAATTAAATTAAGGGAAATAGCGTTATTAACTATGATCAATTGTTAATTAACGAATTTAAGAGGTTGCTGGCAAGTAATGCATTTAGGAATTTTATTGAGATTAGAATTGGGGGGAAAAGGGGGTACACGTGAAATCACAATCCTAGGCTTCTTTATTATAATTGTTCTCACATTAATCTTTCTGCTCCTATTCTCTTTCTTTTGAAAAGAATAATTGAACATCATTCCTCTCAATTTGATTTTAAATTCTGGATTGCTTAGTTATTTGTGAAATTGATTATTTGGGAACGCGACTGGTCCTTTGGGTTCGATATCTGGACTCCTAGAGTCCACTGTTACTACTGCGTAGGGTACGCTTGCCCTTTGCGAATGCATTTTACGCATCAAGTTTCTGGCGCCGTTGCCGAGGACTAGTTGTGTAGTTCATAGATAATTTATTTTGTGAAAATTAAGCAATTCTTGTTCATATTGTGCATAGTTTTGGTTCCTTTTAATTTTCTATTTTATCTATTTTAATTTAATTTTTTTATTTTGTTTTTGTTTGTTTAATTTCTGAATTTTTATTTTATTTTATTTTATTAAAAAAAATTGTTTATTTTAATTATTCATTCTCTTTTGCCAGTTGCGTTTTAATCCCTTTTTCTATGTTGACAGTTTATGCTAACCAGGTCCCAGAGGCCAGAGCTTGTGAACGAACCTAAAATCGAAAAACTTGCTGGGAAGAACAGAGCGGAACAAAGAAGAAGAGTAATGGCTGAAGAAAATGACCCGCCAGTGGAGCAGTCTCTGTTAGACTATCTCACTCCTCAAGTTGGGGTAGCTAACAGCATCCTATTGCCAGCATTGGGGGATGTCAATTTTGAATTGAAACATGGCTTCCTCCAGATGATAGAGAGTAACCAGTTCAATGGGCTGGCTATTGAGGACCTAGTGGAGCATCTTAGAAGATTCATGAGGATGGCCAGCACTGTAAAATATCCTCGGGTGTCTGCTGAATATATCAGACTGGCTGCTTTCCCATTCTCACTCAACGGGAAAGCTCTCAATTGGTTGTGCTCACTTCCGGCCAACAACATCACTACCTGGGAGATGTGCACCAACAAATTCCTCCAAAAGTACTATTCCGTAGTGAAGACAGACCAGATGCAGAGAGAGGTAGGCAATTTTGCTCAGAGGGAGTAGGAGAGCTTGTCTGAAGCCTGGGACAAATTTTAGGAGCTGCTTCGGAGTTGTCCACATCATAGGTTTAGCCAGCAGAGAATCATCCAGATTTTCTATGGAGGTGTGTCCAGCCATAACAGGACTAGCCTCGACGCTGCTTGTGGAGGTTTCTTGATGGCTAAATCACCAACAGAGGCAAATAGAATTATTGAAGCCATGGCCTCCAACGCCTACAACCACACTGCAGATAGGCGTATTCTGATGAAACCTGTGAACCAAGTGAAAGTTGGAACATCTAGTTCAAGCATTGATTAGAAGCTGGAGAAGTTATCTAAGCAGATGGAGACCGTGATGAAAGCACAGGTACAGCTTCTGACTGCAGCTCTTCCACCACCCACTTGTGATAAGTGTGGGGAAGCCCATAGAGGAGAATGCCCTGTGAGTAATGCGCTTGCTCAAGCTATGGAGGAGGTAAATTATGCTGGTGGGAAGAGTGCAGAATATGATCCCTACTCTAGCACATTCAACCAAGAATGGAGGGATTGTCCTCACCTTTCTTGGAGAGACCAGAGGGACCAAGGTCCCAGGCAGGAGTTGAATCAAAATGTGTATAGGCCTCCACATATGCAAAACCAGAGGTCAAGACAAGAAGAGAGAATGCCATCACTGGAGGATGTCATGATGCATTATATAGCCAAGAGTGATGAGCGCATGAAGACTATGGAGTCTCAGCTTTCTGGCATGAAAGCTTTGCTATCCCAGAGAGCTCCTGGTACCCCTTCCTTCTCAAACTGAAACTAATCCTAAGAAGGAGGAGGCAAATGTTGCGATGACTAGGAGCAAAAAGGCTAAAGAGGAGCAGAAGAAGAAGGAAGAGTAAGCTCCAACTCCAGAAGAGGAGGTTCTTACTGAAGAGAACCCAACTATTGAGAAAGAGAGGGAAAAGGAGGTACTTACACCTCCTCAGGTAAGTGTTCCTTTCCCCCAAAGGTTGAAAGACAAGAGTGAGGATAGGTATTTTGCTAGATTTGTAGAGATGCTGAAAAGTTTGCATATTAATATCCCCTTCGTTGAGGCAATTGCTCAAATGCCAAAGTACGCCAAGTATTTAAAAGAAATTCTTTCAAATAAAGGAAAGTTAGCAGACTTTACTACAATTGGCCTCAACGAAGAATGTTCTGCTGTGATTTTAAAGAAATTGCCTCCTAAGCTTAAGGATCCAGGGAGTTTTTCAATTCCTTGTACTATTGGCAATTTGCAATTTGATAGAGCATTATGTGATTTGGGTGCTAGCATTAATCTAATGCCTTATTCTGTTTATAAGAAGTTGGGGTTACAAGAACCCCAACCCACTGACATCTCTATTTTGCTTGTAGATAGGACTCTCACCTATCCGCGAGGAATAGTGGAGAACTTGCTGGTTAAGGTTGGGAAATTTATTTTTCCTGTTGACTTTGTGATTCTAGACATTGAGGAGGATGAGGAAATCCCAATTATTTTGGGATGACCCTTCCTCAACACAGGAGATGCCGTGATTGAGGTCCGAAAAGGGAGATTAACTTGGAGGCTAGGTGATGAGGAGAAAGTGATTAAAGTGTATGATACTGCATAACTCCTTTTCCCCTTCCTGTAATTTTGTGCAAGCCATTGACAAGGTGGAGATGATTGATGCTGAGCTTCACCTAAGTGTGGGGAAGGAAGCTCCTGGCTATAGAGTGGATGGGCATGTTGAGGGTTTACTGCAAGAAGGGAATACCACCCTGTTTGAGGGAGGTTGATTTCCCTTTCATCCGTCAGGCTCGAGACGTTAAACAAGCGCTACTCAGGAGGCAACCTGTGAAGAGTGGGTTCATGAATCCACTGTATCCTTTTAATTATTTTATTTTGCATTCTAGAGCTTAGAAATTATTTTTATTTTTTGTTATTCTCGCATGTGGGGACCACGACCGCGCTAAATTAAGCACGACCGTGGTGGTAGAAGCAAGATTGTGGTTATATTTAACCACAGTTGTGCTTCCAGCTTCCCCAAACAACGTCATTTATGACCACGACCGTGCTAAATTGACCATGGCCGTGGTCAATGACCACGGGTGTGGTAAATGGATCTTGGAAGTGGAAATTACGCAATTTTTTTGAAAATTTGTGTCAAAATTTTTCGACCACGACTGTAGTAAATTTTACCACAGCCATGGTAAAAAAAAAACTAAAAAAAAAAATCTTTTTCAAGTTCATGGTCCCTCCTCGCCAGAAGCATTACCAGATACCATAGAGGTCCGCTTTTGAGGAGGTTTTTATGTTTTCTTTTTCTATTTTTTTTATTTTTCTTGTTTCAGTACTTTATTTTTCCCTTTCAGTACATTTTATTTTCATGTCTTGTTGATTTATGTTTTTGGATGCATAGAGGACATTGCATAACTTAAGTGTGGGGAGGGGGTCACGGTTTTTCTCCCCAGCTTTGAGATGCTATGATTTGTGATTATGCCAATGCATTGTTCTGTGTTATTTTTGAATTCCTGATAGTTATGAAATTTTGTTTTCAGAAACCCCCTTTGAAAAAAATTTGCAGCATAGCAGTGGGATTTTCTTCAAGGAAATGAACATTAGCACTGAACATAATTGAATGAATTGTTTTCCCTTGAGCTTAGCCATAGAAATGTGAGTTTTGAGCTTTTGATTCTTTCAGTGTGTGTTTCTGATCCACCTTAGGTGGCATGTTCTATTTTCTATCCTGAAATACATATCCTTGATTGACTTTTTATTTTCTGAAACTGTTGAGGCATTAGTTAGGAATTTTTCTGGATTCAAATTTTGTGTTACATCCCCATTTAGTTGCCTGTTTTGAGCCTGATTAAATATTCATTTGTCACCTTGCTCTGTGAAATTTTGTATATTTGTTTATGGTTGGTGATCTAAAGGATGGGGGAAAAGTCAATGTAATGTAGAGCATCCATTAAAAAAAAAAGAATTTAGTGTCTCTCAACTTCCTCTTCCGTGAACTGAATAACCTTCAAAAAAAAAAAAAGAAAGAAAAAAAAAAGAAAGAAAAAGAAGGAAAATAGAATAATGGGAGAAAAAGTGAGAGCTGAAATATGGGTAGTGAAAAAGTGGATGAAAGAAGACATTGGCTCCCTTTGATTTTAGATCACTGAGTGTGAACTGCCATTGGAGTCCTTTGTTGTCTTTTCCTTTCAGCATCTACCTATCACTATAAACTTGGCCTCATTACACCCTGTCATGCCTCATTTGTTCTGTTTGTGAAAAGTTGATTGAGTTGAGTTGATTGATGAATAGATTTATGAACATGCTCAATTAAGTGTGATTTGAGAGAATTTCTGTTGACCTTGAAACACTGAGAGAATGAGAGATGAGTGAACTGGGCTTATGAGAAATTGGTCATTTATGCGGGTGTTTTAAGTCTAATGGATTATTTGGAAAAATTCTACTGCATTTTGTTGCTTTTATTATTGCTTATATTTCATTTTCCATTCTGAATAAATTGGGGTTCTATTACAAGTTCTTAACTAGAGGGAACTGGTTTTGATATTTGACTCAGAATAATTGCTTGAGGGCAAGCAATGCTCAAGTGTCGGGAGGTTGATAAACCGGATTTTTATTGTATTTTGATATGAGTTTAGATGTCATTTTCATACATTTTGAATATGTTTTATTGGCAAAACTCACTGTTTGGTGTTAGTTGATGCAAGACAGGTACTCAAGAGGCTTCATGAGGAAAAGAGTTGAAAATTGTACTTTTTTGGAGCAAAAATGCCATTGTCTGGAGGACCAAGAAAAAAAGGCCAGAATTGAAGTAACGCAAGGACCATGGCCATGGTAAATTTACCATGACCATGTTGGTTGCGTAGCAGAATTGGGCCTTGAGTACAATGCAAGGACCACGGCCGTGGTCATTTTACCAGGGCCGTGGTAAGTTGCGTTGTCAGTCCATTTGAATTTTGAATTATTATAAATAGGAGCTGAAAAACCCTTTTATGGGGATCTTTTGTTTTATTTTGAAAACTGAGGGTTCTGAGTGAAAAAGAGGTCCTGTGAGAGACTCTGAGCTGCAGGAGGACGTAGAGAGCACCATTGGGGATCACCACTGTAAAGTTTATTCCCTTTTGTAATCTTTATGTCTTCTTTTGAGTTTTCTAGCTTAATCATGAACTTGAGTGACTAGTTTCTCTTAGTCCCGGATTGTGATGTAACTGTACCTTTGTATCCCGGTTCTGATTTTAATAAAACCTCGATGCTATTCAGTTATTTGTATCTCTTCACTGTTTTTATTGCTTTTTAGGACCGATCAGTCTAAACATAAGTTAATCTCTTGTCTATGATCAATTGCTTGCGATTAACTGAACCTTAAAGTGATTGGATTCATACAATTTGCATGATCAAACCTATTGTATGAATTTCCAGTAGATTAACCTGTTAATCAATCTCTCTGAGACTCAACATTTGCTCTAAATTAATTCACCTATGATCGCTGACAAGTAATGCATTTAGGAATTTTTATTGAGATTAGAATTGGGGGAAAAAGGGGTACATGTGAAATCACAATCCTAGGCTTCTTTATTATAATTGTTCTCACATTAATCTTTCTGCTCCTATTCTCTTTTTTTTAAAAAGAATAATTGAACACCATTCCTCTCAATTTGATTTTAAATTCTGGATTGCGTAGTTATTTGTGAAATTGATTATTTGGGAACGCGATTGGTCCTTTGGGTTCGATATCCGGACTCCTAGAGTCCACTGTTACTACTGCGTAGGATACGCTTGTCCTTTGTGAACGCATTTTACGCATCAAAATACAATTCCATAAAAAGAATCAATATTCTATATATGTGTAACAATAATCAATTCAGCTTTCTTTTATTTTCTTTCTAAATAAGTTATTTGCTCCGTCACCTTCCTTTTTCTGTTCTATTGCTTTTCATGAGTTAACTGTTCTATTGTTTTTCAACCATTTAATTGAAGAAATTGCAACTATTCCCATCACAAGATAAAAACAACAATTTTTTCTTGATATATATATAAAGCTGAATAATACAAAAAAATATATGGACAATACAATTATTACAAAAAATAAATAGAATACAATCGCTCAGTATAAAAAGAAAAATAAAATAAAATCGCTAGAAAGAACATGTGTCTGGTTTTGCTCGTATTAAATGACTATCCATTATGAGAAGTATCTCTGAAAGTCTAAGATTAGCTTTGGTGTCATTGTTTGAAGCAACAGCTGTGGCCCATTCGCGCAACTTCATTTTCACCCATTCCATGGCCATGTCATTCTCCAACCTCAAACTAGTGCTGCAGTGCCTTTTCTCAGCCTCAGGACTTAAACTTGGGTTGATCTCAAGCTTAGCATGTGCTGGCTGCAACTGTTTAAAGCTCTGTTCCAATGCACAACGATTGATTGTATTCTCCATACAATCGACACCAGCCATTGCAAAAGCTTCAACTGAAATTCAATACCCTTAGAAATATATTGAAGTACCTAGATTGCCTTGCTTTTTTGGTAGTGAGGTTGCCTTGTTTAGATTTAGAGAAAACTAACAAATGATTTGTTAGCTAGGTTAGGACAAAATATGGGACCAAGGTACATTTATAATTTATAAATACTACCACGATGTGAGTACCTTGTTCCTTTTTGGCTGCTAAAAGGTAAAGGGTGCACGGGCCTTTCATGTAACTATGACGTAGAAAAAGTACTCTTCCTCGTCCTCATTTCAGCTTCAAACGTCTGACCGCACGGGCGTTTCCAGCAACGAATATGGACTGGAGATATTTATTGTCTTTAATTTTTACAAAATGTATTATGTAAAAATTAAAAAAAAATTATGAAATAAAATAGGCAATGAGATATAGAGGGATAAAAAAAATAATAATGTTACAAAAAATATTCTATAAATTCGTTGTGTAAATAATACAACTCTATGAATTAATCTATACATATATACTTATATGACCAATGGATAAGGACAAAAGGCATAAGTGGGAACCGTATAATTGCCTTATCCAGACATTTAATGAATCTCATATAACATGCATGCATTGTATGCGAGTATAATATGATCATGATTCTGTCAATATATATATATATATATATATATATATATATATATATTTGACTAGATGAAGTTAAACAACTATTACATCATTCAATAACTTTCAATTAGATGATGTTTTCTTAAAATCTACCGTTGGATTGAAAGTTTCTTTCACATAGATCATATATACAAAATTTCAAATTAATCCAAAATTATTTGCTACCTCATTCATATAGACTAAAATCGACGTAATATAAAATTTTTAAAATATACTAAAATATGGATAATTTGATTACCTTCTTATTGTTGTTCAATTTTGACAAAATTTGACACAAATAATCTTGGTAATATGTAGATATAATTCAACGGTTGGATCGATAAAAATTACATTCTATATCAAGTTATTAAAATGGTGTAACTCTTTTAGAATTGCACTGTTGTAGTTTGATTTCTCCTCATATATATATATATATATATATATATATATATATATATATATATATATATATATATATATATATGATCATGATACTAAGCGGTTTAGTTCAATTAGTTAAGCAGATTCATAAGTTGTTCTAAACCTTTTGATACTTTTTTTTTTATTTCTATAGATAAAAAAAAAAAGTGTAATATGAGCGTAGATATAGGAATATTCATTCATACTAAAGATTGATGATTGACCATTTGGAATTTGACAAATCTATATCTAGTTAGTAATGCTTTTGAATTTTGTTTCTCTTAAGCAAAAAGTTTAATCTAGCGAAAAACTAGCAATTAATTAAGATAATTAATATATAATAAATTATAATGTTATTAAAATGTATTTTCATAACATTTTGTTCACAATTATAATTTTAATTTTTCAAATAATCCTATCATTATATTTGAGTGTAATTTAAAATGTGGGCTCTATATATCACAACATAACCCATTTTGTAGTAGAATGAGTACTGAGTAGAGACTTAACTCGGCTGAAAATCTCTGACCTCACGAACGTTTTCAGAAAAAAAAAAAAAAAAGTTGCAATGTGAACGGTATAATTGGCATGCATTGTCCATTGTTCAAGCAATGGATGAAACATGCATTGTATACAAGAACAAGAATAATATAATCATGTCAAACTATTGACCATGGAACTGACTAGTCTTAAATGTTTTCACAAACTCTTGTGACTTGCATTGCTAGAGTCCGTCAAACTGTCAAAGGTTCATGAAAATAAAATATGTGCACGTATAATTATTTTGTAATTTAATATAAAATGAATATACTTCTTTATAAGAAGGTAAATGAAAATGCAAACGGACAATTGAATAATTGATACGTACGTCATTCCTCCATATACTAATAGAACATTGCTTGACAAGAGATCTTGACTACAGACGAGAAATTTGATCATTCTATGTGTTAATATCTTATTAAAGATGATGTAGGCAATTACGATAGAATCCATTATGTGGAATGATTCTAAACTAGAAATCGTAAATTTGATCAGCCCGTGATGCTATTAATCAAGGGTGATGGTCCAAAGAAATTTCGGAGTACTAAAGTGAAATGTCATGTGTAAAGTGGCATATTTCTACTGACATTCATTGAGATAAGTGATTTGATACTTAGGTCCTTGATTAATCAAGATCTGATATTCTATTTTTAGTTTGGATATAGAGTTGCGATTGAAATATAACTTTACTTTAAAATGAACTCGACCTAATGAAAGGAGATTAGTTAAATACTGAATAAAAGTCTCAAATATATACCTCCTAATTAAAAAAATATATGTTACTAGTGCAAATATATAACGAGTACTTGTACTGTTGTACATATTCCCATGTCAGTAGTATATACTCGAGGCTAGTTACTTTTTTAAAAAATAAGATCGAGGTATTGGAATATTTTTAAAATTTCCATACAAAGTTTATATACAACTTTGACCCCCAAAAAAAATATGCAACTTTACTAATCATTACTTTTGTTGAGAAAATTTATATAAATAAAGATGTTATAGGTTAACGTGTTCTACTCTAAATATATTAAGATCAAAAAATGACAATTCATATTGAGACATATATAATTTTCATAAGCATCATCTTAACATTATACGAGACAATAATTTGAAGAGTCTATATGTCTTATGTCTGACAACAAATCTAAAGATTTTTTTTTGTTTTAGCCTCATTAAATTATATTGTCAAATAAAATAAGACAAAACATTAAAGTGAAACTTTAAAAATAAAGGAATATTGAATACCGTATCTAACACAAAAATATACGTGTGTGTAAGAGAGACAATATAGTCTTTTAGATAAATTCAATCTATCACGCCCAAAAATGGAAAATATATTCTACTTACAATAATTTCTTGTCGACTTTAGATCGCAATATGTTGACACGACAACATTGTTTAAAATCATAAAATATACAATAAATACATCTAACATTTATTTTCTTTTGAATAAGTGCTCTTAACTAAATAAACGTCTCTAAAATAGAACGGCTGTAAATAGAGAGAATGAAACATTCAATATTATTTACAAACTTCAAATTAAATTATATTAACTTCAATTCCAACTATCAAGCTTGCATTTTAAGAGCATTTATTGTACTTTCTTGTTTGTAAGAGACTTAATGCATTTTGGTACACATAACATCCACCCTACATAAAGCACTCATTATTTAGAAGAAAGCTTGCTTGGTGGAAACACAAAATGCTATCATTTGCGGGCAAGGTATGTCTTATTAACTCAATCATGGCATCATTACCTTTGTTCTTTTTATCTTTTTTTTAAAATACCATTAGGGGTTGCTAGGAAAATAATTAGTATCCAAAGTCATTTCCTTTGGGGGGGGGGGGGGGGTGAGGAGGGGCAACGGAAGATTCATTGGGTGAGTTGAGATAAAGTGTGTCGTCCTAAAAGTCATGATAGGTTAGGTATTAAAAACATTGGAATCTTTAATGATATTCTCTTAGCCAAATGGAGATGGACTCTTTTTCACCAAAAAAATCCCTTTGGAGTGAGATTTTGGAATCATAGTACGGGGGTTGGAAAAATTTGGAAGGGGAGGATGAGTTGCAAGGGTCATCTATTTGGTGGAGAGACTTGAGGAAGGTTTTGGGGCGGGGGGAATTTCAGTCCAATTGGTTTAATAATATGAGAGAGTGGAAAGTGGGTTTAGGAAATAAAACACGATTTTGGTTAGATTGTTGGGAGGGGGTGAGTGTTTAGCTAATAGGCTCCCTAGGATTTTCCAGAATTCTGAGCAGCAATGTGAGTTGGTGGCAAATGTGGGTTGCTGGGTGAATGAGGAATGGAAGTGGAATTTCACTTGGAGGAGGCCTTGGTTTGAATGGGAATTGGATGCAAAGGATTCTTTTGAGTTGCTTATGCAAAATTTCTCCTGTCATCGGAATATGGAAGACAAATGGATTTGGTTGGAAGAGAACTCGGGAGTTTATACAACAAAATCTGCCTACACTGTGTTGCACGCACAAAAGGTGGGAAGCCAAAAAGATGATTTGATGAATGTGATATGGAAGGTAAAGGTGCCATTGAAAGTGAGTTTTCTAATTTGGAGAATCCTCTTGGGCAGACTACCAACGAGAGATAATTTGAGAAGAAGGAACATTTTGTTATCACCACAAGATTTAACCTATCCGTTCTGTAATAACAGTCTTGAAACAACTCGACACATCTTCTTCACATGTGATGTTATCTACTTGGTGTGACAACATTGTTATAAGTGGCTGAACTTGTGCATGGTCTTTCATGAGCTACCAGAGGTGAATCTCTGGCAACATTGGGGAGTTCCCTTAAGTAAGCAAGGGGTGGAAAGATGGAATTGTGTATGTTTCTCGATTCTTTGGTGCATTTGGAACATGCGAAACCAGTGTATCTTTGGTGGAGCAAGCTTTCATGGTAGCAAATTGACAGATGACATTATTTTCCATTCATGGTCGTGGCTCAGGAATAAGGTAGCGAATTTTAATTACTCTTTTGTCTTAAGGTCTTTGAACCCTGGTGCATGTATTCAAGTCGAAGAGTAATTGGTGGTTTTGCCTGGGAATTACTAACGAATCAGGAATGATGGGTTATAAATGTTTGGGAGTGCGTGTCTTTAAGGAAAATGGGGAATGGTAGCATGGCAGCAGTGGATGTGCGGTCCTGGGAACCAACACTTTGGTCATAATTTTAACAAAATTAATGATGCTTGAAGCAGTCTCATCGATTCGACTGCATCATGAAACATGCTGCAAAGTTTGTGGGTAGTTGATGGGAGTAATAAGTATGATCTACCAGTACATGCTTACTTAATAGTCCGCGGCTTTAGCAAGGTAGTCTTACAAGTATTCTTTTTGAAGGGGGTGGTTACTTAATATTTATATGTTTTGCATAGTGAATAGTTTGTAACCACCAATGACTTTCGTGGTTGGCTTATTTGTAACGAACCTGTTACAGGATATGGGTATCACTTGTACCCATCCTATACTTTGATCTATAAATATATATATAGATATACTTTTCGTTGATAAAAAAAAAAAATCTATCATATAGGAACACATGTTGCCTGATTTTAAAAAATAAATGGCACTTAATGCCAAGACAAAATAAAAACAATATCACCTTTTTTGGTTGACGTAACAACCAAGAGGACTATGACCACTCCACTATGGGATGGTGCATTTACAAATTCTTTATATTATTTTTAACTTGCAGTTTTGATCTTTATTATTATTTCTCTCATATTTATAATAAATACATAAAATGTTTTTGAATGAGATAAAAATAAGGACATAATTGAAAAAGAGTAATATTATCTTCAATTTTTAAATGAATAAATAAACAAAAATAAAATTTTATTTTAAAAGTGTACAGGTAAAAAGAAATGAATTGATTCAATTGAGTAATAAAATAAAGAAAGAGATTGTTCAATCCCTCGTTACAATTTTTACATCCACGTACATAAAGCACCAATTAGCACATAGCATGCGATGTCGATAACTATTGCTTATTAATGCTAGCGAATTATACATGGTATTCAATTTCTGGGTTAAGCTTAGGCAACTATTGTTGTGTTCCTATGACAAAATAGCTAAATACATGTACTTTGCACTTGTCATTTGTGACACTTTGTTGCTTGGTGGTACTTGAAGAAACGACTTTTGCCCATTCTCGGATCTTTGCTTTCATCCCCTCTGCAGCCAAATTAACTAATTCATTACGCTCTGCCACAAGGTACAGAGGAGGTTGCTGTGGGTAAATGGGATCCCACTCTTCCAAAGTGATGGCACATTGTCGCGGTTTGGGATGGCCAACCATGTCAATATTCCCAAGGATATACATATACGAGTGTCCTGGGCATGAGGTAACTTGTGAATATGAACTCGACCGTATTTAATACCTAGAAGATATATAGTGTATCATACAAAATATGATGAAATGATATACATTAATTTTTTATACCATTAGAATTGTCTATTATACATACATCACATTATTAGTGAAACCCACAGTGTTTATACTAATAATTTGATTTATGTTAGTAAAACTATATTAACCGAGGTAAGCCTAATTATGAAATATATATTTTTTTCCTTCGCATATCACATTTTTTTTGTCATATATATGTTCTTAGAATTTAATTTAAATACATTGAGTATAGAAAAATTTACATTGTCATTCCATTATGGAATATAATTTAAAATCATTGACTTTTGTTAATTATTAAAAATTATATTTGTAAATATTTAACATTTTATTAAAATTTAAGTATTCATATTCTTATAAAATAGTTATAATCTTTTTAATTCCATGTTACATGACTCTTAAATAGTGTTTAATTCAAATTATCTTAAGTTTCTTTTCTCCTTAAAAAGACAAGGTGTATCAAATAGTAGTACAATTAACCTAAAGGCTTGACGCAGCGGTAGGTCCTGTTGCGTTCACATGAGAGAACGATCTATTTAGCGGGAGAATCCATATTCGATTCTCTCCGTGTGCAAAATTTTCTTGGGCTAGTGACAGCTACGCACCGCGAGCGGAATTAGTGTTTGCGGGATTAGTCTCTGACCCAGTAGGTTGGGAGACCCGTACTCTTTGATCTAGGACAAAAAAAAATAGTAGTACAATTCTATAAAAAGAAACAATATATATTCTATGGGTAACACTAATCAATTAATTCAGCTTTCTTTTATTTTCTCTATAAATAAATTATTTGCTCCGTCATCTCTGTCTATTGCTTTTCATGAGTTTATATTACTGTTCTATTGTTTTTCAACCATTTAATTGAAGAAACTGTAACTAATCGATCACAAGGTAAAAGCAACAAAATTTTCTTGATATATAATATAAAGCTGAATAATAAAAGAATATATATGGACGATACAATTTACAAAGAACAAATAGAATACAATGGCTCGATATAAAAAAAATTAAAAAATAAATAAATAAATACAACGTCTAGAAAGAGCATCATGTGTCTGGTTTTGCTCGCATGAAATGATTATCGATCCATTATAAGAAGTATCTCTGAAAGTCTAAGATTAGCTTTGGTGTCATTGTTTGAAGCAACAGCTGTGGCCCATTCGCGCAACTTCATTTTCACCCATTCCATGGCCATGTCATTCTCCAACCTCAAACTAGTGCTGCAGTGCCTTTTCTCAGCCTCAGGACTTAAACTCTGGTTAGTCTCAGGCTTAAAGCTCTGTTCCAATGCACAAAAATTGATTTTATTCTCCATACAATCGACACCAGCCATTGCAAAAGCTTCAACTGACATGTACAAAACCTCCAACTTAAATTGAAGTACCTAGGTTGCCTTTTTAGAATTAGATTTTAGAGAAAAATGACAAATGAATGAATGATTTATTAGGACATGCAAAATATGGAGGACTAGGGTACATTTATAAATACCATAATGTAAGTTGTAAGTACCTGGGTTCCTTTTTGGCTGCTATAAAAGGTAAAGGGTGCACGGGCATTTCATGCAACTAAATAGTAGAAAGTATTTCCTCCTTCTTAGTTCAGCTTCAAATCTCTGACCGCACGGGCGTGTGTTTCCAGCATGGATTTTGGACTGGAGAAATTGTCTTTTTACAAAATTTATTATGTAAAAATTAGGAAGAGATAAAAATAAAATAGGTAAGGTAATAGAGAAAGATTAAAAAATAATAATGTTATAAAAATATTAAACAAATTTATTGTGTAAATATTAATAATATATATAACTCTATATATGAATTAATCTATACATGTGATATGACCAATGGATCAAGATAAGTGGTATGAGTGGGAACGGTATAATTGCCTTATCCAAACATCTAATGAATCTCATAGGAAACAAATGGGACAGATGGCAGCATCTTAAAGAAAATAAATATGCATTGTATGCCAGTGTAATATGAACACGGATACAGGAATTGAATATGCATTCGTACTAAAGAATGATGCTTGACCATTAGGAATTTGACAAATCTATATCTAGCTAGTAAAGCTTTTGAAATTTGTTTCTCTGAAGCGAAAAGTTTATTTTAGTAAATAAAAAATAAAAAATTAACAGTTAATTAAGATAATTAATATATTGATATATATCATAAATTATAATTTTATTAAAATGCATTTTCACAATATTTTATTCACAATTATAATTTTAATTTTTCATAATAATCTTATGATTATATTTGAGTACAATTTAAAATGTGGGGCTATATAATATGTATTACAACATAACCCATTTGTAGAATGTTGCTTAAGTAGAAATCTTAACAGCCTTTCAAAAAAAAAAAAGTAGAAATCTTAACACGACTGGAAATCTCTGACCGTACGAACGTTTTTAGAAACTAAAAAAGTCGCAGTGTGAACGGTATAATTGGCATAATGCATTGTCCACGAATTGGGTTAATTTTTTTTTTTTTGGTACATTGGGAAAAATAAAGAAACAAACAAAGAAACTAGGAAACACTAAATTGGGTTAATTGGTTAAACATGCATTGTATACAACTACAAGAATAATATAAGCATGTCAAACTATACTATTGACCATGGGAACTGACTAGTAGTACGGTTTTACGACGCGATATTATCTTTACAACTTTTTTCTCTAAGGTAGAGTCCATCAAAGGTTCATGAAAATAAAATGTGTACAAGTATAATTATTATGTAATTTAATATAAAAAGACTATATTTCTCTAAAAGAAGGAAAAAGAAAATGCAAACGGCGCCCAATTGATACGTCATTAATTCATCCGTACTATAGAACATTGCTTGACAGAGATCTTGACTACAGATGAGGAATTTGATCAATCTATGGTAACATGTTATTAAAGATGGTGTAGGCAATTACGACAGAACCCATTCTGTGGAATTATTCTTAACTACGTGTGGTAAGTTTGATCAGCCCGTGATGTTCCAATTAAGAAAATCCGGAGGACTAAATGAAATGTCATACTATGTGCAAATTAAAGTGGCAATTTGTGCTGGCATTATGACAATTCATGTTGTCTGAAACATATAATTTTCATAAGCACCATTTTAAGATTATACGACACGGTAATTTGAAGACTCTATGTCTTATGACTATCTAACAATAAATCTAAAGATTATTTTATTTTAGGATCATTAAACATTTCTATATTGTCAAATAAAATAAGACAATATTATATTGAACTTTAATAATACAACAATATTGAATAAAATGTCTGCCACAAAAATAGATATGTGCATGTTTGTGTGAGAATATAGTCTTTGAGATAATTAAATTCAATTTATCATGTATAAAATGGAAAATTTTACTTATTATGATCTCTTGTCAACTCCATATCACAATTTGAAGACACAATCTACGACATTATTTAAAATCATAAAATGTGCAATCCAACATTTATGGTTTTTGAATAATTAAACGCTCTCGGTTGAATAATTATAAATAGAGAGAAAGAATCATTCCATATAATTCACAACTTCAAAATTATATCAACTTCAATTTCAACAATCTAAGAGCATTTATTATATTTTCTTGTAAGAGATTTAGAACAATTATCTTTTAATTCTTACAGTGTATATGGTGCCTGATAATACATAAGTTTTTTACATTGTCTTTTAAAGGCTTTATATATGAACAAAATATTTTATCAGTCAAATTAATTTTAAAAATAACAAAACACAATTTAGTTATCCATTTTTCATGTTTTATATTTGTCTTTTTTTTTAACTTTTTTATGAGATGTTAATCATTTTATATTAAAAACTGAATTAAGAAAAAATAATCATAATATGTGTTGCTATTACAATAAACATACAAAAAATAATCATGTGAACGTTTATTATTTTCCATATTACAATAAGAAGAATCTGTCCTAAAAAAATGGTTGCCCTAAAGTGAAAGCTATTTAGCTATATAGCCGTTGTAGGCAAAGCAGGAGAGGTATAAGACTCCAAGACCAACCCTTTGGTTTGGTTCCAGAAATATTGATGATGTAGAACATTTGTTCTGAGCACCGAATTAACGTCATCCTTGTTAGCAAACTAAACTTACATATTATTAATACACTGCTTCCTAGAACCTGAATCTCTTGTGCTTATAACACAAGATAATGATTAATGTTGCAAGTTCTCTCGCCATTATTTTTATTGACCTCGTGCATTCTGACCATGTCGTTTCCAAAGTTGTACCCAGCTTTTCTTGACGGTTGGTGAAGGTGACACCATGTTCTTCTTCCTTTGAGTTGTGATTCGGAAGGAAAATGAAATGGCTGGTAGGAAGGCCATATACATGACCCCCCGTTAACCTTCTCACTCCATTGTTCCCTTCTTCTTCATCTTCTTCTTGGGCTAGTAAATGGGGTGGTGGATACTGCTCCAAATCTTTGCGTTCCCATTCTTCAATATCCATGGCAAATTCCACATCGCTTGCGCCAGCCATTGCCAACGCTTCTAAAGAAACCAACATTGTCACCGCTGTTCCTACAAAATCAAATTCTTGTTTATTCAGAGTGTGGTATGTTTTGTCTCAATTCTCAATTGCTGAAAAATGTTCAATTGCTTTGGTCGTATTGTTGTGTTACAAATCATACACCATATATAGGAAAAAGGTCTTAGATTAAACCGTGTTGGTACTTGGTGAATCACGTGACATGTGAGGTCAGACAAGAACAGTGGTCATGACGGATGATTGAGTAGTGATGCAATTGCAAACATAGTTGCAGTTGTCAAATTTCCCTCTCAAGAATTTTATGAATTGGAGGCAGCCGCCATGAATATCTTGATTCTTGACTCTTGAGCATAGCCAATTTTTTTTGGTCCATAGCTATGTGGAAATTGGAATTAAACGGGCTAGCTTATCTGTCTACACCCATTTAAATAAAATTAGGCTCGTTTTGACCAAAGGGAATTGGCTTTGATTTTCGCACACTTTTGTTTCATCTTTGGGGTTGTTATTCTCACCCCCATTTTTCTATTATCACGCCCTAAATTTTTTAAAAATTGTAAAATTACATTTCTATTATTAATCCTAAATACTATATAGTTTACCCATTCCCACTTTGTTTGCGCATCTAAAGGGCTCTAGTTTCATGAATGTTCATCAATGTATGATACCTCCCTAAGTTATGGTTAATATCCTGAATTTTTTTTGTTTTATCAAATGTTTAGAATCAACGAGGTATCGGTCTACTGCATGTCCTCATTACCACATTAGTTTCAATGAACAGTAAATTTGGTATCATTAGCCTTGCTAAGAGTGCAGGGACCAGAAAAGACAGCCTATGTGATCGTGTTTCAAAAGAAGCTTGCAAAAAGGCCAGCCCCTAAAAAAAAGTGAACATTGAAAGCCCGATTCCAATTTTATATGTAGTGAAAGTGCTCCAACACATTTTTCCATTTCCAACTTTTCCGTCTAATCCACCACGTATCACACCATCCAATTTCCAATTTGGATGTGCGTTTGTAAAATTGATCTGAGATCAACGTGATTTTATAGAATTGATTTTAAGTAAACGTGAATTTAGAGTAACGTGATTTTTGTTTGGATACATATGTTAGAAAATTGATTTTCATATTCAATGTTGTTTGGAAAGTAGTTATCAAAATTGATTTTGAATGTGTAATTACCAAAATGGGTTTTAGTTATTTGTAGTTATCAATGTTGTATTGTTTTTTATTATTATATTGATATCTAGATTATTAATTTAAAAATAAATAAGTAGGTTTATAACAAGATTTTTTTATAATAAAATTAATAATTAAAATATTAGCTTGTGAAATAAAATGCATCTCCTTCATAAAAAGTTACAAACTAAATTAGCATAACAATAAAATATAAAGTAGCAACAATAAAAAAAATACAAAAAAGATAAGTAATTCTTAATACAACACAAAAATTGACCTACAACAACAATACTAATTTTTTTTCTTGAACCGTATAATTTCTTCTCGTATTGAATCTCGAACACGATCCATCTTAGGTGAAGAAACGACGTTTGGAACTTGGGTTTGGTCCAAGTTAACTGCACTATGGTAATTATCATCTGAGTCAAGGATTATGTTTTCATCTTCATAACGACTAAAATCAATATCACTTTCAGCATTCCTTCTAATAAAATTGTGTATAGTCATTGTTGCACAAACTATTTGGACTTGTGTTTCAAGTTTGTACTTAGGCATGCATCGCAAGATTGCAAATATGTTCTTCCATACCCCAAAAGTTCTTTCAATTGTGCACCTTAAACTTGAGTGATAAAAATTGAAAACTTCATTATTATTTGCAAACCCATATCTACGTCTAAAATCAGGGAGGTGGTAACGTTCACATCTGTAGGGACCAACATATCCCATTGGTGTTGGATAGCCAGCATCTACCAAATAATATTTACCTATTGAAAAAGGTAAAAAAAATGTATGAATAAAATTTAATTGAGATTGGAATTCAATTGTAGTGATACAAATAAATAATACCTTTAGGAGGATGTGGAAAATTCATGCTGGCAGTTGTGAGAGCATGATCGAAGATTCGAGCATCGTGTGCAGTACCTTCCCATCCAGCTAATACAAAAGTAAAGCACATGTTTCAATCACATATGACCATTATATTTTGTGTTGGATTACCTTTTCTTCCAATAAATCTAGCTTTTTCACTAGGAGTAACCACACATGGAACATGTGTACCATCAATTGTCCCTATAGCATTCTTTAAAAATGGCCAATATCGTGTATCATTTTCTATTTTGGCATGACTATCATGAAACAAAGGATCTTGTGGCCTAATATATTCCACAGACAACTTAAGGCAAGCAATTAATACCTTATGGAGATGTCTACTTACAGTCTCTCCAGAGTGTTGAAACCTCTCTTGAAGCATCCTATTTCCTATCCCATGGCTAACCATGTTTTAAAACATTGCAACCATTTCTTCAACTCGCATGCGATTAGTGGGCTTTAAACCATGGTCAACTAATTCAGAGCAAAGCTTGTAAAAAATATGTTTTTCCATACGAAACATCTCATAACAACGAATAGGATGACCTTGCAATATTTCTTGCACCCATGCATGACCTGTTTGTTCGCTGGTTCTACGTGGCTCTTTACATAGATGTTTTATTGCATATTCACCAATAAGCACACCCACATAAGATGCTTCTTCCATAAGTTCATCATCTTCATTAGTATTTGATTCAAATTGTTCAAGCAACTCATTCATTTTGACCTGTTTAGAAACATTATTATAAAATAAAACCTATCTACATTAGCAATACCAAAATATATTCATCTAAAGATATGGTTCATCACAAAACATGATAAAAACACAAGTTCTTTACCAAACATAATATGGTTTGTTACAAGTGCAATAAGAAACATAACCAAGTTTAACAACAAAACATAATACGAGTTCAACAGAACATGACTCATTGAAGCACAAGCAAACATCCAAGTCCTAATACATAATAGTAAAGGGTTTTAACTGCATCCCTAATACACGCATCTAGTTAGTAACCTTGAACAGTAAAGGGTTTTTAACTGCATCCCTAAGCCAATGCATCCTTTTCTCATCTAAACCTCGCAAAGCAACAAACATTTCTCTTGCCGGCTTGAACAACATCAGGTTGCAACATTGTGTATGAAACACATCATCATTTTGTAATTCAGGCAGTGTCTTAAGCTCATCCACCACTTCCTGAATAGATGCACTTGCCACAACTTCATTGCGTGACCTACATGCATCTGCAAGCACACTAACTGCATCAGCTATTCTTACAGAGGTAGTTGCCTTCTTCTTACCTAACTTTTCAGTATGATTAATTCTTTTTCTCTTTTCTCCACTCTTTTGGCTACCAATTCCTTGGTTAACAGTTCCTTGTGAATCATTCAAATTAATTCCCCCAAAAGCATCTGTTGCACCAACACTTGCATCTTCACTATCACCCGAGCCTTCCTTTATATCTAGGCCAATGCCCTCTAGACTTGGACGATACCCATCATTCATATCAACCTCAAGACCACGAGGCAACATCCCAGACGAGGGAGCCCATTCGAACTCTCCATTAGCAACTACATCCTTAAAAAGTGCGATCAACTTGTGAGCAAATGGAAGTACTTTGTTCCTAAATTTACCATATAGAGGGTTTTCCTGCACATTCACAATTTATCATAGGATAAATACACTAAACACAAATCTTAGACTTACAACAATACACATTTATTTAACACATACCAACTGCTTTCTCTCCCACCATTCATCATTTGCATCAACAGTATTCTTCACATTGTCCCATCCCAGGCCAGTTTCTTTACCAAATAATTTATACCATACTCGCCATTCTCTCCTGAGGTTATCAAACCTATTCTTAAACTTTGGTTTGTCATAAACCTTCCCAATCAATTCCTTAAATTTGGATGCAATTCCAATCCACCCTTTCTTGGTAAAACTAGTACCAAGTCGTTCTCCTTTGGCCACTTGTTCCAAGCATGCTATGATAAAGCCTTCAGTTGCTTTAAGGTCCCAAGAAGCCTTTTCTTTCTCAGTACTCATAATTCTACATTAAAGAATGAAATATAATGCTAAATAATTCAACTTACATATTTGGTTACATGTTTAAAAAATATACCGCACTTGTACAGTACACTAATTTATTAACTGAATGGAATATAATTCTACAATAACTGAACTCACAATTTAAACCATATCTTCTATCAAACTAATAACTAGACACTTTTTATGCTTTAGAAAAAATAACAAGTGGTTTTAAACGTCATAACTTTGACATAATAAAAGCCATAGTTTAAAAAGTCACAGAGTTTATATACTAATTAAAATGTACCATATGCAATAAATTGACGGATGCTAGCATTTTTGGTTCATAATCCTAGCTACTTTTTTTTATCTCTTTCTTTGACATGCTAGCATTTTTGGTTCATAATAAAAAGCCATATCTTTTATATATAATAATAAGCATTGGTTCATATAGTTTTGTTTAAAAACAAAGCTTTTATATATATAAGAAATTGCTACTATTATCATAGATTAAAAACACTGTCATAGATTAAGCACTATCAGAGTACTCTATAAAAACAAAACCAGCACCCACAGCATAAAGTGGTGTTACTATCAAAGATTAAAAACACTGTCATAGTTTAAAAGCACTATCAGATCATAAAACCAAAACAAAATCTATCAAAAGAAACTCATTGTAATGGTTTTTAAATTACCTTTTTTTTTTCTCAACCTCAACACTCTCCTTCAATAAACTCTTTCAATAGCCTCTACAACAAGTTGAAACCAAGGCATTAAAATGACACTCACAGATTGTAAAAAAATAAAACTTGAAAATAACAAAGAATATGAAGAACAAAGAGTTACCAGAGAGACAAAAGGATGAAAGTCTTCTGTGGAGACAAATGAACATAGGCAAACTTAAATAAATAACAGCGTCGGAGACATGGGGTAGTTGGTTACCTATTAATTGTAGCATTAACAATCTCTTTTGATTCAAATCATCCACAACAAAATAGTAAATACTTTTTTCACTCCCAAATGTAAAGAAATAGGTTGCACCAGCTGAGATGGTGTTGCAATCCATACTACAAAAGGAATTATCAACATTAATTGAAACAAATTTGCCCAAGACTACCAAGTGCCAACAGTAATTGAAATACTTGAATGCCCAACAGATATGCAGGTCGGTAACGGCGGCAAAACACACACACGCAACATCAAGTGGCCATCATCATAAACGAATCGATGGGTGAAGAGCTCTATTTGCATTAAAGACAGATCTGTTGACACACAAGATAGGTGAAGGGCAAATACGAGAAATCAGAGACCCAGATCTGAAAATCGATTTTACCTGGACGCGGAAGCAACCCTGAGCTGCTTCGCTTCAAAATCGATTTTGACGGGCCGAATCGCGTAGAACAAGATACCCAAACATCACGGTCAATTGAGTTTCTCACGTTTGACTACAAAATACGCGTGTCCAACAGGCTTCGACGTGCATCCAAACACACACTTCAACGACATAAGAGTCCAACAACAGTCTCTGAGTGGTGAACATCTCTCCTAAGGGTCCAACATATGTAAGAGTTCGTTTCCCATGGAGATTACATGAGACGATTATAATTAATTTATGCATGTTGCTACACATACAAAGGACCTACTGGCTGCTTTTATTTTCTTGTTCCATTGATCAAAAATTGATATCTTTGAATGTTAGAAGAGAATTTTAATGCTTCAAAAATTACACTGAATATCTATATGAAGTACTATTAATTTATTTGATTATTTTAATATTATTTCAGACACAAAAATAAAATTAATCGTTTTTTATTCCAATCCTGTGTTATAAACACTGTTTAATTTTAATCATTCAACAACATAAAGACATAAATACAAATCTAGCAATAGAATATGAATATGAATATTCCCTAAATACACAAATGCAATGTCAATTACTAGGAAACCCTAACACTTCCCTTAAACAGTAGTCATCAATGGACCCGAAATCATCAAAGAACCCTTGGGGCAACTCTTCATCCAAAAAGCAATTATCCAATTCAAATCCACTTTCATTCATCAACATTGGAACGTCGTCATCCTCCACCACTTGTTTCCCTTTAGCCTCTTCGTCGCACGCGAGCGCAGGCGCGTGGCCCTCAAACAGCGCAACGTGGCCGAACAACTTGTCCTTCCTCGAGAACGTGGTCCCGCACGTGCACTTCCACCTGGCCTCTCCTCCGCAGTGCTTCGCGTGGCTCTTCAAATCCGAGAGCACCGAGAAGTGCTTCTTGCGGCACCGCTGGCACGAGTACATCTTAGGGCAGTGGCTCCGCTTGAAGTGGTTCTTCACGCAAATCACCGATTTCAGCGGCCGGAACCGCCGGTGGAGCTTGTTCCGGTTGCATCCTTCGAACGGACACGAGAACCGCGTTGAACGGAGGCGCGCGGCGGTCTCCGAAGGCTTCGCTAGCGCCTCCGGCGTCTTGAACTGGTCCCCGTGCGCGCGCATGTGCATGCGGAGGTTCGCGTCTCGCCGGAAGCCTTTCCCGCAGATCTCGCAGAAGTGCATGTGCTCGGCGAGGATTTCCACGGCGTCGAGCTCCACGATTTCGCTGCCGTCGTCGAAGTCTTCGACGCCGTCGTCGTCTTCGGGAGGCTCGAGTTTGGAATCGAGTAGTTGCTTGTGTTTATCGGCGGCGGAGGGTTCTGGCTTTGGCTTCTTCGGATACGACGGTGGATCCGGTGCGACGGCGGCGGTGGAATTTTGAGAGTAAGAGACGAGGGCGGCGCCGTTGACGATGACTTGGTGGATGGAGGAGACGATCTGGCTGGAGACCATGGCGATTTGATCGACGGTGAGGGGAGTGTTGGTGTTGATGGATTGAGATAGGAAGTGTTGTAGAGAATCCATTCTCGTTCGAACCTGGGACAGGTTCCGAAGCGGAACCTGAGGGTCCGCGGTGGTATTCGGATCCTGAGAGTGAAGTATTCGGGTCGGATCTGCGCTTGGATTGGAGTTAGAATTGGACATGGTTAGGATAAGGAAGTTCAACGGCAAGGGGGAAAGAGATAGAGAGGAAAAGAGGGGTGCGGGTTTTGGTGGTGTTGTGTTGCAGTGACCTCACATTAATTCAGTAAATAATTAATTAATGGGTTATTATTGAAATGCAATGAACTATTTGCGTTGACCATTTAAAATTTAAGAAAAATGATGGACAGACACCTGGTGCTAGAAAACAAATAGAGAGAGAAAGAAATGATAAAAAAAAATGGAATTAATTAAGTTTTTAGTCCCTAAACTTTTTCAAAATTTGATTTTTAGTTCATAAACTTTAGTTTAACTGGTTAAGGTTCCTAAACTTTTTGAAAATTCGGTTTTTAGTCCCTAAACTTTAGTTTGACTGGTCAATGTTTTTTAAAAATTTGATTTTTAGTCCTAAACTTTTTAAAAATTCTGTTTTTAGTCCCTGAAATCTCATTGATTTAGGGAATAAAAATTGAATTTTTAAAAAGTTTAAGGACTAAAAATTGAATTTTTAAAAAGTTTAGGGGGTTTGACCGGTGAAAATTTTGTTCAGGGACTAAAAATTGATTTTTTAAAAAGTTTAGGGACCTTGACCAGTCAAACTAAAATTTAGGGATTAAAAATCGAATTTTTAAAAAGTTTAGAGACTAAAAACTTAATTAACAAAAAAAAGTGTAGACTTAATAAGGAATATAATATGATAAAAAAAAGTGAAATAGAAAAAAAAAAATATAAGTATCATTGTGTACTTCCAAAGTTCCACAGTTAAGAATTAGGATAAAAATAAATGGATACCTCAAATGCTAGTTAACACTTGGGGAGAAGAAAAAAAAATAGAAAAATATAGGTATAATAGGTAATCTACTTTCTATATAAAAATTCTTTAGGCTAGCATAATTACTCTTCTGCCCTTTCTTAATTGTTGACACCTGTAAACTATTGGGGTATTTTAGTCTTCTAAAAGTTAAGACTAATTTAAAGGCTAAATGTTAATTTTAGTCCTTTATGTTTAACTGTTTTTGCGTTTTGGTACATAAAGTTTTAAAAGTTTCAATGTGGTCCTTTATGTTTTCGTATGGTGATATTTTGGTACATTTCATGGTTTGTCGTTAATGGACGTCAATGCCTACTTACGTGTTTGTTAACGTTGCTTACGTGTTTGTGAGCGTTGCCTTGTTGGCCTGTGCATGATGTCCACGTGTATTGCTGATGTGGAATTTTTTTTTCTCCGAATTTGAACGTTACGTTTCGACCGTTGTAGGTGGCAGTGTTGATTTCTTCTTCTACAAATGAAGGGCTTCATTGGTCGTCTTCTACAAATTAAAGAGTGTTCTTGAAGCCCGAAATTGAAATTTAGGGTTCGTTGTTTGAATTGGGGACCAAGTGCGTCAGTCCCAATTTGTTGGTTCATTCTTTCCCAAATTCATTGATTAGGGTTTGTGTAAGCATTGAGGGGTCTCTGGGTTTAGGGTGAAACTGGTGCAGTTGTTTTGTGATTGAAGGTCGATTTTGAAGTTCCAGTCATGGAATCACACGCATCTGGTTCGAGGAGCAGACGGAACCCCTCGAGGCTACTGAGTCTGAAGGATTTTCAAGGAGTTTTGGAAGCTTGAGGGCTCCTATCTACGACTGCGGAGAGTACGCTATTTTGCGTATTGCTAGAACAGACGACAACTTGGGGAGGACATTCTAGGGCTGTTGTTTTTACATAGTAAGGAATTTGTTTTTTCTGTTTTCCATTTTTGAATTCGTTTGTTGGATGTTGTGGTTGTGATGAGTTGATTCTACTTTTTTTCTTTTGATGTTAGAAAGGGAAGAAAGACAGTGGCTGTGGTTTTTTTTATTGGCAAAACGAAGAAGCTATGGATGAAAAAGATTTGATCATTATGGGGCAGAGGAGAAGAATTTTGACTCTATAAAGATAAAAGGGTTTCTCAGCTCCTATTTATAATAATTCAAATGGGCTGACAACGCAACTTACCACGGCCCTGGTAAAATGACCACGACCGTGGTCCTTGCATGGTACTCAAAGTCTAATTCTGCTACGCAACCAGCATGGCCATGGTAAATTTACCATGGTCATGGTCCTTGTGTTACTTCAATTTGGCCTTTTTTTCTTGGTCCTCCAGATAGTGGCATTTTTGCTCCAAAAAGTACAATTTTCAACTCTTTTCCTCATGAAACCTCTTAAGTACCTGTCTTGCATCAACTAACACCAAACAGTGAGTTTTGCCAATAAAATATATTCAAAATGTATGAAAATGACATCTAAACTCACATCAAAATACAATGAAAATCCGGTTTATCAACCATCCAGTACCAAGGTGTAACCTGTTTTAGAGGGGGGTCTACATTCAACATTTCTTCACTAAAAAGAAGATTAAGCAAAACACAAAATGAAATCATAAATTCCAGAATTGCATATACTTAATAATTCCATAACATATGAATAAGTCATAACATAACAATAAGTCATAACATAAGAAGTATGACATAGCATGTCATTTTTACATAAGGTTAACCACAGTATTGTAATCACAAAACAGACACTTTACAAAAGTCTTCCAAAAAAACATTCATCCAAATAAAGTTCTACTAAGTCATTCCAAAAAATTCTTAAAATCTATTGTTGCATTTTGTTCCACTGTGAACATCATGGTTTTGGGGTCACATTTCTCCTCTTTGTCTGGAGTTTTGGCCTAAATGGTTTTTTGGTTGGTGCCTTTGGTTGGGTCTAGGTTGGTGCAACTGGTTGCCTCTGGTTTCTACTACTGGTTGGGGCAGACTGTTGGGTTTGGGTTTGGTTTTGGGATGTGGTAGCTTGGTGATTTTGGGATTGGGTCTGGGATGAGGCAGCTTGTTGGGTCTGGGTCTGGGATTGGGTCTGGGATAGGGCAGCTTGTTGGGTCTGGGATTCTGGTTGGGCTTCACTTTCAGCTAGTGCAGGGCCCAAAGGACATAGTCTTTTGTTGTGGCCTGATTGTCCACACCTAGAACACTTCTGTGCCATTCCTCTCTTGGACACCCTGTTGGCTGTGGTTGTAATTTCTCCATGCTTTTTCCTCCTACATTTCTTTGGTTTGTCAGGCATTTTCTTCACTGGAGGTGCTTGCACATCTGTGTATGGAGTGGTCTTCCACAGGTTCTGACCATTTGCTGGGTAGATGATTGGCTGGTATACTGCTTGATAGTGTTCCTTTTTGTAATAATATGGGATGTAATCTTCTGGGTTCTTGTTCATGTGTTTCATGCAAGTAATAGCATGTACACATGGTATGCCTGTAAGCATCCATTTCCTACAAGCACACTCATTTAAAGTAAGGTTCACTGTGAATCTATCACCCAAATTACTAAGGTGTCTAACTTCAAAATGATTTTCAGCAGCACACCTGCATATAAGTAATTAACACAATCACTGAAAAGGAAAATTGAAAAACTATAAAACATAACTTTTGCATAATAAACACAGAAACAAACCTAGTCAGCCAAAATTGTGTAGTAGCAGATTCAATGGCCAACCTCTTCTTGATCCTAGGTAGGACACTACCTTCCCAGGCAAGTAGCTTCAGTCTGTTTGAAGTCCATCTTTCCATTAAATATATCCTAATATCATCACACATGGTTACAATTGGTTTATTCCTAGCTTCTACAATTACACTGTTAAATGCCTCAAACATGTTATTCAGCAACATGTCAGTCTTTGTGTAACGACCCGCTATCGTCACAAGACAACTTAACTACTATATTGCGAAAAGATTTAATTAAAAACTTATTATAAGTTATTTAGAAAAATACGTGTAAATTTTTTTTTCGCGCAAGATCACTAATCATTCATAACATTCATCATTAAGAAATATACATAACTACATCTGAAAATTATCCATACATAAATACATATATCAGAAGTACAAATACCAAGCCATATGTTATATACAAACCGCAGACCAAAAGTCTGATATATCTCAAAAGGTTTGGAATACGTATATACCAGTACAAATGTGCCCATTTCCTACTAGCTGGCCACAACTACATATTACCATTAGCTAGAAACTAGGACGATATAAGAAAATATAAGGAATAGATGAAATAGGTCTTCTATGACTTCAGCCGCGAAGAGCTTGATCCACCGGTAGTTCGCCGTCTGCTCCCGCGAAGAATCGCGATCATCACAGTCAAACACATACAAACAAACAGCGCAAGGATAAGCTTACAGAACATACATTTCCAATAAAACATTAGATTTATACTAACATATTCACAAAGGTAAATAATAACAATATACAGAAAAATCCATTTCAATAGGTCAATCACCAACATATCCTCAAATAATATGTCCTAGTTATGCACTATATGTAGACACGACTCCATGGAGATTTTCACTAGTCGAGCGACCAATACAGTCAAATCCCTTAACATAGTCCAATTTGACCATTGGGGGAAACGCCAATACTGGTCTTGGAAATAATTAGTGGCTTTGTCAGGATAGGTGTACGTGGGTAGTGGCTCACCATAACACAAGATCTGCAGAAATCTTGGTCTCAATATGGAATCGCCCGTCCATCCCATCCCCCGGGTCCATGTACACGACCCCACCAATCTTTCCGACACTAGGTTGAGAACCTTCTTAATTAACATTCTCAACTTACGTGTCAACTCGTATCCACAGTCACGATCCACTGTGGACTTATGCATGTATGCACACACAATTCAACACAACAACATATCCACAGTCACCATCCACTGTGGTCAACAACAACATATCCACAGTCACCATCCACTGTGGTCAACAACATATATCCACAGCCCTCATTCACTGTGGTCAACAATATGTATCCACAACCATCATCCACTGTGATTCAAAGTTAAAGAAAACATCGAAGTTAACTGGACACTGATCAAAATCTTAAAATTTTTAACTATTAAAACTGTCTATAATACTTTGGAGTTTTTTCTAAAATCTCATAAAAACATTCGAAATACTAGAAATTATAGAAATCATCTTTAAAACTTTAGAAAGATTTTGAAAGGAAATTAAAAGATAAAATAATAATCTCTAAATCATCTTTTAGAAAGTGTGCCAAAATTTTCAAAAATCTCAAAAATAGATTTTCTTCACTGCAGATGGGTCCGTTTCAAGGAAACTTTTAAAATAGAAATATAATGAATTAGAAAGCATATCATACACCGTTCGAAAGCTTGAAATGTCTATTTTCTAACCATATAACTTGTTTTTTAATACGATTTTTGTAGAAATATAGAATTGCAAAATAATATACTATGTTCAATCACGTATTTCTGACCGGACCTTCAACTTTCGAGGGCCATAAATCCTTCGATTTTCGATATTTTTTTAGCTGTTCTTGTGCCAAAACTGTAGCCCCGGATGTCTATTTTCATCTCCAATAAACGAAATTCAATTTCATTCACCACAGCCAAAGTTATCACAAAAATACTAACATATGTTCAGAAAAAACGTACCAGACAGCAAGCATTTTGTTTTCAGCTATCATATAGTTCCAATCAATCAACTTATATCACAAACAAATTATCAAAACATTACTTTCAGAATCAATACACATCACAACATATCCATGCATCAAATAATACATAAAAACTGTAAACTTTCCTTACCTCGAGAAGATGCTAAAATAAGAGCTTTGAATAATGGAGGAGTGAAGTAACTTTTAGTTTTCTGGAGCACGAATATTAAACCACCACTATGAACCAACAACAGCTCATAGTATAAAAACTTGGGACTTAGAAATTTTGAAGGAGAACTTTTAGAAAAGTAGAATTACTCAACGGTGAGGGTTATCGGAGAAAAATGATGTTAGATAGAGAAAAAGGGGTTGCAACTAGCAAGTTTCACAAATTGAAATTGAAATTGAAACTGAGAGACGGAGAATTGGAAAGCTGGAGTCTCGATTACGTGAAGGGAGAATAAAAGTGAGAAGGTAAGTTACTGGATGCAAAATTTATAAGCGTATGATATGATACTATTTTATTTATTTATTATTATTATTATTATTTTTCAACAGCACCTCCCTGTGTCAGCAAGACTTTGAAGGCTAACTTTGAAAATCAAACGAAATTGAAGTTAAAGAAAGGAAACGTGCAGGTTTTCAAACCAAATTGAATGACGAAGACAAACTGCACTCCCACTTTTTAATTCACGCGGTTTGGCACAGAACATATTAAGGAAGCTTTGAAAATTTTCGCCACCAAGTACGTAGAAATTAATGGAAGTAGGTGTACTTGTGGCTTTAGGTAGAATAATTAGCAGGTAAGGTAACAAAATGCAAATCAAGCTAATTAAATTATTAAATATATGACTTACTAACTTTAATTTTTTTTGACATCTAATAAAATTTAGAATGTCTTAGAATTTTTCTAACTCAAAAAGTTCTCAAAATCACACTCTTTGGAATCACGTTAAAATATTATTATTTTAATCAAGTGTAACAAAATAACATACAAATTTTATAGGAACCTAATTATACTTATTAGAGACTAATTATAATTAAATCCTTTTAATTTCTTTACTATTTCCTTACTTTCACAGTGTATTCTTACACTACCAGTGTGCAATACAGTCTCGATTTCAGTGAAATTTTCCACTAAAGCTTACACAGAAAAATCACACATATTTATTAATTAAATTTTCTCATGAAATTAAATTTAATTATCTCTTATAATTATTTTCAATCCAAGAGAGAAGGAAGAAATGAGAAAACGTCGGAAAGTAAGAAGTACAGAGGATACAAAGATTTTGACTTTTGCTATTCGTAACCATGACTTTCTAACCTCACACCCCCTTTTCTATAACAAAACTTATGTAAAGTCGAAACTATTACGAAAACTACTAAACACACAATAATCACATAAACAAAATAATCTATTTTATTTATATAGTTCATTAAATAACCTAATTTAAATTTAATTTATCTTACATTTTAAGTAAGCCACTTATCATATATTATGAAAATTCACAGCATTACACTTTGCATCTGGTGTAAACGTTGACTTAATCCAGTGTCTTGGTGGAATCTTCATCAAGTACCTGAAACAACAAATTTTAGATATTCAGCCAAGCTAAATATTTGCAAAATGAAAATACCATATAATTAGCAGTGAAGTAGTGTATTAGGTAGCAGACTTAAAAGCATCTTCATGCTCCTTTTTTAGCTTTAGCATGTCCTTTTCCCATGCTTGAGGATATGTGGCTTTAGCACACTTCCACAACATTTGCTTCAACTTCAAATCAGGGAACTACTTCTTGAAGTTATTGTAGAGGTGTCTTAGACAGAACCTTTGACCCAGTTTTGGCAGTTTTGTCTCAATAAGCTTGCATAGTCCCTGACATTACACAGTGGCTGTTAAGACCAAATCTGGGATATTCGTAAACTTAATGGACCAAATTGAACAAACTTAAAAACATAATGATCCAATTTGAAAAAACTTTAAAACATAATGGACCAAAATGAACAAACAAAAAACATAATGGACCAAATTGAACAAACTTAAAAACATAATGGACCAAATTGGTGAAACTACAAAACTGTCACAATTATAAACAACCCAGTTCAGACACATGCAATGGCAATGACACTAGCAAACACAATCATACACCAAGACAGAAAAACAGAGTAAACTAAACACACAATCATAACCTTTTGTTGGTCTAAAATTATAGTATATGTGTCTTCAAATTGCTCCTTGCCACCAAGATCCTCCATTAGCAAATCTAGAAACCAATCCCATGATTATGTATTTTCTCCCTCAACCACAACAAATGCAATAGGCAGTATTTGGTCATTAGGATCCCTGCCCACAGCTGCTAAAATCTGCCCCTCATAATAACCCTTTAGGAAACATCCATCCACACCAATTATGGGTCTGCACAACTTAAAACTGTCCATGCATGCCTTGAAGCAGACGCACATCCTATGAAAACTAGGGATGATAGGCCTCTCCACTTGCTGCTCATTGTCTTGCACTTCAATATCATAAGTCTCAGTGGTTAAATGACTTTTGAGCCTTCATTAGATTTCATCAGTTCATGGCAATAGTCATGCAACCTTATAAATTGTTCAGAGAAAGAGCCTTGAAGCAGATCTTTTGCAGCAGCCCTTGCCCTGAATGCTTTACTTTGACTGCATATATTCCATTGTTCATGAACCCTATTTCTAATATCAGCTATCTTCATGTTAGGATTCTCCCTCATTCCTTGAAACAATCTTTTGCTTAACCAACTTGACTTAAGCAACTTAATGTTGTATTCCCTAAAACAAGTATGTTCATCAAAGCATGTCCTTAACTGCCATGTATCATCCTCTAACTTTTCACAGTAAGCATTCCAATTACACCCAGGCTTACAAATTACCTTCATTCTTCTCTTGTCATTCCTGTCAATCTTTAAATCTCTCCCCGAGTGCACTGCATATGTTATTATAGCATCTTTGAAGTCATATTTGCTTTCAAATAATACACCAGTGTACCATTCGCAATCAGCCATGCTATTAGGCATCACAAAAGGAAGGAGCTTTTCTTTGTCAATTGGTTCACCCTCCCCATCTGACTCTGGCCCACTTTCCAATTCTTCAGAATGGTACTCATTGTCACTGCCTTCATCCTCCTCAACACTGCTTGTTGCACCATCAGGCTGCCTCCCTCTTTTCCTGTTTGAACGAAATCTTCTATTTGCTTCCCCAATGTTTACAAATTCCCCATCAAATTCCTTTGCATCATTGGTTTCTTCTTCAGCATCATCAAAAACTATGTTGCTCACATCATCCAAATTTTCTCTAGTTTCATGATCAGAAGATGTAGTCAAGTTTTCAGTATAACGCACGTAAGGTTTACGTAGATTCTTAGCACTTAGCCTAACTCCAGCAGTAACCTTCACCCTCTGCATGTTTGCCTGGGTTGGGGTAGCCTTTGGATGACTAATTTTCTTCTTTGGTCCATAAACTGGCAGTGGCTCAGTTGATTGTTCAGGTTCTTCACTTGGTGTAAGTGGTTGTACAGGTTGTTGACTTGGAGCAGGAGGTTGTACAGGTTGTTGACTTGCTTCAGGTGGTTGTACAACTTGTGAACTTGGTATACCATGTTGTGGAGTTGGTATTTGGGGTTCTGAAGTTGCTATTTCAGGTTGAACAACTTGTGAAGTTGCTAATTCAGCTTCTGAAATTTTTTCATGGTCTTGTTGCTGGTTCACTTCCACACCAGGTTCAGCATCACCCTCATTACCCTCATTTTGATCACCTGCAATATCATCACCAAGTGAATTCAGAAAAGCATAATTAAAACAAGTATCATAAACCAAACCACCAAAACCACTTATCCATACCCATAAATCCTAAACCATTTATATACAACTATAATTAAAACTAGGCAAGGCAGCAAGATCATTCATGAACTGATAAAAACAAAACCATAGAAAAATGGTTACCATACCAGTAGTTGGATCTTGTACATCATCACGAAAACAACTTGGAAGAAAATTCGCAATTTCGGCCTTTGACATGGGATGCTCAACATAAAGGTGTACATTCCCTTGCCTTACTGCAATTCCACCATCTCTAAAGCACCTTTATCATCATTAAATTCCTTCAAACCAACACTCAAGTCCTGCCCATCACCACTGTGATACCATAGCACAGCCCTTTCGAGATAATTCAGTTCCTTCAACATCCACAATACCTCAAAATATGACCACTTGTCTGCAACAACTTCACATTCATTGTCACCTCCATCATACTCCAACTGATCGCCTCTAATGAATTTACTCCCATGGTGCACGATACATTTGAAATAACTTGCCATACTGAAGACCATAGTCTCCAAACTACAACAAAAATCAAAATCAAAAAGTGGTAAACAAACCATCCAAACACAGGTAATTTTTTAACACAGACACTACTTAGTAACATAACCTAAAAAACCCCAAAACCTCTCCCCTTAATAGACCACACCGTCACAACACACAAACAAAAAACCCTAAAACAATAATTTCACAAACAAACATCAAATAAAAGAAACCCATTCACTATGAAAACGGTTAACAAAGCCAAAAGAACATAGCACCACTTGAATGACGATAATAGCAACAAAAAAAACTAGAATACCAACGTACTTGTGTTGACGACGACGAAACCAACCGAAGAGGGCTACTTCGGCAATGCTCCGGTGGTGGTCGAACTCCACTAGGTTACGTTCACAACCACGCACTGGTTTCCCTCCCTTTTTTCCCTTAACATTAGCAATATGCCAAACATCTCTTCCAATGGCTTTCTTATTCTACAAGGATTGGCCACCAAAGAGGCACGCCAAAAACGACATTGTTTTACTATATACCCTGTCATCATCTGACTCAACAAGTAATGGACACGTCAACAAACTCTGTTAAGTTATTTAACGTTTTGGCACAAAAGGACCAAAACAAAATCATTTAAAAACGTAAAGGACCACATTGAAACTTTTAAAACTTTATGTACCAAAACGTAAAAACAGTGAAACATAAAGGACTAAAATTAACATTTAGCCAAATTTAAATGACCCCTTTTTGAGATATCCCTCTTCCTCTTCCCTTTTTCATCTTCTCTATGTCTCCCCTACTCTCCTTCTCCCTCTTTGAAAACCCTTTCCTTCTTTTCTCTTTCTTTATATGTTTGTGATTTCAACGATTTGGTTCGATGAAGACTAAAAGGATTTTCCTTTTTGGTCGTCGGAGGTCGTGAATTGACAGCGAATGGGGTGTCGGTGTTCAGCGGCGGCGATAATGAAGGGGCGGGTTGGCAAGAAGGGAGAAGGAAAGAAGATGGAAAGGAGAAGAGGATGAGAGCCGAGGGAGAGGGAGGGTTTTGAGTGAGAGGGAAATTGAAAAAAAGTAAGAAAAAATGAAAAAAAAAATAGTGAGCAGGAATAATTTGTGACAGAGGTGAGCGCTTCTTCTTCTTTTCTCTTGATATTTCATTGTTATTTTTTATTTCCTTTTTTCCTCCTTTGAAATCCAACTCTGAATGTTGATTCATCAAGGGTCGTTTACCTATATGCATTTGCAACTGTTGGTGATAGATTTTGTGATGAATGGATTTGCTTCTAATGCTTAATAATAATGCTTAACCATGTTTGTCTTCGTTGAATGAACTCATCAAAATTTCCTCTTCCTTTCTTTCATAAATCTCTATTTCTCTTGAATTGTGTTTTTATAATGTGTGGTTTGGAGTTGTAATGACACAGTTATGGGTCGAGATTCACATTGTCATTGGGTGAGTGTTTTTCTTCACAATCCTCTTCATTTTTTTATTGTTTCTTTTTAGTGAGATTTCTTATGCTACATTCCTTTTTTGACTTCAACTATGTTTCAAATTTATTTTACCTTAATACTCTAAAAAAAAGGATCATTTAAGCATGTTGTTAATTCCAGGAGATAAGTGATTGGGTTTTAAGTTGTTAAAATAGCAGGGAAGGTAGTGGAATTTGGTGCAACATGATGTTGGTTGATTTGTCATCAACATTAGGCTTGAGAGAAGCCATTGGTACCAACATCAGACATGAGAGAATTCGCACCATGTAAATGTATCTCCAATTGCTTCCTTTTCTACCAACATTGTTTTACATTCTATATGTTCTATTTTTTTTTTAATAACAGCAAAGAAGCTAATATCACAGCTTCTTTTACTCCTTTTATTTCTCCATTTTCATTTTTCCTCTTTGTGATGTTTTCTTAATTTTATCTTCTTACTCCTATTCATTTTTTTTCTCACATGGATTCATGATGTTCTTCATTAATCTATGAATTTCACCATTTATATTTTAAGTGTATCAGTGCCTTTTAATTATAAGATATGAAACAAGTATTTGGTGCAAACAAAATTTGATTTTTTTTACAAATTATTACCAAAACATTAACTTTATTTCCAGTTTTGTTGACATGTAAATGAAAGTGAAGATGTTTATTCATGACAGCGAAGTGAAAAATCAAGGGATTTGAAACCTTTGTTGTAGGAAGATAGACTACCAGTGTTGAAATCCTTCATTCATGGCTCTTCACATTTGATATGGTAGGTAAGCTTCAAATCTACCCCAATCTACCAATCTTAATTTTTTCCTTAGTATTTCATGTCTATTTATGAGTACCATTATGGGTTATGATCAAATTTAAGTTTCTCATGTGCTTCATGTGATTGTATAAATGTCTATTTGAATGAAATTTCATTTTTGTGTTGTTTCTTTATTGTAGAAGTTGCAGAATATGGAAACCCAGACTCCGAGGTTTGCACTGAATTACTTTGATCTTTAGCTTTCAACTTAGCAAGTTAAGTGAATGAATGAAGGAAAATAATTGAAAGTTATGGATTTTTCAGTTTGTTGAGGCAATGGCTCAAAGAGTTTTTGGATGCTACTTTGATACCATACTGTCATAATATCCTATACCATTTTATATTGATATGTGATTATGGCTATCAAAGCAAATAATTCCCAATTTGTAGCTCCTTACTCATTTTTATGTTCCCAATTAGTAAAATCTCCCTTTCTTTTCTTTTTTCTTTTAATCTATATAGGATACGTCGTCTAATTTTCTTTTCTACTTTTGGTAGATAGATTCAGAAATTTATTACTGCCAATTTGTTTCCGTTTCTCTCTTTAATCCTTCTATATTTTGATTTATGCATGCAATGCCATCTGTTTGGTGAGTTTCATTAATGTAGTAGTTTTTTGAAATTTGAATTTATTTCATTGAAGTGAAGAGATTAAGGAATAAAAGTGTACAATCTGGATTTCTTCATTGATTAGCTGCAAGAGTTGGTATTTTGCACATGTGATGAAGGCTGGGAAAATATAATGTGTAGGCTGAGTTAAGGTATAACATGCTATGAAATCTAAAAATGTGAGTTGAAGAACATTAGGGTCTATAGAAAAATGTTCTGATTTAGTGTAGGAGAATTAGGTGTGACACTGTCAAGACCAAATAATTTAACAAAAAATAGTTGGTGGAAGACTCAAAGTCCATAGCATTTTAGTTAGAGGGTTTGGGTGTAAAAGATTGATATAATGTCTAAGGGTAATCTTAAATCCAAGGAAGTGATTATGAAGCATAGGCATAGAGTAACCTTAGTTTATTATTTTAAGGTTGCCTATGACGGTGAATTCAGTGTGTGATGCAAAGAATTAATTACCGAAAGAATTAGGAAACCGAGTAAAACAAAGCTAGCACATGACACAGCTCCTTTCTGCGATTGAGAACTGAAAGTTCGGCTCCTTTCTGCGCTGACACAGGCTTCCCCTTCCCCGAAAACGATGTCTTTTGGACACTGTTATCTTTCATTCTCCTTCTGTGTCTTTATTCTAGGCGCATCTTCTATTCTCCTTCTGTGTTTTCCTTCTGGGCTCATCCTTCTCATCAATCCTGGTTTGTTGATTTCAACTCACTCCCTTATTTATACAATGTGTTGTTTAGCATGTAATAATTTTGTTTCTTCTAGGATCGAATGAAAGTACTTTGTCATGCATAAAAGTTCATTTTTATTTGCCCTTTTGTGGTTCCTAATACGCACTAAGCAATTTATTTATATGCCATATGTACAGAATTATCAATCTAATTTTTGTGATTGATATTTCATATTTATGGTGGGTGGGTTTTCAGATGGTTCAATTTGTTGTTTCATTAGATTTTACGATACCATGTAAAGTTTTTCTATTTAAATTACTAACCTCATTGGATGTACTGATGATCTTGGAGGGACACCCTGCAAATTATCGTAACAGACTTTAAGCATCTCTAAGCATGAAAATGAGTTATTTTTTTAATGCAACATCTGGATTAAAAAAAAAAAAGAGAGATCTAACATAAGAGCAAAAAGGGGAGGGCGTAAAAGATTACCCAGATGATTTTGGTTATCCAGAAGGGTGTTTGGGCTTAAACTAATATAATTTGTTCCCCACACATTTATCATTATTTAAGTGTTTATTTTCCTTTATATCTTTAACTTTCTAGAATATTAATTTTTTGAAACTCTTCTGCATTTAGATTTTTATTCTGTGACTTGATATGTGATATTGAACTTTGAATTCTATTACGATTTAGATTTTTTGCTTCACAGCCAACTATTTCTCTAAAATGTCAAAACTGCTGTTTAATTCTTAAGACTAAACATGTGGAACAAAACTGCAAAAATCTAAAAATTCTTATTGAAAACTAATTAAGAAGACATTGCATTCTCTTTCAATCATGTATGAGCACTGCTTCAAATTAATTAATGAAATTGGGTAAGCATTTTACGTGCTCTGTACCTTGCAGATTTCACAGTCATTGTTGGTCTGTACATTGCATAAGTCTGAAATCAAACTTGCAGCTACTCTAATTTTTGTTTTCTTTTCCTATTTCACATTTTTTTTTTGTCTCATGAAGGATTGTGAATGTGTTTTAGGCTCACAAGGTGTTGATTATCCTTTAATCTCACTGCAGCTACCAAGTCACTAAGTGTAGGTCTGCCAATTTCAACCTTTTGATGTACTATTTTGCCAATAGTTTGTTTCTAATTTGTTCCTAACCAAGGTAATTTTTAGTCTTATCTGATAGTTATGTTTTAATTTGTATAGTGTGTAGTGTACATTGATGAGTTTAATTATCCTAATAGTTTAGAGAGAGAATTTTTGGATTTAAATTATCCTGTGTTTTGATTCATATGCCACCCTTCTGATTTGTTGCTTTCCATGTAATTTTTTTATGCTTTTGCTATTTTAATAAGAGATCTATTTGTTATTTTAAAAAAATTACTATTTGTTTTATAAGCTTTATTTAAGGGTTAATATAATAAGGTAAAATGTTTGATATATATGCAGATTAGTAGTGACTTATGAGTTATATAACTCACCATAACAAATATCTATCTTATCTGATATAGAAGAGAAGGAGGCTCAAAACCTCACTCTGATTTGGAACAATTTTTCTGCATGTAATTGTTCTCTTTATGTATTGCAGTGTCAAATGATGTGTTATAGCATTTGAAGTTTAGCTGGGAGTGATATGCTTTGTTTATTATTTTCACATTTTACTTTAAAAATATGTTAACTGGTTGATAAATGGAAAGTACAACCCTGTTGATTGAGTATAATATACTGAAGCAAAAACTAATTACTTTTAATATTTTATTCTTTTAAGAATATAATTAAACATTATAACAACCTGTGGTTGTTATTGGGTGGTTCTTTAGACAATATTTTGATTATATCTCAGTTCTTTTCTTATCAGATGTTCAACTTTTGATTTTCCGTTTATAGATGTTATATGACACAATTTTTTTCTTACGAGTGATGGAATTCTTCAGTCCTGGCATTGGAATTCTTCGGTTGGTGGGTTGAATTACCCTTGGGATGAAATGAATTATGCAGGATGATGTTGTGGTCAAGGCCTGTAGCGTCTGTGTTAAAGTTGGAAATATTAAAAGTTGTAGGGGTGATATAGTGGGGAGTTGTCAGTTAGCAAGAATGTGGAATAGAGGGCTGGGAATGGAAATATGACAAGCTAATAAAGGAGTTATCATTCTATTATTTTTTCTGTGATTGCAAATGGGAATTTAAGAGGGAATAAGGTAGAGATGTTGGGTTTAGTAGTTATGACATTTTCGCAAACAAAAAAGGGGCAATATGAGTTCTGATGTAGGTGTGGATATCTTTGTACAAGTCACGATCTTTTCAAGTACCAGGCAGTTAGTTTTGATTTTATACAGCTGGTTTTAAGTAGTGTTAGTGCTATAAGTTGGGTAGGGAGGAAGATGAAGTTATTATTATCTCTAATTATTGCGTTATCATGGTCGTCAGTTTTATTGGGTGTCAAAGGAACTTTCTGCATAGTGTAAGTGGAAATCTGATATGGTGCTTTTATGTAGTTTTGTTCTGGTGCACTTTTATATAGATTTGGTTGGGGGATGGAATGGACGTGTATGTTTTATTATTTTTGTAACTTTTACGGGTCAGGCTAAAGTGGAGTTGAAATTGTTGAGGCACCGGTGAGAAATGGTTGTTTACCTGCTGCAGTAGGTTAGCCAATGTATTTTTTACCTACTGTAGCATGTAAATACCGGGAGAAAAAAAAATTATTTAAAAAATGAAATTATATAAAATTATTATAATAAAAATTAGAATAAAAATTTTCTCTTTTTTTTAAAAGGTGAGAACCACCAGTGGTGTTTAAACAAATTACCTACTATAATAGATTAGTTAACTAGGAGAAAAAAAATCATTTTTTATTAAATGAAATCATATAAAAATTATTAAAAAATATTTTTTTTCTCCCGATGGGAGCATAAGAGAAATAATTTTGCTCAAAATTTTTTATATAATTTCATTTAATAAAAAAATGATTTTTTCTCCCGGTTAACTAACCTATTATAATAGGTAATTTGTTCAAGCACCACCGGTGGTTCTCACTTTTAAAAAAAAAAGAAAATTTTTATTATAATAATTTTATATAATTTTATTTTTTTATTTTTTTTATTTTTTTTCTCCCAGAGTTTACCTGCTACAGCAGGTAAAAAATACATTGGCTAACCTGCTGCAGCAAGTAAACAACCATTTCTCACCGGTGCCTCAGCAATTTCAACTCCACTTTAGCCTGACCCAACTTTTACACTAATCTTTGTTACAACGTGGATGTTTTCTTTGTCTCTAAACTTTGAACTTATCTAACAGTCATTGTATATGATTGAAATTTAAATAAATTCTATTCTTATTACAAATAAAAGCTAATTATTCATTTTTATATTTTTTTTACGTGAAGGCTAATTATATAAGAGGTCTTATATATTGGCATGATGGGTATATTCCCACATTTTATAACATCGTTTTATCACATTATGTATAAATTATCTAACATTTTTATTAACGAATTAAGATCTTTATTGGTTTTTTTTTATGAAAAAAATCTTTATTGTTAATTATGTTGTAAAACTATTAAAAATTATAAAATATATTAATAACAATTTTATAAAAACATTCATTTCTAATTTGTTAAATAATGTATTCAGCATTATATTTTTTATATTTATTTATTTTAATTATATGTTATGAATACTTTTTTTACATCTTTTATAATAATTAATTATAATTATAAAATATATATTAAATTTGATCCATGCAATGAAATTATTTCATTAAACTTGGATCTCTTGAATTAGGCTCACTGAACCTTAAAATATGGATAGTGAAATTGACTAATCATTATTATTGGATACAAGAGCTATTATGTTTTATTAAATGAGCACACTATATTTGTTTATTTTAAACAATTAGTATTTACTGATAAAAAAACAATTAGTATTTTTTCTTGTAAAACTTAATAAAAAAACACGTTCTAATAAGTGCTAAATACACTTTAAAATTAAACTAATTAATTAATTTCCACACTCAATTCTTAATCTAACCGCAGTGTTCACCATGGCCTCATAAGTTTCCAAACAAAAAAAGTTATGCTCTTTAAAATATATAATTTTAAAGTGATTTAAAATATTTTTCTTTGAAATTTAATTTTATATTGTATTAGTTTTTTTTACGTTATAAAAATAAAAACAAAAAAGACTCAAGCAGTGGCGGGGTAGTTGTTCCCTCTAAAAAATTGTGAATATAACTAATTTTTTCCTATATTGTTATGATGTTGGTTTAGTCTTATTTGCTTTATTTATTTTTAACTAAATAATTATATGTATAAATTGTTTTAGAACATACGTAAATTTTATACGTAAATTTGTTATCTTTGACAATGATAAATTAAACGCTCTTTTTTGTTTCCATAAAAATTATGTACCTTATGCTTTAGGTTTATACTTTTTAAATTAAGGTTTAATTAACCCATAGGGTTTGCGCAGTGATGTAAGGTTCATTGCGTTTATATGTGAAGGGATGATCTATTTAACAGGAGAACCGTGTTCAATTTTTTTCATGTGCAAAATTTCTTTGGATAAGTGGCAGCCACGTACCGCAAGCGGGATTAGTCTCTAACCTAAGACAAAAAAAAAATAAAGGTTTAATTAGTCTTTTGGTGCCTATAAAATTGCAATAATTTTTCTTTTTAGTCCATATAGTTTAAAGCATTTTATTTTGGATCTTATAATTGCAATTTTTTAATCCTTTTAGTCTTCCCTATCTAAAATTGTCTACACTGTTATATCCCGATCCTTTAAAATTGCTACAAAATTAGAACTACCTAAATTCTTTGACAATTTTTTATCGCCAATTTCAGTTTTGTAGTAGTTTTAAAGGATTTGGATGTGATAGCGGTAAGAGATTTTAAATAGTGAGAACCAAAAAGGTTAAAAAATTGAAACTATAAAAACCAAAATGGAATGTTTTAAACTATAGAAACTAAAAAGAAAAGTTGTTACAACTATAGGGACTAAAGGGATAATTAAACCTTAAAATAATTAGAGTATTTTGTTATTCCCTCTAAAACATTTTGAATATAAGTTGATTTCTTTATTGTTTAATTTGTTCTATTATTTATTTTAAGTAAATAATTATATACATAAATCGATTTAAAATATGAGAAAAAAGGCTATGCACTGATAGTGTAAAATAATTTTACACTATCATCTGATTACAACCCATCATGTTTGGTAAGTTTGTTGACTTTTACAAAATTAACTTGAAAGTCATATCAATAATGATTTGTAATTGGATGACAGTGTAAAATTGTTTTACACTGTCAGTGCATCACTATTAAACTCTTAAAATATAAATAAAGACGAATACAACCCATACAAATGCACCGGTAAACGAACGGGAACAATTTACAATATAAATTGTTTCTTTCCTTTTTGTTTCTCTTTGGTTTTTGTTTCACATGTTCTATTGTTTATCTTATGTTGTTTTTTATAATATAAGTAAATTTTTCATATGCTTTATTATTTATATTTAAAGAATATAACTATACACATAAATCGTTTTTAAACACACATACACACAACGAACGTGACCCCTGCAAATGCACGGGTTACTGACTAGTATAATGGAAAAAGAAGAGAGAGATAGAGAGAAATGAGAGGTGTTGATGAGGTGTTAAAAAAAGTGAGATGTCCAAGTATCATTACTCTAAGAATTAAGATGTCCAAAAATATTACTCAAAATTGAAATACGGTATAAAATTTAACACTTTATCAAATAAAGTATAAAATTAATTACTATCAAATATAAATTTAACACCGTGGTTTGTTATGAACTTATAATTTTGTTTGCTAGACTCGGTGTACTATTTATTGCATGATGTCGCTTATTCATCTAGTTTTTTTGTTTTTGAAAAAAAAAAACCTTTTTAAGATCAAAAGCAAGACGAAGTCTAACATGAACCACTTAGGTAAGTGGTTTATTGTGGACCACATTTATAGACCATTGGATTCATCTCGCCCACACAACCATGTGATGCACCCTCTCCACTTGATTTTTTTTCTCCCTCTCCGTCCTCCATTCTTCAACCAATTACAACCCTCCTTCGTCTAACCTGTCACCAGAGAAGCTGTCGCTCCTCGTCGTCTGAGTTGATTTCCGGCGACGACGACGACGACAACCCTTCCTTTTTTCCCTTCTTTCCCTCTTTCATTCTTAAATGACGGAGCTCAACTGCAGGATTTTGATCTCCGGCGAGCCCAAGTTCAACTCCATTGTCTACACCAATGGACGACTCGCGGGGCACAGCCAGGATCTGATTCTACAACATTTCTGTAACCAGATCAGCAAAGTCTCCCCTCCACTGCAGCGGAAGCTCTTGCACCCGCACCTAGTCAACAAAACCTCACTAACATTATGTCCTAACACAGATGCAAAGTCTTCATTGTAACGCTTTCTGATTCTCCCAACACGCATTCCATCTTTAATGATAACCTCGATGGTGTTCAAAATGAAGTTCTCAGATTTAATGATAACCTCGATGGTGTTCAAAATGAAGTTCTCATATTTGCATGCGTGATGGCATCTTGAAAGGGAATTGTAAAATCTCATTAATTGTTCTTTATTCATTTAGGTGTTAGATTGGTCCTTATCGGCAATGGGGTTCCGAATCCGCAGTGGTTGTGGCTCGATTTGGACATGGCACGGGAAGTTCTATCAACAGCACAAGAGTGTGGCGGTGGAAGATGAGTGACGAAATTAAAAAAAAAAGGAAATTTTTTATTAGAAAAATAAAATATATTAAGAACTTAAAGGTTAAATCAATTGATCTTCGCTCGCTTCAACGACCTTCAATGGTCCCCAAACATGATCTATTCTGTTTGACTTAGTTTTTGATTAAATTAAAATTAGATTTGGCGTCGGAGGGATTTGATTAGGACCAGGAAACAAGGTTGTGAGAGATGGAAGAAGTAAAACGCGATTGAAATTGCCTCCGGCAACGGTGATCGGTGGCAACTGAGTTCTTTTTTGGTGCATATCGAAAAACAGTGGATAATGGTCACCCGTCAAACAAGGAGGAGGAAGAGGGAGAAATAGGAAAAAAATTTGATACAGAATGTGCACCATATTACTGAGTACATGAGATGAATCTAACGGTTCATGAATGTTGTAACGACCCATCTTCGTTACAGATTTGTTATACTAAAACATTTATTAATTATTATCATATGAAATTTTAAAGAAATTTTTTTCTCATTTAACACATATTATATGTACCTACTTTCCTACTGATAACGTACATCATCACATCATAAAAGTGTTAAGTCTGGCTTTACAAAACTTACGTATATATACATACATACAATACCAATATAGTCTTCTTTTAAAGGACATTCATAGCAACCTAAATATTTATACATATTTCCTAAGCTGGTCCCCATACTATGTACATATATACTAGAACATAATCAGCAGAACAGGAGAATCGTCTAATCTTTAGATCGTCCAATCCAAAGGAACAAAAGGATCGTCCAATCTTCAACCTTGACTATCATGAGAGCCTGCGCCATCACTATTACCTGCTCCCGTGTCAATACACGATCATTGCAGTAATACAATACAAACACAAATTGCAAGGGTAAGCTTCTTATAAAAAGAATGATAGATTATACACAAAATTTCAATCAACATCATTCACACTAAACATTCAGTTCATTTCATATGTCACTCCATACATCAATATCATCATGCAATATTATGCTGACTCGACTCCATGGAGATTTCAACAAATTTCGGGCGGTCCCCATCCCCTACCATTAGTCTCTTCTTAGACCATTCAGGGAGTCCCTTGAGCCACCATGTGGAGGAAGTGTGAATTTAATCCAATATAGACAAGTGTTGGTATTGGCTTACCTCTGTCAGGTTTGCAAAACCTTCCATCTTTAGGAATTCGCCCACTTGTCTATTCTATATGCCCACCATTGGCCACCACGAAATCCTCCAGCACTAGGTTGAGAGCCCACCTAGCACCCTCAACTTACGTGCCTACCCGCATGCAATATTATGCACAAACCAAACAACTCTGCTCGCCACATGTTCCCTCTATGTTATAAATTCACCATTTTTCTTAAATCACACTTATGAACCCAAATCTAGCAGTTCAGTAAGCACAAGTAAGGCATTCTCACACCTCGAATCCTTACTCACAACACAACACTAAATTTAACTAAGGGTGAATTTCCTAACATAGTTCTAGAACCAAAGTGGTGGCATATCCAACATTCTCATTTATATTACACATCTCAAAGAATGTCAATCGCACATTTAAAATAATCATTTATATAAGAAAATGAATATATATCACATTCATAACAAAACTGGGTCCTGGACTCAAAGCTGAACAAAAGCACCAGAGTTTACCAGAGTTGACTGGACGCTGGTCACTGGACGCTGGGTGGGTCATTGGACGCTGGTTGGCTGAGGGGGTCATTGGACGCTGAGTGAGTTACTGGACGCTGGTTGGCTGAGTGGGTCATTGGACGCTGGGTGGGTCATTGGACGCTGGTTGGCTGAGGAGGTCATTGGACGCTGGTTGGCTGAGTGGGTCATTGGACGCTGGTTCTGCAGAATCGGACTCTCACAAAATTTTCTACTAACAGAACATTGAAACAAGAATTTCTGCAGAATCCAGGGCTTCCCAAAGGATCCCAAGCATCCAAAAACATGCCTCAAAGGTTTAGGGACAATTCACAACACTTGCAAGACCATTTCAAATCAAAACAACACATCATGATATTATATTAACTTCAACTTAAATCACAATTTCTATCAACTCATCAAGAACACAAGTACCAAACACCACCAAATCAGTCAAACAAGTTTAAAGCTTCCCTTACCTAAACTTCTTGACTCAAACCGTGAAGAAAACTAGAGAGGAGAACTTTGGATTTCTTGAGTGATTTGTCCTCAAGTTTTGTTACAGAATCAACTAGGAGACACCTAAATCAACATCAAAGTAAACTCAAAATCAAGATTTCTCTCATCTCTTAAAATTTAACCAAGACCCATTTCTCATGTTCTTGGGAGGAGATGAGAAAGATACTTAGAAATCAAGAATAGGAAGGAACTGGACTTACCAACTTAACATCAACTAAGAAATCTCTAGGGAAGAAGAAATCAAACTTCAAGTTGAGGTAGGAATCAAACTTCCATTTACGGAAAAGAAAGAGCTTAGAGAGGAAGAAAGATAAGAATGAAGGAATTGGAAGAAATAGGATGCTTGACACGTTCAATTTAAGAGATTTGCATGAAATTTTGCTAGTAACACCCCTATTTCCTCTAAAAGCACCCCCTTTTCTTATTTTTTTTTTCTCCAACTTACGAGATTTACGTAAAATTCCTAACAACAACCTTACCTTCTAAGCCCGACCGTACATGAAATATTATCAACAACATTATAGCACATAACAAAACAATCTATTTATTAATTCTTTTATACATATTATAGCTTTAAATTTAATTTCCTCTTGTATTATCAATCAAACACTTGATCATACAATTGAAAAAAAATCACGACATTACAAATGTGGTCCATAATAAAACACTCATACAAGTGGTTCATGCTAGCCTTCGCCTAAAAACAATATTGTCATTGTGAATCTTTTCATTTTTGGTAGGATGCCCATTAATTCTTGAACTTTTTGTTAAATGAACTTATTGTTGTTGACATTCTAGAGAAAGAGGCCCAGGCTGCAAAAAATGATCAAGAGTGTCACGACCCATCCTAGGATCGTGACCGGCGCACAGGCTACATGTCCTTTAGCCTAGTTAGCCTGAGAGTAAAACCACACTAAGACATAAATAAAGACAAATAAAGGAGCTACCAAAAATCTGACAGAGTCTCCCTTAAAAATAAGACAAACAAAAAAATATATAGAACCATCTGTGAAATCATATATACATATATTCTGATCCAACAGTTAGATATCAAGGCCACACATCACAACATAGGCCCTTGACATGGATATATCCAAACACATCAACTAGTAATAATAATATAGCTCATAATCATTGTAGTTCTCAAAACATCATAATTACATCAACAACGTGTCCATATAGGAGTATCACATACAACTTAAAATAAAAGGATTTACTCAATATCTATTTCTACCCCTATCCCTATAGCTGCATTATACTGGAGTCACCAAAATATACTCTCCATCATATGCAATGGAGGCATACCAAAAGATGAACAAAATTTCTGGGCAGATCAGCAAATCCCAGGAAGTCTGCTACTCAATCACCTGTGAATCTGAGGGGAAAAGGAAAGAACGGAGTAAGTCACAAAGACTTAGTGAAAGCATAAAAATACAAAGTGAATAGGAAGGAGAAAGCAAACATAGCACGGGTTTTTACATCCAAAAGAATTTAAATGGAATTTAAATTAAAGTGAAATAAATACAACCCGTTTTAAAGAAACTACTATTTACTCCCTTGAGAACTCATTAGAACAAAAATAAAAATCATAATCAAGAATAACAACTTTATATGGATTTTAATTCTACTATGTACACATAGACCACATTATCTCTTCATTGTGGCAAACGAAAATAATAGAACTACGGCATTTAGTTCGTAGGCTGCATTATCTCTTCGTTACAACAAACGGTAATTATAGGAACTATGGATATTCGACCCATAGGCTACATTATCTCTTCGTGGTAGCAAACAGAAACTATTTAAACTATAGGTATTCAATCCATAAGCTACATTATCTCTTCGTTGTAACAAACGGTCATCATTCATCAAAACTCACAATGAGAACTCAATTTCCACACTTAAATTACATCATCAAAACTATCAAAAATCATAAAGAATTAAGTCCAACCAAGTAAAATAAATATTATACTTATTTTTCCTTCACAAGTACTCATAGGAACCAAGATCACTAATCAAACTTATTTTTTGAAATATACTTGCTTCTCCTAAAAATACCAATGAAAAAATCACTAGGTAATTTAGCTACTCACAACCAAAGATAACCCAATCAATGCCTTCCAAAGTCGTGGGGAGGAGCAACCACCGTATTTTCCAAGGAATCTAGACATTAATAACAAGGGAATGAAAGATTAGACAAAATCCCCAATTTAACATGCCTAGGGTTTTGAGGAAACCACAATAATTCTAATATTTAAATTTTCAACACCTCACACACAATTCATTACTAATCTATGCCATAAAAATAATTAGGGTAAAATATGTTTTTAGTACCTGTACTTTTAGAAAAACTTGATTTTAGTCCCTGTACTTTCAAATCAACCATTTTAGTCCCTGTACTTTCAGAAAAACTTGGTTTTAGTCCCTCTCCTCTAGTGGTGTTAATACTGTTAACGGAAATACAGTTTTCGGTGGCTATAAACTGTCACAAAATACACATTTCTCATGTATTTAAACTCAACATCATTGGCGGCTAAAAACTGCCATAGATTATTAAAAAAATAGACTCAAACTCAACGAGAAACTCGTCTCTTCCATTACCGATGACACATTATGTGTCTATTTTTTTAATAATCTATGGCAATTTTTAGCCGCCAATGATGTTGAGTTTAAATACATGAGAAATGTGTATTTTGTGGCAGTTTATAGCCACCGAAAACTGTATTTCCGTTAACAGTATTAACACCATTAGAAGAGATTGATTAAAATCAAGTTTTTCTGAAAGTACATGGACTAAAATGGTTGATTCGAAAGTATAGGGACTAAAACCAAGTTTTTCTGAAAGTATAGGGACCAAAAACATATTTTACCCAAATAATTATCTAGCTTTGTTGTTCATGGGTTTACCTCAAAAGCTTCAAATAGAAAATTTTAAAGAGACAGGTATTGTTCCCATTATCTCCAATCACCTTCCTATGCTTGAGTGCCACAAGAGTGTAGGAAACTTGATGGGTTTTGAAACAATGGAGGAAAGAAGAATGGAAGGAATGGAGAGGAGGGAAGGGTTCTATTTTGAAAGAAAAAGAAAGACGAAGCGTAGGGGGAGTGTTTTGGGTGCCTGAAAAGAAAAGGGGGGGGGGGGTGTTTTTTTTCTTTTCCCTTTTAATGAAACGGTGCGTTTCAAAGAGACTTCACCACCTTCTGAAAAGGCTGCAAATGGACCTAAGAATGGTCTGGCAATGGTGCTAAAAAGGAGCCTTTAGTTACTTGGGTGCACAAAATTTTTCAGGTGACCTCGATCTACCAATTTAATGTCTTTATTTTAGCATGTTGAGTTAAACTTAAGAATTTGGACACAAAGTAGAAGGTATTATTGAGAGAATCCTGGAATTAAACCAGAATATGTATGTAATACAGAACACTAACAGAGGCCTTTGCCCTGCCAAGGAGTCACCTCCTTCAAACAACTCCAGCAATTAACATGCACACTCCCTCAGAAACCTGTCACACTTCCTATTTATGAAAGGTAAATTCATGCATAACTGTCATATAACACAGCAAATAACTGTCCTACAGTTACTGAACACACAATAACTGCCATGCAACACTGCATAACTATACTATTGTGTTGCTTGCAGCAAAGTTTGGAATAACTATTATCAAAAAAAAAAAAAAAAGTTTGGAATAACTATAAATTGTGAACTTTGTATTGGATTAAATGTATTGCACTCCCTCTCTCTCCCCTTTTATTTAGGAATCTCATTATTGTAAATTGCTCTGGTCAGAGAATACTCACCAAGGAGACTAGGTGTCTGCGATGTGAAACTCTAACAGCTAGTGATGAAACATTTTTTGACTTGAGCCTTGATATTGAACAAAATAGTTCAATTACAAGTTGTTTTAAAAACTTCAGTTCAACGGAGACATTGAATGCTGAAGACAAATTTCTTCGTGACAAGTGGTGCAGGTATATAGAGTTTACTCCTTTATAATTACCTAAATACTTTTGTGGCATCAGCTGTTACCTGCCTTCTTGAGATCTACTTGAAAGTAACGAGTCAGTTCAACCATTTTGAATAACGTGCGTTGCTGAACTATTCTATTGCTTGTTTAAGTGACAATTTTGTGTGTGTGTGTGTGTGTGATGAAGCAGAGATATCAAATGGCTTCAATTTTAGGTACTTTGAATTATTTGGACTTGTCTTTTTCATCTGTTTAATTATTAATTATTTCTTTTCCCGTTTTATTCAACCTGCTTGAGTAGTTGTTATACATCAATGAGAGGATACGGGTTGTGAAAATGTATACTTGGTGGTTGACAAGTGGATAGTGGAAGCACTGTCCTTTTTCCCCTTCTTTTTTTCTTGACAATAAGAGCAGTGTATATGGTTTGAGAATTTCACCGACAGTATATTCATGTGTTAAGTGTTAAATCGATAGAAACACAATGCAATGGCAGAGTCACTCGTAAATTATGGTGTTTTATCAACATTCTGTTATACAAGAGCTTCCTGGGGTACAAGTTAGATTATGTGCCTGTATGGCTATCTCACCATAATCAATTCCTCTAAAATTTACACATTCTAATGTATGATTTATGGTTAAAATTTTTTATACGCATATTAATTACGTATACGTTTTAAAATTAATTGAGTCCTATAATAATTAATCGGCTTAATTACCAATTTGGTCCTCAAATTTATTTATTAACGTCAATTTGGTCTCCATATTTTTAAAAACATCAATTTGGTCTCCAAATTTTTAAAAATGTGTCAATTTGGTCCCCAAATTTTTTAAAACGTCAATTTGGTCCCCAAGTTTTTAAAAATGTGTCAATTTGGTCCCCATTAAATAAAGCCACATCAGTGCCACGTCACATATCTTCGTCAGTCAAATTAACCGAATCTGACGGTGGGGACCAAATTGACACATTTTTAAAAACTTTGGGACCAAATTGACACATTTTTAAAAATTTGGGGACCAAATTGACGTTTTTAAAAATATGGGGACCAAATTGACGTTAATAAATAAATTTGAGGACCAAATTGGTAATTAAGCCTAATTAATCCAAAACCTAAAGTCCAATGGTAAACAATCTACTTATTAAATGTTCTCGCTCCAAATTGTTCTGATGGATTGTTAGAGAACGACATTACTATTTAGTATTTCAAAGATTTTAATGAGGGTCATGTTAATTTATTGATTTAAGACATTAATAAGTGATTTTTATTTAAAATCATGGTGTTAGTCAGTTAGTGTATTGATATATAAAAAAAAAAAAAAAAATCACTTTTGATTTCTTTCTTAACTAAAATCTTGAGAAAAGGTTTTTCCTTTTAATAATTGGCATGCATATAGAAGAGAGCAAAACCAATAAGGTTTCCAGGCACAGCTTCCGCGTTGCACTATGATAATTGTTGAAAGGTGGGTTAACTATTGTCTTCCCAAGAGATCAATAAACTGAGATTACTGGCTATGGTAGCATGGTCTCGTCATATTTGTTAGGCTGTAAATCATGTTGCTCTTTTCATTGACGGAAGTACGAAATTGGGTATCTAGCACTGAACCCCTTTTTCTCTAACTGTTTTTTGCCGGGTGGGTGGGGTCCAGAAGAGCATCGAAGCCTTGAACAACTGGCTTCATAATTACATTAAAGCATTCTGTTTTGTAAATATCACACTAATCTGCACGATTTAATGTCTGGCACTGGCAGGGGGTGTGAAGCCTGTTTATTTTTGCGCTGTAAGAACAGTACACTAAAGTACTGATATTTCAATTAAAATTTAATCCACATGTTATACTTTTATTAGACTGTTATTGTACAAATTGATGTAAAAATAGCATTTCTCATTTGATTAATTCCACAGCCAAAACAAGAAGGCAGAACTATCTTCTGGTTTCTGATATACTCCCTCCGTTCCAAATTATATGACGTTTAAGGTTTTGGCACAGGTATTAAGAAATGCAATTAATTTATTGAATTTCCTAGAAAATATTAGGTAACTTCTTAATATACCCTTTATCTCTCTAATTAATTATTCATAGTACTCCCTCCGTTCCAAATTATATGACGTTTAAGGTTTTGACACAGGTATTAAGGAATACAATTAATTTGTTGAATTTCCTAGAAAATATTAATTAAGGGTAGTCTTGGAAAAAGACATTTAATGCAGCATTGGTTTTGTAAAACGACATCTATTTTGGAACAAATTTTTTTCTCTAAAACGTCATATAATTTGGAACGGAGGGAGTACACTACTTCCACTAAGTATTAATTAAGGGTAGTCCTGGAAAAAGACATTTAATGCAGCATTGGTTTTGTAAAACGACATATATTTTGGAACAAATTTTTTTCTCTAAAACGTCATATAATTTGGAACGGAGGGAGTATAGTACTGTGTAAAAAAACAACACGATTTAAAAGAGGATTTATTAGTATTTTTATAGAGTGATGAGTTTCTTGGGATCCGAGTAACAACATACGACAAACAGCCTATGGTATTGATTTGTTGCCTCGGATACTGAACCGTTGACTTCACCTTGGCTAAAGCTTTCTGCAACCTTTCCTATGTTTGATTCCTGCCTTCTTTTTAGTAGTAGTATCTTGTAACACAGTGTCCTCACTAATCGGTTCTGATTTAAATCCACCCAAACCTTGTCATTTTGGACGTAGAATTGGATAAATTAGCAGAGAGCCCAAGTAGAAAAGGGAATGAACATTAAAAGCAAAAGATAACAAAATTTGGACCACCAGGTGCTATGGGTACTGTCCTATTCTGGACCCATTCATCCTTAGGAATATATATGCAACTAGAACAACATTTAATTTAATTAAAAAGCCTTTTGCTTCACCCTTGAAAAGTGTAAGACACAAGGAAACGAGTCTCACAGATCACAGAGAACAATTATGTTCATATTCAAAGTCTTAAGCCACGTCCATTATAATAACTATGGTTCAAAAAGGATTTTGCATTCCCCTGAATTATGTATTTCAGCTTAGCTACTCAAGTCTCTCGTCAGGTACAACAAAAGTCCTGATTCAGCAGAGAATATGCTGCATAAAAATGTGCATCAATAAAGCCACAACGCATAAGCAAGCAAATCAACATGTTGTATTTTAATTATATCATTTGGTTTCCAATGTCATGTTGATATTTTTCATTTTGTGTAACAGACATTCAATAGGAAAATGTAACAATATAATGAATTTCTGATGTCTATATAAAAAAAATTAGACTGGCATTATATATAAATTAAATTCTTAAATTAATCAAGAGCTTGAAACATGGCACGGCGGCCCATTATGATTATTACTGGATCACAGCAAATCTGTATTGCGGGTCAAACCTTAGCCAACCGACAGATGATGTCATGTGGGAGTTCAAGTTTAGGAATTGAATTAACTGATTGCTTTTATTTTAATGTGAAAATCAAAACTGTAGAAAATTATTTGCATTATTTTCTTATTGGCTAGATGGAAGTATTATTGGCACGGATTTGTTACTGTTATTACAGAGACAGGATTTTTTTAAAATAATTCTAAATATTTTTACAACATCTTTTTACTAATTTTCTTATTTTTAAAATTTAAAAATATTGATTTTTTTAATGTCTTGGAAACATTTAATAAATTTACTTTTTCATCTAAGATTTTAATGATTATATACTGCTATTGTAGAAATTCTTACACTGTCAACTAATAAAAAATCTTTATTGGTATAATTTTTAAAGTAACTATTATAAAAATTAACAAAATTTACTATATATAATAGTTTGTGATTGAATGATAATATAAAATTACTTTACAATAATGCATAGCCTATTTTTCTTTATTTAATGCCTTTATAAAATATTAAGAAGATTTATTACTAAAATTAAAAAAAAATGGTATTAGTATTGCTCTTCTTTTCTTTACTTTTTTTTCTCGATTGTTGTTTTGCATTTTGCAACACTATATACGAGATCGTACAGAAATGGAATGGGCCAAGATTTTAATGTATTTATGGAATGGGCCTAAATGTCTGAAGGGTGGTTCTGCGAGACTGTAACCTTGGCAGTGGGCCCGCACCACCACGTCATCGACCTTCACAAATTAAACGCCGTGTCTCTTGTCTCCTCATTAAACTTCTCTCTCAAGTCTCTCCCCTTTCCAACAACATCCAATAATTCAACACACGCACGCATAACAATATCGTAGGTCACAATATTAAATTAATTTAGGTGTGGCAACTAATAAGGTACTGAGTAGTTAAAGAGATTGAAAAATAAAGATTTTATTACAAATATCACTTAATTGCATTTTTTTAATGAGTATATTTACAATGTGATTTTAATAAAATTTTACTTTAAAACAGTTAAAATTATGCATTACAGACTCCAGAAATAATGACTAAACTCGGGACCATTTGATTAAGGAACACAAATCGCTATCACTTGTGCCAACCAATATTGGTATCACAAACTTTACTATTATATAATTATTTATTTAATGAATTAAAAGAATCACTTTCTATATTAGTTCATATACATTTAAAGATATATAATTGTACCATATTTTAAAAAGGAATCAGTGTTTAATAAAAAAAATTTGCTGTTTTTCAGATCAAATCAGATTCACATTTGTTTTACAGAACATATTAATATTATAATTAATATAATACAAATATTTGTTTAGTTAACATCATCACTCTTAATAATCCCTAAAAAAATCACTCTTAATAATATAAAGTTAATTTTTATTAAAAAGATTCATTAAATATATAAATTAATTAAAATTTTTAATTTTATATTGTTATTAATGTCAACCTTAAAGACAGAAAAGGCCGTGTAAATGTAAATATACTGTAGAGTGTCATTTTCTTTATACTATAAATAAGAATAAGAATAAAAATAATTAAGAAGAAGAATCAAGCACGGGCTGGGGATGGAACAGTTAAGAAACCCGTGACTCCCTTTGTCTCGTTGTCCGTGGCACCCAAGGCAGCTTTTTCGATTCACACTTCACAACTTCACTCACATCACATGCATTTCTCACCCTCTTCCCACCAAACGCAACCCAACCCATCTCGCCCCCAATTTTGCCCTTTCATTTTTTCACTATATACCCCACACATTTATTTACCATTTCTCTCCATCCATATGCCTTTCTAATTCTTAATCTTTAATTTGGCCCATGACTTATTAACCGGGCCATTATGTCTTAAAAAATTATTCTAACTTTATTGCTTTTTTACATTTATGATGATTCTTTTTGGTGGTTACATTATTAGAGAAGTGTTATCTAACATATGCTTTTTAACACACCATCAAGTCATTAGTCTAAATATACTTGAATTCAAATATCTTAAATAAAGTTTCACATTCAAATTTTATAGATGAAAAAAATATGATTAAGAGAGAAAATCTTATTAAAGGTGATTCAATCAAATTTTTAGATAAAAATTAGTTATCGACAAAATCAATAAATATTTCACATCAATATTTCTAAACGGGTCTTTTGATGTGTATTAAAAAAAGTGTAGTTAGCATCCTACCATATTATTAGTACATAGTATTAATATGTCTATTCTTACCATTTTTCTATTCACATTATTTAAATGAAGATTTTTCTTAATGGATCTAAACTCAGTTGAACTCGTAAAAACGCTATATATATGTTGGTACATTTATTTACGATGATTCTATTCTATTATATTAATAATGGTAATTTTTTAAATAAAAAAAGGGTGAAAAGCAAGGGTCATAATGGTCAGGACATGAAACGAAGGTGTTTGTCGTGATGGTCGACGTCGTATTCAAGAGTCTTTATGGCAAATCGCGCACACTGTAGTAGGGTACTATGTGAATTGTGATGTGTAGTTGCTACAAAATCAGACCGTTCCTCCCCAGCTCCTCCGATATAACCATGTAACGTTCAAATTCTACGCCAGTCTCTGTCGCATTCTCTTTCCTCTCATTTTCCTCTTTCCTCTTCCTTAGAACAATCGAAAACCAAGCCATTATTAATGGCTGTCGATTCCTCCTGCCAGGTAGCATTCTTAATCTTCTTCCTTAAACCTCAATTTCAACCTCATTCTCGGTTTCGATTATGTATCTAATTAATTAATTAATTCTAAGCTGCATTTTGCATTTGGAGTTCATTTTAGTACTTTTCCGACATGTCGTTTAACCGAATCGGAATCTCAACTTGTGTCGTGTTTTTCCAACTGGCTTTGTTTGGCTGCTACTTACTTACTTACTAACTAACAAGTTGAAGAAATCAACGTTTGTGCAAAATGCGGAACTACTTTCCAGCTTTGATGGAAAAAGAAAGGTTGAAAAGTCACTACGAGAGTCATGTGAGAAAGTGAAACCGCACGATTTTCGTTCTAGCTTGCATTAATTACTTTACAGTTTGGAATTCAAGTTGATTTGTGAAGAGTCTTACTTAAGATGCATGGATTCAGCTCTATTTTGTTCAGATCGCGTTAGGTTGAAAGTTCTCGCTCTACAAGCTTTCGCTCGCGATTAATTGAAGAGTCACATTGTTCAATGCGTTCTTAATTGAGATTCAATTGTTTTGTTTTGTTTTGTTTTGTTTTTCATCTGTACTTGTGGTTTGGTTGCAGAAAGAACATCAAATTCGGGAGTTTGTGGACGGGAATGGAAACGTAGCTGTCGGTTTGAAGTTGCATAATAAACCGAGTAGTGATGACCTTAACCGACAGTTTCCTTTAGGTAATTGTACTAAATTAGATCACTTACTAATGTTGTAAGTTTTAGAAACTGCTTTAGTTTTTGTGGCTCTTTACACTGTTTTTGTTTTTGTTTTTTCTCTCCTCTTCAGAGATTCCGCCGATTCTGTTTGAAGAGACTTCACTTCCAGCAGGATTGCACGGTTCACATGTTGGTTTTTCTTTTCTCATGCAGTGATCTACTGTTTCTATGGATTGTTCAATTAATTTCTTAGTTTAGGGAATCTTTTGTGGCTGAATGGTGGTAACTGGTACGGTAATGAGTTTATAATGGGGTTTATCTTCTTTAAGTATGTGCTTGGTGAGAGTGGAGATTGGAGAAAACAACGCATGAAAGTTGGCTTAGTTTCTTGGCATGTTGTTGCTTAGAAACCGAATCAATTTGTGACATTTGGCATTTCAATGTAGAGGGGTCAGAGATGTCAACTAATAGTTTGTATGACTGGAAACTAGAACCATATGATTGAGGAGAGAGGGTCAAAGATCTTTGTATGTAATCATGTTTCACATTGATTATTTTGGTATTTTTATCCATCCTGATTTTGAGAAATAAATAAATAAATAAATAAAAATAAAAAAATAAAAAACTGTTGGGGCCTAAGTTTCCATTTAGTTTTGGGTTTTTAGTCACCTTGTTATTTTGAATCAAATGGAGTCTTGAAATGCAAGTCACTAAAGCTCCTTTTCTCTAACTGTTGAAAAGAAGGACCAAAGGGACAGATATAAACTAAAATCAAATGTTTCTTTCAATGTATTACTGGCATTTCTTATTTGAATTTTGAACCACTTGACCGCTTTTATGCCATAAATGGTTCTTTGGAAATAGCTCAAAATGTGTTTTAGAAACTAATGCCCTTCCATTTCTTGCAGGCTCGAGATGTTTATAGTATTTCAGTGTTGCCCGAGGAAGGTGAAAATGCAAATTGTGCTTCACCACTAGCTTTCTTGAGCATCTTAGAGGTTCCTAATAAAAGCCCAATGTGCTTAGATGCTCACATAAATTGTCAAAACTGCATTGATTTTCAAATGAAGAATGAGGATGTATATCCCCAGTGCATAATTGATATCCCTAGTGTCAATGGAAACTCAGTTTCACCTGAATCCCATGAAGAGGCAGTTGAAAGTTTTAAAACTGGGAACTCACCAACAGTAAGTCTTGTAAACTCATCTTCACATTTGTTTTTTTAAGATATCACATAACAAATAGCTTTAATTAACTGCGGATAAGGTACCCTTATAAACTCACACACACATACATGTCTCTGTGTGTGTGTTATGATACGAGGATTGATATTTTACAATATTGCAGAGTGTACTGTGGAGAGAATCAAGTTTCAAAGGGGGAAAACTCATGCAGAGTCTGGTGAATGTGAGCAATCCAAGAGGTATGTCTGCTGTTCTTGGGTACCTTCATATTTTTCAATTCAGATAAGCTTATGCATTTTTCTTTTACTGGATATGATTTGATACTAGGGAGATAATGATTTTCTGAGAGCAATCAGAATAGTTTAAAGCTGAAGGAAGTATTGTCCGATGCAATACAAGAGAAATATATGCATGTAACATTTGGATAAATAGTTCTATCCTCTCATGTAACAAGGAACAGAGAACCTGCTACTCTCTGTCATTCAAAAATCTAAACACAATTGAAACATGTTTTTAGCCAATTTGATCATTCTGACTGGTCCTGTAAATCAACTACACGATTTCAGGTTTGCTTGTCATCTCAAAAGCAAAGCAGTAAAATATAAGTGGATTTTGTTCTGGCATTGCCTTATGCAATTGAACAAACAAACGAAATACCCTAGTTATGCATAGATATGTTTGACACAAGGGTATCATTCAAAATTCAAATCGTCCAGCATAATTCTTTTGCTTTCCATGGTTAATTACTTAGAGAAGCCTTCATAATCTGCCGTACTATATAATTTGATATTTCCTTATCTTTTATCTTACACCCATTTTGTCACGTTCAAACTACCAATTACTCCCTTCTTGTACCTGGACTCACACTGTTACATTTTTTGTGTTCTATAATTGAGTATGTTGGTGATCTAGATGCATTTTTAACTTTCATATTTTGTAACTTAACAGATAAACCAGTCTCTGAGAAGCTACATGATTTACCAAGCAACAGATGGAGAAGATATAAGCGTGCTGCCTCGTTTGATTCCAGAAAAGTTGCTCTTCTGTTTTCAATATTGTGAGTTCTAGTATATTGAACAATAAAACCTGACATTTAGAATCACTGCTATCCATAAGGTCGTATGGATTTATCAAATTCTTAAATATGGGTCTATCTGACTTTATTATCATTTAATTAAAGGATTGCATTAACTAGACCTGTGAGCTTAGGGCTAACTAAAATATTTACATTAGAAGCATTAAGCAATGTTATTAACTTGGGTAAATTTATAAATTGTTCCTTGACGATTGCATCCCTCTAAATTCCTCTTTGACAAAGCCATCCGTAGCCATCATTGACAATACTCACCCCATAATTGACCACTAGCACAAAGCCTCTCTGCCTCCATAAAGCTTTAAAGCATTCCTACTGCCCATGCTAACATTAGGGGAGACAGGAGTCGCACATCAAGCTTTAGGTGTTATGTTTATGCATGGCTTCGGAGCAACTGGTGTACTCAGTTGAGTGTCTGTGTTTTCCATCCTTCCGGGCTTTGATTTGTCATATAAAAATGCTTATAATATGGAAAGTAATGTATGCACTCATTTATCTAAGGACAGGATACATTTAAGGCAACTATAGAAGGTGTATAACTGGCTTCCTTGTCTAATACAGCAATTCGATTTGTATTCAATGTACTTTTGTTAAACATTTGCTGAGCTCTAACTGGAAATCTTATGCCTTTTCTGAAATAATTACTAACTAATACTGATTTTTTCTATTGTCTATCTTTGGCATTTTATTTTTCAGTTGGCGCTTTTCTCATTCATTTGATATTTAAGCATTCGCTAAATTGATCAATTACCCTGCAGGTCAAGTTTCGGAACATTGGTATTGATATATCTGACATTGAGAGTCAGGCAGAGGGCTGATGGGTTTGCTCTTATTTGAAGTTCCAATCTTTGACACCTCCTGTTTTTAGATTTTCAAGCTTCAATGTTTGTTTAATTTAAGCTTGCCCCTTGAATTGTAATAGAGCTCCTTGTGGTGTTGAAGATAGATTCTAGGAAATGTTATTTGGCACAAAATATAGTCGCGTTTGTCTTAAAACTCCCTATGTTTATTAAATATCTGCCAAATCATATATCAGTTCAATCTAATGATTAAGCCGAGAGAGCCAAACTAAGACCATTAAATGGAAATGTACCAAACAAAGACGATTAAATGGAGTGAAGATGCAGGAGGCAATGAACCTTGTGGAGTGGTTGTGATCATATTTTTGTCATCCTTCAGAGTCAATTATGGAAGCCAGAAAGATAGAATAACTGATCTCATTGTGAGAAACCAAGATTCTGTCTAATACAGTTGTATCTATGTTTATAGTTCAAAAAATTCTAGAACTTTGTCTGAATTAAACAGATCTACATTGTTATATAAGCAGTTTTGACAGGTCGAATTTCTGCAATCAAGTATAATATCATTGTCTAAAAATGCTTCCAACAAAGCTCCAGTTTGAATCCTATATCTTAACATCTAGTAAGTTAAAAATCGGTGATGCCTCCTTCACGTCACCCAGTAAACAATTTTTATACAAGTATATAACCTTCATTCTTACATAAAGGGTCTAACTGTATAATAAATAAAATGAAACAAATGACTATCAATTTTTTTTTATCTTACATAAAAAGCTATTACTGCAAACCCCTCTCCCCCAACTAAACACCGACAGTATCGGTATGAAAACATGTCTACCTCAGTTGCATCTTTCCATTTTAGTAGCCAATTCCATGATTGTGCTAAGTGAACAGACTTATATTGGCTCGTTATGAATAGCCTTTCTTTAGCAAGAGCAACCTCCTCCTTGCTGCTCTGTCTGGGATGAATTCACGGTGGGTTTTAAATTTACATCAACCATGTCTTCCTGTTTTGTAGAAGAAAGTGTTTCCATCCCTGGCAAGGCTGCAGCAATCTTGCGAAATAAAGGCTGCAATTTTGGATTCACATAACACGGACATGATAAACTTATACAAATGCAAAAAATATGAAAGACAAACTTGTAAAAGAGATAGATGATCAATAATTTGAAATTCTTGAATGGTGTATATTGACTATATCCTATATAAAAGCAGTAGGGAGCCATTCCAGGTTTTTCAAGATTTATATGATAGATCACAGACATCAAAATTCAGAAGCATGCTGTTAGACTTGAGATTGCGTAACTAATTAACAGAATTTTATTTATAACAATTCTGGAATTAACCAGGATTTGAATTACAGAATTGCTAACATAGGCTACTACCCTAACAAGGAGTTTCCTCCTTCAACACTGCAGAAGCAATGAAACACGCATCTCCCCAACTGCTCTATTTTCCTATATCTATATTCCACAAATAACTGCCAAGTGTAGAAAATAATTGCCTATTTCTCCTATTACTAATCAATAATTGCTCCCACATGTAGAAAATAACTGTCTATTAATTAATACCAAACAATAATTTCCACATTTAAAATAGGATAAATTACCTTTTTAGTCCTCTAATTTATTTTCTAGGTTCGATTTGTTCCTATTTTAAGGTTCAATCAAGTCTTGTATTTTTTTAAAATGGTTCAATTAGGTCCTTTATTTTTAAAAGATTCAATGAAGTTCTTTATTCTTTTGAAATGGGTTCAATTTAGTCCAATTTTTCTTCCATTTGCTTCGATTTTTTTTTAAAAATAAGACCAAAATTGGTTTTAAATAGGGTCAAATTGAACACATTTTAAAAAATAAAGGACCTAATTGAACATTTCAAAAATAAAGGACCTAATTGAACCATTGTAAAAAAATACAGGACCTAATTGAACCTTAAAATAATAAGAGGACCAAATCAAACCTAGAAAATAAATCAGAGGACTAAAAAAGTAATTTAACCTTTAAAATATATCTGTATCTGTATCTCATACATAAATTATAACCGCCTTTTATTTTTTCTTGACATAATAGCCTATTAGAATTTGACCTATCACATGCTCTGATAAATGAAAAATATATGAGGTGACCCGGAGAATTCGTTAGTTTCACCTTAATGTTGAAGCCTGCTTTTGCACTGGTTTCTATGAACATGATTCCACTCTCACGGGACTTGGCATCTCCTTCCTCTATAGAAACCTGTCTGTTTAAGTATCAAAATGACATTAGAAGTTGCAACGGAACTTTAAATAGTAATACCATAATAGTTGAAATACAAATATGATGTGCAAACTAACTGGAAACCTCATGCCCTATATTTTTTTTTATTAAGAACATATAAATTTACCTTTAAATATGATTTTAAAATAACAACTTCAATGTACAATAATTTTAGCAAGTCGGTCTGAATTTTGAGTGTTATATGATCAACTTATTGACAAAATGATTATAAATATAACCAACCATTTCTAACAAAATTACTCATTTGATCCTTATAGTTGCACAAACTTTACCTTTTAATTCCTATACAAACACTTTCAAATCCTTTTGGTCCCTGCCATTACAAAATGGCAAGATAAAATTTGTGTAATGACAAAGACCAAAAGAAATCCAAAAGTATTTGTACAGAAATTAAAATAAATGTTTTTTAAGTGCATGAACTAAAAGGTAAAATTTGTGCAACTATAAGACTAAATGAGCAATTTTTCCTTATTTAATTAATCAATTCAGTTATTAGCAACAAAAGGTAACACGTTATCCTATCATCATAGTATCCAAATAGAACTTGAGCAATTAGCAATTATTTTTTAAGCCAAAAATTTGGAAAAACAAAACAAGTATTATTGCAAACAAAATGGAAAGTCCCTTCTGACAATAGATAGAAACCAAATTCTAACAACAACAAAAAAGAACTAAGCGTTAAAAAAAATTCTTGATGAAGATACTATCCAGTTAGCAAACTTGTTATTTGCTAATAATATAACCTTTAAGAAAAATATTTTCATTGACCAGATTTACAAACTCATTGCTCACCTTTTATCAACAAGATCAGTTTTATTCCCAACCAATACAATAATAACATCACTGCCTCGTTCTGTACGCACCTCCTCAATCCACTTGTTAGTGTTCAAAAATGATTGCCGGTCTGCATTATAACAGCTTGCTAAGGTTCGAATTTAATGATTACAATATGATTTTATGTTTCATAGATTAAAATAAAATACTAAGCACGTCCTGTTCCACAAGCAAATATAGAACATAAAGAGCGCATAAGAGAAAATACACACACAGGTAGGGAGCTGATGTTTCCGTAACTACGTAATTCTTTTTTGGAAAAGTAAGATCAAGACAGTCAGACAAATACCAATCTAAGAATGCATTCATATGCTACAAAATCTTTTCTCTTAGTAAAAACTAACAAATAACTTGCAAGAATTATGTCATGAGAAAATCTGCAAAGATCCAGAAAGAAAACAGCAAATTAGATAATGAAACTGGCATTTAGAAAAAATGAAAAACAACTACACTCACTGGCTACATCGTATACAACAACTGCAACAGAAGAATCTCTTATGTAGCTTGGAATGAGACTTCTAAATCTTTCTTGCCCTGCAGTATCCCTGTGAAGTTAAAATACGATACACTTTTAACATAAAAAGAACGGGTAAAAAAAGTGCCTACACAACAATGTGAAATCTAATATAACTTTTAGAATACAAATAAACAAATATAATAGATCATGTGGCATGAGTTGAAGAGGAATATGGCCTACCAAAGCTGCAAACGAACCGTTCGATCTTCAAGGTACATTGTTTTTGACAAGAAATCAATACCAATAGTAGCCTGAAATTTTGATGATCAAGAAATATGTCAAGACCCTAGTAGGAAAAGGGGGAAGGGAGATGGAAACTTTGAAATGCAAAACAAATTTACGAAGAAGATAAAATTTCATGTTAAGTTACTTTGTATGATAAGTTGATAATTATTGACTAATACAATTACAAAACAAGTATCATCACAAGATGGCAGAATTTTCATAAAATATAATTACCAAAAAACTCTATTCAATTATTCTAAAAAAAAAATTATAATAGTTCAAACCTTGAAAATAATTTCACTATCACTAATACAAACTCTTCTTCCTATTCACTAACTCAAACCAGATGGTATGGACCAACGTGTGGGTTTCACAAGAATGAATTTACAAGCAACTAGTTCAATTCCTCACTGAAAAAATCTTGCACTCTACAAAATGAATATATATTACACCTTGCATTCAGATCAAATTCTGCGGTTAATACTCCAGAGACAACATAAACAAAAATCATTAGTAGAAAAAGTATCTCTGAGAGTGCATTGCAAAATGCCAAAATATGATATCTATCTCCTCTGATCCTCCTAATTAAGTGCTAATCATGCGCAATAAACACGTCTGAAAAAATCACAGCAAAGATCATCGCAGATGGAGCTTATTTCCCAAACGTAACAAAACACAATAAATTACTAATCTATAACATGAACTTTCCACCCGTATTCTCAACGCATAACAAAACAATCACAAAAATGGCCAAACAACATCTAGTTCTGTCTCAGGTTGATCTACGTAAAATCACACGAAACATATCTAACGTACAACGGAAACGCGTTATGTAATGGTGTGGTGAGATTAAATTAGAGATCAACCGACAAAATCAAAGTCAAAACCGTAAGAGTTTGATTGAAATGGAATAGTCAAATTGAAATTGATAATCGATCAACGAAAACTTCGAATGATAAAAAATTAGAAAGAAAAGAAGAGATCGGTGAAATAAAGACCTGATAATTAGTGTCGAATTTGTCATACATGAAGCGAGTGATTATGCTGGTTTTGCCGACCGATTGATCGCCTAAGAAAACGAGCTTGTATTTGGCGAGAGGGGACACAGTCGCCATTTTTTTATTTTTTTTTTACTTTTGTTGTTTGGGAGTGTGAGTATCACGGAATAGGCTCAGATCTGATCTGATATGGATCTGAACCTGAATCTCTCAAACTTCGAGAGAGCAGAAAATGAAGAGAGGGAGGAAATGCAGTTGACGTGATCAACACCAATTGCAATTTCAAAGTGCAATGCCTTTTATACACGGCATCAGAAAGCGCCAACCACGACGACTACCATACTCCATTTTTTTATATGACCAATTTCGCCTTACTTTCTTTTAATTTCCCCGTATGTCCTTCTCATTCATTGTTGAGTTACGACACATTCTAAAAAAGGGTAAAAGGGTCTTTTAATATTATATTTTAGTATTTTTTTTTTCTTTTACTTTTTTATATAACTAAACAAATAAAAATAAATTACCTTATTATATTTCTACTTAAATTCGACCTACCTAAAGAACACATTCTTTTTTTCACTTGAAATATCTTTCTCTATTTCTTTCTCTTCAATTTCACTTATTACTCAAAGTGTTAATTTGTGTTTGTTTTTATCGTCTCATAATCCATTCCATACTTTTCTAGAAACAAAATGTAATTGAATAATCGTTTATATAACTTTTAAAAATAATTATTACAAAAATTAACAAAATTATTATATATGATAGTTTATGACTAAATAATAATATAAAAACTCTTTACATTATCAAAATATAGAACATTTACACATTAAAATATGCAAATATATTTATTATTAATGATGATTTGTGATTAAATAATAATAATATAACAATTAAGGGTTATATTGCATTAAATATGCATATTGTTTAATAAAATCACGTCAAATATTTTTTTGTAACAAAGGACCAAAGGGGCAGATATAAACTCAAATCAAATGTTTTTTCAATGTATTACTGGCATTTCTTATTTTAATTTTGAACCTCTTGAGTCTTGACCGATTTTATGCCATAAATGGTTCTTTTGAAATAGCTCAAAATATGTTTTAGAAACTAAAGCCCTTTCATCATTGCAGGCTCGAGATGTTTATAGTATTTCAGTGTTGCCCCAGGAAGGTGAAAATGCAAACTGTGCTTCACCACTAGCTTTCTTGAGCACCTTAGAGGTTCCTAATCAAGTAAAAAGCCCACTGTGCTTAGATGCTCACATAAATTGTCAAAACTGCATTGATTTTCAAATGAAGAATGAGGATGTATATTCCCGGTGCATAATTGATATCCCTAGTGTCAACGGAAACTCAGTTTCGCCTGAATCCTATGAAGAGGCAGTTGAAAGTTTTTAAACTGGGAACTCACCGACTGAAAGTCTCAGAAACTCATCTCGACATTTGTTTTTTTGGGATATCACATAATAGATAGCTTTAATCAACTGTGGATAAGGTACCCTTATAAACTCACACATACTTACTACATACATATGTCTGTGTGTGTGTGTGTGTGTGTTCTGATATGAGGAATGATATTTTTACAATATTGCAGAGTGTACTGTGGAGAGAATCAAGTTTCAAAGGGGGGAAACTTATGCAGAGTCTGGTGAATGTGAGCAATCCGAGAGGTATGTCTGCTGTTCTTGGATACCTTAATATTTTTCAATTCAGATAAACTTATGCATTTTTCTTTTACTGGATATGATTAGATGGTAGGGAGATAATGATTTTCTGAGAGCAATCAGAATAGTTTAGAGCTGAAGAAAGTATTTTCCCATGCAATACAAACAGGTGGCTTGACAAGAGAAATATATGCTATAACATTTGGATAAATAGTTCTATCCTCTCATGTAACAAGGAACAGAGAACCTGCTACTCTCTGTCATTCAAAAATCTAAACACAACTGAAACATGTTTTTAGCCAATTTGATCATTCTGACTGATTCTGTAAATCCATGCAAGATTTCAGGTTTGCTTGTCATCTCAAAAGCAAAGCAGTAAAATATAAGTGGGTTTTGTTCTGGCATTGCCTTATGCAATTGAACAAACAAACAAAATACCCTAGTTAAGAATAGATATGTTTGACACAAGGGTATCATTCAAAATGCAAATTGTCCAGCATAATTCTTTTGCTTTCCATGGTTAATTACTTCGAGAAGCCTTCATAATCTGCCTTTCTATATAATTGGGCTTATGCAATTGCCTTATGAAGTTGAACAAACATACGAAATACCCTAGTTAGAATAGATATGTTTGACTTGAACTTGAAGACAATGGTATCATTCAAAATTCAAATTGTCGAGCATAATTCTTTTGCTTTCCATGGTTAATTACTTTGAAAAGCTTTCATGATCTGCTGTACTATATAATTTGATATTTCTTTATCTTTTTATCTTAAACCCATTTTATCATGTTCAAACTAGCAATTAGTCCCTTCCTGTACCTCATTTTTGTGTTCTAGAATTGAGAGTAGGTTGGTGATCTAGATGCATTTTTAACTTTGATATTTGGTAACTTAACAGATAAACCAGTCTATGAGAAGCTACATGATTTACCAAGTAACAGATGGAGAATATACTATGCATAGCAACAAGTCAATTGATAATAGCTTAATGACAGCTAGTCTGCTACGTTCTAGCATAATTATGTCCTGCTCAAGCAAGCAAGCAAGCATCTCAAAGAGTCAAAATTTTTATTTCGCATAATCACCACTAATGAACAAAACAAACACGTCAAACCATTTCTATTATGCTCAAATAGACCAAAGAAGCTAACAGCCACTACTAGTAGAACCATTAGCAGACCTCATGCTGGACCAGGGAAACTTAGCATTAGCAGCAGGCTCGGGCCGGCCCAAACGTCCATGCTTTTGGGGCCTGAAGGGTTGTTGGGCCTCCTTGCGGTCATGGAGCCAGTGGTGAGTCTTGGTGTGGGGCTCCTCCTCGACGACGCTGGACTTGGTTTGCTTGTTGATCCTCTTCTTGTCCTCTTCGATGATTCGGAGCGGGTAGAGATCCGGGGAGATGGAGAGCGGGTTTTTGAGGGTGACGTAGGCTTTTTTGTAGTCGGGTTTGGCGATCAGCAAGCCGCCCCGTTTCTTCTTCTTGCCCTCCATGTTCAGCGTTCGAACCTTCTCGACCTCGAAGCCGTAGAGGGATTCCAGGACGCGCTTGATCTCGATCTTCGAGGCCGAAGGGATCGTCTTGAGGGCGATTTCTTGGATGTTGCTGAAGGTGTTCGGCATCAAAAGCTTTATGGGCAGGTTCGCGAACTGCACCACCCTTCTTCCCAATCTGCTTCCCATTGTGTTCTGCTCTCACAACAAGTTCAAGTTTCCCCTCTATTCTAGTATTCTTTTACCCTGAATTTCAGTCTAGGCCCGTCTTATGGTTTCGGATAGATGCCTTGAGTGGATTGGGCCTGGATTTCTTTGGTCCGTATTGCTCATTTCCTTAGAAAGCAAAAAAAAACTCTTTTTTTTTTGGTAGAAACAAATTAACCTTACAAAACAGTAATGCACTAATGCCAAAATTGTCACTAACCTAGTGTACTTTTTTTATTTTTTATATTTATTGTGTTTTCTTTACTTTTTATGGCAAATTGAAATTGAAGAAAAGGGGGAAAAAACACAATATAACGCAAATGAATAAGGTTAAGTGTGTGCTTGAACACACATTTAAAATGCATGAAATCAATTTCATTTTGTAAAAGACAAATAATGTATTTGGTCTTATATTTAGTTGGATGATATGCACATCTTTTTAGAAATTATCAATTATAGTTTTTACATTTTTTACAAATTGAACATGATTTTATATATTCTAAACCAAACACACATAAAAGCTACAATTAATAACTTATGAGAAAATATGTATATCATCCGACTAAACTTAGGACCAAACATAAGGCAAATAATGTGTGTAGTGTTACTCCAAATCTTTAAACCGGCTTTGTTGTTTGTAGACATCCCATCTAGCCACGAAGTTGGCATACAAATAACAAATTTACATTTTAGGGAGCATGAGTTATTCATTGGGTGTATTTGACAAAATGGAAAGAAGTATATGATTAAAAAAAATAAAATTTTATATTCTGTTAAAAAATTAAATATAAAGGGTAAAATAAAGTAAAATTGTTTTGTTATATATTCAAATGTAATTTTTTTATACATGAAATTTTAAGTAAGTTGAATCTGAAATTCACCAAGATCAAGATAAACTCTAAGGCTTAAACAACATTTATAAATATACTTACAATTTATTCACTAACATAATTCTTCCATTGGCATCAAAATGTAAAATCCACTAATTGTATAAAATGGTTTATATTAATGATTGAAAATTAATAAATGATATTATAACCAATTAACCAAATACATGCAAACTTGCTAAGTCATGGAAATTTTAATTTTTTTTTTAAACTATGCATTTTTAAATATATTTCGCATTTTGGACTATTCAAATTTAAAGAAGAAAAGAAATAAAATAAAACCATTATCATATCAACCATGTAACTATTTATTATTTAAATATTGTTCCAAATTGATTTGTATGAAAGTCTAATCTAAACGAGCTTGACTCAACAAATAAGTTTCAATGTTCTTGAGTCGAAGTTAACCTTAACCCAACTAAGGTATGTTACATAACTTTTTTTTAAGATATGTTATGTAACCTTTAAGATTACTTTCTTGCATCTCAAACTAAGCTCTTTGGTCTAGTAATGCAAGAATTTTAAAACGTGTTATTTTGTCTCAAAAGACACAATATCACTTGAGAAACATAATAAACCTTCGTCAATCACATCCTACTTACAACAAAGAACATGAAAATACTAGGGGTGGCAAAACGGGTTGGACCCGTCGGGCCAACCCGTTTTGGCCCGTTTTTTTGCGGGTCAGGTTGAGGTTTTCAACCTGCCCCGTTTTGGCCCGCCAAAAAAACGGGTTGAGGGGGGTTAGGGTGGGTCAACCTGTTTTTTTATTAAAAAAATAATAAATTTTATATTTATTTTTATATTTTAAACATATATTATTAATATTTATTTAATATATTTTTTGTCTAAATAAATTATTATTCAAAATTTAAGGTAATACATTTAATTTTTTAATAAGTATTTATTATTTTTGCCATCCCTAGAAAATACTAATTGGTAGTTTTTTTTTATCAACAAAAAAGCAAATATTTCATTACTGCACAAGAAGTGCTAGAGAGATTACAAGACAGATTAAAATTGTTACAACAAAACCACCTCCCACCATAATACACAGTACAATCTTAACCCAAAGACTAGAATTGAGTAAGTAACATAAGGCCTGAATCTTGCCATATACAAGCATGCATTGCATATAGCAAGATACAAGCTCTATGCACTCCACCTCCCAATAATTGTTTAACCTGCAAACCACATATAACCCTACGTACAAAATATGTCATTCATAAAAGGATCATCTCTCACATTCCAATAATTCCCACCAAAAATATCTCTCACAACCATACTATGAATATAAACAGAACATGGAATTGTAAGATCTAGAGTCACTTACAAATGCACATGAATGGATTTAAAGACCATTGAGAAAATGAGTAATTGAAATTCATACCCGCCACCTTCAACCAACACCAACAAAAATGCATTATGTCCTGTTGGACAATCTGCGGGTCAAAGCTAGTTGATCGGAAGATGCAGGCATTCCTATGCTTCCAAATGCACCACAATATTGCACACCAAACAACAGCCCAACGTTCCTTATCCACAAAGGTCATAGCGCCCAAGTAAAGTTGCCATAAGTGTATCTCAAGATCAGCTGGTATTGCAGTTAAGATATTGGCACGTCTGTACCATTCATCCCAAATGTTTTGTACCCCTCTGCAAGTAAAGAACAAATGAGAGGATGACTCCTCCTCCAAGTTACAAAAAGGACATGCAAAAGTATCTCCATGTACATGTATATTCCTGTGTCTCAAATTTTCCTTTACAGATAATCTATCAATGAGTACCCTCCACACCAGAAAAGTGACCTTTGGAGGTATTTTGATTTTCCATAAAGTCTTGAATATTTGCAGCTCCTGACTTCCTATCCTAATATTGTGCACCAAGTTATAAGCAGACCTTACAGAATAAAATAAATTGATGTAGTTTCAGGTCTCCATAACCACCTATCAACATCTCTTCCACTCATGACCACATTCTTCACACTTTTCAAAAACTCCGCCACCAAACTCCTCTCCCACTCAAACCACTCTCTCCGCCACTGAAATTCCCAAACCCATGAGTTACCAATCCACTTTCCCATATTGTTAATGACATCATTTTGCTGCTTCGAATTTAGGAAAATTCTAGGATATTTAAATGCCAAGCATTCATCTCCCACCCATCTATCATACCAAAATCTAGCTATTTTTCCATCACCTAATTTCCAATGTACCATGTCATCAAACCAACATTGTTGTCCGCTTCCACCGCAAACTTTTTTCAAATCCCTGCACCATATGGATGCGTTAGGACTATCAATCTCATCAACCAAATTCTTCCATCCACCATATTTAGACTCCACAATTTTGCCCCACAATGTATCTTGTTGATGAAAAATGCTCCACTTCCACTTAGCAATAAGAGTTTCATTAAAAATGACAATATCCTTTATACCCGTCCCACCATGACTTTTTGGACAACACACTTTTTCCCAACTCACCCAATTAATTTTCCTTTTCCCTTCCACACCTCCCCATAAAAAATTTCTTTGGATACTTTTAATCTTTAAAGCCACTTGAGAAGGTAGTTTGAAGAAGGATAGAAAAAATAAAGGTAAGGATGTCAACACCAAATTAATTAAACATACCCTTTCGGCAAAGGACACATGTTGGTGTTTCCATAGGGCCAACTTTTTGGAGAATTTGTCAATGATAGGCTTCCAAGTCACCATTTTCCTAGGATTTGCACCAATGGGAATACTAAGACAAGTAAATGGAAAAGAGAGAATTTGATAATTTCCTTTTTAACTTAAATTGTTGATAAAAACTCAAGGCAATTATCTTAATAACCCAAGCTTTATAACTTTATTAAGCCTCATTTTTCTTAAATTGTTTGTAATTAAGCTAGACTAGATGTAGAATAGTTAAGTAGTTGAATTTTTATCTAATTAGTTCTTTTTTCATGTAGAAGCTAGAGGAGTCACGTGACTAGTTAAATGAAGCTCAAGTTTTGTTCAAGTTGAAGAATGGTCGGCGCTTAAGTGAGCTCTCAGTCTCGCTTAAGCAAGGAGTCCTTAAGCTGTATGTTGCAATGCAAGCCTCGCTTAAGCGCCCCTTTCCCGGCGCTTAAGTGAGAGGTCCCGCTTAAGTGAGAGGTCCCTGGAAGTATTTATTTCAGTGTTATCGCGCTTAAGCATGGCATATCCCGCGCTTAAGTGCCGTTTGTCCTGAGCATCTGGTCTTTTGTATCACTCGCGCTTAAGCGAGCTATCTCTAGCGCTTAAGCGTGAGTGTGTCACGTGGGTGTTTAAAGAGGCACATGATAGTTGTAAGGGAGCGTTCCTAGCACTTGCAGCGGAAGAAAATAGTGTTCATAACACTTGCAACGGAATAAAATGGATCTATTTTATGTTTAAAATATGCTACAACAATAAATAGATAAATTTAGAATTACTTACCCGAATGTGCGTTCTTGAAGCAACAAAAACTTCTTCAATATTGTGAAGGATCCATGTGTATCCACACCGAGAGCTAATCTCTGCTTCAACCTCTTTGATGAGTGAAACAATATATATATATATATATATATATATATATATATATATATATATATATATATAACTAAAGCTCTCATTGATATTTTAATCAGTGTCTATTTAGAGAAGAGAAGGCACTCCTTTTATAAGCGTACCAACCCATGAGATGCAGTTTCAATTTCTAATCTTATTTTCAACAGAGATCTTATCTAATGAAACAAATTAATTTAAATATTATCTTTTCAAATAACTTATTATAGAAAAGATGTTATCTTTTAATCATTATTTCAAATCAAATTTGAAATTGATTCAACCAGTTGATTAAATATTATCTTTTCAAATAACTTATTATAGAAAAGATATTATTTATTTCAAATCAAATTTGAAATTGATTCAATCAGTTGATTAAATATTATCTTTTCAAATAACTTATTATAGAAAAGATATTATCTTTTAATCATTATTTCAAATCAAATTTGAAATTGATTAAACCAGTGGATAACATTCGTCTATTATCTTTCTTATTTCAAATAGCATTTTGAAATTCTAGAAACTTGCATCTTTTACTCACGAATCCTACCTACATAGATTTCGTCACTTTGACAAATTATCATTTGTGGACAACTTCCACATTAATAAGGAGATATATTTCTTTAATATATATGTACTAATTATATTCTTGGTGCTAGCAAATAATATATTAATATTCCACATAGAAAAATTATTTATTAAATTCTCTAATTTAATTTATCAAATTATCAAATAATATACACTCCAAAACTCCTTAATGAACTTGAAGTTAAAACCATCCGGACCCGGACTCTTGGTTCCACCACACTCCCATACCGCTTCCTTGACCTCCATCTCCTCAAACTTTTTAGTTAACAAATCCACCTCTTCCTCCGTAATGGATGAAAAATGTACGCCATCTAAATTTGGTCTCACCAAGTCCTCCTCACTAAATCTATTTTGGAAAAAATTCATGGCTTCATTCTTTATGATGTTCGAATTCTCAACCCACACCCCATCAACTTCCAAGCCCCTTAACATACTCCACTTCCTCCTCCAATTCATGACAAAATGAAAGCACTTTGTGTTGCCATCTCCCTCCTTTAGCCACCTTAATCTTGACTTTTGCCTTAATAATGATTCATTATATTTAGCCACCATCCAAAATTGTTCTTGAAGATGCTTCCTAAGTTCAATCTCCTCCTCAACAAGGCCAATGGATTCCTCCTTCCTATCCAAGTCGTTCATCTCATGCAAAATTTGGAAGCGTCTCTTTTGTATATTCCCAAAGTGCTCCTTGTTCCAAAGCTTCAATCTTCGCTTTAATTCCTTTAGTTTCTCTTTGAGAATGAATGCCCCCCATCCTTGGATTTCGGTCCCACTCCAAGTATCTTCCACCACTTTATAGAAGCTTTTGTCCTCCAACCAACAATCTAAGACCCTAAATGGTTTGGGTCCCCAATCAATCGTTAAGTTCCTCATAATGATCGGACAATGATCTGAAACAACTCTATCCAAGACATATTGCGTACTCCTGTTCCACACATTTATCCATTCCCTTATCACCAAGACCCGATCTATTCTACTCTTTGCTCTTCCATTCGGTATATACCATGTGAAACTTTGCCCCACCAAAGGAATGTCTTCTACCTCTAAATCAATGATAAATTGGTTGAATTCACCTATTTCTCTACTCCCAAAATGACTGTTACTCTCCCCTTGTCTTTCATTAACATTTCTAACACTATTAAAATCCCCAAGGATGCACCACACCTTGCAAGTACTACTGCTCTTCACTCCCTTCAGATCACTCCATGACCTTGGCCACTAAAAGACCTCGTCATCTCAAAGAACTTGCAGCTCCAAATAGTTAAAATTCCACCAGTGGTGTTGCTTGCTGGACAAGTTGCCCATTGGATGTCATTTACGCCCCAAAGTTGCCCACAGAGCTGACTATCAACACTTTCTCTTTTGGTCTCCTGTAGACAAAGCATTTGTACCTGCTCCTTTCTCACCAAATTTTGTACGAATTTTTGTTTTAGCCCTCCCCTCAGCCCTCTAATATTGTACGTCATAATCTTCATTGATCAACCATGTCATTACCCCTCCCATGTTTCTAAGCTGGTTCTTCTGCCTCCAATTGGTCCCTTTTTTCCATCATCACTAACTTGCTTATAACATTTTCTTCTTCCACCCCAAAGGATACCCCCAGCTGCCTTCCAAGATCCCAGAGCTTTTTTGCCTCTGCAATTTCATCTTTTAACCAAAAATTCTATTACAATTTTTAACTCCCCCATCAGAAATAATGTTGCTAGATTCCTGAATTAAGAATTTCTTCATTGTACTCTGCCCCGCACCATCTCCAAACCCTACCAATGGCTCATTTGAAGTAGGTGGTTTGAAATTTATGGGACCACGGGTTACGCCCTCTTTCATCGATGAGTGGCTTTCTTCATCTCCTTGTTGGTTGATCCTTATGTATCCCTCATCCTCAAAGAAGCTAGCAGAGTTGACTTGATTCTCGTCTTCTATTTCCACATTGGAATTTTCTCATTCAGAAACATGTCATAACCCACATGCCTTCAGTCCCAATTCCCCATTGTCTGCACAATTCCCAGGGTGATGTGAGTAATTCTCCAAAACATCCTTATTCAAGTCAGTTCTTCTTTCTTGGCCCAATCTAGTAAGTGAAAGAATTGATCTTTTAATAGGCCCAATGCGTTGTCTCCCTTCTTCATCAAAGTGGGTCTTTACCTCCTCTTGGGCTACATATTTTTTGCTTATGTCCCCATCATTTTCTGCCCCCTTCGCCTTTTCCTACTTTAAAATGAGCCTCGATATCCCCCTACCTCGTAGAGTCTCTCCTTCCCCTTCCCCAACCTTATCACCTCTTTCTTGACCTTTCTCTAACATATTTATCTCATTCTCATTTGTGCTCTGGTTAGAGATAGGGATATCCCATATGCTATCTTCTTCCCTATCTCTGTCAGTCGATCTGCTCCACCATCGCCACCTACTACACTAGCTTTACCATCTTCGTGCAATTCTTTCTCAGCCCTGTATGCCTCCATATACTCCTTCCCCATTTTGTGATTAAAACAGCTTTTTCCCTTACATCCTTCTAAGAGCTGTCATTCGAAATGTCTATTGGTCCATCCTCCTTATTGACCAAGGGTCCTTGCACTGTTGTATCGTCTCCTCCATCTCGTCGGATTCTGCCTCCCCCCTCCTTCCCACCACCAACCTCTACAGCTAAGTCATTTTTAATGAAGTTTTGTTCGCCATCCCATTCCGAGCATCCAGAATGGAGCTCTATTCCCACTTCGCTTTCCCTCGATGACCCATCTCATGTAGAACATTGGTATCTCCATCCTCCATAGTCGAAGTATTTTATAACTGTAGGGGCTTCCTCAACCACTCTAACTTTGTATAGTGTTCTGACAATCCTGATGTCGAAGCATTGACAAAATAATGGTGCCAATGAGGTTTTAACCAACACACGTACAAAATCTAATTTGCTCATCTCCCTTGTGTCCTCGTCCAGTTCCACCAAGCTGCCAAAGAGCCCTACAATATGTGTAAAACATTCCTCACCCCATGATTGAAGTGGTATTCCGTACATTCTCATCCACACCACTCTGTTACCGGTCATTACCTCCTTACTCCATTTTTGAACAAAATGAAACAATGACAGTGGTCCCTCCTCTTTTTCCATAACCAACTCAGTAAGTCTTTTTTCTTTCACCCCCGTGATCAACACCATGTCATCCCCTAGATATCTCAATCTGATTTCTCCTTCACTGTCCAGGATCCTCACATCATGTAGCTTGGCACACATCTTCAGATCTGCTAATCTCCCCACCTATACCTCCTCAAGCCATCTTTTTTCACCCCCTTTGACTTCAATATCTTGTCCCTTCCAGACTCCTCCCCCTGCTTCACCTCTTTGGTTCCTCTTTATCTGCCACGTTTTGTTTTTCTGGTTCAATTGTTTCTTCACAACTTGTGCATATGTGCTTTTTCCAGCCTGTGTGCCTCCTGAGTCTGACACAGCCTTTTTTCCCTTACCATCCCGAATACAAACAAAAGAGATAAAAACATCAGTGAAGCAAAGCTACCCACTCTATACACATATCTATTAGGGAAACCTCATAACAAAACCATCAGCTTTACATCAAGTAGAAGCCAAACACCTTGTCCTATCCCAAAGAAGTTGCTCACTTATAGAGCTTTCCTTAAAGATATGAGAATTACACTCCAACCAAATGCTCTAACTCATAGCATACTAATTGGTAGTTGATTCCATTCAAAGGCCATAATCATCTAAGGACTCTCTAATTCTCAAGTTGAAACTTAATTTATGTCTTAGAAATTGTTCAACTCAAGTAGATATCCATCTTGAATGGATGCTTACTCTATTCATGTTTATAAATAACAACATTACTCTCCCTTTAAGATATGCACTCTAACCTTTACAAATTGTTTTGGAATGTCACAATGGGAAAGGAAGGAACTTGGAGTGACGAAAAAATTGGATTCAAGCATTCTGTCCTCTGTTTAATATGTCCTTACAAGAGAAGAAAGCACAAAAATCCTACGAGGGATCCATTACCTTTTCAATCTTTCCAAAACAAAAGATAGAGAAAAAGGGCTTTTACATTTAAATGATGATTTTGTCCTTGTTTTTATAATTGTTTTTATTGAAGATATTTTTATTATTTTATAAACATATCAATATTTTTTCATTTCATTTTATTTCCTACCAAATAACCTGTAATATCATTTTACTTTCCATTTCGTTTCTTCTTCTTTTTTCCCTTTTCTTTCTTTCACTTTTTTTTCCTCAACCAAATATACCATCAACTATGTTATCTTTGCCTTAAATTGTTATTGACTTGAAGATTGAGATCTATTGTATATGTATATGTCACCAGTGACCATGGTGTTATTTTAAAACTACTAGTAGTATTTTATTAATAATATATTAATCATATCATTTAAAAAATATATCTCTAATGTTAATTTATTTATTTTTTAATGGAATAATTACCTTCCATCCCAGGTATTCGCCCCTCTCTTCAGCTCACTAAATTTGACTTGGACTAAAAAGCAAAGGACAGCCTAAAAGGAATCCGGAGTGGAATCTGGTGCTGACTATAACCCTAATAGAAGATTCTTTCCTTTATCATTTATGAAAAGAAAAAAAAATGATTAAATAAATGCTGAAAAAGAAAAAAAGAAATATATGAGAGAATCTTCTGACAACCTGCGAGAAATAATAATAATAAGAAAAAAGGAAAATGATGATACACTGATAGTTCACGTGAGTAAATAAATACTGAAACCTATATCACTTTACCCTCTGTTGTGTTGTGTTGTGTCTTCCCTTGTGTTCCAGTTTTATTTGCAGCCGCCATGTGCGGAATCCTCGCAGTGTTGGGTTGCGTTGACAACTCTCAGGCCAAGCGCGCTCGCATCATCGAATTGTCTCGCAGGTTACACACATTTCTAATTTCTTTATCTTTCTCCTCTTCCATTCATTTATCGAAACATGAGTTCTCATTTTTATATTGATGTCACTTATCACTTGTGCTTTCACTTTATGCAACAAACACAAAAAAAGAAACCATTTTATTTATTTTCCTGGTTTAGTAAATTATATGTTGCTGCGTTCGAAGGATTAATTTAGTTTTTTAGACAACAGAGAGATTTATTTTTCTGATTTGTGTGTGGTTGTGATGGACTTGAAAAATGTAGGTTGCGGCATAGAGGTCCTGATTGGAGTGGCATACATTGCCATGAGGATTGTTACCTTGCTCATCAACGTCTTGCTATTGTTGACCCTACTTCAGGGGATCAACCTTTGTACAACGAAGACAAGACTGTTATTGTCACTGTACGTATCTTTGTGTTGTGCCATTATAATAATATATATGCATTTTTTTTTTTTGGAATATTCGTTTCATTAGAAAATGCATTGTTTTTCTTTTCTGGAAAGGGTTAAAGTGGATGCACTTACATGAATGCTAATTTACATGCTTATAATCTCTAGTTTGGTCTATTACTTAGCTTGACAACCTAGCCAAATATGATATTTATAAAGTGTTAGACCAAAAGCCCGACACTTGCATACATCGATGAGAATGCTGACATCAAAAGGCATTTGTATGCGGTCTTTTTAAATTTTGGATATCTCTCATCGTTGTTGTTTTCACACTTTAATTTTCATGATATATACTGAACTAGTTTCTAGATATTTGCTTATATTCATACCAGATATTTCCTTGTTGAAACTATGCCATTAGGTAAATGGGGAGATATACAATCACAAGCAATTGAGGCAGAAACTGAGTTCCCATCAATTTCGAACTGGTAGTGATTGTGAAGTGATTGCCCATCTTGTAAGTTTTTGAGAATCAGCTAGATTTGGTAATCAATTTACTGTTTTCCCATAAATTATGAGAATTGTTTTTATTGTAATTATCATGTCAGTATGAAGAACATGGAGAAGACTTTGTTAATATGCTGGATGGGATGTTTGCCTTTATTCTTCTTGATACTCGGGATAAAAGTTTTATCGCTGCTCGTGATGCTATTGGCATTACCCCTCTGTACTTGGGCTGGGGTCATGATGGTATGTGGCTTTACCTTCTGGTTGTTATAAGTTATAACATTTTACATTTTCACTTCAATCTGAATGGTGTCTCAGCCTCTCAAATAGAGCTAGCTATTGTTCAATTTAAGTAAATCCAAGAGAAGCATGAGTTTGTACACAGTGGATGTAGATATGCTTAACTGTATTTTTCAATAAAGTGAGATAAATGAGTGCCATCCCAGTGGCTCCAAATCTCCAACAACTGAACAGTAAGCTTTTGTAAGAACTCCTTTAGAAATCTGAGTTTCAACTCAGTACATTTTTTTATACAGTTTTATGTATACTTGTGCTTTTGTAGTATAAATAACACTATCAAGAAATTTGATGGTGTTTTCCCTCATTTGCACAGCACTTGGATTTTCTTATCTCAAGGGAAGGGAAGTACTAAAAATTGACCCCATTGTGCTAATTTCATATAAATTATGGCTAAATTCTCCATTGCGTATTTAAGTAAACATTAATATGACTTTATTATATCCTCCGGTGCTTCTTACCTTTTGGAACATATTCTAGTTTTTCCATGGCAAGTAAATAAAGCATCTCTTTCTCTCCCTCACACACACACTCGTCTTTTTAATTCTGAACTTGAATAATTTTTGGATAGAAAATTTATATTGGCTTATTACATGTCTTATTTGCTGTAAACTTGTCAAGGTTGTTCTTTTCTATTTTTAATCACATGAACGGATCAGATATGTTATCTGTGGAAGGGCTGGTTTATTTGCAGGATCAACATGGTTTTCATCTGAAATGAAAGCTCTGAGTGATGATTGTGAGAGATTCATATCTTTTCCTCCAGGGCATATATATTCCAGCAAACAGGGTATCAACAATGTCATTTATTCTATTTTCTGTTTCTGACTCTTGTAATTCCCATGTTTTTTGCATTTCAGATATTGTAACAGTTATACATACTGTCAAAATTTGCTATATTTGCAGGAGGATTAAGAAGGTGGTACAATCCACCATGGTTTTCAGAGGATATTCCATCAACTCCCTATGATCCAATCCTTTTGCGTGAGACCTTTGAGAGGGTAAGCTACTATTGTGTTATTTTTCTACTTTCACCACTTAGAGATAATTCTTCTCACTTCTGAAAATTCAGTTCTACTGCATTTGCTTGAAAAATGATTCAGACTTTCAGCAGCTCTACGCAGAACTTTGAATGGTCAAAACCATCCTTATATTTCTATTATACTTATCATTTTGCATGAAACTAAAACCATTCAATTTCCTTCGGTAACAGCTCAAGCGAAAGTCGCTCAACAGTAATTTTAGGGAAAACGCATGCTGTAACCAGTGGTTAAAAAACCAAAATGCACCCGAAATAAAACTTAGGGCCCTTTTGAGGAAAGTATACTTAACCTCTGCATCATCATTATCTATTGAATCTGATGTCCAAGTATAGAACTGGCAAGATCTACGTTGTAGAAGATGTATGGCTTGCATGCACTAAATTAGTTGATATGCTACTGATGTGAGCACAACAATAGCTCATAAGTGGGGATGATATTATAATGTGTCAGTTTGTGAAGGAGAATGGTCGTTTTGTTCTTTTTAATTTTAGAGACTTCCTTTGGTGTAATGGAGTCACATACTAACCGATGGCATGGTTGATTATCATAACATCTTTTTTAACGATTTTCTTGGTTTCACTGTGATATCACGCAGGCTGTAGTTAAGAGAATGATGACTGATGTACCTTTTGGAGTTCTTTTGTCCGGAGGATTGGACTCATCACTTGTTGCTGCTGTGGTCAATCGTTATTTGGCTGAATCTGAAGCTGCTCGTCAATGGGGATCACAGTTACATACTTTCTGCATTGGTTTAAAGGTCAGAATGAGTTGTGTTATCCTTCTTCAACGCAAGGAAGCTAGTATATTAGCTTTTATATGCTTCATGATCTGACTTTTCCACCATTCAGGGCTCCCCGGACTTGAAAGCTGCAAAAGAGGTAGCAGATTATCTTGGTACTCGTCACCACGAACTTTATTTCACGGTTCAGGTGATCATCTCATTATCTCTTAATTTTATTTTTTTCAAATGAGTTTTCTATTGCCATTCAGAAGTAATCTTTTATTTCACTGTATCAGGAAGGTATAGATGCACTTGAAGAAGTCATTTACCATATTGAAACATATGATGTAACAACTATCAGAGCAAGTACTCCAATGTTTCTTATGTCCAGAAAAATTAAAGCCTTGGGAGTGAAAATGGTTCTTTCTGGAGAAGGTTCAGATGAAATATTTGGAGGTTACCTGTATTTTCATAAGGCACCTAACAAGAAAGAGTTTCACGAAGAAACATGTCGAAAAGTAATGTGCAATAATCGTTATGTAATTCTGTTTGATTTTATTTATTTTCCAAAGTTTCATGTGCTTAAATCGATCTATTCTCTCTTTATCTCTTGATTCCTTTGGTGCTTTGCTTGTTTATTCAAGTTTTTGATGGCTTTGATGATTTGACAGATTAAAGCTCTTCATCTTTATGACTGCCTGAGAGCCAATAAATCTACTGCAGCATGGGGTGTAGAGGCACGTGTACCATTCTTGGATAAAGAATTTATCAACGTAGCCATGAATATAGATCCGGAGTGGAAAATGGTATTTTACCTTTACCTTTTCCCGTTTTCCTCTTATTATGTTGCATAACAGCTCTAGCTTGTCTTATGATTGGGTTGCCTGTACATTCAATGGCGGATCTTGGTTATGTGCTCCCCCAAACTTTTTATTTTATTTTATTTTATGTATATACATATTTATATAATTATTAAAAAAAATAGGTGGTGTTTTATACAAGAAAATTTTCATTTCTAACTAAACTATTTTCTTATGAACGAGATTGTCTGGAATAGAACCCCTAAGAAATTTTATAAAATATGTTCGATTATTATTCATTTTACTCACAGGAATAATATATTTACAGTCAATTACCATAAAAAGTTTAATAACTTTCTATTTATTTTGAAAAAGTTTTATTTCACATCACATATGAAGGTGGGGTAGTTTTATTTCCATTGGAGACGCTCTTATGTAAAAGGAAAAAAAAAAAAAAGTACTGTTTAGAAGATTTTTACCTCCTTCTAGATGTTTTTTTCTAGTTCTGCCACTGTCTGCATTGTTGATTTAGATTGTGTACCTTACTGCTAAACAAATTGAAATGTCATTTCAACTTCCCTTTAGTTTAAATGTTCAAGTTTGTTTCTTCTGGTTATCTTGTATCGTGATTCTGTTTCATCAAGTATTACACCTACTCTTTAAGGCAAGGCAAATGCCCTAGGCATATGATGGTGCTTACCCAATAAAGCAAATCTATGGACAGTTCTATGTTTTTAATAAGTAAATTGATTTTACAGCTTTATGAAGTTAATCTTGTTGACTTCATTTTCAATCACTTTATGAAATTTATGACAAATTGCACAGATAAGGCATGATCTTGGAAGGATAGAGAAGTGGGTACTACGCAATGCATTTGATGATGATAAGAATCCATATTTACCAAAGGTTTGTATCAACTACTGCACCATGCTTATTCTTGTGTCTTGAAGGATTTCTGAAGTAATTCTAGTTTTCTCTTTGTTTTTTCAGCACATATTGTACAGGCAGAAGGAACAGTTCAGTGATGGGGTTGGTTACAGCTGGATTGATGCCTTGAAGGATCATGCTAACAAACAAGTAGGTTTTAACTTGTGACATTGAACTTCATTTTTTGATGTAATGCCATAAGTTCTAATTAAATAACAACTATATTTTTTTTTTCTCTTAATAAATGGCCAGGTCTCAGATGCAACGATGAATGCTGCCAATTTTATTTACCCTGAAAACACTCCTACTACCAAAGAAGGATACCTCTACAGGACAATTTTTGAGAAGTTCTTCCCAAAGGTGGATTTTATAGTTTTTTTTTTTTTTTAAAAAAGCAATGAATAAATAATATATGCATTTAGTCATCCAACCATATACTATTATATATGATAATTTTGTTGACTTTTATAATAATTAACTTGAAGTCATATCAAATATTGATTGACATTGTAAATTTTTTTACACTGTGAGTGCATTGCATGCCTATTTAAACTCAAACAATTATATGATTTCATGTCATGTGTTGTGTGCATTAGAACCTTGACCATGATGCACCTAAAGATAGAGTAGCCTTGTAATGTGCACACAAATTGATTGACTTGTTTACAAATTCAAATCCTTCCAAACCTCCTTCTGATTATGTTGAACCATATTGACAGAATGCAGCAAAGGCAACAGTGCCAGGAGGTCCTAGTGTGGCATGCAGTACTGCAAAAGCTGTGGAATGGGATGCATCATGGTCAAAAAATCTTGATCCTTCTGGTCGTGCCGCGCTTGGTGTTCATGCAGCTGCATATGATGATGCAGTGGATGCCAAAATTGACGAGCCCAAAAATGGAACCCTTTAAAGGCACATAATGGATTGTCAAGAAAAAAAAAATGTATTCAACAACTGTCAAGTGGGAATTTAAATTCTAGTTGATGAAACTAATGAGAAGTGGGGTTGTTTTTATTTATAGGTTAAATTACTATGTAGGTCTTGAACTATTTGGTTTTTTTTAAATAAATATTTATATTTAAAATTTTGTAATTAATTCATTAAATTTTTTAAGTCATTAATTGGACCTTATGATGACATTTCCATTAAAATTTTGTCGAATACAGGGTCTCAACGACGAAAAATTTCCATTTGAGATTAGGTCATTTTTTAAAAAAAAAAAAATTAACCCGTTCCTTATTCTTAACCAACACTAACGGATATGTAACTGGAGACCTAATTAAAAATAACTTAAGTTCACAGATTTAATAATAATTTTTTAGTATAGACCTGTTTAAAATTCTTAAATAGTACAGGAACTTGCAAATTAATTTAGCCTTTATATCTTTCACACTACGTACTACGACATTAAGCAGAGTAAAATTATATTTCATGCTTGTTGTATCTATAAGAAACATCTTTTCTTTGCTGTACATGTAAAATTATAATGTCGGGGCGTAAGGTCATAGGACTATTTCTCGTTTTTTCGTCATTTGCTCCACCTTCTATTCTGAACAAAATTGGCAAAAAAAAACAATTTTTATGTGTAGGGACTCCATATATATACAGGCTTGGTACATATTTACATACATGTTAGTTGCTTAGTCAGAACATAATTGGATACATAAAATGTCTCCATTATATTGTAATATGAACTTCGCTTTGCTCACTTCACTAGAGGCCAGAGGGAAAGTGACCATTCAATGAAATGCCAACTGCATCAGGTAAATATTTACCATCGGCAGATCCCAGGTGCTTCAGTTCTGCTCATTGCGAGTACTTCCTCATATTTTGAAGCATATACAAAGCCCCATAACTGCATGAATGACACAGACCAATTAACTTGTTTTAAAAAGGCATATACAAAGCATAATATTTCACAAGTAGCAGGACAAACAAATAAAACAGGTGGGAGAGAAACTTTGTGTGCACCTCTACTTCCTTCACTTCAAAGTCTTGAGAATTTGCAAGGCAAGGATTCCCATAAGTCTCTGAGACTGAACTTGAACCATTCAATCTTCAAGTAGATGTCAACAATTTGGAAGGGGTTCAAAAACAAAAACTAAACTCAGGCTGATGATATTGAAGAAAGGCAGCATGCTATATATACAGGCAGTATATCATATGTAAACTTTTAATCTCAACCATTTATATATAATCGTATGGTATAGATTCATAATTCTAACATTCATAAAATGAAAAAGATAGCATGATGAAAGTAGAGCGTCCTTACAGATCACCATCCAAATAAAGCGCAAAATGACCTCCTCCACCAATTGCTAAGTAGTCAGTGTTGCAAAGTGTGAAAAAGCGGTTTACTCCTGCAAATATTGTGGTTAAGCAAGTCAAGGGAAGCAGTATTTGCCTATTTGGAATTCCACACCAAGCCAGATATATTCACCCTATGTAATCGTGTGTGGATTAAATGTAAGATGGGAGTCACATTATATTCGGGTAACTTCAGCTGTATAGACTGCTTTAGTATCACTTTTCTTTTGCATTTCAAAACTCAAGTAAAGCCTCATGATGGTGCTAAATCCCACACAAACAAAATTACTCTCCATTGTAACATTTTTTTCATTCAATTTTCCAATATTCTACTAGGGCAACAGTTAAACATGCCAGAAAATTCATCATTTTTAATGATTCGTAGATATTCAGATGAAAAGGAAAGTATCATGGAATTAAAATTAAATCTCATTGGCAAGTTGATCACTTAATGTAGCAGACAAAATTCTGGTGTATCTAAAGAAGAAGAAAAATCAAGCATTCCTTAAAGGGAATTGATTTTATATGGTTAAAAGATGACATTCCATTCGCTAGATGTCATGTGATCTCATGATTATCCAGAAATTTAACCTTTTAATTTAAAAAATAAAATAAGGGGTGGGGGGATCTGGGACTCTGGTATATATAGCCAGATTCTGCTACAAAAATAGTATTATACTTTATAAGTTAGTTTTGATTTTTGAAATAAAATGTATATTTCATTGACATATTTTTTAAAATGTGTACCGAACTGAAAGGAAACCTTATGTATTAACCTGTTATCACCATTCATAACAATAAATCAACTTCAAACAAATTCTCTTCTAATTCCCTACAGCTAGAAAAATTAAAGAAGAATAAATAATCTCTGATTTTGATAGCTAGCAAAACTCAGTATGATTATAACAGCAAAAGAAGAACAAAGTGCAACATGTTCAAACAGAAATAATAGATAAAATTTAGATACCTGTTGGACGATATATAACAGGATGACCAGAGATATTTGTGAAAACAAATGTATTGTTTGTTCCCTGTACAAAATCTATTGTCAACAACATAAAATAACAAGCAGCACAATTGCAGGAACCGTATCAGTCTACCAGGTAATCCATTTTTGGCATGACCTGGTATTTTTTCTTGCTGGATGACCTGAGAGGTGCTTCAACCAAGCTGCCAAATACTGCTCCTTTTTTATCTCCAACAACCTAGAATGGAATATCTAGCAATAAGAACTAATCCATGATTGAAAAAAGTAGTGGCTGTACAATTTCAATCTCAACTCAGAAAAGACTATAATAGGGAGGCAATCCATAAATAATATAGCATGGGAATTACCAAGAGGTGGCTGTGCCATTTGCCAGCTTAAACTTGTTTAACCAATAAACTTAGCTGGGACAACATGTTCTACCTTAAACTACTGCATGCTACTGCGAATTACAGCATCAAAACTATTTACATAATAGTCAAGCACCACTTAGCATTTGAACCTTTTGTTTATTTTCCAATGTATATCAGACATAGATAAATGCATGCTTAAAATTAATATAAGCTAAAGGATAATTAAGCTGTACCAGCAAACTCAATCCAGGCCAAAGCATGCTTCTTCGGTAAAGAGTAGAAAGTGATATACCATGCCTCCAAGTGCTGCAGAACATGTATTATAATAACAATGATAAAATTTATCCATCCATAGCAAGATTAAGAACTTCAGAACAGAATGGACAAAATCTTGTGTCTGCCAATGAACCATCATCCATAGAGATACCTGTATAGCAAGAGCCATTTCCTTCCGTGAATAAGAGGTGGAAGAGAAACATAGAGAACATTCCTTATACTGTCTGAAAGGAGAACCGAAGTTTCAGAAATTTCTGGAAGATCAACCAAAGGCACAGTCACAGACTCTTCCACAGGCTCAATACGCCTCATCTCAACACCACCAGAAACCTTAGAACCATTCCCATCATCCAATTTCATTTCAACATTATCCCTGCGATCTTGATGGCGAAATCCACCCATTCTGCGAATGGCCCTACCAAGCGATTGCTTGCTTCTAGAAAACAAATTTTTCCTCCCACCATTTTCCTTCAGCGAGGATGAGTCTGGTAAAGGGTTGTTATCAGGTGCAGCAGGTTTATTATCATCACTCTGCACGCGTGAGTTTGCATTATCTGCAGTGTCAGAAGAAGACAATAGAGAATAGAGGAACGCAGTGAAGGATGAAGTATCAGGCCCATCAACTAAACCACGGTTACCCTCTTCATCAATATCATTTGTCTCTGATCCACCTACTTCTCCCTGAGACAAAAACAAAATGCACGGAAAATATTAAACAGTCGCCTAAACTTTACTTTGAAGCAAAATGCCTTTAAAAAAATAAATAAATAAATAAATCAAACATAAGTAGACATGAACCTCGTACGAGCTAAGGATAAGGATTATATGTCTGAGAGACAAGACAAGATGGATTAAGAATGAGAGAGAGAACTTACGGAAGGAGGTGTAGGTGTTGGTGTCGGTGGGGATTGTTTGGAGGTTTTGGGATTGGGAGTGTCGGAATCGGAGATGGGGTTGAGAAGGACGGATACAAAGTGGGTGGCTTTGTTGCGCAAAGATTGCCTTTTTCCCATTTCTACTTATGGAACTGGTAACTTCAGAAACATGGGATTTTGTCCTTGTTTCTACGGCACATTAGAGAACAAGATAACTTTGGTGGTGGTGCGCCACAGCTTTCAGATGAACGACGTACAGGCTACAGCTTGACTTGGTGATCACGCCGCCATGACCAAATCAGCTGTTTGAAATCAAAAGACTCTAATTCTTAATTTGGAAAAGGTAGCATCATGTGGACTCCATGGCCCAATGGATAAGGCGCTGGTCTACGGAACCAGAGATTCTGGGTTCGATCCCCAGTGGAGTCGTTTTATGTGAATCTTTAAATTTAAGAGTTTACTTGTTTAAGCACCATGGAGACTTATTTTTGTACCCTTTTCTTTTAATTATACACCCTGATTTTTGTCAATATTTTTTTTCCTAAAAATATCTACGTACGTGTGGTTTGGATTCAATGTTTTAAAAATTAAATTCAGAAAATTTTACATATTTTTGCAATTTAATTTCTGAAAGTATTATTTACACGCTTTTGAAAAATAAATTTGGGAAGTATTAATTTTATCACACTTTCAAAAATTAAATTTCAAAAGTGTTAAAATTTTATACATCTCCATCAGAGGATCACTTGGTAATCTTATAACGAATTCAATTTGTTTCAAATATAATTTTAATTTTGTTCTAATAGAATAAATAAAACTGTGGAATATGTAGTAATTTCATTACATTGGACAATATGAACATATAGTTTAAAGATTTAATGATTTGGATCGTTCCAAACGCAGCTAGGGATGGCAATGGGTAGGGTCTGGGTAGGGTCCTATAGTACCCGTCCTCATACTCGCGTTTAAAAAAAATACTCGTACCCGGCCCCATACCCGCGCGGGTAGCAACTTTAATCCCCATCTCCGTATCCGCTGGGTACCTATATACCCATACCCGCACCCGCTACCCGCATTTTACTTATGTATGAATTTAATAAATCAATAAAAAAATAGGTTTAAATGTAATTTTGGTCCCCCTATTTTGCACAATCCGCAATTTTAGTCATCCTATTTTAAAATAGAGACATTTTGTCCTCCTATTTTGCACAATCAGCAATCTTGGTCCCTCTATAAAGACATTTAGTCCCCCAATTTTGTAAAATCTCGTAATTTTGGTCATTTCATCAAATTGAAAGCATTGACAGTTAAAAAATTAACGTTGACCTTGACGTGATCCAAATATAGTGATGTGACACGAGATTATTTATTTATTTTTTAATTATTTTAAATACTGAGTAATAATATTTGTTTATCTACGTCACTAAAGCACATGTCACGTCAATTTTAATGGTTAGGGTAGTCGTGAGTCCTAAAATAGAAATCACAAGTCTTAATCATTTATTTTAAACTAGTTCTACATTGTTGAAGTACATGGCACGTCGTAGTCAAATAAATGATATTACCTTTTTTTAAAATATTTTTCATCAATTATTCTATTCAGTATTTAAAATAATTAAAAACTAAATAAATAATCTTGTGTCACGTCACTAAATTTGGACCACGTTAAGATTAACGTTAATCTCTTAACAGTCAACGCTTTCAATTTGATGGAAAGACCAAAATTACATATTTTACAAAATTGGGAGACTAAATGTCTCTATTTTAAAATAGGGGGACTAAAATTGTGGATTGTGCAAAATAGATTAACCAAAATTGCATTTAAGCTATAAAAATATTATTACAAATAAATTGAAAATTCACGCTTAAATAATTCAAACTTAACATTAAAAACATTCACACATAATATTAAAAATATAAAATATAACATTATTGTAAGTTATAACATAAATCTTTTACTATTAGTGTTAGTTTATGGAAAATATAAAATTATTTTTTTTACAGAAAAGTATATATATAACAATTATTTATTTAAGTTATTTTAATTATATATATATATATATAGTAGGTGCGGGGCGGGGCGGGGCGGGTACTATAGTACCCGTACCCGTACCCGCAAAAAATTGCGGGTAAATATCCAACCCCAGCCCCAATAAGTGGGTATTTATCCGATCCGCTTGCGAATATTTTTGCGAATACCCTTAGGATCCAGGTACACTTTGCCATCCATAAACGCAGCAGAGGATGTATATAAGGCATAGTTTTAAAACCCGGACCGACCCGGCCGGTCGGACCGGGAACCGGTGGTCAGACCGGGTCGAGTCGGTCATCGGACCGGTCATGCTATCGACCCGGTCAAACCCGGTCAAACCCGGTGTGACCCGGTCAAACCCGGGGTTGACCCGGTGACCCGACCCGGTCATCGACCCGGTCGCCCCCTTTTTTTTTTTTTTTAATTTTTTAATTTTTTTTTAAAAAAAATTAAAAAAAAATTTAATTTTTTTTTAAAATTTTAATTTTAATTTTAATTTTAATTTTTTTTAAATTTCTTGAAACGACGTTATTTGGATAAAAAATCAAAAGAAAGAAAGGTTTTGTGACTGTGACCGTTTGTCAAAACATTGCTTGTTGTGTCGTGTTTGTGAGTCTGTGAATTTTCTTCTTCAAACTTCAAAGTGCACACACATAAACCCTAATGCCATCATTTCAACCACATCGATCCACACCACATGATTCTATTTAATCCAACTTGAATGTTATTTTTAGTTAATTCTGTTTTTATTATTTATGAGTAGTGATTCTTAGGTAATTGATACTGTGATTCTATCACTGTGATTTTGTTTGAAGAAGTGATGGTACAGTTGATAGTGTGATTCTATTATTTTAAATTCTGTTTAAACTTTAAAAAAGTTTAATAAGTAATTTATAATGTGATTTTATTACTATGAATATCAATAGATTTGAACTTGAAAAATGAGCTTGTGGAATTATATTAATTTGTTATGTGATTTTTTTTTTTACTTTTTTAAGACAGGTATAAAATTTTCAAATTTTTTAATACAGACCGGGTCATGCGGGTCAATTAGTGACCCACCGGTTCGACCACTGACCCAGTGACCCAGTGCCTTGACCGGGTCGGTCACCGGGTCGGTTTTTAAAACTATGATATAAGGAGTTCACTAATGGCTCCACCTCGATCAAACAAGACTAGCTACCGTACCCTAATGACAAGACAAGCCATCACTTTTTAACGTCCTCAACTTCCAGGTTATGATCTCCACGCCACAAAAGAGAAATATACTAATTAAAATATACTCACAATATAAAAAATTGGTTAAATTACTGTTTTGGTCCTCTAATTTATTTTCAATATTCAATTTGGTCCTCTAATTATTAAATGGTTCAATTTGGTCATCTAATTCTTTAAAATGGTTCAATTTGGTCCTACCGTCTAAATTAACTTAACGATGTTAGAAAATTTTAACGTTAGCGCACTTTGTGCCGGTTTAAAACTGCCACTAAGTGATTTGCACATAGTGGCGGTTTTGAAACCGCCACTATAATAATTTAAATACATTTAGTGACGGTTTTAAACCGCCACAAAATGCAATGACGGAGCATGACACGTGCATTCACTAACACCGTTAGTTCAATTTAACGACAGGACCAAATTGAACCATTTTAAAGAATTAGATGACCAAATTGAACCATTTAATAATTAGAGGACCAAATCGAATATCGAAAATAAATTAGAGGACCAAAACAGTAATTTAGCCTAAAAAATTTATACACTATTATGTATTATCTAATAACAAATTGTCATATATAAAAAATTTATTAATTTTTACAATAATTACTTTTTAGAGTAAATTACACAGACCCCCACTGAGTTTTACTTATATTACACCGACACCTCCTGCCTTTTTAAACCATACAAAAAACTCCATATTTGTTGGTTTTAAATTACACGGACCCTTCCTGAGTTTTATTTATATTACACGGATCCCCTCTAAATTTTATTTATATTACACCGACACTCCTACTTTTTTGAACTACAGGGGATCAAAAGTAATGTTTAAAAAGGCAGGAGATGTCGGTGTAATATATGTAAAATTCAAGGGAGATCCGTGTAATTTACTCTACTTTTTATTAGTTCACAGTATAAAAATATATACATTTGCATAGAAATTAAACTGTAAGAAACTGTCGTTTGCAAGCACACTGCTTGCAATTGTAGACTTGGAAGTGGCACAGTATAAAAATATTATGTAATCAAATTACATAATCACCTAATCCCACCGTGGTGTTTTGCATATTATAATAAATAAAGCTTGGAAGATTGTTCCAGTCCCACGTCTACGTCGGATAGCAGGATCAAACATGGTATTTCTTAACTACTCAACAAAACATGACATAATTGACGTTTTCCTAGTTTAGCAGGGTAGGGGTAAAAGAACACAAAAACCTCGTCCAGGAGGGGCCGATTTCATGTTTCATCATTCAAACGTAAAGTAAGATTATGCCACGTTCATTGAAAGTTGAAACCTACAATGCTGATAATTGAACACAGTGACCCTTCTACTGAAAAACATGGGAGTTCAGACGAATTTATAAAATGCCTACGTCAAAGGGGATAAGTTAAAGAGGAATGCTAACAACACATTATCTAATACTTTTTATCCACTTTCTTTTATTGGCTGAAATTCATGTGAGTTTCACTTGTCTGTGGATGAGACTTTACATATTTAATAAGACTCACGTGATTTCAATCAATAGAAAGTATGTCAGAAAAAAAATATATTAGAGAATGTATTGCTAGTATTTTTGTAAGTTAAAATAACTTAAACCAAGGCAATGCTGCTCTCTCCACCAGGGGGTTTCCGGGCACCTCGCACAGGGTCTTTGACTTCTGCCTTTCCATCAGCAAATATGTCACTGCCAGTCATTTCTCTCAGCTTAGCCCTGCTCAGAGGCTTTTCTGCTGAGCCAGGAGGAACATCTCCTTGGAAAATATTATTGCCCGTCAGCTCCGCAAATTTCTGGTTATGTATCTTCTTTGCTGTCTTCTCAACGGGTGCTTCACCAAATAAGATATTACTTTGGCCACCTGCAGGCTACAAATATAGGAAAAGCAAGGTTAAAATGAAAGCTGAGCTAAAAAAGGACATGAACTAAGCTGAAAAACATAAAAAGGAATGAACGGTTTTGCCATTATGGAAAAGGTTTTGCCATTATTGACTTTATTGTAAAAGCAAAAAAGAAAAACGTATTTCAGGAAACAAATTTTAAAAAGAATAGTACTATTATGGAAACTTTAATGACAGTGAGGACAAAGTGTTGGCCTTTTTCAATGCATGTGCTGTTTAGCTTCAAATCAAATTGACAGATCATATCTGGGAAAAGAAACAAAATTACAATGTATAATTTTAATAAATCCATCTAAATAATTGGTATTCCTCAAGAGCTGCAATTGTATTATGATTATCTCTAGTACATCCCTTGAGTTATATCTTAAATAAAATTCTTGCCAAAAGAAAAGGTCAGACTTGATCTACATTTGAATTTTGCATTTCATGATTCATCACCGTGAAGAGCCATGTAGATGTTACATGCCCACAAATAGCACAGAAGCTTAATTCAGTCCACATTGATAACCATTTTTTAAGAAGGGATCATTATACAGTTACAAATAATTCTTTAGCCAATCATCTAGTATATAAAATTGATAGCTGACAATTATTTCGCACCTAGAAGACACTTACATTGGAAACTTTCACTGATGTTCGCAAATTTCTGGGAAGAGGCTCTCCCATGTCTTTACTTTCCTTTGATTCCAAAGTGCGTGCAGCTGCCACTGAACGAGGCACAATTTCAGGAGGAGGGCCAAATATGTCATTTCCACTGAGCTCCTTGGTCTTGGCATTTGATATTTGCTTCATACTCTTTGTGTCCGAATCACTTTGCATTGTCCCACTCAGTTCACGCTGCTTTGCTACCTCAGGTATAGAGGTAGGTTTTTTAGGAGAAATGCTTTCTTCAGTGCTGAATGATATCTGACTAATTCCATTCATCGCTTGCTGAGATGCAATGCAATCACATGGAAAACAAATCAAAACAAGAAAATTGTTCTCGGAATGGAGTTTGATTTGGTGTTTAAGAAATACTCATGGAGTCACATTGAACCCCAGACAAGACAATTATCTATAAGTAAACCTGGCATATGCGAATGCTTGTTCTGTTATTCGAATTTGCAGAATTGGCTTCTGATGCAGAATCTTCCCCATTGGCAGAAAATATACCACTTCCAGTCATTTCTTTCATTTTATACCCTGAGCATGGTTTGCTGAGAATGGCAAATGGAAGGACATGTTCAGCAAAAAATTATTTTTAAAAGATTAATTAGCAGTTTAGCACGAACGCAACATCTCCTAGCCTGGATTAAACATAAAATAAACGGTAGATCCTGAAGAAATACATACTGCAGCACATGTATATGAAAACCACTATCTACTAAGGTCGAATTTGAATAAACTTCTCCATAAGCACTTATAAGAGAAGAAAATAAGAAGATAAAATAAATTAAGCTTCTCATATAAGTAAAAATCAACTTATAAGCTCTCTCATCTAACTACTTCAAAAGCTAAGGTGCATAAGTCGATTTTAGTTTATAAGAAAAGTTCAATACATTTTACCTCTTTTGCCCCTCTTATAAGTGCTTATAAGGAAATTTATCCAAACAAATCCTAATTAATGGTTAATCAACGCACCGAATCAAGCATAAACATAGGCTAACAACCAAAAAGTGGAACCACTAAATAGGACTGACAAAGTTAATTAATCAGGCTTAACAAAAGAAGCATTCCGTTTCAAGCTCAAGCACTAATTAAAACTAGCTAAATAAATTAAAACGTGCAAGATACTGAACATCACATTGTTCTCAAGCAAATAACATCACCTCTCAGAAGACGCCGAACAAACTAACGAGTTTACCGAAATTACAAATTAAAAAACAGATCGATGCAACAAAAGAAACACGTGTTGAATCAGATCGAAGAAATCGAGAAAGAAAGAAAAGCACTAGCAGATCTGATCTGAGTTGTGAATCTAACAGAGAGTAAGTAAGAGATGAATGCTATATCGTACCTCTTGGCTAGCGTCTGAGCTTCTTCGTCGGTGAGCTGGCCGCCATGGAGAACCTTGCTGATTCTATCGGAAGGCTGTGATGTGAATGCAGTGAGAGAGAATGACAGTTAGAGTTAGAGAGAGAGAATGAAGAGAAATGAGAGAGCGTTTAAATAGTAACCTGGCGAGAGCGAGTGGCGGAGGCGGAGGCGGTGGCGGCGGATTCCGGCGGAGGAGTTTCCGACCAAGTAAGGAGATCGGAGGTGTTGGTGTGTGGCTTTCTCACTGGCGTGCCTCTCTGCATTGTCAATGTGGATGTGAATGTGAACGTCAAAGTGAGTGAGTGGGAGATATTAGTTACTCAAGATATTTGAATTGAAATGAATTGAATTGAATTGAAAATGTGTTTAAATAAATATAAATACGAGGTTTAAGATTTCAAAAAGTTTCCATAAAAAAAAAATTTAAATATCTTTTTATAATTTAGTATTTTTTTTCTCGTAAAATTATTTTTTGATTTTAGTCTTTATAAAATAGGCGACGTCTAGCATGGACCATGAAGGCAAGTGGTCTTTGGTGAACCACAACTTTTAACCATTAGATTAATCTCATCCTCACATCCTTACGGTGCACCTTCCACAGCATATATTTTCTTACTCTCAAATCTGTATAGAGACTCCTCTCTCTACATCCCCGTTGTCGCGGCTCAATCGCCGTCACGGCTCCGCCACCGGCCCTTCTCCGTCGCAGTCTCACCTCCACCGCCATCGCATCTTTGTCGTTCTTTTCCCTTTGTCAGTGCCATCGTCAGATACATCTACATTTTCTTCCTCTCAGATCTGTATAGAGACTCCTCTAATCTCTAGATCACCGCCGTCGCGGCTCCGTCGCCGTCGCGGCTCCGCCACTGGCGCTCCTCCGTCGCAATCACACCTCCCCCGTCGTCGTGCCTCTGTCGTTCTTCTCCCTTCTCCAGCGCCATTGTCAGATACAACTACAGCGAACAATGGCGGTGGTCAATTTAGATCTGCTCGTGGCCAAGGCGAACGATCCAGATGCCGGGATACGGTGGCTAGGAACATCTACTCCCAAAGCTTGCCTCGACCACGACCGTGCTTGCATTCCATTTGCCCGCAAGAGCTTCTTGGATGGAGATTTGCGATTCTAAACTCGAGCTTCAAATCGAGACCGTTGTTCTGCAGATCGTCATCAAACAAAACGCTACTGTGAGATTATCTAGCAGCACACCAACTTCAGGACTTTATCGAAACCGAAGTTTGGAAAGGAAGATTCACCGTCATCAACATTATTGCTACTGTGAGATCACAATCACAAGAGGCGCTGCGCACAACACAGATTTGCTTGCTATGCTACACTGTTTGTGAATAATAATGGAGATCATGCAAATCTGAAGGAGATGAGAAGAAAAAAAGGGGGAAATTTATCTCCGGCAACAGCGTATGGTGGTCGACGACAAAGGATGGCCGGAAGTGTCTCAGATCTGATAATAGAGAAGAAATATGGTATGGAGGGTGCATTGTAAGGATGTGAGGGTGAGATTAATCTAATGGTTAAAAGTCGTGGTCCACCAAAGATCACTTGCCTTCATGGTCCCTGCTAGACGTCGCCTATAAAATATGTTTATTTTATTTTTCGTTCTTATAGCGATTTAGATAATGTTTTTTCATTATTCAAAGCGTTATCTAAAACACTTTAAGAACGAAAAATAAAATAAATATAATTTACAATGACTAAAACTAAAAAAAATAATTTTACAAGAACGAAAAGTAAAAAAATATTAAATTGTAAGAATTAAAAAAGTATTTAAGAAAAAAAAATTCAAAAAGTTTTTTGAGTTAATTTGGACACTACTGTGAAACTCGCTCCTTCGTCATTATGCTTGACCTTGACACATGTCCTTTGATGGCCAATGCAAATTACTATTTAAACATGCTATCTCACTCTCTTACTAATGAAACAAAAGGGACATAACAATATTAATAATTAATTAATAATAAAAAAAAAAGTAGTAGTAATAAATAATAACTTCAGTTGAGATTTGTGATTTAAATTAACCAATTAAAGTTGTCAACGGATACTCAACACCCTAAGCATTTTTCATCTTTGTGACACTTGTAAATAGGCCGTGTATGGGAGAGTGTTTATGAATTTATTTTGAATGAAATTAATTATATAAAGATAAATATGATTAAAATTGATTTTAAAGTGAGATAATTTATGATATTAGAAAATTTAGTATAATTTTTTTACTCAGGGTAAAAGTTATTTAAAATTACTTTATCTCATAATTAATTTTAGATTTAGAATCAATTTTTAATATGAAATAAATATATGAATATCTATTTAAAATCACGTTAATTAATATTTTAACATAATTTTGAATTATCCAACGGGAATCTAAATATAGGTGGGTGTTCCTAAAAATTTGTTTCGTTACGATGTTGTAGTATAGCAAGGCCAGAAGTCTTTTTTCTGGGTTCAAAATCTCAATGTCGCGTTCACTTCAAAATATAAATAAATATAAAGTTCAAGTTTGGTGTACGTAAGGTCGTAAGCCAAGGTTATAAATGTTTCATTTAAATATTGTTCTGAGGGTTATGCTTCATATGATAGGAAAGGTTCTAAAAGTGGATGTATCATACATATAAAGAAGGTACATGTTTTCCACTATTAATAATGATACTTGATCGCATCAACAATAAGTGGTAGTATGTAAACAAATGAGGTAGCTTAGCTGTTTACTTCTTGCAAATTACAATGATAGAGCTCGATACATGTGATTTTATCATATTGCAGAAAGTTGACCTACCAATGTAGCTAACAATCATTTTCTTTGTGTATTCTTAATTTTCTCTTTCTAACAATAAAAAAATATATAATTTTGTTCACTTTCATTTTCAATATATTTTCTTTCATCTCAAATGAAAGTTATTTTAATATTTTTACACACACATATATATATGTTGGCTTGTGATTCTCCTTCAACCAATGAGGTGATTGTCTAAAGGTCCTAATCTCCTAAAAAATGTTTATAGCATTTAAAAAATTTATATATTTAATTTTAAAGTGATAAATTTTGAGTTTTTTTTTTTAAATTTTTATGTTACCTTTAAAATAAATTTATTATCAAAATTATTATTATTATCAATTCTAAATTAAAAAAGCACCGACAAAAGTCATTTTTCTGGGTTTAAAATATCAATGTCGTGTTCAATTTAGATATTGTGCTGAGGGTTATGCTTCATATCAGATAGGAAGCTTCTAAAAGTGGATGTATCATGCATACATACAGAGAGAGGTACATGTTATCCGCTGTTAATTGTGATACTTGACCCCTTGCATCAACAATAAATGGTAGTATATAAATAAATGAGGTAGCTTAGCTGTTCCTTTCTTATGATGATAGAGCTTGATACATGTCATTTTATCTTTTAACTAGCACAAAAGATAAAATTGTCATTTTATCTTTCCATAGTACCGAAAGATAGTTGACCTACAAATGTAGCTAACCATCATTTTCTTGATGTTTTATTAATTTTCTCTTTCTGACAATATATATATATATATATATATATATATATATATATATATATATATATATATACACGTGTAATTATTTTGTTCACTTTCATTTTTAATATATTCTGTTTCAAATGAAAGTTATTTAAATGTTTTTACACATATATATACATAGGGTTGTGATTGTCCTTTAACCAATAAGTTGATTGTCTAAGGTCCCCAATCATCCAGAAAAAGTTTAAAGCATTAAATTTTTTTATTTATTACTATTTTAATTTTAAAGTGATAAATTTTATTGTGGTGATTTTTTGACTTTTTTTGTTACTTTAAAATAAATTATAATCAAAATAATAATTATTATAAATTATCAATTTTATATTTTTTGTAATAACTTTAGATGAAGGCAAACTAAAAAGTATTATATTAATTTTTAATAACATAGGTTTTAGTAAATATTCTGATATCTATAGTTTTACTTTATTTTCAAAATTAAGGTATTAAGATAATTCTTGATAAAAAGAATTAATACCGATTAAAAGTACTAATTAATTTCTAAATTAAGTTATTTTCAAAGTAATTAACTAATTTCTCTGCCATTTATATGTTTGAGAAATTATTTCAAGGTTAACCTAATAATTATAAAGAGGTTTTGCATTAACCATCAAATATGTGGATTAATTGTTATAAAATTATTTTAACTTAATCAATAATTTGAAATTTGAGTTCTAAATATATAATTGTATTAAATAAAATATTTAGAAGAATAGTTTTGTCACTCATAATAGTCTTATTTTTACTTCGAATATGATGGTCTCCCATAAAAAATAAAAAATAAAAGAAGACGTTTTTCATTAAATATGAAGACATGTATATTTTTGAAATTAATTTGGGGAAACAAGATTTTTATTTTTCTGTTTGATAATTTTTTTAAGAGGATTTTCTGTTTGACAATTAAAATAACCATCATGTATATCTGTCTTCCTGCTTGTCAATTTTTCGCAATAATTTTCCTTTATTTTATATCACTGGCAATATATTATGTAGGAGAATCTTCAGCATACACAGGCAAACACCCAACAAGCTTTGCCGGCTGGGAGATTTAACATTAATTGTGACACAGTTCTACTATTATTAAAAGAAATCATCAAGACCATATATACAATTACAACATTAAAAAAAAAAAAATCAATGCTCATGACTCGCAAATTAATAATATATTTTAATGAAACAGACAAAAGCAACTCGAATCATATAATCCAAATTAACATATAATTAATTAACGAGCTAATGTTAGTGCATCAATTGCTTGCTCTCGTGTAAATCAAAAAGCCTCCAAAACTGCCCCCAAAGCAAATATATCATAATCTTCAGCACTGCACCATGCATGTTGATCATGCCCTTGTTTGCACCCGCACTCGTCCCACTTATTGTTCAACCTCTTTCTCCTATTATTCTCCTTCTCCACTTGTATTTTAATCTCCACTTGCACTTGTGGTGCCTTGAACTTAACATCTTCACAATCAATTTCACTCACCAAATCCATCTTCACCCATTCCTTGAACTCCATGTTTGGTGATTCAAGAATTGCCTTCCAAGGAATCTCACCCCTCCCCACCACATGTGACCCCCAAATCTTGCTTTGCCTTAGCTCCAACACAAGGCTTTCCTTCTTAAGGCTTTGCAAGAATTCTTGGGGACATGAACAATCTAGGTTGAAGGACTCGTTCCAAAAGGGAACGTATTTGGTATTAGAGGAAACGTTTTTGGTATTGAGTTGAATTCTTTTGTTGTTTCCTGCAGGAAGATATAACCTGGTAAATAAGTTTTTTGTGGACTTTATGGACTCAACGTTTTGGACTTGTATTATTCTCAGTTCACAACTAAAGGAAGGAAGTTTATGAGACTGATCCATTAGGAAATTAATGGAGAGTATAGGAGTATCTCTATGTGATCTTTAGTTTGGTGTTTTAGCAAGAAAAAGATAGGGAATTAAAGCTATAAGAATATAGGAGAGGCTTGTTTTGTTTGAGTTTGAGTTGTTTTCAATGTATTTTGAACATGGACGGTTATGATATATATAGTGTACATATGCGTGTATTTTATATATTGGAAAATAAAGTTAGAAGTGCTTTCCAGGACCCTGCTCTTATCCTTAAACACTTTTAGTTTTAGATATATTATTATACAATTTATAACTGGCCAATATATCTCAGTTGTGATTTATGAATATTATAAGGCTGACTAAGATCTGAAACCATGGATTCGAGATTGTGCCGAAGATTTTATTTTACTAAACAAAGTCCCTTCAGAATCTCGAAAAGCTAGATTTTCCATATATGTGGCTCTTTCCATGCAGTTGCAAATTGCAATGGTATTGGGTTACAATGCAACAGTCAAGTTGCAGTCTTCCACAGGGTGGAAAAGATTAGAATAAAAAACATTGTTAGTGTTCTAAAGTGAGACCTAAAAATGCTTGCTGAGTTGCTGGCTTCAACCGTCGTCAAAAAAGGAACATCAATTAATAAGCATCATCTTTATCCAATTGACTAGATGTAACAAGCTAAAATTATACAACACTAAAAAATTTCCCCACTAGTCGAATAATGTACGAAAATATACTTTGTTTCCTATTATTTCATTATAACGTTAATTTCATTTTCAGCTACCTTTAATTTTTAATTACTATTATCCCATTATTATTAAGAAACTCAAGGAAATAATTTTTGGGCTTAATCACTTGGCACACCTTGTGCTTAAGTGCTTTATTTAATAATACATTTGACTTTTGCTTTAAAAAAAAAATAGGCTTAAATACAACTTTGATCCTTCTATTTTAGAAAATTTATAATTTTGATTTAATCCTCAATTTTTCCTACATTTATTTCTTATAAAAATACATCACATTATTAAAGTTGATTTTGGGTGAACGTTTGTAAATTGATTTTGAATGAAATTAATTTTATAAAATTAATTTTAGATCAAATTAATTATAAATTAAAGAGAAAATAATTTATATTTAAATGTTTTTATTTTAAAAGTTAATAGTAAATTTAATATAAAACTGACTCTATAAAAATTACTTCAAATTATTTTAACTCATAATCAATTTGAATCCCTAATTAATTCCTCAACGAAGTACCGTACAGTTAATATGATACTTATGCCCCATCTAGACAAGTGACAACTGGGAAAAACTTCAGCCACACTTTTTCTTTTTTTTACTTAAAACAACTTGGCTATTGAATTTAAGAGTTTATATATCAATGACAAAAAAATGGGTACAATTGCATTGGGGAGGGGTTGTAGCTGTCAGTAATATTTCCCTTGCAATTTGCAAAGAATGTGTATGCAAGCACTGCCTTTGCATCGCGATTGGTTTAGTTGCCCATATATGTCAAATAGAATGTAGTTACAAAACCTGAAAAGTTACAAAAGCTGGAAAAAAAATCAATTAAATATTCCAGGTGCGCAATCGTTCATCTCAATCGTAAAGTGATTATGACTTTGCAAATGGACTCATTTATCACACATCTTACTATATTCTTGCAAGTTGCAAACTTATTTCTTTACCAATAAGCTTATACTTAATTAAGAACACTTATAAGAGCCGAAAGAGAAAGAGAATGTGATTCCCACACTGGTAAGAAAGTGACGCTTTCTGATCCTTGGATAATTGAAATTATAATCCTGTAATTGTGCTTATGAATGATCATGATCAGATTTCTACAAATGCTGATCAAATATATAACTTCTACCAACTAACAATTTAAGTATAAATACAAATTTTGTATATTAAAAGATTCAATACACAGAATCCTGCGGTTCTACTTCAGTTCTTCCTCCAAATTTTACTATCACGGTTTCCCAATAATAGATTATTGATTAAGTTTGATATCTCAAAGTTTCCCCAGTCCACGAGCATGACAGAATAGCCACATCGCATTAGGTGAGACGAAAGCATTTCAGCTGGCACGGGAGTAATGGACAACATAGAAACTAAAGCGTACAAACTACAAAGATGCATAGAATTATGAAGGGAATAAAATATCTCTTAAGAGCTACTCCTGTTTCATGCCGTTTTATTGATAAAATAATTACATCCAATTGTTACAAAATGTGAATAAATATCTAACTAACTAACTAATAATAGAAGCGAAAACCCTGTACATAATTGATTATATACTGCAGAGATCATGAAAAGGTTGTGCGCTCCAACTTACTATCAACCAATAAATGAAGCTTGGAGAATATGGTAAACCCAAAATGAAAGAAAGAAAAAGAAAAGGAATGACCATCATTGGCAAGCGTAATACCTGCTTGCAAGTTGCAATCATTCCGTATGTTCAAGACTTGGCAACATCTAAAATAGAAACAATGAGAATCTGCAGCAACAGTACCTTGCCAAAGTCATTGCTTGATCGAACGAAGTTCCCAATTACCCTCACCATCAATCAGACGCAATTCCATGGAATGAAATGGTATTAAAGCAGGACGCTGAGAGGACAGGAGCAAAGGCAATTAGTTTGATGGAATGTGGATGGTTATTATGCATTTTCAGTTTGGAGAAGCTAAATGGCTAAGCTAGAGCTAAATAAAAATCAAATAGTGTATTGCATACAAAATCACATAAGGAATCTCTTACCAAACGAGGCAAGTTCAAAATGCTTACCAAATCCCAATTGTAGTGAACCAAGGAATAACTAACTAGTGAACTGCTCTTATTTCTCTATATTTACCATGATAAAATTTTAATTTTTCTCAGTACTAATAGATTCTTACTTGTGAGGAAGTAACAACTGTGATCCCCATTTTGTTCGCTAGCCCATATAGATGTTCTTCGACATCAACGCTAGTTGCACTACCATCAATATATTTTTCAAGACAGTAAAAAACAAGGTTAAAAAAAAAAAAAAGCAAACAATTCCACGTGAGAGAAAAAAAGGCATAAGTAATCATACATACTTGGTACACTCGTCCAGGATACCAAATTTAGGCTTATGGAAGAACAGACGTGCCTTAAGAACATAAGGTAAATGTTAAAATCCAAATAGAAGAATACCATAAACATATTCTAATGTCTTCCTCTACTTAATATATATTCAACAAATTTAACAAACTCATTCTAAAATTAATATAGATTAGGTTTACATACCATTCCTAATCTCTGCTGTTCTCCGAGAGAGAGAATGTCTTCCCAGTTTAGATTTGCATCCCAGCCATTGTTGTCTCTTTCTAGGAGATAATTCAACCGAACATTCTCTAGGATAACTTGCAAGTGTGTGTCCAACATTTTTCTAGGATCAGGATGTTTTTCACCTAAACTAGCAAGATTACAATGATCAGCACTAAAATGGGAAAAAAAACAAACCCTTTAAAATGATTAAAAAAGAACAAGTTATTGTTTCACAAAGAAAACATAACACAGAATTTTTTCTAAACTAAATTTAAAGAAAAGAGAATGCTGTCAACATGACTAACATCTAAATTATTTCATGAATTATTACAACTGTATGACAGCTTGGAAGTGAAGTTATTCTCTCAGTTAGTACTTAGTAGTGATCAATCAAAAGCAAAGCAGGTAGCATCATTTTAAACATTAGTTTAGTCAAATGAACAACTGTTGCTAATGTACAGTCAGGTAGCATCATCTTATGTACCCAGATACCTTTTCCGTGCATCTTTAATGCTCTAATCTCTGCTTCTTTACGGGACAGTGGGTATATAATTTGATCCCGCAATGTTCCCAAGCATGTGTAAGGCCGCTGAGGAACATAGAAGATGCCACAACCTGATTCAGCCTCTTGATCCACATCTTCAGATGGTCTAGAGAGTCTTCCACTCACAATTGGCCAAAGTCCTCTAAGAACTCTGAAAATGGAACTTTTTCCACTTCCATTTGGACCTTTTGAAATATGACACACAATAAGATTTAAATTCTAATCACAAGAAAATTCCCTCTTCTAAAAAAGAAAGTATAATAATAAAAGAACTACTGTACGAACCAGTAACAAGGAGGCTTTTACCAAGCTCAATGTCACATGTCAACTCCCTGGCCAACATCTTCTGGGCAGGGGTTATAATATCAACCTTAGAAAAGGAAATAGCATCTTTAGCTTGATAATCCCTTATTGGAGGTGTAATACTGCCATTGATGGAGTCCCCTGTATCATCAAAGATATGGTTAATACATGGTGACTGACTGGCTACTATTAAGAATTATTGATGTAGAAATAGCAAGATATTATTTGACACTTTGCTAAACTAATAATGAAGTACCAGACTGTGCTGCATCCAGAAGTTCTTCAAGCTCAAAAATCCTATTGATACCACCCGAAAGCTCTACAAACTTTCTGTGCAATTCAAGAATGTCGCCAAAAGCTAAAAAGCTTTGAGAAACAACAGATGCTAAGAACCTCAATGCATGTGCCAGCTCACCTGTAAGATAGTACAGCGTATGTCAGTTGAGGGGGGTAAAGAGAGTAACTGAGAACAGTCCAACAATCCTACCCTGAGTACTTATTGATGCACGGTCTCCCTTATGTTCCATAGCATATAATAAGCTCAGCAACCAAGTCACATTATGAGGAAGTTGCTTTGTGATAAAATCATCCAGTATACCAAACAGCCACTTCTTTTTTAAAAGGTATTTAGAGTGGGAGAGAAGCTCTCTGAATCTTGACTCAACCATCTGCACAAAGTTAAGATAGTAAAATTTACAGCCTTAATATTCAATGCAAAACAGTAAGGTAAATAAAAATAAATGAGCCATATTTTCCTTTTAAACACGGAACATAATCACATGCCCTGTACTAAAGTCTTACATCAAATAAAATTTTAAAACACAAACTCATGCAAAAGTTGTGCATTTAGGGTTAGCTTATTCAAGGAAGCAGTAAATGAAAAGATGAAGAGTTAAGAGGAGTGAAAACACAGTGGAAATGTGGAATGGAATGATTTTGGTTTTCACTCATCGTTGATTGGTAGAGTCATGTTATGGTATATCCAAAATTTGAGGGGTAAAATGCAAATAAGTTTCCCTCTACTGTCAATCATTCCACATGTTGATTGTGCCAAGCAAGTGTGAAGTAATTTTCATTCTAAAGTTTGCACCTTCTAAAATAAGCACACCCTTAAAGAAAAGATATTAAATATTGTTTAGATGGGATGCTCACAGCTTTTTCTCGAGCTCCACCTCCAAAGAAAGCAACAGATTCAGCATGAGTACAGAGTCTTTCATGCATGAACCTAGCAGAAGCATAAAGTTGAAAAGGTCAGAATCATTACAACAGCACTATTTGTTTAGTGCCACTGCCATGATAGAGGCAGCAGAAACTATAATGGATTTACCTAAAGGTTCCTTCAAGTTGTTGTTCTTGGCTTATCAAATCACCAAAATCAGGAGTAACAGTTCTTAAAAACCCCAGACCAAGTAACATGTAAGCATAGAGTATGGCAACCCCCCTCTGACCTGTCAATAGCTTCATTCTCCATGTGAACCTTGACAAAAATAACAGTTAGCAAAATCAATAAAAGGAAAGAACAAGCATCAAACATGTCCAAGTGCTAGTAAAATACATCCTAGTAGTAAAATATAACAACTCAATTATGAGGTACTCACCACAAAATATCCACAGATGGCTTTACCATTCCGGTGACCAATCCAGACAAGTCTGCTGTTAACTTCTCCAAGTCGTGAGTTATCCTCTGATCTGCATCAATATTTTTGCTTGTCATGTGAAAGACCTACAAAAAATATACATACAAAAATTTGAAACCAGGTCAGAGACATCAGCCTGAAGAGTTTCAGAGCCAAATGACAGAGAATAAGTCATACTTTTTATCCCAAAAAGTTAAACCTAGTCAATGACTCAATGTTAATCTCAAACTATTGCGTAGGGACTATTTTTTTTATTTTTATATGTGGCAGCTTTTAAGATTCTTGCAAATGGACCTTAGGGAAGTTCTGATACCTGTGATCTAAAAATATAGGCTTAGATAACTTTTAGTTCCCATAATATACACTTTTTGGTTTTAATCTCTACAAAAAATTCTTATCACTTTTAAACCTAGAAAAATAGGATTTTTTTGTTTTTCATTCTTGTTTGGCTCTAGTCCCTGTAATATTTGGTCTATGTTAAATTAGTCATTGTAATATGTTTGATTATATTCATATTTTAAGGACTAAAATCAATATAATCAACATAATAGAGGGACTCATTCAACATGGACCAAATATTATAGGGACTAAAGTCAAACAATGATGACCAAAAGCAAAAAAATTCTATCAAGAATTTTTTTAGGGACTAAAACCGAAAAGGCTGTATATTACAAGGCCTAAAATGTAATTTAAGCCAAAAATTTAATACTGGGTAAGGTATTTTTCCCAGTTTGTTAGAATAAGATTCCTGCCTAAGGGGAAGAGCATCCAATATTTCCATAGGAATAGAGTAAAATAGAACATAAAATTAATATTTCACCCTCTCCTCACTAATATCTACCTACCCCACCCCACCCGGCATCAATGTCCCATGCATGCTCTAGCCTCTAAAAGAACCCCAAAGCAACTGTACTCTGTATTTCTCTGGTAAAACGTAAATGATAACATTTCCTTTAAAATCATCCATCTCTTTCAAATGCCCTTTATTAGAAATGTGAGTTATGAGTCTAACTCAACCCTACAAAACCGACTTGTAAGATGAGGTTTGCACCTCATTTATATAATCTATTTTAGTCATATCCTAGTCGATGTGAGATCTCCAACACACCCTCCTCACGCCGAGGACTGGACATCTCGAGCGTGAAGTTTGCAGGATTGAACATCTGCGGTGGCCCAATAGCGGGTAACACAATATGCCCAACAACACTCGCTAGGATAGATTTAGATACCATATTAGAAATGTGAGTTATGGGCCTAACTCAACCCTACAAAACCGGCTTGTAAGGTGAGATTTGTACCTCACTTATATACTATATTTTAACCATATCACTAGTCAATGTGGGATCTCCAACACCCTTATTTGTGGTTGTAGTTTCTTATTAAGTGAAGTTTGGCATTTCACTCCATTTAAAGTATTAAATTTAAATTTCATTTTTATTATCCGTGTGTGACAAGGATGACATACTAAAAATATAAATATAACAAACTGTCAAGATCTTTCACTCGAGTAGTTTTGGAGAGTAACAAATTCCTCAGCAAGTTGATGTATAACCAAAAACAACAGTCATCAATTTATATTCCTAAGACAAAAACACAAAATCCCTGCTTTCCAGTTTCCAGTGATTGTCATTCCCATGGCCCAGGATGGAAATTTCAGATTTCACATACCCAATTGCCCCTTGGTGTGATTACCAGAAGTCATGCAAAGCATAACGTATTACTAAAATTTGAGCATCAAACTTTCCCTTGGATATTACCATCTACTGTGGGAGAAGGAAAAATATTGATATAAATTTAATAGTTACAGGGATGTGGAATACTACTGAAGCAGTCAAGGAACCAAGTTAAAAACTGAGTTAAATTTGAAGGGGGGGAAATGTGTATAACAATCATAGTTATAATTAACTGAAAAACAAAATTATTTCAAGAAAAAGTTCAATGTAAAATAGTACAAATGTAGTCAATCATGATTTATCAAATAACAACTAATCATTGAAGCAAAAATACAGAACATGCTTACAATGTTGAAAAAATTGGGGAAGGAAAATAATTAGTGAACAATTCATATTCAATTACCTTGTAGAATGCATTGTTTCTTAAATAGTTTTTTAGCAGATGTTGCGTCAAACGAATCCGCCACCCGAGGGCCAGCCTGGCTGTCAAGTGCCTGAAGAACAGGACATTATTTACTCAAATTTGCTATTTGAAAGGCCAGCAAGTTTACTCCCCCCCCCCCCCCCCCCCCCCCCCTGTTTCAATGCTTTAAACAATGATATAAACATCTTTTGAGATATAAACATAAATTTCACCTGCAACCACGTGTAAACCAGTCACTGGTGAAAGATAGAAGAAATTAAGGTCACAGATGGATTGTACTAATTACCTTATAGAAGGAGCAATGAAAGAAGATGCAGCGCTTTGGAGAACACTTAAACCAATTAACCGAATAAAGGAAGCTTTATCCTGCTCCAAAACAAACTTCACAGTGGTACCTGAGAACATAAATTTCCATCTAACATTATAAGCATAGATTCTCAGAATAAATGAATAGTCAAAAGATGAGAAAATACCATTTAGTGATGCAATACGATCTGAGACCCATGTTCTTGAAACGACAAGAAAAGCAACAGCAAGCAGTTGTGCACCTTGTTTATCAAGTACAGTGGGTACCTGAAAGGAAGCAGTCCACATTAGAAAAATGAGCCTGAAATATATTGTAGATCACTCAAAGTACGTTGTATATTCTATAAAAATGGTTGGGTCATAGTAAGTCGTCAAGGAGATAATGCACAAACAGCCATGTATATGCATTCATTTCATCCCATTAGAGTTGTGTGATTTCAAATGCATCACTTAAAAGACATGCTTAAAAGGAAAGAAGTTATAACATATGGTCTCGTTTAAATTGGTCTTACTGTGATTTGTTAGAGATGATATAAATTATTCACTGGTCTTCACCTAATAGCTTAATATTCAATCTGTGACCGTGTAACATGCCCATTTTTTAATGATTATACTAATTCCAGCATCAGAGTTGGTATATGCATCGTCTACATTCAAGAACATAAGGGGCTTGTTAGAGACATGCATGTCTGGTGATAGAAATCCTACCAATAAGTGTAAATCTGTATTATTGTATGTGAAAGAAGGAAATACAAGTAAAATAAGAGAGCAATAAGCTCCCAAGTCACAGAAAATTCTCTAGACTCCAATCTCAAAATAACAAACTCAGCATGCCCTACAATATTCCTTTACTGCCTATATAACAGACTCCATCACTTCCTCTCTCCGTAACTATCTCCCCTCCTAGGATGAGGATGAGACTGAGGTAGGCCCTGGGTGTTTGGGCCTTCAGGTGTACACTTTCAATGGCTTCCCCATATTTGACTGATGTCCAAGACTCATAGGATCTGGTTTCCTATCGGGTTTAACTTATTTGAGGGGAAAATGTGCAACTTCGTGAGAAAGCTTTTAAAAAAAGAGACAATTAGTGTTTGTTTGGTTCAAGGAATTTGGTATGTAATTGGATCTTGGAATTTTAATTATAACGTTTTTAGAGTTGGGATCATAACTCCAAGTCCAATTCCATGGAATTACAATACAATTAACCTTTCTCAGTTCCTAACCCCTCCCCTCTAAATAACAATTCCTAATCACCCCCACATTACATAAATGTTTTCCTTGTTTTTGTCGCTCTCTGCCATCACAGCCACCACAGTTTCCATTACCACCTCTACCAACTACCGACCATTGCTGCCAAGCCACTAAATGCCACCTTCACTACCTCCACCACCACCCTCATCACTGCTACCACTACTATTGATCCATTTTATTTATTTTTTACTCAAACCTCATGTAATCAGTAACCTCCCCCATTTCTTCCTCTAATTCTTATGTTGGTTTAGAATTATAATTCTTATGTTTGTTTGATTTAAGAAATGACAGTACAAATGTTAGGGGTTATAATTACCACAGCAAAAAAGCAATACCTAAAAGTTTCATAAATAAACTCAAACAGCATTTAGAATTAATTACTGTGATTGAAGTTGAGCAAATATACAGTACACTACTACTACTACTACACACACACAAGTAAAAGCCTTAAGAGAGCATATTTACAGAAGGTACTCACCAATACTTTACACATGGCAGCTACTCTCAATGGCAATACCCTTGTATTACCACAGAGTTGGGGAACAGCAGATGGTGAAATTGTATGATTCATAGATGGAGATGATGATATCAGCTCTGCAAAATATGACTGTGCCTTTGGATTTGAGAATGCAGAATCCTAGGGGAAAAGTTGAGAAAATCTTCAAAATCAGTGTAAAATAAAGAACAATGAAGGCAACAGGAACCAAATCAAAAATATCTAAACCTTTTTGCTCATGGAAAATGCACGTTGAACTGCCTTTGCATCACTCTGTCGTTTTGTTTCTGATGCCTTCATCGCATCAATCCCCATTTCAGTAGAAGAGCCCTCCCTGGAGTTTAAATATTAATCTCAAACAATAACATAACTCCAAAGTAGAACAATGATAAACAACACAGTAAAGTTCCAACCTTTTATAATGAACACTCCATCCTCCTTCACCATCTAAGGATAAAACCACATCGTGGAATGCAACCAATGCTGGACGATGTGATATGGTAATGCATGACGTTCCCATGGCCCTAACTTTAGCACAAAACCGTTCTTCCATATCAGTAGTGACAGCACTTGTGCACTCATCTAGAATTGCAAATTTAGGCTTATGATAAAAAAGTCTTGCCATGCCCAATCTCTGTTGCTCACCCAATGACAGTTCATCACCCCAGTTTACCTCCTTTTCAGGCGGGTAACGGTCCAACAGGTATTCAAGGTCAACCTTGGATACATATACATGCAAGGTCCATAACATCAACAAAATTATCAATAAGCTGCTACATGTTTGTGTGAAATTGAAAAACACAGGGATTAGATGTGAACTTTACATTTTTTAACAGCTTCACCATCCCACGATCTGTGAGTGGTTCAATCTCTTGATCTGCAGTAAGAGGATAAATCAACTGATCTCGAAGTGTTCCTACAGCAGTGTATGGCCTTTGTGGCACATAGAAAATCTCCTTATTAAGATCAGAGCCAATTCCAGGTTTCACAATATGTCCAGATATCAATGGCCAAAGACCACCTAAAACCCGGAAAAGGGAGCTTTTTCCACTGCCATTTGGACCTTCAGCCAAAGAAGCATCAATAAAACATGTCAAACAATCAACCATCACAAATCAGTTTAACAATGACTCTTACAACAAAGAAATAGATAATAAATAACATCAACTTTCAATGCTGACTCAAGCCCCAAGAAAAATAAATAAAAATAGAAAGAAAGGCCACTAAAAAGAGAGTTCAGAACCTGTAATCAAAAGATTAGATCCTGATTCAACCCTAAGAGTCAGATCATCCACCAAGACATTACCAGTGGGTGTTACAACCTGAATTTGGGTGCACCATCACTAATAAAACATGACAAACACAATATGATGTCAAGGTTGATAAATAGTTGAGCAGACTTGACTTACCTTGACACCATCAAATTCAATGTAGTTAGCTTCACTTATGCAATTTCTACTTGCATTTCTTTGCAGGGAAGATTTCTCATCCACCGAGCTTAGCTCCCTTGATACAGCCATTAATTCATAAATGCGATCAGCATACCCACTGTAATACATACAGATAGGTCAGAACATGTAGGCAGACAAAATGAATCTTACAAAGGAATTGCATATAAGGCATGCAATAGAAGCCTCTAATATCAACTTCTAAAAATGGAAGAAATGAAAGATCTAACAGACCTGAGACGATTGAGCCGTCTTGCACTGATAGAAAGAGTTCCTAGAGACTGAAATAAGGAAATTATGACACTAGTATGATATCTAAGATTGCTTAACATCTCTGCACGCCCCAAAGTTGAACTGTCGGGCCTTAGATGACCAGAAAAGAAAGGTTCAATAATCAAAATAACAGCAACAGTAGCACCAAGGTACTTCAATAATAAGTCCTGAATCATGCCAAACCACCAATGGTCATGTAGCACATTATACATATGCCTAACCAAGGTTTTAAACTTCTGTTGAATATGAGCTTCTTCTTTTCTCTCTCCACCATAGAATGCTATGCTTTCTGAGTGAGTCCTTAATCGTGAGTGAAGCTGTCGATACTCTCCTTCCAATTGCTGCTCTTTGGACATAAGTTTTCCAAATGAAGGAGAGAAGTTTCTGATTGCAGCACCAGCTCCAAGTACATACGCCTGAAAAGGCCATAACAGTAGATTGAGAAGACAAGCACCGATTCTAACATCAGATCTAAGTTCTAACAGCTTCCAGACATCAACAAAAACTCCAAAAAGTACGAATAGAAGCTGCTAATAAGAAATTTAGAAAACAGTACAGTTCAATTACAAAGATACCAATATCCAGACGACATATTTTGGGCTAGCATATGAACACAACCGCCAAGTGTATAAAAGTCCATCAGTAACTGCCGTTAGATCATCCTGTACAATTTCACTCAACTCCGAACAGAACCTTGGCACATCACTGGCAATTCTTTGCTCTGGGTTAGTTATCCGACCATCAACATGCGATATTTTGTAATACACCATGTTCTGAAAACAAAAATGAATGATATATACATTAAGCCATTTCAAGAACTACACAGGGTTATAATACAGTCTTTAGGCTTTAGTCAGGCAACTGAGAATAATCTTCTCATACAATGAAAAATATGAGAGCGGGCATTGTATATTTGGAATTTTAAAGAATCTACTGGATACTGGCTAGTTTTTCTACTTTAAGAAGCAAACAGTTTGTCAAAAAAACTTTCTCAAGTAACTTCCACTTAATGCAAGAAGATGTGGATAAGCCATAAGCATCTGGAAGGAAAAAAGTTGACAACTAAATACTTAAGACAGTAGGAAGAAGGAATCTATAAAATGATAAATAGTTCAATGCAGACAATCTAAAAAGACATAAATGACATGCAATTTAACAAGTTATACCTCAAAATAGTGGGAATGGATAAGCTTTGTCAATATTTTTCTGAAATGTAAACTCAAAGTCCCTGTTATATACTTTGACGTAGAATGAATGGTTGACAAAAGGAAACACAAAAGAATATTTTCTGAAATTAGCCGAAGAAACAATGGTACACGTCGAAGAAAAGCAGCACGAAATAGGAAGCCTTGCACTTTAGCTAGCCTGTTGCTCAAAGCAGTTCGCAGCACCTGCAAATACATGAAAATTTAAAAGCTATTGATTTTAACCTATATGTTATTTATTTCTAGGGAGAGACGGTGTTCAACCAATATATTTCTTGGTCTTACATATTCTGATATTCATATCTTTTTTGTATACAAAACAGACCAGTCTCTCATGATTTTGACATACAAATAAAAATGTTCCATATTTATTTTTCCCCTCAATTTCTTTATCTTCACTTAATGAGGCTATTTTGATATTTCAAAAATTATAACTCTTTCCATTCTGTACTCTTCCTTCAATATGCAAATAATATTTTTTTATTTTCCACTCTACACTTAACACTTTTATGAAACACTCTACTCCAAATCCATTATAAGAAAAAGGAAAACAACACAGAGATCTTCAACCACAGTTCCCAGTGCAACTAATATGAAAACCCAGCATATAATTTACACACAACACATAAGAGTCCTGTTACTCCTGAGTTGAGTTGCACCAGGAGAATCTGAATCATATCTGCCCATTCAAGGTGTGCATAATAGCATACTTAACATTTGGCCCCAAAAACAAATCAACAAACTATTTGATTTTTATTTATCTCTTTCATCTGAATGGTAGAGTACATTTTACATGTGGTGGGCACTAACTCAGGACTAGATTCGATAATTTTAAGGATAATAGATGGAGTCAAAAAACATGATTAATACTAGAATATACTACCTCAGGTCCTTTATATAAGAAACAAATGGTAGTATTTTTTTGGTTTTAATCATAAGAAACATATGACCAATTTCAAATGTATTAATTGCTAATTTCCTTTTATGTCCTTAATTTATTGTGAAGTCTATTAATGAGATATCACTCATTTCCCATCATAGTGGATGCATTTATTGAGCTATTGACAATATAACTCATTCATTAGTTGAAAAAATTATTCCTTGGATTATGAGTAGTGTCATTATATATAAAGTTTTGGAATAAAGTTTAAATTTATGACATTATTAATTAAAATTAATTAATTTAACTATTTTTATTGGTCTTGATGAATTAGGTATTTGTTTCTTATATATGGGACCAAAGGTAGTAATAAATTATGGCTCATTTTGAAAAAGTGAAGGCATGCATGAAGCATAATCATCCACAACAAAACAGACTTACCGCTATGGCAACTAAACCTAAAAGATCCTTAGTACCAAATTTGCCCATCTCAGATAGTAGAATTGCAGCAAGAACTTGGAGTGACTTCAACCCTTTCTTTTGTTTATTTTTTGGTGCAGTAACGCCCTTCACAACCTTCTCCTCTGTGACTTCTTCATCATTGTTGTGCCCATTACAATGGCCAGATAAATCATGTTTATTAACTCTAAACCTTGATTGCATATAAGCAGCTGTTCCACCAGCGATTAAGATACCAGATGCAAGTAATAAAGTTTTCCTGTCATCAATCCCATGGAGAAAGCATCAACAATACTACAGTGTACATGCAAATTAGTTAAACAACCTAAAGATTTTAGTAGTACCAGTCAACAACCAAAGTATGGTGTATAATGAGTAAAAAGATATTATTGCTAATACATGGAAACATGGCTATGATCAAAGCAGAAAAAACACTTCTCATATAAATGTATAATGGTAATGTTAAAATCAAGATGACAAGAAGAATAACCCAACATTTTATGCAAAGTCGATCAACCCAGCATAACATGCATTGTCTTTAAAAAGAAGGGGAATCATTGAGAAAGAAATTTAGGATCAAAAAATTTTGTACCAATGCTTCTGCCAAGACTTGTCTCCTTCCTGGACTCGTCTCATCGTAACTAAGTTTCCTAAAGTTTACGTTTCACATTGCAAATTATATATATAGAAGCAAGTTTTCAGGGTCCAACTTCTAATGGCACAGAGAGAGGAAGAGAGGCACTCTGCCTGTGAATTTTTATTTTTGGGCAAATATAAAGATATCATAAAGAAATATTGGAAAAAAGAGGAAGAGGGGAAGATTGAATAGAAAATAGAAACCACATTTATTAGTGACAACAATCAGTTTTGACAAATGGGGAGTTAAAAGAAGAAAAAGGGAGAGAATAAAGATTAAATAAAAATAAAATAAAATAAAATCAGTTATAATACACTGTCAAAGGAGTAGAATAGGTAAAAAAAAGTGGAAACCAAAATGGGATATTGCCTTCTTTGTTGTTATAGATTACAGATTACCAGATTCTAAGAGTTTAAACTAAAGTAGCATGCAAAGTCTCAAGATTGCAGCATGGACATTTGAAATAGTATAAGCATTATCTCATTCAATCTCTTTATATATATATATGTGAAACATACATCAGTGTTGGGTACTGCCAAAATTCCCTTATGGGTATTGTGTTTTTCAGCATTATGTATTCCATTTTGGATATTGAGAATTGGGGGTTGGGGGATCCAACCAAGTGTGAACCATGTATACTTCAAAACTTACCTAGGAATAATGAACAGAATAGCTGATAAAATTATAAACTTGATATTTAGGTCAACAAGCAAACAATTTTAGTCAAATGGTAAGTCAAATTCAATGCTAGATATGAAATTTAAGAATCCCAGAAAAAACTTATATAGATCAATACCTCCTTGAAGCCAGAAAACTCCGGCCATGCCGAGTTAGTTGCAACAGTTGAAGGGAAGACATTGGGGAAGATCAACCTCTCCCTTATCAAAAAATAAATGTGATGTAGCTGCTCCTCTTATGGTTGGGAGCAAGAAAATCTAGCATATATTGAATTCCATACTGAAATAATAGATCAGCAGCCAGAATTGCAGGAATTATAAATCTTTGGGCAAAGTAAAAATTGAAAAAATTCAAAAGTAAAAAATAGTTGATGACTATATATTCAGCACATTGTCCCAATCTGAATCCACTACTAATACACCCAATCAATGCCTTAACACAGCTTATTTCAGGGCTCAATTAAGTTTAAAGCAAACATACCACTAAAGGAACAAACAGTAGAAATAAGCCATTTTCCTATCAAAGTAGTAAACCTATGATACATGGGTCCTCTTAAATGGTTGCCTAACCTGGAATGGGACCAAATACTAGTACTTAATGGTTACTCATACGTAGATACCAAATATTCACTTATTTCTCAAGTACAAGCAAGTCCATGTAAAATACTAAGTTTTGTCACTAAGTGGTTTGGTTTGCTACTACTTCACTCCTTCTTTAAACATTTCCAATGATTTAATAACTTTATTGTCTCTGTTTTGATACTTCTATATACTATCCTGTTGTACCCATACCCTAGTTTTTTTAAGGGGGGAATTGCCATACTCTGTACTGTACCCCCTACGCATCCATGAAACTCAGTAGCAAAACAACTAAAGGAGGTTAAACGATTAACACCACTTAATGCGCATAGTAGACCTTAACGCGGACGCATAAATCATGTAGAAACAAAAGATATTAAACCAGTAGTTAATCATGAAGTGGAAGAGATGGCTAACATTGAAAGGTGGATAAGATTAACCATGCTCTCCAACGTCCAAAGCATGGTAAGAGAGCATGTTCCTCTCTCTATAGAATAGATAACATGGATTGTTGTGAAAACTAGAGCTCAGCGACGATCAGAATCTGCAAGGAAGTGATTCCAGTAAAGAAGAGAAGAAAAGCTGAATTAGCGCATGGGGCGTGAAAGAAAGCGAAGCAGATTCATGAAATTGACGCGTGGTGAAGAGTGTGAAGCAGTGAATTCAGCAAAAAAAATGAGAGATTGGAAAAATACCTATGAATTAATTTAGTTGAGAAGTGAGTCACGTGGTTTGGGAGATTCGGAGATTGAAGAGAAGAGAAGGTGGTTGAGGAAAAAGCGCAAGGGATTTGGTAAGATATGTATCTGATGTGCAGTGCAAGAGCAAGAGAAAGAGAAGAGAATGAGATGAGTTTCTCTTTTCGCGGTATGAACCGAGTGACAACGCTAACGGGTTTCAGTGAGAAGTCAGAACACAATTTTGTTTTCCATATAATAATATGTAGTATTGTGTTTGTGTAAGTTCAATGTAACTATAAAACTTTGTTTAATAGATGTTCCAGAATAGCAACTTCTTTTCAAAAAAATATTAAAATTCAACTTAAAAATAAAGATGAAAATGATGATTGAAATAGATAAGCGGTTAAAAAAATACTATATAAATAAAAGATAGGGTAGTGGTTTGAGATGTTTGAAAATTATTTTTTTGTCTAATTTTTAAATCAAATTAAAATTGAAATTAAACTTAAGAAGAATATTTGAAAAGGATAAAAAATTAAATAAATAAATAAATGCTCAATATATTAGATTAGGACATGAGTCATATAACATGTGACTCAATGAGAATGATAATAAATTAATAATTCATAAAAACATTCTTATTTAAGAAAAACTCTTAAAACACTATTGTTAAATAATACCTCTTAATCTGTCAAAAAAAAGAAAAAAGAAAAAAGATATTCCCTAAAAACACTATCATTCAAGATAAGTATTCAAGTTCATAATACAATAATGAATATATTTGATTTACCATGAACAATTTAAACCATGATATAAGATTATTTTAACTATTGATAATTTTTGTTAAAATAATATTAAAAATTTATTTAAAATTAAAGATAAACAAAATAGAATAAAAAAGATATATCATTAAAAAGATTAAATAGACAACAAGTGTTTTGAAATATTCTTAAATAGTTTCGAACTTATATCTAATAAGTTATATTTCTTCAGAAGACTTATTCCACTACCCACTTAGAACAAAGTTTTTTTTTGACATAACAAAGTTAAAAATGCACTAAGATAGACAGATATCTCGACAAACAATCTTCATATACTTGAAAAGATATTAGTCTATATTAAGATGAATATCACAAAACAACAACAACAAAAATCTTACTTGAACATAATTTTATGCTTTGTTTATTGTTATTAAAATGTGAGGGTTTTGATATAATTTAATCATATGTTGAGGGAATTTATGTTTTTTTATTAATATTAATTGACTTTTTTTAATAAATAGAGAACAAGAAATACAAAGTTTGGGAATAAGATTTTTCTAAATTGAAGGAAAAAAAATATTAAAGAAATGGATCGACCAATCATTAATTGTTTTCTTATAACATGTCTTTGAATCTGTCAAAAAAAAAAACATGTCTTTGAAAAACGTTGAGAGCCTTGGAAATTTGAAGAACAACTAATGAGATTTGAGTAAATGATAAATATTTAATTGTGTTGAAACAAAATTGTTTGGCTTAATTGTAAATTTTACCACCCAATTTTCATAATTTTACAAATTTTACCACCCAAGTTTTAATTTTACAAATTTTACCACCCAAATTTTCAATTTTTGTACATTTTACCACTCTGATATTTTACCAAAAAAAAAGTTAAAGAATTAAAAAAAAAAATTGTGAAACATCAGGATGGTAAAATGTGCAAAAATTGAAAATTTAGGTGGTAAAATGTGCAAAAATTGAAAACTTGGGTGGTAAAATTTGCAAAATTAAAATTTGGATGGTAAAATTCATAAAATTATGAAAGTTGAGTGGTAAAATTTGTAAAATTAAAACTTGGGTGGTAAAATTTATAAAATTATGAAAGTTGAGTGGTAAAATCTGCAATTAAGCCAAATTGTTTTCAGTCCTAAAAAAGGTTTGACCAGAACTAAGAGAATATAACGTTTACATTCTATTGAAAATTGTATACTAAATTTAATTATAAAATTAACTTTAAAAGATAAATTGCTTCATTTTAAACTTTATTTTAAGTAAAATTAATTTTATAAACACTAACCCAAACACATGCTTCTTCTCTAATAAGACAGGAAAAAGGTGAGGAAGATCATCAAAAAGGAGAATACGCATTTCAATATCTTGTTGTTCTGTTTTTCGTTTTCTTCCACTTCAATTCATGGTCCTTGTCCTTGTCCACTTTCTCTTTTGGGTATTGTTTCAGCGAACGTAGGCGCCACTCATGCTCATACCAAACTATGTGAAATACGCGATCACGATTCACGTGTCATTACAATCTCATGAGTCAATCACACAACCACCAAATATAAAACAAAACAAGCAGATTAACTTTAATTAATGTTCTCTCAAAAAAAAAAAAAACTTTAATTAAGGCTAGCTATTTGTTCAAGTTAGCTATTTGTCACTGCTATCTTCAAAACTACTGTAAAGAACAGATAAAAGCATCATCATTAGGTCAAATATATAATTACATAAAATTTATGTCGATATCCAACCTTTTTTCACTTTGTCAATCTCGAAAAAAAAAATAACAGTTTTGATTATACACTCGTTAAAAAATTGTAAAGAATGCAAAATATATTTTATTAAATATTTTAAGTTACTTTTAAAAAATAATAAATGACTTTTATTCTTTTGATATAATCAACATTTTCTTTTAATATAAGTTATTTATTTATTTTCTTAATCTTCATATGTGACCATATATTAGAAAAATCGATAAATTAAAATAAGTTTTGTCAAAAGGCAGATGGAGTGGGAATTAGATTCCATGCAGTCAGAGAATTGAAGAAAATTCTCTACTGTTAATTTTATCTTTTTAATTTTTATATACAATTATGAATAAAAAAATTGATAAAGTATAAACTTAAAAAATTTGGACCATTAAATTATGAATACAAAGCCTGTAGTCATATAGCTGACTGCAGGGAATTTTCCTGATGGGTGCGAAAAAGGGTTGTTGATGAGCTAAATAACGAATCTTCGAAGTTTTGGGTCTGAGAATCTGAGAAATTGTGATAAATAATTATGCTTCAAAAAATTCATATTTCACTTATAACTAAAATATTTCTAACTTTTCCTCCTCTTTAATAATTAATCTCACTTCTTATATTTCGAAATCTTTCATCAAAATTTCAACATTTTTTTTAAAAATTACATCATCCAAAGCATTTCATATATTAAACACCCTAAAAGTTTAATTAGTTTGGTATAAATGAACATTTAAAGATTTTTTTTTTTTACAGAAAAAATCTACTTCTCTAATTCTTAAGATAATAAAGTTAGTAAGAAACACATGCTTTTTTATTTTCGGTCCAAAGAAAAACGGGAGTTATTGGATTTTAGAGGAACAAATTTATATGGCCCATGCTATTCACACTCACTTTTTACTCTTTGCGCCCCTGTCATTTTCTTTGTATTTTTTTTTTTATAAAAAACTCCTTTACATAAATTAGTTTTCATAACGTAAAAACATAAAGAAACTAGTTTGCCTATCAATACAAAAGTTAGAATCTGTAATGTAATTATGTTAAAATACACTACAAAAACTAGTTCCTATAATGTAGTTAATTTATTTATTATATATGTGTTTTTTTATTAAATATTTTAATACTTCTTATGAGTTGAATAACTTGTTAAATAAAATATCCACATTAATGTATTTTATTTTAAATAATTTTAGTGTTTAATTAATTTTAAGGACAACACTTTCTTTCAACTTGTGGCAATCTTATGCTATCCACAGTATACCGAATTAAACTGTATACCCAAAAAAAAAATGCTATCCACAAACATGTGGCAATATGGTCCGTAAAGAACCTTATGACGTGTCCTATAAAATGAGGCTAGTAGTTGGCTCTGTTGCTAGTATCTGAGGCTCAAGAGCAACAATTGACATTTGTGACGTGTCTGCAAGCATTGTTGCCTCTGGTTTTGTATCATTATCGCTCTTTCTCTACGAGTTGAAGTAGTGGATCGTGGTTGCTTAACTCCATTAACTTTGGATGTACCTCTTTGGAGCAACTCCACTAGTATATTTAGCGAATACCTCTCATAGTGTCATATTGTATATGCATTACATAAATAAAAGTTAACCACATATGTATGTAATTAATCATTGATAGTTTTTGTAGTGTATCTTGACAAGATGTACTACCAAAACTAGTTTTCGTAGTTCAAGATGCATTATCAAAATTATTTTTCATAGTGCATCTTGTCAAGATATACTATGAAAATTAGTTTCTATAGCCTTGTTATATAGTTACGGGAACTAGTTTTCATCGTATCAACAACACATAATAAAAACAACTAAACACAGTTGAAGAAGAAGGAACGAAGGTGCAAGAACTCACATGGAGGAGCAACGGGGGGTGAAAACTAATGGAAGAGTGGAAATGTTTGAAGATGTAGGGGTGAAGGAAATGAAAAGGTTTTTAAAAGGGAGGAAGTGTGAATAGAAGGGTAATTTAAGTATTATGGAATTTTTTTCAAAAAATTTAGGGAGTGTGGAGAGTTAAAAGAGGTGTAAATAGCAACTCCTAATCTGTATAGACTTTTTATATTTACCCACTCAATATTTGTCCTGAATCTGGGCCTACATTTTAAAACTAACATCACTTTGGACAATAATAATTGATGCAACGTACTAAGGCCCAGGCTACATCAATAATGACAAGAGATAGGCACACCACATGCTAGATAGGCCCAGGCTACATCAATAATGACAAGAGACGGACGCTACCGTGCGTAAACTGCACAGGTCTCGCACGGTGCGTAAGGAAATACAGACCATCAGATCTCTTATGCAAAAATCATGTGGATAAAATATAAATGAATACACTGGGTGCAAGCCTACTGAATAAGGACCCAGGTTTTCATAAAAACATAAAAAAAATCACGTGACTGGATTTATAGCTCCCTGGTTCCGCCTAAGTTACTTCTAACCTTTTTGGGTGGGGTGGGTTATGTACTTACTTTCCTATTTCCAGCACACATTTTTTTTTTAATGAACTTATATTTTTTTCAAATCAATTTTTTTTTAAAAAGAAAGTATAATTTAATTAAATAAACTTATATTATTTTAAATTAATTTTGTAATATTTAAATTATTTGCTAATAATATTATTTTAAAACAAAAACAAAAATATTTTTCTTTGTAATTTTCACTGTTTAGCAATTTTTGTTTAGTGGCCAAATATTTTAATTAAAAATAAAAATAAATAATGTAATAATTAACGGTGTAATGCAAGTAAAAGAGTGTGTTAAAGGATAACACGGTAGTAATGAACGGAGTAGCAATGACAAATGACAAGTTGATTATTATATGCGTGTGAGACTGGTAAAATAGGTAAAAAGACTTTTAAATTGAAAAAAGAGTAAAAGGGAATTTGAATTAAATTAGTGAGAACAAGAAAACACAAAAAGCCAGTAGCTAGAGATGTCAAAATGGGCCTAGCCTAATGGGCTGGCCTGATTAGCTGGATAAATGGGTTTGGTTGAGTTGTGAAAATTCAAGTCCAAGTTCATTTTGGCCTAGCCCAACCCAACTCAAATTTTGGCTAGCTAGAAGTGGGATAAAGAGGGTCGTGGGCCAATTTATTTATTTTTTATTATTGGTAAAATCATAAATGATAAATTTATTTTAACCATTGTACTATTTATAATAGTTAATTTATCATTTCAACATTATATTTCACGAAACTGACAATAATAAATATTAGATTTATTTATTTTTCTATTTTTTAATAATTTTATATTATACGAGTTATTTTAACTATTACACTAATTAACTACTAAAAGTATAATATCTACTTAAGTGTATTATTATTTTTTACTTTGTTTTAAACTTGATTAAAAATATTTGAAGATATAGTAAGAGTAATATTATAATACATAATATGAAAAATATGTAATAATTGAAACTAAAATATGTAATGAAAATAATTTATCTATAAATAAAAAATTACAAGAGTTTAAAATTAATTAAAAAACTAAAATTATAACACCTCAAAATATATTTTTATCCATAAAAAAAAATTGAAATTTATATAAAAATATCATATAAATATGTTCATTTCTATCATTTCACATTTTTCAGCTACTTCAACATATAATTTTATCAAACACTTATGATTTAGGCTTTGTTAGGCAAGTCATTTCAGCTAACTTTTAGCTTTTTTTTACTAGCTGAAAAACTTGTTTGATTGTTCAGTAAACAAGCTTTATTTTAGTAGCTTATAGCATTTTTTGAAACGTTACTTCAAGTAGCATCTTTTAAAACACTAGCTTCTACCCTTTTAAAATATTTATTAAATTTCCTTATTACCCTTTTTGAATAAAATAAGATTTTATTATTTATTTGTTTTATTTTATTTTTGTTATTATATTTTACATTTTTTTTATATTACACTATTTATTTTAACCATTGTATTATTTATAATATTTAATTTATTATTTCAACATTATATTTCACGAAATTGACAATGACAAATGTTAGATTTTTTTTTTTTTGAATAATTTTTTATTAGATGATTTATTTTAACTATTACGCTAATTAACATAATAAAAATATAATGTTTACTTAACTGTATGTTTTTTCACTTTATTTTAAACTTGATTAAAAATATTTTAAGATATAGTATAAGATTAATAGTATAATACTTAATATGAAAAAAAATGTAATAATTGAAACTAAAAATGTAATGAAAATAATTTATCTATAAATAAAAATTACAAGAATTAAAAAATAATTAAAAACTAAAATTATAACACCTCAAAATATATTTTTTATCCATAAAATAAAATTGAAACTTATATAAAAATATCATATAAAAATGTTTGTTTCAGTCATTTTATATTTTTCAGCTACTTTAACAGGTAGTTCTAACGAACACTTATGATTTAATAAGTTAGCTTAATAGCTTTCAGCTTTTAGTTACCCGCTAGCTTTGCAGCTTCTTTTCAACTAATTTTGCCGAATATAGCCTTAATTAGTCAATTTAACAGCTTTTAGCTACCAGCTAACTTTCCAACTTCTAGTTAGCTTTTCAGTTAGTTTTACTTTTTGGCTATGTTCGACAAGCCATTTCATCTAGCTTCTAGTTTTTTTTTACTAGTTGAAAAACTTATTTGACTGTTCGGTAAACAAGTTATTTTTAGTAGCTTCTAGCATTTTTTGAAACATTACTTGAAGTTGTATTTTTTAAAAAGCGTTTTAAAAAAACGCTAGCTTCCAGCTTTTAGCTAATACCTTAAAGTTATTAAACTAGCTTATTGAATTATAAGTGTTTCGTAAAATTATTTATTGAAGTAGCTGAAAAATATAAAATTTCAGAAATTGACATATTTAGTGATATTTTCATATAAATTCAATTTTATTTTATTATATAAGATATTAATAATGATAGATAATAAGTTTATTTTATTTTATTATTATTTTTTGAATATTTTCATATTGCACCATTTATTTTAACCATTACACTATTTACAATATTTATTTTATTAATCCAGCTTATACTTCATCATATTGATATTGTTAGATGATAGATTTATTTTTTATTATTTTAATATTAAATTATTTATTTTAACCGTTATTCTATTCAAGTTATTTTTAATATTATACTGAAGATATTTTAACCATTACACTAATTAACTAAATGAAAGTGTGATGTCTACTTAGAAGTAAAAATTTTAGATTTGATTGAAAATATTTTAGAATATAGTATAAGATAAATAGTAAAAAAAACACGATATGTAAAAAATATAATTAAAATAATTGATATATAAATAAAAATTAGAAGTATTTAATTAAAATTAATTAAATACTAAAATTATAAATATCTCAAAATATATTTTTTATCAATAAAATAAAATTGAATTTTTTATGAAAATATCACATAAATATGTTCATTTCTGTCATTTTATATTCTTTAGCTACTTCAACAAATAATTTTACCAAACACTTATGATTCAATAAACTAGCTTAATAGCTTTCAGCTACCAACTACAAGTAAAGTAAAAATAAAATGTATCAATTGTAACAATAAACAAATACTAAAAGTAAAAATAAAACTTAATATGTATATATTATTAACCATAAAATAAACATTAACAACACGAACAAAATATTCGAGCTGGGTTGGGTTGCGCCAACATGAACCTAAACATGAATTTTTACAGCTCAGTCCAACCCATTTGTCGAGCTATTCAGGCCAGCTCATCTGGCTAGGCTCATTTGGCCACTTCTAGCTAAGCTATTAGCTTTTTGTGTTTTCTCAATTTTATTCACACTATTTTTTTTTTGTCACCATATTATTGGTACGGAGTATCTACCGACTTTGCCGATAACTATTCATACTAATTTAATTCAAATTCCTTTTTACCCATTATTTTTCAATTTAAAAATATTTTTACCTATTTTATCATTCTCACACGCATATGACAATCAACTTGTCATTTGTCACCGTTACTCCATTCGTTTCTACTTGCTACCGTGTTATCCTTTAATACACTCTTTTACTTGCATTACATTGTTAATTATTACATTATTTATTTATTTTTAATTAAAATATTTGGCCATTAAACAAAAATTGATAAAAAAAATGAAAATTATAAAGAAAATATTTTTGTTTTTGTTTTTGTTTTAAAACAATATTATTAGCAAATAATTTAAATATAAAAAACAATATAATTTTATTTAATTAAATTATACTTTCTTTTAATAAAGATTTTAATAAAGAAAAATTTTGATTTGAAAAAAATATAAGTTCATTAAAAAAATTATATGTGCTGAAAATAGGAACGTAAGTACGTAACCCACCCCACCCACAAAGGTTAAAAGTAGAACTTAGGCAGAACCTGGAAGCTATAAATCGGGCCGCGTGATTTTTTAATGTTTTTATGAAAATCAGGATCCTTATTCAGTAGACTTGCACCCAGTGTATTCATTTAAATCATATCCGCAAGATTTTTGCATAGGAGATCTGATGATCTGTATTCCCTTACGTACCGTGCGAGACCTGTGCAGCTTACGCATGGTAGCCTCCGTCTTGTTTGACATCCGGATAAAAGTGGAACTATGGATGTACTGTCCAAAGCAAAGCAACGCAACGTTTATCTTGCTAAACACACGTGCTTATTATTTTGTTTTTTCTACAATACATTTAAAAATTAAAATGAAAATATTTCTCTTCAACTTTTTAAATGAAAATAATTTTATAAAATTAAGTTCGTAAATAATTCATTCAAATTAAAGACGCATTAATTTAAGAAGTCATCATGTTTGGCAATGAAACATGATTTTGGTTTAGGTAAACGCACACTACGCTTGATTAATCTGTTTCAAGGAATTAAATAGTACAGCAACAATATTCAGAGAAATATGTAATGAATGTATTAGGAAATTAGAGTGTGTTTGGTTAGAAATTTTAGAAAGAGACAGCAGTAATCCGCGAGATTTGACTAATGTTGGAGAAGTGCCTACTCCTTTCAAAATGACAGTGACTAGCACACTCACTTCCACAGAAAACGACTTGCACCTAACCGGATGGCCAAGTTAATAATGAATAATGAAAAACGACGCAGATTTTTTAAACATAGTGATGGATCGATCGTTTATTTTCTTAGCCATGCATGAAGTGTGGGATTTCTTCGTTAGTACTGTTATGGCTAAGAAAAGAAAGGGACTAGAAGAAATGTGAAGGCCAGGGAGGTTGAACTTATGCTTAAGTTTCTGCCATACTCCAAATGGCTAAAGCCACTTGTCCACTTTACATAACACCACCGACACATGGTATGGTATCATAAACCGTCGGTGCTCCCCTTAAATTACTATCATAGCCTCACCCATGCACCATTCTTTCCTGTTTGACGCCGTAGTCATAGGATATAATCAATGCATAATTCTGTGTGTGATTTATAAATTAGTAGTATTATAGAAAACAAAACATATTTCATATAGGGTTATTACAATTAAGGGATAATATTAAATAAGAAAAAATTGTAAATGTAAATGTAAATGTAACTGTTCTGCGTGCATTTATTTGTTTGTAACTTTGTGGATGTAACATCAACTGGATGTAGTAAACCACAAATGTACTTGCGTCATAAATATGGACTCTGTAACATATTCTTGCTGTTATTAATGGGGGAGAAAATTAGAACTAAATTTATTATTTGATGTAAAAAAGTGTAGGAAAAGGGAATTCTTAGAAAAGCAAATAAGGTGCCACTTTCTGAACAACGCGGCAACAAGTGAAACAACGCGAAAACACAGAAAAGATGGTTTGGTATCCAAAACCATGTTCACGAAAGCAGAAAGAGATTCTGTACTTTTGCATAAAAATTAAACAAAGGAGAGGCAGAGTCCATGTACCAGCAATCTTAATTTTTAATTTCAGCAGAACAGTGCTAAAGTTTCACGGAAAGTCGGTGCTTGAAATATAATGCCAAAGTTAAAACACAAAAAGACATGGAGTTAAAATGCACGAGGGAACAGTGAAATATATAGGTCTAAAACACACAGAGAGAACGAAAAAGAAAACAAGAGCTCAGAAATTAAGTACTAAAGAGAGGTATAGTGATACTATATATTATGGTTCAGAATGATGCATTATACAATAATACAATTATATAGCCATCACCTCAATTTATTTATGGAACGAATCTGAATGCTGGTTGACACAAAAGCCAAAGCCTTACGGCATTTCGCTACAATAGAACAAGATTGGTATGTTGCTTTGGATAATTTGAAATTTTAAGAGAAGAAAAAAAAAACACGAAAATGTAGGTATAGCTAATAGCTAATTAATTTGACTAATTTCAATTTTTCTTGCCCTCTTCTCCACCTTCTTCCAAGTAGGTCTTCTTCCTTGTATCGGCCCTAGCAATGACACAAATGAGGAAAAAACACGTGGCATAAATGGCGTGAATCTTCCAATTGGTCTTGGGCGGTTGCTTCAACACAACCCTGTGAAACACCGTCACGTAGTAATGCAACCCCACGGCAAAGCCGACGAAGGTTTGGGCCAGGCCCAAGAACTTGGAGCCCAACCCAGAATCGGTGGAGAATACCAAAACGAGATACATGAGGAGGAGCAAAAGGTAGAGGACGTAAGCGAGAGTTTGGAGGACCTGCAAGCAAAGATAGGTGGAGCGCGAAGTAGAGTAGAAAAACCTGAGAGGTTCAAGGCCAGTGACGAAAGAGGAAAGGCAGAGAATGGAGAAGTAGATAGCGAGGTAGGCTTGGATGAAGATTAAGAGCTTTTGGAGTGAGAAATAAGCTTTGATTTTGTTGAAGAGGAGTGAGACTAAAAGTAAAGGGATCAAAGCGAATGCGCAAGAGAGTAAAGTGGTAATGGTGGGTGCGTACTTGTTGCCAACGTAGGGTTTGAACCCTTTTGTGATCTCTTTGTTGGCTTTTGTTATGTAGGCTTTTGAGGTTGTGGAGATTCGTTCCAGGTCTGGGATCAGTGTTTGTTGGAACTTCATCGGTAGATCCTTGAACTCCGAAACCAAATCATCGTCCACCTCGTCTTCGAATACCCAACTAGGTTGCCCTTGTTGTTTCTTCTTGTTGTTGCTGTTACTCTTCTTATTACTCTGCTGCTTGTCGGATTCAGTTTGATCCAACTTGGTCTTTTTATTGGTAACTTCCTTGTCCTTGGTGGCGGTGGCTTTTGTCGTTTTGTTCTTGCCACCACTACCACTTGTTTTCGCGAGATCCAATGAGGATGTGGAATTGAGCTTCTTGGACTTTAAGGTGGTGGAGTTGAGTTTCTTCACGACAACCTCGGTGTCGGTGAGGGTGGCGGTTTTGGTTTTGGCTAGCTTGGTTTGGTTTTTGGAGGAACTAAGGTTATTGGATTTGATGGTTTTGGTTTGGTTTTTGGAAGAGAGGTTGGTGGGCTTGATTAACTTGGTTTGGTTTTTGGTGGATTTCTTTTTCAGGGGCTGTTCTAACTCTAACTCTTCCTCCAACTCCAACAACATTCTTCTTGTGCTGCTGCCACTAGACAAGGCTTTGCTCTCTGGCTGAGGTTCTGAGCAAACACTGAAGCAAACAGAAACAAAAACGAACAAAAGAAGAGAGAACAGGAGAACCCTTCTGCAACCAAGGTACAAGAGTGGAGCCATTTGGTTCCTCCAAGATCGATCTAAAGGGCCAGGCAGCTTCAATCAAAATTAAGACCAAGATATATATAATAATACTAATAGAGATTGGGTCTGAGCCTAACCCGCAAAGTTATGAATCAATCTGGGAAAAGAGAGAGGAGTGGAAGAATGTCATAGGCTAAGGTTAAAGCTAATGAAATGGTTTTATAGTTTGTATTTGTACCATAACTACTACCACTAATACTAGTACAAGAACTAGTTTATGGGGCCATATGAGAGAGAAACAAAGCAAATGGGGTGAGATTGGAAATATTTATTGCGTAAGTGGGAAGGTGCGCATGGAGACAGACACAGTGTAGACTTCCCTCATTACGCGGTTTCAACTTTCAACTATTAATAATGATATATAATAAATTCTTATAATAACATAACTCTCTTATGTCTTAAGAAATAGCTATAAACAAACACTTACTCTTTTTTTGCTCATTGCTCATCTTGCTTACTGCTCATTGTCTCAACAAGAAATAGGCAAAGGATAAATCTAAGGATAAATAGCTATAAACAAAACCTTAGATTTATCCTTTGCCTATTGCTCATCTTGCTTACTCTTTTTTTGGCTTTGACCAATTATGTGCGCTTCTGGGAATTCTTTTCTATGCGCGGTGCTCGGTGGATATCAATATTATATTTAGACAAATAACAATTCCTTGTTTGCAGCAGTGTTCAGTGAGTTCATATACGATGACTTTCGTAGGTCAATAATTTCAAAGAGTTTGGTAACCAAGAGACAAAATTTTAAAGTGTAACGGAATCTGTCCGCCTGGCCTAGAATGTTGATAGAGAGTTACTCTCCAGTTGCTCTAAAGTAATAATTATTATTTGACAATTTTCCTACTTTCACATTCAAACACTGATCTGGAATATGAATTATTATTATTATTATTATTTTAGCTAATTTATAGTAATTTAAAGGCATTAATTAGGGGATATTTATTATGGTAAATGTTTTAAATTAATTAAAGAAGAATGTAATAAATATGATTTACTGTAATTAATTATATGTGAACTTGACAAATTATAATTGTGTTTGTTCTTTTTAATGGTTTTGTTGATGATTGTCCTTAAAATTAATTTTAAGTAGCTAAAAATGGAATATATATATATATATATATATATATATATAAAGCTTTTCACCAAACAATTCTATTTTAGTCAAATGAGCATTGAAGTTAATTAGTCAAATTATAATAAGCTAAAAGTTAAGTTATTTTACTTACTAAACATATTCAAAGATTATGTTTGACAAAAAAATAAATGATAAACCAGCCTAAAAGCTATTTTTAACTAAGAGTTGTTCTCCTAAAAAAAATTAAGAGTTGTTTATTGAAACTTGATAGTTGTTAAATCAGATTATTAAATTATAAGTTTTTTGTAAAATTAATTGTTGAACTAACTTATAATTATAAAATGACATAAAAGACATGTCAATGTGATTTTTATATAATCTTTTAGTATTTTATATACCTTAAAAACTTTTAGATAGTTAGAGTTTTAGAATTTTTTTAACATTGATAAGTGGTAATTAAGTTATTAGCTCCAACATTGAGAGCTGGGGAATTAACTAACACACTGTTGACATGTGAAATTTAATATGTGGGGTGGAGTGCGGATCTCGATAATGGTAATTGTATTTTGCCAAATGAATCGATGAAATTAGCACAAAAACCGCCTAACACCGCCACTGCCCACTGAGATTGACAAATCGGTACGCCTTTGACCACAATACACATAAATTAGGCAAGAAATCAACCTGACTATTATTACATCATTTTATTTTTATGTCATCATCATCTTAATTATCTGTAAAATCAATATTAATTGAATGTATTTAATATTTAGTAATATAAAATATATTTTACTTATAATAAACAATTATAGATGGTAAACTTGTATGGTACTTTAAATAACAATTAAAATGATATAAATTAATAAAAATAAATTATTTTATCAAATAATTCTATTTTAATTAAATAAAGGGTAAATATGTTTTTGGTCCCTCATTTTATCTTGATTTCTGTTTTTAGTCCCTCATAATTTTTTTCTCTGTTTTTAGTCCCTAAAAAATTATTTTATTTTATTTTTAGTCCCTGACATTAATTTCAACTGTTAAGTAATGTCGTAGCGAGCAAAATTTGTGCTTGAAAAATTTCTGTTGAAGTTTTTAATTGCTGCAAATTTTCTGGCAGACTAAAACCATCAGAAATGTTAAAAAAAAATAATAATAAATCAAAACTTCGAATATCAGATTTTCTAAAATCACAAGAAATGTTACAAAAGTAAGCATTTTTTATAGCCAAAACATTTGTAGCGGTTAAAAGTCACTAGAAACATAATCAGGAAATTTTTACACACACAGTTTATGTCCGTCATGTTATCACTTAACAGCTGAAATTAACATTAGGGACTAAAAATAAAATAAAACAATTTTTGAGGGACTAAAAATAGAACATAACAGAACAATTTATGAGGGACTAAAAATAGAAAAAAAAATTATGAGGAACTAAAATTAGAAATCCAGATAAATTGAAGAACTAAAAATATATTTTACCCTTAAATAAATTACGATAACCAGCTCCTTGCTCTTCTTTTTGCAGCTGCTGTTACTTATTCATTTTGCAACTATATGGGCCTGTTCTTACTTATTTCAACAGTAAACCTGTCAAAATACTGATTTGCAGTTTTGCACTATTCGATCCGTATGGAAAAAAAAGGATAAAATATATTTTTGGTTTCTCATTTTATCAAAATTTCTGTTTTAGTCTCTCGTAAATTTTTTTTATATTTTTAGTCCTTAAAAAATTATTTTATTTTATTTTATTTTTAGTCCTTGACATTAATTTTAATTGTTAAGTGATGTCATGACGAGTATAATTTATGCTTAAAAAAATTCTGTTTAAGTTTCTAACTGTTTTTAATTACTGCAAATTTTTTGGCAAACTAAAACTGTCAGAAATGTTAAAAAAATAATAAAAAAAATCAAAATCTCGAACACCAGATTTTCTGAAATCACAAGAAATGTTACAAAAGTAAACATTTCTGACTGTCAAAAAATTTGTAGCGATTAAAAGTCACTAAAAACTTAATTAGAAAAATTTCACACACACAGTTTATGTCTGTCATATCACCACTTAACAGTTGAAATTAATGTCAGGGACTAAAAATAGAACAAAATAATTTATGAGGAACTAAAAATAGAACAAAATAATTTATGAGGGACTAAAAATAGTAAAAAAAATTATAAAGGACTAAAAACAAAAATCAAGATAAAATGAGAGACAAAAAACATTTAAAAAAAAAAAAAAGAAGAACAACAACGATAACAGGTATGCCAGCGTGGATTGAACTCATTGAAGGTTTTTTTATTTTATTTTTTAAGTGCAAATAACAAAAACGGCAGGTAGACTAGCTACTAGCTAGCCTCAATGGAAAAAAAAAATATTACTATTACAGTATCTGTGCATTTAATGTATTATAAAAATAATTACAATATACTATCAAATATTGTAATTAATTAATTTTATTAAAAGCATCCGTCCAAAACATGCAGAATGCATTACTCAAAAAGTTGCAAATTACTACAATTAAAAAGAACATTTTTAATTTCATTCAATCACAACCCATCATTTATAATAAATTTATTAATTTTTACAAAATTATCTTAAAAATAATATAAACAGTTATTTATGATTGGATGACTGTATAAAATTATTTTACATTGTCAGTGCATTACCATTAAACTTTTTACCAAAGAAAAAAATGATGATACACTGACAGTGTAAACGTATTTTAGACCGTCATCCAATCACAATCCATAATTTTTGGTAAGTTTGTTGACTTTTACAAAATTATCTTAAAAGTCATGTAAACGATGATTTATGATTAGATGACTGTATAAAATTATTTTATACTGTCAGTACATCACCATTAAACTCTTTACCAAAATAGCATTACCAAAAAAACAAAATTCTTAGCAAAATAGAAGCAAGTCATGAAAATATCATATCGATCTTGGTAATCGAAATGTTAACGTAAGCTATCGATTTATCATGGTCCCCACAAGGAGACACACAAGCTGACCAGGGGTTGAAATGGTTGACTTTTGTGCATAATTGTCAATTATCCGGTTCCACACTAATTTTCCCACGCTTTTACTTCTTTTTTTTTTTTTCCTTCTTAGCAATTTGTTTCAAGAAATTCTATTGTTCCTCCGTATGTCGATTATACTTTTCATGAATCTCATCCATGCAGGGTAAGTGTGATAAATACTTAAATAGAGTCATGTCAAGTTTGATCAGTTAATTTGAATATAGTAACCAGAATAGTAAGATATATGTTTGATATTAAATGTTAATAAATGTCACTCGTATAATTAAAAATTACTATATGAATAACTTTTTTTTTCTTCAAATTTATCTTTATTTTTTGGTATCTTTGCTGGCGATGATAATAGGATGAAATATAAGTGAATGTTCTCCTTGTTACCGCTGTCTAGCTTTTGGATAGGAAATGTCGGTACCAAATCAAATCCTACCACCCTTATCAAGAGTTTTTTTTTTTTTTTTTGGTGAATACCACCCTTATCAAGAGTTGAGGAAATTATATAAGATGTTTCGCCCCCATTCTTGACCTTTTTATTCTAATTATTGAAGCTAAATATCTAGTCTGCCCCATTTTATAAAAAAAAAAACTTAATTGCAGATTTTACCACCAAACTTTCATAATTTTGTACATTTTACCATCCAAGTTTTTTTTTTGCGAATTTTATCACTCAACTTTTATAATTTTGCGAATTTTACCGTCCAAGTTTTTTTTTTACGAATTTTACCACCCAACTTTCATCATTTTGCAAATTTTACCATCTAAGTTTTCAATTCTTGCGCATTTTACCACCCTAATGTTTCACAAAATTTTTGTTTTTTGAATTCTTTAACTTTTTTTTTGGTAAAATATCAGAGTGGTAAAATGTGCAAAAATTGAAAACTTGGATGATAAATTTTACAAAATTAAAACTTGGGTGGTAAAATTTACAAAATTATGAAAGTTGGGCGATAAAATTTGCAATTAAGCCAAAAAAAAAAATTATATATTAAGCACAGTGTCATTCTAGCTCAAATTATACTGAAAAGGGACATTAAAAGCCATAACAAAACAAGAAACTTAAATTCAGCCTATATTCTCAGTTTAAACACATAAGATAGATTTGATAATATATAACTATTAATAGTATAATCTAATTATTATTAAGTCAGGTATCCTGTCCCTTTATTATGCATAGAAAAACTCAAACTCGATCAAATTAAATTGTTCCTACCAAAGTCAAGTCAAGGCAAGAGTAATACACATGGATACATGTTTTTTTATTTGCCAAATTTTATCTTTAATGAGTATCATTAATGAAATTGCATTTTTAAGATAACCAAATAAACTTATATTTTTATTGAATTTCATTCATAATATTTGATGACTCCTTAACCTTTTTATATAAAACCTTAAATAACAATTATTTTGAGAGAAGTATTTCTAACATATTTTTTAACCCACTTTTTCAATACATTTTTTATATTGGATGAATAAATCCTACTAAATAAAAAGTGAGACTCACGTCATTTAAAGTGTATTTAAAAATACATTCTACAACCAACAAATCACTTTCTTAATGTGAAAAATGTAAAAATTAGAACTAAGGGGGTGTTTGGTACAAGAAAAAAAATTTAGTTTCTTGGGAATCTTAAGTTGAGAAAGTTTGTTTCCCATGTTTGGTTTGTTTTTAAAAAAATAACATTCCCAAGAAACAATATTTCCTGTAAATTTTTTTGGCTAAGGGAGCGTTTGTTTCACTGAATCTCATTAGATTCTCGAAAATGTGAATATGAGAATATATATTTCCATGTTTGTTAGAAAGTAATAAAAATATATTCTCAGGTATAATTCATTCCCAGAAATCCATATTATACATGTTTCTCCATCTTCCTATTCTCATGTAAAAGGGTGGAAATCTTATATTTCCATAGGAATGTTTAAAATATTTTCTCACTTCCCTCTTATTGTACCTCATTTATTTATTTATTTATTTATTTAATATTTTTGTTTTAAATTAAAATAAATTTAAAAACATTCCCAAAAATTAAAAGTATTTACCAAACACTTTTTATGGGAATAACATTTCTAGTAATATCATTTCCAGGAATATGATTCTTGAGAATATAATCAAATTCGTGAGGCAAACGCCTCCTAAGTTTCCCACGAAAGATTCCCATGGGGAGGTGGAAAACTAACTTTCCCAATTTAAAAATTAAGTTTTACTGCGATAAAAATATTACGTTACTCTTATAACCATTTAATGCGGTAAATAATTAAAATTTGTGGTAAAAATATTATGTTACTCTTTTATTCCCATGAAACTTAATATGACCAATCAAACAAATTTAGTCATTCCTAAAAATCATGATTTTCAAGAATAATGATTATCGGACATGAAAAAACTTTCCTTATACCAAACGCTCCCATAATAGCGTTCATTTTGTTGTGATAAATTAGATCCCTAATTTGTTCCCAAACACACACACTGTGTTAGATAATGTGTTGTCTTATTATATAGATTTTATAAAATTTAGGATATAGTTTGTATTTGAAAATATTCTTTTATTTGACAAATATGAAATTATTTTTCTGAAATATGATTAATCATTTATATTTTTTGATGAATTTAATCAGTTATACATAAATCAAATCCACATATTTAAGAAACTTAAATTTTCCTTATACTCGAACTTGTACACATTAACAATTTAGAATGTATTTTACAAACTTACTGTGCTGAGTAATAAATTTTTAAAAGATTTTCAATGTTAGGGAATTGATTATGGATCTAAAAATAATTCTGAAGTAAAACAATTTTAAATAACTTTTATATTGGATAAAAAAATTATATTTAATTTTACTGTTAATTTATTTTTATAATAAAAATATGTAAACATAAAACACATTACTTTAAAATTGATTTTAGTTAAAATCAATTTTTTCAATACTTATTTCAAACACACGTCGTTGTCTCAAAGTAAGAGAAAAAAAATGTGGCAGGAAAACGGTATTCTGAACGGAGGAGAGAACGGAGCTGTAAAAAAGGATGAAAATTAGTAAAGTACGTACGTCATGCGATGAAATTACACTGACCGTTAGATTGAAATTAATGAGGAAAAGGTGGAATCTAGAGTGGAAAGTGACCCAATGAAAAGCAAATTGAAAGGTGTTGGGACCGACATGAATTTTATATTGCATTATGGGATCTACCAGCATTTGATCTTGGACTTGGAGTGTGGACTAGCCAAGTGTTGGTGAATCAACTTGTATTTCCGAGCCACTCACAGTCAGCGTTTTTTTCTTTTTTTTTTTCAGCAATCAATCTTTTACTTATTTCTTATTTTTGAACAATAAATGATTGGATGAATTTCTTTTCTTATACGTGAGTAACATAATATGTGTTCATAATACTGAAATAAAATCAACATTATATTGGCTTGAGAAATAGAGATAGAATCCTTAAATAATATTTTAAGTTTAAGTATGATGATGAAAAAAATGATTGAAAATGGAGATTGTATTAAAAATGATATTGATAAAGGTAATTAACAATTTACACTTATAACATGAAAAAAATGAAAAAATAAATGAGTTTAATTGTTATGCACTGTTAGTGTAACTTTTTTTTTTATATTATCAACTAATTACAATTTATGATATGCATGACTTTTAAAATAATTATGATAAGACTCAAACTTTTTTAAAATATGACATTTTGTAATTGATTGACGGTATAAAAAATATTTACATTGTCAGTGTATACCAATTAAATTCAAAATAAAAATATAATTTTTATCTATAAAGACTCACTATAGTTAAGTGTAACAATCATTAATTATATTTGAAAAAACTATGTCTTTCTACTCTTAATATGATTATTTCATGTTATTTAATATAAGAAGATGCAAACTTTATCGTTAAAGATGCTCTTAATTCATAGTGTTGTCTACCTGCCGATGTAGCTGACTATTTTTTCAAAAGGAAATAACACTAAAATATAGAACACGTAATCAAAAGGTCAAACATTTGAGATTCCTTTCCCGATACACTATTGCAAATGGAATTAGATCGTTCTTATATTAATTTGTTAATTTGGTACTGAGAATACGGGCAAACAAAGATTTTGACTTCAATAATTTTGTCTCTATTAATTCTTCCATTGGACGTTTGGAAAAGAATTTTCACAAAATGGAAGCCTAGAATAAGATTTAACAAATAGACTATATATATTTTGTGTCAGAAACGCATTTCCATTTCAAGGGGAAATAATAAACAAATATGGACATTGGACAGTTTAAAATTAGATGCTTGATCTATGAAAGCTCTGGAGTCCCCACCGTTGCTAGGAAGTGGGAAGTTGAAGCTCAATCTATGCGACCAAAACATAGGGATGATCTGGTTTGTGGGAAACATAAATGATAAGCCAATAATGAAGCAACGAAAGAAAGGAATGACAATCGATGTTTGAGGGACGAAGCCAATAATAATCACACACGTTTTCGTTTCTCTTTGATGAAGTCACATGAAGTCGATAACCTAGTGGCCCCAGCCCCTTCACAGGCTGGATTATCAATTTATCATTGTTTCGAAAGTTAGCCTTTTTTCTAACCCAGAAAAAAAAAAAGTAAACAAAATGAAAACATAACAAAAAGGAGTAAAAACAATTTACAATTACACTTATTCGGTTGATGGAATACCATCCAAGCAACATCGATAATGTTTGTCGCGTAATCATTACTTAACCATTTTCAAAATTGAAACTTCACTCAAGATTTAAGGTGTAACTTACCCCTCGAGATTTAGATTTACTAGGGAGCTTAAAACCCCTTTCCATAAAATGCCATCCAAATAATTAACGACATTATGAATTTTAAGTTCCATATATAAATCTTCAAGGATAAAAATTGACATTCTTTTTTTAAATTGCAAAACAAAAAGTTTTTTTTATTTTTTTATTTTCAATTTGAACTTTTGAAAAGTAGTTAATGAAGACCCCTGCTTGATGAATGACTAACGTGACAAGTGACAAGTCCTATCTCCACTCAACTTGAAATAGCATTTATAACCAAACTTGTGTTTCTGTGACCCGTTCTAATGCTGATGGCACATGTGTCTCACATGGCAACTTGGACATAAAATGTTTAGTATTGGTAAAGTATATTTTCTCGTAACTGTTTCTATTCGAGTCTACGAAGGGAAGATCATTCAAGCTCGCTGGAAGTTCCACAGGCTAGGAAAGACAAACTGGTTACTTCATATTAATCAAGATAAAGACAAACTTATCCCTTGAGCAAAAAAAGAAAGATAAAAGTTTGATTTTTAAAGTAAAAATGTAAATGGGGTGAGAGAGGCTCGAACTCTCGACCTCAGGATAACTCAGAAGCTATGAGACCTACGCGCTAGCCAACTGCGCCACCACCCCACTTTTGGTTGCTGCTGTCATCTCCAAACAAAGTAACAAAAAAATGTTCATGCTAAAACACGTTTGGACCAAACTAGGTCCACAGTCCACTAACCACAACTTATTTTGTTGTGAGTGACCCGTTTTGGGCCTCTTGGTCCGTATATTTGCATTCTGCCCCCTTTTACTTTATATTTAAATATATTTACATAAATGACGGAAAAATATATATTTATTATTATGCTATTGTATTGATACTGAGGAGGATCAAATACGTTCTTCATTATTTTTTTTTCTTCAAACTTGTTATGCTCACTATTCGCTAATATTAGAGTATATCATCAACCGGGACAACAAAACTTTAGCAGTATAATAATCCAAAATTACAAATAGTTATTCTTTTCCCTTAGATAAATCGTTAATCTGGCTGCTTTTTAGCCATTATGCTTTCTTCCTATATGTTGGACACAGACATATTCAAGAAAGAAATTTCTTCGGTAGATATTTTGCCAGATATGTTGTACATATTTGTATTCTTTGCCAGATTTTGGTTTTTTTTTAAATAAGTTAATTTATCATAAATAAATTAATCTCACTCTATATATAATTAAAACTTTAAACTATGGTCCCACAAAAGCGAATGCGTCATTAAGTCTGTTTGTTACTTTGTTATGATGTTATTAATATGGGCTCAAGACGTAGGCCATATACGTGGCCCACACACAAGACCCCTTCCTTTGTTTTAATCTCAATCAATGTCAAAGCCTCTAAGCTTAGAATGCTTTCATTGCAACACTGTCTCTTATTAGAGGCTTATTGAACTTTATTCTTCAAATTCCCATTATCTTAGGGTGTATTTACCCATTCCAAAAAAAGGTCCGTTAAACTGGGTCATAGCTCACAATTCACATAATCTGATATACTGTCATGATAGGAAATTAACAACTCCAATGCTAAAAAGATGAAGATTAAGTATCTGTTAGGAAACTTTTTGAGATGAAAGATATAATTTTGAGTTCGGAGGGAGTAGTTAAAATTTATTTACATTGAGTTCACAAAATCTTTTTTTTTTATTTTATTTGAGTTCGGAGGAAGTAGACTTCAACACCCACGTATGATGTATACTAAAAATATCTATTCTTTTAGCCAATGTGTTTTAAAAAGATCAAACTATATATGACTACATATATTTTTACAAAAAATAAAAAAAATCTATACATATATAAATTTTATAAATAATCTTGGGATAAAAGTCATCCCCCTTGTACAAGAAAAGTGTACTAATTAAGAGGTTAAAATTCTCTAATTTTTTTGTTATTTACAAGACTTTGAACTCGTACTAAATAGGAGATAAGATTATTGTCACTTGAACTAGCATGAATTGATAACTATCAAGGACTTTTTTAGTATGAGATCACAAGTATTCTTCATGAAAGGTAATTATGCTTGACCAGGTGAACAAAAAAACTCTCTCTTCAAATATTTAACACAATCGCATACTCAAAATTTAAATTAAAGATCATTGGTAAATTGAAATAATTTCATACCAATTAATCCATACACTTGATGATAGTAACTATCAAGAACTTGCTACAATATTTGAAATTTAATTGTCTTTATCATTTTTTATAGCTTAGCTATATCCAATCCAAGACTTTTTTTTTTCATTATATTTAAAGGTCATTTTATTTAAATTATGACTTGTTTGACTGGTCTATAAGCTTATAATGTTTAATAATTGAGTTTATTTTGATATGTGTTTAGCAAAATTAGCTTATAAGTTAATAGAAACTTATAAATTAAGAATTTGGAGTTGAAAAATTGAAATCATATAAATTGAAAACTTATATTCATAATATTAATTAATAAGTTAGTTGATAAATGTAAAATAACATCAAAAGGCACCACAAGTTATGTAAACAAATTGCCTCCACCACTACTAGCATTATCATTATCACCACTACGACCACCATCATTGTTGTTGTCGTCGTCATTGTCGTCATAGTGGTAGCAGCAATGATGGTTGTGGTGATAACGATAATGGCGGTGTCTAGTGGTGGCTGTAGTGGCAATAATGATAATGGTAGTGACGATGTCATGATAATAGTGATGATAGTGATAGTGATGATAATGATGGTAATGGTGGTAGAGGTTGTTTGTTTTTATAAGGGGTGTTTATAATTGAATTTCAATCTCAACAATTTATTAATGTTAATCTTGATCTTAGGATTGTTATTGGTTGTTTTCAACACACACATTTTATAAAAGAGTGGTGAAGATTTGATAATTTTATATTATAAAGGATGATCATAGTTATAAACTATAAGTTAGTTGAAGTAAGTTATAAAAATAAGCTAAAAATTACTCAAATAAGCTCGTGTATCAAACAAATTTATTTTAGTTAAATCAGTTCATAAGCTAGTCAAACAAGCTTATAACTATTACATTTTTTGAAGTAGTATTTGAGTTTATAGTTTATAATTTATTGTTTTTTATTTTTATCTCCAGTTCTTTTAATAACATTCCTCATTTATCGCTTCATTTAATATTGTAATATCTGTTCTAATTATTGAATTATTTATTTTAATTTTTAATAAAATATCTGATATTCAATCAATAATTATAATATTCAAAACTAACTAAAAAGTTTTGAACTATAATTACTTAAAAATATAATTTTGTCTACAAAATAAAAAATATATAAATATATTATTGTATATCATTTTATCTTGTCATTTAGTTGACCTAATAATTTTATAAAATAATTCTACATACAAATTAACTTAGCAAAATTCAACTAAAATGATTGATTATTACAAACAAAATACAAAACTTTTTTATCATTGGAAAGTTCATTTCTAAATATGGCCCGGTTGAAATAGTCACAATACTTGATGGGCAATGGTCACCAGTCCACTTTATGGCTTTAGCAAGTTTACAAATTTAGTAACGGCTTTTAGTTGTCCTCCTCTTATCCCTATAAATATGGCTAAGGTTGGGTTTTGACAAAAACTACATTGCCTGAAGACGAGTTTGTGAAAGCCTTTGATGACTATCAAATCAAATCTGCATAAAAAGATCCATTTATCCAAAAGACACTGATAAAAAAAAACAAAATCATCCAAAAGACAAAACAAGAACGGAAAAGACGAGGGGTCATGATCTATAGAAGAGAATGTGAGATTTATAATAATAATAATAATAATAATAATAATAATAATAATAAATTATTATTATTATTGAAATGATTTGGTTATTGTGCCACTTATACACACATAGTGTTCACTTTCCATCAACCTAAAGAAGAGTATGTGTTCACTTATACACACATACTTGTTTTTATTTATACTCCATCTGTTTCTATTTATAAGATTCTTTTAACTATTTCACATTCTTTAAGAAAAATAGTTAATTTAGTTGGTCATATTAAATTTGTCAATAATGTATATCGTTCTTCCAAAATTGCCCTTAACTTTTTTTGAAATTAATCATCTCTATTCACTTAATTGCTTTTCATCTAATTAATTAATGATTGGAGAGAAAATAATTAATTAGAGAATAATTAAGGGTCTTGCTAACCAGTCCTTAGGACACTGGTTAAGGAATTAAAAGGAAAAAGTATTTATTGTGAATTCGTAGGAGAGCGCAAAAAAAATCATGAACAACACTATTTTTCGCCTCCCAATAAAAATCTTTTTTCTTTTAATTCCTTAACTAGTGCCCTTAGGACACTGGTTAGCATTTGCCAATAATTAATTAAGGATATTATAGAAAAAAATAATTAATGCATCTAGGAATTAAAAAAATGTCTTGTAAAAAGTGACAAACAATTTCTTATAAATAGGGAAGGAGGGAATATATGTTTTAAACTATTCCAATCCAAAATCAATTAAGGCAGATAAGTTCAGTTTAATTTTAGAATACTTTGAGTTTTAGTTTTGAACAACACAAATTTTAATTCATGTGCTGCAATGGAAAGGAAAGAAAGCAAAAATGGATCCTTGAAATATCTTTATCGTGGTGGATTTTACATGCATTTGGTCGGGCATCATAATCTGCAGTGCGCAAGCCACGCAAAATTGTAATTCTGTAAAGTGAGTTACATGCCAGCATAGCTCAAATACTTGATACCTTGCATTCATGTTCTTTCTTTAGGTTGAAATATTCTAACAAATGGAGGCGAATGGCATGGAACACCATTATTTCAATGGCTGGGGTTACTGAAAGTAACAATAGTGGCAGACAGAGTACAGTTCATGAAAATCACATCTGACCCACTTACTCGGACAAAAGATAACGTCAAAAGTCTAACAACTACTACAACTAATCTCCTTAACTTCAAATTAGCCTTTTCACAGTACAATTAAGAAACGATTTAGTAATTACTAATTTTAAATGATGTTTTAAAGTCAACTAGAGATAATTTATCTTTTATAAATCATAATCAATTTTAGTTACCCAATATTTGGTTTTTTATTTAAAAGGCATTCCTACTATGTATAAGCTATCTCATAAAGTTTTAAAAGAGATGTAAAAAATTACGTCTTGGATGCTTAATCAAACACGCACTTATGTTATGACGCGTGTATCATAATTTGAATGCAGAACCAAATATGCTTTTGATCGAGGATGGAGTGTATAATTGGTTTAGAACTTAAGATATAAAAAAAAGAAAAATAACATATTGTAATAAAGTTTGCATAAAAATATATATATATGTTACTCCGGTTGATTTGAAGATTGGAGATGTTCTAACGTGTAGGTGTAAAAGGAAGCATTTTATATCAAGTACCTCTCCTCCTTCGTATGGAAGTATCTTGTCTAACTCACTTCGATCTTCAATAAAGCTTTTAATTAGGGTAGCTTTATTTTGAAACTTAATTGGGGATGAATTAATCACTACTGTGGCGCTGGGAAAGCTAGACTGCAACATGCATACATACACACACAATGACACAACACGCCGGCGACGCGTGTATAGTTTCACAATTATGCAATTTCCACGACCAAAATCATCTAATCCTATAGGATGATGAGAAGTAACTAATTAATTTCATGGTGGTCCTGATTTTCTGTATGTGCCAAAAACAAATATATTTAAACGTTGACTAGTGACTAAAAATGGGCAATTTCATGAGTGAACTTACCACCGCTTTGCATTGGGCTGGCTAGCTGGGGCCATCTTTCTTTAACTTATATCCATCAACAGCGGTCTAGTTAAGGAATGTTCTAAAAATTAAAATCTACGAAGCATCAATTCGATCCATCCAATAAACTTTAGAGGCTGGATTGGACATATGCTATCTGTCTTGCAAGAATTTAGAATTCTGAAAAAGGGAAGAAAAACTAGCGAGGACAAAATAATGCAACCGGGGGTGGGAGGGTATATATTGTTTTAATTTAGCATATATGTGTTAGACATGCATATATATATATATATAATAGCGTGCTTGATGAAGAAAAGAATATATTTTATAAATAAATGTAGGGCGGGCATAGGGCATAGTGTATAACAGCACGATCGATTGCGCGCATATTCCATAATCGTAGGGGTGGGAAAGTGTTAATTCCTTGTTTAATGCTTGGAATCACGAGTGAGAGGAAATCTAAAACTAGATTTGTGGGACAAGACATTATGTTTAATGAAATTTAAATGATATGGTGTGGTTTGTCTTTTACCGGCATCAGGTACTTGAATTGATGCTTTTCTCTGTGAAGGAATGGATTCAAGCAAAGAGGGAAAAATAGTGCAGCCTTATTCGCGAGCGAGGATGCCTAAAGCTGTTCATCTTTTTGAGTTTAGGCTCAAAATTGTAGGGCACTGCGTGTTTGCTTTGAGCGCATTAGAGAGAGAGAGAAAAAAAAAGCCTTTTGCCAGTTTGGCATGGCTCACTGTTTGAGCCTTAGAAAATGCAAATGCCTGTAGCCCTGATGGTGCAGGTGCAGGTGCAGGTGCAGGGTGAGAGTGATGAGAAAAAGCCATCATTGCTAAAGAGCAAGTGAAAGGTTTGTTCATTACTAGTAGCATATGGGCCCAAAATGAAATGTCAAAAGGTCACGGCATCAAATCTAACACAAGGCCTGGCCCTAACAAATCTCCCAAAATCCGATGCCTAATCATTTGAGTTTTATTTAAATTTTCATAAAGTCTTCCAAGTTTATTAGTGTAAAAAAGTGCATCCCTTTTGTGAAAGTAGCCCCCATGGTTTTCCATGATTCATGTGTCTCACCTTTACAATAAAGGATTCAAATTTTTTTGAATGCCATCCTATAACGATATATCTCCCTCTCATGTCTCATCATTCAATTTTAAACCCAAAGGTGAAATGAAAAAGATCATGATATATCAATCAATGAAATGGAAAAGATTACTAACTTTTGGATGGATAATATCCCGGCCCGGCTTGGCCTTTTCATGCAAAGACAAGCCACTTTAACTTCACAAATTATAACGATTCCAGCTGAGGGGTTGCTTGAAGCATAAGACCTTTCCATAATTTCCACTCTTCTCTTTCTACCCAAATGCTTCAGAAATTTTCATAATTGAACACTAATATATGAGTGGCTAGCTGCAATGCATGTGATGAAATTACTAAGGGCTTCTTTTGTCACAATGATGTTAGACAAAAAGATGGAAATTCTCATACAGTATATTGCTTATTCTGTCTTTCAAAGCTAATTGTTTTCTTGCTCTAGTTGATTTAAATGCACTATAAAGAGTGGGCTAGACGATGGCATGTAGTTATAGAAAGCGATATGCGGCTTGAACAACCCCTTGCTTGGGCATGAGTGGTTCTAAGCATAATATATTAGGAGAAGATTATTTTAAAGTTTATCTTTAAAGTGTGTATTTAAGAGTGTATGAACTCTTAAATTTTAGCATGTCCATATCTCACGATGTTCTTTAAATTAAATTAAAGATACATATTTATACTTGTTCACTTATTTTTTATATTTTCTGTTGATTGGTTGCAGATCTTTTTTAGCTATATATGACAAAATTATAATTAAACAGCCTACTTCATTCTTTTTTAATTAAAAATTATGGTAATTAAATGTTCTAGAACAAACTACGAAAAACTGTGTGATTTTCTTTTTCAGTAGTTTAAAAAGAAATTAAAGTGGTATTAGTTTTCTAAGAAAAAAAGGTTTATTAAATCAAACCCAAAGTCGTGTATTAGGTAAAATTAAGTGAGATTTAAGACTAGTTTTGAGCGTGGAGGCAAGGCAATTTGCCTCTAGCACTAGCACCAAAATATGATAGGTGAATTAAAGCACATAGAATGGACGTACCTGCATCAATGTTAATTAACATAGGTAGCTGCTGCCAATAGCTAGGGAAAAAAACTGCGGTGTCGCTTTCTCTTCACCCATCCTTGCTGATATTTTTTGGCCATTCTTTTGTTCTGGTTTGAATGAAATGTGAACAATGAATTTCAAAATAGATTGTGAATGAATTATTTTCTTTGATTATTTGAAATTTCCCACGTTCTGTCTTGGCTCGGCGAATAGGGACCATATGATAGATCACAAACAACGCTAGCCGAATTCGTCTTTGACTTTGATTTTTCCACGGATTGAATTAGCAAATTTGAATCTGAGCTGCATTAAAAATATTATCGATTTTGGAACTCAATTATTCTAATCAAAGAGATTAAGGTCCTACTCACGGACTCTAACCAACTAATTAACCACGCCATCAAAGTCTCATTCCATTGAGTGGTTTCTGCCTACAACTAGTACTTTTAAATTTAAACCATGATCCCACATGCATTAAATCCATCAAGATAAAAAGTCTTATTCATGAGTGTAATAGAACATGCACGCGTACCACTTTTCTTTTCTCTTTCCTTCAGACTAATAAGCGTATGGTGCGAAATCGAAAACAGACAAAAAGTGATGGAGGGCTAAATCAATGGGCGCTTTTTTCATTATCATTTTTCAGCCAATAATATTTTAATTTGAATCTATTCATAATTTGTTCAGCTGGTCACATCAGCATTTTCTTTTGGCACATCATGGCTACATATTCTCAAGCTAGTATAAATGATGTGTGCTTATTTTGGAGTGGTTGCGCGCACATATATGCATGAAATGAAATATTCCTAAAATTCAATAAATATAAAAAAGAAAGATTAAAATAAAGTTTCTTTCGTGAATCAACAAGCTTGAACGTTTGTGTTTGTGTTCAAAAAGTATAAATTTATGTAGTGATCAATGGATAAATTTTTTTATTTAAAATAATATTAGAAAAATATTAAAACTTATGGTAGAAATGTATTAAAAATATTTTCTTAATATATTAGTAGTTCCTTAGTCATAGTCCTAATCAAATTATAAATTACTCCCTTTAATTATGATCATATGACAAACTTTTTTATAATTAGTTTTCATATTTTATTTAATCGTTTAGTACTATATATAACAAGAAGTAACTCAATTTTAATTTTGAACATTTATTGGCTTAAACTTTTAATACAAAACAAACAAAGCTTGTGATTAATTATCAAAGTTAGTAAAATAAAAGAGTCATTTATCATGTACTGTCTACTGAGAAATTAATACAAAAAATCATATAGTATAGCATTTACAAATTATTAAAAATAGACAATAATTTACATTTTCTTTTGAAAAATATATCATTGAAGGTGTGAATGTATAGAGTCACAAGCACACGTACTTACATTAGATAATACTTAATTTACATATATGCATGTCTACCAATGTACTTTAGTTGTGTTTAGTTTATTTTGTAAAATGGTCTTATTTACTTTAAAAAATAATTTCTAAAATTTAGTACTTTGTTTTCTAATTTCTAAAGGTGCCGTGAGAAACTATTTTTATGTTTATAATAATTTTGAGATGTTCAAAAAAGCACACAAAAAAAATGTTTAAATAAAAACACATGAACATATCTTTGATTTTGATAAAACGAGATTTCGGCGACTTACAATCCCCCAAATCTTGCCGCCAATTACTCCTAGAATCTACAAGTTTATAATCGGCGTCAATTTAAAAAAACAAAAAAGAGAATAAAGTGTAGAAGAACAGAAGAGGAATAGAGGGAAGAGTGCAAGAAAGCAGACAAAATGGCAAACAAACATTAGAGGTAAAATCAGAATAGAAGGTGCGACAAAAACAGGAAAAGAGAGGATACATACAGTTTTGTCTGTGTTGTTCAATCTATGCTGCGCACATTGTACATTCTCTGAACCATAATTTGACACAAGTCAAAACCAAAATCCATATACAGTGACACGAACACAAACTGATGCTGCCATTGTATAGCTCTAGTTTACCAAATAGAGACACAAATTATGAAACAAACGTCGAAACGAAACCCCTCCAGGATTCTTTCGTATATAGCTGTATATAATATTGATCAAAACCACAATTGAGATTTTGAGAAAAAAACAAATAAAAAGAAAGACAAGGTAGCTGCTACTTATTTACGCATAATTCTAATGGACCAAAAGAACCCAAAAAAAAAAAAGTGTTTAATTAATTTGACGGTCATGGTTAAGCTGAGGATACCAATTACCAAGATTCTGTCTCTCATGCATTAGTACTACCATCAGTCGCTTTAAACCGTATGAAATTATATTTATGAATCTCCCTTTTTTCTTTGTTCATATTCTTTTCCCATTTGAAGGTTGGTTCCTTTGTAGCTAGCTCTTAATCAGAAGAACAATTAATCCACGATTCGACCATACCTTCGCTTCTAGCAGCCACAGCACATTCCGGTCCTTTGTCTCCATGAAAATCCGACGGAGTAGCCGAAAAGTTAACCTTTACTCGTTGATCCGGAACATTGCTTCTGTAGTTTAAGGTGCCACCACTGGCACCGAGAGACCTCAAAACTCCTCCATCATTGTTGTCAATTCTTTGGGCCTGGGCCTGGGCCCAGTCCGCTGAAGAAGGACCACGCATGTTGTTGTTGTTGTTGTTGTTGACCCTGGACAATGCTCCATCCGACGAAGAGGAAACCATGTTGATGTTTTGATGATGAGCAGCAACGTGCGCATGGCTCATTAATCCTAATTCCTCCAAGCCACCCATCTTGAGGTGTGAAGAATCAACAGCAGTAGGCGGTATTTCCAAGGAGGGTTGTTGAGTTTTGGAACCAACAAGAACAGAAGAATTGTTGTTCCCAAGTGGATGTGGATGTGGTTGTGGTTGGAGAATGGATTGGAAGCTGAGAATTGGGTTGTGCATGTTGATGTTGAGAGAGTGCTGCTGGTAGTTGTTATTATTAGTTGAAGCTAAGGTGTTCAACATGGGTGGAAAGGAAGAGGGTGGGATTGAAGAAGGTTGAGCTTGGACTTTGTGTGCGAAGGGGCGAAGAAGATAAGGGGGTGTTTGGGTTTGTGTTAGTGTTGGAGGTTGTTCTCTTATGGCTGAAGAAGAAGCATTAGAAGAGGCAAAGAGATCCAACCTGGTTCTCGGGAAAGACGAGGAAGTGAAAGGAGGTGCTGGGATGCCAGTGAATTCCTGAACCATGGCTCGGAAATTTGTGGTGTCCGTAGTGAGAACAGTGGTAGGTGCACGCCTAGAAGCTCTTGACCTTTTCTTCGGGTTTCGAACCGCGTTGGTGCTGTTACTGTTTAGTTGTTCATTGACAAGTAACCCTCCTCCTCCTCGTGGAGAAGAAGCACTTTCGGGAGGGACAGTGGTGGGAAAAGCACCAACGCTGTTAACGCGTGGTTGACTTTGACCTGCTCCCAATTGAGTTAACAGAAAAGCTTGGTTGTTGTTGTGTAGGGAAGATGAAGAAGAACAAGGTATGAAGGCGCTAAGATCGGGTTCGGATCTGGCGGGAACCTTGGACCAGACCATGTCGAGGTTGAGGATTTGGTTTGGGTGCGATCTTTGTGTCGGACTCGGATCTAAGTAATTGGATAAAGGGTCGAACACGTGGTGCTGCTGAGTAGAGAAAGGACCAACGTGGGTTGTTGGTTGTGGTTGTGGTGGAGGAGCATGGGGGTTACTATTAAGGAACGCAGAGATTGATGAGGATGATTGCTCAGCGCGTGAATCGTACTCTTCATCACCGCCGGTGCTGGAAGATTGCATACTCCCACTGTTTCCCGAATCCATGAGAGGTCAAAATAGAAAGACGTAAGAGAGATTTGCTTTATTGTTTGCTTACTCTTTCACACTCGCAGAATGAGGTATGGGTAGCATGGGACAACAAGAGAGAAACATTAGAGAGGGTGCTTCTGGTTAGATAGAGTGTACCAACACCAACGTCTTCCACCCTCTGATCTGCACAGCCCGTACTGTGTGTGTGTGTGCGCCTTACTTTTTACTTAATTTGTCTTTCAGCAAAAGGATGAAATGAATACACGTAAACAAGGGTAAGGCTATATTTAATACTACTTGCAGTTTGCAGAGAGAAGCTGTGGGTTGGTTACTCTGTTTGGGTTGTGACTTTGGATTTTGATTTAGATTGAGAGAGAGAGAGAGAACCTGTATTAGGGTTTCACAAGTGGAATAGAAAAAAAGGAAAACAGAAAGAGAGAGTGTGTGAAAAGGAGGGGCCGGGGGAAGAAGAAAAGGATGGTTCTCTAGCCTTTTCCTTCTCTTATAAAAAAGAGGCTGCTTCGGCTTGCTGTTTCATCTGGAAAATATCAGAGTGGGGTAGACATGGGAGCTAGCAGGCTCCAATGGTCAAAGTTGTGGTTCTGATTTGCTAGTCTATGGGGTTCAGGGAGAAGATATTAATTATATTATTAATACACGATGATGTATTAAAAATATTAATATTTTGTTTTATTATAAAGTGTTTCTTTTTGGGGGAGGGGATAATGAGGTGGGCAAGCAATCAAAATAGAGTGATGGTTGTTGAATTGCATAATGAAAAGAGAACCGCCATGTTTAGCTTTCTTCTTTCCTATATATCAAATTCAGCCAGGCATCCGAAAGGTCCCCTTAAGAACCGGTTCATAAGGGGGTGGTCTACCCAACTATATAAGCACTCACCAGGCTCGTTAACCACCCGATGTGGGACTCGCAACACGCCCCCTCGAGCCTGGGCTCGTCACCACAAGCGAGGGCTAGCGGACTATCCACACCACCGGGCAGAACCAGCTCTGATACCATATTAGAATTCAGCCAGGCATCCGAAAGGTCCCCTTAAAAACCGGTTCATAAGGGGGTGGCCTACCCAGCTATATAAGCACTCGCCAGACTCGTTAACCACCCGATGTGGGACTCGCAACACTATACGCATCAAGAAACGAATACAAATACAAATACGTGCGTATATAGTATCTAGATTTATGCACATAAAGAGAAATGACTGGTTTGACGGTAAACCCATCAAACTATATATGCCAATCAGCATTGATATTTATAGCGAAAAAAGAAATGTATCAACATATTACATGTCATTTAGATTTGACACGTACGTTACTAATTATTTATAAAATACTACTAGGGAAATTAAATAAAAGCCGAGGGAATCTTTCACAGTCTTCCTCTGCTAAAAGATGCAGAAGGAAAATCATGATATTTATCATGTAAGCCTATATATTCTGCTTTTCGATGATTGCTTTCCTGTAACATCATCTTTCTTGCGCTTATGATTCATCTATAGCTGAATCAGTCTAACGACATATAAGTTCGCTCCAACCATCCAACCTAAAAACTATATAGGAACCAAGGCGTTGGCTTTTATTATTATTATTATTATTTGCAAGGCCTCCCTCGCCATTCAATAATAAATGAAATTTAATAATCTTCAAATTAATCAACTTGGTTTGAAGAATATATGGCGGTCGTTGTCATTTGTACGTGTAATATTTATATGCTTTTTCCTTTTTGATATACCTATGGTCTGCATTTGCCCCCTATATAATATAATCAAATCCATACCAAAACATCTACACCCTTTTTCTCACGTCTTCTAGGTCTACACGTTATATGTATGTAATATAATTCACTTGCTACAATTATTTTAATCACTTTTAGCGTTAATGAGTCCTTCAGCTCATTTTAAACTTGACTTGGAACTTGGAATCTCATTTTAGCTTTGTGATATAATGGAAATTTTATTACTAAATCTAAAAAGCTGAGATTTCCCTAGATATGTAACACTAATACATAACAGTATAACCTTTTACTATATTTTTAATTAACATTTTTTTTTTCGCTCAAACAGGGACAAGCTTTTCAGAGTCCTTTAACGTGAACAACATGGGCCCTCAAGATATCATTTTTCTGAATTCAAAATTTATTTTTAAAGATTTATTGTGGTTACATTTATTTGAAGTTCTGTATTGAATGCCAAAAACACGCATTTAAAGTAAATGAAGATAGATGATACTATCACCGTGATTAGTGAACGCGTGGTCAAAAATAAAGAACTATACAAAACAAGAAGGATGAGAGAGAGAAGCAACATGGAAAGAGTCCGCCACTTTTGTTATATTTTTCGTACAAGAATAATATTTATATATATTTTTTCATTTTTCTCTCTTTTTTTTTGTCATATTTATTGTATTTTTCTTCTCTTTTTATATACATCTAAGTGTATAAATATATTTTTTTTTCATTTTCTTTACACTTTGTTTATTTGATGTGTGAAAGAGAATTGAAAAAAAAAGTGTTAAGATTGAAAATGGATCAAAGATGTCTCTCTTCGTATTAGTTACTCCCTCCGTTCCAGATTATATGACGTTTTAGAGGAAAAAATATGTTCCAAAATATATGATGTTTTACAAATCCAATGCTGCATTAAATATCTTTTTTCCAAGACTATCCTTAATAAATACTTAGTGTGAGTAGTATATAATGAGTAATTAATTAGAGAGATAGATGGTATATTAGGAAGTTATCTAATATTTTCTATGAAATTTAACAAATTAATTGCATTCCTTAATACCTGTGCCAAAACCTTGAACGTCATATAAATTGGAACGGAGGGAGTAGTAGAGAACGAAGCTAGAAATAAAATAATAAGAAAAGTATAATTACACCAATTTTTGTAAACTCTCATCACTCATGTGAGAAAAATGTTGGGAGAGATATTCATTTTTAGTTGAGAAATGCTAGCGACACTGTCCTTACGATTGATTGAAATTTATTAAAAATCACAAATTTTGGTGGATCCTACATATCATTTAAGGATTCTCTTTCTTGATTTAGTTATGGGATTCACCAAAATTGATGATTTACAATCAATTTCAACAACACAGGGAGAATGTCTAAAAGAGAATAATAGAGAGTGTCGCTGACACTTCTTTTTTTAGTTTTTCACATGTTTAATAAGGCCTAAGGCCATATGTTAATAGGGCTCGCATTAGTTAAAGAATTAATTATAGCAATTTTATTAGAAACAAGTACTATTGAAAATGCATTGAAAATTTAGGAAAGATATATTAATAATTTTTTATTAACTAGTATATTTAGAACATTGATTAAAGAATCAAAAGTAATTTTTTATTAAAATATATTATTAATGCACCCCCACTATAATTTCTAATACATTTTTAATTTTAATAAAAAAATTCTATCATTAATTCCTCAATTAGTATATTTAATATTCTTTTTTAATAAAAAATATATTTTTAATTTTTATCTAGTGTCCTAAAAGTATTTATTAAAATTTGCCTATATAATCTTATATTGTGTAACTTATAAATATTTTAAAGACATAATTGTCTATTTATTTATTTATTTTACTTTGTTTTCAAATGAATAAATAGAGAGAAATTCTTATTAATTTTCTCACAAGTTCTTTCTCTGTTATTTATTTATTTTTCATATTTCTTTAATTCTTTCTTAAATAATTGAATGGATGGCCTTGCGGAAAAGACACCATCATCGAAGTTCCTATCCAGAAAGTCTATTTCAATCGTGATGTACTACGTACCCAGTGCTGCGTACACGTTGACGCCGAAAAGGTCCAAATTACACACATACACCGTATATATAATATGAATAATGATACATATATATCTATTTATTTTAAATATATCATTAATATTTTTTATTTATCTTTATTTTTTTTTTTATCACATCATTAATTCTATAATATCTATATTATTTTTTTCTTTCTCATATTTTATAGCACAATGAATATCTACTAAACATTTTTCATGTAATATATATAGAGAGAGATTTCTTTGTTCCTTGAAACGTACAAATTAATACGCACACGTGGCCCTCCATTAATCTGACCAAAACTGTTGAGCTAATTATGTATTGTTTAAGTTACTTGAACATGTAAAACTACTTTAATTTGTATTAACTGGATGTGGTCACCGTCCCCGGCCTCCACCTACAAAGATAAGTGGTAAATCAAAGAAAGATTGGGAAATGATGATGGGACCTCTAATCTAATGCCCATTATTGTAATATAGATGGTTGGAATCTTGGACATACCCATTGTTCTCATGCTGGCCGTTTGATTTTTTATAGACGCCCTGATCATAATAATCATTTTCATTGCTGAATGGGAGAATAGAATAGAATAGAATAGAATGCAATTTTTTTGGATCGGGGGGCCTCATGCTCCTACATAATTTACATGTGGGGTTGTAAAATGCCAGCATCTTTTTCATTTATTTCTGTTTACAATTCCTCGTAGAATGCCCTTTCCGCATATGCACCAAGCAATCAAACAAATTAAGGATCAAATGCTTTAATTTTCCATTTAACGTTCGTGCTGTATAATGCATATATATGCATCCCTGCCTAAAGCATTATGAGAATCCATATTTTATTTAAAGTCATTTTGTTAATCAATTTCTAATTAATTTGTAAGGGATAATCATATATTAATATTGCTGGATCTAATTTTAAAATTTTCAGATGATGCTGAAGATCAAGGGGACAAATAATATTACTTTACTATTTGAGAAATTGTATATATATATTTATATAATAAAATTATTCTTTTCTTTTATAAATGAGGGATAGAAAAAAAAAAAAAAAAAGGCGAGAAAAAGGTAAATAATGTGTTCAAAATAAATAAAAGTATTATATAAATATGATATCTCTTGCTATTTTATAAATATAAAAATAAATGTAATGAGGGACACTTAAAAGAGGTAATCTGCATGTCACGTAAGTGGCTGATGCAAATAAAATAATGCTGTACCTTTTTGTTTGAGAAAGGGTTACGAAGTTTTCTCATACAAGAACTGCTGTATCCGAAATGCCACTAAAGGGATAAACAAACAATGTCAGTTTCTGATTCATACAGCAATAATATACACAATTCAATATATAATTAATTTGTTGTACTGATCATATAATAAAAAGGCTAAGGAGCGTTTTATATTTAACTAGTAAGTGTCTTGTGTATAGTGTGAATATTTTTTAATTTAAATAAAAAATGATCAATTTTACTTATTTAAATAAATAAATAATAAATATTTTAATTTAAATATAAAAATATCACATTTTAAAAATATTATAAATAAACGAATAAGTAATTCAGAATTGAAATAGAAAAAATAATATAAAATAATAAATTATAATAGTGATCATCAATTATTTCAGAAAGTTATCAGTTGAAGAAAAGCATTAACATAATTAGAGTAATTTTATAAGAGTTATGTTTTATTATCACTATTTATTTTCTTGCAATCTAACTGTTTAAGATGAGTTACTCATTAAAATCATTATATTATAAGAAAATGAATGATGAAGATTTATAGTAACTAGATATCAAATGTAACTTTAAAAGTGTTATTCTCTATTCTCACTCTTTATTTTCTTTTAATCTAACAATTAAGAATGAGTTACTCATATCAGATTAAAAGAAAATTAAGGGTGAGAATGAAATAATTTCTTTCAAGAATAATTTCACATATTAGCTAATACTTATGTGACCATTTATTGTAGTGTTAGAATTATATTTATTGAAAGTATATTTAAAAAATAAATATCTTTGAAGTACAAAATAAAATGATTCTAATGTTGTCATGTAATGTGAAGTGGTTTATGTTGGCAAAATATTCTATAATAGTATAATTACTTTTTATTAAATTTATTTTGCAAATAAGCAAAAATATAAAACTATTATATATTAAAATAAAATTATAAATAACAAGTTCCTTTGTTTATTTTGTGGTGGTTATAATGTGTTGACATGTAAAAGCTGGAAACATGTAAGGCTTAAAAGTTTATTTTCCCCTGTGTGTTGTCGTTTTCTAAATGAAGCATTGTTATTTCTAAAATTGTAGAGATCCTCATTAAGCCAACGACCGAGTTTGTTGGTTTTCTTCTCTCTATCAAACAAACAACCAATAAAATAATTGAGAAAATAAAATAAAAAATAATTGAATAAAAGTAAAAGAAAGAAAGTTTAGAGAAAAAAAAAAATTGAAAACTTACTATTCCAATGTTTATGTTTCAATAAAACAGTGAAACTACTCGTTGTTATTCCTCCCCCTCCTCAATAATTTCATTTGTTGATCATTCCTTCAATTGAGATAGAATCCAAAGAAACTTTATTCTAGGAGCAGCCTCTCCCGGAGGAGGCTTTGTAGATTATCTCCTGGATTAAATTCTAATAGTCAAACAATTCAATTTCTTTATATTTTGTATTTAAGGTAAAGTATTTTCAACTTGTAATATTCTATTTCACTAAGATTTGCTAGGACATGTTCACATTTAGCAATCATTTTTCTCTTCAATCACTTAGGAAGAAAGTGATCTTCCATAACAAAAATAAAAATAAAATAGTTTGTAACATATAGCAAAACAATAGAAAAGGAAAGAAAATGGGAGGCAATTCACCTGAGAGGAAACCTGGTTGTGGCTTGATAACAGCAGTATTCGGGCGACATAATCCATGGTCACGCAAAACAGTCTCTGCAGGTTCTTCTCCTGTAGCTTACAATTTTGAAAAATCATCAAATTTTCAATATTCAAAACGAGGTCACAGAGACTCTAATGATGTTTTTTCAATTAGAGAATCTGGATATAATGATGTTACAAACTACTCATCTTGTTCTGTCTCCAATCCTCAAAAGCCAACCCATGTTATAAGCCAAAGGAAACCACAAAATAGCAATGAAACAATGGGAAAAGGCCCCTCACCTACTCAAGGTTATGTCAACCAAGGAAAAAGGGTACCAAAAGAAGCTATTGGCATCTCTGGTGAACTTGAAAGCATGATCAACGATCACCTAAAGTCCAAGGGAAGTAGTACCCTTGTTCGAGCTTCTTCCAGTAATGTGATGTTGTTTGGTAATTTAGGTAACCTTAGGCAAGGAGGAGCTGGACCAAATCACAACGCTTACAGTGAAATGGATTACCATGTTAGTAATGTTGCTAGTGGAGGATACACAAATCAAACCATAGGATGTGAATATGACAATAGTAGCTATAGCAAAGAAGCTAAACCAAACAAGGAACAATCAGGTTCACTATGTAGGGCTTTGTCTACTAGAATGGATCCCGAACAATTGAAGATAATGGGCAATGAGGATTACAAGAATGGAAGGTTTGCAGAGGCCTTGGCTTTATATGATGCTGCCATCGCAATTGACCCCAATAAGGCTTCTTATAGGAGCAATAAAAGTGCTGCATTAACGGCTCTTGGTAGGCTTTTCGAGGCTGTTTTTGAATGTAGAGAAGCTATTCGAATTGAGTCTCATTACCAAAGAGCCCATTATCGTTTGGGAAATTTGCACTTTAGGTAGGTATGCATGTTTCACTTTGATTTGTGGAATATGCATTTTCCTACTTGCATATTTTACTCTCCCATGATATTTTTTTTTTATTACTTTTCATTGGTGTTGTTATTTGTCATCACTCATAATGTATGTTACTTTTCATGTATTTTCATATAGATTAGGAGAAACAGATAAAGCTTTGTATCATTATAAACAAGCAGGACCAGAAGTTGATCCAAATGAGATTGCTAAAGTAAAGACTCTCCAAGTATATCTAAACAAATGCACCGAGGCTCGTAGGTTGGGCGATTGGAACACACTTATAATTGAAACCAGCAATGTTATATCATCTGGTGCAGACTTTGCTCCACAAGTGAGTTATTAATTAGTTTATAATATTATATCATTTCCTCAACAAATGTATTATAACTTTCTTTTTGTCTGACTCACCTATACATGTATGTGTCAATTGTGTTGATATAAGTCTTCTTTTGGCCTTAAGATATATGCATTACAAGCCGAAGCCTTGTTAAAGCTCCATAGACATCAAGAGGCAGACAAAGTAATGTTAAAGTGCCCTAAATTTGATGTTGATGAATGTACTAAGTTCTTTGGACCTATTGGTAGTGCAAATTTGTTGGTGACACGTGCTCAAGTTGATTTAATTGCTGGCAGGTTAGTAATTTGTTTCAAATTACAACAAAAAAAACTCGCAAGCATTGATTTAATAATGATTACTATATTTCTTTTGCACGCATTCGTTAAAAGCAATATGTATCCATTCATTGTGTTGGTAGATTTGAAGAAGCTTTAGAGGCAGCACAAAAAGCAACTAGGTTGGATTCTAACAGTAGGGAGGCAAATAAGGTGATGAGAAAGGCTAGAGCTGTCACAATTGCTCGTGCAAAGGGAAATGAGCTTTTCAAGGCATCAAAATATTATGAGGCTTGCATTGCTTATGGAGAAGGCCTTGATCATGATCTATATAACTCCGTTTTACTATGCAACAGAGCTGCTTGTAGAGCAAAACTAGGCCAGTTTGAGAAAGCAATGGATGATTGTACTATTGCCCTTAACTTACGCCCATCTTACAGTAAGGCCAGGTTGAGAAGGGCAGATTGTAATGCTAAGGTGACCCACGTACTATACTTCTTTTTACTTATTGCAACACCTTTTAAAAATATAAAAACTTGTAGTAATAATATTAAAGATTGTGGTGAGTAAATGTATCTAAACACATTTTTTAACTCTGGCTTTCTAGTGATGTGACTTGTGTGATGTTTATTGTAAAATCACAGTTGGAAAGATGGGAAGCTTCAATACAAGATTATGAAACTTTACTAAAAGAGACACCAAAAGATGAGGAAGTAAAGCGAGCATTGTTGGAGGCCGAAGCACAACTTAAGAAACAAGGGAGGTGATGAAAGAACTCAAAGACATGAAGTATTGTAAAAATGATTCATAGTTAGAGAGGAGAAAATTAGACACATAGAAGACGAAGATAAGAAATGGAAAAGACATGAAGTGTGACAAGTGTTAGATTGGAGAAAAATGTCTTTATCTTTGCTAGCAAAGCCTAACGGATAGGATATTAGGATAAAATGATCAATCCTTCCGAAAACAAAAAATACCTTAGGAAAATAAATAAAAATCCAGTTCAGAACTTTTCGCAAGGAACACAAGGATCAATTTGTATACAAGGCTAAAGGAAAGTCACCAAGTTAATATGTAGTAGAACTTGAACTGGGTATGCGTCTCTTTTACATTTTTTTAATTTCTTCTTTTGGGAGAAATTGTACAATAGTTGTCTTTGAAGGTTATCAAATGTACATTAGATTTGTATATTGTAATTTGCGGGTTTTGTTAGTTTCATTTTTTTTTTTCTCACCCTTCCCCTAGCCAATTTTATTCAAGCCCAGTTCACATTTCCAGCCCACACCCACCTTGAATTCCATGGAATGGCTTGTGAAGATGGAGATTAAAAGTTTTTGCCTGAAATTTTCCCCCTTTTGATTGACATTGGAATGGAGGTGCTCTCTGTTTAGCTTATGTGTATTGGCCGTCATACTCATAGGTTCAACATTTTGATTTTTGCTCAATGTGGAAGACGTTTATTGTGTTCCCCTGTTCGCCCATTTCAAATTGTTATTGATGTCATGATGTGGTTGTATTCTGACCTTTAAACGATGTCGTTGGGGGATAAATTTACATGCTTGGACTGTGTTTTTCTCGATGCAACCGTGACTGAGAATATGAGCATGTAATTGGAATTCGTTTTCTGTTAATGTGTGGCAAAAAAAAAAAAAAAAAACTGCAACAAAGTGCATATGGATGAGGAGTTAACGTGTTGGGCTACTGTACCAGCCCCTTTAGTGCACATCTAAGCTAGTGTTCCTCTTCCTGGTAGCCCACACGTGTTTGGGCACTCTTCTAGTATCTTCTTAGACTTCAAATTCTCATTAAATAATTTCTCTAATTTTGATTTTTTAATTTTTCATCTAAAAATTTCATCCAATAATTAACATGAATCACGAATGTAATAAAGACGTATTATTGGTTTACATAAATTAACAAAAAAATGTATAAAATATTTAAATAAAAATAAAAAATATATAAAAAATCATTCTGAATTTCATCTAATTATTTTATATATATATATTTTTATGAATCTAAACAAATTAATGATAGACACTTTTTTGCTAATTATTGAATGAAGTTTTAAAATAAAATAAAAAATTAATTTAAACTTAAACAATTGAAAATTTATAAAATTAAACGTAAGTAATTAAATTTAAAAAAAAAAAAACTAAAATTACACATAAACCAAAATCCAAAAATACTAAAAGAGTAATTAATATTTTTCTTTTTAGAACTTTGTGGTCACACATTGTGCACGTATCGTTTTCTTAAACATAACACCAACACAAAAAGTCCAAATGGCATCCTCCTTTATTGAATACAGATACAAATGTCTTCTAGACTGATGAACCCAGTGAACAATTCTGCTTTAGCAAGCAAGAACAAGGTTATGGAGAAGGCAAATACAAACCTCACCAAAAACATACGTTTCCCAACAACAGAAGCACGTCACAAATAATAGCAACCAACATAACCAACCACAACTACCACTTAGACTTCAGAATAGAGAAACCAGACCGAGATTTGACCACATCGGTGGTATGGGCTTTAGGAAGGGCCTGACCCTGGCCCAAGTTATTTGGACAGTAGTTCCTGACAGCCCAGAGCTCATAAGGCGAGGTGTCCGTGGCGAGCCACTGCTCAATGGTGAACTGCTGCTGAGAACAAGGTGTGTGGACCCCAGTGGTGGAAACCTCCACGTAATTAACGTACCATCCGTGATGGGGCCCCGACCCGTCAGAAGTTAGGTTGGCAGCGCAAACGGGTCCATTCAGGCAAGGGCCTCTGCCGCTGAATATGTCGAGGTTGCCCCGCTCGAAGTAGTTGTAACCCGGATCCATTAACCCGCCCCATGCCTCGAGGTTCGTGATGTATATGCCGTAGCCGTACTTGTCGTATAGCTTGAGCCCAATTATTGAATCGGTTCCTCCCTTGATGATCGAACCCGTCCGAACGTACAGCGTGTAAACACAATCCTCCTCCTATATCCAATTAATATTTACATTATTTATTTATTCATCAGTGACTATAGTTAGCAACAAAAAAAAAAAAGAGATTAAGGGTAGTGAGATTTTGATTTTTGAGGCTTACCGATTTAACTGTTCCGAAGAAGCATAGGGAGAGCAGAAAAAGGAAGAGAAAGAGGAGACTCGTTTGGGTAGCCATGAGATGGAGTGGGGGGAATCAACTTTGTTCAGTGATGAATACACTAGAATAGTTTATAGGTCATCATAAATAGAGGACTCTTATGCAAATGGTGGATAGGGAGTAACTGGCCTTGTTTATGACAAGTTATAATTACTTTCCCATTTTATTATTTTTGGAAAATGTTTTTCTTTTTGGTGCATATTTTGGAAAATTTATTGTTATGTCCTTGTCTAGCTATGTACTTTATTATCATTTTCGTTATTTTAAAAATAAAATAAAATGAATACTTTCTTTGTCCCAAAATAAATGTCGTATTTGGAAAAAAAAAAACTGTCTCAAAATGAGTGTCGCATTTGATTTTTTTAATGTAATATTAATTACCTTTTTTCACTAATATCCTTAATAAGTGTCACTTTAATTTTTCAATGCAATATTAATGCTAAGGTTAGTTGTGTAAAATTACTATTCTTTCTCATTTATTTATTATCTTTTCTTGATATGTATAAAATAACTTACGATGACACTCATTTTTGGATGGAGGGAGTAATATATATTAATAGTGTAAGAAAAATTTACATTATCATTTAATCATAATTACTATCTATGATAACATTATTGACATATAATAATATCTTAAAAATTATATTTATCAGGATCTTTTATTGTTGGATATTGTAAGTTTTTTATATATACTAAAATAAATTCAGCAAATTTTGCATAGAGAAATAAGATATTTTATACCATATTTGTAACCCAATTATTAAATTTACATGTTTTTTATTTAAAGTTTAACAGTAGAGTAAATTTTAGCATTCACCAAAAAGAAATTTCCTGTCCTTACACGTACGAAGTCTGGTGTGTCATTCTAAAAGTGTAAAACGAAAAGGTGTACAAATAATTAGAGAGTGTCTAAAATATAAAAGAAATATAAATGCAATAAATAGGGGTTGGTGAATTTGGAGAAGGGATGGAAAAGTTGTGATACATTTCTTATAATATATTTGTATTATTTTTTTAAGAATTTATAACATAATTTAAAGAGTTTAATATTATGCACTAACAGTATGAAATCATTTTATACTGTCATTCAATCACAAATTATTATTTGTATGACTTTTAAGATAATTATTACAAAAATCAATAAATTTATCATACATAGTAGTTTGTGATTGAATATGAGTATAAAACTATTTCATAATGTCAATGTATAGTTTTTTCTCTAATTTAATTTAAAATTGTTGATATCATGCCACGACGTGATTAATTAATTGATTCGGAAAACACGAGCTAAAATACGTATTCCTTCTATTTTAAAATTATTATGTTTGACGGTATATAAATTAAGAAATTATTTATTGATGTAAAATTTTATAATATTTTAAAATTTCAAATATAAATACTCTCATTTAAAATTTATTTTTATTTAGTTAGTAGGGGTAATTTTAACTTAATTATCAAATGATAATATAATTAAAAAACTTGACAAAATCTTAAATTTGTATAATAGCAACAAATTTGAAATAAAAAAAAGTCTAAAAAAAATTATAGTTTTAAAATAAATGGAGTAATGTAGTGAGGCCACGAGTTCCATCTGGGTTGGATGGGCTCTCTCTCTTGGTTGAGAATTCCGTCATTCATTTGTTATCATAATTATTTGTCGCTGTCTTCAATTTAATTTGATCATCATAGTACAAAAAAAGGTTAGAGTCATAAAGATATGATAACAATTACAATGATCAAGTCAAGGATGTATATAAGTGAAATCTCTGGAACTTGGGACCCATCGGAAGCATATGCTGGTCATCGCCAAAAGGTTCCATTTATATATCAGCAAATTATACCGACAAGAGACTCGTGTAGCTTGCGTAAAAAAAAAAAAAAAAAAAAAGAAGAAGAAGAAGAGAGAGACTCATGTAGTTTTTTTTTTTTAGAAATTCACATAATATCTCTCTCTGTTTTTTTTTTCATTTAAAAATTACAGTAACTCTTTTCTTTTTTCGATGATTAATTTTACAGTAACTCTTTTCATAAAGATATATGGTATAATGTATTTTTTAAATAACTAAGAATATTAGTATAATTATTTCAAATAATTTAAAAGATTATTAGAAAAAATATCATATAAATTTTGAAAACAAATTATAAAATCTCATACAAACTATACTTGACCATAAATATGTGTAATTTACTTTTATATATTGAATAAAAAAAAAAAAGAGATTTCATCTGAAGTAGGGCTGCCGACTTCCGTCGTTGGGGATCGAGCAGTAGTTGACAATAAATGCATCCCCATTCAAAATTTCAGAATTCATTTCCGTAAAAAAAAAAGAATTAATCTATAATTGGAAATAATATTATTTCACAGAGAAATATACGAGTAATTTTTAATTTAAATAAAAATATAAGTAATTTAAATTTCAAAAAATTAAATTCATAATTTTAATAATTAACGTTAAATAATAAACTTTCATATGAAAAAATAAAAACAATTATAAATTTTTAAAATGAAATAGGACATTAGAGATGACAATAACTAGGATTTGGGTAAGGTATTATAGTACCAATTCTCATACCCGCTATTTAAAAAAATTCTCGTACCCAGACCCATATTCGTGTGGGTAGTTACTTTAAGACTTGTGCCCTTCCCCGTTAGGTACCTAACTGCCCGTACTTATACCCGTTACCCGCACTTTAAATAATTATAAAACATTGATAAATAAAATATCGATTAAAAATACAATTGTAATTAAATTAAAATCTAATTCAAAGATCTTAATATAATAAATAGGAAAATTTGATAAAAGAAGCAAATAAGGAAGGTGATTTTTTTTTTAAATTAAGGAACACGATCTATTTTTAAATGAATAAATATTAAAGATCATGATCTATCTTTATAAGAAACATAATCTTTTTTGTTGTGAATTAAATACGTGATCTATCTCTTAGCAAATAAAGAACGCGATATTTTTTATTTTTGATGGATTAAGGAACATGATTTATCTCTTAGGTATTATTATTATTATTATTATTATTATTATTATGGGTCTGGGTAGGGTTGGGTACTAAGACACCCATACCCGTTAAAATTTATGGGTAATTATCCGTATCCAAGCTCATACCAATGAAGTGGGTAATTATCCTACTCATCGTAGATAATTTTTGCGAATACCCATAAGATTTGGATAGAATTACCATCCCTATTCGACACCCTTTGTTATGACAGGAATGCTAAACCAATTTCAAGCAAAATTGATGATTATTTAGGATGGTACACGGGTATATGGATCCACATGTGAATGTTGTAGTAGTGCAGTTATTTCATGATGAAAACGTAGCATTAGCTGAGAGATATGTAATGTTAAATCGTTTGTGGCCTTCATGTTTACATTATGCATTACTAAGATTCAAGCACAAAAGACTCTTATGTAAATGAACGTGTTATAGATGTAAAGATAAAATTTATTCACATTTGTTGTCATATAACTTCAATTTTAAGAATGAGTAGTTCATGTTCTTAGAAAGTGGGTTATGGACCTAACTTAACCTTATAAAATCGGCTTGTAAGATGAGGGTTGCCTCCCACTTATATACACTAACTTGGCCTTATCACTAGTCGATGTGGGATCTCCAACACACCCCCCTCACGCCGAGGACTGGACATCTCGAGCGTGAAGTTTGCAGGACTGGATATTTGTGGGTGGTCCGATAGCGGCCCGATAGCGGGTGGCACGATAGGCCCACAACAAGGCACAATTGGCCCAACAACAGATCGCTAGGATAGACTCTGATACCATCTTAGAAAGTGGGTTATGGGCCTAACTCAACCTTACAAAACCGGCTTGTAACACGCATAAGCATCAATAAAATGGAACTCCTTATTTCACTTAGTTTCTATATGGTATCACAGAGCTAAGAGCTTAACAGCCAAATCGATCCTCTTTTTTTTTTTCCTTCATGGCGACTCACCATTGCTTCCAATCTACCCATTAAATTTAATCTCTACAAATTACCATACGTGATACAAGCAAATGACTCATCTTCTTGAAGCCAATGAACTTCTTGGCTATGTAACAAGGACCACATCATATCCTTCATCCAAAATCAATTCTGATAATGCATCTGTATCCAATCCAACCCACTCACACTGAAAACACCAGGACCTTTTGTCCATGATGGTTAAGCATTGGATATGTTGTTTTGTGCTTTTGTCTTGAGTGGTTAAGCATTGTCTGGCTTCTGCTCTTGATGGTTAAGCTTGATTGTTTCTGCCTTATGGTGGTTAAGCATTCTCATTTATTTGTACTTCTGTCTTGAGTGGTTAAGCATTGTTTGGCTTCTGCTCTTGATGGTTAAGCTTGATTGCTTCTGCCTTATGGTGGTTAAGCATTCTCATTTATTTGTACTTCTGTCTTGAGTGGTTAAGCATTGTTTGACTTCTGCTCTTGATGGTTAAGCTTTATTGCTTCTGCCTTATGGTGGTTAAACATTCTCATTGGTTTGTGCTTCTGTCTTGAGTGGTTAAACATTGTTTGGATTCTGCTCTTGATGGTTAAGCTTGATTGCTTCTGCCTTATGGTGGTTAAGCATTCTCATTGATTTATTTGCTTCTGCCAAGTGGTTAAACTTTGAAGTATAGTTTCTGCTTGGTGGTTAAGCGTGTTTGCTTCTCTTAAGTGGTTAAGCCTTGTGTTATGGCTTCTGCTTAATGGTTGATCGATCTAGTCATCAACGTGTGGACAATGCAACAACAAGAGCATCAACAAGATTTGCAGATCTAACAACCAAGATTCAAGTTGCAGATAGCAACTTGATCTTGAGGGGGCGTATTGAAATAACATAAGTACAACAAACTTTTGAATGTATTTATCTTTCTAGTTATTATCTTTTAGACTTTTAAATTTGTTACCAGATGTATTTATCTTTTTGGTTATTATCTTTCTAGAGCTTTATCTTTAGTTTAAATTCACAGTTACAACTCTATAAATATAACACGCATAAGCATCAATAAAATGGAACTCCTTATTTCACTTAGTTTCTATACATGTCACGTCCAGAAAACCATAAACTCGCATGACGTTTATGAATTTTTTATAATGAATATTAGATTTGGGCTTCGTAAATAGATAAAACTGGGCCTAGCTCGTTTAGGCAATGCACTATTAATCATTACGCATTGACGAGGTTCTAGTTCTGATTTCATTTTTTCTGAGACATCGTGGACAAAAAACGTTTAAGTTAATTACCCAGAACAAAAAAGCCTTAAATTAGCAACTCCACTAGAAGATTGATGTTGGGGGGACGGATTGAGTTCTGAAGACAAGGCCCGAGTGGCCTATATATATGTACAGGGAATACATGTAATTAGAATAATTATCATTTTAAAAACGTGAGAATTACACATCTAAATCATATAATCAAATATAAATAATTAAAATAAATTTTTTAATGATTACATGATAATAAAGAAAAATAATGTACATTCATGATTCATCTTTTAAAATAATTAAAATAAGATCTAATAATATGTATTTATTATTTTCATTACTTCCTCATAATAATTAAATGTTCTTATTTAAGAGCATCTCTAATCTAGTTGCTTATCCGAATTCTTAAAATTAAGTTACGTTTGTTGCTTAACTTGAATTTAGCATTGGAACAAATGAGGTAGAATTTTTAGTATTTTTTTTTTTGAAAAGAGGTAGAATTTTTAGTATAAGAACTATTATTAATTTGTTCTGGAATTTGGTCCCTTTTATATTATGGATTTTGGTTCCCTATATAGGTGGGTGTTTGGTGCCATGCTCCTGTGTGCAGATTATTTTCGGGTGCTGTTAACAGATGAACATTGATATTTTAACTTTTTGTGATAAATAAAATGAATTTGCAATATTTTTAATATTTTTAATTTTTGCATATTTATTGTTTCAAAATTAAAATATACATGAATTAATATTTTATTTTATAATAAAAATATAAAGATGTGTGATCCATTGTGGAACCTACTAAAAATAAGTTAAGATCTCCAAGTTCAATTTTACTATTGGAGTGAAAAATAGTAGATATTCTTAAATCTTATGTGACAACAAGGTCCTATCAAGGAAGAGTTAAGAACTCAAATTAAATTCTTGTATAGAAGATAGTCTAAGTAATTCGATCATTTCTTGTATGACTAATGTTCTTATTTTTATTTTTTTGACAGCAGACTAATGTTCTTATTTGAACATAAAAAAAATTAATACAATATGTAATATTGGACACAATAAGTTAAGGTTTTTTTTCAAATATATTAAAAAAACAATTAGTCCGAGATAATGGTATTTATTAGGTATTAATTTTATTAAAATATTCCTACTCTCTTAATTTTTATAAGGAAAATATTATTTGGTACAAAAACGGTTTTCCTGCCACTGCACAAACTGGTGATTCTGCCAAAATTCATTTACATGCTTTTAAATTTTTTTTAAATTAATATTTATTTTAAAAAAGAGCATTGGTCCATGTTGGTGTTCATGCGTTTTGTGCCATATTTTTTCATCATGAAAAGCATTGCTGTTTCTATAAATACATTATTAAGTATTTCAAGACAATAATATTTATTAGGAAGAAAAGTTAGAATAAAAGTTTCAACATTTAATTAAAAATTTAAAACGTCAGTCAATATGATTTTTTTTAATGATAAAAAAATCAATCAATTTGAAATGAAAATAGTATTTATAATTTATTTTTATTGTATACACATTTTAAAAATACACTTTACAATTAAAGAAATCAACTTATATTGTCTAATTTTAATATCCACATAACATCGATCTTCATGCCGTTAAATATTGATCTGAAGGATATATTCAAGTAACTAAACAATCATAAACCAGTTTATTGTAATTACTACTGTCTATTGCTCTGGTAAAATGCGTGCTAATGAACAGTAATAAATAGTACTAGTATCAGAGAACCCAGTCCAAAAAATCCCGTTCCAGAATATCATGGATATTAAATACACAGTAGTGATACCATGACACGACATCTACGTTAAATAATTCATGAAGACATAACGTGCCATGCAATAGTTCCCTATCGTATCCTAATTTATAAAAATTGAGGAATGGGCATAAGCTTATAGCATATTCTTTGTTGATTGTTACCCGATTGAAAACCTTACAGGAGGTAACAGTAAACTTTTCCGCAAACTAGGACATATGGCGCTTTGGCCTATCGATTAAACTTTTGCTTGTTCTTATAGAACAAATTGTAAGGATTCTCTAAATATTTTTCTATTGTTTCCAAGATATGGTTACTGCTCCTTCAACTTTATTAACGATTATTTAAAGTTCAATTTGGTGGATTATTTAGCAGCCTTTGTGGAAATCTCTTTACATAACTGTTTCCATTTAAATTTATCTTCAACATATGATATGTTAATTCATATAACTACTGGTTTTAATATCTAAAGCTCGTCCAATTACTAACTAAGCCGCAAGCCCGAGGAATTGTTTAGATATAAGTAAGTATTATGAAAAGAGTGTCTTGTTTGACGAACATTCTACAAACTTGGATAATGTAATATTGACCTACTGTTCAAATTGACTATTTTTATTAATAAGTCATCGGAAAAATTAACATACGCGCATGTCGAAAACTATTTTGGTTTGTCCAAATCAAGCTCATGATATAGGCCGTGAATATAATTAATTGACCGAAGTTTACATAAATTAATCTTTGGTACTAGAGTAATTTAGAATACAGTATTCAGTCACTGACTACCAAGACTATAGCCTATGAAGACCATCTGACCTGGCAAACTTTGGCACTATCTGAGACGAATAATCCAAATCTATAATTATAACTAGTTATATCTAATTCCTTAAATTAAGACTTTTGAGTGTTCACTTTCTACAAATCGCTGGCTGATTTTGTTTTTCATCTCCTTTTATTTCCATTTTGTTTATTATTATGAGCAATACTTCACTATCTTGACAAGCATTGAATATATATTAGATTTTCAGATGCTTTCACACGGTTTGTTCTAAATAAAAATGCCCTTGTCAATTAAACAGGACAATCTCATTATAACTGGAATTGTTCATGGAACTTGATCGGATAATAGGCCAGAGGACCCCAGTGTTTTTTAGTTAAAAAATAATTAAGGTCATTTCCAACATACTAAACTCAAAATCCAACGGGAGTTGTTTTATTTATTTATTTTCTCGTGGAGATCTTTTTCAAAGACAATCTTATTCAAGTTACTATCTGACATTAAATATAGACATCTATTTCAGCAGAAATTCAAACTTCAATTTGTCACATTATGAAAGACTAATCCCTTATACTAGATCTAACCCTAATTGGTAGTATAATAGTTGTTTTAGAAACCACCATATTAGCAACAATTGCATTTATAATAAATTATGTGGGGAAATCGAGAGGGAATTACTTTCTTTTTTGACACCTCAAGAGGGAATTACTTAAGGCACGTTAGACATTAAAACCTTTTTTTTTTAGTAAATTACACTGATATTTTCATGAGATTTCATCGAATTTCTTTCAATACTTCTCATTTTTTACACTTACATCAACTCTCTTAATTGTTTTAAAAACGTTACACTGAAGCTCTTATACATTACATTAACTACCTTAATTATTTGAAAAATATTACATCATGTATTTCTATAAGGAAAGTTGCTATAAACTTAATGTAATTCACTCTTTCTTTTTTGGTGAAGAGACTTTAAGACTCCTAATTAAAGAAATATATAGCGTAAATACGCATATACATGATAACTTCTTTCATCACTCCCTAAAAAAAGAGAGAAAAGAAAAACACTACATGTGAGCTTATGCGACAAGCAGAACATAGTGAAGTGATTTGGAAGATAACACCTTGTACTAATGGAAGCAATATATGCCATTAATGGCTGTGGACATTATGCAGTTTTTAGAACTGCTGAGTGAGATTTGGTTTTCTTTATCCTATTGTAAAGCAAGTGGGAGTTCATATCCAAGAAAAGAAAGTGGGAAATAAAGTTCTCAGTTCCAGTCGTCTTAAAATACTATTTTATGTGCATGTTGAGAACAAAAAAACAATTAGCGAATGGGTAATAGGCAGATAATTATTGCAATTGATAGGAATACTTTAACCAGCTGATCAGATTCTCATGCTGATAGTTAAATAGTCAAATCAAAGGAAGTTAAGTACGAGCAGAGCAGTCCAACCCAAGATCCATTTCGCGTTGGCTAAGTCTCACATATTGACGAATTCGATCGTGGATAAGGACTAGTCTGGTTAGCAATGCAGAGGCCTCAATTGTTATTCCATTTTATTTTTTTGCTTTGGTAGATCTATTTAGTCAAGATAAATTACGGTTATATTATACGAATAATAATAAGTACATTGCGCATAAAAGAAATTCAAATTTTAGTTTATCACATTGTGGAAATTAGCCCTTCCGCAAGACAGAATTCCAGTAAAAAGTTGTCCCATTTAATCCTTAATATTAATAAAAAATCAATGTGAATAACTTTTAAAAAGTCAAATTAAATGAGCGTTTAGGAAGTTAAGAAGTGATTTACGTTTACAATTTGAAGATTTATTTAAAAAAAAAAACTATAATTTATAAGGAAAAAATGCTTTCCAGAAGGCAATAAACCCAAAAGGAGTGTTGGATTAAAGGAGTACCATCTTAAAATTAATTTATCATTATTGAGAAAGTTGGAATATTGAAACTTTAAAATAAGCATGCTTTGTTCTGAGGAAAGGGGCCTCCCACCTTTTCTGATTGCACTAGAGCATGCACAATTGCACATGGTTAGTTGGAAAACCTTTTCCTTTTTCTCTTAATGGTTAGTGGAAGCAGTCATTGTAACAGGAAACGAACAGGAAACAATGTTTTATTCCTTTTCTCTAGGATTTCTTTGTGATCCTCTTTTTGGGTTCATTCGTGTCCGTTTCGGTTGTTGGAAGTGTATATTGATAGCATTTGTGTGCCTTGTTGCAATATTTATTCTATTATAATTAAAAGATTCGGCTTTTAGCTAAATTCCCTCACCCACCTGACTGTGAATTTTGTCAATCACATAAAGACTCAAGTCATGTTTGATGCTTTATTCTTCATTTCACTCATTCATGAGCTTTATGCTACTACTTACATTGTAATTAGTTCCTTCCGAATATGGTCATGTTCCCCGTACAAGTTGCACTCAACAAATACTTCTTGTTGGCATGCATTCACATTGGATCGATTGTCATATATAATATTTGCATAAATGTTTTTTTTATATATTTTCCATGTGTAATTCATTGAGCCCTTTACTTCTGTACCCCCTCTCCCACCTTGAATTCTTCTGTGATAAAGGTCTAGTAGCTTTTATATGTTATTCCCGTTACAATCAATCAGTGGTTTATCAACACGTATCATAAAATAACTAGAGTGGGAAAATAATTGCTTCAATGCACGTGACACTGTACAATGGAACATCACCAATCAGCCACCAACACATTTTAGAACACTACTCGTGTAGTTGCACTCGATCTGTAACAAGGAGCTTTCATGTACTGCAACAATGAGTATTAAAACCAGTTATAACTCAATATAACAAACTAACGCCATTGTTTTGTTCCCCATTTTAAAGGTAACAAGGGATCACATGGAGGCCCATGTGACTAACGAATTTAGACTTTTGCAAACACAACCAGTGAAGCTCTCAACTAAACCAATTCTTTAGTTTATTTAAATATATTATTGATGTGTGTGTACGTGTATACACATACTAAAATGATTTTTAAAACAAAATTAAATAATTAGTTAACTGGTCGCAAGTGACAAAAACCATGGTATTCGCAGCCATTTGTGGGCTCGTCCCTCAAAGCGGGGACCAATTCCCCAAATTAACCAACGCAGGTGATACTGGACATTTTCGTTTTCCCATAGCAAGAACCAAACACGTGTACTCAAGGACCATTGCTAACCAGCTAAGCTTCTGACAACTTAAATGTCAATGCCACTTGCTAGAGAAAGTTTTATTATCTTCTCAATAATTTTGTATTAACTCTTAATTTTTATTTTAGATTACAAGTTTTTTTCACGTATGACAATTATGTTTCAATTGAATGAAGTCATTATCAGCAATAATATTCTTCTTTCCTTTAAATATACTTATAGCACAACTCTATATTCGGAGTTCAAAAAAGTGTAATTAGTGATTATTTTAACTTAAATAAGAGTCACTCGTCCAAATATTGATGGTCTTAAAAATAAATTATTTTAAAAAGTTTATAAAAAATAATATTTTTTTATATATTATGTAGTTGCATACCTAAAATTTGAATTTGAAATTATGATTAAACCAAAACAACTCTACGTCAATTGATTCATGAGCTTGATATCCTTAAATTCATTTTAATTTATTTATACAAATAGTTTATAATTTGTCTTATAAATTCATTTTAATAAATTTTATAATTAAATTTGTTAATCAACTAACATTTAATAAAATATTAATAAATAAATACTTAATTAAATTATCTATCTAAATGTGTCCTAACTACTAATAGGATCCAGAATCATTTTTCAGAGAAGGGATGTGATGTGATGTGATTAATTGTTATTCCAACGAAAACAGGGCTAACGTATAAATTCCTATAACAATAGTATATGTACACTTACAAACACGCATTTAACACACTTAACAAAAGGATGGTTCGTGGTGAGTCCTTAAAACGACTTATATATAAGTTTTTGTAATGCACGAGACCATGAACCTGGTAGCTCAACTTGCAAGATTAAATTATATCAATTATAAGATTCTATATTTGAATTTTGTTGATACTCTTTCACTGAGAAGTTTTTCTATAATTATCATTGTAAATATGCATTGACTTCAAAATGAAACAATTTTCTTGAATTTTCAATATATAGAAACATTTTGGGTATGTCAGAGAAATTTTATTGAACAAAAATAAAAGGTGGGGGGTACAATTGGTGGAGAAAGGTTGTTCCACTTTTCCTACTCGCCAATAATTGAAAGTTACAAAAAACTTAGTTTAATTCAGCTAAGACATCAATCATAGAGAGAAATATAGTGGAGTCCATCTTTCCACGTCGGACAGAAGGTGAGGGTTGTCAATAGATGGAGCAATGTTAGCGTCTCTACTTCAAATATCTATGTTATTCTTCCCATCAAACATCTACTTTTGAGTGGATTCCAACTCTTCTTTCAACCATAAGGATTCCCCTAACCCAACGTTGAGTTTAACTTTCACTAACCTAACCAAATCATTAACCTTCCTCGTTTTAATTTCCTTAAAATTTTATTACCTTTCACCCTGAAGTGGGTTACTTCAATCTTAAGGACCCAATGACCAGTCCTTGTTTCTCTCTTCTTTTTTCTTTTGCCAACTTTGTTGTCTGCATGACATACAGAATCTAAGCTATAATATTAATCTCAGTGTCATTACATTATGAGGTAGATTTTGGCTATGTTTCTTGTTTAATACAGGCACAGCTTTTTTGCATGTGTATAATATCGGAGGTCAATTCACATGATTTGCGATTACTTGAATCTTTTATAATAGTCGCGCAAGGTCTTATTTTGTAAATAGTGCCAACTCACATTTCTACTTAAACAAAGCCGGCATTTGGTTCATAAGAAAGTGGGACACCAAAGTATAATGGAATTATACCAAACCTTTCTCACCTTTCCTTCATGAAAGACTCTGCATCGGTATCTGTTACCAATTTGTAAAATGAAGCACCTTTTTCATACATGGGACACCAAGTTTTGTTTCCGAATTTATGGCCAACCCGCGCATGTGATTTAAAAACTTATTTATCTAGGCAATTGGCATCTCTAAATAATTCAGAAATGCCTATTTGCTCACATTAGACAACAGTGAAAGATTGTTGATTTAGAATCAAACCATGACTTAATTTATTGGTGTAACTTCCAAGTCCATCCAAACTTTCTAAACCACTATTTAAATATTCTCTTGCTTTACCAAATATTGATCTAGCTAGAATCAAACAGCTCATACATAGTAACACTTACATCTTGGTATTCAACTTTCTGACCAAACGAGTGAGTATTACTGCATTAGTGTATTACTCCCTTTTTCTGTTGCTTCTCTTTGTTTGGTTGGTCTACTGCAGTACATGAATCTATGATGCTATCTCCAGAACTAAAAGGAGCATTTGAAGAGATGTCAGTACTACATGACAGAATGAAAGACATGATATTTTTTAATCTGGGGTACGGACAAAGAAACATTGATTCAAATGTTCAATAATGACATAGCATACCGTTCTTTGAGCACCAACCCGGCCTAACCCACAACTGCAACTTTTGAGTCAGCTTCAGATACAGAAATAGAAATCTTGTAACAAGGTAGTTGACAAGGGGCTATCTTGATACTTGAGTCTCCAAGTATTCAATCAATAATCATTAATGGTGATGGATCTTATCTCCAAGTTAAGGGCATCTTCTTGATCTAGGAAATCTGTTTATCCTACTATAATATTGCATATTAGTTCTGGTTGATTATGCACGTGTGTCTTAAGACAACATTACATGTTATGGATGATTTTAGAGGTTGACTGGCTTTGTTTCTCACACGGTTGTGAATTTGAGCCTATAATGAAGCAAATTAACACTCTAGACTTAATTAAATTAGCATATTACTTGAATTTATTTTTCCATATTAGTGACTCAAGATTGAATTCTCTTGCCTTGACAGAAGATTATTATTACTATTGGTCTAAGTCTAACCAAGACAAAAAAATATCCTTGCAGAGAAGGAGACCAATAATTGAGATTGATTGAGAAAGAGCTGCATCAATTGAGCCATGCGCCCCCTTTCTCTTATGTTTTTTGTTTTATTAAAGCAACAGATATTATTGATGTGAAACGACATTACCCCTTTCATTTCATGTTCCAATGGTAAACACAGACTATCACTTCATAAGCTTATTCAAGGTGTCATAATCTAATAGCTTGTCAAAGTCTTTTTCCATGGACTGTTTCGTAGAGGAGAGAGGACAGCTAAATAAGTTTTTCATAGTTTCCAAACAAACGGTGCCAACCTTGGTATTCTCATTTTTCAGAGGTAACATGGTAAGAGTAAGACAAACAACAAAATCACGATTGAGAAACCATACTTAACCATAGTTTGATCGATGTAACAAGGAAGAGAGAAAATTTAATCCATTGAGACTTGCATCCGAAGGCCACATAAACTTTTTCCCATGTACTGAGTACTACTTGGCTAATTACATGAATGTAGACGTCTTTCAAAGCAAGAAAGACACTTTTGTCTTTCTTTTTCCATACATTTTTGTTCTGACTTGAACAAAAAAATACAAAACATCCTATATTCTACCCAAGCTGAACTTCTATTTCATGGCAGGGTAGTTTCATCTCCTCATTTACACTCGGGAACGTGCTCGCAGGGACACATGTTTCCACTCCACCAAGCGTTGAAGAAAGTTCATCACCTGCATGAAATAAATACATAAAATTATAATCAATTATATTTTAGGCATAGAATAAAATGGTGCAAAAAATAGATGAAGTAAAAAAAATTCTGCTTGCCTCGTTGGGTTCTTGTAAAGAGTAAGATGCACTTGTGTCTTTCGGAAATTTGGAGACAAGAATGCCAAAACCTTGTCCTCTGTCTCTTAATTTCTGCTCATTAAAAACATTTGAAACCCTTTAGTTTTTTAATCATCCCAAATAAGATAATTAACTTACACAAACTATTAGCCTCTATACTAGAAGAGCTGGATTTTTATAGAAAACTTTCTATAAAGAAATAATAATAATTGAGATCTTTGGATACCTTGAAAGCATCTTCATCGGATCGATCATCGCCAATATAAACAGGAAAGACATCACTACAATTGGCCAAACCTGTTGAAAATTATTTTGTAATTTAGATGATGGTGGGCAATTTAAAACAGATTTAATACTATAAATTAAGAATCTCATGTGTTAAAACAATGTTCAATGAGTAAATTAATCACGTAGGGTATGGGAGTTTTCCTTTAATTATTTGTAATAGTCAAAACACTTCAGAGTTATCCAACAACTGAAGAGCACAGATTTGTACGTAACTTTGAGCCATCATTAATACATGTTTTTATAAAAATATGTTTAGCACATGTTCAATTGTGAGAATAAAACGTATATAGTGTGTTAGACTAAAACTCACCAAGTGACTCTAATAAAAATTCCAAGGCCTTCCCTTTGTCCCATTTAATAGTGGGACGAATCTCTAGCACCTGTGTAAAACAAATGGCAATGAAAGTGAGACACCTCTCACTTCTTCTCTTACTCCTCCTTTCAAACTAGATAAAAAACAAGAAAATAGAACCATGGCCCACCTTTCTTCCTTGGGTAAGTCGGAGCTTCGGGTACTCCTTTAAAACTGATTTCACTTGGCGTGCCAGTTCACTCCATTTCTATGCATAGTGCATTTGGTTTAGACTTTTTCATGAACAGAGAAATAGTCCATATAATAAAAAATAAAAAAATTCGGAAAGGTACAAAAGCATTGCAAATAGTTACAAGCGAATGTCTGAAACATGGATGGCTTTATAGCTTATAGTTTGTACCTTTTCATCAACACAACGAAAATGAACAGAGAGGCAGAACTTGTTGCTCTCAACTAGAGCTCCAGGAGTTGATTTTGTCTTTTCAACTAATTGTTGATACACCTAAAAATTTGTACCAAAAATAAATTTCTTTTAACATTCTAGAAACAAAATCCATTTGGGTAACTAGGAAGGGTTAATAGACTAATAGACGAACCTCATCTATCATGGGAAGAAAATCACTGGCAGGTTGAAAAAGAAGTGCATCAGCTTTGCTATCCTACAGACCACAACCAATGCAAAATTATGAGTTTTCATTAAATTTGAAAAAGTTAGGAGTTAGGAATTAATATATGCACCATATAATAAATAAATAACCCGTACATACACTACATCTAACTCACTCACTTTGTTGTATTTGGAGCTTCTTGTTGGTCCTTTAATATCCATGCCATGGCTTCCTGCATAATATAACTCTGCCAAGCGAACAAAATTGTACACCTATTGTTTCCAAAGCTACCATCAAATTAGTTCATAAAAATTAAAAGAAAATGAAAGGAGAAAAGGGGAAGTACATAATAAGAGCACGGAAGTTTACTCTAACCAACTTCCGAATTAATATTGTACCTTGTCTTTGCATCTGCCGGTCACTATAGCAGTAGGGAAACACCTAGCAAGTTTCCTCACTGTTTTTCTCATCTGATACACATAGCAAATTGTTGTACGTATAGATTTAGCAGACAATATATATAATAAGTCCAAGACAAGGTTCAAAAACATTATAAGTAATGAAACTAACCGAATCAGACATGAAAGCTCGGTCAGGGTCGTCGACTATAGGAGACAGCGTGCCATCGTAATCCAGAAACATGACAATTTGTTTTCCCTTTGACGCGTCAATAATTTGGTCAAACATGTCTAATGCTGATGGATGGTGAAGCTGTTTGATAATTACAAAAACACATATGTTAATGTTACGTACGTTTAATTAGCAAAGTCAGACCCACTATTTGGAATTTGAACATTTAAAATAAGAGTGGTTCTCACAATCCAAGACTTGTGCTCCTGAGACAAAGAAGGTGTGGATTTAAGATGGGTTGGAGAGGAGGCTCTCATGGACTCAACCCATGCATTGATTCTTTGGCCTCCATTGATTTCAAGGTTCTTCAAAATCCTCCTCCTTGAAATGGAAATGTACCCTCCTGGCGCCGCCGGTGGCTTTCGTGTTGTTGTTGGGAAAACCGTTAAGGACACTCCGGATTTAGTATCAGACACTACCACATTCTGCCGCGTCATTTTGACACAATCAAACTGCAAAAACAAACCCAACAACACTCACGTATGTTTTCAAAAGGGTATGGTATATTGGTTAATTATTATTAAAATCAAGTCTGAGACCTTAGCTTACGTTTCAGAGAAAGTAACTAACTAACTTCAACTGTGGTGTTTAATTATTGTGGCAGAATACAGATCAAAGAAGAAAGAGATTAATGACAGGAAATGAGTGAAGAGAAGAAAAGGAGTGAGAAATGAAGAGTGTATGAGTGAGGGAGGAGACAGAGTCCCCTGCATTGAATTTATAGTTACAAAATAACAGAAGCTCCAAAATACTTTGGTGGGACCCACGATTGCATTGGAAAGGAGCTGGGGCCCACAGCTTTGCCAACCCCCGATATCCCTGAGGTCCCCACCATAGTCCACAGACCACACCATCTTTCCTCTTTATTACGTGTGAGAGCATAGAATAAGGTTGAACAAGCTACAATTTGACTATGGAAATGGTTGTGTCATGTGTGTGTAGATGTGTGCGTGGAACATTTTAGTGTATGAGAGTATATCAGTATGTCTCTTTAAATTATCGCAAGAATAATACTTGTGCATGTCATTATTACATACGTGTGATGTGATAGAATTAAAAGTTTGTGTGAAAAAAATTGGTAAAACATGTTTGGACCAAATGCTTAAATGGACGCAAACACTTGGGCAATTAGGATAGAACTCCCTAATGCTCACTCCAAGTCATCAAATATCTTCAAAACTCAAGTTCTAATATCTAATTAAAAATCAAATACACTAGATTAGGTTAACTTTAATTCCTTAACCTCTTTATTTTTTAAATTAAGAATAGTAGTAATTCCTAAGGTTTTCCTAATTGAAGTAATTGTAGGGTAGTAATTAGTGGTTATTACATATTTATGGCAAAACTGCATAAATATGCAGTAACCACTGGTTGGTGGGGATGTTTTACACAGGTTCCCTTTTTTGTAATCCGGCAGGGAATTTCTTATGCCCTTATATATACAGGGACGGAGCTGTGCTATAGGGTGGGGGGCCCTGGCCCCCTGATTTTTTTCAAAATTTTATAATTTATATAATTATATTATATTAATTAATATAAATTTTTTTAGTTATTAAATAAAATTTTATTTATTCATTCACCCCGTGCAGAAATTTCATGAAGGAGGAGGTTCTGATCTTTTTTTTTTTTTTTCTGGTTCCATTTCCTTCAACCAATTATCAAATTTTATTTAGTGGATAGGGTAAAACAATTATCAAATTAGAAGTGGTAAAACAATTATCTTCTTTAAAGAAGAAGAAGATTAAGATCAATTTTATCCACTTTAAATATGGGAAGTTTTAAATACGGAAATTACGCAGTAAGCAACAGGGCAATCCTATCCCCTTCTTGATAAATATTAATAATAATTTTTTTCTTATTAAAAAAGACTTTATCTACTTTTATATTTTAAATACCAGATATGTATTTTTATCAAAGTTTACCTAATAGATAAGATTTTATCCTATATTAAAAAAATATAAAATTTGATCTTTTTTTATACTTTAAATACTGGATTGGGTAGTAGACCTTTGTTGTGTCTCTTTTTTTTTCTGAGTTAATTGTAACAAAATATACTTAATTTGCTTTCAAACCTCCCGCTCCACTTTTTGTCATCACTCACTGCATCACGTATTAGCAACTCTGAAAGTGGAAACGCACATTGCAGTTCAAGAAATCAATAACTGAATCACAAATGATTAGGCAAAGCAACAAAGGTATGTATAATTATTTCATATTATATCATTTAATTTATTGATTATTCAATAAAAGGAAAAAAAGTGTAAGTTGTTATCGTACATTTGTACTCAATTAAGTAACCTTATACACTTACATGTAATTATAAATTTATAATATTAATAAGTATGTTTATGTTTGCTTGTTTCTTATATCATAAAATTAATAGTTTTTTATTTTATTTTTATTATGTCTTTAATTAATTTACATGTATTATTGTAGATTTGTATTGTGTATGTAAAAAAGCATAATTAATTTAATTATCTATATATGTAAAATTAATTATTTTAATTTTTAATGTTGACAGTTGTTTGTTACAAATCAAAATAAGTATTCAAATATTGTCACCACTTACCAGTCTTTGTTCTACCACAAGTAAGTTTTCACAATTTATCTTTTCTATTATTTTTATAATTTTAATAGATCTTGAAGTGTTAGTAGTTGCATTTGAGTCAAAAGTTTAATATTTGAATTTGAGTTGAGTTGTTATAAGAGACCTAGTAAATAAAATAATTGAAATAAAAAATTTGAGTTTACATAGTCGGCCCCTCCTAGCATTAAATGCTGGCTCTGTCCCTATATATATATATATATATATATATATATATATATATATATATATATATATATATATATATATATCTTTGCTGATAAAAAAAAAAGTTAAAAAATTACTAAGATCTCATAATCATCGATTCTTATCCCTAGGATATCAACTTCAACACATATATGGTTAATTGCTCCAAAATGCAATCTACTAACCACTCCCCCAATTGTGAAAGTGAATCGAACATTACTCCATGATTGATCAATCCATAGAAGTATTAAGAACAAAAGTGAACACTTAATTGAAAGATACCAACTTGAATTAAGATGTCATAGAATTCAAATTAAAATATATATATTGGGATTCCTTATGCCTAACCTAGAAAACTAATTACACATGATAAAAGAAAAGAAAAATAGAAGATATGAAAAAAATGCTATCAGGATTCAGTGACCTTGTAAGTTGATTCCTCAAGAAGTTCCCAACTCTAATATTGTAAGAGGAGGATAAACGGGAAAAAAAATTGCTAGAAGTCCTTCTATCTTGATTAAATTCAATTATTTATAGGTTTTCTAGTAGTTGTTAGGGTGGTCACATTTCAATAGCACTCTCTAGCTTTGTCACGCACTACAAATACTAACAATGTCAATTGTGGAGGTTATATATAGAGGATTCCCACATATATAGTTGACTTTGATATAAATTAACAATGTCAACTATATGGCAATTATTGATTTTTAAAATAAGTCTAAATAGTTTAAAAGTTTGCACAAATATCTTTTAGATATTTTAAATTTGGGTCTAATTTATTTTTAGTCTCCCAAATTTAAAAGTGATTATTTTCGTCTGCCTAATATAAAAATATTCTATTTCTTTGAGATTTTTTTTATCATTTTAATTCCCCTAATAAGGATTAAAAGTGAGTTATTTCTAAAATCAGAGATGAAAATATTACTTTTAAAATTGAGGGAAAAAATGAGATTCAAATTTAAGGGAACATACATATATTTATGCCTTAAAAGTTTTTAATTTTTTATATATTTAAATCAATTTTGACAGACTTATGTAGTCGTTAGAATCTATATCAACTAATATTTAAAGTCATTAAATATATGTTGTTATTACATAGGACTTAACTTTAAAGTTTTTTATTTTCTATGAAATTAATTAAAAACTAGTAAATTACAAAGACTTGTTTAATATTTTAAGACTTCACTTTCACACTTGTTTAAAATATTGTTTATTTTGCACTTAATTTTTACATTAAACATTTTCACGTTTTTCTACGAGCACATGAAGAAATTGGAATAAATACACTTCTCATTATGGCCATTTCCTTTTTATTCTGGAGCAAGGTGAATAAGGTTTAAGCCCTTAGCAGAAGCAATAGCATTTGGAGAAATTTTCAAATAAAATAAAAAGAATTAGAAAAATTTGTAATTGCAATTAAATAACAAATATTTTCCATTATATTATCAAATATGTATTTGCATCAGTTACCCAAGCCTTAAATTAACAACCTTAATTTAATTATAATGAATGTAATAATTATATAAATTATAATGTTATATAAATAATAATATTATTAAGTTTTGAGACAAGATTTAGGAAACCCTGAACAGAGGTTTACTGGCCATATAATTTTAATGGTATTATTAGTTAATATTTAATATTAATTAATTGGATTTTGATTGGGCCGTTTATCGGCCTTTCAATACTAACTTAGCCCTGTTAAAAGGTTTGCTTGATATATGCATGCTGCTACTACTAGTATGTGTTATATATACACAGTTCCATTCCATTTTAATTTTATAGTTAAGAAATGGAATTACGCCCACTGAAAAGGCTGTGCCGAGCAAAACAAGGAGCTCGATCAGCCATAAAACGAAGCGTGCATTGAACAAAACCAGGAGCTGCATGTGCGTTTTACAAATTGGTTTGGGAATACATTACGTCTATTTCGTGTGTGTATATGCATGCACTTGCATGAACACGACAAGAATCTCATCCTCCTTTTCAACCAATTATTGCTTTTTTAGTCATATATAGCCATGCATATATAAAAGGAAAGATCCATCACTTTTAAAACTTGTACCACTGGCACAGTAGAAAGAAAATGAGAGAAAAAAATTTGAAATTTAAATTGAAGAGACAATTTTTTTTTTTTTAAAAAAACTTAACTGTCTAATATAATTTTTCAGCAATGCAATATATTTAAATTATTTTTTAAAGGTTATAATTTTTTTATCTATAAAATAGAATTCACATGAAAAGTAAGACTCTCACTTTCTTTGCTCTCTCAATTAAATATTCTTAATATTTGTGTTTCTATTATTTGGAGGAGTATTTCACACCTACTTACACAACTAACCAAAAAAATCTCTCTCATTTATTTCAACAACATATTTTTTCAATCTATCATATTTTATGTCTAAATTGAATTTCAATTGTTTCTTTTAAAAGAAATTGTTAATAATTTAAAATAATTTTATATTACAATTTAAATTAATTATCAAAGTCTAAAATATATTCATTTATATATTTAAAGACTTTATTTATTATGAATTTAATTATAATACAAAATTTCATATTAAAAATATTTATTTACTATAAATTTTAATTATATAAAAAATATTTATTCTACATAATTTAGTAATTATATAAAAGAAGAGATGTGATATTAATACAACAACTCATACAACAATTTATATAATTAATATTGTTTTATGTATCTATCTCTCTCAATTACATTGTTTATTTACATCTCAAACTTTTTTCTTTTCTCTCTCATTATCTCTTTTAATTGTACAATTTGTTATAAAACTTGTTATGCAAATAACATTTCTTATAAAAGAATATCACGAATCACTACAAAAAATCAAAGCATTGATGATTAAATTTAATGACAAAACTACTAATTTTAATTTTTCTTGGTCCGGTGGCAGTAGATAAAATTGAGACGGCAACCACAAGGACGACGCATGCAGTGGCAGCAAAGGTTGGTTTACGGTGCAAAGAGGAACAGTCTGAAGATAGGGCGGGACTGGTATGTGTGTGTACGTGTATGTGAATCATCGTTTGTTTGGTAACAATATTTTTTCATTTATATATGTTTGCCTTGGTACAGTGTATCAGTTCTACAATATTCATGCATTAATTTCACAACCACCAACCGTTGTCTGTTTTCTTCGCACTTGAGAAGAAAAATTATACATGGTATTCGTAGTAATTTTTCTTTCTTGCTTTCTTTCTTTCGACAAAGGAAAATGACATTTATTTTCTTTATTGTTACAAAAAAACACTTTTTTTTTCAAGGCAAAATGAATTTTATTAAAATTGTCCAAAGCACAAGATGTGCCCGGATCAGAGAATTACAGAAAGGATGAAAAAATTGTAAAAAAAGTGTTGCCCCTACAAATACAAAAAAAAAAAAACACTTAATATATATTTATTTTATCCTCTATCTCATTTTTATCATAATTTTTCTTTTTATTCTTTCTCTTTATTACATCATTTGTCACATTATTTTTTTTCTTTAGAAGAGTGCTAACAACACACTCCTTTCAACACATACTTTATCATTGGTTGGAATTTATTGAAAACTACAAAATAAGGAGAGAGAGTTATTAAATAACAAGTGAGACCCATAAAAATTTGTGATTTTCAATAAATTTTAACAAATCATAGAGAGTGTGTTCAAAAGAGTATGATAGAGAGTGTGTTGCTAGCATTTCTCTTTTTCTTTACTCCCTCCGTTTCAAATTATATGACGTTTAAGGTTTTGACACAGATATTAAGGAATGTAATTAATTTGTTGAATTTCCTAGAAAATATTAGGTAACTTCCTAATATATCCTTTATCTCTTTAATTAATTACTCATAGTACACTACTCATACTAAGTATTAATTAAGGATAGTCCTGGAAAAAGATATTTAATGCAGCATTGGTTTTGTAAAATAACATCTATTTTGGAATAAATTTTTTTCTCTAAAACGTCATATAATTTGGAACAGAGGGAGTATATCTTTCTCTTCTCTTTTGGTCCAATCACTCCATGCATGCCAAACATGAGGTATACATTTATCATTAATTACTCATTGTTACTCCTTCCCTTTGTTTTCGGTTGTTAGTTTGTTACAGAAATGAACGCTAGCTGGTCTAAGGGAAGTGGTACCGTGTATCTAGTCATCATGGGTACAAAAATACTTAGCCACAAGTTTCAATTTAATTTATTTTTGTAATATCTTTTATGAATAATCGTGGTTTAGGAATAGTATTATATATATTTATTCTTACATAGTGTACCGTTTTCTTTTTTCTTTTTTAATGTAACGTCTAGTCATCATTGGATGCATATTGCATAACCTCCTTTTTGTCTTCATACTCTTTTCGTTGATTTTCTGGTTTATAGCTTAACTCCTTTTCAAGTGCTTTAATAATTTGAAATATCAAGGAAGAACCTTACTAACAATAAAACAAGTACAGAACCCTGATACGCTCTTTTATCTAGCATAACGAAAAAATGGGAAAGGTGAGAATTTTCTTATAACGATACTTTTCAATCTTACTTTGCATCTATCTATCTGATTATGATTATGATTATGACTAGCAACGCATCGAGTTGTTATAGCGGTTGCTTGTTAATTGAATGGTGTAACAATTCGTTTGGTTTACATGTGCGGAGTTTCAAAAGAATGTTTTACCCAAGGAAGAGTCGACACAAATGTGAAATAAACATGCATGTAATAAAACAATTAATAATCATGATTTGTGTGCATTATAGTTCATGTGCATGTATATACATACTCTAGTGCGGGATGTAACAAAAAAAAAATACTCTAGTGCGGGAAAAAAAACTGTTTGTTATAATTACCATCAATTTGCTGTCAGAAATTAAATCAAGTTGAAATTAATGCTTGACTGGGTAAATGAATTTGATTGGACCGAAAATTACGTCATAGTTGTAAAATATAACAGAACCGCACTGCAAGTATTTGATTGCCACCGTTCTTACTGCACTACCGCAATTGTTTTCTTAGGAATTAAACTTTGTCTTAACTTAGCTATTAATTAAGTCTTGTTATTTTATTATTGTCTAAAAGCCTATAAAAGGAAATATCATGTACGAGCATTTTGTATCAGATTTGAGTGAATGAAATTTGATTGAATTGAACTGCAAATCTCTTCCTCTCTTTTTCCAGTAGTGTGCGTGAGTGTGTGGTGCAATTTCATTAACTTCTTATTCTCTCTCGTTTTCTGCTGTGAATTGTGTATGGGGTTTTTATTTTATCTCACTGATATCAATTGCGAGTCTAGTTTTTAGGGTAACTTAAATTTAATTCCTGTAATATAGATACATGCATGTACTAACATCTTAGTACGTAGAGACAAGAGTGCGTAACTATAGTAGGACAAATTAGAAATTAAGGGGATAATCTTCTGAATGACTCGAAATCGCATCAATGTGGTTTGAATCCGAAGATATTACTAGCTAGAAAAAAGTGGTTTTGCAATATGGAATTTCTTTTATAACTTGAGACTCATCCTAAAATAATGGTAACATCAAAAGTTCGAAACACTAATTTGATTATAGATCAAACGTGATCGTAGTTTGCACTTTTCCAAGAGATATGTACGTGACATCATTAATTTATAACATGGATTTATCCTCATTGCCTTTCATTTAGCCTATAAAGCTGAATTCTTATCCCTTCCATGGATATGATACAGAATTCTTCTTGAGTTTAAACATATTAATTCAGTGATGGCCGAATTATTAATAACTAGATTTTGATCATCATAATCACTGAAAGGACATCATCAATGAGCTGCTTTATCTCAAAAGAGCATTAGGGAAAAAGGGGTCGGCAATTCGTCCATTTTTGTCTACACTTAGAGAGCCATAATTAACTCGTTGTTTGGATTGACAGAACGTAACTTCATTTTTTAGGCGCACATTTGGCACATCTAGAAGAGCTATTGGTTTCTTGGTTCTGTTTTCTTTTTGCCGACTTCTTTTGATTTAAACTATAGTGATGTGGCTTTTGCCATTATTTATTGCAAAAAGCTTGAGGAGGATGATGTTGGATAAGAGATAAAAAAAACAACCCTTACTTTTCTAACCTCCTCCCCCCTTTAGCTTTGCTTTGGTTTATCACTATATATATCTCAATTTATTTTTAACTATTTTTCAAATATTTTCCAACTGAAACAGTTGGAGATGTGACGGAAAGAGACATTTCTTACTAAGCTCCAGGTCGGCGTGATGGACTCACACGGGGTTAACATTGCTGTCGCCATTAAAATAGAAAAATGGCTGATATATACCCACAATCAAAGATAACAAAGAGAAAAAAGAGAATTAAAAGATGTGTTAGATAACGTAATATAACAAGAAAAAAGAAAAGATAAAAAAAAAAGTGAAAGAAAAATAAAAATATTATATAAGTATACGAAGATCAGAACCTTTTTAAATGTGAATTTTTAATAGTGTATAAATTTTCATGTATGAAAAGATTATTAACTTTTGTAATTTTATATATATATATATATAATAATAATTTTTAATTAATTGATATAACAATATTTAAAATTAAACTCTTAAAATATATCAATCGAGGGGTCGTTGATGATCTTCTTTCTCCAAAATAATTTTAAACTACTTTTTCTTCAAATGACTTTGCAGGATGTAAATCCAACGAGGATGATTACCTATATAAAGAGGAAAGATATAAACAAAGAATCGCAGCTTTTCTGGGACGAAAAAAGAATATTGTATGGCTTTCTACTAATCTAGTATACTTATTTGTTATTGGTCATTGAGATTGTTTATTTTTAAAGACTGAAATGAACATTATTTTTATAAATTAAGAGATTAAAAAGTTTAAAAAATCTAATCGACAGTTATGATTTTAAAGATTAATTTGGGACTTTATTTTATTATGCATTGAAAGCGCACATGTTAAACATATCTATCTCACACATAAAAAAAAAAAATAGAGATTTTGTGATAAAACTTGTTTAGCCAAGCTGAAATGTCATCCGTAAATGCCATTCCTTTTCTCCTTTCTTGTTAGTGATTAGGAAATCCTTCAGAGCCAACTTTGTCAAACAAGAAACTCCCCTTTTCTACTAGTTTCAAGCTTTCAACAAGTGGCCATTAGTCTTAAATTCTTCGTTTTTTCACAAGTAGTTGGAATTTGACTCATAATAATTAACTGAAATTTAATTCCAAAGCCACGAGGCAATGATCATTCATAAATACCAATGTTTGGTTCCAAATTGCGCCTACTTAAAGCTTCACTCGTGCAATGAAAATGATCCGACCATTTTGAAAAAAAAAAAAAAAGTCGACTATCACTCTATAATTAGCATGCTTTTGACTTTCCAAAAATCCAACTCCAAGTAAAATGGTGAAAAATTGTGTTGCCAATGCGTGGAATGAGAATAAGAGACCTTAGATTAAATAAAAATGGGGAGTTGTCTTAATCAAGAACTTGCATCAATGCCAATTTCATCAGGTTGAGATGAGGACATCACTGTCTCCCTTTTCCCTCGATCCCCTCTCTTGTTCGATCATTTTACCTGGGAATAAAATAGTACAATACACACTGCTCTGAAAACCATGTATGAATCTTGTCGTTGGTGTTATTTTCCTTCACCAACGTCACAAACCCAAATACTTTCAGAGAGATAATTTTATTGACAATACATATGTAAGCAGCATTCATGCATGGAATCCTACTTGAAATTGACAAGAGAGAACTATAAACCTATATATGCTGAGCATAAGTGTAGTCAAACCCAAATTCTGGTGGCAAATCATGCGAAAGACATCAAGAATAATAATATTCTCTCTCCCCCCACCCTATGGCATGCACGCGAGAAAAGCAAAAAAAATGTGATGTGCGTCTTAGACTGCAAACTTGGCATTTTTATTTTTTTTGGTATTTCAAAATTACTTTCTACACACACAGAATAACCCACCATTTATTTGCTCCAAAAATAATTGTTAATAAAGTGAGTTTGTTAAAAGTCTTATGGCAATAAGGTCAAATCATTGTGCAAATAAGATTGAGGAGAGGTTCAGTACTCCCACGCTTTGACGATTAGGTGAAGTTAGAAAGATGAATTTGCTTAATACTACTAGCTAGTTTACTACAAAAGCATAATTAACGCTATAATTTTTCGCTGGGAGTTGAGAGCGGCAACTTGAAATGGAGGGTATACGTCGAGAATCATTTTTGTAGTCTCAATTAAAATGCATAATAAGGTTCTTGCGAAGTTTTTTGTGCTTAGTCAAATGAAGGTCTAAAATTCGAGGTCGAAAGTTGAAACTTGAACGGTACCACCAACATTATGTTACAGGTTACAGCATCCAAATTATTATCTGCCAATGTTTATGTCCTTGACTATTCTAAAGAAAGTGACTGCCAATAATAATGTATAAATTCAAAAGAGAAAACCAGAGTGGACGAAATTGGTAGGATTGATTTCACTTTTCAGTATAATACCCGAGTCCACTAACCGATTGTTCGGTCAAAAACCATATGGAAGAAAGAAAACTGATTTATTCAGCTGCATTGCAACTATATATTGACTATGTCAGTTATGAACTTTAACGATAAATATTATATATAAGAAAATTGACGAATTTCTAAAAAGAAATAAAAGTCGGAAGTTTACTGTTATATATATATATATATATATATATATTTTTTTTGATCATGATATATATATATATATATATATATATATATATATATATATATATAAAGAGAGAGAGACCATAACATCAAAATTAGAATATCTCTCACATGTAACAAATCCAATTGGTCCGAATGTTAAATATTACTACCTCCGTCTCCTAAATATAAAATTCTTTTAACTAATTTACACCATTTAAGAAAGTTGGTTAATTTAGTTAATAACATTAAATTTGTAAATAATTTATATTATTTTTCCAAAATTACCTTTACAATTATTGGGACTCATCATCTCTCTCTTTCCACTTAATTGCTTTCTACCTAATTAATTAATTAGCGTTAGTCATCTTCTTCAATCCTTATAAGAGAGAGAATGTACCTATCTTATTAATTTATAGCATTCATTGTAAAGTAATTAAGGATATTTTGGTCAAAAAATAATTAATGCAAGAGACATCTTGAAAATAGTCTTATAAAAAGGGACAAAAATTTGTTAGAAAAAAGTCTTATATTTAGGAACGAATGTAGTACTTTTTAATTTCTAAGAATATTTTCTTGTGAGGCAGGGAAGAAATTAATTTCCTAAATAATCTTTATTAAGTATTAAAAAGAAGAGCTATTGCATAATGAACCTATGATGTGAGCTATTACATTCTGAATCGGACTTTCCAAAATATAAAAGGAGTGTTGTTTGATTTTTATGGGTAGTAGAAGCTTTAGCCTAAGGGTTTTGCTATTCTCACCCCCACAAATTGTTTTTCTCACCACTAACATTGTAAAATTACTCTGTTATCCCTCCTCCATTTCTTACACCCCACCCCACTCCCTTCTTCTCACAGTCTCCACCCCCACTCCCAACCTCGTGTCACTCTCCTTCTCCTCCTTCAGGTTCCTAAACTTACTCACACCCGTAAGTTGTGTAGATCAATGGAATCATGATTCCGTTGTGTTGAATGCACAGCGAAATCGTGATTCTGTTGTTGTTTTTACAGTACACAACAGAATCGTGATTCCGTTGTGTATGAAAAATACATGCACAACGAAATCACGATTCCGTTGTGTATGAAAAATGACATGCACAACGGAGTCGTGATTCCGTTGTGTACGTCATTTTTCGAACACAACGGAATCACTATTCCGTTGTGTTTGAAAAAACATGCACAATGGAATCATGATTCCGTTGTGTATGCAAAAAATATGTACAACGAAATTGTGATTCCGTTGTGCACGCAGACAATATTAGATTTTTTTTACTGTTATTCATTTAGTGAATTTTGAATTTTTTTTTTCTTTTCAGTAGTAGCAATGGATTGGAATATTTTTATTTCTGATGAAGTTACAATGCCAAGTAGTTGGGGAAATATGATGCAAGTGAAAATGCTTTTGACCAACCCGTTGAACAAAATGAGATGCAAACAGATGATTATGTGATGGACATTGAACCTCAGCACAATTATCCTGACTTTTCCAATAATTTCATGACTGACGAGGTTGATTGATTAATTATTCTTTTTATCTATATGATATTTTTTGTATGTGTGATTTGTTAGTGAAAGAATGCATTTTGTTTTTAGGCTTTTGAAGAGCGAGATGACTTGTTGATGGGTTCGATCTGTCGCAAAGGAGCTTGGATTTGTTGTTGTCATAGAAAGGTCAGAAGCTGACAAGAAAACTTTTGTCCTACTGGCTTGTGAAAAGGAAGGAAAGTACAAACAATATAAAGATAAGTTAGTCCGCAAGACTACTGGAAGCAAAAAATGTCAGTGCCCGTTTAAATTAAAAGGGAGGCTTGTGAAAGGCATTGGTTGGAAACTTTATGTGGTTTGCGGTTTTCATAACCATGAAGTCAGTGAATCATTGGTGGGTCATGCATATGCTGGTCGTTTAAGCAGTGAAGAAAAAAGTCTGCTAAATCAAATGACCAAAAATATGGTGAAGCCTAGGCAAATTCTGTTGACAATCAAAGATAAAGATGATGCAAATGTCACCACCATCAAAACCATATACAATGAGCGACAAAAATATCGGCGACATCAAAGGGGTTCAAGAACTGAAATGCAACATCTGATGAAGTTGATAGAACGTGATCAATATGTTTATTGGTATAGAAGGGTCGACACTGAAGATGTTGTAAGAGATATCTTGTGGTCACATCCAGTTTCTATCAAGCTCCTAAATTCATTTCCAACAGTGTTGATATGAGATAATACTTATAAGACGAACAAATATCGTCTTCCGTTATTGGAGATTGTTGGGGTGACTTCAACATACATGACTTTCTCAGTTGTCTTTGCTTATTTACAATCTAAGAGGACAGACAATTTTGAATGGGCATTAAATAGGGTGAAAGAAATGTTTGTCAAAGATGATGTATTGCATCAGATTATTGTCACTGATAGAGATATTGCATTCATGAATGCGTTAGAGAATGTCTTTCCTTCTTCAACCAACTTGTTATGTCAATTCCATATTTTTAAGAATGTTAGGGCAAAATGCAAGATGCATGTGGGCAACGCGGAAGAATGGGACAAACTGTTGGACGCTTGGGAAGGGTTAATGCAATATGCTAATGAACAATTGTATGAGGTTAACTTGAAAAACTTCACAAACCTATGCTTACATTATCCAATTTTCCTTGAGTATGTCCATTGTACATGGTTGATACCTCACAAGGAGAAGTTTATACAAGCATGGACGGATCGAGTTATGCATCTTGGAAACACAACAACTAATAGGTACTTTTCCATATAATTATATTCGTTGATTTTAATTATATACTTTGCTTGACATTACTTTTGGTTGCATGATAGGGTTGAAGGTGCACACGCACGATTGAAGAGGTTGCTTCGAGATAGTATGGGAGACTTGTGCAGTTGTTGGGATGCCATGAATAATATGCTTATATTGCAACATACTGAGATTTTGGCTACATTTCAAAAAAGCATAAATGTTGTGGGTCACAGGTTTAATAACGTGTTTTACAAGAAGATACAGGACTTTGTATCAAACCAAGCACAATATCTGATATACAACGAGTACAAACGGGTTGACAACGTTGGTATTGATAGTTATGCTTGTGGATGCACACTTAGAACTACTCACGGTCTACCGTGTGTGTGTGAACTTGCTAGATTCAGCAATATGTTTGGCTCAATATCCTTGAGGTCAATTCATGTGCATTGGAAGATGTTATCCATCAATCAAGATGACATTAGTGATTCTTGGGGGGACTTGACTTTGACACACGAGGTTGATGCATTGTTAAATAGGCTTTCCCAACTTGATGTCTTCGGGAAAATGACAATGAAGACTTAAGTCCGTGAACTTGCATTTCCAGATACCACCTCAATGTGTCCACCTCTAGAGAAGGTGAAAACAAAGGGTGCCCCGAAGTCTGTGAAATCTACTAAGCATGCAACTTCAATGTGGGAGCAAGTCGATGTGATGCATACAATGGTAGGTAGTTCAGGAACTCCTACTGTGCCTCCCAAAGTTGCCAGTGACAATAAGCGGAGCAAAATGATGCCTTATGTTAATGAGTTTTCCGATGAATTGAAACCATTCATCCAAAAAATTATTGATGTCAAAGCAGATGGAAATTGCGGTTATAGAGCAATTGCAGCTTTGTTAGGTATGGGTGAGGAATCCTGGGCTCTCATTCGTCAAGACTTGATTCGGGAACTTCAAACATGACACTTTCTTTATCTTGAGCTCTTTGGCACGGAAGAAAGATTGGTTGAACTAATCAGCTCATTGTATCTCGAAGGTGGACCAACAACCATTGACAAGTGGATGACCATTCCCGACATGGGGTATGTGATTGCTAGTCGGTATAATGTGGTGTTGGTTCACTTATCTTTGCTTCAAAGTTGGACTTTCTTTCCGCTTAGGAGTCGACCTCCATCTACTGCACAACAACGTCTTATAGCTATTGGATTTGTTAACGAAAATCACTTTGTATAGGTACACATAATATACTAAACTATTAACTACACAAATTTGTTTACTAAGTTAACCTTACCAGTTTAATTTTCATTGTTTAGCTATTTTTAAAAGATGATTGTCCCCTGCCTCCTATTGCACCTCAATGGAGAACATACTGCACTGTTGAAGCTCGATCATGGCAAAAATTGTACATGCAACGCATGCAAGAATTCAACACAATACCATTTCATTCAACTAGAGGATCTCAATATGTAGTAGACATTACTAGGGATTCATTTTAGTTAATTAATCTTCTATTAATAATTGTTATTAGAGGACTTTATTTGTGTAATGTTTTGGTTGTTGAATATTTTTTACAAAACTGTATTGTATTATGACTGATTAATGGTATTTTAAAGATATATTAGGCACTGATACAAAATTTAACTAGGATTGTACCCTTATACAACGGAATCGTGATTTCGTTGTATACTTTTCAACCGAATCGTGATTTCGTTGTACATTTGTTCAACGAAATCGTGATTTCGTTGCACACTGTACAATGAAATCATGATTCCGTTGAAAAGTGTACAACGGAATCACAATTCCGTTGTACAAGGGGGTGAAACAAATTTGTACAACGGAATGATGTACGAATTTGTTTCACCCCTTGTACATCGGAATCACGATTCAGTTGAAAAGTATACAACGGAATCGTGATTCCATTGTACAAGGGTACTTGGGAAAATAAAGAAAAAATCACCCATATGAATGGTGAGAATAGTAAAATTTGGGATGAGAATAGCAATTCCCTTAGCGGGAGTTGCAGTATATTTCCGTTTTACTTGAAGCCCATGATACTCCTTTTTGGGTCGAGAGCTCATAATGCTTTCAACATTTACATGTGATGACTCGCCTGACACGCGTCAAATGTTTTTGGGCCCAGTTTTATGTTTTTGAACTTTTCGATCTCTCAATGAACCGTTGTTGGCATCCAATGATGGGAATGTGATTTGAGTCATTGAACACATTGGGATTAAAGAATACACAGGATGATAATCTTTTTTTTTTTTTTTTTAAGTACACAAGATGATAATCTTGTGAAGTGTGTATATGGTTTTCAGTTTGCGCGTATTTTAAAACATGTTCAACCTAATCCGTAAGTATAATTTCATTTCAATGAGGGATACTAACACTGTATTTTATTAATTAATTTTTTTAAAAAATTACTGTATAAAATTATGAGTAAACTTTATTAAATAAGGAGTAAAATTTACATAATTTTTTAATTTTCAACAAAATTTACCCAATAATAAAAAGCGTAATAGAAAGATTGTATTAAAAAATATTTTGTTAGACCTTCTCGTTTCATTAAAGAAAATATCTATTTGAAACTATTGAACTGTAGACTTGATAAATTAAACTATCCAACCCGATTGGATTAGAGTGTGAAATCAAATTGAATTAGACCAATATAAATTTTCTTTGAGGCTATGAATGTGATGACCTAGTCTAACTTTGTGTCGAGTTAGCAAGCCAAATCACCTCTAATTAAAAAAAAAATTAAACATGTTTAATATGAAGAATTCTAAGAAATATATATAAATTCAAAAAAAAATTAAACAAGACTAATTAGATTAAACCAAACGAACTCAATTTTAAAAGCCCATTTTTTATTCTCCTAATTAACTCATTTTTTATATATTATTTTTTTCCTTTTTTTTTTGGTACAATATTATTTTTTTTTCCTTCATTACATAGAACTTTTTTATACACAATTTATGAGAGTAAGATTAGTTTTTCTTAAGAATTTATACTTTTTTTTCAAATTTAAATTATTGTTAGTCTGAGTATGTTATTATCTTTAAATTTAAGTAAATCATAATTTATTTTAAATTATAATAATAATATTTTAAATTTAAATTAAATTCATTATTATTATCTTTATCTTTAAATTAAATTTTCTTTTATTTTAAGCTTTAATAAATTCTATTATCTTTGAAATATTGTTGTTATAATTATACTATTATATTCAGATTAAATATTATTAATTATTAATTTAATTCATTAAAAATATAATAAATTAGTTTTAATTTAAATAACTAAATGATTGCATATAAAAATATTTATTCTGTGCATTTGCAGGATTAAAATACTAGTTAAAAAATATGGTTTTATTTTTAATTTTTTAAATAAATTATATTTATTTATTTATTTTATCTTGCCACAAAGCCACATCATTAAAGGTTGTAAAGTAAATGTGCATCGGACGATTAGCTTTATCCCGTCTTCACGAAATCCTTACTATCTTTTAGTTGCAACTTCCAGATCTCGTTCACATTCATTTTCGAGGATAATCAATACGTTCATAGAATGAAATAGAGCTAAAGTAAACAAATCCCAAAAGGCAAAATTAGAAAGAGCAATGGATGACAAAGTTTGAGAAAAGGTTATGCAGATCTTCTTGAGTTCTTCAAGGATTCCTAACGATCATTACTATTAGCCCAACAAACCCAAGGATGTCTATATTATTATATTTGGGGTCTTCTTCACACTATATTTGTTTTGGCAGCATTAGCATTATCTTTGTATGCGAATAATATAAAAAAAAGAAAAAGAAAAATGTTTAATACGAGAAAAAATATTTAATTTATCATAGAGGTTGAAATCCACATTCTCTACGGCAGATATAAATTTCATACTAAAATACACTTTTAAATTTCAACTAGTTTAATTTAATTACCAATAATAAATATCTTTCCACAGCACCTTTGCTTTGTCATGAGATAGACAGGAGTAAGGTATAGGAAGTGAATTGTTGATTATAGATTATTAACTTGTTTAGGATTGGCTGAAGTACAATAAATTTAGGGATGTGAATTCTCTGTAGTTACTTTTGTGATTGTGTAAAATTTGAACCACAAAAAATAACCTGGATCATTAAATAACTCAGAAAAACTTCCACCCATAGATTATGACTTCAGGAATCCTGGTACATAGTTTGAGCTCCCTATTGTAGACTATAGAATTTGGCACTGTCGGATCGAAGTCATTTTGAGATCTACAACAGCTCCAACCCTCCAACGCAGTTGAGATATCGTGAAAAAAAGGGTGAATATTTACAACAATACTTTAACACTCAAATTAATAAAAATTTTAATAGAGTGACAAGATATATTAATTACATAACTTATACAATAATCCAAGCCTCCAAAGTCATTGTTCTATTATCAACAGTTCAAATACAGAATTGAAAAATAAGTGACTTTTTGTATGTAATTTTTTTTTCCTTTAAACCATAGATAAAAGTACATTTCGTGGTTCATTATTTGAACAGCTAATAATCGTAAATTTTGTTTACGATTCATACTAACATTTTTTTTTACAAAATAATCTTTCCATATATTATACCTCCATTTACGAATGATTAAAATTGCAAAATAATATTGAAAATTACACACAGACAAATTAATATATGAAAATATTGATATTGTTTTTTCCTGATTTTTAACCATTGTCAATTAGGGCAACGTGAAAAAAAAGAAAGAAGAAGTGAAAAACAATAATTAATAATTTACACTAATTAAATAATACTATAGATATGATTTTTAAAAGAATTATTACAAAAATTAATATTTTTTAATAATATAACAATGATTAATTGATTATGTAAAAAATCATTACACTATCATTATATTTCAAATTTCAATTAAATTGTTTTCCTTATTTGCTTATGAATAAATAACGTCTGAAGCAAAGACCTTCCAAAACTTGTATTAAGGCACTTGAATTACATTCGAACTATAAACAAGTAGTAGCCAGGACCAGGACACAAGTTGAAGCTACATTTGGTCAGGCAGGAATAAAAAACACCAGCAGACCAAGAAAACCATATAACCACTGTGACTCATTTATCTACAGTACACTAAACTTTGGAACCTGACTCAGCAAAGCAACTGCAACGGTCAAAAATTTCATTGCAGCTGCTGCCCAAGACACACCAAAAAAACCGAACCTGAATACAAAAGCAACCTAAAATTCAACAAAAGACAAAGCTGCCCAATCAATCTCCACGGAAGGGTACTTCTCCAAGTCCAACCCAAGATTGTCCGTTGTTTCACAAGAATCCGAGAAATCCAAGAAAGTAATATCGGATTCAGGGGAAGAGGAATATTCATCCGACAAGGCCGAGGATGATGTTTTGTTCTCAACCTCAAACTCCGATGTTTCTGTTTCTGCCTTTTCAGTTTTCAGTTTCTGCGAATTGATGACCAAGCTTTGACAAATGGCTTGGAGCTTGGCATCAACTGCGGAGGGGAGAGGCTTGTAGTTCCCAAACTCGCCATAGACACGTGCTCCATGGTGACGTAGATGAGGGAAGTTGAGCCTCGCGTGTTCTCCTCTTAGCTTAAACGCTGCGTTGTCGTATGCCAACGCTGCTTCCTCTGCGGTATCAAATGTACCGAGCCAGAGACGTGTGCGGTTCTTGGGGAGTCTGATCTCAGCCACCCACTTGCCCCAGTGTCTCTGCCTCACCCCACGGTAAAGCTTTCTGGGCTTAGAAGCAGGAGCAGGCACCTGCTTCTGCTTCATGGGAACGGGTTTTGGGCTCAGGAAGTTGTTTTGGCCTCGTGGAACCTGGATTTGAAATATTTGAGATGGGGTGAGTTGGTTCAGTTTCATGAAACTTGCCTGGTTTGGAACCTTTTGGTCGTAGCTTGAGGAGAAAATTTGGGTGCTCCATGTTGTTGTTGATGAGGAGAAATTGGGAGAAGAGAATGAATAAGGGTAAGTTATTGAGGAAGTGCTAGATGAATCACTTTTCATAAAAGGCTCAAGTGCTTTCATCAGCTCTTCATCACTACACGGGTCTAAGAAATCCGGTATCATGATGCTACTAGTATTGTACATATCCATAACTTTTGCCATGCTTAATAAGAAAGAACTGAAAAAATGCAAACAAAGAGAAGAACCTGTCTCAATTCCAAAACTAGAGAACAGGAGCTTCTTTTTCTTAAAAAAAATAAAAAATACAATAAAAACTTTCCAAGGTTCAAAATGAAAACTGTGATCAAGATAAAGAATTTTTTTTTCAAAGACTACTATGAGGGAGGAAGAGATTAAGCAAAGAAATGTTTGTTTCTACTTTCTAGTTATTATCTCACTCTGTTTTTGGTAGTGACTTTCACTCTTGCATTTTGGTGGTGACCCTTTTGTGGGTTTATATACTACTCTTTTTGGCGCCCACGGGTTTGAGTGTGTACGTGCCTCGAAGTTCCTTCCCCGTTGCTCTAATCACGTTCTTTACTTGCGTCGTCAACTTCAATGATTCCTTTATTCGATGATGGTCATCCTATGCGAAATTGACACGTATATACTCCATCACATGACGATTGACACATATCACCTCCACCCAATAGAGCTGTTGGACACGCGTCCTTGTATAATTGGGCTAAGCTTAGCTCAAACATGTGGTGTGTGATGCCCTCGAAATTTCAACCTTTAGTATTTAATGGATTTTTTGTCCTTTCTGCTCTCTAATGGGATTGGCCCAATCTTCGCACTAGCACAGCGACGTCGACGTCGACGTCGACGTTATCCAAACTGTATAGAATGAAATTACATCTTTAGTTACTGTATTAAAATTATATTTCTCGAAATCAATTTTTAGTCTCTTTTTTCTCTTCACTAAAAAAAAACCTTCATTGTCTATATTTTTTTCATATCATTTAAACATACCATAAAGGTACATTATACCAACCAGAACCTCAGCTTTTCATGTTACGTAATTCATTCGAAACTTAATTGTCAAAAGGGAGGGCATCAATACTGAAATTTCTTTTGTTATAATAATGAAAAAAATTCAGCAAAAATTCAAAGACGGAGAAGGGTTCTTATAGGAAATTATTCAATCGACGATACTGTATATTCAAATGGAAAATGAACATACCTTATATGTTTGAATTACCTACGTATTTAACTAAAGTCAATCCTATGTGCACCTTGACCTGTTGTACTGAGCACTGGTTTTGGTTTGGAGGAGCGTTGAAATTTCCATGATGAATATATTTTTATTTTTTGTGACATCTGAGAGGCGAAGAAAATAATGGCTATAAATAAATGAAGTCTAATCTTAACTTAAACGTTGAAAAACCATTGCGTGGTGTGTGCTATAAGTTGCGTAAGATGCAAGCGAGAGCATCATGACTAAGTGATTCTCGTTCACTTATTAAATGTCTTACAAAAATGTCTTACATTGGTTATATTATTAAAAATTTAATTTAACTCATAAGAAACAGGAGACAGTACCTAATTAAGAATAGGGTGATATTTCCCCGTTAAAATACTCAGGCTACTTTGAAAATAATAGACTCAAATGGAATAAAATAAAATAATATTAAACAAAAATGCTTGAAGTCATTAAAATAAAATATAAAGAAATTGGACGAAATGTATTCCATTATCTCAAATATTTTTGTAAAATTTAAAATTCTATGTTTCAGGACTAACAAAGAGGAAAATAGAAAACACAAGTTGAATGGCTCTTCCAAATTCCAATGGCAACACTAACAAAGAGTAAAATAGAACGAACAATTTCTCCAACCTCTTTAAAATGGAATATTAAACTTAGTATTTTGACTTTTATTTTATTTTTATTATGTGATTTTTAAAAAAATATATTGTTTATTTATTGAGAGGGAAATAATTGACATTAATTATATAATAAGGTGTTTTGTTGGTTTCAGTTGAGGAGTAATTTTAAAAAAAAAAATGTATAAAATAAATGGATATATTATTATTATTATTATTATTATTATTATGGGGAGGCTCCAAAAGTAAGTATAAGAGACTTACTCTTCATCCTCACAATTCATTTTCTTGAAATCTAATAGTTAAAATTAGTTACTCATTACAACCATTAGATTTCAGAAATTGAATGGTAAGAATGAAGAGTAAGTCTCTTATACTTACTCTTGGAGTAAATGGATCCTCCTCTATTATTATTATTATTAAGGTGCATCACATTTTGGACCACTAATTATCCATATATGTGGTAGACTTTATTAAATGTCAACGATTGAGCTCAACACTAACATGTATGGTGAATGGCTGAAATCCTCATCAAAGGCAAATTATAAGATTTTTTAAACAAAAGAATTCTCCAAACTAATGATAAGCTTTGTATAATTGTATTTGCTGAAAGCTAACGTCGGACGCAATCACATTGGTCATGGTGGCAAAAAAATGTTCTCATTAAAAAAAGTTGTCAATTAATACTATCAATTTTAACAAAAAAACGTGCTTTCTCCATCTCATAATAATCGTCGTGTAAAAAAAAAGTTTCAAAATAATTTTAATTTTGAATCTTTAATATAATATTAATTACTTATTTCTATTTATACTTATAGTATTAATAATGAATAACAAAAAATAAAAACGAATTAATAGTGATAAATTTAATTTTGTAAAATTATTATTCTCTTTCATTCATTTACTATTAGTTTTTATTGATCTGTGTATGTTCTTACCAGATTTTGGTAAGCCTTCTGGTGCGGTGGCTCCGTCGAGATCGCCTCCGTGACTGGTGGGGGGTGTACCTGCAAAGACACTCCGACGCTCAAGTTAGAGGCGCAGAGGGAGAGACAGGTATCACAAAGTGGGATTAGAATTTCGTACCTCGATTGAGATGGATCATTTTGATTTTATAGGGTGTAAAGAGATAGATTTGATAGGGTTATTTTCCTATCAAATCTCCTCAAATCTCGTAATGAAGATAGAGATAATTCTATCTTCTATCTTTATCTTATGACCTGATCTTTCTATATCTTATCACATGGTAAGATATATTCTTTCCGTTATTATCATCCGAGTCCGAGTGATAGTTTTTACTCGGTCAACTCGACTACTCGGTGGAGTGCCGAGTCCGAGTAGTACACATGCCCCCCAAGCTCTGAAGTAATGTAAGAGCTTAAGTAATGTTATACCAATTTCGGATTTATTTGGCCGAGACGAGTTTGGTTCTCGAAGCGTCACGCCGTTTGGTGAAGATGTCGTTTCAGACATATTGACGTCGTAACGGTTCCCAAGGGCGGCGTCAGTGATTACTTTTTTGAATTTTGAAACGGTCTAGGGATTCCCAAAGGTCTCAAGCCTTCCTAGCCGTTGATTGGCCTAGTGAAGGGTCTTGATCCAACGGTTCAGACCGTTTCGCCCTTTCGTATTCGTGACGTTTGGGGTTCTATATAAAGGGGTACTGTTGACGTTGGTGCTCACTCTTATTTCTGTGTTTTGTCTTCCCGCAAACTTTTTCTCCCTTGTGCCATTTTGTCCTCCTTCTAGGTTTTTCTTTGTTCTTTGTTCAGGTACGCCCTTCTCCTTTCCATTTCTTTTTCTGGTTCTATAATGTCTTCTTTTTCCGGGGATTCTGGGCGTTCCGGCGGGGGTCGTATGCTTACGCCGGAGGTTCGCCCCATTGGAGAGGGTTCCGATGGTGGTTCTCCTTCGCACCATCCTGGTTCTGATGGAATTAGCGATGGTGCGTTAGCGGCAAACGTTGCCGCCGCGGGTGTCGAGGTGGTTCGTCCATCCGTCGACCCTGCGCAGGTACCTTTGGTTGTTCCTGTCAGGGGGGTGGTGGCTCTAGAGGATTCCGAGGCCACTGAGGATCGTCCTCTTGAGACTCGGTGTGCTCGTCTTCTATTTCCTTCTGTTCCCCAGCCTATTGATTCTAGGGGTAGAAAGGTATATTCTCCTGTTACTACTTCCGGCTATTCTTGGGTGGCTGGGGAGGTAGGTGCATATGCTTCTCGGTATCAGACCGAGGAAGCTCTGTCTGCCCTTCTTGAAACTATTGACTTGTGTCATTCGGAACGCCCGGGTATGGTCCATGCCGAACCTTGTGGGCCCGATGACCGAGTTTTTATGTGTGCTGACTCGCGCCATCCACACTTTACTTTTGTATATGAAGCCTTGTTCTCGGTTCTCGGCATTACAGTGCCGTTTGACCAATTCGAGGCTGACGTTCTTCGGGCGCTGAATGTTGCTCCCACGCAGTTGCATCCGAACTCCTGGGCTTCTCTCCAGGCTTTCCGGGTGCTCTGCAGTAAATTCTTTACAACTCCTACTGCTCCTAAATTTTTGTATCACTATAAAGTAAAAGAGAGTCAAAAGGGGGGTTGGGTCTCCTTGACTGGGATTCCTGGTCGGTCAATCCTTAGTCCTTATACCTCCTATTGGAAAAATTTCAAGAGTGGTTTCTTTCGTGTCCGACCAGGTCCGGAAGGAGAGGTCGAATTTTTTGATGGCCGTGGGAAGCCGAGGTTTCCTCTCTATTGGACCCGCTCCCCGAACAAACAGCTGTCTTGGCAGGTCGTGGACATGTCTCCTGAGGATCAGGATGACATGATTATGCTGTGTAAGTTACCGCGTTCCTTGTCCTGTAAAACAATCGTGGGAATTCCTTCTTCTCGGACTCCGAGAGAGGATTGGGACGGTGAATACCTTTTATTTACTCGGTTTTTCGTCTTCTACTTTGCTTTTTACTGATGTGTTGTCTTTTTTGCAGCTGTGATGGGGAAATTTGATTATAAAACGGCCAAAAAGCAAAGGTTGGAGAAATGGAAGGGTAAGGAGCTCGCTGCTGAGGCGGTTCGAGTTGCTTCGCCTGTTCCTCCTCCTCCTCCTCCTTCGAAGAGGGATCAGCGAGAGGTCGTTCAAGGAGGGGATGGTCCTTCGAAGAAGTCAAAACCGAGTCCACCCGGTGCTGAGGCTTCGGGGTCTGCTGTTGAGAGGCATCTGGCTTTTCTTTCTATGAAAGATGGTCGGACCTCGCTTTGGGGAAAAGATTTCAATCCCGGGGCCCTCATCTCTGCCGACAATCTCGGTCAAGCTGATCGGGATATGTTAAGGGATGCTGGGCCAATGCTTTCTATGGAGGCTGTTTGTCGCTTTCAAGCTCGGTCATGGCCTATTGCTCAGTATTGGGCTGAGGAGTTCGACCACGGCCACCGGGAATTAGCTATGGTGAAGGAGAATGCTGCAAAGGCCGAGCAGGCTCTTTTGGAGGCTACCCGGGCCAACGAGACTCTTCTCCAATCCGCTGAAGAATCTCGGCGGTCTCAAGAGGGAGTGGAGGCTAAGTTGAGGGAAGTTGAAAGTCGTGAGGAGGACTTAAAACTTTCCTTAACTGCTTCTGAGAACTCGGCTCGGGAGTTACGGGCTGAGGTGGATAGGCTCGTTTCCGAGCTTGCTCAAGCGAGGACTGAGGCTGCCGAGTCCGAGGCTAAGCTGCAGGCCGATCTGGGTGAGGCTTTGGACGAGATTGTGAAGACCCATGAGGTCGGGTTCAGCAAGGCACTTCGCCAAGTTTGGTATTTCTTCAAGGATGCCGACACTTCTCTTTTTGACGTGGACAAGGATGTCAATAAAGAGGGGGAGTTGGTTGAGGAGTCTGCGCTTGGTGAGGACGGCGCCGGGAGCAACATTCAGGAGGGAGGAGATGTTCCTTTTTAGTGTTTATATTTTCCTTGTTTTTGTAAGGCTTGTACCCGGCCTATCGAATAGGGTACTTAATGAAATTTATATTCAGGGCTCGCACCCGGCCTTTCGAATAGGGTGTTAAATGACTTTTCTTTGTTATTCGTATGGTTTTTCGCTAACTCGCTTTTTTGTATTAAAGGTCTACGCGGTTAATTATAACTCGCCTTTTGTATCCTTTATTCGGTTAGGTCTAACTCGCTTTTTGTATCCTTGTAAAGGTCTACGCGGTTTAATTGTAACTCGCCTTCGTATCTTTGTAAAGGTCTACGCGGTTAATTGTAACTCGCCTTTTGTATCCTTTACTCGGTTATGTTTAACTCGCTTTTTGTATCCTTGTAAAGGTCTACGCGGTTAATTGTAACTCGCCTTTGTATCTTTGTAAAGGTCTACGCGGTTAATTGTAACTCGCCTTTTGTATCCTTTACTTGGTTATGTTTAACTCGCTTTTTGTATCCTTGTGAAGGTCTACGCGGTTAAATCTAATTCTGAATAGATAATTTGAAGGAGTTTCATTAATGAGAGAAATTGGGTGTGCCTCGTTAAAACCTCTTTGACGAAAAACCTCTTGGGAAAAAATGTCAAAGTAGGAAAAAGAGTACATCACCACTTACAACTTTTCTAACTGTAGTAAAACTTTAGGTGTGTCACGTTCCAAGTTCGGGGGACGGTTTTGCCGGATGGGTACTCCAATCGGTAAGCTCCATTTCCCAGTGACTCGGTTATTCTGAAGGGGCCTTCCCAATTGGCTGCCAATTTACCCTATCCTGTAGCTTTTCTGGCTTCCCCGCATTTTCTCCAAACCAGGTCTCCAGCTTCAAAGTTTCTTGGTTTGACCTTGGTGTTATACCTCCTTTCGGCTCTCCTTTTACAGGCCTCTATTCTGACTTGGACCTCGTTGAGCGTCTCTTCGGCCATGTCGAGTGCATGCCTGAGTGATTGATCGTTGTTTTCCTGGATGAAATTTGTTCTCCGCAGGGAGGGTTCTCCGACTTCTACTGGTATCATGGCGTCTGATCCGTATGAGAGTCTGAAAGGGGTTTCCCCTGTTGTTGACTGTGGTGTGCAACGATATGCCCATAAGATTGCGGGAAGTTCTTCTGCCCAACTTCCTTTAGCATCTCCTACTCGCTTCTTCAGTTCTCCGAGTATCACTTTATTTGCAGCTTCGGTTTGTCCGTTGGTTTGCGGATGTTCCACTGAGGTCACTCGGTGCCGAATCCCTAGGTTTTTGAAAAACTCTTCGAGGTTCTTTTCGGTGAACTGTCTACCGTTGTCAGAAATCATCGAGTGGGGGATGCCGAAACGGCATATGATATTTTTCCATATGAATTTTTGGACGTTGTGGGCGGTGATAGTTGCCAAGGGTTCGGCCTCGATCCACTTTGTGAAGTAGTCAATTCCGACGTGGAGGAACTTCACTTGTCCTTTAGCGAGTGGAAAATGGCCTAATATGTCAACTCCCTATAGGGCGAAGGGCCAGGGTGCTGTGATATTGTGCAATTCTTCTGCTGGTAGATGGGATAAGTTGCCATATTTTTGGCATTCTTCGCATTTTTTGACGTACTCGGCGCAGTCGCGGCGCATCGTTGGCCAGTAATATCCGGCTCTTAGAGTTCGGGAGGCCATAGCTTTTTCTCCTGAGTGCATTCCACATATTCCTTTGTGCATCTCATTTACCACATATTCGGCCTGAGCCTTCGTGATACATTTCAGCAGTGGTGCTGTGAAGCCTCTCCTATAAAGGTCTTCTCCTTCTATAACATAGTAGTTGGCCCTTCTTCTGATCTTTTTGGCTTCTTCCCGGCTCTCTGGGAGGGTTCCTTTCTTCAAGAAGTTCCATATCTCGGTCATCCATTCTCTGTCAGCCGAGTTGATGTTAGAAACAATTTTTTCGACGCTCGGCGTGGATATTGTTTCCTGTATGACAGTTCGGTGCTGGCCTTTATTCTTCGTACTTGCTAACTTTGACAGCAGGTCGGCTCTTTCATTTTGTTCTCTCAAAATGTGGTCGAGCTCGAAACTAATGAATTCGTTCTTCAACTGGGAGGCCAAGTGGTAATATCTTGTCATCTGGGGGTCCTTCGTTTGATAGGATCCATTCATTTGCCCAGTGACTAGTTTTGAATCGCTCCAGCATCTAAGGTGTTTCGCTCCTACTTCCTTGGCGAGTTTTAGCCCTGCTAGCAGGGCTTCATACTCGGCTTGGTTGTTGGATGCGCTGAAGTCGAATCTGAGTGATTGTTCCAGGATAATCCCTTCAGGGCTTTTAATTATGACTCCTGCTCCGCTACCTTTTTCATTCGAGGAGCCATCTACATAAAGGGTCCAGAATGGGAGGGGCGCTTCCGCTACTGGTGCTAGTTCAGCAATAAAATCGGCTAGGCACTGTGCTTTGATAGGCCCTCTCGGTTCGTACTTGATGTCGAACTCGGATAGTTCTACCGACCATGCTATCATTCGTCCGGCTAGCTCTGGTTTCCTCAGTATCTGTCGTATTGGGTGGTCTGTTCGTACCACTATTGGGTGGCTTTGAAAATATGGACGTAGCCGTCGTGCTGAGGTGACTAGGGCTAGCGCTAGCTTTTCTATCTTTTGATATCTGGTTTCGGCATCTTTCAATACTCGGCTTATGTAGTAGACTGGTTTTTGCGTCTGCTTTTCTTCCTGGATAATGACCGAACTGATTGCGTCTCCCGAGACGGCTAAGTATAGTATTAAGTTCTTGCCGGGTTCAGGTCTTGTTAGAATTGGTGGTGATGAAAGTAGTGTTTTTATCTTTAGGAAGTTTTCTTCACACTTTTCATCCCATCCGAAGTCTTGTTGTTTCTTGAGTAGTTAAAAAAAGGGTCTGGCTATTTCTGCCATAGTTATCAGACCCGGCTCGAACCGGCCGGGTCGACCCAATAACCCGCGAACCGGTCACCCAACCGGTCCGAGTCACCAATCGGACCGGTTATGCAATCGACCCGGTATGACCCGGGTTGACTCGGCCGGTTTTGATGTGACCCGGTGACCCGGTGACCCGGTGACCGGGTTGACTCGGCGGGTCACGAATTTTGATTTTTTTTTTTTTTTTTTTTTTACAGGAGAACAATAACACTCATATAAGAAAATTTAATTTATATCTTACACTTATGTTATTTATATATTTACTTACTTTTTTTTACCAAGCATAATCGCATATTAGGATTTGAGATGATAAAGGCATAAAGCTATTGTCACTTCCAATTTTGCCTTTTCTCCTTGGCTTATATTGTTATTTACGAGTAAAACTTGTATTTATCTTATCTCATCCAATATACTTACTGGTTCAAAAAATTATTATTTTTTATCAGAGCAATAGTGAGATGAATGAAAAAATTGTATTATTTAAATAAAATAGGTTTATATATATATATATATTATGTCTGTCGGTGTACAACAATGATAACTTTAGCTTTTAATAAATAGATGATAATGATATATTTTAAATTATAACTTAAGGTTGTGTATGTTGAATTTTAGAATAAAATATGTTGCTCAAGATTCTTAAACAAGTTCATAACTATGCTTCTAAATGTGTTGAATTTTGTTAAACTTTAAATATTTAAGGGTATAAGTTTATAAGCTATCTTTTCTGCACACAAAAAAAAGTGTACAAATTTACAGGTTATGAAATTATTGAAAAAAATTTATTAAAAAGTTTACAGGTTATGAATTTTTAATTATTTTTTAATACAGACCGAGTCATGCGGGTCAACTATTGACTCACCGAGTTGACCCCTGACCCAGTGACCCGGTACCCCGGCCGAGTCGATGACCGGGCCGGGTCTGATAACACTGATTTCTGCTGCTTTTGGCAAGAAACGGGATAAGGACTCCAGTCTTCCAGTTAGCCGTTGTACTTCTTTTATGTTACCCGGACTTCTCATGCCTATGATAGCCGCGCACTTTTCCGGGTTGGCTTCTATGCCCCTGTGGGTGAGCATGAATCCTAAAAACTTTCCGCCATGCACCCCGAATACGCATTTCTCAGGGTTTAGCCTCATATTATGTTTTCTGATCTCGTCAAAAATTTCGGTCAGGTCCCCTGGATGCGATTCTGGTTCTTTGCTTTTAACCACCATGTCGTCGACGTAGACTTCCAGGTTTCTGCCGAGTTGTTTTGTAAAGATCTTGTCCATTAGACGCTGGTATGTTGCTCCTGCGTTCTTCAGTCCAAATGGCATTACCGTGTAACAGTAATTGGCCGTGTCAGTTATGAATGTCGTTTTTTCCTCATCCGGTGGGTACATTGGTATCTGGTTGTACCCGGAGTATGCATCCAGAAAGCTCAGGATCGGGTAGCCGGCTGCTCCATCTACTAACTTGTCTATGCTTGGCAGCGGGTATGAGTCTTTTGGGCATGCTTTGTTAAGGTCCGTGTAGTCAGTACACATTCTCCATCTTCCATTCGCTTTTTTAACCATCACCACATTTGCGAGCCATGTTGTGTATTGAACTTCCCTGATGAAGCCAGCGCCGAGTAACTTTTCAGTTTCTTCTTTTACCGCTTTTCCTCTTTCAGCCCCGAGTTTCCTCTTCTTTTAGGAGATCGGTTTGGCCTCCGGGTAGATGGCAAGCTTGTGGCAATGGAAGCTTGGGTCTATTCCGGGCATGTCGGCGGCTGACCATGCGAACAAGTCGGCGTTGTCTAACAGGACTTTGGCAATAGCTTCTTCGGTCTCGCTTTCTAGCTGAGTCCCGAGTTTCGTGCATTGCCTTGACTCTCTTCCTATTTGGAAGGATTTTACCTGTTCTGTGGGCTCTGCTCTCGGCTCGGTCTCCCTGGGATCTAGGTCGGTCTCCTCTATTGGCGTTGTAAGAGAAGTGCATGCAACGTGTTTTATCGTCAGTTCTGGGATCTTTTTGCCGCTGGCTATCTTTAGGCTTTCTAAGTAGCACTCGCGGGCTGCCTCCTGATCAGCCTTGACTGTTACTATTTTTCCTTCTGAATTTGGGAACTTCATTGCCAGATGTGGAGTTGAAATTATTGCCCCTAATTTGTTGAGTGCTGGTCTGCCTATAAGAATATTGTATGAAGTGAGGGCGTTGACTAGGAGGTACCTGACCGTGATGGTCTTGGACCCCGTCTCATCTCCAAAAGTCGTGAGGAGGTCAATGTAGCCTCTGGTATCAACCTTTTCGCCTGCGAATCCGACTAACTGTTCGGTGTATGGTTGTACCTTATTTTCAGGGATGTCTAGCTGTTTGAAAGTGGACCAATACAGGATATCCACCGAGCTGCCTTGGTCGACTAGGACTTTGCACACCAACCAGTTTGCGACTTCAACTTTGACCACCATCGGGTCATCATGATTGGGCTCTATGCCTTCGAAGTCTGCGTCTGTGAAAGTTATAGGTGGCATTTTCTTGTGTACTCTGGGGTTTGTTGAAGCCGAGTTGATTGATCTGAGACTACGCAGATGTCTCTTCCTTGCCGAACTCGAACAACCACCTCCAGCGAATCCTCCTGCTATTGTGTTGATAACGCCTCGGAGTCGAGTTTCGGGAGGTTTGGTTTGCTGTTCCTGGCGGGGCTCTTCCGTGCATCGGGTTTTTTTATCGCGATAGTCTTCCCTATCCCGGACTCGTTCTTGCACGGGTTTTCGGCTGTCGTCTCGGACGAAGCGTCATAACTTGCCTTGTTGGATAAGTTTTTCAATCTTATCCTTCAGGGTGGTGCACTCCTCTGTAGTGTGTCCATGTACTCTATGGTATATGCAAAATTTGGACCTATCTTCTTTCTCTGGGGAGCTGTTTCGAGTAGGCAGGCTTATCAGCTCGGCGCTGCAGGCTTCTTCCAGGACTCGTGCTCTGCTATCAGTTAAGGGGGTATAATGGGCAAATCTTGCACGGGGCGGTCTGTCGCTTATAGGTTTGCTACTCCGCTCTCGGTTTGTTCCTGGTTTCTCTCGTTCTTCTTGTTTTCTATAGGATTCGCCTCTGACCCGTTCCCTGAACTTGGTCATTTCTTCCATCTGAATATATCCTGCTGCTCTAGCTCGGAGCTCGTCCATGTCGTGTGGCGGTTTCCTGCAGAGGCTGTCTGAAAAAGGTCTGGATTTTAGCGCCATGAGCATGGCGGTCAATGCCACTTGTGGATTCAAATCTCGGATCTTGACGGAGATCTCGACGAATCTTTCCATGAAATCCCTGAGAGACTTGTTGTCTTCTTGCCGTATATTGGCCAGTGCTACTGTCGTCAGGTGGTGGGATCGACTCGTAGCGTATTGAGCGCCGAAACGAGCGACTAACGTGGCAAAAGAGTCGATTGAGTGGGGGGGAGTCGTGTGTACCAGTTCAACGCTGCTCCCTTCAGGGTCGTTGGGAAAACCCGGCACATGATGGCGTCGTCGTTTGTGTACAGGTTCACCTGTGTGACGAATGCGTCGATGTGCTCGTCGGGGTCGGTCAGCCCATCGTATCTGTCCATGGATAACGGCTTCCACCCAGCCGGTAGTGGAGTCTTCATGATTCCATCTACAAACGGGTGTCGCCTCGTTGTCTCAGGTATCATATTCCGTCTTGGTGGTGCTCGCGATCCTGAGGCGGGTCTGGACTCTAATTGGATCGTTGCTCGGTCTGCCTCGCTCCAAGTGGTGTCTTCCTGCTCTGTTCGGTCAGGGTGTCTGTTGGCGGTTGTATGTGCCGCCGATAGTCCGTTGGTAGCGGCGTGGGCTGCCGAGAACCCGTTGATAGCGGCGTGGGCTGCCGAAAGTCCGTTCCGGTCCTCTCGCAGTTTTTGATATTGCTCTCGGAGGATAGCGTTCTCCCTGCAGAGGTCTTCTATCTCCTTAGCGTTGCTCTGTTTCAGCGTGTTAACTTCCCTTTGCAGGGCTTGGATCAGTGGGTGATTCTCAAGCATCTGACGCGGGAAGGGCGCCACGTTGTTGGGGTTACCTCCCTGGGTATCCCCTGGAGGTGGTACGCCCAGGATTTGGGTTTCCCCCTCCTGTGGTCGCTTTTCATGGTTCGCTGCTTTGTTCTGGGTCGTTGTCATTAGATTAATCTTGTTGCAATTGGTGTGGCTGGGAATAATTTCACCGAGCCCCACGGTGGGCGCCAAATGTTCTTACCAGATTTTGGTAAGCCTTCTGGTGCGGTGGTTCCGTCGAGATCGCCTCCGTGACTGGTGGGAGGTGTACCTGCAAAGACACTCCGACGCTCAAGTTAGAGGCGCAGAGGGAGAGACAGGTATCACAAAGTGGGATTAGAATTTCGTACCTCGATTGAGATGGATCGTTCTGATTTTATAGGGTGTAAAGAGATAGATTTGATAGGATTATTTTCCTATCAAATCTCCTCAAATCTCGTAATGAAGATAGAGATAATTCTATCTTCTATCTTTATCTTATGACCTGATCTTTCTATATCTTATCACATGGTAAGATATATTCTTTCCATTATTATCATCCGAGTCCGAGTGATAGTTTTTACTCGGTCAACTCGACTACTCGGTGGAGTGCCGAGTCCGAGTAGTACAGTGTAAAAAAATCTAAGACAATAATTATTTTGAGACAGAAGGAATACATATTATCTTATAAATATTATTTTCAATAAATCAACTTATCCAACATAAACACCTACACATATATAATTTTAATTCTTATAATTTTTATAAGAATACATTTATTTTTTCTTTCATCTATTATCATTCTATTTCTTTTTTATTCCTCTCCTTTCTCATCATTTTCGTTTTTTATCTTTACATTTTTTTTCTTCTTTTTTCTCACTTCTATCCCCATTCACTCCAAATAGAGTGGAGTTTACATTTATCCTACATTTTTTTTTCTTTAGGATTTTGTTTTTTCATTGTGTTGTTGTTCTTCTTTGATGTGACACTGGGCTAGTTCAATTAAGAGTTACGTGGCGTGTTCAAAATACGTGTACAGGCGGCGTGTGCGATTTGAATAATGTTGATCAATTCATAATTTTTAGAATGATCATTGGACAGGAATTCCACGAGAATCAATAAAAAAAATGTCATAAAAAAGAAAATTATCAGTTAAAAAATTTTGGTCCGAAGATGAATATTTATTTATAATTTTTTTTAAAAAGTATTGATATACACCATTTGTTGGTTTGGTATAACCTTCAAATCCATTACCAATAGCAGTCCTCAAAGAAGATTCTAAAACTTTCAAATTGGGGAACTCACTACAAGCTTACAACTTACAAGTAAATCCCTTGAGATATTCCTAAAACTGTAAATAGGATTTACGCTAGGGAATTTAAGGAAAACCATTTCTTGGTTATTAATGAAATCGAACTCGGGTGGGCAGGATCATTGTATAGTTGAGTAAAAGTTTTGCCTACGCTCCTCATAAACCAAAAATATACTAAGATTAAGGATTAAAATAATACTGGGTGGTAGGGGTGGGTATATGGGCTTGGGCCCGCGGACCGGCCCGTTAAGCCCGCGGACTTTGCGGTTAACGGGCCTAAAATTTTTTTCATTGTACAATAAGTCCGGATTTTGAGCCCGGCCCGCGAAATCCGCGGATTTAACGGGCTTAGCCCGCGGGGGCCCGCGGGGCCCGCGAAGCCCGCTAATAAGAAAAAAATTGTGTTTTGCATAGAGGCACAAGAGAAGAATCTCTTAGTTTTGCTTTAGAATTTCATACACTATTAGTAAGTAAGTAAAATTGTGTTTTGCTTTAGAATAATAATAAATTTGGTTATGTAATTGTAATTTAAACTTAGGAATTTACTTATATTTCTCAATCACCAATTCACCATTAGTAACATTGTATACAAATGACAATGAGTAATAACAAATTTAAGGTTTTTAAGTTTTTTTTTTTTTTTTTTTAAAAAAAATCATCATTTTTATTGGGCCCGCGGGCCGGCCCGTTTAACCGCGGGCTTCGCGGGGCGGATACGGGCCCAAAAAAAAAGACCATTTATTTCGCGGACCGGGCTTGGCCCGGTCCGTCAAAACGCGGGCTTCGCGGGCCGGGCCTTAAACGGGCCAGGCCGGCCCGTATACCCACCCCTACTGGGTGGGTGCATTTGAAAAAGCTAGACAATGTTGCCAAAAAAAGAATTAAAATGAGCAAACGCACTAAATCAAGAGAACATCTTGAAACGACAACACAAATAATTTTGTTATTGTCTTATATTTTCTATTAATTTTAGGTAAGAGGGAGTTAATATTTGAGGATCAAATCTTCCCAGTCCTGATAGACATGCAATTATGATACGCAGTTTGAGCTGTTTCACTCTTTTGTCTGATATCTTCATACAACTTCAATGATGCCTCGGAAAATTGAGTGAGTTGGTGAACAAGTTTGGTTAAACTTGCATGTATGCAACACAAATGTGAAGAATCAACTTCACTCTCCTCATTAGTTTTGCTCTCGGTTTCTCCACCAATGCTTGCAACAGCTGAATTCTGTTTTTCATGAAGCTCTTTATCTTGCTGCTCTATCATGCGACGAAGATCAGACACAAAGTACTTTATTGCGTGACTTAGTTCTTCAGAAGGCAAAGCCTTGATCCCAGAAGACCAATCACGACAAAGAACAAATATAGGTGGGGCCAAAGCACGGCGAGGGGAGAATGGCTTTCTGCTCTTGGAACGTTCCCTTGGTTGTAGTATACAATTTTGTAACCATCCATTGAGAGCTTCAATGTAGGAGGTGTGGCTGTTGATCCAGTTAGAAAAGCTTAGACCAAAGCACTCAAACTCTTCTAGTAGCTGAGCCATTATCTCTCTGCGGGTATCTCCTTCCAAGGTTCTCATTGAGCTCCTTGAATGATAAGCCAAAGAGATAGTAATGTATTGTGCATGATGACATTCAAGCATAGCCTTCCACATCCTCATCAACCTGCACTGCTAACATTTCCATAAGCCAATACTAGTACAAATTAACACTCAATTATCAAGGCTAGTAAAGCTTCAGGTTCAACAGCACAAATGTGGAAATTATAAAATTGTCACTTACCCTTGAGTTAATTCCAATAGTTGTGGGAACAATTCTTCATCTCTCATCCTTTCAATTCGTTTAGATATTAAATCAACAGAATAAATAGCCACTATTATCCGTGAATGCAGATCCTTCACTACTGTTCGTGTTTTGTCAATCACTTTAGAGCCTTCATCTTTGGCAAATTGATGCCTTAGCTGGTCACATTTTCGATCAAAATCCTTCTTGATAAACTCACCAGCCTACAAACAACCCAATAGGCAATTTAGTCAACAGGACAAGGGATTTAAAACCCAAAAATAGGATGTGCAATGCATATTTTAACCAGATGATGAGTGACATAGACCTAAGCACCTAGCTGCTTATTATAGGGACAGAACAAATATAAGATCATCCAGAAAGCTTTAGAATCATTGAAGTCTAACTGCAAATATACTCCTTGCTTTCCACCTCTTAGTTGTCAACGACTATATCTAATGCTTCTGGAAAACCTTATCAAATCTACTGTTGAAAAAGATAGATGGAATTATGAAGAGAGATAAAAAGGAAACAGAGAAGATGCACAGAAAAATACATACCAATAGTTTGTTATGTAAAATAGCATACTAGGATATCATGTGATATTAATTGTCAAGCATATTTTGCTGATCGTGTAATACCTTTACTTCATCATAAAGTTTTCTCTCCCACGCATACAATCTGTCAAGGGTGCACGAATGGCTTCCAGCAATCATGCAGGGTTCTTCAACAAAGTCAGTTTCATTATCATCCATATATTTCTTCGAAGTTGTAACTAATGGGTTCCTGATTGAGGATGATTGAGAAGATACTGTCCTCTTCCAATTAATAATCTTCTGTGCAGGTTCTACACAAAGGGAGACACATATTAGTCCATCCTGCATATTCATTTTTAAAATGTTCGTTGGTACTCAGAGATTGAACTTTATATACAGATGGGAGAAATTAACCAACAGAATGCACAATAACTAACTCTCAACCAAATACACGACTCAATTAAGTTTTAAATTGTAATACTACTTAATATTTTGAGCTTGTGTTTTGCTTACATTAGTTAACATTTCATTTAGAAAGATATGGCTGATCTCATAAAATTTAATGAAGGGTCTGAAAACCTTTTAGAGGGTAAAATATAAAATCCCTAATTTACATATTTAATTGACTCTGCATAGAAAAATGGCAAAACCAAACCATTAACGATGTAATGCTCATGGCCAAACCTTTCAGAAGAAGTTAATTAATACAAATCAGTGTCTATTAACAGAATTTTACTAGAACTTTACCTTGGCAAACAGGTGTAGCCTTTTGACCGTAGCAAGCAAACATAAAAGCCGCGAACAAAATCGTGGGAGATGATTTCCCTATCATAACAATATTAGTATTTAGACTTAAAGTCTATCCAGGTGTATTTTACACAATACACACTACATACATAATTCATAGCCAAGTTCAGTAGTTGTGAAAAAAGAATAATGTAAGTAACAAGCACCTTTTGCCTCAGAATATTCAACCTTGATTTTGTTTGCCTCCAATAGCCTTGAGACCTCCCTACCAGATTCAGAAGCTCGAACGAACCGATGCTCTATAACCTTCATGCTAGAAAGAAAATCTTTAGCCCTGTGCGTGATGAACTCAGAAGGATCTTCCCTCTCAGTGTTCACAGCTAGATCCTCCTCATTGTTCTTTGAACTTGATCGTCCAACAGCACCCACATAATTTTGTTTGCAACCTTGTACCATTCTTAAAGTGTCACGACAGTGTGAAGGCAAATCGCTAGAATCATTTCCTCTAGCAACATCCCTTTCATTAGCAACTTGTGACCATTGACCCCTTGACACATCCATGAATGAATCCGTTTCTTCTTCATCCTTGTAGTAACTTGCAAGTCCCTCCTCAAACTTGAAATTCTTAGCATTATCAGCAGGATCAAAGAAATCCCAAGAGGCATCACTCTCAGGAGGAGGTGGAGGAATTGGGAACAACCCAATGGCTTCATCATCCAAATGATTTTCACTGTGGGGATTGATCATAACAGTCACAGCTGCACTGCCACTTGTCCTCATATAATTCACATGATGATGACTCTCATTGTTCATAGGTGACTCCGAAGCATCATCATCATCATCAACATGTGAAGGTGATGGAGAAGGGTAAGTAGATTGAGATGGGGTGTGATCTGAAACCGATAAGGATGATTCTATCAGCATTTCTGCCTCAGCGTATCGTCGAAGAGCGATGCCAATGTTTCGAAGAGATTGAATGTAAGATAAGTGTGCAGCAGCAAGAGCATATCTGGAATCAATGGCCATCTTGATCAACCTCTTTCGTTCCTTGCAAAGACGCAACGCTTCATTCTTTTCAGTTTTGGAGTTCACACAACCCATTTTCATTTCAAGGTTCAATCGCTTCAGGAATCCCTTTACCATATATATCATGCATTCAGCAAACACTGTTCTGCTTGTGACCAACAACAACTTCCCTTAAGTGTGGATTAGATTAGACCATTCCTTGTTTCACGATGCCTCATGGTAAAATGTCAGTATAGCGGGAAGAACTCTCCTTCAAAATCTAAAACTTGAATTCTTTGGACAGAGTAACAGTTAGTTACCACCGAGTTACATGGTTGGGAGAAAAAGTGGACAGGACAAGAACGTTGGACCCAGGTAGCGAAAACAAAGGGAATTGTTGATGATGTACTAATTATAAAATGTTGGGTTGATTTTCATCGGCTGAGACAAAAGCAGAGGAGTGATTGTTTAACTTTGTTTAGAAGTGAAGGACAAGGAAGGAGTGAGGGAGGGTGGGATAAAGTCATGAAATGCAGAGTCCAAAAGTCCAAATTATTATGACAAAACAAAACCCTGATGCGTATCAGTGTCGTTATGGGTTGGCAACATAGATTTTGAAAAGGGCGGTGAAGTAACTAACAAACTATTAAAGGACGATATGATATGTGAAAGGAATCAATCAATCCAGTTACAACTGCATCAAAAAAATATATATCAATCCAGTTACAAATATGACACGCAACAGTTAATAGAAAAATGATAATGGCATAATGTCTCGTGTTGTGTGTCATGTCATTGGTTAATTCATTCCAGTTCATGTTGATTAAGATAGAAAAATCCTATTGTTAGGCATTAGGCTTAATTAGCATTTAGCAAGGAATTAACGACAAAGAACGAGGGTGCATAGAGAGTGCAGTCAGCAGTGGCTTTCCAATTTTTCCATAGAGCACGCACAAAGCGACAAAAGTCCAATTAGGGAGAACAGTGATGTCAGAAGAAACAATGGTTGCGAAGGGAAAGTTTCTCAAATTACGTTATTACCCTTAGAATTTCTCTAGGAAGGCCCGCAATCGAGTCCTTAAAATCCGCTTCTGTTTCTGCTTCAGTCAAGACTTGGGCTCCTTCGTCTCTCTAATCATTTGTTTTTTACATGAAATTGTACATTTATCCAGTTCTGTATGAATTCCTTTACGGATTTATATGATTTTATATCTAACTATTTTTCATGTAGTAATGTTTTCTTCTTTCATTTTTTTTTTTGCTGAATTTTCTTCTTTCATATTAATCTTCAAATAAAAATGCCTATCAAAAATATAAAATATAGCAGTTAATTTCATTTTAAAATGTGATAATGTGTTAAATAATAATATGATTTTTTATTTTAATAATGAATTGGATTTAAGTGATACATTATTGTTGCTTGTCACTTGTCAGTTCATTTTTCATTTGTTTCTCTACTCAATTCAAATGGTCCAATTCTCAGATGCAAATAAAAAATACTTAATACAAAAAAAAAAACATTAACTATATTTAGACATCTATTTTTATAACTAACAAAAGTTGACTCAGTTGGTAAGAAACATATTTATATCCTACAAGAATGTTGATTCAATTCCTCTGACTATGTGAAGATCTTGTTTATATTTATCTATATCTATTTTTAAAGAGATATTAGTCAGACCCATATTTCATCTAGTTATACAAAATAATATAATAATAACAATAATCTATTTTTTTAAAATCAAATGCAAATAAAAATATTAATTATATTTTCCAATTTGTATATCATCTAAAATAAACAAACAAAAACAAATCCAAAGAGTAACTTTTAAGATCTGTCGGCATGAATCTTTGACACCCTTTACAAAATTTAATTCACAATGCAAAATCCAAGGAATAAAATAAATAATTTGTTTTGGTCAAAAACAATAAATAATGCCACTTGTTATTTTTTGGTCGTATGTCACTGTTAAAGTTATACTTCAGAGATTTTTAAACTGTTAATGATTTTTAAAATAATTATTATAAAATGAACAATTTTTAATTATATGATAATTCATAAATGAATAGAAGTATAAAAAGTTTATATATTTGAATTAAATTTTAAAAGTTAATTTTTAACTTGTAAAATAATAATGTTATAAATTATAAGTTCAAACATTAGTTGAAATAGTATATAAAAAAAAATGCTATGAGCTAATGATATAAATCTATTTATCAAAATCCTCTATGTTAATTAAATAACTTTATAAGATAATCAAATTAAAATAAATTATAAATAATTAAAATGGCATATCAAATACTACATTCTATGATTCTAACACACTCATTAAGTATCAAAAGGGCCGGTCTCAATTTTTTGAATAATTCTGGGCTTACATTGTACACTTTTTTTTTTCTTGTTTACAACCGCATCTCCCAAATTTGTTTTGTAAATTTTATTCAAATAATGGCTTTGTACAAATGTTTGATTTCATTGTTTTAAAATTTTAATTCTAGAAGTCGCTGTTTTTACATTCTGGAAACAAGTTCCTTGAAACAAGCTACAGCATCCACGCAAGTGAAAGATCAATTGAAAACGGAGAAGATTAATGATATACATCCATCCATTTATTTTAAGGGTCAGCCTAAAGTAGAGTTGAAATTGCTGAGGTACCGGTGAGAAATGGTTGTTTATCTGCTGCAGCAGGTTAGCCAATGTATTTTTTACCTGTTGTAGCATGTAAATACCGGGAGAAAAAAAATAAAATAAAAATTAAAAAAATGAAATTATATAAAATTATTATAATAAAAATTAGAATAAAAATTTTCTTTTTTTTTTAAAAAGTGAGAACCACCGGTGGTGTTTGAACAAATTACCTACTATAATAGATTAGTTAACTAGGAGAAAAAAATCATTTTTTATTAAATGAAATCATATAAAAATTATTAAAAAAATATTTTTTTTCTCCCGATGGGAGCATAAGAGAAATAATTTTGCTCAATTTTTTTTATATAATTTCATTTAATAAAAAAATATTTTTTTCTCCCGGTTAACTAACCTATTATAATAGGTGGTTCTCACTTTTTAAAAAAAAGAGAAAATTTTTATTCTAATTTTTATTATAATAATTTTATATAATTTCATTTTTTAAATATTTTTTTTTATTTTTTTCTTCCGGAATTTATCTACTACAGTAGGTAAAAAATACATTGGCTAACCTGCTGCAGCAGGTAAATAATCATTTCTCACCGATGCCTCAACAATTTCAACACCTCACCAACACCTCTTATTTCTCTTTATCTCTCTCTTCCTATTACATCATAAACCTTATAATACTTATATTTTTTTTTCTCTTTTTTTCTCTCTTCCTAGGTATCTCATAGCATAATGGGTGTCCATGAAACATTTTTAAGGAGAAATGCTATTAAAATAAATGATGAAGCAAGTTTAGGGATGGGTAGAATAAGGAAAAAGAGGGCAATTACTTAATACACCCCATTTTTTGCTTGGTGCACCCCATAAATAAAATAATGATTCAAAATAAACTATTATACCCTTGATAGTGTATGTATTACGGATTGTTCAATCCGTAATACATACAAATGTATTACGCATCGAGTAATCTGTAAAACAAGTGTATTACGGATTGAATAATCTGTAATACACACAAATGTATTACGAATTGAACAATCCATAATACATACAAGTGTATTATGGACTGAGCAATATGTAATACACGTGAATAAAGTAATTGCCGAAAAAGAGTTATACCCTAAAATTATATTGGGTCGGGCCCGACTCTTTAAAGGAGAAAGTGGCTTGGTCTCGATTTCCTTGATGACCTTATTAAGCTTAAGAGTGTTGCTGATTTGGAGGCTATTCCTTGACGACGCCTGTAACTATGTTGAGGACCTTCCCAAGAGTGGCGCTATAGCAGTTTCTGATATGCTTAAGAATCAACTATAAAGCTACGAAGAAAGCCTCTTCCTACTGTCCTTCCTCATTGATGATGGATTACATTCTCCATCAGATTAACTCGGAGCTGGTTGATAATTCGTATTTCAGGCGTGGCTGCCCCAACTATCACCCATACATTTTACGCCTTTACTACGACATTTTGTTTTGGATCCAATGCATTTTGTTCAGGCGTGGCTTCATTGACGCGTTTCCTCCTGAATTGCTTCCCATTTCTAGTCCACTTTTGTACTTATTCAAAACCCTTTTTTTTTAGTTGAAAAAGGGGCAAGCAGTTACTTAACAGTTGCGGACGTGATTCCAATTATGTTGGCACCACCAACACAACTGCCAGTCTGCTGCACACCAATAAATAAACAAGAAGAAGGCGAAGACAAAGGCCAAGTACAAATCATGAGGGGACAAAAAACCAAACCCATGCAGCAAACAACTCTATCTAAATCTGTAAGCAGGGAGAGACTGTCTATCATTTACAAAATGAAGAGAGATGAAAGGGGGGACATTGTCCTACCAACAAAAATCATCTAAAGAGATACCGTGAGAAGCTAGCTTATCTGTACAAGTATTTCCCTCACGATATATGTGTCCAACCAAAAAATTCATAGATTTAGTGATCTACACAGTGTTGATCCATCTGTTTCTAATCTTTCAAGGGACAGTGAGCAGCTTTTTAAAAGCCTCAACCACCAACATGGAGTCGCATTCCAACTACAAATTAGACTAACCCTTTTTAACAGCTATTTCAATAGCGTTAATAGCAGCCATGATTTCTTCATAAAGAGCATTTTTAATTCCCAAATTGAGAGCAAAACAGCCCAAGATGTCTGCTCTATGATTACGAAAAATTGCGCCACAACCCGCCCTACCTGGCGCACCAAGAGCAGCGCCATCAGTGTTGCATTTAATCCATCCTGGAAGGGGAGGATGCCATTCAACCCTCTGAATGTTAGGCGCTTTACAGGGGTGACCTTCGACAGCAAAGGCCTTTAGCGAAACAAAATCATCCATAGAAGGGAGCATAGTGTTTGAAGACGTGTCACCAGCTAGCTTGACCGAGGCCGATATGATGGAAGTAGCTCTATGAAAGGGAGTTGTGATGTTTTGGAATATGCTTTTGTTGCGACAGCTCCAAATCATCCACACCCCAAAAGTGATGGCAGCAAGGCGAACATCTTTGAGTTGGTTCGATCCATTGAGGTTGACCACGGATAACATGTTGGAAATGGAACTCCTGTCAAGATGCTTGTTGAGTTTATTTTCTATCCAGCACCAGATTTTAGAAGCAAAATGGCAGTGGATAAAAAGGTGGTCTTGAGTTTCAACTTCTCTGTGGCACAAATCACATTTGGAAACAAGGCAGCAACCTTTCTTTGTCAGGTTGTCATTAGTTTGTATTTTGTTCTACAGAAGTAGCCAAATAACCAAAGTTTTGGATGGGGGATGCAACTTTTCCATATCGACTTGGCCCAAGGCACTGGGGGGTTCCTGTTAGAGAGAAATAGGAAAGCATTTTTTAGATTTAGAGTTCCAGAATCAGTTCCTTCCCAAATAGCATAATCTTTTGCCTCAAAACAAGGGATAATGGTGTTTTGGATTTCAGAAACAACATGAGGAGCCACCTGGGATAACCAGGGAGGAAGATGTCAAGTATGAGTGGATATGAAGTCAGAGACCATAGCTTGGAGGTTGCTGCAAAGCTCCGCAGGGATGTTCATCAACTCAACAATTGGTTTGGAGAGCCAATTATGGCGCCAGAAATTAATCTTTTCACCATTTCCTATTATATGACTTCTGTTATGAGCCACAGTGTTCCAAAAGTGTCGTATGCCAAACCATATTGAGGACTTAACATAAGAGCGAGTCATTCCCCCATTTCTTAGAACTCTAGCTCTGGTAAGGACTGCCCACTGCTCAGAGGAAGAAGCAAGCTGCCATGTCAAATTCAGAGTAGCAGCTTTGTTTAGGGCCTTAATGGATCTGAGGCCTAAACCCCCTTCATGAAAAGGGGTGCAGATTTTTTTCCAGGCCACGGTGATGAGCTTCCTAATTTCACTGTCTCCGGACCAGATAAAGTTGCGGATGAATTTTTCCACCATTTGGATAGAGCTAGCTGGCCATTCATAAATTCTGAAAGAGTATAAGAAAGTACCCTCAATGACAGATTTCACCAGCTAGACTCTCCCCATAAGGGAGAGAAGTTTACCTTTCCAAGCAGATAATTTGTGCTTAATTTTGTCTACCAAAGGCTGGAAATGCCTTTTTCGAGGTCTTCCTTTGAAAATGGGGACCCCTAAGTAATCAAAAGGAATGCTTCCAGCACCAAAACCAAGAAGAGAGGAGATAGAAGCAATGAGGTTGGGCGTGATTCCTCCATGGAGAAAAAGGGATTTCTCTTTACTGATGATTTGGCCAGAGGCCTTTGCATACATATCAAATAGCGAGTTCAGATTTCTCACATTTGAGATCGTGCCCCTGCAAAAAATTATAATGTCATCCGCGTACATGACATTAGTGGGAGTGCTGCAATCTTTAGGACCATACACGGGAAGAAGCTTTCCAGCAGCAACTAACGCCAAAATGCCACGGCTGAGCGCTTCCTCAGCTAAACAGAATAGAATAGGGGACAGGGGATCGCCTTGTCGGACCCCTCTTTTACAGTTGAAGAACCCCACATTCTTACCGTTGACCGAAACAGAGAGCTTGGTTGAAGCCATAATGTTTTGCACCCACTTGATGAAAATCACAGAGAAGCCAAAAGACTTGAGGACACTAACAAGGAAGCTCCGGTCTATAGTATCAAAAGCTTTCTTTATATCGATTTTGATCGCCAAATTTCCCCCAAAACAACGTTTGTCAAGCATATTGATCGCTTCCGAAGTGACAGCTATACAATCAGATATCTGTCTACCTTTTAAGAAGCCTCTTTGATGAGGAGAAATGATTTTAGCAGCAATGGTGGAGAGTCTAGTAGCCAAAACCTTGGTGATTATTTTAAATTGGAAATTGGCCAATGCAATCGGCCTATAGTGCTCAATTCTGTCCGCATTGGGAAACTTGGGTATGAGGACCACAATGTTGGAATTGAGGTTAGGCAGAACCCATCCATCCTTGAAGAATTGCACAGTGGCAGCAAGCACATCATGTTTGATAATCTCCCAATAGCATTGATAGAAGTGGCCCCCAAAGCTATCAATGATAGCTTCTCTGACCTCTTCCAATGAGGGGAGGTTTGTAAGAAAACAATTTTCCTCCTCCGAGACAAGGTTAGGAATAACCTTCTACACCGGTTCATTCTGCTGAGTGCAATTCTCCGTGGCAAACAGGTTGGTGTAGAATTCCAGAATATGCTGCTCTAATTCTTCTGGATCATCTAGAATGAGATTGTCTTTCTTAAGAAGGTCAATGCTTTTAGTTGTGTGACGAATTCTAGCAACTTTGTGGAAGAAGGAAGTGTTGCGATCCCCTTGTGTATGCCAGTTGATCCTGGACCTTTCTTTCCAGAATTCGTCTTGAAACTGAAGGGACTGCTGAAGAGCCTGCTGAGCTTTGGTTTCCAGCTCAACCAGATCATCCAGAGGACCCTGGACAGAAATTTGTTCCTGAATAAAGTTTAGCGATTGCAGAGATTCAGTAACTTTTTTATTAACATCTCCAATGTTGTTGAGGTTCCAATCTCTGAGAGCTTTTTTCAAAACCCTTTGCTGCTCCCACTGGAGATGGAGAGGTGAGACAAGTTCAAAGAACAATAAGGAATCATCTAGCTGTGAACACTGGGATTGAAGATACTTCTGAGTTCTTCATCACCCACTGAGAGCATTGGTTTGTTCCAGATTCTGAATCTGGTAGGGAGGTCTCGAGGTTATTGGAGGCAAACAAAATCAAGGTTGGATTTTCTGAGGCAAAACAAAAGGTGATTGCTACTTACATTAATCTTTTTCTTTACCACTACTGAACTTACTATAATTATGTTTATGTATGTAATGTGAAAAATACAGCTGGCTAGACTTAATTTATGTCTAATACTGATATTCTCTTTTGACAATTTTGCTCTCGGCTTTTATATATGTTTGCTTGACAAAACCCGATCGGTAGTGAAGGATCTGCATTCACGGATAATAGTGGCTATTTATTCTGTTGATTTAATATCTAAACGAATTGAGAGGATGAGAGATAAAGAATTGCTCCCGAAGGGTACGTGAGGATTTTCTAATTTGCACATTTGTGCTGCTGAACCTGAAGCTTTACTAGCAGTTTGCTATCATTTAAATGCTATATAATTCCATTATAATTAAGTGTTAATTTGTACTAGTATTGGCTTATGGAAATGTTAGCAATGCAGGTTGATGAAGATGTGGAAGGCTATGCTTGAATGTCATCATACACAGTACATTACTATCTCTTTGGAAGGAGCTTAACACTAACATGTACAGTAACCTTGGAAAGAGATAATGACTCAGCTACTAGAAGAGTTTGAGACAGTGCTTTGGTCTAAGGCTCTAAGCTTTGCTAACTGGATCAACAGCCACACCTCATACACATACACTGAAACTCTCAACCAAGGGAACGTTCCAAAAGCAGAAAGCCATTCTCCCCTCGCCGTGCTTTGGCCTCACCTATATTTGTTCAAACTTTATAATTATTTCTATCACAACGATTTTTTGATAAATTTCATTCCGTATATCCTATATTTTAATCAGTCGTTACGATATTAAGCCGTAGTTCAAAAATACTACTACTTTGCTACTTCCGTTCGTTTGGTCCAGTGTCTAAATATAGTTACTGTTTTTATTTGCATTTTTGAATATGAGAATTAGTACTCGAGATGGGGAAAATTATTTGTTTTGGTCAAAAACAATAAGCAATGTCAATTGTCTTTTTCTGGTCGTATGTCACAAGTTATATTTAACAAAAATAACTAATAAATTAAGTTTACGTTAAAAATTTCAGTTTAAATTTTATATATTGTTAGTGTAAATTTTTTATAGAGTTTAATTAATTAAAAAATATTTTAAATATGAATTAAAATTAATTATTTTAAAATTAAATAATTTTCATTATATAATAATTTATGATTGTGTAAAAAGTCTTTACACTATTGGTGTATTCCAATTAAATTCTAGAAAATTAACTTTTAACTTTAAGTTTACTTATCAAATTAAAAAAATATAAAAGATATATTTATATATTTTTTAATATGTATTTTTGTAAATAAAAATATTTGTTGAATGATTAGAATTTTACAAATTTTTAATTAATTTTAAACTATTATGATATTTATTTAAAGATTAAATATTTTCTTAAAAAATTTAAATAAATATTTTAATATTAAAATAATAATTTTATTAATATTAAAAGGAATGGTAGATGAGAAATGTTATTATTGAGAGTGAAAGTAGAAGAAAAATATTCATAGGTTAGAAGTTTAAACATTATTTCAAATAATGTATGAAAAATCATCATAAACTAATGATATCAATTTATTTTTCAAACACTTTTATTTTAATTAAATAAACTAGTGTTAATTAAAATTTTCGCTACCTTATTTATATAGTCAATAGAAAGAAATTTAAAAAAAATAAAGAATTATATAGCACATTGAAAGAAATTTTAAAAAAGAGATAATTATAAAATAAATTAGAAACTATAAAATTAAAAAAAAAATAAGGGAAGATGTAACAATGTAACTTTAATTTTTTTAATATTAACTTTGAAAATTGAAAAGTAAATTGAATTAAGGATTTATAATTATTGACTAAAGAGAAAAATCTTCGGAATTAAAAATAGAGTTAGAAAATCCGATAAAATAAATATTAAACAAAACAGTAGATTAGAGAGTATAAAATTTGAAAAAACAATTATATAGTACATTGAAAGAAATTTTGAAAAAGAGATAATTATAAAAGAAATTAAAAAGTATATTTTTTTTAAAAGAAAAAAAAAGGGAAGATGTAATGATGTAACTTTAATTTTTTTAATATTAAATTTGAAAATTGAAAAGTAAATTGAATCAAGGATTTGAAATTATTGATGAAAGAGAGAAATATTCAGAATTAAAAAATAGAGTTAGAAAATCAGATAAAAGAAATATTAAAAAAAGCCCAAAAGATTAGAGAGTATAAAATTTTAAAAAAAAATTATATAGCACATCGAAAGAAATTTTGAAAAAGAGAGAAATCTTCGGAATTAAAAAATTGAGTTAGAAAATCAGATAAAAGAAATATTAAAAAAAATCCAAAAGATTAGAGAGTATAAAATTTGAAGCAAAAAAAAAAGAATTATATAGCACGTTGAAAGAAATTTTGAAAAAGAGATAATTCTAAAGAAATTAGAAACTATAATTTTTTTTAAAGAAAAAAAAATAAAGGAAGATGTAACTTTAATTTTTTAAATTAACTTTAAAAATTGAACAGTAAATTGAATTAAGGATTTGAAATTATTTATGAAAGAGAAAAATCTTCGGAATTAAAAAATAGAGTTAAAAAAACTGATAAAAAATATTTTAAAAAAATATAGCATCAGATAAAGAAGTGAATGGAGGTAGTTGTCAGTACCCAATTTTGTCCGGGTAACTACAAATAAAAACCAAAAACTGGAAAAAATAAAAATAACAAAATTAGCAAAAAAATGAGTGTAAATAGAGAAGAAAAAAAAAAGAAGCTTTTAAACAAAACAAAAGATCCTATTGAATTTTTTTTTTTTACTTTTATTTGTCGTTCATTCAATTCTCAGTTTCTAGGATAGCAACCTTTTGTTTTTTTGTTTTAAGCAAGAGCTTTGCCTTTTTCTCGTGAACTTGAAGGACATGACTTAGTAACTTCAATAGTACAGCCTTGCAACTAGCCTTTTCCCCGTAAAGCACATATCACAGCAGCAACCTACACCCACCTATAGCTATAAGTCAAAGTGTCAACAAAACCTTTTAGCCTAAAAAGTGGATCCGGTCTCATGTCAACTTTTTTTTCTTTATGGATTCACGCACTCTTAATTACATTTTTCCACTCTCTCACGGCACCTTATCTCACGGACACACATTCACACTTCACAAAAAAAACCTTCACTACCTCACTCTATCATCTTCCTCTATTTCACCCGAGACTTTCACTCAAAAAAGGTCATGGTAGCAATCTTTGACCCTCCGTGAATGCCATCTACAACTGCAAACCACCCACCCTCACTCTCAAACCAGTCATCCATGTAACAACTTGCAAGCTTCTGGTTGCTACCCGCCTTGCGCACCGAGTCTCGCATTCTCGTTGTGCCACATACGAATAGCCAAGTCATGCATAAGTTCAAACAGTGAGCACATGCAAACTTTCTCAAAGCGCTTGTAGCTGAACAAACACAGAACCAACAACAACATCTGTGACTAGCAGCCACATGGTATTTCTCTCAAACTACAAGCTCCATCCGAAACGTAGTCGCTGCTGTTATTAAGCACACTATTGGACCGATCCATTTGCTAACCACCGCACACACTTGTTGATTTGTGTCCTCAAACAAGCACCTGAGACCTTCAATGAAGGTTAAAAAACTCAGTACACACAGTCCTTTTCATTTGTTTTCTTTCTTTTGGCTACTATGGAGTAGTATTTTTGAACATTTATCACTGCACTTCTTATTGGTCTATTGTTTGGTCATTATTTCGCTGGTAGTGTGCTTCAGATTAATTTAGGCTCCACATTTTGTTCAGTCCGTGAATGTTTGGCAGCTGTGTTCTAATATCTCCCTGCATGTGTGTTTAGTTTTTATTTATTTTGTGATGCCTATGCCTTTCTTTTTTGTTTTCATTAATTTCATAATTGTCAAATTTCATATCTTTCTTGTAATGATCTTTATCCACGTGAATGTGAAAGCCCTTTCTTATTTAGTTTATTAGTCTTTTATTGTGTTATGTTGTTATGTGAAAAAGTTAGTAGAAAAAAATAAAAATGTAACTAATGAAAATAAAGGAAGTTCTCAAAATGCTATAATTCCCTTTTTTTTATAGATTTTAATTTATGCTTTACTTTGAGAATGATCTAAAATAATAATAAAATTACCAAAAAAAATGTCTCATGATTATAGAAATGAATTGTTATTATTATTATTATTATTATTATTATTATTATTATTATTATTTACTTAACTCAAAATTAAACATGAAAGATAAGAGACTCGGTAAAGAGGGTTGCTTGGATATGACATCATTTTGATCCTTAAGTTTTCTCAAGACACAAGTTGTGACAACTTGAAGTCTTGAATATTTTTTCTCAAATAAATTGTTAAAACAAAATTAAATTGCTTCAAGAATAAAAATGAATTGGCTTGGGTGTACACCTCTGTCAATTTGGTATCATAGGATGTATGAGTTGTGACAACTCAGAAATCCTAAAACTTAAAACACAAAATTAAAAAAACTAAAATATATAAATGCACAAATATTTTCTACCCCAAAGAACTACATAACTCTGAATTCTCCATTGCACCTAGAGATACGTAGGAGCAGAGGACCACTCCTGTCGAGCTAAAAAATAAAAATATATAAATTAAAAAGATAAAAATACAATAATAATCCTCTCTTTTCATAATAATAAAATTCTCTTTTAAGTAATAAAATTTCCATACTAATAATAATAAATAAAATGTCCAAAAATATTCTTGTTTTATTTTGAGGGGTAAAATAAATAATTTTAAAGTTATTAAAATTTGCACATTTAATTAGAGGTAACCGTCTTCGGACAGACGTCGTAGGGTGCTGATACCTTCCCTACGTGTAATCGACTCCCGAACCCAAAATCTGATTTTCAAGACCATTTTATTTTCAAAAAAGGGTTTTTTCGTAGTTTTCCTTGATAAATTATGGTGGCAACTCTTCTGTTTTTTACACTTATTTTTTGTCGTCCCGCCGCGACCCCGGTTGCGACAGTAGTTATAGAAATATTGTGAATGTAGAGTAGTTACAAAAATTGATAAGAGAAATTTTAGGAAAAATAGAGAAATCAGATGCATGTTAGGTGAATGAACTACATCATTCTATGAGAGAAAAGTATTCAAATAAGAGTGAATGTGAGAGAGAGTGGGGAGAGTGAAGCAATGAGAGGAGAGATCTCTTAGTCATTTATATATATACTAGTGTAGTAACCCGTGCCTTGCACGGGATATATTTAATATTATAATCAAGTTATCATTCAATTTATTAGGTATTCTAAGGTCCTAATTTTACTATAAATTCCAGGAACTATTGTCTTTGGAAGAGAGGATGAGTATGAAACCAAATCCTTAAAAAAACTTATCTTTACATAAAACATTGCAAAACAATGAGTTAAATTTTAATTAGATTTTTTTTAGGAGTTAGCCTTATATTTTTGAATATCAAATGAACTCTTTAAACGATTTGGTTATTGAAACAAAATTATATGGTTTACTACACCACCAATACATCAAAATATTAAATATTTTAGAGGATAAATCTTTTTTAACAGTATACCAATAGGAAAACTTTAAATGTGTTTGCATTTCATGTAAAAACCTGAAAAGACAATTTAAATTGTCTAGTACATGAATAATAAAAAAATGTTGTTAAATCTCAAAATACCATAAGGTTGTCATACTCTTTTGTCCATCCTTTCAAGTTGTGCACTAAGTTCTCCAGATCCATAGAGAAAGAAACCTATAAGTAGTTGGTTCATAACAAACATAATCAAATTTTGAAAATTGAGCAGATGCAATATCATAAGCATTAAATTAGAATAAAAAATCAAGTTAGGCGATACCTAAACATTGTCAAATACTTCCTTATAGACCACATTAGTTGTTGATGTGCACAATCTTTTGTGTTCATCCAAAATCAAAATCTTTAGACCCTTCCTTGAAGTGACTCTAGATATTGCAACATACAATTTTCCATGAGTGAATACAGGTCTTGGAAGATAGATCCCCACATGGGAAAGCGATTGTCCTTGGCTTTTATTTATTGTCATAGCAAAACATAAAGCCAATGGGAATTGTCTCCTCTGGAATTTAAAAGGTAAGCCAGGATCAATTGGAATCAGGTTCATCCTAGGGATGAAAATTTTGTCCCCTACATTAGTTCCTGTTAAGACAGTTGCACCTATAACATTCTTCCCCAACTCGTTGACCATTAGCCTAGTTCCATTACATAAACATGTTGCCTGATCAATGTTCCTCATTAACATGACAGGGACTCCCACTTTTAGCTTCAATTTATGATTTGGAATACCAGAACATTTGATTTCATTTAGGAACTCAGTGGTAAACCATTCACCTTCTACCTCATTATTTTCATCAGATTGGCAAACTAAGTCAGAACTCAAATATTCAATTTCATTCCCGGGAAACAATTAGATGACAAATTCATTAACTTGCTGAACATAATCCAGAGTTGGTGCTAGAATACCCCGCTCTTGAAAATAGTTCGACATATTAATGTTTTGTAATAGGTTAGGATAGGCAAAGTCAACCAAAGATAGTAACGGATCTGCACATTCTTGAATTAGTAGGTCATTAGGAATCTCTATTTCACTATCACCATTTTCATCTTCATTGAGATTGCCGTCTTCAATCCTTAGAATCCCATCTGCGAACTCTCTTATTTCATCTCGGTCTGTATTATTAGTTGTAACACCTAGCCTCATGTTTGTTGTAAGCCTCAAGACCTTGCAATTGTTCCAAATGTTAGAAGCATTTATGGCATAACCAACAATATCTTACCTCGACCCCTTCCCAATCACGGGCAAAAATTTGTTTGAAATCACCGCCCAAAACAACCACCTTTCCTCCTAAAGGTTTCGTTGCATTGTCCTTATTTTGAGATGCCATAATATCTCGTAATGTCCGGTCCAATGCTTCAAAGCAAAACCTATTCATCATTGGTGCCTCATCCCATATGATTAGTTTGGTGTGAAGTAAAAGTTTGGATCTAGCACTCCCTTGGTTAATATTGCAAGTTGAGTCATCTTTGATAACTAATGGAATGGAAAAGGTTGAGTGGGCAGTTCGTCCTCAAGGCAAAAGCAGAGAAGCAATGCCACTGGAAGCAACATTGAGGACAATTAACCCCTTTGATCGCAAGCCTGCAGATAAAGTCTTCCATAAAAATGTTTTGCCAGTACCCCTATATCCATACAGGAAAAAAAATCCACCTGATTTAGACACGACAGAGTCAATTGTTTCTTGGTATACACTTTTTTGCTCAGCCGTCAACAACTCCATGAGAGAAAATTGAATTTTTGCCATCTCATCTCGATCATAGCTCATTTCATCTACAATCAACTTATATCTGACATCATAGGCAATGGCATGGAAGGATAATCAGTAAGGGATCTTCCATTTGACTGAAGCAACTTCTCCAATTCAATAAGACAAAGATTCTTCAGTCCACTTTCAGAAATGTGAAGATCTACACAACAAATAAATGTGTTAGTCATTTATTTAACTATTTACAAACGGAATGACAAAGAAATGGCCCAAAAATAAATTATACCTTGAATAGTTAGTTCCCTCCTCTTGTCATACAATATTCCATCACATAACAACTTCCATGTGTTGTTCCAAACATCAGATGGTTTTGTCATTGTATTCATGGCTAACAATGTAACAAATAGCCTTCGCAACTGATTACCAGAAGCCAATTCAGTTGCTTCAATGATTGCATCAATGAACTCTTTATCATCCGCTAACAACCCTAACTCATAACATGCCTCCTGGAAAGTATTGTACTTTACACCATTAACTGTCTTCAGGCAATCATAGCCTATGCAACCCCTCTGCAAAGTAAGTAAAATTCTCATGTAATATAGTTCCCCAATGCCAGCGGGAATGTATTGAAGCCTCCCAATACTTTGTCCTTTCTTCCTTGGTTGCCACATTTTATCTTTTTGGTTGTAGACAAACTTAGTGGGGAATTCTGAATATGTTAGATCCCTACCAACAACAAAATTCTTATTTGCCTCAAACCATGCAAGAAACATTGTTTGAACCTGTTCATGTCTTTCAACAACTGTCTCAATTTCTTCATTGTCATTGAAATAAACAGCTTGCTGATTTGGAAGGTGAAAAACTAATCTTTGTACCGACGGCTACTTGTAATGTAGGTCAAACTTGAAAATTCTCCAAGCTCCCTCAGATGCTGAAACATACCTACAATCATTTTTTTAAGGCAAAAAAAGATTTATTAATGTCAACTCATAGCACAAGATGTGCATAAGCTGATAGAGATCACACAAAAAAGTATAACACCAAATGTGTTTCCAAGAAACCAATAGCAAAGACGTGTAAATAAATTATACCTAGGCTGCTAAACGTACCTACAATCATAATACTCTTTGATCTCATCAACAAGTTGATTAGTATCGTTATTTTCAGAATCTTTGCATATTTGTAGTGTGGCTCGATCAGGACCTTTGTTCACGTATTTAAACAAATACTTTATTGAGTTTGACTTATTGCAATACTCAACATTCACGTGTCCTTCATACCTCATTAGAAGATGAGGATTGTATGGAACAACACTCCTATTGTCCACTTTTGCTCCCATTTTTTGTACTGAGAGGCCAGAATCCCGTCATCTATACTTTGGATAACCTTTAGTCATCAATTGTGGTAGATGGTTCAAAACTCTTTGGGAAATACTTTTGACATCTTCTACCCTTCATGCACGGAGACTTAGGATTAGCTACTCCATATGGGCCATGAATCATGTATTTGCTTACAACATCTGCCAATCTTGGATATAATGTTTGATCAGGCAATTCTGCAGATATTACACCGTCAATATCTTTCCCAGTTGTCAATTTGCTTGCACCATTTAGCCACAAAAGGATATGTGCATGGGGAAGACCTCTCTTCTGAAACTCCACAGTGTACATTCCTAAAATTATAAATCAAAATAAGAAAAAAGAATTACGAACCAATATTTAATCATGTGGAAATTAAAAGCAAAATTAAAATGACATTGTTAAAACAACTTGCCTGCATCAACTGCTCCAAATATTTGATCCTTCTTAAAATTTGTCATCATCTGGTTTAATTTTATCTTGAAAACTCTACAAATAATATCAGGTCTATCTGATGGTTGAAGTCCTCTACTCGAAACAAAATCCTGTATTTCTTTCCAATTAGAATTGCATGTAATCGTTATAAATAGATCTGGGTATCCAAATCTCTTGCACACTGCCATTGCTTCCTGACATTTGTTCAACATGTACCGCATACCACCTGTGAATGATGGTGGCAATATAACATGCCTCCCAACCAAAGATGAATTTGTTTCTCCTCTAGAAATCGCATCTTGCAAACCATTTAGAATGTCACATTTGATTTCCTTTTGATTATTTCTTATATAGGCTAGCCGTTGGGATTCAATCATGGTATAGGAGTCCACAATGAATTGCTGGAATAACCTCCTCGTGTTGACAATGTTACCAAACTCAACACTTCTTTCTTGTATCCTAAATGCAATGAACTCTGTTATTGAGAACCTTTTCCTTTTATGATCTTGGTTGCCATCATCGGGTTCCCTATATGGAATGTTTTCTTGAAAATCGTCTTCTCCATAGGGGAATAACAATGGATACTGTAAGAGCATAAATGAGGTGTGAGTCTCATGGAGTCTAGTCAAACCCTCACCAAATTTCTCAACAATTATATCTCTACCCCTTTCAATGTTGTTGTTATCATCAACTATCAATGTTGCAACTTCATCACAACTGGGCTTATTGTACAATCTCGAATCCTTAAAGTGATCTCGTTTTAGTCTCAAACAATAATCAGATGCTTGTTCGTGCGATGATAAGTCCCTTACTTTGCGAAAAGATTTGGCTAAAGGGTTGTGCTCATCAACCATTTTTGTTAGGTCCTGAACTAAAGAACTATCAAAGCGGCTGGATTGTTTATTTGATAAAAAATAATTGCATTAATTAGACATGTGAAAGGAGTAATTAACAAAAAGTTTGATATAAAGAATAAGGCTAACTGTAATACCTGAAGTGATTCACTTTATTAACTACTTCATTAGCAGTATCATGTATGTACAACTGTACAAATTTTGGCTTTGATCCACTTTCTGGCAACAAACTACCAATACGATGGTAGTTCTGCCCGCTAAGAATGAATTGTGGTGGACCACGACTGTCATTGATTGAACCCTCTATCTTCCCTCTAATAGAAGTGAATGAGAACATGTTGTTATAAGCTCTAAAATTGTCCTTGAAGTGGTTACTTCCCTTATCGATACCATTATGTAAATTAAACAATAGATCTGGAGGTCGCTCAAGAAGTGGAAGATGTACCTTTCCCTTCATACAATAAAGAGAAAATCCACCTTCCACTGTCTTTTTCTTTTTATTGGCCCTTTCCTCAAACCACATATCAGCGTGACATTTTGCACAACTGAATGATGGACTGCCTAGATCCAATTTCACTACAAGAAGCACAATATTATGAAACAAAACTTCAAATCGAATAACTATTTGATAGATTAGTTGTTAATTCGTGAACAAATAAAATAAACTCAAGATCATACACTGGCTTTCAGCTCTCTCATATAACTCTAATTCGAATTGAGGCATCCTCTCACCAATAGATACACCTAAAATTATAAGGGAAGATTTTAGATGAAGAACATGTAGTCAAAGTGAATGAAGACATCGCGAGCCCATTTACAAATGACATTTATAGTTATATATTGGAACATGTACATACCAGATTCACACGCGTTTAGGGAATGAACCTGATCATCCATGCCATCTATAAATGGCAACCTTGCAGAACCCATTGATTGCATTACACGTCTTGATTGTACCTTACGCTTGTTGCATACCCTGATAGATGTGGTATTTATAACATTGGATAATGGTGAGCTAGCAGTAGGTATTTGAAAAGTCTCTATTGTTGCTTGACGGGATGTCCCTGCAGAACCAATTCATTTTCATCTCATTGACAATCAAACAACAGAACATGGAAGAAATTATTTTACACAAAAAATAGCTGCAAAATTAACTAACCTGTAGCACCCACTGGTGTGAAAAAATCACAGGAAGTGTGTGGAGTAAAATTAATGTCGTTTGTGTCTTTAAAGACAATCTGACTGTTTGGGCTTAAGTATTCATCTGTATTAAAGTATTGTGTCTGCGAATATAAGTAAAATGTACACAGATTCGAAACAATATGTAAACATAAAAGTAGTTATAACAACATGAAAAATACCTGTGATGGCTTTTCTTTTTTCCTTTTGCTTTTTGAGTTATAATATTCCTCCTCCTTGCTCGAGAATTAGCACATTCTCCGGAACCAATGTTAACATTTGTAGAATGACATCCTATGTCACTGACCTCGTTTAATGTTCCATACAAAGGGATATTGCCTTATTAAAAAAAAAACAAATGTATATGTGACGCAGTAGCAAAATTGGAGTTCAAATTTAAAAGACATGATTAACTATATATATATATATATATATATATAGAGAGAGAGAGAGAGAGAGAGAGAGAGAGAGAGAGAGAGAGAGAGAGAGAGGAGGGATCAAGTTACACCGGTGTAACTTAAACAACTATTACACCATTTATTAACTTTCAACTGGATGATATTTTCTTAAAACCCACTATTGGATTGAAAGTTCCTTTCACATAGATCATGTATACAAAATTTCAAATTAATCCAAAATTATTTGCTACCTCATTCATATATATTAAAATCGACGTAATATAAACTTTTCAAAATATACTAAAATATGGATCATTTGATTACCTTCTTAGTGTTGTTTAATTTTGACAAAATTTGACACAAACAATCTTGGTAATATGTAGATATAATTCAATGGTTGGATCGATAAAATTTTTATTCCATATCAAGTTATTAAAATGATGTAACTCTTTTAGAGTTACACTGGTGTAACTTGATCCCTCCTGATATAAATATTATATCTAATTTAAATTAGACATTATACTGGAAAAGGAAATCATATACCTATAGGCAATACTGATAAAGGAGTCCTATGACTATTGGCATATGGTGTCTGCTGCAAGTTGGATGGGTCACTTTTAGCACTGGAGTTTTCATCTATTAAACCTGTTAAACAGGCCATGAGAATAAATGAAAATACAGTAGTGAAACATCATAGAAGATATGTCACATTAGTTTGCTCATGTCTACATAAAAAATAATTTTAAAATTAACTAACTTGTATCATCCATCAACATGGAAGTGTGAGGAGTAACATATGCATTATGAGTGATATTATCAGACCTTGTATTTAAATTAAACATTGTGGATGGTTCTGCACACTCTTATGGTGTGTTCTCAGCAATAATCTGACTTTCTGAACTTAAGTTTTCATCTGTATTAAAGCATTGAACTTTCGAATATAAGTAAAAGATACACAAATCTCAAACAATAGACACACAAAAATAGGCAGTGTATTTAAAATACCTGTGACAACTCTCTTTCTGGTTTTATTATTTTTATTCATAATCTCCCTCCTCCTTTCTCAAGAATGTGCATATTCTCTAAAACGAATGATCAAATTTCCAGAGTGACATCTTATGTCACCAACGATGTTAAAACCATCGGACATAGGAAGATTGTCTTATTTGTCAAAACAAATGCATATGTGAGGCAGTAGTGACAATATAAGTTGACATTTAAAACCTATTGATAATAGATAACACATTATAAGGAATAAGTAAATCACATACCTGTAGTCAATTGTGATAAATGAGTCATATGACTATTGGCATGTGGTGTCTTTTGCACGTTGGATAATTCAGTTATAACACTGGAGTTTTCATCTCTTAAACCCATTTAATACAAAAGAGATTCAATGATAATATAGCAATGACACATTTCCATGAATAACGTAGTATAAAAAAAGTAACTTACCTGGTAATCCCATGCATGTGTTTTCAGATTTGTGTGAGATAACCATCTTCCTTCTTGCACGTGCTCGTGCGGCTTTAATTGAATCCATTCAACCAATAACAAAGCAGGAAAATGGATACACTCACCTTCTTTGTTGAAATTGCTTACATTTTTTCTGTTCAATAAATGACATTTCAAAATGTAGAGGTCATTAACAGTGAATAATAAACATTAAAGAATTAACAACAAATGTTCATTAATATATACTTGCATATTCCATATCACCCTATCCATCCTACTCAACAAAATTAATAAGAGAACAAGTATAGATGAAAATGAAAATAAAAAGAAAAGGTCCATAAGAGGTAAGTGTGTATTATAGTTGGTTTCAAAGAATGCAAAAATATTTGTCAAAAAAGGCAATGATAAACCTTATGAAGTCACACTGGATGACTACAAAGTACAAATTATGGGCCTAAGTACATTTTTACATAAATTTAAATAATGGAAAGGAACAAATTACATGGACAGATTAAAGGCATAAATAGAACTAACCAATCTCAATATATTGTTTTTATAACATACTTATAATCATTAAAATAAATAAATAAATAAATATATATATATATATATATATATATATATATATATAGCTTTTAATAACAGTTTTTAAATACTTATATAAACTAAAAGTTTTAAAATATTTATGTAAAATAATAACGATATGATTCACCAAATAAAATTTTCCATTATTATTTCTAACATTAGTATTCCTACTTATAAATTATAGTAATTATAAAATCGTGATAATAAATTTTTTTTCCTAATTATAAATTATTGCCTTAAATAAATTATTTATGAAAATTCATTAACATTAAATTTAATTAAATAAATAATTTAATTTAAATGGTAAGGAATAATAATGAGATTAAATATGAGATTTATTTATAAAAATAAGTTAATAGAATTTTGATGGACAAAATAAAATTCTGAAAAATCAAATCATAATATAATTCAAATTGAATTTTATTTAAGACAATAATTTCATTGAATTTTAATGGACAAAAATTTATTTATAGAAATATATTCTGATCACATTTATTTTGGTCCATGAAACTACAATTAATTTATTGCCCTAAATACAATATATTTTTAACATTAATTATTAGAAAAAAAATTAAAATATGTTAAATTTGGGCATCAAATTAATTACCAAAATTAATGTAATTTAATTTAAAAATAATAACTTACCATTCGTAAAAACATCACATTTTGATATATAACTTATTATGTGTTAAATTTATAATTTTGATGTATATTATCAAAGGTAACGATTAGTGCCTCAAATATGCTATTAGTGGTGTTGTCAAATTTAATTGATTAATATCATAACGTGTAAAACCAGCAAGATAAAGAAGCTTGAACTGAGATTTATTTAAAGATAAAAACTGCAGAAACTTAAAACAAAAAATGAAAATTCAGCAAGACCAAAATAACAATTAATCTAAAATAGTTCCACCTTAATAATTTACTAACCCTTTGGCATGAACTATTCTATATTAAAAAAAATAAAAACAATATCAATATATATATATATATATATATATATATATATATATATATATATATAACTTTTAAGAACAGTTTTTAAATACTTATATAAACTAAAAGTTTTGAAATATTTATATATAACTTTTAAATAACTTTTAAGAACAGTTTTTAAATACTTATATAAACTAAAAGTTTTGAAATATTTATATATAACTTTTAAATAACTTTTAAGAACAGTTTTTAAATACTTATATAAACTAAAAGTTTTGAAATATTTATATAAAGTAATAACGATATGATTCACCAAATATTATATTTAAAGCTTTTTGAATCTTATATTTTTAATTTGTTAACTATATATTCACTATAAATATTTGAAACAATATTTTTGCATTTAATATTTCCCTAAAAATTTAATAAAATACTCAGTTAAATATTTATTTAGATAAAATCAATACATTTGCTTTTAAATAAAAGATTAAAAAATCTATATATACATATAAAATTTCATTTAACTAATCAAAATATGAGATAAATACTTTTTCGTTTAATGAATATTAATCATATAACATAATTATTCTACATATCAAAATTTAAATAATATATTTTAACCAAATAATTACAATAATCAAAGATAACAATCTCAATCAACACCATAAAGTAAAAATAATATCATGTGAATATAATAAAAGAAACAATTTAAAATAACAACAATAAAAATGAAACTAAACACCCAATCCCGCTTACCTTATGAAGTGCAGTAGAAGAGAGGAGTGGTGTTGACATCCACTTGCTCTAGCTTGTTTCCTATCTTGCCTTAAAAGTAGAAGACTCGTCTGAATTTTTTTTCCCAAATAGATTAAGAAGTTTTGTGTGAGAAAGGAAGAGAGAATTTAAATACTTTTCATTATATATATATATATATATATATATATATATATATATATATATATATATATCAATTAAACTGTAAATACCCTACTCTCGTCTTACCTTATCAAAGTGTAGTAGAAGAGGGGATAAGAGTTTCATTCCAAACAAATATTTAGGTTTTTGCCTTAAGGGGTAGAAAACTTCTCTAGATCTTTTTTCCGAATAGATTAAGAGGTTTTGTGTGGGATAGGAAACAGATAATTTGATGGGGTAAAAAGGATTGAAGAGAAGAGACTACAAAAGTCTCGGCCAATAAGCATAAAAGAGAGTGAGAGAGTTCCATTTGTGTGGTTAAAACTTGTAATCTCCTTATATATAAATGAATAAATCTATCTACTTTTCCTTAAATTTCTCTCATTTCTCTTATCAATTTTCTGTAATTATCCACATTCACAATATTTCTATAACTATCTCGATTCACTTCTTTATATTATGCTATCTATTTTTTTTAATATTTCTTTTATCAGTTTTTCTAATTCAATTTTTTAATTTCAAATATTTATCTCTTTCATCAATAATCTCAAATCCTTAATTCAATTTACTTTTCAATTTTCAAAGTTAATATTAAAAAAATTTAAGTTACATCGTTACATCTTTCATTTTTTTTAATTTTATAGTTTATAATTTTTTTATAATTATCTCTTTTTTAAAATTTATTTCGATGTGTTATATAATCCTTTTTTTTTTTTCAAATTTTGTAGTCTCTAATCTTTTGGGTTTTTTTAATATTTATTTTATCAATTTTTATAATTTTGTTTTTTTAATTCTAAAGATTTCTCTCTTTCATCAATAATTTCAAATCCTTAATTTAATTTACTTTTCAATTTTCAAAGTTAATATTAAAAAAAATAAAGTTACATTGTTATATCTTCCCTTATTTTTTTTAAAAAAAATTATATTTTCTAATTTCTTTTATAATTGTTTGTTTTAAAAATTCTTTTAATGTGCTATATAATCCTTTTTTTTTTTTCAAATTTCTTTCTATTAACTATATAAATAAAGTATTAAAAATTTGAATAAGCCCGTGCATTGCTTTTTTTGGTATAGTGTAATAAGTAAGTATGATTATTTGTAGTAAAAATAATTAGTTTTTAGTCTAATAATTAGTATTCAAATCACATCAAAATAATAGAATAAAATTTTCCATTATTATTTCTGACATTAGTATTCCTACTTATAAATTATAATAAGTTATTATAAAATCGTGATAATAAATTTGTTATCCTAATTATAAATTATTGCCTTAAATAAATTATTTATGAAAATTAATTAACATTAAATTTAATTAAAGAAATAATTTAATTTAAATGTATAGTTAGAGTTAATATATTCTTTTTGGGTGAATAATATGAGTTAATATATTACAATCTAAAAAATTAATAAATTAATATACGTAGAACAAAGATCTTTAATTAAAAGAAAACTTCTGAAATTGCTATTGGTTGAACGTGTTATTCACGAACATTGTCAAATTTAGTTGATCAATATCATATGTATAAAACCAGCAAGATAAAGAAGCTTGAACTGAGAATTATTTAAAGATAAAAACCGCAGAAACTTAAAACAGAAAATGAAAATTCAGCAAGATCAAAATAACAATTAATCTAAAATAGTTCCTCTTTAATAATTTCCTAACCCTTTGGCATGAACTAATCTAGTTTTTCTCAATTTTGATGTCCTTTTTAAGAATCTTGAGCGATGTTGAATCCCCTCTTATAGGACAAGTTCTTTTCAACAATTGTGCATTGGGAGAATCTGAACATAAGTCCACGACATCCACTTCAGTCTTTTCCTCTATGGAGTCAACAATTGATTCATCAAACTTTCCGATTAAGTCCTGATAACATAATATGACACGTGTTAATTGTGTATTGAACATTTGTCTAGAGTAGATACATTATTTATAAGTTTTGTATAATATAATTACCTGAGCAACTTCCTTAGCTGCTTCTGCATTTGATGATCCACCAACATGTGTTTCCAAATATGGGACACCTTGGTGTGAAGCCTTAATATATTTAATTTTTTTTGATATATTAAAATTTGAAGTCAAATTAATAAAAAACAATTATAATCCAATCAATTTTTTGTAATAAAATTAAAATTATTTTCGATTAATCCAGGCATTATAGTTTAAAAAAATAACCTCAACAATCTCGAGATCTTTGAACTTTTGGATTAAACCAGAATCAGTTGTAACCCTCTTGACCATATAGGACAACTCAAATCTCGATCCAGGCCCCTGATCATAGCCAACCTTGAACAAAAAGGTCTGATCTTGCAGTCAGACAACTCCTTCGGCATTCAAGGTGAAATTATGTTACAATTAAAATTTGAGCATAAGTATGAATAATGGATTGCTAGAATTATTTTAATATATTTATAATGCACAAATAAAATACTATCCACCTTGTTCATAGATTGAAGCAACTCTTCGCAAGTATGGTTTAGCAAAACATATGCATCACGATCAAACATTACGAATGTGGCAGAAGTAGTCTCGTCATTGACACGTAATCTAAGGAAAAATCTGCAAATTCATTTAAGTATACCTCAATATTTGTTTAGTTCTTAGTAAATTGACATTTTGTAGAAATAAATAAAAACAAAATTATTGAAGTAGGTGAATAAATAAGAACAAAGAACTTTTAAAAAATGTAGGTAAAAATAATTACCTTCGAGTGACATCTAGGATGTGCTTGTCGCATTTACCATAATAGTACATTCCAGAATCTGGAGATACCTTTTTGTGGCAACGACACGCAGTGTAATACCAATTATCCTCATCAACAAAAGATTTAATAGTAGCCAGTATGACAAAAGTCAAATCCTGCAAACATGCATTTAATAGCAACCAACAAAGAAATATGTTGTGAAAAAAATATTTTCTTATTCCAAATTAAAAAACATTATACAATACCTCTTTAGAATCCTTGATATCATTTTTTTGGTAGGCTTCCTTCATTGCCTGAATAGTAGCCATTGGTGTAAACTTGAGGAGTTCATCATCCAAGCTCATCTTAGATTCATGTTGCAATTGGCTTAATCCCTTAATCGGTGTTTCTATTGTGCCAACCATGTTTGATTTAAACTTTTCAGCCTTAGGAATGTTTGGATTCAACATCAATCGTGAAGTAAAAGTGGTGCTGATGGTTTTATTCCCTAAAGACAAATAAAATATAACATAACAAACATCATTTAATGAATATTACTTTTTTTCTCACTGGTAACCATTTGGCATGTATAAAAAGTTATTACCTTTCCATGTCTTCACCTTGCAAAAGAGCACCACAACTACAACATTAGTCGTCTCGCCACTTGCAATGAATGTGTTTAACTCATCAATGAAATGTCCAAACAAAGTGACTTTGAAACGATATCTATAGAATAGAAAAAAAAATTAAACTATAATTTGTTGTAAATATTAGAAACAATGCATGAAATATTGTGAGGGAATATAAAAAAAAACATATTAATTATCATAATATTGGGATGCTTTACCCTTCATTATCGAGTTCCACGACTGTAAGCTTGGATTTGACCCCATCTTTTATGTATTCTCATTCATTGCCTACACCGGTAAGGACTCCCATTATATCTGAAAGAGATGAAATTGGACAAATTAATTTTATTGTATGTTAATAGATATTTAAAAAAAAAACCTAACATATTGCTTGACCGAAAACTACTTACCAAGCAAGTAGTTACAATAAAAATTCTCAAGAAACATGTCAGTAAGGGAGTTGAACTTAAGTATGCTCTGCGGAATAGCTGCTTGAGTTGTTTTGCAACGGTTGTATTTCTTTCGAAACTCAATTTGCATGCATGCCTCGTTGTACGGTACTCGCCTCCATGTGTACGCACATCAAACTTTGACAACACGTACACCTCCCCTTCTTCCAGCTTAGAGCGGAAGATATAGATTAGTTGTTTGCGAATTATCGCACCAATCATATCTCCTTGCATAATGAAACAAAAAATATATTTGGTTATAATTAGTGAAATAAAAATAAAATAAAATAAAATTCAAAATACACAACTTACTATCCATAAGAACTAATTCTATAGGAAACGTATTGTTTTCATTGGTAGGACACCACAAATGGACAATCCTAACCAGTATACGCAAATTAGAATTTTGGGAGAAATATCTGACACAAAGTCGTATCTTGGGGCCATTTGTTAAAAGAAGATGAAGGAATGTTGCTTCTTTAATGGTGGAAATTTTTGAATAAGAGAACAAGTGTCTATATGTCAATTTAGAATCATTATATATAGCATTTACAATAACCGTATTATGGGATGAAAAGATTTTTTTTTTAAATTGATTGAAAAATATGAGTAAAACTTGATCAGATTAAAAAAAATATCCCTAAAACAATATCCATAATTATCCTTGTCGTGATTTATTTAATAAATTATCACAATTCAAAATTTCAAATTGTTACCAAAATAATTCTACCATTAACACGTAACTTATCATAATTCAAAATTTAATTCAAAATTTCAAATTGTTACCAAAAACACGTAATTTATCATAATTCAAAATTTCTAATTGTTACGAAAATATTGTTATTTCAAATCTAATAATATAATTATTAATCTGGTTGCATAGGCTGAAAACAAAAGTAATAATTATTAATTAAGATAACTATTCAGTTTTGCGGAACAAAAAGTAATATATCTAATATATTTTTAATTTTTAATATAAAAATAGTAAATCTAAATTTTATCAGTAATAATACCATCATTCATTTTAAAAGAGTCATTATTTTTTACTAATTTTTTAAAAATATATTTAAAATAGAAAATAAATTAAATAATTTCAAAGTTTAGAAACAAAATAAATTTATATTAAAAAATTAGCTTACTTGTAATACAGTATCTCTATTCAATCAATCAATAACTAAAAAAAATCAATAACTCTAATTTATATCAATTACGTTTGAAATTAAAAACAATGTGAACCATTTACTTTTATTATGGGTGAGTGATAGAATCTAAACTAATTGTTGAACCAAAAAAATATCCCTAAAACAATGTTTGAAATTAAAAACAATGTAAACCATTTACTTTTATTATGGGTGAGTGATATTGATCAGTGCATCTTCATGCACATTCTTCTACTGTTATTCTTAGGCATTTCCTTAGTTTATTTCATTAGTTTCACCATTTTAGTGTGTTTTCATATTTAAGTTTGGTTCTAGCTTTATTTAATTTTCGTATTTTATTTTCAGCATTAGCAGCTTTCAATGGAAAATTCATAACTGGAGCTACAGGAATCGGATTGAGGCGTTCTAATATTCGTTGGAAAGCTAAGAGAAAGAGCTACAACTTTCATTTTGGAGTCAGAAGCTGATTCGGACTGTAGAAGGCTTGAATAATTCGTTGAAGTTGCAGACCTTAGGAAATAATTTGTTTTGGGGTCAATTTTATGGGCTTGGTTTGTATTTTCCGACCCGGTTCGGATTGTTAGTGAAACCCTTATTCTGTTAAAACTCTAGGGCCACGTACTGTTCACTCATTCACTGTTCACGAAATTATTTTGAAAAGTTTTGAACAATCGTAATGGAGAACTAATTTCCGAAGAATCGATCTACTGTTATCGGATTCCACTTTGAGGTTCTTTTATAAATTTCATATCAATCTGTTTCCTTTGATTTATTCCAATAATCTCAATTAATTGCTTAATTTGATTGTTGTTATAGGATATAATTCTTGAATTCGATTGGTTATTTGATCTTGAATCAATTTCGCGTTAACGTAGCTTTTGCATTATCGCGTTTGATCAGATTGCGTGTGCTTAATCCGAAATTCAGGAACATACGCCGTATAATTTCTATTGCGCTTGTCAGTGGTTATTATAGTCGAATAGGATCAGATCCGTTTAGGGAATTGGAATTTATAGGGATCTATGATAAGTCGGAAGTCGATACAGTAGGTTGATTCGCTTTAGCTTATTCGATAATCACAATTTATTTTAATCCCTTTTTTCTTGAAATCGTAATCGAAACCCCCCATTAATCGTTACTGTATTGATTGATAATAATACAAGAATCCTTGAGAACGATACTCGAGTTGTCGTTACCGTAACTATATTTTTAAAATCACTCGTTTTGATCCGTGCACGACAGTGGATCAAATTGGCGCCGTTGCCGGGGATTCTTGTCGTTATTAATCGATATTAGAGTCATAGGTTTAGTGTTCTCGCGTTTAGGCCCTAGTTTCCCCACGGTTTTGGCCAATTCGCGTTTAGAGTCGAAAAAATCGGTTTTTGGAAAAATTGTGTCCGATTGCAATTTTTTTTCCCTGCTGGGACCAGAAAAATCGTGCGATCAATAGTCCCATACTCTAGAAGAGTTACGGGATTCCGACCTCAAATCGCCAAATTCCTCTTTTTTCTATTTTTAATTAATTTTTTACTGTTTTCATAGTGTCGAAAAAATCCAAAAAAATTCTCAAAATTCTAATTTCACTTCATTAGATTAATTTTGGTGTTTTTATATTTTTTTGAATTTATTTTAATCATTTTCCTTCATTCTGTTTGTTTTTGCATTTTAGGGACATTGTTGGCATTTTGACAATTGTTGCTGCATTGCTGCATTAGTCCTGGCTACTAGGTCTTCTTGTTCTGATCTTTTTGATTTTGATCCTGAGGTAGAAAGAACTTTGCGCACACGACGTAGAGCAGTCCAGGCTAGCAATAGTTCACCACCCGTAATTGATTCTGACACTGATTCCGATTACTTGCATAACTTGTTTGATTCAGATTCTGAAATTGTTTTTGATATGGCTGACCAAAGAACTTTAAGGCAGTTGGCTGCCCCTGATGTGAATTACAATGGTTTATGCATTGAGTATCCTGAAGCTGTTGCACCTTTTGAATTAAAATCTGGTTTGATACACTTGTTGCCAAAGTTTAATGGTCTTGCAGGTGAGGATCCACATAAGCATCTGAAAGAATTCCAGGTTGTGTGTTCTACACCTTTGAGGCCTGAAGGAATCACTGAAGACCATATCAAGCTGAGAGCCTTTCCGTTTTCACTACAGGGTGCTGCCAAGGATTGGTTATACGATCTTGAACCGAATTCTATCACAACTTGGAATGATTTGAAAAAAGTCTTCCTAGAGAGATACTTTCCTGCCTCCAGAGCTGCATCAATCAGAAAGGATATATGTGGTATTAGACAAGGTAATGAGACATTGGCTGAGTATTGGGAAAGATTCAAACAGTTGGTATCCAGTTGTCCTCAGCATCAGATTACCGAGCAATTACTTATCCAATACTTTTATGAAGGATTGCTACCTATGGATAGAAACATCCTTGATGCTGCTAGTGGTGGAGCACTTGTTGATAAGACTCCAACAGATGCCAAAACCTTAATTCAGAACATGTCACTCAACTCCCAACAGTTCACAACCAGAAATAATTCTGCGGTCCAAACAAAGAGTGTGAACGAAATTCAGGTTTCCTCCAACAAAGCTTTAGAAACCAGAATTGACGAGCTCACCTCCTTAGTGAAACAGTTGGCAGTAGGTAAACCTCAACCAGCAACCTTGTGTGGTATTTGTACTTTCGCCGAACACCCGACCGACACATGTCCTATTTTGCAAGATGAGTCGATTATCGAGTTACCCCAAGCTTATGCAGCAGCCCTTTACGGAAACAATCAGAACAGGTACAACAACACTCCTGACCTGTCCACCAACAAATACCATCCCAATTGGAGGAACCATCCCAACCTTCGATATGGAAACCAGCAGCCCACACAGCAACAGCTAGTGTTACCCCTTCCGCGACCACAGAACACTCCACCAGCTACCACTTATGTACCTTCTGGACCTTCATTAGAGGACCTGGTCAAGCAACTAGCTGTTAACAATCTTCAGTTTCAACAAAGAACAGAATCTAGTATTCAAACCTTGCAGACACAGATTGGACAGCTTGCCACCTCAATGAATGCCATGCAAGCCCAAGGATCGAACCAACTTCCTGCCCAAACAGTTGTGAATCCAAAAGGTCCTAATGCTAATGTGAGTGCAATTTCCTTGCGATCCGGAAAGGTTACAGAACCAGCCCCTGAAAAAAATAAAAAAATTATTGAGGCAACATCTGAACCTTCTCCATCTGAACCTTCTCCACCTTCTTCTGTTGTGGTAGAAACTGAAAAAAATAAAGAAAAAGAGTATGTTCCACCAGTCCCCTTCCCACATAGAGTTCTGAAAAATAAAAGGATTGAGGAGGGAGACAAAGAGAGAGAGATCTTGGATGTTTTCAGAAAAGTTGCGGTAAACATTCCGCTTCTTGATGTAATTAAGCAGGTTCCAAAGTATGCAAAGTTTCTGAAAGATTTGTGTACAAATAAGAGGAGGATGAAGGGAAGTGAAAGAGTCAACTTGGGAAGAAATATTTCTGCTTTTATTCAGCCCAAGCCTTCATGTGAAAAAGTTACCGGCGAGCAAAATGTTTCAGCCCTCACTCGGGTCTTGCCGCAAAAGTGCAAGGACCCGGGAACTTTTGCTATTCCTTGTACCATCGGGGATAGTAAATACGAGAATTGCATGCTTGATTTAGGAGCGGGCATTAATGTTATGCCTACTTCTGTTTATAATAACCTTTGTCTTGGTCCTTTGCAGCATACAGGTTTAATCATTCAACTGGCGAACAGGAGCAATGCCCGCCCCGCGGGAGTAGTGGAAGATGTCCTTGTTCAAGTTAACGATTTGATTTTTCCTGCAGATTTCTACATTCTGGACATGGAAGGAGAAACTAAGTCAAGCAGAGCTCCCATCATTTTAGGCAGACCGTTCATGAAAACGGCGAAAACAAAAATTGATGTTGACGATGGAACCATGTCCATGGAATTTGGTGACATTGTCGCGAAATTTAACATTTTCGATGCCATGAAACATCCCTTGGAAGAGCATTCCGTTTTTCATATTGAATTGATCTCTGAATTGGTTGATGACACTTGTTCTGAATTATTTTCACTTGATTTTCCATCTTTATCGGGTTTTGATGATGTTTACTCATGTGCTGATTGTACTGACACTAACCTTTGTGTTGTATGTGCTGAGATTGATTCTGCCTTGCAGGGTAACATGTTTCCTACAGGTGAAGTTGTTGTCGATGAAGTTGTTTATGCCGCTGATGCGCTCGACATCCCGGCTGCCCCAAACACTCCATCCATCGAGCAGGCCCCGTCCTTAGAGTTGAAACAACTCCCTGAAAACCTGAAATATGCTTATTTGGAGAGTAATGAAAAACTCCCTGTTATAATTTCTTCTAACCTTGATTTCGATCAAGAAAATAAGCTTTTGCAGGTTTTGAAGAAGCACAAGAAGGCGAGTGGGTGGACATTAGCTGACATCCCAGGTATTAGTCCTTCCATGTGTATGCACAGGATTTTGCTTGAGGATGGTGCGAAAACAGTAAGGCAGCCCCAAATGAGGCTTAATCCTTTGATCCTCGATGTGGTGAAGAAAGAGGTAACCAAACTCTTGCAAGCAGGTATCATTTATCCTATCTCTGACAGTAAATGGGTAAGCCCAGTGCAGGTTGTACCTAAGAAATCTGGACTCACCGTGGTGAAAAATGAAAAGAATGAACTTGTTCCCACTAGAGTTCAGAACAGTTGGAGAGTTTGTATTGATTACAGAAGGTTGAACCAAGCTACTAGAAAGGATCACTTTCTTTTACCGTTCATTGACCAAATGCTTGAACGGCTTGCTGGTAAATCACATTACTGTTTTCTTGATGGTTTTTCAGGTTATTTTCATATTCATATTGCACCTGAAGATCAAGAAAAGACCACTTTTACTTGCCCATTCGGTACTTTTGCTTACAGGAGGATGCCTTTTGGTCTTTGCAATGCTCCTGGTACTTTCCAGCGATGCATGATTAGCATTTTTGCTGATTTTATTGAAAATTGCATGGAAGTGTTTATGGATGATTTCACTATTTATGGTTCTTCTTTTGATGCATGTTTGAACAGTTTGAATATGGTTTTAGAGAGATGCATCGAAACTGACCTTGTTTTGAATTATGAAAAATGTCATTTTATGGTTGAGCAGGGAATTGTTTTGGGTCACATTATTTCTGAAAAAGGAATTTCTGTTGACCCTGCTAAAATTGATGTGATTTCTACACTGCCTTACCCCTCTTGCATTCGCGAAATTCGTTCTTTTCTTGGTCATGCAGGTTTTCACAGGCGTTTCATCAAGGATTTCAGCAAGATAGCTCTTCCGCTGTCGAACTTGTTGAAGAATGACGTCACTTTCAACTTCGATGACAAATGCAAACAAGCATTTGACTTCTTGAAGAAAGCATTGACCTCCGCTCCCATCATCCAGCCCCCTGACTGGACCCTCCCCTTTGAGATTATGTGTGATGCTTCTAACTATGCTGTTGGAGCGGTCCTTGCACAAAGAGTTGACAAGGCTGCCCATGTTATTTATTATGCTTCTAGGACTCTAGATTCTGCACAGTCAAATTACACCACCACTGAAAAAGAACTTCTAGCTATTGTTTTTGCTCTTGATAAATTCAGATCATATTTGCTAGGTTCCAAGGTTGTTGTTTTTACTGACCATGCAGCTTTAAAGTACTTGTTGAAGAAGCCGGAAGCAAAACCGAGATTGATTCGGTGGATGTTGTTGCTCCAAGAGTTTAATGTAGAGATTAAAGACAAAAATGGAGCTGAGAACTTAGTGGCTGATCACTTGAGCAGGATAGAGAGGGATGAAGATCCTTTTCCGATTCAGGATGACTTTCCTGATGAGCAGCTTTTACTTTTGCATGGAGTTACTCCTTGGTTTGCTGATATTGTTAATTATCTTGTTGCTGGTGTTTTTCCTACAGGTGCATCCAAGGCACAAATTCACAAACTCAAGAGTGATGCCAAATATTATGTTTGGGATGATCCATATCTTTGGAAGTTTGGTAGTGATCAGGTGATTAGGAGATGTGTCCCCGACTATGAGATTGAATCTATTTTACATTTTTCTCATGCATCTCAAGTAGGGGGACACTTTGGTCCGCAAAGGACTGCAAGAAAAGTCCTAGACTCAGGTTTCTACTGGCCCACTGTTTTTAAAGATGCTTATGAGACTTACCGCACTTGTAAAGAGTGCCAGATAGCAGGTACAGCCATCACTCGTAAGAGTGAAATGCCTCAGCAACCTATGCTTTTCTGTGAGGTATTTGATGTATGGGGAATCGACTTCATGGGTCCTTTTCCTGTATCATTTGGTTTTCTCTACATTTTACTTGCTGTTGATTACGTTTCAAAGTGGGTAGAAGCTATCCCCACTAGGACTAATGATTCAAGAGGTGTTGCAAATTTTGTCAGGTCCAATATCTTTTGCAGGTTTGGAATACCCCGAGCCATCATAAGTGACCAAGGCACTCACTTCTGTAACCGCACCATGGAAGCTTTGCTCCGGAAGTATGGAGTTGTGCACAGAGTCTCTACTGCATATCACCCACAAACTAATGGGCAAGCTGAGATCTCAAACAGGGAGATCAAACAGGTTTTAGAGAAAATGGTGCAACCAAACAGGAAGGACTGGAGCCGCCGTCTAGAAGACGCACTTTGGGCTCAAAGAACAGCTTTCAAGACACCCATAGGGATGTCTCCTTATCGACTTGTTTTCGGTAAGGCATGTCACCTTCCTGTAGAGATAGAACACCGTGCTTATTGGGCGGTGAAAAGTTGTAACTTGGAAATGCAACAAGCAGGTATTGAAAGAAAACTCCAATTACAACAGCTTGAAGAGTTTAGGCTAGAGGCTTATGAAAGCTCTAGGATTTATAAAGAGAAAACCAAACACTTCCATGATAAAATGATTTCTAGGAAGGAATTCTCTGTGGGCCAACAGGTTTTACTGTTTAACTCCCGCCTTAAGCTTATGGCTGGGAAACTTCGATCCAAATGGATTGGCCCTTTTGTTGTTACTAATGTTTTCCCTTATGGTGCAGTAGAAATTAAAAGTGCAGGTACTGACAAAGTTTTCAAGGTCAATGGGCAGCGCCTGAAGCTATTCCATGAAAGTTCAGTGCCTGAAGATGCAACCATAGAAGAGCTTTCTTTGGAAGCGCCCAACTACACTGCAACTTGATCAGGGGGCACCCTTTCCTTTCTCTCACTCTTACTTTATAATTGAGTTCTTTTCATTGAGGACAATGTATGTCTTAAGTGTGGGGGAGGGAACCATTTGTTTTTGTTTTTGTTTGTTTTTGCTTAAAAAAAAATGGAAAATGCATGTTTTTTCGTTGATTATCTTGCTACAATTGTGAGTATTCTCTCTGTTCTTTGTCGAAAGACTTGTGGTGTGATGTGACTGATTCTTTTTGCGCATTCTTAGTTTGTATGTTTGACTAAACTCTAAATTGTACATCACTAGTGGAAGATCACTAACCCTTGTGAGATTTTGAGCCTAATAATGGATAACATCAAAAATCCATCTCTTTCTTTCTTGTGTGATTTCACTCATGTTTGTTAGTCTCTAGAACTTGAATTGATTCTTGTTGAAGCTTTTTGTTTACTTGTGCACACTGAAATGATAAAGGCTTCTTGTTTTGTTTTGTTTTTTTTTTACCTAGTTAGCCAAAAAGCCAACCTTGATAATATCATCCCTTTGTTTGGAAGCCCCTTTGAGCCTATTATCCTTTTTTGTGTTTAAAACTCATTACAAGCCGAAAAGTGAAAAACAATGTTATCACCCTCTTCAAAGGGTTGAAAGGGTCTTGTATAGAGTTGTGTGGGGTTGAACATTGTTGTTATGATTGTTGTTATGATGTTGGTTGGCAGAAAAAAAAAATAGAGAAGGATGTCAATGCTAGTCCTTCTGAAAAAAGTTGTGAGGTTGTTGTTCAATCGCCATTGAGATATTATTTAGTTCAACTCCCGCAATTCTTTCAATTTTCTTTTAACTCTTTGAATTTTAGCTTAGTACCCCTTTAGGATGTATCTCACCCTGACCTTGGCCAAGTTACAACCATAATAAAAGTCCTTTTGATCTTTGTGTGCAATGTATTTCAAATTGTGAATGTTAGAGTCTTTTCAAGCTTATGGTAGTACTATCTCTCATGTTGTGCTTTGAGTGTAAACAGTAACCTAAACACTTGAGAGTTGAGTGGAAACAGTTTATCTTGTGAGGATCTTGATGCTTTTGATGTACTTTTTGGTAATCTGTTTTTCATATTTACTTTGACTGTCACAAAAGAGTTACTCACTAATGTCATATTCTTTAAGCTTAGAATTAGGAGTTTGCTTGCACTTTGTATCCTGATAACCTCTAAGTTTGCATGCTCTGTTTCGTTTTTGTTTTGAAGTTTTTCTGTTTTGAATTTTTAATTTTGCTCGGAGTGCAAAAGTTTAAGTGTGGGGGAATTTGATCAGTGCATCTTCATGCACATTCTTCTACTGTTATTCTTAGGCATTTCCTTAGTTTATTTCATTAGTTTCACTATTTTAGTGTGTTTTCATATTTAAGTTTGTTTCTAGCTTTATTTAATTTTCGTATTTTATTTTCAGCATTAGCAGCTTTCAATGGAAAATTCATAACTGGAGCTACAGGAATCGGATTGAGGCGTTCTAATATTCGTTGGAAAGCTAAGAGAAAGAGCTACAACTTTCATTTTGGAGTCAGAAGCTGATTCGGATTGTAGAAGGCTTGAATAATTCGTTGAAGTTGCAGACCTTAGGAAATAATTTGTTTTGGGGTCAATTTTATGGGCTTGGTTTGTATTTTCCGACCCGGTTCGGATTGTTAGTGAAACCCTTATTCTGTTAAAACTCTAGGGCCACGTACTGTTCACTCATTCACTGTTCACGAAATTATTTTGAAAAGTTTTGAACAATCGTAATGGAGAACTAATTTCCGAAGAATCGATCTACTGTTATCGGATTCCACTTTGAGGTTCTTTTATAAATTCCATATCAATCTGTTTCCTTTGATTTATTCCAATAATCTCAATTAATTGCTTAATTTGATTGTTGTTATAGGATATAATTCTTGAATTCGATTGGTTATTTGATCTTGAATCAATTTCGCGTTAACGTAGCTTTTGCATTATCGCGTTTGATCAGATTGCGTGTGCTTAATCCGGAATTCAGGAACATACGCCGTATAATTTCTATTGCGCTTGTCAGTGGTTATTATAGTCGAATAGGATCAGATCCGTTTAGGGAATTGGAATTTATAGGGATCTATGATAAGTCGGAAGTCGATACAGTAGGTTGATTCGCTTTAGCTTATTCGATAATCACAATTTATTTTAATCCCTTTTTTCTTGAAATCGTAATCGAAACCCCCCATTAATCGTTACTGTATTGATTGATAATAATACAAGAATCCTTGAGAACGATACTCGAGTTGTCGTTACCGTAACTATATTTTCAAAATCACTCGTTTTGATCCGTGCGCGACAGTGGATCAGATATCAATCTAAACTAATAGTTGAACCAAAAAAATATCCCTAAAACAATATCCCTAATTATTCTTGTCGTGATTTATTTAATAAATTATCACAATTCAAAATTTCAAATTGTTACCAAAATAATTTTACGATTAACACGTAATTTATCATAATTCAAAATTTCTAATTGTTACCAAAATATTGTTATTTCAAATCTAATAATATAATTATTAATCTGGTTGCATAGGCTGAAAACAAAAGTAATAATTATTAATTAAGATAACTATTCAGTTTTGCGGAACAAAAAGTAATATATATAATATATTTTTAATTTTTAATATAAAAATAGTAAATCTAAATGTTATCAGTATTATTATAATATCATCATTCATTTTAAAAGAGTCATTATTTTTTACTAATTTTTTAAAAATATATTTATAATAGAAAATTAAATTAAATAATTTAAAAGTTTAGAAACAAAATAAATTTATATTAAAAAAATTATCTTACTTGTAATAGAGTATATCTATTCAATCAATCAATAACTAAATAAAATCAATAACTCTAATTTATATCAATTACGTTTGAAATTAAAAACAATGTGAACCATTTACTTTTATTATGGGTGAGTGATAGAATCTAAACTAATTGTTGAACCAAAAAAATTTCCCTAAAACAATGTTTGAAATTAAAAACAATGTAAACCATTTACTTTTATTATGGGTGAGTGATATCAATCTAAATTAATTGTTGAACCAAAAAAATATCCCTAAAACAATATCCCTAATTATTCTTGTCGTGATTTATTTAATAAATTATCACAATTCAAAATTTCAAATTGTTACCAAAATAATTTTACGATTAACATGTAATTTATCATAATTCAAAATTTCTAATTGTTACCAAAATATTGTTATTTCAAATCTAATAATATAATTATTAATCTGGTTGCATAGGCTGAAAATAAAAGTAATAATTATTAATTAAGATAACTATTCAGTTTTGCGGAACAAAAAGTAATATATCTAATATATTTTTAATTTTTAATATAAAAATAGTAAATCTAAATTTTATCAGTAATATTATAATATCATCATTCATTTTAAAAGAGTCATTATTTTTTACTAATTTTTTAAAAATATATTTATAATAGAAAATTAAATTAAATAATTTAAAAGTTTAGAAACAAAATAAATTTATATTAAAAAAATTAGCTTACTTGTAATACATTATATCTATTCAATCAATCAATAACTAAAAAAAATCAATAACTCTAATTTATATCAATTACGTTTGAAATTAAAAACAATGTGAACCATTTACTTTTATTATGGGTGAGTGATAGAATCTAAACTAATTGTTGAACCAAAAAAATATCCCTAAAACAATGTTTGAAATTAAAAACAATGTAAACCATTTACTTCTATTATGGGTGAGTGATATCAATCTAAACTAATTGTTGAACCAACAAAATATCCCTAAAACAATATCCCTAATTATTCTTGTCGTGATTTATTTAATAAATTATCACAATTCAAAATTTCAAATTGTTACCAAAATAATTTTACGATTAACACGTAATTTATCATAATTCAAAATTTCTAATTGTTACCAAAATATTGTTATTTCAAATCTAATAATATAATTATTAATCTGGTTGCATAGGCTGAAAACAAAAGTAATAATTATTAATTAAGATAACTATTCAGTTTTGCGGAACAAAAAGTAATATATATAATATATTTTTAATTTTTAATATAAAAATAGTAAATCTAAATGTTATCAGTATTATTATAATATCATCATTCATTTTAAAAGAGTCATTATTTTTTACTAATTTTTTAAAAATATATTTATAATAGAAAATTAAATTAAATAATTTAAAAGTTTAGAAACAAAATAAATTTATATTAAAAAAATTAGCTTACTTGTAATACAGTATATCTATTCAATCAATCAATAACTAAAACAAATCAATAACTCTAATTTATATCAATTACGTTTGAAATTAAAAACAATGTGAACCATTTACTTTTATTATGGGTGAGTGATAGTATCTAAACTAATTGTTGAACCAAAAAAATATCCCTAAAACAATGTTTGAAATTAAAAACAATGTAAACCATTTACTTTTATTATGGGTGAGTGATATCAATCTAAACTAATTGTTGAACCAAAAAAATATCCCTAAAACAATATCCCTAATTATTCTTGTCGTGATTTATTTAATAAATTATCACAATTCAAAATTTCAAATTGTTACCAAAATAATTTTACGATTAACACGTAATTTATCATAATTCAAAATTTCTAATTGTTACCAAAATATTGTTATTTCAAATCTAATAATATAATTATTAATCTGGTTGCATAGGCTGAAAACAAAAGTAATAATTATTAATTAAGATAACTATTCAGTTTTGCGGAACAAAAAGTAATATATCTAATATATTTTTAATTTTTAATATAAAAATAGTAAATCTAAATTTTATCAGTAATATTATAATATCATCATTCATTTTAAAAGAGTCATTATTTTTTACTAATTTTTTAAAAATATATTTATAATAGAAAATTAAATTAAATAATTTAAAAGTTTAGAAACAAAATAAATTTATATTAAAAAAATTAGCTTACTTGTAATACAATATATCTATTCAATCAATCAATAACTAAAAAAAATCAATAACTCTAATTTATATCAATTACGTTTGAAATTAAAAATAATGTGAACCATTTACTTTTATTATGGGTGAGTGATAGAATCTAAACTAATTGTTGAACCAAAAAAATATCCCTAAAACAATGTTTGAAATTAAAAACAATGTAAACCATTTACTTTTATTATGGGTGAGTGATATCAATCTAAACTAATTGTTGAACCAAAAAAATATCCCTAAAACAATATCCCTAATTATTCTTGTCGTGATTTATTTAATAAATTATCACAATTCAAAATTTCAAATTGTTACCAAAATAATTTTACGATTAACACGTAATTTATCATAATTCAAAATTTCTAATTGTTACCAAAATATTGTTATTTCAAATCTAATAATATAATTATTAATCTGGTTGCATAGGCTGAAAACAAAAGTAATAATTATTAATTACGATAACTATTCAGTTTTGCGGAACAAAAAGTAATATATCTAATATATTTTTAATTTTTAATATAAAAATAGTAAATCTAAATTTTATCAGTAATATTATAATATCATCATTCATTTTAAAAGAGTCATTATTTTTTACTAATTTTTTAAAAATATATTTATAATAGAAAATTAAATTAAATAATTTAAAAGTTTAGAAACAAAATAAATTTATATTAAAAAAATTAGCTTACTTGTAATATAGTATCTCTATTCAATCAATCAATAACTCTAGTTTATATCAATTACGTTTGAAATTAAAAACAATGTGAACCATTTACTTTTATTATGGGTGAGTGATATAATCTAAACTAATTGTTGAACCAAAAAAATATCCCTAAAACAGTGTTTGAAATTAAAAACAATGTGAACCATTTACTTTTATTATGGGCGAGTGATATCAATCTAAACTAATTGTTGAACAAAAAAAATATCCCTAAAACAATATCCCTAATTATCCTTGTCGTGATTTATTTAATAAATTATTACAATTCAAAATTTCATATTATTACCAAAATAATTTTACCATTAACATGTAATTTATCAAAATTCAAAATTTCTAATTGTTACCAAAATATTTTTATTTCAAATCTAATAAAATAAAATAATTGTTACCAAAATATTGTTACAACTTACTTTTTATTATGAATGAGTGATATCAATCTAAACTAATTGTTGAAGCAAATATTGGCACCCGAACCAAATATTTACAAAGCGTCATATCATGGCATGTGTCATCCGAATATCTGTATAGTCGACACATGTATTACAAACTTTTAAAACTTCTCTTGAAGCACCACTTGGATTCCAAACGTGTGAAAGCATTCACAAATTTTATATTATTAGATATTAGATAAGGAGATAAGGAGATTTATTAACTAATCAAATTAAAATAAATTATAAATTAGTTAAAAGGAGTTACACTCTCAAACTATTCAATAGTTTTGACTTTTGAGCCGGCCTAAGACTATTTCAATGAGGCCATAACATTTGACCCCACCCAAAAATGTTCGCTTTGGTTTTTATTTTTTATTTTTATAACAATTCATTTTGATTTTTGAATCATACAGGCCAGGTCATAATAAAATAACGTGTGATAGAATGAAATGGGCTGCCTCAAAGAAGAAAGGGCTTTCCTTGGTCGTGTCTGCTTCTCAGTACGTCTCAAATCCAATTTCTGTCCCTATACCAAACATAAAAGTCATGGACCCAAAAAACATAAAAAATAAAATAAAAACCTAAAAGGTCATATAGGTCTATATCTTGGACCCAATCCAAAGAAGGTGAAGCTGTGCTGTGCATAGAGATGACAAAATGGACTGGCTTGGCCCATCCTGCCTGTAACTTGCCAAAAATGGATCGGGTCGGATTGGCCCGCCATAGTTAGGACGGGCTAGACAGCTTGACCCACCTCGTCTAAGAGTGGGTTGGCGGGCTGGTCCGCCAAAATTGAAAAAAAATTAAGTTTTTTAATTGATTGCAAATAAGACATAAATAAAATTTTGCATCACTTATATTATAAAAGGACAGTAGAGAGCATTTTTATTACTATGAAGTGTGAACACAATTAAAAATAATTACAATATTGTTTCATTTTCTTCAATAAATCACAAACTAATAGTCTTTCAATACCACAAGTTTAACATCATCATGAATAACATCTTAAAGAGGCTTAAATATTATTCCATTTTATTCAAAAGTTAAACACCACAAACTAATAGTCTTTCAAAAGTACACAACAAAATATTAATAATTCCTAATAACTTATGTTATTTTAGATATATTATTTAAAAAATAAAAAAAAAATAAGTAGTGGCAGGCTGGCGGGCCGCCAGCCCGCCTCGCCTGTGACCCGACGGATTGGCAAGCTAAGCGGGTCGGGCCAAAGCGGGTTGGTGGACTGAAGATCCTATCCCGTCCCGCCAAATTTGTGGTGGGCTGGCGGGCAGCCGCCTGATCCCACCCACTTTGCCATCCATAATTGTGCATTAGCATAACTAAACGTTGAGTCCTATCCTATCCATTAGCATAGGCAAAGTTGATTACGTTGGGCATTACATCACGCACCAACTTGTTCAAAAACCAGCTCATACATATGCTGATATGCAGCATAATAATGATTATTGAAAACAATGTTGTCTGTCCCTTGTTAGTTATATATAGACTCAACACTCAACAGCCATGCAGATGCAACAGCAAAACTACCACCACCCATGACCCAAATTAAACCGCGCGCCTACTTCCATCGACACCCGGCCCCAATTCCAGCTTTTCCTCAGATCATTGTCCACACTGCACCACCCACCTACATCTCGGTAATGCCTCCCTTGTCCTCTTATATTCCTTCATTCTTTTTGAAAAATGTTTAGTGTGCACCCACAATACTATGCAACATTTAGTGAGAGAGAAAAAAAAAATATAGATATGATAGAGTTTATGATATAATAGAAAGAGAGATAGAGAGAAATGATAGGTGTTATTGAGGTGTATGTATATAGTTACTCATTTTTTTTATATTCCTTTCCCTCACAACACCGCCATATTCATCTATTCATATAAATTAATTAATTTCCCTCCATGCTAACTAATGCTACAACTCCATCCATCTCATATTACACCTTGCATTGCACGCATTATAATTAAACACATTTGCCGAAGCAAGAAGAAATAATTCATCTAGCTAGGAACAACAACAGCAACAAAACTCACAGTCACAGTCATGGTGTTGATCAACGAAGAAATAGTGGAGCCCTACGCACAAGAGGAAATCACCGAAGAGGAGAGCGAAGCGGAGTGCATCGACTACGACCAGCTCAAGAAACGCATGTGGAAGGATCGGATCCTTCTTCAGAAGCTGAAGGAGAAGCGCGACAAACAAGAGCCAGACATAGAAGCAAAACAAGAGGCATCGAGAAGGAAGAAGATGTCACGAGCACAAGATTCGGTCCTCAAGATCATGGAGGTTTGCAACGCCCAAGGTTTCGTTTACGGCATCATCCCAGAGAAGGGTAAACTCGTCTCTGGCTCCTCCGACAGCCTGCGCGAGTGGTGGAAGGACCAAAACGCCCCCGTTGCAATCTCAAAGCTTGAAAAAGCTGATGACTTGGATCTAGCTTCCTACGTACACCTCCTCCAAGAATTGCAAGACTCTACTTTGGGTTCTCTTCTTTCTGCTCTCATGCAACACTGTGTCCCTCCACAAAGGAGGTTCCCTTTGGAGAGAGAGGCTTATCCCCTCCCTGGTGGCCCACCGGGGACGAAATTTGGTGGGGTGAGCAGGGCCTTCTGGCCCAAGAACATGGCCCACCTCCTTATAGGAAGCTCCATGACTTGAAAAAGGCTTGGAAAGTTTCTGTCTTCCCTGCAGTCATCAAACACATATCTCCGGATTTTGATAAGCTCAGAAAGTTGGTGACTCAGTCCAAGACCTTGCAAGATAAGATGACAGCCAAGGATAGTGCCACATGGTCCAAAGTCATGAACCAAGAAGAGGCTTTGCTGGGACTAACTGACAAGTGCCTTAAAATATCTTCCTCAAAGGACGACGAAGATGATGAGGAGGGAGAAGGGTCTAGGTCTGGGTCTGGGTCTGGGTCTGCGTCTGCTCAAGTTTTGAAGATTTGGTGTTGGTGTTGAGGATATGCTATACGCTTGTCAAAACGCTGAGTGTCTGCAGAGTGAGTTGTCTATGGGGTTTGCTGATAAAAAGTAAAAACTCGAGGCTGGACCATGAAGCTCTATGTGCTTACCGCACAGAGGATATATAGCCATGTTCCTTTTCACCGTTATCTCTCCAATGATGCACCACCCATCACCACTTTGGATGATTGGATGAATGTGGCTGTTCAGAATGATGTGAGCCTTGGAGAGGCTGCGGGTGGGAGTGGAACATTCGAAGATGACCCTTTACTGGCATAATGTCGTGGAAAATCTTGAATTGCAAGCGGCACTAGAGTTGTTGCTCAAAATATTCCACTCGGACAAGAGGATGCAACCTCAATTTGGGACTTGGGAACCCATCCACCGCAAGGATAGTGTTCACTTTAACACTGTTAATTCTAATGCTTTTGCTTTATTTGTAGTAAAGTACCTAGGATATTTGCAATGATCTTATCATTTGTATTGTTCTTATTAATAAGATGAGAGATGCAATTACACGCACGTTCGGAGTTACTACGAAAATTTAATGTATTAGTTACTAAATTTAGTGATAAAAATTGATTTTTTTTCAACTAATTTTAATTTTTTGTAACGTGTATTTTTGGTAAAATTAACTTGGGAGTACAAGTTGTCAATTAAGTGAACATGCATCATATCATATATAACACATGTGAGTGGGGGCAAAGGAAGATCCCTCTCTGAACCTTTTGAAAACCCTTCTTGCATTGGATGTCATTCTATTTATCCAATTGCTTGTAATAAGGAAAAATGAGTTAATTTACAGATATCTGACAACAAAATGTGTCATTGTCTATTACATGAATTGAGGGACACACACCCGATCTTCATCTAACAAAGATCCGCAGTCATTAATTATCATTAACTATTTTATTGCAACTCAGCATTTCCATAATTCATATTATATTCCAGTATTTTTTTTTTTTTTTTTACAAAATCCAGTATTTTTTTTTTAATACCATATTATTGGTACGGAATATTCACCAGCTTTATCGAAAACTAATTTTCATCGAAAAACCTGACTGATAACTTTTAGTAGAATCTCCCTTCTCAATCATATTTTTTCATCCATAAGACTCAAACATTAAGAAGATCGAGTTCAGTACACTTGGACCAATCACTTGTTAATATGTTATATTCCAGCTAATTAAACCGATTGAAATTCAGATATAATAAATATTATTCGGTACAGATAACAGAAGAAAATTGCAAAGGCGGTGAGTAGATGTATGGCTCATTAACTTTCAAGATATGCTTGCGAATCCTAGGGAATTGTGTGATTTTATGAATCCGAGCCACATCAACATTCTTCTTCAGCACGTTACCCGCTTTCTTCCAACAAACAAGCTTTTAGAGTTTAGACGATAATTTATTAAAAGTATTCTTGATTTCGATTTAGAGAAATTTTCTCTTGACAAATTTGTGGGGAGATCTTTATTGTCCGTAAAAAGTTTAATAGAAAAATGAGACACTGCTAATAACTTTTTGATGAAATCAGTTTATTTCAAGAAGACATTCGTTAGAATTTAAAGGAATATTGAGAAATATGTTAATAACATCTTTTACGATGATTTTTATAAAGAATATAAAAGTTTTTTTTCTTTAAATAAAGAAATAGTATAAAAGTTGATGAAACTGTAGAAACAATTAATACCGATAAATTTTTATTGACCATCCTTAAACCATATAGCGTCTTCTGTGCCCTTTTTTTCTAGTTAAAGTGTACTTTATTGCCATAGAATAAAACTGGAGACTTAAACAGCAAACAATCATTAGAATGCCACAATTAAGTGACCTAATTACAAACAGATATATGAAGGAAAACTAAAAATAGTAACCAGCTAGTAACTAAAACTTAGTACCACTCCGGCCGATGTGAACAAATACTTAACGTTTAATTAAAGCATATATAAAACAAATTAAGAACAAGTGGTTCTTCTAAGTTATTGATCAAACATCTGAGTCTGCCAAGTAGTATTTAAGCAGTTTGTGGCATTGAGGCAAGGGCTCGTCCCTCAAGTAACCCATAGCGTTTGCATAGTGAAGATGGTTGACTATCCCATTTTGGTAGTGGGTTAGTACTATGCTGGATCTGTCACGCCCAGAGTCTGGGGTACTACACCATTTGATAGGGCTTTTAACAAGCACGCATTCGCAAATATTGTCGCGGTGGTCATTTTCAACCTCAATGTGGTATGTCCCCGTCGAGTCCGTCACACCCTCCGTGTAGAAAACTACTTTCATACTCTTCCTCTCTTTGCACTGAATTCCCACCGTTGCACCTAATTACAAGTGTCACATGCATGCAACATATATAGAATCATTAATCTTAGTCAGTTTACGAAAAGAAATTAATAAAACTCAATTATGTATCGTGTGAAGATTGATTGATCGATTAAGATCATGATTCTATAAGACCATGTAATAATACAAAATTTAAACATGATCGACCTTGTTATGTTAATATATATATATATACAACATGCATGTAAGGATTTATTCGGGAAATTAATGTATGTATGTACCTTGAATGTAAAAGGTGGCATTGGTTTCGAATCCAGCACGGCAGGTATCACAATAAATGGAACCCTTGACATGGAATGTTGCTGTAGCAATGGGGAAGATGTAAAGGGTGAGGGCCATCAACAAAAGCACCCTCGTTGCCATGACTCTTGAATACAGAGATTACATGGGAGGAGATGCATGCATGGGTTTTTTATACTCCCAAGACTTGAGCTTTGCTAGCTATCTTTTTCAGTGCACGCGTCTAGTGCGCCATAAGAAGTGAATCATGTCTCCAAGTCTCAAGTCTCTACTTGGGATCGGTGCCATTAATTTCACATGCTCCTTCTCCGTAGCTTCCGTTCTTATAAGTACAAGCTGAAACTTTTGCTTTTTATAAAACATTAGTCAGCACATGCATGCCCAAAGAAAAAAGGAGCTCCCCGTTTAGTCAAAAGAAGAGGGGGGAAGAATGAAATAAAGATAAAAATTAAGTTCTCGTTACGTGTGATGAAAATCCTTTTGTACTAAAAACAAGAAAAGAGAAAATGACAAAAATGAATGCTAGGGAGGAAGATGATATTTGTGCTGTGGCATTTTGATCTCCAAAATATTACTAACGTTTGGTATTGAACTATTTTCTGATATAAATTTATGTACTAGCTAAAGGAGGAAATTGAAAACTAAGAACAAGCATAGGAAGAATTAGGCATGTAATCAGGGGAAGACTTTCAGGACTTGTCTGACAACCAATTAATGGCATCATGGATCCCAATATAAGTCAATCCAACCATGGCTGAATATTACTGGACATTATATTATTTGTGGGGCAAAAAGGATTCATAGCCAAGCAAGCATGTGCCTCAGCCTCACATACAATTTCTTCTCGAGCTGTTTGGGATGTTAGCCATGTGGCATTATTTATTATTCTCATTAGTTTAGTTTCCTTCGTAGTTTCCCCGTATAAACTCTTGACGGTAATGTGCAAACAGTGATTTATCATCTCTATGCAAATTCTCTCATTTGTGCTGGGTTTTCGTTGTGAATTTTGACAATGAAAATTCCATTAAATCCGCGACACGGAAGAAAAAGAACAAACAAAATGTTGTCGAAGAAGCAGTGGACTTCAATGGAGGTACAAAAACTCACATAAAGAAGACAATGGAGAACAAGGAAAAGTAATGCTTATAGAAGAGAAAGTGAGAAGATGAGAAGGTGCGAGTGAGGGTGTGTCTAGAGAGTGGAAGTGTGAGGGGAGGAATAGAATAGGAATTTCATGAAAAACAAAAAAATTGGGAGCGAGAATATCACAGCCCAAACCATAAACCATTCAAATCCCATTGGATCTGTCTCGGCCCAACAATGTCACATTACCACGGTCTACAGATTACGTTCTGGGAGTTACTATTCTCACCCCACTTTTTGCTATTCTCACCCCATACTTTTGTGAAATGTCTTCTTTGCCCACTCACCAAAATCCCTACACCCCTCCCCTTTCCCTCCCCTTTCCCACTCCCCTAAATCTCTTTTGTATCACCGCCGATGAGATCTGAGCAAGGTTGGAGGGCGTCGCGTCGTCGCCGCAACACACAGAGCCCTCACTACGTGACCCCTAGGGATGGCAAAGTGTACCCGGACCCTACGGGTACCCGCAAAAATATCCGTAAGCGGGGCGGGTAAATACCCGCTGAATGGGGCCGGGGCCGGGTCCGGGTATTTACCCGCATTTTTTCGCGGGTGCGGGTGCGGGTACGGGTCCTATTGTACCCGCCCCGCCCCGCCCCGCACATGCCTTATATATATATATATTTTTTTTTTTTGAACCCTAATTCTTTCTACTCTTCGCTAAACATAAACGACCTTCAGCTGCTCCGCGACGCGCCGCACCTCTGCAATTGCGAGTGCCATCAACCATGCCTTTGCCGGCTGCCGCTTGAACTTTAAACAGTGCATACCACCGTCCAAAGCTCCGCCCCACGCTGCCACCACCGTCTCAAGCTGTGCGCGTGCGACACCAGCACACCACTGTTCGAAGCTGCGCACCACGCCGCAACCACCGTCTGAAGCTGTGTGCGTGCGACACCAGCACACCACTGTTCGAAGCTGCGCGCCACGCCGCAACCACCGTCTGAAGCTGTGCGACACGCCGCAACCACCGTCTGAAGCTGTGCGCACCACCTCTGGTTCTCTCACTCTCGCGGACTCAGCTGTGCGCCTGTGCCTCTGCCCCATCAACTCACGCCACTGTGCACCACCGTCTCACCTTTAGCTTCAACGTTTGCACCCCCAATTGGTAGCAAAAAGTGAATACTCAAGTGAATCATTGAAATTTACTAAATTACTACTATTGATCTGAAATTATTGCTAAATTGGTACTGATAAATTGAGAAATTTACTGAATATTGATTTTAATTATTGTTGGTGTTAAAGAGTAACATTTTTGTATATTCTTACTTGCCAATTTAAGGTTTTTTAACTGTTTTTGGTTCGAAACATGATTCGGTGATGGTGGATAGTAATATCATTGTACACAGGGGAGATCCTTTTTGGCGTATGAGGAAGGAAATAAATTCAAACGTAATACATTTAATTAGCAAAAGCTAGGAAAGGAAGATATTAAATGGAAAAACTCGTTAGGCCACTGCTCGGTGCTGGAAGCAGAATTATGGGCCATTTTTTATGGTTTGATCATGGCACGTGAAATGGGAATTAATAAGCTGGTAGTGGAGACAGATTGCGGATGCTTTTAAGCTCTTGAATGAGAAGAATCATTATGGAGAAAGAGAAAGATAATGTAAAGTGGGAATTAATTAAGATCTTATTTCTGAGATTTTGAAAGAGAAAGATAATGTCCAGCAGTTTTTTATGTTTCATATTTCTAGGGAAGCAAATAAGATGGCAAATGCTTTTGCCAAATTTGGTATTTCTTTGAGTTTGGATGTCTGTTTCTATAACAGTATTCCAAGTTTTGCTGCAAATTCCTTCACGGAAGATGCTGCTGTACAAAGTTCTCATTTGAATTTTAATCTCTTTGTCTAGGGTGCTTTTGCCCAGGCAATTCAGCAAAAAAAAAATAAAATGGAAAAACTCGTAAATGGGGTGCAGTGGTGTTTGTTACATTTTGGTAGACATATTCAATTGTGGGAGGTGTTGTGTTGCTTGCTACTTGCTACTAGTGGTTATATATAATTTATGCTGTCAAAAATTAATTTATGAATATTATTTATTTTTATGTATGAATCTATGACTTTGTTAACAAGTTGTTTTAAGAGTGACTTCCAATTCTGAACTGATTTGGTGCTTCGAATTGATAGTGTAGATTTATACTATTTGTACCTATTTAATGCTTTAAATTTGTATTTTTATGATCTAGTGCAAGATGTAATTTTTTATTGTTTTCTTTTTCATATAATATTAATTATAGATGGAAACTCCGCATCAAGAGCCTCCTTCAAAGGAATCTGCAAGTAGTAATCCTGTGGATAGTTCTGATGTTAGAGATCAATCTCCATCTGAAGCTGAAACTCCTCCTATTGATGTAGATCATGGTGATGATACTGAAGTAACTGAGGATGACAAAAAAAGGAAGATATCTGTTGTTTGGAACCACTTCAAGAAACAAAAGATCAATAACGAAGAGAAGGCAGTGTGCAATTATTGTAGCAAGCATTTGACAGCCAAGAGATCTGATGGAACAAATCATTTGCATAAACACTTGAAGACTTGTAAAAGAAAACCATATAGGGATATCAGACAATTACTTTTGTTGAAAGAACAAAAGAAGGCAGATGGGTCAAGTACTTATATGAGTAATTACACTTTTGATCCAGAGCAATCAAGAAAAGATCTTGCTTACATGATTATAGTTCATGAGTATCCACTTTCAATGGTGGAGCATTTGGGGTTCAGAATATATTCTGAAGGTCTTCAGCCTTTGTTTAAGATTCCAAGTCGGAACACAGTTAAGAGTGATATTATGAAGATATATCAGTATGAAAAGGTGAACATCATGGGATATCTAGAAAGCATTGGAAATAGAATTGCTTTAACTACCGACTTGTGGACAGCTACCAATCAAAAGAAAGGGTACATGGCCATCACAGGTCATTTCATTGATGATAATTGGGAACTGCAAAGTCGCATCTTAAGGTATAAATTTAATTATTATTTTTAAATTTCAAATACATAGGACATTTTGCATTGTATTGTTATTTAATTAATTATTTTGCATAATAGGTTTATGTATGTAGCATGTCCACATACGGCTGAAGTTCTTTCTAAGGTGTTGTTAGAATGCATTATGGAATGGAATATTGATACAAAGTTGTCCACCATCACTTTGGATAATTGCAGCACTAATGATTCTCTTGTTGGATTGTTGTTAAATCAAATTGATTGTTCTTCTCTTATGCTTGATGGTCAATTATTTCACATGAGGTGTTGTGCACATATTCTAAATTTAATTGCTCAAGATGGGTTGAGTGTTCTTGGAGAGGGCATAGAGAAGGTTAGAAATAGTGTTGCATTTTGGACAGCTTCACCTAAAAGAGAACAAACCTTTAGGGAAGCCGCACGTCAAATCAAAGTTTCCATCACAAAGAAACTCATTCTTGATTGCAAAACTAGATGGAATTCTACTTATCGTATGCTTATTGTTGCATTGGCTTACAAAGATGTTTTTAATCGTTTGAAAACAAGAGAGCCTTTATATACATGTTTGCCTACATCAGATGAGTGGGAAATTGCAAGAGAGATTTGTAGTAGGTTGGAAGTTTTTAATCGTGTAACTGAAATGTTTTCTGGGACACAATATCCAACAACCAATGCATTCTTCCCTTTGATGTGTGAAATAAAACTCTCTTTGCAACAGTGGCAGAATTGTCCAATTGTGGCTATTAGAAATATGACTTCAAAAATGGTTGCCAAATTTGAGAAATATTGGTCTGTTATTCATGGAATTATGGGGATTGCTATTATTTTAGATCCAAGATACAAATTGAAGTTGTTGGAGTACTTTTTCCCTAAGCTTTATGGAAGTTCATCTTCAGTTGAAATTAACAATATCAAGAAATTGTGCTACTCATTATTTGAAGATTATCAAGCTAAGGCTAAGGGGATAGTGGAAAATTCAACTTCACATGCAAATGATATTGAGTCAAATTTGGATAATCTGAATGTTAGCAATTTCCTTAGTGATTATGATTCATTTGTGAATGATACAGTTGAGACACAAACAAAGTCTGAAATAGATCTCTACTTGGAAGAGAAAGTGTTGCCTAGGAGTGCTACTTTTGACATTCTTGGATGGTGGAAAACAAATGGGATCAAGTATCCAATTTTGCAGAAAATTGCTAAGGATGTTTTGGCAATCCCAATTTCAACTGTTGCTTCAGAATCTGCTTTTAGCACGGGAGGTAGGTTGTTGAGTCCTCATCGTTCTAGGCTTCATGAGGATACTTTGGAGGCTCTTATGTGTGCACAAAGTTGGTTGAAACATAAGCAACAAGGTAATAAATATTGCATTATTTTATTTATTCAATTAGAGTTGTTTTATCTTCTATTGATAGTTTTAATTATTGTTTTAGATAGTCTAATCCTTAGTCTTCTTGCCATGTTCTAGTTTCTATTGGTATTTCTGGACCAAAGCAATATATAGACTTGGGAGATAAGCGTCTGCAAAAATATGGAGAAGTTGATTCTGATGATGATGAGGTTAAATATCCTATTTATTTGTGTGTGTGTGTATGTGTGTGTTTTTAATTATAATATATAGTTATAAGCTAATTATTTTCAATTTATTATTTTTTGGCAGGTCTTGGAGAGTACCGTCACCACATGATGCCCAAGTTTAATTAGAGTTTTTGTTAAGCGATTAGAACATTAACTTTGAGAATCGCTATGTTAGATGACTATCTTTATGATGTTGTTTATTTATGACTTAAGTTTGGATGAATCAATGTTATGTTTGGTTGTTTTCAATATTATGTGTGGATGCTTTTAATGTTAAGTTTGAATTGTTTAAGTGTGAAATTTCAATTTATTTGTAGTAATTTTTTTAATTAATATTTTTTATTGATTTATTAACTTCATACATAAATAAAGTGCGGGTAGTGGGTGCGGGTATGGGTATATAGGTACCCAGCGGGTACGGGGATGGGGATAAAAGTTGCTACCCGCGCGGGTATGGGGTCGGGTACGGGTACTTTTTTTAAACGCGGGGATGGGGACGGGTACTATAGGACCCTACCCAGACCCTACCCATTGCCATCCCTAGTGACCCCTCGCTGTCCCTGTGCCAACCCACATCGTCGCTACGCGACCTCAAGCCGTCGCCGCCCGCCGTCCCTGCGCGACCCCGGGCCGTCCGCATGCAACCCCACAGTCCTCGCACTGTCCTAGCAACGCACCACCTAAATCTAAGCAACACCGCGCCTCACCAACCCCCTGGTCAAGATCCGAGCAACACCACGCCACGCCACCCTACCCCCATCAAGATCCAGCAACACCGCGTGTGCATCCCGACCCGTCGACTTCCAAACAGCGCCGCCACCGTGGAAAGTGATGCGAGTCGAAGTTTGTTAGGGAGGGTGAGAAGATGTTGAAGTTTATTTTGTATATGGCTTAATTGTGTTGTGTTTTTTATCAATGATTTTGACGAAAACTTTGTATACGGCTTAACTGTGTATCTAATTCAATATTGAATTTCATAAATCTTCAACGGAAATGGATGTACGTTTTGTATCCTTCTCCACCACGGAATCATACTTCCAATTTAGTAAATAGGGGAAAGAAAAAATTTTGAACAACAGAAATATGATTCCGTTGTATAATAGTTCAACGGAATCATATTTCCATTGTTTACTAAAAAGGGGTAAAAAAAATAAACAACGTAATCACGATTCCGTTGTAATAAAGGGGGTGAGATAAAAAAGTTACAACGGAATTAATATTTCGTTGTAAATGTACAACGGAATCGTGATTCTGTTGTAACTTTTTTTATTTCACCCTCTTTATTACAACGGAATCTTGATTCCATTCGGAAGGATATTTTCAGAAATTCATTAAAAGCCACCCATGTGGATGGTGAGAATAGCAAAATGGGAGGTGAGAATAGCAACACTCTTACGTTCTTGACTTCTAGGCCTTAGTAGCCCATAAAGCTTTCAGTCCGTTGTTTTTGATTATTTTGAAAAGAGAAGAAAAGGTTGACCAAAATAAAATAAAAGAAAACGATTAATTATACTTTTAACCCTTTAGTAGTATAATATAATATATGATTTTAACCTTTTAAATTTTTTTAGTGAATTAAGTTCCTTCATTTTTAAAATTAAACAAATTTGATCTCACTTTTAATTTTTTTTATCTAAAATTCTCAACTTCACATTTTTATTAAATCTTCACAAATTCATTTGGATAATTAATTTGTTTTAAAAAAATCTATTAAAAAATCATTAACCACTACATCAAATTTCACAAAAAAAACTTAAATCTCTCCCTTTTGAAATCCTAATCTCACATTCTTCGAAATTGATAGCATCAAAATGTATAACTTCTTTTATAAAATATAATGCATGTAAAACATTATTGTATTCAGCTTTGAAATAATACGTTTTTCTAAACCTTGTTGCTCAAGATGCCGCTGATGCCAATTTTCAGAAGTGCCGGCCGATGTTAAGTTCACCGTTACTTTACGCACAAAACAAGTGTCTTTCCTTATAACCTGGACAGAGCCTTTGTGAAAGTCTTAATACACCCACACCACAACTATTCGGCTATTCCTATTTTATTTGCCTGATTAGATCAGAAGAAGTACTGCAAAACAAAAGCCTTTTATTTTTCTTTGTAATGAAACCAAACTTTCCAATCAGTCACGTGTTTTACTTTTTCCTTTATAATGGGTACTGGTAGTACTCGCTGGTTATTACCGAATTTATGTATATCAACTTAATTATTGTGCTGCCCCACTTCATTAACACCATGTAATCAATGTTTTGAAATTTTCCTTATGGAATGTATTCTGTTGTCCCATTTAACATTCAAGACAAAACGTTCTATTGAATTCATCACACTGATTAGGCTGCCTCGGATCCGTCCTCATCATAATCCCCATATTCTGAGCAAAGCTGGCTCAACATCTTCTCGTTAGCTCATATTGCCATTTTCTCAATTATATTTTTCTCTTTAAAAAAATAATAAAAGAACTTTCATATATTCAAATGTTTTAGTACTTACAAGAGATAATTTATTGATTCAGTTATTAGACGTATTCTATTGGTTAACTAGTTGAAATGCTAAGGTCCTTTCTCTTTAATTTAATCATTTTTTGTTTTCTTGTTTATTTTCACGTTTAAAACATTTCAATTTCAGTATTCGTACTCAATGTTAGGTTTGTCATAACTTGTTTTTCCACTACCTGATCTTTGTCTCTACAATATGTCTGTGTCTTATTTGGCAGTCCTTCACTTTGCTACGTACGTTAATCTTCCTTCTATATAATGTTGTGTTAGTTTTTACATGTAGAGTAAAAGCTATTGATCATGGATGGTGTACCTAACACTGGTCCTTGATTAACCTTCTACTTTTATGTAAGTCCCCAAAAAATAAGTAGTTATGTCAGTTCTTCATATCAGTATCATTATCGTGAATAATATGGAGAAGTGAAAGTATCCAAATAAATGTTGCCAAAGTAGGCCATGATGGTAGTACCCAGAGTCTTCAAGGCCAAGGCCCCCACGGATTTTGTTTTATAATTTTTTTCAAGGTAGCTTCCAAAGGACCTGCATTATGGTGTTAATTAGGGCCAAGTAAAGATAAGATGAAGGGGGAACAAACAGACCATGGCAATTTGGAAAAGTTTTAACAGCTGTTTGAGAATGCATTCTTGTGTGACTGGAGTTTCATTATCTCTTCTTTTAAGGACTAAAACACCATTTTTGTGACTTCAACAATTAAATTTACTGGTCCTTTGGATGGATATAATTTTAAATTTATCAAGACTTTTTGGAATATTCTCAAGGAGGACATTATGAAGTTCTTAGGTGAATTCTATGTAAATGGAATTTTTCCGAGAGGTGGTAATGTTTCTTTCACAAAGGTGGTAATGTTTCTTTCACAAAGGTGGAGAATCTGCAAAGCTTGGGGGAGTTTAGGCTAATCTCATTGGTTGGATGCATGTATAAGGTGGTGTCAAAATTACTTGCAAATAGAATAAAATTGGTGTTGGGAAAAGTAATAGACCATAGACAAAGTGCATTCCTAAGTGGAAGGAACCTTCTACGTAGTGTGTTGATTGCCATTGAAGTGGTGGATGAGGCTAAAAGGAAGAAGAAGAAATATTTAGTTTTCAAGGTGGATTATGAAAAAGCATATGATTCGGTAAATTGGAAATTTTTGGTATATATGCTTAGAAGATTGGGCTTCAATGAAAAGTGGGTTTTGTGGATTAAAGGATGTTTGTTCTCTAGTTCAGTTTCCGTTTTAGTTAATGGAAGCCCTACTAGTGAATTTCCATTGCAAAGAGGACTTCGCCAAGGGGATCCCCTTGCTACGTTCCTTTTCAACATTGTGGCGGAGGGACTTAGTGGACTAATGAGGATGGTGGTGGAGAAAAATGTGTTTAAAGGCTTCATGGTGGGAAAAAGGAAGTGGAGGTCAATTTGTTGCAATATGTGAATGATAGGGTTTTTTTGGGGAAGCATCTTTGAAAAATGTGTTAACAATTAAAAGCATCCTTAGATGTTTTGAGCTTGTATCCGGGCTTAAGGTTAACTTTTTCAAAAGTTGTTTTGGTGCTATTGGGGTGGATATTGATTGTGTGAAGAATTTTGCGGAGTGTTTGAATTGTAAAATTTTGAAATTCCCCTTTGTCTATCTTGGCATGCCAATTGGTGGAAATCCTAGGAAGGAAGAGATGTGGAAACCTATAGTGGATAAATTTTTGAAGAAACTCTCATCTTGGAAGCATAGACAAATTATCCTTTGCCGGAAGGGTATGTTTGATCAACTCGATTTTCTCCTCTTTACCTTTATTCTTTTTGTCTTTTTTTAAAATTCCTTTAGGGGTGGTTAGGAGGTTAGTAAGTATACAAAGAAGGTTCTTATGGGGGGAAGTATGATAGAAATAAAATTTCTTGGGTGAGTTGGGAGAGTATGTGTAGACCAAAGAATCAAGGGGGTTTGGGAATTAGAGATATCCCCATGTTTAATGAGGCACTCATTGGAAAGTGGAGGTGGGGTTTGTTGCATCAAAAGGATGTGTTGTGGGTGGACATTTTAAATTCCAAATACGATGGATGGAGAGGCCTGAGTCAAGAAGGGGAATGTAGAGATGCTTCTACCTTTATTTGGTGGACAGATGTGAGGAAGGTTTGTGGAGGTGCAAGTGAGGAAAAGTGGTTTGATAATTTGATAGGGGATCCTGGTGGAGTGGGAATGCGTCTGCGATGGCGACCTTTGAAGAAGGCATCTATGTTGATCCACTTTTTGAGCTCAGCCTCGAGTGCTTTCCTATCTTCCAGAGCTTGACGTAGAGGTTTTCTAGTTGCCCAGAGTTCGACATACAGATCATAGACTTCTTCTTCAGAGATGGGAGGTCCGGATGGTACGATGACATCATCTGATTCTTACACAATCCCCAGAATGAGCTTGTAGAAAAAGAATGTGGAATAAGGCAGCTCTACGGCAAAAGAGAAGTCCCTATCAGATTGATAGTAGAATTTGGACTTCCAGGGCATGAGCTCGGAGGTGCTGGACGTAGAGAGAAAGGGCTGATGCCCATTGCATTGATAGCATATGCCAATCTTCAGATGATACCTGTCTGCAGGGGGCTTGTCCTCAAGCTCCAGACCAGAGCAGAAAACATCAAACTTTCGGACTCATCTAATGGTTTGTAAGTCTTCAGACGTTCTTTCAGCAGCTGATTTCTGAAAGATGGTTTCAATCTCTCGTCTAAAGGGTCTGCCTCTTCGTACGCGAATATATCTTCTAGGAGTATCATTTTCTTCAACTTTCTCTTTACCCTTATAATTCAACATAGGAAGGATAGGGATAACCTTGTCCAGAGCAAGCTTGAATTGGGTTTGATTTGAGGCCACACAGTGAAATTATGTGCCGAGAAAGTGAGGCAACGTCTGTGCTTGTCTTTGGATCTGTCGGAAGGAGTTTTGCCTCTTCTTGATCTCCTCCTTATACGTCTGCAGCTTCATACGCAACTCTACAGAGTAGTCTGAAGATTCCCACAGATTGAAAGTTGGACTTGCTTCTGGATCGTCCAAGTTGAGATCTTCAGAATAAACAGAGTGTCCTGGCTCAGCATGATTCCAGGGAAGAATCACATTGAGGTAGGCTAACAGACCCATCATCTGTTGTAGGTTGACAGGCTCATAGAATGGTACCTCATCAGTTAGCACTGAGAGTCGTCGCCAGATTGAGGCTTCAGGGGGGTAGCTTCGTCTGCCACGTGGGTTGTGCTCAAAGATGAGAGTGTTAAGAGCAGGTGGTGACGTCTGTCGAGGAAGGAAGATCTTGAATTGTGGTTCCTCCTTCTAGCATGAGAGAGCAGGTATTTCTTCTTCGGGAAGAACTTCATGGTTAGGAAGATTGAAGGGATCAATCCTAGGAACACCTTTCTTCCACAACTCTATGAAGTTGATGGAATCAAGCAAGAAAGCTTGATCCTCATCAGTGCAGATACCCTTCCTCCTCCATTCCCTGTTGTAGCGTTCGCATTCAATGACTCTGGGTCGCTTCCACCCACGGTAGTATCTGACGTTGACGTCTGAGTCTGTTAGTGGTTGCTCTAGAGGAAGTGGGATGTTGAGGCTGCATCTAATGATCCAGTCGTAGCCTCTATGCTTAGGAGCTAAGTCTAGAGCTAGACTTTCATATATGTATCCTAGAGAGAGAGTGGCCTTGGCAGCATACCTTTTGCATCTGAATAGTTCATCTTCAGTCAGAGTCTGGAGTTCTTCAGCAGTCTGAGTCTGAAGTTCATGTGAGTGTATAGATGATGAGTCACCATAAATTGCCATTTTCCTTGCAGCGCGATCTGCGTCAAACTGAGCCAGGTGCTCGTCTACTCTCCCTTCATCCTTTTCAGTAACTGGTCTGTAGACGTGATGCGAAAAATATGTTCGCAAAGGGCAAGCGTACCCTATGCAGTAGTAATAGTTGACTCTAGGAGTCCGGATATCGAACCCAAAGGACCAGTCGCATTCCCAAATAAGTAATTTTGCAATGGTTAACAATTCAATTAAGAATCAAATTTGGGAAAATAGAGTTCAATTGTTCAGTTCTTAAGAGCTAAGGATTAAGACAAGAAGATTAATGTGAGACATTAAGACTGGAATGCCAAGGATTATGATTTTGCATGCATCCCTTTTCCCTCATCTTGATCTCATTGAATGCTCTAATTAAGTTAATTGCCAATCCTCTTTAAATTCATTAGTAAACAATTGGTCATAGCTTACTACTGTTGTTTCCCCTAATTCAATACCCAATTGGTCATAGGTGAATTAAATTAGGGTAAACAATAATACTCAGAGAGGTTGATTAATAGAATTAATCCACTGGAAATTCACACAATTAGTTTGATCATGCGAATCATATGAATTAATCACTTTACAGTTCTGTCAATCCCAGGCAATTGATCATAGACAAGGGACTGACTAACATTTAGAGTGATCAGTTCTAATAGCAAAAAAATAGTAAAGAGATTCAATAACTGGAAACATCGAGACATTCATTAATAATCAAAGATGGGTACAAAGGACACAGCTACATCATAATCATGGGCTAGGAGGACTAGCCACTCATGTTCATGAACAAGCCAGAAAACCCCATAGAAAACATAAAGATTGCAAAGGGATAAGAGATTTTACAAGTAGTATTCCCAATGACGATCTCTACGTCTTACAGCAGTCAGACTCTCTCACACGACCTCTATCTCACTCAGAACCCTCAGTATTCAGAAACAGAGCAAAAGATACCAAAAGAGGGTTTTCAGCACTTATTTATAAAGTTTCAAACTGTTGACGCAGCTCACCACGGCCATGCTGATCAGATGACCACGGCCATGGTCCTTGCATAGTCTGGAGGTCCAATCTGCGCGTATTTCGAGCACGACCGTGGCAAATGAACCATGGCTGTGCTCGAAAAATTGACGCTGATGCAAAACTTTTAGTGATTCCTGCTTGGCTGTGGTTATTGCATCACGGCTGTGGTGACTTAGCACGGCCGTGCTAAATCTACCACGGTCGTGGTATTCCAGACAAAGGCAACTTCCTTCAATTTATTTATTTTTAAGCTCTTTTCCTCAAGAAATCCTTAAATTGCCTGTCTTACTTCCTCTTCGATAAAACCATTTAAAAAGGCACTCTTAACATCCATTTGAAAAAGCTTAATATTTTTATGAGCAGCAAATGCAAACATGATTCTTATAGCTTCTAATCTAGCTACAGGAGCAAAGGTTTCAGTGAAGTCTATACCTTCCTACTGATTATAGCCTTGAGCTACTAATCTAGCTTTGTTTCTTACCACTTTTCCTTGCTCATCCAGTTTGTTTCTGAAAACCCATCTTGTTCCAATGATGCTTTTATTCTTCGACTTGGGAACTAGGGTCCAGACTTGTTTATGGTAAACTGGTTCAATTCTTCTTCCATGGCTAAGATTCAGTCATCGTCTATCAGGGCTTTGTCTATCATTTTTTACTCTATTTCTGAGACGAAAGCATAAGATGCTTAATCTCTGAATGATGATATGGTCTTTACGCCTTATTTCTGATCTCCTATGATCTGATCTTGTGGATGATAGGTTACGAATTTCCAGTCCCTTGTCTGTGGTTGAGAGTCAGACGCTCCTTCAATCTGGGGAAGAATTTCCTGAGGAGGTTGAATTTCATTTGACTTTGGTGTTACAGACAGACCTATCTACATATCTACAAAATCATCCTCAAGATCTGATAGTCTCCTATCAGACGTTAGTCCATCGTTGAACTTAACATGGATAGATTCTTCTACAACTAAGGTTCTTGTATTGAAAACTCTGTAAGCCTTAGATGTATCAAAATATCCTAGAAAGACACCCTTATCCACCTTAGAATCAAATTTTCCCAATTGATCTTTGGTGTTTAAGATGTAACACTCACATCCGAAAGGATGAAAATAAGCAATGTTGGGTCTTCTTCCTCTCCATAGTTCATAAGGAATCTTTTCAATCATAGGTCTAATCAATACTCTGTTTTGGACATAACAAGCAGTGTTCACAGCCTCTGCCCAGAAGTGTTTAGGCAGAGAGTTCTCACAGAGCATGGTTCTAGCCATCTCTTGCAAAGTTCAGTTTTTCCTTTCAACTATCCCATTTTGCTGAGGTGTTCTCGGTGAAGAGAAGTTGTGGAAAATCCCATTCTTTTAGCATAAAGATTTGAACTCAGCATTCTCAAACTCAGTTCCATGATCACTTCTGATGCTAGAGATGCAAAAGCCTTTTTCATTTTGAACTCGTTTACAGAATATTTCAAAGACCTTAAAAGACTCATGTTTATGACCTAGGAAGTACACCCATATGTATTTTGAATAGTCATCTACAATGGCTAAGCCATATTTCTTTCCGCCTAAACTCAATGTTCTAGTAGGACCAAATAAATCCATATGCAAGAGTTGCAACGGTCTAGAGGTGGAAACAACATTTTTAGATTTAAAAGAAATTTTAATTTGTTTCCCCTTTTGACATGCTTCACAGAGAAGATGAGTTTTCCAAGAAATCTCGGGCAATCCTCTTACTAAATCCTTTTTCAAAATTTTTGAAATGTGTTTCAGACTCACATGCCCAAGCTTTTTATGCCAAATCCATCTTTCATCTTCTCTGGATAGTAGACACGTTACCTTCTGCTTGCTAAGATCTATAAGATCAATTTCATACAGATTATTATGTCGTCTGACAGAAAAGACAGACTTGCCATCATCTGTTTTGACTATACATCTGTCCTTGTTGAAGGAGACTATATAACCATTGTCACATAATTGACTTATGCTCAGTAGGTTATACCTCAGACCTTCAACATATGGGACGTCTATGGAGGTTAGGGAGGACATACCAACTTTACCTACTCCTGTGATGCGTCCTTTTCCCATGCCTCCAAAGGCAACTGCTCCGCCTTCAACTGGCTTTAGGTCTAGGAACATAGACCTTTCTCCTGTCATGTGTCGTGAGCAACCACTGTCCAGGTACCAGCTTAAACCCTTGCCTTTTTCCTACCAAGGATATCTGAAATAGGAATAATCTAAGACTTTGGTACCCAAATCTTCTTGGGTCCAGCAGCATTAGTGCCCTTAGACATTTGCTTCTTGTTGTGTATGCATCTGAACTTGGAGTGTCCAGACTTTCCACAGAAGTCACATTTGTCTGGATCAGACTGAGTGGAAGCAGATGCATCTCTTTCTAAGCCTAAACCAGATTTATCATGGGGATGTTGATGATATTTTAAAAGCATAGTGAGAGTATTAGAACTCTCCAGAAACTTCCCAAAATACTTGGTTAAACAGGCTACTTCTTCCCTTAGTTTTTCAACTATGGATGAATCGTCTGTTTGACTAGGAATACTTGTTTGACTTAGGCTCTCTTCCAGAGTTTTGAATTTTTCTTCCTGTTCTGCATTTGATTTCTTCAGCAATTCTATTTCGCAAACAGATTGTTTGAGTTTTTGTTTAAATTTTTTACATTGTTGAGAGATCATATGACAATTCTGAAGTAAACCGTCATAAGGCATCTCTTATTCATCGTCTAATGAAGAACCAGATGAGCTTTTAGATTTAGAACAAGTTTTTACCTCAATTTTTTCTTCTGTCTCTGCCATCAGACAAATATTTGCTTGTTCATCGTCTGAGCTGCTACTTTGCTCACTGTCTGAGTCGTCCCATGTGGCCATCAGACTTTTCTTCTTTTTCTTGCCACCGTAGGACTTCTTTTTCTTTAGACTTGGGCATTCAGATTTCATGTGTCCAGGCTTTCTGCACTCGAAGCAGATGATCTCTTGATTGTTCTCCTTATCTTTCTTTTTTAATCTGGAATCCTTTTTCCTGGAGGATTGTCTGAATTTGTTTTTCTTCTTTAGCATCTGCTTGAATTTTCTTGCCATGAAGACAACCTCATCGTCTGTAGACTCGGCAGAGCTTTCGTCTGTAGATTCGGCAGAGCTTTCGTCTGATTCATCTGGCTGAACAGTTTGAACTTTCAGAGCCTTGGGAATTCTTTTCTTTTCTTCATTTTTGGTGCTGGCTTCACCAACTTTGAGGGCAGCGGAATTGTTTACGTTGTTTGCAGGTAGTTGGTCCCTGTTCTGCAAATGCACTTCATGCACTCGTAGAACTCCCAGCAACTCATCCCAAGACAAGGTTCTCATGTTTCTCGCTTCTTGGATAGCTGTGGTCTTGGGTTCCTATACTTTGGGCATACTGTCAAGAATCTTCAGATTAATTTGAGCTTTAATGTACGTGTGCCCAAGAGATTCCAGGTCTGAGAGAAGAACCTGAAGTCTCCCAAACATGTCATCGACACTTTCTCCTTCTTTGATGGAGAAACTCTTATAGTGTCTGGTCAGAGTGGCAACTTTTCTCAGTTAAACATCTTCTATTCCTTTATAGTTGGTGCAGAGAGAATCCCAAATCTCCTTGGTCGATTTTAGTCTACGCACCTTCTTGTACTCATTTCTGGTTAAAGCACAGGTCAGAGTATATTTGGCCTTGTTGTTGAGTTGAAGGAGTTGTAGTCATCTTGAGTCCATTGATCCTCAGGCCTTGTGATGGGAATATCTCCATTTATGATGATGTTCCATAGTTGATACTGGTTGGACTTGATGTATATCTCCATGCGATCTTTCCAGTAGAGATAGTCATCTCCAAGAAAGGCTGGAGGCCTTGTTAGAGAGGCTCCCTCGGGAATGAACTGATTTTCGTGACTGGTCATCTAGATCTTTTTCCTCTAGACACGGTCAGGTGCTCAACCCTTAGAGGCTGAGCTCTGATATCAAACTGTAAAGGCAAAAATCACAAGAATGGGGGTTGAATTATGATTTATAAAAAATTTCGCAAACTTTTTATAAACAGCGTGTAACGTCTGTTGAACAAAAGAGATCATTTTTGAAGAAAGTGTTTTAACAAACAATAGTACACAGATGAAAGCCCTTTTTAAGAAAACAAATTTAAATTACAAGACAAAGTCAGTTCAAACAGTTATAAGAGATAACAGAGCAAGAAAGACAACACAGAATTTTATACTGGTTCGTCTCATCCCGAGACTACGTCCAGTTCTTGGCAAACCACCAAGTTCCACTAACTTTCATAAGTTACAAGTATTGTTCACTGCCACTTCTGGCTCACCCAAGTAGTTTTTCATACTTAGTCTCTCCAAGCTAAAAACCCAAGTATTCTTTACTACCAAGCCACTTCTGGCTCTAAAACAAATCATAAAATTTGTTTTTGTAAGGGGCGCACAGACTTCTCAACTATCGTCTTACAGACGGATATACAAATTTAAGAACAAAGTCTTTTTCTCTCAGGATACACAAAGTAATTTGAGAGCTTTTTAACAAATAAAATTTTTACAGGAGAAAGAATGAAGGCTTGAAAGAATGCTTGAATTTTGAATTCAATTCGTGTGTTGTTTTAGCACTTCAAATCTTCTTCTATATATAGACTTGCTGATGAAGTATCCGTTGTCTCTAAACAGTCTTCTTGCTTGCGTCTGACCAGGGTCTGAAGGAAAGTGGTTGAGGGGCATTTAATGCGAGCATTAAATGCTTGTCACAAACTAGTCATTCTAAACTGATAAAGCATTCTGCTTATCTTTCTTGAGATATACTCCATATCCTTCTATTGCAGTGGTCACATCGCTTGCTCAAACAAGTATTCATTGCTAGTTGTAGTGCGTCTTTTGAGGAGAGAGAAACTTCTGAAACTTTGACTCTTCTTTCTGTTTCTTTTTATGCACTTTGACAGATTCTAGGAGGATGTTCTATGAATGTTCTCTGCAAAATAGATTACAAAATGATAGTGTATTTACTATGCCTTTTAAATGTTTCTTCAGACTTAAGCGTCTGTCTGCGTATCATCTGTATCTGTCTGTTAGCATTTATAAGACGCAGTCTTTTTACTTAATATTTGTTTTGCATAAAATCAAAATAATTGAAGGTTCTGATTCGTCTTATGACTCAACAAATACTAATGGCACATATTCAGTACAATCTGCGTATAATGCTATTTTCACCTTGAGGAACGGGTTACACCAACAAGACATCTTTATTCATTTGTGAAATTTGCAAATTCCACCGAAGGTCACTTGTTTCCTGTGGAAAATGTTTAAAAATAGGATGCCTACAAAGGATAATTTGAGGAGAAGGAATATCCAGCTAGGTAATGATGATTTTTTATGTCCGTTTTGCCTGAAAGTGGAGGAATCAACTAGTCACATTTTTTTCACTTGCTACAAGGTGGATCTAGTTTGGAAGATGGTGCATAGTTGGGAAAATATGGTAACAGTACTCCCTGAATCAGCTGTTAATCACTTTTGGCAACATTCATATTCATTTGCGAACAAATGTGAGAATGATATTTGGTTGGTTATTTGGGCTTCGTTGGTGTGGGTCATCTAGAGGTGGAGAAATAATGTTATCTTTAGGGGGGAAACGTTTGAGCAAGATGAAGCCATGCAGGATATTTTGTTTGTTCTTTGCTTGGTCATGGCTGAAATATAAAAACAAGTCATTCTTATATTCCTTTGCTCAGTGGCAAATTGCTCCAGCTGCGTGTATATTCAATGCCATTGCTGAATGCAGGAACTTAAAATGAATACGGACATGCAGGGGACACACATGATTTGGTTTTGTCATGATTGCAGGTTTTATTACATGGTGTCAGCATGTAGGGGACAACTTTGATTAAGGGCCTCGTCAATGTTGATGCCCAATTCGGTGTAATGTCATTGGTGTGTTGTAAATGAGCTGTTGTTCTACATTTATGGGGTAGTTACATGTGGTATGCATTATTATTTTGGGGGAAAAGTTATTAGGTTTCTTATTGGTTGAAGGGTTATGTAACTTGGTTATCCTTTATTTATGACAAATTTGTTCATAAATATAGTCTAACCAATTTTGATGTCCCTTTTTCAGTTGGAACACATGATGTATTACCTGGTACCACTGGTACCGTTTTATTTATTTATATTATGAATCTTTGCTGATCAGAAAAAAAAATTTACTGGTCCTTGTAACTATAGAGACTAATTTACTATTTCATATTGATACAAATTGTCTTCATCACTAATATCTTTCATTTTGATAAGCTCAAGCTCCTAATAACCTGAGCAACTTTAGTGTGAATAGCATTAATTTCTTGGCCAGCAGTAGGATCCAATTACAGAAGATGAAGGCCAAAATCTGATATGTATGATTGGTAGTTTTTTTTTTTTTTTTTTTTTTCGGGCAAATGTTAATTATTAATTTATTAATTTTTATTAGTAGGAGGGATTCAAACCTACACCTCTCTCTCTCCCTTCTCTTTTCAACCACTAAGTCAACCTTTATAACTAGGTATGATTGGTAGTTTAGTTGCGATCCAAATTAAAAGGATGTTTATAGACTTGTGTTTTCCATAGATAATGGGCATACCAATCCCGTGGCAATAAAGCATATTGTATATATGATGGTTCATTTGTAACACTCACCTTTTCCGTCTGTTAATCGAATATAGTGTTGGAAATTGGAAGTATTTGAAATTTTCGTCTGGGAAATGAGTCTTTTTTTATTTTTAGTATATAAATTGTCATTTATTTTGAGTTTGTTAATACTAGTAGTTTCTAAAAGGATTTGAACCATGTTCCCAATTTGAGTGCACAAATCCAATGTTTATGTGTGGCTTACATGTTAAGTTAATATTTTAATTAGTTAAATATTAACATTAAATATGATAAGATATTTATAAATCGCAATTAATCTATCAAATAAACTAATTTTTAAAATTTTAAAATTAAATGTTTTAGATATCTATACTGTGTAATTTAATTTATTTTTACTAAATAACTTTTATTAATTAAATAATTTTACAATTTTAATTTACACTAATACGCACGGGCTTATTAAAATTTTCACTATCTTATTTATATAGTCAATAGAAAAAAATTTGAAAAAAAAATTATATAGCATATTGAAAGAAATTTTAAAAAATAGATAATTATAAAAGAAATTAGAAACTATAAAATTAAAAAAAAAATAAGGGAAGATGTAACAATGTAACTTTAATTTTTTTAATATTAACTTTGAAAATTGAAAAGTAAATTGAATTAAGAATTTATAATTATTGACTAAAGAGATAAATCTTCGGAATTAAAAAATAGAGTTAGAAAACCTGATAAAAGAAATATTAAAAAAATAATAGATTAGAGAATATAAAATTTGAAGAAAAAATATATATATAGTACATCAAAAGAAATTTTGAAAAAGAGATAATTATAAAAGAAATTAGAAACTATAATTTTTTTTAAAGAAAAAAAAGATGTAATGATGTAACTTTAATTTTTTTAATATTAAATTTGAAAATTAAAAAGTAAATTGAATCAAGGATTTGGAACTATTGATGAAAGAGAGAAATTCTCAGAATTAAAAAATAGAGTTAGAAAATCAGATAAAAGAAATATTAAAAAAAAAGTCCAAAAGATTAGAGAATATAAAATTTGAAAAAAAAAAAAGAATTATATAGCACATCGAAAGAAATTTTGAAAAAGAGATAATTATAAAAGAAATTAGAAACTATAAGTTTTTTTTAAAGAAAGAAAAAAGATAAGGGAAGATATAATGATGTAACTTTAATTTTTTTAAAATAACTTTGAAAATTGAAAAGTAAACTGAATTAAAGATTTGAAATTATTATGAAAGAGAGAAATATTCGGAATTAAAAAATAAAGTTAAAAAAAAATTGACAAAAAATATTTTAAAAAATATAGCATGTTATAGAAGGTAGTTATAGAAATATTGTGAATTTGAGGTAGTTACAAAAATTGACAAGAGAAATTTTAGGAAAAGTAGAAGAACCAGATGCATGTTAGGAGAGTGAACTACACCACTCCATGAGATGGGGGTATTCAAATAAGAGTGGATGTGAGAGAGAGTGAGGAGAGTAAAGCAAAGAGAGAAGATAATCTCTTAGTCATTTATATATATAAGGAGATTTTAGGTTAGATTTTTCCTGAAAATGTCATTTTCTAAAATCAATTACTACATTATTTAAAGAATATTATATTTTCAAAGATTAAAATAAGGAATATTATTTAAGCCTATTTTTTAATATTTTATCAATATTTACATAATAATATGATTAAAGAGGATAAAATTCACTCCCAAAAGAATTTAATGCCTCCTTAATAATAATGGTATAATTCTCAGTAAGCAGAAATCTTCCAGAAACTTGTTCTACGACAATGATGCTTACCATACAAAATGAAAACACTAGTGCCTTCTATTTGTACCTAGAAACCCATTCATTGTTTACTCCCATCATTTACACGCTTTTTCTGAAAGGATGCAGAGCTCTTGTCTTTACACTATGGCCAACCCTCAATTGGCCCTTTTTTGTTTTTGAATTCGCGGTCCACAAAGCAGAAACTTTGTTTGCGTAAAAAAATAGAGAAAAAAGAAGAAGAAAGCATCAATCGCATGCATCACAAACAAATTTTGTGGAGGATATTATACAACGTCACCCTTTATTTTAAATAAACTTTTGTTGGGATCCTAATAAAATGTAAATATGCGTATCTTTGCAAACTCGGTTTCTCCTTGCTCAATTAGGTAATAGCTATTTCTGTGTTCGGCAAGGTTTTATGATAGTTAAATAAACTTCCCACTAATAGGCATTTGTACCATAAATAATTTAAAGGAAAAATATGTCGACAACTCTTGGATCACTCATTTTCTAAGGGAGCTCATCCACGACTGTTGGCCAACTTTTTAATCCAGTTGTGAACTGACTATATATACAATATACAAATACTGACATAATATAATTAAGTTATAAAATTGTAAATATTTTATAGAACAAAAACAAATTTAGTTAGAATATACTGAAAATGTAAAGATTTTTTTACACGATCATCCAATTATGATTGTCACGTATAGTAAAATTATTAATTTCTATGCTAATTATTTTAAAAGTTTTATTTTAGACAGTTTCTAAACTGTTAATATTATAAAAAATTTACACTGACAATATATCAAAATTAAACTCAACTAACTCTTTTTGTGTAAGAGAGTTTAAATAAAAAAAAATTATGCTATCAACTAATTAAAAATTATCTTATGTATGATATTTAAAGTAATTATTACAAAAGTTAACAACTTTATCATACGTAAAAATCTATCATTGCATAACAATGTAAAAAATGTAACATTCTTTTTTTTTTTGTCCTGTGTCAGAAATCATAGGCGTCTTTTAATCCATTGAGTTTAGAGATTAGTCCTGAAATCCTATTAAATAATTAAAAATAATAGGATTCAAACTTTTGTTCGAAGATTAAAAATCGAATTTTTAAAAAATTTAGAGACAAATTTTGAAAAAGTTTAGAAACTAAAAAATTAATTACCCCAAAAATATATTAAGAAATGTGTTGTTACCGTTTCTCTATCTCGAAATGTGCTCAATGTGACAAGTTGAGTTAAAATCATTCTTTACTCACTCCATTGCTGTTTGACGGAGTTATAAGATTGGTTTAATAGTTAAAAAAGAAGAAAAGTGGAAAGAGATTGAGGGTTGGAAATTTGGAATCCCCGCTAAAAAAAAAAACATTGCCATTTGCTAAGCATCGAAAAAGACGTTACTTACTTTCAGCCTTTCTGGGGAAGAGAGAGAGAAGCAACAATTTAATTGTATAATTTCAGAACGGGAAAAAAGACGAAGCGTTACAAAAGAAACGCTGTTTGTGGATTACCCAGATTTAGTAAAAAGAACTTAATTCCAAAAGACCTTTGGTTGGGTTTTGATTTGCATCCGTGCGGTGGGGATTGGGAAGTTAAGGTTCCACAAATTGCAGCAGCTTCCGGACACTCAGGGCGTTAAACCATAAACATCATACCAATTTCGATATAAATTTTCTTCTTTGTCTTATTACATTACTTTAAAATTTTCCATCCTCATTCAAATATTGAATTCAATAGATTTTGTACGTTCCAGTGTCTTCCTATTTGTCCCATCTCACATTAGTTTGAATATTACAAATATATACAATAAATTATATATATTTACAAGACTTAAATATATTTTTAGTCCTTACAATTTAGTATTTTTTATTTTTTATCCTTACAATTTGTTTTTTAATTTTAGTCTTTTCAAATTATATTTATTTTATTTTTCGTCCTTAAAGAGATTTAGATAGCGCTTTGAACAGTGAAAAAAATATTCTCTAAACCACTTTAAGAACGAAAAATAAAACAAACATAATTTGTTAGGACTAAAACAAAAAAAAATTACAAAGACAAAAAAAAATGTTAAATTATAAGAATTAAAAAGATAGTTAAACTTATTTACAATCACGACAATAAAGTTTGAATTAAGGATTTTATGCAATCTATTAATACGTGTTTGGAACTAAATTTGTAATGAAAATTTCAATACTGGATGGCAGAGCAAATCTAAATTATTTAATTATGATTAAATTCAATGAAAATGTAATATGACTCTAGCTGTTTTTTATTTAGAGATTAATGGTTATGAATTGATAGTGTAAATTTTCTTAAGATAATTATTATAAAAGTTAATAAATTTATCATACATTATAATTTATAATTGGATGATAATATAAAATTGATTTACACGGTCAAGTACATAACCTATTTTTTATTTATTTATATGATTAAAGATTTAAATTTTATAATAATTATTTTAAATTAAATAGAATTTGACTGATCTGAAAATTAATTCATATTTAATTTCTTATTGAGGATGTTCTGAATTAAAGTTGGAGTAAAAGTTTATCCTTTATAATTTTTAGCTGAAATCATACTTGATCTTTTTTTTATACGTTTGTGAGTCAGTCAAATGAAAAAAAAAAAAGTACATATAAATTAGCAAAAGGTTCAAATAACGGGGACCACTTGTTGAAGAGTAACATGTATGATTTTACACCATGATGCCAATTTTAATTTAATTTGACTCCTATAAATAAAGTTTACGGCTGAAGAAGGCCACTCGATTGTGCAATGCCTCTTTCTTAATCTTAACCATCCAACAGACGTAAACCACAGAACCATTATCTAGTTCTAGTCACAGCCATTACATTATGCGCCAATTTTCGTCCTTTAGATATATCACATTCACATGACTCTGACACTTTTATTTTTGGTCCCATGCACTGCACACCTAAGCTTACAACTTACAACCCATTGTCCTTATTCGGCAATCAAGTACGATCACATGCTTCGTAACACTCTTTTTGACAAAGGTATGAAATACTGTGGATAGAAATATAAAAATAAAAAAATCATATATATGTGAAAAATAAGATAAATTTTAGGAGTGTTTAATTTGAGAGAAAAAAAATTGTTTACTAATCAATTATTTTTAATGAATAAAAATAATCACTTATTTTAAGAGATACCTACACATTAGGGGTGTGAGTGAGATAATTTGAACAGATTTTTTTTTAATAAGATTATTTATTTAAATTTAAATTGTACTTAATTAAGATCTAATATCAAATAAGATTAAGTTAATCTAATGTATTAACATAATATATTAACCTAATATAATGTATACTTAAATAGTAAAATTAGAGAAGTATAAAATTATAATTAATGATTATTTTATAATATATATATATATATGTGTGTGTATAAAGATAAATAATATTAATAAAATTACAATATATTGTTATATAAAATAGAATAAATTACATTGATACCCTTTATAATTTCTTAGAATTACACACAACTCTTTTACTTTTTTAACGTTTACAGCAACCTTGTCATAGGGTACACGATGTAATATTTTTTAAATAATTAAGGAGATTAGTATAATGTCTAAAGAGTGTCAATGTAATATTTTTTTAAATAATTAAAAAGGGTTGATATAGGGATAAAAAAAAGGAGTATAAATTTTTTTTGACAAAATATTAGGGGTATTCTTGTAATTTATTCTATAAAATATTATTTATTAAGAAATTTTGTTATTAATATATAATTATTTAAAAATCTTTTATTTTTTGTAAACATAGAACATTCAATTGGATATGCTTGCGAAGTGGGGAGCTACTCATCTGCATGTTGAACACGTGTGGGAAGACCCTAAAAAAATTGAAATTATTTGAAATATAACCTGAATCTAATCTAATTGTTTAAAAATATGAATTCATGAAAATTAACTTCAAATCGGCGAAATTAATTAAACAAAAAAAAAAGGAGCACCTGAAAACCACTTGGACTTGTTTACTCTCCCAAAATAATTAGCCACTGTCAATTATAAATCCTATGATACAATATTTCTCGCATTCGCTTTCCGATTTCTATCTCATCTTATACTAAGTGCGTGTTTGGTTTCATGTTGGAGAATTGATTCCGAGTTTAGAATTGATTTTGGATAAATTCTGACATGTTTTGCTTTACTTTTTAGAAGAATTCATAATTGATTTTGAATTGAGACAACTTTGAGTAACTTTTATATTTGATACAAAATTTTGTATTGAGTTTTACTTTTAACTTAATTTTATAATAAAAACATCCAAACATAAATTATGTCACTTCAAAATCAATTTTAACCAAAATTAATTTTACAAAATCAATTATATTCAAAATTAATTTTATCTATGTTCATCAAAACACACACTCACCAACAAGAGAATAAATTAGACATGCAAGTGAAGTCGAATCTTTTTCGATTTTATCATATCATGTTGAGAACTAAATCTGACACGTCAAATAGAATCAGCTCTCGCTAACTATGAATTTGAAAGTGATTTATAAGTTGAGACTTTAGCTTGCATTATTTGGCCCTTTTGCTCTCATGAGAATCCAACACGGTTGAATGTTGATGCCTGCTTGCCTGTGGAAAGAAATTCCCAAAAAGGTGCAGCATGCACTGCATTTCAAATGCCATTCTCTTTTATATATTTGATATCTATACAGAGAGAATAAGAAACTAAAGAAAGATCAAATTGCAGTTGCCTTTTTACAATAATTATAAGTATTTATTATTACAAATTGCAGTTACCTTTTATAAATTAAACAATGATTGGAAATGAGGAGGCCAGCTAATTCATTTACCTCTTTTGACTTGATTTGCTTTGCTGGATCCGACGCATCAATCGGGGACCTTTCAGTCTTTCACTAATTAATGAACTACACTTGTGCAATAGATCTGTTAATCATATAAATTAATAACTACCCGATGGTTATATGTTTGTCCTTAAAAAGTTTCCGTTTATGTTCGTTCTAATAACAAATAATTTCTATTAAATATCTCTTATAAAGTTTTAAATAAACATTAAATATCTCTACTTAATTAGAGGATTTGATTTCAATGATGTAAATTACTTGATTTTTTTTATGAGTTGTAAATTACATGATTTAAGTATTGATCATGTGTTATCTCCATTAAGTAAAATTTTCCAAGTATGAAAAATGTTGTTTTTGATATGGATAATTTCGATGGAAGGGGTCTTTAAAGAAATATTCTATCTAAAATAATGAGTTGTTCATCATATATATTATTGTCGAAATTTTCTTTCGATAAGAAACTTGTCGAAAAAGATAATATTGAAGATCCTACTAAATATAATTACGAAAAAGTCTTTTCGACATAAGTTGGTTACTTATGTTGATCTGCTGATGTGTTTGAAGACAGTTTGAAGAAATTCAAATTCAAAAAGAGCAGTTGAAGCAGTTATGACGAAAACAAAAACAAGACAAGTGTCGCTGTTAGAAATAGAAAGTTATTTAACTGTCCGTACACGTGTCAAAAATTTAGAATTCGACTGTTAGTGTTAGAAATCTATAAATAAGGATTCTGATAGCCATTTTTCTTTGGATTTAATAACTACCACTCAAATCCTGTTAACACCACACGCTGCACACACAAATGGCTATCGGTTCTAAGGTCGCAGTGTATGTATTCATCTCAACTTTAATGAATTTGCTTTTCGTTTAATTTTCTACAATTCTCTCCTTCTACCTTTCTTCTCCAAACTCTAGCTCTTACGAATCTCCATTTCTTCTCGAAATCTTACACTATCCGATCTCCATTTCTTATTATTTACAACGAAAAACACAAAAATATTATATGTTATCACTATGAATGCTACCATTATTATCAAAATCTTGATTGTATTATTTTCGCCTATTATTTAACGAATTTCTCTCAAGTTGAAACACTATAATTGCTTGTTCGACGAAAAAAGACTTACAATCGAGTTATGGATTCTATGTCTCACAATAAAAATTTATTTGTTAATAGAATCTAAAAATGTAAGAGTGATATAGGAGTTTGTTCGAAAATATTCTCAAAGATAAATGCAAATTTCAGATGTTCAAGATTGAGTGGAGAAAAATCACTGCTTGTTGGGGCACTTGACGATATAAAAAATCTTAAAGGGAAGAGCTCATGAAGGACTTACATGCAGTTATCAAAGACGCACAGATCGAGACAAGTGGTGACATCTTAGATAATAAATCCTATATAGTTGTACATGTGTATAAATATTGTTTTTCAATTGTTAGAGTGAAAAATCTACAAATAAGGAATTGGGATAGCCATTTTTCCTCTATGAAACGCTCACACGAAATCTCGATAACACCTAGATTCTTATCATCTAAGAAATGGGTTCCAAGAAGTACATATTTTCATGTTTTGGTAAATGGTTGTTTTCAATTGTTTTAGCCTGGTTATTCACCTTCTGTTGTATGGATGAAGAGAGGTTGTAATAAAATAACATATAGTCTTGCTACACTAACTTTCTCCTATTAGGAAAAAAGTTTGGTTAGAGGAGGTTCCTTCTCAGGTTCAGGACTTGGTTACTTCTGATGTAATGAACATTTTCTTCTTGAATAAAATTGTCATCTTTTCCTTAAAAAAAAAGAAAAGAAAAGAAAAGAAATGGGTTTGAGTACTTATAAAGTTATAATGGTTAATGTTAATATTCAAGATTTAAAATGTGAATATATTCGTAAAGGTAATATTTTTTAAAATACATCTTTATATATATATATATATATATATATATATATATATATGACACTTGTGAATATGAAATTATTTCAATATATATATATAATTATTTTATATGTTAGTTAAATATTTATATAAACATTTTTAACACATATTTGTATAAAATAAAAATTATTAAAAAAAGTATAATAATGTAAAAAGTTTGTAGATTGTAATCTTAATACATGTGCATAGCAAAATAAAAATTATTGAGAAATAATTAAAAAGTATAATAATATAAAAAGTTTGTAGATTGTAATCTTAATCATGTGCATAGCAAAAATTATTACACTAGTTCCCCATACACATTGATATATTCATTTACCTATTAATAATACAAATTAAATTCATTGGTATAAAAAAATATTTCTTAAATTATGAATAATATCTATTACTTAAATTATTTAATTATGTAAACATTTAAAAAAATTATGATGTTATTAATTAAAGTTAACCATTTTGATTAATTTTTACCAAATTTAATGAATGAATTTTTATAAGAAAAAGGGGAAATAATAATAAAGAAGCAATGAAAGTGTCCCACACCCAGAGTGTGAGTGAAGGTCCTACTTGGCGTCTCAGATTTGGCCCTCGGCGTTGCTTTCACGACCTTATTATAGTAGGCTTAATTGCATATTTTATCATCCAACTTTTATAATTTTACAAATTTTACCATTTAAATTTTAATTTTACAAATTTTACCACTCAACTTTCATAATTTTACGAATTTTACCACCCAAATTTTAATTTTGCAAATTTTACCATCAAAGTTTTCAATTTTTGCACATTTTACCACCTAAGTTTTCAATTTTTACGTATTTTACCACCATGATGTTTGACAATTTTTTTTTTTTTGAATTTTTTAACTTTTTTTTTGGTAAAATATCATAGTGATAAAATGTGCAAAAATTGAAAACTTAGGTGATAAAATTTGCAAAATTAAAACTTAGATGGTAAAATTCACAAAATTATGAAAGTTGGATGGTAAAATTTGTAATTAAGCATTTAATAATGACACCACGTGTCAGACTCAGATCTAGAACAAGCAACAGCCAACAATTGTGAATGGTGTAGACACGCGACTTGAACTGGAGCGTGGAGATAAAGTACTCCAGAATCTGGTTCACGTACACAGTGCAATCACGAGTCATGGTCAGTGCTACAGCTACTACGTGGTGGTTCCAGTCTCTTCCCAAAGCCAAAGCCAAAGCCAAACGCACCGCACAGTCAAACAGTGGGTACACGACACTTGGCCTCTCGTTGCCACCATAAACACATCTCTGTCGTTCCTTCCTCGCACCTCCCATGCCAGCCTCCTCGTCCTCGTACATTTTTTAAATTTAATTATTGTTCCCTGCTTTTTTTTTTATAATTTAATTATTAAATAAGTTGTTTTTTTTTTCAAAATTTTATATTATATTGTCTGATGTTTGCAACTTTAAATTCTTACATGATTTCATCATAAGAGGGAAGTGAAGATATTTATAAGGGGAAATTAGAAGTAATATTAGTAGTAACAAAGCTGCTATGCTTTATCTGAATAAAAAAAAAAAAAAAGCTGCTATGCTTTATAGTTTGAATTTTTCTGTAGTGTAAATTTGATAAACGATATAATTTAGCATCTTTCCGTAGTAAGAATTTAAATACCATATATTTAGCATCTTTTAAGAAATTAATTTAAATAAACTGATAGTGTATGAATTAAAATACTCCCAATGACATTATTATTAAAACTTAGTACTCCTTCCATACTGAAATATAAGAAAAAAAACTAATTCATATCCTTTAAGAAAATTAGTTAACATCAATTAATTTTGATAGTCTCAATAAAAAAATTAACACACTTCCTAAAGTACCTCTTGTATTTAATTGCAAAGGACAAAAAAAGATAAAATTGTTGGAAACAAAACTCTAATTAAATGAAGGATATTTTGGAGATAATATCATTAAATAGGAGATAGTTAATTAAAATTTGTTTATATTTTAGTCCAACATATATGTAATTTTTGTTGTTTATATTTCAGTGGGGTGGGAGTATTATGCTTTCCCCATTACTTAATAATAAATAATAAATATATATTTAAAATTAAATGTGCATTTAAAATTTAAAATAGAAAACAAGTTTAAGTTGATAATAATACTAGTAGACAAGCAAAGCAACGGCAGATGATCAAGAGGTACTTTATGCCAAAATGGACAGTTTACTATTTGAGATTGAGGAGGAAGAAAGAAAGAAAGGGCTGGGCTTTGAAAGAGAGCATTTCAGAATCAATAACAATATAACCCGCAACCCACTCAAATTGTGACACGTGTAGAGCCATACTCGCTTCTTCCTCTATATATAGCACCTCCTACCCCTATATTCAGTGTCACGCAGTAACCCATCACAAATCATTTGAGTGCAGTAGAGGAGAGGAACAGCGGCTACCATTTCCTTTGTTGTTTTTTTTGTTTCATTCTTAATTAATTGTTGGAAAAAATGTTCATCGAGAACTTTAAGGTTGAGAGTCCTAACGTGAAATACACAGAGACTGAGATTCAGTCCGTGTACAACTACGAAACCACCGAACTTGTTCACGAGAACAGGAATGGCACCTATCAGTGGATTGTCAAACCCAAATCCGTCAAATATGAATTTAAAACCAACACCCATGTCCCTAAATTGGGGTTAGTTCACACATCAACCTCCCTATTTTATTCCAAATCAAGACGCTCTTTTTTTATTTTATTTTGTTTCCAATTTTCTGATTTGTTTATTTTGTTGATTAATTACCAGGGTAATGCTTGTGGGGTGGGGTGGAAACAACGGCTCAACCCTCACCGGTGGTGTTATTGCTAACAGAGAGTTAGTTTCGATCTCTTAGCCTGTCTGTGTCTTTTGGTATATTAAGAGGAACCTTGTGTTATGCTAACATTTTTTATTTTATGATTCTCAGGGGCATTTCATGGGCAACAAAGGACAATATTCAACAAGCCAATTACTTTGGCTCCCTCACCCAAGCCTCAGCTATCCGAGTTGGGTCCTTCCAGGGAGAGGAAATCTATGCTCCATTCAAGAGCCTGCTTCCAATGGTATCATCATTATTACTATTGATTTTGTCAGATGTATTGATTGAAGTATTTGATTAGTGCCCACTTGTTGTACCTAACGGTTTTTTTGAATTATGTGTGGTCATAAACTTAGCTTGTAGTCTTGAAATCTGTTGGCAGGTTAACCCTGACGACATTGTGTTTGGGGGATGGGATATCAGCAACATGAACCTGGCTGATGCCATGGCCAGGGCAAAGGTGTTTGACATCGATTTGCAGAAGCAGTTGAGGCCTTACATGGAATCCATGGTTCCACTCCCTGGAATCTATGACCCGGATTTCATTGCTGCCAACCAAGAAGAGCGTGCCAACAACGTGATCAAGGGCACAAAGAAAGAGCAAGTTCAACAAATCATCAAAGACATTAAGTATGCCTTACTTCAATCTACATACATGCTTAACTGTATCTTATTCAGCTTCTAACTGTTGACATGAACTCAGGGCGTTTAAGGAAGCCACCAAAGTGGACAAGGTGGTTGTCCTGTGGACTGCTAACACAGAGAGGTATAGTAATTTGGTTGTGGGACTTAATGACACCATGGAGAACCTCTTGGCTGCCGTTGACAGAAATGAGGCTGAGATTTCTCCTTCCACCTTGTATGCCATTGCTTGTGTTATGGAAAATGTTCCTTTCATTAATGGAAGCCCTCAGAACACTTTTGTCCCAGGTTGGATGCTTGCCTTTTTGTTCCCCCATATCTTTCCCTGCTTATATTGATGCAATTTTATTAACTTGGCTTGTGTTGCCATCAGGGCTGATTGATCTTGCCATCGCGAGGAACACTTTGATTGGTGGAGATGACTTCAAGAGTGGTCAGACCAAAATGAAATCTGTGCTGGTTGATTTCCTTGTGGGGGCTGGTATAAAGGTACATTATTTTTATACTAATGTCGTCATATCATGGGTGTTATTTTTACTAGGACAATCCATCCTTTGTATGTTTTGTTTATAATTTATGTATCGTGGTGATTTTATATGGCAAAAAAGGAGAAATAAATTGATTTTTTCAAGTGTTCTGTTGATGATTGACAGCCAACATCAATAGTTAGTTACAACCATCTGGGAAACAATGATGGTATGAATCTCTCGGCTCCACAAACCTTCCGTTCCAAGGAAATCTCCAAGAGCAACGTTGTTGATGATATGGTCAACAGCAATGCCATCCTCTATGAGCCTGGTGAACATCCAGACCATGTTGTTGTTATTAAGGTAAATTTTGTTTCACCCACTTTTCTCTATTTCTTTCTCGTCAGGTCTTTGATCCTATATGCTTTGTTGCCTTTGCAGTATGTGCCTTACGTAGGGGACAGCAAGAGAGCCATGGATGAGTACACTTCAGAGATATTCATGGGTGGAAAGAACACCATTGTTTTGCACAACACATGTGAGGATTCCCTCTTAGCTGCTCCTATTATCTTGGACTTGGTCCTTCTTGCTGAGCTTAGCACTCGAATCCAGTTCAAAGCTGAAAATGAGGTATGTCTGCATTTCTAAGTAATTTCATTGCTTGATTGTATTAGTCATTGTATTTTTTTCAGCCTTCTGAGATCACTATGTTGTGGTGGTTGCTGCAGGGAAAATTCCACTCATTCCACCCAGTTGCTACCATCCTCAGTTATCTGACCAAGGCTCCTCTGGTGAGTTTAATCTAACCTTATTAAATGTTTAGTACATATGCCTATTTTCACATAGGAATTAAGTTTAAAGAAACATATCCGGTAAGCTTAGTATTAAGATACAATTACTCCAAATGTAAAGTTAAATCATTGTTGTTCAGTGAATTTCCCTTTGTTCCCTCTTGTCCTTTTTTCTCATAAGTTGGCAAGTTGACTAACAAGATAACTCTTCATAGGTTCCACCGGGTACACCAGTGGTGAATGCATTGTCAAAGCAGCGGGCAATGCTGGAGAACATCATGAGAGCTTGTGTTGGATTGGCCCCAGAGAATAACATGATTCTCGAGTACAAGTGAAGCATGAGATGGAAGAATCATATAGTTGGAGTAGCCTAGCTGGATGTTTTATGTTAATATGTTTGCTTATGATTTCGCAAGTGTAATTGGATTGCATCCTTTAAATTAATGCTTTAGAGCAGAGCATATTCTGTTTTCTAGGTACATGAATGAATGTATAATTTTTGTGTTTATCCTCCTACCATTCTCCATTTTTAGTATTTTTCAGAGGCAACCCACAACATTAATATACATGTTATAACGTTAAAGTATTTTCTTAAAACCTACAAAATCAGAGATTACAGATTTACAATAGATACTACATGGTTACAATAATTCTTTACAAGTCAAAAATCAAATATCAATCCTCATGCGATTAAAATTGATGCTACAAGCCTCTATTTCAGGCTGATTATCACTGGCTCTGAATGGTCATTGGTCCAAACAAACACCTTTATTTAAAACCAAAGGAATACTCCACGAACTGCAGCCACCTCCACTTCGGTTCATAAGGGCTGGAATCATTTTGAAATATTGCAGTAGCAATTTTAGGTGCTTAGATTTTGCAATATGCCTCTGGTGCTTTTGACTTTGTTGATGTCAAGGCAAGGTTTCCTTAAGCAATTGGTTTCCGTTGCTGCAGTAAGTTGCTTTCTCTTCTTAAAGATAAACGTTGGAATACACAGTGCAACAAGAAAACTCCTTATATCGACTGCTATTTAGAAGGGAACCATTTGAGATTATCTCTTGATGCAGAACTCAATATTTGATATCCTGCAAACGTTCTGGCCGTGACATCAAATTGTTGAAGGACAGATGTCATAAATTCTATCTGTATAACGTAACAATATCCTGGAATTTTGATGAATCAGAGGAATCATGTGAGTTTTTCTTTTATCATTTGTATAAAGTTTCTCTCATTGGCTTCAGTCTAATTGTTACACATACACTTGGATTTAATACCTAGTATCAGCATGCTTCTGTTGTAATGACGAGTATGGTTTTTCAGTGAAATTGGCAAGAAACAAATGTTGTATTTTTTGGAGAGTATTACAAAAGGCTATGTCCCACATTGCCTAGGATAACTTTGCCTCACTAGTTTATATATCCTTTTGAGTTGATAGCTTTCAAAGAGGCTAATAAGAGGTGAAAACCTTGTGCGCATGAGTTTGGGCCTAGTGGGTCTCTTGTAGTGCAAATCTGCCCAATCTGCATCAGAATAAACAGCAACATTCCTTTCACCGATTTTTTTAACTTATAACACTCACTGAGAAAGCAATGTCAGGCCGGGTATGAGATAGATAAATTAGTTTGCCAACTAACCTTTGGTATCTTCCAACATCAACAGGAACACTTCCTTCTTCCCATAATTTTATGTTGGGATCCATGGGGGTATTTGCTGGTCTGCAACCACTCATTCCAGTTTCCTCCAAGAGGTCCAGAATATACTTCCGTTGGGAAACAACAATCCCTTTTTTTGAGCGAGCAAACTCCATGCTAAGAAAGTATCTCAAAGATCCCAAGTCCTTGATCTCAAATTCTGCTGCCAAGTTCTTTTTTAGCCTCTTCAATTCTACTTCATCATCTCCAGTAAGGATGATGTCATCAACATAGACTATTAGTGCTGCAACTTTCCCTTTAGAGGAATGCTTTGTAAATAAGGTATGATCTGCTTGCCCCTGAGAGTATCCTTATCTCTTTACTGAGTGAGTGAACTTTTCAAACCATGCCCTTGGAGACTGTTTGAGTCCATAAAGAGACTTTTCCAATTTTCATACAATTGACCCAAATTTGTCTTCGAAGCCTGGAGGACTATCCATGTATATCTCTTCCTCCAAGTCGCCGTTGAGGAAGGCATTTTTTACATCTAATTGATGCAAAGGCCAATCTAAGTTGGCAGCAAGAGATAAGAGAATTCTAACAGTGTTCAACTTTGCAACAGGGGCAAAGGTCTCTGAGTAGTCTATACCATAGGTTTGAGTGAACCCCTTAGCTACCAACCGTGCCTTGTATCTTTCCAGTGATCCATCAGAATTATACTTCACACTGAAAACCCACTTACAACCAATAGTATTCTTTCCCACTGGTAGAGGCACAATACTCCAAGTATGGTTCTTCTCATGAGCTCTCATCTCCTCAAGAACAACTTCCTTCCACATCGGAACCTTTAGAGCTTCCTGTACATTTTTTGGAATTTCTACACTAGACAATTGAGAGGTAAATGCAGCAAAGGATGAAGACAAGTTTGAGCATGACACAAATTTAGACAGAGGATGCTTAGTACAAGACCTAACACCTTTCCGAAGAGCTATAGGAATATTTATTTTAGAAGACTCATCTTGATTATTGGATTTAGAGGAAGAAGATTTACCTATATTAGGTTCACTGATTGAATTCTCTCTCGGTTCAGACTCATGGCAGTGCTGGAGAGTTTTTTCATCTTCAACTTCCTTATTTTTCTTCCTTACATAAATGTTTCCCTTCCAAATTCGGTCTGATTCATTGAACCTGTTTCCTGTTTCTTTACAAGAATCATCATGTTGTGGCATTAAGGTTACTTGTTCCTTATTTCCAGTTTCCAAGGATTGTCTGGTACAATTTTCCTTTGAAGATGTAGCCTCAGATTCAGTGGGAACCTCACTCATTATGAGAGTAGGTTCAAATAATGAATCCTGGGCATTTTGTTTTGGTGCAGTAGTGCAAGTCTCAGAATCTTGTGAAATAAGCACATCATCTGAAAGAATTACATTTTCAAAATAATCTTCCTTTGAACTCCCCCCTGAAGATGAATGTCATTAAAAAAAGGTTGGTTCTCAAAGAAAGTTATATCCATAGTGACAAAAAATCTTTTAGATTTTGGATCAAAACACTTATATCCTTTTTGGGTTGGAGAGTAACCAATGAAAACACATTTTATAGCACGTGGGTCAAGCTTTCCAAGCTGTTTATGCTAATGAACAAAAGCAGTACAACCAAATATTTTTAATGGTAAATCAGTTGAAATACGTGCCATAGGAAAATGCTCTTTAAAAATATGCAAAGGAGTTTGAAATTGTAACACTTTGGAAGGCATGCGGTTAATTAAATATGCAGCAGTCAAAACAGCCTCACCCCATAGATATTTTGGGACTTTAGTGGAAAAGAGTAAAGCCCTAGCCACCTCTAAAAGGTGTTTATTTTTTCTCTCTGTAATCCCATTTTGTTGGGGTGTATTAGCACATGAACTGTGATGGACAATCCCATTTTCAAGAAAAAAATTTCCTAGGATCCTGTTAAAATATTCCTTCCCATTATCACTTCTGAAGACTTGTATATTGGTTTGAAATTAAGTTTGCACCATTTTAAAAAAAAAATTAACAGCTTGTTCAGCCTCAGATTTCTCTTTTAATAAGTACACCCAACAAAGTCTAGTGTGGTCATCCGTAAAAGTGATGAACCATTTTTTGTTGGAGAGTGTCCTTATTTTATTGGGACCCCAAACATCACTGTGAATAACAACAAATGGTTTTGATGGTCTATATGGCTGCATAGGAAAAGAAGTACGATGATGTTTTGCAAATTCGCAAATTTCATAATGAAACAAAGAAGGGTCTTTATTACCAAACAATTTCGGAAACAAGTATTTTAAATATCTAAAACTTGGGTGGCCTAACCGGAAATGCCATAACATGATATCCTCATTATTATTTGAAACAAAAATAGATTCAAAACAGGAACTTATTGTTTGGGATTGCTGTCTTGGGCCAAGTCCATCTTCAAAGAGGTAGAGTCCTCCACTCTCCTTACCACTGCCAATCGTCCTCCCCGAGTTCAAATCCTTAAACACACAATGAGAAAGAAAGAAATTAGCTTGGCAATTTTTATCTTGAACTAATTTATTGACAGACAACAAATTACAAGACAGGTTAGGGACATGCAAGACATCTTGGAGAGTTAATGTTGGGGATAGGACAATAGAACCTTTTTCCTGCAATGGTTGAAAAAGAACCATCTGAAGTCTTAATTTTTTGGTTACCTGCATAAGGACTATATGAAGAAAAGAAACTAGACTCTCTCGTCATGTGATCGGAAGCACCTGAATCAATGATCCAAGTATGATTATAATTGACACTAAGAAAGGCAGTTGTTAGAAAATTACCTTTCTGAGCTATGGAACAAGAAGGAATTTGAGACTCAAGGAGTTTGTACAGTTGACCTAATTGTTCCTTAGTGAACGGAAGCGAACTTGAGGGAGACTGCTTCTCTTGGTCAAAAGTACCAGCTTGAAATGCACGACCCTCACTTCCTCCTTTCTTTTTCCAATTTGGAGGCTTCCCATGAATCTTCCAGCAGGTTTCACGTGTATGCCATGGGCGTTTGCAATGATTGCACCATGGTCTATCAGATTTTTTACCATCTCTCTTCCCCTCTTCATTATGGTTCTTAGCAACAAGAGCAGAACCTTCCACTTCTAAAGCAGGGGCTGACTTGTTCAGCATGACCCTTTGTCGTGCTTCTTCTCTCCTTACTTCAGAGAAGGCTTCACCAATTGTTGGCAAAGGTGTCTTCCCTAGAATTCTGCCTCTTACTTTATCAAGTTCTTTGTTGAGCCTAGCAAGGAACATAAATACACGATCATTTTCTTGCCTTTTAACAAATTGAACACTGTCCTCAGTACACTTCCAATTATCCTCATAGCAAAGGTCTAATTCTTGCCATAGAGTCATCAATTCAGTATAGTAGGTAGTCACATCCCTGTCACCCTGCTTAGCATGCCACAATCTTAACTTCAGGTCAAAAATCTGAGAAGAATTCTTAATATCAAAGTATGTATCTTTCACGGCTTCCCACACCTCTTTTGCTGCGAGCAAGAACATAAAAGGCTTTCCAATTGCTGGTTCCATAGAATTAATTAACCAAGCAATGATCAAGGAATTTTCAAATTTCCATGACCTAAAATTTGGATCTCCTTCGGTAGGTTTAGGCACATCCCCCGTAAGAAACCCAAATTTTCCTTTGCCTTCCAGAATGAGACGAACAGTTTGGGACCATTCTGGGTAGTTCTTCCCATTGAGACGCTGAACATTGACTTGAAGCGAGTTGGGGAACCCTTCTTGACTATTCAGCAAGACGGGTCCTCCTGCACCGCCACCTTCGGTCGCTGTTTTCGATAGGTCTGGGCATGCCGCCATAAGGGAAGAGAGAGAATCCCTAGACCAGTAAACCTAGGGCTACTGATACCATTTAGAAAGTAACAGGGAATATTTCCTTGTATTATTCAGTGTATTCAACAATAAACGTATTGCTTATATAAAAATATTACATTAAAGATTATTCCTTGAATACAACAACAACATCGCAATCAAAGCTGGATTGTTTGAATGAAAATGAGCAAAAATAATTTGAGACACCATTTAGCCTCTTCCCCTTGTTTCAACATCACTAGTCATCAGTTCCCTTGTGGACAAAAAGAAATTGGTGAAAAATAAGATAAATAGAAATAGAAAAGAGAGAAATAAAGTGAATGAAAATATGAAAGACATAAGATAAATAAAGATAAGAGTTTTTGCTTTAAAAGAAATTTAAAAAAATAGGAAAGAGAAATAAGAAAAGGAAAAAAAATTGACTTTTTAACAAATAATTGACTATTATTTGTAAACAATCAATTGTTTTTGTGAAAACAATCAATTATCATATAAAACAAAAATTGTCACCGTTGAAATAAGAAAAAAATCAATTTCCATCACTAGATAACCAATTATTTTTTGAAGAGAAGCCGTTTATTGTTCATTTTCGCTTTGTTTTGTAGAGAAATAAAATAGTTCATGGAGGACCACACCTTTTTATTTCTCTTCTGTCTTATTTCACTCCTACCAAACATACTTCAAAATCCATTTCTTATCTATTTCCTAGAGCTGTAAAAAATGGCTTGGCCCAAGTTGGACACTTTAATTCGCGCCCCCAAAAAGAACCAAGCCAATTTGTCCTAGTCCAATGGGGCAGATGATCCTGGCTAGGATGGTGAAATGTTGGCCTAAAAATTATCAGACGTATTTGGCTTTTTTTCCCCCTTATAAAATACTTATAAATTAATGCAAAAACCGGAAAATTTGACTTGCCCTAATAAATAAGTGGCCTACATAAAAATTTCCCCGGTCGGGTTTTCACTCTTTGGTTGCCAGGTCGGATCGGGTGACTCGTTTTGATAGTTCTACTATTTTTCCTCTCTCCACCCTATTTCTCCATTATTTTTTCTAATACCAAACAAATCTTGATTCTCACATGTCTACAAAGTTCCATTTTTTTGCAAACCAAAAAAAGTTTGCTATTGCTATTTGCACCCCCTATTTACTAAGGCATTCCCTTTTTTCCCCCAAAATTACCATGTATAATACATTGCCCTTTCTCAATTTGTGTAAGTCTCTCTGCAATAGGGGCGTGAATACCATCATCGACCCTACAACGGCAACATCGAGATGGAGTTGCAAAGGCTTCCGTTGTCGAAATACAAACAACAATGGCTTGGAACCTTTGACGAAAAAGACAAGGCCAATATGACCGACGACATTGCCACACAACACTTCTGCAGCAAGGATTACACAATCAAGAACAAACAACTTATTTGCTTTAGTTGTTGGTTGCTACAACCTCGCGTTATGTCAATTGAAGAAATGTGAAAAAAAAAAGAGTAAATTACACATACCCTCCTGAGGTTTGCTCTTATTACACCTACCATCATTCTATTTTTTTACATTACTTTGAGCACTCCTAAGGGGGGTAAGTGTGATATTTTTTAAACCTGAGAGGGGGGGTTAGTGTAATAACTTATGCCTATGAGGAGGAGTCGGTGTAACGAAAATCCAAAAATTATGGGACTTTCTGTAGGGTTCAAAAACGAAGGGGGTGTCGAGTGTAATTAAGGCAAACCTCAGGAGGTGTCCGTGTAATTTACTAAAAAAAAAGGTTTCCAACCCTTTTGAAAGTGGAGTTGCTATTTTTCTCCTTTTTTTTCTAACCAGAAAAATATGCTTCCCTTCCTCGATTTGCAAAAGCTATTTTCCAAATTGGCACTTTATTGTCTCAAGTATTATTTACACCTTCTCATTATTTTGTCTGGTCACTCTCTCCATTGTGTTCTGTGTTCAGTTACCATGTTGGGCACCTTGAGATTCTCAAAGAGGTTCCAATCAATCAAAGGAAGGGGAGTGGATATTTTTTTGGGTAATTTGGAAAAAAAAATAAAATAAAATGGGAGTGGATTAGCAAATAGGGGAAGTGCAAATAGCAACTGCCAAAAATTTTAAGGCTTTATTGGGTTAGTGCTTCTGCCTTGTAAACACTAGGACTTGTAACAAGTCCAAAAAATTAGCAGGGTCCTTTAGCCTTCGTAAGATGTTATTAAAACGAGTTGGATCCAACTCTTTGCCAATAATAAAGAAAACAAGCTGAAGCAGGAAAAGACAGGAATGGATACTCTGATTAATGAAGTCGCGAAGGAAATAACTAACGAAGTCGTGATACTCTAATTATGACAAGCTTTCAACATTTGATTCGCTTAACTAATGCTTAATAAATAGTACTTGATAATCAACTAAGGTTCAATAGAACGATACTTTATTAATCACTTTACTATTTGTTGACTGATTTACTTACCGAATTAAAATAATACCATTATCATACATACATATATATTCAATGTCTCCATTCTCAGAAATTTCTTCTAAAGCACTTCAAGTCTTTTTTTGTTATCATATTATTGATACGAAGTATCCACTGACTTTGTCGATGATTAATTTTCGTTGGAAAACCTGATTGGCCACTTTTAATAGGGTTCTCCCCTCCCAACCACATTTTTTCCACCTACAAGGCTCGAATCCAAAACTTTGTTTAAGGGGACTGAGCCCAACACTATTCAGACCAACGACTTGTTGATAAACAACACTTCAAGTCTTTGGTCCTACTAAACAATACTCCCTCCAATTTTTTTTATAAGGCTAAATTAACTAATTTATTAGGATTAAAGAAATTAATTAATTTAATTAATAAGATTAAATTTGTGCTAAATTTATATTTTTTTAAATTATCCTTAATTATATGTTTTAAAATATTTTATTAGTTTTTATTCTTTTAATCTCTTTTATCATTAATATATATTAGTTTAGACTTTATTGGCAATAAATGTGAATAGTCAAAGTAAGGTTCTTTCTTTATAAGACAAAGTTAGACTCTCAAAAATATAAAACCCCTAATATATTTCATTTACTGTTTATTGAACTTAAAAAATGACTCTTAATTAAGGATATTTTTATGAAAAATTTAATGCAAGATATATTTTAAATTGATTCCTATAAAAAGAATCAAACCAAATTTCTAATTTAATTCTTACAAAAATTCTGAAGGTTATATATTATCAATATGCATCTTATTGTTGGTTATAATGTCTGTATTAGATTTTCCTACATGAAAATTGTGAACCCAATTAATATTTGAACAAAAAAAAAGTCATAAATAAGGTGAAATGGTGTGAAAAATGAGTCTTATGAGCAACAAAAAAATAAAAAATCTAATATTAGATTTTTTTTCGATGGCTCTAAAACTACATTTTTTACACAATTTTTACCATATTTATGACCATTTTTAGTTCAAATGTTAGACAGGTTCTATAGGTTTTATAGGTTGAATCTAATAGAATAAATTTCACATATTAAATTAGTAAAAAAAAAGTTTCAAAAATGAGTCCTACGAACAATGAAAAAATAAAAAAAATCTAATATTATATTCTTTTTCAATGGCTCGTATGACTCATTTTCTACACAATTTTTATCATGTTTATAACTCTTTTTTGTTCAAACATTAAACGAGTTCTATATTTTTCATAAGTTGAATCTAATAGAATAAATTTCACATCTTGAATAAGTAAAAAAAAAAAAAAAGAGTTCAAAATCATGTTCTAAAATATAAAAAAACAATAATGGTTTAACTCAAATTTGAGAGTCAAAGGACTAGAATAATTTTTGTAAAAGATAAATGACTAACACGAATTTTTATATTAAGATAAAAGAAAAAAAATATTTTAGCCTGTATTATATACATATATATTACTATTGATTAAAATAATATGATGACGGTGACATCAACTACCTTTGATAAACAAGAAGAATCATTTTGGTTTGTTTATTGCAACTTACGAGAAAAAGTAAATAATATGAATGAGAATCAGCAACGTTGACATGATTTACGCTTTTATTAGTCAATAACTTATTTCTTTATATTCTAATTCTTACCTCACACTCCACAACACAACACAACACAAACCTCTAAAATATTGAATGTATGTTCAAGCATCAAGCCTACAACTTGAGTAATGGGTGCAGTTGAAGGAATTTGCTTGTATGCATCAATTGCACCTTGTAAACGTACAGTTAGCTCTTCAGGAGATAATTGTGAATTAGGCATTCCCATTGACAAAGTACAAAGATTATTAATAAGCGACAGATGAAACAGCTCATAGCTAGTTTTCTCTTTCCAATTGAATGAAATCTGAATTGGATTCTCTTCTCAGAATATCATCTTTCACCTTGTAATAGAAAGATAAAGACAGGGCGATCAAGAGAATCTGAACATATGTTGAAAATTCAGATTTGCCCATCTACATCTGCCTGAATATTATGAGATTGTGTCTGTGATTCAAGTATCAGATGATTGGACCGCAGTTTAAAATCAAGATCATGGGGTTTTTGAACTAGGTATCTCCTTGTTGTGTGGGCCTCCTAAAAAGTGAGGCCTAATTTATTACCACATCTAGTGCGCTTCATAGTCACACCTTTTGCTTTGTTGCTTGGTTTTATTTTTTTCACTTTCCAGGGAAAATACAAAGCATCACTGATTAAGTATCCGCACTGCATTATTGATGCAACTAAACTCCATCATCTCAATGAACAAAACCCATATGGGGGGACCTCAGCTATGTCCAATTAATGTGAAAGTACTTGGTCCCATTGTGACAAAAAGAGCTGTGACTTTATGCGTGTTGTAAAGGACCCCCCTCCATGTCCCTACGCCCTTGCCTTTCACCACTAAACCCCAATTTAGTCCGTTTCAGTTATTATGATTATTGGAGACATCTTGTCCTATTCCAATTTTTCAAACTTTAAACCCACCGGCAACCTACATGAATTGAATTCCCCTTGGGCTTCAGGGCTCCCATATTGCCATCACCATCATCAACTAAATTAATTAATTAATTTAACTAAACATACGAAAGTACATTAATATGGGCCGTGAACAATTTTGAGACTATGGTCTATAATACTACTTCCTCCGTTCCAGTTTAAGATTTTGTTACAAATATTAAATAATGCAATTAATTTGTTGAATTTTTTAGAAAACATTAGGTAATTTCCTAATATACCATTTTTCTCTTTAATTAATTATCCATAGTACACTACTCCCAACTGAGTATTGATTAAGGGTAATCATGAAAAAAGATATTTAATGCAACATTGATTTTGTAAAACGATATATATTTTGGAATAAATTTTTTTCTCTAAAACGTCATATAATCTGTAACAGAAGAAATACTACTTTACACATGTGAGAGTGGAATGTCCAAGCAGAAATATTAACTATTCGAGGATGGGTTTTAGGGTAGGGACCACGGCGATTCCATAACGTAATGTCCATATTTCGGGGTACTAAATAAAACATCACGGGCAAGAGGGAAAAAAAAAACGATACCTTCATGATTTCAAGACATAATTAAGAGGTAGAGAGTGCTACTAGGCATCACATAACGAAGTTCCCGCATGGATCTTTGAAGGTGATGAGTAATGAGTTGATGTACCATCAATCTCCTTCATTCATTGATTGAACTTTTTTAATTATTTTCGGGAGAAAAAAACAAGAGGGAAGGGAATGTGCATGCTTCCGTGCCCCTCAGATCTACCATTCAATGAGAGGTCGATAAAGTAGTGGAATAAATAAATTATACTCTGAGATTCTTGGTTTCGTTCCGTAGCTCATTTCCATCGCTTTTACGATTTTAACGTGGGTCCAACATTTATGTTTGCATTGTTGCATTTAATTTTGTCAACTGCCTCTATTACGTTTACCACTTTGCAAAAGTAGCGCAATAAGTTTAGACATCGTGTTAACTTAGTACGTCATAAAACTCATAGGAAGCTTTTGTTTCAAGTTATCAATAAAGATTTTCGTGAACATGGACTTAGGAATATTCTATTTCTATGTTTGCTACAAGTTTTATAAAAATATTTTTAGAAATTTAAAATACGCATGTTTCTGTTATTCTTTATTCTCATGCTAAAGGGTGGGTATTTTGGATTTCTATGGGAATGGAAGTTATTCTCTATAATAACTATTCATCCCCACTTCTTTCTTTACATTTCTTATTTCACTTTTATTTTTTTTTAATTTTTAATTAAATGAATTTTATTTTCTAAAATTTCTAATAACAACCAAACATGTTCATGTAAATAATATTCTCAGGCATAACATTCATAGGAATATAATTCCCGAAAATACAATTTTAAAACTTGAAACAAACGCCTCCATAGATATATCAGTGATGTATGATTTTTATTTTCTAGCTAGAGCGAGGGGAAACATAGGCAGTGTGATAGTTTTTGCAACTGTAAAGATAATCACAAGATGAATTACTATATTTAAAAGGGAAATTTAATTTTTATGCAATTTTTATAATTTCAACCAAATAGAAATCACCATGAATATAATGGTACTTCTGTGGAACCTCGAGATATTTTATAAATTTTGATCTTTTAAGTTGGTAATGAGACTAATGTTTAGTTTGGAGTTTAGTCATACTATCTTTCTTCAAATATGTATTTTTTTGAAATTGAATCCAAATCTTCTCTCACAAATTAAATGTCTGATGCTATCTGAGCTACATGTATTGGATTTATTTAAATAATAGTATAATGAAAAATCAGCACATGTACACTACCAGTTTATTTAAATTAATTTCTTAAAAGATACTAAATATAATTAATTATTGTTACTGTGGAAAGGTTTATTTGCTAATTCCATCAGTATCAGGTATATGTGATCGAGGCCTCGTTTATCAAATTTACACCACAGAAAAGTTCAAACTATAAAGCATAGCAGCTTTGTTACTACTAATATTACTTGTAATATATATGTTTTTTTTTCCTGTACTACAATTAATTTGAGTTTGAATAAGGTGAACTTGAATACGAAACTTCATTTAAAGAAAATTAAGCTTCTTGTTACTTAAACCAATATGCATTTTAAAATATTTGCTTGTGAATATTGAAGTACGCATTTGGGTCAATTTATTTTGAAAAAATAATAATAATTTTTTTTATCATCTTCTAATTCCCCCTTATAAGTAGCTGTTCTAAACATGCTAACATAGAAACAGAAGCACTTTCATTTGTTATGATACATATACTTGATTCAACAAAACAATACTATATCAGAACCACTCTTGGCCTTTCCATCACGAAGCGGAAACTACAAACGTTAATCCTTGCTTTTGTTTGTAACGGTTTGAGTTAAAAACAGCAAGGAAAGGGGCATGTGATCAACAAGGATAGATAGATATAGGGGTAATTTGAGATTGAAAGATTAAAATTGACATAGGCAATACAGCAACAGCACACCTTTTGTACAATTTAATTTCTAGCAGAATTATGTCAATAAGAACTAGTATAGCGTAGGTGTGAAATTAAGAACCATATATATATGGAGCACGATGAGATTGAGAGGGACGGCGGAAGATATGGGATATCTAGCCTTGTCGTAAGTGCACATGAGGCAAGAGTTAGCTTGCTTGGCCTTTTTCTTTCTTAATTTTCTCTTCAAATACTATATTATACTATTTCACCTTAATTATAATTGTGCAATGACCTTTCCAACCCTTCAATTACAAGCAGCCGTTTCGCTTTTAGCGGAAGCCTTCGCGGTGGCGCCGGTTGGCGATGCACGGTGTTCCCTGTTAGACCCGGCCTTCCACTTTTCTTTTCTCTGGTCTTGCTTCATCTGCTTCTCCCTACACTCCAAACTGCAAAATGCCGTATCCCCCCTGAAATAAAATGAATGAACAATCTTGTCAAATTCAGTCAGAAAACCAATTAAATTACACTAATCAACAACATCCTCTAAACAATGAATATTGAATTCAAACAAAAATTAACCTTTAAAGGATGAATTAATGAATACATAATTAGGAGAAAACTTACATGCAGTTTCTTAAGTTTTTTTTTTTTTTTTTTTTAGGATTGTTCTCCTATTAAAATTGAAATTCTAGTTTAATAATCCGTATAATAAATGTTTATATTATGTCTCTTCAAATATGATAGGAGAACAATATTAAAATACTTATGAAACTGAATCTAAATTTTGTTCATAACCAAACATTAAACAAGTTAGCAAGGCTTAATATACATATACATACCTATACATATAGATGTCTCGACCAGGTGCCAAACGAGAGTTGCAGAGGCCACAAGTCCGAAGAAAGTGAGAAGTGTGTATGTTAGTGTTTGTTGTATGGTTGTGAGTGTGACGATGATTATTTGAGGTTGTGGGGGAAAGGGGCATGCCCATCAAAGGGTCACCATATACATAAGATCCGTTGGCCTGAGAAACCAATTCATTTGGTGTTCCTCCCATGGCAACAACATGTGGATCGACGACTTTGATGTTAGGCTCATGATCAGACATCACTACTTCCTCGTTGGTTGTTTGCGTTTCCACGGCCAAACCACCACTCATGCTCGTAGTTCTCTTCATAATCGGTGGCCGAGGGCGTTTTCCAAGCAACATGATCTTGTTCTTAATTCTTCTTGCCCTTCCTCCTCCTCCTCCTCCTCCTCCACCTCCTCTTGTGTTGTGTTAGAAAAAGTTCATGGAGAGATAGCAACAGTACCACTCCAAAATCCAAAGAAAGAAAAAGAGAGAGAGTTTGGAGTTGAGTTCACACTTGACACAACACGGGGTGAGTGTATGTGTGTGTGTGTGTATGTATGTGACTGAGAAGGAAAGGTGGGAACTGAGTGTGGAAGATAAACGGGACGTGTCAACCCTCAAACCCAATCTCAGCCGTTGCTTACGGGCATCTCATGATCACGCTCTCTAACTCTAATTAGAGCGAGAGATGTTTTAACCTTTATAGCATCCTACTTCCTTCCTTCCCAATCAAATATCAAATTTAATAATCAGATTTATTTGCCAAATCATAACATATATATACTATATATATATTGGGAATATACTAGTTTGGAGTCTTACTGCTAATGGTGTTTATTAAGTAGTAATATTCTAAGATTGCCAACTTCCGCGGAAAAAGAATTAGTCTTGAAAACTGACTAAATTAATTAAGAACCAAGTAAAGCTTGTTAATTAATAGATGAAAAGATAACACAAGATGTCATATCTAATTCTAGAATTTTAATATTTTAAATGATTACAATTTTAGAAAATTATTATGTTTATTTTATGGGTCTTATATATAAACAACTGTTTTGCATATACTAATCAAATCATCTTTATTATTTTATATTAAATATTTTTCATTACTATTTTTTAAAGTGAGTATAAATAAAATAGTATTTTTAATATAATAAAAAAATTTCCAATATTTTTGCCAGAATTTTATAAATACTCGTTAATATTTTTAATGTACTTAATTAAAATATGCAAACATGATAAAAAAAATTATATTAAACTCATATAATTACAAATTGTGTTATATGATAAGTTTGTCTAGCTAGTTTTATAATAATTATTTTAACAGTTATGCATGAGATGATATTTGATTAGTTGATAGTATAAAAAAATTTACGATCACAACTAATGAAAATAATTTTTTATTTTATTTTTTATAATCTAAATAATAGATCTCACTAATTATGTACTACGTATAAATTGTGGGACTTTAATATATATATAGAACTGCATATTATTAAGATGTAGAATCACAAAAGCAATTTTTTATTCTACATCTTAATATACGTCTAGGATGAGACATTTTGAGAGTGTGAAATTTGCAGGATTGGTAAGTTCTGATATCATTTTAAAATGTGAGTTTTGATCTAATTTAATCCTACAAAATCGACTTGTTAAGTGAGGATTACCTTCACTTATATACATTATTTTGATCATATAATGTAAAATCTTCAACACATACTATAATTATTAAATTATTTCAGACTATATGGGATGTGTGAATATTTTGGGGCTGGGTGCCAAAACATTGAAACAAGTTGGTTACTTTACCATTTCTTCCACTTTTACACCTAGATCTTGTTTAAGATTTGCCGGTGACACTAATTAATGTAGTTGGACCTCACTTATTGCTTCTTTCTATACCTAAAAGTCAGTTAAATTTTGATAAACATGAAAATGAAAGTTAAATTAATTTGATTGGACATAGGTAGATCGATGTTCCATGAAATCGAGATATTGGCATTCCAATCAAATTGACTCTTTGACTATTCTTTCTCAATACCATTGTCGAGCCAAATATAACTGCCACTTGTCAAATCGTATTTTCATATTCATCCTGTATAACGGTGGTGTTTGGTAAAAAATTAAACCAGACACAGGTATAAAAAAAAAGGCAGATTATATGAATTTTATTTTATATTTAAGACTTTAATTTTTATACATTATTAATGTACTATAATTTTTACTTTATCAACCAACAAGAAATTTCTTATATATAACTTTTAAGTTTTAAGGTTGTTAATATAAAAATTAATAAACTTGTTATACATGACAATCTTAATTAGATGACAATGTATCTATATATTTTAATTAAATTTTATACTTCATGTATTTTTAAAAAAATGATATGAAGTTAAAAAATTACAAGTTAGTTAGAATAAAAAAGAATGGTGGTAATTGTATAAAAAAAATACGGAATTTCAAATTATAATTACTTTAAGTCTCTCAAATTTAGTATTTATTTGCTACTAGTATTCTTTAATCAATATTAGTATATAAGAGTTTATAATTATTTAACATAGTTGTAATAGTTTAGAGTAATTATAATTATTTTTTGTGTTATTTTAGTAATTAATTAATTGAAATATCTTTATTTATGGCATATAAATATCATTATTTTTGTCTTTGAAAAAGTGAATATTTATTTTTTATAGAAGTATGTTGGATGCATAAATAAACTATTTTAGAAGAAAAATTAATAATAGGCATGCCATTTTTCTTGTCTTTTTTTAAAATAAAATAAAATTAGGTAGTTGGATTTTAAGGGTTTACTGAGGTTATAATAGACCTTAAGGCTCAAAGAATATTTACAAATGTACTTATAGATTAGCAACCAACAAAATACTTTCATTAATAGCATGATTCAAAGTCACATCCTTATAAGATACGAGTTGATCTTAGTAAAATATTTTTTTATTAAAATAATCTTCACGGAATTGTTTTTAATTGATACTTACAATTAAATTTAATTAATATTAATTTTCTTAGTAATTAATTTTATAATGCATAAAATACTTACAATTAAATTAATTAATATATTAATTTATTCTTTTAAAATAGAAAAAATATATAAAATGAGAAAGTAAAAGTACATTCTTCATGATAATAAATGCCCCAATTACCTGTTACAGCACTGCATCGTCATTTAAAAAAGGATGAAATTAACATCCAAGGGCGAAAGAGAAAGATAGAAGAGGATTAAATTTTAGGAGGATTTTCACGGCAAAGGGTTAACCAATAACCAATAGATAATAATTAGGATGCGTTAAGGTAAGGGCACATTATTATATGTACTGTAATTAACCTTTTGACAGTGGTTGCGCACCGGTAATATATATATTAGGTATCTCTAGTTTAGTGTTTTAAAAACGGAACTAGACGGATAAAATATTTGAAGGAAGAAAAGAAATGTAAAGGGGACAGTGTGATGTGGTGAAGAGCGACAGGGCCTTATGTTAAGCATGGAAAAAGGTTGATGATTTAATTTAATTTAAATATTATAAAAAGAGAAGGATGATGGTGTAGAAGAGAAAAAGACAAAGGTAAAAGGAAAAAGAGTGGGACCGAAACCGAACGTGGTTGGCGGTGGTGAGCAGCGAAGAGAAGAGCAACAGGGCAATGATTGAGTGAATGGTGCACACAACAACACAACACAACCAAACCAGAAATTGACACCTATTACTCTGTTTGGCACCTACGCGTCTTGTCCCTCATTTTACCCCGAAGGCATCGCGGGACAATTCATCTTTCCATACTCCATCAGTCCTTTTTCTTTTTAAACGTGTTGCGTTTTTCCCCCCACTCTATCACTATACAAAAAAAGGCTTCAAGTACCCTGGGTCTGGGTATATTTCAGCTTAACCGTCGTCGATTAACATACGTGAACTTCTCTCAGTTTAATTACTAATTTTAAATTTCAGTCTTAAGTATATAATTATATTAAATATTAAAAGAAAAAGGCTTATTATCCATTATAATTTTATTCAATTTGAATATAATTGCTTTATGTAAAAGATGTTTAGGACTATTTGGTGATCAAAATATGATATGATATAAGGACATGGTAAGAATATAATAGGATAAGTTTTAATCATATTCAATGTTTATTATACACCATGATAATAGACTAGATAATGGTGACAACGATGATAATAGTAGTGATGATTGCGGTGGTGACAACGATGACAGTGACAACAATAGATGTACTTGTGAAGGCGGTGATGACGATGATGGAATGCTAAGTTTGATCTCCATTAACCATGTTAGCATTTAACATACACAACCTAATAATAGGTATCGAAAAAAAAAATAGAAATGATGATAATAAAATAATCAAGACTAAAATACCAATGTATTATGGGGACTATAAAATGTTATTTAAGTCTTTACAAAATTTTCAATAAAAAAAATCTTTACAAAATTTAGGTACAACATTTTCAAAACTTCCCTTTCAAATTTTTAGGGTAATTATATTTTTATAAATTTTATTTTGGAAATTTTAGTTAAAGGTTTTTTTTTTTGGAAACCACGTCTATCATTTATGAGAGACAATGTTGTTCGAGTCAGATATTACTATTATAAACAACAAAATTTTCTCTTTAAGTTTTAACGCAATTGTATACTTAGACTTCAAATTCGAAATCATTAGTTAAGCTGGAATAACATAATCCTATACTTAGGGACGGATCCAAAAACTTATGGAATGGGGGCAAAATTGTTCTTTTGTTACATTATTTAAATATGTAACTTCTAATAAATAATGACTTTTTCAAAATTATTTACTGATTTTACACACAAAATTAAAACTGATTTTTATTTCAAACAATAAAGATAAGAAAAGATAATAAAAATTTCTATTTCAAATGATAAAAAATTCTATAATTCATAGGATAAAAATTATTACAAAAAGAACTTGTCTCTAACAAATTATTGCTAATAAACATAAATATATTTATAATATAGTAATATTAGTGTGTATATGAGCATGTAATAATGATCACACTTCTCTTTAGTTTTCTCATTACATCAATTTTGTAAATTTTGTTGTTTTATATATATAGCTCTTAGTATTTGTGCGTCCAATTATAATGCAAACAAAACATGCATTGTATAACTATAACCCCGCCACGGCCCATCTCCAACACACCAACGTGCACAATGATAGATAGCTTGCCAATTATTAATTATTAATAAAGTTAATAATAGTTATCTTTATAGGTTGCAAAGAAAAAATAGTACTTAAAGGTTGGCAAAGTTTTAACTTCTAATTACTTTTCTTTTTCAGGTAAAGCACAGGATATTTTATTTTATTTTATTGCCAATTATTTTATGCTTGTATACAATAATTGATAATAATGATTTTTCAATCAATTTGAGTTGTATATATAGAGTTTTGAAATAAGCAGACTACTTAAAATCTTAAGGAATAATTAATTTAACTAACAGGTAAGGTTTTTTTTTTTTTTTTGAAATTATTAAACTGCAGCAAGATTCAGTACATCAGCATGAATAGCATTTGAAATCTGGTGAGGAAAGTCCTCAATCCAGTACCTCTCAGAGAAAGAAAAAGCTAAATGAGCTAAACTTATCAGAGCAGTACATTACAAGCTCGTTTTGCATGAGAGAGTGAGAAATGGACAGATTTGACGCCATCGCCTTTGCCTCGTCAATTATACCTTGGCAGTAAGTTATTTCTTGAGCTTTGATAACAGGTAAGTTTTGAACTTTGATAATTGAGGAATTTTCATAATATTAAGGCGATAAAATAATTGGGAGAAGATGCAACTATTGGGTGTTTTAAATGAAAATTTTATTAAGATTAAAAAATTGTCATAAACAAATTAAATTAAATATGATTTCTTGTATAGTTGTTGGTTTCGTAACAAATGTTTAAAAGTTTATTAAATACAACTAAAAATTAATTGATAATTCCTTTATGTACCAATACTAATGAAAAAAAACAAAAAACTAGAGTTATCCCTATGTTTGATTTCAAACCGCCTTAAAATCTTTAATAAAGTTAGTTATGAATGTCTCTACAAGTATTTTTATGCATAAGTTATGCTGATCCTGATCGAGATTAATTAATTAATATTAATGAACGGATCTACTGGATAGTTCCATCATAATAAAAATGATATATTTTAAAAAAATATTGTGTGAATGTACTTTGATTTAATATTCACTCCATTTCAATTGAATATAAAAACGGTGTTAATGCAGGATAAAGCAAACTACTTAGAGTTTTAAATATGATTATGCACTCTTTAAAAATATGAGACGGAGTTTCCCTTAACGAGTAATTTCTTGATGATGGTCATATTCTTCTAGCTTCTGTTTATAAAAAATATTTGAGTAAATAATCTAACTTTTTAAGATATGCTTTCGGAGTTAATTAAAAAAATGTTTTCTATTTTTAATAAATTTTCTATAATTTAATAGTTTTTTAAAATAATAAATTAACATAAACTTAATTTCTTAATATTTTATTTATTTTTATAAGTATTATATAATTATATATTTTAAAGGCTTAATTCGTTGGTCCGAGGACTCGGTAGTTATTAGTAAAATTGGTGGATAATCCGTACCAATGTTATGACAGAAAAAAGACTTAATTGTAAATTTTACCATTCAATATTTTTTTTTTGCGCATTTTTGTGTAATTAAGCCTATTTTAAAATAAAAAATTAACCCTCCTTTTTCTTTCCAAAACCACACTTCTGTACATAGTAAATAAGTTTAAATACATTTTTAGTCATTACAATTTAGTATTTTTTATTTTTTGTCCTTACAAATTATATTTGTTTTATTTTTCGTCCTTATAGCGGTTTAGATAGCGTTTTTTCAAAACGCTATCTAAACCGCTATAAGGACGAAAAATAAAACAAACATAATTTGCAAGAACTAAAATAAAAAAAAATAATTTTGCAACGATGAAAAATAAAAAAATACTAAATTACAATAAATAAAAAAGTTATTTAAACCTAGTAAATATTTATAATTTCACCAGCCCTTTGGGACTCTAGCATATTACTGACACTATAATCATCACTAATCTTTATATCCTTGTCATACCATTTTCATCTTTCAAAAAATGAATTACGTTAAATAAAATACAATGACGATAATTTGTATGGTATATGATTAACAATATAACTCATCATGTTATGTAATTTGTTCAGGATCTTTCTTCCTAATTCAAAATACTATTTTTAATTTGGATTTGAAAAATCGTTTGCTTATTCGGCAATAATTATTGGGCTATTAGTCTCAATTATTGGGTGCATTGCTTATTTTGTTAATTGTAATATAAAAGTGGAACAGGAAACGAAAAGTATAATATTTGAATTATTGTCAAGCTTAGCACCAAAGATATACAGGATATGTGGTGTCGTCACGAGATGGACCCATCAACATCATTCCCGTCAATTATATTTACATTTACAGGTGTTCTTTTCTAATAGGTGATGGGTCCTTGTCTAACAATTTTCATTCTTAAAATTTTTGAATGGTAGCCTCATTTTATTCAACCATGTATTACTTTATATTTTTCCATGAGGATACCAACAAAGCAATATAATTCCCCAACATGGACATCTTCGATGTCGTTCTCAATGCTGTCTACATTAATACAATAATTAACTACACCAAACCATAAGCGGCTCCTTAGAAGAAAAGGAATACATCTTAATTCTTATTCTTATTAACCTGACTTCAAAACGCTTCCAAAAGAGCTAAATTTGAAGCCCTACATGGTAATTTTTGAATTGTGATCATAGACTTTTCTTTTTAGGAAAAAGCAAAATAATATTATAAATTTGGAATACAAGGAATACTCTCTTTAACCACATCAACAAGTTTCAATGGAATTACCTCAAGAGATTTTGAGATATAATAAGAGAAGATGCAAGGAATAGGATTCGGTCACCACTCATAAAACTTCATAGATGCATTATCAAATCTAACCTTAATCTATAATCAATTTCTAACTTTGACCATTTCTATTACTTTTGAGGAAAAAAGTTGAGAAGAATTGGAAGAAATTCGGTTCCTATATAACCATATTGATAATTGATCATATGATACAAAGTTTAATTAGTTTCCAAATTTTTTTCGAAATTCCTATTGATAGCCAGGACCAAACAAAAAATTTATTTTTCCACATGATAATGTGATATATATGTACCTTACCCAATCAATCATAGCATTGTTGCTATATGTGATACGAAACTAGACATATAAAGAATAGATCTTGCTAACCAGTATCCTAAGGGCACTGGTTAAAGAATTAAAAAAAGAAAGTATTTACTATGAAATTTATAGGAGAGTGCAAAAAAATCATGGAGAGCGCAATTTTTCGCCTTCCAATAAAAACTTTTCTTCTTTTAGTTCCTTAATCAGTATCTTTAGGGCATTTGTTAGCATTTGCCATAAAGAATAAATGTTTTGTTGTTTCCAAGACATTAATTTGCAGAAAACATAAAGCAATTGATTGCGATAAAATAAAACCTCACACCTACCGAGAGGTCTAGCTCAGTTGGTTGAGCAGGATGCGTGAGTTATTGTAAACCCTTCGATACAGTGTTCAATTTTTACGGATTAAAAAAAAAAACCTCACACCTAAATAATTTGTCTTTTGTTGGGATTCTATTGATGACGGCTACCAAGTTAGAACAATGCATTTTAGAGGTACTCGAGAGGGTCAACAATTATTAAAAAGATTATTGTTCTCATGGGGAGTCTAATGTTGAAGATGTTTATATGTTGATTTCACTGAGAAACTTCCTAATTCTTGTTCATCTATATATATATATTTAATAGTCTGATTTGTCCAAAATAAAAATTGCATTGTTAATAAGGTTAGTCAAATTATTCATTAAATCCTTCTCACATTCTAATATTTCTCTATGCTAGCAAAAATTCCATTTCCAAGCTCCATTTTTCCAAGAACTCATTACTTCAATCATTTCTTCATAACTTCAATAAATTTTTGTTATACAATTTATGCACATTTTTATGGTAAAATATTTTTATCATACAATTTTTGTTTTAAATTAATAGTTAAGGATAGAAATTAATAAATAAATTATTATGCATATATATATTTGTATAGTTAGTTTTTAAACTTTTTTTATTCAAATTTTAAATACTATAATAATAATAATAATAATAATAATAATAGACAAATATCACCGCACTAGTAGAAAATGTTCAATTTAAGGCGTAGTAAGGTTAATCAATTCAAAATTTCGACAATAAAACATAATTAAAACTAATATTTTTAAAATGATTAAAAAGATCATTTTATTTTTTTACAATAAATATATTTAAAAATTATTATTTATAAACACACAAAGATCAAGTACACGTAAATATAATATTCACAATAACAAAAATGAATACTCAAATTTAAACAATTATAAATTTATATTTATTATATATTAATTTTTTTAACTTATACATTTCATATATGTATTACATTACTATTATTACTTAGAGAAAAAATAAACCATAATAAATTTCAACAGGCTTAATATTTTTTAAGATAATATTTGCTCAATATTTAATCTTCTTCCTCAATTTTAATATAATTATATTTAATATGCTACTAAATATTTAAAAAATTGATAATTTTATTTATGTATATATATTTAAAAAAATACTAAATACAAATATAAAAAATGAATAATTTAAATGAAACCGTTCATGGCACTTAGGGTGATCAACGGGCGGGTTCGGACGGGTTCGGGCTCGGAAAGCCCAAACCGCAACAACCCATTAGCTTGAAAAACAAGTCCGTTTCCGCCCATGGGGTCAAACGGGTTGGTCGGGTTCGGGTTTGGTCGGGTTCCGGGCGGGTCGGATGGGTTTAGTCGGTTTGTGGGCCTAAACTGGGTCAGATTCATTTTTTGGCCCAAATCAGCTTTTTTTTTCTCACTATTTTTACAAAAAAAAAACCAATTTTTTTTATAACATTTTAAACCATTTTAAAATAGGTTAATTTGAGCCCATTTTAGTTTTTAGGCCCCAAACAGAAATCAAATAAAGGCATGATTACTATAATTCTTTTAAGAAACCAAACGGAAAATATATGAAAATAACAAATAACATTTAAAAGGCATCACAGCCATCATCATATCATAGCTATTAGTTGCTAAATACAATTTACCAATTTAAGGCATCCATTCATCCACCGTATCACCCCAAGCTCAAAGTCATGAAAGTTATTACAAATGAAGACAATAATACACTAATTGCATTCAAAACATTGCAGTCCAACATCATTAAATGCCATTGTATATCAATATCAACACTCCCTCTGCTGCAACACATAGCCATAGTTTTGCCAAATCAATCTTTAGCTCATCCAAATTAGCATCAATCCACAATTTCAACTCTCCTTTGTAATTTGTATGATCTATTTCATTTAAGCCATGTTAGATTTTTCCTAATTTAACAAGTAAAAATGAAAGAAATGACATTGCTAGCTTTTCATGTTTAGAACATACATATCATGAATGCATTAAAATATGAGCCAAGAACCACATATTACCCAAGCTATTAAAGCATGAATGCATTAAAACCACTTCACATATATATTTGCATACCTTGCCCTCGTCAGAATCTGAATGACGTTGAGGAAACACTACCCTCATATCATCATATTTGTAGAAGCTTCTTTCATGTTCAATGTCCACAATATTTCTCACTTAAGCAGAAACAGGGACAGATTTGCACTAAATGAGTAAAATGTAGATGGAGTTTTAAAACTAAGCAAACAACACCTCAAAGCTTGAAGGATTCAGATTAGACAAACTAACCTCTAAATGAGTAAAATGCATATAGAGTTTAAAAACTGCAACAGAAATTTTCTAGACAGCTTTAGAACCCTGCAAAAAAATTGAATTTGGTTATACTAATTGATTAACAAGGACTGCCATCAAAATAATAGGAAATTAGGAACCATAAAAATCCTAAACAGAAGACAGCCAACCTTTTGTCACTGAAATTGACCATTATCAGTTATCCCTACGTTGCATTTGCAGAAGAGTAAAAATGTAAGAACCACAATTTGTGTGGAACTGCATTGTGCAAAACATTGCCATGAGAGCCAATTTAATACATCAAATATAGATATAAAAATGCAAAACAAGTATTGCATAACAAACCTTGCAAAACAGACATATAAGCTATTCAAAAAACTATAATAACTTAGTGGATGCACATCCAAAAAAGCAAAAAAGTGTCAAAGTTGGCCTGTGAAGGAACACATAAAAATAACCAGTTTCAGTTTTTGTAATCAATATAAAATAAAATGACTACATGAAGCATATAACAAGGAAAAAAAAAGCTACAATTTCAGCCAGTTGTGGGCTGTGAGTGAGATGATGGTATTGATGATCCAACTCCACCATCTCCACTTTCAGCTCCTGTCCTAGCTCCATTAGATGCTTTACTCCCCCTTTGAAATCCTTGGCATTGGCAACATGTCAAGGAAAAAAATATATTAAATAAATTAACAAAAAATAGGATATATAACAAAGCAAATATATATTATGAAAGGTAAAATTAGTACCTAACACAATTTTTTCAGAATTCTCCATTTCTTCACTTGGAATGACATCTCTAAATTGCATCAAAGAAGGCCTTAACCAGTTTTGGGCACAAATTAATGCCTCAGCCATTGGTGGGTTAAGGGAGCTTCGAAATGTGTCTAAAATTCTTCCACCAGTGCTGAAAACACTTTCAGATGCCACTGTAGACACAGGTGTGGACAAAATATCCCTCACCATGCGTGACAATATTGGAAACCGAGAGGAATTTTTTTTCCACCATGAAATAATCTCAAATTTATCATCTGCATCAATATTTGCTTCTGCCAAATATGTTTCAAACTCATTTTTTTGGTCAAGGCAACTCTTCTCCTTCAAATGTGCCTTAAAGGCATCTCTCCTAGAAATTTCAGCAGGAGCTGCTGTTTGTACATGTGAACTAGCAGGCCGTTGAAGATCAACTGAATTGGTTTGTTTATGTTGTTGCTCATGGGCAGCAATATACCAATCATACATTTGTCTAAGATTATCTTTCACATCAATGGTCATCTTCTTTGCAAAAATTATGTCATATGGATACATTGTACAAAATGACCAGTCTATGTATTTCAATTTATACCGAGGATCCAAGATAATTCCAAAAAATACAAGTTGATTAATGTTCAACACATCACCCCATTATTTGTCATATTTTCTTTTCATCTCACAACCCATAGTCCTAAAAGCATCATTTTCATCAATACAAGCCTGTTGAATCTTATCAAAGATTGAAGCCAATTGATGAAAAGCTGTATGGATTGTCACATGTAAAGATGATGAGAAAATTATAGTTGCCTCACAAAATATTTTCAGAAATTTTACAAAAGCCCTTACATTTTCCCAATGATCAGAATTAGGGGGACCAGCAGCCCCAAAATATTCAACATATCCTACACCCTCAAACTCAAGCTGTTTAAAGGCAGCCTCAAATTTTTCTGCAGCTTCTAGCATGATGTATGTCGAATTCCATCTAGTAGGAACATCTAAGGACACTAACTTATTAGATGAGATTCTTGTACTTTCAATGCAGTCTTTAAACTTGGCCAGCCTTTGAGGTGAAGACCTCACAAACCTCACTGCATTGCGGATTCTTGAAATAGAGTCATTCGACTCTCTCAAGCCATCACCAACCACAAGATTTAGAATGTGTGCAAAGCATCTCATATGGAAATACTCTCCATCAAGGACTAACCAACCCATGTTTTTAAACTTGTTTTTCAAATATGTGGCAGCCACATCATTTGATGATGCATTATCAAAAGTGATTGTAGACAAACTTCTTATACCCCATTCCCTCAAGCTTTCCTCTATCTGCCTCCCTATGGTTTCTCCTTTATGGTTTGGCACTAAAGAAAAGCTAATGATTCTTTTTTGATACTTCCACTCACTGTCTATAAAATGTGCTGTGATGGTCATGTAGTTAAGATTCTGAATGGAAGTCCAGCAATCACTGGTCAAGGCAACCCTACTACTGTTAGACTTAAAGAATGTTCTAAGCTTTTTTTTCTCATCTAGATACAACTGGTAACAGTCTCGTGCCACAGTATGCCTTGACAGAACAGTAAACTGTGGCTGCAACTGTCTACATAAATGTTTAAAACCTTCTCCTTCAACTACCTTGAAAGGTTGTTCATCTAGGATGACAAAGGTAGCTAGAGCCTTCCTACAAGTCTCAACATTAAACCTATGGTTGGCCGACACTAAATTATCCCCACTCCTACCAGGTTGAAAGGTAAGGACTGTTTGAATAGGATCATTAGCAAGAGACCCGGGCTTTTTAGGACACTCAGGAAAATGGTTCAACATACTAGAGGTGCCATGTTTCTTAGGGTCACACAAATACTTCTTCTTACAGTAATTACAAGCTGCAGTTGGTTCTATAGCTTCAGATTCAGGCAATTTAGTAAAGTGTTCCCAAACAGTTGAGGTTCTACGAGGACCATTGGCATTGGGCTTCCTCTTCTTTGGTTTTGGTGGAAGAGGAGTTGCAGCTTCACGAGTAGCTGCTGGTTGAGTATTGGTTGGATTGGGTGCAGCTTCAGGAGTTGCTGCTGGTTGAGTGTTGGTGGGATTTGCTTGAGTGTTTAAAGGTTGTGTAGAAGGTAGGTGTTGACCAGATTGCTCCATCACTATTCATTTATTAATGAAGGTGTCTTAGTCAATAACTACCAACTACAAGGCACTTAAGGCAATTAGAGGTAACTTATATTTTATTGTCTTCAATCTAAATTAAAATAAGTTATCATTATTGTAAGAAGTATTATTATCCATAAAACAATATAAAATGATAATAAAATTCGTGAAGACATAACTAAATATTCTACATCAGAGTGTATTATTATACAATAGACACAACTGAATTTGTGTGTCAAGATAATACAGCAGAGACATAACTGAATTTGTGTGCCAATATATACAGAGTGTATTATTATACAACAGAGACATAACTAAATTTGTGTGCCAATATATACAGCAGAGTGTATTATTATATAGTTTGGGTTATAATTAAAGAGAAAATACATAATTATGTAATCCTAACTAATTCCAAAATAGAAAAGAAACTTCAACTATTAAATGTAGTTACCTTGTAAAGGTCAGAGTTATGAGACTCAGCTTCTGCCAGATCTTGCTTTAGTTGAAGAGTATGTTGCTTCTCCTTGCTGAGTGATGATTCCAACTCTTCTTTCTCAGCCTTCAGGACTTATATTGATATAAGATCACCTTTGGATTTCTGTATTACAGCCAAAATATGAAGGCACTGACTTATAATTTGCTGGAGGATAACAACGTTTAATAATGAATAAAAAAAATGCAGACTTATAATATGAGAATGAGCATAATTTTCAAGCCAATCAACCACTACATACAAAATTCCAGAGAAAGAAACGTAAATAATCTGTTAAATATGTTAATATAGTCTACATAAATATTAATATGTAGTCTACATTAAAAAATTCAAAAGTTCAAACATATATTAAACATAATATGTTAATACTTAATATAGTCTACGTAAATATTAATATGTTTTTTAAGTCAAAGCATTAGACTTTAGTAAGCCACACAATGGTGGGGCGGGATATGCATGTTCATTCTTAAGTTTCTTTTTTCTTTTTTATAAGCCAACAAAACTTTCATTAAAAAAGGGTATCAAATATTTTTTTTATAGGCAAAAACATATATTATATTAAAAGAAAGAAGTCTGGAGGGATCACAAGTAATGCCCCCACCAAACTCTTAAACACTTACATTAGAGTATGATAATAAAAGAAAGGAATACCCCACCAAATACGAAAACTACTGCCATCTTAAACCTTTCCAGCTGAAATCCTACCCAAATAAGTAAATTCTCTGACTTTCATAGGCAGCCAAGACCATGTTTTAAACCTTACAGATTCCAGCAAGTCTTCAAAAGCCAAGTTACCATTACAAAAGACAATTTTTTTATATAAAAGAAACATAACAAATGGTTGGTGCCGTGAAATGCAATTGAAAAGCAAATAGTTAGTGCCGTGAAAAGCAATTGAAAAGACAATTCCAGCCAAGAAACATAACAACATACAAGAGTTTTTATAAAGAAAAGTAGAAAACTATAATTATATAAACGAATGGTTGGTGCTGTGAAAAGTAACTGAAAAAGAAAAAGGTATGTGTAATTGAATTTGGCAAATTAAACAATAAGATTTTTATAAAGAAAAACTTTAATATAGTCTACATTCGTGCACGGGTATAAATAGAAGAGAACAAAAATTGAGACAGAAGAATATGCTAAGTTTTTAGTTATGGAATGTGAGCCAAAGACACGCAACGAACTAAATTAAATGGATATCTTGTTAAATTAGATTCACAAGCTAATAATAATTTTTATAAAATAAAGCATCACAGTAAGAATTTTTAACAAAATTGAATGCAGAACACGATACTTCTTAAAACCAGCAAGAAATAATGTAAATCCTTTGCAATAATACATATTGGTGGATTTGCATCGTGACCTAAATGCACAAATGGTTAAGGAGTGACGAAGATACCTTCAAGACAAAGGTTGGGCTCGTTGGGGAAGACCAAACCTTTCCAGTTTCCACCACCAAAACCTCCCTTCAAAGACAAAAGCTTTCCACCTCCAAACCCAAAAAAAAAAAAAAACACCTGGTGAGAAGAACTGAAGAAGAATCCCAAATTAAAAGACACAAAACCGTATATGGGTTGCACAGGGAAGGAGACAGAGACTCACAAAAGGGAAGGGAAGGAAACGGCAGACGAGACTCTGACTTAGACGATCACGAACCGAGACCGAGGCAGAGAGACGAGAACGGTGCAACGTCGCTTTAGGGTTTTCATTTTGAAAGTGGAAGAAATAAGGAATTAGGGTTGCTACGCTTCTACTTCTACACAAACTACACTCTACTAAGTTAGTAAGGTTTCAAGAATTGGGCCGTGATGTAGTGTTACTAGTGTACATAAGCTGGGCTTGATTGGTTGGGCCTCTTCACTAAAAGCACACAGTCGGACGGGTTCGGGTTTCGCCGGTTTATAAAACACAAAACCGAACCCGTCCATTTGAACCCCTTATAACCCAAATTTCCCAACCCGAAAAATCCGTGAACCCCGCCCGAAACCACCCAAATTCAATTTTCTTCTTCGGGTGGGTCGGTTTCGGGTCGGGTCGGACCCGTCTGCTCACCCCTACATGGCACAGACGCACACTCACTATTCCACTCCCCCCTAAAGATCAAAAGACAAACAACAGAGTACCACAATGATCTGGTTGGAGTTGGAGCTCATGTATTGGTGTAGTAAGCCCATCTAAAATTGGCCCGGGAATACATGGGGAGTTGGACTTTGGCAACTGCCCAACTAAACACAAAGGCAAATTTGACTAAAAACAAAAAAGAGAAAGAAGCATTTTACCGCTCGTTAAAAAGAAATAAAATTAAGCACATATGAGAAAAATAAAAGAATTAATTATTAACAAAACTGAGTATGCCATTGTTTTAAAAAGGTTATTTAGTGACTGAAATAAGGTATTATTATTAATATAATAATTCTTTTTAGTGAAATATAAAAATTTAAAAATAATATTTATTCTCAAGATATTATTAAAAATGTTATTTTAATTTTAATTATAACATTGAAATATTATATTTTTCATACATTTAAGTTATATATAATATATTTTTCATACATATATATTTCAAATAAGTTAAGTGTGTCCTAGTGATTTTTATGCATGATATTAAAGCATAGAAGGGTTAGTTCTAACCTATCAAATTAAGTGCTAGACTAGATTTCAAATAATTTTAAAAGTACCATGATTTTATTTGAGCAATTGAAACCACAAATATTAAAATCGCCCATTTGATAAACTATAGTGAAAATGAATACAATTAAACTGAAAATCTTTATACTGACATTTTACAAAAATTAATCTCAACTAATGACAATCTATAAATATATTTATTTTCACAAGTTAACTTCTTGAATTTCAAATTAATTTATTATCTTTTACTTAATTTATAAACTACTTTTATCAAACATTAATTATTAATGCACCAAAACAATTGAATTAAAAGGAAAAAATAAGTAAGTGACAAAAAAATTGTTTTTAGCACGTAGTGCCTCCTTAATTGCGTAAGCAGGCAGATTCACGCCCACAAATTGTAATATAGATTAATAATATTTTTTATGGACATTTTTTCTTTCAGCATCAAGAAAAGACAAGGCTTCTATTTTTTGTTTACTGCTGATAGTGATATATATATATAATTAATATTAAAAAGTATTTTATTTTACTATCTTTAAAAAATCATTATTTTTCTTGTAACCAAAAATTCATATTTTTCCTAAATTAAATGATAGTTTATTATTAAAAATGTTGATTAATTTTTAATTTCGATTATTTTAATATATTAATTTAACAAGTTACGGCTTGTCAATAAGGGAGAAGGAAAATAAGTTTAGTTTAATATGACGGGTATTTTCTTATTGCGAGATTCTTTTTTATTTGTTCTTAGGTGACATTGAATTATGAAACGGCATATTTTTTTGTTACTCATTCATATATGATTAATCCCTTCAAAAAAAAAATTCATATATGATTAATCATAAATTCTTTAAATATTTTTTGAACGAAGTTAATCAAATTTTATATCATGTTACTCAGAAGTAGTATAAAATACCAATAAGAGTAGTATAGAATATCTCTCAGTTGTTTTTTCTGCTTTTATTTTTGTGTGTGTTTTTTAGCTTTCGAAAAGCAATTAACTCGTTTGAATGCCTTATTTTGAATAATTGTTTTACTAAAAAGAATTTATAATTTTTAGCATATTTAGATGAGTTTTTTTTTTTTTTTTTTATAATTATGCACAAGAAAATTAATATATATTAGTTATAATGTTTTTCTTTTTTATATGACTGCAGTTATAATGTTTTTCTTACTCTTTTTTTTTTTTTTTATCAAAACCGTTAAAAAAATATTATTCTAATTTGGAAGCGGTAAACGCCTGTACATAGTATAAAGAAATGAATTTATTCTGGAATCGCCCTCAACATTAAATTGAGAGACACATATCAATTCAACTTTTAAAATAATCGCTCCAACTGGATCCGTTAACTAATTAGATTCTTTTACGGCGATTCCTCTTTATATTCTGTTCACTTGTTTTTTACTGGCCGAATAAATACAGCTAGCCTGTGTATATATAAGAAGAAAATATAACACACTCTTTTTACATATTTTTTATTTAATAAATTGATATAAATTTTATTAAATAAATAATGAATTTTATTAAAGATCTATTTGTTTAAGTTTCTTTAAAAAAATATTTCCCGTCTAGTTATAATTATAAAAAAATACTTATTTATTTTAAAAAATTATTTGTAATTTCAATTTTTTTAAAGCTACTCAAATTAGGTTCTCAAAATAATTAAAAAAAACTTTTTTTTTTAAATTTCGCTTTTTAAAAAATTTAAATAAACACATTAAAAATTGTTAGAAGTGACTTTTTTTTTTAAAAAAAAAAATTAATTAGAATGTACTAGTGGGTATAAATATATTTTGAACTATTATTTAATCATGAATTATCATATATGGTAAAATTATTACTTTTATAATAATTACTTTAAAGGTTATATCTAATTGATTGTGAATATAAAAAATCTTTATATTAACATTGTATGAAAATTAAACTATTTTTATATAAAAAAATGAGGCAAACATACTGTAAATAAAAACAAGATTCACATGCGAATAGGACTGAACAAAGAGTACGTAAGAGGTTATATGCTCGCTCCAATTTGTTGATTAAACAATAGGAAACAATTGAGGCTCCCTTGTCCTTGTGTGTATAAGAAGTAGCATGCATGTCCAAATAAAGAAGGTAGCTAGTGAAGAATTGAAGCACCTTCTCTAGTAATTCAGAGATGGTTGCTTCAAACAAAACCAAACCCACGTTAGAAGAGGTTTTGGACATTGAGAATAACATGGCTCAGTGGGTGCTCAATCCTCCGCAGCCACCTTCCATGCTGCGTCAGGTCCTCGACAACATCAAGGACACCCTCTTACCGCATCCAAATCCAAATGCATTCTCTTCTCTCAGGAACCAACCCTTTTCCAAACGCGCCTTTGCCTTCTTGCAGGACTTGTTTCCCATTCTTGCTTCACTCCAAAACTACAATGCCCAAAAGTTCAAGTGCGATTTCATGGCCGGTCTAACTCTTGCAATCTTCGCCATTCCTCAGGTTCACCTACAATGCATACAATATATATCATTTTATTTTTCTTCTCATGCATGATTAGTACCAAAGTTTTAAAAAAAATGTCTGCAATTTTGATTTTGACCAAGATTTTAGAAAATGGTTACAGTTGCAGTTCCATCACATTTCTTGATATTGTGAGAAATTGTAGATAAATGTGACTGATATGACCACAAATTATACTTGCAGACACTCCAAAATCCTTGACATTGCGACCAAAAACATAATCACATTGTTTTATATATAATATCTTAATTTTGACCACAATGTCAAGGTTTGCAATTTCTTACAATATCAAACATCTTGTCAAAACTGCATCTTCAATTTGAAATCATGGTTAGTTCATAAAACATTATATCAAAGAATGAAAAGCAGCTAGCAGATTAAGGATGATATTAGCACTTAAAATTTGTAATTAGGAATACACATGATATAATTACCGAGTCAATTAAAATTGATGCCTTTAATTGGTGTTGCAGTGTATGGGAAATGCGACATTGGCGCAGCTAAGTCCTGAATATGGCCTCTGTAAGTTGCATAAACAGTGACTTATTTTTCTAAAAAGTTAGGCACATTAGTTCTAAAATTAATGTCCTTAAGGTTATTAGGAATATATTATATATCTAAATTGTGGATGATGATGATTTGGTCAGATACAGGAATTGTCCCACCTCTTATTTATGCCATGCTGGCGAGTTCAAGGGAGATAGTGATCGGACCTGGATCTGTGGATTCACTGCTACTTTCCTCAATGATACATACATTGAAAGTTCCTATTCATGATTCTATTACTTACATCCAACTTGTTTTCACTGTGACTTTTTTTGCGGGCATCTTTCAAGTTGCTTTCGGGCTCTTTAGGTCAGTGCCATCCTCTTATTTCTATTTACACTAAGAAAATCCAAAGGGTTTGATATAGACATATGGTTTTGTATGGAATGTATTGTGACAACCGCTAGCTAGTGCTCCGTGGTCAACGACTAATATAATGATAAGTGGAGCACCAATTTTCACGAAAATCGTATGAATACTTAAAAAGCATTTTTAGCTCATTATGTTATTGATACGAAATTTAGGAAGAAAATAAATTTTAATATAAACAAATTAAAAGTAATTAATAATTAAAAATTGTAAAAAATATAAAAAGTGTTAAATAAAAATAAAGTCACATTTTAAAAAAATAAAATAAAGTACAATAATAGATATATATTCTTGTTATATAAAAATAAGACTCTTTTGTTATACAAGGGAAAATTTTAATTATTTAGGATAAAAAAATATTTAGAAGTTTTGGATAAGCAAGTAAATAAAAAACAAAAATAACAATTAAAGCAAGTAATTTATAATTTTGATAATAATTAAATAATTTAAATTTTCAAAAAAATATTTTAAGATTTTCTCATAAGTAAAAAATAGTAATTTATAAAATGGTGTATTTTAAAAAGCATTTCACTTAAAAAATTATTAACCTGCATCGTAAAATTGTTGGATTAGGATTTCCTCACAACTTACAATTATAATAGAATGCCTATTTATTTGAGATTTTATTTTAAAAAATATTTTTTATTTTGATTGTTTAATTTTTATGACAATTAATTAAATGAATTTTTTGAAGAAAAGGAAAAATTAAAAAAGAAAATTCTAACACTTTGCTTAGAAGTTAGAAGAATGTATAATTTAAAAAATAAACTCTATCAAAGTTATATCATTGCGTCAAAAAAAATCAAAGTTATATCATAACAATATATTTTTCAAAGTTATTCAAGTCCACCTAAAGCCAATAATATTTTACTAATGTTTTATTAGGTTCTTTAAGATGGATTATTATATTGTAATATTATTCATTTTATGTTTTACATATATAATAAAAAAGAACTTGTTATTTGTTAAGATCGAAATAACATTATTTTACCATCAAACTTATGAATCAACTAGCATATGGTTGTTCTAATTTGACCGATCTAAAAAAAAAAATTATTCTCGTAACTGCTATATATTAATTAAAGCCCAACACGTTTTTGTGACTTTCTATACTCTTCTAAGGGTGGTTAATTTGTTTGTTGATTCTAAAGAAACTACTTTTTATTAATTTACCCTACCATGTTAACCAAAAAAATAAAATAAAAAATACATGAGTTATTTCGAATGACATTATGGATCAATTACGAAATTTTAGCAAATTAAGAACTTGATTCGAATGAACTAGTAGTAAAGTAAAACATGAAAGCACAAAATTAAACGAGATAATTAAGCAATAAAAGATTGCAAAAGTTGGTTTATCCCAGCCACATTTTCATCTTGTGAATGCCATGTATAGTTATTGCTTAAATGCGTGTTTGAAAATTCGATGAGAAGAAATTACACTTGAGATGTGGAAACTATAACTGTTAATTTCTCATGAACATGAAAATTCATGTTTGAGGGTGTAAAACCAAACACACTGTAATTATTATGGCATGGCTAAGCCTGTTTGTCACATTTTACAGGTTTGGTTTTCTGGTGGAATATCTTTCACAAGCCACGATCGTGGGGTTCTTAGCAGCAGCTGCCGTGGGCATTGGACTACAACAATTGAAAGGATTATTTGGGATCGTTAACTTTACCAACAAAACTGGTTTATTTTCCGTGGTGAAATCTCTTTGGACATCCTTCAAAAACCAAGTAAGAAAAGTACAGTTCCGGTGAAAATTAAACAAACCATTGAATTTGATTACAACTCAAAGTTCATTATTACTTTTGCTAGTTGCTTAGTTATTAATATTTCTTTCACTTACATTTTTGCAGTCAGCGTGGCATCCCTACAATTTTATTATTGGATTCTCGTTTCTCTGCTTCATCCTATTTACCAGATTCCTGGTTAGTAATGTTGCTATTTTTTTTTTTTTTTTTTCTTGTTTGGACTATGATAAATAATAATTTTACTATAAAATGAAACTAACTAATTCTTACTCTTGTGGGTTATTTTCTATATATCCGAATTGCATGTACTAAAGTTAAAATATATTGTTGCATATCCAAATAGGGGAAAAGGCACAAGAAACTCATCTGGTTGTCACACGTTGCTCCACTCCTATCTGTTATTGTATCCTCTGTTATTGCATACAAATTAAACGTTAATGAGCATCACGTGAAGGACTACAAAGTTGAAGTCTTGGGACCAATTAAAGGAGGCAGCTTGAATCCAAGCTCACTCCACCAGTTAACATTTGATAGCCAAGTTGTGGGTCATTTGATCAGAATAGGCTTGACCATTGCTATTATTTCACTCACGGTGGGGTACCCCATATTCGTACTATTTCTATTTATATTAATTATTAATCTTTAATGACGGGAATCTTTCTAATTATATATATATATATACCTTTTTGTTGTACAACCATAGGGATCTATTGCTGTTGGCCGATCATTTGCATCTCTAAAAGGACACAGTATTGATCCCAACAGAGAAGTGGTATCCTTGGGCATAATGAACATTGTTGGATCCTTAACATCTTGCTATATTGCATCAGGTAAATTCCTCTCCATGTTTTCTAACATTACTTGTAAGAATTAATTCTAACGCGCGCAAACATATTTGTTGATGACATGTCCATGCATGCAGGGTCTTTGTCACGTACTGCTGTAAACTACAATGCTGGCTCTGAAACAATGGTGTCGAACATAGTGATGGCGCTGACGGTGCTGGTGTCACTTAAATTTTTGACGGGGCTTTTATATTTCACTCCGAAAGCAATCCTAGCAGCAATAATTCTTTCGGCCGTACCAGGACTGATTGACCTTAACAAAGCACGTGAAATTTGGAAGGTTGATAAAATGGATTTCCTTGCTTGCACTGGAGCCTTTTTGGGAGTCTTGTTTGCATCTGCGGAAATAGGCCTTGCAATTGGGGTATATTTTTGTTTTTTTTTCCTTTAAACTTTTTGTTTAATTTCAATTTCTTTTTGTCACATGTTTAACTTCAATTATATAAATGTTGAAAGATAAATTTACAGCCCATATGGATGGATACCCATAAATAATAATAATATTGACATGCATGGATAATGGTCCTTAGCCATGCACGCTTTTAAAGAAACTAATAAATGTACCAATTACAGTATACAGTATTTGGCTAACTTAGGTTATAGTGGACTAATTTTTCCTAATTACCTAATGTTTAACTCAACTGTTTTAAGTTTTTTTCCCCCCTTAAATTGAAAAGTTAGATTAAAGACATTATTTGAAAAGTTCTTCAAAAATTAAGTAATTTAATTTTTATAAAAGAAACAAAAAAATAGCTTAAAGCTTAATTAATGAAGGAGCTTCTAGAAAAAAAAAAATTATCTTGGTTCTCTCTCTTTCCTTTCTCTCCTCATTTTTTAATCTCGAAAAGTAAAAATTACCTAACAAGTACTAGTTTATTTTTAAAGATCTTGTTTTAAATTTTTTTAAAAATTAACCAAAAAAAAGTTGAGCCCAAAAAGTAATTCATGTTTCTCTTTTAGCGCATGTTTAGGTTAAATTTGACAGACTTAATTTTAGAGTAATTTTTATTTTATTAATTTTGGAGTGCCCCAAACATAAATTCAAACATGCTCTCAATCGTTGCTCAAGGAAAATGCTAGTATTTACGAATTCGTGTATAAGTACAAAAATTCTTAACACTGTAACTGGCCGGGCAAATTCAAACATAATTTTTTTTAATTTAATATTTAGTCAATACTATTTTGGCACATATTTTAGTACCATTTTCGTGCAAATGGTCTTCGTAGCATATAGCACCGCTGGTTGCTTAATTAGACAAGATGAGGTTAATTAATGTTTCTATGCCTAGAGTAGTTCTCGTTCAAGTTTTAGATTTGAAAAGATGAGTCTAACCTAAACTAATTCATTTCTACCTTGAAGGAGAACAATTATTTATACATGATGACACTTATTTACATATTGGATTTTATTTAGTAAGTTATAATTATAAAGTACACTCTTATTTGTCAAATAGTTTTTTTTTCTTTTTATTATAAAAATTACATCGTCCTTCCTTTTCAGCTTTCTTATGTTATAAATTAAAATACACAATATAGAGAATGAAATTCTCACTGTTTTCATTCTTTCAATTAAACATTCTTAATATTATTTCTCTCTCTCTTCCTTTTTTATGTGCGTTTTACACATTATCTTTACAACTAGTTAAAAGTTTTGTTTTTCTTCTTTCAATCATCTCAAACTATTTTTCTTTTATCTTTATTTAAACACTCGATCTTCTTAACTGTATATTTCTTTTAATATATCATATGTTTTTATCTCTACTTCAAAATTGAATTTCAATAGTTTTTTAAAAAGAAATTATAATAGATAAAATAAATTTATATCACAATTTAAATTATTTATTATAAATAAAAAATATAATTTATATATTCAAAGATTTTTATTTATTGTGAGTTTATTATAATATAATTTATATATTAAAAAATATTTATTTATTATGAGTTTTAATTATATAAGAATAAACATTTATAATGTACAATACACAAACTAAAATATTAATTTTTTCTCTATGATTTTTAGCCGTGTCAATAGTTAGTTTTAACTTTTAAGTGTTTATTTTTAACATTAGAACTTCAGAAAATGAATAAAGATTTTTTTATGAAATTTCAGACTAAAAGGTATCATTGACAAAAAAAAAAAAAAAAAAAGCTGTTTTAAAATTAGTTGGTAGTATCATTGACAATCACAGATAAAGAGAGAAAATGTCTCTAATAGGCCTAATCATAACATTTCATCATTTGAAGATGTTTGTTTGTGTTAAAATAGATTAATAATAGTATATTTCATTCTTCTAGTGCAGATCACGATATCATTCGCGAAGATAATTATAACCTCAATTCAACCTGCTATAGCGGTTATTGGAAGGCTTCCAGGAACGGATGCATTCGGCGATGTTCAACAATATCCAATGGCAGTCAACATTCCTGGGGTTTTGATAGTCTCTTTAAAATCTGCTTGGCTTTGTTTTGCAAATGCAAATCTTGTAGAGGAAAGGTATTTGTTATCTACCACGTACTACCCTTGGGTCTTAATTTACTAGTATTTGCTTGTTTTATGGCTCTTGAAAAATTTGATAAAAATCTGAGTACACGTTATATTGAAAAGGATTGAGAGATGGGTGAACAATGAAAAAGCTAAGGATGGCAAAGGAGGAGAAAGCACCTTCATACACGTCATTATTGATGCCTCAAGTGAGTCTCGCATTAAAGCATTAATAATTAACCTAAGTTATTAACATATGATCTTGCATGAAATTTAAATTGCCCTTAAATGCTGATAAATTGTCCTTAATAACATTATAGGTCTTACGAATATTGACACCGTGGGAATTGCTTCTCTGGTGGAGCTCAACAGAAATCTGACTTCACGTGGAGTAAAGGTGAGTTTTTCTTAATTGATTTGTCTTACTTTCTTTTCATCTAGCTTGCAATTGATAAATCAATTTCACATCTATTAATTAATTCCTCCCATCTCTTTCTTTCAGTTAGCCATCGCTAACCCTAAGTGGCATGTAATTCACAAGCTAAGATTAGCCAACTTCGTGAGCAAAATTGGAGGAAGGGTTTTCCTTTCTGTGGGAGAAGCAGTAGATGCATGTGTTGGCACTAAAATGGTTGCTGTATAATAACCAACAACAATTGGCGTTCTATGAATTAATTGTTTTTTGCATTTGGAGCAACTTGTCAAACATTTGTTAGTTATTAATTGTATCACAAACATTTAAAAATTTAATAATGTTAACTGACAAATATTGGCTATTCATTTTTAATTTAGATAGATCTTATACGTACATTACATACATACATTTAGAAAGGTGCATTGTACATTCTATTGCATATGTATTAATTTATACACTTTTAAACATTAATGACAAAACAATTTATATGTAATTTTTTAAAATAATTATCACTAAAATTTTAATTTGTGACTCCATAATTAGTGATGGAAAAAATATTTTTTTATAACTAAAATTAGTCACTATTTTATTGTTTTTTTTTTTTTGTAGTGATACTACATGCTCTTTTAAACACAATCTTTATTTTTGAGTGAAATTTATGAAATAATGAACCCTAGCTCATATAAATATTTAGTATATCTTTTTAAGATCAAATATTTATTAAAAGAAATTAATTATATCATACTCTTATTTAAATGAATTTAATTTAATTTAATAAATGATGAATCTTTTCTTTATTTTATCATTTATAAATTTTCTATTGAATGTGTATAAAGATGAGGTGTTGAGTTTGTATTCATTCAAGAATTTCTTATCTAGACATGAGGTTTCTAGGCCAAAAAATTATGTGTTGAAAAAGAAACATAATTGCTACATGTTTAGGAGTCACTTTTTAGGGAAATACTACCTTCGATTATTTTATTTATCCACTTAAGTTAGTGGTACATAGATAAAGACATGCAATTAATGTCTTTGATTTATTTAAAATTATTTTTAAACTTCACGTTATAACTTTATTTATTTTATTCTTAGATTTATATATTTTTTTAATTCCAATAAATATAAAAATATTTGCTTTTAGTTCTTCAAAGTAAATTCGTTTTATTTTGGTTTCTCATTTTTTAAATTGTCATTTACAAAGAAAAAAAAATTGTCATTTTTTACTTGTTTACAAAAATAGAGATCAATCATGACGCATTTTATATATGCTCAGGATTAAAAGGAGATAATTTTTTAGGGATTAAAAGTAAATTATACCTATTTATAGGGACTAAAAATATATTATCCTATTTATTAGAATTAAAAACATTTTCTTAAAAATTAAATTTTAACATTATGTTATAACTTTATTATTTTACTCTTATTTATCCTTAAAGTAATGTTATATCTTTTTATAATATTTTTCTACTAATTTTTCAAATACCATATAAAGAAAAGGAAATTAAAAATAAATAACTTAACAGCTTTGAAACATAAAAGGTATTAATAACCTTTTTAATTTAATAAATAAGACAATTCGTAAAAAATGTTGCCTTAAAATTTAAAACTATTCCTCTCGTTAATAAGAGTAATAATTCTTTGATATTTACTAGGTGATTTAAACGGAAAATATTAATATCAATCCTTAAAGATGATTTAAACATCTAAACTTTATAAGGTTTTATTAGAAAAAAGAATTTACTTAAACTCAACCTTAAAAATTAATATTAATAAAACCGTCAAATAATCATAATTAGGTTTGTTAGATAAACTTCCACTACTACAAAAAAGGCCTTTAACATCGGTTATATAAGCCCGTTAACATCGGTTTAGAACCGATGTTGTATCGAACGATGTTAAAAACACCTTTCTACATCGGTTCTGTAAATAACCAATGTAGAAAGCGTGTCAAAATGTGTAAATCTGTCAACTTTTTACATCGATTGTGGCGACAACCAATGCAAAAATTACCTATACAACATCGGTTTTGCAAAATAATCGATGTACTTTTTACATCGGTTCTAACTAGAACCGATGTAAAAAGTTATTTTTTAAAAAAAAATGATACCAATATAATTTTTAGTTATTGTAACATATTCAAAAAAAATTAATTAACACCAGACACCACACTAAACTAGCATTTATTTTGTTAGCGTGCTTGAAAAGGAAATATGAATAAGGTACCACACTAAAATAAAGGCTGATTCTAAAAGACAAGTGTGATGAACTTATGCTACAAGTGGTAAATGATAATGATTTTATGACGGGATTCATCAACAAATAGTAATTCTCTACAAAATAGGAGCAAGTTTGGCAGAAGAGAAGATTAGGAAATTTTCCAAAGTTTATATGGAGTACCAAGTACACCTAGATAGAATGCCACTCCTACTAAAAACTAAAATTCATAATAATCAAATTATATCTCTAGAAAAATATTCAAATGAACCCAATTGCAGAAGAATCATCCTATCTCAAGAAGAACCAGGTTAACTCCCTTGAAGCCACTATCACCACCTCAATAAATCCAACCTACCAAAAAAACACACACGTTGGTATAAAGCATTGGGAATTCTGCACATACATGGGAATTCAAATTGGGAATTCTGTGCATAATCTGAATTACGAAAGTGTAAAGAAAAATATAGAGGACTTTCTATCAGAACACATAATAATACACTTGAATATTAAATTGACTAATTGCAAAGTGAACCTTCTTAGCCATAAGCTACCTTCTCATGGAAGATTTGCTCCATCAGTCTTCAAGGAAATATGGTCCAGAAGGTGGCAACATTCACCTAAACAACATGCTGAAAGATGATCAAATGAGGTTTCATTGACCTCTACAAAGGACTAGGATATCTCAAAGTTTTTCAATTATATGCATATTAACATAAAATAATTAAAACATAAAAATTCTTAAACCAACAATTTAGATTTTGAAAACATAAAAAGAAAATCAATGATAAATATATTTTTTATGTCAGAAACAAGAAATAGGAAGGCAGAGACAGAGCTGACTCCCCATTCATACCTTGGATCCATACCAGCAATAGATATAATATCATTTAATTGTTGTACATCACGCAAATCTACAGGGACTAGTTTATAGTGAGCACTGACCACTTCTCCTTTCTCTGGCAGAGAATGAGACATTACAAGTATCAATTCAGATTAGAAGTAACCATGCATTCTAATTTTCAGTATTGATGTTTCCAAAAATCATGATGAAAAGATCATATTGATTTTATCCTCAAATGCTACAAGTCAGTTCTTCTTAGATGTTTGTAGTTCTAAGATTAAGCTTGGTGGCTGAATCAAAGTTGCTCTAACCTTCAGCATCAAAGTTTTTGGCTCATCCATGCATATTTTTTACTCTAATTTTAATATAGAGATTTGAAGGGATATAAATTATACTATCTTGAGCTTTATTTTTTTCTAATTTAATCTAACAGATTACTTTATGGATCTAGATCCTAACTCCAGGTTTCCTCAAAAAGATAATTCATTTAGGAATTTTCAATTATAATGAACAATCATTAAATAAAATGCTTTTGGAATTTATAAATATTCCTTTCTTTCCACCTTTTAAGAAACTAAAATACCATCTAAAGTATCACCATCCCTCTTGGTATCATTATATGCATGTTCCTAAAAACGTTAAAGGGTGTGAATTTTTTAACTCTTGACTTATATTGGCATTCGAGAGAGTAAAAGTATTGACAAATAGTGAAAAAAATTAATCTATTTTAAAGATAATTTCTAGTAAAAGTAGAAACCAAAACCTGAATATATAAATTATCTTTAAAAAATAGAGACATCTTTATACAAGGTTAATGTTTATTTTTAATTGGTTAAAAGACATCTTTAATATCTCAATTATAACACATCCTCATCATATATTAATTAAGCAATAAAGCTAATTTTATATAAAAATAAAAGTAATCTCTTACCAACCTCTCCAACACTTTGTTTCTTTCCCACGTTCCAATATCAATGAGGTCAATTTCATTCACCTCATCAAGACAACAAATCCTGGAATTTTAAAATCAAGCAAAGCATCTAACTTCATCAGAAGCACCAAACCAAGAAGCAAAGAAAGAGGGAAAGGGAACTCGTTGTCATTGGGTCCATGAAAATGCACATAAAATTCTTGCATTCCATCATTAATCATCTCCACCTTGTAATCTAATCTCTCATCATCCTACAAAAAAAAAAAAAATAGAATAAAAAGCCCCAAAATCAGAAATAGAAAGACAAAAGAGCCTACTACAAAAAAAATTGAAACTTTAATAAACTGAGAGAGAAAGGATTAACAACACTAAATGAAAGAAAGAAATACTAAAAAAAGAGTTGTAATTATAAAAGAATTGACAAATCAGTAAGTAAAAGAAAAGGTTAAATGCAAAGAAACACATAATCAATTACTGCAATATCGATCAGGCATCCAAAAGCAATTGATAAGAGTAGAAAGGCCAAAAGTGCTAACTTGGCCATTATGAGGTGCATCTGGCTGCAGCAGGATGCACAAATCTTTAATAAAAAATTATATATATAGAATTATTTAATCATGGTATGAGCAATAAGAAAAGGGAAACTCTGATAGAGACAATCAAATTATATATATAGAATTATTTAATGGATTATAATACCTGGTACAATAGAACCATCAACAACATGTTACAATTTTGAAGCATCCTTGAGGGTAACTATCAGTTTCCTCAAAAGATGTTAGATTTGACTGGTCCACCTCTTTCTAGAACAATTTTGAATATTTTCTCGCACAGCATTATAAGCAAAATGAATTTTCAGAGTCTCGAGGCACTGCAACACAGGCACCATGATCCCTGCATACATTCTCAAACCACAAGATTAAATTATTAGGAGAAAACTTACAAAACGTAGTAAAGAAAAATGGAATTTCAGTGTCATGTTTGAACAGGGCCAACCACTTCAAAGTCCAGCTGATATTGTAACACCCTAAAAATTACAACTCAATAAATATATATTTGTGTGATTGAGTTATGATTTAATTGAAATTTGTTTTTTTTAAATAAGAAAATGTATGTTTGAGTAATTAAAATATAGTTAGTATTATTGTGAGGATTTTTGAAACTTTTACGTGAGTTCCGTAAGCTGTAGAAAAGAAAAAGAAAAAAAAAAAAGAGAAGCGGGGGTGTCTTTATAGGAAGTGTGGTGCAAATAGCAAAATTGAAAAAAAATCACACCCACTTTAAAAGTTCACGATGCTTCTAATTTTTTTCATTTTTTCTTCCTCCACTGTGCCGAGGCTGTCTTCTCCCTCCTCCTCTCTAAATATTTCGTATCTTCTCTCTAATATTTGAGCCTTCAAATCAAAGTTTCTATCGATTAATCTTGGATATATCATAGAGGGAGACTAGAGCTTCAATACCCACCGATTGGATTTCGATTTCGTCGAGGTATGGAGGGGTTTCTTTTTTTTCCCTAAGCTATTTCCTTGTTTTCTTGTTAAATATGGATTGTGGTTGTTGTTGATGGTCTGTAAATAATTTTGAAAAACCCGAAATAAGCTACTTGTGATTTGGGTTTGTGACTGTGTGAATTTTTTCGTCTCGGTTTTTGTGCATATTTTTGAGGATGTAAATATATTTTCCTATGTTTTGATGCCTCTGGATATCTGGTATTTTTCTCATATTTTTTTGAGCACTGTAACTATTTTTACCGGAATTATTTTCAAAAACTGTTGATTCTGAGAATGGGACTATTTTGATTTTTACAAGAATTTTGGGACGTGATTTTGGAAAACTGGAACCATACGTTCATTTTATGTATCATGAGGGTCATCTCTGAATTTTTTCAAGGTTAGGAAAAGTCGGGAAGTAATATTAGAAAATTATTGTTGTGAAAAACGAAAACTGGACAGTGGAGAATTTAAATGGAAAAAATATCCTTTTTGAGCGAATTTGGCTATGAGAAAACTTTGTAAACTTATTTGAATTATGTAAAATATCTGTGAATTTTATCGGAATTTTATAGGAAATTTTGGTAATTATTTATGTTTTTATATGGGAGACTCTGTTCTGAGACAGAAATGCTTTAAAAATTCAAAAAGGGTATTTTGAATAGGTATTTGGTGCTGATAAAATTCCATATGCTGTATCACATGTTTGGGACATACCCTGTAAATCTGCACATGAAACAAAGTTGATTTGATTTTTACCAAAAATGTAAAAGTGCACTTTACAGAGCCTGTCTAGCAACCATAATTAATTTAAAAATAATATTTAGGGGCATAATTTCCATGATAAAAATTTATACGATGAAATATATGTGATGTATTATGTTCCTGTAAAATTTCACGAAATTCTAAGTTAATTTGCTAGGTCAAATAATTTTTGGTATGTATGTACAGCTATAAGTATATGCATGAAAATTAATTAAGTGATTTCGTAATTATGCCTAAGGTCATTCGTTGGACTTGCTAATGGATATTTCACCTCAAAAGGGAAATTCCTATAGAAAATGTGTGTATGATGTTGTTTAATGGATTATGTTGAGTTATTGAATTATTGATTATTAATGATTGTTCTATTATTAACTGTGAATTGGAGACCGGGAGGAATGTGATCCTCGGGCAAATAGTGCTGGAATTTGTTTGTGCATGTGAATTGCTTGTGATGGTTTGTTGATTGTGGGAACGAGAATTTTTCATTCTTGTGTGGGAGCAAATGAACTCCAAATGGAGTACATTTGTGAATACTAGAAGGTCATTCTAGTAATCAATAATATTCACTATGAGCAATAGTGAATCAACTATAATTAAGAGTGTGAACTTAATAACATTATGGATTGGTAATTAGGAATTACCTATGCACATGGAGGACGATGGATGTTTGGACTTAGAAAGGAATTTAGGACCCTTGCATGGATTTGGACAAAATGACTGAAGTAAGCATAAAATGTGAGAGTGGTGAGGATTTCCATAAAACAAAGTAAGACAGTTAAGAATCATGATGTGGGTCATGATTGGGTAAAGTGCGATACGCACATGTGTTTGAAAGTTTGTGAATTGTGATTGTCCGAATCGTGGTGAGAACCGAAAGGAGGAAAGAACCTCCAATGCTAAGTCGTGTGAGACGGTTGAACGGATTTGTTCGTGGACAAAGCTTGAACGGATAATTGCGAGACAGGTCGTGTGGATGCTTTATCTACGGTGAGCATTGTGCTTGTGAGATGACGGGGTCGTAATGTTTAACCACTGTGATAGTGGGAGAGTTTGATCTCCGTGTTGTATGTCTGGGACATATGTTGATTGAAGACCGCCGTCGAGTACCTTTGGTAGAAAAGCTCACACAAACCTGTGAAAGGTCGCGTGGGATATTTCAGCTGCGAGTTATCTGTGAACCAAGGTCGGATTGCGAATGACGCGTCACTTGAGGTGATGAGATCGTTACGATGTAGCGATAAAGGCAAAGTCCTTATTTTTATATGCATATGTGAGCGTAGAGGTGGTACCTTTAGCTCGGCGTCAATTCGTCCGCACCTGTACCATATGCAGCGGGAAACCCACATGCGATGAAGAAAGAAAATAAACTCTGTGAGAGAGTGTTGAGGAGTCAGTCCTCGGAGTAATGGATGACCACAGTTGGTACCTGGGAGATGATCGTAAGGCAGGTTGTTCTTGGAAGGTAAGGCACTGAGTTGTGACGATAGATCACGTAGCTAACTCGGCCACCCTGACAAAAATACGAGCCATCATCAGTTGGTGAGAGCCCGCCATTGTACCATGGTGAAGGGTGTACTCCCAACAGTCATCCAACTCAAAAATATGTAAGACCACTGAGTTCTGGAAGTTCCAGTGGCAGCTGGCCAGTGTGAAATAATTTACAAGAATAGTTGTGGAAACGAATAGGTTTCGAGTGAGACTCGTGAGAGCACCATTGTAAAGTGGTTGATGTTGTATGTTTGTTTGAGACCGGAAGGTCGTTTGGTTGTTGGTTTAGAGGAGGAGAGAGACTCACTCCATACGCCTTTATTTTTCAGATTTAGACAAATGATCTTATGCAGACAACAAAGATCGAACGAAAGGCTACAACAAGCACTGTGAACACGAGTGGATGTTTTAAGAGAAAGAAGAGGATCCTTCTAGGATTTTACTTGGGTTAATTGGGTATTTTTGAAATTTTCATTGAGTCACTGCTCTGAGTCTTAGTACTTTCTTGTATAAAAAGGGGTAGACTTGGTTTTAATATTATGATGTACAACTCTTTATACGTGGCTCAAATGAATAATGTGTTAAATTCCAAGAAGGTAAATGCATGAATATATTCGGTGTAATAGAATAGTATAATGCTGGATCTGAGGATGTTTTTAATTAAAGAAGATTTTGTTATGTTTCATGGTTTGCATCGAAGTTAATGTCTTATAAAATGAGTCTGATTTATTAAGACTGGTTTCATTAAAAGGAATTTTTATATATTAATAAGTTATTGGGGATGATTTTTGTTTGGAGTTGTAAGTAACAACCTTTTTAAAGGAAAAACAAATCTTCCCAAATTATAAAGGCTATTTTCAATAATTGGATATCGAATTACTTCACAAATTTCTTAATTAATAAGAAAATCTTTAATAATAAAAAGGGGTGTTACAGATATGATCCCAACGATGTCCAATTATTTCAAATATCTTTTGCAATAGATACAATTGCCCAAATCAAGAATTGTCTCATATCTACATCGTGAAGATAATTTCAGCAAACTGAAAGACAATAATTTGGAGAACACAATGAGCCTAATACTTTATATTCAAGATGCAGCTATGAGATAGAGTTTATTTGGATGGAAGACATAGATTTTGGGCTAAAGAACCAATTGAGGCCCATTTTCTAATTTTCCATGATTTTGTATTTAATTTTGTTGTAATAAGTTCATATGTCTTTTCATCTTTTCTAGGACAAATTTTAGTGTTTTTAGGCTTCCTGAACCATTATGATGGTTAGTGGGACTTAATGAACCGTTGTGATGGTTGGTGGGACTTCATGAATGATTGTGATGGTTGGTGGGACTTCATGAACCATTGTGATGGTTGGTGAATCATTGTGATGGTTGGTGAACCATTGTGATGACTAATGAGCCATTATGATACTTCACGAACCATTGTGATGGTTAGAGGGGTTTTATTTCTAGTAGAAATTTAATGCTTAGTGGGAATTCATTTCCTAATGGAAAGTAAAAGCTTAGTGGGAATTAATTGCTTAGTGGGAAGTTTAGAAGGAAGCCTAGCCTATAAATAGGGGAAACTTTGTAGCTTTGAAGCAAGTTGAATTATAATGAAATCTGAGTATTCTCCATTTGTGAGAGCTTCCCTTGGTTCTTGGGCAAAGAACTGAATCTGATCTTATCAAGGCAACTTGTGGTGATCAATCCTATGACTTATCACTCACCTTCTCACCTATTTCTTGAGTGTGGCGTCAATTCTCTAAAAGAAAACTAAAATCGATTCCTAAATCTGAATTTTCAAGGCGATCCATTTTCGTTTCCGTGTCCGTGTCATTTGGTATCAGAGCTTTGGCTCCTTGAAGTTCAGGTTTAAGTTTTCTTTGTTTCAATCTTTTTTTTTTTAATTGTCTAGTTCTTCAGTTTGTGTTCATCTTGTTTATTGCGCTATTCTATTTCCATTTCTTTAAGTCTTGTTTTATTTCCTTTTTTTTTGTGATTCCTTGTTCTTCTTTTGTGTCTTTTCATTTCCCTTCATCTTCTTTTGTTCTACATCAGATTTCGAGTTGAATTTTGAGTTCTATCCAGAAATAAAAAAAGAAAGAAAGAAATTTGTGCAAAAAAAAAAAGTTGTTAGAATCATTATTCTGTTTGAAAAAAAAAAGTTGTGAAAAAAAATCTAAGAGGATTCAGGAGTGCATCAACAACTTATTGCACAATTCAATTTCTTAAAAAAAAAAAAGGGGGAAAGCAAAGTTTATCTTAAATTGAAATGACTCAATATATTCTCTTTGTGTAATATGATCTTGTGGTGTCTTTGTTCTTTTTCCTATCTTTGTTGTGTCTATCCATCTTCTTCTTCTCATATTCCTTGTTTGCTTTTTGCTCTCTAAATTCTAAGTCACTTGATTATCCCCCTTGCTGTCTTGAAAAGCATCATTGATAAGGTTCTCTCTTTAAGAACTTACAAGAGGAAGTTGAGTTAGAATGAAATCTGAGTTTTCTCCATTTGTGAGAGCTTCCCTTGGTTCTTGGGCAAAGAACTGAATATGATCTTATCAAGGCAACTTGTGGCGATCAATCCTATGACTTATCACTCACCTTCTCACCTATTTCTTGAGTGTGACATCAATATCCTTCTCTAATAGAAAACTAAAACCATTTCCTAAATTTGAATTTTCAAGGCGATCCATTTCGTTTCCGTGTTCGAGTCATTTGGTATCAGAGCTGAATTAGGGCTTGTACATAGAAGTGTAATAGTTTCAGCTTCAAAGAAAGAAACTGAAGTATACATAACCTCACACCAATTAGCTCATTCAAAGAACCACATCCCTGATGTAAAAAATGCATTCCTTAGTCTAAAAGAGGACAAAAATAAACATGCTCTCTTAACTTAACGATAATAAACAACTAACTGCATGAATTGATGGAAACCATAACAAGAGGCCTAACATGGTCACGTACATGAATTTGTAAAAAAAATTCTAAACAAAGCATGGACACAAATTGTAGTGATAAATGATAATAAATATTTAGTCACTCAATTTCAAATTCCTAGAAAACAACTATATAATGAATAAACTTGTCCTTTACAAGACACTGCATTAAAATTACAGTTGAATTCAATGGAAACTGATCCCCAACTATTCCTACACATTGGCAGAAATATCTTTAGATAACATAGAGCACCTAACTCTTTCATCCAAAATTTATATAGTGGATGGGAAGATTCTAATCAACTGCCTTTCGCTCACCAGAAGTAGAAAGAATTCTATAACAGTTGTAGTTACAAGAAAATACAAAAGAGTTAAAGGCATCTTTATAATTCAACAGTACCACAAACATTTCATCATTTGATTGTGTCAACTAGTGTGACCCCAAGATAGCTCTACTTGACCAATCAAGAATACGTGGCACTACCAACCAAGGGAATTCTTTGACTGCTGCAATTTTAAGTTATAGGAATTTTCTATCTCCTGCTGCAATATTCATTATTTAAAATAGTTATAGGAATTTTCTATCTCCTCCTGCAACATTAAACAAAGAACATTAAACAATAAACATTCGCAGATTAGTACATCTTTATAAATACTCTAGATTTCAGAAAGTTTAATGGTTTAGATAACTCTTGGAATCAGTAAGCTCATTCTCAAGCATATGGTAACTACCACTAGGGATTTCTTCACTTTTGTATAGAATTTCTACTTTTTTAATGATCATGTTTTGTAACACAAGCAATTACCAGTCCCCCACACCAAAAACAGAGGAAGTAATAGTTACAATAGAAACAATATCCATTCACCCAAAATATACATGTTCCTGCACATACTACTCAGCAAGAGAGTTCAGATGATCCAAAACAAAAATCAAATGCTATCAAATAGAGAATAATATCCCAAACAGATAATCAGAGAATCAATAAAAAGCGATGAATCATTGATACCTAATCTGAGAAGGATCAGCAACAAGGCGCATAGCTTAAGTGTAGGATCCATACACGAAACCCCTACTCCTGAGAGAAACAACAATGAAAACCCTAACAAGGAGAAGAGAGAGAGAAATAGTGACATTCAATACAAATCCTACTCTTTTCTACCTGTCTATTGAGAGGAGGCGACTAACAGCTTCGTTAGGGTCGATGTTACAGTCTTTGAGCGTGGCGTAGATCTGCTCAACGGCGCCGAAATTGTCACCAACAACACCTTGTTGCCACCACTGCCTTTCCCACTCATCCTCTCTCTCTTTCGTGCCCTACCAGACTAGTTAGGGTTCTGCCGCGCTAACAACGGGAAAGAAGTTTCCAACCAAAAAGTGAAAACGTTGTTGAGAGTTTGGAGAGGGGTTTTTTTTTTCTGAGTCCGTCAAGATCCAGAAGGCTATTGGATTCGTCAAGATCCTTCATCAAGGATGAAGTGAGAGCGAGTTGAGAATGAGGAAGTGGTGGTCGTAGAGGAGAAGTGAGAGCATAAGGCAGAGAGGAAAGAAAGCTTTAGGCGCGAGAGAGTGAGAACGAAGGTGAAAGGGTCAATTAGAAAACGCAAGAATAACATCGGTTATGAGACATAATCGATGTTAAATACGTTTAACAAAATTGGTTATAAGATAACCGATGTTAACAACGTTCACTTATTTACAAAAATGTCACCGTGCATTTTTTAAAATCGATTTTCATATAACCGATGTTGATTGTATGATGTAGAATGTATATTTTGTAGTAGTGTTCTCTATAAATATTTATAAGAGAAAAAATAAGAAGGTAAAATGAATTAAATTTATCTTATAAGTTAAAATTAGCTTATATATAAACTAATTTATAAAAGAAATTATTTAGTTTATTCAAATATTAGTTTTAACTTTTGTATGAACTAATTTTAAATTATGGGAGGATTTTAATTTATTTTACTTTCTTATTTTCTTTTTTCATAAGTGCTTATAAAGGAATTTATCAAAATATGACCTTAATATGATTTTAAATTCTTATTGTGTGAAGTTATAATAAAGAATTAAAGTAGTAATATTTTTTTTAAAAATTCAAAAAATTAATAAAATTAAAGTGATTATTTATTTAAAATGAACTAAATTAAACACTCACTTATAATAATTGCATATAACTTGGATTCAAATTCCTGGAATATTCGCTAAGGTCTTTCTTTCTTTCTTTCTTTTTTTTAAGCTTTGGAATTGAACGAGGTTCATCTGACCTAATTTTTTTTTTTTAAAAAAACACTCATTTAATTTACTTGCTTATGGACACAGTATCCAAATTAAAATCCACTAATTAATCCTTAAGCAACATTACTATATATGGCTTCCATGTCATTCACTTTCTCCTTCTCTCCTATTCAAATGTGGAGGGGTGGTTGTTATTTAGAGTAGTGACCTAATTTTGTTTTTTAAAAAAAAAAACTCATTTAATTTACTTGCTTATGGACACAGTATCCCATTTAAAATCCACTAATTAATCAGTGTAATCCTTAAGCAACATTACTATATATGGCTTCCATGTCATTCAAATTTCAAATGTGGAGGGGTGGTTGTTATTTAGAGTAGTTCTGATGAAAAACATGTCTACATTCAATGTATCGGAATGATCTGGTGTTGGCGCCTATTATAGTGGACCAAAGACAAGGTGCTCAGATGCTTTAGCTCATTCATTATTAACCACTTATACTTCATTATATTATATATATATTCATATGAGTGGCGTTGACAGAGTAAAGCTCTATCGAGAATGTTTTATTAATTTTATTACCCTTTTGTGATCGTTCAAGGATTGCCTTTTCATCATGGTTTGTTTTGTTAATTCTAAGTACTACATCTGATTTCATATAATTGGACAGTAGTATATATCAGTTTTCACAAACTTTTCTGCTTGTTTGGATTAGCACTCATAATCATGTTTAATTCGGTTGTTTTGATTAATTACATATTGCAATTTTTCTAAATTGATTATACAGTAAATAAAATATACAATTTAAAAATACATCTATACTTACATTTAATTTTTTTGATTACTTTATCATTTAAATAAAATTAATTTTTAAATTTAGTTTTAAAATATTACTCATAAACACAAATTAATTTTTAAAAAGCATTTTATTTTCAGCAACAAACATATAAAAATAAACTAGTTTTTGGGGTTGATCTATAAGCTGTTGTTTCTTTCTGGATGATTTCAAGTATCCATCATGCCTGATGTGTATATCCATATCAATGTCCTGAGAAAAAAAGTGATGACTGACGACAAAGGTGAGACCGAAGCTGTAGTGACATGAGAGAGAGGGAGAAATAGATAAGAGGGAAAACTGTGTTTGAGTCAACCATTACAAATGTAATTTAAAATGGTTATAATTATAAAATTAATATATATTGATTATGATTCATGAATAAATTTAAAATAAAGTGATTTAAATTTATAACTTTTATATTAATATATAATCTAATTTAATATAAAATTGTTAACTCATAATTATAAATAAAATGAAATTAATTATATGAGCACACAAGAGATACAATATTTCACAACCTATGCTAAAAATGAATGATATCAATATTCTGTTGTCCGTCAGACACATACACTGAAAGCTGAAACTATATCTATCTGTATTCCTGTTGTATGTTCTGCAACAGGCATTTAAGCGTATTAAAATTTGTGAGCGGGCCATACGATCGTGGACTTGTACTTTGAGTGAACTGTTTATTTGAAAATATTTACTTTATAATCTTGCTTGTATACTCTTTTTATTTGTTTCTAATTATGCTAATTAATGTAGGATTTATTCTCAACACTTTTCCTCGTGTTTAATTGGCTTATTTTTAATCATTAGTTTGAATTAGGTAACAAAGCACGTTTTATTTTTATTTATTGTTTGACTTTATATTTTTTTTTCCCTTAATTCAGAAGCAACAAATTATTTTTATTTGCCTTTTTTTTTGCCTTCCAATGTTTTTTAGTCCCATTTATTAAGGTACTCGTAAAAAAAGTTTTTAATATAAAAAAATGTAACAGTTCCTAGAAAATTGGCGTAATCTAACAAGACTTTTAGATCAATTTTACTACTAAGAACTGATCTAAAAAGTCACGTTGTATATTGATTTTTTTTTCTACCGTTCGAGAATTTATTAAAGTTTTCTTATTTCAATAGTGTGCTCTTATTTTTTTTCCTAATAACGTGTAATGTTTTCTTTATATATATGCAAGTGTAAAAGAGTATGTTGGTGAGCTTATACGTTAAGTAACTTATTTGTCTAAAAATACCCTGATATTTTAAATTTATCATTCTCTTATTTATATGTATATATATTTTTTAACTCACCAACAAGAGATTTGTTCTCCACATTCTATCCGAAGCACTGGTTTGCAACCAATAAATTCATGACAACGACAAGACTCATACATGCGCACTCAAAATGTATATTGCCAACTTTCTGCAACTAGCACACCAAGTAGATCGTTCAGATTAGCATATCCCTAAAAAACTGTAAGCTAGTGTAGGTAGAAGTTTAGACATGAGGTTGGATTTGAGAACCAGCTACAGAATGGATTAGAAAAATTCACCACCTTAATTTGCATTAACTGTGATCAATTGTTTTTCACGGTCTCCCTTTGCGTTTGGCTAATGCATGTCTTCTCCACAACCACAAGTTGAAAGTTGAAACTACCCAAGGCAAAATTAGAGCTACCATCTTTTTTACACTAGTACTATTATCATAAGTAAAAAGAATTTATTTTTAATAAACTTCACTATAAAGTTATTCAACAAACTAAATAATATTTTTACGAAAATTATAAACTACTTTTTTAAGTTCAAATTGATAAATTCTATATAGACCATTCTAAATAATCTGTTAATAAGTTAGTAAAAGCTAACCAACATTAATAAATAGAGACCCATTTAAAAAATTTGAAGGGTATGAAAACTTTGTTAAAGAAATTCAAATTATTGAGTTTTAAATAAAATTACAAGTACTTATAAAGTAATTTAACTTAAAATTATTTTAGTTCTCTTTCTTAGCTTAATTAACTTCTTCAATATTTTAATATTTTCTTTGTTTCTAACATATTTCCTGTAGCATTGACATTTTGGTAACTTTATTAGGTCATCCGACCAATTGTAGGATAAATTCTGAGCCTATATTGCAATTAAGCATGATTCGGTGACTTTATCAAATTTAAATTTCATCTTAGAATAACATTGATGATATTTAGCATAAAAAATCTTTCATTCCTAATTAAATTATTTTGTAGAAATAAGATTCTTAAGAAAATTTTGAAACCGAGGGTGGATATAGGTGAGACTGAGGACGATTTCTGATGAGCTGCGCACAGCGGTCAATGGTGGAAGGCTTCAGTATGTATAATGGCAGTAAGGTCTTCGTTGGTGGCCATCTGCAAGAACTCCAACCATTGGCGGATTCAAACAATTTTTTTTTACTAAGAACAAGAAAATAATCTATAATATTTTTCTAAAAAATATTAATTTTTTTTTATAAAATACACGATCTCATAGTAAAAATTTAAATTTATTTTATCTTTTATCTCTTATAATTTTCTACATTCATTTAAAAAAATGTCTTATGGGGCAACACATTTTTTATTGGGGCAAAAAAAGTTATTTAACATATTATAAGTAAAAAAAAAATTCTCCCTCTGGTCCTTAATATAAGGAATTTATAACAAAATTACACAAACCAATAAAAATAAATAAATTATTAGTTAGTTTTATTGATATTTTAAACAAATATTACTAATGTACCAATTTTACCCTTATTAATAATCATTAACTTGTTATGAGTGATGTGAAAACATTAAAGTATACACCATTATCAATAAAAAAACCAAGATACTTAGAGTATTTAATAAGAGCAAATAATGAAAAAAAAAATATTTCATAGAAATTATAAAATGCCTTATAGAAAGGATCCTCAATTCCTTCTAGATGGTGCCTTATATTAAGAACCAAAGGAAGTACTTTGTGAGAGCAATTGCCCCATATTCTCATTAACGTGGATATGTCACTGACTCCAACACTCAAGTCGATCAGAAAATGAGAAGTGTAAAAAAGAATACTAGATTCATACTTGAGAGGCGCAACAACCTTATATAGGGGTAGATTTGGCAGAAAAAATTGTTAGGGCACCGTTAGAGTGTATGTGACCTCTACAACATTTTGTTACAATCATACAGTGCACGTGATCAAGTATAAGTTGACCTATGAAAGTCAACTTTGAAAGGTCAAATGTAGGAGTCATTCTGAATCTTGGTTAGACGGGTTAATTGGATGACTATAAAGTATCAGGTAACGTGGTTGCTCCACCCTTAAAAGACTAGTTTGCGTACCAATCGAAGGGCGAATGATGATAAGTTAGAGGCTGATCTAGAACATGTTTAATGATTATTTCAACTTTCTTAAAATTAATATATTTACTATCATTTCTATAAAAAAAATTAAGTAATTTTACATTTAATTAGTTTATGAAATTTTTTTTTTTGCATAGTGGTGCGTAAAAATGCGTTCGCAAAGGGCAAGCGTACCCTACGCAGTAGTAACAGTGGACTCTAGGAGTCCGGATATCGAACCCAAAGGACCAGTCGCGTTCCCAAATAATTAATCTCGCAAATAACTAAGCAATCCAAAATATAAAAATCAAATTGAGAAGAATGTTGGTCAATTATTCTTTTCAAAAGAAAGAGAATCGGAGCAGAAAGATTACTGTGAGAACAATTATGATAAAGAAGCCTAGGATTGTGATTTCACATGTACCCCCTTTTTCCCCCAATTCTAATCTTAATAAAATCCCTAAATGTGTTACTTGCCAGCGACCTCTTAAATTCGTTAATTAACAATTGATCATAGTTAATAACGCTATTTCCCCTAATTTAATTCCCAATTGATCATAGGTGAATTAATTTAGAGCAAATGATAAATCTCAGAGAGGTTGATTAACAGGTTAATCTACTGGAAATTCATACAATAAGTTTGATCATGCAAATTGTACAAATCAAATCACTTCACAGTTCAGTTAATCGCAAGCAATTGATCATAGACAAGAGATTAACTTATGTTTAGACTGATGGGTCCTAAAAGCAATAAAAGTAGTGAAGAGATACAAATAACATCGAGGTTTTATTAAAATTAGAACCGGGGTACAAGGGTACAGCTACATCACAATCCGGGGCTAAGAGAAACTAGCCACTCATGTTCATGATTAAGTCAGAAAACTCAAAAGAAGACATAAAGATTACAAAAGGGAAGAAACTTTACAGTGATGATCCCCAATGGTGTTCTCTACGTCCTCCCGCAGCTCAGAGTCTCTCACAGGACCTCTTTCTCACCCACAACCCTCAGTTTTCGAAATAGAACAAAAGATAAAGATAAAAGGGTTTCCTATCCTATTTATAATAATTCAAAATTTAAATGGCTGACAGCGCAACTTACCACGGCCGTGGTAAAATGACCACGGCCGTGGTCCTTGCATAAAAGTCCAATTCTACTACGCAACCAGCATGGCCATGGTAAATTTACCATGGCCATGGTAATTTACCATGGCCATGGTCCTTGCGTTACTTCAATTCTGGCCTTTTTTCTTGGTCCTCTAGACAATGGCATTTTTGCTCCAAAAAGTACAATTTTCAACTATTTTCCTCATGAAGCCTCTTGAGTACCTGTCTTGCACCAACTAACACCAAACAGTGAGTTTTGCCAATAAAATATATTCAAAATGTATGAAAATGACATCTAAACTCACATCCAAATACAATCAAAGTCCGGTTTATCACATAGACTCAATGTCATGATCCCTATTAAGTTAAAACAATCTTTTATTTTCACGTATGAAAGTGAGAAACTCTTATTCTCATGCCATTAATTAAGAGTGTTCAATTGATGTCACTCAGTAAAATGTGAAATTTATTCAACTTTACTTGACGAATCCCTTAGTTCATCTCTTATATATTTTATTGGATGTGAAACTGAAGCAAGCCTTTTTGTTGCTCTATATAAGGTGGTTTCTAACCCCATGTCCTTCAACTTGATAGCTCTGCAATTCACAGGTAAGTCACATCACATGAGAGTGTAGTCGATCAGTTTTCACGAGACAAAGTTCTCCCAAACACTTCAATATGGCTTCTTCAGCGATGGAGACCTGCAAATCAGATGATGTGCACATGCAGGTGGACATTGAGAAGAACGCACAGGATGTAAGGTCTCAGTGGGTTCTCAACGCTCCTGAGCCCCCAAGTCCCTGGCGTGTGGTTGCAGATTCTGTGACCAAAACCATCTCCCACTATAAACATAAGTTTTCCTCTCTCACGGATCAACCCTGCACCACACTCCTCCTTTCAGTTCTGCAGGTCCTTTTTCCTATTCTTGCTTGGGGCAGAAACTACACTGCTACTAAGTTCAGGAAAGATCTTCTTGCAGGCCTCACTATTGCTAGTCTCTGTATTCCCCAGGTAAACACATATATACATATTAATGTTATTCTATTTAATTTATAATTAGGCTAAGCTACCACTTGCAATTGATATAACACTACTTCTGCTTGTTGTGTTGCTTTCAATTTTCAATGCAGAGCATTGGGTATGCCACCTTAGCACATCTTGATCCTCAATATGGCCTTTGTAAGCCACTTTTTTTTTTCCTTACTTATTATTACAGTTTAATTTTTTTTCCCTTTCCTTTTGAGGCTTTTTTTAAATGATAAATTTAGTACTTGATATTGGTTTATTACTAATTTGTGTAATAAAACCATTTAGATACAAGTGTGGTACCACCACTTATCTATGCTGTAATGGGAACCTCAAGAGAGATAGCAATTGGTCCTGTGGCAGTGGTTTCTCTGCTGTTATCCTCAATGATGGAGAAATTAGTAGACCCTGCTGCTGATCCAGTGGGTTATACAAAGCTGATTTTGCTTGCTACTCTCTTTGCTGGTATCTTTCAGACTTCCTTCGGACTCTTCAGGTGAACAATTAATATATATCCATATATGTTCCTTTCATTATTATTTTTATAATTTTCCCATAAGGTCTAACTAGTACTACTACTAGTAGTAGTCATTTACAGTATGGATTATTTATTTATCTATTATTGAGAGTGATCTTTTTGGACTTTGGCATCAATTAACATTTAACAGGCTGGGGTTCCTTGTGGATTTCCTATCCCATGCTGCAATAGTTGGATTTGTGGCAGGAGCAGCCATTGTGATTGGGCTTCAACAGTTAAAGGGACTCTTAGGAATCACCCATTTTACGACCAAAACCGACATAGTCTCTGTCATGAAAGCTGTTTGGGAAGCAGTTCATAATCCGGTATGCTACTTTTTCTTTCTTTTCCCTATAAATTGGGAGCTGGTGGGGGAGGGGAGCTAGGAATAAAGATAGTTTTGGGACCAGATTCCAATTCACCATTCAGTACATTTATTATTATAAATAATAAACTTAATTATCGAAATTCATAAGCATAAGTTTAATAATTAAAAAACATATAGCACATAATTCATTTGCCTATTTAAATCTGATGGATTCGTTACGTGTTTAATTTGATTTCTTTTAAAAACAATCACTTATTATTTTATTTTATTTTTTAGATTTTTTTTAAAATAATCACTCATATGCATCCATTTATTAGAGATAGGTAAAACAATAACAATAATTAATAAATAATACTCTCATTATAATTTCATCTCTCCAAGCTTTCAATTAAATAGGCACCAGAAATGAAATTATTAAAATTTCCAAGAACTAATAAATACAATTTCATCATGCATATTAATGCTAACATATATATGTTGAATTACAGTGGAACCCTCGAAATTTTATCCTGGGATGCTCGTTCTTGTTCTTCATCCTAACGATGAGATTTCTGGTGAGCGATATAAGTACTGAAGCAGCTCTTAATTACTAAGTCCCTTTTTCAATTCCCTGGATCTTGCCTGCAGTTTTAGCTAGTTTGAAATTTGTGGTAATTAATTGGCAGGGTAAAAGGAAGAAGAAGCTGTTCTGGTTGGCATCAATCTCTCCTCTTGTATCTGTTGTTGTGTCAACTCTAATTGTGTTTCTGACAAGAGCTGACAAAAATGGAGTTAAAATTGTGAAACATGTGAAAGGGGGCTTGAATCCAAGCTCCATCCATCAGTTAGACTTCAACAACCCCTACATTGGAGAAGTGGCCAAAATTGGACTAGTGGTTTCTGTCGTTGCCCTTACCGTGAGTACCCAATTATAATTATATATAGTGCAACATATGAAGTGTTACCATATATATTCCCTTTATTTTTTTGTTTGTTTGCTTATTTTCCATTCCAATTCATGCTGATACAACTTGCATGGTGCCTTACCCATTAATTATAGGAATCTATTGCTGTTGGGCGATCATTTGCATCCATCAAAGGATACCAACTTGATGGAAACAAGGAGATGATGTCAATAGGTTTGACAAACATCATAGGATCTTTCACCTCCTGCTACGTTGCAACTGGTACAATATTCTTTTAGCAAAGTATACATAATTAATTCTCAACTAATTCAGAGAGACGAAAATAACAAAATTGGAGTTGTGAGATTATTTATGTTAATTAAGTTATTTGCAAATGCTTCTTTGAATTGTTATGATGATAAATTAACGTGGAAGTTGAAATAAATCAATACGCGAGTGACATTTGATTATACTTTCAAGAACAACTTCAAGTACATGTGTTTTTGTGTTTGAAGGACAAAAGGTGCACGTAGTTTAGAAGCATGATCGATCTCCTAATTAACATATATTTTTCTTTTTCTCTTCTTAATTTATGCAGACGAAAAAGTATATATAGAAGATTTTTTTAGGCTTCAAAAGTCAAAAATACATTGCGGAATATATATATATATATATATATATATATATATTCTTATTGCATTTCTCACAATTTTATCAATTATAACTGTCTTGAAAGACAATATATATACGAAAGATTTTTATAAACACGATGAACATATTACGTACGAACACGTATGTTAAATTTTACTTTTCTTGGGTATCTTTCCAGTCTTTTATCATTACTTTTGGAAAGAATAAGATCAATATTCCAAACTAAAAGAAAAAAAATATTCCAAAATCATTGAATAATTGAATTAATCAATCCATGACGTGCTCCTCCTTTGACCTCTTCTTATTGGAAAAAGTAAATTAAGAATGCTTTTTGAGAGCTAGCTAGCTGGCTAGGTAAAATGATTTTATCTTGCGAAAAATTAAGGTGCCCTGGCAAGGACAACAATTAACAGAAAATTATTTTAATTAATGTTGTTTTTGTTTAATTGATTAATGAAGCAATATTAATTGTGGCAGGTTCGTTCTCCCGTACTGCTGTTAATTATGCATCTGGGTGTGAAACTTTGGTGTCAAACATTGTGATGGCCATCACAGTGTTGATATCGCTGCAGTTTTTGACAAAGCTCTTGTATTATACTCCAACAGCTATTCTTGCTTCTGTTATCCTCTCTGCCCTCCCAGGACTCATTGACGTAACTGAAGCTTACAAAATTTGGAAGGTTGACAAGATAGACTTTCTTGCTTGCGCTGGAGCATTCTTTGGAGTACTGTTTGCTTCTGTGGAGATTGGTCTTCTAGTGGCGGTAATCATTGACACTTTCAATATCTCTTATCAGTTCTGATAATGACTTCACTCGCAACCAATGACTTCAATATTTCTTTTTATTAAAGATAATTCGTTTTTTAAAATAAAATAACAAACATATTTTCAATTTTAAATTAATCATAGACTAATTTAAAAGATGTTTGAAAAATTATATAAATACTTACATATATATGCATAATAGTTAATCAACATGTTATTAGTACCAGTAGACTTAGGTTGAAATATTTTAACTAAGATCTTGAATTCGAACTTTGTAAATAAAGAAATGTATAAGAGAGAAAAGTTCCCACTAAAATGGCTAGGAAGTTTCCCTATTAGTCATTAACAAAGTTTCCACACCTTTCATGGTGGTGGAAAAAAAAAAAACATGCATGATGGTTAATTATATCAGTAACCCACAAAAAATATATATATATATATATAATGTCAGTTTTTGCTGCTGCTGCTCTTATCCTTGTTATAATGGGGTTACTGGTTTACAGCTTGCCGCAACAGTTACTCATGTTTTAAATACGTCACTAAATGGCTAGTGATAAGCACCACTTTACTAATGTAGCATATATTTTCATTGAAAGAGCTCTGAATTAAATTAATTTCAATATTCTTGAAGAATCAGCATTAGCATCTTTATGCCACATTACTCACTTTGCATTTCAACTGTTTGTGCCACCCGAAATAATAAATTATATATGAATAATACTTGAGTATAAGTTCATATATAGTTGTGAAGGCACCCAAACTCAGATTTACTGTTGAACAATTATGAAACTCAATAATATTTCAACAGTTCTATATGTGAAGGCAATGACACTATGAGTGGATATCTAAAAGCTTTGCAACCTAGTTGTACTGTTTAAGATTATGGCTTTTAGCCAATATAAGAAATTCTATTAATATCAAAAAAAAAAAAAAATTCTAGTATTCATAATAAAAATCGGTGATGGCATGGACCAAAGCCTAACTTCTCCATTATATAATAAGCAAGTCCCCCCACCACTTCACTGGACCCACATATTTGGCACTAAGTGTGACGCAGAATGGATGTGCACCGTTGAAAAACTGCATATTGTCTCTGGTTGGCACAGATTTATATCTTGAAAATTAAAGCCACCTCTATGTGGAATGATATTCCTTGCTAGGGTTGCAATCACTTGACTGAGATCTTTAATATAAAAAGTTTTCAACAAATCACTAACACTTAAAGGTCAAATTGTTTCTTTGTTCTAAGTGGCATAGATCGAGTAGTCCCTTTCTCTTTTGGAAGTGACAGTTATACACAAAAATTCGTCGACGAATTATTAATTAACATTGTTGTCTAGAAGAAATTAAACAACCTCCATACTTGTCATCACAAGATATTTTAAAGAAAATTAATGAAAGGAAAAATATTGCTTAGGCTTAAGGGATGTCAAATATTATAAATTAATGAAGAGTACATTAAAATTTAGATTTGGATTCTCTTAATTTGCAGGTGGTAATATCTTTCTCAAAGATCATTCTCATCTCAATTCGACCAGGCACAGAAACTCTAGGAAAACTTCCGGGAACTGATTTGTTCTGCGATGTCTATCAGTATCCTATGGCAGTTAAGATTCCCGGGGTTATGATAATACGAGTCAAGTCTGCGTTGCTTTGCTTTGCAAATGCTAGTTTCGTTAGAGAAAGGTATTTGCTACATACATGCAATAAGTACTTCCATAGTGGGAAGGATCAAATGAGAAATTAATGTCAGAAAAATGAATAATCTAATCTTCAATTTTTGTTTTCAAGGATCATTAAATGGGTCACTGAGGAAGAATCAGAAGATGACAAGGGAAATTCAAGAAGCACCATTCAACTCGTAATTCTTGACACCTCCAGTAAGGCTTTCTGACTCTCGTTATTAAAATACGAGGATATTGATCTTTCCACAAAAAGGAAAAGAAAATGAAATTAACAGAATAATAAGTATTGCATAATATAATAGGAAATTTAGCTCTGAGGTATAAAAGGATATAAAAACAATCATCTGACACTCCTTAAAGTTATCTCTCAAGTGAGAATGAACTGAGATAAGAAAATACGAAAATAAATAAATATGATATAGTTGTTGTGATGAAAAAGGAAAAAAAATAAACATTAACCAATGTAAAGACTTTATTGGTAGATAATTTATAAATAACTTTTAAAGTGTTTTTTGAGTCTTAATGTTTGTCCTGATTTTGAAGAATCTTCAAAATCCAATTCATCCAAACTTTTAAGTGTATATAAAAGAGATAAAGATGAGTGTACATCCTCTCAGATTGTTTATTTTATTTAATTGTAATTCTACTTTATTAATAAAAAAATAATTCTTGTTTACTTTCTACCTAAACATAAATTAATTTTCTTAAAATTAATTATACAAAAATCAATTCTTTCAAAATTTATTCGACCTAAGTATATATCTTGGAATATAATAAGACTGTTGGTGAGAAAGTTACGTGGTTAAAAATTTTACAATCTCGATCAGTTGCTGTTTTTTTTTTATTATTATTTTCTTTTTATTGATTCATGATGTTCTCTTGCGATAGATTTGGTGAACGTTGACACCTCTGGAATTGCTGCTCTAGAGGAACTGCATAAGAGTTTGTCTTCACATGGAAAACAGGTAACTTCTTTTTGTTTTGGACATTAAGGTATATGTAGGTTGCTTCAATGGCTCACCTAAAAAAAAATCATAAACTAATGATGAGTCGTTAGATGTGTTTCTGTTATTATATATATATATATATATATATTATAAATTTATGATAAAAGTATAATATATCACGTTAACATACAAATTTATTAACATGAAAAATTGAGATATATATATATATATATATATATATATATATTTATGATAATTCTATTTTAATGTAGATTAGTATTGTTTATACTAATTGCTTAATTTCTATAAACTAAGGTTTATATTAATAAAGACAAATCAATCAAATGTTTATAAACTTTTTTTGTGGTATATGTGGCACACCATTAAAGTGAAAAATGATAATGAAGGGAAATGATGACAACCTTTCATATATTTATAAGATTTAGGAATTGGATAACAAACCCACTATATATTAAACTTTTTAGTATTTTGAAGAAGTGTAAGAATGTTGACCTAGTGGTTTTTGTGTTGTTAATTCTCAGTTAGCGATTGCGAACCCTAGGTGGCAAGTGATACACAAGCTAAAGGTGTCCAACTTTGTCGGCAAAATCGGTGGCAGAGTCTTTCTGACTGTTGAAGAAGCTGTTGGCTGCAAGAGCCGCTGCTAAGTTGGATAACCACACCTAGCTACCTAATTCAACTGTTAACGCCTTAGTCTCATGATCTCATGTTGGAAGATAAAAACAGTGTCTAAATTAATGGAGTATCTATTTGTCTTTGTGGAAAATCATAACACTAGTGCTTATGAATTGTTGGTTTGTATTTCCACTCCCAAGTACGTTATGTACGAAATGGGACATTAGAATAAGTCATCCTCGTAATTCATGTTGGAGATGCTGTGACAGAGAGTTTCTGTTCATGTGTGTGCTTGCTTAATAAAATAGTAATTTCAAGTGCCGAGTGTAAAAATGCTGGAAAATACTTTCTTTTTTTTTCTTGATTAAGAGACGGGGGTATCCCCTTACCCACTGCGTCATAGACTAATTCCATTCGCGGTGCATTACTGTTGCTGGTCCAAGAAAATTTTGTACACGGAAACTGGAAAATACTTTAATCATTGTTGATGGAAGATTTTTATTTTTAGACTTAATTAGAATTTTTACTTCAAACTTTTTACTTTTTAGCGAATTTTACCTTCAACAAATTAATTTAGTACATTTTACCCCCAACTTTTTTAAAAAGTTATAAATTTTACCTTCCACTATTTTGCTGACATGACATACTAAAATAATTGTATTTTTTATCTCCAACTTTTTACTTTGTGGCAATTTTTACTCTTAACTTTTTCATTTGTTGGCGAATTTTACCATCAACTTTTTATTTTTTGGTAAATTTTACCTTCATTTTTTACGCTTATGTCAGCATGCCACGTCAGAATAATAGTAGAAGGTAAAATTTGTAACTTTTTGAAAAAATTGGGGGTAAAATACACAAAATTAATTTGTGTTGTAGGTAAAATGTGCCAAAAAGTAAAAAGTTATGAGTAAAATTTGTAATTAAACCTTATTTTTATTGAAAGCTGCTGAATGTACGTTCATTAATGAGCTTTTTATTAATTTTGACGTTAATAGTTTAGCAGCAGTGACCAGTGAGCATCGTTTTTAACAAAAAATAATAAACGATACAAATATATTTTTAGAAAACTAAAAAAGATTATATATATGGTTTGTCAATTACTATTTCCGTTCTTATTTATAATATCCTAATTAGAAGTAGTGTTTGTTCCTTTTTATAAGACTTAATATATTATTTCTCATGCATTAATTATTTTTAGACTAAAGTACCCATAATTTATAATACCTAAGTTAGAAGTAGTATTTGTTCCTTTTTATAAGACCCAATCTACTATATCTCATGTATTAATTATTTTTAGACTAAAGTACCCCTAATTAAACAAGAAAGAGATTATATTGATAGACCTTTAAAAGAGAAAGAAAAACATTAATGATAATGGTATTTTTTAAAAATCATATAAATTTAAGATAAATTTATTGTTATCAACTAAATTAATCACTTTTCTTAATCATGATAAATTAGATAATTGAGTTTTATAAATAGAAAATGAGGTATTACTATATATTACTACACCTCTGCTTTAGTGACTCATACCAGAGTGCTTTTCTCTGTTTATTCTCGGGTTGATAGCAGAGTTGAAAATCGCAAGTTTAGTGCTTGATGTTCTTCGACAGAATTACGTCTAGATTCATACAGTAAGATGATCATATTAATACTGTTTAGTGTCCTAAACCTGAAGCCACTAAGCACTAACTAACTTTTTGTCTCTCTGAACATTGATTACACTAGGCACAGCTGCACGCCTGCACAATCTACATTTTGCTACTTCTGTAAAAACTTGTCTAGATTCAATGAATATTGAGTTTTCTCTTTTTTTTTCTGACATTTCTTTCTTTTTATGCAGAAATTCTAGTAAAGATGTTAAGGCTTTTTTAAAGATTTTAAAGTGTTAACAAAATTAAATATTTTTTTTTTTTAAGTAAGTTGAAAATACACACACATATAATATAAGAAGCACGTTGCTCTTTCACTACTAGGTTATTTTTTAAGTTTTTTTGAATAGGGTTATTTTTTAAGTTGTTAATCATAATACTTGCTAGCTTGATGTTTTCTTCTCAGCAGGGCGTATGTTGTTAATCATAATATTAACTCCTTTCAGTTAACAATTGCCGACAAGTGTCGTTGTATGAAAATTTTCCAGTCTATTCTGTTCTATTTCAAAGCCATAACATAACATTTGGTCTTACTTAGTATGAGAGATTCAAATCGCAAGTCACATACACGCAGCTATATATATATATATATATATATATATATTATTTCGGTTGCACTGCAATATAATCACATCAAGCTATAATTGCAGATTGTATCGACTTACGCATCAGACCGCTACAATGCATGCAAGTGCGAAACTCCAATTTAAGGTCTTGAACATTTGCAAATGAGTGCTAAATCTTTACTCTTACTTATGTGGCACTGTTTCCTTGTCATGAACGAGCCTCTACTCTAGCTTGCGCATATGCAATGTTTTGTCCTTCTCTCCAATCTGCCTATTGCACTATATATAGAAACGTGTGGCCTTTCTCTTTCCAATATCCACGGACTTTATCAAGGTAATACTATTTGAAGAAGCAACATAATCATATCTTTTCTGAACGAGGCATTTATCTCAGCAAGCACTTAATTAGCAGTTAATGAGAATGATTAAGAGGTTGTGACCCATGGGCTTTACACAAGATCGAGGCCCTTTGCTCTTTCGAAAAATAACGTTGACTCAGTTCATTACGGAGATGACATATGAAAAGCTAGATTTCCAACACTACTAGTAATGTTTAAACATACATGAGGCTATGGTATTTAGCAGTAACCACAATGCATTCTTACCATTCTTCCTATCAAATCAATAATAAAAAAAACACGTATTTAATATTTTTCAATATATCGATTGCAAATGCATTCACTTTTCATGTAACACTTACTAATTTATAAAGTATTAAAAAGATTTATAGGAGGATATAGTAAGAGGATTCACCATTACTCATTTTCACAATAAACACATTACAAATAAAACACAATAAGTAGAAGAGTGCAATTAATTAGTATTAGTTAAACAAGTGCAGCAGAGCTTAGAGGGATAAGTGCTTTCTTAATTCTCTCTACGGCTGTCTTTAAATTAGTAAGGGATTCTGCATAAGAGATGCGGATGCAAGAATCATCTCCAAATGCACTCCCCGGCACCAAGGCAACCTGTTATGAGTGAAAAAAAAAAAAACAGCAAAACACCAGGTTATGACTTAGACTAATGTATTTAAGTTTTCACTACTCCCCAGCCCCAGCCCCAGCCCCCTATTTTTGAACTTTCTATGCAAAGTATAGGTAGATGATGATGATCAATGCTATATTGAAAAACAACATGGATGAAGCCTTAAAGAGATATTTAGATCAATCTTTTAGCTCTCATATTTCAAGAAAGAGAAAATCCTTTCTGCTAATAATATTAAGTTCAATGACTACTTTTTAGAGAATATGGTGGAAAAACCAAATAACTTCAAAATTTTCAGCTGATAAAGGAGATTAATGTGTATACCAGGCCCTTGTCCAGCAGGTATCGACGACAGAGGGAGTCAGAATTCTCAATTATACCGAACCCTTCAACTTCTCTTCCATAATAAGAGCTGAAATCAATGAATAGATAAAATGCCCCCTGAAAATGAAAAATAGAATAGTACATTTTTTAAGAAAAGGAAGAAACTAAATATAGAGAGAATAACGGTCAAGCAATACAACAGGCTAACAAGTTCGCACCTGTGGTTCAGATATTTTCACACCATCCATTTTTCTAAAGCTGTCAACCAAGAAATCCCTTCTTTCCCTGAAGGCTTTCACCATGGTAGAAACAGCTTCCCCACCAGCATAGCCTAGTCCTAATGCAGCAACTCCAGCTTTCTGAGATATACTACTCGCACCTGAAGTGAACTGTATTCAATAAAATGTGTTAGATATCCTCAAATATCAATAGTTAGTTACAAAGTTAGCCACATTAGAGTATCAATAGTTAATTAGAATAATCAGTTAGTTAGTTAGTTAGTTAGCTAGAAGAGTGGGGACTCACTCAGTCATTTGAGAGAACTAAGCAGAAACTCTTTTCTCATTTTTTCTAATCCGGTTCCTAACAAGATGTGCCAGACATTATATGTTGCATATAACATAAATAGCAACACTAGTCCAACCCTCCAAATGAAAGTTGGGAATTTTCTTAAAAAGTTTCCTCTCAATTGCAAAATATGGTAAAACTTAAGCATCTATTTAGATGTCTTGGAGGAAAAGGAAATCAAGAGAAGTTTGATATTGAGTTGTACATAATTCACAAAAATGGAAATAAAAAATACATCATACCTGGCTTTGAATCTTTCCGCATGCTGCAACAAAATGTTTTGGACCAGCAATATACCCAAGCCGCCAACCAGTCATTGCGAATGTCTACAAGAACGCAATTGAAAACCATCATAAGTAAGACTTGAGGCTTTCTACATTGTCATAATTTACAAACATTCTAAGAAATACAGAATTTGCACCGAGTAGAAAACAAAAACAAGGGATTAAAAACGCAAACACCAACATGCCCAAAAGAAAATTTATACTGATTAGAAATTACACTTTATCAGTAAGAGCACATAGCATTACAGAATACAGACCCACCTTGGAAAATCCATTCACAGTTAGAGTTCTGTCCCACATTCCAGGTAAAGATGCAAAGCTTGTATGAGTTGCTGGTGCGTAAATTATGTGTTCATATATTTCATCAGAGAGAACCTGTATAAAACAGCCATAGAGATTTTGAAAGGAACTATCATTGAGAAGAACACATTCGAGCATCATGGATGTATGTCTGTACCAGAAGCCTGGGGTGCTTTGCTACAATTTGGGCTATCTCTTCAAGTAATTTCTTAGAGTAGACAGACCCTGTTGGGTTACATGGTGAACAAAGAATAAGTAGTCTTGATCTTTCAGTAAGGTTGGCTTCGAGCAGTTTGGGATCCAAAAGAAAATTATTAGATATGTGGCTTGGAAGAATCACAGGTGTTGCATCAGCCAATCTTGCCATTTCTGGATAACTAGTATAGAATGGACCAGGAATAATAACCTGAAACATTCACAGCACAAGGTAAATGAAAACGTCCACATCTTGCAAAAGGATAAATAACATCTATGTAATAAGTTTCCTAAAACCACAAAAAATGCATTTTTATAAATGGAAACAGGTGCACAATATGGAGTAAAATTTTATTTGCATAATGGTAAGAACAAAGCTTGCTTGACCTGGAATATATGATAATCATATTTAGTAAGTAAAACGGAGAAATAAAACATGGAGGATGAAAATATTATAGAAGTAAGGAAAAAAACGCCCAGTTTCACAATTTTTTGAGCAAAAGAAGCCATGTCAATAAGTTTGGACTGATTAGAGAATGATACGAATTACAATTTGCAAGTATGTGCAAACATACAAGAAGAAGGCATCAAAAGGAGAGCACTTCTGAAGCTGCATATGTTATAGAACTCAATTTTTTTCTCCTATTGGCAGCAGACAACAGAGATTTTAAATCCATTGGAAATTTTTCTTTGACTTTTAAATGACTTAGCAGCATAAGTGTTTGTTTGGTTTCACGTTGACTTGTACATAATCACATTAAAAAACCAGCTATGTGATTTTAGATAAATGTTCACTTGTTTGGTTCTACAATAAAGAATTTATTTTGGGTCCAGAATTGATTTTGAGTCGAAACAACTTTAAGTAACTTCGGTATTGAATAAAAAGATTTATACCGAGTTTTCGTATTAACTTGTTTTTAGAATAAGAACATCTAAACATAAATTACATCACTTCAAAATCAATTTCATTCGAAATAAATTTTGTCAATGCTCACTCAAACACACACCAAGTAGTTTTATATGCTTATGGTAAGAATATAAAGCTTTTTCATACCTCATCTTCTGGGGAACAAACTGCAAGCACTGCTTGAACAACACTCTGCTTGGCTCCATTACTGACCACAATCTCATCAGGAGTATATGTAATTCCATTCTCCTCTGCAAAAACAGTCTTATCACATAATAATAAAAAAACTCAACAATAAACACGCAAAGTATCTGAATTCTGAAGTAACCTTTTAGCTTGTGACAAATTGCTTGGCGCAATTCTAATGTTCCAGCATTGGGGGTATATCTCGTGTAACCTTCACGTATGGCATCCATCCCAGCCTATCATCCCCGTACATGACATGTCATGGTCATGAATTCATGATACACACAAAAAGAAAAGGGACAAAACAAGGAATAAACACTTTTATTGACAACTTAGCAAACAAAGGGAAATTTACAAAGAATTCACCTCAGCTATAACAGCGGGTGTGTCAAAATCAGGCTCTCCAGCAGCTAAGCGAATAACGGGAACTCCAGCTTGTAAAAGAGCAGTGGCATGATCACTTATGGCTACAGTTTTGGAAGGCTTCACAGCATTAACTCTCTGGCTCAATGAAGTATCAACGTCTGTGTCACCAAAATCAGTCTTAGTCTTTGACTTTACAACCACCACCAACCTTTTGTTCATGTCAACGTGATTTCCTTTCTGCATGGCTCTACAAAGGCAATATAAGCATTAGCAACAATAAAGTGATGCTGAAGCGGAATGAAACACGTTGGGAATTGAAATCACCTGAGAGGAAGAGTGAATAGGGATGGAAAAACGCGACCAGAAATGGAATATTGGTCTCCAAACGTGATTGTGGAGATGGCGGCGTTATGTAGTGCATTGGCCATGAAAATCACAAGGGTGCAATACGTAGTTGGATAGGTAAATGAGAGGAAGCAATGCAACGTTCAAACACCAAGAAAAGAAGGAAAATGCATAGGTAGAGGAAGATGGGGTTGGTGGCAGAGAGTTGGTGCGTGCGTAAGTAGTGGAAAGAAGCAAAGCTAAGGGGAACTTCTCTTTTTCTTGGAGTCTTCGGAAACGTAAACAAATAGTTTCTTCTTTGTGTTGGTCAACAATGTCTGTCGAATGTTAAAATTTAAATATATAAAAATAAACTGGAGTAGTACGTGTAGGTAGAGTCAGTGTAATGGTATTTGAGAAAATATCAATACTACACTTTCGTCTAATCACAAACTGTTATTCAAGTTTATTTGACTCCTATAATAATTAAAAGTCATTCACGTGCAGTTTTTTTTTTTTTTTTTTTAAGATGGTGCATAAAAATTAAACTTATAGTGTGTTAAAAGAAACAGCTAGCTTTTTTTAAAAAGCTTTAAAATCTCATTGTGATCGACGATCATAATTTTCCATCAGCCAGAAACACGCGAACAATTGCAGGTCCATACAGTAAAAGGAATAGTCAGTTGCATAAGAATTTGGTATTACATTTTTATCTCATTGTCTACCAATCATATTCAATAAACAGAAGCGAGGTCCTATGCGGAAATAAAAGCTATATGCAAATATCAATACCCTTTATGAATGTAATGCAAGACTTTTGTTGTAATCATTAGCCCCTCAATTGTGTAATCGAATTTTGACGCTGTCAGGTTTTGAAACCTTATAGATGAATAAGAAGTGAACCAACACACCTAATTATTTTTATCCATATTTGCACCTCTCCCGGAACGAATTTACTGTCAAATGGTTGACCATCAAAATTACAAGTGAACATGTGTGTGCAAAATAAGAAAAGCATCCTCCTATCCTATAAAGAAAAACAAGGCACAAATTGGTGATACATTAGCAGAACGCCAGTAGCAAGCAAAATGAAAAGACAAAAGTTTAAACATAAATGAGACAAAAGTTTAAACATAAATGAGGCCATGGCATTTAGCTGTGGAGTCAACCACGACCCATAAATTAATTAATTTTAAATCTTTCAATAATGTATTTCTACAAATCTTATTTACTAAATAAAGAAAGAATTGAATGCATTTTACTTTATAACATAGTAAAAAGATTTGTAAGAAAATATAATAAGAGGATGCGGCATTACTCATTTTCATAATAAACATATTACATACTGTACTGCAACTAAAAAATAAAACATAAGCAGAAGAGAGAACACAATTGCCATTAATTAAGCAAGCGCAGAAGAGCTTAGAGGGATAAGTGCTTTCTTAATTCTCTCAACGGCTGTTTTTAAAGTAGTAAGGGATTCTGCAAAAGAGATGCGGATGCAAGTATCATCTCCAAATGCACTCCCCGGCACCAAGGCAACCTGTTGTGGGTCAAAACATCAAAACACCAAGTTATGAAACTTCATACACATCGTTAGATGATGATGATGATCAATAATGCTTTATTGAAAAGTAAGGCGGGGAAGAAAATCACTTAAAATATTTCAGCTGATAAAATATCACTAAAATCTTAAAAATGAGTATACCTGGCCCTTGTCCAACAGGTATCGACAGAGGGTGTCAGAATTCTCAATTACACCGAACCCTTCAGCTTCTCTTCCATAATAAGAGCTGAAATCAATGAATACATAAAATCCCCCCTGAAAGTGAAACCAAAGGTAGATATTTCAAGAAAAGGAAGAAACTAAAAATAGAGAGGATAACGATCAAAAAGGCTAATAAGTTCACACCTGTGGTTCACATATTTTCACACCATCCATTTCTCTAAAGCTTTCAACCAAGAAATCCCTTCTTTCCCTGAAGGCTTTCACCATGGTAGAAACAGCTTCCCCACCTGCATAGCCTAGTCCCAGTGCAGCAACCCCAGCTTTTTGAGATATACTACTTGCCCCTGAAGTAAACTGTGTTCAATAAAATGTGTTAGATATCACCAAATATCAATAAATAGTTAAGAGTTAGCTATAGTAGAGTATCAATAGTTAGTTAGAAAGGGTGAAAGGATAAATAGGAGGACGGGGTAGAAGAGTGGGGACTCTGTCTTGTATCATTTGAGAGAACTAAGCAGTAACTCTCCTTGTTCTGTACAATTTCATTAAAACATTCAATCTTTCTTTTCTTTTCTCATTTTTCTAATCCGGTTCTTAACTAGTCCATCCCTCCAAATGAATGGTGGAAATTTTCTTAGAACTTTCCTCTCAATTGCAAAATTTGCTAAAACTTAATTATCTATTATGTCTTGGAGCAAAAGGAAATCAAAAGAAGTTTGAAATTGGGTTGTGTATAATTCAAAAAATGGAAATAGAAAATACAGCATACCTGGCTTTGAATCTTTTCACATGCTGCAACAAAATGTTTTGGACCAGCAATATACCCAAGCCGCCAACCAGTCATTGCAAATGTCTACAAGAACACAGTTGAAAACCATCATAATTCAGACCTGAGGCTTTATACATTGCCATAATTTACAAAACATTCTAAGAAATACAGAATTTGCATCGAGTAGAAAACAAAAACAAGGGATTAACAACACAAACATCAACATGCCCAAAAGAAAATTTATAGTAATTAGAATTTACTCTCTATCAGTAAGAGCACATATCACTACAGACCAACCTTGGAAAGTCCATTCACAGTTAGAGTTCTGTCCCACATTCCAGGTAAAGATGCAAAGCTTGTATGAGTTGCTAGTGAATAAATTATGTGTTCATAATTTTCATCAGAGAGAACCTGTATAAAACAGCCATAGAGATCTTGAAAGGAACTATCATTGAGGAGAACACATTCAAGCATCATGGATGTATGTCTGTACCAGAAGCCTGGGGTGCTTTGCTACAATTTGGGCTATCTCTTCAAGTAATTTCTTAGAGTAGACAGATCCTGTTGGGTTACACGGTGAACAAAGAATAAGCAGTCTGGATCTTTCGGTAAGGTTGGCTTCAAGCAGTTTGGGATCCAAAAGAAAGTTATTAGATATGTTGGTTGGAAGAATCACAGGTGTTGCATCAGCCAGTCTTGCCATTTCTGGGTAACTCACATAGAATGGAGCTGGAATAATAACCTGAAATATTCACAACACAAGGTAAATGAAAACCTCCACGGCTTGCAAAAGAATAAATAACATCTATGTAATAAGTTCTTTAAAACCACAAAAGATGCAATTTTATAAATGGAAATAGGTGCATAATGTGGAGTAAATTTTTATTTGAATAATGGTAAGAGCAGAGCTTGCTGAACCTGGAATATATGATAATCATATTGAGTAAGTAAAACGGAGAAATAAAACATGGAGGATTAAAATATTATAGAAGTATGGAAATGAATGCCGAGTCGCAGAATTTTTTGAACAAAAGAAGCCATGTTAATAAGTTCAGACTGATTACAGAATGATATTATTACAATTTGCAAGTATGTGATCTCATACAAGAAGAAGGCATCAAAAGGAGAGCGCTTCTGTAGCTGCATATGCTATATAACTCAATTCTTTTCTCCTCCTATTGGCAGCAGAAATTTTTAAACGCATTGGACAATTTTCTTTGACTTTAAAATGACTTAGTAGCATAATTAATTCTAATTTCTAAATGCTTGTGGTAGAGTATAAAACTGTTTCATGCCTCATCTCCTGGAGAACAAACTGCAAGCACTGCTTGAACAATACTTTGCTTGGCTCCATTACTGACCACAATCTGATCAGGAGAATATGTAATTCCATTCTCCTCTGCAGAAACAGTCCTGTCACATTGTCAAACTCCCAATCTCACATAATATAAGAATTAAAAAATCAAAAATCAAACACGCGAAGCATCAGCATTCTGAATTAACCTTTTAGCTTACGACAAATTGCTTGGCGCAATTCTAATGTTCCAGCATTGGGGGTATATCTCGTGTAACCTTCACGAATTGCATTCATCCCAGCCTACCATCCCCATACATGCCATGACATGATCATGAATTCTTGATACATATAAAAAAGAAAAGGGACAAAAGAAAGAAGAATAAACACTTCTATTGACAACTTAACAAACAAAGGGAGATTTACAAAGAACTCACCTCAGCTATAACATCAGGTGTGTCGAAATCAGATTCTCCAAAAAATAGGCGAATAACGGGAACTCCAGCTTGTAAAAGAGCAGTGGCGTGATCACATATGGATAGAGTTTTGGAAGGTTTCACAGCATTAACTCTGTGGCTCAAAGAAATATCAACGTCTGTTTCATCAAAATCACTATTAGTCTTTGCCCTTACCACAATAACCGTTCTGTTCAGCTCAACGTGTTTTCCTTTCTGCATGGCTCTACAAAGGCAATATAGCATTAGCAACAAGTGATGCTGAAACTGAAAGACACAAAGGAATTGAAGTCACCTGAGAGGAAGAGTGGATAGGGATGGAAAAACGCAACGAGAAATGGAATATTGGTCTCCAAACATGACTCTGGAGATGATGGCAGCGTTATGTAGTGCATTGGCCATGGAAATCACAAGGATGCAATAATTGGATAGGTAAATGAGAAGCTATGCAACGTTCAAACACCAAGAGGTAGAGGAAGATGGGGTTGGGGGTATAGAGTTGTTGACTAAGTGCATTGCAAGTAGTGAAAAGAAGCAGAGCTTAGGGGAACTTGTCTCTTTCTTCAAGTCTTTGTCAGTGTGACTGTAAACGTAAACAAATACTAGTACTAGTTTCTTGTTTGTGTTGGGTAACAATGTCCAATTCACGTTGATGGAGAACGTTAAAATATATAAAGTGGACTAGTACGTGTAAGTAGTATTTTTTAAAAAGTCGGTGCACGCTGTGTCAGTGTGATAGTATTTAAAAAAAAAATCACATTTTTAAAAAGCTTTAATTTTTTTTGTTAAGATAATCTCAGAATGTGCTAACCTGCACAGATATTGTATTCACAATTTTGGTCATGGTGCAGGTGACCTCCACTCAACATGTAAAAATTGTTTATTTTTTTTGTTCTCCTTTCGGGATTGAGAAGATACGAACAAAACTCTTTGGAAGTGAACACGCTGTTTTAAATTATTGATCATGAATGATTCAAAATCTCTGTCTAGTAAAAGAATGATATTTATACGTTATATTTTTTCCTAACTCATAAGTACACTTGAGTGAATAGTTAGAGAATGGCAAGTAGATATACGAGATTCGGATACAATAATTGTGGACAATCATAATTTTACAAAAAAAAAAAAAAACTAGAAAATCAAGATTCACGATTCTTCATTAATTGAATTGAAAAACAAACAAACCCGATAGCAGCACGTACTTCGTTTCCAAGTTGTATCATCAACTAAATTATTAGTATCGTACTCGGCAGAGTATGTTAAGGATAAGAACAATAATTTAAAAACATAGCTATTGATGGTCGGTGATTTAAATAATTGTATTTCACTCCGATAACTTTTATCAAGATAAATTTATATTTTATAGGTTATGTTTTCGGGTATGAAGGTCCATGACAATTAAAAATAAAGTGAGGTAAGTTGGAGGGATACATTAATTTTTTTAGTCTTATACTCTATTTATTCACTAATTAATTTCTCTCGCTTCTATATGGGCAACTTTTTCACTTCAAAGAAAGATTATTATTGATTATCTCCATCCCTCTATCTTATTTAGTTATTTTTCTTTTTAAACATTCAAACTATTTCACTTTATTACTTTTTTTGTTTCAGTACAGGCATCTATCATAAAGGCAATCTTACTCGGGTCACAATCAGACATTGAATGTACAATTCCAACAGAAATTCAAACTGTTTCGCGACTTTGTGCGGGACAAGTACCTTGTGCTATATCTAATTCACGTTAATACCATTTTGACTTTATTCTAAACCACTCTATTCGACTCCACTCCACCCAAATGACCAAATCCATTCCTCAAGACATACAATAGCCTAAAACAGTACACATTCAATCAAATGAGAACATACGAAAAATTGAGGCTCCTTGTAGTAAAACGAATCATCAGTTGCATAAGGATTTGGTATTACATTTTTATCTCATTTTCTGCCAATCATATTCAATAAACAGAAGCGAGATCCGATGAGGAAATAAAAGCTATATGCAAATATCAATTTGCAGACTTGCAGTAGAGTCAAAAAGAATAAGCCAACTGAAATACTGAGATCTTCCTTTTTGCGGCAGGATAATGTCATGAAGAAACCAACACTACAACAATACAGTGCCTTTATGAATTTAATGAATGTAATGCAAGAGTTTTGTTATAATCATTAGCTTCTCAGTTGTATAGAATTTTGACGCTGTCAGGAATTGAAAGCATATATATGAACAAGATGTGAACCAAACACACCTAATTATTTTTGTCCATATCTGTACCTCTTCTCCAGGCAACATACTGGATGTCCCATAGCCTGACCAGCAGTGTGTACAAATTTACTGTCGAATGGTTCAGCAGCAATTAACAGTGACTCTTCATTCTTCACGCTGGCGAGTTGCATTTGTAGGTGTTTTAAACACTCCCTAAAGCAACAAACACACATCTCCACTAATTCTGCATATAAATAGATCAACATGATAACTTTAGATGAGAAATATATCTTCCAAATATCGCAAAAAATAAATCTTCAAATTGATTTTCCTAGCAATCCCCCCCCCCCCCCCCCCCCCCCAAAATGAAGTCCACCACCACACACCATTTTTTCTTGCAAGAGAAAAGTATTTTTTACTTACGACTAAATCAAGACTCACGTTTTCAAATCAAATTGCCGAAGCAAAGCAATTAAAGGCATATTATGAATCCAGACTCGTGTTTTCAAATCAAACAACCAATCCAAAGATGTGAAAGAATTGGTCTAACAGAATCACACAAGAGGGACAGGAAGTAATTCAGCATAGAAGCCAACCCATCATCAACAGAAGTCACCTAGTTGCTGCATGAAAGTTTCCCCAACAAGACAATAACCAGTCGACAAATCAAAAGACACTCCATTGAGTTGTATATCCAAAGCCCCCCTTTCCCAGGCCTGATATTGTAGAATCCTTTGCAGCATATAAACTAACAGACAAATTCAGGATTCTAGGATGCTCAAAGTTTACATGCACTACCCTTGATAATCAGAAATCTTTAGTTTTTTTCAAGTTGAGACGGTTAGTTTGCATCTCTCAAACCGAAAGGAAAAATCAAGTGGAATCAAACCTATATTTGGCTAGGGGCACATATGATAAGATAGAACAAGATGTTGCACAAATCACACCTGTAGCTCAGTACAGCATGTTTCAAGTACAACGGGATGCAATGAAGCATGAACATCTTATTCCATCAACAAGACACACACAGGCAAAAAAGACTTTATTGAAAGGTATGCAAATCAACAAAAGCAGCATCTTATCCTGTAAATGAAACGAGACAATACTTAAATGCAGTTCCTTAGATACTTTTGGTGTTGCTCTCTAATCAAAATTAGAGTTTCACCTCAATAATCTACATGATAAAGGTTTGTGTTAAAGGTAAACATAGATTAGCGAGGTAGAACTTCTATTTTCTAATTGGAGATCACCACCAAAGGCACTTATAAAATAAAACTGTATCAAAGTTTTGTCTAATGAAACAAAGCACAAATTGATGTTACATTAGAAGAACAAGAGTTACAAGCAAAACGAAAAAAAGAAACTACCTACCTACGTCATGTACGAGTACAGGATGCATCAAAGTCATCAGGGGCAACACGAGCAATCCAACTACTAAGCGTTCTCTTAATATCAGAGTGATTAACATACGCCAACTCGTACATACTACACAAATTGACAACAAGCGTCTCGTTGAGAGCCACAGTGGGAACTCTCTCAAGCGCACTCTCCAACACCTTAATGGAATCCGACAAATCCCTAAGATACATCAAACACAGAGCCTTGTTATTGACAGCCACAACATCCGCACTGTCCCTCTCAATGCACTCCTCGTACTCCCTCACCGCCGACACATAATCCTTCCCAACCAAATACACCAACGCCTTGTTCCTATTCACAAGGTTCCTAAACTCAACCTCGCTCAACGACCCATTACTCTTCCCCAACTCCTCCACCTTCAAAAACGAAACTTTCGCACCCTCCAAGTCCCCAATCTGCAACTGCATGTACCCAAGTTGCGAAACCAGCAAAGGGTCAGAACAGTCGCGAGAGAGAAGCTCCTTCATTAAACTCATACACACCCCAAACTCTTTCTGACTCAAATGGTGCCCTATGATGCAATTCACGACAAAAACCTCACGTTTTCTCCACAGATTAAGGGAGACACCGAGGTTGTTGTGTTTTTCCTTTTCCTTAATCTTCCCACGCACGAAATCGAGGAGAGTGTAGAAGCGATCCATGCCTTGCTGGCGTTGCCCTAATTTGATGGGGATTAGGGCGTTGAGCCACCGGAGGGAGAAAGGGACCATGGATCCGACCCGGTTGGGGTAGATTTTGGGGTAGGTTTCGTAGCGGTAGTGGGAACTGTCAAGGTCTTCGAGGGAATCGAGTTCGGCGGAGGCTTCGTTGAAACGACGGAGTTTAGTGAAGGCGAGGGCGTTGAAGGCGAGGTAGGTGAGGTGGTCGTGGGGCTTGTGGAGGAGAGAGAGGGCGCGGGCGCGTGAGACCTTGTCGATGATGGAACGCCACGCGCCACGGTTCGCGAGGTCTTCTAGGGAACTCATGTCGTGGCACGCGTCGTCGATTGGGTTCGAGAGAGGGTGCTGTTGAGAATCGGAGATTGAAGATTCCGAGTCCATCGCGACGGAAAGTGACGCCGGAGGAGTTACGCGGATCTCGCCGGAGTCAGCGAAAAATAGTAGACACTGGAGAAGCAAGGAAGAAGGAGCAAGCGTTGGGTTTAGCTGGGTTTGTTGGTTAATGATTTTTTATTGGGCCTGGTCCAGGATTTTAGGCCCATATATTAACAGTTATAAATTTGGGCCCATAACTACCGAATAGTAAAGTTGGAGAAATAACACTGGATGGCAAAAAATCGGCACCCGTGGATATCTGTGGATCAGTGTTGTGAAAATCGGATCGGTAATCGATTCAGTCGAGGTATTGGATTGATGGGTTAGTGGTCGAATAAATGGATCACTAATTGACCTGATTTGACCCAGTATATATTAAAAATTAAAAATATATATATATATATATATATATATATATATATATAATATAGCTAACAAAATGTGATCAATCCATAATTCATACTCTAAAATTAAAATTAATCATGATCAAACTATAAATATTACATAATCATTTATTACTACAAATTATTTTGTTGGGTATTATCATTAAATTACTAAAGAAACTCTTGTTATTTTTCATGGCTAAGTATAGAAGTTGTCGGAGGGCCATGAGCAAATATGGTGAAAATATATAAAACACATAAATATTAAATCATATCAAGATCAAGATAATAATAATTAACTATTATATATTATTGTCAACATCAAAATAATATTATAGGAACATATTATTATATACTATTAAGCAATTAGCTATTAACAATTTAATTAAAATGTTATAGGAGCATATTATTATATTATATTATACTATTTAGCAATTAACTTTTGCCATGGATTTCAAATGGTACTATGGAAAGAATTCCAAATAACTACATTATTTACAAGAATTGTAAAAAAAAAAATCAGCTAAACCGGGTCAACCAGGTCCGGGTCAACAGGTTTTTTACCAAACCTGGCCAGGTCAAACCGGGTCGATTGCATATCCGGTCCGATAGCTAAACCGGACTGGTCAGGTCACCAGTTCCCAGTTGAATCAGTCCGACCGGCCGGTCTGATATGGTTTTTATAACTATGCTGAGGATAAAACTCGCAACTGATAATAAATAGATATATTTAACGGGTACTCGCAGGTAATGGGTATGAATATTTTCACTATCCATTTGTTAACGGGAGGGGACGGGTATCATGGTACCCGTATCTGCAAGTACTCGTTACCTGTTAATATTAAAATACTTAAATATTCTTTATATTTTTTTTTATTTGTACTTATGTTTTGAAGTATAATTTCATGTGGACTTATATTTTAGTGTAGTTTTATTTTAGTTTATACTTTAGAGAGTAATTTTTAGATAATTTTGTTTGGAGCTCACAAAATAAATTTTTTATTTATTCATTTTTTATTTTTTAAGAATTATCCATGGATATTTTTAATTGTGTAGAATATTCAAATAATTTTTGTTGTGAATATTAAAATTATGTTTTAAAAAGAAAACATTAAAATAAATAAAAATTATAATAAAAGTGTTTTTAAAAATATTTTTACAATATTTTTTTTAAATATCAACGGATATCAATGGATACCTGCGGATATTTAAAAAATCCACGGATAATTACTTAACAGGTACCCATGCGGGTAATAGACGGGCATGGGGCAAATATTTACCTCGCAGGACAGGTAATGGGTGACTACTACCCGTATCTGCCGTGCCCATTGTCATCCCTATCCACACTATGTAGTTAGTCCCTTTATTGGAAGGAGTAATAATCGGGACAATTTTAATTGGGCAATAGATTAGATGTGGAAATAATATTTAAAGCTCAATTATGTAATGATAAAAATTAGTTTTGTGTATAAATATTTTAAAGAAAAATATTTTAGGATAATTGTTTTGTTTATTAAATTACTGATAATGTTACCCACTACACATGTTTTCATCATAATTCAAGTCCAAGATGTAAAAATTCACACACAAAAAAAAGTCCAAGATGTAAAAACAACTCTTATACTGTATTTGGTTTAGATGATGAAAATAGAGATGATAGAAATAAAAAAGAAATATTTGAATTAAAGGTATAGTATAAAAGGTGTGAGATTCATATAAAACCCATATTATTTCTTCCATATTTCTCTTCCTCTCCTCTCAACCAAACAAAGCATTAATGCATGATGTCGCGTCTGTTTAAAATAGTAGTTTCTCTTTTGCACATATACATTAAACGCGAAATCAAATTTGGGATTAAGTGAATATATAAACGCGCATAAGTTAATATATAAGTGAAAGCAAATTTGCTATTAATCTCATATTAAAAAAATGATTTTTAAGCTATAAATAATTTTAAGTTGATATAATTTCATATAACTTTTGCATGTTATGTATTGAAAAACAATATATAATAAACATAAAAAGTTATAATCTTTGTAAAGACGTACTATGAGGCATCTTAACGTTCGACCAAACGTGCAATTATTTTATGTTACAATTTAATTTACAAAAACAATTAACATTTTGAACGTAAAATTAATTGGGGAATGACTTTTCTTATGGTAAATAAAAATATATAAATATAAATCACTTTATTTCAAAATCAATTTTACTAATATTCACCCAAAAACATACTTAACATTTGATTGAGAACCACTTTTGCTAGGGGAGTAAAAAGCTAGTTTTCAAAAAGAAAAAATCGTTCATAAAAACACTTAAACACGGTATATTTAATAACACTCAAATTTAAAAGTCTTTGTTCTTGCCTAAGATAGGCAAGTTTGTGTTTGCTTTAAGCAATGAAACGCAGTAGGAGAATTAACCGTACGGAACAATAAAAATGCTAAAATATGGCTCGTGTGGGTCTTGATAATTGATATTATAACCATTATTTTCGTGAATTCATCCACAATTAGTAATAGCATGTTTGGAAATCTGTTTGAAATGCTGCAAACGATCATTTAGACATTAATTCCAAAGCATCAACTAGAGAAAGAAGAATTTGTGTCATGAAAGAAAACGTCGTCAACTGATTTCCAAATACAATTAACACACCCTAAAGATTATTGTAGTTCTCGATCCGAAATGCAAATTTGTCTGTCAGGCATCTGGGTACACTATAGCCCTGCAACAAAGAAGGCCACAATTCATACGTAAAGAGTCAGTCTGAAAGAACACAACTCATCAAATCAAATCAAATCAAAGGTTGCCTCTCTAAACAAGTAACAACCAAACCCAATTTCAGGTCAAGACTCTTTCAGGAGTCAGTCAGGACCAATATTGAAGCAAAGGATCACAAGAACGAACGTCTCTTCACATTACTACACACTATAGCAAAACAAACTATATTTCAAACTTCAAAATTTACAGTGCCGTGCGTGCGAAAAACAGTAAAACACCCCTATTTTTAATTTATTTTTCTCATAATAATCTTCTGTCAGGTGTAGTGTCTACATGATAGAACATGCATTTGGATTTTCATCACTGAAAATGGTGGTGTATGGATCTTCATATGTTGTCACTGTTCCAATGGTGGCAGAGTTGTCCACTCTCCTCACATATCCCGGAGGAGCCTTCTTGTCATAAGCTTGAATAGTATATGGATTAGCCACCATGTTGAAAGGCACGTAAGGCCAAATCTCTGCCTTCTTCCCTGTTGACTTCGCCTTCTTTAGGACCTTGTTTGCTTCCACATAACCAGTTACTGTCACTTTCTGCTGTTTCCTGTTTATCTCCACCGATTTTACTCCTGCACTTACACCACCATTTCTTATATTAGTTTCATCACCTTCATGTTCATGTTGAATGCTTAATAGTATATTACACTATTAATAACAAACTCTAACACTTTTATATTATTAGTTAAAATTTATTAAAAACGATAAATTATAAGTGAAACTCATAAAATAAAGAGTGATACCAAACATTTTTTGTGATTCTCGATAAATTTTAAAATATAAGCTATTGTATTTAAAAAGATGTGTTAAAGAGTGTTGTATGAGCAATTTTTATATATTATGGCACTACTCACATGGAAGCTGAGTAAGAAAAAAATTGAGGGGACACGTTACTTACCATCTAATGAAGAGAGAGTTTTCTTAACCTTGAGCACACAGCCGTCACAATCCATCATCACCTTCAGCTCAACGGTCTGAAATTGCTTCTTGTTCTTGTTCTTGTTGTTGTGTTGGTGGTTGCCACTGCCGCTGCCCATTAAATCAGACAAGTAATCTCCAACTCCCATTTTTGTGTATTTAATATCAAAACCAATAAAGTGGTTTGCACTTCAGAAAAAGACCACTTGCCAATGGATATGAAAGCAAGCTGGGAAGTTCTTGAGTAGAGAAAACTAGTAGGTATCAGATGGGTTGAACATTGATGGTGGCAACGTTGGAGATGAATTTATATAGAGAGAAAGCAAGGTCCAAAACCAAAAGAAGTTACAAGGAACTTTCTTGCAAAACAGAAAAAGATTCCTTACTTACCTTCTAATGATCCAAAACCAATGCTGATCTTTGAAGAACTTTTTTTACTTACCTTGAGATATTTTTACCACCCAGGCCAACTCATTTATAGGCCTTTCACCATTCAGATTCAATCATATGAATGGAAAGGTAGTGGCCCCTACCTACGCTACTAAACAAGAGGCTTAAAATGGGCTTTAACTTCTTAATGGAGAAAATTTTTACGTGGGGTTCAAGAAAGTAGATAAGAAGGAACACGTTCCTGTATCACCTTTCGTTGGCAAATTATAAATAGTAAAAATTTATGGTACTGCTTGTGGTTCAGTTGACACATTGACAAAGTTATTTATTATTTTATATGTAAAAAGAAATCGACATATCAAATGACAGCTAATGAGAACTCTCTGATTGAGGCTTCTATTCAAATAATTTGTTAAGGACGAAAGTGAAAGACTGAAAGCAGCCACCGACTCACATATCCGAATGAACAACATAATGTGTATCAGATAATGATGGGGATTGAATTTGAAGTGCTGCAATGCAATGCAAGTGCAAGCATTTAGCACCAATGAGATAAAGGTCATCCTTGATATTGCAAAGGCTATGAGCCTTTTACCTTCCATTAAAATTTCCTTCAAATTAAAGCCAGTCAACTTCACATATCTGTAAAGTTTATACTTTATAGTAACAAAAAAGTTTGTGTAAATACTAGTATACCACACTGCTTTGCAAAATGAGAATAAGGAAATTATCTATCAAGCTATAAAATTCACAAAATCATCATTCCTTATACATTGCCAGACTCATGTATCCAAACTCATTTTTAATTAAATTTCAGTCTTCTAAAACTAAGGAGTTAATTTTCCCATTTTTCGTGATTTTAAGTAAAATTAGGGATAAAACTTTTTTTTTTTAATTTCAATCGTCTCTCATTGCGATGCCCTTTGGACACGTTGTGACAATATTCATAACACTTTCTCATAAACAATTTCCTAAAAGTCCTTGTTAATGTTATCTATAAAAGTATGAAGCATTATTTTGTAAGCAATTTCTTTTAGCTTAGTCACGAAGAAGTTGGAAGTGTCATAATTTTATCATGCATGTCATGGTTCAAGAATTTCATTATACAAAGAAAAATGCCTCAATAGTGATCATCGATATCACATGCTACTAGACCAAATGACCAAATAAGTCTCGTCTTTCACAGTTCTTTTCCCATCTTGTTTGAATTTGGGATATTTGATTCTCAATGACACTTTTTCGATAAAGCTAACATTTTAGCTTCTGTTTCTAAGATATTTCTATAAAGGGAACCAAAAGAAGCAATTTGAATCATTTAACTAACCCACTAAATAATCTTTTTGCAATTAGCAAAAATGCTGAAAGCTCAGTCCCACTTTTGGAAAACAAAAGTAGAATGATAAGGAAAAGATATAAAAATAAGAAAATGCAATGAAAAGTGGGTGAGAACAAAAAAGAGAGGCATGCATCAGGATACCACCCTAAACTAAAGTATGTGTTTAAGCTTTGAAGTACCGGAAGTATATAACAAAGACTTAGTTTAATTTGCATTAACATATTAATAATAATTCATAGGAGAAGAAATAAAAAATAAGATAAATTAATTTTTCTCAAAAGTTAAAACTAAATCATGTATTATAACTTTTTAATAGTTTTTTGTTTAGTTTTCCTAAAAGATAAGGTGTATAAATTAATTTTAGTTTATGAGAGAAATTTGATTTATTTTTTTCTTATAATAAAGTGCCTTGTTTAGAAATTTATTGAAAGTGACCCAAAATCAATTATAGGTGGATTTAAACACTTTGAAGCTCGTTGAAACTGAAAGCATTTCATTCAAAAGTAAATTTAACGTTGATGTTCACCTGGTTAGTTGAAAAAATGGACATGAATTGTACTAATTTACCTCGAGATCAAAGAGAGCAAAAAGTTTAGTCATACTATATGTTCAATATATCAGGATCGTGTCATATTATATTTACGCAGAAAAAGATGATAAACAAGTGTAGTACAGATGTGAAACGTGGAATGAAACTTTGATTAATTAGTGTAATAAATTGCTCGTTGTTGCTTTGAGAATCTTGCTGTGGACACACATGACAAATGAGATTCCCATTTTTATGAAGCTCATTCGTGTTTAAACTTTAATTTGGACGGAAAAGCATATCGTTGATATCTTCATGTGCTTTCTTCTTGATTTTGGATTCTAGATACTCTTTGTTTATCATAAAAGGAACGACTTTAATTAGGAAATGGAGACCGAAGTTGCAATATAAGTCGTTACACGTCTTCTCTAGTGTGTATGTAGTTTCCTTTTGGGTTTAAAGGAAGACCAAATGTTAAGGCGAGTCACAATATAAAGGGATCTCACGAAGATGGGGAAAGTGTTTAGTAGTTTAATGTATAAAACTAATACACGCACATCAGATATTTTAAGAATCTATACCATATATAATGGTTGTCTATATAGTTTCCTTCCATTCCCATTGTTGGAGAATTAAAGTTTCACATCATACAAATAAAAACAAGTTATATATATATATTTAGAGAAATCAATTCTAATTGGTTTAAATGTTTTAAATGATATATCTCCTTGATATATATCCAACTCAGTCAATGTTCTGCAAATCTCCATTGGGAGAGGATGCGGATCCTCACATTTTGCAAATTAACACGACGCGTTACGTTGATAAATCTCGATCATTCGTTACAATTAAAAACTCATCAACCGTTAAAAATGAAAGTACTCATTTTCTTTTTCTTTTTCTTTTTCATTTTCATTCTCTCTCTGAGATTACCTTCTAAATTACTAAGGAGTTGATTATCTCTTTAATTAAAATAAATGGTTGAAATATACTAACACGATACATCATGTTAAATTACATTGTAAAATGAGAGAATCCGTACGTTTTCGACTTCTTTCCGAATTCCAGCTTTATTCAATCACAACACCTCTTTCTTTTTATTTTTTAAATAGTATACGTGCTAATAATGTAAATATTTTTTATTTTATCATTCAATTACAAATTTTCACATATAGTAAGATTGTTGAATTTTACAATAATTACTTTAAAAATTTTATACTAACAATGCATGAATATTAAATTCTTAAATAATAAACAAATAGTGCACATAATTTAATTGAACATCCACTCCCATTTTAGGATGGAAAAAGAGGAAGATAAAAAGAAAAGAAGAAAAAGAGAAAGAGAAAGTTATATATATGAGGTAGAAGTAAGAAGAAAAATAGATGCATATTTATAATTACCCTAATATAATTCCTAATCCTTTGTTCCTGTTACAGAATTTGGAGTTTGGACTCGCAAGAGAAGATATTAATATTTTTTTTTCAAAAAATCATAAAGAACTATATGTAAGTGACACACATGTATCATGAAATAGGATCCTACATTAAATTATTTAACTTAAAATGGTAAGATGTGACTGTAATAACTAATTGCCTTGATCTTTGGAGGATTTTATTTTTATATTCACATATCATTTAAAATTATGTAGTTATCAAATTAAACTTGATGACAATGCATGAAAAATGTTTTGTTGTGAAAGATAAAATTAACTATTATTTTTTGTCATAAAAAAATTAGCCTTCAGTTATAAGTAATTGTGTGAGAGATATCTTTGGTATATATAAAATAAAAAATAATAGGAAAAACTCAAAAATTTGAACTTGCAAAAAGCTTCTGATTATTTAGCATATTTTATTCTATATATAATTTGTACTTAAAGTATCTTATCAAATCTTCGGCTGCAACATCATTGGAGAAGGTATAGTGGCATTAATAATGAATACAAGTCCATTGAATTCACTTTATTTTGTCAACTAGTAGTCCAATGAATTATGATGTTGGCTTAATAATGCTTACAAGTCAAATTTCAGCTGGCTTACAGTCATAGTGAGTCAGTGACATGCAATATCTAACAGAGCTGCGTCAAAAAAAAAATTAATGACAACAGGACTAAATACAATGCATGTGTGATATCGTTTTGATCTATTTAAAATTTCACTTTGATCTATTTATAATTAATTGTCTCAATAATTCGCATGATAGTAATTTGCATTGAAGGTTAGGAAAACACTAATTTTAATTGTTACAGTATTAAAAAAAATATCTGAGAAACATGATTTAAGTTTTGTTGTTATATCAAATATAAAATTAAAAAAAAAAACTTACACTATATACTAGATTCAGAATTTTTTTTTATATAGAAAATATTTTAAAAAATTAAATGTCATACTCAACACGATGTTTCACAGTCCCCTAGAATTTCAAACAAAAATCAACATAGTAACATAAATTAGTTGATTGAAAAGATGAATTAAATTAAAAGGCAGCCTTAGGATAACACCAGGCATATTAATTTACATAATCTCACCCGACGAAAAGCGGGGTTAACAGATAATGGTCCATTACGAGTGTTAGGAATCTAACATGCTGGCAATGTTAAAAAATAACAGCATTAGATGGTGTAAGATCTAAAATACTTACAAAGCTAGGAGGAGGACAAAATGGATACAGATTTGGATATACATGTAACGCTATCTAGACAGGCTAGTTGACATACATAAGAATAAGAATGCGACTGTCTCAGTAAAAGGCAGACACAAGTAGAAGTAGAAGAAACAAATAGCAATGCCAATGTACCCGGCATGATGAAATCATCCGAGATGGAGCAGCTGAAGGTTTGTGAGGAGCTCTTCCAGCAACAGCTGGAGCAACTGCATGCCCATTCGTTCTTTGTTGCTCATCTGTAGGCAATGGGTTTGATGAAGTCTCATTTGGAGAGAGGGGCATCCTCTTACCTAGACTCAGATCCTGACCTACACATGCATGTAGACAGTGTATAAGTAAAAATGAAATAAACAGGCATCAGACAAATGGCTAAGACCAAGAAGTCAACTTCATTGCCTAAGTATTAGCTCATAAACTCAAAGTAATATGACTCACAATTTGAGCGTGACCACGCTAGCTTCTTGTTTTCCCTATCAAATACCAAACGGTATCCGGTCATGAAGTTCTCTGCCAAAAGATTTTATTAGTTTTAAGATCAAAGTATCTTTTAATACCATATTCCAGAGTATGGGTAATAAGTAGACTTTGTTAAGGAAAATACGTAAACTTACGTCCAATTGTTCCCATATCTCCTTCAGATGGCTGTATGGCTAAACAAAATCCAATGACTCCCTGCACAAAAAGGATCGGTCTACCTAATTTAGCTACAACTATTACAGAAGAATTACCAAATTTTTTTTTTTCATTTCCCTTCTTTTGCAAGCAGTTTTTGCTGAAAACTGATTTTTTTTTTTTTTTTTGCAGAGATAATTTCTGTTAACATGTTAAATGGATGCAGTGCCTCCCTAGAAAACATAATATCTACTGGAAAACATTTTCACAAGGCAACAAACTAACTGCTGCACTACTTGTGCATTTGTTGAAAGTGGGAAATTATTCTTTGGCATAGAATACAAACAAACACCCACCTCATTGCCATAGAATACAAACACGGGATCATAGACCACAAAACTGTTATTCTGTTGGAACATGAGAGTTAAGCTGGGAACCTTTGGCAACTCTTGCGAACTGTCTCAAAAAAGAATAATAAATAAATAAATAAAGCCATCAAAGAGACCAGAAAATTCTACCAATTAGGAAATCATGCACCACAGCGAGAGGGAAGAGAGATAGACAGAGATCTATCCAGAAAACTCACCTGGGTACATAACAATACTCCCAAGGAGATCCTTCAAAGCTAGATCTTGAACCATTTACTTGTTGATCAAACTATCACAAATAAAATCATATTAAAAGACCGAGAAGAAATTTACAATAATGGAATTCAGAAAACTTAAGTACCTCCTCAGCTATTGCTCCATACACATGGCCAGGAAGAAATGTAAATGACGTCCCACTATCAACCTGTGCTTTAAAACTTGTCATTTTAAGACAAGAATTCCCAATACAACATGACTGTACTCCAATAATGTAGGTTGAACTGACCAGGAAATATATCATAATTAGCATCGTGACACAATTTTCTAAAGTATTTTTTAGTGCAGTGAAACATTGTAAAATAATAATTTAAAGTACAGAATTTCATACTATAATCCATCCAAAGGCAAGAATGAAGTAGACTGTTGCACGGTTGGTCCCTGGTCCCCAAAAAACATTCTACCAGAATCATCTTCATTAAAGCATAAGGAAAAAGAATCGTGGATTAATCCTGATTTAGCAAGAAAACTTGGAACTGAACTCTCCCCAGGCCCCAAACCTAATAGGCCATCTGGAGCAACCCCATCCAAATAACCACCACTTTGCTTCATACCACACCTGCATTCAACAAAACTGACGTCAGAGAAAAAACCATGAAACTTGTTTTCGTTAAAAAAAGAAAGCATCAGGGAAACTGATGTTGAAGTAACAACGACAGGGCAGTCAGCCACACCCAAGAACAACTGGAGCTTGAACAGATGAGTTTGATAAACTGCCGCCTGACTGAAGATGCAGTATGTCCTCAACTAACAATCCAGAACTTGACGTGTTCTCCGACAAGTAACTGACCATGTACGGACACTGCTGCTGGGAACTTTTACAATTTGAACCCTTATCACACAACCGATGACTGCAAGATAGATGCTTACTGGATAACGACCGAGACGGACTATACTCGTTCAGATCTCTATCCTGCATAATAGATGCCCCATATGTGAAGGAGCACCTGCCAATCAATTATTGGAAATAAGTGCTAAACCTGTTATAGACTCTAAACTTCATTTGAACCATTGCACCCAGAAAGGTGCCATGTTTTGTGTTAGTGTCACATTAAACTCGAATCGAAACCTTATCCAATCAAGGATTCGCAATTCACATGATTAACTATTTTTTAAACAATCAATAAAAGAAGCTAATACAATCCGATATTGTATTATTACATTAAGTTATTAAGACTACAAGTTACATAGTAGAGTAAACCAATATTTTAGTTCCTGAAAGTGTATAGCCTAGTCACATTAGTCCCTGAAACTAAGGAGACTTCAAATAAGTCCCTGAAAGTGCATTCCACCAATCACATATGTTTAAGGACCAAAATGTCAAGATGAAAAAGTAGAAATTCCATAGACTTATTTTAAATTTCCTTAGTTTGAAGAACTAATGTCACAACACGTTACGCTTAAATCTTAATCATAGTTTACATAGTAAGAAATCAAAGAAGAGATAGATTAGGTATGATATTCATACCAGATTGGAATAGTAACTCGATGACAATGGAGCACACTGTACGCAATCACACGGAATCCAAAGAAAATCACTCCCTGCGTCCAACGCCACGAGAAACGAAGTACTCGGTGTTCCTATATCAATCCACGTGTAATGTAACCTAATCACCAGAGATACATTATCAGATTCAAAACCATGTCGTTTTTTCGCGCATCGAGAAAAGCAGAAGAGAGAGGAATTAGGGATACCAGCCGAAGTCGTTGCCAAGCGACATCGTTTTGCTACCGTGAGACGGAAACAGTAGCTGGTAGCGTGTGCCTCCAACTTTGATCTTGCGCCTGAGAATGTCGCCGGTGAGAAGCATCTGATAGTAGCTCATGCTCCGCCAGTCCGGCCAGTCGCCGGTCGGAGGCCGAACCGGTTTCATTTCGTCGGCGAAGCGGTGAACGAGGCGCGCGGAAAACGTGATCGGAACCGGCATTGCGCGAGCCGTTAGCTCCAACAACAGCAAGAGCAACAAAAGCAGCAACCGCCACCGCATCGAGATCGAGATCGAGATCTGGCACTGGCACTTGTTCCGATGCCTCGTTGTAAATGATTAAGTAACGATTAGTGTTAATTAGTGAAGTGAGGGTGCGCAGTGTGCATCATCGTCATGGATCGTTGCGTTCCTGTGTGGCTATGTGTGAGTGAGTGAGTGAGAGTGAGAATGAGAGTGCGAGTGGATAAAACAAACAAACAAACTAGTGCATTTTGTTGGGGGTGGAATGAATGTACACTGTTAAGTTAAGTGCTTAATTAATGGGGAAAGGAAAGTGGTTTGAACTGATATGATTAGTGTTTGTAATAAGTGAAGTGCTTATTGTAAATGATGATTAGGAAGGAGGAGTAAGGGCGCAACAATGCCGCGACGAAGCGAAACGTCACGCGCGGTGGCCCCACTGTGTCTTTACGTGCTTGAGAATAAAACGGGCTTTTATTGCCGGTGTCGATTTGTCTTTGCCACTGTGGGCTCCCCCACCCCCACATTCATTTTCATTCATTCCTTTCCTTTTACGAAATAAAAAAAGGCTTAATTATCATTTTAATTTTCTAATCTATTTTTTAATTCAATTTGGTCTCTTAATATTAAAAAGTTTAATTAAGTCCTCTAATTTTAAAAAATATTCAATTAAATTCTTTTATTTTTAAAAAATTCAATTAGATCCTTTATTTTTTTTAAATGGGTTCAATTTTGTTCCACTTAAAATCAAATTTGGTCTTATTTTTAAAAAAATTTCGAAGCACATAGAAGAAAAATGGGACCAAATTGAATCCTTTTTAAAGAAATAAATGATCTAATCAAATCTTTTAAAAGTAAAGAAACCTAATTAAGTTATTTTTAAAAATTATAGGACTTAATTAAACTTTTTAATATTAAGAGGACCAAATCGAATTTAAAAAATAAATTAGAGAACCAAAATGATAATTAAGCCAATAAAAAATCAAACACATAAGGCAAGAGGCTTCTTATTTAGTTTCATTATAAAATAAAATAAATGCCTAGATAGTAAATAATCAAAATATGTGGTGTGGGTAAGGAATAAAGTTCTCACTCACAAAAAAAAAAAAAATCTTCAAAGGTAAACATCTGAACATGTTAATTGTTTTTTAAAAAAAATCTAAAATTTCACCCAAAAAAATAATCTAAAACTATTGGAGAAAACAACTGAGACATGATAATTTTGTTTGTCGAATTTAACTCTTTTAGTGAAGGAGACGTATTTTAAAAGACAAAATAAAATTATAATGATTAATAAAAATAATTAATAAAATTTAATAATTTCATTATATATAGTAGTAATATTATTATGATCTCAACTGGTAATTTTCAAACAAATTATTTCTCCAATTCATAATATTATTATTAAAAATATTCATGCAATACTCTATATACTTGCTAGCTTAAATTATTTTTTTCTCGAAAGAAAACAACTTTTTTCTTCCCCTTGTCGTGTTCTCTTATTCTGCCATCTCCAATTCTGTTCAGAATTGTAGGTTGTGCCGCCAATGATGTGTAATGATAAAGATCAAATGCGTTTGCAATGAATGAGGATGCCAGAGAGAGACAACCAATATATGAAGCTAAATAATGCATAAGTGCTCCAATCAATAAAACAGGTCCGACAAGGTGGGGTGGTCCAAGATATGCAGGTTTAAGAACGTAATGGGTGGAATTTGACCATCGGAGTTGCTATTCTCACCCCAAGTTTTGCTATTCTCACCACCCACGTGGATGTTCCAAAATTACCTTTCCCACGGAATCACGATTCCGCTGTACAACATGTGCAATGGAATCGTGATTCCGTTGAACATTTTTTATTCACCTCCACACTACACAATGATTCCGTTGTGTAGTGTGGAGGTGAAAAAAAAAATGTTCAACGAAATCACGATTCTATTGCACATGTTTTTTTAATTTTTCTAAGTTTTTTGTAAAAAAAAATTTATGAGTAATGTTTTTTTTAAAATGTATAATTTTAGGTTTTAAATTTTGGACAGAAACAAACATATCAATTTAATGCACATTGATCGTTGTATCTTATAGGACTAATATAGACCATTGCTTTTTCTGCAACAAAAAAACAAAGTTGTTAATGTCCATATGATTAGGGATGGCAAAGCGGGCCGGGCCCGGCCCGCCAGCCCGCTATGACTTTGGCGGGGCGGGGCGGGGTGGGGTTTTCAGCCCGCCGGCCCGCTTTGGCCCGCCCCGCCTGGCCCGCCAACCCGCCGGGCCACAGGCGGGGCGGGGCGGGCCGGCCCGCCAGCCCGCCAGCCTTTTTTTTCTTTTTTAATTAATATATATAAAATAATATAAGTTATTAGGGACTATTAATATTTTGTGATGTATTTTTAAAAGACTATTAGTTTGTGGTAAGCATTTTTAAGATGTTATTCATGATGATATTGAACTTGTGGTGTTAAAAGACTATTAGTTTGTGATTTATTGAAGAAAATGAAACAATATTGCAATTATTTTTAATTGTGTTCACACTTCACAGTAACAAAAATACTCTCTATTGTCCTCTTATGATACAAGTGATACAAGATCATTTTATTTATATCTTATTTACAATAATTAAAAAAAAAAAAAAACTGGCGGGCCAGGACCAGCAGCCCGCCGCAGCTAGGCGGGCCAGCCCGGCCCGGCCCGTTTTTGGCGGGCCACAGGCGGGCCGGGCCAAAACGGGCCGGGCTGGCCCGTTTTGCCAACCCTACATATGATAGGAAAACAGTATGTGATAATTGAAGTATCGATGTTATCTAAACCCTATATTTTGCCGGTGCAATCTTGGTTGTTGCCTTTGGTTAAACAAAGTGCAGAGTATGTGATAATTGAATCACAGAGTGAGTCACGGATGAACATTAAATCTTGTAGTATAAAATATCTGTGGTGTAGGTATAAGGCAGCTCATTTCAATGTGTTTATATTGGGTATATTGGTTGGAAGATTGAGGGATCTCTTGTTGTTGTGTATTGCGATGGTGACATGATTTCAACTTCTTAGGGGTAAAGTTTGAATGTCCTCATGGTCCTAAATTCATTAGAATAAGTGAGGACATGTTGCTTGCTACTTTGAAAAAAAACAGTAAAGGATGCCATCGGAGGTAGCAGAATGCTACTTGACATCTATTACCGTCAACCTATATATGTAGGTGATGGTTGTGTTGAGTATAACTGTATGGAGCTTAAAGACGACAATGATGTAAGATGTTTTTCATCTTTTGTGAATTTTGTTCAAAAGGACTGATTGAATTATATACAACATTTGGTCGATCTCCTGAAGAAATCCTTGCCCTGATGCGTAAACTCATATCTGCCAAATAGATTATTGCTCTTATGCGTAAGACAATGGCAACAAGTAGCTCTAATGAAAAAAAGTCTATGTAGTAAACCAACAACTATGTTTAAGTTTCATTATGTTGGTTGTTGTTGCTGATGTTATTTTCTATGAAATATATGTAGAAGTGCTATTATGTTGCACATTGTTGTTGTTTGTTCTATGATTTTAATGGAGAAATCGTTCCTTCTTTCATTATACTACCAGGCGAGTGCATGTTGTTTATAGAGTTTATAAAGAAAAAATGTAATAAACTCAAAACATCAACTATAAAATATAATAAATGTACATACAAAATAAAAATTTAGATACAAATATCAATAAATACATCATAAATCAACCACTTCTGCGACCACCGCCCTCAGTCCTCCTCCTCTGTCTACGTCCTTGGTAACTGCACCCAGCACCTAAGCCACCATGTGCTATGCGCAATAGCTGCTGCATCAGCTCATGGTCATGCGTGCCTCAGGAATGGCTCTGGTCTGCAACAACCTCTCTGCAATCGCAGACATCATCTAGTACCGATCCTACATAAACGAAAATTAAAATTAGCAATTATTTATCAAAAAAAATTTAAACAATTATGGAAAAAGTGTTTGCATTACATTACCTTGCACGGGTAATCTGCACCATCTACAAACTCTGGCAGAGGATCACCAGGATGAGGCTAAGGCTGAGGTATGGGGTCGGGCATACGTACTAGGCTCTGTGGTGCCTTTCCTTCCTCTGGCGGAATCACATATAGATGTGAATGCTCATAATACCACGGCAAGTAGTCGGAGGTGCAAGCCCATAGAGCATCCTCTGGCACATGCTCATCCAGTTGCACTCTATGCTGCTCCCACTAGGCCCACGTCTAAATCGATGTCTCAAATGGAGGTCGAGGAGGTGGTGGTGGAGAGATCCCTTATACGTGCCCGAACTGCCTCAAAACCCTATCTGGCAGATAGGTTCGCATGTTTGTGCCACACCTGATGTGGCCAGAATAATATGTCTGCTCCAAGAAGGGTCTACTAGCAGCAGCCCTGTATCTATCATCATATGGGGACCAGACGACGTCCTCCATCTGCAACTGATCCAGCAACCGCTTGGTCCCCAAGCCTTGCCGATACCCCTTGTCGTCTTCCATCTGGTAGCAAATAGAAGCTTAGGGTCGTAAGCGACATCCTCCCATCTGCCAACTGAAGGCAGATGCGCAAACGTCCATACCTGTAAAATAAAGAAAGTAAATTATGGGAACATTTGTATTAAAAAATAGACAAACAAATATGTAAACAACAAATAAATAATTCCTTACCATCAGTAGCGTCATAGAACCTCCACACTGCTTGCTCTCACGCAAACTCGCATAGGAGAGATGGTCGTAAAGATACGCAGTGCAGATACTCCCCAAGCATACTAGGCGTAGGTGGACAGATCGCTGAGGTAGCAGAGGTAGAAAATGTTCACATGTGTGGAGCTCTTGTAGGTGAAGATGGTACAGCTGAGCAAGTGCAACAAGTACACCCGTGCGGCCCACACATATGAACCAGACTGCATATATCTCTCATATAACTCCTTCAGCCATGCGAGACGTACCATGGCTCCTGCCGTCGTGGCAGCATCTGCCTCATTATCAGACACTAGGCCTAGTATGGTCCTCAGCAACATCTTAATGTTAGTCTTCGTAAACGCGGTTGCTTGGCCGGCAATCTGCAAGCCTATAATAGGCAAGTGCAGCAGACAAGACACATCATCTAGAGTGATGGTCATCTCTCCGACGGGCAGGTGAAAGGTGCATGTCTCCTGATGCCACCTCTCAATAAAGGCATTGGCGAAGCCTTTATTCACGGTATACCGTGCCTGATAAAGGCCCTTCAATCCCGACTGATCCACGTATGCCCGGACCTGTGGCTGGGTAGGATAGGGAATCAATTTCCTAGTGTGGCTGACCACCTTCAGCTCCTCCCGAGGCTCGTCGATCCATATATGTCCAGCGACGTGGTCCTTATAGGACCTCAATAGTGTATCAACTACAGGACCACCAGGAAATGGCGGTCCAATGATCCGGTCAGCAAACGGGATCTCTAGGGCTGGCTGTGGTACCTCCACTACCTTTGGGTCAGGGTGAGGAACCTCTGGCTTAAGCAACGACACGTCTGGACCAGGCAGTGGCATGTCTGTCTCAGCATGTACAACCTCTACATCCTCTGGCTCATGTTGTTGTACTCCTCCAACAGCATGGGTATCATCTGTCCAACGACAACGAGCAGATGCTGTCACATATCGCTGGTCTGTCCTAGATGGTTGGGCAGGTTGGCCAACGTCTGCAACAGCATCTTCCTCCAATGTGGAGGCATCATGTCGGCGGTCGTAGGAAACATACTTCGTCCGAGCCATAATGAATCTGCAAAAAATTAACTAAAATAATTATAACTGGATAAATAAAAAATAAACTAAAATACTATATAACTAAATAAACAAAAAATAAACTAATACTGTAAATATAATACTATCATAACAAAAAATATAAATAATAAATACATTTAAAATATAAATTTTTAAATGAATAATTTTTTTAATTAAATAAAAAATTATTGAATTAAGTAATAAATTGTATTTATAAATTAAATATTAAAAATAACACTGAAAATATAATACAAATATAATTAAATATTTTTCTTTTAAAAAAATAAAAACTTACTTTAGAAATGAAAAATTAAAAATAAGTTTTTTCTTTTAAAAAAATTATCTATTACACAACGGAATCACGATTCCTTTGTATTGTTTGAGAAATCATGATTCCGTTACACTGCACAAAAATGAAAAAAAAAATAAAAAAGCAAAGGGAAGAAGATGAAGTTGGGCAACGCGACGGTAACGACAGGAAGGAGAGGCGGAAGGAAGAATGTGAAGGAGGAGAGGCAGAGGGAAGTGGGGGAGGAGAGGCAGAGGGAAGTGACTGAAGAGAGGGGGTGGGAAGAAGGAGAGGGAAGGGGCGCAGGAAGGTGAAGGGATGGGGGAAGAGGGAGACCTGGGGGTGGGAAAAGGGCAAGAGGGTAATTTCCTAAGTTTTTGAAATTATGGGGTGAGAATAGCAAAAGGATAGAGTGAGAACAACAATCCCCTTTGACAATTTGTGGAGGGTATTTAGGTAGTGTTTGTCCAGTTTTTTTTAGTTTTTGTAAAAAAAAATATATTTCACCTAATATATTTCTTTCTTTTTGACATATTTAATGGTAATATAAAAGATATTAATGAGAGCTTTTTTTTAATCTTTTCTTTATAAAAAATTATGATCTAAAGGTCTAAATTTATAATCCTTACATGAGTCACTTGCGTGTGTATTTGGAAAATATTTAAGTACCTATTAGAGCTAGTTATATCTTATGGTGGAGTTGAGTCATATAACTTATCACCTACAACGGCTAGGACCCTTTATGACAAATATTAGTGCACAAACTCCTTTCTTCTATATTTTTAGAGAAAGAAAGGTGATATATGATTATGATCTATTGATGAGTATGAGAATGATGCATGATTTTTTAATTTTTTTCATGTCAAAGGGGGAGAGGGGGTGGCGACTAAATTATCTTATGGTTGGATAGATAAGTATTTTGATTTTTGTGATTATTTTTTAACAAGAATTGTTGAATATCAAAAACTTATTACACGAAATCCTATTTTTAAAGGACGGGTTAAAGGAGCAAGTGTTATTGATGAAAAGGAAGTAATAAATTTGAGTTTATCAATACCAATGTCTCGAGCTTACAAGATCTACATAAAGATAATTCTGAATGTTATGAAAATTTTGATTGGAAGTTCAATAGCAAAAAGAAAGAAATTTATTAACTCGATATGTAGTTCGAATTGGTAAAAAAAATCCATAAAAAATTATTCAATAGGTCTTGAAACGAATTCTCGACAAGCGATATGAAAATTTAAAATTTTGCTACTTTGATACAGCAAAAGAGCCGGAATGAAATCATTTTGAGCTTTGATTTATTAGTAAAAAAAAAACTGTCTCCAACTTTTGAATTGCCAAAAACATTTATCACTCTCACATAATAAAACATGGAAAAAAAAAATTCTCACTAGATATACTCCTACATATATATTTTATATATAAACAACCCACCTTAAATTGACAACGTGCAAAAATCATACAAAATTCGAAGCAGACCTAATCTTCGTGCCCCTAAGCATTTAACCTTTTAACCTAGCCCTAGGGAACGAAGGATCAAGTTATAAAAGAATATTATTTTAAAAGAATTTTGTTTGGGACTATAGACCAAAAAACAAATAACTGTGGCTATGTACACTAGCAAGATAAATAATACAAAATTTAGACAAAAATTTCTTTTCAACCATGTATCCTGTGTTCCAATTTCAAAGCTTGATACTAAAGACGGAAACGGGTATCACTTGTTAGACCACTGAAATTCTATTTCTAAATTCCTCGAGGGGCCACTTTTACTTTCCGGCAACAGAGTGTACTCTCCAGATACTGCTCCTAGCATTACTACCCGATCAATCTGGATTGTCACTTTTCCAAATGAACTCTGTCATCAGATAAAAAATAGTGGGGTTAAGCGGAAGAAGTGTAAAAGCAAAATAATTGAAGATGAATAATAGACTGCATTTACTAGTCCAATTTTCCCGCAATTACCTTTCCCATTTTGCTCTTGTTTTTGCAAGAAATGTGAAGCTTCTGGCCTTTTGGAGGACTCTCAAAGGACCATGTAAAGCTCTCATCCCACTCCGGATTAGGGCCAGTTGAGACCACCTGATCACCACATTCTCATGATAATTAGCACATTCACTTTCCGAGGAGGAAATCAAATCAAAATAAAATGTGTATCTATTATGACGAAAACATGACGTTCCTCGAATTGTATAATAAAATGAAAACCACATATTCAGGCTGCAAATCCTTGTCCCTTGCGTTTAAAACTGGAAATAGAAAGAAAATTGAAGTGGACGTGACTCTTGACAAGATGACAACTGACAACCAAATACTTCCACATATATTGTAACAAATCACCGTTTAAGTCAAAAGCTACTTCAAAAGGAAAGAAAAAATCAATTTGCGTGAATCTTATCTGGATTCTAAAGTCTGGCAACAGAACTGCAGCAGAGTATGTGAATAGTCAACTGGATTTTTTTTCTAGGAAGCAGCTATAGAGGTCTATATCCTAATTGGGCATTTTCTAATATTGGCATAATAGCAGATAACATTATTTTATTGGGCATTTATGCAAGATTGACAAGGAGATACAATCATATATTAGTCTCACATAAAACAAGCACATCACCCATTTCAATTAATCCTAGTGCATTAGAGGAGAAGATTACAAGACAAGATAATAAATATGAAATTATTATTAAAATTACCTTGGTTTGCCTTGGAGGAGTGTTTCCAAGTGTAAGCTTGCAAAAAACACTTGGGTTTCCAACAGATTGCTTCATATTGTTGCCATGCTTGATGATCACCACCAAAGTGCCTGGCAAACACTGCAATAAAAATTCTGCCTTCTCCTGAAAGCGAGGTGGGCCAGACTGGATTAAGTACTGCAGCAAAGGAATAGCATCTGCAGCTGCTATTGACTGAGCTCTTGAAACTTCTGCTGGACATGCTGACCAAGCTTGCCTAAGTAGGAAAAGTGCATCCAAGGCAGCTTCCTGAGTAGCCTCAGAGCCTGTCTTTAAGGATGTAACCAGATGGGGAATGCTAAGTGTTGCTGGTTCAGTTGCTCTCAGTCTCGGGAAGTTGCTAAATAGAGAATTTAAGGCTTTAAGATACTCATCGTTCACAGTTCCAGTAGCCCATAAGTCCTTTTCAATAGCAGCTAAAAGAACACACAAAAAATGTTAGGCCATATTTACATAGATACTGAAGAGAGAGGTTAGCAATGAATTCAGATTAGAAACAGCACCTTTATCTACAGACAACTTAGACTTTCAAATTCAACCTATACTTTTTCTGATACATTAATGAATATTTACGGAAGACCAGGTGCCTATTTTAGCTAGAAGAGGTTATATAGCACAAATAAGAGTCAAGCTGTTCAACTTATGAAGCAATTAAGTGTACAAGCCACAAGTTGTTCCTTCCCCAAATTTTTGGTTTCATGACCAATAATCAACAACAAAAAAACAGCTGTGCTATTTTTTCAAAAGATGTATTAAATTCACGTGTAACATTTTTGGTTTTCTTTATTGAAAAATATTTTGAAAATCAAGTTATGCTTCTGCATATAAAAGCAAAGAAAAATGATTTACTGTGAGAATCAAATAATTGATTCAAGAACAAGAAAACCAGCATCAGAATTGGCCATGTGAAAAGTAACAAATACACCATTCTAAATGAGGAAAAATGAAGATAAGATATACCGCAGTGGTTCAGAATAAAAATAACAAGTATTTAACACAGCACAATAGGAAAATAACTCACCAGTTATTGCTCTGACTGTTTCACTAGAAGCATACTCTTGAATGGTATGATTTGAAAATAGAAGTTTAATAAACATTGCAGCCTGAACAGATGTTTCAGGATCACTTGAACCTATCAGATCCAGTATAACCTGAACCCCACCAGCCTCTGCAACTGCTCTTTTATTTGATCGACTGTACATCACAAGGTTTTGCAGAGCACATATGGCTACAACTTTCATTTCTTCTGTTGGTTGGTCTTCAAGCACATTCACTAAAGCACGACAAGCTGAAACTGCATCACTTGTCCGAGCAAGACCCTCATTCTGAAATAGATCACCAAGAGCCAGAGTTGCTAATAACCTTGCTTGTTGTGCTTGGGTTTGTGGGTCCAAGAGATAATGGGATAATGGTAAGATGGCTGATTTAGTAACTTTTGTTTCTCTGATCTTTACATTGTTCAGCAATACTTCTAAGAGTCTTGCAGCAGTTTCCTCGCACTGATGAGATCTTAGGAGCTCCAAGAGAGCCTCTATAGCACCACTTTCAGCCATTGCTTCGGCACTAGTTCCATCATCACTTTCCAACACAAGAAGAGCATTTAATGCACCAACAACTGTGCTTTCTAAGCCAGATCGAAGCAGCCTAACCAAAACAGCAACTGGAACTTCCAAGTAGTATTCAGAACTAAATTGCAGAATACTAGCCAAAACAGAGGCAGCAGACTCCCATAAAGCATGAGGAATGGAAGGATCAGCTTGCAATATAACTTTTGAAATTTCAATAACACCACCCTCTTTTGCAATTTCATTTGGCCATATCAGTGCAATACTGACCAGGGCCTTTACAGCTCTCTGCTGCAATATATGTATACCAGAACCAAGAACTCGTATAAGAGGGCCGATTACCTGTTGCGTCACTGGATCTTTCTGAAGGTGTTCTTCTAAAAGTAGATGCGAGAGAAGCTCAGCAGCCAACTGTTGCACTGCTGATATTGGAGAATCAAGCAAAGGGATAAGAGGTTCAATAGCTTGGTGAGAAGTCAATGTGTAATCAGCACGACACTGTGGATGTTCTAAGATATTAACCAAAACCTGCAATGCACTATGTTGTCCATCTGGTCCAAATTCTTGTCTTGTCAGCAACATAAACAAGGGTTCAACAACTTTAGCAGCCGATGGTCCTTTAGCTATGCTAGCATTATTGGTCAATATACGCAACAATTCTGCAAAAGCTGCACATAGATAATCAGGTGCTTCATGAAGAATGTCTAGTATGCTTTCAATAACTCCAGCTTTCACCATTTCCATTTTACAAGTTGGTCTGTCTTTTCCTAACTTGACCAGAGCTCTGGAAATGGCCTCATGAAGTACAAAATTCCTACCATAAAGTAGGCCAACAAGAGGAATAACTGCACCATGTGCAGCAACTAATTCAGCCAGTTGCTCATCATCAACAAGCCTATCCAATGCCCGGACAACTGAATGGTGAGCAGGACTAAACTCACTGACAAGGAGAGAGACCAGAGGTTCAACACAACGTGCAGCAGCCATTGTTGACCGAATCCTTGTATTTCCAAAAAGAACAGAACATAATTCAGCAGCATCCCCTTTGAGGTCCATTGAACAATCTGATGAAAGAATCCTGCAAAGAACATCCACTGCATTCATCTCAACATCTGCAACAGCAAGTGCTTTTGAAGGGTTTTCACTCAGTAACCTAACTAATGCAGCAATTGCAGCATGCTGCTCTCTCTCTAAACCAGTATTAAGAATCTCCACCAACGGTTGAACAGCTTGTCGAGCAGTTTCTGCATTTCTAATATGGTCAGCAGAGAATAAACTTTCCAAAGCTTTTGCAGCCCTATACCTCGCAGTTCTTCCTCCTAAACGCAGGACAGCTACAAGTTGAGTAACAGCTCCAAATGCTGACTCATGTTTCCGTATTTCTGCACTACTAAACAGAATTCCTAACAGATCTGTAGCAGCTTCTTCAGTTGCATCTTGTGGACCTAGTGAAAGATACTTAGAAAGTGCCTCTAGGGCCCCTGCCTCAACCATTACAATCTTATTCGATGGACAATCTATAGCAAGCCGAGTCAAAAGCCCAAGTGCTAAAAATGGTGCTCCTGGGCGTTCTGGAATTGGTTTGAGCAGATCAACTAGAGCAGGTATTGCCTTCCGAGAAGTGGCACCAACTCTTATGTCATCAACTCTAAACAACCTCTCAAGAGCAACTTGATCAGGATAATGCACCAAAGAAAATTCCTCTGACAATTCCAGAAGATCCTGTATATCAGTATCAGCACAGCCAAGCAAGGAGATAAGTCCACCTGCTGCCCCAGAATTTGCAACAGACAGAAGCGTTCCCCTGCTACCATTACAGACTAGGCTAGCTATTGATTGTGCAGCGAAATATCTGTTTGCCGATTCCTCTGACTTCAATAAATTGGCAAGGGAAGGTATGGATTTCATGGTTGCATGTGCTCGAATGATATCCCTATCTTGAAATAATATTGCCAACAACAAAGCACAAATCCACATGCTGCTATCTTCTTTATAGTCAAACTGCATATCACCATAAAGGAGCAAAGATTGACTCACAGAAATAATAGTTATATACTAATCTGTTACCTAACTACTATGTCAATGAGGAGGGGTGTATTTGTGAACAACTTTGGCAGATAAGGATGCATTTATGCAAATTATTTACTATGGAAAGAATAAGATGCCACTGTCTATTTCAAATTGACTGAAAACATGGCACTAGAATACCTGACTATATTGTGAGAAACAATTTGCAATCCTGTCAGTGAGAACCTCAATTGCTCCAGCATCCATTATTGCAATTTTACTTTTTTCATCATGGCAAGCAAGAACAGACAGTAACCATATAGCTAAGTTGGCACCGGAAATAATAGCGGTGCTGGTGCTTGATTTACCATCATTGGCTTCTTTTGTATGCCTGCAAATGCTGATAACTTCCCTGCTGTCATCACCCTGAATATCCAAAGTAGCCTGTGAAGATATAAGCATATCAACAAGAGACTGAACAAGATTAGCACACAAGTTTGATAAATTGAGATCCTCCACCAGCCTCTGATGATTTACTTTAGCAGCACAAATAAGAACAGCAGCTCCTCCAATTTTGACCTTTACATTTTTAGAAGTGGAATTGATTATCCTCTTAGCTATAGAAGATATACATCCAGAGGCAGTAACAACAGTGTCTCCCAGAACAAAAGGCTGATCCTTACATAATTGAGATAATATTTCAATAGCTTTATCCTGCAACACTGGCGTTGAATCAGCAATAGACAGAACTATTGGGCTTATGCTTTTAGGAAATTCAGCCAAAACTGCCCAAGCAGGTTTACTGTGTGCACCGGTCACTTCTGACCTGGACAGCATGGCAAGTGCTTCTAGAGCTTCTGATGTGGAACTAGGTCCATTGATAGCAAAGTCTAAGAAAGAAACTAATGCAAGAACAGTGCCAGCTCGATTCACACAATCAGTTACAGCATAATCAACTTGCCTCTTATGTAAGAGGCGAGCAATTGCTGCAGCAGCATGTGTTTTACCAGAAATTGTGCCTTCACGTAATACTCTGGTAGCAGCCAAGATGACTTCTTCTGCAACAGCTTTCTCAGCAATTTCACTATCCAAAATAAGATTTGCCACAGCACATGTTGCCAGCTCTGCCACTTCCAAAACTGAAGAGTTAGCTAGTGCAACTAGGGAGGGTAATGCATCTCTAGCAATAGCAGCCACATCCCTGTTCTCTTTGATGGAAAGAAATATTGCAGCCAAGCAGCGCGAGGACTCCATTAAGATACTTTCAGATTCAACATTAAGCAACTTCATTGCTGACCAAAGAGTTTTAACAGCAATGCTGCTTTCACGCACATCTTTCCTTGTTTCAAAAATTCCCGCCAGAGCAGATGCAGACTTTGCCTGAGTTTCTTCCTTCGTTGAGCTCAACAATTTTATCATTGTATCAATTGCATCACTGGCAGCACTACCTTCACGTAGAAGATCAGTAAGAGCAACAACTGAAAGCATACTTCTCAAAGCATCTAAAACATAAACCTTAGATTCAGGTAAATCACTAGTCAATAATGCTGTAAGCTGACTGATAGTTGCTGTATCAGATTTATGAATTAAGTGATTCAGAGTCTTTGCTGCAATCTCCTTCCCATTTGGGCTTCCATTCTTCAACAGCCACAGCAATGCAGGAACAGCATCAGCACTTTCAACACAAGCACGTATATCCTCACTGTGATCGCATAGGTTCCTAAGGATTGTTGCTGAGTCTTCCTTTGCTTTTGCAGATCCTGACTCCAAAATTTGAACAAGAGGAGGTATACCACCAGCAGCAGTAATAGCCCATTTACTTTCATCATTTTCATTAGATAAAAGGCAAAGGAGGGCAACAGCACATTCTTGCTGCTGTTCTGATGAAAGCCCCAGAAGAGATATCAACAGCTGAACTCCTTCACGGCCTTGAAGTGCACGCCATAGACTGCATTCAGTATTGCACAATGTCAAGAGAGATTTTAGAAGCTCATCTTGCACTTCATTGGCAGCCATTGTTATTAAACCAACAAGCAAACGCTTTGCATCAGAATTTGCAAGTTTAATTGACAGTATAGGATTGCTATACAAACTAGCGAGGGCTTCAATGGTCCGCTCCTGCACAAGGAATGGCAAGCGAGGTTTAAATTGTTCAAGCAATGTCTGCTCAACTACCAAAGGATCTGATGCCCTGGTAGATTCTGCCTTGTCGTCATATATCATAAGAGCTGAAGCTAAAGCCCCCAATGTGTCGGCAGCTTGGGTAGGTGAGGAGCATGATTCAAGGCTTTGACCAAGACTGGAGATGACATATGACAAACCACCAGAGATGTTTGCTAAAGCACACATAGCATTCTCCTGTAATGCTTGAGCATACTCACCCTGCATGAACTCTTTGGAAGGAGCTATGGTAGCATTAATCAAAGCAGGAATGCCATTGGAATTGGCTATCTCTTTCCTTGCATCTTTGCACTGAGCAGATAGAGATTTAAGAGCACCGGCTGCTTCAGCCCTGACAGGGGCATCATTACCAGGGCCTAAAAGTTTGAGGAGTTGTTTTGTTGCCTCTGCTGTCAACAACTTTGAACAAACAGATGCATCCTCCATCATCATACAAGCAAGTAAAAAGCACACATTTGCTAAAGTGCTAGACTGCCCTGTTGTCAGTAACTTAATTAATATGTCCACTCCTCCAGCTTGTATTGTGGCATTCCAGAATCTCTCAGTGCTGCTGGAGAGATTTTTCAATGCCCCAGTCAATAAATTATCAACTACATTTCCAGTCTTCAGGCCCTTTTGCAGCTGCTCCCATAGCACTGGAACAACTCCTTCAGTTGAAAAAATTTTTGATCCAACATGATCTTTGGCACCACCTTGAGAGACAGCAAAAATAGTCTTTGCAGCAGCTACTTGACCTTCAGCAGAACTGGACTTGAGTAGACCAAGCAAAGGAGGAATGCATCCTCCAAGCAAGACTTTCACCCTCAGCTCATTTTCTTTACAAAGTGAGCCCAAGACAGTTGCTGCCTGTATCTTCACATTCAATGACCCTGACCGGAGAAGGGAAACAAGTACTGGAACTGCCTGAGAATGAGATCCAACAGCACTAAAAGCATTTTCTCGCATATCAATAAGCTCCAATAACTGCTTCAAAGAAGACTCTTTCTCTTGCATAGAAGATGAGCTCTTACGCAGCTGCTCAATGCATTGGGCAACACTTGCTAATGTCCCATCTGGATCCTCCATGCTGCTGCTGTTGCTACGTTCTCTGCAAACAATTAGGAATGTAAGATTTAAAAGTTTGCACATTAGATTTTATGCTCAAATTCAAATTTCCATAGACCATATATCAAACCATCAAGTTAGATGGTTCTCATTAGCTTCTATATATGAGACTCTGAGGGGGTGAGAGGGGAACATCTTTTTTGTCTTAGAACTTTTGACACGGATGACAAGCTATAACACAAGTGGGATTCACAAGTCTTAGCTTACTTACTGCAAGCAGGTTTAGCAGAGCATTATTACAAGAAATTGATTTGATGATTTTATTGGCCATAAAACATTCTTTTTTAACATAATTTACAGGCATATCCTAAGTTGTAACCAACCTCAATCCCATCTTCAGAACTGAATGGGGAGGTAGAGGCTCTGAATCTTGAGCCTTCCCATCACCATTTCTTTCCTGCAATCAAAAGAATGCCAGTGAATAAGTTTAAATGGAATGTCTGTATATCTATAAATGATGGAAGTAACAAAAATTAACATAAATATAGGAACAATATATTAGATTCAGTACAATATGGATAAAGATCAATCTTGAAGTTCTATAAGAGGAGAAATGGAAAATCAAGTTGAGAAGGAACATAGCTAAACCATATATCACAACTTGATTTTATTTTGTATCAAGAAATTAAAGATTTTCAAAGTATTAAACGTACATGATTGCTGCTTCTGCTACAGTTGACTAATTATCATTAAGGATAGCATCTTATTGCGCAAAACAGGGGCGATATAAAAGGAAGTAAAAACTATACAGCATTATGTAGTGCAGCAAAAAAACATATGTATATTACACTCCAGTGTAGAATAAACACCACAACTAACACATTAAGATAGATGGTCATGAATGCTGTATTTTTAAGAGAATCTAATAATGCCACTTTTTTTATTATTTTCATTTTCTAGCATTACCCTGCACCCAATCCTAGTGCCAAGGATATGTAGCAGCATATAGAAAATGATGGTAGAGTGCATAGCTAAAATAATGCTTGCTATCTAAAATAGAATATTTCTCATCAACTTCATAAAATTTATAAAACCATGGACATCTCAATTCGAAGAACAGTGACAGATATGTTCCAATGGGAGATAAGAAACAGACAGTGGAACAAAATCACAGAGCCTCTTTAGACTTCCATGTTTCTCAATGATACTTTCTAGATTTATTTGGTACAAAAAAAAGGGTAAAATCCGGGGCTAGTTTAACACAGCAGTTCACAACCCCAATTGTGGCTAGTTAATACAGCAGTTCACATCTCAATGCTACCATATTGCAGTTTTAGAAGTCTCCACAAGCGCAATTGCTGTCACATCTTTCTACCACTGTCTGCAATTTCTATAATCACAGCATAACCACAACACATCCGAAATTTAAAAACATAGACGACCACCAAGAAATCTGAATAAATTATACATCCAATATGTATGGCCGGCGTTTAGGATCCATAAATATACTAACACTCAAGACACTTTTTCCTCTACCCGTACCAACTCATAAGCCTATAAAAAAATGATGACATGAAATGAATAAAAAAGAAAAAATAATGAAGAACGTGAAGAAGTACCATATCATTAGCAGCAAGTGTGCTGCCATTATTGGCAGCAAACCTCCAAGTCAGTGTGGTCGCCAGCTTCGCTTCGCTTTGCGTCACTCACTCCCAAGCAGATCAATCCAGAACACTGCACCCTCTCCAGATCTACACTGGAGTGTCTGTCAGCACATCAAAGCCTCCCTGTCCACACGATAATTCAGATCAGAAATCAATCACAGCAATTGCACCAAAATCGCAAATGCAAACAACAACCTAGCCAAAACACTGCAATAAAATCAAGCTAGCAATGGAATCGGTTAAAATTGAATCGCGCGAGACAGTCAGAGTGAATGGAGGTAGCAGATCAGCAGCTACTACCGAGGAGTGGAAGTGGAAAGCGTGGAGCGTGAGAGTCAACGAAAAAGTCAAAGCGGTTACGACGGAATGCGTGAAAATTGAATTGAAGAATGGAGAAATGGGAAGAGGTGAGAGAGAACGAAAAAGACCTTCAGAGACTGAGAAGCGAAGCAGGTTTGTTAGTGTGAGGGTGACGCATCGATTGGTTTTCTTCGTTTCGTGGTGGTGGTGGGAGATAGATTTGAGAGGTGAGGCTTTGTTAAGAAAACAGTGAGTTATGTGTTTTTTCGGTCTTAAATGGACGCATTGAATTGGTGGAAAGGGAGAGAGAGCGTGTGACAGTGAGGGGAAGAGGCTTTGGGTGTTTTGACAGTCACAGACATTACCAGCACCGACAACAGCTCCAGCCTGCAAGCTCATAGCCTCGCAGCGTAGTTTAACGGCTAGGCTCAGCCGTAACATTCGCTTGAGCCAGGGGTTTGGAATCACGTGGAAATAATGTAGTACCTCTTTATAGTTTATACATTTATCGCATGACCAATTTGTATGTCATTATTTTTTCTTTTTGAAAATTTATTCATATTTAATTCTTTAGGCTTAAATATGTCTTAGTTTTTAAAAAAAAAAATATGAATTTTAAATTTAATTTCTAATTTTTTTTTTACTTTTGATTTCTAAAAAAATTATTTTATATTTTACTTCTATTGTTACATTTACTCCGTTAACATATTGCAGTGGTGATGAAAATAATTTTAGAAACTAAAACAAAAATTTGAAAAATATTTTAAGAAACACTTTACAAAGTTAACATAACAGCAACACGAAATATAGAATAAAAATTTTTATGGACTAAAAGTTAAATATATATATATATATAATCGAATACAAAATAAAAATAAATAAAAATATATTTAAGACATTTTTTTATCTATTTCTTTTTATATTTTTCTTCTTTCAACATTGCTATTATATCAGTACATCTATCACTTTCCTTTTTTTTACTTTTTCTTTTCTTTTCTTTCCCTCTTTGTTCTATCCACCACAGTCTATTTCATTTTAAAGTAGACGATAATCAAAAAAAAATTCCTTTTGTACATATAAATTTACTTCTTTTTTTTTTTGTCTTAGGTTAGAGAGCGTGGGTATTTCTCAACTCACAATCAGAGACTCTCTCGCCTATGGTGCGTAGCTATCGCTGGCCTGAGGAAATTTTACACACATAGAGAATCGAATATGAATTCTCTGGTGAGAATCGTTCCCTCACATGTGAACACAATTGGGTCAGGGACGGATTCGGCAACCTATTAAAGGGGGACTGGATTTTTTTTCTTCTTTTATAACTATTTAAATTTTTAACTTTTTATAAATAATAATTTTTAAAAAATTTACTATTTTTACACGTAAATTTGAAATTATTTTTTATTTTAAATGATAATAATCTTAACATTTATCATAATAACAACAAACACACAACTACTTTTACATAATTTTATACTAGTTATCATTTTAACTATTATAATAATAACAATAAATATATCTGGTAAAAAAAATAACAACAAATATAACTAGTTTTACATAATTTTACACTAGTTAACCTTAACTAGTATTATAATAACAACATACATAATTAATTTTACACAATTTTATACTAACTAATTTAAAAATATATATTTATATACACACAAAATTCTGAGAGAGAGGGGGTCTGTGCCCTTGCTCGCCCCCTCTAGATCCATCCCTGAGTGGGGAGTCTTACACCACTACACCAACTCTATAAGTTATGTACACCTTTACTTTATACACTCAATAACTCAAGACCCCTACGTGTCTTTTCTTTCTTTTTTATTTTTTTTTATTTCGAGGCATCTATTTGCAAAGTTCTTATGTTAAATTAAATAATGTTTTATTTAAACATTTATTCAAACAAAATCTTTAATTTTCATATGTTCATTAATTAATGATTAATATTTTCCAAATAAATTAAGAGAAATATAACATGAGAATATCATTTATGGATATTTTAAAAAAAATATGTTTGTTTACATTTTAATATTTCTAGGAATAGTTTTTAAAATTTAAAATAATTTAAAAAATGAAAGTTACATGTGTATTAGACAATAACTTCACATATTTCCATTTCCATGGAAATATCACTTTTCCTCCCTCCTCATGAAAATAGAAATGTAGGAAAACATAATAAAAAAAAAAGGAAGTTACAATATTTCCAAAAATCAATGATACTCTCTCCGGTCCTTTATATAAGAAATAAATAACTAAATCATCAATATCAATACAAATAGTTAAGTTAGTTAGTTATAATTAATAATGTCATAAATTTTAATTTTATTTCAAAAGTACCTCTTAAATTGATTGGTTTAAGTAGTTGTTACATTAATGACACTGCATCTCCACCAATAAGTATAACTTCTATTGTTAATAGACCAATAAATACATGCGAAATGAGTAGGTGTCTCATTAATGAATTTCACAATATGAAGGATAAAAAAGAAAACTAGCAATTAATACATCTTAAAGTGAATCTATGTTTCTTATAATTATGACAAAAAAAAAACACCATTTTGTTTCTTATAAAAAGGACCGGTGGGAGTACCTGGGAATATTTTTCCAAAACTTGTAACAAACATAAAAATATTACATTTCCATGTATACATTTTCAAAAATACACTTTTAATCCATGAAACAAACACATATAAGTAATTATAATTCTTTTTATTGCGAGCCATGAGTACCGAGTTTCATTTTATATTCATGTTTTTCAATTTCACAAATAAAGACCGGTTACTTTATATTTTTAGTAATTTTAATTTTAAATTAGATTCTGCATGTTATAACATTGCACGTGTTTTTTAAAATGATGGTTCTTTGAAAATATCTATATTTTAATATGGCTTGCATAACATTGCAAATGTTAACTGGTGAAGGAATTAATGTATACAATAAATAATGCTTGCCTAAGAAATTCTTTTTAAATGCTACGTGAACCAACCACTTCTTAATAAAACTTTTAATGTTTCAACTAAGGTTGTACTAGTACAAGTTAACGATATAGAAGCACTTGAGAATTTTATTGACCATATGTTTATGAAGGCCAAATCTACAGTGGACCAGCTTTTTAAGTGGTTCATTGTAAACCATTTTTATTAACAGTTGGATTCATCTTATCTATACAGTTACAATCTATGCTATCCACACTAGATTAATTCTACTCCCAACCTCTCCTAGCAACCTTTCCAGTTTCGACCACCATTCGCCGCCGCCGGAGGTGATTTCCGGTGGCGCATTTTTTTTTTTAATTCTTTCCTTGCCACTGATCATCATCCTCTCTTTCACAAATTACCCTTAAAACACCAAATTGGGACCATTACAGGAAACGCAACATAAACATTAAAATTGATAAATATAACTGAAATTGCATTCAACATAATCATCAACACAGCAACAACCAAATGGAAATGTAAAAAAATCTCAAAAGTTGGAAAATTCATAGCTTGATTGATTAAAAAGAGAGTACTTTCATCACATTCTCATCTTTCTATTACTGCAAAAATGCACATTTGAATCCTTAGCAGTGAAACTCAAGGCTCAAAAACCAAACCCAAAAACAGATTTACGAGAAAAGGAATAAACTTTACATGACTTTACAATGGATTCTAGAAAAAGCTTAACGAATCAACAAAGCAACCACCGCGAGAACACAGGTTTTGATCGTTTTTGTCATTGTTGTCATCCACCGCGATTGGAAACCTCGTCCCCGACAACACCATTGTTGTCGCCGTCGGTTCATCCTCCACGCCGCTAGAAGCCACCGAGGAGGTCCTCCTCCGAATCCTCGACGCAATCCTCAACCTCGTCGTCGACAAGGACCATAACGTCAAACTCACGTTCAGGCTCGGCAACTTCTTCGTCATTCGCCTCCGACGGAGCCACAACGTCGTCACCGTGTAAGCGTGTGACACTGACGAGATCCAAAACCGACGATGCGCACTGTTCTTCTCTTTTTGCATCCACAAAGGTTTCGATCTCGACGAGGAAGTCGATGGTGGGAGACGCGTTTGTCGTAAAAGATGTCGTCATGTCCCTCGATCTTGGCTATCGGATCTCGTTTCGATCTCGGTGGTGCCTGTGAAACCATGGCTGTTAACAGTGAAGGTGTTGATGGTGATAATGAGAATGGAGGAGAGGGAGAGTAAACAGTGTTAACAGTTAAGGGTGGAGAGAGAAACGGTTGGGGAGGAAAAAATCCAATGTGATGAGTGTAGAGTGCAACTCTAAGTATCAGATGAATCCAACGGTTAATAAAAATGGTTCACAATAAACCACTTAAGAAGCTGGTACACGGTAGATTTGGCCGTTTATGAAATCAATAATGATACCGGTGCAAACATTATTTTCACCAATTTCTTACAGACTTCAAGGTATATACATACTTTTTTTTCTACTAGAAAAATGACTATGCCCTGACAGTATAAAATAATTTTACATTATCATCCAATTACAATCCACCATGTATGGTAAGTTTGTTAACTTTTAAAAAATTATCTTAAAAGTCATACAAACGATAATTTGTGATTGAATGACCGTGTAAAACTATTTTATGCCGTTAGTGCATCACCATTAAACTCTTTTTTTAATGCACAAGGTATATACATATTGGCCATAAAGTTTAGGTAAATTATTTCCTTATTTACATTTTTTTTGTCATACAAAATATTATTATATTTAAGTATTAACTATTATTTTTTTGGCAAATATATTAACCATTGTTATTTATTTGTAAGTTTAAGAGGTCTAATTTTTTTTTAAAAGTTTAATGGTGATGCATTGATAATAAAATATTATTTTACAATATCAACCAATCATAAATCATAATATGTATGATTTTTAAATAATTTTATAAAAGTCAATAAATTTATTATACATGACAATTTCATATTAAGTGTCTGAATAAAAAAAAAAGTACTTTTTTTTCTCTTTGTTTATGCACATGTTTGGAAAAATGTGCATAATAAAGTTTGTACACAAAATTATGATTTTGATAATAGTAATTTTGTGATAGAAAATTTTCAGTTGTGCGAGTATTTACAAAATATCTCTACAGTTTAATATTACAATATTGATTTACTTATAGTTGCATGTCTTTACTAATAAATTGTTTATTGTTTATTGTTTATTTAAAAGTAATTTTTATCACCAACAAATAATAGTAGTAATATTTTTTTTTATCAAAACAACTTCCCTTTAAACTCATTTTTAATCAAAGTTAATTTGATGAAATTAAAAATATCTAAAATCACATATACAAAATATTGATATGATCCCAACTCACAATTGAATTTCTCATAAGAAAAAAACATAAATTAGAGATTGTTCTGACCCAATAATTAACAAGAACCAAACTCCAATTATTCGACTTAAAAAAACAAAAAAACTTCAATAATTCGTTGCATATGCCCACATGGTTTCCATTTTAGCTTAGCTTGAGCTCTTGATTATGGCCAAGCCATAGCCTACATCCAAAAAAAGTTAAAAGTCATCTCAATTATATCGGGTTTTTTTGTGCTTAGTTGGCAAAAGTATATTTTCTCTCTGACTCTATTGCGTTTGATGGCAATGGAATCCTTCGATTTTTCAAAGGTAGTAATAAAGGCATATAAGAAAATAGTCTTATATTATAAGCTGTGAGAGTGAGAGGTGGGCGCAGAAGTTGAAGGCAAGCTACCAAGCTACTGCAATATTCATGTTCAAACCTTATTATTACTAGCATATACCAGCTGGCAAGTCATGAGGTTAGATTATCATGCAATAAAATCAAAGTGGGTCATGTTATTCGCACTTGCGTCCCGTAAGCATTTGCTGTTATCATGCAATGATTGGGGACCCTGCACAACAATACCAGCTCGCTAAACCACCCATTACTTATTCTTAAATTAAACTAACAGCAATTGTGTTGCATATTAATGTTAATTTCCTTCTATTTGTCTTAATCCCCTATACTGTCTTTCTCCTTGTTCATTTGCCCACTCTTATCCTTTTTTTTTTTTTTTTCTTTAAGCAGATCCTGATGACCAAGTGGCTTTTTGGACGGTTAGTTATTTGTATGAACGGAGTTGGATTTATTAGAAGATATTAGTGACTCTAATGTATCGAATTAAGGTTTCATTTATTTGTTGAAAATAATATTATTTATTGTTCAACAATGCTTTAAATAATATTCAAAAGAAAATATGTGTTTCGAAAAGAAAAATATTTTAGAACCGTCTTCTTTTTTCAAAAGAAAAGTGATTCCATCCAATGTTTGCCCTCTCTGTTTGGTAACTCCCGAAGGCCGAAACTACTTTGGATGCATTGAGAGTGTAATTGGGCCAGGCCGCCAAGCCATGTGGATTGGTGTAGTTAGTGGCAATTTGGATTCAACTTGTTTGCTAGTAGATGCTAAATGTGTCTGTTTTTCTAGAAACTTTTAGTTTGGGCTAAGGCCCTCTTATGAATGGTCCTGGGTCGGGCAATGGAAGTTTCCCAAGTTGGCCCAAATAAGAAACAGGACGGTGAGATGAAATTCTCGATTACTTTTGAGCCACGTGTCAGGGGTATTATCGGCATGACAAAGGGAAAATCTTAATGTTACCAACCGCTGTGGAAACGAGACCCACTCGGTATTACTTCAGGGTTCCTCAGGGAACGGAGCAAAAGGCGCACACAATCGCCACAGAGAAAAAGAACCCTCAACCAAACAAAAAAAATAAGCCCTAGAAAAGATTTTGGAGAAGCAATTTCTCACTCCTGAAAATCTCTCAACCTCTTCTTTTATATTTGTTTTGGATAAAACATTTGCTGATACTGAATTTTATTTTCTCTTGTTTTCGTTTCTTTTCGACATTTTTTTCTGCTTCGGTGTTTTCAGGGAGAAAGGGATAGGAGTAATAAAGGAGAGTGCATTCGGTTTGGTTCTTCGCTTCGGGACTTGAATCTTCGATGCCTCTCTGTTTTTTCTTCTCTGGTGCCTCTTTTTCTTTTCTCAAATTAGGGTTTCCGTGACCGTGCCTCTTTCTCGATTCTCCGCAAACTATCGTCATTGTGAGTAATTCTCTCTTCTCTTTCTCTCCCTTGATAATTCATGTTGAAATATGATTTTTTATATAAAAATTATTTTTCATTTCAATATTAGAGGTTATTGTTTGAAATTTCGTGGTTCCCTTGGATCTTGCTGTTATCAATTTGATGCCCAGTTCTCTTTCTGTACCAAATTCTTTCAGTGTGGTTTCAATTTTAACAAATAATTTGTATGTGTTAGTTTTGTTTTTTTTCCCATTCACACTCAGTTCAGTTTACAGTGATTTTAGGATGAACACTGTGATTGTTGGAATTGATTATTGTTTGTTTCTTTGTTGTTGTGAATTTAATTGTTGGCTCCAGTTTAGGGAAGGTGATCTGCGTTTGGACATAATGTCGCCAAAATATCAGATTCTTGACAATCGCCCCATTCATCAGTGGAAGGTTACAGAGCTGAGAGATGAGCTGAAGAGGAGGAAGTTAAGTACCAAGGGTTTGAAGGATGATTTGGTCAAGCGTTTGGATGAAGCCGTTCGTCTTGAAAGAGAGGCTTATGAGGCTTCTCAGAAGGAGGAGGCCAATGGTTTTGATGGTCATGTAGATGGGGAAAAAGATTTGGAGGCAGTTACTGTGGATGCTGAAATGGTTGATTCGACCGACAGGGACAGTGCCAAAACATTTGAGACTGCTGAAAAGGGGAAGAGTGGCATAGTCGAACCAATTGAAACGGAAAATGTGGAAAAGATTCCGGAGGTTGTGGATCATGACAGCGATAAGAATGACAAGCAGGATGGTGGTGCCATCCAAGTTGACATTAATAATAGTGTGCCAGCCATGGATCAAGAAGTTGAACATAAGGGCTTGCCAGCTAGTGGAGATTCTGCAAATGTGGGAGAGGAGGCAATTGCCCATGCTTCTACTGTGGAGACCACCATTACAGTCACTGAGAGTGTAGTAACAGAAGTAGTAGCCAGTGGTGAGGATTCTTATCGTGCAGAAAAGAATAATGAGGATTCAGGAGCAAAGCTGGAGAATGAGGAGTCAAAGGCGCAGCTGGATGGTGAGGACACAAAGCCCCAACTGGATTGTGACACCAAGCCCTTGCACGAGGATCCTGTGCCCGACTCTTCTGTTCCAGAAAACCAGGTATCTGAGGTCAACCCTAGTTTAGGGTCTCAAGTAAAATCTGATTCTATTTCTACTGATTCTCTGTCAATTAATCAAAAGAATGAACTAAAGGATACTATAATTACTGATAATGTCAAATTAGAACAAGATATTGTTAAGCCGGAGATGGTGGAAGAACCATCATCCAGAAATGATGTACCTGTTTCTTATGATGAATCACATTCAATGGATGTTGGAGGGCTGCATGAGAAAAAGGCATCTGTTGAAGAAAATATCAATAATGTTTCAAGTCCAGACTTGAACAAGACCAATAGCAGTGATGATGTGGGGTATCCAGAAAAGTTGAACTTGGACAGAAGTTCTGGTGATGATTCCATGGAAGAGGATTTGCCTGAGACTAAGCAAATTGATTCTAAGTTTAATGTTGATGAACTTAGAGACAAAGTAGAGAGTATTGAAGAGCCTATTGTGAAGGAGGAAAGTAGTAATATACCTGTTGGAGATGGTCTGTCTGCAGGAAAAATTGATACCCACCAAGATATTGACATTAGTCCTGTTGCCCCGACTGAGAAACGAAAATTTCATGGTAAGCAACCTATTGTCTGAAATTGACACTTTTTTTTAATGGTTGTACTCCTGAAGGGCAAGCAAGAATTATATGCACTATATGTTGCATTGCTGGCATGCTGCTGTTATTATTTTTTCTTTATGTATTTTTGATCATCCTGAATTATTTGGCACATTTTATCACAGAACAAGCATCAGTTGGGAACAATGAGCCTGCAAAAAGGCAACGCAGGTGGAACACTGAAACAGTTAAAGGTCCAGATGCACCAAGCACTACTCCCAGGCCTGCTACTACACCTAGAGATGAGCCAGTTGCTCTGAAGCGCAACTTCTCTAGGTCTGATTCCTCTGCAACTGATGATACACCTAAAGAACGCATTGGTAAGTCAGCATTGTTTTGATTAGTGTAAATCTATGAATAACTGATGCTCCTGTTTGTGGTGTAATGGTGTTGTATTAATGGAGATCAAATTTCAATTCCTAGCTTCTAGCTCAAATAAATAAATTCCTGGCACTTTCAGATTTTATTCCTGGACACCGCTTGAAGCACAATTTGCTTATACCTTATACTCTTAAGCGTATCTGTGGAGGTTTTTATTTGAAGATGGATAATTACCTGTTGGTTGATTTTTTTCATGCATGTATGCATTTACTGAGATAAGGCTTGGTTATTGACTTGTTGGTTGTCGTGTGCTTTTACATAGGTGTAGTTTGTCTATGTTGTACAACAACTTTTTTTATGGATTACTTTGTTGTCATACTGGCATGTGTTGTATTTTCTGACTCTGCCTTTCAAGTTAAATAGTCTTTTTTTTAATCTTTGGCAGTTCCACCATCACAAAGGTCCCCAACTAATTCCCTCAGGATTGATCGTTTCCTCCGTCCATTTACCCTAAAAGCAGTGCAAGAACTTCTTGGTAAGACTGGGAATGTCAGCAGTTTCTGGATGGACCAAATAAAGACCCATTGCTATGTTACTGTAAGACAATTCTTATCTCTCTGTCTTCCTGCAACTGTAAATTCCCATGTGATGTTATATTCATGACATGGTTCTAAGTAATCTTTTGTTGATTTCTTGGTGATACAGTACTCATCTGTGGAAGAAGCCATTGAGACACGGAATGCTGTGTATAATTTGCAATGGCCGCCAAATGGTGGGCGTCTCTTAGTTGCTGAGTATGTTGACCCCGAAGAAGTGAAAATGAAGTTAGAACCTCCTCCTACTCAGGCTGCCTCTGCCAGCGCAGCTCCAGCAGTTCCTCCTGCACCCCCCTCTTCACAGCCAGAGCCTTCCCCCCGTCTGCACAGGGAGCAGCATCCAGTTCCAGGTACTCTCCCACCTCCACCACCATTGTCAAAACCCCCACCAGTAGCAAGAGAACGGCTTCCATCTCCACCACCCTTTCCTGAGAAAGTTGACCCACCTATTGTCACTCTGGATGATCTCTTCCGCAAGACCACAGCAACTCCTCGGATCTACTATCTACCTTTGTCTGAAGAGCAAGTTGCCGCAAAACTTGCAGCGCAGGGTAAAAGCGTGAGGCAGTAGATAGGCCATTAGCTGCAATTCTTCCCTTGCGGCCTTTACTGATTTGGATATTTTTATTATTGTGAATGCATCTTTTGGCAGATCTGGTGGTGTTTTGTCTCGGGAAGAAATTGTCATTGCTAATGCATCTTGAGACTTAAATTTATTTAGTTTTAGAACGTCGTGAACTAAGAGCTACAGGGGTTGGATAGATTTTCCCCACTGTTTGAACTAGGGGCTTGAGCGAACCTTTACCTGAAACATCTTCAACTTTTATGGGAAAATTTGACGTTAGATTATGTTTCTTCTCCTAGCCGCCTATTTTGTTTCCGGTACCTGGCTTTTTCTTGATTCGCGTATTTTCTTATGCTGAATGTCGATTTATTTTGATTGAGCATACTGTATTTCTTCTAGCCTCGTTATTTGTTTGAAATACAGCAGGTCTAGCACTGTAGGAAGTTTGATTTGTATAAAATAAAATAAAGTATATCGGTTGATTTGCCAATTTATCCATCGTTTGGGAGAATGCATTTCTTTCATTAAGTTACTATATTTTGGTACAATTTTTTTTTTTGGTATAGTATGACATTGTTTTGTATACAGAAGAGAGAGTAGGAATCATGTTACTCTAAAGAGTAACTTTAAAAGTTGTTTGGTTTTAACGAGTAATTTATTTTTGATGGATAGATTATAAGAAAATGAAAAGTGATGATGAAAAGTAGTTATTTCAAAGTTACTTTTTAAAGTTTTATTCATCATTCATGGTATAATTTCATATTTTTCTGCAATTTGGTTTGGATTTTAATTCTTTGTGGAAATTAAATCAAATTGCATTTTTATATTATATAAATTATCATTATCTTGAAGGTTGTAACTCAATTTTTATAATGATAGTATGTGATTCTTTATGTATTGAATTTGTTTATAATATTAATATACTGCATAGTTAATGGTTTATAATTTAATTGTTATCCTGTTTTTTTTATTGTTTTAATCCTTATAATATATGTAAATATCATTTTAAGGAGTTAATCATGACTCAATTAATTATTAGCTTAATTTATTTTGTTATTTGTTAAATTAAAAATAATTTTGAATTTCATGCAAAAATAAATTAAGAAAATATACAAACTGTTAAATCATTCTAAACTAAATAAAAAAAATAGTTTGATTCGAATTTAATATTACATTAAATGTGAGCCTGTGGCTCCCTTAATAATAATCAGATTGAAAAACACTACTGCCACCCATTTGGAATATAAATTCGAGCATAAACATAAATATAACACTACTGAGAACATCACAACACAACAAAAGGCTTATATATCAGGAAATTTTTAGATAAATATTCTCAAAAGTAACCAGAAAATGACAAACCATTGTGTGGGGATAGTTTGGGTTCCAACGATGGAGTGCCAAAATTTGTAATTGCTCAACTCAGTGAATCTTGATGACGTCCGTTTGTACAACTATGAAATGAAATAAACATGAAAATTTCACAATTCACTCGTAGAATAATAATAATAAATAAATAAAGTATTTGACAAATTAAAAATGTTACTACTACGGAGTGTCGTATTCGTATCATCCACCCTGCGGCGTTGAAACAATTTTCATGGTTTGCGCCAAACTTAAACCTCTTCAAGTAACGCATCTTTCTTTCTTCCTTCGTTTTCTTTTTTCCCTCTTTTTTATCTGCAAAATTTAGTTATCCGTTTTTAGGGTTTTTCGAAATCCATAACACCATGCAACAATCCAATCCTTCAACGTCTGTATCCCTCTGTTTCTTTATCTCTTATGTGATTTTCTTTTTTTAATAAAGATCTCTCTCTGAATCTGATTTGCCCAAAACGTGGTCGTTTTAATTAGTCCCGATTCCCCAGCATCGCTGCTACTACTATCTCTGCTCAATTTCTTCTGCTTTATGCTTTGCATTCTCTTAATTGTTCGGATTCGTTGTTTTTCAATTGAACCTTCTCTTTTCACATTTTTTAGCTCGTTTAGCGAATTGGGCATTGGTGTTGATATTGAAGCTCGTTTCGGTCCCAATTCTGTCATAGGGTTTTAGTGTTCGAAAATTGAGATGTTACTTGGTTTGTTTTCGATAAAAAGGTTTCACAGGGGCATAGGGTTTTGCTTAAACTATGTCTGGTGAGGGAAAAGAGGTGAAGAACATGAATAGCGTTTTCAGCGAGCAGATACTTGCAGACAAGCTGTCCAAGCTTAATAACACCCAACAATGCATTGAAAGTATCCTTTTTTTTTTATTATTGCACTTGAATGATTTTTTTTTTCTTTATAAAAATTTGTTCTGTTTGAATATTGACTCTTGGGCTGTACTGCATTATTTTGGAAGTTTAATGCAATATAAATTTGCATTAAAAGTATCCTGAAGTAACTAAGCAAGCAATCAAGTAAGAAAGAAGGCAATCAAGAAAGAGAGCTTCTTTCATTCATTCATTCATTCATTTATTATATATATGTGCGTGTGTGAGTACCAAATTCATTTCTGGAATCTGAGGTGTTTCATATAGCCATGTTGCTTACTTGCTTTAGTATATTAATTCGGTTAACAATTTTGGGGTAAGTAGCATAGCTCTGTTTTACTATTCTTTTAGGATAGGAACACTGCAGGAAGAGAAACAAATACATTCTAGGAACAAATACATTGGACTAATTCTAATTACCAGGTCAGATTTTTGGTGCATCGAAATTTTGTTGTCAGTCACATTTCATTCTTAGTATTAATTTGAAATTGCTTGGTTAATGTAACATGGAGGGCGACTTCTTTTATTTAGTGTTTAGACATTAATTTTATTTAATTCTTCAAAACAGTTTAGTTTATGGCGTACTTAGCTTCAGTTAACTTCATGAAACTTGAGTTTATTAGTTGTTAACAGAATACAATGACATTATTTTATCCATTTAGCTGGTCTTACCTAGTGGAAAAGGCTTCTGTTGTGTGTATTAGTCTTTTTTTTTTTATCAGCCAATGAAATGCAGACACTAGTTTTTGTTGTCGTTAACTTTTGATATAGCTTTATCACACTGGTGTATATTTCACCAGAGCAAAGCAGAACTGGTTGTTGCCACTTGGAAAAAACAATTTGACAAATCAGAGATGATTCAAAGGGTCCCCCTTCTGTATCTTGCAAATGACATTCTGCAGAACAGTAAGCGTAAAGGGAATGAATTTGTGACAGAGTTTTGGAAGGTTCTTCCTGCAGCACTTAAAGATGTTGTCAAGAAAGGTGATGATCATGGAAAGCGTGTGGTATCTAGATTGGTAAGTTCTTTTTACAGTATGTGATGTATTTCAAGTGAATACAACCATGTCAATCAATAAACGGGAAAGGGGGTGTGAAAGAATTGAATATAAAATCATAGCAGATAGTTCTTCATGCTTGGCTGAAACTCTAGATATGGCGTATAAATGCTGATCATATGATTTGCATACCATGATATTGATCTGTTAACTTAGTTCTTACCTAACTTTTAGATTGAAATATGGGAGCAAAGGAGAGTGTTTGGATCCCGGGCTAGGAACCTTAAAGATTTGATGCTTGGAGAAGATGCACCTCCACCATTGGAATTTGGCAAAAAGCGATCACGTTCTGTTAGAATTGTGAAAAGGGATTCTCACTCCATCAAATCGGTGAGACTGAGTTACTGAGGGCCTTTGTGACTACACTCCTTCCTCTCCCCATTTCATACTTAAATCATTTTATTGATGTTAGATAATTACATCCTTCGTAGAGGTTTGCTATGGTTCTTTCATATCTCACTTCCTTGATATTGTCCTGATGCCAGAAACTTTCCATAGGAGGTACAGCAGAAAAAATAGTGTCTGCATTTCATTTGGTGCTCAGTGAACAATCCGTTGAAGATGCAGAGATGAGTAAATGCAAGTCTGCTGTTCAGCGTGTAAGGAAAATGGAAAAAGATGTTGATACCGCATGCTCTGTTGGTAAGCATACAACAGAACAGAAGTAACACCTGAATTATGGAAGTTAGGATTCTAATATTGCTTTCTTTTTCAGCCAAAGATCCCAAGAGAAAAACTTTAGCAAAGGAACTAGAGGAGGAGGAAAATATTTTGAAACAATGCATAGAAAAACTTAAATTAGTTGAAGCAAGTAGAGTAGCCCTTGTGTCTCAGTTAAAAGAAGCTTTGCATGAGCAGGTAAGTTATACACTTGTGTTCAATATTTTCTGTATTTTTACTGCATTTATTGAGTTTTTGGTTGTTCCTAACTGAGTCTTTCAATTGTTTGTGGATTTTTGTATTAGGAATCTGAACTAGAGAATGTTCGTACACAGATGCAGGTATCTACTATTCATGATTCTTTTCCACAGAAGGCTGTCATATTTTGACTAGTTTCTTATCATATGTGATTGTGATATGTTTTGTTCATTTATCTTGCCATTTAATTAATTCTCTAATGGTACCTCTTCTGCATGTCTCTAGGAAGTAATTCTGTACATGATGAAGTCGCTGCAGTGCTAATAGTTAGTGTTGACAGTTGTAAAACATGTAATAGAAGAAATTACACTGATTCAACCTCCCTTAGAGTTTATGAAACCTACATGAACACCTACTTATAGTTTATTTTCAAGGGGTTAGTTGTGTCTGGAAGAAGTTTAAATAGGAGAGGATGCTTTTCCTGATGAATTTTAAATGGGGAAGAAAAGTGTAATTTCTGAAACTAGAGAGGGTGCTTGCTTTAAGTTTCATAAATCTTGAGGGAGGTTATTGTAATAATCTCAATTTATGAAGAATAAACAGTTTTGGTTGGAGAATTGCTTAGTGAAAGCACCGTACACAATTCTAGAGTAAATAAGTTATTGTTAATCTTTTAATGCCACTTATTACTTGTTGAGTCTGTTTTCATTATTGACATTTGGATATGTTTTCGGCTTTTTAGCTAACCACAATGACAAATTTGAACTTTATGCTTATATGTTTGTTTAATGATATTTAGGTTGCACAAGCACAAGTAGAAGAGGCTTGCAACATGCGGAAGATACTTGATAATGAAGATTCTTCTCAGAAAGCATCCACTGGAAAGTCAGCTGCAGCAATTGCTGCTGAGGTTGCAGATAAGCTTGCAGCTTCTTCATCATCACAATTGATCATGACTTCTGTTCTCTCAACATTTGCAGCAGAAGAGGCAAAAAATGCTGGTCTAACTTCTGAGTCCACATCAAAACATGAGATTTCAATGCCTAGCTCAGATCCCCATATCTTTATGTCCCCACAACAGTTGATTGCCACACCAAACCATTCATATCCTTCAGTTTTGGTAGCCCAACCACCCTTGCAAAATGCTGCCCCTTCATCACAAGGTCAATATCACTTGCTTAGTAATCCATCATCCCAGCAGTACGTACAGTCAACAGGAGGGATCATCTCTCCATATGGTTATGGTAGCATCCCACCATTACCACCAGTACCACCTCCACCCCCTCCCCCAGTTCATGTGGGGGCAATGGTGCCTTTGACACATCAGAACCTGCAAATAACTCCACATCAACAAATACCTATAACACAGCAAGTCCCAGCACCTCCTAGTTTCCGACCACTTCAACCACCAGGAATGGTGTACTATACTAATCATCAGCATTCGATTTGAGACCTACAGTAAGTAGACTGTAGTTAACATTGACTTTATAGAAACAAACGAATTCTGGAGATTTGGAATTTTATTTTTGTGACAGTGCTACCCCGGGACTGGAGCTGGCAAATGTTGGAAGCAAGACTGTCACATCCCTGGGACGTGAAACTAACCTGCCCAAGATTTTAAATGAGTTATTGATTCACTCGACCCTAAAGCGAACGGGGATCTCATGAACCAGGCACTGATACCATCACCCCCAAAAAAAAACAAAAAATAATATCAGTAAAAGAACATGATAAGAATAAAGAAAACAAGTGTTTTGACGGAAAACTTTTAATGTAATGTCCTTATAATTGGCCAATCAAATAATTCATCGATTACAATGTTCCTGCGCATAAAGATTGGGGATCATAAAAACCATTCAAACTTGCTGTGCGTTTCTGTACCCAGTCCCCCGATTTTGCAAAGGAAATTCAGCTAAAGAATTAGGAGTTTTTATGAGTAGAATTGGTTTGAGTTTTTGGTAAGGTAAATAAAGTCTAATCTGATCATTTAATTGAGTTGGTTTAGTTTAGGTTTAGAAGATATTTGTGGCTAATTGAAATTAAATCAATCTAATTAAGATTGGGTTTTGGTTTGAGTTGTCGGATTATGATAAAAAAAAAATATTACTCCCTCCATTCTAAAATAAGTGTCGTCCTATGTTATTTTATATAGACCAAGAAAAACTAATAAATAGATGAGAGAATAATAATTTTACAAAACTAATCTTAGTATTAATATTGCATTGAAAAGCTAAAGTGACACTTATTAAGGATATCAGTGGAAAAAGGTAATTAATATTACATTGAAAAGTCAAATGCTACACTCATTTTGAGACAATTTTTTTTTCTAAATGCAACATTCATTTTAGGACAGAAGGAGTAGTTTTTAATTTTATGTTAATGCAAAATAAAAATGTTCTTTGTTCTTTCTATACTTATCATTTTACATATTTCATTCATTTTTTAATCTAAAATTTGATAAAAATTATATAATAATCATTATCAAATTAAGACACTTTATAACATTAGATAATAGTATCATATAAAGATCAAATGAACGATAAAGTAAAGACAAATGTATAAAAAATAAAATTAAAACACTAAAGTTTAAAATATATTAATGTGAAAGTTAAAAAAATAATTGATTGAATTATCGACTTGGTTCGGATTACTTTTTTTTTAGAGCCAAACTAAATATGACTAGTTTGATTTGAATTTGAAATAAAAAAAACAATTAATGGAATTATTTGAATAAATTTAATTGATTTTATTTGAATTGTCAAATTTATTAGGTCAGAATAACTTTTATTTGTGATCATTACTATTTAAGTCATACGACTTGTAGACCGGCTAGTATATCATGTAAAATGGAGAGGAGAAAAAGTCCTTGCAGTATTTTATAAATGGGCTGAAACTCCAACATCAACTAGACAAATCGTCCAAATTGACAAAAAAACAAAATCGTCATAGGACAAGTGCCGCAATATTAAAGATACTGTTTCATACTGAATCTGTACATATATTGTCATCGTTATCCAGTTTGTGAATTGAAGGATTGCAAAACCCTCGAGGTTTCAGAAAGAGGAAGCAAGCAATAAGCAGGACTGCACAACTTTGCATTGTGCATTATTGTTTTGGAACAGATTTGTGCTTTTAATAACTGAAGGGGACAGGAGGTTGTCTGTCACATTCCGAATTAGGAATCAAGTTAAGACGTTTTTGTGGATGTAATTCAATCCTATCATAAGAGCCATGTAAGTCAAACCTATGAGATGGGCAACCATGCAAACAAGAAGAAACAAATTTTATTAAGAAAAACTAACAAATGCAGAAAAAATAGCTGATCCACGTTCAAAGAATGGGAAAGTTTCAGAAACACTCTCAAGAAACTATATCCTCAGCTTGGTCAAGTTTTATTCAAAAACTTTGTTCACTAGAATATAATAAAATGGAACTAAATACAATTAAGCCCTAACAAGACATCCCTTAGTGATATCTCTTCTGTTGCTAAAGGTAAAGTTAAATGTTCAGCCTTAGTGATATCCCTTAGTGATAGGGTGTCCATGTCCATCAACATACATACGGAAAGATGGATACATCACCCAACTATAGCTCAGCCTTTCATTGCTTTCTTCAAAAGAAAATCTCTAACAGAGATTGGTAAATGGTACATGATAGCCATGACAGTAGAGTAATGCCCATAGGTGAACCATGCAGGCGGTTTCTCCTTAAGGACAGCAGCTACAGTGTTTATAGCAAACTCATCTGTAGGGGTTGTTTTGGACTTCTGAGAAAAATAAGCTCTATCTCGGATTGCTGCTTCAAAAGGCTTGAATAATTTCCATTCTGGCATGCGGTTGTAGCTGGCTATGGCAGAATCTCCAATATTTGATTTGATAGCTCCGGGGACAACATTGACAACATCAATTCCAAAATGTCCAAGTTCCAATCTGTGTACAACATGCTCATGTTGAAGATGAGAACAATTACACAGTCTATAAAATGTAAATAATTGGGCCAGAGTTCAGCCACCAAATCCCAAATGGTGTATTGTTGCATTTGCATCCACTAAAATTTGACTTTATAGTGCATACATAGTGTTTAGCAAACTCCATTATATTCCAATTTCCATGAAATCACCACATTGATCTGGACCAACCAAAGCCTAAAACTAAAAGCTTGTACATAACAAACCAACAATTTCAATCTGGTTGATTTGATGCAGACATGAAGCACAAGTGTAGAGTAACGCAAGTTTGAAGAAGAAAAATACCTTAATGTATCTGTCAAAGCATGAAGAGCAGCTTTAGAAGCAGTATAAGTGCCTGACCAAGGTCCAGAAGCCAAGGCAGCAACACTACCAATATTGACAATCTTGCCCTTTTTCTTAGTTGCCATATGAGGAACAACCGCCTGAACCATTCTCAAGGAACCTGCATATGCCCAATGAAATATAGAATTCTGTTAATCATGCAATTCATGTTCTTGGACACCAACTAAGGCTATTTTTGGATAAAAATTGGGAATGTGATTTTGGAAATTCCAATGTACATTCCTGAATTTCAAGACACAAAATAAAGAAATAAGAATTTGTTGTTAGAGGAGTAAAAGTAGTTTTGAGTTCTCTCAATATCAAACATGTACTAATTCTGTTTGCGCAGAACCTTTGAGGCGACAATTGACAAATTAAACCTCAAAACGCATTATTATATCTAGCTAGGAGTAAGTAACTGTAGTCAACAGAAGCGATTTGCAGAAAAATTACAATGTATCTAAAACAAACTCAATTGGTTAATTTAATCCAACATACAAATACAAATCACATCCTACGTGCAAAACATAATTGATAGATAATTCTATATTCTCTATCTACAGTGAATTATCCAACAATTAAGATAAAGAGAGTAGCGCAGGAATACTGACCGAAGACATTGGTGTCAAAAGTGTTTTGGATGGCAGAGAGAGGAACCTCGGCGAGTGGGCCCACGCACTGAACACCCGCGTTGTTAACGAGCACGTCGATGCGACCATACTTGTCGACAACAGCATCGACCACTCTGCACACGCTCTCATCGGACTGAACATCCAACTCTTCCAACGAAAACCTGTGGTCGTGTTCCAGCTCAGCCATGCTGGACCGCGACCTGCTGGTGGCCACCACTCTGCACTTCTTTTCCGCGAACGCGCGGGCAAGCGCGTGGCCTATCCCTCCCGTGGAGCATCCTGTGATGAGAACCACAGGTTTGGGTGGCTCCTCATCGTGGCCGCGCGTGTCCATCAAGAGAGAGAGAGAGAGAGAGAAGGTGATTAGTGTCAACTTGTTACTATGCCACCAACAATCAGAACCGAACCTACCGAGAGCGAGACTATTATTTATGCCAGCTTTAGCTTTTCCTACTTCCCACTTCCTAGAGTACAATCAAATAAGAACCAGCTCCAACCATTTTTTAGTTTTCTGTCATTCATTTATTACGTACGGCTGATACATTTATCATTTATGACAACTATTCATTATGACAAGTATTAATAACATTATTTTTCTCGTCAATTTTTTTTTTTTTTAGCATTCTATATTTTTATTTACATGAAAGAGTATGGGATTAGTTTCCCATAATAAAAGGGTATGTATGGGATTACTTTAAGAAAACATTTTTTATACTTTCAATTCTTATAAATAATTACTGCTTTCCGTATTTTTGTATGATTTTTTTTTTCAAATTATCTACTGCATTAATTTTTGTTATAAAATCATTCTTATTTATTCAATTTTTTTTCTTAACATTAACAACAACACCACACTATATGATTCTACAATCTTTTGAATGAGTATAGATCTTCTCTAGTACTACTATTAGACAATTCTAATAGGCGAAAGATATATACAAATGAGAGAGAGTATATTAGTGAGTGTTGTTAGCAAAAGCCTCTTGGTAACAAATAAAGAATGAGAGTGGTTTATTGAAAACGTTTGGAAATGTGAGTTCAGTTTAGTTACAACGTACTATAAACTATTTAGGCTTAATTACAATTTTTATCCCCCAATTTTTTATTTTTAGACACATTTTATCCCTAACAAATTAATTTGGTACATTTTACCTCCAATTTTTTTAAAAAAAATTACAAATTTTACCTTCTACTATTATGCTGACATGACATGCTGACATAAGCATAAAAAGCGGGAGTAAAATTCATCAAAAAGTAAAAACTTGATGGTAAAATTCACCAAATAAAAAGTTGGGAGTAAAAAGTACCATTATTTTAGCATGTCATGTCAGCAAAACGATGAAAAGTAAAATTTGTAACTTTTTAAAAAAATTGGGGATAAAATACTCTAAATTAATTTATTTAGGGTAAAATTTGCCAAAAAATAAAAAATTAGGGGTAAAAATTGTAATTAAGTCAACTATTTAAGGATTCCTTTTAAAAAAAATACTATTTAAGGATTCATTTTTATTTAAAAATTATCTCGAATGTGGTATATTTATGTTTAATACTCCCTCCGGTCCTTTTTATAAGAGACAAGTTTTAGTGTAAAATACACTAGAACTTGTTTCTTATAAAAAGGACCGGAGGTAGTATCATTTATGAATATCTATCTATTAGTTTCATTATTTAATTTTACTATGAGCTAGAAATATCGTCTGATACCATGTGTAACTTAATCATATTGTTTCTGTTATTACAGAGATATCATATGATAGAATCAACCTTTGGTTCTTTGGTTTGAGATGGATCAGTCTTTAATTTTTTGTGATCATTAAAGGAACTAATAAAGTGTTTCTTGATGCTGGTAAACAAAGAGAAGACAGAAATTATGTTCCAATTTTACATTATGTGAAATAATAAATGTGTTCATATTGTTGATGTTATGGTGGTAAGATATTGACTTAAATTATCAAAATTATATTTTTACATTAATCAATTTTTATATTTTATTTATTTAATGGTTGTTTTGTTCATAACAAACATAAAGTGTTAAGTTTTTTCATAAAAAAAAAAATTAATCACTTTCTAAACAAAATTATGCATTTATTTTTAACCCTTCAGAATAAAAACTAAAATAAATCTAAAATTTAATTTAAATCAGAAGTTATTTTGAATAATTTTACGTAAAAATCAACTTTCTTAAAAAAATAACTTTTCCATTATAGTAAACAAACATAAACTTTTTTTTAAATTACAACACAAATATAAATTAGCTTTACCTTTCTAAGTCTCTAAAAATATAATCAAATTATTTTTACATCAGAATCACTTTTCTTTTATCCGTAACAAACGAGACCTAAATGTGTTAATAAATATATTTTCAAGTACATAGAAAGATTTAATCGCAAAATAAGTCAAGCATTGTTAAATTACTTATAGGTTTAGTCCATAAGGACGGCGGAAAATATTCTACTGTCTATGAGCAATCCGAAAAAGTGGATTAACAATAGACCGATAGTGCTAGGTTGACATACCCTTTTATAATCATAGATTTTCAAATGAGCTAGATTCACAAGTAAATATTGAGGGCAAATAACTTGACTACTTGACTATCAAAATCTTCTGACGAACAAATACTATCAAAATAGGACTATGTTTGATAACCTTGGTTTCAAAAGAAATTACACAAATCTCATGAAATGACATTGGTACACTCCTACTGGCTACTGGAAAGCAATCTACTCAGCAGCATCTTTTTTCTTCTTGGGCATTCTGTATCCACCAACCACACAGGCATGGTCCCTCTCAAATGGTTCAAGGGTGACTTGCTCGAATGGTTTGAATTGATCAGCCTTCAACTTGTTCACTTCGCTTTCAAACACTGCCTCGGCAGGGACTGTGGAGTCTATGCAGTTGGCCTAAACATACAAATGAATTAAGTGAGAATAATTTAGCAAATCTACACAGATAATTAAGACATCGCACATAAGAGATCACTTTACAACTTGACTACCCATTTACCAACTTGATTTAAGCTAATCATAAAAATTTCTCTTTCCAATGTTTTCAATAGAGGGCAAGCCTCGACACCTCGATATGTTTGTTGCTTTGAGGCCTGAAAGTCCCAAGTTCAAATTCTAGAAATAGCCTAAAAGGGTAAGGCTGATTCCATCTACTCAACTTAGACTCCATTAGGTGGGAACCTTGTGCACTGGGTCGCCCTTTTTTAAAATGTTTACCATATTGATCGTACAACCCAAAAAAGTCTTATAAAAACATGATTAGATGTCTGAACATACCTTGATTGAAATAACAAAATGACCTCCTGCTTTGAGATAATATGAAGCATTCAGCCCCAAAATCCTTGCCTGAAATGGTCACCAAAAAATCATAAACAAAACCGATACATAGACTATAACTGGAGTTTCAATAGTACTTAATTGATACTGTTTTCAGGAGCTTTTATCTTCAAATAGAATAGAATTCATTTCTAGCAAAATGTAAAAAGGAATCCACAAATAAAAAACAGATGCAGCACTCCAACCACAGCCACACTTTCCTCTTGACCCAGCTGCAGATATATACTATCATAACACATCAGCACACACTTTCTGGACCATAATCCAATTGAGTCTGCTTATAACATCTGATGGCCAACCCCTAGACAAGCCACAGGATTTAAAAACCAAGAAGACAGTGTATAAACAAAACCCTTTCTCCTTGCCTTCATCCACTTCCAAGAATTGAATTTAACAACCTCCACTATATCACATTCACATTAATTAAAACAACTACAGAAAATTGAAAAATTAAGTACTTCTTGATTCAAAATGGGGACACAAACAGTGTAAAAAAAAAAAAACTCAGCACTGCTGTCTATTTTAAAAAATAAAGTAATAAAACAATAGAAAAAAGGAAAAGAAATTGATGTGCATCAGAAACTCGGGTCTGCATCATCCATGATGTCTTGAAGGGGAATCCGAGTAACTCGTCATATGCACAGATTATTCCATTTTAACAGACTATATTATATTTCAAGTAAAAAAATAATATTGAAAATTGTAAAATACAAAGTTGAGAAATCAAAAGAAAAACACCACAAATGAACTCTAAACTGAGATTTTAAGGATTATTTCATATTGAAAATTGGAAATTATAGACAAATGTAAAAGCGAAGCAACAAAAATATACAATGTAATGTAAGTAGATGTCTGGCTAATATTTAATAACCAAACAAAAGAGTAGATGAATCGAAATCAAACAATAATCATATGGCACTACTGATTTAAGTACATCAATGTTGTGGAACACTAGTATATATTGGCTGTAAATATGAGGCTGAAACCGTTCTCAAGAGGTATGATGCAAGAAATTTAAAGCACACCTGATCAGGCTGAGCAACATCAGAAAATATGACATCAACCATTCCAACCAACATCCTGTACTTAGCTGGATGTCTAGCATCTTCAATAATGGGTATAACATTAGTTCGCTTCTTTGCCATATTGACCAAGTCACGTCCACTTCTGTGGGAAAACTCTACTGCATAGACAACTCCTGTCTATATACAAAGAACAACACACTCTAATCAGCCCTTCTATTCCACAAATCTAAGAATATGCAATTCTTAATTCTAAATTATACTTACAGGGCCAACAATATCCGACACATGAGAAACAGTGGTCCCAGAAGCAGCTCCTAGGTAAAGGACTCTGGCTCCAGGTTTCTTCACAAGGCACAAGACAAAAATAATTAAAAAAAAAACATGACATGTGTATTTGAAGAAGTAGGCCAAAACAGAGCACATGTTGTAAAGACAATCTTACAATCCATATGTTGTCAACTCCACCGAGGATGGCAGCAGCCAACTTGGAGCGGAAAGGATTCCAAATTCTGTACTCATCTTTGGAACCATCTTCGTTCTGCAAAAGGAAACTATCATTTCATGCATGCATGCTTCAATAGAAGTAACCTTTATTATCTAGTTAAGAGAAAAAACAAATAATGGTGAGAAAGAAAAGTAACCTGAACAGTAATCCTTTTCTCATTGTAAACAGCTTCACCAGGAACAAGATTCTTAGTAACAAGAGCGTCTTCTTTACCCTTGGCAATGAAAATACCTTCATGTCTATGGGGTTGAACCACAACCCTGCTACCTCCCTTCATTCCACCTCTGCCGCCGCCACGGCCACCACCCCTGCCACGGCCGCCACCACCTCTACCACCGCCCCTAGCTTTGAACGGCGTACCCCTGTCTCCTCCGCTTCCTCCACCACCCCTTCCTCTACCTCTGTCACCCCTACCACCACCCCTGAACCCACCACCACCACCACCACCCCTGAACCCACCAGAACCACCACGACCTGCAGAAATTCAAACACTTGTCAACAAAAAGGAAGCAAGCCATTACCAATACATTCTTCCGTCACCAACGAACCATAAATGCATAACCAAAATCACCAAACCCCGTTTTATTATTAAGTGACGCATGCATAAATGGAAAATTACCTCTGGGAGGAGCCATCTTCGAGAGCTGTAAACTGATGCGCAACGCAACAACAGCTAGTTAAGACGATTTTATAGCCACTGAACTGATAGCTAGGGTTTAAGAGAGTAGGGTTTTGATTTTATACAAAAAGAAAAAGAAAATGCCTTCCATCATCCACTACCCTAACCCTAGCGGGTCACATCCACACCCACACGGCCCGGCCCATTTCCAAACCCTGTTCACTTGTTCATGGGCTTATATTTGGGCTCATCAGTCTTCTTTTCTTTTTTTTTTTTGGATTGTAGAAACAAGCTTTTGTTGCTTTCGGCCACTAGCAAAGATTTCTCTTTCCTTTCTCAGCTCTACGGATTAAGCTTTCCATATTTTCATAAAAAAAATTAATTAAAATCAACAAACACATAATATTTTTTTAAAAGAACTAAGGGGGCGTTTGGTAGGGGAGAAGTTTTTCATACCCCGGGAATGATGATTCCTGGAAAAGTCAATTCCTAGGAATCATGGTTTCTGAAAATGGTTAAAATATATTTAGTTAGTCATAGTATGTTTCTTGGGAATTAAAGTTTCTTATATTTGGTTACAGTAGAACTTTTCTAGGTATATAAGAAATTTTTACAAATATACCCTTTATTAAAATAACTTCATTAAATATTTTTTCACTCAAATTTTATTACAAATAGGACACTTACCTAATTTAATTACAAGATTTAAATAAATTTATATATGAAAAAACATTTGCAAAAGAAAATCGAACAAAACTAATTTCAAAATAATTTTTTATGGCTTATTATCATATTAGAGGTTGAATTATAATATTATAATATAATAATACAAAAGATGAAATAATAAATAATGAGATAAACTTAGATAATAAAGTAGTTGACATCTATGTTTAAAAAAATATAAAGATAAAAAATTGCAAAATTTTAAATTAATATTTTTTTCAAAAATTAAAAAAAGATAGAACCACGTGAATAAGTGCAATGTTCAACAATGGAGATAAGCTTATAAATAAAAATGAACCTTAGGTGAGGATATTTTCGTATTATTAAAACTTTCCTCTTAGTCGGGAAAGTTAGATTCCCACCTCCTCCTAGTGGGAAAAGTTAGATTCCCACCTCCCCTATGTGAAAGTTTTCATGGGAAACTGATCAAAAAACATTTCCAAGAAACATCCTTTCCCAGGAATTTTATTTTTTAAAATAGAAATCAAACATGAGAAACTAACATTCTCAACCTATCATTCCTAGGAATCTAAAATTTTCTCCTCTACCAAACGTCCCTTAAGTGACTTTAAGTTCGTAAATCATAGCATTGAAGGATACATAGAAACGAGAATCAAACTATCGAGTCAAAAATAATTTTTCATACTTTAGTTTACCTTCTAAATAAAAATATTAGTTGACTTCAAAAAAAAATTATTTGTCATTTATTTAAATTTGATTCCTTTTACTTATATATTTCAAGTAAGTTTTTTTTTAAAATTAATCTAATTTTGCACATAAGGTTTAACACATTTCTTATATTAATCGATTCTCAAACTCAAAATCTAATTTCAAATACCATTTTCTTAAAATATTTTTTTCAATGTTTTGCTAAAATAAACTTCGTTGGTGACTCCAAATTTTTTCATCTATAAAATTTTTTAGTTAGCCATCCTGTCGTGGATAGCAATTATTTGTTTTTTAAATAGCACAACAATGTTGTTGTGCAGTGTTTTAAAAATCGGACCGGACCAGCCGGTCCGACCGGAATCCGGTGGCTTAACTGGTTCGGTTCGATAAAAGGATCGGTTATGCATCTGACCCGGTACGACCCGGGTTGGACCGGCCGATTTTTGAAAAAAACCGGTGACTCGAGTTGAACCGGGTTGTGATATATTTTTTTTTTTTGAAAAAAAAGTGCTGAAATGACGTATTTCAATTTTTATTTTATTTTTTTGTATATAAAACTTATTTATGGACTTGTATTGTCATGATTATTGGTTGTTATTTCTTATTTGAAATATTAGGTACTTTATAATGACAATAATTTAAAATTTGAAGTGTTAAATGATTAAATTATGTTAGCTATATTATATTTTTTTAATTTTTTAATATATATAGAGTCAAATCGGTCCGACCAGTGACCCACCGGTTCGACCAGTGACCCATTAACCCAGTACCTCGACCGATTCGATGACCGGTCCGGTTCTTAAAACACTGTTGCTGTGTATGAAAATAAATAGGAAACCTAACAGTACTAGGCTTCTCAATTAGTAAGGATGACAAAAAAAAAAAAAAAATCCCTGTACTCGAAGATATTTGTGGGTAACACCTGTCATATGTTAAAAATAATAACTTAACAGGTATATATAGTTAGGGGCGTTCGTATATTGAATTGGTTGAATTTCGAAGAGAAAAATAATCTATCTAATCATTTTAGTTTTCTTAATTTATCATCAAATTAATTTTGTTTAAAATTTAGATCGAATCCAATCCAATCTATTCTAAAGCAGTTTTAATTGAATCGATTTTCATTTTTAATCTTACTTTTATTTTTTTTAGAGAAAGTATTAAATAAATAGTAAAATATATAATAAACATAATAAAAAATAATTAAATATATGGTTAAATTACTTAGAAAATACATGAACTATTTGTGAATTTTTAAATAGGTTCTTAAACTATTTTTCATTTTTATGCAATAATTTCTTTTTTTATTATTTCTCTCTTTTCAGTATAATTATTTTTTAAAGAAATATACTACCTCCGTCCCTAAATATAAGACTATTTTCTAAAAAAAAATTGTCCTTTTTATAATACTTTTTTCAAGTTGTCTTTTGCATTAATTATTTTTTGACCAAAATACCCTTAATCACTTTCCAATGATGCTATAAATTAATAAGATAAGTACATTCTCTCTCTTATAAGGATTGGAGAAGATGACTAACACTCATTAATTAATTAATTAGGCAGAAAGTAATTAAATGGAAAGAGAAATAATGAGTCCCAATAATTGTAAGGGTAGTTTTGGAAAAATAATACAAATTGTTAACAAATTTAATGCTATTAACTAAATTAATCAACTTTCTTAAAGATTGTGAATTAGTTAAAAGAGTCTTATATTTAGGGATGGAGGTAATATTTGATAGAATGGTATAGTTAGACAGCTTATTCGAAATGTTGTTCACTACAATATGGTAGAGTGGAACTGAAAACAATGGAGTTCTTAACAACACATGTTATCCCCCAATGAAATCTGCAGGGGTGCTTAAAGTGGATAGAGTGTCCGAAAAGATAAATACACCGAACCGTAGATAAGCATTTCATCAACTTGTTGAAAATAAAGTCTCTAGCAAAGAGTGGCAAATGATACATGATAGCCATGAAGGTAGAGAGATAGCCATAGGAGGACCAAGCAGGTGGATTCTTCTTAAGGATAGCTGCTACTGTGCTTTTAGCAAACTCCTCCGGAGGGGTCGACTTGGCCGCCTCTCTCGGATTGCTGCTTCGAAATGCTTGAATAGCTTCCACTCAGGCATTCCCTTGTAGTTCGCAATCGCAGAATTTGTAATATTTGTAACCTCAGCTCCAGGGACCAAATTCACAACATTAATTCCAAAGTGTCCAAGTTCCAATATGTGTATATATAACATGTCCATGTTATGTTCAAAATAAAAACAATCACGTACACAAAGATCGAGTATAAAATGTCTATTATTGTTGCATTCACAAATTGTGGTGCTCTTGCTCTTCATTGTGGTCAAGCGTCTCCATAGCATACATTATAGAGAGAGTCAGACAAGATTTGTTTAGCTGAACAGGAAATATATAATTGCTAGCTAGCTCCTACATTAAATAAATTAATGATAGAATCGGTTCTGAATGAATCTAGTTAATCAATTTGATCTCTTTAATTTAACACCATAGAAAAGGTTGAACTGACAGTGACATTCAATTACGTGCACGTACCTTTGACAGGTAAGAGGAGGATGAAATTTATGAATTTCAGGAACCATATTCCATCATTTGCCTTATTTATGTATTTCCACTTTTGTGAAATTGTATTGCATGTTTCTAAGATTCAGCGGGGATCCAATTGAATCTTCCCTCTTGGCATTGAATTATATATCTTCGAAGTGGTCCATGATGTAATGGAGTAGGTACTGTTTCACCTTGATCTCGTACGTACTCTATTGTTTCAGTATCCAATGCTGATTTCAATAATTCAATGCCACCAGGTGAAACACCACCGAGCTCCGATTGTCCCACCTACACACCATGATAATTGTCATCTTTACCTACATTTTGTAGTAGTTTAGGGACAATTATGTGATATCTCTTATGCTTTTGAGCTTTGTTTATGTTTACTTTAGGTAAATTTTGAATAAAAGTTTAGTTTATTTAGGATTTTCTAGTTTATACCTTTTACGCTTGACCTTTGGATAGTTTGTTTGTGTTTCGTAGGAACTTTGTTGAAGCTCGGATCAAGCAAAGGAGAGTCCATGAGTAGCTACATTAGAAGAAAAATGAAGAAAAATGTCAAATTCCGCAACCAAAGTACACCATGGGCTGCCTGTGGTAGCTACCATGGGCGTGGCAGACTTCAGGAAGTCAATTATAAAAATCAGACTCAACCACGAGTAGACCATGGTGGACACCATGGCTATGGCGCGTTCAGCTAAAATAAAGTAGAAAGTTGCATTTTTTTTTCTTATTTAAATAGACTTTCTAGGATAGGAAAAAGGGGTTCAGAACTTTGGGGTTTTCATAGGCAAAGAGGTCAGAGACATTGGGGAACCGTTTCCATGCTCAAGGATTCATCTTCCGTTGTCTCTTCTCCAGTCTCTTCTCCCCCCATGGCTATGAGTAGCTAATTCCATCCTTTGTTGGGGTTTGATGTAATTGAATCTTCTTTCATTTAATTACTACATTATTTCTATTTAATTAAGCATTGTTATTGTTTCTCTTCTATACTTATTGCTTGCTCTTAGCCTGATCACCTGAGTGCATGATTCTTTTTATTTGATTGTAATTGGAAAATTCAATTGAATTGCGAACTAAAGGGAGCACCCAGTAATTTTTATGCCTAGGGATAGGGTAAAAAGGATTGGGCATCGTTAAAACCCTCATTCTTAATGCAAATACTTTGATTACACTAATTCAAGGGATTGATAGTGGAATCAAAGGGCTTAGGTTCTTTCACTTAAGGGATTAAGGTTAGAATAAATTGTGGGTTGATGATAACATATGTTTAATTGAATAGGAATGATTAATAATGCATGACAGGTTGATTTAATGAAGTCAAACCCCGACAATTTTCACCATTGATATAAACCCCATTTTCCGCGCATACCAACTGTTCGACAAAATTTCCGAATCAAGTTTCCTTCCTTTTTACTCTTTATTTTTATGCACTTACTTTTAATTTTCTGAATATTCGTAGTCTACAAATTATATTAATAATTACCCATTTGTTGCACAAGTCCCTGTGGAGACGATACTCTACTTATCACTGTGTTACTTGAATGATTTGGTACACTTGCCAAAATTGCCAACAACTTTTTGGCGTCGTTGTCAGGGACTTGTGTCTCGGTAATTGGGCAATTTTTTAGTATTTTTTGTGGAATTTAAATATTCTTTCATTCTTTTGCATTTTAATTTTGTTTTCTTTTATTTTCTTTTTCCTCATTCGGTGCTAACGGTCTTTCTAGTTGCTCTAGTTGTTTGTGATTTTGTGCATGCCAGGTACTATTGGTACAAGGAGTAAGACTAATCCTCAAGAGCTCCGTTTCATTCCAGAGATTGAGAAGACTGCTAAGCTGATTAGCGGTCAAACTAAAAGAGCAAAGCAACTAGCAAAGCAGTTGACATTGGAAGAGAGTTCTTCCAATCCTCACTCACTTTTCGAACATTCTTCTAGTTCAGAGGAGGAAGACATGGCAGAAGAAGAGCAACCTGCTAGGAGAACTTTGGCGGATCGTGTCACAAATAATGGTCCGTGTCACTTCTCCAGTATTGCTAGGCCGAGGGCTAACAATCGCATGTGGAGATAAAGTCAGGCCTACTCACTCTTATTGGTGCTCACACCTTTGCCGGCCTAGACAACGAAGATCCCTACAACCATTTGACTACATTCTATGATCTATGTAGCACAACAAGGGTGGCCCAGAATGAAGAGGAGAATTTATTTATGAGGGTCTTCCATTTTTCCCTCATAGGAGATTCACTGAAGTGGCTCAATAATCTTCCATCTCAGAGTCTTACCACTTGGGGAGATGTTGAAAGCAAGTTCTTAGCCCGTTTCTTCCCAGAGACAAAAAGAAGCCAAGCCAAAACTAACATATTGGGCTTTCGCCAAAGGCATGATGAACCACTCTATGAAGCTTGGGAGAGATACAAGACTCTCTTGATGAAGTGCCCCAATCATAGAATTGAAGATATTGATCAGCTTTACATCTTCCTTGGGGGTGTGAGGGGGCAAACTAAGGTGATGTTTGATGTTGCAGTTGGAGGAGGAGTGATTAAGAACAAGACATTGGAAGAAGCCATAGAGTTGATTGAAAATATGACATCCAGTGATTTTGAAGCCCAACATGATAGAGCTCCACGCAGAGGGGTAATGGAGCTAAATTCTCAGGATGCCATTCTAGCTCAGGTGGAAGCACTCAAGGTGCAAATGGCTAATCTTCCTCAACAATTGATGAAGGTTGCTTCTTCTCAGTTTCATCACTAGGTACTCAGTTGTGCAAACTGTGGAGGTAATCATCATGTGGAGCAATGCCAATATGCTTCCAGCACACAAGAGGAAGAGGTGAATTACATGGGAAGGCAAAATTATTATGGGCAGTCTGATAGGCCTCCTCAACAAAAGCCCAACCTTTATGACCGCACGACGAAGCTGGAAGAGACTCTCACAGATTTTATGCAAGTCTCAATTTCTAATCAGAAGAGCACTAACGCCTTTCTCAAAAACTTGGAGACTCAAGTTGGGCAGCTTGCAAAACAGGTGGCGGAACTGGCAGAGCACACTAAGAATGGCTTTTCAGCCAACACTCAGACCAATCCCAAGGCTAACTATAACGTTGTGATTTTCCTAATGATAAGTGTTTGATTAGTAATGCAAGAGGAAATTAAATTTAAATTTATGATATGTATAAAAGAATTAATAATTAAATTTTCATGAGGTATTGGAAGTAGAGTGTGTGCTGTGAGGTTTTTGAGACTTTTCCGTAAGTTGTAAAAAAAAGGGGGGGGGGGTGTCCTGAGAGGAATGGTAGGGGAAAATAGCATAAATTCATGCAAATCTTATATATTAACGTGTCCTGCTTCTTGTTTCTTCTATTACCTTTGTTCTTATCTTTATTCCTCTCTAAGTCTCTTGTTCTTATCTTTCTTCTTCTCTGAATATCTTCTTCCCGTGAATGGAAGTTGAATTTCTACACCATATTGAAGTTTGATTTCTTCTTCCCTAGAGCTTTCTTAGTCGATTCTAAGTTGGTAAGTCCAGTCCCTCTGTATTTCGACGTTCTAGTATCTTTCTCATCTCCTTCCAAGAAACATGAGAAATGGGTCTTGGTTAGATTTTCATAGATGAGAGAAATCTTGATTTGGAACTTATTTTGATGTTGATTTAGGTTCCTTCTAGTTGATTCTGTAACAAAACTTAGGGACAGATCACTCGAGAACCCCAAAGTTCTCCTTTATAGCTTTTTCTTCACAGTTTGAGCCAAGAGCTTTAGGTAAGGGAAGCTTCATAATTGTTTGAAATGATCTGGTGGTGGTTTATGTTTGGAATTCTGTCTCTGTTTGGATGTTTTAAAGATTTGCTATTATGAGGTGATGACTTTTGCTCTCTTTATGTTTTTGATGATTTGAGCTGAATTTGTTGTTATAATGTGTTGTTTTGCCTTTGAATGATATTGTAAGTGTTGGAAATGGTTTCTAAATCTTTGAGGCATGTGTTTGTGATTCTTTAAGAGGTTCTGGGTTCTGCAGAAGACCCTTCGTCCAGTGAAAAAAAATCATCCAGTGAATACTAGTATGTCGTAAAACCATCGTCCAGTGAATACTAGTGCGTAGGAGAACATCGTCCAATGAAACTCAACATTCAGTGAGACCCAACGTCCAGCGACCTAGCGTATAGTGAGACCCAGCGACCTAGCGTACAGTGAGATCCCACGTCCAGTGACCTAGTTTCCAGTGAAATCCAGCATCCAGTGACACCCTATGTTCAATGAAATCTAGTGTCTAGTGACAGTGTTAGAGAAATTTTGGGGCTTTTGTTTAGCTGGAGACCAGAACCTAGTTTTGTTATGAATGATGATGATGGATAAGCCATAACTTTGGTTCTAAAACTATGTTAAAAATTCACATTTTAATAAAGTTGGTGTTGTGTTGTAAGTAAAGGATTCAAGGCGTGAGAATACCTTACTTGAGCTGATTGAACTGCTGGATGGGTTCATCAGTGTTATTTGAGAAAAATGGTGAATTATAACATAGAGGGAACGTGTGACAATTGAAATTGTTTGGCTTATTGCATAACATTGCATGTGGGTAGGCACGTAAGTTGAGGGTGTTGGATAGGCTCTCAATGTAACACCCTAAAAATTTCAACTCAGTTATATAAGTATATACGTATATATATTTATAATATGTATATATTTATATATTTCTCTGTAAGTAACTCTCTGGAATTAATTTTCTACAATTAATTCTCTGTAGTTACTTTCCTGTGTTTTTGTTTGTAAGTTGCTATAGAATTATGTGTGATTGAATTGTCCATGTTGTTTATTTATTTGTGCAATGTAATATGTACTTAATGATCAAGTACGTATATTGTGTGTGTATGCTTATCTGCTATGCCTGCTAGTAATTAATTGAGCTGATATTAATTACTAGTAGTAAAATATTTATAATATCAATTGCTATGTACTAATTAATTTATTGGTTGCAAATTGGTTTTAAGTATTTTAATTATATTAAATTCTAGTAACTTGCACACCAAGTTAACTCTTATAAAGTTTATCTATAACTAATTTCTTTACAGAGAAAATTTTATTTGAGCTACTAGAAAAGTTTTTATTACTAAAAATTTTATAAAATGAATTAGATGTTTGAAATTAAGTTTTAAAATTTTAAAACACACCTCTTTGTGATTACACAGTATAAAATTACACTGTGTAAATTAAACTGGGTAACCAAATTCCCTAAGCTTAAGCTAAAGACACCTAAGCTAAATGCATGTATGCATGTAACCTAGGATTAACACCTAATCTACATGCAAATGACACCTAGCCTAAACTAAACACATCATCCCCCTAAACTACCCAAACCCACGGACACACACCAACCCACATGCAAACATTTTCTTTTTTTCTCAACTAAGCTAAACTTAGCTTCCAAGTTAAAAGAAAAATTCTCTCTTCTCTCTCATTCTTTTTCCTTTGGCCGTGACCTTCTTGTGTGCCAAGGAAGCCATGGTTGTGAAGCTTTGAAGCTTGCATGTGCACCAAGACACAACCTCTTCATCCTCACATTCAAGTTTTCTCTTCCTCTTCATCTCTTCTCCTTGCTTGGTTGCTTTTGGAACTTGGTAAGGGGAACTCTCTTGTGGATTCTTTGTTTTCTTTTCTTGTTGAGAATATGGTTAAGGGCTGGGGGCCTTAACCATAGTATACATGCATGCCTCCATTGCTGAAAATTGAGATGTGTTTGATTTGCTTGTTGAGTTGAACTTGGATGAATGGTGTTAAATTTTCTTTGGCAGTGGTGATGAGCCTTTGCATGTAAAGGAGTAATTTTATTTTCACTTTGTAATTGAACTGGAAATGGCTCTGGAAACAAATGAAATCATGTACCTTTTCTCAAAAATAGTTTTGATCAAGTTTTCTTTGAAAATTTTTAACTCAAAACTCGTTGGCAGTGGCTATTCTTTCGTTTAGCATGGAACAACCCTCACTGTTTTGCCATTTTTAAAAGATCTAACCGTTGGTTTTTCATAAAATTTGTTTTTAATGAAAATAGACATAAAATTAAACAACTTTTGTGTTGACACTTTTGAAAAATAATTTCATATTAGGGTTCATCCTTGGCTCGACATTGGACTGTCCTGTTTTGGGGTTTCACTGGAACAGGGCTCGGTTTTTGTTAAAATTCTCCCTGTGTACTTATTGTTTTTGAAATGTAATTAAACCTTAAAACACTAGACACAATAATATTTTTAACCATGTATATTACAAAAATTTCCAAGCATAATTTATAAATTAATTTTTCAAAAGAAACAGAACAATGGTTTAAGACTCTGTTTTGAGGTCAAAATCTTAGGCTGTTAGTAATGTTTTTACTGGGAACAATAGAAAATGAATTTGGAAGCAAGAAATACCTTTTTGGAAAGATCAAGGAGTTAGCTTTAAACTGTAAAAAGTTTCAGTTAATTTAGTTTTGGGAAGTGGGAGAAAATTATATTTCTTTGGGTTATGTTCAGTGAGTACTAAAAATATAGAGTTGCTGACTTAGAAAAATTTTATAAAATTTTCTAGATGCTTATTTTATAAGTGGTACACCTTTCTATAAACTAGATTTCAAGAGTTTTAATTTGATATAAAAATTATTAAATTCCGAGGTCATTTGCTTGTTTCAGTGAGAGCTCACATTCAGTACTGCCAATGAAAATTTGACTCAATACTCAAATGTGATTATTAATACGTCTACTTTTGTTATTTTACCTTTAAATAATATTTTGATTCTGTGAGATAATGGATATAATATAACCATTATTTTGATTGATTCATTCAAGTCTCAGGGAGGAAAACCTTAAGCATTTGACATTTGAATGTGTGAATTTCTCTATTTTTGTGATATGGTCTGTTGACTGTAGTTTGAATTTTGTGATAAAATTGTTTGTCTGTGTGATGTGTTCACAAGACTCGGGCGCGAGTACTTGTGAGGACTAGAACTATGTTCTAGTGTTTGTGGCTAAACTGCCATGTAACAGATAAATGAAACTTGAACAATGAGCACAATTAATTAGGCTAAAAGATTTATTTTTATTTTTATTAAATAGAAATTAATTAACGAACTCTTTATTTTATACATTGGACATAGAAAGAATTTAGGACCTTTGCGTGGAGGGATCAACGATAAGTTATTAATTATTAAAAATTATAGAAATTGATGAGAGGGTGAGGCACGAATAAAACTTAACAAAATTTTGTTACGTGTTGTGAATCATGTTGATTTCTGAGAGTCGTGCAATGGAACTACGTGTGCGCGGCGATTCGTGGGAACTGCAAGATGAAAAGAGAGTCACGTGGAGTGTTCCAGCTGTGAGAATAACAAAGAGAGGAGGCGGAGTTCTGGGAGACATCATCGGTTGGTGAGAGCCCACCATAGTACCATGGTGAGAGGTGTACTCCCAACAGTCATCCAACTCAATTGTGTAAGACCACTGAGTTCTGGGAGTTCCAGTGGCAGCTGGCCAGTAAGAAAGATTTACAGAATTAGTGAAAGGAAATGATTAGGACTGCGAGTGTGAACGTTAGACAACCACATGGCGATGGTGGACAAGATTTTGTTTGTGACTTGTAAAGTCGTTGTTTGTGTGCTGCTTGATGAAGCAGAGAGTTCACCCTTCTGTTTATTTTTCTTTTAGGGGCAGATGGCAGCGGAGGAATCAACCCTCCATTGGAGGATTGAGAACATCTTCAGGAGATGGGTAGCAGTTGTGGGCGTAGATCACATCTTGGGCTACATCCAATTCGCACGAACGCTCATGTATGACCCTTGGGGCTTAGGATCTCTGCACAGAGTGGGAGTTAGAAGATGACTACTCTGAGTCCTAGGATTTTCTTTTCCTTGTCATGTATCTCGTTGGGGTAGACCTAGGCACTCAGATTTCTTTTGTTATGTGTATATGTCAGTCATCATGTCATATGACTATGTTTTAGTTTTTCCGTACTTTGCCTTTCCATGTGTTTACTGTTATGCTCCGAGGTACATTATTTTAAACACTTTCAGATATGCATATGTTATATTTCAGTCATAATTATCATTTGTATTTACATATTTCTACTCCTTCGAAAACTTAAAACCGTTCCTTTACAATCAAAATAACGCCATGACCTTTTCTACATAATTATATTAACACGTTATAAGTATTAAAACGAAGCGCAACTTTCGAAATTAAAATTGAGGAAAAAGTTTTATTTTATTTTTAAAAAAATCCATAAAATCCCAATCAAGTTTTCTTAATTTCACTAGATTTTCGTAAGTAAAATTAATAAAAGTGCTTTATGAAATAATTAATTGAATTAAACCTCGCATATTTCCATAATAGAAATTAGGGTGTTACAATCAACCTAGTACCGGAGGTTTTCGTGGTGGCTACAGGCGGGCCTATAAAATAGACAAGTGGGCGAACTCCTTTAGATGGAAGGTCTTGCAAGCCTGACAGAGGTAAGCCATTACCCACACTTGTATATATTCGGTAAAACCACACTTCCTCCACAGGATCAGCTCAAGGGACTCCCTGAATGGTCAGAGGCATGACTAATGGTAGGGGATGGGGCCTATGAGGGATCGCCCAAAAGGCGTAGGAAACTCTATGGAGTCGAGTCAGCATAACATTGCATAATGAAATTGATGTATGGAGTGATGTATGAAGTGAACTGAATGTTTATTGTTGAATGATGTTAATTGTACTTTGAGTATATCCTATCATTCTTTTTATAAGTAAGCTTACCCTTGCAATTTGCGTTTGTATTGTATTACTGCAATGATCGTGTGGTTAGCACGGGAGCAGATAGTAGTGATGGTGCAGGCTCTCATGTTGTTCGTGATTGAAGTCGATGCAGATCTTGAAGATTAGACGATATCCCTGTTCTTTTGATTATGTTTTGTATATAAGTACATAGTTTTGGGGACCAGCTTAGGACTTATGTATAAATACTTAGATTGTTGTGAATGTCCTCTATAAGGGGACCATTTTTTATATTATATGTATCTGTGTATTTTAATTTGTAAAGCTGCATATTATACCTTATGATGTGATGATGATATATATTATGTGTATAAAAATAGTTACGTATGTGTATGTTAAGTGAAAATGAGAAAAAATTTATAGGTAGTTTTTAATATGATAGTATAATAAATTTGTAACGAAGAAGGGTCGTTACACTAACTGCAGTGCAATCTTTACCATTAGTGGGTCAGAGTGTGATACGGTGAATGGAGAGGGTGAAGTAGTAGAGGGAGTTGAAGTGAAGAAGGTTGGAGTTCGTAGCACAAATAAGGACTCAAAGATGAAGTAGGCTAAAGCTCGAAGTACCAAGGAAGAAAAGTTAAGAGCCAAAGCCTCTCTCACTACAGAGCTCCCTTATCCTAAAACTCCAATAAAGATTGATAAGAATCGACAATTTGCCTGGTTCTTGGACATTCTCAAACAACTCTTCATCAATATCCTATTCTTGGAGGCCTTGAAGCAAATGCCGACCTATGCCAGGTTCTTGAAGGACTTCATGACAAGGAAAAAGAAGTTCATTGAGGAGGACATCATTAAGTTGGAGGCGGGGTGTAGTGTTATTATTCAAAAGACATTGCCTGCCAAACATAAGGATCCTGGGAGCTTCACTATTCCCGTCACCATTAGGAACCTTTCTGTTGACAAAGCATTCCTTGATTTGGGGGCGAGCATTAACCTGATGCCTCTTTCTATGCTAAAGAGAGTTGGAGATGTAGAGGTAAAGCCAACTCGCATGACATTACAGCTTGTCGATTGCTCCATTATATACCTTCATGAGGTGGTGGAAAACATGCTGGTGAAGGTCGACAAATTTACATTCCCTGCCGATTTCGTTGTCATGGACATGGCGGAAGATTCACAGATTACCATAATCTTGGGACGACCTTTCATGAAGACCGCCAAGGCTGTTATTGATGTGGGGGATGGAAAGTTCAAGCTTGGAGTGGAGAATGAAGAGGTGATGTTCAATGTCTTTAACACCAAGAACCCCCCAAGGGGTTGGGGTTGACCATGATCATGACCGTTCATCTCAGTGACCCTTGAGGTCACTCATCCGTCAAGCTAGTGACGTTAAAGAATCGCTTACTGGGAGGTAACCCAGCTTTCTATCTTTTCTTTGCATTTGCTTTTATTTTATTTGTATTATTGTTTAAAAAAAAACTCCCTCTCTTTCTTTATTTTTATTCTTCCATTGCTGCATACTTGGCATCCCTTTAAGTTTCGGGTGTTGAGGTGGAGTTTACGGCCCATGTTTATTGGCCAATGAGAGCTGGGGACCAGCACAATCTTGGCCAAGAGGGTGATGTTGGGCCTCTGATGGGAGATGGGGGAGGACTATAATCATTAGTCCTCCCAAGGTTGGTATTTCTTTCCCTTTACTTTTCTTATTTTTTTTGCTTTCTGTTTTGAATAATTGTTAATTGTTGCTTATTATGTTGTGTGACTTTGCCTGTAGTAGTTGCCTGTTTGTTTTCATTAAGGCATGAGAAAATTTGTTATTTTAGTCCAATGCATGATTGTGGTTGCATTCCTGGATTCTTGTGAATATCTGATTGTGGTTAAAGTGTGTGGCATGTTTGTTTGGATACCTTTGTTTCCTTAATGAGACCTACCTTTGGTGAGGAATTTACTATGATATATGCTGAGTGGCACCATTGATTTTTGCACATATGATTTTGCTTGAGTCTCTTGAGTCCTTTTTTTTTGCATGTTAGCTTGGAAAGGATCAAGGCCTTGTTTGTTGTTTTAAGCCACTAACTAAAAAGCCTTTTCCCTTTCAATTAATCCCTTGCACCCTCTTTGAGCCAAATAGAAAATTTTCTTGATGTATGACCCTTAACCTTAACAGAAAAACAAATGTTTTCCCTTCCTACAAATAGAAGAGCAAAGTGAGAAATAGGATTTTACATTAAGTTTGGAAGACACCCAAAAGTGGTAAATGAAGGGTACCCCAAGGGAATTATAGTGTCACAGTTAGTAAAACTGTAAAAAAAAAAAAAGAAGATGAAAATGTGTGTGGCTCACCTTTGTCCCACAATGTTAAAGTTGTAAAAAAGAAAGAGAAAATAAATAATTTTGCAGTGGGACATAGGTGAAGTTGATTAAAGTGGTCATAGGTTGTTGAAGGAACTTGGGGTCCAAATTGTGATTATTGTTCTTGAGATCAAGTGGGGAATTATTTCTCTTTTTGCTCTCATATTCTTAGATGCTTTGAATAAAAAAAAAACTAATATTTTGTTGTAGCCTGACCATGTTACAAGCCAAGAAAGTCCTTAGTGATCCTTGCTTGCATGCTTGATAATTGTGATTTGTTGGGAGATGAAAAACAAAATTAATATGTGTTGTTTCAATGTGTTGCTTGAGAGATACACTCACCAGTTATTGTGTGATTGAGTGATACACTTTGTGAGGACCAAGGAACTTTGGTGGTTCATTGCAATTTTTGCCATCCATATTAATCTCTTAATGAATTGACACTGGAATTTTTGTGTGGGCACCATATTATATGTTTGGACTGTGTTGTTCTGAAACTTGTTTTGATGATGATGAGTTGGGAATTTATTGCAGGCCATGTCTTTGTGTTTTCAGTGTTCTTAGGATTGTCATTAAGTAGTGCTTGTTTTGTTGCTCGAGGACTAGCAAAGTTCTAAGTTTGGGGTGTACCATTAGCAAAATAATGTTTTGGAGTTTTCTTTTCATGCATGCAATGGTCCAAAACTGTAGGGATTTAATTTACTTACTACTTAACAATCGTTTATGTACCTTATATCTCGCCTAATTTGTAAGGATTTTTTTAATAGATTCAAATTTTGTATTTTCTATTACGAGCCCAGTCCAATATTTCCATATGTCCCTTTTAGATATTAGGCCTAGGCCCAAGTAGGTTCTAGAAAGCCTTTGGCATTGTTAGCATTCGGTTTTGGCATTCTGTTATTGCATTCCATTACTGCATTATGTTATTGCATTCTCTTACTGCATTTTTGTTGTTAGGGATGGCGTAAGGTTATTAATGGAAGGATAAGGCATATTGTGTTGCTGTGGTATTTTGAATTTGAATACAGTATGTTGTTGTTGCTGTGGTGTTTATTTTTAAATATTGAATTCAATATGTAGTTTGTTATTATAGATTAAGATAGACCAGGTTGTTATAGTAACCAGTTGTTATAATATCTTTTACTGATAAGGCCTCACAATTTGAATTCTTGTAATGCCTATATATAGAGGCACATGTACCTCTTATTCTTTGGATCAATAAAAACACGATTCTTATTATGGCATCAGAGCAGAAAGATCCCACAGGGAAAATAGTGATCGTTTCCAATCCATTACACTTTCTCAGTCCCTCAGACAACCCAGGGACACCTCTCGTTGCAGTGATGCTCAATGGAGACAACTACCGGACGTGGCGCGTTCAATGAAGACCACTTTACGTGCCAAGGCGAAATTCGGTTTTATTGATGGTAGCATAAAAAAGGCAGCATCACAGGCAGAGGATTTTCATAGCTGGGAGAAAGTGGACTCCATGGTGATGGCATGGATCATTAATTCAACAGATCCAAATTTGCATGGGAGCATTTCACACGCTTCAACAGCAAGAGAAGTATGGCTAGATTTGGAGGAGCATTTTACATAAACCAATGCACCTCAAATTCATCAGTTGTGGCGAATGTTGTGTCTAATGCAGAAACAACCAGATACTATTGTGACAGAATTTTATACAAAATTCAAAAGTATTCTCGATGAGTTGGATGAGCTTCAACCCCTACTAGTGTGTAGTTGTGGTGCTGCGAAGAAACTAACACAAAGGGAGGAGGATCGTCGTGTTCATCTGTTCCTCGGAAGCTTTGATAGTGAGCAATATGCACACGTCAAGGCAACCATTCTCAATTCCGAGCCAATGCCTTCTCTACGTCGTGTGTTCAATCACATGCAGAGAGAGGAGTCACGTTTCATTGCTGAGAGAGAAAAGGACAACAAGGCCGAATCAGGAACAACTTTCTACTCTTCAAAGGTAAACAAGCAGAAAAATAGAGATGGTCCACGGCCAAAATGTGAGCATTGAGGCAAAATAAGACATCTCAAAGCTAAGTGCTTTGAAATAATTGGCTACCCAGCCAATTGGGATATGCACAAAATCCAGCATGGTCAAGGCAGGCATGGAGGACAGCCTAGTGCACATGTGGCTCGAGTGGGAGAAGATGCGAAGAAAGACAATGCAGAAGCTTCTACTGCTGGTCGAGCCTTACATGGAATTCACAAAGGAGAATCTCACGATGCAATGGCTGGTAATCACAGGGAAATTGAATGGGTGTTAGATAGTGGTGCTTCACATCACATGACACCTATATTGTCTCTTTTGAAGAGGGTTCGCAAAGTGGAGAACCCCTTCAGTATAGTAACGCCTACGGGTAGTGCTATACTAGTAGAAACAATGGGGGACATAAGCCTTGATAAAAACATTGTTTTGAAAGATGTTTTATTCATTCCGGATTTCAGCTGCAATTTAATCTCAATTCATAGATTAACAAGAGACTTGAATTGCATTGTGACTTATGATAAAACTTGTTGTGTGATGCAGGACCAAATCACGAAGAGGAAGATTGGATTAGGTGATCTCCATGATGGGGTTTATGTCTTCAGGAGTTCAACACAAGGGTCTTCGTTCGCTGTTGCTCAAAAGGACACAACCACTCTTTGGCACTCAAGATGGGGACATCCTTCAGCTAAAGCCCTCCAGTAGATTTCTCATTTTCTTGATTGTAGTTTAGATTTGAATAATGTTGAATGTTGTGATGTATGTCACAAATCCAAACAATGTAGATTTCCTTTTGATCTTAGTAGCAATAAAGCTGAGGGACCTTTTGATCTTATTCATTGTGATGTTTGGGGAAGATACCACACTGCTTCACACAATGGTTCCCATTATTTTCTTACCATTGTTGATGACTTCACACGAGCAACATGGGTCTATTTAATGAAGCATAAAACAGAAACTGTGAGCAATCTTATCAATTTCTGCAACATGGTAAAGAGACAATTTAATGTGAATGTGAAACGAATTAGGAGTGACAATGGCACAAAGTTTATTAATTCCTCCAACAAGAGGGCATTTTACAAGAAACGTCTTGTGTTGGAACGCCTCAACAGAATGGGCGCGTGGAACGTAAACACAGGCACATACTCAATGTGGCGAGAGCTTTACGGTTTCAAGCTAACCTTCCTATTCGCTTTTGGGGAGAATGCGTGTTGGCAGCAACCCACCTTATCAATAGAACACCTACTGTTGCCAACAAAGGGGTAACTCCATATCAGATGCTGTTCCAAAAACCACCGAAATATGATCACCTCAGAGTCATAGGTTGGTTGTGCTATGTGAAAAACTCAGCAAAGAAACCAGATAAGTTTGGCCCAAGAGCAGAGAAGTGCATGCTCATTGGCTATCCACAAGGACAAAAAGGATGGAAGGTGTTCAACCTAGAAACTCATGAATTCATTGTCTCAAGAGATGTGGTATTTTATTAGCACATTTTTCCATATTCATCACCAAGAGAGAACTCTATGGAGGTCCAGCAGGAAAGGGTGTTCAATGACATGACAAAACTGAATGAAGAAGAAGAATCAACATATTGTCAGCATCGAGAAGAAAACAACAACAGGCATGAAGATGGAGATCAAAGGGCCACTAAGGAGACAATAAATGATAGCGAGGGAGAGATAGAAGCACAAAGTGAGGGGGAGTCTCATGAAGATGATGGAGAGATGGAGCTTCCTCCAAGGACACGACAACCATCAATTTCCCTAAAGGATTTCTATTGTTATGCAGCAGGCATAAACCCATCATGCGCGACACCAAAAACCAATACCTCTTCGGGTAAGGTCTATCCCATCTCAAACTTTATTAGTTATGATCATTTTACACAGAAACATCTAGCTTACCTTGCAGCCCTCACAACAAATGAAGAGCCAACAACATATTCTCAAGCTGTGAACCAAATTGAATGGCGAGAAGCCATGATGAAAGAACTCAAAGCTTTAGAGGAGAATGAAACTTGGGAGTTGACTACACTGCCACCAGGGAGAAGTGCCGTGGGATGTAGGTGGGTCTACAAGATCAAATATAAGGCCACAGGAGAGATTGAAAAGTATAAAGCTCGTCTTGTAGCAAAGGGCTCCACTCAAGTAGAAGGGGAAGACTACAGTGAAACCTTTGCCCCGGTGGCCAAGATGACCACGGTTAGATGCTTACTCACAGTTGCAGTTGCGAAAGGATGGGAACTTCATCAAATGGACGTGAGCAATGCATTTTTGCACGGGGAACTAGAAGAAGAAGTTTACATGAACATTCCCTAAGGGTATAAGACTCCCAAGGAAGGTATGGTATGTCGCTTGAAGAAGTCACTATATGGTTTGCGTCAAGCCTCACGGAATTGGTACTCAAAACTCTCTCAAGCTTTAGTGAAATATGGGTTCAAGGAATGTCATGCAGATCACAGTCTTTTTACCTACACAATTGGGCCTATTTTCGTTGCTGTTTTGGTATATGTAGATGATCTAGTCATCGCTGGGAATGACTCAGTTGCCTGCACCAGGTTCAAAGAATATTTGAACAAATGCTTCCACATGAAAGACCTTGGGACTCTTAAGTACTTTCTTGGCCTAGAAATAGCTCGTGGCTCATCTGGGATATTCATGTGTTAACAAAAATACACTTTGGATATTCTAAATGAGTGTGGGATGCTAGCGTGTAAACCTGCAGATTTTCCAATGGAGCAAAATCATAGATTGGCCTTGGCTTCAGGATCCCCTTGCACAAATTCATCCAGGAACCGAAGGCTGGTAGGACGACTCATTTACCTCACTATCACTCGCCCAGAGATAACTTATTCAGTACATATACTGAGTCAGTTCATGAAGGAACCACTACAGGCTCATTGGGAAGCAGCAATGAGAGTTCTAAGGTATTTAAAGTCCTCACCAGGCCAAGGGATTGTATTGCCCAGGGAAAATGATCTAAAACTAGTTGGTTTTTGTGACTCGGACTGGGCATCATGCTCACTTACAAGGAAATCGACCTCAAGCTACTTAATGAAGCTAGGAGCAGCTCCAATCTCATGGAAAACAAAGAAGCAGGTGACTGTGTCACGTTCTTCTACTGAGGCGGAATATCGTGCAATGGCTCATGCCACTAGTGAGATTCTTTGGTTGCGTAGCTTGTTGTCCTGTTTACAGGTTAATTGTGATTCACCCACATTACTTCACTACGATAATGAAGCTGCTCTACAACTAGCTGCAAACCCAATTTTTCATGAAAGGACCAAACATATTGAAGTAGACTGTCATTTCATTCGAGAGCACATACAGTCAGGGACAATTTCCACCACTCATGTGCCAACCAGACAACAACAAGCTAATATTTTCACCAAGTCCTTAGGGGGCAAAGTATTTCATGAGTTAAAAGGCAAGTTGGGAGTTCACAACCCTCACTCTCCAACTTGAGGGGGAGTAATGGAAGGATAAGGCATATTGTGTTGCTGTGGTATTTTGAATTTGAATACAGTATGTTGCTGTTCTGTGGAAGGATAAGGCATATCATGTTGCTGTGTTGTTTATTTTTAAATATTGAATTCAATATGTGGTTTGCTATTATAGATTAAGATAGATCAGGTTGTTACAGTAACTAGTTGTTATGATATCTTTTACTGATAAGGCCTCACAATTTGAATTCTTGTAATGCCTATATATAGAGGCACATGTACCTCTTATTCTTTGGATCAATAAAAACACGATTCTTATTAGTTATATATACTCTTGTAATGACTGATAAAAGGGGAGGAAAAAATTAAGCCAGATTCTATCTCTCTCTCTGTTTCTTCTTGGAGGCTACTCTGACCTCGAATCAGAGATTTATACACATCATTTTCTTTATTTTTCTCTTTTCTGTTTAATTATTTAAAAAAAAAATTATAGAATGGTATAGTCAGACAGACACTCGCACGAGAAACGTTAATCTTATTCGAAAATTTGTTCGCTAGAATATACATATGGTAAAATGGAACTGAATACGTGAATATAACATTTGAAGTCTTAACACAAGACATCCTCGAATGAAATCTGGTGCTTAAAGTAGATAGAGTGTCCATCATATCAACATACATGGGAAAAGATGGATACAGCCAACGTAGCTCAGCATTTCATCAATTTCTTCAAAATAAAGTCTCTAAGAAAGAGTGGCAAATGATACATGATAGCCATGAAGGTAGAGTAATGGCCATAGGAGAACCATGCGGGTGGATTCTTCTTAAGGACAGCTGCTACCGTGTTTTTAGCAAACTCCTCCGAAGGGGTCGACTTGGACCCCTGAGACAAAGAGGCTCTGTCTCGGATTGCTGCTTCAAAAGGCTTGAATAAGTTCCATTCAGGCATTCGATTGTAATTGGAAAGGGCATTATTTGCAATATTTGAAGTGATAGCTCCAGGAACGACATTCACAACATCGATTCCAAAGTGTCCAAGTTCCAATCTGTGTATGGCATGTGCATGTTCAAAATAAAAAACAATTAGCCAGAAAGAGTATCAAATGTAAATAATTGGACACTGTCCAGCCACCAAATCCTAAACTGTGTATTGTTGCATTCACTAAATTTTGACTATATAGTATACATATAAATCAATTATAGTGCCTAACCAATAACCAATTAAACTCCACTATATTCCAGTTTCCATGAAATCACCACATTGATCTAAAAGCTTGTACATAAGAAAGCAACAACTTGTATAAAAACATTAGAAGAAGGTGGATGCTCTAATAATGACAAGTGTAGTGTAGGTAAAGTTAGAAGAGGAAGAAAAAATGAAAAATACCTTAATGTATCTGTGCAAGCATGAAGAGCAGCTTTGGAAGCAGTATAAGTGCCTGACCAAGGTCCAGAGGCCAAGGCAGCAACGCTACCAAGGTTGACAATCTTGCCCTGTTTCCTAGTTGCCATATGAGGAACAACAGCCTGAATCATTCTCAAGGAACCTGCAATGAAATGTAGAATCAATAAGTTAAGTTTGGACATGCACTAGAAGCCCAGCCACAGCAAATACTGACTCACCAAAGACATTGATGTCGAAAGTGTTTTGGATGGCAGAGAGAGGAACCTCGGCAAGTGGGCCCACACACAGAACACCGGCGTTGTTAACGAGGACGTCGATGCGACCGTATTTGTCAACAACAGCATCAACCACTCTGCGAACGCTCTCATCGGACTGAACATCCAACTCTTCCAGAAAGAACCTGTGATCGTGTTCCAGATCCGCCATGCTGGACCGCGACCTGCTCGTCGCGACCACCCTGCACCTATTGGCCGCGAACTGGCGTGCAAGCGCGTGGCCTATCCCTCCCGTGGAGCATCCTGTGATGAGAACCACAGGTTTGGGTTCCTCCTCCTCGTGGCCCTGCTGTTTCTCCATATCATACAGAGAGAAAATTATAAGCTAGTACAAACCATCAACTAAACTACACGCCTATTCCTAAATTTTGTTTTTATTTGTCTCACTTTTGATATTTTTACACTTTATTTTAGGATAAATTATAATTATAACTTTGAATGGCCTCCGCGAGGACACTGGTAATATCACAACTTTTATGTTGAAGACAAATTTTCTGTACTTTATTAGTACAATATAATTCTCTGTCAAAAAAAAAATAGTACAATATTATTTTACAACATAATACATAAGTCGTTTAATTAAAATTAAAACATATATAGTTAAATTAATTCATCAAAAGAGTAATTAATTAAATTAAATATAAACAGGTACTAAACTGCTCCATGTAATATATTGAGATGATGTATTAGAAATTCTCTCTATTTTGAGCCTCTTGAGACCTGCAGCTTTGCTCCTTCAGTTTTTGTTGCCCCATGCTGGAAAAAGAAAGAAAAGGAAAGGAAAAGATTGCCTCTTCATGAGATTGAAAATATAATTCTTGTTTTCTATATCTTATAAAAAATAATTTTGTCTTCTGAATAAAGAAAAGGACATAATACAGTTTATGATCGAGGCAGAGTTGTTTATGAAACAATCCGACTTAATGCAAACTGTAAAAAAAAAAATCAAAATGAAATAAAAAAATAATTTCTGTGTTAATTGAATTTTGATTTTAATTTTGAAAATCAATTCAATCACACACACAGACGCATACATGCACAACTCATATTAATCCTCCATATATATAAACTCGTATTTTAATAAATGTTTATTTTATATGACTAAAATTTATATTTTTAATATATAAATTATATTTTAAAATTATGATAAATAATTTATATTTTAAAATTAAATTAAGTAGATGATAAAATTAAAAAATGATGAGATTAGATTTAATAATTTTAATTATTATAAAAGGAAAAGGTAATAATATTTAAAATTTTAAGAAAATGATTAGTAAAAAAAATTAAGAAAATAAGTGATTGGTTTTTATTTAATTATTTCCATTTCTTTATATAATTTGTTTTAAAAGACAAAATAGGAAAAAACTGCTTCCAATTTAATGATTTTAAGATTTTTAAATATTTTCTCTAGTACAAAATATTTATCAATTTAGCCATATTGTTTTATTTTAATTTACTCTTCTCTATAAAAAAAGGAAAACATTAATTATTTATAAATATTTCTAAAATTTTATGCTGAACTGCTTTGATTTAAAGGCACACATTAATAAATTTATTTTTGAATAAACGAATAAAATTGCTTCCAATTTAATGATTTACATGGTTAATTAAGATTTTTAAGTACTTCCTCTAATACAAAATATTATCGATTCAAACATTATTTTATTTTAATATATTCTTTACTATAAAAATAAGAAAGCTTTAGTTAATTATACATATTTCTACCCAATGAGTATCACTCAGTTGGCAACACAGTTTGTAGGAGAGGACCTATTTTCAATTCTAATAGAGAATACATCCTTAGAGAGGGAGGAGGAGCTTTAAGTGTGACTAAATCCCAAATCAAGGATTAGTCTCACAACTAGCCTAAATGACTGGAGCTTGTAAAGATATCTCAGAGTCTCACTGTGGAGGCACGGACCCTAATTACAGTGTTACAAAAAAAATTATACATATTTCTAAAATGTATGTTTTCCTCTTAATATTTTTACTAACTAATATGAAAGAGGACATTAATGAATTGATAAATTTTTTTATCTGTAAGAATTGAACTTAGATACTAGGGGATTTACAATAACTCACGCATACTACTCAATCAACTAAACTAGATCTCATTGATAATGAATTGATAATATTTTGAAGAGTTTAATATCCATCGATTATCAGTTTAAATTTTTTTACAATGTTAACCAATAAGAAATTATTATAGGTATGATTTTAAAAAATTATTGTAGAAGTTAACAAAGAAGAAAATATATATAGCATACAATGTCAATTTATAATTTGATGATAGCGTAAAAAATATTTACACTGTCAATGTATATACTTTTTATTTTTTAATTATTATTGCAACGTTAAAAAGAAGAAAAACATGAATAATAAAAATATTTTTTACTTAATTGATGGGAAAGTAGAAAAAAATCAAAAACATTTTTTTTATTTTCTCTTCAATTTATAAATTGACATATTGTACGCTATATATATTAATCAATGATAGAATGTGTGTTAGATAGAGTGTATTGCATGTCCTTCTTTTGTTAGTAAATTTGCTTTTCTTGGTAAAAAATACTAAATTTACTTTCGTTCAAATTCAAATTAAATGCTTATTTAATTAAAATAATTCCATTTATATAATATGTTAATATTAAAATTTTGTTAAATAATAAATATTTTGAAATAGTTTCAAATAAACTCTTACCCAATTAAATGTTTTTTCCCATCTTAAAAAAATAAGCAAATTAAAAGGCTGTTTTAATTACTGAAAACTAAAGAATGCATGACACCTAATTAATGATTCATTATTCATACATATGAAATAACAGAGAAAGTCTTATGTTTTTTTTTGGTAATGAGAGAAAGTCTTGTGTAAAATTTATATAAATGGTATAAATTAATTAAAAAAATAATATACTATTTTTTTCATTAAATAATTTCCTCACACGGTCGTTTTATTTTTTTGAAATTATAATCATCAGAGGATGGGTCTAGCCAAATGTATTAGTATGGCGTATCCTAGTCGGGAACATTCCTTAATAAATTTGGAATGATATATGGTAAAAAGGATAAGATTGTCTTTTCCCAGTGCAATAGCCTGAGTCAGACTGAACGTGATACTTAGATATTCATGCACCCTCACTACTCCTCAACTCTATATAATCTTCACTCTTGCTCCTCCTTCCTCATCCCTCCAAGTTAACCTCTTATCTTTTTTGTGCTGTGGTATTGCTCTCTCTCTCCCCCATTTTTTTCCTAGATGCATGCTCTCCTATCCTGTTTCTCATATAGATGTGTAGTTTACATGTGGTTATTATTTGAAAGCAAATCTCCATTTATCATTTATGCTAGCTGTTAGTAAAGATTGCAGCAAGATTTTGCCATAATTAATAATCTACGTTAACCCCGATTATCGACCTGTATGTACTTTTTATTAGTTTGTTTGATTTTGCAATATATAATAAATTTGTGGTTTAATTAATTAATTAATATTTGTATACATGTATTGAAGGAAGGAGATCGAAGGAGGTATTAACGAATATTATAGGATGCAGTTCGGGTTAAGATCCCCAGAAGAACCAGATGAGAACACAATCTCCCGTGGAAGCATCACTGTACATTTCAGCTTCCATCTGAGTGCACTGAGCATGATGGAGTATGAGAACACGCGGAGAGTGAGAACAGTGAGCACAGGGCCCTTTACACTGAAAATGATAATGCAGATAAACTGTCCCATTCTTGCTCATATCTGTTGCGTGGATAAGTTTAAGTGGCCTCTGACAAAGGACACTGCTGTTATCCGAGTGACGACTCGCACCTACATCATTGCCCTCCCCGGCCTCTTATACGCCCTTCAGTTCCCGGGCCTTTGCAGTCGAGAACGCCTCCGAATCCTTTCAGATGTCTTTACCAAATATGGTCACTACCAGGATCTTAGACACAAAAAGCTAGGTATATATCTCTCTCTTCTTATTTCTACTTTGTTTTTGTTTGGTAGCCAAGAAATAAATAAATACATAGGAGAGAGAGAAATGAAAATCATTTATGGGACTTAATATATTATTTTTCTTTCATCATCTTCTTCTTTTATTTTTATTTTATTTTCATTTATTCTATTTTTCTCATATTTATCCAACAGGACATTCACTTTTATTTAAATTAAAATAAATATTTTCTTTATCATCCACTTTATTAATAACTATTTAAAAAAAAAAACGATTGAATACTTTTAACAAGATATTCTCTTTTGATCACAGTTTTCCATCTATATATAGACTTGATTCTTAGACCTTAAAATTAGGGGGAAAAAATTTAAAAATAATGTTTTAATTTGCATTTAATCTAATCTAATTAATTAATAAGAATTGCTACATGCGTATGTTTATTTTTTTAATTACCCAAGTACAAATAAATTTGTACTAATTTTCTTCCCTTTTTCGGGTGCAAAATTAAATTTATTTAGACACACATTCAAGTAACATTTATATATTTACATATTTTTTTCTGATTAGCATATATTAATTATATATGAATTAATGATGATATTGGTTATAATTAATTAATTACATGCAGGTGGGGTCTCAATGGAGTTCAATGAACCAGGAATGTTGCAAAGATTACGTCCTCATTTTGAAGCCATAGCGCATGAGACCCTTTTGGAGTTAGGGAACATCCCAGGGATTTCCCGTTTCTGCATGGAAGGGCACAACGCGACCTTCCTAAGGGCGTGTCGCATGTCGGTGATCACAAAGATGATAATGGAGAGCATGCGTGTGAAGACAATGACAAGTAGCCTTGTGGACATCAAAGGCACGAACCCACCTGAGGCTCACCAAGGAAGAGCCTATGCTGTCGCGAGTACCTACACTCGCGTTGTTGATGCTGCTGAGTACGCTTCGCTCGTTGCCTGTGGCTTAGGTGAGCAATTGGAGAATGTTGTGTCTCCTCTTCGCTTTGGTTCGGTTGATGTTGGGTACCAGGTTTGGAATCTCAATGAGTTGGGCCTTTTGTCTTTCATCTCTCTCTTGGGACCCGATGTTGAAGAGGAAGTCAAATATGTGAGTGCTAGAGAAGAGTGGTGGAATGCCATGGCTGAAAAGGAAGAAGCTGAGGCCTCTGCTAGAGATCAAGCCAATTAATGGAAAAAATATATATCAAGCCATAGGAGTGAGACGAGATCATGCATGAGGGCTTGGATTCTCACATTGTGTGTTAATGAACCATGTAATAAGAGGGGGGGACAAAAATAATAAAACAGATAGTCTCCCTCCTCCAGATCTAGCATCACAATGTTGTGTCTTAATTTTTTCTTTTTTATATTTTATGATATATAGTTTAATGAAATTATATGTCTATTTTTTTATGAAATATATTTACATTTATTATTTAGTCCTTAGCTAATAAAATGTTAGGACCGGCATGACTTCTACGGGTTTGGTAAAGAAATATGTTAACTGATGCGAAAATGGAATCAGAATTAAGCATGTGAAACAGATGAAATTAAAGCTTCTCAGGAATAATATGAGAATCGATGTCAATATGCTTTCTGCGTTCATGAAAACTAGGATTAGATAGGATATGTGTAGATGATTATTATACAATAATGCAGAATGAAATAATCTCGTAGAAGGTAAGTCAGTCATTGAAACTCACACGTGGTAGATATATTTTGTGTTTCTTGAATTTCCACGAAATCAAAGAGGAACTGAGGAACACACAGGATCCGGTGTTGTAGGACAAGATGCCAAATTTGAATCACTAATTGAATTGCCTTCAACTGAAGGAGGGAAAGAATAACCTTTGAGTTGATGCACGTTTAATGTAGCGAAATTTCCTATTAGCTGCCTCAAAATGATGAATGGTTTGAACCTGATTGAAATGGCTCAGACGCTAAACAACATAGCTTATGTCTAATCTTATGTTCGTCAAATGAAGAAGACGTCCAATATATTTTCTGACACTCATTTAGTGTATCCATATATGTAGGTCTTATAATTGTTTTTGTTACATATTATAATGTTCAAGACACTCCTTTTGGTTTTTTTTTTTTAAGTTAATTAAGACACTCAATTATTTCATCTATCGTGCTTAAATCTTATAGTTTACATCCCTTGTATTTCTTTCTCATTTTGTAAGATTGATGGATCCAATACTTCAACAAGATCGATGCATAGTATTAATTATTGGTGGCAAACTTACAATATTCATACTACTATATATTTTTATTTTTGTTATACAAAATATATACTAATTAATATAGATAAACTTAACACCTTGTGTAAAAGAAGAATATTGTCTCGGAAATAAGGTATTTTGTGTGTTGTGTATCTCATTATAGGAAGATAATAATCACTTATTTTATTTTACTTGGTGAGAATTCAAATCTGGTATGTAATTTGTGTGTGGCTTAGGTATTTCAAGGTCTTGCATAGTAATATTTCTGCTCACTATATACAATTTAATTCTCTTTTTAGAAGCAAAAAGTTGCGATCTGTTTAGCATCTTTTCTGACATGTGATTTGGTTCTTTTGGATTGCAACAATCATATATGATGATCCCTTTGACTTCAATAGGATTTTGAACTTGATAAAAATTAGATCATAAACATAATTTAAGGTCAAGATGCATGGGTAATGTTTAATGTTTTTTTTTTCTAATATATATATATATATATATATATAATTTGACCTTGTAAGGCTGATGTAATGGGTTAAAATACAAATTGTACTCTTTTTTAATAAAATTTTACTTATAAAAAAGATAAACTTATCCCTTAGTAAGTGATATTTGTTTTTGTATAATGATTTCTCTATCTTATTTTGAGTGGTGGTTAAATCCAATTTCCTGTGCAATTTTATATTGCGAAACAAAAAGACAGTGTTATATATATATGACAGTCGATAGGGCATAAGCGGAACATTATATTTAAAGAAGCAGAAGTATCCTTGTACTCCAACCTAATAAAATATATGTTCTATGATAGAAAATACGGATACGTGTTATGCAGGAAAAAAAAATGGATATGTAAATAAGATTTGGAATAATATGCACAATGACTCTTTTATTCTGATCTTTTGACATTACAACACATTCAATATTGAGACATGTTACAAACTGCTAAAAGCCCACAGTACCATTAATAACATTAACAGTCTTTTATCACTTCTATATAATAACTAAACAAGGTTTTTTGCTTATATATATATATATATAATAAAATAAAAAAGCTAAACATTTAAAACAAGTTTTTTTTTTTTCGGTGAGCTTAAGGGAGCTAGTCAAACAAACATTTAAAACTTAATCACACAAAACATGTAGAGGTAAAGTACAAAAACAAAAGGTAATGGTGGGCATGTGAAAAACCATAGTTTTGGGGAGTTATTATCCCATAGTCGAAAACCATTACGCCCTAAAGACATTATCGGGTTTGACTCCTTGTTCACTACCTGGATGCACCTTGTTCTTTCCCACACTAGAACTAGCCACCTTTCTCTCTTCAGTACTCACCTCACCTCTTCGTACTCTTTCCTCTTCCATTCTCTTCAATTTCTCTTTCTGCCTCTTCTCCATAACATAAATTTCAGCTGAACGTGCCCCAATGGAAGACATGTTATTGTCTGCAAAAACAACAAACTAGAATTGCAAAAAGTTTACTAATTATTAGACTTGGCTACTAAGAAATGCTATGTGAAATTAGCATTGCCAAAGATGGTATTTATAGGAGTTGGAATTGGATGTGAGAGCGTGTGGAATAAGTAGTCACGTTCATTTCTCTAATGCCCTTGTGGTTGTGGCTTTGCTTTACAACCAACCATAATGAGCAATAATTATCTTAATTGCACTCACACACACAAAAAAAAAAAAATAGAATGCCATGTTGTCATCATACTTTGCATGGAAATTTAAGTTTTGGTCCGCGCACCATCTTGATGTGTTCTAAACTTTCTAAAGATAAGATAGACAATCCTAAGGTTCCAATGCAACAATTTGTATTAATATATTATCGAAAATACACATGATTTGGAGCACACAGGAAGTGGATTAAATATAAAATGACCGAAGTGGGCTTCTTAGTTTAATTAGTGTGGCATCCCAACATTAACCACTATTGCCACACAGATGACAAGTCAGCTTGATCAGATGATAATATATTCTGTGGGAGGAGTTGGAGGCTGCACAATGGGACATATATTGCATGCCGCTGACTAAGTAAGTTACCTCCGAAATAATTGACCTATAATAGTGCGAAGGCCAGATTCAAGTGTTTCAAGCATATGCAGTTACCTAAAACGGGTTTATAATAAATATATAATATAATATGTCATCACACAGCAACAGACGTACAGGAATGAGATAGAGAGGGAATGTAAGAATCTTTGATACTTAATGTGGAACTTGTAAGTGTTGAAGAACAAGCGAAACGTTTTAGACAGGATACCTTTGTTTATTACTAATATTAGTTCATACACGGTACACTTTAATTAATGACCACTAATCGTGGAAACTGCAAATGCAGCTTTTGTATTAGCGTTTTGAGATAGGATTTTAATATTATGCACAACACCAACTAAGCTTTTAGACGTATATTATAAAATGTATATCTTAAAAGCATAAGCCATTAACTGACAGCTATGTTATCATGAAACCACGAGTTGCATAATGGAATTAAGCCGAAAATTCTGTTCTAGCCAATCCTTGCAATCGCGAAACCTTATGTTGGAACAAGAGCTTATCTTCCAATTTAACACTTTGATTGCATGGTACTCCTCATTGTTCTAATTTAAGTTCTTCTTTTTCTTCAGTGACTATTAAATAAATTCTATTATAAATTATAATTCATGCTCGCCATCAGGTCAACTTAGCGAAGATAAGATTGGAGGATTATAATAATAAGGGTAAATAATCAATTTTGCCTCTGAAGATGTGAGGTATTGTTAATTTAGTCTTTGAAAATAATAAAATGATAAAAAGGTTTTTGAAAGTGTAATTCGTCACTTATTTTAATCTAAAATTCAAAAAGTCGTATGATTTAAGTGACAATATTAACATACTTTCAGGACTAAAATAACAATAAGTGTTTACATTTAGGGACTAAAGTGATAGCATAGAGACCTTCACGTTCTTTTTATCCACAACTTTTTTTTCTTTTCGGTGAATTTTACTCCCAACTTTTGCGCTTATATCAACATACTACATCAGCTCTCCGCTAGTCAATTAACGAATGATGGAAGGTAAAATTTGTAAGTTTTTAAAAGTTTGAGGTAAAATGTGTTAAATTAATTTGTTAAAGATAAAATTTGTCAAAAAAATTGAGATAAAAAATACAATTAAGCCTTTATAAAATGACATAAATGTCCATAATTATATCACTTTTTATTATTTATGTCATTTTATACACATTTTTTCTTTCATTTCACCTTTTTATACAACCAAACAAGTGGAAAGAAAAAAATTATCTTTCTTTTCTTTCACTGCCTCTTCTATCAAATACCTTAAAAAATCATCTCATTTTCCACTCATTTCCCTTCCTTCCCTTTTCTTTCCTTTAACTTTCTTTGCTAAACCAAAGATAACATTTGAGAGAAAAAGAGGGAGACATATAGGTATGATAAATAATATGATGTGATAGAAAGAGAGAGAGAAAAAATAATAGGTATTAATGGAGTGGTTGATATGTTGAAGTATCCATATATAATTGTCCAAAATTATTTGATCTACCTAATTTATTTGCTTTTTTCATATATGATTTCTGTATTCAATATAAATATGTATTTTTATCAGTTGACATTAGGTAACAAACTTTTACATTCCCATCGCTTAATAACGTTTTACAGAAATTATTGAATATTTTAATATTATCTTTTAAGATTATGTATGTTAAATTTCACATAACTTAACATTTGTTAATATACTATCTAGCAAAAAAAATATTTGCTTATATTTTTAGTAACATATTATTTCACTACAAGAAAAAAGGCTATTTGCAGCGACATTTGTCGTTGGCAAATCTAAAATGTCGCTGCAAAAGCAACTTTAACCAGCGAAAAAATTGTCGCTACAGGTCGCTGCCTAAACGACCGTTGAGAAAAGTTTTGCAGCGACATTTAATGTCGCTGCCACTACTTATGATTTAACAGCGAGAATTGTTGCTGTCATTTTCACACATTTGTTGTTGCCATAAGTAACTTGTAGTAGCCACTAAAGTCGTTGCCGTACTTTAGATGTCTTAACGACTATTTTCGCTGCTAAAAAAAGGCTATTTGCAGCGACATTTATCGTTGGCAAATATAAAATGTCGCTACAAAAGCAACTTTCACCGGCGAAAAAATTGTCGCTGCATGTCGCTGCCTAAACCACCGTTGAGAAAAGTTTTGCAGCGACATTTAATGTCGCTGCCACTACTTATGTTTTAACAGCGAGAATTGTTGCTGTCGTTTTCACACATTTGTTGTTGCCATAAGTAACTTGTAGTAGCCACTAAAGTCGTTGCCGTACTTTAGATGTCTTAACGACTATTTTCGCTGCTAAAAAACATTATTTCTCATCAACCAAAGTCGCTACAATAAGATAACTTATGTTAACAATTAATATCATTGTGATATGATACATTTTCTCAACAACTAAATTCGTTGCGATAAAGTTTTTTTTCAGCAACATTAATTATTGTTATATTTTTCATAATAACTAAAAGTCGCTACCATAAATTGCCATTTCTTAACTATCTATATCATTGCAAAAATTTATTTTATTTTAATGATAATTATATTTTATTTTTAAAAATTAATATTAACAAGATTAATTTAATTATCTTAACTATTTAAAATTAGATCAAATTAAAATTAGTATATATTTATTTAAACACAAATGATAGTATTGTTAATGTAAAAAATATTATAAATTATTATTTACATGATTTAATGAGTAAAGTTTTAAATTCTAGTTTTCAAAAGTAAAAGCTAACATGTATAATCAACAAATATAAATGGAATGGAACCAAAACAAAAAATGTGACTTTAAATAATTAAATGTATCAGGGTTCAAAATAAAAACAATTAATACACTAAAACAAACTAAGTTGTTTCCTATTTTTAATACAATAAAGAAATAACTCTATACAAGCAAACACTGTAATATTCTAAGCTTCTCCATTTTCATGATCAAGTTGAACAACACAAGAAAACACATCTAAAGCCTTCTTTATTTCCCATGCCTGTAAAAAAAATGTCTGTTAGTTTGTAACATTAAAAAAAACAAAAATGAGAAATACAAAACAAAGAGGGAAAATTATACATTAGTTGGGTCAACATGAGATGATCATTAATTAGTTTAAGGATGCAATAGTGATGGATGTGAAGGAGACACCATGGTTAAAAGCTTGGGTATTCACGAAGGTTCAAAAATGATTAGGCAAATGAATATATTATTGATAAAATTTTCCTATTATAATGCATGAAGACATTTTGTAATAAAAGGCCAAGATTTTTTTTTAAAGGCAAAAAAGAAATTATTGTAAAAATACCTTAGCTGCAGCACAAGAGGTGCCCAAAGCTATGCAATACACCTGTCTTCTTAAAATACAAAATTCCCTCTATCTAGAAGCCATAGCAGCGAATTGTGTCTGCTGTATAAACTGAAATATACCACCCCTTACATAATAGCCCAATTTAAACAAAATGATAATGAAATAAAACGGCATCCAATATTAAAATTCATGTAAGCTCGATCTTGCACCCAAAGTGGACTCGCGACAACATTCCTAAGATAAGTCACTCTAGTGAACATAACTAAACATCCTAATACTAACTAAAAAGATTCAAAGATAAATATGTGCTAGAACTTAAATATATATATATATATATATATATATATATATATATATAGAGAGAGAGAGAGAGAGAGAGAGTACGACTCCTATGAGAACACTTTTTTATGTGAGAACATAAGAACAACTGATAACAACCATCAGATCAACATTAAAAATAATAAGCGGTTGAGATTAAAATATTTAAAATTCAAATTAAAAATAATATAACCATCAAATCTCTAAAAGATTCACTAAACAAAAATCAAATATTATCACATCCAAAAATATCTCAATTATCACAATCACCACTACCATGACCGTCACCACCTCCGCAGCCATGAAGTTTGTTGTCGTCGTTGCTGTCGCCACCACCGCCGCTCACGGCGGTGGTGGTGGCAGCCACCATCACCACCACCACCACCATAATTGCCACCACCTTTGCCGCTATGACCTTCGTCGTTGCCGCATGGTGGTGGTGGCACGCAACAACAGTCATGGCTACAGTGGTGGTGGCAATGACAATCATGGTGGTGGCTGCAGCGGTGGTCATGGCAGTGGCAGCGGCGGTCATGGTGGTGATGGTGATGGGTTAATTGAGATATTTTAGAAAATGATAATTGAGATCTTTTATAGATTTGATTTTTGTTTGGTAAATCTTTTAGAGATTTGATTGAAGCTTACTTATGATGTGCAGTAGCTTCAACTCTATCATCAGGTTTAGACACATTGTTATTTGCAATTGAAGCTTGTCCACCCTATATAAATATTTAAAACACCCATAATTAACTAAAAATTCAATATAATAGAAAACTTTTAAAATGCAAAATTACTAATTTTATAGTATTTAATTACTATTCATACTTACCGAAAAAGTATGCATTCTGAAAAAAAATGATGCCATCCTTTCCTCAAGTTGTCTATCAGATGTTTCTTGGATTGTTCTTTGAGTTTCTAATATTTTTCTCTGACTTTCTTCAAAGCGTGCTGCCATTTCCTCCCTCATGACACGCTCCTCTTGAAGTTGGGTTTCAACTTCTTTTAATTTCATTTCTATAATTTGACGCTTTTCACGTTCATTTGTTAGTTCTTCATGTAAACCTGTGACAGATCTTCCCCTGGTTGGTTGAATGCCAGCACCAAGACCACGACAATAGCCTGATTGCTGTCCTACAACTGATTGAAAAACTTCATTAACAATTTGGTCTTTAGCAATCTCCTCATTTATGCCTTCTAACTTCTCCAAAGCAGCTTCTTGAACTTTCATCTATCAAAGAAAAAGTTCAAATCATAATTATAATTCATGATAATAAATTTATTACAATTGTAATTTATAATTCACACATGAAAAGGCCATACATGTACTTCCTTAGATGCTTCATCTACCCATTCTCCCTTTTTTGTATGAGTTATTTGCCACAAATCTTGAAAATTAGGGTCCTTTTGAGTCTCGGGATCTCTCTAAAAACATATTTCAAAACATATAAATTATTATCACAATAAATTAAATTATATATGCCATGAACAATTTACAATTAAACAATAGTAAAATTACCTTTTCAAAGCTAACGGCCTGAAAAGACTTCCTTCCACATGTGTGATTATTAACTTGTTTTTATTTATTTAATTTATTTCTCGTACTAATTTCCTGGATTTGATACAAATTAAAATTTAATTATAACTTTCACATTTATAACTACTAAACAATTTAAATATATTTAGAATATGTTTAATACTAACATACCTTGAACTTAGAACTTGAGAAATAATTCACTAAATACTCCCAATCTTCATGACTTAAGTCCTGAGGTTTATTCTCCAAAGCTTTCTCAGGTGTTTCATATTTTTTGAAATGTTCATGAAGTTTGCATCTGTGATTTCGGTAAAGTCTTTTAGCCGTCTCAAGAATAACCTCCTTAGTATGCTTTACATTTGTACCACCAATGTGAAAAGAATCCTACACATGACAATTAAATTGAAAATTAGTATAAAAATATGTTATTAACAAGACAAAAAGAAAATTTAAAACTGTCTACAAAAATAAAATTTACCAGAACTTTTGTAACAATTCTTTCTTTCACAACATTAGGAACACTTTTCCACTTCTCTACATTAAATGGAGCATACTTTTGAACAATAATAGAAATTTCAGTGACAAAATCTGCCGCTCTTGGTCCAACAGCTACCATCTTATCATTTGGAATGATGACATGCAATTTTCCGATAGCACTCTTCCTCTTTTTCTTTGCAATACTTAAACCAGTGGTTCTTCCTCTCCCAAGTTTTCTATCATTTGTACATCCTTTTGTGTTTTTCACCAAAAATAAAAAATAAAAATGACAAGCATAATATGGAAATTTAATCTATAAAGAAAGATAATTCAGAATGAAATTGAAAAGAGCCAACTAAGTTAAAAATTGAAAGAAAATAATAATATAAGTACCTTCTTGTTGTTGAGTCACGGTATCATTTGAGGAATTTTGAAGTCTTAAATCTGAAACGTGGCTTGAGGATGCCATTGCTAAATACAAATAAGGGGGAAAAAATTAAGTTTTACCTTTCATTTTCTTGATACACCATAAATTTTAATGCCCTGTTTCACTCATTTTGTTACTAATGAACAAGAGATTTCCTTCAAGCATGGATTATACACCGTAGGAAGATATATATGCTAACATCATATCACATTGTACAAGCTTGGGAGTGATCTTAAGAGGACTATTATAAACTATATCCTAGTAGAATCATTTTATATTTTTTACTGTTTGTTAAGAGTGCTTTTTTTTTTATATCATCAAAGATAAATATACTATGTATAAATAGAGAGGTACCAGAAGTACCATAAGCAAATACATTTCTATTACAGCCCTCCAAGTAATACCAACAGGTTACAACTTATTTATGTTTAATGATAAGCACAAATAAATGATAAGCTACTGTGATCAATACCACATGAAGACATAATTCCCTAAACCCACAACAATCACCCACCACATTCATGTGATCAACCCAAATCAAAACAAAATCATGGCATGATAATAATCATGTGTGCTATATCCCCCAGCTGATCAAACAACGACGCTATACCCACTGAACCGGACAAAACTGCTCCAAGCATCCAGATGAGAATCAAAACCACCAGAATTACCTTCTAGGAAAAAAAACTCAACCAAGGCAATATATCCATAAATTTTTTTTGTTAAGAGTGTGACACTGCTGGAATATTAATGGGTCTCTAAGAAAATATGGGTACAGACACGTTATTTTTAGCTAAAGTTCAATAAAGGATTAATAATTAATGTTTTTTTACAAAAAAAAAAAACTAATTTATTAAAAGGCACAAGCCGTGCCAACATATGAAATGCTTAAATTTCATTGCCCACTACTTTTAGTGTTATCCAAATTCCAAAAGGCCTTTGATTAATAAAACTAGGATTCTTTTTATTCAACATAAACAACTATCACCGCACCTGACACTTATTTTTTAAATAATTAACAATTCAATATGGGATTGTAAATTTGTAATATTTAGTAAAATGTTATTTAAGTAGTAGAATACTAGAATTTAATATTGTACTGCAATTTGTAAAGTGATAGTATTAAGATGATTATGCAAGATACGTGTGTTATATAATATTTTTCTAGTCTTGCATTTTTTTATGACTATTAATTTTGTGATGATAATAAGACAAATAATAATTAAACAATATACTAATAAAAAGTCTAGGAGGTCTAACCAAAGCAAAGGTTACATAATTGAAACAATTGTTAGCCAATGAACAACTAAGAATGTCTGTGATTTATTATATTCATATCCACACAATATTGTCAATCTGACAACAAGGGGTACCAGGTGGGAAACACATAGCAGTTGCGAGCAAATTCATGTGGATGCTGGGAAGTTTTTCTTAGCTGAAAATATATCAGGGGCTGGTAGACTACAGTGATACTAAGGAGAAGTATAGAGGTTAACAAGGTCAATGGTCTTGGTCGGTATATGATAAAATAATTACATGTAGCTGGTGTTGGAAGGGGTCTGACGAAGGAATTGAAAACGGAATTGAAAACAATAAGACTAGTTTTGGTATAGTAATGATGTTGGTCTAGTTTAGTCAAAAAAAAAAAAAAAGATGTTGGTCTGGTACCAGTGCTCTACACATTCTAGCAATTATTCACTTGATGCTACATACAAAACGTGGTGCATTGGACTGACATATCACTTTATGACTGGAAAGCTTACCATGATACATTGGCTTGGGTCTTCTATTACACTAGACAGGGTTCTTACTAGATTCTTACTCTTCTATGTATAAGATAAGTCCTTAGAATCAGTAGTTTTTTACCCTGCAATGTTTATTTCTTGGAAACACTTGTAAAGTCTGGTAGTTTACATACTACACATCAATGATATTCTGTTTTTGGGTTTTCCAAAAAAAAAAACTAAAAGTTAAGCAAAAAAGATATAATGCTGCTCCATTTAACCAGAAAAATCAAATAAAAGCACTAATATGATTAAAAAAAATCCACATGGAATACATCAAGAAAGCCCCTAAGAAGCAAAATCATTCAACCCAATTGTGGAAAATGAAAAAACTCAAGCAAGATAAAATAGAGCATACCTTGTCAACAAGAAAACAACTTAGAGACACCAAAATGATAAATGCACACTGCAGTCAGTCAGTAAGGTCCAGAAGGCTCTTGATGATCAAGTAGTTTGCTAGTTTGCAACCTGAAAAGGAAAATTTTCATAACACAGTAACATAATCTTGATTAACATAATAAACACTTACATTTAATTTTGAATTACATCTTTTATGTATGTGACTAACGCAGTAACACAACCTTAATTATGTGTGTAACCAACAGTGACCAAAACACCATCATATGTGCAATCTATATTTTTGTGTAACGGGACCCAGAACACCTATGTTGGCTGAATCTCCCTACAAAAGTTCCATATCTGATTCACACTACTAGACCCAAAACTCAACAGCATATTAGCAGACCAAGAGCAGTAGCCCACAACCCCCAACGAGACCCAATCCTACCCCAAGCATCATCATACGAACAACCCCCCTTATGTAGTAGCATAAATCAGAAACAATCCTGCCCCAAGCATCATCATAATGACGTTGGACATATTCAACACCAACCAAAATCCAACATATGAAATGCTCTAATAGATTCTACTTACACTTAAGCAGAAGTTGTGAGATTTGATTCTGATGCTATTGCAATAGCACCACCACAAAGTGTCTGAAATCCCAAATCTTCACACCACGAGCAAGAATTGGATCAAGTTTTGGACCCCAAATTCAACATGTCTTACATAGGCCAGTGAGAGGTTAATGAACAGCAGTAGAAAGAAGAGGGAAACGTTTATGAGAAGTGGAGGGAAGTAAAATATAAAGTACTAAAAATTGTAGCGCCAAATATTTAAAAACTAAATTAAATAAAAATTTAAAATCTTACTTTTCATTCAATGGAGGCAGAAGGCAAAGATAAAACTTCCGAATGGGTAGTGGCACTGAGTGGAGCGGTTATAAATTTGCAATTAAAACTCAGATATTTATATTTTTTTTTTAAAAAAGTGAAACAAACTACTTTTATGCATGTACGTACTTTTCTTGCTATGAATCCACTATGCATGTACGTACCTTTACCAACAAAAGGATTTCTTTTTTCTTATTTTTTAGAAGTAAAAGATAAAATAAAACAACTAAACTTATGTCAACCTTTTCTTTTAATCAGAATCTCTTGTATTTTTTTATTTTTTTTCATTGGTTCTACATAATAAGTTAAATTAAAATAGGATGTAAAATTAAAAAAAAAAGATATAAAAAAATAACTAAAATAAAATAAATCAAAAACTTAGTGCTCAGGTTAAGACTTAAAAGGGAAAGCAAATGGTAAGTCTAAAATACCCCAAACTTGCACCAATTGGATTCCAATAGTCAGCTTACAAAATTAAACAAATTTGAAGCATCCACAAAAATCCAAAGGACTGGATCGTATCAGCAACTTATTAAGGGATGAGTGCCAAAATTAAAAGGGCCTGCAACTAAAGAAAAAAGGATAGTTGTGAATTAGAATGGAAGTTCCACTACCACGAGACACATTTTATTTATAATATAATAAATAGATGCTAAAATTAATTCATGTAATCAATATTAACGATATAACATTATAATAATAATTTTTTTTGTTGAAATTAAAAAAAAAAAGTACTATGCATGCTGCTTGTTACATTTACAATTTAATAACTAATTTTATTATTCAAAAAATTATAATAATAATATAATACTTAAAAATACCTTTTATGCTATGTCCGAATCTTCATCCTCTACATTTTCATCCAGTTCATATTCTTCTTGACCATCATCATCATCATCATCATCAGTATCAATATCATTTTCATTGTTTAATTTTTGTAACTCTTCTTCTAAGTTAACAATTTCCTCACACGATCCAGTAACATCATCCACATCATCCCTATTTAGAACCTCTTCATCATGGTTTACAAACTGTATTTCTAATTGTCCTCGTGTATCACTCAACTCATTGAGTTGATATGGTTCAAAGTCATCTTCGTTGTGTGGCAATGCAAAAGTATTTCTTGGCTTGACTTTAACCACGGTGTACCAATTTTCCTTGTCACTATGTTTTACATAATAAACCAACCCAGCTTGAGAACCTAAGACAAATGGATCATTCATGTAATACAACCTCATCATATCTACACTGATAAATCCATATTCATCTTTCTTATATCCTCTACCCTGGTTTCGACTTTGAGAAGGAGCTTCAAACCAATCACATTTAAATAATATGACAGAGTTATTTTCTAAATATCTTATTTCCATAATATTTCTAATAACCCCATAATAATCAGCATGTCCTGTCAACTCATCTCCTTTCACTATCACACCACTATTTTGGGTTTTTAAGTTTTTCTCAGCATCTTTTGTACGAAACTTAAAACCATTGAGAATGTATCCACTATGATAGAGTACTCGAAAATCTGGTCCACTTGATAATGCTACTAGTTGATTAGTAATTCTTGCATCACGTAATTTTTTCAATCGCATAACCTACATAAAACATTATTTAAAAAAAATATAATTTATAAAAATAAACACTATTAGTTCCATAATTTAATTGCTATTAGTAGCCCTAAATATAAGATAAACATTATTCTTACTACCTCATATTCAAACCATTTAGGGAATTGATCTTTGTGCCTCTTATCCACATTCCTATTATTTTCATTTATCATCTTACTCATGTGTTCCCTACAAAATGTTAAAAAAAATATTAAAAATATTAAATTCATATAAATTGTAATTAAATTTTTAGTAAAAGTAAGAGTAAAGATACTTACTCAATCCAAGGTCTAACTTCTTCACAATTTTGTAATATGTAAAAATGAGCTTGCTAAAGAAGAGAAGAATTCATAATTTCCCAGGAATTCCTTCCAAGAGATTGACCAATGTTTTTAAACACCGACAAACCATTACAATCATTACTTGCACGTTCCATGTATCTATCTGGTCGATTCAATCTAGAATCCATATCAATCAAATATCTAGCACAAAATGTCATACATTCTTCAGCCACATAGCCTTCTGCGATGGAACCTTCTGGGCGTGCTTTGTTACGCACATAACCTTTTAGTACACGTAAAAATCTGACAATAAACAAAATAAAACTAATGATATTGAGAAGTAAAATATTAGATACCAAAATATTATTTAAACTAACCTTTCAATAGGAAACATCCATCGATATTGAACCGGGCCTCCAAGTTTTGCCTCATTTGCCAATTGAATTGGTAGGTGAGTCATGACATCAAAAAATGATGGTGGAAAAATGTGTTCTAACTTACAAAGAGTCACAGCAATGTTCTTCTCTGAGCAATCCAACTCATTCACTTTCAATTCTTTAGAGCACAAATCTCCAAAGAACAAAGATAACTCGATCAATGGATCGCAAGCATCCTTTGGAAGCAACCCCTTTATGGCAAGGGGAACAATTATCTCAAATAAAACATGATAATCATGACTTTTAAGTCCCGAGATATTCAATTGACTTACATCTATGGAACGGCCTATATTTGAGGCGTATGCGTCAGGAAGCCTCACATCCTTTAAGATTTGACAAAACTTTACCTTTTCTGCCTTTGACATTGTGTAACGTGCACGAGGAATTAAATACTTATCCCCATTCTCAATAGGATGAAGCGGCTTTTTGAGACCCATGCGACGCAAATCCAATCGAGACTTTAAGGTATCTTTTGCTTTGCCTTCAATACCCAATAATGTCCCAATAACACTTTCACAAATATTTTTCTCTATGTGCATCACATCTAGATTATGTCTCAATAATATTGTCCTCCAATAAGGTAATTCAAAAAATATACTTTTTTTCTTCCAATTGTGATTTATCTCTTCACCTTGTTTTATTTTTCTTGTAGATTTTCCAAATATCACGTGCAGATTTTCAACTTGTGCTAACACATCATCTCCTGTCAATGGTTGTGGCGCATGCCTTACCTCTTTAGTATTATCAAATGAGCTCTTATCAACAGGTAAAAATCGACGGTGAGCCATGTAGCATTGCTTGTGACCATATTTCAAATAAAAAGAGCATGTTTCTATATTACAACAAGGACAAGCTAATGCTCCTTTAGTACTCGATCTAGATAACATCCCATAAGCAGGAAAATCATTAATGGTCCATAATAAGGCAGCACGCAACTGAAATTTTTTTCCTGATGAAGCATCGTAAGTTTCAATACCCACATCCCATAACTCTTTTAAGTCATCAATTAATGGCTGAAGATAAACATCAATATCAGTTCCAGGACCTTTTGAACCAGAAATAAGCAATGATAAGATAAAACTTTGTTGTTTCATACATAACCAGGGAGGAAGGTTATAAGGAATTAAAACCACAGGCCACACACTATAGTTAGTGCTCATGATACCAAAAGGATTGAAACCATATGATGCTAGACCAAGTCTCACATTGCGTGCATCTGAAGAGAAAGCCCTGTGTTGATCGTCAAATGATTTCCAAGTCAAAGAGTCTGATGGGTGCCTTAAAACTTCGTCATCAACTCTTTTGTTCTTATGCCACTTCATATCTTCTGCAACTTGCTTAGACATAAATAATCTTTGCAGTCTTGGTTTTATTGGAAAGTAACGAACTATCTTATTGGGGACATTGTTTTTCTTCTTATTGTCTTGCCATCTACTTTTCTTACAAACAGGGCATTTATCAAGATTTGCATAGTCACCTCTATACAAGATACAATCATCAACACAAGCATCTATCTTATCATAATCAAGTCCAAGATCCTTAATAATCTTTCGTACCTTATACGTTGAGTCGGGAAGCACATTTCCTTCGGGCAATGCTTCAACTAGTAGGTTTAGTAGTGAATCGAATGAAGTATTGCTCCACCCATAAAGACATTTCATCTGGAAAAGGCGCATGATAAAGGATAACTTGGAGTATTTTTGACAACCAGGATATAATTTTTGTTCAGCATCCTTCAACAAACTATAAAACCGTTTAGCTTCCTTATTTGGCTCCTCATTGATATTGGCATCACCGGACATAGGATGATCAAACACATCATCTCTATCCACATTAAGTGATTGATGCATGTCATGAAGCATGGAGTAGGTTTGAGCATCATCACTCCTTTCAAGATTAGCACTTGAGACATTAACATCATCTTCAAAATCATCATCATTGCCGGATGATGAATCACTTGAGCTCTCTCCATGAAACTCCCAATGCTCCTAGCTTGGTTCAAATCCAGATTTCAATAAATCACACATCACTTCATCTCGTCTTATAGTAAAAATTGTTGCATCTACGACATGGACACCTGATTGCCTCTTTATTATTGGACATAGAAAAAGCAAATTCTAAGAAATCATTAATGCCCTTTGAATACTCAGGCAAAGTTCGATCTTTAAGTTTTATCCACCCTTTACTTTGCTTGTTCATTATCACAATTCCTACAATTTTAAAAATAAATGTGTGAAATTTTATAAATAAGCAACTTGGGTTGATTTGTAAAAATTGAAAAACGGGAAAGTTTAATTAATAAGGGGTAAAGAACCGAGAATGGGTTTAAATTAAAAATAAGATAAAAGATAAAACAATATTAAAAAATTCTAAAAATAATGAAAATAAAAAAAATCTAATAAATGTGAAGTGTACGTTCACTTTTTGCAACTTAATAGGGTCAATTTGTGAACGGGAAAGTTTAGTTAATAAGGGGGTGCATAACCGAATGAGTTTAAATGAAAAATAGGGTCAATTTGTGAACGGGAAAGTTTAGTTAATAAGGGGGTGCATAACCGAATGAGTTTAAATGAAAAATAAGATCCTAAAGGCTAAAGGGGTACTCATATTTTTGTAAAATTTAACCACATTTAACTGGTTTATGATAAACCGATTGATTAAAGTTGGATCACTAATCATATCCCTATCATAATAGCTGGCAAATTATTTAGTTAACTAACTTAAATTATATAGACCAAATCCAGGAGTATAATCTAATCCATATATTATATATTATAAAACAAAATGAAAATACAAAACAAGGTACCTACGCAGCAAGGAACGCGATGAGGGGTGTGATTAAACTTGAACAGGGATATCTGCACCTATAAAATATTATCAATATTATTATAATACAATATAATATAGACCAAACTTTTAAGTATAATCTAATCCATATATTATTATAAAATAAAATGAAAAAACAAAACAAGGTACCTACGCAGTAAGGAACGCGCTGAGGGGTGTGATTAAACTTGAGCAGGGATGTCTGCACCTATAAAATATTATCAATATTATTATATAATACAATATAAGCATGAAAATATAAATAAAAAAACATGAAAATATAAATTCTTTAATAATAGGTTTTTTATATAATTTAATTATCACTACGTTCGCCCATGTACAAGCTATGATTGGTGATAAAAATATAACGTTTCCATGTAATTGGATGTTTACAGTTATACATCTGAGCACGTCTTCACACTTTACAGAAAATATACACGTGCGGATGATCACAGGGATGGAACCAGGAATATTGATTAGGGGGGCAAAACTTTAACTCAATTAGAAAGAGTTAATAATGACTAATTTTTACTATTAATCTTTTGTCTAAATTTCAGTTTAACAAAAATTAAAAAATATATTTTATAAAAGTAAATATAAGAATAAACCAAAATTATTGACTTCTTTTTCTTAAAAGATTGTTCTTCAAATTTACAAAGTTTGTGGTGAAATTTTAGAAGTTTGTGACATAAGAATAAGATGAAATAGATCAAAATCATAATCTTTCTTTTTGAAGAATAAAGAAAGAGCTCTTTAAATTGACATACTTCAACTACATTATAAGAATTAACTTATTATACTTAAAATTAATTTATCTTCCAAATTAAAAATATTATAAATTCTTAGTTAACAATAAAATTAATTTATTTGTAAAGCAAATTATTTCGTAACATATATCTATAATAATAAAATGCAATTAAAAGCAAATAACCAATCCAAATTCTATAATGTATATCTATGAAAAAAAATTAAAAGGAATCCAAATTTAAAACAAAAGCATGTTCTCTCTATCAATAAAATTATCTATAAAATCAATTAAAAGCAAAATTAAATCCTGAAAGGAAAAAAATGTCCAATATATATTTTAGTTTTTTCTATTAATAAAATAATATAATACAATATTTAAAAGAGGAAAAACACTCATTACAAATATCAACAAAATAAAAAAAACGGTTAACTTGATTTGTTTTTGGTCTCCTAATGTCTTTGAAGATAGAAAGAAGAAACGATATTCATCATTTAAAATTGAAGAAAAAATAATAATAATAATACAATGTTTGATACACCACTCAGATGGCTTCTTATTTATGTCTAAATATTTTTATTATATGAAATTTATTATATATTTTATTTATGTGTTTTGATTAAATATAAAATATATAAAAAATATAAATATTACTGACAACTTTTCTATAAATGTACAACTATAAAAATCTAGAAGAGAACTACAGTAAAATGGGGGGCGGAGGGGGACTAGATAAAAATTTAGAAGAAAGAAAATATATTATATTAATTAATATATTATTAAAAGGGGGGCTCCGGGCTCCGCGGGGGGTGGGGGGGGGCGCTAGATTATTTTGGTGGAGATAATATATTAAAGTAACATATTAGTATACGTACCCCTGTTTCAGTATGCGCACGGTTCCGTCTCTACGGATGCAGATAATAGCCTAGAAACATGATATCTAGCCTTGCAGTCTTAAAAGATATAATCAGATTTATAAAATTAATTAATATTTTTATAGGCAAAGAGCGTATTTAAAAAGAAATTACATAGTACGTTTAGAAAAGAATATAACAAATCATGGCGCTATGAGTAATTTGGAGACCACCCAAATCAAAATCTTTCAATTTTATGCTCCCAATAGCATACTCCTCCGAAGTGGGATATTGAATACAGATTAATGCATCAACCTACGTACTCAATATCCCATCTCAGAAGAGTTTTCTGTTGGGAGGATAAAATTGAAGGATTTTGATATAAAAAAAAACTTTTTATAAAAGAAAATTAAAATCCTTGAGTAGTGATTGCATAATAAGTTATCACAAAAATAAATTAAAAAAAACTAAAAAACAAGCCTCAAAGAGATCGATAGAAAAGTAATTCATTTCACTGAACATAAAAAATTATGTGCACCTGGTATCAGTTGAATGAAGTATTGCTTCTATACTAATTGGAGATGAGAAGAACAATACAATTATCAAGCCTCAAAAAAAGCAAGTGAATAATAAACTCAAGAAAAAGAAAGAAAAAAGTGGATAGTGAAGATGGAATTCGTTCTTCTATTTATAGATGTGAAATTATAATTTTTTAAAATTTTTATAAGGTTTATCTCTTAGATATTTAATGAAAAGTTGATCATATCATAACTACTTTTTAGATTTTTTACTTGTTTATCATTTAATTCTATCTTAAATTTTTAGATTGATCCTCTTCTCACTTTAAATGCTAAAGTGAATTTACCTCCACTGTTCAATTATCTAACGGTCTGATTAGTCTATATTTGAAAATTTTAAAATAAAATAAAAAAACAAATCCCTAAAATATCGTTAAGTTATATATATTGGTTACGAGAATGGAGGCCAAACTGAGGGACATTTTTTTTTCCATTTTCGGGAATCGCTATAACTTGGGAGGATAATTTTGAAATAATTAAGTTTTGGAAAAAAATCTAAATATTAAATAATATGAATCCTGACACAAGGAGAATTGTAACGGCAATTAGATTTGAGAGATTTGTTTTTCTTTCTTAATTTTGAAAATTTCAAATATAAATTAATCACAGCCATATATTAAATAGTTAAACGGTGAAAGGAAATTCACTTTATCCTCTAAAGTGAAAAAACTAACTTTAGACGATCCTAATAGATATTTCTACAAATAATGTTAAAATTATTACACTGTAATTTTATATCAACTTATATTGCATTTACTCTAGTATTAAGTTAGTATATATTCACGTTGAATAGTATGAATATAAATTTATTTACATTTTTAATTATTTTGTTTTGAATTAATTCAACAAAAAATAAATAAATAAAAAAATTATTAAAATAGTTAAAAAATTATTGTTAAAACAAAACCGTTGCTTCTATCTAAATAGCCTAAGTTTTTAAAACTAATATAATAAAAGTAGTAAATTTAATCTATATCTGTAACCAATAGCTAATACAATGCCAGCATCTACTCTATCTCAACTACCATCTGAACTACCATCTGGTACTCTTTGTTGACCAATTTAGTATTTAGCTCTATTTAAAATTAACCAAAAAAATTTATGAAATACAACTTCTTGAATGGTAGAAGTTATAGATTTTGGAGATAAGTTCCAAGACTTTCCAACTCAAAAGCCAATTAAAATAAGAAAACAAAAATGACACGGTGGTAAGAATCCAAGGTTCACAACTTCAATAAATAAATTAATGCAACCTATAAATTTAATTCAAGCAAAGAAATTCATAAAAACTAATAAAATTTTGGAAGATAAATCTTTAACATTTCTCTAACTACTTTTTGAATTTCTCGTTTTTTGGGATTTTTCACTTCTTCATCATCAGGAAATTTATTAAGATAAAATCTAAAACTCGTGGGTAGAGAATCTGCAACTTCTTCTAATCTCACATAGTCTACAAGCTTTTCCAAATCCATAGAGTCTTCTATTATCTCTGGATCTAAAGAGTCTTCAACTCTCTCTACATCCATAGAGTCTTCTACTATCTCTGAATTTAAAGAGTCTTCAACTCTCTCTACATCCATAGAGTCTTCTACTATCTCTGAATATAAAGAGTCTTCAATTTCCTGTACTAGAGTCTTCTATTATCTCTGGATCTAATGAGTCTTCAACTCTCTCTACATCCATAGAGTCTTCTACTATCTCTGAATTTAAAGAGTCTTCAACTCTCTCTACATCCATAGAGTCTTCTACTATCTCTGAATATAAAGAGTCTTCAATTTCCTGTACATTCATAGAATTAAAACTAATTGATTTAAAATATGTATATATATATATATATATATTGTATATAAAAAACAAAGTGAAATATCTTAAAAAAAGGGAATACTATATAGCTTGTTGTCTATTTTTTCAAACCCTCTTCGTCCCTTTATATAGATTTTCAAGTTGCTTATTCAATTTTCTTTCATGTTTTATATTTTTCTTTTGTCTATTATATAACAAACTATGAAGATATAAAATCATTTAATTAACTAACAAGAATTTACATGTCATTTTTTTTTGGGTTCAACATCCTATTTTTTTGTTCTATTAAGTTACAATTTGAACTAATTAAAATGTTTTCGTGAGTTGTGTTTCTTTTTTGTTTTGGTCAACCGTGAGTTGTGCTTCTTTTTTGTTTTTTTTTTTGCTGAAAAAAAATGGAAAATAAAAACTTAAGATACAACATCAATTAGGAACAAATATAATTTTTTGTACTTCTAAATTTTAAGGTTCTCTAAGATTTGAATTCATCTAAGTAATTAATTAAGAAAAAATATATTAAGAATATAAAAACTTAATCTGTTTTTGGTGTATTAAAATGAAAACTTAAACTATTTTTATATTAAGAATCTAAATCCTTTATCTTGAATGCGAACATTTGTAGAAGTTATTCTATATTCTCATTAAGTTATATGAATTAGTGATGTGATAAAAAAAATGGAAAGAAAAAGAGATAAAAAAAAAGATATGAAAGACAAAAGTGATTATAAAAATATATTAAATAATATAGTGTTTACATTACAACTTAAGTAAGTGAAATAGTTTAGTGGTTTAAGTAATGAAGAAGAAAGAAAAGGACTTGGGTTCTATTCTTATCTTTTCCATTTTTACAATAATTTCTAAATAATAAGTCACTTTTCCACATCATCAAAATTGTAATTTAGCCTTTTGTTTTTTTGTCCATTTTAAATACTATGTTTTAATTTTAATTTCAATTTTAATATGATTTAAATTTTAAATCTTGACACAATGTACCAATTTTAAGATTCTTAGTCAATATTAATTTGAATTTAATTTTCAAATTTTGACACACTTTATCAATAAAACCTTATTTCTTTGCTTTATAATTATTCACATTATAACTAAATTTAAAAACAACTACACAATGCTTCTCTATTTTTTTATATACAAATTTTATTTAAATTTAAAAATATTTGTGTAGTTTACGGAAAACTTGCTAATTTAATATATTAAAATATATAGAGGGAATATTAATTTTCACATGTGATAAGAAAACACTTAATAAAGTTTATTCTCGGTAACAATGTATTTTAGTTTTTCTTACAATAAATAATATTAATGGGATATATTTTGAATTGGTTAATATTATTTCAAAGAAATAAAAAAAAATTAGAAACATCTTTTTCGAACGACATCAGACACATTGTCCCAACAACAACATGTGTGTTGGCATAGAAAGCAACTTTTTGCAATGACTATAAACATTGTTGGCATTAAGTAATACTTTTCCCAACGACAACAACAACATTGGCATAGAAAAATAACTTTTTGTAGCGACTCTAAATGTTGTTGGCATTAAGTAGTACTTTTTGCAGCTACACTTAATGTTGTTGGCATTAATTAGTACTTTGCCCAACGATAACAAACACGCTGGCATAGGAAAACACTTTTCGCAGCGACTATAACGTTGTTGGTATTAAGTAATACTTTTCCAAGCGACAACAATAATGTCGGCGTAGAAAAATAACTTTTCGCAGCGACCGTAAATGTTGTTGGCATAAGTAGTACTTTTTGCAGCGACAGTTAACGTTGCTGGCATTAAGTAGTACTTTCCCAGCGACAACAAACACGTTGGCATAGGAAAACACTTTTTGCAGCGACATTGGCAGCGACAAATTTTGTCGCTGGGATAAGTATAGTTTTCCCTGCGATATTGGCCTTATTGACAAAAGAATAATCTTATCCCAATGACAATCAAATGCCGCTGCCAAATGTCTATCTTTGCCAACAACTTAATTGTCGCTAGGAAAAAGTCGCTGCAAATTTGATTATTTTCTGTAGTGTTTGTTAAAATAAAATAGCATGATTAAATATCAAGTAATTTTTTGACATGCATGAAATTTTATAAACTTAATTTATTCTATTAAACTTATATTTCGATGGTTTGATTGTTAAATTTTGTATTTTATAAAAAATAATATTAAATAATATAAGTGTATAAATTTAGAACCTGAATTCCCTGTTATCAAGTTTCACACAGTAGAGCATGTAGTCTTCATCTGACGGCTGATTTTTTTTATATTTTATTAATTTAAAAAAATTAAAAAAAAGCTTAATTGTATTTTTTACTCCCAACTTTTTACTTTTTAGCAAATTTTATCTCTAACAAATTAATTTGACATATTTTACTCTAACTTTTTAAACATGTAATTTTACCTTCCATAATTTGTCTGTTAATTGTCCGTAAAAGTTGGGGGTAAAATTTGTTGAATAAATAAAAAATAAGAATAAAATTCGTCAAAAAATTTGAGATTAATATTTGTCAAAAAATAAAAGTTGAGGATAAAAGATATAATTATATTAGCATGTCACACGCCAGCTTAAATGACAAAAGTTGAAATTCGTAAATTTCTTAAAATAGGAGGTAAAATGCATGAAATTAACTTATTGGAGATAAAAATTGTTAAAAAATAAGGGTTGAGATTTAATTTTTCACCTCTCTCTGACTGCAGGAATCCTCAATTCCTCATCCAAAAGTTTTACCCTATTGTCCATTCATCTGTCTTATATATTTATACACACACTAATCATCTTATTATTTTTTGTTTTTAGGAAATCATCTTCTTAATATAATAAATTTATTTCTTAATTTACAACTAATCCGAACAAATATAGATTCTTAATAAGAGTTAAGAGGTCTTTGATTGCCATGTGAGGGCCTGCAATTGCGGCATTGCGCCGCCGGCAATATAACTCGTTGTTCTGACCCACGATCCCTTCTCAACTCTCCAGTCTCGTTACAGATTCTTGTTAGTTTAAGTATAAATTAAATTTAAAAAATCAGCATGTCATAATATATTAAATAAAAAAAGAATTTCATAAGAATCTCCTAGTTGAATAACTATTTCATGTTAAAGATTAGTACGTATCAATTTTTCTTATATCAAAACAACATGAAAAAATATGAAGCACCAAAATTACAAATATTTTATATATATATGAAAAACTTCTTCACTCTCTATGCATTAGTTGTTGACTAACGCCATTTGCCACCAATCTCGAGTGCTTCTGACTAAGTCCAACTAACAAAGGCACAGAGCCATCGTGCCACGCACAGCACAATTTATGTTAAAAAAATACAAATCGAAATTAGGGTTAACCGTAGCCGTAGGGTTGATGTAATTTTTCGTTTTTGGCTGCCCAGAGACTGGAAGTAAGGATCAAGATTCAAGAAATAAGAATGGATGCAATGCAACTTCCCAAGTCAAAAAGTCCCATGCAAGCAGTCTTCTTCTTTGGTTTTTCTTTCTCTTTTTTATAACGTTTTTTGGCTGCCCGAAGAGGCAAAGGCAACATATATTTTGTGTATTTTATTTTTCTAGTCAGAATTGGGATAATTTTTCTTCAACAAAAATTCCATTCTAGTATTCTTCCAATATTTATACTGTAGTAATTGTTACCATTTCGATATAATTTCGTCCACCTAATTTGACCGGCTACCCATTCTCGTTCCAATTTGGATCAATCACCCTACTGTTTTAAGAAATGTTTTCCGAACGCTCTCGTCATTCCAATCATTTTATAATCCTAACCTTTTGTTTTTTTTTTCCTCGTTCAGGACTGCGACCAAAGTATTCAATTCCAAATTGAACAGACAGGTTTTACCGGTATCGTGAGAAAAAATTTATAATACTATTTACCAATGTTTTAAGTTTTTAACACGTTATTGTTTATCATTTCATCGAATTTTTAGTAAGTAAAATAATACTATATAATAAATAATTATGTGTTAATTAAATATATGTATAATATAAATTTTCCATCTCTAATTATATGGCACTTTAAATATAATTTCATTCATCTTAAAATATTTTTAATTTTTCCAATAATATTCTTACTTGTTAGTATCTCATCCAAAGCCGAAATGAATTCACAATTATATTTTTATTCTTTTAATAAGAATATAAGTAGTCATAGAAATAATGCAAACAATCATTATGAAAGGAGTTCTCATTTACTAAATACTTATATTCTCTATATGATAATAATAATAAAAATAAAAATAAAAAGTACTTATGCTAACACATTATTTATATTAAGCAGAGATAAGCCTAACCGCTTGAGCAGAGATAAGCTGAACCGCTTCACAGGGCAGAATGACAAAATTTTGTATTAAATAATTGTAGCTGGCTGCTCAAAGTCAAGACTATGTATTATATATAAAAAAGCAAAAACGATTAGTGCATTATAGAAATCCTTTAGCAGGCCAAGCAGCCATGAGACCTCTCTCTAAGCTCTTCAACAAGCTTTGTGGGAAAATGATAATCCTATTAGTATCCCTCCTAATAGAAGTTATCATTCTCATTCAGAAGCTAAGGTCATCACGTCCAATTAGCACCAGGCAATACCTCAAATTCATCGAGAAGAAGAACCCCACCATTTCCTACACCAAAAGATTGAAGGCAGAAGCAGAGTGCAGAGTATGCTTGTCCGAATTCGAGGAAGGGGAGAAGGTGAGGAAATTGAAATGCCAACACACATTTCATAGGGATTGTTTGGACCAGTGGTTGCAACAATATTGGGCAACGTGCCCACTTTGTAGGAAACAAGTCGTGCCTGATGATCTTGTGTTCAAGCATCGTCAGCATCAGAATCAAGCAGATAATCATGACCGCCTTCCCTATCTTTTATCAGCATTTCGTGGTGGTGACAACACTTTGCACAGATATCTCTGAATTACGCACCCTAATTTAGTTTGTCTTCAACATAGTTAGTACTATATAGTTAAAAACAAAACCACCTAATTATTTTTTTCTTTTTAGAAAAGGGATTAATTTGTTTATTCTTCCTCTGCTAGGATTCATTGGAAGAATATTAGTATTGATGTACACCCTGCTTTATGGTATTATAAGATCGATCGATGTTACCTTTTTTTCTATTTCACTCCTCTGCTTCATAACGGTAAGGTTTGACTGATCTAGAAATTCATATGTCTGTGTGTAAGTGGACATTTTCATTTTTGGGTGAGAAACATCGAGCGATTGTGATGGAGGAAACCCAGCTTCCTACCGACGGCAGAGTTGGTTGGTCAAATGAGATAGTGGAGTAGACACATGTTCATATTCTTTTACGGGTATCTACTCATATTCTACCAAGACCCTTTCTTGGTACACTGATAAATTGGTAGGTGAATAAGTTTATGGTTTCAGTTGACGTCTAGAAGCAATTCTTTTGGATTTTCAAAAAGTTTGCTATATGAATTTACGTATTAAACAAACATAGGAGAATATAATAAAATAAAAGAAACTTGATGAATAGTTTCAAAAGTCAAAATTATAAAATTACTCAACATAAAAATTATACAACATAAAAAATTAAAATAGTATAGGTTTAAGTTGGATTGGGTTTAATATGACCAAATTCAATACTAGAATTGATATAATTGGATTTGTAATTATATCCAATTTTACAATTGATATCATTGGATTTGTAATTTTAAAAGGCTTCTATTTGGATCTTCTACGAGCACATAAATTGAGCTTAGCACCACAAGTCAAACATGCTTCAAAAATAGCAAAATGATAAAAACTAATAAATTCTTAATAAATTAGCAAAATGATACATAAATGTATTTAATTACATAAACGCAATAAATAAAAAGGGTTAAATAAATGTCCTAAGTTAAGAAAAGAGAATATGATTAGTTAAATATACAATGCCTAAAAGGTAAGCGTAAATGATAAGCTGATAGTTTAGCCAAGTTGGGAGCAGGTAAAGAAAATCACTGGTTGGTGTTCCCTTCTTGCCCAAAATCCTCTCTTGTTCATCTTTTGCAGATGTCGCATGCACTCAATTTCCCCGTGATAGTTAACTGTCTGTAGTTCTTCCTTTTTGTTCTTTTCTAATTCTGACGCATAAAAAAAATAATGGTAGTTATCAGTTGTCTTTCGTCTTTCCACCAACTTAATTGACTTAGGCATGTTTGTCTTCACAATTCTCATAGCTAGGAAAGACCTTAATTTCATCGATCTCATGGGTGATCTCGACTTAACAGACTTGACTTGGAAATAAAAGTTGTCATCGCTGTCATTTGCTAATTATGTGGCAAAACTAAAGAAAAGAAGAATAGTACGACCTAGGACATTAAGTTGTGGTATACTAATACTAGTATTAATTATTCAATGCGGTTGAAAGAGGTAGATGAACAAATTCAATATCACAGGACATTGAGGGATGCATCAAACTGTGTTGATAAAGTCGTAGGTTTTAATGGGGCACTCGTACTGCAATTAGCTAGGTTCTTAACTATAGTCTCTGACTTTGACATCTAATTTCAAAACCTTGCTTGGACGGTTTGGGCAATTAAGAATTAACCAATGGGATTTTTAATGTAAAAACCAACTACAACAACTTGAAGTAGGTTTAGTTCATGTTTGATTTTTATTTCAAATTGTTGTTGCACGAATTTTGAGATAAATCCAACAAATCAAAGTAAAATAAACGCAAAAGAAAGGGTCTTAATCTATTAACAAATTTAAATTTGACCTCACCAACGTTTAACCAAACATGTTCTTACTCTTCACATGTAATCGATTGATATTGTATTATTGATTATTAAATGCTATTAATTTTCTATAAATTGGCCTATTAGCAGAAGAATACTCAAAGCAATCAATCAGTAAGAACGTTTCTTAGTCATGAATTTAGCAAGTACATATGATGCGGTTTCCCTAATCCTTGATTACAGACTTTTCCCCCTAAAATTGTTCATCCAAAATGAATTATTTGCTCCTTCTCTTTCTGATTTGAAAGAGACATGAGTTCAACGTGGACTTAGCTCCTCCTCTTGATGTATTCACACATGTAATAAATGAATTGTATTATTTACACAATATTTTTATAATACAGTTAATTAAGTTTTTAGTTCCTAAACTTTTTCAAAATTTGGTTTTTAGTTCCTAAACTTTTATTTGACTGGTCAAGGTCCCTAAACTTTTTAAAAATTCAATTTTTCGTCCCTGAACAAAATTTTGACTGGTCAAACTCCCTAAACTTTTTAAAAATTTGATTTTTAGTTCTTAAATTTTTTAAAAATTCAGTTTTTAGTTCCTGAATTAATGAGATTTTAGAGACTAAAAATCGAATTTTTAAAAAGTTTAAGGACTAAAAATCAAATTTTTAAAAAGTTTAGGAACCTTAATCGGTCAAACTAAAGTTTAAGGACTAAAAACAAAATTTGTAAAAAATTTAGGAACCTTGACCAGTTAAACTAAATTTTAGGAACTAAAAATCGAATTTTGAAAAAGTTTAAGGACTAAAAACTTAGTTAACCCTTTATAATATTATTATTTTTCTATACATCAACTATATTATCACACGTCTCCCTCCTCTTTTCACGTCTCTTTATTACTATATATTTTCTGATATAAAAAATATGTAAATATAATTTGTCGTAATAAATTACAAATTTTAACTATTATTTCAATATACAATCGTAATTTCTCATTTTGCTTTTTAAAATAAATTTCTTATAATTAAAGAGCTAAAGTCATCTTAACTTCTTATCTCCAAAACCAAAAATTTAAACAAATTTTGTTGACAATAAAGGATCGTCGGATAATCATTGATGCAACGTGGTCGTTGGTAGTCAGTACTAGCTTTTATTCGTGTCCTCGATTATACTAGAAACTATATTATATTTATTTATTATAAATCTTAATTATAATATAATTTATATATTAAAAATATTTTATTTATTATAAATTTAAGTTATATAAAAATAAACATTTTTTTAGATATAAAAAATAAATAAATAAACATTTATCATCTACAATCTCCATTGCATGTATTAAAATACTAGACTATATGAAAGTCACTGGGTTTTATTATCATAGTGGATTAGTGGTTGAAATGGTAGGTCATCCAATCGATGTGACGGTTTACGACTATCAATGAAGTAGTGAACAGAATAATTGATTCACAAGAGCATTTGTACTCCACCCACTGACTCGCACCTTGTTTCAATCAAAATAAATGAATAATGAGATACGAAAATTTTTAAAATTTTAATTAAAGGAAAATTAGAAAAAAAATCATTTATTTTTTTTGTCAGCTAATGTTATGTTTTGTTTGGTATAGTAAAAAAAAATGGAAAGAAATGGAAGTAATGTTCTGTTGTTTAGAGTAGAAATAAATAAGAAATAAAATAAAAAGTAAATATGTTTGATTGAAGAGAAAAAGAAAATAATAGGTGAGAGATAAAGAGAATAAAAATATATGAAAAATATTACTAGACTCTGTTATTTTTTAAATTATTTTTTCTCTCTCTTTCCTATCAAATAATAAAAAAAAATTATCTTTTTTCATTACTCACATTTCTCCGCAACCAAACAGACAGAGCCTAATTGGAAGTGAAAGAGGAGAGAAATTTAAAAAAAAATGTGAGATACATTTTTATATTTCATCACAGATGATTAGAGAAAGCAGAAGAAATGAACAGTTATAGCACACAATTAAAAAAATATATTTTTTTATACCATTGAAGAAGTGAAGTGACCCAGCCATATAAATTTTAGATTTTCATAAGCCTCTCTGTTAGTGCCCAACAAACAGTAAAAGAACGGGCTGGAAAGGCCCACAGAGAACAATAGCCTCCCAAGAGGTGGCCCAGCAATGCAAAATAGGTAGGCCCAAGTATGTGTTAAGGACCAGATTATTAATCTCCAGGCTTTCCTTGCCCTCCTTCGAAATCGAGACTCCCAATGAGGCAGTATCCTAAGCTAATTCAGCACTTCTTTTACACTACAATTTATTTATATCAATGTACGAGTGAGTAATGAGTTTCTCTATGACCCTCTAGAATCCCAGTCAATCTAATCAATAATAGTTTTTAAATTACAAGACGTAAGATCAGATGTCAAAGTAGGAGTATATATAAAAGGGTCACCGGAGATTTTAAACGGGGAACAAAATTCCCTTTAATTCAAGATATAACTATATATGCACAGTAACGTTCACAGGGAAACATATATTACAAAAGGAAAAATAATAAAACAATAGTAATAAGGTGCCAACAGCCAACTATTGCAACCAGCAAGCTGAAAGCATTGTTCAAGCAGAGAAGAAACTGTTAGAAGCAGCAATTGCAAATTGGGTTTTGGGTTCCCAAACCCACTTGACAAGCTCCTTCTTCTGCACCTCAATCTTCTCCTTCAGAACCAACAAAGAAGCACAAGAAACCATGTTCAAATTCCTCTCTTGAAATGCTTTGTCCTCCTCTCATATTCTTCCGCTACCAACATAGCAATATCAGACACGGTTGATTCTCTCGCTCACTATTGATGTGGTTAAATGTTGCTCTTACAAAACCTTGTTCAAAGCAAAAGCTATTTATAGCAAGGGACTCTAGTCTCTACGCCGGTCAACAGTTTCGGATAAGGCTCGGCTCAAGCCTAATAATAATTGTGAAGTTGCTGCTACGGTGCTGCCCGTGTTAGGTTTGGATTTTAAGTGGGGGTGGGTCATATTCATTCATATGTATGTGTCTTTCGTTCAAAATTCTCAAAGACTTGATGTTCCTTCAACCTGACGCAGGCTAGCGTGCGTAAGTGGATCAGGTCATGTACGGTGCAAAACTGTTATACATCGTAGGATCGTCCAATATTAATAGGTAATGGTCAAGATGAAGTGGGTGTAGGTTGCTCACAAAACACCGAATAATAAGTTTTTTTTTTAAATTGGTAAGCCACGTGTACTGCTACTAAATAACACGAGTTATCTTTTTCTTACTTTTTGTGGTTGGAACCCGACCCGAGTTGATGCACAAAGTGAGGTTGAGCTCCCCTTGTCGAACCCTAATCGCCGCACTGTGCATCTTGGTGTCTTCTCTAATTCCAGAACTGTGAGACATCCCTGATTTTGTACATGTTTTCCGTCTGAGAGAAGTGGATGACGGAGCCTTAAGTTTGGTGAAACTTTTTGCCGACGCAGATTCGCAAATGGTATTGTTGCGAACAGTGGTGGCTGGTTTGGCACTTGAATTTCATTGTCTGGAAGTGACATTTTGTCGTTCTAAGATGGTATATATGGCATTGGGGAGTTATTTGTATCCAGTTATTATCAAGATCGTTGGATGAATAATTTGTTTTAAATACTGAAATTAGGAATTATTTTTGCTGTTTGTACTGAGGTTGTGTAGAACATATTTTTACTTTGTAATTTTATATCGTAATGAAAATCATGTAAGATTAGAGGTATGTGGTTTACATTAATGAGTTTTGTTAATTAATTTGTTGGAATTGTGGTGTTATGTGGTGGCGTTCTTCTGAAGTAATTTGATTGTGGTTTGAGTGTTAATTAATTGCAACAATCAGGTCGGACTCCAATTATTTAGAAGCAGTAATGTTGCTTATCAATCTTGAAAAGAAAACTTATTATTCAGTGTTTTGTGTCCAGCCTACACCCACTTCATCTTGATCGTTGCCTTTTAACATTGAACGATCCTATGATGTGTATAAATGTTTCGCACCGTGGGTGACTTGACCCACTTACGTACGCTAGCCTGTGTCCAACTTCAACCTACCAATTATTCACATATCCTGATAGGACAATTACAACAGATTAAATGTGGGGGAAATTAAATAAAAGGGGAGAGAAAATAAGAAAATGTTTTTATAAGATGATTGATGTCATGAAAAGAAAAAAAATAATATTATAAAGTTATTGTATGAATTAATTTATAAATAGTAGAACTAAAAAGGAATTTATTTTTTTAAGGTCAAAGATCATAAATGTACAAAATTATATAGGTTGATTAAACAAATTAACATATTAAATTGTAATAATTTCACAATTTGTTATATATGTATGTGTTTTAGTTTAGTAATTGATTTTTTAAATTAATAACTATAATTCCTTTTTCAAAAGTATGTTTTTACTTTAAAGAAGCTAAGTTTTAAAAAGTAAAATATAGTGGCAATAATCAAAATGACAAGTAAGAGTTTAGCATGATTTGTAAAATATTTCATTCCTTGTGGTCGGTCATCAAATCGGAAAATGACAAAATTTTGAAACATGGGACACGTATAACGGTTTCTCACTGTATACATAGTACAGAGACAATAAGCACTAAGAACATCTTTAGTGGTAGAACTCATTTTGAGTTCTTAAATTACTTTTTGTGGATTTCACAGTGCCACATAGGATACAAGAACTCATCTCATTTTTTGGTTTTTGCTCTAATGGTAGAATTTACTTTTGGTTCTTAATTTGTTTTTTGTAGGTCCCACATTGGATCCCACATTCTTAATAGTTTTATTTAAAAATATTTTTAAATTTAAATTTAAATAATTATTTATATAAATTTTAACTATGAAACAAAATTAAAAAGTAATATAAAAAATATTAATAATTTAAAATTTTTATTTGTGACTAAATATTAAATTGATGAGAAATACATAACATTGATGATTAAAAAAAATGCATAACATTAAGATTAAGAAAGAAAAATTAAATTCCATTATTCTCGTGACCGAAACGTTTCCAAATATGCTCCACCAAGTCTGTTTGAAGTTGTTGATGAATTTGTCTTGTGTGCATATAGCGTCTATTTTTCAGGTATTCCTCTTGTTTTGGTCATAATTTTTTTTTTTTTAATACTTGGAACGGGTTCTTAGGAGTTCTTGCAGAAGAACCGTTCTTACACTCAGGCAGCCACGTCAACCCGCTCCAATGGTAAGAACCGTTACGATATAAGAACCGGACACAAGAACATCATTGGAGATGGTCTAATGTCACGACAGGCACATGCACATGCACATGCCCAAGCCTCTGCCTGTCCTTTTTTTCACAAGGGATGTTATCTTTGGAATCATAAAAATGTGATACCTTATTTTTAGTTATAAGTTTTTAAAGTAGAAAAAATTTTAAAAATAATAAATATAATATATGATGCAATAAAAAAATAGATATAGATTGAATATATTTTATTTTTGTCAACCCTACTTTCTTGGTGTACAAAATGAAACAAGAGATTAAAATGAGAAAAAAAAAAAAAGAGATATAATGTCATCTGATAAACAAATATTGTGTACAAGATGAAAAAACAAAAAAAAAATACAGAAAGTAAAATAACAGAGAGAAATAAAAAAATAATAGATATAATAAGTCATATAATAGCAAAAATTGTGTATAAGATGAAACAAAAGATAAATAAAAAAAATGCAATAAAATCTATAACAAAAAAGTAAAACTTATTTTAAATGCATGAATATCAAACATCCTTTATTAAATTGGTCTCTCTACGTGTGAACGTTATCAATTTAATTCCTGCCTTCATACATTAATTGTTAACTCTTTATACATTTTTAATACGATCCCTACAAATAAGGACCAAATTAGGAATATATGCATAAAGAAGTTAGCAGTGATAGGGACTAAACGTTTACATACATGGAAACAAGACTAATTCTAGCGTGCGAAACTTGATCAATATCCTGTACCGTGCGAAACTTTTATTAACCGTTAAATCAGATACATTTAAATTCAATGGTTTATATTTTTTTCCTTTTTGGTTTTCTCTCTTTCCAGTTATGTCCTTATTGCTCCTCGCCTCCTCTTCGACTTCTAGAAGGTGTGCCGCACCATGTTCTGCTCCGTCAACGGCAAGACCTTGTGCTCCGCCGTGGACGGCGGCCTTATCATGAACTCGCACTTCGCGATCTGCTCCCTCCCTTTCCTCTTGAACTCGAACTCGCACGCGTAGAATGATCGATTCCCTCGTTTCATAATGGAAGATAAAAATATAAACACATGTAGAGATTGAGAATCAAATTATGTTGACTGCAATTCTTTCTCATCATTCTAGGTCACGACAACTTTATTTTTTTTGTTCTCTTCAATATGTTTTCTACTGCAGGTTTCACGGCATGGGGGTGGGGTGCGGTGGTTCCATAGCGTTGGGTGGATGGGGTGCGGCGATTGAAGATCCGTTGTACGGTGGTTCTATGGTGTGCGGTGGGGTGTGGTGGTTCCATGGGCTTTGGTTTTTGCAGCTGTGGGTTGTGAGTGACTGGAAGACGAAGAGAGGGAGGGGTAAATCTGGGAAAGAGTAAAAGACAAGGAGAAAAAAAATAAAAAAGAAGAAATAATCTTAACCATTAACTTGAAAAACAAAAATCCAACGGTCCAGGAATGTTTCGCACGGTGCAAGATATTGATAATGTTTCGCACGCTAGAAGGCGTCTGGAAACAAATTGAATAAATCTTTACGTAAAGACCAAATTAAAAATCCGCAATGCAGGGATTAAATTATGTTTAACCTAAACGTAAAACATATGCAGCTTATCGTTATATTATAGCTTTGATTTATATATAGGCTTAAATGCAATTTTAGTTCCTTTATTTTTCAAAATCCGCAATTTTGGTTCTCCTATTTTAAAATAGAGACATTTAGTCCCTCTATTTTTTAAAATCCACAATTTTGGTCCCCATATTTTAAAATAGAGACATTTAGTCCCCAAATTTGTAAAATTTACAATTTTGGTCCTGCCGTCAAATTGAAAGCGTTGACTATTAAGAAATTAACAGTTGATTATGATGTGTATTAAACAAATAATCTCGTGCTACGTCACTAAATTTTGTTAATCTCTTACCGGTCAACACTTCAAATTTAAATGAAGGACCAAAAGTGCGAATTTTACAAAACTGGAAGACTAAATATCTCTATTTTAAAATAGGAAGACTAAAATTGCGGATTTTGAAAAATAAAGAGACTAAATGTCTCTATTTTGAAATAGGAAAACTAAAATTGTGAATTTTAAAAAATAGGGGAACTAAAATTGTATTTAAGCCTTATATATATTATAGCTTTGATTTATAACAACAATAATAATTACGTGTCATTGTATAATAGTCGGAGATGATATACAATGTATGCAACATTATACACGCGGCTATTTTCGTAAAACAAACAATCAAAATAAAAATCCTTGTTCCGAATCAGTTTTTGATTCGATCACAACTCCCTTTTTTTTTTAGGAACCACAACTCCGATTTATCACATAATAATTAGTTAAATGGATATCGTAAGTTTTAGTAATTAAACATCCTAAAACACTGTCACTTAAATAAAAGGACTAAACTATAACTTAAAGTAAACACAGTAAATTGATAGTTTTGCGCGCACAAAAAAAGGATCCCTTCATCCCCGTTTTGTTCTCCCCCGGTTTCACAGCTTCTATCAGCTAAGCTTTCAATTTTTCAACTCTTTAATGGACTAACTCTCAAGTCACATCATGATTCATGAACCATCGTTTACAACTGTCTTGTAATATTCAACTTCAGGGCTCAATAGCTCATTAATATTTAGATTTTTGAAAGAAAAAAAAGAATAAAAAGAAATAGGAGTGAAGAATACGAAAGAATGATAAATCTATTGAGCCCTAAATAAACCAAACCACTATTGCAAACTCTCATATAGTCACCACTAGACATCAATGGTGGTTTGCGGTGGTTAAAGCTGTGTGGAGGTAAAAGAACAAAATGGGAAAGAATGAACTCTGTTGAAATAATGGAGTTTTAGGTATTAAAGAAGGAAGAAGAGAATAGAGAATAGAGAATAGAGACTAAATATTATTAGATTGATATGGAATTAATAAGGTGGGATTTATTACAATGTGCTGATATGTTTATGAAAACATAAAGTACTATATCCTATTTATATTAATAATCCTAACTACATAAGCAAACAATTCATGAGATATTAAGAAATATGGAAACCAAGGAAATAGAGAAAACTAATAATCAGATATCCTAACAAACTCTAAATTTCTTCTTTAGGCAAAATTATCAATATAATCCTCTTTGTTCAAATCAACAGCGTTTTGGGATGCTTAGTTATCAACTCAAGACTAAGTTAATGACATTAATGCCAGGTAGATTCACTTCCATTACGCGGGACAACATATTTAACAGAAACAAAATCATCGTAACTAAAAAAACGTTACAAAACTAAACTAATGAAAAAGAGAGTGACGACAATACTAAGATCTAGAACAAACACAAAGGACCAAATATATATATTTTTCCTTACTCCAAATAATATGCTTGTATCAAGGGGCAACTGTACGAATGAAATTCTACCGCTGGAATTCTTTGATTAGTAATGTATCCAAATCAAAATAAAAAATTAAAACAAATGCCACAAGCAATGAATAAAACCTGACTAGCCAAGCAGCATCCTATCAAGGAAAAGAAATGATGATGTACCTGTAACCTGTTATTGGTCATTAAAGAATTCTCTTCCATTTTCTTTACATAAGTAGACGTGTCAGACATTCACAAATTTCCACATATCAGCGGTTCAGCACAAGTGTACAACTCTAGCCAAACTGAATTGAGTGGCTATTACACAATTATCAATTAACTGCAGGTCTTCATGAAAAAGTACCAGCTTACCAAAACATGGGGAGGACCAATGTATATCTACTGTCATTCTTGTCATCAAGTAGATGACTGATGACTCTTTCAAACTCATAATAGGCCCAATGTTTTCAACTGCTGAACATGCTCGGGTGGGAGAGCCGGGGGAGACCAATCAGATCCTGTCAGCTCTCCATCAACGTCTTCAACCACATACTCCTATGATGAGAGGTAATAACAATTTCTTATTCAACAATTCAAGACATGTTCTCATATTTCAGGGCATCATGATGTTCTCATAAAACATGCAGTTAACACATGGGATTATCGGTATTTATAACTAAATCTCAAATTGTTTGTGTGCCATGCCAAATGTAATCCAGAAAAATGCCCAAAAGCCGGCCTTAAGGCATCAAAATACAAGACTCAAGTCTAAGCCCAATTACTATAGCCACACACCCAGATAAGCAAATGAGAGTTGCAAAATCAAATCAAAGGACTGAGAGAATATATCCAACAAAACTCTTCAAATAAAAGTTGATGGAGGCACTGTTAGTGATGAATAAAAAAAACAGATGGTAAACTTCATTAACTAATTGAATGCAACTCCCAAACGGTGAAGACCCATCAAATCCAAATATTGAAACCGAGTCAAATCACATCCTCTCCAGCATATTTTGTGTGCAGCCAAAATCCAGCCAAATCTTAACCGTTGATTGGTTATTGCACAGTAATTAATGAACAGAGAAAATATGATAAATGGTCCAGATTTCGGCTGCAGAGACAAGAGAGGATCCTGATCCACAGCGACACATATCCCAATGTGTTGCCAGAGTATCCATAAGAGACATGTCCAACAACAGTATGGCTGCCTTTCTGTTACATACATCAGTGCTTCCTAACACCACAGCCCCTCCCTAGCTAAATACAAGCAATGGAAGAGTAGCAGGGGATTGCATAATGCATACTCATGTACTTGGGAGGGGTGCGTAAGTGAGGATAAACTTGGGGAATTGGTTTGTAACACAGCTGCACACCCAGCAGGAGTGACAAAGGATTTTTGCTTTGAGAACGGAATTGGGGGAATGGGGGTGGGAGGAGGAAGTGAGACAAGCATGTACTGAGCAAGAGATTGGGAAGAAGAAAGTAGACCCATCGAAGAGTCTGCCATATCTCTGTATTTACTTCTTTTGGCTGAGCTTTTATACAAAATTAAAGATCCTCATCTATATAACGGTATCATATCAGTAGCAAGAATGAATATTAAGAGAGTTTGGAAGTACTTTCCATATTATAATTCCAGTTCTCTGTCAATCATTTATTATACTACAAAATCCTTTTGAAGTCAGTCAAAACAGCTACATCAAAAGCAGTGCATGTTTTATAAAGGTAAGCTAGTAGCTGAAATACATTTACTTTCGCAAAACCATCACGCATTAGAAAAATCCCCAGTCAATATGGCTCTAATGCAAGAGAATCTAAAAAACAAGTCAATTACAAAAGCAGAAAAATTTATGGTTGAGATTCTTGGCTATTCCTTCCCTGGTAAATGTTTCTGTGAAGATATTATATAGGACTTAAATGCTTAAAAAAAACCTAGTGATGGCTAAATGGGCTAATTGCATATATCAGTTAGGAATTTAGCATGACTTGACAACTGAATTGCAACAAGAATTGACAGCTAATAGCAATGCACCAAAAGCACAAAAGATGAGAAAGTAAACCAACCACACCTTTGTTAACATCCTTTTTGCAAGTATGTGATAATGACGTTGCCATATCCGTTGACCTACCATGGTAGCAACCAATACACTGTAGAATATCCCAATTACAGTAAAAAGTCCCAGAACAATCAAAGCCATAATGAATAATAATGGTAGCCCTGCTTCCCCAGCACCCCCCAAACAACCACCACATTCAGTTGCCATGGTTCCACAACTCTCAAAGCATGTGGTGCAATCAGTCCACATACAAAGAGTGCCTGGCAAATGACAGTCTGCACAAACTCTGCAACATCATACAAAACAAAAATCAAACTTAGTCACAAATCAATGTCATTCAGAGTCACAAACTTTCTGCTAATATAACCTACTTCATTAGTAACATGACACAGCCTTCTTTCTCTGTTTAGCATAAGCAACCATGAATAATTTAACAACTGAATTTTATGTCTTTGAAAAAAAAAAGTTCTTAAAAGAAGGGTCTGCAATATAGTGTAAATTAAATCTTATATATTACACTCCAATCATAGTTTCTGACATCCTACAATTAAGCAAGAAAACAAGCATTATAATGATGCCTCATGCAGATGCTCAGAGTTTCATCATGTGTTCTGACAATATCAGAGGCTTGTGAATTTGTAAAATCAAGGTTATTACCCAGGTTGACAGCAACAAAGACATAATTCTCTACAAGGCTGAGCTAAATCATTGCGAACTCTTCGATCATAACAGGTAATGAAGCACCCAGAAAGGCCAAGCAAGGCGAAAAACAATAGAGCTCCTGCATTAGAAAATACCAACAAAAAATCAACACCAAAACCAGTATCTTTTAAAATGTGGAACAAGGAAACTATGAACTCAAGGTGATGGAGGAAAAAAAGAATTTGCAGAAAATAATATTGCATAAGCATTTTGATGACACGGTTTATGTTAAATGCAATTTACCACATATGTAGTAAAAGCTCATTTCACTATCAAAACCCCAGAGAAGACGAAGCCAATACTGCTGGTAACCATCTATTAGATAAACCAAATATGCCAGTGAAGCAATGACCTGCATATAAGGTAATTGAGGGGATGAATTAGATCACCTATATGCATTCATAAAGTACAAATGGACAAGTATATAGATGGCGATGTTAATGGAAACAAATCACCTACAAGCTGGACAGACAGAAAAATAAACAAAATGTCTCTGGTGACAAAAAACCGAAATTTCAGGGTACGCCATTTCCTATCAGCAGCAACATGAACACGCAAATGATAAGGAGCCTTGCACGTAGTGCAGTGAGCAAAGGCAAACCCTTCCTGCAAAAAAAAAAAGGGTTAAGTATTATCCATATATTTCTTAGGTCAACCACTGCAAAGTACATCATTTTACACATGGAACTGTAGAGTAGAGGAAAATCCTGCCACTCAAAATTGAGTCACACTTTAAAGGCTAAGGTTTAGGTGGTTGCACATCATAAAAGTACAAATTATTGTCTAGATGTTTGTATATAATACGGAATATCCAGGTGTTTCTCCATCAATGGTTATTTACTCAGTACTTTACACTACACAATGCACCATGTACATTACAGGATTTTTTTTTCCAAAGAAAAATTAGCTCATGGTCTACAGTTCTTTTCATCATTAGATAGAGTCACAACAATTCATTTTAATGATAATTAATTGGTTATAGTATCATACTATCATTAAAGAAAAGGAATAATAGAGTGGAAGACTAAAGATAGCTACTAAACCAAAATGTGTCAATGGCAAGAGATCCAAGAGCAAGGAAAACATGTTAAAAGCCATGGAGAGTAAATCAAAACTGCAAACACAAACTGCCTAAAATAAAATAGACAAACATGTAAAATCTTTACATCACCGAAATGCGTAATGGGTAATGGGTAGACAAGAGACAGAGAGATAACTGAAGGGTATGAATCAACAGAAATCCTCAGAAATGATATGAAATGCTACCAAGTCAAGTACAGGCTAATAGACATAGATTAGAAAATATAATGAGATCAACAAATGAGAACATAACATAGACAATTGATTAATTGATTAGCAGAACAAAAGGTTTACCAACCACAAAAAATGGCCGTCAGTCAGTTTTACATATACAGTTGCTGCTAGCCACCCTTACCATCAATGACGAATCATCATCACTTATAAAGTTGTGTTGTTATGTTATAAATCACGAATCATTACCTTAACTGCTCGCCAATGATCCAAACATTCTCGGTGCACATATTTTGATGTACCTTTGCACTTACAAGGGGCTATGAAATCTCTACCTGAGTAAAAAAAAGAAGGAAGCCAACTGAAAAAACATATCATGACACATCCAAGAGTTGAGGATAAACATTCAATAATGAAGCTTACATAGCTGCAATACCCTACACATGGATAACAGTCCCAAGAGCAACTACACACACAAAAATTGCTGATAAAACGCAGTTCAAATTTCAATCAAGATGATCCAGATAGTATCGAATTATTCGAATTCAATATTTCATTTACTTTGAAACCAAAATCAGCAGAGCTTGACTAATAACGTGCTTCTCAACTTCACACGATTCAAATTTTTGAGGACTTCATAAATCGACAAATAAAATGAATTAAACAAACCGAAGGAATAAAATTCGAAATCACGAGTTACTTAGTCTATAGAATTAAGAATAGATTATTCCCACGAGTTGAGGATAAACATTCAATAATGAAGCTTACATAGCTGCAATACCCTACACATGGATAACAGTCCCAAGAGCAACTACACACATAAAAATTGCTGATAAAACGCAGTTCAAATTTCAATCAAAATGATCCAGATAGTATCGAATTATTCGAATTCAATATTTCATTTACTTTGAAACCAAAATCAGCAGAGCTTGACCAATAACGTGCTTCTCAACTTCACACGATTCAAATTTTTGAGGACTTCATAAATCGACAAATAAAATGAATTAAACAAACCGAAGGAATAAAATTCGAAATCACGAGTTACTTAGTCTATAGAATTAAGAATAGATTATTCTCACGACATCGAAGTGCAAGTTGCCCTAACCTGAAAAATTAAAAAGAAAAAGATGATGAAAGTGAAATTACCGTCAGTTTCGAGACAAATTCGGCATTGGATTTGTTCGGAGGGACCGGCTTCGAGGTCGATCTCGGAAGGGTCAGTGAGGGGAAGGGGAGGAACCAAAGGAGAAGAATCTGCGTGATCGGCCATTGAAATTCAGAGGGTACAAGTGTCAAATCAGAGGAGGCTGAACCGAGTTTAGTTTAGGAAAACCATGAATTCTAATTCATCATCATCGTTAGCTTAGATTAGAAGAAGAAGAAGAATCTCTCACTGATCCTTCTCTTTCTCTCTCTAGGACTGCGAACTGCGAATTGATTTTTCAAGTTTTCGTTATCACAGATAGAGAAGTTACGAGAGTACAGTGAAACCGGTGAATTCCCAAAACTAACCATTGCGAATAATTATGAAATGTGCGTTTCAACTTTTTTTTAATTAAAAATACCTTAATTGCACTTTAATACTTTTATAATTTTGCACAATTTGTTGTTAAAGTGTTTTTTTTTGTTTTAGAAAAATGGTGATACACTGAAAGTGTAAAACTATTTTATACCGTCATCCAATCACAACCTACCATTTATGGTAAGATTATTGACTTTTACAAAATTATCTTAAAAGTCATTTAAATGGTTATTTGTATATGACAGTGTAAAACTATTTTACACTGTCAGTGCATCATTATTAAAAAAAAAAAAAAAAACTGTGCATTACTGCATTTTGTCTTTTATTTTCAAAATTCGAACAATTTTATTCATCGGTTTGTTGACTATTTATTGGCATTAGTTTACTTTGTTCACTGCTGAAGTAAAATTCATTGAACTACATTGATATGTTTACCTATAATTAAAGATAAAATATACTACAAATTGTTTAAAGTAAAGAACAAAATATATAATTAAGCCTTTAGATAATAGTAAAAATGTTAAAAAACAAATTGCATAAAATTTTGAAAGTATAGGATAAAAAATGTAATTAAATCTTTTGATAATGATAGAAATATTAGAGATAGGTTTAAATTCTTAAAAAAAAAAAAAAAACTTTTTCTTCCCTGCTACCATCAAAGTAACTAAGTTATTTGACTTGTTTGATATATATATATATATATATATATATATATATATATATATATATATATATATTTGTTAATTGAACTTTTGGTCACTCAAGTATAATCATTGTTCGAATTTAATTTTTATTTATATTAATTTTTTATTATTCTCATTTTAAAAAATAAAAATTTATATAAATATTATACTTGAATATCATACTAGGTTGCTGGAATGCGTGAGGAAAATAGTTCCTCAGTCCTTTATTTATAATGATGAGATTACAAGGAAATAATAATGTGATCCCTTGATTATAGGGATGAGATTAATGATGATCTTATACAAATCAAAATAAAAAACAGAAATTGATAAAAACAGAAACTTAGCAATAAGAAAGATAACGGAGATAGATAAAACAAAATCATATCTCAACACTCCCCCTCAAGCTGGAGCATATAGATCATAAGCATCCAGCTTGGAACAAATGTAGGATATCCTTGGCCCTCTGAGTGACTTGGTAAAAATATCTGCCAGCTGATCACTCGAATTGACAAAGGAGGTGATGATTTCTCCAGAAGCAATCTTCTCGCATGAAATGGCAATCAATTTCAATGTGTTTCGTCCGTTCATGGAAGACTGGATTAGAGGCTATATGCAGGGCTGCTTGGTTCTCACAAACAAGTGTCATGGACTCAATTTTACAAAACTTGAGTTCACTAAGGAGTTGTTTCAGCCAAATCAGCTCACATACAGTAACAGACATGGCTCGGTATTCAGCCTTCGCACTAGATCTTGCCACAGTACTCTGTTTCTTGCTCTTCCAAGAAATAAGATTTCTACCAATAAAGACACAATATCCCGAGGTTGATCGGCGATCACTCGGAGAACCTGCCCAATCTGCATCTGAATATGCAACAATATCAGTGTGACCTCTGTTGTCATAGATTATCCATTTCCCGGGAGACCCTTTTATATATCTCAAGATTCGGACCACAGCATCCCAATGGCTTTTGCATGGGGAATTAAGAAATTGACTTACGACACTAACTAGAAAGGATATATCAGGTCTAGTCATGGTTAGGTAATTCAGCTTCCCAACAAGTCTTCAGTATCTTCCTGGATCCGAGAAAGGCTCCCCCTGATCTGGCATAAGTTTGATATTCGGATCCATGGGAGTGTCAACGGGTTTACAATCTAACATTCCAGTATCTTTCAAGATATCGAGGGCATACTTTCTTTGGGATATGGCAACACCATTCTTCGATTGAGCTACTTCAATCCCTAAAAAGTACTTTAGGCGACCCAAGTCCTTAGTCTGAAAGTGCTTAAACAAATGATGTTTAAGATCCTGGATACCCCTGTGGTCATCTCTTGTAATAACAATGTCATCTACATACACCACAAGATAAATGCACTGATTAGTAGAGGAAAATCTATAAAACAATGAGTGATCAGACTCACTACAAGTCATGCCAAAGCTCCGAAGAACAAAACTAAATCTTCCAAACCACGCTCTCGAACTCTGTTTAAGACCATATAAGGCTTTCCGTAACCTACAAACAAAGCCACCAGACTCTCCCTGAGCAACAAACTCGGGAGGTTGCTCCATATAGACTTCCTCAGCTAAATCACCATGTAGAAAAGCATTTTTGATGTCCAACTGGTAAAGGGGCTAGCGACGCATAGCTGCCATGGACAAAAGGAGGTGAACATAGGCCATCTTGGCAACTGGGGAGAAGGTGTCGCCATAGTCGAGACCAAAGATCTGAGTGTAACCCTTAGCCACAAGTCGGGCATTCAACCGGTCGATCTGTCCATCAGGGCCAGCCTTAATAGTAAAGACCCAGTGACAACCAACAAGTGACTTCCCCGGAGGAGGAGGAACAAGTACCCATGTCCTGTTAGATTCTAGAGCTTGCATCTCATCAATCATCGCCTATCGCCATCCTGGGTATGAAAGTACTTCCTGGACAGTTTTGGGGATAGACACAGAGGAAATGGCAGAGACAAATGCATAATGTGAAGGGGAAAGGCGATGATAACTTAAAAAATTATGAATGGGATGTGGGATGTGGGATGTGGGTTGCGGGTAGAATGATTACCTTTACGAATGGCGATAAGCAAGTATGACTGGTCCGGAGTAGGATGAGTGATTGGAACAGTAGGAGATGAAGCACCAGTCTCTTCAATAGGGGCTACTTCCAAAGGTGTGTGTCGAGGGCAACACCGATAAATGAGAAGAGGAGGTGCAGGTATAGGGGAAGGAACAGATAGTTGAGGAATGACAGAGGGAACAGGTAATACCTGAGAGACAGACTTCGATGAGGTGGATGAAGAGAAAAATGGAGTATCATAAAAAAATGTGACATCAACAGACATGTAGAAGCGTTGGTTGGTGGGAGAATAACACCGATAACCTTTCTGAGTCTGGGAATAGCCAAGGAAGATGCACTTAATAGCACGAGCCTTCAACTTATCCAGACCTGGAGTGAGATCATGAACAAAACAAGTAGAGCCAAAAACACGTGGGGGAATGTGAAACAAAGGTGCATCGGGAAATAAAATAGAATGATGGACTTTGTTATCTATAAAAGAAGACGGCATCCTATTAATAAGATATCTCGCAGTGAGGACAACATCCCCCCAAAACTTTAAAGGTGCATTAGAATGAATCAACAGGGTACGTGCGGTGTCAACAATATGGCGATGCTTACGTTCAACAACACCATTCTGTTGTGGTGTGTGAGGACAAGATGATTGGTGGATCATACCATGAGATGACATAAAAGTTTGAAAAGGTTCAGAAAAATATTCTCATGCATTGTCACTTCGTAAAGTACGAATAGTATGTCCAAACTGAGTATGAATTTCATTACAAAATTTTTGAAATATTGAGAACAATTCAGAACGTTCTTTCATTAAGAAAATCCAAGTATTCCTAGAGAAATCATCAATGAAAGTGACATAATACCTAAAACCTAAGACTGAAGGAACACGACTAGGACCCCAAACATCCGAATGGACAAGAGTAAAAGGAGAATTTGTGTGATGAAGAGCGTGTCCTGGGAAGGTAGCCCTCACATGTTTGCCAAGCTGACAAGATTCACACTCTAAGGACTACAACTGGGATAGACTGGGAACCATTGCCTTCAATTTATTCAAACTAGGATGACCTAAGCGACGGTGAAGTAGACTGGGAGACTCGGTAATGGTGCAGACAACAACTTTGGGTGGATGGAAGTAGTAGAGACCATGTGCCTCATATCTTGTGCCAATCCCAAACTCCGGTCCTGTATACAAAAAGAATTAGAAAGAAAGGTTATAGAACAATGAAGAGCCTGGATGAGTTGGCTAACAGAAACAAGGTTAAAAGGAGACTCGGGTGCAAAAAGAACAGATTTTAAGGATAATGAAGGGGTTGGGGTGGCTTGGCCAATAGCAGTGACATCAGCCAGGGTGGTGTGGTGGGATGATTTAATTGGTGACAAATTGAAAACAAGTGAGGGATTACCGGCTATGTGGTCGGAAGCACCCGAGTCCAAGATCCAAGATCCAACAAATGACGAGTGAGAGAGACAAACTGTAGAATTACCAGATTGAGCAATTGTGGCAGAGGCTTGTTGGGTTGCCTTGTATTGGAGGTTGTCTTTGTATTCAGCATCTGACTGGATATTTTGAGTGTTGTTCTCCACTTGTTGTTTAGGTGTTGGAGTTTGAGAGTAAGCAACAGCGGCAGACTTATCAGGGAAGCCAATTAGATGGTAGCATCTCTCTGCAGTCCAGTTCGTTGCCGTTGCCGCCTAGGTAGTCCTGACGACCACCTTCGATTGAGATTTGGGACAGACAGTGCCGATCTATTTTGATCCGGCACCGGCGACACCGATCTGTTAGCCAACTCACCCGAGCTCTTCATTGTTCTATAACCTTTCTTTCTGATTCTTTTTGTATACAGGACCGGAGTTCGGGACGGATGATTGGCACAGGTATGAGGCACATGGTCTCTACTACTTCCATCCACCTAGAGTTGTTGTCTGCACCACTACCGAGTCTCCCAATCTACTTCATCGTCGCTTAGGTCATCCTAGTTTGAATAAATTGAAGGCAATGGTTCCTAGTCTATCCCAGGATCGGAACCTGGCTCTGATACCAACTTAAATATCAGACTAGGTTGTTGGAATACGTGAAGAAAATAGTTCCTCATCCCTTTATTTATAATGATGAGATTACAAGGACATAATAATGTGATCCCTTGATTATAGGGATGAGATTAATGATAATCTTATACAAATCAAAATAAAAAACAGAAATTGATAAAAACATAAACTTAGCAATAAGAAAGATAACAGAGATAGATAAAACAGAATCATATCTCAATAAAACAGAATTATATCTCAACAATTATAAAACTTAAATAATAAGAATAATGTCACAATTGTTAAAACACAAACAAAATAGGAAAAAAAAAAACATTTAACAAGAGAAGAAGACATAGAAGTTGTCATGGAAGTTCTCTATTGAAGCTTCAACTTAAATTCTCATTAGAATCTCCAATACAAAGACTCAATTGACCTAGTGAAAACTTTATACTCGTAGATTAAGAGAAATTGAGAAAATTCACTGAAAATTTAAAAATCCAACAAAAAAAAAACTCATAAAAATGGCTAAAAACACCTACCATTATAATAGTATGAAATCATTCCAAAAAACTTTGAAGAAAAAAAAAGTAGTATTTTTTAAGTAAAAAAAAAACTTATATTAACATTTGGATCACGAAAATCATCAATAACTAAGGTGAAACAAATAGAAATACATGGAAAAAAATTACATTGATATGTGTCCGGTCAAAACATTATTTTATTATATAGTAAATAGACAATAAATAAATAAATTTAAAAAGCCAGTACTCCACGAGTTTTTTACAGGAAAACCGAACCAAAAATATCCCCCAAACTAAACTACAAATTTATCGGTTAGTAAAACTGTAAAAGTGCCAAAATTGTATCTTTTGGAAGCTTTGTAGTAGTAATATATTTATTTACTTCTAAGGAATGAAGAGAAGAATTATTGTTGTTGTTAGTTACATGAACCGACTAGCAGGAGATTTTGGGCTTGGACCATCAATTCAATTTTTTGGGCTCACTACTAGTCCATTTACCGGTACCTTTAGAAAGAAGAGCATGGAACTCTATTTATACATGAATTTGAAAAGAAATAAAAGAGAGAGAGAGAGAGTTGGAAGAAGATAAATCAACATGACAGTAAGATCTTTAAAGAAAAAGGGTGATTAAGTTATATTCTCCTGAAAAACAATAAATTACTTTTGCTAATTTCATTTGTATTCCTTGTTTTAGATTTTCGTCCTTATTTTTAAGATTTTTTAACGAGTTATTATTTGTTTTTTTAATAATTTAATTAATATATTGTGTTTAATTAAAATTTAATTAGATAAATCAACATGACAGTAAGATCTTTAAAGAAAAAAGGTGATTAAGTTATATTCTCCTGAAACCCTGAAACACAATAAATTACTTTTGCTAATTTAATTTGTATTCCTTGTTTTAGATTTTTCGTCCTTATTTTTAAGATTTTTTAACGAGTTATTATTTGTTTTTTTAATAATTTAATTAACATATTGTGTTTAATTAAAATTTAATTAAGGTTTTGATCACTCTTAATTATAAATAGTTTTTAAGAGACCTTTAACATTCATGTATCATGATATTTAAATTACGAGATTGTCTAATTATAAAAATTTATGGAAAAGATTTTGTTAGAAGAAGTAAAAATTATTTTAATAAATTTTATATTTTGAAAAAATAATCTTTAACTACAAATTGAAATATGGCACAGTGGTGTAAGGTCCGTTGCATTCACAACTGCTAGCGGATTCTCTGACCCAGTGGGTTGGGGGCCATCCATGTTCTCTGATCCAGGAAAAAAAAAGGACAAAAAAATTGAAATATCTATTGTTAAAAAAAAAACTAGTAAAATTGTTATTATTTTGTAATCATTTTGCATCACAAATGAAACAAGCGAGATTATTATTCACACTTACGTTGTGTTTGATTTAGAGGAGAGAAATAGAGTAGATAAAAATAGAAGAGAGATAATTTGAAAAAGAAGAAATAGAGTAGAAATAAAATTGTATGTTGTGTTGTTTGTTTTAAAAGAAATAGGTGAGAAATAGTATTGTAAAGTTGTTTGGTATAGATAAAATAGGAAGGAGAGAGTTAAATAGAGACACAAAAATACCATTGCGCCCTTATGTGAGTAGTTCTAATAAGAAAGAAAAATCGATTATAAAACACAAATAACCGATTAATTTGATAAAAAAAATTGAATATTTAATTAAAGTAATCGATTGTTATCTCCTTGCTAGCTTCTCCTTGCACTGAGTCAAAAATAAAACTTGAACAGTATCCCTTGCAGCGTGACCTTCAACAAGCACCAGGACCAAATGATTGATGAACAGCGGTGCAACCAAATTCAATCACCGGCATGACCTACACGGAGAGACAGTGGAGGCGTCCTTGCAGGAGCTTCAACTATGAAAAATGGAGGTTGATGTTTAACCACCACCGGCGACATCCACTGTATCTCTGACGAGCAGCAACGTGTTGTCCTAAACGCACCACCGGTGACGCCTCTCAAGATGGGATCATGTGTAGCTGTTGAACGTAAAAAATGGGACTGCTCTGGTACTCACGTGAAAGCAAAAGAGTAAAGTAGGGGTAGTCATGACATTTTGCTATTCACATTCATTATCCCAGTATCCTCCCCCGTATATTGAAGAGAGAAACAAAAACGTGTAGGTCCCACTAATTAAAAATTAATTCTTCTGAACATCAGTTGAAACAAACACATACGCCTCATTTCTATCGTCGATAACTCGTTTTCGTTTGCGGTAACAAACACAGCGTTAGGCTTTCTTTGATTGAGGGAGGGAGGAGAGAAATGGAGGAGAAATAGAGTGGGTCCCATATGAGACTCAAATCTCCTACACTCTATTTTAATTCAAATATTTTTCTTCTATTTCATCATTTCAACCAAACACAATATTATCATGATATAATGTTACCACGTCATATGTCATTCAACCTTACATCATGTCGTCATAATTGTTTTCAATTAATCATGTACAAACAATGGTCAATATTAAAATTATTTATTTAATGTAAAAAAATAGCAGAAAAAGAATTATATACAGAAAGAAAATTAAGTTACTCTAGAATAAAAATATCTTGATAACATTACTTCTTTTGATAATTCTTTATATATATATATATATATATATATATATATATATATATATATATATATATATATTAATTTTAAGCATTAAATTAAAGTTCATTTTTAGTAAATCAAATATACAGTTTTTTATAAAAAAAAACTAAAATTATTTAATACTTCACTTAATAAATTTAATTTAATATATAATATATTTTTTAAAATATAAAATAAATATTAACTATAAGATTATATAATTATAAATATTTGATTTATTTAAAATTTAATGTGAATAATCATTAAGTTAATATCAAAATATTCAAGAATTCAAATCATAAAAAATTTACATATATAATTGATTGCATACGATAGAATGAGTAATTGATCCAAAATCAAAACCTTTAGATTAAGTAACTTGAATTAATTTAAATTAATTGAAGTATAAAATATTTTTAAATACGGTTCATCTTTTATTTAAGGCTTAATTATCAATTTGGTCTCTAAATTATTTAAAATAACTCAGGTCTCTAAATTTATGAACGTTCCAATCAAGTTCTTTAATTTTAAAAAGTTGTCTCAATTAAGTCATTTTCGTCCAGTTAAGCCAACACTGTTAACATTGCAAATTTTGATGGCTTTTGTTACGAATCCACTATATTTATTATTATTTTAAAAATAAAAAATATACAATTTGGTTGCCAAAATCGATAATTTAACGCTGTCAACTTTGATTAGACGGAATTGACTTAATTGATGCAATTTTAATAATTAAAGGACCTGATTGAAGTGTTTGAAAATTTGGGAACTAAATTGAAATATTTTAAATAATTTAGGGATAAATTGATAATTAAGCATTTATTTAAATTTTAAAGTAAAAGATAACGTACAAGACTCAACGTCTTGCTTTTGTCAACTAACTATAATTTTTTTTTTAACAAAATAAAATGTTAAATTTATCGTATCAAATCAGGAAGATAAAAGGCTCACAATGGATTAACATAAAAAGAAGGGGACAAGGGATAAGGTGGGGTTGTATTGAAAGTTGAAACCCTTGTGCATGTCAGAACTGAGAAATTACCCATTGAGGCAACTATCTAATCAGCAAGTGAACTGTTTATTTATGGAAAAAAAAAGTTGTTTTAGTCTCTTAATTTTGTTTTAGTTCTTTATATTTCGAAATGTGTCATGTAGTATTTATGTTTAAAAATGAAAAATTAAAAGAGACATTTTTTTTATAAGTAAGGATTCTACCTAACACATTTTCAAAAGCAAGAAATAAATAAGAAATGTTGTTTTCTCGCAAGAGACTACAAATGAATACTTATCTATTTTTTTTTTTAATTTCTGAATGGACACTTACGTATTTACAAAAACTTAAAACATATTTAAACTAATTTTTTTAACAAATAATGAGTTATAATTTCTTATTAAAAGTAAATTAACAAATAAAATTTGTGGTACTATGGTACTATTTAGTCCAGCTTATTTTTTACTTTTTTTCTCCTTAAAAGGAGAAGCTGAACCAAACAATCTATAGAAAAAAAAAAGCACTTAAAAATATAAGGAGCTTTTTAAGAATTGAATTTGTTTTAGAAAAAGAAACACATAAAAAAGAGATAGATGAGAGAATCGAAGGGAAGTATGTGATAAACGCTCCGCACAAGCTATAGACAAAAGCCACTCCAGGGAGCTTTTTAAAAAGCTTCTTATTTCTATAATTTCTTCTGGAAAAAAAGCTCCTTATATTTTTAAGTGCTTTTTCTATAGATTGTTTGGCTCAACTTCTCCTTTTAAGGAGAAAAAAAGTCAAAATTAAGCCCAGCCAAACAGTACCTTAGTCACATGATTTTTCCAAAACGTTTACTTTTGTTTTTCGTTTATATTTTATTCCTTGCAAATATTGTTTTTTCTAAATTTAATTTAAAATTCAAATCTTGATATACTATATCAAATTAAAGGTATCTTTATTTTTTAAATAAATTGAATTTTTTATAAGTTTAAATAAATATAAATTTAAGATTATTATAATATTAATCCATCTCAATTTAATTTTAATTTTTAACTTTTTAATTTTTGATAAATTGTATCAATAAAAGTTTTTTTTAATGATTTATTTTCATAATTTTATTTTTAATTAAAAAAATTATTTTTAAATTCATTTCAATTTATTATGATAAAATATTAATTATTGACAATTGAAACGTCTAGTAGCTTTTATTTTTATTTATAAAATTATTTAAATTTAAAGATACATGTGAAACGCAGAAACTTATCAATTATCCTTAAAACTATCCCTTCTAATACATTATTTTATTTTACTTTTTTTAATAAAACTTCCCAATATAATCTTAAATGTACTTACACGTATTGATTTGACTAAAGATCCTCCAATTCTTTAAGCATGGTCTTTATTCTTTAATTCAAGAATAAGAGAAATAAATAAAAGATGGAGAATCTAACAAAAAGTTTTTTTGGTTACAAGAATCAAACAAAAATCAATTCCATTAAACTGTATCATTATTTTTATATTAGATAAATGGTTGTTCTCTCTAAAAACATTAAATGATCATTATTAATATTTTTTCATTTAAAATAAATAAATAATCTCAACAATTGTTATAATTATTTTCATTAATTCATCAATAAATAAAATAAAATAAAATAATATAGATTTTTCAATATTTATCCAATTATAAATATAATTACTTTTTTTTAATAGACCACAGGTATTTTGCCGTCCTCTAAATATTTAACACAACTGTATACTGAAGACTTGAACTTAAGATCACTAATAAAGCTAAAACAACTTTTGTTAATTGATTTACGTATTTGGTGGTATAAATATAATTGCTATTACATATGGTGCAAACAGTTTTTGAAGAATTCACTTATTTAATTCAATATGATTTATAAATATTATTCTTGCAATTTCTTCATCCTTCTTATACACGTTTTTTTTTTAAAGAAAAAAATATATTGAGTTTTTTTTTATGATTAAGAAAATATTTTATCTAATTAAATATTAAAAAAATTAAATATCACTGTAAGAATAACACTACTCTGCATCATCACATTGAAATGGTATTACTAAACAAGGTTGCCTGATGTCACTGATAAAATGAAACGAAGATTCACTGACGCAAGAAGAACACATCAGAAAAGCAACCATAAAAACACATTTCTCCTCCCATAATTTCCAGCATGCAAAACTTTTGATTACGCGAACACATCTCTCCATTGAACAAATGATGAAAGTAGTTAGCAATTTAGCATCCTCTTTCGTTTTTCTTAATATGTAATGTTGATGTCCCTTACTTTATTTTCTTGTTTGCCAAAATACACAACTTGGGTTGCTACTATTTGGGAATCTAAATTCTTCCATAGCTTGAGAGGCCCCAATAGCCATTCTTAGTGACAACCCACTTTGGATTGCCATTTGGAATAAAACCACCAATAGGAAAAGCCAATTGGTTGTGTTTGCTTGACGTATCACTTGCCATTATTAATTATTCAAACCAACACAAAATAGGGAATATGAAAAAGAAAATCACTCATGTGTCAACCGACCATTCCAAATGCACCCACCACCATCATTGTAGCTTTATACACATCATTGACACCGAGACCTAATTGCGTACAATTATTTAAACTTATCCAATATTTTTTAAATTATTTCCTAAATGTCTTCTTTTCTTAAGCACATAATCCAATCCATATCCAATTTTATCTATTGCTTATCGATTCGGCCTTTTTCATTTACAATTACAACATTTTTGTTTTTTTTTTAATTAGACTTACGCAGTTGGTGACGCCATTGTACCTTACAATCGCACGAGGTGAAGGTGCCCCATTGTCCCTCACAAGTACAATGGTCGCCCCTTATGCTTCATTTATTGTCTGTGCCTTTTCCGATACACGTATGGTTCATTCCTTGCAAATATTTTATGAATTAATGGGCAACAATTAAATAATTATAATCATAGAAACGAAGAACCAGTAGATCCCAAAATTGTAGGAAGAGTAATTGAAGATTCCAGGCTCAAGATAGACCATCTTGGCTAAAGGGTGTTTCAATTTTCCATGGAAATTAAATTTAAAGCTCCTTTTATAGGCACCTACACCTAGACCTCCTAAAGGGTAGTGTAGGTGGCCGGGACCTTCATTTCACCATGTTAAATTTCCTTTGTGGGATCTCTATATACACACTCAAATTTCTTCCAGCATTTAAGTAATTGGTTAACACAATATTGCTGGTCTCATAGGTCCCTCAAATAAATGGAACAGACAAATTTTTATTTGAATTATAATAGATAAATTAAAAACAATCTATTAATTTATTTATGATCTATTAAAAATTTATTAAAAAAGTTTAATCTATCCATAATTCATTTAATAAATACACCATTCAATTCATTTGTTAATAATTTTTTATGGATAAATATCTATTATATTCATAATTTTTTAAAAAATATATATAATTTTTATAATTATTTCAAAATAATATCTCTCATCCATCCACAGTAATATTTTTAAAAATTAGATAAACCCATAGTACTGGTGAGTGGTGTAAAGTCCTGCTGCATTCACATGTAGGAAACAATAGTGGAAGAATCCATATTCGATTCCCTCACTGTGCAAAATTCCGAGCGGGATTAGTCTATGACCCACTGAGTTAGAGGACACATGTGATATTTGACCCAGGACAAAAAAAGAAGATAATTTTTATAAAGGCTTTTTGTTTAATTCATCATGTTTTCGATTTCTACGGATAAAAAAAAATCACTACAATTGATCTAATAGTAGGCAATTGATCTCATTCATCCACAATAAATAGGTACCAGTGAATTTATAACAACTCATGCACCATGCTCAACCAAAAGCTAGTGGGTTTGAGTCTATTATTTATAGACAAGAACAATTTTTTTTTTGTCTAAACCACATATATTTTTCACATAAGGAATCTTGTTAAAGCCTTGTAAGATTATTATATAGTAACTTTATAGTAATAGTAGATAAATTAAAATTTAAAAATACACAACTGCCTATAAAATAACTATTTTTCTTCCTACTTCAATATAGCCTAACTGTTTCTTCTCAAGAAAATTGCCTCAATATTGCCCTTTCCTTAATCAGTAAGTTATTCATTCCTTTATTTTGCAAGTGAATACCTCTTATATTGCATGTTTTGACTTTAACTTCTCCATATTGACCGAAACACTTACATAGAGTACAATCTCGGGTGTCGTCTTGTGAAATGATTTCAATCGATTCCTCTCTCCTAGGAATGGCAAAGTATACCCAGACTCTACGGATACCAGCAAAAATATCCGTAAACGGATCGGCTAAATACCCACTTATTGGGACTGGGGCCGGGGCCGAGTATTTACCCGTAATTTTTTGTGGGTGCGGGTACGGGTACGGGTACTATAGTACCCGCCCCGCCCCGCACCTACCATATATATATATAATTAAAATAACTTAAATAAATAATTATGTTATATATATACTTTTCTGTAAAAAAAATAATTTTATATTTTCCATAAACTAACACTAATAGTAAAAGATTTATGTTATAACTTACAATAATTTTATATTTTTAATATTATGTGTGGATGCTTTTAATGTTAAGTTTGAATTATTTAAGCATGAATTTTCAATTTATTTGTAATAATTTTTTTAATTAATATTTTTATAGCTTAAATGCAACTTTGGTTCATCTATTTTGCACAATCTGCAATTTTGGTCTCCCTATTTTAAAATAGAGACGTTTAGTTTCTCAATTTTGTAAAATATATAATTATGATCCTTCCATCAAATTGAAAAGCGTTGACTGTTAAGAGATTAACATTAACCTTAACATGGTCCAAATATAGTGACATGACATGAGATTATTTATTTAGTTTTTAATTATTTTAAATATTGAGTAGAATAATTGATGAAAAATATATTTTAAAAAAAGTAATATAATTTATTTGACTACGATGTGCCATGTACTTCAACAATGTAGAACTAATTTAAAATAAATTATTAAGACGTGATTTCTATTTTAGGACTCACGACTACCCCAACCATTAAAATCAACGTAATATGTGCTTTAGTGACGTAGATAAACAAATAATTATTTCTCAGTATTTAAAATAATAAAAAAATAAATAAATAATCTCGTGTCACATCACTATATTTAGGTCACGTCAAAGTCAACGTTAATCTCTTAACTGTCAATGTTTTCAATTTGATGAAAGGACCAAAATTACGGATTTTACAAAATTGGGAGACTAAATTTCTCTATAGAGGGACCAAGATTGCTGATTGTGCAAAATAGGAGGACTAAATGTCTCTATTTTAAAATAGGATGACTAAAATTGCGGATTGTGCAAAATAGGGGAACCAAAATTACATTTAAGTCTATTTTTTATTGATTTATTAACTTCATACATAAGTAAAGTGCGGGTAGCGGGTGCGAGTATGGGTATATAGGTACCCAGCGGGTACGGGGATGGAGATTAAAGTTGTTATCCGCGCGAGTATGGGGCCGGATACGGGTATTTTTTTTAAACGTGGGTATGAGGACGGGTACTATAGGACCCTACCAAAACCCTACCCATTGTCATCCCTACTTTCTCCCTCTATATATTTTTTCTTTACTAAATTATATTGACAACTGCATACATACTCTTATACATAAATGTAACATTTTTTTGGATACAAAATGTAACAAATTTTAAGATGCAGTTAATAAAAAATCTAGCAGTTAAAAATATATAAAACAAGATATCTCTAAAACTAAATCAGATAAATTAAAATGGTTTGTATATTTCTCAATTGTTGACTTGTTGGAAAAAATTAAAGTATGATTGGATCTCCCATCTTGTCACTAGGAAAAATTAAGCAGCAAAGAGAACAAGTGAAAAGAAAAAGTGTGAATTGTTAGTTGGGAAATGTTGGGCCTACTTGAGGTGTTCGGCTTGTACAGATATTGTTAGAACCAAAAAGAGTGCCAAAGTAGATTTGGATTCCGAAGTTAGGAAAGAAGGGTTATTTTAAAGTGTTAGGCAAAGATAAACTTGCAATAAATTAAAGAAAGGGGGAAGAACCTTACTAAGGAAATGACCCAGTTGTGATTTATTATAAGTGTAAAAATAATATATAATGAATGAATTACATATTAATTTTTTTAATCAGGAGGTATCTAAAATTTTTATTTGGTAACCAATTAATTCTCTTATATCGGGTCGATCCATTTTATCATAAAGCGGTAATTTCAATTACGATTCTATTCTTAAGCAAGGGATCGAATATCAGTCCTTAGTTAAAGAATTCAAGTGTCTAACTAATCAATGTGTCAACCATTTTTTTTATATATAAATTTATAATAACTTTTTGAGGTTATTAAAGTAGTATAACATTCATTTTTTTTAATAGTTTAAACAATACGTGATGCATATATATATATATATATATATATATATATATATATATATATATATATATATATTGCGAAACTTTTAATAGGTTTGCATATTTGAAAACCAATTATCGTCTCTATCTTTTAAATTAATTGAATTTTGGATAATGTAAAACAAACTCGTTAACATTTAAAGGTAATACTCTCAATTAAAGAAAATAAAGCATGTTTAAATTACCACATTCTGAAATTAAGTTTTTTTTTTTTGCATAAATAATTATTTATCACATCTAAACTGAACAAAACATGGACTCACAAATTATCTTCCGGGTGTGAAGCTGTACTTCAGTACTTGATACCATCAAACAAATGATATATAGTCATGACATTTCTTTCACTTTTATTAGTAAGAAATTTCTAATGGCACTTTTCCTTTTTCACCTCTTTTTAAGATAAAGTTTGTAAAAGATTGTTCAAACCAAAATCATAACGAAAACTTCTATGGGCGTGGGTCTAGAATCCTGCAAATTCACGGAAGCAACAACATTTTTATCACTTTCGACTATAGTATTTGCATATGGGCATTTTCGCATTACCCAAATTTTTTTTTTTTTTTTTGGTTTTGGTTTACGTTTGGTGAATACGAGTATGTAGTATACAACCGATGGATCTTGCACAAAAAAATAAAAAGTCATCCCATAAGAAGGGAACTGAAAAATGTGTGATGATCGTCATCCTCGTCCCAACACGATCTGAAAGGCCAATATGTGTCACAAAATAGGTCTGTGGTTTGTAGTGATTGCTAATTAAAATATCAAACGAAAAGACAAAAGGGACAAAGAATGACATGTAGATAACAACTTAGCGAGTCAGTTTTGAACCCTTTTGTCTCAATGGGCAAGTTTGTGCGCGCTGCATAGCGTAGCATTAATGTGGATTTTAATATATCCTACACGCAACATCATATAGATTCTAACTGGTTTAGGTATCTTTACATTAATTTTTATACGAAATAAGATTATGTAAAGAAATATAGATGGAGAAACTATTATATAAGAAAATATTTATGAAGAAAGTGTAAGGATGTGGTCTTTCCATGAAAAAAAAGATGTGGGCCTGATGCAAAGTCCTCATGTCTATTTCACTTCTTATATGATTATGTCATTTAAAAAGAATATAAAATATCATATTACATTTAACAAGTAATATAACACATATTAAAAGTGGAAGGATTGGTTGAGTATGTTTTTCTTATTTCTAATAAATATCATATTATGCTTAGGGGTGCACACCATTTAATTAATCTCTTTAGATACTTGCTTAGTGCTTTAGATGCTTTGATTTATTAGGCACAAATGCTTTTGGAATTTGGTATATTTATCGTGGAGGTCAGGTCAATGGTTAGAAAAGTGGAGTGGGATGCATCGAATCACTGGCCTAGTAGCCTAATAGAAGTAATCAGCATTTCGAAAGTCTCCATTAATATATATTCCAATTCCTTAGCCTATCAAACATAACATCTATCTAACAGAGAGACGTAAGGATCTGCCAGTTCTGATTGTAACCATCTACGCACGTATTTGATTTTAGTAATAATTAATATTTAGTAACAATAACGCTGGGAATGCATACGTACAAATATTCGTATTAATTAATTTGTTAATAATTTAAATTATGGCATGAAAAGCAATGCATAAGAAGAGCCAAATGTTAGGCTGTGTGTATAATGTAAGACATGAAAAAAAATATTGAAGTGATTAGGTTTTGTCCAATCTCGTGTGAAGGTATGACGTCCCCTTCTACTCTAAACACTCCACACCACCCTCAATTAATCATATAAAACTCATAATTTCTTGACTTTCTAAATAATATTGTTGGTGCCGTGTTAGTGCCCGCATTCTACTTAAGTTATCATTTGACAAAGGGTAAGTAATTTCGTGGATGGTGACACCAATAATAAACTTATAACAACTAAGAGCTATAGTATAGGTTACCACAAATAATTAAATAAATAAAAAAAACCTACCATGAAATATTAAATGATGGTATGGTAGTACATTATAAATGTAGCAGTGCCGGCGATGATATATTCCGGTGGCGTTGAAACAGTGAAGGGAACAGTGATAGAGTCGTGGTCTACCTGGTGCGCACATAAGGGGTAGTGGAAACATGACGATGACTGTGATACTTGGTTTCTGAAATATATTTGACTCTCTGTAGCTCAACACAACCAAGCAATTAACAACACGCACAAAAAAAACTCTCCAATAACAAGCTAGGCACAAAAGTCTCCTCTACATTTATTTATTTATTTATTTATGTTATTTCTATTTGTATATACATAAATAAATAATGTAACCCCATTTAAAAATGGTGGGCTACGTTTCCATTTTTTATTATTATATAATAATAAAAATTGAAGCTAGAGGCTGTCTTTGCAAGCGTCGTCTTCTGAACCAACGCAATGATGGAATGGAAGGGTATTGCGTTCTTCTGAGGTTCTGCTAGCTAGCCAGCCATGTTGGAATGAAGATTTGAGCGGGAAAATAATAAGACAACAATCATATATAACGTTTTCTCAAAGTCGCTTTATAATAAGGTTTGGCTATTTAATTTTTATTATGGTCCTTTTTATATTTTTCAGTTTTTGTGGATAATTCCTATAACTGTCCAGGGAGGAAATTGGTACAGATCAAACTTTGGTTGTACTTTGCCAACTAAATATTATGACATCAATAGATACTTAGATAGATAGATGCCTTTATTTATCTTTGTTTTGAACTATGATTACTGGTACTTTCTTCTGGCAGTTGCTAAAACTTTTGTTGTCTTTGGAAAAAGGTAAAAGGGGGTGCTATGTAGGATTTGGTTTTGTGTTCCTATGTTTGCGAAAAATGATGAGGTGGTTTGTTTTGTTGCCTTATTAATGGAAAAATCGTACTATAGATTCTGTTGCATAGGCGTTGTCTGTGGCAGTTGTCGTACAAACGTGGCCAAGGTGGAGGAAGAAACTAAAACATGGTTTAATTAAATGAATTATGCGTTTATTTTGTGCTTCTCTTTAGCTTGTGATGTCTGGTTTTTCTTGAGATTTAAGGTTCTGTTTGTTTATCGTGGATTGTTAGTTATCAATTAAGGAATTTTACTCTTCGTCTCTCTCATAGTGCTTCTTCTGGTACTAGGAAAGTTGGAACAGTGGCAATTACATGATCTACTCAGCAGCCCCTTTATGTCTTTTTTTGCTTCTTGCTCCTGCTACCCTTTTATTCTTATTTTGTCTTCTCTTTTTCCTTACTAATTGTTTCTGTTTTGAGGTGAATGTGTTTGGCTTGCAATTTTCAATGCATTTTAAGATTGATTGAGCTTTAGTTCATCCTTTTTCTTTTCTGTTTTGCCTGACAGCAGTTTGCTGTATAGGTATGTGTTGAATGATTACTGAGTTGCAGCACTGATCAGTTCTTAGAGCATGAATTCAGCATCCCCACAGTTCGTTTCCTCGAGAAGGATGAGTGTGTACGATCCGATCCACCAGATTAGTATGTGGGGAGAGGGCTTCAAAAGTAATGGAAATTTAAGTGCAGCCATGCCTTTAATTGATGAGGCAGACATGAAGTTAGATAGTCAGGTGCAAGTCTACGAAACCCGTGCTTTGTTTCATTGGCAAATAAGAAGGCCTATTCTGCCTACTAACCAAATTCGTTTGTGCTGTTTAATGCCCAGTCAGAGGATGCTTCTCATGGTATTCTGGGAGCACCTAATAAGTATGACCAAGAAGCTAACAAACCTACTGATAAGGTAAGAGCATGTTATGCAAACTCGTCGCCTCTTGCCCTATCTTTTCCCCAAACAAATGAAATGAAAGAAGGGTTATTTCTTAGTAGTATTTTGTTAATTTAAACTATGGTGGGAACTCTTGAATACTTCCTGCAATTGAAAATTCGACTCAAATTGCCTGTAAATGCAGATGTAGATATTTTTTAGCATTCAAATTTCAAATTTCTTTTGTTGGGAAATTTGTTTAGCACCAAATGTTTTTCATTAGATAAGTTATCATTTTGAAGCTTCAAAGCTTATTCGGTAGGGTGGTGCTGTATAATGTAATGAAGTATTCAAACCATTTGGACTTATGGACATTTTGGACACTGCCATTGGGAATGTTTTGGCACAGAAAATCACAGCCTTTTCAGTTTTATTTCCCCTCCATCTTGAGCTTTATGTATACAATTAGAGTGGCAATGAAAAGTATGTTAGTCCTGACATTTTGGACTTTGAGGAATCTGTATTCAATTTGGATGTCTGGCTTAGATTCATACTCTTTTTATGGCCATATATGGTGGAAACAAATAGGAATCTAATATGATCAAACATGCAGATACAAAGACGTCTTGCACAAAATCGAGAAGCTGCTCGTAAGAGCCGTTTGAGGAAAAAGGTTTGAATGTTTATACATTGATAGATATTCAGACGTGTAATTAGTGTTTAGATATACTAATGTTCATTTGGTTTCTGATATTGCCTTACAGGCCTATGTGCAGCAGTTAGAATCAAGTCGTTTGAAGTTGATGCAGTTGGAGCAAGAGCTTGAACGTGCAAGACAGCAGGTGTGGGGAAGATGAGTTAATATACTTGTAGTTTCTCTTGTGGATCACATTATGTTGATCATCATCTTCCATTCTTCCTTCCTTTCCCTCTCTCTTTAATATCTTGAGGCAACAAAACTGCAGGGAATGTATATAGGTGGTGGGTTGGATTCTAGTCATATGGGTTTTGCTGGATCAGTAAATTCAGGTCGGTTTGTTATTATGCTACTGCTGCTATATATTTATTTGTATTGCACTTGGAGTTTTTCCGTGTCTTGTTATTCCATGTCTTTGGTAACTTAATGTTTTCGTTTTTTAAAATTTTCTTCTGTGGTGAAATCAGTTTTTTCCAAATGTGCTTAAATCTCTTACTAATGGACATCTAAAGACTTGTTTGTGTCTGCCATATCAAAATATCCAGAAACATTTTCTCTAGTCCCGTGGCAACCTTTTGGTTTCAAATCATAATTAGTTTTGTAATGGAATCCGTTATTTTTCTTCCAAATATCCAGAAAGTGGCAGAATGTTTAAAGCCTTGGTATATGCCAGTTGGAGAATTATTTATATGTATCTTGCATGATATCTGCTGCCAAGCTAGATTATCTGGTCTCATACATTAAAATTGCTATTCCTTTTCTTTGTTGGATGTTGTACAAAACCATAACTAAACTGTTGGTAAGTTGAGAAAAATTTGTGTACCATAAACATATTGAAAGTGTCTTATATTAGCCCCCAGGCACAACTTTCGGGAATCTTATTGGCAATGCAACTATTGAATTGTTCAGAATTTTTCATGGTGTTATGTAAGCTTAAGTTAGTTTGTTTTGGTTGATGTAATATTGTTCTTGGTTTTCCATGAGTATCTTTTCTTGTGTTATACTCTATTTTCCAATTTGTTCTTGCATTCTAAGAATACCATATTTGCAGGAATTACAACCTTTGAGATGGAGTATGGACACTGGGTGAATGAGCAAAATAGACAAATCACAGAACTGAGAAATGCTTTAAACGCTCATATTGGTGACGTAGAGCTCAGGATTTTAGTAGATGGAATGATGAACCACTATGCTGAAATGTTTCGCATGAAATCTGCTGCTGCAAAAGCAGATGTTTTCTATGTTATGTCCGGTATGTGGAAAACAACAGCTGAAAGATTTTTCCTGTGGATTGGAGGCTTTCGCCCCTCTGAGCTTCTAAAGGTGATGCCTCATATTTAATAAACGAAAGTAGTTAAAAATGTTATTCATAGAAATATAGAATGTGTAGATCTAAATTCAGTCACTCTCTTTGAGGACTTTCTCGTTATTATTGGATTTTAATCAATAACTTCTTCTACTGTCTTCTTGAGAGATAGAATGGGGGAAATTTGAAACTGCATTCATTTATTACAGTTTTTATACATTAGGCAAGATGTACTGAATTGCTTTTTGTACTTAAAATGGCTATCAGTCAGAATCAGTGATAGTCCCAGAGAGCTGGGTCCAGCAAGAGGGGATATTTTAGGATTTAGTCTTGACTTCTTGCCTTGGTCAAGAATTGCATCTCCACACCTGAATTTCAAATTTAAAAAAAAGGGATTTATTGAGATACTTGATGAATTTGAGATTATCTTTATTGCCATATTCAACATCAACTATGGCATGATGTATGCTTGTAATGTATGGTGCTTGCTGACACGTTTATTTTAATTGCAGGTTCTTGGTCCCCTGATTGAACCCCTGACGGAGCAACAACGGTTGGATATCTATAACCTTGGACAATCATGTCAGCAAGCAGAAGATGCCCTTTCACAAGGTATGGACAAACTCCGGCAAACACTTGCTGATAGTGTAGCAGCTGGACAGTTCATGGAAGGAACATATATTCCACAGATGACTTCTGCAATGGAGAAGTTGGAAGCTCTGGTGAGCTTTGTGAACCAGGTAACATATCCTGTTTTCTTGATAGAGATTAGTTCTCAATTTAGTAGAAATTTCCTTTTCACAACATGCCATGTTAATCAAGGGATGCCTTCTGCCGGTTGCAATTTTTATCCAGGTGTTCTATGAAAAAAAAATGTATGTGTTCTGGTAAATATACTTTCTAATCCGCGTGTGCTTATTTGTGTGTCTGTCTCTCTCGCCCTACTCACTATAGATTCAAAGTAGAAAAATAGCAGTATAGTGTGCTTTAATATCATGATTCTGTGTTATATGAAATAGGATCAGATGTTTGGTTATTTTAAATGTATAGTTTTTTGGGTTGAGGGTACTGTTGAAGTTATTTGAAGCTATTAATCTTGTAAAGTAAACAAATATTTCATATGTAAAGTAGTTGCTATACATCATTCTATATATTGTTCTATAGTGAAATTGATTTTAAATTTACTTTTTGAATGTGTAAAACCCATAATTTGATTCCAACTGGATGAAAAATATTTCATAAAATAATTTCCATACGCAAATTCTTAGCACGGATACTGAAACTGAAACAGTTTTCATTCTAAAGAAATCCTCAGTAGAAATGGAAAACAACAATTTAATCAATCAATTCAAAGTTTAAAAACATAATTAGTGATTTATGATCTATTTTCAGCATCCTCTAACGATTTGGAGGCAAGTCATTGCCGTAGGCATTTAGTTTCATCTATTACATTAGCTGTGACTTGTGGTTCACTTCAAAACCTTTACCCATTCATCTTGGTCACTGTTAGTGCTTGCTAGGCAATTTTTTTATTAAGCATTACCAACTTCCCATTTAGCATTTAGGTAGATTCACTGAGGATGCCTATATAGTATAAATGTAAGGTCATAAAGTACAGTGATGGTTAATGAATGATACATTAACAGAAACATCTTTGGAGATCATTAACTACTATATACACCACCAATTTACAACTTCAAAAAGTTTTAGCTTGGCTAATGACTATTAGAGATTTAACCATGCTCTATGTGAAACAGGCTGACCATCTTCGGCAGGAAACCTTGCAGCAAATGTCTCGAATACTTACAATCCGTCAGGCGGCTCGATGCTTGCTTGCTTTGGGGGAATATTTCCAACGCCTGAGGGCTTTGAGCTCACTGTGGTCTAATAGACCCCGTGAACCTGCTTAGTCTCACAACAAGGTTACAAGAGCGCAAACTTGTAACATGAACGTGATGTGATGATGAATATGGGTCAGTTTCTTTGGCCAAGAGCATCAAAACCACGTGTCATGTGAGGTCCAGGTTGCTCACATTTTTCCTGCAGTTTTGCGTTATGGAGAAGTTGTAAATATGACTGCTAGCTCATTTTATGCATACGAGTTTGTAAATAAATTAATTTTGGACGCATGGTGTATATTGGATTGTTGCAAAATGAAATATTTAGAATCTTCCATGAATCTGTGTGGAAGTTGGTCGTGTAAAATTCATATAATGTTATGTTGTGTGTTTTAGAAAATGAATCGACTCCAGACTCTCTTAGTGGACATAATTTATTTTTTGTGGTCGCTAAGAGTAGTTTGTTAGAAATATCAGTTAGTTGTTATTAGTTTGTTAGAAAGTTGTTAACTCTAATAAGCTCTATAAATAGAGCATTCATACAGTCTTATTGTATCTTTTATTCAATCAAACTACAAAATAATTCTCTACTCTGATCTTTATGGTGTATGGCAACAATATGTTGGTGTTACTTGTCTCTTTCCTCGAAGTTCTGTAGTGATAGTGCTCAACAATATTCATAAATTTCATTTTTCTTGGATGGATACTTGAGTTTCTGTCCAAGATGCTGAGTGAGAAAATATTAATGCACTGAAGGTTTTACGTTTTCATTTGATTTTATATATATACTAATATTGGGAAACCAAACATACACACCAATCCACTTATTCACATTCAATTTATAATGTCAATTGTTTACAGGATTTTCACTTTGCAATAAGATGAGCATTGCAGTGTTATTGGTGGTATGTGAAATACACAACAGCAATGAACACACATACACAAGTGCAGCTAGCAGGATTTGTTTCCTTATAGCAAATTGGTTTGATGATCCACTTGATATAATCATCTTGATTCCAGGCAGTATCTCACAACTTGGATATAGCATAGTCCAAGGCATCGACAACAAAATCTGCCCATCAAGAAGCCAGTCAGTGGACTTCAACATAGAATCTGGACTACACAACTTGGTTAAAGAGATCCAGGACAGAATTATTATATACCTGCATCATCTTTGGTGAAGCACATTGGTGGCTTGATCCTAAAAACATTTCCATGCAGCCCTCCTTTCCCAACTAGAATACCGAGCTCTACAATTTATAGGAGTAAACAGTTACTATGTTTTGTAGAAATTTTGGAAAAGAAAGCTTCATATGCAATTCTTTTTATTCAACCAAATTACTCGCCTCTGAATCTTTCATGCAAAGCTGTTGTTTCAGCCTTTGCAGGTGTCTTCTCTTTTTTATCGGTGACAAACTCTATCCCCACCATTAAGCCTCTTCCTCTTACATCTCCAATGACTGGCAAAATGTATAACAATTATCAAAATAATCAACAAAATTGTGGCAAATGTATGCTCTATATAATGAAGCATCATATAGATAGCTAAGAAAAGGCAAATGTATCATAAAATAAAAATATATCACAAAAAGAAAAAACATGAATATTTCTGGGATATAAGATTCAAGATAACCGTACTGTCATGTACTTGCATCAGAGATCTTAAACGCTGAATCAAGTGAGAACCAACATCAGCACAATGAGATTGACGCTTCTCCTTGTCAAGAACTCTGAGCACAGCAAGTCCCCCGGCAGAACATACAGGGTTCCCTCCAAAAGTATTAAATTGAAGCTTCTGGGCCATCACACTCGCTATTTCTGGAGTTGTAACTACAGCTGCTAATGGCAAACCATTGCCAATACCCTGACGCATATTAACATGAGGTACATGAAGTTGTGCTTAAAGTTATACTTATACACTAAGCCTGAGAAGTGAGAAGAGTTAATTTAACTATTCAATTATATATTTATGGTTAAGATTGTTTTACTTGAACCTAATCTTAATTATCTATTTGTAGTTGTATCATCAAGATTAGTTCCTCTAATGAAAACATGGTCTCATCTTACATGCTTTTTTTATACATAAATAATGAACCTCACAACAGACTTATGTTGCACTTCAAGTGCATTATTGAAATGCCATGGTCTCCTGGAATTAGTTAAAACTTAGAAAAATGAGATGAGGGTCTAGACCTTAGCCATGGTAACTATATCAGGAATGACACCCTGTGTCTCAAATCCCCAAAAATGGCTTCCTGTGCGTGCAAACCCACATTGCACTTCATCAGCAATGCAGACACCACCAGCTTTGTGAATAATGTCATAGGCCAGTTTTAGGTACCCGGGTGCCAGTTCAACTGCTCCTCCAGCTCCCTAAAAAGAAGCCATGACATGAGGAAAAAGTACATAAGAAAACCATACTAAGATGGGGCTATAAATACCACTCTGAAGTATAGAAATTAAACATGATGGATGGATTATACATGCCTGAATTGTTTCAGCTATAAATCCAGCAACTTTTCCTGAAGTGCCATAGTCAATATGATCTTGCAATTCTCTGGCGTACCTATTGGCATCCGAGCCAAAAACTCCACGGTATGGATCTGGATTCATGACATGATGAACTTCTCCCTTAAAGAGTTAAATATTTTAAAATAAACAATTAGCACTTCCCCATCGTTCACAATGATATGGTTACAACTAGAGTAGCATGGAGTAGGTAGGTTACAATGATATACATGTTTGTGTGTGTTTTTGGATACATATATACACGTGTTTGTGTGTGTAGACAAACCTCTGGTATTGGGTATTTCCACGTGTTCATAGCGGTGAGTCCAATTGTACTAGAACTCCCTCCATGATATGCATTCCTTAGAGAAATCATACCCATATTACCGGTGTATAAACGGGCCATCAGCATCGCCAAGTCATTTGCCTCTGAACCAGAATTTACAAAATAAACAACCTGCAATATAAATTGCTTAGTTGAAGATCATGTTCCATATTGAATGAGATCTAGCACACTAAGAAATTGAACATTGCTCTCCACCAATGAAAGCCTTAAGCAGAAGTACTCCAATGTCAAATTTGGCTTTTTGGCCATGCCACATTACATTATTTATCTCTGTTCATAGACATTAAATTGGCAGAGGTTTATTAAAATTTGTAAATATTTATGTTAAGAGAAATAGATACAAAATTTTCATGGGATTAGATCATATGGAAATTTAATGTAAGAGGATCATTCCCCTTCTTTGGATATAGTAACTGAAACACACATTATGAAGATAAAATTGACCTTAAGGTTTCCAGGCATTTTGGATGCCAAGGCTTCTGCAAAATCAGCTATTGCATGGTGTAGATATATGGTTGTTGTATGCTGCAGGAGTTTACTTTGCTCCATTATAGCATTCAAAACTTCAGGATGACAATGTCCACAAGAAATAGTAACTATTCCAGCAAAAGCATCAAGGTAACGCCTGCCATTCTCATCAAATAGATATTGCATCTTGCCCTCCACAATGTTGATCTATATACATGATTAAAATTTGAATTAGATAGCTGTTTTCTCAAGCATAATTCCCAAACATCAAAGAGAGTATACTTTGTCAATATTAATTATTAGACTCTTATCACTTCTTCAATTTCTTTTTATTAATTTTTAAAACATTTTTTATTTAACGGTTGAATCAACTTACTAGTCTATCATTTATCTAATTTTTTTATGAATAATTATTATAATAACTAATTTTAAATATAAAAGTTACATTTACTTTATTTAGTAACAACTAAATGAAAGCTCCTCAACAGTTATCGTTATAATAAGAAAAAAAATATTCAAAAGCATAAATATTTTTCACGCATACTTTCCTCGTGAATTTTTACTTATAAAAATTATTTATTCAACCCCTATTTGTTAAACTAGAAGAAGGCGAAGCCATCAAATTAATTTATGAATTTCTACATTTTTTAATTTAATAAAAATTTCTACCAATTATTCAAAACTAATATTAACCATATAAATTCCTATATTATAAATTTGAGTTCCTATTCTTATTCATAAAAATTATGTAGCCATATATTTTTTTCCCAATTTGTAACATTATCTTACGAATTTATATATTAAATTAAAATTCTCTCCTTAATTAATTAGTTATCCATTTAAATGGGATTTTTTTTACTTTCTTTAATTATTTTAATTAATACTTAAATTGTTTCAATCAACATTGATAAGTATAATAAGATATAAATATATAAATTATTATTAAATAATATTTCATTAATTTAACTTATTTCATAAGATTTAAAAAAAAACAATTTAAACATGTTTTAGATTTTCATTCATTTTTTATTGCCAGAAAAATAACTTTTCATTAATTTTTTTTATATTTCGCATATATTTACAAAGTTATTCAAAATGATAATAAACTCACTTATCTCCTTATATATATAAATGAATAAGATCATCTCATCTCCTTGCTTCACTCTCTCCATTCTTTCTCACATTCATTCTTTTTTTTTTTGACAGCCAAACAACATTTCATTAATATATATATATATATATATATATATAGAGAAAAGCAAAGGGTACCTCAAGCAGCTACAGTTCCACATGTGACTGAGATATGCTGCAGTGAAAAGGGAAACAATAAACTACAAAATAGATGTAATGTGGCTAACTACCTATATGCTTTGATAATTGAGTACTGACCATCTCATCCTTTCCTTCCTAAAGCAAACGGCTAGAAATGACTAATAGACTATTACAATAAATCACTAATAAAATATATCACAGATTGCATATCCCTATTTTTTTTCTTAAAAGACCTTGCTGTTATGTGACTCACACCGCCGCATAACTACCAAATCAGACACAACCAATATGGAACTGATTAATTTCCTTTTCAGGATGCACAAACCAATCATAAAATGATGTTGAGAAATCTTTGACCTTTGCCTTGAACCACATCCATGATCTAAGTGTGACCATCTCCATGATATATTCTAAACTGATTTGAGTACTGTTAAAAATAATATCATTTCGATGAGACCACAAAAACCAAATTACCGTTGTCCACACACCCCACCATAGCAGCTTTGATTTCTTTCTCCTCACAAACCCACTGTGCTGCCAAAAGTGCATTTCCAAGTTTTCTGGCATGACAAACTGAACTCCCAGCCATGTATAGCAGCGTGACCAAACTCAAAGAAGGTTCTTCTCCACAACAGAGACCAACTCCAGCTTTCCCCTATCCAGCTATAGAACAACGCTTTTGCATGGAATTAGCGTACAATCTGTCATATCTACTACTTAAAGATTCCCCACCCACCCAAATATCCTCCCAGAAATTTCTATGTTCACCTCCCAAGTCTCTCTTCACACTACTCCAAAACCAGCCCCCAGTATCACTTCTCTGGCATACATCCCAAATGTCCTTCCACCAAGATGAGGTTGTAGCTCTCCGAAGCACATCCTCACCCATTTTTCCCCTTGCTTTAATTATTTTGACCCACAAAGCATCACTCTGATTGATAAACCACCACATCCATTTCCAAAGCAATGCCTCATTAAATCCCTCCACATCCTTTATGCCTAAACCTCCTATGTTTATCGGTGAGCAAACTTTCTTCCAACTCACCCAACACATGTATCATATTTACTCTTATTTGAATATTCTCCTTTCATGTAGTGGTGTAATTCACTCTCCTAACATACATATGATTTTTCTATTTTTCCTAAAATTTCTCTTATCAATTTTTGTAACTACCCCACATTCGCAATATTTTTATAACTACCTTCATTTACTTCTTTATCTGATACTATATTTTTTTTAAAAAAAAAATTATCAATTTTTTTAATTCCCAATATTTCTCTCTTTCATCAATATTTCAAATCCTTAATTCAATTTACTTTTCAATTTTAAAAAATTAAAGTTACATCATTACATCTTCTCTTATTTTTTTTTTAAATTATAGTTTCTAATTTCTTTCATAATTATCTCTTTTTCAAAATTTCTTTCGATGTGCTATATAATTTTTTTTTCAAATTTTATACTCTCTAATCTTTTGGGCTTTTTTTTTTTAAATATTTCTTTTATCTGATTTTCTAACTCTATTTTTTAATTCCGAAGATTTATCTCTTTCATCTATAATTCCAAATCCTTAATTTAATTTACTTTTCAATTTTCAAATTTAATATTAAAAAAATTAAAGTTATATCATTACATCTTTCCTTATTTTTTTTTTATTTTAAAAAAATTATAGTCTCTAATTTCTTTTATAATTATCTCTTTTTCAAAATTTCTTTCGAATATAATTTTTTTTTTCAAATTTTATACTCTCTAATATTTTTTTTTAATATTTCTTTTATCAGATTTCTAACTCTATTTTTTAATTCTGAATATTTCTCTCTTTAGTCAATAATTCTAAATCTTTAATTTAATTTACTTTTCAATTTTCAAAGTTAATATTAAAAAAATTAAAGTTACATTGTTACATCTTCTTTTTTTTTTTTTTTTTAATCTTATAGTTTTTAATTTTTTTTATAATTATCTTTTTTTTAAAATTTCTTTCAATATGCTATATAATTTTTTTTTCTTCAAATTTCTTTCTATTGACTATATAGTGAAAATTTTAATAAGCAAATGCAATGCACGGGCTAAAACACTAGTTACAAAGTTAAGCATTCATGGGGTTTCCAATGGAGGATTCAGTAATTGAAATGGAGTGGAAATTGTGAGGAGGTGTTTCGTTTATGGCAGTGTTTCAGCTTTGAAGAATTTTACATACATTGGTGCGTTGTATTAGAATTCTGGTGTATGTTAATTAGGGGTGATAGCAGCTGTTCTGTTATATTGACAGAAGAGAGCAATACCAATATATCTCTTAAAATAGAAGCACCTAATTTGTTCTAGAGGAGATGGTGGCTGGCGCACAAGGTCGGGTTTTGAGTGATTGCTGCATACATGCTTCGATTATTGTGTGTTAATGTAGGGGATGGGGCGTTGCTTTAATTTTTATATCTTGCCACCATGATATGTTGCATTACAAAAATATGTGGATCTCCCTTCATATTTAATAATTTTTATTCATGATTATGTAGTTTTTAATAAATTTTAATGTGCTGTAAAAAAAAATTAATGAAAGAGTGTTAGAAAACATACATTAAAGAATGTGTGGCTATAACTATAACTCCTCCTTATCCGTATAGATTATGGGATTAACATATGATAGTTCTTGTGGATATTCATTTTCACATAATATGATTCAATTTTCAGAGAAAAAAAAAAAACTAAGAAAACAGAGAGAAAAGGTTGGTTATAACTAAATTGGGAGACTCACAGGTTTTTGATAGAAGTGGAACAAGGAAGGACCAAGAAACTTTTTCCGTTTGGCAAAAACTTCATCAGCCAAAGGTCCTTTGTATGGTCGCGGCTTGTAATCAAATGGTGGAAGCTGAAGCCTCCCAGCAACATCATGATCACTTGTTGCAGCTGAAGTGCTCAAACAAGTACAAGAACCAAAAAGCCTCTTACAAACACCAATGCTTCTCTTCACCATCGCCATGTCTTTTACTTAACACTACCTACACCTTTCTCTCAAACTCATCCGTTTTGTAATGTTTTGCATGCCATGTCTCACGAATAATTGACATGTTAATTTGGATTAGCTAACTTTAAAAATATATTAAGCGCTAATTCATTTTATTTAAGTAATCTAATAAATAATAGTATAAAGTTTAATAATTTTTTAAGTCATCTATTAAATATATATTGCTTTCCATGATTGTGCTAGAGCAAAAAAGAAAAAAGTAGACTGAATAATGTGGTTTTATTGCCTTTTCTTCCCCACTTGATCGCTTCGTATAATTACACCATCCATCATCGCATTTTATAATAAAAAGAACTTCAATATGATAATATATATATCATATAATGAGTATAAGTGCAATTGAAATTGATCGCCCAACTACAACCATCGTCCTGATCTCTAAATAATTTTCTTAAGAAGAAGGCAAAAATGCTTTGTCTCATGTCTTCTTAGCATATTAAAGGGGAATTTTTTAATGAAAGAAACACGCCTACTATATAGATCATGTAATTGAGGTAAACAAATGTTTAAGTGAAGGCTATAATTATAGCTTCAAAAAATCAATCAATCACTTTGGGAGATGTGTTTATGAATTAGTATGAAGTTATGGGATCAAGCTGTCTTCACTATTTTACGATGTGTTTGGATAAAGGAAAACAAGGATAGGACTGAATTTTAATTTTATTTTGAATTTTATATCGTTTGGTTTAGAAATTTAAAGAAAAAGAGAAGGAAGATGAAGGAATTAAAATCTCGTTCCCCATGTTATTCTCCTCTCCAATATTATGAAGACTTGTTAAAAAAAAAAAGTGACTTGAATGTCTTAAACCGTGCAAATTAAATTGTTTCAAAATTTTATTTTAGTTACTATTCGTAAGGATATAACAATATATTTATATGTTATTCATATTTTCCTTGCTCTATCCTTGTGAAATAAGGTATTCTTGATAGATGTTATGGAATTAACTACTGGAGTAGGAGAGCTATGGACGCAGTAAAACCACATGAAAACAAGCGTGGTAGTTGTAGAGACTTGAGATAGCCAGAAGAAAATTGTGTAGATTTTTCATTCCCATTATTTATTTAAATGCAACTAGCAGTAGAAGAATCATGAAAAGGAGAAAACTTGCATAGATGAGAACAAGCAGGGTAGTTGTACTTGTAGAGACTTGAGATAACCAGAAGTCAAATTCTGTAGATTTTTTATTCCCATTAATGAAATACAAGAAGCAGTACAAGAATCATGTAAAGGAGAAAACTTGCTTAGATGAGATGAAGATATCATAACATCAATGAATTATATCAAAAGCCTGCAGGAAAACCACCCTTTCTTGGATCACTCACTGCCACAAGCTTTTCATTTCCAATCCCTTTATTTGTTCTGCCAAAAGTGTCTAAAACAATAAATTGGCAAATAGTCCCACCGGCAAGGGCCTTTAGGACATGACCCTTACTTTTAAGGGCTTCCCTGATATCAGCAGGAAGTTCAAAGTGGTCACCGTACACAGTTGTCCAATTCTCATAATTAACCACGTTAGGTATTAGCTGCATAAAACAACATGATGAGTTTCTCAATTAATTAGTGATGGACAGGTTGAGATAAGTATGCAGTCACAATCACAAAAGAGAAAAATATCAGAAAAACAGTTGCAAGATAAAGGCAAAATTCTTATTAATGCTGATTGTGATTGTGATTGTGAAAGGGGTTTTAAATTTTGATAAGTAATAACATTTTCCCTTGGTTTTAATGCTGTCATTCATTATATATCTATAACACTCTGAAGGTGTGTTTGGAAGAATTTATTACAGTTTATCTTATGACATAAGTATTTATGTAAGTGTTTGGGAGAACTTATCAAAATAGCTTATGATTTGTCCATAGGTTGTTTTTAGCTTAATCCAATTTGTTCTCCAGTATAATTTATGAAAACAATTTACAACTTATGAAAACAGTTTAATCATATTTCCTCTTGAATTATAGAAACAACTTATACATAAATCACTTAAATGACAAACACTTATTCAATAAGCATGTAATTAAGTTGTTTATCAGTTTGTGCATGTCAGAGCTTTACCAATCAGAGGCAGAAAAAACAAGCAACCCCCCAAAAATTTTAAATACCATACCTGATGATAGACCCTTGGAGCCGTTACAGAAGAAAAAGGATCCAGTCCTTTAACGAAGTGATTCAAAAGAACCTCTGAAGTTCCACCAATGATGTAAGCACCTCCACTTGCACCTACTACAGCTTTTAGCTTCCCATCCTGTCATGGTAAGAAATCATTGCAAGTAAAGAATATGAATACCTTGAATTAATAATAGTGAAAGGATTTCATAACCATTGCAATCAAGATTTGTTATCTTGTATGCATGATAAGAGTGATTGTGTTATTAAAAATCTTCTATCGTCTCTTGATGAGACTCAACTTGGGCAGTAGTGGGTGAAATGGATGTTAGTGGGTGACATGGATGATAATGTGGAAGGGGATAGCCACATTTAAGAAAGTCAAGTCTTGCTAAAGGATTGATTACCTTAAGGGCAATAGTGGGTGACATGGATGATAGTGGCCGCTTTCCTGGCATGATGAAATTGGCAGGAGCTGGTGGTGGAACATCCTTGGTAACATTTCTAGGTATGGAAAAATCATCCATTTCATTGTTCAGTACTATTCCTGTACTTGGTGAAAGGATCTTTGAACCAAAATAAGCATTTACAGTGGTAGTCATGGAAATGGCATTTCGCTCAAGATCTATGATACTTAAATGACTTGTACCATGATCATGGATCTGATTCCACCTGCAAACACAATTCAGCACAACTGAGAATTCTGTATTGCCACAAAATTAATTTTAGTTTAGAACTTATTTTTAATTGGATCTTTGTATATATATAATATACAACTTAGTGACCATACATACAATCATTTTTAACACTGAGTAACACAGAATGTAATGTGAGGCTGCTACTATATGCTGGTTTGTGAAGATTGAATGCATTACTTGACGGTTAAATGACATTGGTAGTTCTAACTGAATAAGCCTAGACACTAGACAGTTATTCTGTTGTAAACAGTGTAGTACATAGCTGCATCACCTCTCAGTTTAGCCAAATGCATCGATAAATTGAAATCAATTGTACTTATAAATATTAAATTAAGTATGAACTAAATTGAAATCAGGGCTACATTTAAATACAAAAAAAAATATATATTAAGTATTAACAAAAAAAAATACAATCTAGATAGACATGTACAGCATAATCAAGTTGACCAAATGCCTAGAAGAACACCTAAAGTCAACCTTTATAAACAAGTTGTAGACACTTCCTCAATCAAGATATATCTTTCTATGTTTCAAGTTGACTATATCATGAAAACAATTGGTCAAGAAATTGATTTCATTGAATCTTTCAACTCTAGTTTATGGAGACGCGCAAGTTATGATGCATTAATTGTCAACATCTGCTGCATTTTATTCTTGTCATTCACACCAAAAGCTGCATATTGCTAGTGTGTGAGGTAGAAGACAAACATGGAATCTAAAGAACCTCATTAACTAGCACAGGCATGAAGCTATGTGAAAATTAGTGTAAACTCAACGAACTTAGGAGCTTACCTGCCACCGTAATGGCTGGGGCCAAAAGTCTTATTATCATTGATGTCATTTTTCAACTCTTTAGCAAACCTACGAGAAAGCATATCAGAAAGAACCCCAGTTATATTTACAAAATCAGGGTCACCAAGATTCATTCTCACGGCAAATACATGCTTCAAAGCTTCAATTTCTCGATGGAAGCCAAGGGCACCAGAAAGGCCAGAAGGGAGTTTATATTGATCTAGAATGTTCAGCAGCTGAAACAAAAGACAACATTGGCTAAATCCTTTAATTTGCTAATGATAAGATATATATAAAGAAAAAAAATTTATTAACAAGAACACATAGGTAGTGAATCAGACAGATAGACTTACTAGCATCATTGGATGCCCACCTGAAGGGGGAGGCATGCCAAGGAGCTTTAGTCCAAGAACATCATTAGATATGGGTTTCTTCTGTTTAACAGTGTAACTTTTGAGGTCTTTCATGCTCAATATCCCTCCAGCATTCTGAACTTCTTTAACTAAATTATGACCAATCAATCCATCATAGAAGGCTTTTGGGCCAAACTTGGATATTGTTCCGAGAGTCTCAGCTAGTTTCTTATTGTAGCATATGTCACCTGCCTTCAAGAGCTCTCCATTTGGTGCAAATATGCTACGAAGACCCTTGTCTTCCAATATATCTGACTTTGTTGCTTCCATCTGCATGTGGAGGTATGGTGATATCTTAAACCCTCTATGTGCTAGAATCTCAGCTGGCTTTACAAGTCTTTTCCATGGAAGCTTCCCATGTTGTTTCCACGCCTCATGAAGGCCAGCAAGTTCTCCAGGAACTGCTATAGATAGGCCACCTTTGGCCTTCAAATTAGTATTTCCAGCATACATATCCTGAAAAAAATGGATAAATCATGTTTAATACACCTTATTAACTGTTTATAATTACTTAAAAAATTGAGTACTGCGTATTTTTTATGTTTTAAATTTTAGTTTTGTTAACATCAGTGCTGATTTTAAACATCCAAAAGTAACAGGATTTTATTAAGAAAGAAAACATTCATCACACTTATGTTTCTAATGCAATACATACTGTCTTCCCTAATAAAATTAGTCTCATAAACTATTCCTCGAGATAAAAAGATCTATTTAAGGGGTTAACATCTCCCAATATGTGTTCTAGCATACACACGGATCTAAGGAACGAACTCCTAACCACATGCTTAAAGGGTATGGTTATTTACGAACCATAACACACAATGTTAGATTAAACATTTTCTTTTTAATATAACAAGTACTTATTTACTTCTGCATTCATTTCAAATGTTTGTACAGAAAACGGAAAAAGAAAAAGAAGTTGTTTTCATGGTTTCCTTCCTTAAAAATCTTTGAAAACAAGAATACAATTTAAAACAAATTAAAAGTGAAAACACGGACATTGAGTGTCTAATGATACAACAAATTCATCAATTGAAACTATAACAAGCAGAGGAATAATCTAAATAATTGAAAAAGAATTAATGATTAAAGAGGTACCTTGGAAGCAAGAGCAGGAGCAGTTTCTCTCATATCAAAGGCCTTTGCGAGCCCATTATTCAACCTGAGAAGCATAAAGGCTCCACCACCAAGGCCACTTGAAGCAGGGCTTACAACTCCCAAACAGAGGGCAGCAGCCACTGCTGCATCCACTGCATGCCCTCCTTCTCGGAGAACATCCTTCCCAATCCTTGAGCATCTACGGTCATCAGTGGCAACAGCTCCATTCTGGGCATAGATCACCTGACCTCTGTGTTTTGTGTGTCCCTTTCTGCCATCAAGGCTTGCAGCACACCCCAAATTTGAAACCAAAAGCACAGCAATGGCATGCCATAATAACACAGATACAACACTTGACATGTATTGCTGCTGACCTGTTGACATGGATTCAGTTTGCTGTCATAAAGCAACGAAACGAATAGAATGGATGTCACACAGTGTCGAATAATTTGTGTACTATCTCTTCTAGGAATGCGCAATATATATAGTGATTATAGTCAACAGTGGAAGGCAACCTCGGTGCTTTTAGTATTATTTTTTCTTATTAATATTAAGCACTGATGTCAATAAGATCCTGCTTTTCGACTTGTGCAGATTGGGAAAGTTTTGCCTGTGTTTTAACCCGGTTTGAAATTTTAATAGGGTCAATTTTGACTCGACAAAACCAGTCAATCTCATTTATTGATAAAATTAAAAAATATATCCAATTACAATTACAATTATGGTATATTTTAATACAAATAATATTAACATAAATATAATATCAGGTTAAAAAAACATTATTTATTAAGTCAAGAGTTTATATTTATTAATACGTAATTATTTAAAAAATGTATAACATTGAATTGAGTTAGGACAATCCAAAATATAATATGAACTTGTTCTTAAATGTGGGTCTAATTTCTCGTATACCCTTACTTATTAAGTATAATAATATCTCAAAAAGTAAGGTGTTTATTTAAGATATGTTTGAGTTACCGTTGGTGATCCTCAAAAGTACATTCACAAAAGAAACTCAATCCTTACCTTCATGTGTGTTTATGTTATCATTTATTGGCCTCCAACTTACGTTTCCAAAAAATCTCCTTTTGTAACTTATGTGTTGAACCTTCATTGAAATGATCACTACCACACTTTCAACGGTAACACAAATATGTGCTTATACGTTAATAATGCATCGAAATGAATGCTAGCAAACTTTTAATGGTGAAACAAACATGCACTTAAGCATCCGGTTCTTAACTTTTTTTGCTCAATTAATATTTGAAAACTAATAAAAATTAATGTTACATAAAAATTAATGTTACATAAAATTTAAGAATGTAGGCTTATTTTCTCTCTAAAAGAAAAGAATATAGGGTTATTTATGAGACCCATTTATTGAAATTTTTAGAGATATTGAATTGAAAGACAAAATATTTAAATTATAAAAAGAAAAAATTAGAGATGCGTAATGATGGAATCCACTTAAAATATGCAAAGTAAAATAAAAATGCTGAAACAAAGATACTCCAAGCATGTGATATGATTCTTCGAAATTTAAAAAATATTTTGGATGGAACAAGGAATCTTTCACGTATGCATTGTAAGTAATCTCTCACCTACCTAAAGGTTATTATTGGAAACTACAAGTTTACTATTATTTTTTGTCTATTTAAAAATTGTATTAATAATTATCGAACGTGAATTGTCATATCTTAATTTAAAATTCGAGTTTTAGTGTATTAATTAAATAAAATATTTAATGGGAGAATTTGCCTAATTACATTAGTGGCTTTTTTATTCAAGGAGGGCCAACTCTGAAGAAAATTTTTTTTTTTTTTTTGATAGGCAAAGAAAATATATTTATATGTAAGAGGTACCAGTGATACCCCAAAAAGAGTTACAAGAATAGAATCCCACTCTGAAGAAATATTTGAGTTGCTTTCAACACAACTTAATGAATTGCTTTCAATTCAAAGATGAACATTTGGCACGCGCAACTTTAATGAAACAGCATATAAGCGCACTTGACAAAGTGCTGAAGTAGGACGACGAAATTCTGAAGAGGTAAGGACGACTTTTTTGGGGGGCCACTCCACCAATCACGTTAATTAGTTTTATATATTTTTGAGCTTGAAGGGGTGGAGAAAAGTATAATTTTTTAAACAAATTATACTTATGAGAGTTTTTACTAATTTTATTTAATAACTAGTCATCAAAAATAAAATTATATTTAACTAGTGTTCAAATTCATGCATTCATTTATTATATATATAATTTTTCATTTTTAAATAAAACATCATATTCAAAAAATAAAATAATTTTGTTTTTCGTTTTTTAATTTTAAAAATAATTAAATTTAAAACAAAATAATATCTTAGTCATTAAGTGACAAAATAAAAATCTCTCCAAACTAGAGGCACTTCAAACATTTTCTTCTTAATTATTGTATTTCTTATTTATTTAATAAATTGCATTATTACTAGGACATTTAATAGATATTGAGTTTTAAATGCACACTTTATAAAATATTTATTTTTTATTTTTGTTTATTATTAAATATTGGTAAAAGAATAATAGATTTTAATGATTTTAATATTTTTTTTATTTGAATTCATGTATTCATCTATTGGTTATTATGCATTCATTTATTATATTTATAAATTTTATTTTTAAAAAATAAAGATATCATATAAAAAATATTTTATTTTCATTATTTTTAATTTTGAAAATAATTACAGTCAAAATAAGATAATACTTTTATAGTTAAAAATATTTGAATATGTGCATTTCTTTATTATATTTATGAATTATAGTTTTTAAAATAATAATATCATATGTAATAAAAAAAATATAATATCTTTAATATTTAGAATAAAATAAATATGGTTTGAAGACTTTTTCCTAATCTAAATTTCATTGTTTAATGGGTCATTAAAAGACTTCATTATTGTAATTAATGTATTTTATTTTAAACAATTATTTAATGTGTTTTTCAAATGGGATTTTTTTTTCTAATCAACAATTAATGAGTCCTTGAAAAATATTCATTATTGTAATGAATGTATTCTATTTTTATCATTAAATGGTTTAGTGCTAATGAATTTAAATCATTAAAAAGTCTTCAAAAATTTGTATCCAATCTTTTATAAAAAAAAAAAACGTGTAACCTTGACTATTGTCATATTTAAAATATTTTAAAGGGTATAAAATATGTTTTTAGTCCCTATACTTTCGTTGAATCTTGTTTTTAGTCCCTAAACTTTCATATCGTGCAATTTAGTCTCTGAACTTTATGAAAAAAATATTTTTAGTCCCTGGACTTACTCTCATTTTCTGCATATTTTTTAACTTCAGGTTGTGAGAAAGGACTAAAAAATAATTTTTATAAAGTTCAAGGACTAAATTGCATGATATGAAAGTTTGAGGACTAAAAACAAGATTCAATGAAAATATAGGGACTAAAAATATATTTTACCCTATTTTAAATATTACAGTACTAATAAAAATATTTATATTTATATTTAAAAAATGCTATAGTAATGTAATATATTGTAATATTTTAAATACTATTGTACTAATAAAATTCTCCCTCATTCAATCGTTCATAATCCCTTTGAAGTAACAAGCGTGAATTATACCTCCTCGATCTTCATGTGCACACATTTTCTAGCTCTTTTTATAATTGATATTTATATGATATGATATGAGCGTGCTATAAATGTAACGTTTTTTGTCATTAAATTTCTATCATATAAGGGAAGGAAATGTGAGATAAATGATTGGTATAATGGTGAGAGACATAGAAAAAAAAATAATGATATAAAAAGTATTATAAAGAATGTTGTATTAATAATATAACTTAATAAAAATTGAGTGTAAAAAGACAGAAAATATTTTAAAGAGTAAAAGAGACAGAAAGAAAGAAAAAAAAAATTAAAGGATTAAATAAAAAAATATATAGTGCGTGGATTCACCTTAAGTGCAAGGAGCATGTTAGACAATCTAAAAAAATTGTTTCGGTTTTATTGTTTTAAAATTGAGGGTTTGAGAAAAAAAATTCAAAATAGATTGTTAGAAAATAATTAACCAAACAAGTTTATTTGTAGATTTATTTATAAGGATTAATTTTCAACGAAGTCTTTGGACTTAAGAAACCAAAATTAAAGGATATTTTACGGTATATATTAATTTTCAAAATAAAATATAGTAATATAAAATCATTACTGTTCTAAGCATAAAATATTAATTTAAATAAAAAATTATAATATATCAATAATTATATAAAAATATTAGACAAATACTAATAAGTATCATTAGAATACTTGTTAGAGAATTACATGTGAAAGATTTTTATTAATATACTCTCAATGTGAATTTCTTTATAAGAATTTAATTTGTCAATAACTAATTATGAAGAGCCAAATTATAAATTTTAAATTATTTTATTTCATTAGTTCAGATTAAATAAACTTAAAAATACATTAAACCTAATTTTTAGGTTTGATTAAAAATACAATAAACTTAAAAATTAGTATTTTTTTATAAGAAAAAAAAAAGCTATGAATTGATAGTATAAACTATAAAGTAATTTTATAGTGTCATCTTATTAGATTTGATTAAATTAGTTCAAAAAGAACAAAAATTTAATTTTCAAATTGACTAGATAATATCTTATGAGGTCTTATATCTGATTAGATTTGATTAGATTTTTTAAAAATTTCAAATAATTTTCAAACATTATTAGCATATGATTAGATTAAGTGATAGGAAATCGTCCGTCAAAATAATGAGTTCAGTGTCACATGAGATTGCTCTCACGTAGCATGTTATATGATACTGTTAGTCAATATGCCAAGTTTTGAACATGTAAGTTAAAGTAACTACTAAGAGCATCTCCAATGGATGTAATTTAAACAATGCATTTGAGTTGTTAATTGGCCCCCACAATGCCACATCAAAGTTAAGCAACTCATACACATTTTGTTCCAATGGTATAGTTTTAAGCAACCCTTAAATGACCCACCTTTAAATGACCCCAAAATGACTCACACTTAAATGATCCACCCTTAAAATGAAAAGAAAATGTTTTTTCAAGTTTAAGCAACAGTTGCTTATAGAAGCAACGTTGCTTAATTTTAAGCAACCCAACATAACATGTAGATTACCTCCAATGCTAAAAAAACTAAGCAACGGTGCTTTAACATAAGCAACTCGTTAAGCAACGAGCGTTGGAGATGCTCTAAGACTGTATTTGGTATTTGGAAAAACACATATAAACCACATTCAATGGAAAAAAATTGCTTTTCAAGAAGAAAATGCCAAAGCAATCTAAAAGTTGCTTCTCCGCCGCGTTGCCTTTAACGCTTTCATAAACACACAATAACTAGTCTTTTTTTTTTTTTGATGATGAAAAGGGGCTAAAAGCCCAAAACAAAACACAAAGCTACGACTGAGTCCCAAGCAAGAAAGACTTAGAACTCAGTTCCCTCTCCACAAAATCAGGAGGCACATCAAACAACATAAAATCATGACTAAGAGAAAGACCAAACTTGGCAAAGAGATCAGCCACACTATTTGTCTCCCTAAGAACAAAAGACCAAGAAACTTCTTCCACTTGTGTTGCCAAACTTGAGATAACAATAACTATAGAAGCTTCTTTTGGAGGAGGAAGAGAACCATGAGAGATAAGAGATATGGCAGATGTATAATCAGATTCAATAATAATCTTGGAGAAACCTCTAGCCAACGCCAGCCTTAAGCCATGGAATATAGCCGACAGTTCAGCTTGAATGACCGAGTGAGCTTGTAAGGATTTGGAGAAGCCTATAACAAAAGACCCTGAGCAATTAGAGATATAGCCTCCACAAGCTTCTGTTGGACTTGTAGTTGAGAAGGCACCATCACAATTCACCTTAACCCAACCAGGAGGTGGAGGATTCCAGGGAGTAGGAAGACTAGCATAACTCTGTAGCTTTAAGGATATCATAAACAATAGCATTTTCTCTAAAAAGTAAACTAGAATTAAGAGTCCACTTTTTAGAGAAAATAAATTTGTTTCTTCTTCTCCAAATCAAATCAGTAATAACACCAAACTCAATATTCCAATTACCCTGCCTAAAGGAATGACCATCAATGTTCCTATATATCCAGTCTTTGATACTCAAAGCACAGAACAAGGACCACTTATCTGGAGGAATAAAATTATGCCATATATGCCTAGTAGGGGAATAGTCTTTCATCACATGCAAGGATGATTCTGGTTGAAGCCTGCACACAGGACAGAGGTCACAATCAACTATGTTCCTAATGCGTCTTTGTAAATTCGTAAAAAGAGCATTATTTGCTATTTTTCAGAGATGAAGTCTAATTCTTTGGGGTCCTGGCCAATGCCAAATTAAGTTGAAAACTCTGTGGCGGCCTGGAACATCCTAATTGCCATCAAGGAGGGTATTGAGAGTTGATTTGATAGAGAACACACCATCCCTCGAGCCCTTCCAACTGATCTTATCACTACCTTTGTGGGGAGAAGGAGGATCTAACTCACAAATCGTTCTACAAACATATGGGCTCAGAACTGATGCCAATAAGTGAACATTCCACTGGCCATTACGTAACACCAAATCACTCACTTTCCAATTGTTAACAATATCAAAAACTGGGATTATACTTTCATGTCTTAGAGGTCCAAGCGAGGGAATCCAATTATCATCCCAAAAGCGAATAAGATCTCCATTTCCAAATTGACAGCCCGTATTCTTCAGGAAAGCATCCCATAAGTTTAGAATCCCCCTCCAACAATTAGAAGCATTCTTCCGCTTGATCATGTTAGGGATCAACCAACTACCACACTTGTACTTAGCTCTCAGGACTTTCACCCAAAGAGCTTGAGGATTATTACAAAGTTCCCAACCTAACTTTAACATAAAAGCATCGTTCACCGCCCTGGAAGGTCGAATAGCCAGGTCACCTCTCTCATTTAGAGCACAAACTTTATCCCACACAAGAAGGTGGACACATTTATGATCAGCAGATCCACCCCACAGAAATCTTCTGCAAATTTTATCAAGCTCGTCACATAAAGATCTCGATATAAAAGAAGATTGCATAACATAAGAAGGGAGAGCCCCTAGGATTGACTTTGTGAGAGTCAATCTGCCTGCCAGAGATAGATTATTAGCTTTCCATGAATTCAGTCTACTAGAAGCTTTATCAATAATATCAAAGAAAGTAGCTCTATTGACTCTAGAATGAAAGGTATTTACTCCCAGATATTTTCCTAAATTATCAGTTCGCTGGAAACCAATAACATCACTAATCTCTTTTCTATGCTGCCAATTAACATTTTTTGAAAAGAAGATTCTAGACTTGGCTGCACTAACTCTTTGGCCAAAGCTTTTACAAAACTAATCTAAACAGTCCCGGATAACATTTGCTTGATTAGTAAAGGCTTCAGAGAACAAGATCAAGTCATCCGCAAAAGTGAGATGCGACAGTTTAGGGGCCCCCTTTGCAATAGAGATCGGTTTCCAATATTTATGATCCACCTGCGGTTGGATTAATTGAGAGAGATGCTCAATGCACATGACAAAAAAGATAAGGAGATATAGGGTCTCCTTGTCTTAAGCCACGCTCCGGTGAGAAAGAATCTAAAGCCTCCCCATTCCATAAAACTTGCATAGAGGTAGTAGACATGCAGCTCCAAATGACATCTACCAAATGATTAGGAAAGCCAATATCTTGTAAGGTGTCCTTGACAAAGTCCTAAGACAAACAATCATAGGCCTTTTCAAGATCAATCTTGATGGCCATCCAACCAACTTTACCCCGCTTATGTCTCATAGAGTGCAAAACCTCTTGAGTAATTATGATATTGTTCCCACTCTGACGATGAGGAACAAAACTACATTGAACTGGGCTGATCAAGCTATCCATCACAGATTTGAATCATGAGCAAGAATCTTAGTTAGCACCTTGTATGAGACATTACATAGGCTTATAGGCCTAAAGTGTCCAATATTCGATGCCGGTTGCTGTTTTGGAATGAGACAAATCAACGTCTTGTTAATAGAAGCAATAAGTTGAGGATTTTCAAACAAATCTCTGATAAGTTGACAAAGAGAGGGGCCAACCACATGCCATTGGTGTTGAAAAAAGGCTGCATGGAGCCCATCCTCTTCGGGAGATTTAAAGCTACCTATGCTAAAGAGGGCCCTTTTAATCTCCTCATTAGAAAGATCACTAGAAAGAAGTTGCATATGATCATCCTTAAGAGATGGGAAGCTGCCAGAAAGAGGAAAAGGATGACAGCCATCCTGGGCCGAGAACAGGTTCTTGAAGTAGCTAGAAACCAAGGACTCTAGCTCGTCTTGTTTTGAGATCCAAATCCCTTCATGAGTCTGGAGACTGAGAATATGATTCTTCTTCCTCCTAACAATAGTTGTGCAGTGAAAAAACCTTGTATTCTTGTCTCCAAATCGCATCCATTTGCACCTGGACTTTTGGAACCACAACAGTTCCTCCCTAAGAAGGATTGATTCCAGCTCACTCCAAAGATCTCTCTGTAGATTTAAAAGAAAAGGATTCAGGTTGTAATGAGAAAGAGATCTTGAAATGCCATTAAGTCTCCATATGAGGATTCTTTTCTGCTAATTTATATTGCCAAAAACATGCTTATTCCAATCTTGAATAGAGGATTGAAAATGACTCAGAGTGTGCTCCCAAGCATTAAAAGGCTTCCAGTTGTCTTTAACAAAATCTCCAAAGCTTTCATGGGTAAACCAGACTGCTTGAAACCTGAATGGGCGCCTTCTACGGTTAGGCCCAATAGGGTCGTCAAATTTAAGGAGGAGAGGACAATGATCCGATTTAAGCGGATGAAGGTGATGCACATAAACTTTTTGAAACAGTAATCTCAAAGATTGATTGATTAGCAATCTATCAAGCCGAGCTTTTTGATTCCCTCTACTCCAAGTAAAGGGACAACCATCTCCAAGATTGATTGATTAACACAATAACTAGTCTCATACTATATGTTTGTTACCTGGTAGTACATCTCGATTTTTATTTTTTTAAAATAGTACATGTGTACAATTCACACCATCAGCGATTTCTAAAAAAACAAAAACTGAGGGCTGCCTCATGTTATAAAACGAGTAAAGACACATGACATGTAAAAGAAGTAAAGTCCCCATAATTAGTTAAACTTAAATTAATGATTAATACAACCACTTTGACTGCAATTGCGTGTTCAGTGTTCACCCTTCCAATCGGTTCTTCTCAACAATAATAGTTAAATTCCCCATTAATATTAGTATAGCTAAAATAAAAATAAAAAAGCAGCACCGTTACTTTAAGACAATGATTGGAAAGACGTGGCTCCACAGCAATAGTTTAATTTCCCGTTGAATAATATACCAACAAAAGTCATAATTTTGCATTTGTCAAAGAACAAAGGTTTAAATACATTTTTTGTTTTTGTAATTTAATATTTTTTTGCTTTTCGTTCTTGTAAATTTTTTTTTGATTTCAGTCCTTGCAAATTATATTTATTTTATTTTTCATCCTCATAGTGATTTAGATAGCGCTTTTTTCACTATTCAAAACGCTATCTAAACCACTATAAGGATGAAAAACAAAACAAACATAATTTACAAGGACTAAAACAAAAAAAAAATTACAAAGATGAAAAATAAAAAAATACTAAATTATAAAAACCAAAAAGGTATTTAAGCCAAGAATAAATGATAATTGAACCGAAGCATTTGGTAAAAGTAGCAAAAGACCTCGAGACTAACAGCATTTTCTATTTATCCATGTGACTAACAGTATTTGATATAGTCCTTCTTTTTAAGTATCGATTTTTTTTTAAATGTTTTTTATTTATTATGTAAAAAATTTAATAGGTTATTAATTATTATCTTTATCTAATTTTTAATTATTTATATATTTATCATATAATTTAAAAAATAATAAAACAGAAAAAGGTTATTAAAAAATTAATACTAAAAGATATACTATATGTTATTCACTTATTTGGTTGTGAATAACTCATCTTTCAAATTTGCAAACCAAGTCAGACACAGACAAATTAATGCTAGAGCATTTGAGTGGCTGTTTTAAGTCAAATTATGACAAACCGATTGGAAGGGTCAACACGCAAATGAAGCCAACGTGTCTTTTTTTTTTTCTTTTTTTTCCTGAAATTGCAACTACGAATTTACTTTTTTCATGCCACGTGTCCCATTCATTTTACAACATGTGGCAGCTGTTAGTTTTCTTTTTAACTTTTAATAAATAATAAATAAATTTATTTATAAATTGTTAATGATATTAGTAAGTTATACACTTGTACTATTTTTTTTTCAAAAATAAATTGAGACAAACTCTCACATGGGACTAGCCAGTTTAATTGATGAGTCCCGTGTAACATGTCACATGAAAATTAGTCTTACATGATACTGAATTCGTCATTTTGACTAATAATTTAACCATTGACCTAGTCAAAATAATCTCATATCAATAATATATTTTTATATTTTCTTTGTAAAAATAAGTATTTACTTTAGATAATTACTAGAGTTGATAGAATGAGTTCGACTTGTATAACTCATAAATAGGACTAGGTTGGGTCTAAAAAAATTGGCTTAAAATAGATTGACATTTTTGGATTGACTTATTTAATCTAATGGATCAATTGTGCTTTGGCCAGATTGGCCCAATGGGTCTCGGGTTAGCCTGATCAATAATTTAAAAAAAAAAACAAATAAGTTTTTTTTAGTGCAATCACTAGTTAAATGTTATGCATATAGCATGATTAGATATGTATTATACATCTCTTGCTGTAAATCTAGGATGTTTGTACAAGCATGGTTAAATAATAGATACTTCCTTTGTCCTACAATAAGTACCTTGTTAAAAGAAAAATAACTCTCAAAATAAATATTATTTTAACTTTTCAATATAATATTAATTATTTTTTCCTTTTATACTTTTAATAATATTTTATAGAATGCTGCATTATTTTTAGTGAAGAAGATTATTTTTTAACCATGCTGCAAAATAATACTTTTAATTATATTTTGAAAATGAACCATTTATCAAAGTTGACCTGGGAAGGGTTTGCACGCGGCTTCTAGGAAAAAAGTCAAAAAGCGACGCTGGACTCAAACAAAAATATTGTATATTTTTCTTTCGTTCTTTTTGTCATTGTTGTGGCAGAAATCAGTGTTCAGTAATTAATGATGGTCCCGATCTGATCAAAGGCAATCCTTTTGCACACGTTGTCAGTTGTCTTATAAATTTTAAATTGGACAATCAAAATCGCATGACAAAATTTACAAACTACACTATTGTCGGTCGTCACGTGAAATCGATGATGCACAGTGGTACTTAATTAATTATAGTAGTGTTTAGATGAGAAATTTTAAGATTATTTAAAGATCTTGAAATATTTCAAATTTAAATTGATTTTAATTAAATTTCTTTCATTTTTTAAATATTTTTTTAGATAAAATAATTCAAAAATTTTAAATTTCAAATTGTTAATTTGAATAAGATATTTTTTGTTATATGAATAGAGAGAATTTTGATGTAAGTAGTGTTAGTTTCAAACGCAAAAACTATCGATTGATACTCACACATCAAACAAAGAAAGAGACAAGAGAGAGACAGAGAGAGAGACAGAGAAGAGAGTAGAGAGAAAAGAGAGATAGAAGAGAAAATAAGTATGAAGAATTTCAAATTCTTGCTTTTTGACTTTTTTGTGTAAAATTTGAAATTTTACATTTTAAATAGTTAAAATAGTTCAATAAATCAATATAATTTCAAATACTTTTTAAATTCATTATTCAAATAACTTGTTAGTTTTTTTTTTCTTTTCGGAGACTTGAGAATTTTAGGGTATTTTTAAATCTGATTTTTTTAAAGAGCAGAAATCAGGTTAAAAGGACTCAACGGATAATTAGTATGAATACAAAGATTGGGCCTGAGCTCGAATTAAGCCCAGGTTCGCTGGGGGAAAACAACAGATAAATTTACATGAATAATTTTAAATTCTCTTACAATATTTTCTTTCTAATTTTTTTACTTTCTTTCTGTAATAAATATTAAATCTGTTTTATATTTTTAAGACAATAAACATATTTATTTTTTATTGAATATTTTTTATAAAAATAGTAGAAAAATTTATAAGAAAATATTTTTATATTTAATGTCATTGTCCAAATATCTCGACGCATTAAAGTGAAGTTACCTGTTGATTGAACATGATCTATTGATCTTCGACAGATTATAAAGGCCCAATCTGGATACATAGAAGCTATAGCCCAATCTGTTCAATCCTATCACTGACCCGTTTAAAACAAGATGGAATGAGTTGACCTATTTTGGAAAAGTGGGTTAAAAATCTCAATTCGTGTTTAAATGTGGGTTGATCTGAAAAAACAAAATAATTATGAAAATGTGTTAAAAATTAAAATTTATTATAATTGAGTTTGTACGTTAATCACTAATATTTGCATTTTATAATTTTAAAAGAACGTTGAAATATAGTGTTATGTCAATATAACTTATTTAACTATAACTATGGTTTCTTAAAAATAAAACATTAAAATTGACCTAGTAAAGATACTTTAACTCATCTGCTTAAGGGTACTTATTTAAGTATAATTAAAAGCTAAAAACATTAGATGAAGAGTTAAATGCATTACAGGTATTAAAAGTTGCTGTTAAAAAAAAAGGTACTAAAAGTTTAATGTTTATATTTATTTGTTTATTGTTAAATTATTTAACAAATTTTATATTTTACATACATGTTAATATAAATAAAAATATATGGTTAAGTGTCAGCTGCGTTAATTTGAAAAAGCTAGTAATATTGGTATTTTATAGGAGAAATAATTCAATACAAGGGATAAAAAGAAAAGTAAAAAAATTTGTATTTAAGGGTTAATACAGCAGGTCAATTTCTCCCGTCCTATTTTCTTGATGACTTAAACGAGACAAATCAAAACGGGTTAGTGAGTAAAAACAAGTCATAGTTAATAAGAAAATACATGTTAAATAAATAAGGACAAAATAAAAAAAAATTATATCATTCACCAATTTTTTTTTAAAAAAAATATGACACTTGGGACATTTGGAAGATAAAAGTTAACTAATTTGCAGTAATCTCTTTCTATAAATTAGAATAACTATCTTAAATGAAAACATTTTTAACTGTCATTTTTCAACAAAATTGTTTTTAGTTGTTTTTCTTCGACGATAATATTTTTAGGAATTTTTTTTAACCTCTTATCTCTTTTAATTAATCTATCATTTTTAGTATTTTTAGTTCTAACTTGAATTTCAATATTTTTAAAAGAAATTATTAATAATTAAAATAACATTGTATCACAATAAAAATTATTTATCATAAATCTAAAATATATTTTATATTATTAAAATACTTATTTATAAAAATATTCATTATAATATAATTTATATATATTTAAAAATATTTATTTATTACAAATTTTAATTATATAAAATAAATATTTATTTTATACAATGCATAGACTAAAATACTACTTAACTGTATTTTCTTATTTGTCAGTATCACTAGACCATGAACATTCGATGTATACATAACAACGATTTGTATGTTGCCTAAAACTCAGACTTGTACGATAAAGGATGACTACAATTAAAAAAAAAAAAAACCTATAACAAATATAGAAGAAATCAAATCAATAAAAATTTGGCCAAATCATGTTACATATAAAGTATAATAAGAGGTGCATGTGTAGTTCGATTTAATTTAATTTACTTTAATTAATTAATTTAATTATATACGTGATAAGTACAAATTGAATAAAATGGTATGATTTTTTAATTTTCATTTATTTCAATTAATGATTTAATTGATTTTCAATTTATTTAATTATTTAATGGTTTAGTACGTTTTGAATAGATTTAGAAACTAACTTGGTTTATTTAATTATTTAATATATTTTATTACTATTACTAACCTTTTTTCTAAAACAAAAATGCTAAAATATCGGCTAAGTACACGTTGTTGGTGAGACAGGAAACTTCCATTCATATGCCTTGTCAGTATATTAATTTGCGAATAACCTGTTCTCCGTGTGATTCGATTTGATGCAAGTTTAATTAAAACATACTTCTGTCTAACTTGTACATTTGACAAGTAAATTAATATGTTTTACTCAAGGTAAATTAATATGTTATAAATTTCATATAAGACTTTTTTTTTTTTTTTTACTGCAATTTCATACAAGACTCAGAAGTTAGATCGATGTAAATTATATATATATAAAATTTAAATAATAATTTCATCCCTATAAAATGTTTTATTTTTTGTTTAAGTTCTTTAAAGATTTTTTTTTAGTCCTTATAAAATTTTAATTTTTTTATTTTAGTTTCTGCTGTCAAGTAATAATGTTAACTGATGACGTAACAACGACGTTAGTAATCCATTAACGTATCATGTTATCAAAGGAATTTGAAAGAGTAGTCACATGTAATTTTTTTTTTGTAAATTATGTTTTTAAATCCTTAATTTGTTTATAATTGTTGATAATGGCATACTCATTGATGAAGGATTAAAAATACAATTTATCAAAAAAAATTACACATAATTATTCTATCAAACTCCTTGATGACATCGTTTTCTCACTTCCACTATACTTTTAGATGGGAACAAAATAAATAAGAAAATGATTCCTCGTTTCCTCTCATGTTTAGATTTATATAATTTTGATGTAAAAGAATCTTGTATTTACATAATGTTTGAAAAGAAGATGTAAAACTTTTAAGTAATAAAATTTTAATACGAAACTATTAATTTTTAAATAAAGAAAAGCTTGAATCTGTAAAAAAAAAAATCACATGGTCTCTAACATGATTAAAGACGTAATGTTTCAACATTAAAAAAAATGAAATTTATTCTTCGTCGAACAATTCGATTAATGTAAAAATTTATTTAAACTATATATATTATTTAAACGAGTATATACATTAAGCCCATGGGAGAACTTGAATTTTATTTGTAGAACACATCCTTGAAAAATACAGTGAACTTTAAATGTGATTAAATTTTGGACTGAAAATTAGTCTCATAATTCGGTTCAAAAGACAGAAATTTGTAGAAATCCATTCAATTCCATGGTTAAGATGGTTGCCAAAAAAAAAAAATTAGATATAGAGATTTTTTTTTACATTAAAATTTAAGATGAGGAGAGATTTAATTATTATAAAATAGATTAAATCACCGACCTAAATAAAAATTTATATTGAAATTGTAATTAAATCATAAGTCAATCAAATTTTTAAACACAAAACAATGCATAACTCTAAGATTAGTTATCAGAAATCAATCTCTATGAACAAGAGTTTGAATCGAAAGAATTTTTTTTAATAAATATATATCCAATTCGTGTAAGATGTATATAAATCTTAAGTATCAGTATCAGTATGTATGAATATGTTAATTAATATTAATGGTAATTTTTAGTTACAATTAATATTAATAATATGAATACGGATTAATATTAAAATGAGATTCAAATAACATTAAGGGATATATTTTAAATATAAAATCAAAGTTTTAAATTAAACTATATATATATATTACAAAAAAAAAAAGAGGAATAAATTATAATACGAGAGAATGGTAAAAAGGGGGATTCGAATTTTGAAGCATATTCATATATATTATTGTTTAGTCTTCATCACGAGAAATGACATGAATGTATATGCTTGACACATCCAGGCGGCCACGCTAACATCTCCCAAAATACACTTAACAACTACTATATAAACTTTCGAAGATCTCTACAATAATATAATAATGCAGAATAATTAATTTTCCAAATAGATGAAACTAACCAAACCATGGCTAGCTTACATTTGCGTTGCCAAAAGGATAGCAGCCTCTAAATCCATTAGAACATTTGTGTTTCGAAGGATGTGAGAGCGAGGGGCTTCTTGCTTGTCCTCGATCTTTGTCTCTCATGGAAAACGAGGGCGAAGATGTTGAATAATAGGCCAGAGACCAAGAAGAAGAAGAAGAAGAGGATGAAGAAGGTGACCAAGATGAGGATGGTGACACGTGATGATGATGATGAGACTTTCTTGATCTTGACCCTAGAAGCAGCCTTGGCAAAATGCTTAAAAATATGTTGTTGGCCTTTGAGTTTCTTGTCTTGGCATTGTGGGACTTGGGGCTTGAAAAATAGGAAGGTGGGGGTGTAAGAGGAGGAAGAGATGTCTCCGACAAAGGGTGTTTTGGGGTACCAGGTTGTGCCTCCCATGTGAAAGGAACCGCAACCGAAGTTTCTCCGTAGTAGAAGATCCTTGAAGAAGAGTTGGGGGTGGTGGTGCTGGTTTCCTTGGCCAATAGCCTTGAGAAGAACCTATCGTCCTTGGTTATTCTGAAGGACATTTTAGATGAGTGATTGTTCGAACCTTCACTCACCATTTTGACAAGTTTTGTGTTTTGTGTTAGCTAGCTTTCCTAAACTCAGATCTAGCTAAATGCCTCACCTCAAGATCCGAGAAAGAAGAGTCAAAACACAAGGTGCGTGCGTGGAAGCTACTGTATTTTCTAGTAGTAGCAGTTTATTGTGTCTAGTGTCCAGTACCCGACACTTTGGAAATATAAATATCAAGTGTCCACGTTACTCAACATAATAAATAAATGCCTTCCTAGCTAGTTCATAATCCTAACAGGCTGATTCTTTTATTCATAATCATAGTGAGCACCTGGTTAAAGGCGCAGGCTATTGTGGGGGACTTGGTCATGTCCCCCACGATGCGAAACAAATTTGGTTCGTTTGATATGGATCATTTAAAACCAACGGCTAAAATAAGTGATGGACTACTGTGGGGATATTGCACTGGAATAAACTTAAAAAGAAAAAAGAAATTGAAGACACTCTTCCGGTCCTCCTTCTTCACTGTTCACGGACACCACCTCTTCCTCCTCCTCCTTTGCTTTCCATGTGTATTCAGAGAGAGAGAGAAACGTTGCTTTTTAACGCTGACAAGGAACTTCCGGTCACACTCGCCAGAAAACTTATTTTTCGTTTCCTATTGAAAACTCTTCCGGCAAACTCCATATTTCCCGTTCCTGCATTTCACGGTTTCTGGATTGGGTCTTCTACAACACTCTCGGTGTTGTTCTGTTCATCTTTTCTCCTTTTTTGCACTTTGAAGTTCCCCCTTAAATCTAGTTGTTACCAACCAAATAAAAAAAGCTTCTTTTTTTATTTTTGGCTTGAGCTTAATCTGATGTTGCGTTTTGGGTTTTGCTTCCATTGTCCAAATTTGGAGGCTTTGATCTTCTTTATTTGTTTTCCCCAACTCAATTTCACCTGGGTGTTTAGTATTCCAAAATGTGAGTGTTATTTTCAAGCATGAGAATTTTTCTTTATCTTGTGTGGTTGTTGGAGCATTTGTGAGGTTGCAACGTGGTTTTCACTTTTGGCACAATAAATTTCATTCTATAAAATTGTTTTTAGACGGAAGAGGAGCAGGAAGTGGTGGACTGGTGGTGTTGGAGAGGGTGGAGTGGTTGAGGTCAGTGAACAGTGAAAGGAGAGGAAGAGGAGTGTCTTCAGTTTTTTTTTTTTTTTTTTTTTAAAAATCTTATTCTAGTGTAGTATTCCATGGGTAGTTCCTCAATTATCTTAACCATTGATCATTCAGGATGCACATCTAACGGACCAAATTTTATTTCACACCGTGGGGGACATGATCAGGTCCCCCACAATAGCCTGCGTCCCTGGTTAAATTTTAAAGAGTAATTGGAAAAATCACTCTATACCATACACTTTGTTAATACTATTTATTATTTTTCTCTATCTTTCATTCTATAATACTCCAAACTATCAAATACATAAATCTACTGATACAGGACTTTTAGTCTAACTAGTAGTTTTAAATTTAAACTTAAGATAAACAACAGTGATTAATATTTAGAGAAAAAATTTTGTCACTCATAATATTTTTATTCGACTAATCTGATTTGATATTTTGCATTTTGAAGTGAATCATTATTTTGATTTTTGTTATCTTTTTCTTTCATAAGACACTTTATTTTTTTTATCAATAAACAAATAAAATTTCATTATTAAGAATAAAAGTAGATTTCAAATTAGCACATGAATTTATTTAGTGACTAATTTTTAATTTAAGAAACAATATATAATAAATAAAAAGTTAAGCATTTAATCAATATAAGAAAAACTTTGTTCAAAATATCAATCTTATCATAAACCACAACTTGACCTATATTACTAATCGCAAGTAAAAATAATATAGGTTTACGTTAAGGTTTATTTGATGATACATAGCGGTTTGTTTGATTTTAAACATAATTAAATTGAATCAAATAAAAATATGCATTTTCTTATTTTTGGTTTTTAACTGTTGATGGTTTATTCAATTTTTTTTTATCGGTTTAGAACTTTAAATAGTTTGAATTGATTTTTGAAGTTCCCCTAAAAATTATAGTAAAAAAGCATTAATAATATTTTTTTATAAAACTTTTTACTTTTAATTTTTAAACCAATGGTCTATATGGATAACTATTAATATTTTCAATTTTAGAATCTCTCAAATAATCAGTGTCTTAAAATCACATGTTAAGAAATTAAAAATTTTGTTTTTATTTAAAAAAAACATAACTAAAATATATTTATTAAAAATACGTATAATATATTATATTAAAATCATAAAAATTTACTTTTTTTTTAAAGTAATTGAAAGCATTTAATATGACGTATTAAATAGTAGTACTTCTTAATTAATGTCTTTAAGTTAACTCAACTACTCATTAGTAGGCTCTTCTTTTTTTTTTTAAAAAAAAAATCTATCTTGATACATAAGTTAATAGAACAAAAATAAAAATTTTATTAAAAAATATTTATTATATAAAAAATATAAAAGTCGTTTAATTTTTATTTTTTAAGTAATCAAAGGCTTTTAAAAGAATATATTTAATGCTACTTAACCTGTGTAGTAACTAGTAAGTAGTAACTGTAATTGATGTTTGGGATGAAAAAATCATAAATAACTTTTTTATTTTAAATATAATAAAGGATAAAACTTAGGTGAAATATTAATGTTTGCATAAATACATAATTAATGTTTTAAAGTCACTTTTTAGCTTTCTCCAAAAGATTTTACTAATATAATTGTGCTAAAAGTACTATTTGAGATTGCTGTAAAATTGATATTTTCCTTTATATTAATTTCATTTTAAACTATGGACAAATAAATAGAAATAAAATTATTTCCAAAAGTGAACAAATAAAAGAAATGGAAGAGTTTTTTCATTTTATTTTTATTTTTTTTAAGATCATGGATATCCTTCATGGAAGGTAATCATATTCAAGTTGGGTAGGTCCATTATGGGTGAAAGTTCTCCATATGAGTATTTAACACTAGGGGTATAAATGAATCAAACTATTCATGAATTATTCGAGCTCGACTCGTTAAATGTTCGATCAAGCTTATTTGTTAATTAAATAAACAAATTCAAGCTTGAGATTAAATTCGATTATTTAAATGAACTAAGTCTAAGCTTTACAAGTTCGACATTAATAGCTTATGAATAACTCGTTTACACGCACATCATGTCAAAAGTATAAACCACTAGGATCAACCTAGTGGAGGGTTGGATAGTAAATATGAGATCATATATTCTAATCTTAATGCAACTATTGTATACAGAAAAAAAAATTCCATAAAAAATATCACATTAAATAAGAATCAATAACAATTTATAAATACCATCTTCTCTTAACTACCATATTGAATAATAATCCAGGTTAACAGTAGTATATAAATACTTAAGCAAAACAGAAGGTATCCCTAATACCCACCCAAATTTTTATTTAATACATATAAATATAATTTTTTAAAAAATAACAAATGTTATAAAGACACCTGTTAGCATGTGTCGTTTCAAAATGGAATTTTTCGAACGGGATCAAATTAATTGCGACGAAATTTAATGCCTGATATACTTGGTAGAGAAACTATAAAACCGAATCGAATGGGTAGCTGCACAATTATTTTTGGAAGCATCTGGACCATTGATTAGGATTTAGGAGATTGATGTATATTATGGTGAGGCATTTATAAATCATTGATTACCCGGAAATAGTTGAGGTGGTGGGGGGGGGGGGGGGGGGGGGGGGGGGGCGGGGGGGGAATCTGAGATTGGTTATGGGTGAAGACGAATAAATGGAAACAAGTTGTGGTCCATTAACGAAAATTCAGAAACTTGTTATCAATATTGGGTATTGGTAGTGGGGGCTGGTCCATTGAAGGTACGTACACGTAAATGTACATAGTGCATAAAATTGATGTTTTGGCAAAGCCTAAACCATGTTCATATTCACTTACGTTCTTGCAATTGCCATCTGCCACTGCCAGGGTACACCACAAACTATCCAACATTATTCGTGATTTGAACACAAGTCAAGTAATTAACATTATATTATGCTCTAATAAAATAAAATGTTTTACAAGCATGAGTAAGAAAAAGAAAGAGTTGAATCATGAATGGAAGCTGTAGACCCAGCCACGATTAAGATAATGAATTGGATGCTAACAAGTCATGAACTCAACCTCATTTGATTGCGTCAAGAAACAAATGCGAGTCTATTGACATTTGACGTATAGAGACATCGTCATAAAGACATTTCACGGTTTCACACAATGCGAAACAGAGAGAAGGGTACTAGCAATTAAATGTCATAGAGGATTTCACACAATGCGAAACAGAGAGAAGGGTACTAGCAATTAAATGTCATAGAGGAGATGAGCTGTATATGATCAGCTAGTTCTGATTAGGGGTGAAAATATGCCAAACCATTCGACAGGAGCCTATGATCTAGTCTACATCAGGCCCAAGTTAGGTCAGACCTTTAAAATAGGTTAGGCCAAGGTTTTTAGTAAAACCTATCTAGTTAAATATGCCAGGTTCTAGGCCATTCAAAAAGTCTTTTAGATCTAATAAGCTGGCCTATTTAAAAAATCATAAATAAATATTCATTATTAGTATTATTATTATATTAAATTTGTTATGATACATTAAAATCTTACATGTATTTGTCTTTTTAAATGATAATCACGTTGATTTGCATGAATAATCAAACTAAAGCTTATAATTAAGTTTATTGAAAAATAAATTTGTTTTGTTTCAAAATATATTTTTAAATACGTTATCATGAATGTTGTATTAAACCTTAAAAATATGTTCAAATATGTTAGATTTGATTCTTATAAAACCTGACATACATGTTTTTACCTCTATCTTTGTGTTAAATTATCGCAAACTAGGTCCCTTAAATAGGCTTGTAGGTCAGGCCATGCTTTTATGTAGGTCAGACCCAGGCCCTTAAAAAAGCCTTTGACGGGTAAACAGGCCAGACTCAGGTCATGTACTTTTAACTAAAGTCAGGCTCAGATCTAGCAAAACCTAGCTCGACTCGGTCTATTTCCACCCTAGTTCTGATTCACAAAAAAAAAGCTAGTTCTGTGCTTTTCTATTTGAATGCCGTCATCCTTCCAATTAGCATTGCACATTCTTTTCTTATATAATTTTTTTTATAGACCACACTTATCTTTCTAATAAATTGTTTTGAATAAGAATAAAATCATTACAAATGACAGAGTTTTTATTTGAATCTTTAACGTAATTGCATATTTAGTAATTGAATTTGAGATCATTGATTAAATTATATCCAATTTGACACGTTTTGCAGACTCTTAAAGTTCTAAGATATGATTATGAAATTTTGAACCCACCACTTTAGCTTGATTTAAATGTAATTATCCAATTACACCTAATGCAATGGTGTAATAAATAAAAATCTGTTAATTATCAACCACCTTAATAGACATTTGTAAGAGTATACTGTGGCCCATCAGTGGTAGTATTAAAAAGATGAATGTGTATAGAATGGCCCACTGCTATGAAAAGGATCAGTGTGTAATAGAATTACATTATCTAAACCAACAACATATTCAGCGCCAATGCAGCGGACCCGCACTGAAGCAAGAATTTCATGCAGGAATTTCGTCTTCATCCTCTGAGCGACATGTAGTATAAATTAAAATACATTAAATGTTAAATATTACAGTATAATGAATTATGATAGGACGACAAGCATTAATTATGTGGCAGCTGGAATTTATAAGTGATGTTTACTTCTGATGTATAAAATTGTTACACTGCTTAAAGTTGCCATGTTCAACACGGATTCTGCGGGACTGTGGAATCAAGAGGCCAACAATCAATGTTATATCGGTGCCAAATAAATTAACTCTGATTCAGAACTTCGTTTAGTTTGCCAAAGGAGAAGATCGCAAATTGAGAGGTCCATTTACCCTGAATTTTTTTTTTTAAAAAAAAAGAGTAAATTAATGGGGCGGATATAAATTATGTTCAGTGAGGAAGTTAAATGTTTTTTTTTAAGCCGTGCTACGCCCGGTTTCATTCATTAATGTTAAACTAATCAAATGACATGACCAGCATCGAAATCTGCTGATCAAATAATAATCAATGAAAGGTGACTTAGCAATATTGAACCCACCAAAGGAAAGAACGTGCTTGAGATGAAAGACTAGAGGTGATCAATCAAAGTTTTTTTGATTGAGATTAATAATCCGTAAAGTCGATAAATACTCCGTATTAATAATATAATAAAAAAAAATATTACCTTTGTTTGTAAATCGTAACTGTTCCAACTATGGAGTTCGGGGTACTCAGTTGGCCAGCTTTAAAGCTTAATATTGTCTGATTTATTATTATTTTATGTCTTTTTCTATTGGAACAAAAATGACATTGATTAACGACGATTGTCAATCTATTAGTCACATCTAAATCTGTAAAATTTTGATTTTAGCCTCCCTCAAACATTCTAAGATTATTCCAATTTTTTAGAAATTTAAAGCCATATATGTGAAGCCATGCCTAACCAGGAGTGAAGAGTTTGTAGAATTTGCAACAAAAATCAAGTGTTTCAACGAAGTTCCGATGAAAACATAAATATTTTAACATACAATTTTCTTTATTAAAATCTTAATCTACAAAAATTAACTGTTAATAACCACAGAAGTTGGAAAAGTAAGAAAATATTCTTAAAAATAATTACTTACTATTGCTGATAAACTTATTCTCACTACACTGTGTTACATCATATATAACATAGAGGGAGAGAGTATACTTAAAAAAATACAATTTAAACATATTTGAAAGTGTAATTCACGCTAAAAATAAATCATATTTAAGTTCTCTTAAAGCGCAAAAGAAGCTTCTCTATCTCCCTATCAATTTCATGCAAATCTAATCAAATTATCTTGGCCAGCTGCCAACTTCCAACATTGCATGCATTTTTCCTTTTCCCCGCTGAAAGAGCTAATCATGACAACTTATGATGAAGAAGCTATAATAACATCTTTTATTTTGGTATATATGCACGTTACCTACTTAAATTATTTTCTCTGCCTTGGTAAAACGTGTTCACTCGATGTTCTTCTCACTAAATGGGAAAAAAAATGGAAAAATAATGATTAGAGACTTCTTAAGTGGTGATTTGTCATCATTGTGCATTAAAATGCGATTTTTTACACTGTTAATGGAAATAGTTTTGTAGTAAAACGATAACTGTATAAGCTGTCACATTAAAAACATAGTTTTATTGACATCACACTAATGTTAATTAAAAAATAAAACAGTTAAAAAAAATTGTACACCAATTATATTGGCAATATTAAAGGATAATACATCCTTATTTGAAGATGGATTGTAATTTTAGAGATTTTGAATAATAAAATTACCATTTTAAAAAGAATTTTACTAAATTATTACTTTTTATCTATGAGTTGGTTTTATAATTATGCATGCATGTAAACATAGTCAATCGGCACAAATTTAATCATTTATCCATTTTAGCTAGTTATGGAGAACGTATGTAAAATACACTTCCCGGAAACAGAAGATAATGTTAAGAATTGTATTTGAGATAATGAGAAAAGTGGAAGCTTTTTTTTTTTTAATAACAAAAAGTGGAAGCTTGACTGTTTAAGTTAAATATTTTAATTTTAGGTAACTAGCCATGTTTTTCAATGAAGATTAATAATCAGTAAAATCATACCAATAACATGGTAATAAAAAAAAACTATAGTATAAATGTAGATAATACATGTTATTTTAATTTATTTTCTTTGACATACTATATTTGTATAATACTGTAGTATTAAATTTTTAAATTTGCATTTTTTATATTTATGTTATTTAAATTAAGAAATTAAACATCAGTATCTATGTGCACTGAATCCTGGGTAAGTGGGTAGTAGTACTTTATTTTGAATATAAAAATATAAATTTATCTTAAAGGCACAAATTCACTGTGGCGATTGGCGAATGGAGAATGCTTTTACTGCGTGCGCACTAGTGAGGGTGGTGGTAGCAGTAAGTAAGTGGTACACGTCGTCGTTTCGTTTGGTACCACTCTAAAACTTTTTCCCCGCCAAAAAGTCAATCATATCATAACCTCAAGGCTTTTCCGGAACCGCGCCAATCACGGTCCCAATCACCACCACCAACAACCTCACTCTCCTTACGTGTCACCCTCTCATTGGCTCTCGCTCCCAACCGCAGCCACCAACCAACCACCTTAAAGCGGACCACCATAGTCCGTGGACCTCAGCCCCACCGTATCATTCAACGGAGAAAAGAAAAAGTCCCTAAAAAAAGCGTCCTCTGCAATGCAATCAACCCTTTCCCCTTTTCCTTTTCCCGTTTCGTTTCGCTCACCGAGTCGCGACATAATCATAACGCCCCCCCCCCCCTTCCACTTCCATCATCCTCGGATCGCATAAATTCCCCAATGGGGCTTTCGCGGAAGTCCAAGCTTCCACAAGTAACCAACTTTTTCAACTCTGGTTTTTCTGGATGCTTCTTTGAACCCCGCGTTTGCGTTTGTACGCTTTTTTTGTTTGAGTGGAAATGGCCGAAACTCGAGACGCCGCCGCCGCCGCTGATGGGGTGCCCGGAACGCCCGCCATAAGGGAGGTGAGGCCCGAGACCGGAGCCCATGCGGGAATCGGGTCGGGTGGGATTCGGAGGGTGAATTTCCGAGCGGAGATTGACACGTCGCCCCCATTCGGGTCGGTGAAAGAGGCCGTGACCCGTTTTGGAGGTAGCGGGCCCTGGATACCCTTTTTTGTAAGTTTTTGGATCTATTTTTTATTTAATTTTTGCATCTGTGTCTATGTTTTTTTTTTGGTTCAAGGCCACATACAAACTTCTTCATCTGAGTATTTAAGTATTGAGGACTTAAACTAGACTGTTAGTTAAAGTGAAACAATCCAGTGTTAATTGATCCACACGTTTGGTAATATTTTTTATTTTTTTAACAAATTTGGTTTATTTGCTCAAAAAATAAACCATTAGATGCAAATAATGAAGTGGAAGTCAAATTTCGAAGTAAACAAGGTTGATCCAGCTTAACTAATAGTTACAAATTTGAATTCCAAATATGCATTTGAGTTAAATTCTTATAGTAATCTTATCTGTTTCGAATAGGATTGTCTTTCGTAATAGATAATTGTAGTCTATACTAGAAAAAACTAGGTTGTACATTTTTTTCTAACAAAACTTGAATGCAGTTGCTTAAATATTTTTTATGTTGTTCTATTAAAATTAGAGTTTCATCTCGTAATTTATACCACAAAACAAACTTGCAAAGTCAAATTTTGGAGTAAACACTAGGTTGTAGTTTTTTTTTTTAACAAATCTTTATTACGCCAAATACCAAAACTTCAATTCTAATAAGAGAACAACACAAAAAACATGTAAAGAATTGTATGTAGTTTTTTTTTTTTTTTCCATTTTAAAAATTAATAATATGCTTTAATTATTTATTTCTATTTGATTTCTTAAAGGAATTTGGTTGCATGGTTAGTGGATTACTTATATGCTTTAAGGTAGGATAGTTCTTTGTACATTCTTGATGTCTGCCCCGTGTGTTAGTTTACTTTCTGATGTAGAAGAAGATTATGATTAGCAGAACAACATTGAAGATTTTGACCTAAAGAAAGTGGAGGAACAAGCAGCAGAGTTGGAGAAGGATTTGATTGTCAAGGAACTTGAAACGCTTGACGTGCTCGAAGAACTGGGAGCTACCAAGAGGATTGTGGAGGACTTGAAGCAGCAGTTACAAAAGGAGGCTATGAAATGTTTAGCAACTCGAGATGTAAATTCATATGAACAAGTTGGAACTCCTGTTATTAAGGAGATGGATAAAGAAAGTTGTGGAAATAATGTCAATGATCAAGAACAGATGATGCAAATTCCAAGCCCATGCTCTATGTCATCATCACCTGATATGATCTTAATGGAGTTGAAACAAGCCAAATTGAATCTAGGCAAAACTATAAATGAACTTGGGGTGATACAATCCTCTGTTGAATCTTTGAATAAGAAGATGAAGAAGGAGAAAATTTTTCTGGAGAGGACACGTGAAAAGCTAGCATCAAAGTTTGCAGCAGTATCTGCTCAAGAGAGGGTCCAAGAGCAAACGAGATTTAATCCACCAGCACCTCATGTAGAATGCACCTTTGGTAACCCGGCAAATAATTTCAATTATGATTCTGGGCAGTGCAATAGAATGGCTGAGACAAGAAGACCTGAACCTTTAAAGCCCTTAACCTTAAGTGTGTATGAAGAATATGGATTTAGTGTTAAGACTGCTGAGATGAGGTGGCTTGCGGCTAAAAAGATGGAAGAAGCTGCAAGGGCAGCAGAAGCTATTGCTCTTGCTGAAATCAAGGCTCTATCTAATGCTGAGAGATCTTCAGGATTTGTTCTGCCAGAACCTGAGAAAGTCACTTTTGCTTTTGGAGAGCACTCTCCCCTAAACCCCAAGGCTCAGATACCCGAGGAGTCAACCTTGAAGAAGGTAATAGATTCTAAGTTTCAAATTGATGAAACAAAAATTTCTAAATTGACTATTTTGAAGAAGTTGGAGGAAGCAACTGAAGAAGTTCTACACAGCAAACAAGTCTTGACAGATGCTTTAAACAGAGTTGAAACTGCAAACAGAAAGCAGCATGCTGCTAAGGAGGCTCTAAGGAGATGGATTCCAGAGGATGATATGAAGGAGTATAACACTATTAATTGCAACAAGTTTAATCAAGCTGGAATTTGTCAAGATTCTCTGCAGGATGTAACCAAGTCAACAACAGCAAACAATGATCCAAAGCCTGCTTTAAGGCCCACAATTTCAATGAGAGATGTACTTAGCAGAAAGCAGGTTCCTGAAGGATATGCTACAAGAAAGGAGATGGAAGAGCACACTGAAAGACAAAAGGTAGCGTTGAGTCAAATGCTTCAAGCATTGAGGGAAGATCTAACTCTTCCACCAAAGACTGAGAAAGATGGGAGCAATCAGAAGCCGTTCATAGCACAGAGGAAGAAATTTGGATTCATTCAAATATCACTTCCCATGGCAAAGCCAAATAAGAAAAGGGCATGAATTTCAATCCTCAATCCCTATGCATGGATGAATAGCCACTACTCATGCATCTTTATGTCTTCCCATGCCATTCTTTATCGGTTCATGTGTTCACTTTCATTTATTTATGTAGAAGATTGTGTGGGTGTCTGATTTTGTAAAATATGTTGTGTTTGAGTGATTGGGTTATAATTCTGTAGCTAGCTTTAATGGAGCTAGTGGATTATGTTGCTCTGGTTGGATGCATTAGAGTGATGAGGAATTTATCCACAGGGTATGAAGGTTTTATCATTGAATAATTTTATTGTTAGAAGTATGATCTATCATGTGGTTGTACCAATATATAATTTATATTTGTTGATTAGTGTACATTATCGGAAACTTAAAATCTTCAAATTTCAATTCGTAGACCAGCAGGCTGGTTAAAATAATATTGCTTTAGTGTAAAACAATATTGGCTCAAACCAACGTTTACACGCTTTCATCTCTAGTGAATACTTTTGAGGGATAACTTGCAAAAGAAAAATTATACCTGCATGATATCAATATACTTGCAAAAGAAAAATATTAGACTTAAGTACAAGTCAATTTTCAATTTATTACAAATATTATTTTTTTTGTTTACATAAATAATACTCAAAAGGTTATATAAATAAAACACGAAAAACAAGAATTTGATGTCAATATAGTTATTAAAGTTTTTGTTTTCTAACTAAAACATTATTCCTTTCTTAATTTTACACATATTTTTAGCTTATTTGAAAACTGAATTTTTAACTTTATTTTTCTGTAAATTAGTAATTTGTTTATAATTTTAACAATTTGATTTCAAAATTTTCTAAATAAATAATATTTATTTTGATATATTCACAATAAAAATATATAAACGCTATCCGTGCATCGCACGAGACAATGTACTAGTCTCATAATTATGACAAATATTCCTTCATTTTTGATAAAATAACTAAGAAAACATCTTGATAGTGATTATTTGAAACCTTCAAAATTATTCCTTATCTAATAATTATGATGATATCTCATAATTATGGCAAATATTCCTTCATTTTTTAACGTGTAAGTTGTAACACGTACGTAAGGGTTCAAATCTGGAAATTAGGGAGTGTAGAGGAAGCTTGACACCGATCGATATGACGTTGTGTCTATACTACTTTTTGGGCTCTCCATGCCTATCACATGAGTCTGGGACTTCACTGTTTTGACTGTTTTCTATATGACAAATTATTAGGTAATTCAAGATTGTTATGTGTTAATGGTATCGATTATTTTTATATGACATATATTTAAAATTTTTAATTTGCAATTTTTTTTTAATAATACTTGACTATATATTATGTAAAGATTAGTAGGAATATAGTGATATCAAATTACCTAATAATTTCTCCTCTATATGGTGAAGTGAGGTATCAATGGTTTTTGCATTAGCTGACATGTGCACAGAAGAAGATAATGGATGTAAAGAGGTTCAGTGGACTAAACGGAAGCGAGATGTTGCCAATCAAAGCTTTGAAAACCAGCCCATTTCAATTTCGAGTGTGTTTTCTCTTCACTGAAAATTTTCAATAGGAGAGATATACACAGACAGAATAAATGATTAAATTTTTTTTTCATACAGTCATTTTATTTTTGTGCGTCTCTTTTCTACCGGAAATTTCTTGAAAAAAATCCATATACTTCAATTTCTACATTGCATTTGGTTATGTACGTTCTCTATCTTCTCACCCACTTTTTTCTTTCTTTCCCAATGTTGATTATAGAGGAGCACAAGATTAAATTTCAATCCACTTTTTTTTTTTTTTTTCGAGGGCTTCTTTATTTAAAGGTTTTCGAGCGTTGATTTATAGTAAGTGTATCACGTATGAGCATCTTTATATTATTAACTCAAAAAGAAATATTTTAAGTTGAATTAAAAAGAAAAAAACTAATCCACCACGGGTTTTATTAAGTAATGTTTGGTTCTTACTTTTTTTTTTGGTAGATACTTAAGTGAATTGTTGACTTTCATTTGGGTAATAATAATTTTGTCATGCAAATATTTCCTTATCCAGTGAAGAGCTGAGCTCGTGACATGTCACGTGACTAGAAAGTAGCAACCACAGGAAAATCCACGTGACGTGAGTACAAAATTGAGAGGCGGAACCTCGCTATGCAATGGATCACAATTAAAATAATCCAGATTTGCCGAATTGGGTTGGGTGTTGGGAACACAACACACACACAAACGAAGAAAGAAAGAAAGAAAGAGTAGAACAAACAGCAACGACATCGTCGTCTTCGTCATCATCTTCTTCTTTGTTCAGCTTCCGTAACGTTAACGTTGTCGTTTATCCCAAAACGATGGACTTCACCACTTTCGCAAATTCCATATCCTCTTCTCATGCAATTCCTCCCATACACCCTTATAGCCTTCAACCCTCTCCTTTTCCTCTCCACCTCCCATTTTCGGTATGCAATTTCTCCTCTCTCTATATTTCCTTTTTTTTTTTTTAATGTTATTTCATTGTTTTTTTTTTGTTTTGTAATTTTCAGAATTTAAAGCGTTCGGGTTTGGTTAAGAATCGGCTAATTGCTCGTTGCACTTCTAAGTCCGATGAATTTGGTTCTGTTAATGGGTTGCAATTCACGCCCAATAAGCTTTTTGTGGAGGAGGTATCGCTTCTACTCATTTTTCTGTTTCTTTTCAAGTGTTCAAATTCATATTATTGATTATTATTTTTTCCAATGTTCTGCATCCAACTGAGATTAAGGGTTTTTCTTTTACGTCCGGCTAGCAGTTAAAAAATGTTCAACACGCACCTTATCAAATATTTTAATTACTTAAAAAAAGGATTAATTGATTTTTATGTTTTTTGGATATAGGGTGTGTTTAAGAAGAGCTTATTTCAGCTTATGAAAGTGCTTGTGACATTCTTATAAATTTATTTACAACTTAATTAGACTTATTTTATGACGTAAACTCTTGTGCAAGTGTTTGGGAGAGCTTATTAAAATAGCTTATGATACATCTGTAAAATGTTTTTAACTTATTTCAATAAGCTCTTTAGGATGACTTAAGAAAATAGCGTACAACTTTTATGAAAACAATTTAACCCAATTTCCTCTTCAATAGTAGAAACAACTTGTACATAGTTACTTATATGATAAGCACTTATTCGATATGCCCTTGATTGAGACGTTTTTCATAAGCTCTTGTTTGATACGAGTTTATCCAATAAGTAGTTAATTAAATTGTTTATCCAAACATGTTTGTAATAAAATAAATTCTTTTTCAATAACTACTTTTTACTTTTGTTTTCTTAGCACAGGTCATTTTTTCTTTACAGTTTTAATTTCCCCTCCATATTACAGAATATTGTGGGAGCAGTGAGTTTATCGATGTAAAGTGATTGTCACTCTTATTATTTGGTGTTTCCTTCCAGGCTATTGGGGCTGAATATGGGGAAGGCTTTGAGACTTTTAGGGCAGATGGACCACTAAAAGTTGATGTGGTAAGGAATTTTTTCTCATCATGGAGTTTTCTAGTTTTTCTTTAGAATCAGATGGATTGCCTCTCTGTACTTTTCTGATGCTAGTATACTGTAATTTATGACTGAAGGATGCTAATTCTATTTGAAAATAGGACTATTTGAATGATAAATTGCAAGATGGTTTTCTTCAGCGCATACGCTATGCTATGAAACCAGATGAAGCTTATGGTTTGATCTTCTCTTGGGACAATGTGGTGGTAAGTAATTTTAACTCTTGTAGGTTTTATTTTTTTTCCTTTTCTTCTTATTTTAGTTTTAGGGTTAGAATGAACCATGCTAGATTGTTGTCTTTACTATAGTATTTTTCCATGTTTTAGAAATGTTAAGTGATGCTAGTCGAGTTTATGATATTTATTGCAATTGCATGGAAGATTTTGTATTGTTCTGGTTGTTAATTACATGTGGGACTGACTGCTTTGACTGAGTCTTGGGAAAAGAGGTGCATGACCTTATGTTTATGTAATATCACACAACCAGTTCATTTAAATCAATTTTTCTGATAAAAGCATGCAATTCATTTCAGGCTGGTACACGAGCTCTAAAAAGGAAGGCATGGGAGCAGTTGGCCTTTGAAGAGGGTATGTTAATTGTTATATTTCATTACTGTGGGGCTTTAGATGGGATAATCTTCAAAGATGCATGCTCTTTTAGATGAATGGTACAAAATAGAAATAAAAGGACGGGATCTCTAAGGAATTAATTACTCATTTGGTCTCTTTACTTGTACAATCGTTATGCTTTAATCCTTATACCTAGAAACTACTTGTTTTAGTCTCTACACATACACTTTTTAATTCGTTTTAGTCTCTGCCGTCCAAAATCCCAAGGACTAAAACAGATTAAAAAACGTGTAGGATTAATACGAGTTAAAAAGTATATGTTTAGGCAAGTAGTTTCTAGGTGTAGGAACTAAAACGTAAAGATTGTGCAGGTATAAGGATCAAATGAGTAATTAAACCTAAAAAAACTCAGAATAACAGTCATCCTGCTATGGACTATCCCACATAGCATTTTTGGGATTGACCACTACATGCTACCATCCGTGATTGATAACTATGATTATCATATGCAGGGAAGGATATTCCGGAAGAAGGTGATATGCACAAATTACTGTTTTATGCAGGTGCTGATTATGTGTTGCATAAGGTTAGTTTGCCTTTCTCTTTTGATTTGTTGGTTTTACATGGGCATTGAATTATGAAGACATGCTTTCTTAAAGATAGCATCATCATTAAAAGTCTAAAATGTTGCTCTGAACATTTTTCTTTGCTGATTATCCTTTCTTAATTTGCAGTTTTTTCTCTCAGATAAGGCAGAAAATGAGCTGAATAGGCTAAAGTTGAGGTTTTCTCAGATATATTATGATAATCTTCTCAGAGTAAGTTGTTGTCTTGATTTATTCTGATGGCTATTGTCAAGGGTCCAGGGGGTTAAAACCTGACAATGACATATCTTGCATGTAACTTTGTCTAGCTTGAAAAACCAATGGATGGCCTCAACGACTGGTTGGAAGCAGTTTATACAGCTCGCATCCCCTGTGCTGTGGTTTCAAGTCTTGATAGAAGAAATATGTTAGAGGCTTTGGAGCGAATGGGGCTCAGCAAGTATTTCCAGGTTGGTTTTAAGAAGAGTGTACAAGAAATTAATTCTTGCCTACTTTCTCCAATCATGGCATAGAAAAGCATATTGGTACAAATAACAAGTTTTGCTTGAACTTGGGTTGTACTGAAAGATCACCAGATCTTCTTTTGCAGGCTATCATTGCCAATTATGAATATTATGTAGCTTGTTTAGTTCGGGTATTGGCTTCGACTGCAGTTTGAGTCACGGTCAATATATTTGGAAAAATGCTGTTCACACACTTTAATTAAAAAACAAAAAAAACAGTTTGTTTATGCTGCAATTTATGATCTAGATCCATTATAGGGAAGAGGAAGGCTAGTAAGGCACTATTATTGAGTAAAATCCATGTGGGTCCCAATCCCTATTTACTAGTTCTCACTCCGTACTTGGTGTAACTTACATGACTCACCCGATCATGGAGTGTTGTGCTATCATTTCTCTTATAGGGAATTAGGATACAAAATGGCTTTCCCCACTTTTCATGGGCAACCTCAATTTGGTAACTTGGCCACTTTATGGCTAGACTTCAACCTATTTTATGTACTAGATATAGTATATAAATTTATAAATAACTTGACATGCCCTAAAATTTGCCACTTGCTGATTGCCTCATTGATTTGCAGGCAATTGTGACAGAAGAGGATGGAATGGAGTCAATAGCTCATAGATTTCTTTCTGCTGCCGTCAAGGTATAGTTCCATCCATCTGATTCTATTTTGATGAAATGTTTCTGGCTTGAAATTATTACTATATTTATTATGTTTTTTTTAACACTTATCTTTACAACATGTAGTATAATTACACTCAGGCAAGTTTCCAGGTCCATCTTTACTAAATTGTAAATACTAACACTGCAGAAATTTGGAAAGTTATAGTAGTAGTCTACTATCTATGGCAAAACATGGACAGCATCACTGGATTTATATAACTTCTATGTAAAGTTGAGTTTTCTGTATTTTGAAGTTGGAGGATATTACAGAGGGTAAAAGTTGTTCAATGCAAAGACAAGAGAATCAAATATTTTCTTTAAAGATGTGGGCTGAGTGATGTTGTAGTTTTAAAAGGTCGAGATGCTTTTATTTTTTGGGGTGATATCTTGTCTAGTATCTTTTTTTATATTAAGATCCTGAAAGCATCTTAGGAAAGCATGGAAAATTTTGGAATAATAACTGCTGCTAATTGTGTGCTCAGATAGTGTTCACAATAAATGCCAAAGGTCCAAAGTGCAAATAAAGAGGCGAATGTTTAGATGTGGCATTGCTATTATATGTAGGGTTGTTTAGGTTCCACTGACTAATTATTCTGCAAGTCTTCCATAAAGTTTTTCTCATTCTTAAAATATTTTGCTATCTTTTGAATTGTTTGCCTATATGGCTTGCAGTTAGATCGGAAACCTTCCAAGTGTGTGGTTTTTGAAGATGATCCCAGAGGAGTAACTGCTGCGCACAATTGTACAATGATGGCTGTAGCATTAATTGGAGCTCATCCCGCGTGAGTAATTCACATTTATGCATAATAATATAAGATGTTGGTATGAAAACAAGATTTCATGAAACATCTAAGAAATGCATATTTCCATTTTAATGCTTTTCATGTCCAAACACCATTTCCCGTGTACACAAGTACATGGAAGCCGATAGAAGTTCAACTTGGTATTTGATTTTGAGTCAGCTTGTGAGAGATAACATTAATCCAACGTATTTCCCGTCTATTGAAATGAAAGAGTAATTTCCATTTAGTTACACACTTGAGTACTTGGAAAAAATTGATGAAATTATTCTTTTGGCATTTAGAAACTGATTGATATTGAAACCTGCAGGTATGATTTGGGGCAGGCTGATCTTACTGTTGCTAACTTTAGTGAACTTTCTGTGATCAACTTGCGAAGACTATTTGCTAACAAGGGTTTTTCATTTATGGACTTACAGAAGCAGATCATAGAGAAAACTCCTCCCAAAAGGAAACTTACAATAGACACCATTTTTTAATACATTTTCCTTCCCATTCCCCCACTCAGCTAAATTTCCTTGTAATTAAATAGTTATGCGGTCGTAATTTTTTTTATATCTAATAAAATTGCAATCAGTTCGATCTGATTTTATCCGTATGTTTTATACGAATTTCTATTCTTTTCACTTCCAATTTTGTCTCATCAAAGTGGGATTTGGTCATTTGGATCCCCCCTCCCCAGCATCTCTATTTTTTATTTAAACCTAATATAGTTTGAAAATGAAATTTGATTGAGATTATTAGAAACAGCATCATTTTTTTTTATAAGCCAAAGAAATTTATAAACATTAGGTACAAGGGGTACCCACCCATATACAAACAAAGGACGCCAGTTACATAACAGAGAAAGAAAATAATCTGTTCATTCCCTGCATAACTGAGACCTATGGAACAAAGCACAGCTATTGCCCATGCAAATCTACACAAGGTTCCCTTTCAGTTATACTAGCAGAACATTACCTCCATAATATCAATAAAGCTGACAGCCAGTAACAATTGGCATGTAGTAAATGATATTACACCTCCCAAATTGCCACCTCCTTCATTCCTGCATAATAACTAAATTATCCCTGCAGCCATATGTTAAGCAAGTGCCTAAAACTCATTCCAATCATACACCAGTCCACCAAAGCCACTCAATTTATGCGTTGCTTTTCACCCCCCAAGCATAAACTCGGCTGTGTTGCCCAAACATACCATGAATAATTGAAATTTTTTGCCTTATTTGATAACCACAGCCAAGATTTAGTGATAATGATATCCCATAGTTTGTCCGCATCAATAGTGCCCTCTCTGAATAGTAAATTGTTCCTAAGCATCCAAAGGTTCCAAACTACTGCACCCCAAATAGCTTTACTCTTGTTCTCAACTTCTTTGTTGTATACCCCAACCGTATGTTGATAGAAATGTTGCCTTGGTTCTCTGTGTTGACAGGTAGACACTCCCAACCACTTATAACATTTATTCCAGATATCAGAGGAGAACTTACAGGTGAATAGCAAGTGTGAAGCTGTTTCCTCTGCACTATGACAGAAGGAGCACATGTAATCATCATCAGCCACAGAAATTCTTCTCCTCCTCAGATTCGTTTTTGTTTGCAGCTTGTCTAGCATAAGCCGCCAGATAAAGCTAGCAACATTTGATGGTATTGGAACCTTCCAAATATGCCTGAACACACCCTCCTCATCCATTGTAATGTTATGTTCCGCCACCAACCTATAAGCCTCATTGACAGTGTACTTCCCTGTAGCTCCATTTTGCCAAAGCCAGTGGTCTAGTGTACCTCCCTTTGCTTGAAACTGATTCATGTGATTTAGGAATCGAACCAGAATAGGCTTTTCCCAGTCAAACCATTGCCTCCTCCAAATAAATTTCCATTCCCATTTTCCATCCACCCAACATCCCATGTCTACAACTACACAATCTTTTTGCTCTGAATTTAAGAACATCCGTGGGAACTCCTCCTGTAGAGGCTTGTCCCCCGCCCACTTATGATGCCACATCTCCACTTTGCCACCCTCCCCTAAAACCCACTTAATATTATTATCAAACCATCCCTGTTGGTCCTTCCCTCCAGAAACTCTGACCATATCTATCCACCACCAAGATTCATTTCTTATGGTATTATTCAACCTCCCCCTATAAAGATCCCCATATTTTGACTTTAAAACCTTGGCCTACACACTACCCTCATCATGAAACAACCTCCACCGCCACTTCGTTAGTAAAGCTACATTAAACGCTTATATATCCTTGATACCAAGCCCACCCTCCTCCTTAGGTAAACATATCTCCTTCCATTTTACCCAAGCAAGTTTCGACCCTTCATGTGTCCCTCCCCACAAGAACTCCTTTTGGATCCTAACTACCTTTTTCACCACTGATTTTGGCATTTTGAAAAAAGAAAGGTAAAAAAGAGGCAAAGCGGTCAAGACAGAGTTTATAAGGCATATCCTTCCCCCAAAAGACAAAAATCTATGTTTCCATCCGTTTAATCTCTTCCTCATCTTTTGTACCACCGGATCCCAAGTTGCTTCCTTCCGTGGATTGGCTCCCACCGGAATACCCAAGTAAGTAAAAGGTACGTCCATGACATTACAGTTCAACAACCTCGCATAATTTGCTACCACATTTGCTTCCACTCCAATACCTGCAAGTTTACTTTTATGGAAATTAACCTTCAAGCCCGAAATCAATTCAAAACATCTAAGGGCACACTTAATGCACAAGACATTTCCCAAGGACGGCTTACAAAAGAAAACAGTGTCATCAACAAATTGTAATAGAGAAATTTCCACTTGATCCTTCCCCACCTTCACCCCCGAGAACATATCTTTCTCCACTGCTTCCCTCATCAACCCTGCTAATCCTTCCGCCACTACCAGAAAGAGGAACGGTGCCAAAGGATCCCCTTGTCTCAATCCCCGCTTCATGCAAAATTCCTCTGTAGGGCTCCCATTTACTAAAACAGAGACTGTAGCTGTTTCCACGCATCCTTTAATCCACCTAATCCACTTTTGACAAAAACCCAACCTATCCAACATGTAGTATAAAAACTCCTATTCCACCGAGTCATAAGCCTTTTCAAAATCAACCTTAAGAATAAGGCTCTCTTTCTTCTCCCTTCTCATCTCCTCCACAACTTCATTTGCCACTAATACACCATCCAACATGTTCCTCCCTCCAATAAAAGCACATTGTCTATCGTCAATCACCTTTCCTATAACTTTCCTGAACATGTTAGAGAGCACTTTTGATACCACTTTGCACATGCAACCAATGAGAGAAATAGGTCTAAAATCATTTAATTCCTGGGGATTGTCTATTTTAGGAATTAAAGTGATGAAAGACGCATTCCCCCCTTTAGGAATAATACCATTGGAATGGAACTCTTCCAAAAAATTTAAAAATTCAAGCTTCAAGACGCTCCAGAACTTCTTGATGAAGGTGAAATTAAAACCGTCCGGTCCGGGCTCTTATCTCCATCACAACTCCACACCGCTTCCTTGACCTCCTCTTCTTGGAACGGTGCCATAAGCATATCATTTTCCTCCACCCCGATTCTTCCAAACTTTACACCATCCATCCTTAAGCTAGATGCAGCCCGCCCCCTAAGTCTGCTTTCAAAATAACTTTTAATCTCCTCCTTTACTCTTCTCGGGTTATCCACCTATTCACCGTCAATGGCCAGACCCTTTATACCATTCCTCCTTCTCCTCCCATTTACCACAGCATGGAAAAAGCTAGTATTTCCATCCCCTTCTTTAATCCACTTACTCCTGGACTTTTGGTACATCAAGGACTCAAAGCGAGAGGAAATCTTCCAAAATTCACCCACCAAGTTTGATCTTTCTACAATTTCATCTTCCACTATGGTATCTTCTTCATCTTTCAAGTCTAGTTCACCAATCTTCTCCACCACGTCTTTCCTTAATTTTTGCAAATCCCCAAAATGCACCTTATTCCACCTTTTGAGGACACCCTTTAGGAACTTCAATTTTTCTTTTAGTACAAAAGCTGCCCTCCCTTCTATATTACATTCCTTCTAGCCTTTCTCCACCACCTCCAAAAAGTTCTTCTCCTTAAACCATCCATTTATGACTTTGAATGGTTTCGGACCCCAATCAATAACTTTATTTTTTACCACAATAGGACAGTGGTCTGACACGCTCCTATTTAAAACATACTGAGAGCTCCCCTGCCACATATGTAACCATTCACTTGATAGGAGTACTCTATCCAACCTACCCCTTTCCGGATCTCAAATTCAGCATCAATGGAAATTACAGAAACTCAAAAGGTGAAGAAAATTTAAAGCGGAAAGACAAGAAATGGAAAGAACAACGCCACAATCCCTAGGGATTGATAAGTTGAGGAGGATTCGCCACTTTGAATATGGAAATTCAAAGATAAGAATCAAGGGTAGTTCCTAAGAACCTAGAGAGTTTCCTCTCACAAAAGCATCAAAGCTTCATTCCAAATGAGAGTCAAAACTCCTTACAAAGTTAACATTTGGCCTATTTATAATATGAACCTAAAAGGCTTACCAAGGCCTATTACTAAAAGCCCAAACAACTAAAAAGGCCCAAATTAAAAATAAACATCATTAAAAACATAAAAAGCTCAACAAAAGCCCAATTTAGGCCCAAATTACATAAACTTCTATTCTAAGATTTGGCTCCACTTTAAGCTCTTCATGTACCATTCTAGTCCTCTATCATTCCCTCCTTCTTGAAGGAAATTCGACCTCGAATTTAGAGCCAAGGTACCTACATCATAAAAACAACACAAAATAACATGTTTTAGTTTTGAGAAAATATTAAAAAAGAAAATCCTATTTCTATTGAGACTTGGATTCCTTAAAAAGGAAAATCTCTTATTATCTATGTGCTTATATATCAATCCTCCCGGATCAAATACAAGCCTAAAGAAACCATCAATTAACACTAAAATGAAATGCTTAATCACAAATTTCAAAGACAAGTCAATCCAATGAAATTATGAGCAAACAATGACATTTTCAAACCAAGAATGGAAAAATTAGATTTATCCATTTTATGCACAATCCATCTATCAAGACACTTGAGTGTACCATACATTACTAAACTCTCACTATGAGTTGCTCCAATTAATGAATCATGAAATGAACATTTAGGCACACAAAATGCAGCATCTTTAAACCTATGCTATTTATGCCTATAGAAATCATCATTTTCAATTTTCCCATAAACAACAACACACATAGAGGAAGACTCAAAATAATCATACAAGTCCAAATGATGTGCATTAATATCAAATTTCAAGAACTCGGCATCATCACCTAAAACAATATCATGCATACCAAAAGCAACATTCAATTCACAAACATTTTGGATTAACACATGGCACACATCAATTAAATCACAAGGTTTAGAGATGGTGTAAGTCAAAATTTTCTTCTCTCTATGGTTGCATTGGTCCTCATATGTCTCCACTTCTTCTCCAAATTGTATTGCCCATTGATCCTTGATGTACAATTCTTCTCTAGGCATCAAAACAAAAGAATTATGGTAAGGTGCACAATCAAATTTACAAGAAGAATTAAATTCACAATCCAATTTAGGAGAAGGAATTAGAGTTTTGCACTCCCCCTTTGAGGACTCCTCTTCAATTTCTTTCACAAGAGAGACATCACTTTCAAACAAAGTTTTGCATTCATTCTTTTGAAGCTCTTCAAATTCCTTGAGCAAAGGATCATCACAAACAAGGAAAGGATTAGAATGAAAACAAGAACAATCATATTCCTCTTTATCTTTTGCTATCTCTTTTTCATTCTCTTCTTCAATTATTTTCTTTTCTCTCATCTCTTTTTCTTTTAACTCATTTTCTTTTGCTCTCATCTCTTTCTCTTTTAATTTGGCTCTCATCTCTTTCTCTTTTATTTCTTTTTCTTTCACCTCTTTTCTCTCTTGTTGCTTTGAAGCTTGTTGCTTAGGTGAGGAAGATCCCTCCTTTTTGGACTTGTCCTTACCACTAGAAGAGTCATAGTGATAGGTCTTCTTGTAGGAATGCTTCCTCTCAAGTTGTCTCTCCACTTTGTTGGCTTGGTGCACTAGATCCTCCAAGCTCTCATAGTGTTGTAACTTCACTATGTATTGAATGTCTCTATTAAGCCCACGTAAGAACCTTGCCATGGCGGTTTTAGGTTCTTGTGCATTGGCTCTCCTCATAGTCATTTTCATCTCTTTGTAGTATTCATCAACACTCTTGCTACCTTGTGTGAGACTTTGTAGCTTATCATAAGCATCTCTCTCATAGGAAGGTGGTAAGAATGTCTTCCTCATCAAATCCTTCATTTCTTGCCAAATTGCTATCTTAGGCATCCTTATCCTCTCTCTTCCATCCTCCTTATACTTCCACCATGCAAGTGCACTCCCTACAAACTTCAAGGTAACCTTCCTAATTTTCTTCTCCTCACTATACTCATGGCATGAAAAGACTTGGTCAACTTTCATCTCCCACTCAATGTATGCTTCCGGATCATTCTTCCCTTGAAAACTAGGAATTATAAGTTTCTCCTCTTCCATACTATCCTTTATTTTATTTTCTCCCTCATTATCTCCTCCATGTCTCCTAAGCCTCCTTTCTCCTTCATCTTCCCCATAACCTCCATCACTTCTATGATAAGAAGAACAATACATACCTACACAAAAATGATTAGCACAAATAATAGAAATATGGACCTCACCACTCACTAAGTGTTTCACTCAAATCCACTCGTGTTTCTCTCTTTTGAAGGCTTTTTCTATAATGTGCACACTTGCCTTTTTCCACTCAAACTCCTCTTTAGTCCTTAAGAAGCACTCTCAATCACAAATCAATAATTTGTATTCAAAGTGAAAGATGTAACAAATCCAAACTCAACTCAAGAGTCCAAAACAAGAAAACTCTAAGACAAAACCAAGAAAATTTAGAAGACAAGTAATAAAAGCTAAAAGAAATGAAAGGGACAACTCAAAATAGAATGCCAAGCAAAGACATGACTAGAAGACACAAGAAAAGAGCAACACAAAACTAAGAAACTCAACTTTTCAACTTGTGAAGAACTAGTGTATTCAAGAGAGCTAAAATGGCATAAAAGTGTATGAAAAAGAAAGAATTAAGCAAAGGTGTAGAAGGACTTCTTATAGGGCAGATTTTTTTCTTTCCAATGGTATAAATTTTTTTTTTGATTTTTTTTACACTTTGGCCCCCAAACTTTTCATAATTGCACTTGGATCCCTAAACTTTTTCTTTTTGCACTTTTGCCCCAATATTTTCTTCTTTTATCTTTAAGTCCTTTTCTTTTGCTAATAAGTCCTCAAACTTTTAATATTTACGAAAAACACTCAAACTCACTTAATTCAAATTTTTATAGATCAAACACAAGGATTTTGCCAAAGACTCTCAAGAACACACATGAACACTATGAATGTTCTTCCCCAAATTCAAATTTCAGAATTTCAATCTGCAGATTTTGACTCAAATTAAACACAAGGCAATCTCAAAAATATGGATTGAAACAATAAAAATCACAAATCAATGAACAGTAACGTGAACAGTACCGCAACCATGAACAACACCGAGATCGGAACAGTATCGCCGATGAACAGTGCGCGGTCTGTGAACAGTGCAGGGTGGTGAACACTCGCGATCGGAACAGTATCAGCGATGAACAGTGCGCGATCGTTGAACAGTGCGGGCGGTGAACAGTTCGCGATCGAGAACAGTGTCGCCGATAAACAGTGATGCGATCGGTGAACAATGTCGTCGATGAACAGTGTCACGATCTGTTAACAGTGTCGCCAGTGAACAGTACCGCGGTGAAACAGTTCCGAATTGATGCTAAATCCAACTCTGATTACCAAATGATGAAACCCCTTTCTGGATCTCAAATTCAGCATCAACGAAAATTACGGAAACTCAAAAGGTGAAGAAAATATAAAGCGGAAAGACAAGAAATGGAAAGAACAACGCCACAATCCCTAGGGATTGATAAGTTAAGGAGGATTCGCCACTTTGAATATGGAAATTCAAAGATAAGAATCAAGGGTAGTTCCTAAGAAACTAGAGAGTTTCCTCTCACAAAAACATCAAAACTTCATTCCCAAATGAGAGTCCAAAACTCCTTACAAAGTTAACATTTGGCCTATTTATAATATGAACCTAAAAGGCTTACCAAGGCCCATTACTAAAAGCCCAAACAACTAAAAAGGCCCAAATTAAAAATAAACATCATTAAAAACATAAAAAGCTCAACAAAAGCCCAATTTAGGCCCAAATTACATAAACTTCTATTCTAAGATTTGGCTCCACTTTAAGCTCTTCATGTACCATTCTAGTCCTCTATCAAGTACTCTATCCAACCTACTTTTACCCCTGCCGTTCGGCATAAACCATGTATATCTCCTCCCCACCATAGGAATGTCTTCTAATTCCATGTCATAGATAAAGTGATAGAACTCCTCAATCTCTCTTCCACTAACATGACTATTTCCAACTCCTTTCCTCTCCTCCACCCTCCTGACCGCATTAAAATATCCAATGACGCACTAAGCTTGCACCTCTACTTGCCTTCTCAACGCTACCAATTCTTCCCACATCTTTTTCTTGTCATCAAAATTGCACGAAGAGTACACATTAACAATGACACAATCGATATTAGTCTCTTTCCAATTCATTTTTAAGGCCAGGAAACCTGCCCCTTTGAAAACTTCCATGATTTGATAAGCTTCCTTCCTCTAAATGCACAATATCCCCCCTGCATTATTTATGGCTGCCACCTCTTCCCATGAAATTTCTTCCCCACCCCATAAGGATCTACATATACTCATATCCACCCCTGCAGACTTTGTTTCTTGAATGCAAATAAAATCTAATTCCTCAGCTGCAACAATTTCTCTAACAGCTCTCTTCTTCACCCTACCCCCCATCCCTCTTATGTTAAATGTTAATAACTTCATTTAAAAGCTTCATAACCACCCTCCTTCTGTGCCTTGTGGTTTCCCTTACACTCCCTTTTGTCCCTATCCTCCATCAAAACCATATCCTGAATAATTCCATTACCCTCCCCCATGCATGACATCCCCAAGCTCTTCCCCATTTCCCACATATGATCTGCTTCTGAAGCATCATTTTTTAGCCAAACTGATTCTTGACTTTGTCTACTTCGCCCCTTTGCTAGAGAATTACTCATTGACTTACTTGTTGATCTCCTTTTCCTCCCATACTCCTTCTTTGATGCTTCTAATGAGGTCTACTTGCTATCTGCTAATGTTTCTTGGATTTCCCTGCCTGTAATTGTTACACCATCTTTTTGTTTAAGAATAACAACACCAGTTCCCAGCGAGCCCTTATCATCGCCGCTTGCATATCTAACCTCACCTCCTGCTTCCTTTTGATTTTTAATCAATGTTGTGCGCCTCCCCTTATTACTTCCTCCTTTTTCGTCTGATCCACATTCCTTCCCAGGCTCAAGTATGACTCTTCTTCCCTTAATCTTCACGCTTCTTTCAGGCCTAAGTTTGGCAGCTTTATAATTATACCTTGGTAAAAATTTTAACTGCTTGTGACCCATGCTTATAAATGACTTTGTCATTTTCACCAAATGGGCTTGTTTTTCGCCCTTCAGAGAACATTCACCTTCCTCTACGCATTGGGCCTTCCCTTTACATTTTGGCCCCACCAGATCCACTTGACAATGACCCAGCCCGAAATTCTCCCCTTTGCCCGTAATTTTTTCTTCTTCATATTTCCTGGCAAGATACTCTCTCTCCTTTGTCACCTCTTCATTTTCCTTACTATCAACCTCCTTGTCTCCATGTGCCTTCTTTTCGTTCCCAACTACCCTTTCCCCATTAGTCAAATCAAAATGTTGTTGTGCATGCACGTCAAGGTTCATTTCGGGCCCCTCTTTGCTACTTTGAACACCATCCTGACTAACCTTACCATCTATCTTTTCACGTAAGCCTTCTATAGCCTCTTCTGCAGCTGCCCCTATTAGCTCTGTACACTGTTTGCATTTGTCACATGTCTCGAGGTTGCCTTTAGCTTTAGACAAGATTTAAAAATTCACCAACCACCGTGGAATAGCCCGTCGGAGCTTCTTTCTCGCCGGAGCAATCCTTGCCTCCCTTGAAGACTTCATCATCCTCATAAAACTCCCCCATGCATTCCGACCCACTCGATATAAGCTCTTCGTCGTCCATAGCAAAGACTGGAGACTCTTCGTCAGATTGTAGTAAATCTTGTGTATTCCTGCAGCAACAAGCCTTTCCAAACCCGTCATTTTCTTCTACCAATACTACCCCACAGACGACTCCATTAATCCTAATCTTTAAGTGTCTCTCAATGGAACCCATGTTTACTACCCGTATTAAAACTTTAGCACTATCCAGCTTCGTAAGAGACCTTGTCTGTTCATCCATCTCTACATACTCCCCTATTAATCCAACTAGCAACTTAAAACACTCTTCAGTCCACACGTGCAAGGGTAGCCCATAACAACGCACCCATGCTAGTCTTATACCAGGGACCTCCTTTGGACTCCATTCTTGTACGGATTCAAATACTTCACTCAACCATGCATTATTTTCTTGCACGAACTGTTGTACTGTTTGCTTCCCTTCCCCCACCGATAGCAGCATTGATTATCCCCCATATGCCTGATTTGTATAGAATGTGAACGTTCTATGAGGAACCTTTCTCTCAGTTTTGAAATACTACTAATCTCCTTCACCCTAGCCACCATAGTATTCTTCAGCCAAGTCAAGTTTGTATTGCCCACTGTAATATCCATTCCTTGGCACAAAATTCCATCCTCTAGCAAGTCGTCATTCTTCTTCCCTCCTTCTTTACTTGTTTTCTCATGTCTTGTTCCTGCCATTACCTTTGCAAACGACCCTCTGTTAAGACCCACTGGTTTCCATTCACATATTCCCTTCCCTTTTAGTGAAGAGCTCCCCACTCTCTCTCCCTGTTGTGACTTTGGATAAGCTGGTATGGTTTCCCTCCTAGCAAATTTTGGCCGATTGACGTGAAGCTTGATATCTCCAATGAAAATGTTGTCAAGCCGCTTCTCCAGCATAACCACATCTTGTACCCTTAGGAACTTGACAAAGCCATAACGTTTTCCTCTTGCATTTCTCCGCGGCACTAAGAATAGTTCCGCTACTGCTCCCCATCTCTTGAAAACCCTCCAAAGGTCGTACTCACCAAAAGCATCGGGAAAGTTTGTGAAGAAGAAAGTTGTAACATCACCTCTCTTCGCTCCTCTCCATTGCCCATTAATATAGTTCCTTCCTCCCCCGTCGAAGGTCCCCCTTCCCCACATTCTCATTCCCATTGTGTTAATAGGGGTTTCTTGTGATGAAGTAATTCGCAACCTAACGCAGTGAAATTGGAATTTGGAAGCTTGACGGATGCATCATTCTTTTCTTTTTTTTATGCATCATTCTTATTAGAAACAGCATCATGAGGGAGCCAAATCCTTAATAATGTGTCTTTTAGCTAACGATATATTTGTTTTTGTACCATGATAAAGGTACTCGTACTCCTATTTTGGAGTTTATTGCAGTGGAAGGAAAAAAATGGAAGGAAAAAAAAGAGGTAAAGAGAAAAAGTGATAATGTGATAAGTAATGTTAATGAGAGAGAAAAAAAATGCAGTGAAAGAAGATCAAAGAGAAAGGGTGTGAATGTATTGTTTTTTCTTTATAAAACTAGGAATATCATATCAAACATGGCAAGTTAGTACAAGAACTAGTTCAGAGGGGATAACAAATCTTGTTTTCATTATCTTTGATGTCAACGTAACAGGTTGCATATTCTCACTTTTCTACACAAATGACTTGAGTAACAAAAAGAGAATAAATTGGCAGAAAAAAAAAAAAAGACTTTAACCATTCTAGTCACAAAGTGACATATAACAATCTTGTTTGAGCAGGAAGTACTAGTAATATATTCTTTACCAATTCAAAAAAAAAAAAAAACTTTAACGTATTATTGGTGAAATTAATTAAATAGTGGGTTACAGTAGATATGTATTAATGGCATTTTTAATCCATTTTGTTATTTTTAACTTATTTAGATTTATTTTTAGTATGTTTGAAATTTGCCTTGAATCAATTTTACTAAATTGAGAGAAAATAACAATTAGAATCAACTTAGTAATAAAAGTTTGGATAATATGTATTCAATGTGACCCGTGTATGCCTTGAGACTTGAGAGAAACAAAACATAGATAAGAAAAGTTTTTCTTTAAATTTAAAGAGAAAATAAACAGATGACTAAAACAAGACTATAAAATTCATGAAAAAATTCGACCCATTATTAAACATGAAATTAACTTTATATTGCCTTTTTCCTAGGCTGTTTTTGAATTGGAAAATAAATTAGATAAGTAGTAGTTTTTAAATTGGATTAATTACATATTTTGTCCATTTATTTTGAACTGTTTTTTTAGTTAGTTAAATTGTTAGAACCAAAAAAAAATTGTAATTTTAAAAAAAAATTTAACTAACAAAAAATTATGTTAAAAAAATGCGTTAGAAAATGTATTTCTTACCATTATAAAAAAAAAATGTATTCCTTACCATTTTTCATTTAACATTTTAATATACAAACAAGGTGATAGGTGGAACTTGGAAGCGTACTGTCACAAAATTCCATGGCGCAGTTGGTGACATGGCAAAAGCAGAACAAATTGGGGATTGCCATTGGTGAATGCTATTGCTGATGCCTGATCTGATTCATTCCCTTATCTTTCCTTCCTTCCCCATATCACATCCTTCAAACATCATCAATTAATTTCTCTCTCTAAAACACAACAAACACACACAGAACTTTTCAGCTTCACTTCATTCTTCAATTCAATTCAATTTCAAACATGCTGTGCGTCAACACTGCCTTCACCTCTTTCTTACCCAGAAAATCAACTTGCGTCTTTGCCTCCAAATCAACCACCCCAATTTCCTGCACCCTACAAGGTATTATTTTTATTATCATTCCCTTATTAGGGTTTTTATTTTCAGGGTTTATTGTACAATTTCAGTCATTTTCAGCTTTCCACCAAGACCCAGATAACACGTCGTGAAGCTCTTAACTTTTGCCCCCTAATTAATTATAGATTTCTTTTTATTACTATAATTTAATAGCCCAGAACTCATAGTTGACGAATTTCATTACTAGCATTTTGCCATGAACTTCTTCGTGTGATTTTAGTCGTCGTTTTTGGTCAAAGCTCAAAATCCATTCTTCAATTTTATTCCCTAATTAATGAATGAGTTTTTATTATTTTATATCTGAGTTGTTCTGGAAAATCTTGTGCAGGAACAGTTGCAGAACCAAAATCTACTGCTGCTGCTGAACCGCTTTTGCTTAATGCAGTTCGTGGGGTAGATGTTGAAAGACCCCCGGTTTGGCTCATGAGGCAAGCAGGGAGGTACATGAAGGCAGGTTCATAACAGCTATTTTGTGATTTATGGTTTACTTAATAATCTTCAGTGTTTGGGAATTCCATTATAGTTGTACAAGTCAACTCAATTGTAGGTTTAGGACAGACAAGTTTGGTATTTGGTGTTGTAAATTTTTGTATATTGCCTGGAAGTTACTGTTCTGAACCACTTGCTCTTTTAACCAGAATGAAAGACCAGAGTTAACTTTGTTTCACATATGCAGTGGGATTGTGTTGCTTTATGAAAATGGAATTGCATCTGGGCTCTGTTTGGATAAACTTCTCCTATAAGTCAAAATTAACTTATGCATAAGTTAAAATAAGCTTTTGGAGAAGCTAAATGAGAAAATTTTACAAATTAACTTATGCTTAAACTAATTTTAGCTTATGGAAGAAGCTTATTCATTTTTCCTTCTTATTTTTTTTTCCTATATGTGTTTATGGAAAAGTTTATCAAAACAGGGCCTTGGTATAAATAGATGTGTTGTTGTTGGCTCTGTCACTTTTTAGTTTTCACCTTGTCCGAAACTAAACATGGCTAGTGGACTCTGTAACATTTTCCAAAATTTATCTCCATTTCAGAAAATTTTCTAGAGTTTATTCTGATGAATTTAGCCCAAGAATTCATTTGAATTATCACGATCCATGTCTACTTGCTTTAATTGTAAATTTAAAACCAACACCTATCTTGTTTTAAATGCAACCAAACGTCAAATTGGTCTGGCTCTTGTTCTTCGTGAATTATGACTTATGAGTTTAGTGAGTGTCTTCTTCACTGAAAATATATCTAATTTGCCAACTTTATTTAACCAGAGTTACCAAACCATTTGTGAGAAATATCCTTCATTCCGTGAAAGATCTGAAAATGTTGATCTTGTGGTGGAAATTTCTCTGCAACCGTGGCATGTTTTCAAGCCTGATGGAGTAAGATAACTCTCTGGCTCTCATTAATATATTTATGCTTTTTCAGGCATTTTTTATCACACTTTTTGTGTTATGGATCTGATTTTGTTGCCATTAACAATTTGCTTGGTATTGATTCTGTTCTGTGACAGGTGATTTTATTCTCAGACATTCTTACCCCACTTTCTGGAATGAATATACCCTTCGATATTGTGAAGGGTAAGGGTCCTGTCATATTTGATCCTATTCACACAGCTGCTCAGGTCGATCAAGTGAGGGAGTTTATTCCTGAAGAATCAGTTCCATATGTTGGTGAAGCACTGACAATTTTGAGGAAAGAGGTCTGACTGGTCCTATGTTCCGTACTTCCGTTGCATTTCTGCTTTTGTTCATTTTACACCCCACTTCCTTTTTATAGCTGAAGCATTTCTGTTTAGTCAAGTACCATAAGACAGGATATTCTTTATATTCATTTGAGTTAAAAGGAACTCTGTATTTTATGGATGTTAGTTGGTTGTAAATCATAGGTGGGGGGTTGTAGTTGGGGGAACAAATCCTGAAAACTCACAGAACTATCTATTTTATTGAACTGTCTACCCTGCAGGTGGCTATTAAGATACTGAGTTTATCTGCATTTCCTATTTGTATTAAAAACTTGTTTCATGTACTAGTAAATGGTGGAGCTTCATGGAGACCCTAAATATCTGACATCTAAATTTCTTGTTATTGTTGCTTTATCATTATTTTCTGTGGTCCAATTGATGTATTATGCCCCTATGGTTTACTATCTTATTGAATTCAGAAGTATTGATGGCAGGTGGATAATAAAGCTGCAGTCCTTGGTTTTGTTGGGGCACCATTCACCCTGGCATCATATGTGGTTGAAGGTGGTTCCTCAAAAAACTTTTCAAAAATAAAAAGATTGGCTTTCTCTGAATCCAAGGTAATCTTCAACCATCTTCCCTTATCATTCAGGCACACTAAACTTGTTGCCTATGGCAACTCACATGTTCGTATGTTTTAAATAAGTTTTTTCAGCATTTTGAAACCTGAAATATACTGATCAGTCCAGATAGTCGCCAACAGATCCTTAAGATGTTCATTTAGTTAGAAAATTACTTCTGGTTGAACTGGAAAGAAGTTAGCATGATTGATGTTACCATAGTTGTTTAGGTTATTCTTTTCTTTTATTTTGTGTGTTACGACAGAGCTTTTACATTGATGCAACAAATTGAATTTTGATATTTACTGGATTAAAAATCTAGTCTTAGCGAAGAAGGAGGTCATTTGTTAATCAAGTTCTGCACTATTTCTTTAACTCATTACACTCATTTACTTTATGAAACTGTGATTCGTCCACAGATCCTGCACTCATTACTGCAGAAGTTTACAACGTCAATGGCAAGATACATTCAATACCAAGCTGACAATGGAGCTCAAGCTGTTCAGATCTTTGATTCATGGGCAACAGAACTTAGTCCAGTGGATTTTGAAGAATTCAGTTTGCCTTACTTGAAGCAGATTATTGATACTGTGAAGAAAAGTCATCCAAAACTCCCTTTGATCCTCTATGCAAGTGGGTCTGGGGGCTTGCTTGAAAGACTAGCTTTGACAGGCGTGGATGTAGTTAGCTTGGATTGGACGGTTGATATGGCCGACGGTAGGAGGCGACTGGGACCGAATATAGCTGTTCAAGGGAACGTCGACCCTGGTGTTCTTTTTGGTTCAAAAGAGTTCATCACTGATCGGATAAATGATACTGTGAGAAAAGCAGGTAGAGGGAAACATATCTTGAATCTTGGTCATGGCATTAAAGTAGGTACACCTGAGGAGAATGTTGCACATTTTTTTGAGGTTGCTAAATCAATCAGATACTGAGCAGCTAATTATGATTAATTATTATTTTTTTGTTTAATTACACTTTTGATTTCTTTATTATGATCGATGTTTGATGTTGATTCTCTAATGCATTTTCTCAGTAACTAAATTTCCTAATTTTTCTAATTGAGGAAAATAGGTCCCTCTGTTAGTCTGTCATCTAATTGCGAATAAAAGTTAGGGACATGAACAAGAACAATGATGTATGTACTTTGCATAATACTTTACAGAGCTGGCATACTAATGGACTCACTTCTGAATTTAGTTTACTTAAATATCACAATATAAAATAACATACTACTCTAGATCTAAATATAAGCAAAAAAAATTGTTTTACGTTAATTAAGAAAGTTGGTTAACATTTAATTGCATCAATCTCAATTAAAAAATAAGTTGTTTTCCTAAAATGCTCTTAATTGGAATTTGATATCAAGAATAAGAAGTCACTGGAATTAAAATTCTTATTAAATGAAGGATATTTAAGAGATTGTCTCATTAAATGAACTAAAATTAGTTGATATTTACTTATATTTAAATCTAAGACTTAAGTCATTTTTTTTGCTTATATTTGAAGCTTGAGGGAGTATGTAAATAAATAAAAGTAATCGGTTAATCTATTAAAATGTTTTATTTAAAAAGTACCATATCACTTATATAAATTTTGTTAGTAATTGGACTATAAACTAACAGTGGAACTTGATTTTTTTTCAATTAGAAAAATTAATTGATTACTGTAAAAATATAATATAATATAATGAACAACCAAAATTACTACATTGTCCAAAGAAGTGCAATTGAGCCATCTAAACAATCATCAAGTATATGTGTGAATTATAAGTTGATTCGGTCCCGAGCAAATAAGTTGAACCCTGGCCCATGGATTTGCTTACATGGTAATGGTAGTTGATGGTGCACACGTGAATGACACGTGACAATCCGGTGCATACGTGACAGCTGACAATATACACGTGGCAGTGAATTACAATTTTAGGGGCATTTTTAAAATTTGGCTAAAATATGTTTTAGGTCCCTAATAAATCAGTGAATTTTGTTTTAGGTCCCTAATAATTTTTTTTTGCGTTAGATCTCTGATATATTAAAAATTTTGTTTTAGGTCCCTGCTGTCAGTTAAATGATGACGTAACCATTAAAAATTTTAAAATGTGATTTCTAAAAGCGTCAGTATTCATTTAACAATTTAAATTACAATTTATGGCGGCTAAAAACTGTCAGAATCAATTAAAAAGACTTAAATATGTTTTAAGTCCCTAATAAATTAGCGAATTTTGTTTTAGGTCCCTAATAAAAAAAATTCTTTGCGTTAGATCCCTGATATATTAAAATTTTTGTTTTGGGTCCCTGCCGTCAGTTAAGTAATGATGTGGCTGCTAAAAATTTTAAAATGCGATTTCTAGCGACTAAAAATGGCCAGAAATTGCTATACTTGGATCAAATTCATACACCAATTAACGCACAACAACAGGCAACAAAAACACCACCTTGCCTTTCGAATCCTAGATGGAATGAAGCAATGATGTAAGAGATGAAAATTTCAAAAACATAAATCACTTCAAACTCATATTTAACCAAAAACCAATTTCACAAAATCACGTCCGTTGGGTGTATAGATTGAATGGATAAAGGTTTGTTCCTGTGTGTATAGATCTAATGGATAAAGGTTCATTTATGAGTTTTTTTTTTTTATATCTTTGTTGAGTTACTTTGGTTTATGTTTTGCTTAGATAATTTGGATCTAATGTATAAGGTTCATATATATGGTTCAGCTTATAAATTGATAATAGGAAGTGTATAAGTTTCAGATCTATTTTTATTTTTTAATCTTTTTTTGCTTTAATTAATTCCGGCAGTTTTTAGCCGCAAGAAATTGTAATTTAAATTGCTAAATGACTACTGGTTGTTTTAGAAACTGCCAAAAATCGCATTTTAAAATTTTTAACGACCACGCCATCACTTAATTGAAGGCAGGGATCCAAAACAAAAATTTTAATATATCAGGGATATAACGCAAAGAAGTTTTTTTATTAGGGACCTAAAACAAAATTCGCTAATTTATTATGACCTAAAACATATTTTAGCCTTTTTAATTGATTCTGGCGGTTTTTAGCCGTTAGAAATTGTAATTTAAATTATTAAATGAATACTGACAGTTTTAGAAACCGCCATAAATCACATTTTAAAATTTTTAACAGCCATGTCATCACTTAATTGACGGCAGAGACCTAAAACAAAATTTTTAATATATCAGGGATTTAACTCAAATTTTTTTTTATTAGGGACCTAAAACAAAATTCACTGATTTATTAAGGACCTAAAACATATTTTAGCCTTAAAATTTTAATACTTTTAGGGACCTAAGTAAAAATGAATTACACTTTTTGGAACTAAAATGACTATTTGCCATAACTATTTTTGTATTTTCCTTTTTGATAACAGGAGAAGAAACACAAGAAAATAACATGAGAAGATTCAAATCCTTTGTAATGTTGATGGTTTGCTGATGCAATTGTCTTTGATATTTGATAAGCGAGTTAAATATAACTCACTTATCAAATGTTGCGTGTCCTATATAGTAAACTATAATGGCAGATCGTACTAGATTGGGATTGTTTCAAAAGCCTACAACACGTCAACTAAATGAACATGATCTTTGGTAGGAATATGTTGTAAGACGCCTTCTAGCATGTGAGAGTGCAATAGGTCCTGCACCATATGAAAGTTTTTTAGGCCTTTGGATATATCTGTTGCTTAATGGATTAGCAAGATTTTCTAGTCTCAACCATAGGGGATCACTTTACGCCTTTTTAGTGTTGGACAATTTTTCCGTTGTCGTTTTGTGAATAGAGTCAGTTCTTTTCTCTTTTTTGTAAAAACAATACTTTTTCATTGAATTGTTGTCAACGTGTCCAAATTAAAAAGAAGAGAACAACGTAAAAATTAGAAAGTGACTTTTTTTTTACTGCAATTAGAAAGTGACGTTAAAAAACAAAGAATAATACATCCAACTAGTCCTAAGATTATATGTATGTTAATTTAATCTTTAAAATTATAAAAATATTATTTTAATCTATAAAATTATTAAGCACAGCACAAGTCATTTTAATCTTTATTATTATTATAATTTACAGTATTAAAATAATTTCTAGCATTATTTAACAATCTTAATATTTAAAAAGACTGTTATTTTATAATTGAAAAATTAAAATAGTATTTTTATAATTTTAAAAACTAAATTAATTGATACTAAAGTAAATTACAACAACACTATCTGAACTTTTATCAAATTACACATAACTTCACCTTTTTTTTTATTTTCCTACACTAACCCCTTTTAAGTTTAAAAGCATTGCACTAACACCTCCTTATATGTTTGAAAAAATATGTTTGAAAAAATTACACTGACACCCTTTCAAACTTTACACTAACACCCCCTACAAAGGAGCTAAAAGTAATGGTTAAAAAAGTATGAGATTCTTATGTAATTACACGAAATCTCAAGGAATGTTGCTATAATTTACTCTTGATACTAATAATTATAGCAACAAAATTATTATATCACTCATAAAAGAATTACTATATGAAAACATAATTTTTCTATCGCTAGCTCATATATATTGGAAATAAATTAAGGACGCATTCAATGGGTAAAACCGATAAAAGGTAAAATTATTCTTTTGTGACATTATTTTAAATTTCAGTTTTATTTTTTAACTATAATGTTTTTTTTTTATCAATTTCGTTTTTGTATAACTGAATTTCATTACGTGATCAAAACACCAATATTGAAATTTAAATATCCAAATCATTTGTCAAGCATACAAAAATAAAGTAATAAAATATACATTAAAATATTAAGGGCTCTCACCCCTGCTCTGACGATAGGGATTCTCATTCTTTTTCATATCTGTTGTCTAATCTCTCCACGTGGTGTCCTCAACTATCCATGGAGTACGGCTATAATTTGTAATTAATTCTTAATATTTTGTAAAAAGTGATCCCCTACAGTTGAGACCAAGGAATCTTGCTAATTCATTGAGCAACAGATATATCCAAAGGCCTAAAAAACTTTTGCATGGTACAGGACCTATTGCACTCTCGCATGCTAGAAGCCGTCTATGTTGTAATATCAAACGTGGTTCTTTGCCACATGAATGATCCAGCATTCATTGAGTGGGGGGGCAGACTATTAAAAAAAATTATCCAAGGTATTAAAAAAAATCATTCAAAAAATATATAAGCATTGTAAATAACACTTATTAATAATATTATAATATACATGTAAATATATAACGGTTATTCAATTGAGTTATATATATATATATATATATATATATATATATATATATATATATATATATATATATATATATATATATATAAACAATTGGATATGTGTTACTAATAAAAGAATTTCAAAATCTATCCCATATTTTTGATGAATATTTATTTTAAATTCAGAACTCTTTTCAAGCAATTGTTTCTTTCCTGTTAAAAAAAAACAAAACACTTGTTTCTTTCATAATAAGTTTAATTGTTCCAGGATTTAGATTCAGGCTTCAGCTATGCAATGTAATAATACATATATAAAGAAGAAGAAAAATAAAGAAACCAAAACATAATAAACTATTCTATTTTTAAATACACACGTGAAAAACAATTTTCAAAATAATTTTCAAAATACACACGTGAAAAACAAATTATCTAATAATGTTTTCGTATATATTCTTTTATTTTTAAAAACTAAAAATAACTTTTGAAAACAAAAATCAAACAAGACCTTGGTCTCTACTATATAGCTTAAGCCTGAGAGATCTAAAGTCGCTAATTAAGGTATTATAAAACTTCAACTCTAGACTATAACATACGGTTACATCCTTAATGGGAAGGCAATAATTAACATTTTTATAAATTTGATTCTTTAAAGTGAAAAATATTAATGAAAAATAAACCTCAACTATTAACAAGAAAAATAAGAAAGTGGATTTTGATAAATTTGTTATTTATTATTATACACGTAGGTGTAATATTAATATTTAATTTTTTTTTATAAGTAGTTAATTTTTTGTACTTACTTCTCAAAAGAGATTATTGTGCCATTTTCATTAAGTGTATTACATATTTATGCTAGTCAAATATATTTCTTTTGTGAGTCACTATTCCAAAACAAAAGGATAAATTAATTAGAGACCTTCAAAATTTTAATTGTGAGACATATTGTCTACTAGAGGTGTCAAAACGGGCCAACCCGGCCCACACGGGTTGGCCCACCACGGGTTGCGAAATAAACGGGCCGGGTCAACCCGGCTCACTTTCTGGTGAGCCATGAAAAAATCAACCCGGCCCGGCCCACCACGGGTTGGTGGGTTAGGTGGGTTGGCTCACCAAATTTATAAAAATAAAAAAAAATAAAAATTAAAAAAATAAAAACGTTATTCTGTTTTTTTTATTTTAAAAAATGACATTTTTTTTTATCAAAGACATTTATCAATTCAAATGATTGAAATACAAATAGAAATAACAGGCAAATGTCTCAAATATCCATTCAAGTAACCATTCAAATGTCTCAAATACATAAATACCATTCAAAACAAATGTCTTAAAATAAAATTCAACCATCCAACTCATAGTTCAACAACATTAAAGTCTTAAAAATACCAAATTGTCAAGCTAACCTACATAATTGAAATTACTAAACAACTAGAACATTAAATTATTTCAATATTTTTTTAATTTAAGTGGGTCAGTGGGTCAGCCCGGCCCAACCCGGCTCGAACCCGTTTGGCCCGCGGGTTAAGTGAGCCGGGTTATACTTTTGACAGTATCACAAAAATTTCCAATTTTTCGACCCGGCCCGGCCCGAACCCGTGGTGGGTCGGGCTGGCTCACCGGGTTCCGGCCCGTTTTGACACCTCTATTGTCTACCAACCCATATCATATACTTAATGGAGACTGGGTAGGTTGATACACTTTTTTCATCGGTGCAAACTGGTTGGCTTGGCGTTTTTGTTAATTGAAAAAAGGTATAAAAAGCAAACAAGTGAAAGACTTAAGCTACCTACAGCGAAGAGAAATACGCATATACGTGATGTGATAAGTGATAATACATTAAATTAAATAATGTGATAACCGATAAGGTACCAAATCCAGATCAGATACATGTAAGCAGTGGGCCCACTTAACCTTGAACTAGAGGGAAAATTCAAAACCAAAGAAAACAACACTCGAACGATATTAATGTTACCTAACATCCAAGTCTGAAATTTTGGCAACGTGCACATTCATAACAAAATCTGAAGTCTACTTGTTTATATATAAATATCATATCATATCTGAAACTACACAAACACAATCATAAAAACCGTTTATATTTAAAAACTAGGCGTTTCCTTTTGCACCTCTGAAAAAATAAATCAAATTTGGGGGGGTAGTTTTAATTTGCTACCCCTCCCCTACGTGGCCAAACAGAATGCATACATGAGAATGTGTTTTCCTGAAAGTGAAACAGTTGCTACATATGTTTCTATTTCAGTAATATAGCGCGTGTTTGGAAACAGATCGCGGGTGTGATTTTTTCACGTTAAAGTGAACATTATTAGTTCCTTTTGTGTTATTTCCACATCACAAACGTGATTTTTTGCGTGTAAAACGCGGTGTTTCCAAACACGCTATTATTAGTTCTTCTATCGGTGAAATTAAGCAATTGGAGAACCTTTCTGGAATTTGCTGAAAGCTGGGAGGAAGCAGGAAAGAATTTGGGCTCAAGTCTATCTGCGCGTGCAACCCAGGTTTTGCTTTGTTACAAATGGATTTTTTTTTATTTTTTTTATAACTTAGTAATCATGTTATGTGTCTTTTTGTTATTGTTTTCTTTATTTTTGTGCATTTAAATGTGGTCTGGTTTACTTATGAGCTTTATTTTTGTCCGTTGAGTTGAATTAATTTTTTGAAGTTAATGTTATAATGTTCTCAAAGATTGTATTGTGGTGTTCTTGAATTAGTATTCGGTTGCTTAGTCTATGAAATTGTATACTTGCTTGAAACCTTAATTTAATTTGAAGCTAAATTTATTGTATTGTGGTGTTCTTCAATTGGTTATTTCTCTTTTTTGTTTTTTTCACAACAAACAATTATGAAGTAATTTACAAGTTTGGGACTGCAATGAGCCTAAAAGTACACTTCTTAGTAAGTAATGCAAATTAATGACATTAACGAAGATTCATTTCTTAATTTGGACGAAGACAGAGATCCAAAATTTTTAGTGAAGGGCGTAATTCTAGATCCAAAAATATTCTGAATTGGGTAAAAGTGGGAGTGAATTGGAAAATGATTCTGGTCCTATAAATTAGGTTACATACAAAAATGAGTTACATGATGTCAGGATCAATATAGAAAAATAATAGAATTGATACCTAATGATATACGGGGTTTAGAGTTTGTTACTGAAGGTGGAGGAAATGAGTTTTATGACACAAAAGAATATGCTGAAGAACCATATAACGAGTTATTTCGAGTTTGAAACTTAGAAACGCATTTACTTTAATTAATTATAAAGAAAATTTTGTCAATTCTACTTTATTTGAACAAAATTATCTCTAATAAAAAATAAAATATCTTTAATCTATTAAAAGAAAAAAGAATGGATTTAATGTGTGTTTGGTAGAGATAAAAGTGTGAAGAATGAAAGTGAAAAAATTTAAAAAAAGTGAAAAGGAGAAGAGATAAGTTATTTGATTGAGGTGAAAATGGAGTAGAAAGTTTTAAAAATAACATAAGACCCATACACCAAACTTTCATTAAAAAAAGAGAGAGAAAAAATTAAAATGAACAATATTTTTTTTTCCTTCACATTGTAACTGCAATCTCTATTTTTATAAGACTCTTTTCTAATGGTGAATTACATTAATTATTTTTTTTCTAAAGTATTCTTAATTAATTAACAAAATAATAATAATAAAAAATAAATAAATAATTAATTAAAATTTGTATTTGTAATAAAATGGGTGGGGCACCAAATTGCAATAAATATAAGCATTTTTGAATGAGAAAGACCAAAAGACAGTGAAAGGTGACGCGGAATAAACTCAAAGTGCACTGTTAGTTATTTGTATCTGACAACGTAGGTATACAGAAGAAACTCCTTTATAATTACTAGGCTTGCTTGCTTGCTCTCTCTGTCGAATACCATTATGCTTTCTGGTGTGTCTCTCTAACTCTAACTCTAACGTTCCATCTCTTCAAGCCAAGGCTCTCCCGTCCCTTCAAACGGTAACGCCTTCTTTTTCACTTTCTCTCATCTTCTTAGCCTTAGCCTCCTCATTCTCCTAAAACTTTTATTATCTTATTCTTTGTTTGGATGATCGATCAAGGAAAAGTGAAAAGGTTTGTTTTGGTTTCAGACGATCATCTGATTAAGTTCTAACCTTGCTTGTGAATGTTCAAGTTTTAATTTCTGTAATACCCTGTGTTGTTTCACTGGATTATTTCAATGAATTTATTTGTTTCTGTTCTAATTGAACTTTTTTGTATGTGTTTATCTTAGAACCTTCATGTATGTGTGTTTTACTGTTTTTGTTACTCATTCTCAGGGAGAGCATTTGAATTGACACTGGGGGTGATGAAATACGTCTCTGAACATTGAGACCACCTTCTCTGAAGTCATTTTTATGTTAAGTGCGTTTTTTGGTGGCTTCTCGAGGAGGTTAAAGGACTCAGGTGAAAGAGTAACACGTCTATTGTGTTGCTAATAAATTGGTGGTGGTGGTGTTTCTTCAAGGGTAAGCAGATCCTTGAGAGAGAGAGAGAGAGAGAGAGAGAGAGAGAGAAAGGTTCCTTGCTTAGAAAACCGGGGTGCTTAATTTGTGTTTGAGGGTTTGTGCTTGAAAATGGATAAAAGAGGGAGTGTGTTGATGGAGAAGTATGAGTTTGGGAAGCTATTAGGTCAAGGAAACTTTGCGAAGGTTTACCATGCAAGGGACCTAAGAACTGGTGAGAGTGTTGCCATTAAGGTGATTGACAAGGAGAAAGTTCTAAAAATTGGGCTGGTGGATCAAACAAAGCGAGAGATATCGATTATGAGTCGGGTTAAACACCCCAATGTTTTGCAGCTTTATGAGGTCTTGGCCACCAAGGCCAAGATTTACTTCATCATAGAATATGCCAAAGGGGGTGAACTTTTCAACAAGGTAGCTAAAGGTAGACTCACTGAGGACAAGGCAAGGAAGTACTTTCAACAATTGGTCAGTGCTATTGATTTTTGCCACAGCAGGGGTGTTTATCACAGAGATTTGAAGCCAGAGAACTTGCTTTTGGATGAGAATGGAGTTCTCAAGGTAGCGGATTTTGGATTGAGTGCACTTGTTGAATCTCATCGTCAAAATGACATGCTGCATACAATTTGTGGAACTCCTGCATATGTGGCTCCTGAGGTTATAACTAGAAGGGGCTATGATGGAGCAAAAGCTGATGTATGGTCTTGTGGAGTGATCTTATTTGTTCTTTTGGCTGGTCATTTGCCATTCTATGATTTGAATCTTATGTCGCTGTATAAGAAAATAGGCAAGGCAGAATATAAATGTCCAAACTGGTTTCCATTTGAAGTGCGCAGACTGTTAGCGAAAATCCTTGACCCCAACCCAAAGACCAGGATATCCATGGCAAAAGTTATGGAAAATTCGTGGTTCAGAAAAGGATTCAAACCCAAATCTGGTCAAATGAAAAGAGAGGCTGTTAATGTGGCTTTAGTTGATTCTGATCAAGTTTTTGGCTCGTGTGAGAATACAAGTGCTGCTGCTGTTGAGGCAGAGCAAGCATTGGTTAAACCTTCACATTTTAATGCCTTTGATATAATTTCTCTGTCTGCTGGGCTTGACTTGTCTGGCCTTTTTGCTGGCAATGTTGAACTGGAAGACACCAAATTTACATTCATGAGCTCTGCCTCATCCATCATGTCTACAATGGAGGATATTGCTCACATTTTGAGGATGGAGATAATTAAGAAGGATGGAGGGTTGCTGAAATTGGAGAGATCCAGGGAAGGTAGAAAAGGACCACTTTCCATTGATGCTGAAATATTTGAGGTCACCCCATCTTTCCATTTGGTCGAGTTGAAGAAGTCCTGCGGTGATACATTAGAATACCAGAAGATATTGAAGGAAGATTTAAGACCAGCTCTCAAAGATATTGTCGGTGTTTGGCAAGGTGAGCAGCATCTGCAGTAGCAAGGTTGTGTACTCCTTAAAAGATTAATTGATTTTTCAAGTTATGAATTAATTACAGTTGCGACAAAGTTACTATGGTAATTGAATTGTTGATATTTATACTATATTTATACTATATTATACATGGATTTGGTTGAGAATGCCGGCTGAATTTTGAGATGTCATTACATCATACCATTGCTAGAAATAGTTTTTTTGTTTTGTTTTTTTATGCCAATATGTATATTCGAAATCAGAATCTGTAATGTTTTTCAAAGGTTCTGGTTCTTCATTATGCAACTACTCTAAGAAAACCTATACATACCAGCGCATATGTTCAGTCTTAGTGCTAATAAAAGAAAAAAGGAAAAGTTCGGCTGAAGCTTATTCGGTTGTTGTGTGATCAAGGTTGTTCGTTGGTGTCATACATAATATATTGATATATTCTTCAAGGTTTTGCTCAAGTGTGTATGACTAATAGTGAAATCACTTTGCCGTCCTTATCAATGGGTGGAACTTCAACTATTTTGTAATAAGTCATTGCACACAAAGTGATGGCTTAAATACATACAAATTGTTGAATAAATCTTCTGCTCTGTAATAAACGAAATTAATTTTGGTCCTCAATGTTTATTGTATTAGTTCTTTTTTTCGAGTTTGGATCATCTTAGGGTCCATTCTATAAAGTACATGATGGAATGAGAAAATTAAAGAAGTTAAATGTTTTCACCTAACCATATAAGTGCTTGTATTTCATTAAAAAAAAAAATCTTAACTGATGAATTTTCATCAATAGCTACCAATTCTATATTTTACTCTAAAAGGTGCAAGGTGCACTGTATTTTTTGCAACCCCTCTTTTCAAGTTAGGGTGTAGCTTTTACCGGTTGAAGCTTTGTCACATTTTGCGACAAACTCAAGCATTATAAAGCTCTATTTACTTATCAGTAGTTTTCTAGGAAGAATCTCACTCCTCTAGAATGAAGTTTACCCAACACCTTCAGCCATGTTTAAGCACAAGAAGCAAAAGGAGCTGAGTGGAAAATGTTTATACTTTTTTGTGATGATGGTATGCGGTTCATTGTTGTGTCATGCGTCCTGACTATTTTGGTTACCAAACTGTCAATGCGGACGTTTCACCCTTAAGCTTTTTTTTCCTCTATAAAGAAGGGCTTTTTAAATAATCTTTATATTGTCCTCAGTTCAAGTTTTGTTTAGTTTTGAATTGATCAAATATCGGGCATCTTAAGATTAGGATTATAAGGCTGAAACCACGTGGAATTCTGTCAAATATTTTTCCAACCAAAAACGTTTCAACTTAATTTCAAGGAAGTCTCTGTTTCGATTTAGCATAGGTTCAGAGGGTTCTCAAATCAAACCATACCATTAACTTATGATACGATTTAGGTTCTTCATTTTCATCATTCTATCGCTGCATTAGGTTCAGATATCTACGTGAAGGACATGAGTATTTTTCACCACCGAATCATCAGAATTTGTGGTATTTTTTATCCAATGCGTTCTTCTAATTGGATACATTGCTTCGGTATTTAAAATATATCTATTCCATAAATAATAAAAGACAAACTTCAGAAAGAAATATTGAAGCATTGCATTTGCACATGAAATTTTATTAGCAAAAGCAGGAAAAAAAAAAATACTAACATTGCACACATATTTTACAAAATAGCACACACGGTGTAGTGACTAGTGAGATATTAATTTATACATTCATAAATTCTACCCAAACTTGTGTATCTGAATTTATTTGGCTCCAACTTCACTTATAGGTGGGGCCAATTAAATTCAAATGCCAATCATTTATCAGTTTGCCGCAGAATCTGTCAAGAAAATCTAGGTTTAATATCACACAACCGGTTATTTATCATGGCCTACCACCACCCTATAGCTAGTTTTCACACTTGTAAGCCAAGAGAGGCGTCCAGAGTTGGGTTTCCCTCCATTTGAACACAAAGGCCCTCCTTGACCCTTATTGATTCCCTCTTATAAATATATCTACTTGAAACCCAAAGAAAAACCACCATATTGACACTTGACATGACCAACAAAAACCCATAATAGTAGTCCAAGTGACAATCATTCAAGTTGTCCCCTATCCAGCTCTTTTTGTCACCCCTTCCTGTTATTTTATCAACCATTGTCACCAAAAAGCTGTTCAAGAAGTTCCCAACACCGATCCCACTAGTGAAGAATGTAGTTCCAAGACTTTGCATGTCTTCAGGGGATTGATCATAGAAGAATTCTAGCAATCCAATGGCATTGAACACATCTGCTATCCCGATTAGAACATACTGAGGCATCAGCCAAAATATACTCATAGGGACAATATCTTTAAGACTAGCTAGGTGGTTTTCTTTTATGACATGCATTCTTCTAACTTCTACAGCATAAGCAATTGCAATGGCTATGATCTGGATTGAAAATCCAATGCCAAGCCTTTGAAGCAATGTGATTCCTCTAGGGTGGCCAGTTTTCTGGCGCATGAATGGCACGAAAAACCGGTCATACATTGGCACTGAGAGAAGCATGGAGAGTGTCACAAAGCTTCCAAGAGAGGCTGATGGAATTTTAAATTGAGGACCAAGGTTTCTGTCCAAAGTGGTGCCTTGTTTCACAAAAAGAGTGTTGATTTGTGCCCAAATGGTGCTTGGAATCAGTGTCACTAGCCATACAAGGGCCATACCAAAGATAAGCTTAGCTCCTTCCACTTGTGTTACTGTCAATGGTACTCTTGTGGAACCAGCACTGTCTTCCTTAATAGCAGCCTTGTCCAAAAACCTGAACACACAAGTTTTAAGTTTCTAACAAAATTGGTGTAAGAAAAAAGTATTTGTCATTGTGTAGCAGTGGAATGTTCCAAAATGATCCAATCTTCTGCTAATGAATCCATCCTATGTGTCTCTCTATGCACCAAGAATGCAAATAGGGACTATACCGTGTTTTGCATGCAATATGTGATAGCTATTGTTTGTGATAATTTGCAACAGTGGTGCATTTGTGGTCACAACTGTGAAAAACAACTTGGCTGAAAGATAGTGACTAGTCATGAAAGAAGGTCTCAAAGAAGAAAGCGTGAAAACTGTTCACATGGAAGGAATTCAATGAGATGAATGACATAGTAGGCCCCTAATGCCTCACACTCTTTTGCCTCAAATTGTGGGTTCCCTGGTTATGCACACAAAATTGTACAGAATGAATGAGACTCCCTTTGACTTTGACTGCTTCAGAGCCAAGAGATTAAAACGGGGAACAAGGAATCTTTAGACATGGACCATTTTCTAGATTCTCTGTCAAATTGATGAGTTGGGTTAATTAAGATGGAAAATGCCTTTCCTAGATGCTTCCAAGTTTTTACTGTGTATTACCCCACTAAGCCCGCGCAAGCTAAATCAGTCCCCTACCACTTATGTGCAATTTATGCACAACAATCTTTACATGGAAAATGTTACGTGACCATGAAAATGAAACCACATGACCTGTCATTTAGTGTTGATGTACATGTTTTAGATGTGTATATATATGAAAAAATAAAAATAAAAATAAGTGAAAGATAATAGATAATCATATACAATATTTAATGTGGTGTCAATTTTTTTATAATTAAATAATGAAATTATTAAAACATTGCCCCACTTATTTTGTACTTCTCCCCCCTCTGTCTCTTGATTACTCATTTTTTTTTTATAAATATTTTTTCTACACACTTATTTTTATCTTTTTTTTCTTATTACATTTTTTTTTTGGTGAATTTCTTTCTTATCACATGTTTCATCCAGATTGAATAGCCTAATTAATGAGCAAATATATTTTGATGTCAGTTAAATTTCTTTCATACTCTATCCCTACATATCCATGCTCTTTTTACACTAAAAACTGAAACCCAATTTTCACTATAAAAGAAAAATATTGAAATAGAGTCTAAAACAAGTATAATACTAGTATTAAAGAAACATGTTTGCAATTTAACTCATTTGTACAAGTATAGAGCAATGATTTTTTAAAACCTAACTTTTTTAAATACTTAATTAACACTCATAATTTTTTCTTTCTATCACATCATATTATTTATTGTACCTATACTTTTCTCTTTTATATCTCTCTCACTAGGTGATGTTAAATACCATCTTGAGTGTCTGAAAATCATATTTCAAGGTAAGAATGATAGATGACACTCCAAAAGTATAAATACCCATTTAATACTTTTTATTACCTATTATATTATATTTTTCTTTTTTTAATTTTTTTTGTCCCAAGATACTAACTAGCATTGTGTGTCCATAAAACATTTTTCATTTTAAAGGATGTAATGTGTGAATAATAATAATAAAAAAAAAAGAGTAATACTAGTATTGTTTTTTTAACTGAAACCGCATGTGCTCACCTAAGAGTTGGAGTGTGGTAGACTTGCCGTATCCCACTATTAACATAATGTTGGAGGTTGTGCTCATAGAGATCCGAGGGGTTACTTGGGAGTTGGAGTTTTCTATTCTTGAAGGCTGCAATTGGTACACGAATTATGTCCCTAGCAGGAGTTTTGGTTGTCCTTACTTTGTGGCGATATATTGGTGTGCCTATATAAAAAATGACCAATGACAATAGAAGACCAGCGGTGGGAATTCCATACCCAAGTCCCCATCCCATGTTCTCTTGAATGTATACCAATCCTAAAGTGGCAATCAAAGCACCTAAGAATGAGGTAAACATCCACCAGTTGAAGAAGGAAGCCTTTAGCTCTTTCTCATTGGGATTGAAGTCATCAAATTGGTCAGCACCAAAGGTTGAGATGTTGGGCTTTGTTCCCCCTGCCCCAATTGCCATAGTGTAAAGGGCTGTGTAAAAAAATGCAATTTGTGAGGTTGAAGCCTTGTTGCATATGCCATTGGTGCATGTTGGCCTCAAGCTCTTGAGGGACACAGCTACAGTGAGAAGAGTCATCCCCTGTGATGTCAAGTGGAACTGGTGAGTGCACATGATGTGGTTTAATTTGCTAAACATATGTACATCACAAAGTTAATAAAAACAAATAAAGAAAGCAATTAAGGTGTAGTCTTTTGGGATGAGAAACATGGTTTCAAGTTTCAACCTACATGCATATATGTGTACATGACAACGTACAATTATGCCACAAAACTGAGGTAAAATAAAGTGTCCATTTAGATCGAATAATTTGTCATGGACAGTACTTCAGCCTTCCAATGTAATTTCTTATCCATTTTTAATTATAAACTGACACGTGCACATGCTTTGAAAGGAATATTAGAGAAATATTAATAATAATACTCATGATGTAGTTTTCAATAAATTTTAACTAATATAAAGATTGTGTCAAAAATTAGGAGGAGTGTACGTTAGTGATGCTGGTCATTAATATTAATTTAAAAAAAGATGAAATATACTATATTGAAAAAACTCGTATTTTTTGTGTGTAGCATTTTATATAAAATCTTTCCAATTTCTACCAGCTCATTTAAAAATTATATTAAAATGAGAGAATCTCACACAAAATATCATGTAATATTATACATTAAATAAATTCAAGGTTGAGGTGAGGCCATAGATCATGGTGGGGCTATATGAATCATAAATAATTGTCTTGTACTATTTATGACAGTTAACAATCATATATATCGTCCCACGAGTGCAAATAATAGAATTGAAGTCTTTGGCTGGGAGTACGCAAACGCAAACAGGTACTAAAAATAAGAGAGAGAGGAATTTAATTTTGATTGATTTTAATTAATTAAAAATGATCTTAATATAAAAATCAATAATCTTATTGTATATGATAAAGTATAACAATTATTTACACTATTGGTATATTAATTTAACTTATAATTTTTTTATAATGTTTCCTCTGCTTAATTGGAATATAAAGATGATGAATGTAGACGCAATTGATCATGGAGAAAATATAGAGAATTAGATTCTTGATTTAATGTTTGAAAGAGATAGCTAGCTTACCAAGACATAAATGAGAGATGAGAGAGTGAAAGTCCAGAAGCGACCCAAGTAAGAATCTGCTATGCAAGCCCCAAGAATTGGTGTTATCCACACAGATCCTGACCAGTTATTCACATTCCTCACTGATGAAACAGTATCTTCATGAAGTTGGGTTGTAAGGTAATTCACTAAGTTCGAAGCCACTCCATAGAAGGCCATCCTTTCAAATGCTTCATACCCTGCAGAAATATATTAACAAATAAAACTTGAGAATTATATCACATCATATGCTTTGTTATTATATCATGCTATAACTCCACAGAAATATAACCATTAACAATCATATATTCAGAAACATTGTAAAGACTTCTATATATTTTGGAATAATATACTACTAGCTAAGTGGATCGAAAATATGCTGCTTGCGTAACAATCTATCAGCAAATTCTTTGTCCTTCTTTTCTCCAGGGAATCAACAAATCTTCAAAGGTTGGACATAGTTAAGATAAAACAGTGCAGATCTTATAAGAAATTAAAGCTTAAACAGTGAGTAAATATTATAATATATGCTCACCAACAAGAAAAGCGCAAGCCTTCCATTTGCCAGTTTTAGATGAAACTGCAGGCTCGCCACGGAAATCAACAGTGCCATCTTGGGTATAATCTGCTTTGGCTTCCATTAGAAGAGATATTACACAAAATAAAAAAGAATAACGAAAATAAGAGCTATATAGTGATATATCAAAGAAAGCAATAAATTGAGAATGAGATTGCTGCTAGAGAAAACGGAGGTAGCTGCTATATATACTGCGTAAAAGCATTATTATTATCATATGTCTGTCAGATTAAGGTAAAGTCTTTTCTACGTTGACGATCCATCACGGCATCTTTAAATTTATTAAAAATTACTAATTAATATACACTCATTTTCTCTTTTATCTCACTTCAACTCTATTTTTCTCTTCATTTTTCATTACATCATTTAACACATTTATCACTTTCTCTTTCTTTTTCTTTCACTCGTACATTCTAAAATGGGGTGTACAAGTATCATTACTTAATTTATTTCTTATTTTGTGACTATATGATTTTCAAGAAAAAATTTCATTTTCATGTATTGTGTAATTATAATTTTTAAGATGACACTTAATTTATCATATATGTTGAGAACGTGCCTTTGAGATTCTGTCAAAGTAGTTTTAGTTTGAATAAGTCAAATTAGTTATTTTGCTGTTAGTGGATAAGTTAGTTTCTGATTTTAAGTTAGTTTCTGATTCTGTTTTCCCATTATTAATAGCAGCTCCTAAAATCATGGAGCATGATATTTTTATTCAGTTATTTGAATGTATTTAAATATAAATCATATCCAATCAAATATATATGTTTCTGCAGTAAAAAAAAAAGAAGTCACGTTGCCTTCTCTGCTACTTTTCTCTTCTACGTTTTCTTTATTCAAAAATTAAAAACTACAATATATGGCAGTTCATAATTAATGCCAGTGTAAACCTACTTAAAGAGTCATCAAAATGGGTCACTCCACCCCACTTTGCCTTAATCAATGTGGACCAGGGCCAAAAATCTAGCAAGACCTATAAGTTAGGGCTAGTCCATGGCCTAAAATTTAAAAGGTTAACCCGAGACTAAGTTGAAGATGCGAGGTAAAGATGTTCTAACCGAGGTTTAAGTGAAATTACTCTATTCGAGATTGAGTTAAAGATGTTTCGATTGAGGCTAAGCTGGAGATGACTTGGCCAAGGTCAGGATAAGTAAAAGTTGCACTGGTTGAAATCGAGCTGAATATGCCCTCGCCAACTAATTTTTTCAAGTTGTTGATATTAATAGGTTCATTAGCCTGTTGAACATGTCCTTAAAAACACTTTTAAGAGAGACAAAACTTTTAAACAAGTCAAATTAAAGCTAAAATTTAACCTATAATAAATTAATATACAAGTGAATCTCAAGTTTTATGAATAAAAATCAAGTTTAAGGCCTGCAAAATTTGATGTAACCTGATCACTCATTTTCACCCTTAAACACGGGTAATATATACATTTTATGACAATGCAAATTTGTTTAACAGGAATAGTTTCAAATTTTATACAATATATAGTTGTATGCCACGTTCATATTAGTAATTACATTACAATTAATAAATATATGTTCTAATTTAATTAATTAATGATACGTAGTTTTGAACGTTAAAAATATCAGTATATTATTAAAACTGATCAACAAAACTTTATTTAATTTAATAATTACTAACATTTTAATTTGTGCATGGCATAGAATAAATATTTATTTTATATAACTAAAATTTATAGTAAATAAATAGTTTAAAATATATAAATTATATTATAATTAAAATTTGTAATAGATAAATATTTTTTTAATATATAAATCATATTTTAGATTTATGATAAATAATTTATATTATGATACAATGTTATTTTTAATTATTGATAATTTTTATTAAAAAGATATTAAAATTCAAGTTAAAATTAAGAATGATAAATGTAAAGAGATAAGTGATTAAGAAAAATTCTTAAAAATGTTATTGTCAAAGAAAAATAACTAAAAACATTTTCGTTAATTTGAGAATTAACTAGAAGTCAAATAATATAAATCAAACTAAAAAAAATATTCATGGTTGTACTGCATTAAGCATTGATCAGTAGAATTCGAAAATCTGCAACCAAAAATTGAGTAGAAGTGGCCCTTTGACAGACGTTTGGAAACTTCCATAAGCACAAACAGCTAAACCGCCCACAACACAAGACATGAGCTTCGATCGGATCCTCAGCCTCAGGTAGGTCTTATTATCGGCATAATTAGATTCGTTCTCGTTGAGGATCGATCTTTGACTGAACTTTACAAAGCATAAATTATATACACATTAACAGTTGGGTAATGTTTGGTGGATACCTATGTACCCATCAACATCCATCTTCAGAGAGGAGAGAGGTGATATATAACGTGATAAAGATAAAGAAAAATGAAAGGTGTTAAATAAAATGATTTTTATGTATTATTACTAGCTAGTTTCAAATTTATTAGAGACGATGGAATATTTGAGACAGTTTAGCGGCCTTACCAATAATCTTATTTGACTTAAGTTGATTACTTCCGACAGAGAATAGTTGTGATCTAAAAAAAGTTAATTGAGAAAGAGAAATATATAATGTGTAATTTAAATTTTCATAATATATAAATGATGTTTAGGCCGTTATATCTTATATGTCATTTTCTTTACTAATATTTTTTAAATCTTTGGGTTGTGGCCATCTATGATTCCGCAAAAACCCATTTCCGTCGTTCTACCAACTCCCTTTCTTTTGGGTTCATTGTAAACTAGAGCATACGTTTAAGTCTAAAGAGAATCATATGTACAATTTACTAAAAAAGAAAATATTAATCTTATTGAGAAGAAGTAAATAGAAAACATGTATGGGAAATGCTATTTTAATAAAAATTTATTAAAAATTATAAAGTTATGAGTGAAGCTCATTAAATAAGATATAAGATTCATAAAATTTTGAAATTTCTAATAAATTTTAGTTGATAAAAAAGAATATATTTAAAATAATATATTAGAAAATTTGTTATTAGCATTTTCAACATGTATTTGCTCCAAACAAGTCTATCAACACTTTTTTTTTCTTGCAACAAAACTTTTTTTCTAAATATTTAACGCAATTGTATATTCAGAATTTAAATTCTTCAAAATTTCTGATGAAACTATAATAGTCTCACGCCAATTAATTTACGCGTCTATATCAATTTAAAAAACTAAAGTGATAAATATATCAATACTTTATATATATATTACTTTAAGAATTTGAGAGAGTAATAGTTTAGACTTTAAAGAATAAATTGATGATTTATTGTTTTTCTTTTGACAATTTAATTAAAAGATCTTTTCCCATTATCTTTATTGCGAATGTACAGTACAGGAATCTGGTGATAGCCACGTGGATATGGTCCAAAAGCACTAAGTTGCATTGGTACCGACTACCATGACCCTGTTTCGAAGACAAAAGTAACCTATAATAATTGTAATCAAGAGCATATTCTATTGGATGAAGTTTTTCTCATTTCTAGCTCCTAGCTACCATTGAGTTTTCCCATCGTTCCAACTCAGAAATCACGACGTACGACCGATATATATAGCTTTTACTTGTAACATAAACATATAGTATTTGACTTGCTCAATAATGTCTCACGAACGCAGTGGACCACATTTTGTTGGCTCCATAAATGAAGGTCCGAATAAATGTGATGAGAGCTTTGTGCTTTGATGGGGGTGGCTGATATTTTCTCAAATATTACTCAGTGCTAAGAATCTCACAGCTAGCTGCTACGTGAGGTCAATGCTATCTAATATATACTGCCAATGTGATTCTACATCAACTCCTTAATTAATCCCCTCCTCATTGTTACGTGTTAAACTACTAGCAGCTAATCTCTCTCAAATGGGTCACTCTGTTTAATATTCACTTAACGTAATTGCAACCTGTTACGGATAGGTCGATAGACATAGTTAATTTTTAGCTATTACTATATCATACATATACTGCTGGTTCTGAGTCTGACGATGAGTTCACAGCCATTTAATGGTCCAGCCACCATAGTTGCTAGTATCTAGGCCATTAGACAAGTAGTTCATTCGACAATTTGATCAATAATTGAGGGGTATATCTTGTACGTGTGGTGTTGCGAAGAAACAAACACTGCAAGAATCTACGAACAGGATTTTTCCGTATGAGACCCGCATATTTTTCAACTTCTTGTTGAGTAGGAATAAATGTTAGGTTAAATATGGAGTATAATTAATTTAGTCTTTATAGATGTCGCAGACTCTCAATTTAATTGGTCCAATTCATATACATAAAAATCTATATTTGCAAACGATATGGATTTATGTTGACAATTAACTCCTTTACACATTCTCAATTTGGTCTTCATGCATGTAGCATGTAATACATTCTTGACTCCTAAATTATGTGTTAACCTAAATGTTATTATCATCACCGATTATTGATTCATGTCATGCATGGTGGATCATGTTAAATATATCTGAGAGTAAACGTGCTATATATAAATAAAGTGTTGCATAGCATGGAGGGCAATTACCTGAATGACATAAACCCTACCCAAGTCCAAACCTGCCGGCCGGACCGCTAAATCTCTGGTCCTAAATCTAAGAATGTGTGCCCTGCGGGCAATGCCCACGAAGAAAGAGACTGAGAGAGACTATTTCTATGGCTAATATAACAAGAGTACAACACAATGCTTTTGGACACACCCCTTTAGGCCCCCCCTTCTAAATTGACTTAAAGCCCATCCATCATCTACAGTATACTAGCTTCCTCTTGAAATTGATTCCTCAAGAGAGCATACACGTCACTGCTTTGTATACCTTGACAGTGAGGTTACACTAATTGGGGCTGACATGCAAGAGTCTCCTTCACTGCTTGGATTATTATTAGTTGCATCTAATTAATCTCACAACTTTCAACATTCATTGATAACAAGTTAGTACCCATCCATCTTGTTAGGAGAATTGAAAACAATAGCTACTTGGATTTGTATTACACAAGTTAATCCAATTATAAACAAGTAAAGAGTAAATATATATAAAGCAAGAGCACTAAATTATCTTTAAACGAAAATAAATAATAAAGAATACATAAAAGTCTGTAAAGAACCATGAAGGCTATATATAATTTAACAGATTTAATATAATATTACTATATATATATTGTTCCTGAAAACTTATTACATAATTTAAAACTATTACATGTCTATAATTTTAGTTAATTTTCACATGATACATCTTTAATAAAAAGTATTACCAATGAAAAATACCTATGGTCTATATATAAAAAAAACATAACCTCAATCAAATAAAGATATTTAGGGTATAATATCAATAAATAAGGTAAAATTAGTTAAAATTTATTTATATTTAAAACTGAAAAACAAGTGAATCTTTTTCTTATATTCAAAACGAGAAAAAATATGTGTTAAATAGAAATTAATTGGACCGTGTAATAATTTTTTCTTGTCTTCTTAGTGATAATATGTGTCTACGTTCAGGATGAAAATCACCTGTCCCCTGTGCCTGTCTCCGTTCCTGTCCCCCTCCAATAAAAATATGCCATGTCAATTAATGAGGACAGATCATTTTTTCATTTAGTTTCAGAAAATTAACGGCGTTTGTGTTATGAGTATCTTGCTCTGCCAATTTTACGTTCCTTCCCTTCTAACACCTCTTTGTTGGTTGCTGGCACGAAACCAAATGTTGGAGATCAGACACGCAACGGTGAGCACCGTTGTGTTCAGGCAATACGAGGTCAGTGTTCATGAAGGTTGCACATTTGGGAATACACCTTCTATGGATAGTGAGTGACGAGGCAAGGAGGCGGTGGCCGTTGTGGAACGACACTAGTACCGACGATTTTTGCTTCGACTTCTCATTGATCACAATCGAGATCGAGCTCTGACCGAGTTTCAGATTTACCACCGCCGTCTTCATCGATTCTGAACCTAGAATCTAGATCTACAATGAAAACTGCAGATTGCAACGGAAAGAACCAGAGTGTGAAGAATAACACGATTAGCACGTCGAAAAAAGAAAGAAAAAACACAAACGACGTTACTCTTCCGTTAAACTTAATTATAATGACCTGAATTTTTTAATTAACGTGTCATAAGTTCATTGGAGGGACAGGATTGGAAACAGGGAATGGGGACAGCTGATTTCAGTCCCTACGTTCATCATACAGGTAGTAATCGAGCAATCAAATCACAAAGGCTATACGTAATTCTCTTTGTGGGCTTTTTGATTTGGTGCCAATCATTTTGGATGCGTGTGCTTTGTTGGCTCCTCGTCAATTGGTAAGAAATCAGCGAGTAACAGAGAAACAAACGGTATAAGATTCATACAACTGACTACCAAAATTATACCAATCATGGGTGACATCAAATTGAGCAGCATCTTAAACATGAATCGTTGGATGTCAAGTCAAAAAAAAAACCAAAGGTGAAGAAGACAGCACCATAACATGTTTGTTTGGCACGGAAGGAATCAGTGTCAGTCATAAGATAACCTTCGACATTCGGAATCCAATCCCGTAGTTATGAGAGGCGAATCCCATAAGTCACGGGGCACACTTGGAATTGGAAATTGGGGTGTGTATTACTGTTAACTTTAAAAAGGTCCTACTTCGATGTGACATTGTTTAAAATAATGATACTGTATAAATTAAAAATATAATTAATATATTTTCATGATCAAAATTTCTCTAACGCTTAGTTTAGTGTAGAATTTGTGGGAGAAGAAAAGCAAAAGCATAGAAATAGACTAGAAATTAAATAGTTTCAGTATTTTTTTTTTATCTTCTTTCCTGTTTCAATTCCATTTCTCTTAAACCAAATAATTAATATTTTAATTTTAATTTTTATGTATTTATTTTCTCTTCTTTTCTCACCTATCTAATTTTACTTCATCTAATTTTATGTATATAGGAGTATTTTATCGTCAACTATTTTGTTCAATTAAATTGAGGGTTTGAGATTGCAATCCGATTTTTGTTAAAAGGGAAAAACATACATTTGAAAAAAAAAATATGTATACAGTATTTCAAGTTTGCTTTTTTTTTTTTTATCATTAAAGTTTGCTTTATTTATTTGTATGTGTGCCGGAACTTTATATTACTATATTATCATTTTTACGTGTTTATATATTATTTTTTCAAATGATTTTTATCTAAAACATTTCTCTTCTTTTTATATTCAAACTAATAGTGCAAAGATATTTTTTAAAATTTAATTGATAAATAGTGATAATAAATACGTTGAGGTGACAATATTTTTTCTCACCATCAAACGAAATTTTGTAATATACTAATGATTTTATTAATGCATATTCTTTATTAAGATATTCAGAAAGGAATAAAAAAAACATATTAAATATTAATGGCGGAGGAAAGGGGTGGCTTGCAGAGGATGAAGGATGAGCAGAAAATGTTTTCGGAAAGAAAATTCATCTCAACAAAAATAATTTGAAATTGGGCAGTAAATTCGAAGGATATTTTAAAAAGAAAAAGGAGGATATATTTATTAATTAAAAGAGGTGTAATTATCATTTGTCTAACACTAAAGAGAAAGAGAGCCGGCCATATAGTAACACTAATCATAGATGGGCCATAAAGAGCAGACCTTATCTTCTGGCAACTTTTAGAAGGCTTATACCGTTTTTATTGGCTTTTGTTAAACATACCTCCCTCCTTTAATTATATACCTCCCTTTCACTTTATTTTTCCAAACATACTCTTTCTTTTTAATTCTGAAAATCAGTATACCCCCCCCCCCCCCCCCCTCTTTTCCTCGTTCTCACTCTGCTTCTCCTTTTCGTCTCTCTCTTGGACACCTCCCTGCCCCCAAGAAAGGGAGGTATGTTTAACAAGAGCCCTTTTATTTTGCTTCGTAATGCTGCTCTAATTGTGCTGCTGTTTTCACCTGCAAGAATAATATTAGTGAGAGTGAAAATAATTTAAGTGTAAAACTTCATCAAAAGCAATAATCGGAAGAAAAAATTATTATAGAGTTTGACACCCGAACAAGTAGAAAAGAAAATTGAAATCATATAATAACATGAAATAAATCGTTAATACCAATGTGTATGCCAATTGCCAATCATAGAGCATAAGACAGCAACCCAAGAATCCATTGTCCACACCTTTGTTGAAAGTTGAAACTATGTACTTTAATAACGGTGGGCGATGCAGCAAGGCATTTGCATACTTCGTTGCAACATGCCGCAAATCAACGACAAAAACCACGTCAACAGTGAACGAAAGAACAAAACCACAATAAATCGAACAAAGGAGGGGGAACGACAGTGGAGAAGGGGGTGCACGTGGCGGAGGAAGGGGTGCTTGGTGGAGGTTTGGGGTGGGTGATAAGAGAAAGGGGTAAAAAAAATGAAGAAGGGAGGTATATTATTAATTGGGGGAGGTATAATTATCATTTGCCTTTTTATTTGATGCATGGGCCAAGAAGTATTCGGGCTGCTGGTACTGTTATAGGTTGGTTTCTTTAATGTTAATTGCGTTTTTAAAAAGAGTAAATTACAGCAACACCCCCTGAGGTTTCGTGTAATTACACATGCACCCCCTGCTTTTTTAACCATTACTTTGGCACCCCTGTAGGGGGTGTTAGTGTAAGGTTTGAGGGGGTGCCACTGTAATGTTTACAAATATATCAGGGGGTGTTAGTGTAATGTTTTCAAACTTAAAGGGGTGCTAGTGTAGGAAAATAAAAAAGAGTGAGGTTATGTGTAATTACATGAAATCTCAGGGGGTGCTGCTGTAATTTACTCTTTTAAAAAATGTTTATTATTAATTTTAAAATGTCGATTATGAAAATAAGAAAAAACTTTTGGAGAATTTATTAATTAGGGCACGCGTTAAAGAGATCATTAGAAGAAAAAAAACAAAAAAGTAAGTTGAAAAGATTCGTAAATCAGTACTCTTTTTCCACTTGAAAATAATTGAGAAAAACATTGTTTTTCAATTACATATTACAAAGCATACTTGGATTTAGAGGTGTAAATAGCCTGGGTAGTGGGTTGGGATGGATTTGGTTTAATTTAAGACCCAACCTAATGAAATATAGTTTGGTTGGATTTGTTAATTTTTGTTAAGCAACTAAACGTGAACCAATCCAACTTTAATTAAGTTGATTTAGGTTGGGTAGTCGGGTTGAGTGATTAAAGTAATAATATACTTGAAAAAATTAAAAAAAATTAAAAAAATGAAGTACTTAATTAGTTCAACTCTTCAAAACCAAAACATTTAAATATACAAAAGCTAACTAATTGCACAATCAAGTCTTGAATGATGGTAGAACAATACTTCGAGTCTTAGATAGTTCGACGAAAATGGTCTTTGATTTTGTGGGTTAGGATTATACACACATAATATACTAATAGAATTAGAATAATTTTTATTTTATCATTAATATTATATGTATATATTTGTGTGTGAATAATTTCAAACTCTCTTGTAACCTCTTCTTATTAGTAATTTTATTTATTAAAACAATTAAATATTTTTATTTTATTAATATAATAAATGTATTTTTTTATTTAACATTTTCTTTATAAAGCTATAAAACTTAGAAGGATTACTAGAATATGAAGACAAAAATTGTAAGAGACAAAGTTTTATCAAAATAATAATAGTTTATATCCTTTTAAATAGAAAATCAATCATGTTAATACTGATTATGTTTGAGTAACAATATTTTTACTTCACAGACTCATATGAGATAAAATGTATAGTGTAATAAAGATAAAATTATATTATAAAAAATATTGGAAGAATATAAAGTAAAATCAATATTATTGTTATGTTTTTTTCAATCGTACACATCTACATGGCAGCTGTACAATCCTTAGAAGACATATAGACGTGAATTTTGACATTGCATATCTATAACCTAATCAAAATGAAGATGGGAGTGCCAAAATAATACGCCAACCCCAGACAGAATACGACTTGGCAGTTGAAACTTACATGCATGCAGTAATGAACAGGGCCCTTACAGTGGAGAAATTAAGTAATATTGTTCATGATTCATTCAGAATTTTCGCATTCTCTTTTGAAAAAAAAAATGAACCTCATTATCCATCCTTTTCTTTTCTTTTTCTTTTTTTTAAAAAAAAAAAGAGATATAAAAATTTGAGAGTATGAATAACATTATGAGAGAGGGTTTTTTGTGATTAAATTGAACATGTTTCTTCTCCAGTACTAAATAATTTATATTGGACAGGTTTAGTAAGAAAGAACACAAACAAACGAATTAAACGATAAAAAAAAAATTAAATACTTATCTCTCCTTTACGTGTATTTTCTTACTATAAAATTGTCTAGTATTGAATACTATACACACTCAATTTAATTAGAGTATGACGAGACATTCCCTATTAAAAGTTATTCAAAAGTATTGAATACTTTCTTACGGCGTGTTCCTAATAAAGGAAAGAAATTGATAAGAAATTGGGTGAATGGAAATAATAAAAAAAATAGAGTGAAAAAAATAAGTGAAAAATAGAGTAAAAATAAGATTATCTGATTTAAGAAAAATAAGAAAGAAATAAAGATGATAGAAAATTAAAAAAAAAATTGATTTGAACTCTCATGATCGATTATACATGTTGCATAATTGATTATGTAAGTTGCATAATTGATTATGAATTGTCATAATTGATTATTAGTGTGTTTGGACGAACTTGAGACAATTCTAACACATGTGATCGTGAAGCAATATTTTTTGTTTTAGTGTCAATTTGAACATTGACATGATTAAGAGTGTGGATCTTTGATGCTGATCCAAACATGGTAAGACCTCTCATAATCAATTATTTGATGAAAAATATAAGATTTCAAGTAAAAAAACACCCATAATTTATTATGAAATATAAATAATCAATTATCAACTACATGATGCACGATTACTGTTGAATTCCTGAATAAATATGTGAAGTTTTTTTTTTGTTGTTGCAAATGTTAGTTGTTAAATGTTAGTTGGAAAAATTCAAACCCACGATCTCTTCTATTTGTTATTTCTACTTTTTGTTATTTCTCTTCTATCAAACATACATTCTTTTCTATTTATATGTTTTCTCTCTTTCCTATTTTTCCTGCTATTTCTATGATACCAAACAAACGATTAATATTTAATGATTTTTATCAAAATAATCTCCAAGACCCCAACTATCATTCTTCACGTAACTTTGTTATAGCCATTCAGTCAAAGTATTGCATACTTTCTTAATGTGCTTTTGTTCTAACTCATGTCATTCACTGTCTCCCAAATATTAAATGATGGACCAAAGCTATTGGTCACATCAACTCAAGAAATGTCAAAACTCTCCACAGTTTTTCCATTAATTATATATGGAGCCGCATTGGCCGATTCCTGGAGATTTCCATGTTTGTATATTTTCATGTTTGATGTAAGTTATAAAAAATATTTTCTGGCATTATTTATTTTAAATAATCTGTTTTACATATGATTACGTTTGTTTCAAGCTTTACAAAATTTTTTTTGGAAATGTAATATTCTCATATTAAGTACATGGGATTGGTTACCGAGAAGGTTTAGCTTAATTGGTTGAACAAAATGCATAAGTTATTATAAATTTTCAGTACCATGTTTGATTCCTTCCGATAAAAAGAAAACATGGGATTGGTTGGATTAGCAAACCCGTCCCACAAGCGAATGTGGATTCTGGGCTGATGTAGAACAGTCTCATCTACTGGACCCCTTTCTACTTTAATTTTAGAGACCCTTCCTTTCACAAAATGACATTGATATATTCGGCCCCTTACGAGCAACCCATGCAAAAGTGACACAACCGTAGGCACTGCTTTTTGCAGCAAAGCAAAATTTTGAAAGTAAATTACACGGACATATGAAGTTTGCTTTTATTACATGCGATATTTCTTTATTTTTAAATCTTACATAAATTTTTTTTAATTTTTGAACTTTCGTTACACCGATCTTCTCTCTTAAGCGTAAATTGTTACAACGATCCCTCCTCTTATGTTTGAAAAATCTTACACTAACCTCTCCTTAGAGGTACTCAAAGTAATATAAATAAATGGAAGAATACTAGATGTAATAAGAGTAAACCTTAGGGAGATATGTGTAATTAACTCAAATTTTAAAATGACATTTCAACAAGACAATAATTGTGTATTTTAGTAATTTTTAATATTTAGAACTAAACCAAATTTATACACGTGCCCAACTAAAGGTCAACCCAGAAAATAAATAGTAATTAGTCTTATATTCAGAGAGTCAGGATAATCATGAAAAAATAAAGCAAAAAATTATATACACTTATACTAACATCTGTACGTTTATATCATCTAATCGTAGCTAGCTGGTTCTCTGTCTTTTTAAAAGTTGTTGTTACTAAACTTTATTCTATCGCCTTAATGGTGTGTGTAGTGTGCATACAATTGTTTTGTGTACTAAATATTATTTCAGAAAAAATAAAAACTAAGCCTTCGAAATTAATCTAGTTAAGGATTGCGTGCAGTCAGTAAAGTGACTGTAGGATCCTACATTCAAAATCTAATGGTTTATATATATTTTTTTCTTATATTTTATTAAGTTTTTAACATATGAAAGAAAAAGTTAAGGGTAGGGATTTTGTCCACAATTTTTTTTTTACTGCAGGGAATCCCATTCCATTAATCATGGTCATAAAGAAAAATATAATAACGTACATAACATACCATCAGCTTTAACATGAAAAGACAAGCATTATTTTTACTTTTACGTAAAAGCAACTCGAACGGAACCAATTTTATCCTACATTGTTGTTATTTTTATTATATAAGAGAAGGCACCAATTATTTGGCTTTTGTGTACTTGATGAAAGTTTAGATGGCTTCTTCTCACTACTTGCTCTTGTTTGTTCTTGTTGCTGCTACAGCACTTTCTGAAGCAGATGCCAAAAAGAAGTTATCCCCAGACTTCTACTCTAGCAGCTGCCCGGAACTCTTGCCTATAGTGAAAAAAGGAGTCATAAAAGCCATTAAGAATGAAACTCGCATAGGAGCTTCCTTACTCCGTTTGCATTTCCATGACTGCTTTGTAAACGTGAGTATATACTATATACATTAATTTGTCTTCACTTTAATCTTGTGCTTTGCTTAATTTGGCTTTACTTAACACAATGATTAGGGCTGTGATGCATCAATACTGTTGGATGATACAAGCAGTTTTATAGGTGAGAAAACGGCAGCACCTAACAATAATTCAGCTAGAGGGTTCAACGTGATCGATGGCATTAAAGCCAAGGTGGAGAAAGCATGCCCCCGGGTTGTTTCCTGTGCTGATATTCTTGCTCTGGCTGCTCGAGGCTCTGTTGTTTATGTAATGAACATTCCCAATAGTATTAATAATACTATAAACCTTAAAATGCATGAATATAAAAGGGAGATAACATTTGTTTTGATGGGGGTAATGTTTGTTGAAATTTACAGCTAGGGGGGCCTTCGTGGAAAGTAGGCTTGGGGAGAAGGGATTCTACCACAGCTAGCAGAGCTGATGCCAATAACTCCATTCCTGCACCCACTCTCAATTTAACCGCTCTCAAAACCAATTTCGCTAACCATGGGCTCTCTTTGAAGAACTTGGTGGCTCTTTCAGGTACTAAGTACTAAATACATTAAATGAGACTTGTATCCAAATTAGGTATGAAATAAATGCTTTGTCAATAATATTTCTAGGCTGTTTTAGATTGAAATAGGATGAGAGTAGTTAATTAAGAGGCTTGATCTACCTATTTATTGCCAAAAATGAACACTCTTTTTGTGCCAATATTTTTGCTTGGACAAAGAGTTTGGCATACTATGCCCAAGAAATACTTCAATTCACTCGAGTTTCTTTATTAACAGGTGGACATACTATTGGCTTTGCTAGATGCATAACATTCCGAGATCACATCTACAATGATTCCGACATTGATCCCTCCTTTGCCAAGTCCCTACAGAGCAAGTGCCCCAGAAGTGGAAATGACGATTTACTTGAACCCCTTGACCTTCAAACTCCCACCCATTTTGATAATCTATACTTCCAGAATTTACTGGACAAAAAGGGTCTTCTCCATTCCGACCAGGAGCTGTTCAATGGTGATTCCACCGACAAACTGGTGAAGAAATATGCTACTAATACAGGTGCATTCTTTAAAGACTTTGCCAAGGGCATGGTCAAAATGAGCAATATCAAGCCTCTAACAGGAAGCGAGGGGCAGATCAGAATCAATTGCAGAAAAGTCAATTAGCGACTAGCGAGTGATGTGTGTGTATATATATATATATATATATATATATATATATATATATTCAATAATCCACCTTTCTTTCCAAAATTATGTATTCCGTGCCTGTCAAGCAACCTGATTTATCATCAATAAACTACCCGTTTTATATATTTATGCCCATGACTTTACCAAGCTTCTCATCTTCCTTGCTAACATATTCTACCAGCAGAACATGTAATCTCCACGATCATCAAGAAGTCACATCAAAATATTCGCATTGCAGTGCCCTTAGTTAAATTTGTTTACACTGTTATACCTTACACGGATCCTGAAACTAATGATTCAGGAATGCAACTAGATGAGATTTAACAATTGTCGAGTTAAAATTCCAGAAAGTCTATATTTATTTGCGTCAGGCTAATAAGGGCTCTGAGGAATCATCAATGTAAAACAAGTCACGGCGATCAATAACAAATTCTTGAATTGTAAGAATGCCCAAAATCTTCTGGCAGAAATTGATCACAAGTGAAACTAGATTTTTCAAGGTCAATATACGTGTAAGTGTAATTGGTCACTGTTAAACATTTTTTTTTTCCTACCCATTAGACAATTGGGAAGATTGTCACTAATTTCCACTCTCACATTTATATATTAGCCTAGTTACATCATTATTTTCACTATGATATCACAACCAACCAAAACACGGATTAGGACTCTCAAGCTGGTAGTTGTATTACGCGTGTTCCCTCTTAATCCAGCTCATCAACAGATTCAACCTCCTCCTCCGCTAGTTCAAATTCATCAATCTCTTTAAAGTAGGCCTTCTGTTTTTCAATATAATCTTGCAGCTGTGGATCATCATCAGACACAGCACGCCGCTTCTGAAAACTCAGCAGATATCATCAAACACTTGAGCGAAATACACATTAAGAACCATACAGAATTTACGTTTCATGTAAACCACTCTAATTATTAAGCACACCACACTCAATTGTGCCTTAGAAATCTGCAGAACCATCATAAACAGAGTAAACATTAAACAATCTACGGAAAATACTTAATTATTTCCATATTTTCAACGCACAATTTCAGAAGAGTTAAAAGTTTTGCACGGAACCATTGTAGCAAAATTATTACCTTCCTGCAGCGAACTGTTAACACCCTAGCCTTAGGTAGATCCAAACTTCCAAGTTCAACTCCATCATTTTTATCCCTGTTTGGCACGAAAGAAACATAGACGACAAACAAGTAATTATATGGTAGAATTTTAGGAAAAAAGACAAGAAAAGTAATAATTAAACTTCATTGTAGAATTGAAGTTAGTATGACTTAAAGCAGAGGCATAGTTATTAGTTACAGAATAGTAGAGATCTTTGGATTCGCTATTGCTTTTCTTGTATTCCTTTTCTTTTCATTCAAAGTGTGCATTCGGTTGCAGAATGCTGAAATTGGCTCAGAAACATCACGGCCAACAGTACCTGAAATCAAAGCACGGAAATCACCCTCTCGATCGGAAAGTAAGAAACAGTTGCTGCCAATAACTTAATATAGTAGTATTATTAAGCTCGAATTAGCCTTGGCGTGACGAAATTATATCTAATGATGCAACAAACAATTGTAAGTAACACAAGTGACGACAGCATAAATAAATGATTAAAGAAACTTGAATGTGAAAATTTAGAGGAAAATGATTCTACAAAGCATAATCCAAATTAAGCTAATCTGTGATTGCACAAAAATTGAAGTACCGCATGTGGTGTTGAATGCGGAAGAAGAAGATGATGAAAGGGGATTGGATTTGGTAGGGTTAGAATTGGTGAGATCGGAAAGAGGGTTTCGTCTTCTCTCCAAAGCAGCATTAGCATTCTTCATTTCAACGTTTCAGTGTGAAAATCAAATCACTCACTCACACTGTTATAGAATCTAGCTCGTTTCCCTCCCGGTGGCGGGAAATGTCAGTTGGAAAACAACCATTTGCTCATGCCGTCTCCATGACTTAATTTCATTTTTACTTTTTATTTTATTTTATTTTTCTAGCAAAGGATAAGAGCAACAGATCCATGCGATGCGATCGTGGTAAAACTTCCAAATGTAGTGTGAGAAGGTAGGAAAATTTTCGTGGGTTTTGGATGAGTATAATAAATGATACGATGTAATGGGAAGGGAAGGTAAAAAATAAAAAATAAATATTAATCAAGTGTATAATATGTTAAATGCCCACATATCATTTACTACCCATAACTTTAGGAACATTTTTTACAAACTGAATTAGATTTCAATTTAATGCCATCAAAGGCATAGCTCAATTGGTGAAGATTGCTTTATCTTAACAAGGAATTCTGAATGTGGTTCCTGCTAATGACATTACTATATTTTAAAACGTTATTTTTCGTTTGATTTAAAGTTAGAGAAATATTTTTTGTAAATTATAATGCAAAATTAGATGTTCTAATGCATAAAATGAGAAGAAAAGATTTGATATTTTAAGAATAAAAGTATTTGGAGCTCTCCCAACTTTATTCTAAACATGCATGAAACCATTATTTTATAAATAAAGAATAAAGCTCAATTGATATATTAAATTAATTCTTAATATTATAATATTGGTTAATTTAATTACAAAAATTAAAAATATGTTATTTTATTCTTTAAATTATTAAATATTAATTATTTGTTTTTTTTTTATAATTTTAAGAGCTAAAATAATTACTAATTAATAACATTCGGAATCAAAATAACAATTATTTTATCATTTCAAAAGCTAAATGACATTTTTTTTTCAGTTTTAAAGATTAAATTGAGAATGGTTGTAATTTTATAAATTAATTTGACGTGTTACTCATCAGATCTCATTGTGATAATAAATTCCTAAAATGGTTATATTCACAAGATGCTTTTTAGCTTTCATTTTCGTTGATGATGATCAAGTCTTTTAAACAATTAATCTTGAGTTTGTTTTGTCTCAAATTTAGACCTTGTTTGATATGCATCATACGATAAGGTTTAATAATATAATTTTTAATAATATATATCTAATTGTATAAAAATGGATTAAGTTTTTCCTAAAAAAAGGTATAAGTTTTAATAAGACATATATAATGTTTTTTTTGACATATATAAGATTCTGTGTTGAATAAGATAGTACTAATTTATATTCGGTGACGTATCATACAATACCAAAAACTTTTGTTTTTCATATAGAGATGATCATATAGTATAAAAAATAAAATGAACCTACAATATTGATGTAAAAAAAAAAAAAAAAAAAGCTGAATGTTCCCATTTCCACGATTTTTTTTTTGGTAACAAATATTTGTTTTTCTAATGAATGGTGTCTCGTGTCTGCAAATCAAGAGTCAAGAATGAGAAAGTTTGGCGAAAACCGCTTGCTTGCCCAAAGCAGCTTTTAAGAGTTAAGACCTTGTTTATCTATAGATTTCGAACCCCCTCTGCCTCTGGTTTCATGGCTGATTGACCATTTTTGATTTTTTTTTAAATAAAATATCAATACGAATCTGTTCCAAAACAATTTATCCGCATGGAACAGAATTTTGGAACAAATCCATATTGATATTTTATTTTAAAAAAAAGACCAAAAATAGTCAATCACTCGTGGTTTCATTGTATTTGGACCCGATAGCTACTCCGAATTATGAAAAGTTGATCAGCACATGAAGTGTAATACTAAAGTATTTGAGGAGTACAAACATCTATTGTGATTTGTGATCCAATACTCCTTTTAGCTTTAACATATTCTATTGTTAGATACTGACCCAAAAGGGAAAAAAAAACTGTACTGTTGTTTATGTTCCAATATCATTCACGATTTCACCTTATGCTTAAATAAATGTTAATTTTTATAATAAGGATCTTAAAAATTATATTAATGATGATTTTTAATTGATTAATAATGTAAACATTAGTAAATGCTAATTAAACTCAATTTCTTTTTTTTTTTGTCTTAAGAAAAGTATAGTTTAGTCTTCTATTAATTAATTAATAGTACATTAAAATATTTTTTTATTAATTTTAAATTTAAAATAACTATTTTGAAAGATTAATTTAATGTTAAAAATCTTAAAGGATTAATTTAATATTAAAGTTGACACTAAAGAGTATTTAAAGTTATTTATTATTAAAATTTTGATGATTTTAAATTCATATTTACCATATATATGCCGGCACTCTGCTTCTTAAAGTGTCTTTAATTAATTATGTAAAAAAAAAAAAAGTATCTTTAATTATGATCACTTTGTTGCCGTAAAATCCACATTGAAAGAGAAAGGGCATCTAACTGATCGTAGCATTTGAATTTTGAAGACTATGGCAATTGGCAACTCGGTGAGATATTCCAAAATTATTTTTCAGTTGACAAATATTCAACGATTTTCACTGCTTGTGTCATGACTGATTAATTCAATTTTTACTGCTATTAATTAATATCACACAGTGTCAATTATAATTTTTTTTTAGAAGCAATTATAATTATTAATAACTAATAACTATTTTGTATCTTGTTCCGGCTATTTAAAATTTTTAGGTCTATCATTTATCAGGCATGGATTCATTAGATATCTAATAAAATTTAGCATTGGTAGAACTTTTACTCATCAAATAAGTTTAAATTTACTCATCAAAATGGGTCTCACATATCATATAAGGATTCTCTTTTCTGATTTAGTTCTGGGATCCACTTGATATTTTTAATAAATTTCAACCAATTATAGAAAAAGAATGTCTAAAAGAGAGTGTTAGAGAAAGTATAGCTAACACTTTTCGTAGTGAACAATTAAACACTACACTCTCTTATCCTTCTATCAATTACATAAAGGTTTTGATGTCACGTCATGTTATAGTTTTAGTATATGTTTTTAAATATGTTTTAAACTAAACGGTCAAATAATTGTTCTGTAGGCTTTATAATAAATTTAAAGTTTAGGGAAAAAACGCATTATTATTTAATTTGTTTCAAAGTTCAATCCTTATTAGGAGAAAACAATTACTATTAAAAGAAGTCTCTTAGTACAAAGAATATTAATGAGTTAATCTCACGTTTCTTAATTAAAGATTTAAAACAGATTAAATTCCTTTCAGCTTAAAGATATATTTAATGCACAACAAAAAGATTCACATCACCTCCGGTCAAGAAAAATGATAGTTAGATTCTAAGAACTTACAAATAGTCACATTGTTTATTACTTAATTTATTCTTAGGGAGTTACCAATTACATGTTTTTACTGTATCAATATAATTTAGAGTAAATTACATTATATTGACGTACACTTAAAAAAATTTAAATTATATACTATACTCTTCCTTTTTTTTTATTGTTACATTAATTTTTTAATTATTTGAAAAACAATACTCTAACATTCTTTATACATAATACATTATACTAACTTTAGAAATGTCTGTATAATTTACTCTATTTTTTACTTAATTATTCTTTTATATTATTTGTTATGAATAATTGAATTAATTGACGCAGAGTGTTTGTCTGATAGAGAATACTTGTTGTCATTACCATGAGATTATTTGGCATGGATTGTTGAGGTGCGCTGAAGGCACAAGCGGTTTCATGGACTCTCTGTATCAGCACCACAGATCCGGAAAATATAAAATCCGTTGGCTCACTGTGCTTGCCACATGATATTAAAGCAAAGCAATTGGTTGACCACAGTACACGCACAGAACAAAACCAGCATAAGTAAGCCTCTAGTTTAACTCTTCCAATGTTCCAACCTCCAACAAAACAGCCAAAAACCCATTAAACCCATGGGCTAACCCAAGTACCAAAAAAGTAAGCCACTAATTTCAACATCAACCTCACCCACCCATCTATAAATATTCTCCCTTCCCCTTCTCAGCATTCATCATCTTCACTAGCAATTCCTCAAACACACTTCCCAGATCAAGAAGAGAGCATCAGCATCAGAACAAAGACACAACATGGAGGCAGTTCAATCGTGGGTTTCAAACCACAAGCTCGCCAGCATTGGTTAGTTATATATATACACACTCAAAACTCATAAACATAATATGATATATGCATGATCAAATTTTAAAGAAATGGATCTTGAATTAATTTTATTATTATTACAGGAGCACTCTGGGCCTCTGGAATTGGAGCATCACTTGTGGCTTATTCATGCAAAAAGTCTCCAATGAAGCCTAGTCTCAGGCTCATCCATGCTAGGTATGGTATATATCTTTCTCACTACTTTAATTTAATATACTAATAACCTTTTTTAATTTATGCCCCAGGTGAAGTAATGAAATCATGTGTTGTAGCATTGTAAATGTAATTAATGAATGACTTGTTTGGTACTTGGATTCGCAGGATGCATGCTCAGGCTCTAACTTTAGCGGTGTTATCCGGTGCAGCTGCTTATCATTATTATGAGAAACGTGATGTTCAGCCAAAACCAGTGGCAGATAATATTCCTGCTCCCAATGTCACCCAGATGGTTGAATATGAACTTCACAGTCCTTTCTAAATTAAAAATAAAAATAAAACTTAAGGGACTATGTTATTAAGATGAGCAGAGATTCCTAGCTATCTATGATCCTGTTATCAAGTTATTGTTTTTTGCCTAGAAAGAATATTGCTGTGTATTTTATGAATGATCGGACTCCAGAACTAGGGGGAATAGCTATTGCAATGCATCTTTATGTATGTTCTGAGGGTACACTATCTTAATTTTCTAATGTATATATACAAGTTTTATGAGAAGTTTCAGCTTGAATTGCATTATCCCTTTTATTGGAAAAGGAAAAAGTAAAGCAGGTGCAAAAATCAAAATGTTTGACCTTATCTATATTTCTAAACCTTCAACGTGACACACCTTTTGTTGAATTTTTTTAATTACCAGTCTAACGAGTTTTTGGTTATGCGAGTAAATAAGTCTAGAATTAATAATTAACAATTACCACCGGCCATTGAGGAGATCCACGTTATGACCTTGAGATTTATGTCACGGCTTTCTAGTTGTATTTACCAGGTCATATGTTACTTTTTCTTTTTTTTTATATGTTGTTTAAGATTTATTTGTAAAAATTAAAGAATGTATTAAATTTTTTTTATTATAATAAAGTAATTATGGGATTTCTTATTTTACCTTTTTTTCATTTCTACTATACAATAAATGTATGTGCAAATCCATTAAAGATTATGAGAGAAGTAAGGGTATAATTAATAAAAGAGTAGTTAATGTAATCTTAAATTTTGCAAACAACAAATAAATAGAAACATTTTTTTTCCAAAAATCCAATACTTAAAAAGAAACGGAGGGAATATTTCTTAATTCTTCTGGTGGGTGGTAATATTTACACCATATATTTATCACTTCTTCATACAACTATATACAATGATTTTGCTTGGTCTATTGTTGCTTATGCGCTATTAAAGTAAAAAAAAATTCAAGGGCATATTACGATTTTGAAGGATTTTCTTATGCGCTAATTGCAAGTTCTAAAATTGATTTATATAATTAACTTAAATTTTAAATATATTATTTTGAATTTTATTATTTTTTATATTTCTTATTTGATTTTTTCTTCTATAGGTTTTTGCATAAGAGTGCATAATTTTGATAAGATATGAACTCTTAAAGAAAGTACATTTTATACTTTAAGAGTATCCACTATGAAAATCATAAATAAACCATTTAAAATTACTCAGGTTCAAAGTTTCATATGAATATCTTGATATTTTATTTTATTTGAAGAACACAAATATAATATTTTTGTCTCTCTCCCCCTCACTTATGCAAATCTTCAGTGCTACTGATATGCTCTATTTTTTTTTTTCATGTTGATTTAGCTAATGTCAAGAGTTTCTTGCATTTCCTTCCACTTAAATTCTTTTTTTTTTTTTTCATGTTTTGTTGATTGATTGGAAGCCATATGCAAGATTGTAACAATCTTTCCTTCAATAGAAAAAAAAAATCAATTATGGGTGGCAAATTATATATGAAGTGCATCCAAAGTTGCTATATGTTAACATAAATTCACTTTTACTACAATAATTCCTAATTTCATTTAAACTATTTGTTCATGTTATATATCAATACACTTACTTCATATTCTCTAGTAAATATTACTGTCACTGTTGTTTATTGTTCACTTCGTTATATTAATATTAAGTAACTTTTTATTATCTAGTTTTTTTAAGTATCTTAAGACCTGATTGGATAAGTTTATCGAAAAACATTTTTAGAAAAAAAAATAAGAAAAAAAAATGAAACGAGCTTCTCTATAAGCTCAAATTAACTTATGTACAGATTAATTTGTAAAAGTTTTCTCATCTTTTAAAGGAGTTATATGAGAGAACTTTCACAAAATTAGTTTATGCATATGCTAATTTTAGCTTATAGAAAAGTTTATTTCATTTTTTTTCTTATTTTCTTCTAAAAATATTTCTGGATAAATTTACCTAAACATGCCTTTAGTCAATTTTTCTAATCACGTTATAACTTTATCATTCTTTTCCTTTTTTATGTTTTTTATTAGGATTTACAATAACTCACACATCTTGTTCAACTAATTGAGCTGGATCCCTCTAGACTTTTTTATATTTTATATCTCAACTATTATAATATGTTACGCACTTTATTCATTATTATTTTATATTTTTTTTTACCTAGGCCCAGCTGCACAAAAACTTATATTAGTTCTAATAAGAAAGTAGAACAGAACGAGACATGAATGGGCCAGGCCCATTATCCCTTATATGAGAGGATCCGTATCAGCTAATGGTAACATAGAACTAGGGATGGAAATAGGTCAGGCCGCCCGTCAGGAGTCTACAGCCTGGCCTGCGTAAGGTCTAGCCTGACCTAGCCCGTTTAATAAAAAGGCCAGATTAAGGCTTTTTAAAAAGCCTTTTTACATAAAAAGGCAAGGCTTAAGCTTTAAAAAAATATTTTCAGACCTGATAGGTTGGCCTGTTTATATACATATATAATATAATATAATATTATATATTTATATTATATATAATATATTTTGTATTTATATTTAATACATTAATAATAATTTTGTTAATAAGAATATTTTTATTTTAAAGTTGGAAAGCTTTCATACAGTGATATTCTTAATCATCGACTCCTTGTCCTCTCATCTTTGTTCTTTACTTTTCTCATTGAAAGTTTAAACACCTAACACCTTATATAACACTGTAGCTAACACACACACACTTGACTACGTAATTCATTATGCCAAAATGTTTGCAACTATTGGACATCGACGTAGTTGCTTAATTCATGATGGTTAAATATTTTTTTGTACTAATCTATTTAGTAGCTTATTTTATTATGCATAAATATTTTTCTGTAGCCATTTTTTAGTTGATTAATTCATGATGGAAAATTGTTTTCTAGATGTTTGTTACTGGTCTTAGTTAACATTGTTTATAAAGTGTTCCAATATTGCTTTTATATATCTAACGAAAAATATATTAGGATTTGATTTAAATAGTATTTCCTAGAAAACAATTTAGATGATTCCTAAATTTGATTTAAATAGTATTTTTTAGAAATTAATTTACAAAATAGGCTTTTAAATAGGCTCGCAGGCCAAGCCAGACTTTTAAACAGGCCAGGTTCAGGCCTAAAAAAAAAGCCTATAATAGGTAAAGAGGTCAGGCCAAGCTTTGTATTTTTAATGAAGGTCAAGCTTAGGTCTAGTAAAGCCTGGCCTGGCCCATTTCCACCCCTACATAGAACATACGTAGAGCTGTCAAATGGGCGGGGGGACCTAGCCCGTGCGGGCCAATCAATTAATTGGCCCAGCCCGACCTGGCCCCGTATGACATTAAGGCTTCTATTTTTTAGGCTCGACCTGGCCCTACATTGGGTCACCGAGCCAAATTGGCCTGAATTTAAAATAAATTTAAAAAATAAAAAAAATCCAAAAATAAAAGTAATGTGCGTCAATGAAGCAACAAAGCATGTCAATTTTTATCAACCTGTATTGTATGCAATTTTATGAGCAAGCCCGTCAATGAAGCAATGGCCAATGGAGCACGTCGATCTTTTTTATATAAGGAATAAGCAATTCGAGATGTGCACAAGTGGAGTTATGGGATGGTATTGCTAGCCGGTAGTTACACTACCTATATACTATTCGCACACACCACTTACTAAGTTAATTCTTGGCATTTGTGAGAAAAGAATGAAATGGACCCAACATATGCAACATATATTTTTTATTTAATTTTTTATTATATCAGTCTTCAGGCCAGCCCGGCCTAAGGTCATTTGGCCCGTCGGGCCAAGCGGGCCGGGCCAAAAAGGCCCATTTCTATTTAGGCTATCTTTTTTAAAGTCTAGCCTGGCCTTATTTGCGGACTGGCTAGACCGGCCCATCGGGCTGAGTCAAAATTGACAGCTCTAAACATACACCATGCAAAAAAAAAAAAAACAGAAAAAAAAGACATTAAACAAGGATGGGCATAAGGAAGACCAAGAAAAAAAGAACACAGGCCATGCCAGCGTATGAACAAGCTTAGGAAACGAAAATGGGCATAAGGAATTAATATTGACTTTATTCAGATTATTATTAACAACAAGCATCTTATATTAACATGTGACAACTGAGGGGTCTAACTAAGTTGTGAATTCTTGTAAATCCTTGAATACATGTTTTCAATTCCTACATATAAAAAATAAAATATTAACCTGTGACATGGTGAGCTTATGCAGCAGTAACACAAGGGGATGAATGAGTGATCCATGGAAGGAAGAATAAGCACAGTGGTTATTTGACATGTTAGCAATGATTATGAAAGGATGATTACCAATTTACCAGCACAGCTTGGGTCTCACACGTGACAGATCGAAGGACAATCCTCAACTCCTTACTAAAGCACCATTCCCTCTTTCTTCCGGTTTACAAATCAAACTATTTCTTAAGTTAAAAATGACATCAAAGCAAATGAAAATAATAACTTAAGAGAGAAAATGTTATCATTTAAGAAAGATAAATTAATTTGCCAAGGTATCATATATCAACGAGAGACAAATTAATTTCTTCTATCATTAATAATGACAAGAGAATATATTTTTATAATTTAATAATATATTCTTAATATAGGCTATTTAACATTGAAAAATATTTACTTATCATTATTTGATTTGAAAATTTGATGACAATGATATAAAAAATTAATGGCTTAAATTTCTTTTTAATTCCTCAAATTAGGTCATGTTTATTTTTGGTCACCTAAATTAAAAAAAAGATTTTTTTCGTCTCAAAATTTGGAAATAACTCACATTTGGTCCCTTTTTTTATTATTATTTTAGTTCCTGATAAAAATCTGAAGTAAACTATTTTTAAATTAGAAGACTACAAATTTATTTTTAAATTTGAGAGACTAAAAGTAAATTTGACTCAAATTTGAGAGAAAAGTATTTAAGCCAAAAACTTATTTATAAGTTTTGTACAAAAATCAACAGTATAATAAAAACGAAGGGCACAAGACATTCACCTCACAGCTTCACAGTAACTCGGTAGTCACATACAACCATAAGCAAAAAAAATATAAGAATGAGTTAGTGGCGAGTTCATTAATCCTTTTATGCTTTTGTTGTACCAAATATATAACTAATGACCATGATTGGCCATTTAATCATGCCATCAAATGTCCCTTGCAGCTTGGGGTATTAACTATCCAGGCTGGCCTTAAAATACATGATTTCTAAATTAATCTTAATATTAATAATTAATAATGGTCACGCCTTTCCAGGAACTACAAGAAGGAAATGAAAAATATAATACAAAGGTGGTTAGAGGAATGGGCTTTGCTTTGCTCATTTGTGCTGTTGTGTGGTTGGAAAGTCTTGTTTTCCTAACTGCTTGATTCTTTTTGTTAAGTACTTTACTAAACACTACTCTAAAGAGATAGCCTACCAAACCAGCAACTTCCTAATTTTACAGTAACCACCTTCTACGCCCTCGCCCATCCAATTCTCAATATACTTTCCTCTACTCCTTTATTATAAAATAATCTAGAAAAAGAAAATGATGGGACATCTACATATAGTTATGAGGTTACATCCAGCCTACTATTCTTTTTGAATTATAAAATATGTGTGCTATTGCTATGCATAAAGGATAATGATGTATATCTGCTAAATTAATTAGACATTAGGCATCAGTCATTTATAATGATGGGGTCCAAGCAATGTATTATATAAAGAATGAAGGTAGATGGCAACTCTTTAAATTAGCAAGTTCTTCCGAAGAAGCGAATATCTCCCCTTCATTTTTCTGTGATTTAAGAAAGCAGAGGAGGGGAACTAACTAAGAGAAGCAGGCATGGATTGTTGTGTGTGCACAACTATGCCATTGATATTAAGGCCTCCGAGGAATACAATATGTGGGGCTTGTTACGAAGGAGTTAGAAGCATAATCAACATGATGAGCAATGTCGAAAGTGAGAAAGTAAAAGCAATGGCTAATCCAAATCCAAACAGTTCTCCAGTTTCACGGCGAAATTCGAGTAAGGCAAGCTCTAATTCATTTTCATAATTTAAATTGTTGATTATAAAAGGAAAAACTGCACATTGTTTATATAAACCTGTGTGTATCCTGTAGTTATTAACTTTTAACATATGATATCCGTAATTGTTAATTGTGTTACAAGTCTACAACAAAAATCGTTGATAATTGTGGTTGTTTTGTGATGTCCTACTTGCATTTTAATTTAGCTGATTAACTTGGGAATTGACTCTGTCATAGGAGCTGCTAAATAATAGAGATAGCCTTATCTAAATTGAAAACTTAATCGATTTGCCATAGACGTTGCCCATGCATGCCACCAAGGTGTTAGTTACTAATTTATCGAGTAACACTAACAATCTTGACATGGAAACACCAAAGGGGTTTGGCCTCTGCTTTAAAATTATTTTCCTGTTCCACCCTCTTCTTAATTAATGGCTGTTAGGGAAAATATTGATTAATTGTGTAATAAGAAAGGGGTAATAAGATTGAGAATATTTTTCCCCCGCAGACACTTGATGATTGTATAAGATGGTGTTCAGAGCAGATAGAGCAGTTTAATCAACAAAAAGAAGACCTGGTTTTCCTCAGAGGCTTTGTTGCAGCCTTCAAAGCACAGATTCACACGGATATATTGGTCAGTCCAGGCAGGCATGGTCCACCTGTACCCGCACATAAGTCCGTTTTGGTGAGTTGTTCTTGTTTGCCAACTAAAGCTATGTTTGGATCATCATTCTCCTCTTTCAAAAGTACTTTCAGAATAAAAAACACAAAAGAGTATCTTTATTCAAAAATAAGTTAAACACTTGAAAACATGTTCCAAATGGTTGTCCAAACATGCACTAAATATTTCCCTTGAAAGAAAAAAAATTACCAACATATTATTATTTGTGAATCTTTTTCTATTTATTACAAAATTACGAATAAAATCCACTAAATAAGAAACGAAAGTCATTATTTTGTGAATTTCAATATAAAAAAGTGTTTTCTTAACATTCTTGAAAGTTGTAATAATTAGGTGTATAATTCTAATTAATGAGGTAACGAAAGAACATGTTATTTTGTTACAGGCAGCAAGATCAGAAATATTTAAGAACATGCTAGAGTGCGATGAATGCAAGGCAGCACCAAGTAACAGCATAAGTATACCCGATTTGAACCATGAAGAACTAGAGTCTCTCCTTGAGTTTCTGTACAGTGGGACCTTGGCAGTGGAAAAATTGGAGAAACATGTTTACGCGTTGTCACAAGCAGCTGATAAGTATGTGATCCCACATTTGCTGAAACACTGCGAACGATATCTGCTGAGTTCGCTAAGCACTTCTAATGCCCTTGAGACACTAGAGATTGCGGATACTTGTTCCAACCACAACTTGAAGGAGACAACCTTGAATTTCTTAGTTAAAAACATTGAGCATATGGTGTCCTCACCTAAATTTGAAGCTTTTGTGCACAGGAGTCCACACCTGACTGTGCAACTAGTTACGAGGGCCTTTGTGAATGGTGCCAAATAATCAAATTCTCTCCAAATTGAAGAGCCATCAATGTTTTCACTTTTTTTTTTTTTCAATTTAATAATGTATTTATCCAAGCCTATAAATTGAGATTTCTAAACAGAATAATACTATAATTCATGCAAAGTTTTCCCGAGTTCTCTAATTCAAAATTAAAGCACCTCTCTGTTTTACTGTTTTTTTTTGCCTTTCTTGTTACTTTAATTTTAAAAAATGAGACGTCAATAAAAAAAATGAAAATTAAAAATGATATTATTTAAAAGATAGAAAAATATTGACACGTTATATCTCCTTGTATATATAAATGAATAAGAGATTCTCTCATCAATATTGCTTCATTCTTCTCACTCTCTCTCACATTCACTTCACTCTTACTTGAATACTGGTGTACTTCACTCTCCTAACATACATCTGCTTCTTCTACTTTTCCTAAAATTTCTCTTATCAATTTTTGTAATTACCCCACATTCACCATATTTCTATAACTACCTTCATTCACTTCTTTATATTTATCTGATACTATATTTTTTTTAATATTTTTTTATCAGTTTTTTTAATTCCGAAGATTTCTCTCTTTTATCAATAATTTCAAATCATTAATTCAATTTACTTTTCAATTTTAAAAAATTAAAGTTACATCATTACATCTTCCCTTATCTTTTTTTTCTTTAAAAAAATTATAGTTTCTATTTTCTTTTATAATTATCTCTTTTTAAAAATTTCGTTCGATGTACTATATAATTCTTTTTTTTTCAAATTTTATACTCTCTAATCTTTTATTTTTTTTAATATTTCTTTTATCTAATTTTCTAACTCTATTTTTTAATTCCGAAGATTTCTCTCTTTCATCAATAATTCCAAATCCTTAATTCAATTTGCTTTTCAATTTTCAAATTTAATATTTAAAAAATTCAAGTTACATTATTACATCTTCCCTTATTTTTTTTCTTTTAAAAAAATTATAGTTTCTAATTTCTTTTATAATTATTTTTTTAAAAATTTTCTTTCAATGTGCTATATAATTCTTTTTTTTTTCAAATTTTTTTTATTGACTATATAAATAAGGTAGTGAAAATTTTAATAAACTTGTGCAATGCACGGACTAAAACACTAGTTTATTTAAAAACAAATAAATAAATTAGGCAGGTTACTTAAATTCCTCTCGCTAATAATACATTTCAATGCATGACTCAAGACTTTCTTTTATTCCATGTTTGTAAGTTAGAAATCTTATTACTGTTTGTTCTTATACCAATTAAACCACTTTTTTATGCACTTTGCATACAAAAAATATTAAGCATTAGTATTATCTCTAATAACGTAGTCTTTATCTAACGGAAGTTACACTATCATTATAAATATTATAGATTTATATTAATAATATAAAGCATTATATTAATATTTAATATATTGATGATATATGTCAATTTTTTATAGCAACAAAATTGTTTGTCTATTTTTAATTATATAATTAGTTATTTAAATTTTATTATATAAATTTATATCAACAAAATGATGCTACAGCGCATACCAAAGGCACAATTCAGACTGTTTGATGTATGCTACATCTTAAAGCCGTCCATTGAGAGCCTCATTTAACATGACCTGACCCAACCGATAGGAAGCCCATCAAAGACAAGCAAAGTAACCAACCTGTCCAGTGTCCAGTCTTGATTCTTGAATAGTATGTCATGGTCTATTTACTTTGGATTTCAGTGGAATTAATTACATGATAATTAATTAACATGTAAAATATTAATATTAGAGAATAAGTTTATCGGTAAATTTTGTCAAAAAGAAAAAAGTTTATCCATAAATGTTTCGTATCTATAATATAATAATGCAAAAAAAAGTCTCATATTGGTAGCTTAAAAATAAGTTAAAATATATAAAAAGAAGAGGATCGTGAGAGTACTTAAATATTTTTGCACAAATAAATCACTCAACTTAAAGTCTATTCACTCTCTCATAAAAAATCAAGCTTCTAAAGTTCTAATATCTTAAAACTAAAGCAGACAAACTTAGTCTGAACCATTAAGATTAATCTAGTGGGGTGAGATTAAAATAAATGTATAAGGAGTTAAGTTCGATCCTCCTTATTGTTATTATACATAAAAAAAATAGACAAACTCACTGAGATTTTCGAACAAGACACACAAAGGTTCTAATATCATTTAAAAAAAATATTTTATACTTTCAGATTATTCTTTACTTAAATAAACGGCAAATTACACAGTACTCACAGATTCTTAGATTTAATGATATATACTATTACATATGATATTCCTTCCCTTTTTATGTTACATTCCTAAAAATAATTTTAAAAATTAATTTAATTCAATTCAATTGATTATTTAGTTTATACAAAACTAGTATATTATATTGCTCATAATACGAGCTGAAATTATCCAAAAATTTAACGAGGAATATATGATTTTATATTTCTATAAGTTACATTAATTCTTACATGATTAATAATTTTATATAAATTATGATTTTTATCAATTTGATTCTCATAATTATATTAGGGCGTTCGATGACTCATATTTTTTAAAAAAAAATTATTCTTATGATGATATTGGAAAATAAAAAATATATTATTTATTAAATTTAAATCCTATAATTAATCATTATAAGTCTTTATATTTGATATAGATTTTAATATAACCATGTTAGATACTCAAGAATAAGAGAGATTCAAAATCATTCGTATATTATTGGAATTGAATTGCTTTGGACTATAATACAAGCACCTCTTCCATCATCACCATGTGCAAGAGCAACTGTTTTTTTTTTTTATCGACAAATGTTAGTTGCTAATTTTTGTTAACAGTAGAATTCGAAGATGGGACCTCTTCCCCTTTTTCTTCTCCCTTCACCACCAAGTTAACCTTGTAACTCCATCCATCAACAAACCAGCTGTGAACATCCATCCATCAACATGCAATGTGCAAGAGCAACTGTGAACATCCATCCATCAACATTCCTCATATAAATGCAAATAACAAACCAGCTGTCGGGCAAACTGGATGGAGCGCGCATGCAAATGCAATAATAAACTTAATCTTAGGATATAGTATAATGTTTGTAATGAAATATAGTTTCAATTCTTGATAAAGCCTTACATTTTGGATGTCAGATTTGAAGGACACCATCAATCTACGAGCGGAGGACATGGATTTTGTCAGGAACTTTGTTGCTGGATTTACCATTTAGTGAACAAATTCCCACTGACATAACAGTCAGTACTGGGCCTCCCATTCCTGCACAAAATTGCTGCATTGACATGATCGCTCTACCCTGTAACATTGCATGTGATCAGGCCCTACCCTTTTAGTTTTTCAGGATTATATTTGTATTTATGGCAAAATTAATTATTACAAAAATTCTATTTTTATACTTCAAATTAGAATGTACAAGCTTTTAACACTTTCGACACTCTCACTTCACTTGTATATATATTCTCAACACTTTATCTCTTCTCTTATTACAAATTCCTAGTGATTGATGTTCCAAGTATTCACTCAGTCAGTAATTCGTAACCGTTGAGAATGAAGTTGGACGACTCAAATTTTATCTTGGTAAATCATCCTTAAAACACACGTTTAAAATTTGAGATGTATAATCTTTGTCCAATAGTAAAAATGCATTCACAGTGTGAATACTAGTAAAATTGATTGCACCCAATCTAGTTGTTCCTTAAATAGTCCTCCTTTTTCAAAAGAAAATTAGTTAAACGAATAAAAGACAAGCACAATATCTTTCTGCTTTGGCACGTGGTATGAATTGAATAGGACCTATATATCTTAGTGCATCCTTTTATGAAAGTTTTTTTTTACTGCACCTTTTATGAAAGTTAGTAATCATGTTAATGCCCTAAAAGTCCCACACGCACAATTATTTACACATCCTCTTTGTTAGTACTTAGCACCCAAAACAGTTTTGTGCACAACTAAAAAGATAAACTTCTCCAGTAAAAAAAAAAAAAAATACACTTCTGTGTCTAAATTTACACGTCTAATTTGTTTACGTACCATGAATGTACAGAGTTTTTTTTTTTCTTTTTGAGATATGTGGAGAACTCTTTGCTGAAGGAAGATGCATCACTTAAACATCTCTCTCGTCATATGTGCGTGGCTTTACTTTATAATTAATTATTTGTGTTTAAGATATTGTTTGAAACCATTATTTGCTCCGTTCGTGATATATACGAGTGTCAACTTTGGGTGTGCGATTGCTGCTTCACCTGGTCACTTCTTTGTTTAGTTTTGTTGTACTTCATTCATTTTATCCCTCAAAACAGAGCACATTGTTTTCCTTAATTTTTGTGTACGGTACCGTTTCATGTTTCATTTGTATCACTGGATCATATATATTCAACCGTACTCTTTGCTGAAAATTAAGTTTGTTTCACAGAAAAGCACATGTGTACGATTTGAAATAAAAAATTTCAAGTAGTGAAACTTTAACATATATGCATACATATATTTGATATATAAATTTGATCAACCATCATAGAAGCTCGATTCCTTGATCAATAAAACTACCAGTTAGGCTTAATATATGAAAGAAAATGCGTAAACTAATTTAAAAAATGAACAACAGAAGATATAAATAACATAAATATAAAAGCTGACATTTTGTTACTTTTGGTCAGCATTTTGGCTCCAGTTCTTTATTGCTTGTCCCATTGCCTGTTTCACAGCTTGTGCATCAATACTCCCACCTTGTTCTTCATTCTACAAAAAGTTACAACATTATTCCGTCATTCTTATATGCATGAAAATATGGAGAGAACAAGACAATACATACATGAAAATATTTAAGTTACTTCAAAACCTAACTAGCTAGCTTCTGTTCGTATTAGCCAATTAATTGACGAAATCAAAGATTCTATAGGATTATAATTTAAAATACTCTATACAAACATTTCAATGCACAGCAACATGGCCCCTCTTGCCTTTTCTTCAAAAGGATGAGAGAGAGAGAGAGAAACAGATAGAAGAGGAATGTTTTATATACAAGGACAACGCATGTAACCTACGAAAATTTGGAGTAATGAGAGGGAAAAGAGAGACGCTGAATTATTATAAAAAAAAAAAAAAAAAAAGAGACAGACACTGAATGATATATTGAACTAGCTAGCTTGAAAGCATCTATAATATAAAGTTATGCTTACAATATTGTGTCTTACTTTTCCTCCAACAGCATGAAATCGAAAGGTGTCCGTACAAGTAACCCTAGCTTCAAGCACATTAAGACCCATCTCTTCAAATGACTCCAATATGGAAACAAGCAGACCGGGACAGCTCTTTGCTGAATAAACATTTATAAGAAAACCATTTTCTAAGGTTTCTACTGTAACCTGTTTATGTCCATCCAGAAAATGCAATTCCAATCATCAGATTTTTTATTTTACAGATTAATTAATAAGACATTGGAAATTAACACACACACACATATATATTGAGAGGAAGCTGTTAAATTTTAGTAATTAAGAAAATACCATAGGCAAAGTATTTTGGTCACTTGAAGTTTGTGCATTGGCTACGTCTTGATTCAGTCTTTCTACTTTTTGCTTTAACTCTTCGATATACTTTGATGCATCTATTATGATCGAGGTTTTATTTAACTGCCACCAACCCAGCAAAAGAACAAGAACTATTAGATAATTTACTATCTCAAATAAAGCACCATGTAATTGATAAGTTTAGGAATATATATGCATAGGTTCATAAGATAAATTATGTATTAAATTAATTAAGGACAATATAATATTTCAACAATATATTTAACAATCTTCATTTTTAATTAGTTTGTGTTTAAAATTTCTACCCAGATATATGGGAATGATAATATACAATACGTATATAGAAGACAATCGAGATATAGATGAGATAACATGAACTAGGCTGTGGAAGATTTAACAGAGAAAAATTCATGATATGAATATTTCAAGTAACAAAAAAAGAATATAAGTTGGAAGTGGAACAGAAGGGAGGATAACAATGCTGACTGAATAGGGAATCGCCATGGCTGATATTCATAAAGAAAATCAAACGAAACGAAAGATATATATAAGAAAAAATTGCAGGAAATTACGGCATGAGAGTTGGTAATAGAACGAAGAAGCTGCAGCTTCTCATGCAGTGCTTCTCTCTTTTGCTCTCTAGAAACCATTTTGTGCTCTCTTAAGTGATCGTTCTTTCTGGCCTAGCTTTCTCTTTTCTATGGTCTTTTAAAAGAGGGGATGGGCTCTCAAATCTATATGAAGTTCTGCTAGGAATCCCACATGATTGTCTATTTGTCTCAGTTTCTTCACAAACAAATACTGCATAGATTCTCACTGAACTTCCACAAATACCCTTTTGCTATATAATATATTTTAGAATTTCCTGCTTAATTTGCCTATTTTTGAAGAATTATTTTTATTTCCTCTCGCTAAATAAGAATTGATTTATTGACGTGAGTGCAAGTTAAAGTCACTATACAGTGTGTTATGAGTCAACTATAAGAAAAACATTTAGGGATGATATTCAACTTGAGTCACCTTTCATTTTACACGTGTATAATAGATAACATATTTTTAATTTAATTACATAGAAATTAAAATTGGAATATATATGTAGCATGATTAAGTGGTGAGTTGGAGAGTATGGGAGAAGAGGAATCATGAGCTCGTGAGTGAAAATTGGCCATCGAAAGAAGTGAAGGAGAAGCAACAAATCAAAGGATGTTTTTACTTCTGATTTTGGAATGCCTCCAAACACTCCTCACGGGGAATTTTTTAGGCTCTCCTCCCGCGCGATCTCTCTTCTATCACCAGCAATGAAACTTTGTCCTCTTTTTCCTTCTCTCTCCACACGAGCCATCCTACCCTTCTCTTTTCATATGATACATTCAAACCCTCTTTCATTTTCCTTTCCCTCATGAAAGTGAAATCTAGATCAAAGTGAATTCCGATTCAGTTGGATCAATTTTAGGTAAATAAATGAATAAAGCCTTATATATATCCCAGTAAATATACAATTTTATTTTTAAAAAAAAGTAAATATACAATTTTATGGTTTTGGTCCCAATAATTTTTTTTTAATTTTTATCCCTATCTTTTCTAATGGTGATCATGTCACACTAACATCATGATGACATTATCAAGCACCACATTGTCAAATGATGATTTCATCAAGTGTCACGTCATCAAATGATCATTTCACCGGGACTAAATGCAAAAGTTACATATTTGTAAAATAAAAAAATAAAAATCATCCGAACAAAAAGTAAAAAATGATATATTTGTAGGAACAAAAAAATATTTAAGCATTAAACTAAATATTTACTTCTATATACTCCCCCTGTCACACACTTGTCACCCTCAAGTTTATGCAAATTCTAATTAATTATGAAAATCTAACCACATACCTTTCTCATACTAAAAAATTTTAGAGATGAATGTTAGACTGAGATGCTCCGAATTTCTTTCATTTGAACTACGACATCAAGTTTTTGCAAATTCTCACTATAAAGATGACCCATGATGTGCCACCCAACCACCATCGCATCATTACCTATGACTAGCAACAAAAAAATCGTAGTCTCAAGATCAAATTGTCCTTCATCGCGCCACAATTTGGTACCAAAGGCCACCATTCACATCCTAACCACAACAAACCCCACCATAACCCAACCACAACAAACCCCACCATAACCCAACCACCCATGGCAATCGTTAATGTGACACAAACACCACCTATTAGGACACACATCACAAAGCCACAATGTTGAGCCACATGCATAAGAAACCACTACTCATCGAACCTAGGAGGTGAGGAGGATGAGGACATGGATGGTGTATAACTCATTGTGCATGTTAACGTTAATGGAGGATAAGTGAACCATAATAGTGATGGCAAGGAAAAACTATCCTATATTCATGTGGTTGGGTTATATGATCTGACACAGTTTGACATTGATTAACTTCCTATAAGGTAGAAGGAGTGAAGGCTTTTCTTAACAAATTGGTCGGGAAGGAATATGTTCAAGTTAGGCTGGGGCCTAAACCGAGTTTGAGGTCCACCCTCTTAGACATGTAAACCATGAACAAAGGGACCCAAGATTACAGTTATCTCACGGTACTATAATAATAACATATAACTCCTCCTTCTAGGCCATGGATGCTAAATATGGAAATCCAGCTCATTCTCATAAACTATACATACCTCAAGTATCATTGTTACAGGTATGCACATTTATTACAATATACCTTAAGTGAGATTCTTTGCTAACTTAAGCATAAGAGTGTCTTTGTAGATACATCATTGTCACTCATGAAGTTTAGAGTCATGGAGTTCGAGCATTTAGAATCTAGACCATTGCTTGCCACACTTTGAACCAAACAAAAAGGAGGAAGGAGAAGAAAATAGGGGTGTAAAGATAAGAATGAGGAGTATTTTAATATTTAAACTTTTATTTTATTTTAATATTTAGTTTAATGGTTAAATATATAATTTTTTTATAAATATGTCACTTTTTGTTTTTAGTTCCTATAATTTTTTTATTTTTTATTTTAATCCTTGTAAATATATTACTTTTACTTTTAGTCCTTGGTAACATCATCATTTGATGATATGACACTTTTGATGATGTAATCATTTGATGACATAATCTTTCACTAATATGACACTTGATGATGTTATCATTTGGTGATGTGGTGCTTTGTGATATCATCATGATGCTAGTGTGACATCATCACTATTAGCTATATTAGTTTTTTTGTAATGCAAAGTGAAAGGAAGGACTAAATAAAATTATTGGACCCAAACTAAATATATTTACATGGAGTGAAAACATATCTAAGTTATAACTAAAATTTAATTATATTAAACTGAGTTATATTGACAAGTTTTTCTTTCGTTAATCTGAATCATTTCTTAAAAAAATTCTGAATCAATTCAACTCAAGGAAGATTTGGTTGATTCAAATTCTTTTAACAAATTTTATTAAATAATGTTATTTGTATTTGATTTAAAAACGATTAAAATATAATTTTTCATTTTAAAAAATAAATATTCTATACGTTGGGTTAAGATTAAAAAAATCATGTCCAAACCGATGACATAAGGTTGGTTCGGATAAACTAAAAAACAACTTGATTATCTAACTTAACTCAATTTTTATGTTAGTTTTAAATTGGTCTAATGATCAGGTCAAATTATCTTATTAAATGGTACGGTTTACATGCTATATATATATATATATATATATATATATATATATATATAGCTCTTTGATAACATGCATGTATTGTTCAATTCCAGAAATTATCATGGAAAATATTAGATACCATGAATGTCTATCTAACCAGCTATATATAAAAATAATTTTACAAAATTTCAAGAATAATTAGTATAATTTATTTTAAAATTTATTGAAAGAATATAACTTTGTGACTCATAATAGTCATGTTTGACTTGCTCAATGTTGGATGTGATGTTCAGTGTGATACTTTATGTTAACTAGCGGTTATAAAAGTTTTTTTGGGCATAATAATGAATGATAATAAAGTTTATTAAACTTATGATTTATAATGCAATGCAATGCAAAGTCAATTTCCCAAAACATATTAGGTAATACTCCTGACAAATGCTTACGAGGATGAGCACGTACTGAGAAGCATCTAGCTAGTATGAGTTGAATTATACATATATATAGATTCAGATGTCTACATGCACACACATATAATGACAGGGATCTAGATCATATGATACGTATTTTGTATTTAGAGCTGTTACTTCCTTGTTGCTTCTAGTATTGTCACCATTCCACAAGGACAAATAACGTACCCACCTCTATTCACATGTGTGCCCATTAATCATCACAACAAAACAATATCCTCCATGCATATATCCTGCTCCTACCTTGTCTATTGCCTTCCATAAAAGTATTTCTTGCTGCTCTGAACTCTCCTAGAGTAGTACTCTTTTAGATCCCATAATGTGCATCAAGGTTTTCCTGTGATCCTGTTGGTGTCCCGCCACTTTGAATTATTTTAATCAAGTCTTGGAATATATTATTTTTTGAGTTCTCAAAAGACCAATTTAGATCCCATAATGTCATCAAATTAAAAACACAACACGACTGATTTGCTAAAAGAATCCACAATTGGTAATTGAAGTCTTTTACAGTGGTTTCACGTATTAAAGCATAGCTACATTTTTAAGATAACCAATATTATAACAATGCAAGGGTCATTAGAGAATAACGTTTAGAGGCTGATATTAACATCTTCATGTTTGTATTTTTTTTTTTTTACAATGTTTGTATTATTTATTAACACTTGCTTTGTTTATGTAAGTGATAATTAAGGAAGTTCATTCTCCTTAAATAATAAGGTTTTATATTCAAGAGAGAGAGAGTATGACTCATGTGAGAACTCTTTCTTATGTGAGAATATGATAATAACCAATAACAATAATCAGATCAACATTAAAAATTATAAATGGTCAAAATTAAAATATTTAAAATTCAAATTAAAATCTAATATAACCATCAAATATCTAAAAGACTCACCAAACAAAAATCAAATCTGATCACGTCCTAAAATATCTCAATTATCACGATCACCACCACCATGACTGCTACCACCTCTGTTGCCATTACCTTCGTCGCCATCGTCGTTGTTGTCGCCGCCGCCACCGCCGACAGCGATGGTGGCCGCGACCGCGACGAGGGTCATGGCGGCGGCGGCGGTGGTGGTCATGGTGGTGGTGGCACACAACAACGGTCATGGCTACGGTGGCGGCAACAATGACAATCATGGTGGTGGCTGCAGTGGCAGCGGCGATCATGGTGGTGATGATGATGGTGATTGGTTAATTAAAATATTTTGAAAAATGATAATTGAGAACTTTTACAGATTTAATTTTTGTTTGGTAAATCTTTTAGAGATTTGATGGTTATATTATATTTTAATTTGAATTTTAAATATTTTAATCTCTACCGTCTATTATTTTTAATCTTGATCTGATGGTTATTATTGGTTGTTCTCATGTTCTCACATAATAAAGAAAAGGATGGACCACTTACTCCAAGAGTAACTCTAAGAGAGTTACTCCTCATCTTGACCATTCATTTTCTTGAAATATATATATATACCAGTGTAACTTGATCAACTATTACATCATTCAATAACTTGATATAGAATGTGATTTTTATCAATCCAACCGTTGAATTATTTCTACAAATTGCCAAGATTGTCTATGCCAAATTTTGTCAAGATTGAACAACAATAAGAAGGTAATCAAAGGATCCACATTTTAGTATATTTTGAAAAGTTTATATTACGTTGATTTTAATCTATATGAATGAGGTAGCAAATAATCTTTGAGAGATCAAATAATCTATATGAATTATATTACGTGTATATATATATATATAAAGAGAGATCAAATTACATCGATGTAACTTAAACAATTATTACACCATTCAATAAGTTTCAATTGGATGATGTTTTCTTAAAACCTATCGTTGGATTGAATATATATATATATATATATATATATATATATATATATATATATATATATGGAGTTTGCTAATATCCATCCTACTCTTTTTAGTTGGTGTGCATTAGCACTCAACACAAAAAAATTTGGACAAAAAAATCAATCAATTCTTTTGATTATCAAATTTTAATTTAGGGATATTATTGTACTCTACCATTTAATTTAAAAAATAAAATATCTTTTTTCTCTCTCCTATTTTTTTTTCATGTTTTTCTCTCTTATCTCTCATTTATCAGTTACAATTTCTTTCCCATGTTGTCTCTCCTCATTTAAATAAAAATAAATAATAAAAGTCATTTTTCTCTCTCATCTTCCCACGTTCTCTCTCTTCTCTCATCTCTCAAGACAAGTTTTCTTCTCTGTCACTCTTTCTCTTCATATACACATAAGAAATGACAGGAAAAAAAATCATGGGAAAGATATAGGAAGAATTCAACAAGAAAAAAAAATGAGAGAAAGGAAGATAAAAAAGAATTTAGCAACAAAAAAAAAATGGAAGATATGTTATATAATAGGAAAAATATAATAATTATGAGAGAGCAGAGAGAAAAGATATGTTTTTATTTTTTTAAAATTAAGTATTAAATTACTATCTTATCCTTACAATAAATTATTTAAAATAAAAAATATTGGTTTTTTTGTCCTAAATATTTTGGTGGAGGTTGCTAATGCACTCCAACAAAAAAAGAGGAGTGTGGATATTAGCAAACCCCTATATATATATATAAGGAGAGAACAAATTACACAGGTGTAACTTAAACAACTATTACATCATTCAATAACTTTCAATTGGATGATGTTTTCTTAAAATCTTTCGTTGGATTGAAAGTTCTTTTCACATAGATCATATATACAAAATTTCATATTAATAAAAAATTATTTGTTACCTCATTCATATATATTAAAATTGATATAATATAAACTATTTAAAATATACTAAAATATGAATCATTTGATTATCTTCTTATTATTGTTCAATTTAGGATCCGTTGACACCAAATGTAAGCCTAAAGACTTACACCAAATCTTAACAGTTGGATTAAGTAAATCCAATGACTCAAAATATTTCAATTAAAAAATAAAATAAAATAAAAAGAATGTCACGTGATTTTTCTTATTGTTCTTCTTCCTCTCTTTTTCTTTTTTTCCGTCCCTTCCACCAAATGTTCTGCCCCTCGAGCCTTTGCTGCGACCTCCTCCTTTTCCTTCTCAAAACACCGACAACTCTCACCCCGACGAGTCCTTCTCCTCCTGGCTCGTCAATGACGCAACTTCATATTAATTCAATTGAAGCCAAATGTTCCATCTTATTAATCACAATCACTTTAAATACTGAATTGCCGCGGATGAAAACCCAGAATCCAATCTTAGTGTAGTACGTTAATACTTAATAGTTTAGGGGATGAGTAAAAAAAAAAAAAAAAAAAAGCTACCAAAAGGGTCATATTATTAATCCCCATTCATCCATCATGATAATGATCATCGTCACTATCAATTTGTGCCACAGAAACAAACTTTAATAAAGGCTAAGCACATAAATTGGGTGAAAGTTTTATTCCAATTCCACACGCTATTATGTTTGATTTTCAATATCCTTGGACCTTGGTGATGAATAATTACGATGTGTGTGGGGCAAGATCCAATATAAGAAAAGTGGCACCCTTTCTGGTCCGCTATGCTTTGCAACCATTGCAGCTTGGAGCGGTGTTACGATGACGGGTGAGTTTTAGAGTGATGGTGAAAGACGAGACTGTTGAGGTGAGAGTTGCGGCCGCGCTAAGGGTGAGGGGAAGAACATTTGGGGGAAGGACACAAAAAAGAATCACGTGACATTCATTTTTTTTTTTTTTAATTTTTTAATTGAAATATTTTGAGTCATTAGACTCCGTTGATATCAGGTATAAATCTAAAGACCTACACCAAATCTTAACTATTGAATTAAGTATATATATATATATATATATATATATATATATATATTTTTTGCTTATTAGTAAAGTTGAAACATTTTACACGAGATAATTCACACGATCAATGGTATATTGTATTTATTAATTAATATATACTATTATATTTATAATTTTATCTTAAAATTAAAATTTAAAAGTTGAGATTTTATACTATTGTTTAAAAACTACAGAGACGATCCGTATCTATATATATGCACCACCAACTAAAGGGCACATGCAAATAGTTGACAACACCGAATAATAATGAATTTTTCTCTCTTTTTTAATTCCTGGAAATATCATAATATTTAATTTTAGTCTTTACAAAAATAATATTTATTTTTAGTTCATATATTTAATAAATTACATGTTTTTAATTTTTCATTACATATGTTTTTAGGTCATAATAAAGAATTAAAACCACTTTATTTTATTAAATATAAGGGCTATAAATAAATATTTTTTTATAAAAATTAAAATTAAAATATTGATATTTGTATAAGAGTTTAATTTCTATGTTACTAATAGTATTCAGCCAATAGGAGATTATGTTAAAGATTGACTTTTAAGATAGTAATTATAAAAGTCGACAAAATTATACATACATGACTATTTCTAATTGATACTTGAGAATGTAAAAACTATTTACACTATCAATTTATATACTACTATTTTTTTTAAAAAAAATATTTAATCCTTATTTTTCCGAGTTGAACGACTATTTCTAGTTGACATTTGAGAATGTATAATGTATATATATTTTGAAAAAAAATTGTATTGAATCCTTTTTCGAAGTTGAATGAACGTGTCCGAGTCATTATCCATATATATTTGATGGTATCAGGAAAATGTGGGAAAGATACAAAATCATACAGGTAAGCAATTTGTCTCGAGTCGTCATGAGTCTGTTAAAGTCTATCCAGCAACCTTATGTACTGTATATATATATATATATATATATATATATATATATATATATATACTTTGGGTGCGATCATTTCAATCAAAATCATATTCCCTAACTTTGGCTCAGAAATCAATAATTGAGTAAGTAATTTTGTGGATACATAAAATAAAAAGAGTTGGCTTGTTTGGTGAGGTTTACAGGCAATTACACATTAATCTAGTTTATTTTTAGATCGAAAATAAAATGATTGCCCTCCCTTATGCTATTTTCTATTTCTCCTTATGCTTTTAACCTAATAAATAGCACATTTTAGCCTGAGCAAGAAGGAGTGTCCTTCTTGATGGACTTGGCAGTTGCAATAAAGTTGGAGAAACTGATAAGATTCTGTTTCAGATTTGATTATTCATTATTCTTACTCACATGTTCCACGATTGACGAATATTTTTTTGGTTTTTGAGTGTGTCTCTATCCTCCCGTTTAATTTTATGACTATTTTGGTAGGGTCAAACACTAAAGTTAAGACTCCTCTAAATAGTAACTTGTTTTATAAAAATGATTTCATTTTTTTTTTATCAGATCTAACAGTACATATTTTTAATTTAAAAGATTTGAACTCCTTTAACTTGAATCAAAAGATGTTAGTTTTCGATTAATAATGAACATGATGATATGTACGAAGTAATGTTTTAGTATGATTGTTGGAGATTTGGAATCTTGCTTGCATGTAGATGTAGGTGATATTCTTACTAACATGTTCCACGATGATGATTTTTGTATTTTCCGGTTTTTGAGAGTTTTTGTTTCTTCCCGTTCGATGAATAATTTCTCATAGTGCTTTGTATCATGGAACAATGACAGTCCCACCTATATTACATTTCTATTAGTCAGTGTATAAAATTTGAGATGTGGAGTTAATTTTAACAATTAGAAAGCTGGATAACTAAGAGAGTAATTACTAACAACGCTCCAGAAATTAATGTTCAACAAGGATATTTTTTTATGAAAAATAAACAGAAAAGTAAAAAAATAACCCATTCATCTCAAGCCCAGCAAGTCTGGGCCTAGCAGTAGCAACGCATAATTCGGATGCACCCGACCCGGATAACGCATTCGGGTCCGGATCCTGTAGTGTCATCAGATTTTGATGAAGAACAGTATTGAGCTTCAGCAAAATGCGCGCCCTAGCAGCTCAGCTCAGCTCTCTAATGTATTGTTCTCTCTAATCCTTGTCTTTGCCTCTGTTCAATTTTAACCCATTATTCTACGATCCATCTTTTTTAAAGAAAAAAAAAAACAGTAATCATTTTCAAATTCAATTCATATTTGAAGTTGATGTTTGTTTTCTGGGTCGTAAGTAAGTACCCATTAGCTAATTCATTTTATTCTTAACTCTCTTTTTTTATATTTTACCCTTTTTTTTGCAGTATTTATGCAGAAGAAAAGTTGCGGTCAATCTGCGATCTCGTAATTTTTCATTATACGATGGCAAAGGTATTACCTTGTTTTTCTATTAGTAGTTTTGAGGAGAAAAAAATTATAAGTTATGACCAATTTACCTGGCTATGAAATCATTCTGTTGAGAACGAGAAATCCTTGAAATTGTAGGACTAATCTATTGTAAATAAATAAATAATAAAAATTGAAATTTGTAGTAAATGGTAGGTACATAATGCTGATTTTGGGGATTTCTGAGATTAGATCATTTAGCCAAAATCTGGCACTGTAAAATACAAAGAAAATGGTTTTCTTTTCTTCATTCAATTTTTGGTTTCTTTGTTTTAAACTGTAATTATGTTGCACTTGCACGGCTTCACCTGTAGCTCGTGTGATTTCCAGATGAGCTAACCATTGAGGAAGAAGCTGAGAGAAAAGTTGGATGGCTATTAAAGATGATATTTTTTGGAACTGCAGGGGTAGCAGGATACCACTTCTTTCCTTATATGGGTATCAGCAGTTGCTCTGCAACAATTTTCAACTTGTAAAATCCTTCATCTGCTAAAATGCAAATTTTCAGGAGATAATTTGATGCAACAGTCTGTTTCGCTTTTGCGTGTCAAGGATCCCTTGTTTAAAAGGATGGGAGCTTCTAGATTGGCTCGTTTTGCAATAGATGGTAGGTCGCAGGTTCGAATCCTTCCTACTGACATTTCTAACAAAACTAACAAATTAACATTTGCCGATAAAAAAAAAAAACCTTTTTGTCACTAATTGCCTGCTATTGTTATTTTATGACCCATATTTCTTTGACACATGACATATATTGAAGCACTATGTGGTTTATTAATTATTAGTCATTTGCACATTAGGGTAGTTGCTTTCTAGAAATAGGTTCTTATTCTTGCAACAAACATATTCTCATTACTCTTGTGCTTTACACTAGTGACATTTAGTCATTTAGTATTAATCTCAGCTTATTCTTGAAATGACAAAATTATGGTTTAAGGGGAGAGTTGATGGGAGATTTTGAACTTGGATAAAAGAGTTATAGATTGAAATTTTTCTCTTGAATTGATAATAAAATAGTTCCTGAGATTTTCATTGAGCTGCATTTGTTAAGAGGTAACGGCTAAAAGAGTTACCTTGTTGTCAGTTGTACTATTTTCATGACTAAGTACAGATATTGCTGTGATCCACAACTGAGTTTTATTCTATGAAGGGAAAATTGCCTTGATGTGATTTAGCTGGTTTGTACATTGCATAACTGCTTATTTATCAATAGTTTTTAAATGTATAGGTATCTCATGAAACTGATTAAGGATAAAACATGGTGATTTTTTACTTTCTAAAATCTTTTGTCCCTGCACAAGTTGTTTATATTCAACATTGTTTACCTTACGTTTGCTCAGAAGATGAAAGAAGGAAGAAGATAGTTGAGATGGGTGGAGCTCAAGAACTCTTAAATATGTTAAGCACAGCTAAAGATGACCGTACACGGAAAGCAGCATTGCATGCTCTTGATGCACTATCACACTCAGGTGAAATCATATTTTTAAGTATTTTTATTTAGGTTTAAATACCTTTTTAGTCTTTGTAATTTAGCATTTTTTTGTTTTTCGTCCTTACAACATTTATTTTGTTTTGGTCCTTGCAAATTATGTTTGTTTTATTTTAGTCCTATTCAAAGCGCTATCTAAACCGCTTTAAGGACGAAAAACAAAACAAACATAATTTGCAATGACTAAAACAAAAAAAAAATTTGCAAGGATGAAAAGTAAAAAAACACTAAATTGTAAGGACTCAAAAGATATTTAAGCCTTAATGTGTTCTTTTACACATATTACTTACCACTTTTCTAAGTAGACTCTTTTTAAAATAGTTATTATCATGCTGGTGGAGAGGTAGATTATTGAGACCAATTAGTACCTTTGTGGTTCTAAATAGTAAACCTGAAATGCCCAACCACTTACTGAATTTTTGTTAATTTATTTGTATAATATTGAGCTGGAAATCAATTTTATGAGCTAAGTGTGATAAGAAACTTTCATATGTTTCCAGTTTCTGTTATCTTTATTCAATAGATTTGGGCTTGTAAACATAAATTGCTTTGTGCATTAATTTTGGGACATTATATGTGCACGAGCTTATGTGTATTTTATACGATAACTATACCTGATACTTTGCCTGTCAATATATTGATTATTAAGAATCCAGTTCAAGTAATATTTATGAGGTTGAAAGATATGCAACAGTACAACCAAAATAGTAGTGCTAGTACTAGCCTTTTCTGTTCTCTTTTGATCGAGATAAACTACTTCATTGTTATAGATGAAGCTCTTGCATCCTTGCATCATGCCGGGGCCATTTCAGTAATTAGGTCCGCACCAAATTCACTTGAGGATGCAGAAGTTGAGAGATTCAAGTGGAGCTTGATGAAAAAGTTTCAAGATCTCAGATATGATGTGTCATCATGACTTGAGGTGCATGCCTCTGTTTTTTTTTTTTTTTTGGTTAGTTGGAGCATGAAATATCATGATATGAGAGATTAGAATGGCAACCAAAACATTTTTGGGGATGAGTACGGGAATTTACTGTGTATCCTTTGACTAAATCTAATGGAAGATTATAGTTCTATTGTTATTTTGTTTTGTTTTTTTCATTTGTCAAGTGCGATTTGTCGCTCATTGTTATGTTAATCATAATAAAATGGAAAAGATTTATGTTCGCGTCAATTTGATTTTTTTAAAATGTATATGTATTTAGGGGATAACAGATTAAACTGAAAAAGTTTTAAGCCATTTATGTGATTAAGCGTTTGGAAACTGTAACTGTATATTTGGTTAACACTACTAGATTAAACTTAAGCCATTTATGTGATTGATCATACAATGTCATTACTGAATGTGTGTAATTGCTAGTAAAACATGAGCTTCATCTTTAGAGCTAGTAATTATAGGTTGTTGTTTAAATTGTTATTTACATATGCCTCAACTCTTAACCGTATGTTATCAGGCTTATTGTTTGGGTTCAGCTGGCTCCCTACACATTTTTTTTTGTTCGTAATCCTTTGTTCATTCGATGTTTTTTTGAGGAAAATATATTTGTTAAAAGAAAATCAATCAACAGAAGATACATCCCCATACTTTTCTCTACTCCGCGTCTCCACCTACCCTTGGCGTTACTTTTCAATTGAGCACGTGAACAAGCCTAATTAAACGTGGTTCTATGGAGTGATAATATACTAAAAAAATATGAATTTAATGGTGATGCACTGACAGTATAAATAATTTTATATGATCATTCCATCACAAATCAGTATTTGTATGACTTTTAAGGTAATTTTATAAAAGTGAACAAACTTACCATAAATGGTAATTTGTGATTGGATGACAGTGTAAAACTATTTTACACCGTCAATACATCACCTTTTTCTCAAAAAATATTACTACCTCTTGTCCTTTTTTTATTTAATTTAATAAAACTTGTGCACGTAACTCTTTTCAAAGTGCTAGCTTTCTTTTTTTGTGAATTTTCAAAGTGCTAGGTGAATATGCGTATTTGGAGATATAAAAGCTTGTTTAACATGTGATAAAAATCACTTAAAACTAATATATTTGTTTAATTATCCCAATTCAATGTTTTGGTTTTAAAATACCCCATTTGGGAAAATAACCCATCTGTCGCTGTACCAAATTACCAGAGTACCAGTTAAGGCTTGTTTTTTTTTTAATCTTTTTTCTTTTTATTTTCCTACGAGATAAAGAGGAATGAAGCAAAATCAGGCTTTTTTCCCCCACCAAAATAAAATAAATTTTATAACAAAATACTAAAATAATAGGCTATAATATATTTTTGTTCTTCATCTTTTTACTAAAATTTATTTTAGTGTATTTCATTTTTTTTTAAAATAGTCATTTAACTCTCACATTTGAGTTGTCCTTTTGAAACAATGGTCATTTTTTATATTAGGACACAATTTTGAATCCTTTTTGACTAATTAAAGACATTTTGTAAATTTCATCATTTCGTAAATTTTACCATCTAAGTTTCTTTTTTGCGAATTTTATCACCTAAATTTTTAATTTTTTGTGCATTTTACCAATGTTAACGTGTCATGAAAAAAGTTAGATAAAAAACAAAATGACATTTTGTTACCAATTTTTACAAAATGACATTGATTTATTACCAATATTATGATAAAATGTACAAAAGTCAAAAAACATGATAGTAAAATTCGTGATAAAAAAATTTGAATGGTAAATTTCATAAAATGATAATAGTTGGTGGTAAAATATTTTCTTGTGTTATAAAGAAAGGAAAATCTTTTTATAATTGTGTTTTATCTTTCTTTCATTGCTTATCTTCCTCTTTCTACTCTTCCAAACTAAGGATTAGTCTCGCTAGTCACATATGGGTCTTCCGTGTGTTGTGCTCTTTTGTTGGGTGAAATAACGGCCGAAGCCACGAATCACTTCCTTAGACGTGACACACCTCTGTAGGATAACACAATTGCCCCTTCTATCACGCTATGTAGCAACAATATGTGCATGACACTTCTTGGTTTTACGCCATATTTATTGCACAATTAATTTTAACACCACATATCATATGTGTCAGTGTCACATGTCCAAATAAATCCCTAGTAAAAACACCACAAAACAAAAGCATGAGCAATTTTTGGACTTTGGACTAATTACAAAATTTCTTCTTTTTTTTTTTTAAGTCAATTACAAATTTTCATGTTTAAATGATTTTGTCACTATATATAGTTGTTTTTAATGCGGCGATGCCCACTTTCTCGTTATAAAGCATGCATTTTATTATTTAAACGAAAATATTTAATATTGTGTATTACGTTTTACACAATTGCTTCTTTTTTTTTTATATATATATATACAGATATCTTAAAAATATACTTCAAAATTTAAAAACAAAATCTTTTATCATTCCATTTCATTGTTCACCGACGAAATCTAACTTAGTTGATTGAACAAGATTAATGAGTTGTTATAAATCTCGAGTACCTGTTTTTTATTCCTAAGGATAAAAAAAAATTCATTTCATTAATCACAAAACATTATCCTATCACATGCACCCTATGTAATATAATACACGGTTGTGGATAATATAATTCTGCACATGCCTAACTTTTGTATTGATATCATTTTTTATTCAATTATACTTTATTTCCTTTATATTTTCCATATTTATATATTAATTCTATCACTTTCCTGCACTCCAAGAAGTTATGCTCCAAATATTATTGTTTTGGATAAGCGTAATTGCACAACCTATTATTGGCTTCTTCATGACCATGACACCATGACACGGCAGTGACTAGTGAGACAGACGATAATGAAAGGGGTGTTGCATCATTTGAAAAGGTTGAATTATGTGCCAAATGCTATTATATTTTTATTTCCTAAGCCATTCAGACAATAATGTGAACGAGTTGCCCCACAATCAGAAATGCTAATTCGTACGAAAGAGTTTTTCGTCAAATTAGCACACTGCTCGCCCCACAATTGATCAATATTTGTATCCTTGCACGGCACAATCTTGTATATGGCCCAAACTTTCGTCACCCATCAAGTGGACATTTGGATTTCATTTCTTTAATATTTGGTATTTTACATAGAGATGCTGCCACAAGACATGAATTCTACAATAAACAACAAGGCATCCAAAATACAAGAGTAACACAAGCGCCACAACAACCAAATGCGCCTAGAATCTCCCCAGCCACAACTTCTCTCCCCAAATAAATCTTTCTACAAAAATTAAAAAAAAAAATAGAAAGGGAGAAATCAGAGAACCAGCTTTTATTTATGACTTGCTACTAAAAGCATTATATATGTTGGTAGAAATGGCAAGCACACTTGTCACCACAGCTAGTATAATCATAATCAATGCTATAATTTTGTCCCTTCTGGTTGATATACCATGAGCATCCCTGTCATTAGTAACAAAGAAATTTAAGAGCCTGATTTATTTATTAATTCAATCAATTCAATTTTTAATTTGTCCTCTACTTAATCAGAAGTTAATAAGATTATGCTAGATTACCTTAAAACAATAGAGCCGGGAAAAATGAAGGCAAGGCACACTGCGGATGATGATCCCAGAAACTGAAAGAAGTACCAAATATCTGGGATTGCTATAGCTGCAAGGTAGGAGAATACCAGCAGCACCAGAGTGAGGATCACAAATCTTTTGTTGTCTGTAGCTAGCAGAGGCTTCCTGGGGAAGAGCACTTCATCTATGTTGGCTCTCAAAGAGAAGTTCACTAGAGGAAACACCAGCATGATGTGAAGTGCATAGCTTACACGGACCAAACTATTGAACAAGGAACCAACCGCAGAATCAGCATTCTGGTCAAAATTGATGAGAATGTCTGACTGGGTTGAATCCCCAAACAAGAGGTACCCAAATAGGCCTATTGAAATGTAGATCACAGCACACAGCAATAATGCTAATCGAACTGCTGTTGTCATGTGGGATGGCTGGGCAAGCTCAAACCCAATGGGATGCACTGCAAGAACAATTAACCATCAGCACAGAAAATATCTAGGCATGCCCACAAAAAAAATGAGCAAAGCCATTAGGCCCATTACCATTAAAATGAAATGTGAAGGCTGTGACAACAACAGGAACTGCAGTGAACAGATCAAAGAATGAGGTTTGGTAGTCTAACCGAGGAAACAATCTAGGAGTTTGTGTTTTTCCTTGCACCAGAGCAGCGATAGCCAACCCACAACATATGCCAACAAATGCCACTGCAAGAAGAGTTGACACTGCAGAACTGTACTTCAAGGACTCTACCAATTCCAAAACAACAAAAGAAAAAACACACGTTAGTTACTGAACCTCTTCAATTCCAAATACACAAGAAAGCAAGTTATACAACAAAGTATTCAACTGTTAACACTGACCTACACGTTTGTACAATACCAATGGAAGCATAACAAAGACCAAGGTGAAAAGCAAAGCAAATTCCCGGGAATTCCACCAGTGAATTCCAAACCACTGTTGCAAAAGCCCCAAATGCACTTCACCTCCATTTTGCTTTCCAGATAGCACATCCCCTGCAGGTTGTTCAACAAAGGTAATTATTAAAATACATCTACAGTATTTTTTTTTCTTTCATCTTCTTTCTACTATATTTTCTTCTTATCTTTCTCTCTATTTCCTATCATGTCACTTTTTTTTTTATATCCATTACATGGACCAAAAATTGAGGTGCACATTGCGGAAATAAATTCTCTACATTCACACATTCATGAATCAGAACAGTTAGATAAATATAAAGGTTCACATTTTGAATATATATTTATTTGAGATAAATTATGAGTAATCCAATCTGTACATGGGAACTTGCAGGAAATCCCGATACATTTCCATTATCTTGTTCAATTAATTAATACACAAACATTAAAGAAAACAAAAGGAAGCCTTTCTATTTATAGTAAAAAAAGAAAATTAAAAAAAAATCACTAATTATAAGCAAAAGTTCACCAATCAAATTGAATTTGGCTGAAAACCCGGGAAAATTCATAATGAGCATACCTAAGGCTAAGGAAAAAAAAAATCTACACATTTTTTTCTCCTTTTTTTTTTTTTTTTTTTTTAATGATTTGAATATGAAGAAAAACAAAAGGGAAAAGAAGTTCCGTTACCGATGATGATAAGGTAGAGAATTAAACCCCCAACGTTGGTGATGATGACGCAAACTTGTGCAGCCAACGCTCCCGGCGATCCGAACGCTTCCCTCATGACGCCGGCGTACGTCGTCGTTTCGCCGGAGTGCGTGAACCGCAGCAGGAAGTCCACCGAGAGTTCCGCCAGCACGGCCACCACCAGAATCATCACGAAAGCGGGAACCACGCCGAGAACCTTCATGATCGCCGGAATCGACATGATTCCGGCGCCGACTATGCTGGTGGCCACGTTGAACACCGCGCCGGGGACGGACGCAGGCGGCGCCGCTGCTTTGGAATCCCCCAAGAGGGGGACGCTGGCTCCGGCGGCCGGAGACATGCCGGCGGTCAAATTGTCTGGATCGGAGAAAGAACGGTGCGGTGCCCACTATGTTTGAATGGTTTTTGTTGTCTCGCAAAAATTATTGTAGTACGTCCCCTACTGATACACGGAACATATAGGTGGATTTGGCTGCCAAAAATTTATTATTGGCAAGTTAAGGAAACAAAAACACCAAGTTATAATAATTAGAGTCAAATATTAAGACAATAGATATACAGTATTTACCTTTTTTGTTTTCAAAATTAAAGTCAATTTATAATAAAATTTATATACGTTGTTTAACCAATTATTCTTTACTATGTTATACTAAATGATTTTAGTATAATAATGAGTGTATATTTTTTTTTATTAGACTATTGTTTTAGAACGTTTTGACACTTTTTTTACTATGTTTTAATTGTATTTTTTCTTTAAAATACTACTCCTCATTTTAAAAGTATGGAATTTTATGAGGGTAAGCTTTTATTGAGATTGAGATTTTTGAAATATTAAATTCCATCAATTATTTTATATTATGTTAAAGGTGTAAAATATTCACATATTGATAATTAATCAACGTTAAAAAATTTAGTTAAACATCTTTAATTAAGTCTTTCTTTTTAATTATATTTTTTTAACTATAAATTTAAAGTCAAGATCTTTCTTAATTTGAAATAGTAAATTGCATTATTTCAGTCTACAGTGAAAAGATGTAACATTTTACTAAATATTTAAAAGGTTTGTTGTGCATCTTTTCAGTCTACAGTTAAAAGATACGGCGTTTAATTTAAGTCTAGATTAGAAAAATAAGCTGGTTCAAAGGGTCGAAACTTGTAGGGATACCTCGGGTCCCACCGAGAAGTCCAAGATCCTAATTACGATGACTGATAAAAAAAGATTAGAAAGTTAAGTTTGTTGTTAAATAATAATAATAATAATAATAATAATAATAGAGGTTATTGAATTACCAAAATGCACCTTTGCAATCTACAACTATAAATGGGTGTATTTACTGTGCCTCTACTTACTACTCCTATTCATGTAACTTCTGTCTAAAATATTTTTTTAAAATTTTTGTTAGTCAAATTAATTACAAAATATTTTAAATAAAAAATAGTAATAGATGCATGAGAGTGAAAATAACTTGTTAGACAAAATATTTAAGTCGAGACTAGAAGATATGCAAAATCAGAAGTTACATATCCTGGATGATACGGCCCACCAATAAAAAATTAAAAGAAATATAAACCGTGATGTTCAAATACTAATAAATAATAACTCCAGTGGAAGAGAATTTCAAAGTTCCTAATCAAGCAATCAAATAAGTATTCATAGAAAAAACACTCAAATAAGTGGTCCTTCTTGTCCGATGAGCTGGTTACCACACTCCTTTGGGCTATAAACATTAGTAACACATATGAATTTCGTTTCCAACGTTGTAATTACCCTGTTACTGTACAAACATGTCACTCTCTCGGATTCCCAGACCAGTCCCTCGGCAATTTTAAATTTGTAAAGTTACTTTTGAGAAAATTAACTAAAAAAAAATGGGAGATTTTATGTTTGATACAAATTTAAACAAAAAAAAATATTTATTTTAGACAATGTTGATTGTCATAAAGGTGGCATTCTCTAAGTTATATTTGATTTTAATGGTAAAAAAAATCGGTATGTTATATTCTCATCTTACAATTTTTAAAATGCTATGACATAAATAATTGAGTTAACTAATAATTATAATTTAACATTTGAATTGATAATATTTAATGATAAAAATGTTTAATTTTATGCCACTTTAAACTAATCTTTCTTCTATTAAAAAACATTAAATTCCACCATGACAGATTTTATCAATTTATAGAGTAATAACATTGTTTTTTTTTTTTTTGACAGAAGAGTAATAACATTGTTAGTCGTTTTAGTTTTTTAGAATGTAAAGGTATAACTTAAAACAAAATTTCCCTAAAGTTTGTAAAATTATTTTTATGTAAATTGGTTTATAAATAAAAATGTTAGTGAAAAGTAATATTCACATAACAAACACTATTTTCAGAACAATGATAAAATTATTATTTGATATATAATTATTCATATAAATATATAAATTTTATTGAATTAATAATATACCAGTTATTATAAAACTGTATTTTTCAATGCACATTTAAATAAAAGTTTCTTCATCACAAAATTAACAATAACAAAACCATGATTTTAATATAAAATTATTTTTCTTCTAAAATTACTAAATATGTTGCAAGTACATGTTTGGGAAGAGTTCATTTTTTTCAAAAGATTAACATTTATTTTCTTAAAAAAAAACTCCATCGAATGCAATTTGGCGAAGCCCAAAGGAGCCCAAGAAGCCCAAACTGAACAAAGAAAAGGCTGAACCAGGCCAAAACTGTGTGAGGAAATAATAATCCAAATCCAAAAAAGCGAAAATTGACAATTCTCCTTCTCTCAATCAAAAGAAGGAAAAGAAAAGCCCTTACGGCTTACGCTGTTTTCTTTTTTGTTCATTTGCGGTTTTGGATTTGGACTTGGTCGTCAACACAGTCTAATATCTTCTTCTTGTTGTTCCTGCAACACACTGAATTCAATCAATCCATCCATCCATCTTCACTTTGTTTGTTTCGATCGGACGGAAATGGCCGATCAGTTATCGAAGGGTGAGGAATTCGAGAAGAAGGCTGAGAAGAAGCTTAGCGGATGGGGCTTGTTTGGCTCCAAATACGAAGATGCTGCCGATCTCTTCGATAAAGCCGCCAATTCCTTCAAGCTCGCCAAATCATGTTTTTCCTCTTTCTCTCTACTTTTATTATTATTTTCTTTAATTCCATTTCGTGTCTCCGCAAAATGTTGTTTAACTGTGATGTGATAATGATTATTGTTGTTGTTAATATTCTCTTCTATTGTTTTTCATTTTCATTTATTTTATTGTTATTACTTCAATCGGCGAGTGCGTTCAGTTTTGAGGTGTACGATTTCCGATTAATTGAAGTATAGTTTTAATCTGATTTTAGTGGAAAAGAATTTTAGCCTGATTTTACTGAAAAAAGAATTGTTGCCTTTTTTTTTTTTATCAATTAGAATTGTGGAAGAAGTGGTTGATACGACAATCAACTCTGTTGTGACTGCTCTCACTTTCAATTTGACGACTGATCACTTTATTTTGTTGAGCGTGACTAACTTTAAAATTGATGTTGGAATAGTTCCGTATATTGTTCTTGATTTGATCTATTATGTGGCATTTTAGGGGACAAGGCTGGAGCGACTTACCTAAAGTTGGCAAGTTGTCATTTGAAGGTAACATTCAGACTTGGGGTTTTTGAGTGGGCTTTATCCTGCTGAATCTCTTTTGCATCCTTTAGTTCTCTATCGAGCCTGCAATGACGTTGCTGTGTTCTGTTTCTAGTTGGAAAGCAAGCATGAAGCTGCACAGGCCCATGTTGATGCTGCACATTGCTATAAAAAGACTAATATAAACGGTATGCATGTGTGTGAGCTGTTACCACTACATGCACTACAATTCTTACTCATTTATGATTTATGCTTTAAATGCTGCTCTTGCTTCCATGCAGCAAGGCCAATTCCTTTTAGCCTCAATGTTTCTCTATATCGATTTTAATGCAAATCTTATAAAACAATTGCAGCATTTTTGCACGAACAAATGATATAATGCAAATCTCATTGTTTAATCTTTACATATGTGTAAATCAAATACTGGGCTTTACATAGATAAGCTCTAAGTAGGGGTTCATGCTTGTATCTAGATTAGTTTAAGTCAGAAATTGAAGTTAATTTGTGCAGGCGTAAGTTGCTTACATCTGAGTTCCATCTGATTTTTTTTTTTTATGGCTGTCTATATGTCATAGCCTTATTTTGATTTGTTAGTTGCTGACTATTATTAGATTGGAACTCATGATTATATCCCTAAGCAGGAACAAATTATATAGCAGTCTAGCTTGTTTTAGTATGTCCTCACTTGCATAGTAAGAACTAAGAAGACAATTAAAGTTCCCTTTTCTTTCTTTGAATACAGAGGCTGTATCTTGCTTAGACCGTGCTGTAAATCTTTTCTGTGACATTGGAAGACTCTCTATGGCTGCTAGATATTTAAAGGTATATTACTATATCTTTCTTTTTTTTTTCTTTCCAGTATGAATATTTAAATTAATGGCTTGGAATGAATATTTGGTTATCTATGGTATATTGGTATCCCTTCCTGGGTATGATTTTTAATTTATTCTCTTGTCCATGTCCCAGCTTCTGGATATTGATCCTGTAATTAAATGCATTGAATTATATGAAGTTACCTGAATCACTATTAACATGTTTTAACTGGGTTTCACTATTTTACACAGGAAATTGCTGAATTGTATGAGGGTGAACAGAATATTGAGCAGGCTCTTGTTTACTATGAAAAATCAGCTGATTTTTTTCAAAATGAAGAAGTGACAACTTCTGCAAACCAATGCAAACAAAAAGTTGCGCAGTTTGCTGCTCAGCTAGAACAGTAAGATTTTGTACTTTCTGCATATTGTATCTCTTTTATTATTCTGATGAATTGATTAATATTTCTTCAACATGGATTTATTCTTTAATTGGTTAGTAATTTCTTCTGGTATCTTTCTTTCTGGCCTTTATTTTGTTCAGTACCTTTTCTCCAACCCACTCTCCTCAGGTTAACATTAGCTTAGGTCAGTGTAGGTTGTTTGACACTGAGATTTTATTGGTATGGTCTATGATCTTAATAGAAATCTAACATATTTCTTTCCACAATCCATAATATGTTGACTTGTGTACATGGTGTGAACAAAAGTCAGTCCATTGCTGCATTTGGTATGGGTCGCATGTTATTGTGTATGATTTGTTCTAGTTAGAGCAGGAACTGCTAAAGAAATCCAAACTTTATTTTTTAAACGGAAGGAACTTTATCAGAGTTTTTTTTTTTTTATGTTAAATTGAATTTTAACTGTTTCTATGTTATGATAACTCTTTTTCAGATATCAGAAGTCGATTGAAATTTATGAAGAGATAGCTCGCCAATCCCTCAACAATAATTTGCTGAAATATGGAGTTAAAGGACACCTGCTTAATGCTGGCATCTGCCAACTCTGTAAAGGGGACGTTATTGCTATAACCAATGCATTAGAACGATACCAGGTCTAAGTTTTTTCAATAGTTCACTTCTTGAAACTGGACATCTTATTTGTTGCTCAATTATTTAGATATGTTTTTATTTTGCAGGAACTAGATCCAACATTTTCGGGAACACGTGAATATAGATTGTTGGCGGTAGGTCACTAGTTTTGGAATTTTGTTATTAATTTTTGATGACCAAGTAAATTGGATTAGAATATTTGAACTTCTTTGTAGCTGTCTCCTGGGTCATAATGTTTTATTATATTTTGGTATTTATCATAGCATTGTGATAGCACTGTGACTATTTTGTTTGCTGATTCACTTTTACATTTGCCAGATGAAATACTGACATTTTTTTTTATCCTGGTGGATAGGATATTGCTGCTGCACTTGATGAAGAAGATGTTGGGAAGTTTACTGATGTTGTCAAGGAATTTGATAGCATGACCCCTCTGGTAAGCTCCAAAAGTTGTTAAATAGGATAACTTTTAGTGGTGTTTAACAAAAATATTTCCACTGTATTTTTTATCCACATTTTATAACAGAATAAACATAACCTTTCATAACTGAATTCTCAATTTTTACAGTAATTAAATGGAAATATTTTCATAAACTTGTACCTGATTGAAATATCCCCCTGAAATTTAAGCTCTCTTTGATTACCTAGAGTGTAATTCCGTGTTTTTTCACTCAATCACTGTGTATTATGTATTTGAATTTAAGCAGTCTTGTTTGGAATGCTAAAATAATAAGTACACGTGTCACCAAATTTGGTAGGATTTAACCATGTCAGCATGGCTATGTGTATAAACATTTGTTGTTTTTGGGCATAATAAACTGTTCAACTTAACGGTTAAAAGAGATGGTTTGCAGCAGTGCTTTCTGAAGTGGTTGAGATTACTCTCTCTTCATTTCATCAAATTCGTATTAGTGTCTGTAGCTCATCAACATTGCCTGTGTGCTTGTGCAGGATTCTTGGAAGACCACACTTCTTTTGAGGGTGAAGGAAAAGCTGAAAGCCAAAGAACTTGAGGAGGATGATCTTACTTAAATTGTACCTTTAATATTCTGGTGGTTGGACCTATTGTTTGATGATTTACATTGTACTATGTGTGTCTGTCCAGTTGTTCATCTTACACATCTACTTACAGAGTGTACTTGCTTTGGTTTCAATTGAATTGATCTGACTGAATTCAAGAAATGAGTTTTTAACGAGGTTCTGGAGTCTGATCTTATCTACATTATGAATTGAATTACCATCATTACTTGTTTTACACCTGGTTTATGCGAACCTGTTAGCAATACTAATTTCTGTTACTTTATGCCGATAATTCATTGAAAAAAAAAAAAACTAACCATCACAATTTATTTATAAATATACGATACCAATTGATATCTAGAGTTGAAAACAAGGTGTTGGCATTTTTTCAGTATTATTTTCGCCTAGCAAGTATGATTTCGTAATATACGATACACAAACTATCATTATTTACATTTGGCTTTACCAGGCATCCGAAAAGGAACAGAATTGCACCCGAAACAGCAACACAAATGAAACGAAATCGCAAATTATATTATTGAACAAAATTCATTTGGCATCGTCAAGAAAATAAATGATAGTTTGTGTCAATAATGATAGTTTGTGTAAATCATCTAAGGAAGGTCCGCAATCGCAAATTATATTATTGAACATTAGAAAGAAAAAAATCGCTTTCTTTCTTTTCTTTTTTCCATTCCCCGACAAATGGCATCGTGACTGTTCTACTTTTTTGTTCCGGCTTTTTGTAAAGGAAAGTTTCAAAAGAGAAAACGCGAAATACCACGCGGCAATTTTTTACTTTTTCGCTCGATTATCTTGTGATCTTCTTATCGTGGTATTCCTTTTTCAATCGCAATAAACAGTCGCGGACTTTTTTTTAAATGTATTTTTAGTTTTTATACTTTTGTCAAACATAGTTAAGGTTTCTAATGAATTTGGTTCTCAAATTTTAAAGAAGTGTGGATTTAGTCTCAATTTATTAAGAATTCATTATGTTTTTCAAAATTAAGAGTGATTAAATTTACATATTTTTTAAAGATTGAAAATAAATTTATTAATATAAAAGTATAGAAATAGATTACGTTTGATCGAAAATATAAGAATTGAAAACATTTTTTTTTTCTTCTTTTTTTTGCTTTCAACAATTTACTATTTTTTAGGTTAAAATAAATTTTTTGTTCCTTATTTACATTTTAGTGTCTCTGTTAGTTTATATTGATTTTTCTGTCAGTTTTTGACATTAATGATATCAATTTTAGTTGACATGGCATCCTTATAGTTTGTCACATTTAACTAAGCTAATTAAATTAGTGTGACAAACTAATTAAACCTATTTATTTAAGGCAACAAAATGAAACTTTTAAACTTTAGAGACCAAATTGAACTTAAAATAAAAATAAAGGACTAAAATTGTATTTTAACCTATTTTTAATTTGAATATGCTTTTTATTGATTTTTTTTCTTGACGAAAGTATGATTTCGTAAATCATAATAAGCTAAAGTAATTATACGAAGAAGCGCGTGACACGATAGTCGTGCATGGAAATAAAAGAGAGATGATGGTGGACATTTGACAAATTGTTTTTACTTTTGGCCATCTTTCTTAGAGTTTTTGTCCCTCAAAATGAATTTTCCATATATTGAGTGCTTCCTTCGACTTTAACTTTAATTTTTCTGGCCGGTGGCAGCCGGTAACCAGCAGTCATACTTGTACGTTGAAGAGAAGAGACAATCAAAATTCACCCCCCAATGTTGTTTGACCTGCGAGCGAGCCAGTCATTCTTGTTTCGCCAACTGTATGCTTGTCACTCTTCTTTGCTTAACTTTTCCCTTTGATTCCGTACGATTTCTTCTTTCTGATTTTTATCTGTGAGGAAATAACTTGCATTCACACTTCCGCGTCATGACTCAGCTAATTGGTATGTATAGCTTATGCCTTCAAAATTTAATGCTAGTATTCTGGGATTTCTTTTTTGTCTGTACATTCTGATTTTCGGGATTATATGAGGCTGTCTGTCATGCATATTTTTGGCATCTGTCACTGTTCTGAGAAATGAATTTTTCTTGTATTATTAGAATTAGATTTTGGGTATTCATTTCTGCTTTTAAAATTGTTTATTGAGTGTATAATAATCTGATTCCTCGACAGTGGACACCATCACATAATTCAAGTAATCAATTCTCTGTTTATTTTTTATTTGCTTTGATACTTTTCCCGGTGTTTATATATGGATTCATAGAAAAATTGCTACAGATTTGTAACCTCAGCATAGTTTCTTCATGTCTTCTTCGCAGTATTTGTTCTGTACCTATACCATTGATGATATGGCTCTGATTTGATCGACAAAGCTCAGTTTTTTATCAGAATGGTTTCAGTTGATAATGGGATTGGGAATCCCAAAGATGAAATTGAGGAATCTAATGGGAGTAAAGTGATGGAGTTTGCATCTATAGATATTTCAACTACTCAAAAAACATTTCTGAGCAGTGAAGATCCTCAGAGAAAGCTTCAGGGCACCTTAAGTTCTTCTGTTCCTAATAGGATAATTAAATTTGGTTCTGCATCTGCCAAATTCAAAAGGCTTGCTACTGAGAGAGACCAAATTTCACTATCTGTGCCTTCTCCTCGTTCCAAGAGCCTAAGAGCACGTTTCAGTGGCATGTTTGCTCAGAAACTTGACTGGAGTTCAGTCAAGAAAATGTGCATGGAATGGATTAGAAGCCCAGTAAACATGGCCCTTTTTGTGTGGATCATTTGTGTTGCTGTTTCGGGTGCAATTCTGTTCCTTGTCATGACAGGCATGTTGAATGGTGTGCTACCAAGGAAGTCTCAGAGGAATGCATGGTTTGAAATAAACAACCAAATACTCAATGCATTGTTTACACTTATGTGTTTGTACCATCACCCGAAGAGGTTCTACCACCTTGTTCTTCTGTTCAGATGGAGACCAAATGACATCTCTAGACTTAGAAAGGTATATTGCAAGAATGGCACTTACAAGCCCCATGAGTGGACACATATGATGGTAGTGGTCATTCTCCTTCATGTTAATTGTTTTGCTCAATATGCACTTTGTGGTCTAAACTTAGGGTATAAAAGGTCTGAGAGACCTGCCATTGGAGTTGGAATATGTATATCTTTTGCAATTGCTGCTCCTGCAATTGCTGGTTTGTACACCATTCTCAGCCCACTTGGGAAGGACTATGACTGTGAGATGGATGAAGAAGCACAGGTTCAAATTACAGCTTCTCAAGGGCAAGAGCAGCTGAGAGAGAAACCATTTGAGAAGAAATATTCATTTGCATCCAAAGATCAACAAAGGGTTGTTGAAAATAGACCAAATTGGAGTGGAGGAATACTTGACATTTGGAACGATATTTCCTTAGCATATCTCTCACTTTTCTGCACCTTTTGTGTGTTTGGGTGGAATATGGAGAGGCTTGGCTTTGGAAACATGTATGTTCATATTGCCACTTTTATGCTATTTTGTATGGCTCCTTTCTGGATTTTTCTTTTGGCTTCGGTTAACATAGATGATGACAATGTTAGGCAGGCTCTAGCAGCTGTTGGAATCATTCTTTGTTTTCTTGGTTTACTGTATGGTGGATTTTGGAGGATCCAAATGAGAAAGAGGTTCAATTTACCTGCCTATGACTTCTGTTTTGGCAAACATTCAGTTTCTGATTACACACTTTGGCTATGCTGTTGCTGGTGCTCTCTTGCTCAAGAAGCAAGGACCGGGAATAACTATGATCTTGTAGAAGATAAATTCTCTAGCAAAGAAACTGATACTGATGATCAACCATCAATTTCACCTTTGGCTCGTGAAAATGTGGTATCAACCAAATCTGGCACAAGTTCTCCTCTGGGTAGCACTAGCAACTCTTCCCCTTATATGATGAAAACATCTAGTCCTCCAAATTCAAGCAATGTCTTAAAGGGACATTACAGTCCAGATAGGTTGCTATCTACTTTAAACGAAGAGAATTGTGAAAGAGGTAAAGATGGAACAATGAACCCACCGGCTCCTTCATTGATACATAGAGAATGATTGTAGAGTTTTACAATTTTAACGTGTGCTCCATCTACTGAGACTAAGAGTATTAATGGTTGTGAATTTGCAACAAGGTTAATTTGTTCTCCAACTTGCCTTTAGCAAATAGTAATTTGTTGATTAATATAGTTTCCATGCTGATCTTATGACATTGGCAGATAGGCCCCAGTGAATGATTATACAATATATGGGTTTTCCTTCTTGTTCAATCCCAAAGATACTTGTTCCACCATTGAGGTTACTTCAAAAATTAAGGAAACATATAATTGTAATACGGCCGAAGTTATGAGCGAAAATGAAGCTAATTTTTGCACTGTGTAGATAAACTTTTCTATATATAAGTCATCATAAGAAAAGTAATTTAAATTTTTCTCAAATTTTTTTTTTTTGCTGAATTTTTTTCCTCGTATTTTTATAGAAAATTCTCTAATCTAATTTTTCCAAAAATTAAGATGAATAAATTAATTTTAAGTATTTACTGAGAAATTTATCTGAACAGAATCTTTCTGAGAAATCAAGCCTCTTCCTCGGACTTTACATTCAAAATTAAGTACTACTCCAGAGTTGGTGTAAGCTAAAAACTGATAGTACTGCTCCAGGCAACCTCAAGTCCTCCCTATGAAAGCTTGCTTTTGAGGTTTGGCATGGAAGCCTAATTGATTGGTTCGGATATTGCGATTGGACAAAAAGTTATATGCAATTCTTTTATTTCTACCCATATATTAATCTTAGTGAGAAATTTACAATATTACTTTGTCTATAATGATACACAAAAAAGTGATCTATATATAGTTAACTGAACTGCTTTTCTCATGAAATCTATCCATTGGACTCGCATGAGAAAGGTTACAGCCTGTGCTGCATCGATTCGGGTATGGAATACGATCATCTTTAAAAATTGAAGGTATGGATATGTTAACATAACATATATGTAGATTGTTGTAAAAAAGAATTTTACAAATTCATATTTCATATGAATAAATTTAATTGAGTGAGGAAAGTAAATTAGAAAAGCGGAGAGAAACTAAAAATATTCCCAAATTTAAACTAAAAAAAATCGCAATTCCTTAGAAAAAATAATTTAACTAATAATTAAAGGAATAGCTAGTCATACTTCAAGAACCACTAGGGTTGGCCAAGTGATAGGAGTTGGGGTAATATGCATAAAATTATAGGTTCAAATATCAATACAACTACTGTACATTAATAAACAAAAATTAGCCATACTTCAAGTTACACTTATAATCATATTTTTCTGAAATAAAAAGAATTTTGATAAGAATATAAGCATGCTTAATGTCTACATGATGTACCCCAAATAATATCTGCATTCTGCCTGATGAGTACTGTCACAAAATGAAAATACATATACATGTATGTTTTAGATATTGAAAGATATTGAAGCTTTGTATTTTGAGAAATTATATTTGAACCATTAGTTTGTACAATTTTTTATATAATAATAATAATAATAAGAGATGACAAAAAAAAAGTAGGATAAGATGATTAGTATGATGGAGATAAATAAAGAAAAAAATAATACCTGTATAAAGTGTTAAAAAAATATTATATTAATAATATATTAGTTATTAGTGTTTTAGTTCGTGCGTTGCACATGTTTATTAAAATTTTCACTACCTTGTTTATATAGTTAATAGAAATAAATTTGAAAAAAAAAGAATTATATAGCACATTAAAAGAAATTTTAAAAAGAGATAATTATAAAAGAATTTAGAAACTATAAAATTTAAAAAAAAAAGATAAGGGAAGATATAACAATGTAACTTTAATTTTTTTAATATTAACTTTGAAAATTGAAAAGTAAATTGAATTAAGGATTTAGAATTATTGACTAAAGAGAGAAATCTTCGGAATTAAAAAATAGAGTTAGAAAATCTGATAAAAGAAATATTAAAAAAAAATATTAGAGAGTATAAAATTTGAAAAAAAAAATAGTACATCGAAAGAAATTTTGAAAAAGAGATAATTATAAAAGAAATTAGAAACTATAATTTTTTTAAAAGAAAAAAAATAAGGAAAGATATAATGATGTAACTTTAATTTTTTAATTTTAAATTTGAAAATTGAAAAGTAAGTTGAATCAAGGATTTGGAATTATCAATGAAAGAGAGAAATTTTTGGAATTAAAAAATAGAATTAGAAAATCAAATAAAAATATTAAAAAAAAAAGCCCAAAAGATTAAAGAGTATAAAATTTTAAGAAAAAAAATTATATAGCACATCGAAAGAAATTTTGAAAAAGAGACAATTATAAAAGAAATTAGAAACTATAATTTTTTTAAAGAAAAAAAATAAGGGAAGATGTAATGATGTAACTTTAATTTTTTAAATTAACTTTGAAAATTGAATTAAGGATTTGAAATTATTTATGAAATAGAGAAATCTTCGAAATTAAAAAAAATAGAGTTAAAAAACTGATAAAAAATATAGCATCAGATAAAGAAGTAAATGGAGATAGTTATATAAATATTGTGAATATGGGATAGTTACAAACATTGATAAAAGAAATTTTAAGAAAAGGAAAAGTAAAAGAATTAGATGCATGTTAAGAGGAGAGTGAACTACACCACTCTATGAGAGGATGGTATTCAAATAAGAGTGAAAATGAGAGAGAGTAGAGAGAGTGAAACAAGAAGAAAAGATAATCTCTTAGTCATATATATATATATATATATATATATATATATATATATAAAGAGATATTTTTGTCCTGGACACCACAGTCAATGCGATTATAAAAAGTATTTCCAATAATACCAAAAAAAAAAAGTATTTCCTTTTTTTAAAAAACAAAGTATTTTCGATATATATAAAAAAAAAAAAGTATTTCCAATGGCCTTCGCGGGTCACTTCAAACCAATCACTGGCCCATTTGTTAGCTGTCGCCCATTTCTTCAGAGATTGCAACATTCGAATTTGGATAGAGTAGGGGAAGAAAGAAGATAAATTATATTATTATATTAATTTTATACATTTTTATAAATAATAGAGATAAAAAAAAGAAGAGAAAAATATAAAATTAATTAGTGATGTGGTAAAAAGAAATGAAGATACATAATAAACTGTAAAAGGTATTTTAAAAATTTGTTGTAAGAAATGAGAAAAAAATGTTAGATGTTAAACAAAATAAGTGATATAAGAACGAGATAAAAAGGAAAATAATTTATAAAAATTTGTTACAAAAATAATATTAAAATACTATAGACATTAACCCTGTCTTATCATCTTTAATAAATCTCAGTATATTTATGTGAAAAATAATATTTATCCATCTATTTTCTCTTCTATCCCACTTTGACCTCTTTTTTTTTTTATAAACTCTTCTATTTTTATCACATCATCTATTATATTCGTTATTTTCTCTTCTTACCTTTTTTTTTTTTTTCTTCCTATCTCTCTTATAACTTATTTCCACCCAATCCACCTCATTTTGGAGTTTACCGATATCAAAACTCTATGACTATTTCTATGAATATATCAGCATCTGTATCACTGAATTTCTTGGGCATTGACACTGAACACTGGAGGATGTATGAGCTGGAGTGCTTTTTTTTCCCCTTAGATTTACTTCTCGAGATATTTATTGTCTTTATTGAAGAAATTAAAGAGAAAAAAAAAGGAACAAATAAACCTCGAACTTTGATTCTTAAAAAGTGTCTTTTTATTTTAATATCTAATTTTCTAAAACTTTTACTTTAATTTCTAATTTGATAGGTTGTCATATAATATAATCTATTTTAGTTTTTTCTCGTTACATTCTTTATTTGTTATAAAAAATTAAAATGAATAATATTTTGTAATACGTTACACATCAAGAAACAAAGTGAAGATTTTATGCAATCAAAAAATTAAAGTGGCATTTACTTACTATTTTATTTGTTTCTTGTACAAATCTTAAAAAATAAAAAATAAAATAAAAATAAGATGACAATTTTATAATTAAAAACTAAAAATAAAAAATAAAAATAAAAAACAGAATTGCAAGTAAACGTTTCCTAAACCATTAATAATTATACTAAAATGAAGGTTTACTTTTAAAAAAAAATATAATAAAATAAGAACATGTAACACATTATAAAGTAGATATCCAACAACATAAATGGTCGACGCGTCACGGCACGCAATCCAATTTTCTTTGCTAAATAATAAACAAAGGAGAAAAAATATGATTCATTGTTGATTAGCTTTACCAATTAAGATGGATCTAAGCCCTCCTTAGTATAAAAGAAACAAATAAAACATTACCAATAAAGTTGGGTCTAATGGAAAAGAATTAGCCCTTCACAGCTTGATGAACCAAAATTTAGTATAAAAGAATTAGTTCTTAGTATAAAAGAAGATATTTGTGAGAAATTAAAAAAAAATATACTAAAGATTAAAATGATGGACAGTCCAAAAATGGTGCCCTACACTGTTTAGTGTTTTTAATACCCTGACTCAGCAAGCAATATAATCCACTAGTTACTCTCCAAACCTAAAAAAAAAAACATAAAAGTCAAACAAAATGATATTTATGTGGCCATGGAATTGGAGTTTCAGATCTTCTTTTCTTTGCAAACCTGCCACCTTTGAAGTGAAACATAAGACGAAAGAGATAGAGACACGCTGACAGTGACACCGAAATAGAAATAGATAGCTACATTATTTGATGCATTGTGCCATGACGCATTGAGCAGCTTTTCCATAAATGCATAGCATATTTTTGGTATGGGACACTACACTAGTGGATAGTTCCTTCTGGGGGAGTGCTTATTTGGGGCATTGCCATCCAACACAATACAATACACACGACATACTGATAAAATGGTACAGTGGACATCATGGACCATGGTTATGGTTATGTCTTGTGTGATTTGGATTGATCGCACTCCAGATTGGAACAGTTCCTACTATGCCATTTGAATTTCACCAACAAATATTAGTCCCCACTCCCCATGATAAACATCAAATATAGTGTGTTTGAACTAAATGTGTCAGTTAAATTCTATTTAAAAACAATCAATTAACCAATGTCATTTCACTAGTCGTTTAAATTGTTATTAAATGAAGAAAATGATAAGATAAAATTAAAATAAATAAACATACTATAAAAGTTTAACTATATACTACTTAAGAAACTCGGGTGATTTTTATTTTATGTATTAAAAAGTGAAAAAAAAAAAACTTAACAGGTCAGTTTGTTTAAACTTAAAAAAAGTAATTTCAAAAAAATGTTTTAAAAAATGTTTTTTAAAAAGTATATAGGATTTACTTTTTAAAAAAACAAAAAGTTATTTTTTTTAAAAAAATAGTTTAGACAAGCATATTAAAAAAAATAAAAAATTGCTTATTTTATTAGAAAAATGCTTTTTTTATAAAAATAAATAAATAAATTTAAACAAACGGATTCTATTAATGTCAATGTAAATTAATCAGCTGAATTTGTACACACAATCCACCGTTTTACCTTTATTAAAGTTACTTATGTTATACATTGATTATGAAGTAATAAACAAAAGAAAAATTATATGATAATTCTGTTTCTTTATTGTATTATTATATTTGGTACTCCCGTCTTATTGTGTATCAAACCTCAGTTCTCAATTCGCTGAAGTCTTAGTGCTGTAGATTTGTAGTCCAATATCAGATAGGCATAAGCGCCAATGGCGACGATTGAAGATAACTAGTACTACTAGCCAGTACATAGTGTCTTTATTTTTGTAATTGTTTTTATGGTTCGTAACTTTTTAACTAGAGAAATTATTGGATGAACACAAACTCAATGCTCCAGTACAAAATACTTAAATAAACAACAAATCACATACTATTTTTCTCTTCGGTTTAGTTTGGGTTGATCGAGTTATCTAGTAGATCCACATCCATGTTCACTCTTATGTGGGCTCACTTATTACCATTCATTTTTTCTTTTTGAGAAAATGGTATGCTAAAAATTTATACACGAAATTTCCTTTCTTATATGGTACCATTTGGAATATAAGTTAGTCACCAAAAAAATTTGGAATATAAGTTCAAAAAAAAATAAGCATGCTTTCTTTTTTCTTATAATTGTAATTATAATTATTATTATAATAATAATTATTATTATTATTATATGATAGTTGTTGTTTGGAATCTTAGTCGGTGCCGTCAGTTGAATCCAAAAAGAATACGAGGAAGTGCTTTCCGACCAAGAAAACCAAAACAGTTGCTAATCTTGCGCCTCTTGCTGGCGTTGTTCGTTGAGATGCAGAGATGGTGTGAAAGTCTTTTTTTTTTTTTTTTTTCTTTTTTCACGAAATAATGGAAACAGATTAACTTTTTTTAATTTAATTTTCTTTTTGTCTTGTTTCCTGCAATGCAACTTTTTTATTTTTATTTTTAACGAAAGAATGGACACAGTTTAACTTTTTTTTTTAATTTAAATTTCTTTTTGCCTTGTTTCCTGCGATACATCTAATTGCGTACAAGATACAACTACCACTGTAATTAATTATTTATTTATTTATATGTCACTTTAAAAACATATAATATTAGTTACTAATTATCTCTGCATTTACTCAATAAATTTAATGGTAATGTACTAATAGATTAAAGGTTTTACTCTCACACTTGCTGAAAGTGAAATTTGCAAATAAAAAGATTGATTCCTTCTGTGTATATCCTTAATTATATAACCTCATATGCTTAAACTTTAGGTTTGTAATACTAAGCGAAAGGATATACATGTACTTATGGGATTAGGTGAACCCTAATCTACTAGTAGTGTTAATAGGTAGCATTGGAAAAGAAGCATTAAACTTGAAAATGAAAACATAAAAACTTTGTATTTATCTATATAACCAATCAAAAATTATAATTGATATGACTTTTAAGATAATGTAAAAGTTATCATACTTATTATATATAATGATTTTTATTAAATGACAGTGTAAAAATTGTTTTATATTGGTAGTGCATAATCTGTTTTCTCATCATTATTATTATTTTATACACTTGTCATAAATTTTGAAAATAAATTATTTAAATTCCAAAATTAAAAAGAGATCCAAATGAGTTGCTCTTTTGTTTATCTTTAAGCATGTATAAATTCATACTATCTTTGGTCCTAATTATAAGTAACAAAGTGACTTTTTCTTTTATCCTAATTATAAGCAACAATCACTGATTTTTTAAAATAAATTACTTTTGTACCTTTACTTTATTGTTTACTTTATTTCCTATGCATTATGACAACCACTTAAAATAAAGAGTGTTTTTGGAATAAAAATTGAATTTTTGGCAGAATTAATTAAAAAAAATTGTAATAATTATTTTTTTTGATATTGATGATTTATCCTATGTTACTTATAATTAGGACTAAAGATAGTATATATTAGATACTTTAACCAATGTTATTAAATCTGGCTCGGACCGCTGATCCGACCGATTGACCTGAAAACCGGATACCTAATCGGTTCGAGTCAAGTATTAGATCGTATATGTTACTGAACCAGTGAAAACCATTTAACTCGGGCGGTTTTCTGAGAAACAGGTAACTCGGTGACCCAAAGACCCGGCTGGGTCATGCACATATTTTTTTTCAACACCAAAAGACTCTCATTTCTGCTGCATAAAGTACGGATCAACTGCTATGTCACGCTTTCCAACACCTAAAGACTGTCACACATCATTTCTCAATGCTTGTTTCTCACACACGGTTTTCAATTTCCCAATTCTCACATTTCTCAAGACTTCCAATTTTGACTCTCTTTACGTGTCTTTTTTTCAAAATGGCTCCAAGTTTCCCACACTTTCTAATTTTTTTCAATTGTCTCACAACAAGAACCGAACCTGGGCTTTGAAGATGTATTAAAAATATTTTTGCCATTGTACCATAGCTAGTCTCTTAACATAAAATGTACATGTATAATATATATACATGTGTGGAGTATAAAATTTTATAACACTGATGGGTTTTTTATAATTTAAATTATTTTTTTCAATATACAATAATTATAGTTTTAATAAATAGATGATATTGACATTTTTTAAATTCTAATTTAAGATTGTGTATGCTGAATTCTAAAAAAATTATGTAATTCAAAATTTTTAAACAAGTTCATAATTATACTTCTAAATATACTGATTTTCATTAAACTTTAAATCTTGTAACACCTTTTTTTTTTAGGTTGTTAATTTTTTTTTACTTTTTAAGTATAAAAGTTTACAATTATTAATTATTTAATTTTTTTTAATATAGATCGAGTCATGCGGATCAATTAGTAATTTATTGAGTTGACCCGTAACCCAATAACTTAATATTTCGATCGAATTGATGACCGATCCAAATATAATAACATTGACTTTAACATTAAACGAGGGTCACACACCTACTACGGTTATACCTACCATACGTTGTAGTTAAGGCAGCGAAGCAAGTTAAGCTAAACCCGTTAACGTAAGAAAGTAACCTAAAAACAGAGACGCGCTAACGCATTTATATATACACGCTATCACTTATCACTTAACCTTTTTTTTTTTTTTTAAGAATAATAGCAACAAAGTTTAAATACAAGATCTTATGTAAATAAGTATAAATTATTAAATTGAAGGGTAAGAATTTCAATAATTAAAATATAATCAATAAAAATTTATAATTATTAATTATTTCAGAATGAATATTTTATCTCATAATTTAACTTGAAATTTTATAATATCATATTTAAAATCTTATTGTAAATAAAATTCAACTAATTTTTACTTGTCATGGTTAATTTATTGACAATATTTAATAAAAAAATTATTAAAGAATATTTATTATTTTAAAACAAAAAGTATTGATATGTATTTTTTAAGTAATTGAAAGTAATTAAAAGGATTATGTTCTTTAACTCATGTACCACATACGATAAAAAAAAAATAGATTGATTAAATTTTATTTAAATATCAATTAAAAAAAATATTTTCATGCATTCAATTATCAATAATATTTACAGCCATACATTATTTTTACTTTGTTATGGGTGTAAAATACCTATAGATCTTTTTTATGACTAATATTTGCTAAGAATTTTTACTGGCCACCTTTAGTAAATCCTTTTATCTCAATTATATTTTTTTATCTACAAAACTTGAACCTAAAACATTGTTTGAACCCTTCCATCTCAATTATGTTTTTTTTTTTTTCATTTACAAGACTCGAACATAAAATATTATTTAAGATATTAGAGCTTAATTTTAACAATGAAAATAGTTAACATTTTGAAGTGTAAATAACTATACAAAATATGAAAATTAATAAATATAACATATAATGCAGTAAAAAATTAAAAATATTTCGATCATTAATAAATGATAAAAATCAAATTTTACAAGACAAAAATTTTAGAATTAACATTTTCAAAATGCTATATTAATTGTCTTAGTATCTCATTTCATTGTTGTGAGCAATGAACTTTCTTTCTCTATTAATACTTTGTTTGGTATGTATGAAATAGGAAAAAAATGACAAAGGAAGACAAATAGGGCTGAGACAGCGAAATTTGCTTGTTTGGTATACGAAAAATACAAAGGAGAATATTTTTTTTTATAAAAAAAATAAGCCCCATGTGAGTATATTTTCACTCTCATATGCGAAGAAATAGCTTGGAATTGTGTTAACATATTGACATTTTGCTAAACTAACACTTACTTTTTCGTGTTACTCGTATTGAGACAATATTTTTTAAAAAGATAATCGACTTACAATGATCGCATAATGAAGTGAACATAATCGATTATGTGTTGAAAAAAAAAAAAAAACAATTATGTGCAACATTCTTCCTAAATTATGGTTCGTAATAATATACTATAAGGAATTTAGGATACGGTGATAAATTGTTCTGATTTCTATAAATTTTTTTTTGAAAGTTCTGATCTCTAAACTTATTTGTGAGGGATATTGGAAAGAGTAATTATATTCATACAATAAGTTTGTACAACAATTTGTACAACACTAGTCAAAGTCAACAATAAATTAAATTCAAATTTTAATGAGAGAAAAAAAAATATCTCCCTTGCCAGGTCAGAAAAAAAAATCAAATCTTAATCTTAATAAAAACAGAAAACAAATTCAGCGATAAAAAAAGATAAAATTTGATTTAAAAAAAAAATCTCGTCTATCATGTTGGTTTGATTTTCCAACGGATTGCTTGGAATCAATCTGATTAAATTCCGAGCATCCTGGGACGTGGTTGTGTGCCGGAACGGTTCTATGTTGGAGTCACCAACAATTAGGGGTGCTCATAATTTAGTTTTCCCAATAATTATAACTATAACTACCAAATAACTAAATTGTAAATAGTTATTATAACTATAATTATAACTAGTTTTATATAACTAGTTATGATTTGACATAACTAATTATTATTTTTAAAAACTAGTTATATAACCGGTTATGAATATATAACCAGTTATATAACCAATTATATTTAAAACTAGTTTTATAACCTAAACTAGTTATATAACCACATGAGGATTTTTCCTATTTACTAGTTTTATAGCCCCAGTAAGAGGATTTCATATGCGCAGAACGATGACAAATAAAAACAAGCGTAGGTCTGATATACCCTTTCATCAACGTCGGAAGGTTTGTCTTTCTCACCTTCTATCATTACTATATGTATTTAAAGAAGCAATAACAAACATTAACATTTAAGGATTATATTATGAATTTATTTGTTAACCACCGTAAATATGAACAAATTATTTACCTCATATCAATACTATACATGAAAAAATTCCGGTTAATGACATGCGAGGAGAAAAAAGAACAAATTAAGAGGGTATAAACTGCATAATTTAATGAAATGATAATGAGATTCAAACCTATTATTAACTTTAATAACCAGTTATAACTGGTTATTAACTATAACTATAACTATTTTTAACCAGTTAAATAAATCAAATAACTACATTTCAATTTAATCAATAAAACAATTATATTTTTATAACTAGTTTTAGCTAACTAAATATTTTATAACTAGTTAGTTACAATTATCATTAACTAGTTTCATAACTAATTAATTTTTTTTTTTACTAACCTGGCAAGGGAGGGATTTTTTTTTTCTCTCATTAAAATTTGAATTTAATTTATTGCTGATTTGGCTAGTGTTGTACAAATTGTTGCATAAACTTGTTGTATGAATATAATTACTCTATTGGAAAGGTAACATAAGATATAAATCTTGCTAATAATAAGACAAAAGGACAAAGAAATATCTCTTATTATTAACTTCCTTAATTGATTTCGCGATTTCTAAGGGCTATGGTCGAATTTTTTTAAATTTTTTTACATATATTTAAAAATGAAAAATGGTGTTTTTAGTAATAATTTATTTTTTAATTTTTCTTTCTTTCAAAGTAAATAATTTCATAATTTTATTTTTACATTATTTCTCTTGATCTAAACAACTAATATTTTATTTTTTGTTTATTTCTCTTCTCTCTCTTTTTTTTTTTCACTGCTGCTCATTTTCCCTCTCTTTGGTAAAAACTGTATTAAGAGCTTGAGACACACATGTTTTTTTTTTGTGCGTGTTTTTTGGTCAAAGTCCTTCACACACATCACTGAACTGAATTCCCAGTGGGAAGTCAAAAAAGTAGGCTTGGACAGTTGGCCGTCTCTTCTTTCTTTTATCGTTTTCATCCCTAATGACGTTACAACATTAAAACCCGCAATCTATTTCCATTTTCATCTTAATCCACTAGTATTCCAACTCCCAATGAAAACCCAACACGTCATCAAATAAAAATAATTCCAACTAGTACCGCCCGCAGCGGATCGCGGTATGAACTTCCTATATAAACCCCACTTCGGTCTCTTTGCAAAAACTCAACTCGAACAACAAAACAAGACATTGTTTGGTTGCTTGGAAATCTCGAATCGCTTAATTAATTTATTTTACACCGCAACGCGGAACCTCTTTCTCGAACTGGCTAACTCTCAGACAAGTGGTTCGGACGCTGATTCCAGCAATAAGCGGCTGGTGGTGGCACTGTATGACGCCCTAAACTCCCGCGACTCCGACGCCGTCGTCAAAATCGTCGCCGCCGACCTCGAGTGGTGGTTCCATGGTCCCCCCTCACACCAGTTTTTGATGCGCATGCTCACCGGCGATTCCGGCGCCGACCAAGCCTTCCGATTTGTTCCGCAATCCATCGCCGCCTTCGGCTCCACCGTCCTCGTCGAGGGCTGCGACACCGCCCGCACCATTTCCTGGGTGCACGCCTGGACCGTCACGGATGGGATAATTACCCAAATCAGGGAGTACTTCAACACTGCCCTCACTGTCACCCGCATCGACAACTCCGGCGAGATTGTTCCGGCCAGCTCCGGCGCCGGTCGCTTGCCCTGCGTCTGGGAAAGCAGCGTCTCGGGTCGGGTCGGGAAATCCGTTCCCGGTTTGGTTCTCGCAATATAAAATAAGTGCCGTTACTAAATAAGGGGCTTGTGCACGTGGCGGTGACTGGATCGCTCGGTTTCAGGGGACACTGGTACTTGCTATTGGTGTTTTCCGGGGATTAGAGAGATGTGAGAACCCTTGTTGTTATTGGTGTGGTTTTTTTAATTTGGTTTGGTTTGTTTGTGTGATTTGGGAAACCACTATGGGCGGCGTATCCAGGTGGTTGTATCTTTCTTTTGTAATGTGGTGTGTTGATGATGATGCAATAAGAATAAGAATATCTATGGATTGTGGTTTTAACAGCTGTGTTGTGATGATGCTACTATTATTCTATTTGGTAGTATTTCTCTTCTCATTGTTCAAGTTAATTAATTGGGTACGGTAGGGTAATTTTAAATCTTATTGCTCCTGGACACCCAGATGAAGTCATCTCTTCCCTTCCCTTTTTTATACTAAAAAAAAAAAATTGCTTTATCTAAAATGAGATTTGTACTTCAGAGAATAAACTACAATCAAAATTATTGATTAAAAAAAATTAAATGATTGGTAATTGTGATTAAATAATAATAACTATTAATTTTATAATTAATAGTTATTATTGCATTTCATTATCTAAAGTGCAGTTTTGTCATTTTGCATGTGCCAAATAAAAAAAAAAAAAGGATTTTTTACTTGCATTAAATCCAAAAATGCACATTAAATATGGAATAAGTAATTTTTTGGTACAAATTATACAGATCATAAATATCATTTTTCTGTTTGAATAAGATTATTATAGGTGATAAAAAAAAATTGAATCCTAATCCCATATTAATAAGTTAGAATAATTCCAACATTTGCGGTGGTCAAATATAAGTAATTAATTTGAAACGATGTACTAAGTTTGTTTATTTTATTTTCAATTTTCAATAATTAAAGGATTTGTGTGAAAGTTCATTTTTATGTTGTGTATATGTATATAGTTTGAGAGGGGACCATTTCGCACTTATGTCTTTCTCTTTTTTCTCTCCGAGGTGACAAAATTAAAGTAAAGATGTATAAAAAGTTGTAGATTTTGTTGAAGTGACAGGTTAACTTTACTAAAACATAATTAAAAAAGTTATGAAATTTCTGTCCATTATTCAATCAAAGAAAAATAAAAGAGCTAAATTTAAACTAGAGAAAAAATCAAAAAAATATTTTTAAATTAAAAAGTCCTCTCATTTTTTTCTCTGCCTTTGTACTTGCCTTAGTGAAAATACGTTTATGTATTTAATCATGAACTAGGCACTTAATTTTGATGTCATTTGTAACGTGTAAAAAAATTTCTTATCAATAATTATAATACGTAAGTTTTACTATTTCTATAACGAATTCTTTAATTTAAGGGAAAATAATTGATCCAAACAATTATAATTAAATAATAAGAATTATGTAATTTTTTTTTTCTGTAAAACAAAAATGAATTATGTAATTTTTTCAATTACAATAATTCTAAGTGTTATCACGAACAGAAAAGGTTAGACTCGTTTTTTGACTTTTTGGGAGTGGTGGGGCTAAGATCCTCCACGGAAAAATTCCAAAAGGGATGCAATTGAAAGAGAAATTAGTAAAATTTGTATTCAATAATTTAAGAAAGTGAAAGATAAATTTGGTTCTACTATTTGATGTGATGTTGCACTTTACAATTGTTCGTTGCTTAGTGCTTACTTCATTGAAAAGACTCAATTTTAGGGCATGCTTTATAAACAATACCCTTTTACATTCTGATGAGTTGTTTCGTGTGTGTATTGTCTATATATAAAATTGCCAACAACCCTAAATTATGATTTAATTGGTCAAAAAGATTATATCAATGATGTAATCGGAATTGAGATAGAGATACGCCTGGTATTCTGTCTAACTAATTAACTAATTGAATTTGGCAACTTGAATCAAATTTCAAATAGGTTTAAATACATTTTTTGTCCTTGTAAATTTTTTTTGTTTAAGTCCTTACAAATTATGTTTGTTTTATTTTTCGTCTTTATAGTGATTTAGATAGTGTTTTTTTTACTGTTTAAAGCGTTATCTAAACCACTATAAGGACGAAAAAAAAAAACATAATTTGTAAAGACTAAAACATTTTTTTTTTTGCAATGATGAAAAGTAAAAAAATACTAAATTACAAGAACCAAAAAAGTATTTAAGCCTTTCAAATATTATCTTAGGGAGCTAAGCTAATAAAGATAAGTAGGATGTACGATAGTGATAATTAGACTTTTTACGGAAAATCTTTTTGGGCTAAAAATATATATATATATATTTTTTAAAAATTAAATAATCATTTTGGTCCTTTATGTTATTTATTTTGTTTAAAATTATCCTTTATCTTTGAAAAAGTTTAATTTGATCATTTATCTTATTTAAAATGTTTAAAATGGTCATTTATCTTTTAAAAAGTTTACTTTGCTACTTCATTTTATTTAAAATGTTTAAAATGATTCTTTAACTATTTAAATATATTCAACTTAGTTCAAAATAGTCTTTTATCTTAGTGTTATTCAAATGATTAAGTTAAATATATTTAAATAGTTGAAGGACTATTTTGAACCTTTTAAATAAGATGAGGTACTAAAATGAATTTTTTAAAAGATAAAAGATCATTTTGAACAAAATAAATAAAATAAAAGATCAAAACGGTCATTTAGTCTTTTTTAAAAATATATACAAGTTTCTAGAATGTGGTGGCACAGCTAATAGGAAGCTGGAGGAAGGTCCACCATGTCTTAAGCTAATACAACAAAAACCTCTTCACTTCACTTCCTTTGCAATTGCAATTTGCAATGAAGTTGGACGGACAGTGGACACTCACACCGCATCCATAATAATCACATACATCGCATGGTCTCGTTTTTGTTAGATGATTGGTCACTTTCCCACGGTCGAGGCAGAATCAGCCACTACCATTTCTTTTTTCTTCCAGGACCCATTTGTCAGATCAAGATTCTTGGAATCAAGATATTCACTGTACTATGTGCATTCGTTTTGTTACATGTTTTACAAACATGTTAGGAACAAAAGAGAATCTCTATGTTAAGTAGTAACACATATCCAGCCAGATAGGAGCATCCATTCATATCTTTTTTGCTTCCTCTCCTACCTTCCTTGTCACGTTTTTATATATTCTTTTACATCTTAGGAAGGAACTACAAATTAAGAAGAAGCATGTGCATGTGCATGTCCCTTTTAAACTTAATAATTTAGGTGGATTCATCACCTGGAACTCTCAATTAAGAATATCTTAATTTATAATTTTATTGTGTTCGTGCTAAATAAAATAAACTACATGTGCAGGATTTTATTCCTTCAGGATCATTGTGATGAGTGTGCATGAACAAAAGCTCCGGCTCTTTGTTTTATTCATTTGTTTCACACTTTCACTAGATAAAAGATTAAAAAAAAAAAAAAGAGTTAGAAATTATGAATTAATGAAAAACATTAGATCTTTTTTCCCTATACATGGAATTAGAATTGTTTCAAAAAAGAAACAAAGGGTCAAAATTTCCTATACAACACAACAATTTACCATCTATTTCCTTGCATCAGACATCAGAACACAAATCCGGCACTGGTTATTCATTGATCAATTTGAACTCAAACAATTCACCGTCTCTTATGGATGACTTCGCAAATCCAAGACACGACATATTTCATTGGAGTTGAGTTCAGACAGAAAGACACAAACAAATGGATCACAAGCCTCATTGTTCCGTTAGAAAAATATAGGTGTTTTTGTTTTTCTCTCTTCACATTGTCTAGTGGAGTCCACTCCACACACTGACTAGTACAATGATAACGAGATAAACAGTTCAACACCCGTATACTATTCCAACGAAAAAAATAATAAACGATCCAAATTTAACAGCTAATAATGTTGAGTTGTTAAATCATAGCTATAGGTCTATTTGCACAAGGGATGAGAGATCCATTAGAACCAATTTGTGTTTTGCTCTGGTTTATTGCATCAAGTCTTGTAATTTTACACTGGCAGACTTAAAGATAAGGTTACCAAAACTTAAGTTTAAGTTTATCAACAAAAAAATTATTTACTTTATTTTTTCTTTGGAGATCCCACATCATCTAGTGATATGACTAAAATAAAGTATATAAGTGAGGTGCAAACCTTATCTTACAAACTGATTTTGTAGGGTTGAGTTAGGTCCATAACCCACTTTCTAAGATGGTATCAGAACCTATCCTAGCGATATATTGTTGGGCCTATTGTGTCTTGTTATGGGCCTATCGTGCCACCCGCTATCAGACCACCCACAGATGTCCAGTCCTGCAAACTTCACGCTCGAGATGTCCAGTTCTCGGTGTGAGAGGGTGTTGGAGATCCCACATCGTCTGTCTAATCAGAAGTGACTCAAGAAACCCAATTATAACAACAAGAAATAGCATCACCCAAGTCATCTTGAAGTCGGCCTAGCTCTCGTGCTACGAACCGACCGAATATAATGGTCAAATACACCATGGCTCTTAGTGAAACATTAAACAAACCTTGTACTATTAATTATGTGGCCTCCAGGACGGTTAGAATGCGGCAACACACTAGGTAACACATCGTGTCCTTGACATGTTAGAGATGAACTGCATGGCTTACCTCACGTTCATGGTTAGGATGAGCTGCGGAGGGAGCTGGTGGAGTCACTGAATTTTTGGGTGTTGTGTTCTCTCTCTCCAGCGTTCTCCGACATGAACATTTACCATCAATTTTTATAAAGTAAAAAAGTCACATATATTGACAAAAAGACCCAACATATACATCTCTCATTTAAAGTATAGGAGTGTTAGCAACACTCTTTTTACTATTACTTGAAATTTATTAGAAATCACAAATTTTGACGAGTAACACATCTAAATAGGAGAGATAGTCATTAAATAAAAAGTGAAATCAACCAATAAAATTTATGATTTTCAATAAATTTTAACAAAATTTCAACAAATTTTGATGGGTCAAACATTTAATTAGTGATTTTGTGTTAATTACTTAGAAAAATAGTTTGAGTCCATAATAGTTTTACAAGATTAAAACAAAATTGTTTCCGGTAAAAAAAAAAAACGTAATTTATGTCAAAATCACACTATTATTATATTATCTAATTCATGTGTATTGATCATTTGATTCAGAGGAGAGGAGAGGAGAGGAGAGGAGAGAGAAGTTATCACGTTGAGTGGGGATAAGGGGGAGACAAGTTAATTAAGTGCACAAATACGCCACCTTCGTTTTCAATATGCCATTCTGCTTTTCCACCCCCTTTTTTCAAGCCCGGTCGATTTGTAACAGAACAAATCCAATAAAATTCGCATGTGAACACAACTATGTGAATACTGTCGTTTGATGATGATAACATTCGCATCTTGGAGAATATCGCATAAACACAATTTTTATTTTTTCTTTATAGGAGTTTCCCTGAACTTGGATTATTATAAGTATTCACATAACAGAATCCAAATTCTTTTATTAAAAATAAAGAACACAGGATCCAAATATCATTTCCTTTTTTTTTTATATATTGAAATTTCATTTCCTTTTAATTATGTGCTCCCCTTTTCCCTAGTAGGTGGTGCTTTGTTGTTCAAAAAAAAAAAAGTAGGTGGTGCTTTGGCCCAGGCTTGCTCAATTGCACAGTTAAGGAATATTTCATCATTGGATTCCACTAACAAACCTGAAGAGTCTTATCAATATGAATTATTTATTATGCCACCATATATAATATATGTCAAATCACTGATTAGTGATCTGATGCTAATTGTGAAGTGCTGAGAAACTTTAAGCTAGGAAAGCGGTCGTATTAAAGATAAGTGGTTTTCAAATTTTCTATAAAATTTTAACATATAGTATTCCCATAACGCGAGTAAAGTTTAATTAGGAAAAAGTTAAGTTTGTGTAACATAAAAATTAAACCCTATTATAAAAAAACATATTGTTTTAGATATTTCCAGAAGTTTGTAGCATAATTTAGAATGTTGACAACTTCATCAAATATTCTGTTGTAAAAAAAAAGTGATCTGAACTTTAATAAGTCAATGGCCACTCAGTTTTTTCTTTGCTTATTTATTCAGTTCATTATTATTATTATTATTATTATTATTATTATTATTATTATTATTATACACCAATTAATTACATAAATTAAAGAGTTAAAAGTTAAAGCATACAAATAAATAATCTTCTGTTATTAATGTAATATTTTTAAATTTTGTTTTTTATTCTTTTAACTTGTGCAGGTGCAGTTGGTGCGTAGAATAAACAATCTTTATTACTGTACTATAACTATTAAGACAAGTAAATCAAGCTAGCCACAGCAAGTTTTTATCTTAGAATTGAATTAGTTCTGTCAAAAAAAGAATTGAATTAGTTAGGGTGTGTTTAGTCACGCATTAACAACATCAACGTAGTTTTTCACATCTGGATACGAAAGTTATCTTTTATTCAATGAATGTGATTTATCGACTGCAAAATGCATTTTCAAACACGTAGTGATTAGAGGAATCTAGTCACCGAAATTGTCAATGACTTTAATTTAATTTAGGTGTTGTAATCAAGCACCCGTTGCCGTCACTTCTTGTCAAAATGCATTAGTCTTAGAGCATCTACAATACATGATTATTTAAATGAGTTGTTTATTTTAGATTTGTGAGCTCTACAATACCACATAGATGTAAGAACTTTACACAAAAAATTACTCCAATGTTAAAGTTGCTAGAGTGAGCGCTTAACTTCAATACATTAAATTTTATAACTGAAAAATGGTTCTTTATTTTGTAAGAATGAATTAAGTAACAATTATTTATATTAACAACTCAATTAAGTAACGCATTGCCATGTCATTTACTCTAATGATACAAATTTGTTAAACAACGTTGCTTAACTTTAAACAACTTAATAAACATCCGTGTTGGAAATGCTCTTAGCCGCTAAAAAAAGTTAGAATTTATCCTAGTATGGAACATTTTGATACAACATAAAGTAAATATTCAAGTTTTGAAGACAGTAAGCAACTTAAATTTTATGGCCCTATACTAATAACGCCATTAGTTAACCACGACTCAAATTTAAGTTATTTGATATTTACGTTTAATAACGCTAACGCATCCCAATTGCCAAATATGTATTTTATATATATAATAATAATTGTTAGTCAGTTCTATTTTTGTGGCAAGTCATTTCCTTTGTTTTTTCTCCGGTTTCCACATCACTGTCGACATTTTTCCACGACCTTTACTTTTATCTAGCTTATGAGATTAGATAACTAGATAAGAGCCAGTCTATTCATATCATATTATCATATACCACCACTGATTTATAAGTTTAAGCCTGTGTTGCGTCCTTATCATAAATTTACATATAATCCTACGTTTGTTATTTATATTAGAAATGGAAATTTTGTATTTACGAGTAATACATTATATTATTGCATAAGATAAGTACTACTTTATCAAGCTTAAAAAAGGAAGTTGGGGTGCAAATTAAAACAGTAGGAGAAAAAAAAAGTCAAATTCAAAATGAATTTAAATAGGGATTAGTTTTCACATGCTTAAATATTTTCATTTCTATATCTTAGACTTTCAATGTTGAATTGTGGAAGCAAATTAGCATAGGAACTCTTTTAATGAGGGCAAACATACTAATCCTAATGACATCAATTGGCGCGCGTAATGTCATAGTCATATTCTCAGATCTGAAAAATAGAATAAATCAGATAAAAAGAATGTCATAGTCATATTCCTATGAGAAAAAGGACTATGCATTTATCATTCAATCACAACTCACCATGTATGGTAAGTTTGTTAATTTTTACAAAATTATTTTCAAAGTCATATCAATGATAATTTGTTATTAGATAACAATGTAAAATTATTTTATACTGTTAGTGCATCACCATTAAATTCTATTCCTATATCTAAGTGGCTTATTATTTTTAATTCTGTGAGAGTTAAATGCTGAGAACTGGCAAGATTCTGAAATGGCATCGGATGGGTATCTTATCCATGGCTACCCTTTTTGGTTTAGACAGAACAGAAGAAAAAAAAAAATAGCACAAGAAATAAAGAGAGAGATGGAATCAGATCGCGTATATGCTCATTGGTGTGTGAGAATAGAATTCACAAACGTGCTAGTTTTTAAGAATATTCGTAGATGAGTTGGAATATGACAATATTCTTTATAATAGTCAATTGGTGCTCAAAGTTTTGGTATAATGGCCTAAAATGAACAAACGGGCCTAAGATGCTTAGTCCACCGGTTGATTAACACATCATTTAGCTATTTTTTATTTTTTTTTAAAGAAATTAGATAAGATACATTTAAAAAAAAAATTCAAGAAAATAAGTAATTTAAATAATCTCATCTATAAAAATACTTTTCTTTTTTTTGATCGGTCAGAAAATTACAAGACAAAACTAACTCCTAATAAAAGCTATTCCCATGGCATCAGCCAACAAAAGGGAAGAAATATTAATATGCTAAATAATCTCATCTAGAAAAGTACTTATCTTTTGATGTATTCATGTATCTTTCTTATTTGATGATATATGCTAAATTAATATTTTTTCTTTCTTAATTCAATAAATATTAATATAATTATATATATATATATATATATATATATAAATCATTACTATTAAAATATTTTTTTGGGAAAAGAGCATTAAGCCCCCTTAAACTTTACTTCTTTTGTAAATAGACACCCTAAACTTTAATTTTGTCTCAATTAATCCTTAAGCTTTGTCTCTTTTGCAAATAGACACCATGAACTTTAAATTTATTATGATTGGTACTTTAATTTTAACTTTTTTGTAAATAGACACCTTAAACTTTAATTACATTTTAATTTATCTTTAACATTTATCTTTTTTACAAATAGTTTTTTTTAAGTTATTTATCTTAAATGTTAATCATTTATTAATTTTTTTATTACAACTAATTTTTTAATATTTAAAATATAATAAAGAATATGAATTTAGAAGATATATAAAAAGGAGAAATAATAACATTAATCAAAAAAGTTTTTATTTGATTTTTAATTTTTAATTTTATTATGTTCTAATGTTTGGAAAAGTAATCAGAGAAAGGTCTGAGGCACACGTTTGCAGTTTGGTGAGGATTTAATAGCTATACAATGAGTATAGAAAATTAGGAGTGAAATTGTATTGTAATAAGTAAATGTTAGCTTCAATTTACTGTATGTTTTTTATGCAGTAACTTGCTCTTGTAATGAGTCTTATTTTGAGCACCTCTTGTGCTCATAACAAGCAATCTTATATTAATGAATTATTTAGCTTATAAAACAAATGTTTGGAAAAGTGATTTAAAAAAATAAAACTAATAAATAGTTAAGATTAAACAAATAATCAGTTGAGATTTTTTTATTAGTAATTTAACTCTAATTTAATATAAAAAATTATTTATGAAGTTAGTAAATTTTAAGAATTGATTGAGATGAAATTGAAATTTAGGTGTCTATATGTAAAAGAGGTAAAATTTAAGGATTTATTGAAACAAAATTAAAGTTTATGGTGTTTATTTGTAAAATAAATAAAGTTTAAGGATCAATTTGGACAAAATTAAAGTTTAGGGTGTCTATTTGTAAAAGGAGTAAAGTTTAGGGGGGTTGAATGCTCTTTTCCCTATTTTTTTATTAATTGATTTTTTTATATTTTGAAAATTTTAAATTTTAAACGCATGTAATTTTATGTTTTAATTTATATTTTATCATAAAAAATCTTCTCTAAAGTTAAATCAATCTTTTTCTAAATATTTTTATTTATATTTATAATACCTTATATTTAAATAGTTAGAAGGAGAACTTTGCTATCCATAATGAAGGATATACAACTTTCTACTTTGCATATTACATTGACAATGTAAAAATTATATGCATTAGTTCAATTTCATCTAACCATGTACAATCTCTATTCAAGGGCTAATTTCTATGAAAAAAATATATTTTACACTCCAAATGTTGTATATATTTTGGAATTTAAGAGAGAAAAATGATAAATGTGATACATGATATAATAAAAAAAAAGAGAGAAAAATAGAAAATGATATAAAATAGATGTAAATTTTAGGGTGCAATTTTTTTTTGAATCTTTGTGTAATAAAAATAAGGTAAAAATATACCACCAAAAATAATGTAAAAATATTATAAAAAGTGTGACAATTTTTTAACTGAAGTCTTTTTTTGACACAGGAAGTAATAACTATAGTCTATAGGTTACTTTTTTTTGGTACAGATGTCTATAGGTTACTTAAAGTAGGGTTGTTAAACTGATAAAAAAAAAGCAGGGTTGTTAAAATGAGTAGATCCGTTTAATCAGCTAAAATGTGTTGATTGAATTTGAAAATTTTGAACTCAAATCCACCCCAAAATTTGGCTGACTTAAACAATTTATATGACTGACCCATTTAATTTATTAAAATTGAGGTAGGTTTTGGATTAAATTTTACAAAATTTGAAATAGTCAAATTTGTCCATCCAACTTGACTTGAAAATGTCTTCACCTGTAGTACGCTAACCCGAAGAATGAGGGGAACTAGCCTGAACCTGAATTGCTACTTGCTATTGTACCCAACTTGAAGTTGTTATAATAAAAAGCAATAAAAGCATATCTGCCATGTCAGCATGTATAGTGACATGTAAATTAAAATGGTTGGTGGATCAGATTTTTGGACAGGAGAGTGGAGGGTATTCTATCCACTTTCTACGGCATCAAAACATGTTGGGTGCATTTGGTTGCAACTTGCAATCTATACAGGGAGGGTGTTTGGTATGGTAGCTTACAAGACAATTTGCTGTCAATTTTGAAGTGACCGTATCCAAAATTTTTGCTAACATCTCTTATTAATATCTCCGCGCGATACAAAGAAACTTGACCTTAAGAATTTCTGAGAACCATGCGTGGAACTGCATTAGCATCCTTCACTTTTCATGAAAATGACATCTATTACTCAAGTGACATTCTCAACACTTAGTGTGTGTTTGAATACGAGTTGGATTCAACGCAACTGGCTTTTAAAAAAAAGTTTTTCTCACATAGTTTTTGGATTTTTACCTTGGAACGCACAATTTCAATGCCAATCCAAACATACCCTTATTTTTTGAGGATGATTTTACATAGAAAAGAATGGTGGAATTTAAAGAATGTCCATATGAACTTTAAAATTTGGGCAGTTGGATTTTGCTCCAAGACTTGTGCAGTTTAAGTGGAGAGGCCCAAGATTCTCAACACTTTGGGCCTTACCCGAACAAGCATTGGCAGAATCGAAGTTTCCGAAATGGGATTGTAATTGGTGTCATCATCATCCATGACCATGAGAAATAAATGCTCCCTTTTCTAATCAGCCCAACGAATGACCATTAAGAGGGAATAAAAAAATGTTAGGAGGTCGATGATGTTGCTAATAACTTGTTCAACTGTGATCTTCCCACCAAAAAAAAAAAAAAGAACACGACGTGATGAGCAATTGACAATCGAAAAAGTAATAATAATAATTAATTAAATAAAATATTATAATAAAGAAGTATCACAAATTCTCCTCTCAATGATAAAGTTGTATTCAATATATAAGGATTTTTCTTTTACTTCACTGGTTATTGAGTGTGCTTTGAACTTGAAATCAGTGTATGGTTGTAAAGTTGACACAAATAAGCATGAATAATTATTTTTGGGAGAGCCCCTTTAATATCAGCATAGGAATATACATCCAAGTGATTCAGTTGGTAACATGCCAAACTTGTAAAGAAAATAGAATTGTAAAAATTGGTCCAATCTAAAGGACGGGTCTAACGACTCACGAGTTAGGTTAGGTTTGTAAAATAATGACTAAAATAGAATTAGGTTAATTTTGCCTGACCTAACAAGTCAAATGAATTAGGCTAACTTAAAAATTGTTAGCCTAAAAATTATTATTCTATTTGGCTTGATCTAACAATTTTAATAATTTTGATTAGTGATTAATAAATGAATACATATTTACGTTTAATAAATTTTAGTAATTATTTTTACGTATTATATTTACAATATTTAGTGGGAGAACTCGTATTCAATTCTCTCTGTATGTAAAAATTTTTTGGACCAGCGACAGCCACGTGGTTGAGGGACACCTGTGATCTCTGACCCATGACAAAAAAATATTTACAATATTTAATTTAAAAATATTATTTATTTTACCTCTTAAATAACACAAATTTATGAAACAAGTATTTAGATGAATTAAGAATTAAAAAATTAATTTAATTTTTATACATTGTTAGTTAGTAAAAAAAAATTGCACTTCAACAATAAAAAAGCATAATAAATATAGTTTTTAAAATAATTATTGTTAAAATAATTTTTTTTACCAAGCATTAGAATTTATAATTAAATAATAATGTAATTACACTTTCGGTGGATACATTTTTTACTTGTTAAAATATACTGGTAGATGTGCAATCTTTGTCTTGGCCAACAAATTAATATATAAAAAAAAATTAAAAGGTGTCTCTACTCTAGCTAGGCCATTCAACATAACCCTTGTGTAATGATAAAAAAAAACCCAATCCTTGTGTTGTATCAATTGATTGATTATCTTCCTCTTACCACAGTTAACACAGACACACCTTCTTCTAAGTTCTATCCACTTCGACTTCGAGTTGCATACATACTTAGATATGTGATCTTTGTCTTCGCCAACAACATCGTCCACTTAAAAAAAAAAAAAAAAAGAAAGCCCTGAAATATCTGAACTTAAAAGCAACATTTTTATTTGTTGTGTGTGAGATTTGATGGGAAAATATCTTGAATCTGCGGCGAGGCTGGAGGAGCTATCGCGGATTGTGTCATCTGCGAAGCCCAATAGGCCAAAGGGAACGCTACCCAGATCGCCCAACCGTGTGGCCACTCCTCGAAGTGCCAACCCAATTGGTGTTAAGGTCGAACCTGCCAAAAAGATGGAAGCTTTGGAAGGGGAACAACAATGTCGGACACCCCTCGCCAAGGTTGTCGCAGATTGCGCCAAGCGCTGGTTCCAGGACACCCTCAAAGAGGCTAAGGCTGGGGACATTGCCATGCAGGTTTTGGTTGGCCAAATGTATTACTCTGGCTATGGTGTTCCAAGGGATCCCCAAAAGGTTTTTTTCTTTCTTCTTATTTTTATCATTCTATGTGTAATGTAATAATTGATTGCACACCTCTTGTAAAGGGTATGGTCATAGACTCATATATATTAGTGCTTGTTTCTTTTAAGTTATCCACCATTTGATGCCAAAATTTTGTGACTTTGTTCCCTCCTTGTAAATGGAACTGAGATAGTGTGCAGGGAAGTTGGACATATTACTTGCTGTTTGATTTGATTTGCCTGTTTTGAATGTTTTAGTTGTGATCCTATTTTTCCTTGGGACCTGTGTGGATAAATTTCTTTACATGTACTTATAGAAGAAAAAAATAAGAAGAAGAAAAAATGAAATAAGTTTCTTCCATAAGCTAAATTTAGCTTATGCATAAGCTAATTTGTAAAAGCTCTCTCACATTAGCTTCTCCAAAAACTGATTTTTAACTTATACATAAGTTAATTTTAGCTTATGGAATAAGTTTATTTCATTTTTCCTTTTTATTTCCTTCTCCTATAAGTGTTCATGAAGAAGTTTATCCAAACATGCCTTTAAATTGCTTTGGTGGACGGGGCTGTTAGGGCTTCTAAATCTTGCTCAATTGTCAATCAGGATCCTTCACTGCAGTTAACTTGAATTGTGTAATTGGTATGCTATTAGCTGCTCCTCAACTTCTGGTTACTGACTATACTGTAACAAGCTTTGTTTATAGGCACATGTTTGGATTAGTAAAGCGTCAAGAAATCGAAATTCAGTTTGGAAAGTGTGCGGTAAACGGCCAGGTAAGCTCTACCTTTTGTTGGATTAATGAATTGTGGTTTTATGTGTCCTGATCGATCTCTATTTGGTTGACATTCAGGTTACAGAGCAAGTGATTCTGATTCAAGTGATCCTTAATTTGCAAGTGTAACTCCTTTTTTTTTAATTTCTTTTAAAGGGATTGAATTTCAATTTCAATTCTATAGTATAGTATATGTGAACTTATTGTCACTGATACTAATGGTTATTTATTGTAACATCCAAAACATAAGTGATAAGTCAAATTTTGTTAACTGACTATTGTTCTACAATGGCTTCTCCTTTTAAATTAGTTGTTGTGTTGTTCATTTTCAGGAAGGTGTTATAATTTAATAACTTAAAACATGATCAAGTGTATGCCTTATTTATTATGCCTAGGTGAGTATTGTGTTCTTTCCGTTTTTTTCCCTTAAACTTCAAATTGATGTCTAATTTACAATGCTCCTAGTATTGACCACCCTGCATCTAGGACTTCGAGAGTAGCTCTTGCACTGAGACTTTCATCCATACTCCTTAATTCTGTGGGAGATCATAGCTACTAATGTTATTTTTTGATAATCTGATACTAGCATCTAGTTTACTTTGGCATTGCTGCAACTAGTATGATAAGCTGCCTGAAACTAATGTGTGTTTGATTCAGTTCATTATGAAGAAATAATCACTTTTTATTTACCAGCTTCCTAAAGAGTTTTTATGAAAAGCGATTATTTCCCAAAATAATAATTTGCTAAGCATGCACTAACTAGCAGTATTACCAGTATCTAGGATTCTAGGTGTATTCAGTATGATATGCTGCCATTAGTATGAAGTCTTAAAAGAAGGTCAGGCAGCTGGGCACTGAGAGCTTATAAAATTAGTTTATGATCAGTGCACAAGTTGTTTTTAGCTTATTTCAATAAGCTCTAGATAGCTTGTGAAAATAGCTTATAATCTGTATAAAAACAGTTTAACCTCGTGTTCTCTTCAATTATAGAAACAACTTATAGACAAGTACTTGTATGATAATGATGTGGCCACAAATTAGGATTTAATTAGTTTATCTTCCTTCTTTATCTTTTGCTATCTTAATAAGATTTGATATCTGAATTCTGATTTCAGATCAGATCTTTATTTTAGTCATTATGATATGCTGCCATTAGTATGAAGTCTTAAAAGAAGGTCAGGCAGCTGGGCACTGAGAGCTTATAAAATTAGTTTATGATCAGTGCACAAGTTGTTTTTAGCTTATTTCAATAAGCTCTAGATAGCTTGTGAAAATAGCTTATAATCTGTATAAAAACAGTTTAACCTCGTGTTCTCTTCAATTATAGAAACAACTTATAGACAAATACTTGTATGATAATGATGTGGCCACAAATTAGGATTTAATTAGTTTGTCTTCCTTCTTTATCTTTTGCTATCTTAATAAGATTTGATATCTGAATTCTGATTTCAGATCAGATCTTTATTTTAGTCATTAGGATAATTAGATAAGATCTTTTTAGTTAAGATTCTCTTTATTTATATTTTATCAATTAGGATCAATTAGGATAATTGTTAGTTATGATCCTATCAATGAGGATTTTATTTTATCAATTAGGATAATTGTTAGGATATCTTTGTAGCCTATTTAAAGGGCAGATTTGATTGAAATTTAATCAATGAAAAATATTTCAGAAAAACTTGTGTTAGTTTAGGAGGGTTCTGTTAAGGATAAATCTGCTTCTCACCCTCACTAAAACGTGTATTAGTTTAGGAGGGGCTTTGTCAAGGACAAGTGTGCTTCTTGCTTTCACTATAAATCGAAAGGAGTCTTCTGTGTCTATGCCTGTAACTCGATCCTACGCTAAGGGCCCATAACAGATAAGCACTTAATTAATAAACTTATTTTTAACATTGACTCTATGTAACACATGTTCGATGTTACTGAAATTTAGCTTTTTTAGTAAATTTTAAACTCTTTCATTTTTATTTAAAGATAAAATATTTTATTAAAAATAAAAATAAATAGTGTAGTATTAAAGGAGAAAAATTATTGAAATGGTAATGATAAAAGTAGAAAAAATAATAATGAATTATAAACTATAAGCTCAAACGTTATTTTAATTTTTAAGTAGCATATGAAAAAGTGTTATTAATATAAATTAACAAGATAAACTTATTTACCAAAACCTTTATTTTTGTCAATATACTTATAAATTAGTCAAATAAGTTATAAGTTAGTTGAAATGATTTGTCAATTACACTTTATAACTCTCATTTTATCCAAATACATCTTTAGGTTGAAAATATTTGTCAATTTCCTCGTAATCTTGTGTATAAAAAATGTTTTTTTAATTGAGTAGATAAAGAACAAACATACAAATAAGGAATTGATAGAGAATTGATTAAATATGTTTAAAATTTTTCTAAATAAATTTCATTTATAAATAGTCAGAAAAACAAATAAAATCGTGTAAAAAGACCGTGTTCGATAAAAAGAAAAAAGGTCATTTCACTGTTATAGATAAATTTTATAATGTATTATGTAAAATTGAATTAACAACTAAATTGGATACTACACAAGCTAACTTCAATAAAAGGTATTACAAAGTATTGATTCATTGAATAGAGCACTGCGCGCTTTAGCCATGCACTTACAAATACACTAGTATTCTTTTTTTTTTGCTGAGTATTCTAGTAATCACGCTGATGATATTTTAAGATAAATATTTCTTTATTATTTATTTATTGACTAGATATTCATATGTTGTTGTTTTAAGGCGAAGCATGATGCTTGGCTTGCCGACCTCACTTGCTAATTAGTGGAATCCAGACACTTCCAAACCTTTTGTTTCTTACAGAAAGTAAAAGCTTCCATAATTCACGTTAAGAATCCAATTCCGTCTTGTATTTGCTTCATTTCACGCGGTTCCATAAATCATTAGAACCCCACTACTTCTCTTTTTTCTTTTGTCTGTTTCTCTTCCACTTCTCATCTCTGTCCACCAAGCCTCTTCTGCTTTCACTCATGGCAAATGTAAGGCTTTTATTAATTTCATCTTTTTTGTTTGCAACTATTATGGGACTGAGAAGGCTTTTCTTCTTGTTACATGTCATCAGGTTGTGGAAGTGAAAGTCGGTTTGCACTGTGATGATTGTATCAAGAAAATCCTCAAGGCCATCAAGAAAATTGAAGGTTCTTAATTTACACATACATAATCACTTTTTCTTGGTTTCCTTAATTAAACTTGTTTTGTTGCAGATATTGAAACGTATAACGTGGACACACAGCTGAACAAGGTCATTGTTACGGGAAACGTCACAACAGAACAAGTGATCAGAGTCCTTCAAAAGATTGGCAAGAATGCAACTGCCTGGGAAGATGTTCAAACCAATAAGTGAACTTGTTTAGGATACCACACCTTTTTTTTTTCCTCCAAACATATCCTTTTATACTATGTATGCTGAGGTTGGGGAGCCATTGGATGATTGATTATGCAGTTCTTTAGGTGTTCTGAAGTTTCACTTCAAATTCAATAACCTATGCTTACTTTTAATGTAAGCTTTTATTATGTAAATTACTGACATGAAATTTCTATTTTAATTAAAAACAACACTAAACTTTATTATAAGTCTTGTCTTTTGTTTAAGAAATTTAATTTATATACACCGATATTATAAAGGTTTTTCATACTGATATTTAATTGTAAATTATTTTGTATGATAAAATTTTTAAACTTTAAAAGTTATACTTATCAACTAATTTTTAATTAATGGATAATATAAAGATTTAACAGCACATAAAAATTAAAATCTATTTAATGTTATATTCGGATTATTATGTATACAAGCGGGGATAGAAGCAAAAAGTGAACATGAGCAGCAGCACGAAAATGAAAATGGATATTAAGAAGGCTAAAGTCGCAGTAGTCTCTGATTATTATCTAGAAAATAGAAATATTGGATTTGAGACGGTGGATCCTCATCCATGACCATGCTGCAAACAAGGTTACACTTACACGTCCCTTAATTTCCTTGTCAGATAATCTAGCTCGCTCAAGTAAGCGTGGCGTGATAAGCAATGTAAATTGACAATATTAACCAATAACCACAATGCATTTCCATAGCAATAGATTTTCAATTCACACAGTTCTGTGGATTTGCTAAAAGGTCTCTAGTTAATATATTTGTATCCTCCAAACCGAAGATGTATAAATATAGATATATATATATATATATATATATTCCCTGACTTTGCAAGAGTAAACGGCTGCTATAACCACCTTACTTGAAGGCAAACCGTTAAATATGTCAAATGCAAAATACAAGGCCAACCTCTTATTCTCTCGTGTATACTTCTTCATGGGTTTTGAGCACTGTTATCCTTCCTCTTTCCTCATCCTCTTTGTTTTTCTTAAGGAAAATTAAGTACTTTTAAGTTTTAACATAAACACAAGAACGACCCCTTGATATGGCCGCTGTATCTGAAATTGGAAACAAGACATTGGTATGCCAAGATCCCCACAGTTTTGGTCACGTTGATATCTGGCACGCAGGCAACCCATTCGAATCCCCCACTTGTCTTCTCTTTTTGCAGGTCTCTTTGATGACCATAGTCACACAGTTAATGGACGTATGTCTCAAGCAACTAGGTCAATCCTCCCTTGTAGCCCAGATTCTTGTAAGCTTTCTCTAAGCTCATAAATTTTACAAGGTGTTTCATGATGGTCACTAGAATGCTCTATGACCGTGTAATTCTAAATATAATGACACTTACAAGCAACAAAAAATTACAAGAGAAAACAAATTCTTTATTATTGACTAAAATTTGTTAAAAATTATAAAATTTTGTGGTTTTGCATATTATTCAAATGAGTTTTACTCATGATTTTGTAGTGTCAAATAAATTTTAACTAATAATAAAAAGTGTGTTAGAAAAGAAAATATTATCCAATCAACACATGACCATGGTTTCAGTCAATCTCCACATGACACACAATCGAATTTTTCAATTTACAATAAATACACGTGAAGATTGACAGAACCATGGTGGCCGATACCATGTAATAATTTCTCGTGATAGTGTGTGTTGCTACCACTCCTACCACCAATAATGGAAAAATGTGACTTGTGAATCAATTGAACAGAAAGTTCATTGCTTGCTACAGCAACCAGTGTTAACAAATGATGCATGGTAACAGGGTGGAGTGCTGTTTGGCCCATCAATGTTGGGGAACAAAAAGATTCTGGGCCAAACCTTATTTCCTGTAAAGGGTGCTGTAGTGCTTGAAACAGTTGCATCGTTTGGCCTTATGTTCTTCTTCTTCATATGGTGTGTTAAAATGGATATTGCCACATTGTTGAAGACTGAAAAGCTGGCCATCACTCTTGGTATTTCTGTATTCTCATTTACATTGGTAATCCCTACTGGACTGGCCATGCTGTTGAAGAAATATGTTCCAATGGACCACAGCCTCGCACATGCACTGCCCTTTCTAGCTCTCTCACAAACCTTAACTGTATTCATTAGCATAGCAGTGCTCTTGACAGATCTCAAAATCCTTAACACTGATATAGGACGTATAACCATGTCAGCAGCAATGTTTGCTGATGTAGCTGGCTTTTCTATGACAGTGATTTTGTTTGCAGTACTGCAGAATAAGAGTGGTAGCTTTCTGACACTAACATTCATCCTTCTATCAATATTTGCACTCTTGCTTGTTATTATATTTGTGATGAGACCAGCAATACTTTGGATGGTAAAGCACTCAGGTGGCAGTTCGGTTAATGAAATCTGCGTTGTTTTCATCTTTCTCTTAGTTCTCTTATCTGGATTTGTCAGTGAGTTGATTGGGCAGCATTTTGTTATGGGACCAATAATTTTAGGCCTGGCTGTTCCCGAAGGGCCACCCTTAGGAACAGCTTTGATGAGTAAATTGGACACAATCTGTATGGCATTTCTTTATCCAATCTACCTTGCTGTAAATGGATTGCAAACTGATATCTTCAAAATTGACATGCAGTCTCTGTGGATTGTGTGTCTCATACTGATCGTGTCTTTCTTTGTAAAGATTGGTGCTGTCATGTTGCCAGGATACTATTACAATCTACCCATGAAAGAATGTTGCATCATCGGCCTCCTTCTAAATGGAAGGGGTATAGCTGAGCTTGCCATGTACAATATGTGGACGGCAGGCGAGGTATGTATTAGATAGACTAGTGAATTTAATTTCAAACTCTTAGTTCCTATATTTTAGAAATGATAATTTTGGTATAATAAGTTGATTTTGTTCTTCTTTATGGAACTTAGAATACTAGGTGTGGGATGAAATTGAGGAACATAAAACACATTTTACCCTTGACTGATTAACTAATCAACTAACGTAGTATAAAACTTGTTCTCTGGTCTATGGCAGCTACTAACGGAACAAGAGTTCTCTTTGATGGTGGCCTCCATTGTAGTAATAAATGCTATCATAGCACCACTCGTAAGATACATATATGATCCTTCAGAACAATATCAGACCGGAAGAAGATGCACAATTCAGCATACTAGACGAGATTCGGAGCTCCGAGTCATGGTGTGCATTCACAACAATGAAAACCTCCCCACAATCCTGAACCTCTTAGAAGCATCCTATGCAAGCAGAGAGAGCACGATTGAGGTTACAGCATTAGTCCTAGTGGAGCTTCATGGAAGAGCCAGGCCTATTCTTGTTGCTAACCAACCCCATGATGACCTGCGCTCAATGTCATGCAATGCAAGTCACATTGACAATGCATTGAGGCAATATGCACAACAGAATGAAGGATATGTATCTGTTCAATCTTTCACTTCAATCTCCACCTTTGAAACCATGTATGATGATATTTGTAGAATCTCACTAGACAGTGGAGCCAACATTTTGATCTTACCATTCCACAAGAGGTGGGAAATTGATGGCACAGTTGAGATTTCACATAGGTCCATCCAAACCATGAACATCAAAGTCCTCGAAATGGCACCATGTTCTGTGGGAATTCTAGTTGATAGGGGCATCTTGAGTGCTTCTCCTTCACTCTTGACGGCTAGAGCAGCATACTATGTTGCAGTGTTCTTCATTGGTGGTGCAGATGACGCGGAGACACTAGCCTATGCTACTAGAATGGCAAGGCATGAATGTGTGTATGTAACAGTGGTTAGGTTCCTTCTATTTGGAGAGGAGAATTCTAAAGATAGAAAACGTGACAGTGATCTTATAGATGAATATAGATACTATAATGCTGGAAATCGTAGGTTTGAGATTATGGATGAAGTGGTGAAAGATGGGATAGAGATGTCTACATGTATAAGAAGGATGATAGATTATTTTGATATAGTGATGGTGGGAAGGCAGCATCCAGAGAGTGTTATTTTTCAGGGACATGATCAATGGAGTGAGTGTCAAGAGCTAGGGGTCATTGGGGACATGTTATCATCACCAGATTTTATGACCAAGGCATCGGTGTTGGTGGTGCAACAACAGAGAATAAGAGGCAGGTTTCTTAAACACAATATGAATGCGAATCCGAATCCGAATCCAGTGCCTAATCACAGAGATCAGCTCGTACATGATGTTCCAATTGATGAAACATTAAGTCCTTCATGTACTATTTCAGTCGACAAATAATGCAAAATGTAGATACATTCTTTAATTTCCGTCTACTGAATTTTCGTTCTTGATAAACAATGAAAAAGTAAATTGATCACATGGTTAATACTTAATACTAATACATTCTCCTCACTTAATAATTTTGAATTACAAAAGAGACTAGAATGGTACTAACGTCCTTAATGTAATGGTGTGTGGGCAAATGGAAAAATGTAGATTTTATTTAATGTAAATGAGTAAACCATGTTTGTTTCTGCACAATATAGTTAGGAACGTTCAATTCTGTCCTACCCACCTTTGCATGATATTCAACCTTACTGGCATGTAATGACTAATGAGGAAATCCCCTTAAATTCTACTAATATAAAACTAAAATCAAAGAGAACAAGAAAATAAAGATAAAATCCTTAAGTTACAAGTCTAACTATAAGAGAAATTATTGTATAGTCTGGATCACTATATGTTTACAGTTCCAATTAATTTTCATGTAACATGTAATAAAATTTTATTAATTTCTTTTATAAATTAAAAATTCAACTATGTGTCCTATAAATTGATAGAAATTATAGATACGTAATATTCTTGAATCATATAATAATTTTTCCTTGCACGTCTTCATAAGGTGGTTCCCTTAATATAGTCAGTCTATATAAAACGTATATGTCATTTAGAAGGTGCTAAGTTGCCGAAACAAGCCAATCTTTGCATAAAGCAATGATCATGGAAGGCCATACTTAGAAGGCAAGTACCCGAACTTCTGGTAAAGCAAGCCATCATATCATATAATAATAATAATAATAATGTAAACAAAGACATTGGCGTCAGGAAACAGCATCTCTATTTTGTATGTGTCAATTCACATCATGTCAAATAAAAGAAATTCTTACGTGATTCGACTTTGTACCATTTCATGCTGCAATTGAGGGGTACACATTGAAGAGAACCTAAACCGTTATCGTCGAATATATATAATACCGATTCGTCAAATAAAAAATGAATAAAATTACGCTGGCCTTAAAAAGTTGAATAAACTACACTTTATTTCTCAATTATTTCTTACTTTCTTAGTTTTACTCTTCTATATTTTTTTGTATTACTAGTTAAAGTAAAAAAAATATTATAATCACATTTAACACTGTCGTTTATAAGCCTAAAACCGTGATTAAATCAAGCAAAAATAATGGATAAGAGGGAAGTTTAGTGATACAAAAATATATACGGCGTTTAGTGAGAAAAAAAAAAAAACTATACAAAAATAAGTTGAGGAAGTGTGAAACTACTTGAAGATAAAGGATGAAAATTGATTTAGATTAGGTTAGACTTTAAAAAAATGAGTTTGATTTGTTTTTTAAATTTAAGGCTCGAGCTTAATTTATTTAGTTGATATAGACTACTTTTAACAGTCTGACTTAAAAGTCTCTTTAGAATACATAATAATAAAATTTGATTAAGTTAGATTAGGTTTTTCTTTTCACTGGAAGTTTTTTTTTGTTGAAAAGTTAGATTAGGTTAGACTTTATAAAACATGAGTTTGATTTGTTTTTTAAATTTAAGGTTCGAGCTTAATTTATTTAGTTGATATAGACTACTTTTAAAATCTGACTTAAAAGTCTCTTTAGAATACATAATAATGAAAAGATGATTAAGTTAGACTAGTTTTTTCTTTTACTGGAAGTTATATTAGGTTAGTTTTTTTTGATAGATTATATTAGGTTAGTAGTACTTTATAAAACATGAATTTGATTTATTTTTAAATTTATGGTTTTAGCTTAATTTATTTAGTTGATATTGACTACTTTCAATAGTCTGATTTAAAAGTCTCTTCAGAATACATAATAATAAAACCTTTTAAATTAGTTAAAAAATGTCTCTAAATAAATCAACAAATCCAAACTTATATATAAGTTAATAGGTTTAAGTCTTAAAATAAACTAATATATATAGTATTAAAAATGTTCACTAAAAATTAATATAATAATAATTATAATAAATATACTATTGGGTCTTGCTAACCAGTGCTCTTAGGGCACTGGTTAAGGAGATAAAAGGAAAAAGTATTTAGTGTAGAATTCATAGAAGAACGCAAAAAAAATCATGAGCAGCGCAATTTTTCACCTCCCAATAAAAACTTTCTTCTTTTAAGGGCACTGGTTAGCATTTGCCTATACTATTATAGCCTTAGATGATGATGATGATGATTTTATAATCTGGTGGTTAGTATTGTAATGCTAAATAAACTTTTCAAAAATATATGCACTTATTTTCTGTTAGGTTGATTGATTAAATTAGTACACAATTGCAAATTAATTATTAAGAGTTATTTTAAAATATTTTATCAAATTAGGGAAGTTTTTGTCAGGTTATCCTAAAATGTTACATAAACCAGTAATTTGTAATGTCGGGTGACAATATTTATAAAAGAAAAATATGGGTTCTGTACCAAAAAAAATGGCTTAATTATTGTTTTAGTCCTTGAATTTAGGGGTTGTGCTCTTTTTAGTCCCTGAAATTTAAAAATGTTTTTTTTAGTCCATGAAATTTTAAGAATTGTTATTTTTAGTCATTTTCCATGATAAATTGACAATTTATGACCATTTTTAGCTGTCAGAATTTAATTTTTAGTCCCTCCTGTGATAAACTGACACTTTATAACGGTTTTAAAATACAAATTTTAGTGGTTAAAAATTAAAAATTAAATTATGACAGCTAAAAATTATCACAAATTGTCAGTTTATTATAAAAATGACTAAAAAGAACAATTTTCAAAATTTTAAGAATTAAAAAAAATATTTTTAAATTTTAGGAATTAAAAAGAATATAATTTTCAAATTCAAGTACTAAAATAGTAATTAAGTCAAAAAAAGATTTATAAAAAAAAGAAAAGAAAAATATGGACTGACAGCCATACAATATGTCACATGGGACGCAATAGTCAAAGTAACACTTTGTAAATCATCAACTTAGTTAGTGGCATGCAACGTGGCGTCAACCAAATTTTTTTCTTTAAAAAAAGAACATAACCAATAACCATATTAATATCACCGGCTGATGTCGCGCCACCCTCAACGCCCACTGTCAACGCACTAAGAAATCAAGCCTGTTTTGTAAGACTTCTTCCAAAAAAATCTCCAAAATCACACGCATATACTTTTAGTCTTTATTTGATTTGATTGTGTGGAGAGAAATAAAGTAAATAAAAATAAAAGAGAAATAATTTAAAAAATAAAATAATAAAATAAAGTAAAATATTTGATTGTTTGTTTTAAGATAAATAAATAAAAAATAAAATAAAAATAATATTATAAAATTATTTAGTGTGAATGAAATAAGAGAAAAAAATTAAATAACGGAACGAAAATATAATTTTACTCTTATTATAGTCGTGCCTATAGACCATGAATGATCTATTAACATTCATATATAATCGAATAAATTGGTGAATTTAATCAATTATTTAATCGAAATAATCTATTATAGTTAATGAAAATTATTTTTTGCCTCACAAAAATCGATTATAGAGTACAAGTAATCGATTATAGTTATGAGCTTTTGTTTCACTCACATGAAATAAAAAAGTAAAATAGGATAATAAATTATTTTTCCACTTAAAATTGAAGAGCCTATTTATCTTTTTATTTATTTATGAATCACAGGGGCTAACGCCCCAGGAAGACCCCTATTTATCTACCTCTGAATGAATAGAGAAATTATTCAGATTGACTCTGTATATTTCAAACTTAACTCTCACCTAAATCAAACTTATTTCTATCATTAAAGCCAAATAGACAATAAATGAGATTGAAAAAAAAATGTTTTGAGTTATTTCGAGTATTGACGTTATAGTATTGTTATCTTATTTATTTTAAATTTGAATGTGTGCTTTAAATATTTGAATTTTTTTTACTACCTATAAATAGTCTATGTTATTATTTTTTATTTTTTAGTACATAAGTAATCTTCAGAAAACAAATATGTACCAATTTAATTGTTGAAAAAGTATTAGTGACTCAAATTACTTGTTAAAAATATTAATTAAATGAATTACAATGTTTTACACTTATAATTAGGTGTTTCTTCTATATTTTATTCTCGCGAAAGAAGGTTCACAATGCCGAGAAAGTGCCTAATCAGTACTGGTTGTCGTGTTCGTGTCCAAGACGTGTACCTTCCTTAATACTCACCTAGACTAAAACTTGACAATTAAAATGTCTTTATTTGGGACACGCTAACCAACTTCAAAATTTAAAAAGAACCACCTTCACAACCGCGTCTCGTGTGGTATGTTGTTACGTGAGCCTCAGTCCTTTTTTATTTTTTATTTAAAAAAAAAATATTAGTATGTGATACTAAAAGTAGTTAATCCACGTGACAATTTTAGTGTAAAATGTTTCAAATAATTAATTTGTAATTGTGTACCTTTCTGATCAATAACCTATTTTGTTATCGTCATTACCTTTCGTTTAGCTTTAAGTTTAAGAACAAGCTTGAGTTCCGCATCACTTTCTGATCAATAAGGTTGATTAGCATTTTGAACAAGTTAGAGATTAAGAAAACATTATAAAAGAGAGAAATCATCAAAGTGTCCCGGAATGAAAAGTTTTAAATACAACTCTTGCCCGTTGAAGATACAAAAGCAATATTTATATACTCAATTAATGAAGACTCAACGAGTTAATATTCATATTAAAAAATAGTAGCACTTTCATTCTAAAGGTCACTAACGCCTCACAAAAAATTATAAATTATAAATACAAATAGAGATAATGAAACAATTACTATTTATAAAACGCGTTAACTTCTTCTCTAACTATCATTTTTTTATTTTTTATTTTCAAGTACATTTTTTGACTGCACTGAGAAACTTATACGGTAACAACTTTTCCTGTTCTGTTCATGTAAATATCCGTAGAAGATAATTGTTTTTTTTTTTTTTTATATATATAAAAAAAAAGGAAAAGCGTAAGGAATCTTAAGATGCTAGATTAAAATTTAAAAAGTTCCCGTGTTAGAGAATACAAATTTAAATAAAAAATAAAATAAAGGAATAGACAAACTATTAAATTATTACAGCCTTACCTTGAACCTGACGCAAACGTGTATGGCAAAGGATAGAGAAGCATTAAATAGGCCTCGTTACTTTCGACCTAATTGAGCAGGGGAAATCCTCTGATACTGTTGTTTTCCTGAAACTATCACATTTGTTTCTCAACCATGTCAACCTCATCCTCTTCCCAAAGCCTCAAAATTGGCATAGTTGGATTCGGTAACTTTGGCCAGTTTCTCGCCAAGACAATGCTAAAACAAGGCCACACTCTCACAGCAACTTCTCGATCTGATTACTCTGAACTCTGTCTCCAAATGGGCATCCAATTTTTCAGGTAAACCAAACCATGCATAAATACATACTTGCACCATTACACACCCATTCACCTCACCTTTCACAATGAAGCACAGAGATACACACACCAACCATTTTGCTGGAAATCCCACATCGACCGACCGGTGATAAAATCAAAATAGTGTATATAAGCGGTGAACAATCTTTCACCTCACAAGCTTATCTTGCAAGGTTAAGTTGAAAGGCAAATTCTAAGACATTTCATGTTCCATATTATGTCAAACAAACATTGCAGGGATGTCAGCGCATTCCTTGCCGCGGACATAGATGTTATCGTGTTGTGCACATCGATATTATCGCTATCCGAGGTTGTAGGGTCAATGCCACTCACTTCCCTGAAGCGTCCAACGCTCTTTGTTGATGTTCTTTCTGTCAAAGAGCACCCAAGAGAGCTTCTACTACGAGTGTTGCCAGAGGACTCAGACATACTCTGCACGCACCCAATGTTTGGTCCTCAGACTGCGAAGAATGGATGGACAGATCTCACTTTCATGTACGACAAAGTTCGGATAAGAGACGAAGCTACCTGCTCTAATTTCATCCAAATTTTTGCTAGTGAGGTAGGTTAATAGCCTTTGTCAAATACCTATCAATCACGAAAGAAGAAAGAAACATTTTTTTTTGCATTGGGCCATGTTAATTATGTTAATCAAGAAGAAAGAAACAGAGAGGGTGGAAGCTAAGTAACTATAGATGTTGACTTTGCATCTGATAAATCAAGATATAAGATAAATCCTACAGCTAAGGTTATAATTTATATAACCTTATGGAATAATGTGATCAAATCTCAAAAAACATGGTCATTATTGAAAATAAATGAATAGTAAACAATTCAATCTTCAGTTCTCCCCTGGAGCTAGTTTGAACAGAGTTTTCATAAGTTCGGACCATTGTTGCTTGGTTTACAAAAGAAGAACAAAAATTAGTTGTGAATGCCTTACATTTATGATTCATCCCGGGTAGATTTATTTCACTGTGTTTTGTTACTTTTGTATTACGCAGGGTTGCAAGATGGTACAGATGTCCTGTGAGGAACATGACAGAGCAGCTGCTAAGAGCCAATTTATCACACACACAATTGGCAGGTATGCAGCTTCCTACATATCTAATAAACCATAGACAAGCACTAATATAAATGCTCACTAGATGCAACTTTGGGCTGCTTCTTGATCAGGACATTGGGAGAAATGGATATTAAATCCACACCCATTGACACTAAGGGCTTTGAGGCACTTGTTAAATTGGTAAAGAGTTTATTAACATTTCCCCTACTTTCTCTAAAAGCTTTCCTTCATTTTTTCCACCACTAGCTATAGTATAATATATGCGGTTATGTAACATATGGAAAGTTGCTTGCAGAAGGAGACGATGATGCGAAATAGTTTTGATTTGTACAGTGGATTATTCGTGTATAACAGATTCGCCACACAAGAGGTATGGAACTGCCAGTGAAATGGTTATTTCCAAAAACATGTATCAAGATTTATTTTTAAATCCCTTTTTAAAGCATTAAACCAAGTACCTGTGGATAGACTCATGAATTGTGAAAAATATGCAGCTGGAAAACCTTGAACATGCCTTGTACAAAGTCAAAGAAACGCTGGTTCAAAGGACGAATGAGGAGCAGGGTCAAGAAAGAACTGAAAGTTGATGCATAATTTTTTATAATGAAGATATATTCTCGAACTATCAAATTTCCCCCTGTAGTTCCTGTCATTAATTACTCATTTCAGTTTTCTTGTTACCAAATTGAAGTTCAACCAATAATTTAAAGAGACTAGTATATGTTCAAACACTTGCGATAAATATGTTCCCACGTTCTTGTGATAAATTGTCCACTTTGACATTTGTGTGAGCCTCACGGTTTTGTCCTTAATAGGCGCCTCGAAGGATTAAGGGAGGAAGGTGTTTATAAACTATCCTTAGCCTCAATTTCTAAGCAATGTGGGACTATTTTAGTGTACTAAAATAGTTTCAATTTGAGACACCTCTATTTATTCCTTACATTTTAAAAGAAAAATATTACATTCACCAAACTGGGAAATGGGAAAATATCCACGTATACAAGTGAGCTGTGGAAGGAATTGTAAACAGGCTCATCAGAGAGCGAGAAAGAGATTATGATAAACACTGAAACCTATTCCTTTACCAAGAAAAAATGTTGCAACGTATTTTCACCTCATTTATTTTTCTATCTCATCAATGCTGGCTTCTTCTGTTTCGTTGCATAAAATTGCAGCAGGATTCGGAGAATCTGATGTTGGTGACTCTGTCTTTCTAACTTGTAGGCCAGTAAAGCGCGCTAGGTCAATCCATTGCTGCAGCAATTCACGAAAATACCAAATTTTAAAACTCCTAGTCAAATTTAGAAATTTATGTGCAGATGAATAATTCACATAAAACTAAATTATGCTCCATTGGTTTTAAAACTAAATTAGTCTGTTTCAAATTATGTCACTTTAGAACATGAAGACGACATTGCTTTTTTCTTTGTCTTTTGGTGTTTCACACACTAACTAAAATGAAAGAGCAATAATGGTGGAAGAGGATAATATAGTCATACGAACTTTTATTTCCTTGAAATTAGGAATATTTAATGACTTTATCAATCATAGTAGAAAACATTAAACAATTATTGTGAAATGGAAGGGGAGTATATTGCAATATGGCAAAAGCAAATGTTAAACAGTGCCGACATTAGTTAAAAAATCAAAAGAAAAAAAATTATTAGAAAATGTTATTAATACATTTCCATTATGATTTTCAATACATCCCTAATGTAATTTTTAATAAAAAAAAATTCTATTATTAATTCCTTAAGACCTTATTACAAACGCTAACGAGTTTTCTTAAGACTCTTGTTAAGGGATTAAAAATAAAAAATATTAAATGAAAGTAATGGTTTACATGTTGTACTTTTCATTAAATGATCTATATTTTTCGCTTAATTATACTTTTGGTCTTCTTACTTTTTCAATTTCGCAAATTTTGTCCCTCTATTTTTTTCCACAATTTTGATCTCTAACTATTTTAATTATGCAATTTTGGCATATCCATTAACTTAACATCCAATATTTAATGAATGTGCTAACATGGCAGTGCAGTAGAGTGTCATGTCAACATGAATGTGTTGACATGGCAGTGCACATCAGCATTTCCGTTAAATATTACATGTTAAGATAGCTGATTGACCAAAATTATATAATTAAAATAGTGGGAGATCAATTCGTGGAAAAAAAAATTGGGGGATGAAATTCACAAAATTGAGAAAGTAGAGGAATCAAAAGTGCAATTAAGACTATATTTTTTTATTCCTTAACAAGCACCTTAATAGCACTCGATAGCAACACCTTTGTAATATTAAGATCACGTATTACAAGACAAGCTTGTGATAGCACTCGATAATTTTTTTATTCTTTCCTTAACTTGTGATTTACTGTTCCTACACCAAAGCACACGCTGATGCAATTATAACTCCTCAAAACACATATTTCCATATGAACACTTGAATGTGAAATTCACCACTTTAAAAAGAAAAGGAAAATTTATACTAGATTTTTTAGAATAATTATAGTGTTCAATCATAAATAACTGAAATCCGCTTACTGACGAGATTGTGAACATTGAGCATTGAAAGTGAACAAAAGCAGATAGAAGATAAAACAAAAAAAAATCTGACCTGGGTTCCCCAATACGAATTGACTGTCCGTGCTACAAAAGAAAGCATATTTACAAAGAATGTTTGAGAAGCAAACTGTTCAGAAATCCGATGCTCCACTATCCCAGCAATTATCTGCTTAACAAAAATATTGTAATTTCCGTATTAATACAAAAGAACAGTTCCAGACATTAAATGGATGCATATTTATGGAGTATGATATAACCAAAGATGTAGTCACAGAACAATCAAAATTCAATTTTAAAAAAGAAAAAGCCTCAAATGGTTGTGGGTTCGAATCTCCTCACTAACATTCTAACAAAAACTAACAAACTAACATTGGCTGATAAATAAAAAAAAAAACAAAAAAGAAAGAGCCTCAAATAATTATTCAGCAAAGTGCAGATGAAGTAGAAAGGAGGGGAAAATTACAAAATCAGATATAATAGATATTATTGAACTGAGTTTTTTTTTTTTTTTTTCACTATTACTTCTAATAGCATCCAGGGTTTATTAACATAATATTTGGTTGGAAAACAATGGATGGGAAAGGAGGGCAAATATTTGGAAGGAAAGGGAGGAGAATGGAGGGGAGTAAAATCCCTCCTCTATCAATTTTGGCTCCCTTCCAATCCCTCCTCTATCAATTTTGGCTCCCTTCCAAAATTGGGAGAATTCGGAGAGGATAAAGTTTTACACTAAGTGGACTAAACTATCCTTAATGGTTTTATCCTATTATGAGGATATAATAAATAATAAATTATTTTATTTTCCCTCTTATTTTCTTGTGAACCACACCAGGTGTTCCTCCACTCTCCTCCCTTTCTTTGAACAAAATAGATCGTAGAAGATAACAAAAGCATACGACATTACTGTCCAATCTTTCCTATTATGCTTGCTGCCCACCATCTACTTCAAGCACTGCCTAAGTGGTCAGAAAAACATAGTGTACAACTAGTTATTCAAGACACAGCTGGCGGAGTCCTGCTTTCAAAATGTCAACATGAATTTCCAAATTGTGTTGGAAAAAATTCAAGACATCACATAATCAACTATTGAGTATTGAAACATAAACCATCAACGTGACCAATATAGAAGCCTTCATTTCCTACAGAAACTAGGTTCAATCTTCCATGAAATCTATTGTTCCATATTAGTTACAACCAAAACTTTATGCAACAGACAAGTTCTCTACATACCTGATAACGGAGATTTGCAGATATTCCAAGAAAGCATGCATATATAACTGCAGTTTTGAGTATTGGTGACCTTATAATCCGTTCTTCAGTGAGAACTGCTGGATTAAGGACTTTACGAATTGCATATAGAGAATTTGATGAAGCCACAGCTCCTATGCTTGAAATAAATCCAACACTTGCAAGTTTTAGCCCACCAAATACAACTGATGCAACTCTATGATTGAGATTCCAGTTTGTCCCTGCTGGATTCTTTTGAAATGCATTGTCCGGGATTGAGCCAAGAAGTCCCATTAGAGAACCAATGTTGTCGGGTGTTTTCATCTCATCAGCATATGAAAGGAATGACAAAGTTGGTGCAGGAAGCCACACTGTAAAGAAATCAACAACTGATCCTCTGACAGTGTCCGTAATAACGTAGTCAAGCTCTTGGAAAAAATTTTCTTTCCGCTTTTCGTACTGTGCCAATAATGTAGTTGTTATTGATATAGCTTCTTCTATGGCTAATCTGTGCAAGAATTTGGGATCTGCCAACAATCTTTCCCTGAATCCCTGTATAAAAAGAACCAGATGGAGAGGTAAGAATATGAAGGGAACAAAGTGATGAAATTATCTCATGATTAAAAGCAGAATGAAGGGTTTCATTTTCAAATAAAAATTTACCTGGAACCGGTGAGTGAGTTCTGAAATCAGAGGATGCTGCTCTAGATCAAAGAAGTTCTGCAATACCTCTGGTGATACTAAACCAAGATCAATTCCCTTTTGAAGATCCTGGAATCGAAAGGAAAATATTTTCTATGTTCACAACCAATATTGGCACACACTATCCTGTCTAAAGTATGCACATAAAAGAGTAAACAGATGCATAGAAAAAAGAACTAGAAAGTAGAAACACACTAACTACCTAATCACCAAATGCAAGTATGCAACTAATGTATGCCAAATTATAGAACAGAGGTACTTTATTTTAAGGGAAATATAACAGAAATAACGACTTCATTATCACAATTCACCCATTGGAAAAGTTTTCAAGTCCTTAAATCATATATTGCAGTGCAATGAATCTGACCTCAAAAGGAAAATGAATTAAAGGAAAAGAAAGATAGCACACAGCACTACAAAATTGTAAACTTCAATTGAAATCCCGCACAGGAGTAGGTTGAGCTGCATAATTTGTGTCAATTTATAAAATGAAAAACAGAGATGTCAATTAAAGGGATAAGGACCTATTTGTTTAAGCTTTTTAAAAAGTATTTTTTTTTTACATATTTTATGTAAAGTTGAAGCTATTTTATTTGGTTACAATAATTATAAAATGTACTTTTTATTATAAAAAGTAGTTATAATTTTGACTTTTTTCAGCTGCTACTCAAAGTAGCTTCTGAAAATAATCATATAGATAGATAGACTCTGATTTTTTAAAAAAGCTTAAACAAACACACTAAAAATTTTTAGAAGTGATTTTTTCATGAAAAAAGTTGAAACAAATGAGAATGCTCCTGAAATGCCAAAGTTAATTGCATAAAAAAAAATCAATAGGTACTGACATGAGACACCTAGTAACATGCAAAATCTCTTATGTTTGTATCACCAAAATGGACAATGAGAGGACATAACAACAATAACAAAGCCTTATCCCACTAGGAATGAGAGGACATAAAGGGCTAAAAATTGGAAGGAGGGTCTACGGAGCAAGAAGTGTAACAGTCAATCAAATTAGTAACTGTAATTGTTGGTTTACCTGTGGGAGGGCATCTCGCCTCCGCCCAGCAGCATTCATAACCCGAGCAATCTCAGCACGGTCAAAGCAATTTCTACTACAGGGTCTGGCAGCAGAATACCACAAAAAATCAGCAACAGGAACTTCTCCTTCTCTGCGAATGAATTGTCTTTCAGGGTCAAGTAATATAACTGCTTGGTTTTTCTTTTGTATTTTTCCTGAAATTCTTGCTGGCACTCCAGTTCCTCTAGATCCATATGCAACATGGCTTGCACCAGTCACAACTATTAACATACCAGTGGCCCCTCCATCAAGCACATTTTGTAAGATAATCTGGGACATAGAATACTCATCAACTACTTTAGCCTGTGCAGAAAGGTATGAGCTTGGACCAAAAGGAATAGACAGATTTTGAGTACTATCAACTGAAGATCTGCGTGAGATAGAAGTAAAGCCTGATACGAAGCCTGAACCAGCTGGAGGTGCATATAGTTTACGTTCATCCTTTGTAAGCCCACGAATTCCTTCTGCTTGGACAGTTCTTATGATCTGTTGATAACGATGAGAAAAGTTCAAGTCTTAATTATCATCTTTATGTGGCTTGACCTAGCAATACAAGAACTGAGCCTAATCCTACAGGGTGGAGTTGGCTAGATGGATCAAATGAAGCCTTTTAGATCTATCAAAAACCAAAATTTCAATAAAACACCTAATGCAAGCTCTATTTAATGCTCCTAAAGTTTTCTCAGGTCGTCCTCTACCCTTTCAACAGATTATCTTCCCTTCTTCTCATATCTTGACATGATCAAACCACCAGAGGCAACTTTTCAAAATCATATCCTCAATTTTTTTAAAAATGTTTTATTTAACTTTTAGTTTAATATGGGAGGGAATCTTTGAGGATTATGAGTTTATTTCCAATTGAGGGCCTGTCTTTTGTAGATTAACACTATCAAAATCCTTAAGGGCAACTTTTTACAGCACCTACCTTTTGCACCTATTGTAAGTCAATTTGGCAAGTACCATTGAGTATCTACTATACTAACATTTTTCTCTTGCTCCTAATTATAGCCACAACCATAATTTTCAGAGACAAAATGGACATTTGAAATATCAACATGAGTTTGGACGAAAATTTATGCATACCTTCAGTGGAGTACCACAAGCAACAAGATGAATTCCATTTTCACGACAGAAACTCAGAATAGGTTCATACTCCTGCCATCTTTGAGGCGGCCAATGCAACGTATAAGACTTCAAGGTGTCTCCATCTATCCTGCCATGAAAGTCAAATTTTAGTACAAGTAATGCAGAATCGTGGAAAGTAATCTGACTAAGACAAAAGAAGCAGAGATTAACAGAAAATAGTGAGCCAGAAAGAAAAGAGAGACAGACAGAAATTGGTTGCCAACAAAAAGTTCACTTTTATAATTGGTAACGATTGAAGTTTTGAATTTTCTTAATTTAGGTAACATGACTTTCTGCAAAACAAATAGGAGCATAGCAAACATCAGTAATTTATCCATTTTCAAAGCCAAAGTGGCATAGGCGCATAGCATAGCTCTAATTCTATGGATTATTATTCACTTTACACGGAAAAACATTCAGAATCACATAACTAGAAGATTCTTCCTCAGGCCAGCAATTGCAATAACAACAACAAAGCACCTTCAATTTACATGTTCATAATCAACTCCAAGCTGGTTACTCCACTTCTCAAGTTCATATATAAAGTCAACGAAAATCTATTATATAGTTGACCATGTCATGTAACAGTCTGCGACCAGGATTTTGGTTCCGGTTATCCGCAATTTCTGGCTGCGACTGCATCTCGCGACCACAATTGTGGCCACATTTACCCGCAATTTAAAACCTTGTTTTTACGTTAAAATCGAATTTGAAGAGGTTTAATAAGAGTAGGTTCATGCAAGAGGCTAAACATCAATCAATCACAAATTGAAAGGCATGCATTGTTATTACTTCTTATCCATATACTGATTGAGCGGTTCCTGAAGATTAGAGGGGAAAACTTCAAGCGCCAGAGACAATCGTTTTTCCTTCTCCAAACAGCGCCTATGCAAATTCTTCACGATCTCAAGCTCCAATTCCCTATCATCTCGAACCGGAACCTGCTCTGCTTCACCTAAATACACCACTCGAGCATTCATCAGCTTCTCCCACACTTTCCCTTTCTCTTTCCCTATCGCCAACGGTTCTCCTATCACCGTCGCGTCGTAAATCCTCGACGTTATCACCTCCTCCTCTTCCTTCTTCTTCGCCTGCTCCTCCAGCTTCGGCGCCGCCGGAGGAGATTCCAGCGCCTTCTCCTCCGCCCTCGAAGTCGCCGCCGAGAGAAGAATCGACGCGCCGGCAACTAGGAACGGCGCCATCAGCACGCCGCGCCGGCTGCTCCGAGCTCGATTCTCGTCGCCGTCGGAACCGCCGGGATTCGACGCCGCGGTGACGCGACTCACGTGCCGGACGGACAGGTTGATGCGGCGGCGTTTCGCGGTCCAGACGCTGCGGAATTCGAGGCCTCCGGCGGAGTCATGAGGAGGCTCCGATGGCGCGGCACGTGCGGCAGTGGCGCCGCGAAAGTAAGTCACGTGTGGGAGTTGGGTGGCTAAAGAAGAAGCCTGAGTGTGTGGCTTCATTTCCCTTCAATCAAGCCTTGTCATCAACCGCGAGGTTTAAGCTTTGTCAGTTCACTTTTCAACTTTCATTCTGCCACACAAAACACGAACAAGGATTCGTTTATTTTCAGCCTTACAAGATTGCATATTATTATTATTTCAAATATCCTTTTTCACAGACAATTTCAATTAAAACACGATTAAACACTAAATATCGAGGATATGTTTGGACAGAAGGTCAAATATTAGTTCGCCATACTATAAGATATTACTTTTTTCTGTGGAATTCATGCTCTTTTAGAAAAATTACCAATATATTTTTTAACATATTATTTTAAAAAACTTAATTTTTTTTAAAAATGATAAAATTTTGTGAATTTCATTTTTTAATGAATTTTCCCTATAATTTAATTGTTTTTAATAAATTTTAATTAATATTAAAAAATATAATAAAAAAGTTATTAGAAAATATATGGAGAGGTTCTTCTTATTTTTGCCTAGATTTAGAAAATATATATAAGTACCTTTTTTATGTTGAATAATAAATTCGTATTTTTCGTGGTCGCAAAAAATTGAAATGATATTGATAATTTAGATTGTCACGCAAACTATATATATATATATATAGAACGCCTCAAATTTAGACCGCTACGTGAACCATCCGTGTCCATAGGTGCCAATTGTATTTATCCGTTACCATATCTTCCATTCCATTGTTTTGGAATTTTCTTGTAAGATAAAATTGATCCGAGTCAGACGTGACTCAAGTCTGAAACCCAGGTGCCAATGCCATATCCGTATATGCCTATATGAGGCTTCTACTGTAATTTGATTAACAATAAGGGACAAATTCCAATTCAAGTATACGACAATGTCTAAAACTTAGACCAAATTGACCAACTGAACTAATATTTTTAATTTAAGTAATATTTGATTTATGAACATTTTTAAATTTAAGAGAAATTTCAAAACAACATAAAAATGTATAAGAGATAAAAATATCATTATTGTTAAATAATGATGAAATACTATTGTTCCTGCCTGAGGATGCTGGGGTGATCTTCCGCTGATGTCTTCTGTTCAAGATCTTCTATAGTTGTTCGAAGGGGAAGGGGTACCTGCAAAAGGCACTTCAACGCTCAAGTAAGATTTCGGCTCAAAGCATTTAATGTGCGTAATAAATGAGGGTCAAAAAGTTCCTTTACTGTTGAGTCATAAGACGAATAAGGACCCTCAATTATTTTGATTATATGCAAAATAAATATTAAGTAAAAATATTGCGTCTCTTAAATGCCAACAGACGAAAACGTTGTATCTGCGTCTGTAAGATACAGATGATACGCAGACAGACGCTATAGTCTGAAGAAGCATTTAAAGACATAGTAAATGCACTATCGTTTTGTTATCTGTTTTGTAGGAAATGTTCATAGAACATCCTCCTAGGATCTGTCGAAGTGCATAAAAGGGAATAGAAAGAAGAGTCAAAATTTCTAAAGCTTCCCATGCCTCAAAAGACGCGCTACAGCTAACAATCAGTACTTGTCTGAATAAGCTATGTGACCACTACAGCAGAAGGATTTGGAGTATATCTCAAGAAAGATAAGCATAATGCTTTATCAGCTCAGAATGACTAGTTGGTGACAAGCATTTAATGCCCTCAACCATCCTCCTTCAGACGATGGTCATACACAAGAAAGAAGACCGTTTAGAGACAACGGTTACTTCCTCAGCAAGTGTATATATAGAAGAAGATTTGAAATGCTAAAGACACGAACTGAATTCATATTCAAGCATTCTTTTCAAACCTCCACTCTTTATTGTAAAAAGCTCTCAAACCACTTTGTGTATCCTGAGAGAAAAAGACTTAGCTCTTAATCTTATATATCCGTCTGTAAGACGATAGCTCTAAAGTCTTCGTGCCCTTTGTAAAAACAAATCCAGTGATTTGTTTTAGAGCCAGAAGTGGCTTGGTATTAAAGAATACTTGGGTTTTAGCTTGGAGAGACTAAGTGTGAAATACTACTTGGGTGAGCCAGAAGTGGCGGTGAAAAATACTTGTAACTTGTGATAAGTTATTGGAACTTGGTGGTTTGCCAAGAACTGGACGTAGTCTCGGGGTGAGACGAATCAGTATAAACTCCTGTGTTGTCTTTCTTTGTCTTACATCTCTTATAACTGCTTTGAACTGACTTTGGGTTGTGATTAAAACCTGTTTCTTTTAAAAGGCTTTCATCTGTTAAGTTATCGTCTGTCAAAATGTTTTCTCAACTTCTATATATGATCAGACGCTACTCTCTATTTGTAAAAGCTTGCAAAATTTTTATAAATCACAATTCAATCCCCTTCTTGTGACTTTTACCTTTACAGTTTGGTATCAGAGCTCAACCTCTAAGGGTTGAGCACCTGACCGTGTCTAGAGGAAAAGATCCAGATGGCCAGTCACGACAATCAGTTCATTCCTAAGGGAGCTTCTCTAACAAGGCCTCCAGCCTTCCTTGGAGATGACTATCCCTACTGGAAAGACCGCATGGAGATGTACATCAAGTCCAATCAATATCAATTATGGAACATCATCATAAATGGAGATATTCCCATCACAAGGCCTGAAGATCAATGGACCCAAGATGACTACAACATTCTTCAACTCAACAACAAGGCCAGATATACTCTGACCTGCGCCTTAACCCGAAATGAGTACAAGAAGATACGCAGGCTGAAATCGGCCAAGGAGATATGGGATTCCCTCTGCACCAACTATGAGGGAACAGAAGATGTTCAACTTAGGAAAGCTGCCACTCTGACCAGACACTATGAGAGCTTCTCCATGAAAGAGGGAGAAAGTGTCGACGACATGTTTGGAAGACTTCAGGTCCTTCTCTCATACCTGGAATCTCTTGGGAACACATATACTAAAGCTCAGATTAATCTGAAAGTGCTTGATAGTATGCCCAAGGTGTGGGAACCAAAGACCACAGCTATCCAAGAAGCAAGGAATATGAGAACCTTGTCTTGGGATGAGCTGTTAGGAGTCCTTAGGGTACATGAAGTACATCTGCAGAACCGTGATCAACTACCTGCAAACAAAACTAACAATTTCGCTGCTCTCAAAGTAAGTGAAACCACCAACATCAAAGAAGAAAAGAAAAGAGCCCCCAAGGCCCTAAAGTTTCGAACAAAAGAATAAGACGAAAGCTCTACTAAATCTACAGACAATGAAGTCGCTCTCATGGCAAGAAAATTCAAGCAGATGCTGAAAAAGAAAAACAAGTTCAGACAGTCCTCCAGAAAGAAAGATTCCATATTCAAGAATAAAGATAAGGAGGACAGTCAAGAGATCATCTGCTTCGAGTGCAGAAAGCCTGGACACATGAAATCTGAATGTCCAAGGCTAAAGAAAAAGAAGTCCTACGGTAGTAAGAAAAAGAAGAAAAATTTGATGGCCACATGGGATGACTCAGACAGTGAGCAAAGCAGCAGCTCAGATGATGAACAAGCAAATGTATGTCTAATGACAGAGACAGAAGAAAAAGTTAAGGTAAAAACTTGTTCTGAATCTGAAAGCTTATCTGGTTCTTCATCAGACGATGAAGAAGAGATGCCTTATGATGTTTTACTTCAGAACTGTCATATGATCTCTCAGCAATGTAAAAAATTTTAAAAAAACTCAAACAATCTGTTTGTGAAATAGAATTGCTGAAGAAATCAAATTCAGAACTAGAAGAAAAAGTCAAGATTCTGGAAGAGAGCCTAAGTCAAACCAGCACCCCCAGTCAAACAGACGATTCATCCATAGTTGAAAAACTAAGGGAAGAAGTAGCCTGTTTAACTGAGGACTTTGGGAATTTTCTGGAGAGTTCTAACTCTCTCACTATGCTTTTAAAATATCATCAACATCCCCATGATAAATCTGGTTTAGGCTTAAATAAAAATGCATCTGCTTCTACTCAGTTTGATCAAGTCAAATGTAACTTCTGTGGAAAATCTGGACATTCCAAATTCAGATGTATACATAAGAAGAAGCAGATGTCTAAGGGTACTAATGGTGTTGGACCCAAAAAGATTTGGGTACCAAGTCTCAGATTATTCCTATTTCATATATCCTTGGTAGGAAAAGGCAAGGGTTTGAGCTGGTACCTGGACAGTGGTTGCTCACATGACGGGAGAAAGGTCTATGTTCCTAGACCTAAAGCCAGTTGATGGCGGAGCAGTTGCCTTTGGAGGCATGGGAAAAGGACGCATTTCAGGAGTAGGTAAAATTGGTATGTCCTCCCTAACCTCCATAGACAACGTCCTATATGTTGAAGGTCTGAAGTATAACCTACTGAGCATAAGTCAATTGTGTGACAATGGTTATATAGTCTCTTTCAACAAGGACAAATGCATAGTCAAAACAGATAATGACAAGTCTGTCTTTTCTGCTAGACGACACAATAATCTGTGTGAAATTGACCTTATAGATCTTAGCAAGCAGAAGGTAACGTGTCTGCTATCCAGAGAAGATGAAAGATGGATTTGGCATAAAAAGCTTGGGCATGTGAATCTGAAACACATTTCGAAAATCTAGAAAAAGGGTTTAGTAAGAGGATTGCCTGAGATTTCTTGGAAAACCCATCTTCTCTGTGAAACATGTCAAAAGGGGAAACAAATTAAAACTTCTTTTAAATCTAAAAATGTTGTTTCCACCTCCAGACCATTGCAACTCTTGCATATGGATTTATTTGGTCCTACTAGAATGTTGAGTCAGGGCGGAAAGAAATATGGCTTAGTTATTGTTGATGACTATTCAAGATATACATGGGTATACTTCCTAGGCCATAAACATGAGTCCTTCAAAGTCTTTGAAATATTCTGTAAATGAGTTCAAAATGAAAAGGGCTTTTGCATCTCTAGCATCAGAAGTGATAATGGAACTGAGTTTGAAAATGCTAAGTTCAAATCTTTCTGTGAAAAGAATGGAATTTTCCACAACTTCTCTTCACCGAGAACACCTCAGCAAAATGGGATAGTTGAAAGGAAAAATCGAACTCTGCAAGAGATGGCTAGAACCATGCTCTGTGAGAACTCTCTTCCTAAACATTTCTGGGCAGAGGTTGTAAACACTACTTGTTATGTTCAAAACAGAGTATTGATCAGACCTATGATTGAAAAGACTCCCTATGAACTATGGAGAGGAAGAAGACCCAACATTGCTTACTTTCATCCTTTCGGATGTGAGTGTTACATCTTAAACACCAAAGATCAATTGGGAAAATTTGATTCTAAAGTGGATAAAGGTGTTTTTCTAGGATATTCTGATACATCTAAGGCCTACAGAGTTTTTAATACAAGGACCTTAGTTGTAGAAGAATCTATCCATGTTAAGTTCAATGACGGACTAACATCTGATAAGAGACTATCAGATCTTGAGGATGATTTTGCAGATATGCAGATAGGTCCGTCTGCCGCATCAAAGTCAGACGAAGCTTAACCTACTCAGGAAATTCTTCCTCAGATTGTAGGAACGTCTGACTCTCAACCACATACTAAAGACTGGAAATTCGTAACCTATCATCCACAAGAACAGATCATAGGAGATCAGAAAGAAGGTGTAAAGATCAGATCATCCTTCAGAGACCAAGCATCTTATGCCTTCGTCTCAGAACTAGAGCCAAAAACAATAGAAGAAGCCTTGACAGACGATGACTGGATCGTAGCCATGGAAGAAGAATCGAACCAGTTTACCAGAAATGACGTCTGGACCCTAGTTCCCAGACCAAAGAACAAAAGCATCATTAGAACAAGATGGGTCTTCAGAAACAAACTAGATGAGCAAGGAAAGGTGGTAAGAAACAAAGCTAGATTAGTAGCTCAAGGCTATAATCAGCAGGAAGGTATAGACTTCACAGAAACCTTTGCTCCTGTAGCTAGACTAGAAGCTATTAGAATGATGTTTGTTTTTGCTGCTCATAAAAACATTAAGCTCTTTCAAATGGATGTCAAGAGTGCCTTCTTAAATGGTGTTATTGAAGAAGAGGTTTATGTTAAACAACTTCCTGGTTTTGAAGATTCCACTCTGACAGAACATGTTTTCAAACTCAAAAAGGCTCTGTATGGTCTGAAACAAGCACCTCGTGCTTGGTATGACAGACTGAGCTCTTTTATCTTAGAAAATGGATTTATGAGAGGAAAAGTAGACACTACTCTTTTCAGAAAAGAAGTGGAGAAAGATTTCATTATAGTTCAAATTTATGTATATGATATTATCTTTGGAGCTACTAATGATTTTTTATGCAAAGATTTCCCTGATTTGATGAAAAACAAGTTTGAAATGAGTATGATGGGAGAACTTAAGTTCTTCTTAGGACTTCAGATCAAACAAGATGCCAAAGGGATTTATATGCATCAACAGAAATATACAAGGGAGCTTCTTAAGAAGTTCAAAATGGAAGACGCTAAACCAATGAAAACACCTATGCATGCTTCCAGCCCCTTGAGTAAAGACGAATCAGGTAAACCAGTAGATCAGACGATCTACAGAGGTATGATTGGCTTACTTCTTTATCTTACAGCCAGTAGACCTGATATTATGCATAGCGTCTGTCTGTGTGCTAGATTTCAGTCAGATCCTAGAGAGTCTCATCTTAAAGATGTTAAAAGGATCTTACGTTATCTAGTTGGTACCACTAACCTTAGCTTATTCTATAAAAGAAATCGAGATTTCAGGATTATTGGAAACTGTGACACAGACTATGCAGGAGACAGAGTTGAACGAAAAAGCACAAGTGGAGGATGTCACTTCTTAGGGCCATGTCTCATCTCATGGGCAAGCAAGAAGCAGAACTCTATTGCTTTATCTACTACAGAAGCAGAATATGTGTCTGCTGCAAGTTGTTGTTCACAGTTGCTATGGGTAAAATATCAATTAGAAAATTACTCTAGTTATGAAAATAATATACCTGTATATTGTGACAATACTAGTGCAATCAATTTATCTAAAAATGCCATACAACATTCTAAGGCAAAACATATTGAAATCAGATCATTCGTGATTATGTCCAAAAAGGTGTTTTCGATATTAAGTTTGTAGATACAGATCACCAATGGGCTGATATCTTTACAAAACCATTGTCTGAAGATCGTTTCGTCTGTATAAGGAATCATCTGCATATGCACATGCTTTTAGATTAAACATTTGCATTTTACCAAACGATACCCTTCGTCTGACTTTCTCTTCTTTAATCTGTTGGAACTAATGTGTGTTCAAGTATACAGACGTTAAGGTGCCCACGTTCTCAACGGTTATAAGTCTTTTCATTTTTTTTAAAACGTGCGCCGCCCTTTTCGCCATGATGAGACATTTTTCGAAAAGTTTTTAATAATATTAAAATCGCTCTTTTTATGACGTACTCTCTCCTTTCTCATCTCTGGTATAAAAGGATGAAGTGTCTAAAGAAGAAGGTTCTTTTGATCTTCCTTATCTTTCTGAAAAACTCTGGGTTTCTCAAAGATTTCAAAGATCAAAACTTTCTTATCTCTTCTTTCTAAAAACCTAAAATCTTTCTAAGAACAATGGCACCAAGGAAGCAAACCGCATCTTCTGCTACTCCACTCATCCGCAACATGGACGAAGCAGTTGCAACTTTTCCAAAGGAGCTTTTCATTCCTAGAAAGTGGGCAAGTCTGAGCGAACTTGCAAAGGAGGGCTTTGACGTTCAGGACATGATCACCAGGACTGGGTGGACCAACTTTGTTGGTAAACACAGTGTCTGGTACCATGGTCCCTATGCCCTCTTCTGGGGGACAGCGAAGATGGAAGACGACCAATGCATCAAGGGGACGATTGGTCAGACGGAAATGAAGATCAGCCCTGCAACTATAGCTAAGGCTATTGGTTGTGCTGAAGAAGGTTTGGTCTTTGACAAAGATCGGGAGAAGACCATCACCCAAGAAACGGTGGACAAGCTTTTCTATGACGGGGTAAGGCCTACAGACGAAGACCCCAAGAAGAAAGCTGCAGTGCTGAAGAGCTTTCTTAGGTCTGCCAACATGACTCATGTGTGCAGACTCCTTCACAACATGTTGTTCAACACCGTGCTCCCAAGGACAGGGTCAAGGGACCATGTGAGTGAAAGGGACAGATTCTGCATTTACAACATTGTTATAGGAGAGAAGATCAACCTTCCGGATCTGATCTTCTATCATCTGGAGTAGGCCTTCAAGGACAGATTCTCCCCAAAGAAGCAGAAGAATCCCATCCCTTACTGCATGTTGTTCACTCAACTCATGAGGGATGCTAGTGTTAATCTGTCTGAGTTCGACGCGTTTGAAGGAGTTACCCAGGTGACAGGAACAACTTTTGTGAGAATGGGAATAGCTCATTTCTTGAATGGGTAAACAAGCAAGGCACCAAAGTAAAGAAGGAGCCTATGGAGGAATCAACAGATGAACCTGTGTCTATTACAAAGGAACAGACATTACCTAAGCCCAAACCCCCACAGACGAAACCAACCACCAAACGCACCCAACCTCCCTCAGACTAACCCAAAAAGCCAAAACAACAACCATCCTCAGACCCTCCGTCATCCTTAAAGAGAAAGGCTTCAGATACTCCATCTAAACCAATCCCTGAACCACCTCTCAAAGAGCCCTTCACCAGAGCTACAAAAATCCGCATCATCACCAAAGCCAAACTAACCATCACAAACAACACCTCAAACCGAAACTCAACCTGCCCTCTCCCAGACTCAAGAATCAGATGTTGCGATTCTTGATGCATCTACCTCTAAGCCCCAAATCTCTCCTTCACCCAAACCTCACACCTCTCCCAAACCCAAGCCTTCACTCAAACCTAAAACCTCATATTTTCCTCCTCCAGCCAACAAAAAGGAAGCAACAGCCATCAGAAAAGCTCAAGACATTTCAAGAAAAGAAGCTGCCAAAAAGGCTAAGTTGGACAAAAGCCTTGACGCAAAAGAACAGATTGAGTTGAAGCAATCTGTAGTAGAGTCCGTGAAGACTCTATCAGCTGAAGAGCTGAAAAGGAAGACTGATGAAGAAGCTTCAGTCCCTACAGACGAAGGTAAGGAAGACGCTGACATGGTAGAGGCTATTCTTGAGTCTATTAAGACTCTTTCTGAGGAAGAACAAAATAGAGCAGCCATAGAGGATCTAGGGCGTATTGAATCTGCCTTAGTTCAAATAGTTGAAATTGCATCTGCAGAAGAGGCCAACAAACAACCGACACTTTAGATGCTTACCATTGATGACGATGCAGACGAAGCTGAAATCGAAGAGCTAAACGAAGCCCTTATACAATCTGCACTAGAAGCAAGTGCACAAGGTCTGGATATTGGAGAAGATATTGTAGAGACTGATGATTCTGGCCCATGTGCCATCTACAGACCGGTCACTGAAGAAGATGAATGATGAGTAGATAAGCACTTAGAACAATCAGATGCAGATCGCGCCTCAAGGCAGATGGTCATCTATGGTGGCTCATCATCTGAAGCCTCCTCTGCACCTCAGACTCAGATAGCTGAAGAGTTGCAGACTTTGACTGAAGATAAGCTGTTCAGACGCAGGAGGTACGCTGCAAAGACCACTCTCTGGTTGGGGTACATTTATGGAAGTCTAGCCTTAGACCTTGCTCCAAAGTATAGACGCTATGACTGGATTATCAGACGCAGCCCCAACATCCCTCTTCCTCCAGTACAACCACCATCAGACCCCGATGTCAATGTTCGCTACTATCGTGGGTGGAAGCGTCCCAAAGTCAATGAATGGGAATGCTGCAATAGGGAATGGAGACGAAAGGGGATCTGCACAGATGAGGATCAAGCTTTCCTGCTTGATTCCATCAACTTTGTCGAGTTATGGAAGAAGGGCATCCCTGGAATTAATCCTTTCATTCTTCCCAACTACGAAGTGCTACCAGAGGAGGAACTGCCTGCGCTCTCATGCTATCAGGAGGAACCTCATTTCAAAATCTTTCCTCCACGACAGACAAAAGCACCAGAATTAAACTCCATTATCTTTGAGCATAATTTGCGTGGCAGACGCAGCTATCCACCTGGAGCATCCATCTGGAGAAGACTCTCGGTGCTCACCGACGATGTTCCCTTCTATGAGCCTGTTAGTCTGCAATAGATGATGGGTCTGCTTGCATACCTCAACGTGATTCTTCCCTAGAATCATGCTGGGGCAGGTCGCTTAGTCTACTATGAAGATATCAATTTAAACGACCTTGAAGCAAGTCCAACCTTTAGTCTTTGGGAATCTTCATACTACTCTGCAGAGCTAAGGATGAAGCTGCAGACGTACAAGGAAGAAATCAAAAAGAGGCAGAACTCCTTAAGGAAAATTTAGCGTCGAGCACAAACAATGCCCCACTTCTTAGGCACACAATTTTGCTGTGTGGCCTTCTCTCAGACCCAATTCAAGCTTGCTGCGGATAAGGTTATTCCTATACTTCCCATCTTGAATTATAAGGGTAAAGAGAAAGTTGAAGAAGATGATGGCTCTCCTCAGAAGAATGTTCGAGTACATAGAGGAAGGCCTTTCAGATGGGAGATTGAAGCCATCTATAAGAAGCCTGCTGCTGCAAGAACATTTGAAGATCTACAGACTATCAGACACATCAGGAAATTTGATGCTTTCTGCTCTGGTCTCGAACCTGAAGACAAGCCTCCTGCAGACGGGTACCACTTGAAGATAGGCAGATGCTACCAGTGCATCGGACATCAAGGGTTTCTCTCTACATCCAGTGCCTCCGAGCTCATGCCATGGAAGACCAAGTTCTACTATCAATCTAACAAGGACTTTTCCTTCATCGTGGAACTTCCATTTTCCACTTTCTTCTTTGATAAGCTTATTCTGGGTATAGTGGAAGACCCAGACGAGGTTATTGAACCTTTCAGACCCTCGATCTCAGAAGAACAAATTCATTATCTATACGCTGAACTGTGGGCAACTAGAAAGGCCCTGCGTCAAGCTCTGGATGACAGGAAAGCACTGGAGGCTGAGCTCAAGAAGTGGATCAACATTGACGCCTTCTTCAAAGCACGTCGCCGTAGACGCACTCCCACTCCACCAGGATCCCCTATTGTGCTATCATCAGACTCTGACTCCGATACCTCTGACTCTGACGGTCCCATTCTTGGGGAACCAGGTTTTGCTGATCGCCATGCAAAAGGGGGAGAAGGGAAGAGTAAAAAGAAATGAAGATAAAAGCTAAGCTGCATCCGAGGGGGAGCTACATCAAAGGGGGAGGCCAAGAAATGTTTATCTGTATAAACACATCATCTTGATGTGAAAACTCTTTCAATAAAACAAGTTGTTTGATCACTCATCAAACTTGAGTCTTCTTTTCTCTGTGTTTAAACTCCATGCTTATTATCAATATTTTCTGTAGCCCTGATACACCTTTTTACGATATTTGCTTGGCATCATCAAAAAGAGGGAGATTGTTGAGTCATAAGACGAATCAGGACCCTCAATTATTTTGATTATATGCAAAACAAATATTAAGTAAAAAGATTGTGTCTCTTAAATGCCAACAGACGAAAATGTCGTATCTGCGTTTGTAAGATACAGATGATACGCAGACAGATGCTATAGTCTGAAGAAGCATTTAAAGGCATAGTAAATACACTATCGTTTTGTTATCTGTTTTGCAGGGAATGTTCATGGAACATCCTCCTAAGATATGTCAAAGTGCATAAAAGGGAATAGAAAGAAGAGTCAAAGTTTCTAAAGCTTCCCACGCCTCAAAAGACGCGCTACAGCTAACAATTAGTACTTGTCTGAACAAGCGATGTGACCACTGCAGCAGAAGGATTTGGAGTATATCTCAAGAAAGATAAGCATAATGCTTTATCAACTCAGAATGACTAGTTGGTGACAAGCATTTAATGCTCACATTAATGCCCTCAACCACCCTCCTTCAGACGATGGTTAGGCACAAGAAAGAAGACCGTTTAGAGACAACGGTTACTTCCTCAGCAAGTGTATATATAGAAGAAGATTTGAAATGCTAAAGACACGAACTGAATTCATATTCAAGCATTCTTTTCAAACCTTCACTCTTTATTGTAAAAAGCTCTCAAACCACTTTGTGTATTCTGAGAGAAAAAGGCTTAGCTCTTAATCTTGTATATCCGTCTGTAAGACGATAGCTCTAAAGTCTTCGTGCCCTTTGTAAAAACAAATCCAGTGATTTGTTTTAGAGTCAGAAGTGGCTTGGTATTAAAGAATACTTGGGTTTTAGCTTGGAGAGGCTAAGTTTGAAATACTACTTGGGTGAGCCAGAAGTGGCGGTGAAAAATACTTGTAACTTGTGATAAGTTATTGGAACTTGGTGGTTTGCCAAGAACTGGACATAGTCTCGGGGTGAGACGAATTAGTATAAACTTCTGTGTTGTCTTTCTTTGTCTTACATCTCTTATAACTGCTTTGAATTGACTTTGGGTTGTGATTAAAACCTGTTTCTTTTAAATGGCTTTCATCTGTTAAGTTATCGTCTGTCAAAACGTTTTCTCAACTTCTATATCTGAGCAGACGCTACTCTCTGTTTATAAAAGTTTGCAAAATTTTTATAAATCACAATTCAACCCCCCTTCTTGTGACTTTTGCCTTTACATTTACCTTGAGGGGTGTACCCCTTTTTATACTTATCTTGTTGGGCCTGGGCCCTTATGAGCCCTGACCATTTCTTAATGACCTATCCATACTAATTAAGGTTACTTAATCACCTCCTAATTTTTGGTTTACATTGATAATAGCCTCCTAATGGGATCTACATTATCCGAATATTATCCCTAGTATTTGGCCGTATTGATGCCGAATACTCTTGCGATGGTATTTGGTAATGTAGCTAGTTGAGTGTAAGGTGTAAAGAGTGTTCGGCCAGATTTAAGCCAAACACTTACCTCTTTACGAGGTGTATTCGGTTGTTTGTGGTGGAGGGTATTCGGCTATTCATATAGCCAAATACCCTACCGGTATACATGCCCCCCAGCCTCGAGTAATCAGCTGTGACGAAGAGGCTTTAATTCGAAAAATGCGTCTCATTGTGTCGTTTCAAATTCTGTCATTATGGCTGAAAAAAGGCCGTTTAGGTGAAAGGATCGAGGCGTCGCATTTTTATGAACTGTTAGATCTGGATTGATCTAATGGTTGGCATTGTTTGAACTTTTTGGACCGTTGTGGGCTTGGACCCTATAAATAGGGTGAGGGATGTCGTCTTTGCATCCCTTATTTACAATCTACCAAAATTTTCATATTTCGCTCTCGGCCGAATACTTCTTTCTAGCTTCATCTTTTTCGTCTTAACCAAGGTACGAGAGTTCGACTTTTGCTCTTTCTTTTTCCATTACCATGAGTTCGTCTGGTCGTAAGCTTTCCGGGGAAATCGAGGTGGTTGATATTCGGTCACCCCTCTCGACTTGTGGGGAGTCTTCGACTTCATCTTCTTCATTTTCGTCTTCTTGCCCTTCGACGTCCCCCTCTTCGTCTTCTGCCCAAGAGGGGGTGGGTGAAAACGTGGTGTCCCATTCAGTTGGAAATGATAATTCCAGTCAAAAGCCTAAGCATAAGCCTCGGGTTACGCAAGGGAAACGAGTGTTCCCACTGATTACCCTGGATGGGTACACCTGGGTAAACGGGGAGGTCGGGTCCTATTGGTCTCAATATGATGATAAGCGTAGTGTGTCCAATTTTGTAAATTATGTAGATGTGTCTACCATCCGCGAGGATGAGTTGTGTCCGATAGCGTTACAATGTTGTCGGCGTGAAACTAATGCCGAATTCGTTTTCATGGGAAAGGGTGAGTCTATAAGGGATTTCTTTTACATGTACGATTGCGTATTCCGTGACCTACATGTAACGGTTCCCTTTGATGATTTTACAATGGGGGTGCTTCGGGTTTTGAATGTGGCACCCTCTTAGTTGCATCCGAACGGGTGGGCCGCAATCCAAGCATTTCGTGCCCTTTGTATTTTCAATTTTATAGAGCCTTTAGTGAGTGTATTTTTGTACTATTTTTGTACTCGGCCCAAGAGTGGTTTATACCCTAATAAGGAAACCGAAGAGGCCCTTATTCCAATCTTTTACTTCTTCTTACAAAAATTTCAAAATCGGCTTCTTTAAAAGTGGTAGTAAGGCCGAATATAGGGGCTAACCACTTCTATGATAGGGGTGGAAAGCCCTTATTTCCTTTTTATTGGGAGAGAACCTCTCGGCGTTATGACAAATTTCTGAAGTCTATGATGACCGAAAGGGAACGTGAGGACCCCCTCTTTTTTGAGTCCCTCCCCCGAAAGCTTCCGGCTAGGTAGCTCGTGGCCTTATTTAGTTCTTCAACTGTTTTAGTCGATATGTGTGGTAAGGCTTCGGTTCTTTCTTTTCTGTTATTTTTATACTTAGTTCACATGAATGACTAAGTGTTTTGTGGGGTGTAGGTATTATGGTCGATGCTGATGGTGACGTCCTTTCTTTCTGGAATGCTCGGAAAAATCGAGCTCAAGCTGCGGGGAACACTTCGGGTGTTGCTTCAGTGCCTCCTGTTGTAAAGCAACCGACCCCGAGGCCATATCCGGTGGATACCCTACCCCCTCTGGCAGGAGAGAAGAAAAACAAGGACAAGGATCACAAGAAAAGGCACTGAAGCCGTGAGGCCTCGGAGGAGAAAAAGGTGAAGAAGCTGAAACAACAGACTTTGGACTTTTCAGCTTCGGGGTCTTTGGCTTCCATCACTGCCATGACTGCCGAGGGCTTCTTTTCGAAGGACTTTCGGCCAAAGAAAATGGTCAGTTCCAGTGACATTTCGGATACTAGAAAGAATATCTTGAACAAGGCTGATGCTGCCTCCAACTGGTCGGCCTACTGTGAGTTTCAGGCAAGGGCTTCGGCCATTCCTTATCGCATGTTCATGAACCTGCTGAAGGAGGCTGAGAAGCTGAAGAAGAGCTTGAAGGAGTCGCAGGCCTCTAACCAACAAGCTCTGGACGCCAACATAGTATTGGCGGATGACAACGCTAGTCTAAAGGACGAAGTCAAGCACCTTTCGGTTGATCTTAATGATTTGAATTCTAAAGTCATAATGGCCAAGAAGGATGCTAAACTTCAGTCCGATGAGATTGAGCGTTTAAAGATGCTATTGGCTCAGGCTGAAGAGGAGAGGGACGCGGAACGCACTGCCAAGGAAAGCATCATCTCTTCGGCTCAAAACAAGATTTATTTTAAACACGAAGCCATATTTCTTCATGTTGTTCAACAGATGCTGCATTTTTATGACGTCCACGTTCCTGCCCTTTTTGACATGGACAAGGATGTCTACCAAGGCCGCTTGGTACCTTTTGATGATATTCCTGAGGACATGGTACTTGAGAATCCTCTTCAGCCGTCGGCTCCGGATGTTGCTGGGGAGCTTAGGACCAATGAGGAAAATAGAGAAGAAAATGTTGCTGATGCCGCGGCCCAAGAGGATCCAGTTGAATGAAATACTTGTTTGTCAGGCCATTAGAGCCTTTTTTGTTTTTCGCAACAAATTTTGTAAATGTTTCTTTTTGTGATTAATGAAACATGTTATTTTTTCTCTTCGTCATCTGCTTGTCAATTTATACTTAGGATAATTTGATAACTTATTTGTGGCCAAACACTTTGCACGAACTGTTTCTTCTTAAAAAAGGTTAGTGTACGACTCTTAGGGGAACCACTAAGCAGCGTCGTGAGTTCAAATGTATTTGTATTCTAACCAAGATATGGTTGAATGTATTCGGCTTGAATGTGTATCTCATCTGATACCTTGTTTTTGTTGGTGGCGGATTATTTTGAAGAAATCAACACTTGAGTTTTTTGTAAAGAAATTGCGAATGATGCATCCTTGGCCGAGTGGTAGTATTCGGGAGGGAAACGATTTGTAGAAAATCCGAATGGTGCATCCTTAGCCGAGTAGGAGTACTCGGGAGGGAAACCATTTGTAGAGAAATCCGAATGGTGCGTCCTTAGCTGAGTAGGAGTACTCGGGAGGAAAATCATTTGTAGGAAAATCCGAATGGTGCGTCCTTAGCCGAGTAGGAGTACTCGGGAGGGAAACCATTTGTAGGGAAATCCGAATGGTGTGTCCTTAGCCGAGTAGGAGTACTCGGGAGGGAAACCATTTGTAAGGAAATCCAAATGGTGCGTCCTTAACCGAGTAGGAGTACTTGGGAGGAAAACCATTTGTAGAGAAATCTGAATGATGCGTCCTTACCCGAGTAGGAGTACTCGAAAGGGAAACCATTTGTAGGAAAATCCGAATGATGCTGAAAAAACAATCATATTATAGGTAGGAAAGATAAGCTTTATTGATTTAATTGGAAAGGTGTGCCTCGTTAAAACCTTCTCGATAAAAACCCTTTCACGTTCTTTTAGGGATCAAAAGCCGAGTAAGGAAAAAGAGTACATCACCCATTTACATGATCAACTAAAATAATACTTAAGATGGGTTGAATTCCATGTTCTTGGCACCAATTTTCCTGAAAGCTCTTCCAACTTGTATGCTTCGTTGTTGAGGGTTTGCCTGATCCTAAATGGGCCATCCCAATTAGCTGCTAGCTTCCCTTCCCGGGTATCTCTTTGTGTCTCTCCTTGCATTCTTAGGACTAGATCTCCTTCTTTGAACTGTCTCGGCTTCAGTTTTGAGTTGAACCTCCTGGTCATTCTTTGTCTGCATGCTTCGGCATTGAGGCGTGCTCGGTCGCGTACCTCTTTGATCAAGTCGAGTTCACATCTCATGGAGTTTTCATTTTCGGACACTTCGAAGTTTCGTCTCAGGAAGGAAGGTTCTCCCACTTCTACCAGAATCATAGCTTCCGTTCCATACACCATTCTGAAGGGTATTTCTTTGATTATTGATTGTGGAGTGCATCTGTATGCCCACAAAATTGCAGGTATCTCTTCGGCCCATGCGCCTTTAGCTGCGCCCAATCTCTTATTTAATTATCCCAAAATGACTTTGTTAGCGGACTCCGCCTGTCCATTCGTTTGTGGGTGTTCAACTGAGGTCACCCTGTGTTTTATTCCCAGGTCTTCCAAAAAAGTATTCAACTTTTTTGTTCGTAAACTGTAGGCCGTTGTCGGTGACGATTACATACGGAATGCCGAATCGAGTGATGACATTTTTCCACAAAAACTTTTGTACGTTTTGAGCCGAAATGGTTGCCAAGGGCTCGGCCTCTATCCATTTTGTGAAGTAGTCGACAACTACTATCAAAAACTTGCACTGCCCCTTAGCTATAGGAAGGGTCCCAAGATGTCGGTCCCCCAGATAGCGAAGGGCCAAGGTGACGAGATAGCATGTAGCTCGTCGGCGGGCTGGTGGATAAGGTTACCATGTTTTTGGCATTGGCTGCACTTCTTAACATATTCAGAACAGTCGGTCTTAAGGGTCGGCCAATAATACCCTGCCCTTAATACACGAGTTGCCATTGTTCGGCCACCTGAGTGCATGCCACAGATTCCTTCGTGTAGCTCTTTCGTGACGTATTCGGCCTGATCCTTATTAAGGCATTTATGTAGAGGTGTGAAAAATTCCCTTCTGTTTAACTCCCCGGTGATCAGGATGTTCCTTGCAGCACTGATTCACAACTTTTTGGCCTTGTCCTTATCCTCCAGAAGGGTGCCTTGTGACAAATATTGTTGGATTTCGGTTATCCAAGTGTCTTTAGATACTGAAACCTGCATGCACTCTTCAGTGGTTACACTTGGTTCTAATAACATCTCCTGAATAAATGTTCTTAGTTGCCCGGGTTTCTGCATACTAGCTAATTTAGCAAGCTGATCTGCTCTGTCATTGTGCTCTCGGGCTAAGTGCTTTACTTGGACCTCATCGAATTCTTGTTTCAGCTGCATGAAAGTATAATAATACTTCAGTAACTGTGGGTCTTTGACCTGGAATACACCATTGATCTGTTTGGCTGCTACTTGGGAATCGCTCTAACATTGTACTTTCCGGGCTCCCATTTCCCTTGCCAACCTGAGTCTGGCCAACAAGGCTTCATATTCGGCCTGATTGTTAGATGCTTTAAAATCGAATTGCACAGACTGCTCTAGTTGTATCCGATTTGGTCCCTCAAGTATAACACCTGCTCCGCTTCCCCTTTGGTTGGAGGAACCATCCACATGCACAACCCACCATTCGTCCTCAAAGTTCTCGGCAGGGTGCAGCTCATTGACGAAGTCCACTAAACATTGTGCCTTGATGGGACTTCTCGGCTCATACCTTATACAAATTGTGACAATTCTATTGACCAAGCCATCATCCGTCCGGCCAGCTTCGGTTTCTTCAATACCTTACCTTTACGATGGGGCAATCGATTTTGACAACCACTCGGTGTCCTTGGAAGTATTGTCTCAGTCGCCTTGCAGCGTTGACTAGTGCTAAAGCCGCCTTCTCTATCGTTTGGTATTGGGTCTCAGACTCCTGCAGTACTCGGCTGATGAAATATACAGGTGCCTGACCATCTTCATGTTCTTGGGCTAGCACCGCACTTATGGCTTCTTGGGAGATCGAGATGTATAACACTAGATCTTTTTGAGGGTCTGGTTTTTTGAGTATAGGCAGGGCCGAAAGGGTCTTCTTCAGCTCCTGAAATGCTTCTTCACACTATTGGTTCCATGAAAAATTCTTAGTAACCTTCAACAATTGCATGATGGGTTTTTCCTTTTCGGCTATCATTGGTAGAAATCGCGATAGAGAGGCGATTCTCCCTATCAGTCTCTAGACTTCCTTTGGGGTTTTTGGGCTTCTCATACAAATAAAAGCTTTACATTTGTCAGGATTCGCCTCTATGGTTCGGCATGTTAACATGAAACCTAAAAATTTTCCTCCTTGAACACCGAAAACACATTTTTCGGGGTTCAGGCGCATATTGCGCTTTTTGAGCTCGACAAAGATTTCTTCCAAGTCCCTCCTGTGCATGTCGACCTTGGACGATTTGACGACCATATCATCAACATATACCTCCAGGTTTCGTCCAAGTTGTCTTTGGAAGACTTTGTCCATTAGCCTTTGGTAGGTGGCTCCAGCGTTCTTCAGGCCGAAAGGCATAACTCTGTAGCAGTAGTTAGCTGACTCAGTTATGAAAGCAGTCTTGTCTTCATCATGAGGGTACATCCGGATTTGATTATACCCCGAGTATGCATCCAAGAAACTGAGGCAAGAGTGCTCGGCTGCCCCGTCGACTAGTCGGTCAATGTTTGGTAGTGGATACGCATCCTTCGGGCATGCTTTGTTCATGTTCATGTAGTCTATGCACATCCTCCATTTGTCATTCGCCTTCTTTACCATAACCACATTGGCTAACCAAGTGGTGTATTTGACCTCCCAGATGAAGTTGGCTGTCATCAACTTAGATACTTCCTCTTCTACGGCTTTCCGCCTCTCTTCGCCCATCTTTCTCTTCTTTTGAGCAATCGGCCTTGCTTTTCGGCATATTGCCAATTTGTGACAGTGGAATTTTGGGTCGATGCCCGGCATGTCCGAGGCTTTCCAGGCGAATAGGTTGGCGTTCTTCCTTACGACACTTTGGATTTGAAGTCTATCTTTTTCTGATAGGTTGCTGCCGAGATACGTAATTTGAGTCTTTATTTTTTGAATTTGAAATGCACAGATTTCTTCGTTTGGTTCGACCCTCTCAAATTCTTCGGTTCGACGATCAAGATCCGAAGATTGGGCTGGAGGTTCGACCGTTGAGACCATGTATACTGACTTGTACTCCTATTCTATTAATTAAGTAACTTTGAGACTGGCCAGGTAGCATTCCCTAGCCGTCTTTTGGTCGGCATGAATTGTAATTACTGTGCCATGGCTCGTCGGGAACTTCATGGCGAGGTGTGGAGTGGACACTGTAGCTCCAAGAGTGTTCAATGATGACCGTCTGAGCAGTATATTGTACGAAGTGTTAGCGTGCACTACTATATATCTGACTTTTATAGTTTTGCACTCCTTTCTCCCGTACCCGAAAGTTGTATCCAACTCGATACACCCTCTGGTGTTAACTCTTTCGCCTGAAAATCCGACCAGGGGTTCATCGTAGGGCATGAGCTTCCTCTCCCAAATATCCAACTGCTTGAAGGTACTCCAATACAGGATGTCGGCCGAACTTCCTTGATCTATCAGAGTTTTTCGGAATGTGCAGTCTGCTACGTCTACACTGATGACCATTGGATCATCTTGTACGGGATCGATCCCTTGAAAGTCCGCGTCGGTGAATGTAATGGGCGGCATTTTTAGCTTGCTGACGGCCGATGTCATGTTGACTGATCGGACTAGTCGGAGATGCTTCTTCCTGGTCGAAGATGTACTTCCTCCTCCTACAAATCCTCCTGCAATTGTATTTATGACCTTTCGGGGGTTAGGCGGTTTTGTCTCGCGTCGCTCCTGGGACCTGCTTCTTGGTCTTTCGGCCCTTCGGTCGTGTTCTCGGTCGTAATTGAAGTCCCTCCTGTAAGTTCTGTCATCGTCTTTGTACTTTGAGAACTGGGGCCTTTCAGTTCTAGGATCGTGGACGAAATCTTTGAGATGCCCCATCTTAATGAGGTCCTCGATCTTGTCTTTGAGTGCTGTGCATTCTTCGGTGGAATGACCTCTATTGCGGTGGTATCAACATTGCTTGTTGTAGTCGGCTTTTGGGGGGGTATTGGCTCTCTTTGGCACTGCCAATATCTTGGTTGCCAAGGCCTGTTCGAGTATCTGGGAGCGGCTAGTGTTGAGGGGGGTGTATGTCATGTACCGGGAGCCACAGTACTCCCTTTCCTTATGAAACTTGTCCTTACCCTTTCCCTGATTATCTTTTTCGTGTTCCTTCCTTCCTGTGTTGGCTTCCACTCGGACTTGGTTCCAGTACTCGGACAACTCTTCCATTTGCATGTATTTTGCTGCTCTTCGACGGAGGTCGTCTATGTCAAGTGCCGATTTTTTGCAGAGATTATTGACGAAAGCCCCCGGCTTAAGGGCCGTCACGAGATGATGGATGGCTACGGCTGGATCAAGGTTTCGGATGTTTAAGGCAACTTTTTCGAACCTTTCCATGAACGTTCTAAGGAATTCCTTCTTTTCTTGCCGAATATTCACCAGTGAGACTGAAGTCAAGTGATGAGGTCTGCTTGTTGCAAACTGATTGCCGAATCTATTCGCAAGTGTTTCAAAACTGTTGATGGAACTGGGTGGGAGCCGTGTGAACTAGTTTAGAGCTTGTCTCTTTAGGGACGTGGGGAATACTCTACATAGGATGGCGTCTTCGGCGGTGTAAAGGCTAACTTGGGTGACGTAAACGTCTATGTGCTCATCCGGGTCAGTGCTACCATCATATCGGTCTAGGCTAAGGCTCTTCCAATTTGGAGGAAGAGGGTTTCCATGATTCTGGAAACGAAAGGATGCCAAGGATGTGACTGAGTGTTGGCAGTGAAGGTTGAGGGTCGGTGAGTTGCCCCATGTGTACTAAGATTGGCCGCCGACTCACCCTCATGTTGCTTGTCTGGTGCCTGATCCTCCGGTTTCCAAGATCGGTTCAAATTCCTCAGCTCAGCGTTCTCCTGCCGGAGGGCCGATATCTCCTGCGCGTGCTGCCTTCTCATTGTCGATATGTCGGCACTCAGTTGTCTTAATTCGGATGACAAATTCGTTTGGTCTCCCACGTGTACTATGTTTTCGTCGACGAGATGTTGCCCTTGTACATGTTGCTGCATGGCTGGTGCCGATGGTTCAGGCATATCCATGTGTGCGTGACTTCGGGTAGTAACCGTTCCTTGAGGGACTATGGGGTAAGTTTTACAGGGCCCCACGGTGGGCGCCAAAATGTTCCTACCTAAGGGTGCTGGGGTGATCTTTCGCTGATGTTCTTCTGTCCAAGATCTTCTATAGTTGTCCGAAGGGGGAGGGGTACCTGCAAAAGGCACTCCGACGCTCAAGTCAGGTTTCGGCTCAGAGCATTTAATGTATGTAATAAATGAGGATCAAAAAGTTCCTTTACCTTGAGGGGTGTACCCCTTTTTATACTTATCCTGTTGGGCCTGGAACCTGACCATTTCTTAATGACCGATCCATACTAATTAAGGTTGCTTAATCACCTCCTAATTTTCGATTTACCTTGATAATAGCCTCCTAGTATTCGACCGTATTGATGCCGAATACTCCTGCGATGGTATTTGGTAATGTAGCTAGTTGAGCGTAAGGAGTAAAGAGTATCCGAATACCCCACCGGTATAACTATCGTGTAAAAATATAATGTATTTTCTTTTGGGTGGGGGGAGAGGGGTTGTTCCTTTTATTTCACAAAAACAAAATAACACCTACTTACAAAACTCATGGCTTGTGGGACTATGTACCCTCCTGTTCCCACTTTCAAAACTCATGGCTTGTGAGACTTTTTTAATCTATTTTCTTTAATAAATAAAATTAACTTTTAATTTTTTTTCTTTAATTAAATAAATTATCATTATATGAAATAAAATCTCTTTATTATTATTATTATTATTATTATTATTATTATTATAAAACCAATAAAATACAGTCCACTTCATTTAATCCACCAACTTTATTTCCCCCTAATTTAGAATGAGATAAAAACAATGATTATTCACTAATCTCCTCAACATTCCATTTACGTTTTAAACAATGATTACTCTATTTCATCACAAATTTTTTTTTAAGTAACTTCAATTTTATTCCATTTCGTTTCATCCTTTTTCAACCATCAATAGCCAATAATTAAAAATATGTTAAGAGTGTAACTTTTCTCTTCTAAATATAATTGAATATAATCGAATAAAGCATAAAAAAAATATAATCGAATAGCATCCCATTTATAATTGCATTATTAACTATGTTTTACACGTCGAATTTCTCCCTTCTGATTCTCAAGAGACAAGAACAGACAGATTTCACATGCCCTTTTCTAGGATACAAAAATGGTTTCTCACTTTCTCATGGTTTAGCCTTAAAACATGATTCATCACAATCTGAATCTGCCCTTACCATTTAGGAATGTGACTGAAAAGATTGGCAACTCTCAGGATTTGCTACAATCTGGTGACAAGTAATGATTATTAGATCATAGTTTTGTTGAGAATACAATATTTCTATATATTCTAGCACTGCGGTGTTTCTATTTCTGGTTCCAAATCTCAAAAACAAGTTACACAATTTTTTGGGAGAAAATAAAAAAAAAAGGCAAGCTAGCAATCAAACTCCAGCATCTAAGATACATAATGAGGTGGTCTCAGAATAGCTTATCCAGAATCCAGTACAATTTAAGCAATTGGTATACAAAGTATGATTTTTAACAAGGAACCTCCTTTACCCAATCTTTAGTCACATTTATTTGTAGCCTATTAAAAACTTTTGCCAATATGCCAAATAGCTCCCTAATAAAAAATGCCCGCATGATTAATCATCAACAGGAAAAGGCTAGCTCACTTGATGTCATGAAAAGACGGCAAGACAGCAATAAGAGGGTCTCCATAACCAACAGGCTCTGTAAATCACAAACAAAAAATAGTAAGAAATTCATCACAGCTATGGATGAGTGTAACTGCCATCATTGATTGGCCAAAATAGGTTTAAATATTGATAATTTGGTTGAGCATTGACGCAATCAATAAATCGCTAAAAAGGCATATAGCAGAAATTAAGAACTTTGAGAGCTAAACAATATTTTTCCATTCAGTCAATAGTCAACACTAACTAGAAAACCCATGAAAACTTGCAGCACAATGAGTATAGAAAACCCATATACTGTAAATTACAATGAGCTAAATTAATCTATCATGAATATCCTGTTACTTTCCATCATTTAGCAAATTAGATAAAAAGGTATACAAGATTCAAGATCCCCACTGTTTGGTACGATAATTAAATGAGTATGTATCATAGATTCTCACAGCTTGACAAAACATTTTCTATTTTCATTTCTTGCTAATCACTAATAATTGCAAAAAAAGTCACATTATTTTCCACTCTGTTTTCTGTTTTAAGATATTTTTGTAATTATAAGAGAAAACAAGAAATGAAAGCAAAAAATGTTTTCTCAAACTCTATGAAGCCTAGATACTTCATACAAACCAAATACGGGGGATACAAGAAATTCTTAAAATTCAAGGTACAATGCGGCTCAGATGCATACACACAAACACACAAACAGATAGATAGAGAGAGAGACATACATACTTTACATAAATGCACAATATTTGTTAAGAGACATCGATTATTTTTCACTAATACATAACTATATCAGTGGATGATGATCATAATTCATGAAAACAATAGCGATGATAATAACAAAAAAAAAAAACAGTGACATATGTTTCCATTACTCATACCAGAATATATTCTTTTCCAACATGTTACAAAATCTTTCCCTAACTTATGTCAAAATGTCACAAACAGCATCATTTGTCCTACTCAAAAGAAGTATTGACTCTATATGATTGCCTAGTAATATTTAGTATTTACGATAGCTTTAAAAGATAAAGCTGTATTGAATTTTATTCCTATTCAAAGTACTGGAGCCATTTTCAACCATACCAGTCAATAAAATTTTGAAGAAAAAAAAAAAATAGAGGATACTCTTTGGATAAGTCCAGGAGTATCATATGCGTATTGGTGTTGCACACAAGTACAGCATCGATACTTTGCCATTTTTGGAGTATCAAGGCTTCATAGCTCAAACTAAACAAATCAAACCCAACATCCCCACATTTTAATATGATAACAGCATGCTAGCCATAAAGCAATTAGGCATCCATGATACTAGAGTATCATACATACAGGTCAGAAAATGCTCAAGTACTAAGTGTTCCAAGATGGTAAAATTCATTCTTAATGCTTATCACTTGCCAGTAATTTGCTTCTTCCTTGCAACTAAGCTTCAAAATACTTGAAATTGAAACTACTAGAATTTAGAATTATTAGGATTGCCAAATCATTTTTGCCATATTTTATTGCTAGAGACACACTATTGCTTTAACTATTTCAATTTTGGATGAACAGCACTGCTATCACTCTTTCTTTCCCCAGGAGCCCTGTATTACTTTAGTACCAAGTCAATAAATCTATGCATTTTTGTTACAGAAGGTCATAGACATTATTATACCTCCATCCTCAACAAGTAGCTTCAACACTTCTCCAGCCACATCAGACTGCAACATTTCAAAAATTAAACTAGTCAGAAATAGTAAATATTTAGGAAGGAACCACAATTACAGAAATTGAGACAGATCACCTTAATAGGAAGTCCAGTGCCAAACTGATCCAAATACCCTATGACTTGCCCTTCTTTGATTACATCACCCTAGAATTCAATTAGGAAATAAATATATTGAAAAGAATTTGTAGTCAGTTCAATGAAAGAGAGGTCCTCAAACAACTTGATGCAGCAACTGTATGATGCAAAATATATTAATAACTACACCAGTAGAATAATATAGGTCAATCTATATTTGGGTAGCAAAGAATAATTAATTTGCATCTGATAGACTCAAGAAATTATCACTAATTTGGAAGAGATGGCTACCTAGTATTATTAAAACACCAAAACACTGGGCAGATTATAGTAGCTAAAGAGGAAGAAGCCAACTAGTCACACTATACAACACTACAAGGACCAAGCCCCTTATAGAGAGCCTAACCTTTCTCACCCAAGAGCTACCTAAGAGAATGCACACCCTCTCCTCCACATCCCCCCCATATAACACAACCCTCACCAACTAAGCACCTACCTGACAATTCCCTCCTAACCAACTCTCTGCTCATCAGGGTTGATTCTCTTCTCTTTCCAAGGCTTTGGGCTTTTGTTTTGACTAAGCCCAATTTCTATCTGCTGGCATGGTCTTACAGTATCTTATGTCCCCACTGTGTGCAAACATTAAGAAATTAGAAACTAATATTACAATTAACAGTTTTTGTAAATGCAGCAAAACCAAATATATATATATGGACTAGGCTGACAAGCAAGCAGGCTGATACATAGACTGCGACTATTGTGTATGCAATATTACATGGGGCAGCTCACAGTGCAAGCAGTTGGGCCCTAAACCAGAAACAATTAGTTTCAACACTGCAAAATCTTAGTGGACAACAAACACATATGCACCAAAATCCAATGGTGGAGTTCATAATGAGAAGCCAGATGGAGGGAGTATCAAGTGAATTATGTGATCTATGTCATAACAAATTGATGACATAAAAAGACCAGAGAAGAGGATGGATATTGACAAGCATATCACGCATACCTCTTTACAGATGGGAGGTTGCTTCTTCCCTTTCACTGTTCTACCTCTTCGGAATAAGCCAACCTAATGAGAAAGAAAGATTAATGATAGCAAACTCTACATAGTTCAAGTCATAGATAATTAGTGAAAACAGAACTTAAAACATATATTATTGATGGATGACATACCGTGGGAGATGATACTAAGACATAGGTATTGGTACCAGAAGCCTCCAATGCTGCCAATCTTGGTGATTTCTCTTTGGAAACATTTGCAAATGGGTTGGTCTTTTCTGGAGATGATTTTGGTGGTGATGGTGGCAGGGTACTGGTTGCTGATTCATCCATAGGTTTACTTGGAATAGGTGGTGGTGTAGTTGGTGAAATGTTAGACAAAGGAACCTTTGTTGCTCCAACGTTTCGCTTAATATGCATTTCAAAATCTCCAACCTATAACAATATAAGCCAAATAAGTTTGTTTATAAGGTCATCCAGCTAAAAGCATGCTTGTTTTGATGAACCAGACAGAAATTACAGATTTGAAGTTATATTAAAGTTACTAGGCACAATGTTGTATAAAAACAAAGCTGAGCTGACACAATTTTTTATGATCAAACTTGAATTACAAGAAAAGACAATATATTCAGATAGGACAGTAGGCACAAAAGCACCACAATCTCAAGTTTCAATTACAACGTGCTACCATTTTGATAAAAACATCATTTTCTAATCTATAAGCCTGTGTTATCTTAAGTAAATTAAAATCATCCTTTGACATAAGTTTAATACACAGTATATGGCAGGGCTATAAACATATCCAGCCACTAATTGTGAATTGCCAAAAACCATACCATATAACATTTTGCCTTAAAACATACACTTAAAGTTTCTTTTCATCCTTGTTATTATATTTAAAATATTGCACTTCAAATTTTACAGAAGCGGTAAACAAGAGAGAAGAAGATCACCTTCACTTTCAGTTCAGCAATTTCAGTCTCGTCACAGACCTCTAATACCAAAGCCTGATAACAAGCAAACCAGACATAATTAGTGGTTGATCAGATTCACATTGAAACATGGCTTTTAATGAATGCAATTATGCAGTCTTGGATAAAAGCCAGCTATCATAAGTAAAAAATATGTTGTATTTATTTCTTCTGATAGCTTTTTTTTGAAAAGATTTCTTCTAATAGCTAACTTAAGGTATTTGTATTCATGAGCATACTATTGCTAATGCCCACCAAATTATCATTTTTCACTAAGAAGAAATATGATTTGCAGGTAAATAAAAGGAAAGAATAACTATAGACCTCAAATCCATTAGGAAAAGTAGCAGTTTGCAAAGGCTTTTTCTCCAGTGAGCCTTGTGGAGTGTTATCTGAAGAAGCTGCAACATTATAAATAATTTTGAAGTCAAGGAATATGAATGTTTTTAAGTTATTAAAGGGAAGCTATTCTAATAGTCAACTATAACAAAGCTATAGTATATATATTATATAACCTTCGAAAAAGTATATATATTATATAACCTTCGAACAAACTTTCTCAATTACCATAATAATATTTAGCAACAGAAGTAGAATGACTTCCTACTATTACATATCTCTATGTAAATAACATAATACCTTAACAATAAACAGATAAACAATAAAAATGACATCTTTTGTTTGTAAGGCTTTTCTTCTATCTTTTTTCTTTCCAACAAGAATAGAAGGGTTCGGGAACATTATCTTGGATCATGTATATAAAAATATAAAATTGCAGCTCAAAAAATTTGCAACTGATTAATGTATATCAAAATCTTAAGAATAAAAACAACCACTTAAAATTTATAACTAAGAAGATAATTACACTAAGAACAAATAAGAATAAGAGTATCAGACTTTTCTCATTCAAAAAATAGCCAAAAAGAACAAAAACATAAGGACATGATTCATTTCACAATCAGTATAACCCACCATCAGACTTGGATGTGTTGATAGCTTCAGCTGTTTTTGCACATGAAACTAGTGTGTTCTTCCCCTTCAAGTGGGAATTAATGTGCTTCTGACCATATGCCAAATGCTGGATCAAAAGCCTACTTTTAGAGTTCCATCTGACATTATGGATGGGAACTACAACTTGCTTCTCAAGGGAGGCTCGCATATGGGACATAGTACCTATGGGATCTGAAATCCAAGAGTCATGATTAAGCATCTGATTGTAATGGTAAAATTGGCCTTTTAAAAATATTAAAAACATTGAAGTATTAAAAAAATATTGAATTATGAAAATTGACTCTTTAAGAAGGCATTAAGAATCTTTTCAAAAAGAATTAAGCCTATTTCAAAAAGGAAGGGAAAAAGAACGGAACTCATTGTTCTATTTAACAGAAATAGATCAACAAAAGAATAAAATAACCAACAGAACAGTGTTTCCAATCAAACAGTACATAGTATACAGCGTATGGGTACCACCAAAGTTATTGAAAAAAAAAAAAAAAAGCACAGTCCCTAGTCATCTTGTGTCCTCCTATATTATGACCCAACAGAATGCCAATTACATGCTCTTAGGTGATTGGAGAGCATCCGTTGGTTATTTGTACAAACATGAAGGAGTACATTCAACTGCCTTCATGAAAATGTTATGCTCGTGATACTAATCATTAGCATAAAATAACTTGTCACTGCTACCTCATTTTTCAACTATTTTTTTTTACATATAGAGTAGGTTAAATTAAGCTTCGTATATTACAGCAATAAGGAACAAGTGAAGCAAGGTAATACAACTAGTTACTTTTTCAAAGTTCTGTGCAAATCTATAAGAAAAACGTGTACAATCCTTCGCAGTAAGCGTGTTTCAATTTCCTAGTAAAAATGAATAAATAAATCGGCAGAAGCAGAAACTCTATCCTAAGTTCAGCATTCAATTCAAAACGAATATAATGTTTCGTACAACTAATGATATTCCAAGAAAACACGCAATGCGGAGAGAGCGTAAACGCAACCAGTAAATGTTTCTAACATAATCAATCACAAATCTAGCGAGCTTCTTCGAAGTTACTTCTCTTTCTAGCTCGAAAATAATAAAAACCTAATCCAGCTGTATAGAATTTGTTTGCAAAACAAAAACTGCGTATGTGAATCATTTTCACTTTCCGTCACAGTCACATAATTAAAGCAAATAAAACAGAAAAGCACAGAGAAAGATCAGAAATCGTAAAAACAGGAGCAGAGATCACACTCGGCAAAGCAGGTTCATAAGAAAAATGCAGATACAGATGAAGAGAGAGAGAGAGAGATACAGTGAAAGGATCGAATGGCAGCAGAGGATTCCATGGGAGAGATCGCGCGCAAGAGATCGCAGGAAATGAAAATGGAAATGGAAGAATGGGAGGGAAAAACAATGGAGGAGAGGAACTTATAGAGAAGAAGAGAGAATAGCGAAGTTGAGATAAGTTAAGCGAAAGAGGAAAGAGGTGGATAAATTAGTTGCACTGTCTCTTTGAGATTTCCGCCCCTCTAATCAGCTCCTCCGTTCCTATCTAGGAACATCTCTTCGCTAACGTGCGCCGGGTTGTGACTAGTACCTCCCTCCTCCCTCTTACGTGGGACCCTCCCCTCCAGCCAAGGCAGGGTAGGTACCTTAGAAAAGCTTATTTTTAAGATAATAATAATAATTTAAAAAGTCTAATTTAGTAATTTGCATACAATGTTAATATCTATAAACTAACCAGAAATTATATTATTAGAAAAACAAATTTTATTACAAGTTTTATGAACAAATTTGAGAAACTCTCTATTACAAGACTTTTCTCTTACTTTGTAGTGACCTCTTATTCGAGTTGGATAATTTTTCTCAAAATTCTCTTTTATAGTGGTGGTGAACGACTCTATTAATGAATGTTATCTAGTGGACTTTTATTATCTCATCTCTAAGCACCTACCCTTTCATTGTAGTAATGGATTATTCAAGAGTCAAAATACATTTCATTACTTCTTGGAATGCATTTCTTAATTTTTCACTCACTTGTATTAATATTTGAAAATTTAGATTTCTCTCAATTAAAATTTCCAAACATCATTCTCAGCTTCTTCAGCACCTACTCACCATGAAAATTTTCACTCTTTTTTCTCTACATCATGCTTTCGCTCTGCAAACTTTGTTGTGTTCCTCGTCTTATCATAATATTTTTCCACGAGTATTGGATTGTAACACTTATTATACTTGCACCGTTAGACCACCGATAACTAACACTAATGAGACATGCCACTTGACTTCTACATCACCAAGAAAGCTTGAAAATTTAAAGCCTAAGTACCACATTTCATCAGGTGGGTTAACCCATTTTGCCTCCTCTATCAAAGATTGAACAGGAGGCAAAAAAGACTACAGGAAAGGTGGACTAAGGTGAAGGAGAATAATGAAAAATATGAGACAACTTCTAAAAACTTAAAATTAACTAAAACTAGAAAACATTTTTTTTCAAAGGTAATTTAAAATAATTTTGAAATTCATTTTAAAACTATTTCATTATCTTTTTAATTCTTCAAATAAATTTTGTTTTCAAATTTAAGTGGGGAGTGATAGAAACACCTCTTTTATTGGATAAAATTTATTGAAAACTACAAAATCTTGAGTGGAGTTTATTAAATAAGGGGTGAGACGTGCATAATTTTGTCATTTCCAATCAATGTTAGCAAAAAATAAATTATGTGTTAGAAATTGCATTGCTAGCATTTCTCAATTTAAATTTGAAAATAAAAAATAAAAAATTTATAACTACTCCAAACAAAGTCTTAATTAGCACCTGAATTAATTTTTTTCGGGTAAAAAATGTTTTTAGTCCCTATATTTTTACTAAAAATTGGTTTTAGTCCAAGTTGACCATTTTAGTTCTCAAACTTTGAAAAATATGTGGATTTAGTCCCTTAACATCAATAAAGGAGAGAGACTAAATTCACATGTTTTTCAAAGTTTTAGGACCAAAATAATTTATTTAAAAATATATGGACTAAAACCAATTTTTAGTGAAAATATAAAGACAAAAATATATTTTACTCTTTTTAGTGAAAATATAAAGACAAAAATATAAAGACAAAAATCTAGAAGGAGTACTCTATTTAATGGGATTCACATGCAATTAATTAAGCTGATGATAAAGAATATATTTAAAATAAATAGTTAAAAATAATGTGTCTGACAGTGATATATACTCGTGTCCATATGAATCATCAACCTGAAACAAAAGGATCACTTCTATCTTACAATTAAGGAATCACACGTTTAAAAACAATAGTAGTTTGCACATGACTACTCTTGAGGCAAGGCTAAGCAACGTCGAGATGGACTATTTCTCGAAACTCCAACCTCTTAGTTTCATTGTAGAAGGTTACACGTTTGTTAGGCCAATATGTTAACCATATCCAACCCCTTATCTCCCATTCCATTGTTTTCCCTATGGCTCCTTTGTCCACTTTCCAACACACTTTTTCTCCATATTCATCACCTGCGAATATAACCCCTCCTTCCTTGGTGAAAGGTCGGTAGGCACTGGAGTATCGATTTTTGAACCATGACTTTGCGTTAAGCATTGCAAACTTCGAAGGCTTTGATGAGAAAACTTCTTTGCCATCCACGCTATCATGAAGAAACCAATTCAAATTTGCACTGTAGCCATAAACAGATTCCTCGAATTTCCAAGGCTTCAAACTTACTTTTGTGGACTCTCCAGCTGACACCTTAAGTGCCAAGGGATTGGATGGCTCAAATGAAGCTTCTACGCTTTTGTCAACACCAATTTCTTTTCGTGGGTTCTCTGAGGATTTGCCAACTGATAGGCTCAACACTTGGTCTTGGACTGTGGGTGTAAGTTGCAATGATATTCTGGAAGGAAAATGTTTTTCAGCTGCACCAGCCCCTTGTTGCCTCATAAGGGACTCATTTACCAATTTGATAACATCACACCTGTCCACAAGGAATATTGTAAATTAAATAGGACATTAAATTAGACATATATGACTGAGAAAAACAACCACTCAATGTATAACAATAATAAAATCATTAAGTGAGATAAGTCAGATGATCATATAATATCAGTACTTAATGTATAATAATAACAAAGTCTTATCTCATTATGTTAAATCAATTAGATGATCATGTAATATCATTCGATTCAATTAATTCATTTAATATAGTGAAGTAAATATGTAAAGATGAATGTGATAATCTTGTGATTTTGATCTCCAATTGTTATAAAAAGAAAAAGGAACAATGTTATTTTTTTTTCTAATACAAAATTTAATTAAGAGAATTTCACATATTTCAAATCGAAATTCAAAATCATGAACTATTAGAAATTGAGTTTAAGTTGAACTAAATTATATGAGAGAACAATTTAGAGAAAAGAAATGTAAAGAAAAAAAAAACCACCTTTTAATGATGAGGCTTTTTTTTTTTCCCCTAAACTTCTAATAACATTGGCATAAGCTAATTAATGACTAAATTATTTGTTTTGTTAATATGCTTATTTATTGGCTTTACATGTATTAATTGTCTCTTAATTATGGAATAATATCGATCGGTGGTTACCTTATGTTGTCAATGTCCACCATGATTTCAACCCACTCCTCTTTGATTAAGACTTTGTGATTGAATTGAAGAACACCTTCCACTTGGTGATATCTGAGGGAGAATTGAAGTCTCTCGCTAGCTGGATTGCTTTTTGAATTCTCAACATCCATGACTACGAGGGGACAATACAACTGCACTTTCCATAACCCAAATGTTGAAAATGCATAAGAAAATAAAGGACACGGTGTTCTGAAGAGGTTGTTATGTGCTTCGAGTTCCCCAACCCAGTTAGTAACTGCAAGGTTCACAGAGCGCATCCACAGCTCTTCTAAGTTTGACCCTAAGAGTTTCATAAGCATATTTGATGCTTGTATTGACTGAAAACCTGTCAAGTGGTCTTTCAAATTACTAATACACCCAGAACGAAAATCTGCAGCAGGAGCTTCATATATGCAAACTAGGAACAAGAGGGTGAAGAAAGTAAGATTGAAAACGTCTGAAAGATTGTTGGAATTAGAGTCAAGTTTTGGAAACCTGAGGAAGGGACTGTTTTTGTTGGAGCCGTAGAGAAGGATGGCCTGAAAGAAATTAACAAAGAGATTGGAAATGGTTTCTTCATCTATTAACTCAGTGGTTTTAGAGCTTGGCTTGAAAGGTTTTGAGGTCCAAAGATGGATGGGAATGTTACAGTCTGCAATAATGACAAAATAGAGTTTTGAGGAATGATTACTTTTGGGTACGGTGAGATCAAGACGTGGTTGGCATGAGGTTGAAGAAGAACATATGTTTAAGGACATGGAACTTGTTTCCCATTCTGAGATTGGTGGAAGGTTCTGAATCCAGCAAAACACATCAGGGAAGTTGTAAACCATGATTCGAAGCAACTTATAACTCTCTCGATCTCTTTAATTCGGGTGCATTCAGGTGGGGCTTCACATATATTTGTAGACTCTTATATAATGGTATATGTACTGCAATTAGCAAATAGTACACTCTTCTAGTGGGGAAAGAATAATTAAGAGAATGGACATGATTGGTACGACCTCCATGGAGAAAGCAAGTTTAGATGGCTCATTATTGGACAAGAAAATAATTACACCACATATAAAATGTCAAAAACGGATTCTGTACGTTATAAATAATATTATACGTCTTCTTTACATCATTTTTATACTTCGTTTATCTAAAAAAAAGTGTAAATTAATGTAGGAAAAGTACATATCTTTTTTTTTTTTTTAAGGCGAAAAGTACATATCTTAAATTGTGTAATTTGTGTTTTATTATTTAAAATAAAAATAGCATGAGAATATAATGTGATTTGTCATGCATGCGCTACTTAAATATTATTCTAGAATGTAAAATATATACTTGCATATAAAGCATATTATTATTATTATTATTATTATTATTATTATTATTATTATTATTATTATTATTATTATTATATGCTTTTAACGATGAAAGTTTGTTTAGCAAAATGTAGCTTTAAGATGTGTTTGGAGGAATTTATTTATATCTTATTTGAACTTATTTTATGGCATATATATTTGTTTAAGTATTTAAGAGAGCTTACAAAAATAGCTTATGATCTATCTATAAATTGTTTTCAATTTATGTTAATAAAATTTTCAAAATAATTTATAAAAACAACTTACAATTTATATATGAAAATAATTTAACCTTATTTTCTTTTCCATTATAAAAACAACTTATATATAGAAACTTATATGATACACACTTATTTAAGAAGTGTTTAATTAAGCTATATATATATATATATATATATATATATATATATATATATATATATATATATATATATATATATATATATATATCCAAAAAGTCCTTATTATAGTATTATTTCATTAACTATGGGGAATCCTAAGGAATTAATACGTGAGTGAATATAGACTTGATTACTCCATAATACAGTCCAATAATTATTAGTAATCAAATTATACGTATATTTACCAAAGAGTTTTGCTACAGAATCGGTCGGTACTCGTCACCGTCATGATCTTTTTATTTGTAAAAGGACCACTGATTCATTTACGTACATATATACAATATGTATATGAAAATCATAGTAAGGTAATACTTCATGAATAAGATAGTCTGTTACAGATGAAGATTCGTGTATGATAAAATGTTTGTTATTATTAGAGCTAACTGGTAAGGCATGCTCATTGGGTCTCATTACCTTCTTTTCACATGTTTGTTGGCATTTGAGAGTGACGACCCTACCGAGATAGATAAGGATAGTGATAACAAATTGAGATAGAAAGCTCTTTGCACCGGCAATTATGATTAAGAAAAATATCCAATAAGATCGACAGACCCTAGCTCATTAGGCAGAGATAATTACATGCACGTAATTAAAGAGAAAGTTATGAACTCACTAAAATTGAGATGGCGAGGAATTTAAGTAATTTGAACGAAGTCATAAGTTTAAATCTTTATCGTTTCGTTAATTATCGTTAAAAAATAATGTAGTTTTTGTTACTCTTTTAAATACCAGTAATATTCCACTTTTACATAAAGCCGTCTCTTAATGAAAATAGAATACTAATTAAATAAACGAGAAAAAAAGAGCCCTAGCTAAATTAAATCAATTAACAGTCCAATATTACAAACAGAATTTCACAAAGGGAGAAAAAATTATTTTGAAAATAATTACATTAGAATACATGTTTTAGCATTGAAAAATACAAATCTCAATTATAAACCAAAGATGCCCTTGGTTAGTTAGTCTAATGTTTACGCCACCAATTTTTTAGTTGATAACGTTTAAAAGTGATTGATGGTCTCTTTCAAAGAAATTTCTGTCCATATTATTCAGGTTTCAAATTTTGTTTGTAAGAGGAATTTGGGATCTTGATAATGATAAGAATATGACAGGGTGAATGAAGATGGAGCTTGTAAGTTTAATTTGATCCGTGTAAGGTTTTATAATCATGTGTACACACATATGTATATGTATAAGGGTAGATTAATGATATTAGCTATCAAATTTAATAAAATGTATATTTATCATTTAATAAACACGATATTAAATAAAATTTCAATGAGACATGTTCGAACAAACTTTTGCATAAATATTTGTAGAAAAACTAAATAAGACAGTACGTACCAAAAAGATTATCACTGCCACTACCAAAAAAAAGGTATCCAAAGAGAGAGCTTACACTATTACCACCCTACACATGCACTGTCTTTTTCTACTTATTCCTTCTCAATCAGTAAAAGAACCAATGGCTATGTAGACATCCCTGGACTCGCTATTTTTTCAAATCTTCCCTCAAATCACCGTTAGCTTTGATGTTAAACATTTTGTTTCTTGCCTTTGCTAGTGAACCTTGATTCCATATAGAAAAATAAGTTGTATTTTCAATTATAGTAACTAGTTAGTTTAAATAAGTTGATAAAAATAAAGACCAAGCATTCCTCGAGACCTCTAGTTTAGCATTTGGAAAGGCTACCGAAAACTATAATTGCAACCAATGCAATATTAAAGAGGTGATAGACTAATAGCATACAAATGCAATTCAGTGGGTAGCAAGTTTAAAATATTCCAAATGTCATTTTTGAATCTGATCATAAACAAGCAGTAGAGTCCATAAAAAATAACAGATTCATGAACAATGAAGTGAGAGTTATCTTGAAGCATTGCAGAGATCTCATTAGAAGCAATCAAAACTTTAATTTTTGTTAAGTTTGTATGTAGACGGGCAAATTAAGTCACTCATTATTTGGCTAAAGCGTCTAGATTTTTTGCTAGTCAACAAGATTTTGATTTCATTCTTCCATGGAAGAATAATGAATTGATTCTTTAATTTTTCATGCTAATGTGGTGTTGTTCCGCCCCCCGCCCCCCTTTCCGGTTGATATGTTGAAGGCGTTTTCCTCACATGTTATGAAACATGGTTCCATAGGAGGAAAAAACAGTGAAAAATGATAAAGATAAAAGTGAATTTACTCAAATGAGAAAAATCAAGTTTACATTAGTACATTGTAACTTATATAACCAATTCTAATAATACTAATATCCTATATCTTTAATATCCCCCTGCAAGCTGGAAGGTGTACACAACACTTTCAGCTTGGGATGACAATACAAGTTTCAAATCAAAGCAAAATGCAATAAAATATGCCAGAAATACATTGGCAAAAGATAGACAATGACTAAAACAAAACATCAAAAGCTTAGCCATCATACAAGACAGAAGTTGGAACCATCAAAGCCATAAGGCAAGGGCTTAACCACCAAGTAGAAATTATACCTCAAAGTTTAACTACTTGGCAGAAGCACAAATTTGTGACTTATATAACAAATTCTAATAATACTAATATCCTATATCTCTAATATCACCTTTCTATATTAGTCTTCTTTCTCTTTTGAGGAAGCCGTAGGCATATAAGCAAGTGCATGCTACCTTTATTCTACCACATTGTATATTTCTTAGGCAAGTAGGTTTGCCAAACATAAAACAATAAAAGGAAACCATGAAAAAAATGAAAATTGTACTACTCGAACTCGGCACTCCACCGAGTAGTCCAGTTGGCCGAGTAAAAACTCTCACTCGGACTCGGAGGATAATAACGGAAAGAATAATTTTTATTATATGATAAGATAGAGAAAGATCAGGTCATAAGATAAGGATAGAAGATAGAATTATCTCTATCTTCATCACGAGATTTGAGGAGATTTGATAGGAAAATAACCCTATCAAATCTATCTCTTTACACTCTATAAAAACAGAACAACCCATCCTAATCGAGGTTCGAAAATTCTAATCCCAATTGTGATACTTGTCTCCTACCTCTGCACCTCTAACTTGAGCGTCGGAGTCGGAGTGTCTTCGCAGGTACATCCCCCACCGGTCACGGAGGAGATCCCGGCGGAGCCACCACACCAGAAGACATACCAAAATTTGGTAAGAACAAAAATGTTAAAAAATAAAAAACAAAAAACGTGTTTTTCCTTTTAGTCAACAGAATAAACGTAAAGCAGTAATCAACCAATCATCCAAGCACAACCACTCGCACGCAGATAAGGCAGAGAGATAATTATCGTGATAGTAACCATTTATTCTTTGTACTCGTCATTTTGTTTCGTCCCTAATTATCAGTCTTCCAATTTGGGTAATTTCTAGTGTACACACCTCAACCTTCTGCTTCTAAGTGATAACTCTGTCAGTTTCAGTGACCCTGTGGTCATAACTCATAACTACCATCCTTGACCTGACACAAATAATAAAAATGGTTATTTAGGGAGATAAAATTGTGTGAAAGTAAGAAACATTCAATTGTGATATGCTTCGACAATAGCATATGGAGACTCTTATCTTTGAGGAAAAGACTCAATTGGGAAACAAGAGATTTGCATCAGAATTATTTTTGGACATGAAAAAAATTAATAATTTCTTTCTATATTTTTAAGTTATACCTAGAATTCTGTATGATGTCATAGTAACATTTTTATACATCATAGGATTTTCGTTGAGAATGACTTCTATGAAGTTGTATGTTTAAGGTTTATTTTTTATGAATTTTTTTATATTCACTAGTACATTCGTTGTAGGTTTAGTTTTTTTTGCTCTCCACCAGTTTGAAAGTTTTAATTTTTATAATTTTTTCTTAAATAACAATTTAATCCCTATAATATAGGATTTTTTTATGCTTTCCACCATTACATTTGCAAAGTCTAAAAGTTTAACTTTTACAAATTTGGCTTAAACGTGCAGTACTTGTAATATAGGGTTACTTTTGTTTCAGTACTTTAATCTTTTTATTATTATTATTATTATTGTTTTCGTTTTAGTCCTTTTAAATTTTTTATCTCTATTATCTTTTTTTTTTTTAATTTTGGTTCTTACAATTTTTCCGTTAGATTTAACAGATATAAGTTATTGGCAAGAATCATAATGAAAAAAAAAAATAGGAATGAAATAAAATAAAATAAAAGACGAAAACCAAATTATTCCCACCCTTTTTATGGAAATTGTGTCTGTGAGAAATACCTAAAAATGATTCTTGAAAATGTTAAATTCTTAGAAAATCATTTTTAAAATTCTCACACCAAATATAAGATTCTAACATTTCTAATGTAAGATTCTTGAAAAATATAAAAGAACGAAGTTGTTAATTAGTCTCAATACAGAAGTGATTTACTTTGTTAAAAGTGAATATAAAAAGAAATCATTTGTCAAAACATCGGAGTAAAAAGGTGATCGATTGCATTTATATCATTTAAAAAATGACTACCGATAATTGTCTTATTTACTTAATTGTTGAATGATTTTTAAGGCAATTATCTCACTTTCACCCTCATTTAGAGTAATGTTTGACTCATTTCGTTGTAAATTTTTAAGTATCTAGTTTCTAGTTTAGTTGTTTAGTTTTATGGTTGCATCTTATATTATTTTTGTCTGCATTCTATGTAGAAATGGAGAATTGAAGATTAAGAGATTCATTTGGATCTATATTTTGAAGCCTTGAAGAATTACCCTGAACAACAAATTTTGCTTAAGCCACCTCAGCTGGTTTAAGAGAAATTACCTTTTTGTGAATAGTAAAACTTGGCTATTTGGCTCAAGCAAGGACAAGTGGCTCAAGCGAAAATTAGAGCGAAAGCATCAGATTCAAAAATTGGCTTGAGCAACCTCAGGTGGCTAAAGCAAGATCCAGTTTCAAACTTACCATTTTGCAGTTTTGCTTAAGCGAGCAGAGATGGCTTAAGTGAACTGTCACTTAAAGTAGAAACTTTACTAATGTATAAATAGAGTTAGTTGTCATTTAACGAGAGGGGGGTTGTACAGAGGGGCACGATTCTTCACGGTTCTAATTGGGAGAGAAGCTCCTTCTTGCTCCATGGGAGCATCTTCTTCCATTCTCCATGTATTTTGAGGCTACCCATGGAAATGGGTAGCTAAATCCTCCATTGTTGGGGTTAGATGTAACCAAACTCAAACTCTCTTGTATCTTTTGGTATTTTTATACATATATTCAGTGTATTCAATGTTAGTATTTGCTTCTTCGCTTAATGCTTGTTGTGGATTGATCAACCATAGCTTGTTTTTATGACATGATTGTTGTTGGAAAATGCCTTCATTGTCTTGAACTGAAGCAAAATACCCAATGAACTTGGTATCTAGGAATGGAGCTTAGTTCATTGGTTATCTTGTGTCACTAGACTTAAAGCTAGTTCCTTTCTTAAGTTTTTGAGGAATCGAAACTTAATAATGGAACTAAGACTCTTTTCACCTAAGGGATTAGGGTTAAGAAAGCAATGCGTTGGCTGATTTTAACATTGAGTTACAAAGGGTATATATTGTGCGTTCAAGCAAGAAGAGAGTGAAGTTTGGTGAAGTCTAACCCCGACAATACCATTATCATTTGAAACCCCTTTGTTTTTAAGCGTTATTTTAACTACAAAATCACAAAAAGATTATTTTAACTTTGTTTCTTCACTTGTTCTGTTTTAAAGTCCTAAAATATCAACCTAAACATTCATGTTTTATTGCTTTTTGTGGTAGTTATTAGCTTAGTTAGTAAATTTTGTGAAGTTCACCTAATATTATGCAAGTCTCTTGGGAAACGATACTTGGACTTTCCATTTTACTACTTGTGCGATTTGGTACACTTGCCAATGAGGTAACAAGTTTTTGGCGCCGTTGCCGGGGACTTGCATCTCAATATTAGGCAACTTCACACTTTTACTATGTTAAGCTCCATTCTTTTATTCTTTCGGTTGTTATGTTTTTATTTTGTTAAGTTTATTGTCTTGTGCTCACTTGTACATTCTAGTTCTTTGAGTTTCTTTTGTAATAGTATAGCAAGGAAGAGGAAGATATTAGAGAAGCATGAAAGTCAAGAGGCCACTTAATCCATACCTCTTTTGCCACCTATCCAAAAAGAAGAAGAAATCATGGCAAAAGAGGAAGAAGTTCATCGGCTAAGGAGGACTCTTAATGACTATGCTACCAACACTAGGCCAAGGTATTTCAATACCATTGCTAGGCCTAAGGTGCAAGCTCGTGATATGGAAATAAATCCAGCTCTCATTCACTTGGTGCAGAACAACCAATTTTTGGGACTTGATCATGAAGACCCCTATGCTCACTTCACAACTTTTGTGGAAATTTGCAACACAGTGAAGATCTATCAAGTGCATGATGATGTCATTCGAATTAGTCTCTTTCCATTCTCTCTTAATAGGAAGGCCAAAGATTGGTTCCGATCATTTCCTCCTAATAGTGACATGACTTGGGATGAGCTAATAGACAAGTTTTTGAATCGATTCTTCCCTCAATCCAAGATCAATCAAAGGAAGGCGGCAATTTTTACCTTTACACAAGGATTGGATGAGCTGTTATGTGAAGCTTGGGAACGGTTCAATAGCTTGTTGAGAGCTTGTCCTCCCCATGGTCTTGATAAAGGAGCACAAATCAATATTTTCTTGACGGGGTTAAGGCCTCAAACTAAGCTCCTACTTGATGTTTCAGCTGGAAGCAAAATTATGTTGAAGACACCGGACGAAGCTAAGGAGATCATTGAAAATATGGCTTCAAATGATTATGAGGTCCAACATGATAGAGCTCTTGTGCAAAGATATGCTCTAGAGTTGAATTCCCAAAATGCAATCCTTGCTCAAAACAAGCTCCTCAATCAACAACTTGAAGCACTCACCAAGCAAATCTCTAGGATTCCGTAACAGATTCAAAGCCTACAAGTCACTTCATCAAGACCTCAACAAGTTTTAAGTTGTGAAATATGTGGAGGTGCTCATCAAAGTGTCCAATGTCTCATGCCACAGTGTCCACAAGAAGAGATCAATTACATGGGGGACCAAAACCGACAAGGAAATTATGGTAGCATTCCCTACTTTAATTCTTTCAATCAAGGGTGGAGGAACATTAACAATTCCAAATGGGAACAAGATGTCGGCTCTTCAAGTGACCCATCTCATCAAAGCCAACAACATCAACCTCCCTATCATGACCAAACATCTATGTTGGAGGAGACTCTTAGTCAATTTATGCAAGTCTCCATCACCAATCAAAAGAACACTGATGCTTCAATCAAGAATTTAGAGATCCAAGTGGGGCAATTGGCCAAACAACTAGCAGAAATGTCTAATGGGAACTTTGTAGCCAACACGAAAACTAATCCCAAGGAGCATTGTAATGCCTTTATTATAAGGAATGAGTTGGTGGTTGATGATTTGAGTGGAAAGAAAAATGAAAAAGAAAAGGTGATTGAAAAAGAGAGTGAAGTGAGTAGAGAGAAAAATGAAAGTGAAAAAGTTGTTGATGAGAGAAAAGATGAGAATGAGAATAGGAAAAATATTGAGAGTAATGGAAAAAGTGAGAAAAATGAGGAGAAAAGTGGAAAGAAATATGAGGGTGAGGGTGAGAAGTTGGTAGTGAAGTGTAGTGGAGAGATGAAAACCAAAAGCCAACTTGCCAAGGAAGAGAATAAAGTCTCAAAGAACCCTCCCATCAAGGAGCTTCCTTATCCTCAAGCTCCAACAAGGAAAGACAAGGAGAAGCAATTTACACGGCTTGTAGCAATATTCAAGCACTTGCATATCTTATTTCCTCTTGCAAAGCCTCTTAATGATGCAATTGAAGCCCTCAATAAGGAGGATGTGTTCTTTTTGACATTTATGCCACCTTAAGCCACATCACACGTCAAGCTAGTGACGTTAAAGAAGCGCTTTTTGGGAGGCAACCCAACTTTCTTCCCTTTTTATTTATTGCACTTTGCATTTCTTTTGGTAGTTTAGTTAGTTATGTACATATGTGTGTTTTCGGTGTTTACTCCTTGGCTTTGTTCATGTTACATTAAGTCTATGTGGTTGCTTGTTAAGTCATTGAACAATTAATACCTATGCATGCCATGTGATTTTGTTGCAAAGCTTGGTAGTTTTAGCTAGTTGTGTACATTTTCATGAGTTCCTTTTGTTTAATTTTTAGTGTTTGTCATATGCTTATGTTGATATGGTTGTTTTTAAACATTTTGTTATGTAGATGTACATGTGTTATATGTATGTTGTGTTGTGGTAATTAGGTTCCTTTTTGCATTAGGTTCATGTTTATAAAAGGTCATCTCTGCACATTTCGCTTAAGCCACTGCCGCTCACTTAAGCGAGCTAGTTGAAATTTTGTTGCGCAGTGATTTTGGCTTAAGCAGTCTGTGGAGGCTTAAGCAACTGCATAATTGGCTTAAGCCGTGTCCCACAGCTTAAGCAAAAAATCCCTGGGAGATTTATTTTAGATTCGACTTAATTTGCGCTTAAGCAACCCGTGTTGGCTTAAGCGAATTTTTCCAATTTTCAATTCGCAACTAATTTGGCTTAAGCCGTTTGTGGTGGCTTAAGCGAATTTCTTGACTTTTCAATTAACAGTAAATTTCGCTTAAGCCACAGGTGGTGGCTTAAGCACAAAAATGTAAAAAAAAAAAAAAAAAAACTCACTTTATTCAAAATTTCCCACTTCCCCACAATCACTTTCATTGATCCATTCCATTTTTCCAATTCCAAATGCCACATCTTCTCCTACCCACTCCACTAATTTCCTCTCTCCCACTCTTTTGGCCTGGGGACCAGCCCTTTTTCATGGGGGGTGATGGCCATTTTGGGTTTTTCTTCAAAAAAAAAAAGTTTATTTTGCTATGTTCTTGTGGGTTGAGAAAAGTTTCACCGTTGTGTTATCCATGCATGTTCCTTAGCACATTCTTTGATTGTAATCCTTTGTTTTGACTGAATGCACGTGGTTGTACTCATAGTTAGCATAACTTGGATGCATTTTGTGATTTCAAGCAAGCAATGTGTGTGGCATGATTTTTTTGCGAATCTTTGAATGCATTGAGCTATACACTGTGAGATTGTGTTTCCTTGTTCAAGATAATGAGTGCCACCATTGGGGCATTACACTTGGTTTTGCTTGATTCTCTTTTTGATTAGTTTGCATGCTTGTTTAGAAGGGATCAAGGCAATTTTGTTCTATGATTGTGAGCCACTAAGCCAAAAAGCTAACCCATAATTTTGTCCTTTGCAAACCCCTTTGAGCTTTAACATGAATTTCTTTCTTTCTTGAAACCCAAAGCCTAGAAGAAAAACAATTTACTTTCCACACCTTAGGGATAGGAGAGCAATTGTACACCATGGGTTTTTAAGTAAGTTTGGGGGAGTTATTTTAGGGACAATTGTTTGGGATATATTTGTGAGTCACCTTCAGTAAAGAAGCAAAGTATCATATTGTACATGTTTACAATCTTTTTCAAAAGAAAGGAAAGAAAGAAAAGAAAAAAAAAGAGATAAAAAAAAATCAAATAAAGATGTGATACTTGCAATGAATTTTGTGGCAGTTGAGCTAACATAGCTAGGAAGTTTGTTTGTTTTGGGATTTCTTTAATCTTGTGGGAAAAAGGAGAGTGAGTAAGTGATATTCTTAAATTAGATAATTGCTCTCTTTGTCTCTTGGTGTTCAATTGTTATCTAAAAAAACCAAATTCTTTCAAAGCCCAGCCCCATTACAAGCCATAAAAAGTCCTTGTGATCTTAACTAGTATGTATGACTTGTGACTACATTTGAGAAGAAAAGCAAAGCTAAAGTATAAGGCTTCTAATGTGTGTGATTGAAAGATACAAACACTTGAATGCACTTTTGTGAATGAGAGAAACACTTAATTTGTAAGGATGATGTATTCTTTGATTATGTCAATAAAGGATTGTCATGCTTGTTGTTTCCTTAAGAATCTTATTTCTTGCATCCTTGTTATGGTCTCTTTTTGAGGGCACCATAGCTGATAGTCAAAGCACTGGTTCAATCTTATGAAAATCTTCAAATAGAGATGCATGCTTTGGATATGTGAGGATGTGATGGATCTCAACCCATGTTCAATGAGTTTAGTGCTTTTAGTTTTAAGTAGTTTAAGTTTTCAATTTGTGTTTTTTGTTACTTTTGCTTGAGGACAAGCAAAGTTCTAAGTTTGGGGGAGTTTGATAATTGCCTTATTTACTTAATTGTTGAATGATTTTTAAGGCAATTATCTCACTTTCACCCTCATTTAAAGTAATGTTTGACTCATTTAGTTGTAAATTTTTAAGTATCTAGTTTAGTTGTTTAGTTTCATGGTTGCATCTTATATTTTTTTTGTCTGCATTCTATGTAGAAATGGAGAATTGAAGATTAAGAGATTCATTTGGATCTCTATTTTGAAGCCTTGAAGAATTACCCTGAACAGCAAATTTTGCTTAAGCCACCTCAGCTGGCTTAAGAGAAATTACCTTTTTGTGAATAGTAAAACTTGGCTGTTTGGCTCAAGCAAGGACAAGTGGCTCAAGCAAGGACAAGTGGCTCAAGCAAAAATTAGAGCGAAAGCATTAGATTCAAAAATTGGCTTGAGCAACCTCAGATGGCTAAAGCAAGATCCAGTTTCAGACTTACCATTTTGCAGTTTTGCTTAAGCGAGCAGAGATGGCTTAAGCGAACTGTCACTTAAAGTAGAAACTTTATTGATGTATAAATAGAGTTAGTTGTCATTTAACGAGAGGGGGGTTGTACAGAGGGGCACGATTCTTCACGGTTCTAATTGGGAGAGAAGCTCCTTCTTGCTCCATGGGAGCATCTTCTTCCATTCTCCATGTATTTTGAGGCTACCCATGGAAATGGGTAGCTAAATCCTCCATTGTTGGGGTTAGATGTAACCAAACTCAAACTCTCTTGTATCTTTTGGTATTTTTATACATATATTCAGTGTATTCAATGTTAGTATTTGCTTCTTCGCTTAATGCTTGTTGTGGATTGATCAACCATAGCTTGTTTTTATGACATGATTGTTGTTGGAAAATGCCTTCATTGTCTTGAACTGAAGCAAAATACCCAATGAACTTGGTATCTAGGAATGGAGCTTAGTTCATTGGTTATCTTGTGTCACTAGACTTAAAGCTAGTTCCTTTCTTAAGTTTTTGAGGAATCAAAACTTAATAATGGAACTAAGACTCTTTTCACCTAAGGGATTAGGGTTAAGAAAGCAATGCGTTGGCTGATTTTAACATTGAGTTACAAAGGGTATATATTGTGCGTTCAAGCAAGAAGAGAGTGAAGTTTGGTGAAGTCTAACCCCGACAATACCATTATCATTTGAAACCCCTTTGTTTTTAAGCGTTATTTTAACTACAAAATCACAAAAAGATTATTTTAACTTTGTTTCTTCACTTGTTCTGTTTTAAAGTCCTAAAATATCAACCTAAACATTCATGTTTTATTGCTTTTTGTGGTAGTTATTAGCTTAGTTAGTAAATTTTGTGAAGTTCACCTAATATTATGCAAGTCTCTTGGGAAACGATACTTGGACTTTCCATTTTACTACTTGTGCGATTTGGTACACTTGCCAATGAGGTAACAAGTTTTTGGCGCCGTTGCCGGGGACTTGCATCTCAATATTAGGCAACTTCACACTTTTACTATGTTAAGCTCCATTCTTTTATTCTTTCGGTTGTTATGTTTTTATTTTGTTAAGTTTATTGTCTTGTGCTCACTTGTACATTCTAGTTCTTTGAGTTTCTTTTGTAATAGTATAGCAAGGAAGAGGAAGATATTAGAGAAGCATGAAAGTCAAGAGGCCACTTAATCCATACCTCTTTTGCCACCTATCCAAAAAGAAGAAGAAATCATGGCAAAAGAGGAAGAAGTTCATCGGCTAAGGAGGACTCTTAATGACTATGCTACCAACACTAGGCCAAGGTATTTCAATACCATTGCTAGGCCTAAGGTGCAAGCTCGTGATATGGAAATAAATCCAGCTCTCATTCACTTGGTGCAGAACAACCAATTTTTGGGACTTGATCATGAAGACCCCTATGCTCACTTCACAACTTTTGTGGAAATTTGCAACACAGTGAAGATCTATCAAGTGCATGATGATGTCATTCGAATTAGTCTCTTTCCATTCTCTCTTAATAGGAAGGCCAAAGATTGGTTCCGATCATTTCCTCCTAATAGTGACATGACTTGGGATGAGCTAATAGACAAGTTTTTGAATCGATTCTTCCCTCAATCCAAGATCAATCAAAGGAAGGCGGCAATTTTTACCTTTACACAAGGATTGGATGAGCTGTTATGTGAAGCTTGGGAACGGTTCAATAGCTTGTTGAGAGCTTGTCCTCCCCATGGTCTTGATAAAGGAGCACAAATCAATATTTTCTTGACGGGGTTAAGGCCTCAAACTAAGCTCCTACTTGATGTTTCAGCTGGAAGCAAAATTATGTTGAAGACACCGGACGAAGCTAAGGAGATCATTGAAAATATGGCTTCAAATGATTATGAGGTCCAACATGATAGAGCTCTTGTGCAAAGATATGCTCTAGAGTTGAATTCCCAAAATGCAATCCTTGCTCAAAACAAGCTCCTCAATCAACAACTTGAAGCACTCACCAAGCAAATCTCTAGGATTCCGTAACAGATTCAAAGCCTACAAGTCACTTCATCAAGACCTCAACAAGTTTTAAGTTGTGAAATATGTGGAGGTGCTCATCAAAGTGTCCAATGTCTCATGCCACAGTGTCCACAAGAAGAGATCAATTACATGGGGGACCAAAACCGACAAGGAAATTATGGTAGCATTCCCTACTTTAATTCTTTCAATCAAGGGTGGAGGAACATTAACAATTCCAAATGGGAACAAGATGTCGGCTCTTCAAGTGACCCATCTCATCAAAGCCAACAACATCAACCTCCCTATCATGACCAAACATCTATGTTGGAGGAGACTCTTAGTCAATTTATGCAAGTCTCCATCACCAATCAAAAGAACACTGATGCTTCAATCAAGAATTTAGAGATCCAAGTGGGGCAATTGGCCAAACAACTAGCAGAAATGTCTAATGGGAACTTTGTAGCCAACACGAAAACTAATCCCAAGGAGCATTGTAATGCCTTTATTATAAGGAATGAGTTGGTGGTTGATGATTTGAGTGGAAAGAAAAATGAAAAAGAAAAGGTGATTGAAAAAGAGAGTGAAGTGAGTAGAGAGAAAAATGAAAGTGAAAAAGTTGTTGATGAGAGAAAAGATGAGAATGAGAATAGGAAAAATATTGAGAGTAATGGAAAAAGTGAGAAAAATGAGGAGAAAAGTGGAAAGAAATATGAGGGTGAGGGTGAGAAGTTGGTAGTGAAGTGTAGTGGAGAGATGAAAACCAAAAGCCAACTTGCCAAGGAAGAGAATAAAGTCTCAAAGAACCCTCCCATCAAGGAGCTTCCTTATCCTCAAGCTCCAACAAGGAAAGACAAGGAGAAGCAATTTACACGGCTTGTAGCAATATTCAAGCACTTGCATATCTTATTTCCTCTTGCAAAGCCTCTTAATGATGCAATTGAAGCCCTCAATAAGGAGGATGTGTTCTTTTTGACATTTATGCCACCTTAAGCCACATCACACGTCAAGCTAGTGACGTTAAAGAAGCGCTTTTTGGGAGGCAACCCAACTTTCTTCCCTTTTTATTTATTGCACTTTGCATTTCTTTTGGTAGTTTAGTTAGTTATGTACATATGTGTGTTTTCGGTGTTTACTCCTTGGCTTTGTTCATGTTACATTAAGTCTATGTGGTTGCTTGTTAAGTCATTGAACAATTAATACCTATGCATGCCATGTGATTTTGTTGCAAAGCTTGGTAGTTTTAGCTAGTTGTGTACATTTTCATGAGTTCCTTTTGTTTAATTTTTAGTGTTTGTCATATGCTTATGTTGATATGGTTGTTTTTAAACATTTTGTTATGTAGATGTACATGTGTTATATGTATGTTGTGTTGTGGTAATTAGGTTCCTTTTTGCATTAGGTTCATGTTTATAAAAGGTCATCTCTGCACATTTCGCTTAAGCCACTGCCGCTCACTTAAGCGAGCTAGTTGAAATTTTGTTGCGCAGTGATTTTGGCTTAAGCAGTCTGTGGAGGCTTAAGCAACTGCATAATTGGCTTAAGCCGTGTCCCACAGCTTAAGCAAAAAATCCCTGGGAGATTTATTTTAGATTCGACTTAATTTGCGCTTAAGCAACCCGTGTTGGCTTAAGCGAATTTTTCCAATTTTCAATTCGCAACTAATTTGGCTTAAGCCGTTTGTGGTGGCTTAAGCGAATTTCTTGACTTTTCAATTAACAGTAAATTTCGCTTAAGCCACAGGTGGTGGCTTAAGCACAAAAATGTAAAAAAAAAAAAAAAAAAACTCACTTTATTCAAAATTTCCCACTTCCCCACAATCACTTTCATTGATCCATTCCATTTTTCCAATTCCAAATGCCACATCTTCTCCTACCCACTCCACTAATTTCCTCTCTCCCACTCTTTTGGCCTGGGGACCAGCCCTTTTTCATGGGGGGTGATGGCCATTTTGGGTTTTTCTTCAAAAAAAAAAAGTTTATTTTGCTATGTTCTTGTGGGTTGAGAAAAGTTTCACCGTTGTGTTATCCATGCATGTTCCTTAGCACATTCTTTGATTGTAATCCTTTGTTTTGACTGAATGCACGTGGTTGTACTCATAGTTAGCATAACTTGGATGCATTTTGTGATTTCAAGCAAGCAATGTGTGTGGCATGATTTTTTTGCGAATCTTTGAATGCATTGAGCTATACACTGTGAGATTGTGTTTCCTTGTTCAAGATAATGAGTGCCACCATTGGGGCATTACACTTGGTTTTGCTTGATTCTCTTTTTGATTAGTTTGCATGCTTGTTTAGAAGGGATCAAGGCAATTTTGTTCTATGATTGTGAGCCACTAAGCCAAAAAGCTAACCCATAATTTTGTCCTTTGCAAACCCCTTTGAGCTTTAACATGAATTTCTTTCTTTCTTGAAACCCAAAGCCTAGAAGAAAAACAATTTACTTTCCACACCTTAGGGATAGGAGAGCAATTGTACACCATGGGTTTTTAAGTAAGTTTGGGGGAGTTATTTTAGGGACAATTGTTTGGGATATATTTGTGAGTCACCTTCAGTAAAGAAGCAAAGTATCATATTGTACATGTTTACAATCTTTTTCAAAAGAAAGGAAAGAAAGAAAAGAAAAAAAAAGAGATAAAAAAAAATCAAATAAAGATGTGATACTTGCAATGAATTTTGTGGCAGTTGAGCTAACATAGCTAGGAAGTTTGTTTGTTTTGGGATTTCTTTAATCTTGTGGGAAAAAGGAGAGTGAGTAAGTGATATTCTTAAATTAGATAATTGCTCTCTTTGTCTCTTGGTGTTCAATTGTTATCTAAAAAAACCAAATTCTTTCAAAGCCCAGCCCCATTACAAGCCATAAAAAGTCCTTGTGATCTTAACTAGTATGTATGACTTGTGACTACATTTGAGAAGAAAAGCAAAGCTAAAGTATAAGGCTTCTAATGTGTGTGATTGAAAGATACAAACACTTGAATGCACTTTTGTGAATGAGAGAAACACTTAATTTGTAAGGATGATGTATTCTTTGATTATGTCAATAAAGGATTGTCATGCTTGTTGTTTCCTTAAGAATCTTATTTCTTGCATCCTTGTTATGGTCTCTTTTTGAGGGCACCATAGCTGATAGTCAAAGCACTGGTTCAATCTTATGAAAATCTTCAAATAGAGATGCATGCTTTGGATATGTGAGGATGTGATGGATCTCAACCCATGTTCAATGAGTTTAGTGCTTTTAGTTTTAAGTAGTTTAAGTTTTCAATTTGTGTTTTTTGTTACTTTTGCTTAAGGACAAGCAAAGTTCTAAGTTTGGGGGAGTTTGATAATTGCCTTATTTACTTAATTGTTGAATGATTTTTAAGGCAATTATCTCACTTTCACCCTCATTTAAAGTAATGTTTGACTCATTTAGTTGTAAATTTTTAAGTATCTAGTTTAGTTGTTTAGTTTCATGGTTGCATCTTATATTTTTTTTGTCTGCATTCTATGTAGAAATGGAGAATTGAAGATTAAGAGATTCATTTGGATCTCTATTTTGAAGCCTTGAAGAATTACCCTGAACAGCAAATTTTGCTTAAGCCACCTCAGCTGGCTTAAGAGAAATTACCTTTTTGTGAATAGTAAAACTTGGCTGTTTGGCTCAAGCAAGGACAAGTGGCTCAAGCAAGGACAAGTGGCTCAAGCAAAAATTAGAGCGAAAGCATTAGATTCAAAAATTGGCTTGAGCAACCTCAGATGGCTAAAGCAAGATCCAGTTTCAGACTTACCATTTTGCAGTTTTGCTTAAGCGAGCAGAGATGGCTTAAGCGAACTGTCACTTAAAGTAGAAACTTTATTGATGTATAAATAGAGTTAGTTGTCATTTAACGAGAGGGGGGTTGTACAGAGGGGCACGATTCTTCACGGTTCTAATTGGGAGAGAAGCTCCTTCTTGCTCCATGGGAGCATCTTCTTCCATTCTCCATGTATTTTGAGGCTACCCATGGAAATGGGTAGCTAAATCCTCCATTGTTGGGGTTAGATGTAACCAAACTCAAACTCTCTTGTATCTTTTGGTATTTTTATACATATATTCAGTGTATTCAATGTTAGTATTTGCTTCTTCGCTTAATGCTTGTTGTGGATTGATCAACCATAGCTTGTTTTTATGACATGATTGTTGTTGGAAAATGCCTTCATTGTCTTGAACTGAAGCAAAATACCCAATGAACTTGGTATCTAGGAATGGAGCTTAGTTCATTGGTTATCTTGTGTCACTAGACTTAAAGCTAGTTCCTTTCTTAAGTTTTTGAGGAATCGAAACTTAATAATGGAACTAAGACTCTTTTCACCTAAGGGATTAGGGTTAAGAAAGCAATGCGTTGGCTGATTTTAACATTGAGTTACAAAGGGTATATATTGTGCGTTCAAGCAAGAAGAGAGTGAAGTTTGGTGAAGTCTAACCCCGACAATACCATTATCATTTGAAACCCCTTTGTTTTTAAGCGTTATTTTAACTACAAAATCACAAAAAGATTATTTTAACTTTGTTTCTTCACTTGTTCTGTTTTAAAGTCCTAAAATATCAACCTAAACATTCATGTTTTATTGCTTTTTGTGGTAGTTATTAGCTTAGTTAGTAAATTTTGTGAAGTTCACCTAATATTATGCAAGTCTCTTGGGAAACGATACTTGGACTTTCCATTTTACTACTTGTGCGATTTGGTACACTTGCCAATGAGGTAACAACTACTAAATTTTTGTATTGAGAAATTGTATTTTCAATGAAAAGAAAAAAATATATACAAGATAAAATAATTATCATAAGGAAGGGAAATAAAATACAACATTATAAAAACTACTATAAAAATAATACAACTCCTAACACATGCATTGGATTGCTCTTAAAATCTTGTATGGATGATAAAAACTAACCCCACACTATTTAGTGTCACAGCTAGCTAGCTCATAACAGAATATAATCAGCCTTGTTCTTTTTACAGAAAACGACGTGAACAAAGGTGTCAAAGGAGATCGATCGCTATGAGCTCATCCAAACATGTTGTGGACCAATAGCCAAGTACCATGAACATGATGATCACGACAATTCTTAGATTTTGGTACCGCTATGATATGAATTGCAACTACACTACCAACTCTTACGAATCGGGGTCATCATAAAACGATTACCACTCTTTTGGACGTTAATGTAGCCTGTATCTTATATCCAGAACCAGGCCCTGTTTAAATTTCCTTTTTAATTATTTTTTTTTTGATAATATTTTCTCTTGCATGTGGCTCAGAACCTAGTTAGCTCCTTCCTTACCACGTGACACTTTAGTGAAACTTGGAGATGCCAGCAGGTTCATGTCAGCCAAGGTCTCAGGGCAATTCATCAATTAAAAAACTAACATTTTTTTATACACAATCATTAATGCACGAGGAGTGATAGTCTGATAGTATTATACTCTTTAACTCACTTTCCAGTGGTGTGTGGATTTTTATTTTTTATTTTTGTGAATCTCTCTCATACTAAATTTTTTGAAGAGGATACAGATACACCCATACTTTATAGATCATTCTTTTTTTATTAATTGAAATTCAAATAAGCCTCACTAATTTGAGAATGAAACATTTCAACGACAAAAAAAAAAGGTTTGAGAATCAATTTTTTTAAGACCCCGGCTATCCTAATGTGGTTTTGATTCTAGTATTTTCGTGAATTTCATTCCTAATTAAATTTAACATATTTTAAAAATATGAGAACCAAAATCACCATTTTTAGAATGCACAGACTAAGAATAATTTTGAGGAGATCCTAATAACATAAAACACAATTTACCCGTGACAATATAATGGCAGTATTGCTTTTGAGTGTGTTTCCTACGCATTTTGTTGTGTGTGGAAGTGGAAGCAAGAAAACAAGGGGGAAGCAGAAGCAGAAGAGGGATGGATGGACCAAAGAAGAAATAGCTGTTGGGGGTGGAGAGGCGCGGGTGTGCAATAAAAGAAGAGCGCGCCATGATCAACAAAAACAAGTATACACACACTACTTTACTTTCTTTACTAATGCTCATGAAATGAATAGTTACAACTTACAAGGAAAACTAGCCGTTACTCGCTCATTGTTTCTCTCTCTCATGCTCTCAACCCGCGCGCGCACCCACACTTCTTTATGTCATCACGTGCACGGGCTCCCTCTCTCTCTCTCTCTCTCTCCTCACTACAAAAACCATTCTTCAACTGTTCCTCTCATCTTTCCTATCTATCTCATCTCCACTTCACTTACAAGTGCAACACACACACACTGTCTTTTTGTTCCATTAAATCAAAATCTCTTATTCTCATTACATTTATTCTTTTGATTTTCGTTATGGTAGAAGTGGAAAAAACCAACCTCACTTCACATTGCTTCCACCGTGTTTCTGATAAGAAGAAAGAAAGATGGAAGACTACTCAGTCCAACACACACAACCCATGTTGTATTTTGTTTCTCTTTTGTGTGTGGAGTCTTGTGTTCCACTCATGCGTGAGGCCAGTTTTGTGTGAAGATGAGGGTTGGGATGGAGTGGTTGTGACGGCATCAAACTTCTTAGCACTTCAAGCCTTCAAGCAAGAGTTGGTTGATCCCGAAGGCTTCTTGCGGAGCTGGAATGATAGTGGCTATGGAGCTTGTTCCGGAGGTTGGGTTGGAATCAAGTGTGCTCAGGGACAGGTTATTGTGATCCAGCTTCCGTGGAAGGGATTGAGAGGGCGTATCACAGATAAAATTGGCCAACTTCAAGGCCTTAGGAAGCTTAGTCTTCATGATAACCAAATTGGTGGTTCAATCCCTTCAACTTTGGGACTTCTTCCCAACCTTAGATGGGTTCAGTTATTCAACAATAGGTTAACAGGTTCCATCCCTCCTTCTTTAGGTTTCTGCCCTTTGCTTCAGTCTCTTGACCTCAGTAACAACTTGCTCACAGGAACAATCCCTTATAGCCTTGCCAATTCCACCAAGCTTTATTGGCTTAACTTGAGTTTTAACTCCTTCTCTGGTCCTTTACCAGCTAGTCTAACTCACTCTCTTTCTCTAACTTTCCTTTCTCTTCAACATAATAATCTCTCTGGCTCCCTTCCTAACTCATGGGGTGGGAATCCCAAGAGTGGCTTCTTTAGGCTTCAAAATTTGATCCTAGATCACAACTTTTTCACTGGAAATGTTCCTGCTTCTTTGGGTAGCTTAAGAGAGCTCAATGAGATTTCCCTTAGTCATAATAAGTTTAGTGGAGCTATTCCAAATGAAATAGGAACCCTTTCTAGGCTTAAGACACTAGACATTTCTAATAATGCCTTGAATGGGAGCTTGCCTGCTACCCTCTCTAATTTATCCCCACTTACACTGCTGAATGCAGAGAACAACCTCCTTAAAAATCAAATCCCTGAAAGTTTAGGTAGATTGCGTAATCTTTCTGTTCTAATTTTGAGTAGAAATCAATTTAGTGGACATATTCCTTCAAGCATTGCTAACATTTCCACGCTTAGGCAGCTTGATTTGTCACTGAATAATCTCAGTGGAGAAATTCCAGTCTCCTTTGACAGTCAACGTAGTCTTGAACTCTTCAATGTTTCTTACAATACCTCTCGGGTTCTGTTCCCCCTCTACTTGCCAGGAAATTCAACTCAAGCTCATTTGTGGGAAATATTCAACTATGTGGGTACAGCCCTTCAACCCCATGTCCTTCACAAGCTCCATCATAAGAAGTCATTGCCCCACCTCCTGAAGTGTCAAAGCACCTCCATCATAGGAAGCTAAGTACCAAAGACATAATTCTCATAGTAGCAGGAGTTCTCCTCGTAGTCCTGATTATACTTTGTTGCATTCTGCTTTTCTGCCTGATCAGAAAGAGAGCAACATCAAAGGCCGAGGATGGCCGAGCCGCTGGAAGAGCTGGCGCTACGAGGACAGAAAAAGGAGTCCCTCCTGTTGCTGCTGGTGATGTTGAAACAGGAGGGGAGGCTGGAGGGAAGCTAGTCCATTTTGATGGACCAATGACTTTTACAGCTGATGATCTCTTGTGTGCAACAGCTGAGATCATGGGAAAGAGCACCTATGGAACTGTGTATAAGGCTATATTGGAGGATGGAAGTCAAGTTGCAGTAAAGAGATTGAGGGAAAAGATCACTAAAGGTCAGAGAGAATTTGAATCAGAAGTCAGTGTTCTAGGAAAAATTAGACACCCCAATGTCTTGGCTCTGAGGGCCTATTACTTGGGACCCAAAGGGGAAAAGCTTCTGGTTTTTGACTACATGCCTAAAGGAAGTCTTGCTTCTTTCCTACATGGTAAGTTTGGTATTGCAAATAGGAGAAAACTTGGATATAGTTCTTTAAGTGTTATGTGTGCTGCTCTTTAATTAGAATTGGAGTTTTACCTTAGTAATCTGTATAATTCTAATTGGAAAACCGTACAAACAACACCTAAGTTTTGATCATATTAGTTTTATTTGATATAGCTTATCAATAAGTTAAGTATTTTGTTTTCCATCTTGATGCAGGTGGTGGAACTGAAACATCCATTGATTGGCCAACAAGGATGAAAATAGCACAGGACATGGCTCGTGGCTTGTTTTACCTTCATTCCCAGGAGAACATTATACATGGGAACCTCACATCCAACAATGTGTTGCTTGATGAGAATACAAATGCTAAAATTTCAGATTTTGGTCTTTCTCGGTTGATGTCAACTGCTGCTAATTCCAACGTGATAGCTACAGCTGGAGCATTGGGATACCGGGCACCTGAGCTCTCAAAGCTCAAGAAAGCAAACACTAAAACTGATATCTACAGTCTTGGTGTTATCTTGTTAGAACTCCTAACGAGGAAGTCACCTGGGGTGTCTATGAATGGACTAGATTTGCCTTAGTGGGTTGCCTCAATTGTCAAAGAGGAGTGGACAAATGAGGTTTTTGATGCAGACTTGATGAGAGATGCATCAACTGTTGGTGATGAGTTGCTAAACACATTGAAGCTCGCTTTGCACTGTGTTGATCCTTCTCCATCAGCACGACCAGAAGTTCATCAAGTGCTCCAGCAGCTGGAAGAGATTAGACCAGAGAGATCAGTCACAGCCAGTCCAGGGGACGATACCATATAGGAAAAATTTTGCATTGTTTTTTTGTGCCAAACGTAGTAGGCCTACTATATATATGTTCTATGATTCTTTCATTCTTATATTAATTTTGCCTGTTTGAATGCTTGAATTTGTACATACTACATACTACAATAAGGTGGCTTCCCTCTACCCAAAAGCTGGTGTGTAATTCTGTTTCCTCCAAGGCACATAATAGTTGAAATAGCTGCTCTCTCAGGAGCATCCATTGTTTTTTCTGCAAGATTCTCTTACACAGCATCTATCTTCTATGCATACCTTGTTTGTAACGGTTGTGCTTTTGGATATTTCAAAAAGTTCATGTCTCATATTTGTTGGTTTATATATCAACATGTTTTAAAGACTTTCAAACAATCATTTCACAAAAAAAAAAAGACTTTCAAACAATCAGGTAATAGATGTGGGTTTGCATGCTTTTGGATATTTCAAAAAGTTCATGTCTCATATTTGTTGGTTTATATATCAACATGTTTTAAAGACTTTCAAACAATCATTTCACAAAAAAAAAAAAAAAGACTTTCAAACAATTAGGTAATAGATGTGGGTTTGCATGTATGAGATTGGGTCAAGTGGGCTTGATGTAGTATAAAATACAAATTGGGGAATTACTTCCTGCACCCCTATTTTGCTTCCTGCACCCCCAAATATTTTAAAATTCCCATTTTACCCTCCTCTTATTTCGGAATGACCATTCCAGAATACGATTTCCATATTCCAGAATAGGGTTCCGGATTACTTATACCTATTTTGGAATATGGAAATCATATTTCGGAATAGGTATTCCAGAATAGGGTTCATATTTGTGTACCCCCCAAACCCTTAATCCTCTTCTCTGAACCCCTTCTCTCATTTTATGTTTCCTCACGAACCATTAATACCTGTTTGTCATTGTGTTCCTCCGCAACCTCGCACACACCCACTGCGGGTTCCCTTCTGCCACCTCGCACACCGCCGTCGTGCTCCTCCACGATGCGCACGACGATAGCGTCACCTCCGCGATGCACGTGACCCTAGTGTCACCTCCGCAGTGCGCGCGACCATAGTGTCACCTCTGCGGCCATCACAAACTTGAAATCGCACCGCCATTGCCTCCGCATAAGAACCCGAGTCCCCTTTTCCCCTCTCGTGTGCGTTGTTGATTTCAATTGCCTTAAGGGTTCAATTTTAATTTGGGACCCTTAATCCACTTCTCTCCCTCTCTTCCAAACATTGTCATGGCGGAGGTGTTCTTGACGGCAGATGGGTGCTGGACGGCGCAAGAATTGGCAGAGAAGAGGAGGTGCTAGGGTTAAGGGTATTTTTGTCCCTTTGGGTCTTTTGGGGTGCAGGAAGAAAAAGGGGGTGCAGGAAGTAATTCTCTACAAATTGTACTCCAAAATGAAATAATGGGCCTATTGAACTTAATTTTTGAATTACAAACTACAGTAATGGTTCTGAATAATTATTAGCCTAGGCTTCCTTAAGATTTTCAAATACAACATACATTTTCCTGCAAGCATTCCACATTCACATCTGATAATTATGACAACTTCCCAGATAATGACTTCCAAATTCCAACAATGGCTCTGTACAATGAACTAATTCTATATAATTTATCTTTTGTGATAGAAATATAAAATTGAACTGATGTGAACAATACGATTCACATCTTGAATTAAAAATCTCTAACAACTGGAACAAATAAGAGGCCCAGAAAAAGGGATAAAAGGAGTTTGAAAGTTAGAACCTATAATGGCAAAACAAGAAAGAAAAAATAAATAAAAAACCACCCAACATTATTCCAACTTCAAAATTCACTCAATAAAAAGTTTAACATGTAAATTTACTTGGAAACAAAACGCATAAGACAAAAAAAGAAAAAATCAGTTTTATAGCATTAATTTGGCGTGCTCTGCTTGTATGTAAATTGCACAACCTTAGCCTCAAGATTACAAAACAAAGATGAGTAACAGATGCGATGTGAATTAATAAAAAGTGTTGTTGCATTATTGATGACACAACCTTACTCTCATAGAAAATGCATTGTTGATGGCTAGCATTGTTGCAAGGTATTCATACAGTTTATCCTGCAACACGGAGAAAATACAACTCCTCGACACCAGAAAATGGTTCTGCTCAAAATCACGGATTGACAGGCATACATCAGAAGATCTGTCATTGTGAAAGTTTCTTATGCACATTAATATACAAGCTTAAGAATGTTATCCAAAATGTTTGACTTTTGATATTTAACTTTTTATAATCTGCTTTGATTTAATAGTTGCAGATTGCCACATTTCTCATGTCAGTTACTTGTATTCTCCCATAATCAAATAAGGCTTCTTCTGTCTCAATTCTCAAATTAAGTCTTACAAAACCCAATCTTTGTTCACCCATTGTTTCCCCCATGTCATGTGGAAACCTCACAAGAGATTCAGTCCATGTTTGAATTTCAGTTTAGAGAGCTTTACTCTTAAACTCTTTCTTTTTCATATTATGCATTGAAATTCAAAAAAATACTTTTCTTACTTTTATCCAAATATAGCCTCGGCCTAAAAACCAAATTAGAGGATGGAAAGAAATCTATCGTTAAATCAAGCACGTCAGTCAAAGAAGAAAACATAAATAGACACAATCAAGTATAATTCTTTTGGGTCTTGGTCTTTGATCATCCCGTGAGACAAAATCTTTCAGATATTGTTAGCGACTAGAAGAAGGTTTGAATTTAATTTGCAAAATTTAATATCAATACTAATGTTCTATCTATTTCATAAACTGAAACTTTAATACGAGTAATGAAACTTTAAAATGTAGAATACTTTAGCAAAACAAAAATAAAAATCCCACAAATGATAGTGTGATAATCGAAGAGGAATGTCTTTCAACCACCTCCTGACCGCCACCACTGCCAACAACCTAGTATCAACCAAGACCACATACACAAAAAATCTTCAGACAAACACTTCTAAGTTGGTGCTAAAGAGACACCATATCATGGGTAGATCAAAGAGTACTACCAATAACAAAATCGGAATCATTTGACCAACAAATAAATATGTGCATTGGATGTTCTACCATAGTACATTACTTATGTGCAAGTCTTATATAATTATTCAATATTGACATAGTTTTTTTTTTTGACAGCATATTGAGATAGTTTTTATAATATTAAGATTTTGTAAAACTTGATTTTAGTTTTAATGTAATCGATGCCTATCAAAAAAAAAGTTTTAATGTAATCGATGACATTCATTTGGTTAAGAAATATGTTTTCATTTGATTATTTTTTTAATTTACTTTATTTGATATAAAATTATTATACTTTTAATTTGAATAGTACTTGAAAATGCTAGACTACCTTTCGTGATTTGTTTAGACAATTAAAGAATTGCTCGCATTTTGAAAAATGCTATTAATAATACCATTTGGCCACTTTTTTTTTAATTGGTAATACTTTTGAATCTGTTGTTGAAAATACATTTATTAACATTTTTAACATTTTGTTACAATTTATAAAAATGTTGTTATTTACTAAATAAATGTTACCAAAAATCATTTACTAGTTACTTTAACTAATTAAGTATATAGTTAGTATAGTGCTGAAATGGCTAACAAAATAGAAAATTTTTATTAAGATAATTAAGAATATTTTAAATTAAGATAGTTAGATTATTTTTAGGTTAGTAATTAAATTAAGTAATGTATTTATTATTTTATATAAATAAGGTAATTATATATAATTTTTTAATATATTTTAAACAATGATTTTTATTGTTTTTAATACTTACTTTTCCATTTCAATAATTTAATTTTAACATTGTACTTTTTTTTATAAAAAAAATTATAATTTATTTAGATGCTTATAATTTACTTTTAATATATTACTTTTAATATTATTTTTATATTTAAATTCATTAATTTTGACTAATTATAATATAATTTATTTTTTTAATATATCACAAACAATGATTTTGTCTCCACGGACAAAAATAATAAAATTGTTAAATGCGTTTTATGTTTTATACTTTTAAAATTATTTATCATAATATATAAAAAAAGTTATATGTGATATAAAAATAATAATCATTACTCTTTTCTTTTTCTATTCTTATGTAATTCAAAAGTAATATAAAAAGTAATATAAAAAGTAATTTTGTTCATAATATATTAAATATATTTTGTTACTAATTCTTCTCTACGTATAAAATGATAAGTACGTATAATTTATTATATAATATAAAATAAAAAATTATATATAATTACATTCTTTAAATAATCTTTTGTTAACAAAAAAAGTAATGATTATTTAACAAAAGTAATATAAAAATCATTGTTCATAATATATTTAAAATTAAAAATAAATTATGAAAATAAATTATATTTATTTATATAAATTGAGAAATATATTACCTAATTGAATTATACATTTAAAAATAATCTAATTATCTTATTTTAAAATATTTTTTATTACCTGTTATAATTATTATTCTTCATTTTGTTAACTATGTCAATACTAAACTAACTAGAATTAGTAACAAAGACTAAAAAAGAATACTAATAAAATGTCATGGATCTAAAAGTAAATTATACTACGAAATTGGATTGATAGTAATCTGTTATGTATCCAGGAAGTAATCAGTTTCAATATATTTAAAAAAATAATAATAATCTTTCTACATTAGTTATGATCATTACTGATGAAAGTCACTTTCTAAATTAATTGTAGCATACCAAAAGGCTAGAACCAATAAAGTTTTTTAGATTAGCTCTAGCCATAACATAGATGCAAACTTATATAAAAAGTTTTCTAGATTGATTCTAGTCACACAATATTGATGTATTTCTACATCAGTTTTTGTTACAATTGAATTAGAAAGTACTTTCTCTCTTCCTAAACTCTTGATGTTTTAGCTTTTTGTTTTTATTCCTAAACTCATAATGTTTTACGGATTCCAAGTCTATTAATTATTTTTTTTCCATATATACCCCTATTTAACATGGTTTATATTTTCACAATTACTTCTATCATGAATATTAAATGAAGGTATTTTAGACTAATTGTATTGTTTGTGAGTAGTATTAAATGTTTATTAAGCTATGTACATTAACTTAAACATCAAGAGTTTAGGAACGGAAAAAATAACAAAAATTGACTCAACATTCTTTGCAACCTATATAACAAGTCCAAAATAATTGAGGTTAAAAGTCTTTTTATACTAGTATCACCATTAGTGCTTCTATACCTAAAGTGTTAGAAATTGTGCAAACACATTTTAATTAGACTAATAATACATGAACACCTATTTATTTTAAATATCCCACTAATACCTCTCATTTCTCTTTATCTCTTTATTCCTATCACATCATGAATCCTATCATAACTATATTTTTCTCTCTTTCCCTAGGTGTTGGATAGCATATTAAGTGTCTATTAGGAATTAGGAATTAAAAGTTGTTAAAAGTTTGTTATAAATTGATTGTAACTGATTAGTGTTAGTTAGCCTTTATTCACTGTATATAAATATCTCTTTGTACTACACACTCTTCAACATAATAAAAAATTACTCGTCATTCTACATCTTAATATGGTATCAGAGCCTATCCTAGCGATCTGTTGTTGGGCCTATTGTGCCTTGTTGTAGGCCTATCGTGCCACCCGTTATCGGGCCGTTATCGGACCACCCGTAGATGTCCAGTCCTACAAACTTCACGCTCGAGATGTCCAGTCCTCGGCGTGAGGGAGGTATGTTAGAGATCTCACATTGACTAGTGATATGGCCAAGTTAGTGTATATAAGTGGGAGCAACCCTCACCTTACAAGCCGATTTTGTAGGGTTGAGTTAGACCCAAACTCACTTTCTAAGATGGTATCGAGTAATTTTTTATTATGCTGATCTTCTCACCAAGGCATTACCATTTGCACAGTTTTCTCTCATGAACAAGCTGGGAATAATCAACATATATTCTCCACCTTGAAGGGGGATATTAGGAATTAGGAATTAAAAGTTGTTAAAAGTTTGTTATAAATTGATTGTAACTGATTAGTGTTAGTTAGTCTTTATTCACTGTATATAAATATCTCTTTGTACTACACACTCTTCAACATAATAAAAAATTACTCGTCATTCTACATCTTAATAGTGTCTATCAAACATTTTCCTTTTAACTATAACTAATGGTCCCGAGTAACCAAATTTCAATTTAATTTCTATTAGTTCAAATTCCTGTTTAGCTTGATTGAGCTCGCCCTTCAATTATAGGTATGTATAAGTATAATCCACAAACGTGTTGATTTTCTCCCCGTTGTGGTACCAATTAATTAGGTACCCTGTTGCCCCTTGTACGTACCATCATTGGGGACATTGGATGCCCGTCAGATGGTGCATATACACAACAAAATTTTATACAGCATTATAGTGACTTTCGACCTCTCACTCTCTAGTTCCAGGTCCACAAACTCTGTCTATTGAACTTGTGAAGACTCTCCCTGAAACACACTATATGGAAATGGATCAAGCCCATAAAATGGTCATGCATGCTCACCAAAAGTTTATACAGCAGCTAGCATTATAGCGACATACGACCTCACTCCCACATCCACATGCTCTATTCAACTTGTAAAGTCTATCTCTGAAACCTATTATTATAGCTTCATCAGGGTAACATGCATTTTAACGAAAAAACAACATATCATCGAGCGTGATCGATCTTTAAGAAGGCCCGGCCCCATTTTGAAACATGATGGATTTGTCTTTAATTTCGTTTACTAACCCTTCATAATTTTTTGGTCAGAGCGGGAGAAAATATTGACGTGCGGTGGAATCAAAAGCTAGATAATTAATTAATTGGGTTTTTGTAAATATACACTTAATATCTTTTCTATCTCTCGTACCATTTTCTTCTCATCTTAATTATTACATCTATTGCTTTTTCTTTTTTTCTCCCCCTTTCTATCCCTTTTCTTCTTCCAACTTTATACGTACTCAAAATGAAGTGTATACGTTCCTAATAAATTAAGAACTTTGTATCCATAACTAATTAACCATGAAAATGAACCCACAAATTAAGCCATTTATAATTTGCACGTTATCGCTAATAAGGACATGTGGTGTAGTTCCTATTTTTGCCTTTCTTAAGAATCTGATAAGTCAGTAACAAACTCTACCAACTTGTCTAATGCACTGTCATGATTTCTAGTTCACCTATCAAATCTCAATTTGGTTTTTCCATCTCTTTTTATATTAAAGTCTATCACCCTCATCTTTTGTTTGACACGCTTTCGTTCTCAGAGTCTAACGGTTTGTCTGACAACCAACCAAAACTAATTCTAGTGGCTTGGCTTATGGCTAGCTGTTGTTATCAAACTCACTCACATGTAGCCATCATTCATCAATCAACCCTTTTAAATCAATTTAGAAAGAACATTCAGACTAGACCTTCTTATGCATATTAGGTTCGATAACTGACTATTACCCTAAGTTTGAAAGAGAAGAAAGAAAAATAGGAAGAAAAGAAAATTTTAAAATTTAAATTGGAGGAAAAATAAAAAATAAAAAAAGTTTAAATTTTTATTTTTTGATGTCAACTATTTTTTTCATTTTTTTTATTTTCTTTTCAGCCAAATAAAAAAAAATATTATAATTTATATATTTTTTTTTCTTTCCTTTCATTTTCATTTTTATCAAAAATAGGGATAGAGGAAGCATTGCATCATTCCTTGCGATTTAAGATTTATATATTATGTGAATTTTAATATTACATCGGATGGGGACACTGAATCGTAGACCAGTCCAATCTTGTCCCTGTTTCCACGCTTTACTCGAGAAGGAGCTTTTCGATTTCAAAGCAATGACCTCTAGAAGATCCTCACACTCATCAGGGTCCACACAGTACCGTACGTAGCTGAATTAGCTTGTGGGTGGAAAAAACCTCTTGTTATTTTCGGGTGAACAAAAGTTAGGACGTTTACTTGCAATTCTATTTTCTGTTTTTATTTTTTGTTTTTAGTTTTTAATTATAAAATTGTCATCTTGTTTTCATTTTATTTTCTGTTTTTTAAGATTTATACATGAAACACTGAAAATAACTTTTTTTTGTTTTCTCTATTTTCTGTACAAATCTTAGAAAGCAGAAAACAAAATAAAAATAAGGTGGCAGTTTTGTAATTAAAAACTGAAAAACAGAAAATGAAAACAGAAAACAAAATTGTAAATAAACGCTACCTAAACTGTGCTGCTGAACAATGTCTAACAACAAAAAATACTGCAAAGTAACCACAAACCACCTGCATAAAATCCACCCTCCATATATCAAAATAATTAAAATAAAATCCATCCTTCCAAAATAGACCAAGAAAATAAAAAGTTGCACTTAGTTTACCTATGGCTAACCATCAACCTACCCCATGGTAAACTCTCAAGTCATTTGATATTATCTTTTTAATCATGCATATTATATTTTACATAAATTGGACATTTATATTAACTAACGATGAACATTTATTTATATTTTAAATAATATATTATCTATTACAATAAAATAATACGATAAAATAATAATTAATTTTTAATTTTTATAAAATTTTATGAATTTGTTTACTTTATAAAAACTGTTAAGTCAACTGTTATATGAATTAATTTATATTCTTCAGAAAAATATTAAGTAATGTAAGTGTAGATGTTTGACATCTTTTATGAATCGATCGTATCCTATATGTATGGTATGAAAAATCAATTCTTAATTAATGTAACATAAAGAAGCTTTCAATCAATTGAGGGGGAGTCAAACAATTAACAGATCATTATTATAGCAAACTAAATTCTCCTATATATTGTCAAACATTTGAAAAACTGTCAGCTATAAGATTATAGTTGAACATGTGGCAGTATGGTGACCTAATGTTCGTCAAAAATCAAAATGATGTGTGCCCGGTACATCCAAGTACGTATCCTTTGAGTATGACATTCTTGTGCGTGTAATTCTTTGCTGATCTCATCCATGCGTAAAATAAGATTAGTTAAATTATGTTGGATGACATGCCACCTAATTTAATACTTGAGATATATTTTTCATAAGTAACTCTAACTAAATTCTTGTTAGATGCAATCAAATCACTTTAGTTAATTATAGTACTTTTATTTTATTTGCTGCACGCATCATGGAAGTCTACGGTACTTGAATCAATCAAAACTATTAGCCTAATTATCCAGGTATAAGAATCATTGAATAACTAGTCAGTTTCACCAGACAGAAATAAAAGAGGGTGAGGAACACCCAACCTATCATGAGAGCTAGAGCTTCACAACAAGCAACGAGCAGCTTTTAAACTTAAACTAGGCTAAATGCCAATATTAAAGAAGAAATAATTAAAATTGTAAGGCAGGTCGCGTATATATTAAACAAAAGGCCCTCTGTTCAGATCTTCATATATCATTCCAGTTTTTAATTAACGCGGATTACTTTTTCATAAAAAAAAATCATTTGAGGTTTTAAAGCGTTTTTTTTTTTTTTAAATATTATTAGGCGCTTTGCCCCACAATCAATCACCTAAATGAGAAAAAGGAAAAAGTCAAATTGGACTAATGCAAAAGTGTCACGATCTTTGTCTAGAACTCTTTAGCAACAAAAAATACTCTTTTCCACAAATCACAAGATCGAATTCCTTACATGAAAAGAAAGTGCATGCATATGTTAATTTGACGTTTTACACTAAATTATATGCAGTTTTCTGCAGGTAATTTTCAAGAATTTAAGGCCGATGATAATTTTCATTGGGGATCTTGACTTGTAAAGGAAAGAATAAAGTTAAAATGCTTTTTGTTTTGGTTTTGGAATGTTATACTTTAGCTAAAACAGGAATGCATATATGGATGGTAAAATAGAGAAATTATTCCATAGTCTAAAATAATTATGATTTCAATCAATTTTCACATAACATGAAACGATTTTTATTAACACTTTCTTTTAAGTTGAAAATTTTGATTATATGTTGGGTAAAAATTAAATCAAGACCATAAATATGTAATGGTCCAGTATGTAAATTTCTTGGTAAAAGAGGAGATTAATTAACCTTGTTATTACATGCCTCAATGCGAGTTAGAAAGAGTACGTACCATCAGTACAGATTAATTAAAACCCGTCTTATAAACTGAACAAAGTCTCAATATAATTATGCTTGGGAAAAATTCAATTTCAACCTCTAACTGAAGACTTATGAAGTAAGCATTCATGCACTTAATTAACTAGCGGGTGCAACAACTCCTATAGGCTTGAACCAAGTTAAGCTTCCCTTTGGGATTTGACCTCAACGAAATTAACCTAATCTGCCAACCTCAAACGACTTTATCTCTCGGCCCTCCTCTCTAATCCACCCTATAAAAGCACCCTCTCCCACTCTTACTTTCATTGCAACCTTAACCTTCAGCATTCACACTAAGGTGTTCATTGCTTGCTAAAAGATGGAGCCTGTCAAGACCATTCGCAACAATTCTAAATACCCCTCCATTTTCTTAGCCATCTTTGTTCTCTTAGCTTCAGCATTGTCTTCAGCAAATGCCAAAATTCACGAGCACGAGTTTGTTGTACGTTCTCTCATTCTCTTTCTCTTTCTTTCTGGGGGGCCTAATTAACTTTCTTATTTTTTACTCTTTTTCGTTAGATAATAATTACCTAACTGGTTGTAATGGAATAGGTTGAAGCAACTCCAGTGAAGAGGCTGTGCAAAACCCACAACACCATCACCGTGAATGGGCAATTCCCGGGCCCAACGTTGGAAATCAACAATGGAGACACTTTGGTCGTCAAAGTCACTAACAAAGCTCGCTACAATGTGACCATTCATTGGTATAATATCAAGCTAGCATTTTAACTTCATTTTAGAATATGAAGACCTTTGACTTTATTTTACACATTTCCTTACCATGATTTATAGACACAGATATTACACTCTTATCAAAAACATTTTTCTCACGTTATATATATACTACTACTCCCTACACTCCTTATATTAAAATGGAAAGAGTCTCTCTCTCTCTCTACCATGTGAAGAATAATATAAAAATATATATACATTTTTTACTTTTTGACATTCTAATTTTTACATCAACCTTAATTATACTAATTATTCTATCTCTCTTTCTTTCTCATGTTATCTATCATTTATTCTCTCTTCTATTCTCATAATTTATCTATCTCCCAAGGTGTATACGTTCCATTAGAATGTGAAAAAAAAAGTTCTTCAAATGCATAATGTGAAAAAATAATTTCTCATAATCCTATAGACACACCGCATGATAGCGTACGTGATACGAGCATGAAAGTTTTAATTTTTAAAAGCAAGAAAGAGAGTTGAATGACTTTTTTTTAGGAGTGAGTATATATAATTGAGAGTGTTTTTTTATTGCTCAATGTTTTTAATTTATATACGTCCTTAGGCACGGTGTTAGGCAAATGAGAACAGGATGGGCAGATGGACCAGAATTTGTGACTCAGTGCCCCATTCGTCCTGGAGGAAGTTACACCTACCGTTTTACCGTTCAAGGACAAGAAGGAACACTTTGGTGGCACGCTCATAGCTCATGGTTAAGGGCCACTGTTTATGGTGCTTTAATCATTCGTCCTAGGGAAGGAGAACCCTACCCTTTCCCCAAGCCAAAGCACGAGACACCCATTCTTCTTGGTAATTAATTTTCCTAGTTAATTTACACATGCATAATTTGTAATTATAGCATTCATGAAAACATGGAGGTAACAAGATAAAAAAAAAAGAAGATTAATTAGAAACTAAAAAGTGATTGTGATAGGTGGAATTAATAATATATATATAGAAGCAAAGAGACAATATATGGAAATTGTGGTTTTTTGTTGTTTTGCTTTTGGACAAAAATTAAACGGTGAAAGTGATGATGGTGATTTAGGGGAATGGTGGGACGCAAACCCCATTGATGTTTTGAGGCAAGCCACAAGAACTGGGGGAGCTCCAAACGTGTCTGATGCATACACCATCAATGGTCAACCCGGTGATCTTTACAAGTGCTCTAGCAAAGGTTTGATTGCTTCTTAATTTTGATTACATTGAACATGTCACATGTCTTGTTTTAATAAATTTGCTTTTGCAAAAGATTTGACATAATTAAAACAGGATATGTAGTCAGAAAAAAGAAAAGCGTTTTAGGAAAAAGACATATGATATGAAATTATTAAAGATGTCAATTATTTATGAAACAAGTCAACAATAGGTTGCCTTTTGGTACAGCGTCTATTTGATGGCCTTTTTACTTAGAGTTAATTACACTGACCACCCCTAAGGTTTACTCTTATTACACCTAGTACCCCTCCATTTTTGAACATTACTTTGAGCACCCTAAAGGGGGGTAAGTGTAATATTTTTTAAACCTGAGAGGGGGGGTCAGTGTAATGATTTATGCCTATGAGGGGGGGTTAGTGTAACGAAAGTCCAAAAATTAGGGGGTTTTCTGTAGGGTTCAAAAATGGAGGGGTGCCAGGTGTAATAAAGGAAAACCTCAGGGGGTGTTCGTGTAATTTACTCTTTTACTTTTTGTTCTGTTTTAAAGACAAAAGTGTCTTCCCTAACCAAAAAAAAGACAAAAGACATTTAAATTAAAATATATAGTAGTTTAAAAACTGTAAGTTTATTTATTTTTAAATAGAAATCGTTTTTTAAAATATAATTTGATACTTTTTTCATAAATTAGAAAAATATAACTCACAATTTTACTTAAAAAATAATTATATTATAAAAATGTCTTTTAAAAAACTCATTGAAATGACTTCAAGTGAAGAGATTTAATACATGAAACCTGTTTCTAATGATTTTATGCAACCAACAAGGTTGCCCGCAAGTCAATGACAAAATAGCACAAGCAGATGGGGAAAAAGGCATTTAAAAACATAAAGTTAATCATACTTTTCATTTCTTTAATTTAGATGTTGTATAATTTCAATTTCTTAAATTTTCTTAAAATATTGATTTCATGCATTTTCAATAGAATTTTTAAAATAATTATTATAAAAACTAACAAATTTATTATAAATATTAATTTGTAATAAATAACAATTTTTTTTTTTACAGATCAATGTATAAATTATTTACTATTTTTTTTTTTTTACTTCAAATGGATTCTTTCTTACTTAAAACTTTCAACTTTTTTTATTTTTTACTCAAAATCTGAAATTAAATCCATTAAATTGTTTTACTCTTTGATTTCATGAATATGACCTTCTTTTTTGTTTTAATGCAGAGACTACCATTGTCCCAATCCATTCCGGCGAGACCAACCTTCTACGTGTCATCAATGCTGCACTCAATCAACCTCTCTTCTTCACTGTCGCAAACCACAAACTCACCGCGGTTGGCGCCGATGCCTCCTACCTTAAACCCTTCACCACCAAAGTCCTTATGCTCGGACCCGGTCAAACCACCGACGTCCTCATCACCGCCGACCAGCCACCTTCCCGCTACTACATGGCGGCGCGTGCATACCAATCCGCCCAAAACGCCGCGTTCGACAACACCACCACCACCGCCATTCTCCACTACACATCACCCCACCATAATAACCATTCTCATCATCATCATCGTCATTCCAAAGGAGTGAAGAACAAAACCAGACCAATCATGCCCCCACTCCCTGCTTACAACGACACAAACACCGTCACTGCCTTCAGCAAAAGCTTCAGAAGCCCCAGAAAAGTTGAAGTCCCCACCGAAATCGACCAAAGCCTTTTCTTCACTGTCGGCTTAGGTATCAACAAGTGCCCCAAAAACTTCGGACCAAAGAGGTGTCAGGTATATATATATATATATATGTTGACCTAATTCACTTACCAAGTCTACATATTTTATCTTATTTTAAGATTTCTATAGGATATATTACGAAATTATTTAATATTTTTTAAGAAATTCAACGCATTTCTTAATATCTTAAACGTTATATGAACTCGAACGGAGGGAGGGACGATCAACTTTTGAATGAGATCGTTAATTAATGTTTGGACTAACTTTTTTTATACCTGCAGGGACCCATTAATGGGACGAGGTTCACTGCGAGCATGAACAACGTTTCTTTTGTTCTCCCAAACAACGTGTCGATCTTGCAGGCTCACTACCTCGGAATCCCCGGAGTGTTCACCACTGATTTTCCGGGGAAGCCGCCGGTGAAGTTTGATTACACGGGGAACGTGAGCCGTTCACTGTGGCAACCTGTTCCCGGGACAAAGGCACACAAGTTGAAGTTTGGGTCCAGGGTGCAGATTGTGTTGCAGGACACTAGCATTGTTACTCCTGAGAACCACCCTATCCACCTTCACGGGTACGATTTCTACATCGTCGCAGAGGGGTTCGGGAACTTCGACCCCAAGAAAGATACCTCGAAATTCAACCTTGTTGATCCACCTTTGAGGAACACAGTGGCAGTTCCTGTAAATGGATGGGCAGTTATTCGATTTGTCGCTGATAACCCAGGTAAATAAAAATAGGAAGAAAACTTAATTATTTGATGTTTGTTCACTGGTTTGTTGGCATGCATAATGTAATTAATAATAATGTGTGTATTAATAATTGTAGGTGCCTGGCTTATGCATTGTCACTTGGACGTTCACATCGGGTGGGGTTTGGCCACGGTGTTGTTGGTGGAGAACGGAGTTGGGAAATTGCAATCCATAGAGCCTCCTCCAGCGGATCTGCCTCTTTGTTAGGATCATTTCAAAATAATATCATCGGCCAAAGAATCTGAGTGATAGCAGTTTCTCTAATTAGTTTGGAAGTTGGTTGATGTTTGTTTCCCTGCATTTGGGGAGGGCTTTTTGTTTTGTTTTCATTGCTTTGTTTAACTTTTAATTGTACGTTCTTTTTATATAGAGATAAATTGGGTTTGGAACATAGGAGAGGTGAAGATGCGGTTTCAAACCAAATATACCATTACCATCTGAATAGTTATAAGCCCAACTAGTTAAATTGAAGTTATTTTTCCCCTATAATTCATGTTACAAACAGATTGCAAGTTTTGAATATAAATATATGCCCTGGATTTTTTATTTTTTTTTTGTTACAACTCTTGGTCTCTTGCCTTGTATTGAAAGTACCGTATTTGAAAACGCTATCCAGCCATCGAATATTGACATGTTATAATGATTAAGCTTCATAGTTGCCATTATAAACTAATACAAAATTTTCACATTAATTCACGGTATAGTGTATACAGTGGGATGCATATCATTGTATCAGGCATCAAAATCCCTCAACGAATGTTAACATATGAATTTTGGGATAAAAATATAACTACTTTTCTGATAGAGGTGTAGTTGGTTTTCATCAAGCTGAACGTGCAAGTGTTCTGTTTTCATCTATTGTATTGTAATCAAGAAGCTGAAGCTACTGTCGCTGGTCATGGGAGTGGGTGGCAAATGTACTGGTCCAGTAGACCTCTGAGCTTTAGCCCAATAATCTCATCAAATGAAACTCTGGGCCCACTTCATAAGTTCTAAAAGTGAGTGCTTGACTTTTAGTATTATTCAATGTATTGTGCTCTGTTGTAAATTGTAATGCTTTTTTTTAAGCATTCCGTGTTTTTGAAAGTTTTGTTGGATATTTTTAAAGAATGAATGAACTCTGTTAACCAAAAAAAAAAAAAAAAAAGCCTGTTGGATAAAGTTATTTCATTCTATCTTGGTTTAGCAGAGTAGTACTGGTTAATACTTTTTTTTTTCTTGATTTAGTACTAGTCGTTATGCCTACCAAGTCTCTAGAAGGTAATTCAGATTTTTTAAATTGTTCATTGATTGTAAGTTGCTATTTTCATGTTTTGGTTTGTTATGATGTATGCCTATTTAAAAGGCTTATTGCTGAATAAATAAAAGTGAGATTGCTCCCAACTTCTCTGCAACGTTTGAATTATATACTATTTTTCAATTTGCATTAGTGTTCTGCCTCTTTTAACAATGGTGTCAAAGCTTAGTCTGTAGAATTCCACGAGAAAAGAGAGTGAAATAGGGAAGTAAAAGTTGTAGCCCAAATTTCAGCCATAGGGCCAAACGCACCAATGTTGCGCCTAAAGTTCAGCCATCCTTTTCTCCAGTTTGTACGTGATCGACCTCATGGGCAGTCAAATGCCCCGTCAGGTGTTGATCTATCTTGTTTTTGTTTTTGGCCTTTGGCCCTCCTTGTTACCAAAAAAAAACAAAAAAAGTTGTATCTATATTCTCCAAGTGTTGAAACAACAAACTAGGAATGAAGTGTAAAGGTCGATGTCATTGGCTTATAAAAACAATTTTGTGCAGCCAACCATTCTTCATTTTGATGGTTAATTAATATGATCATTGGAGTAAGAAGACAAAGAAGTTAAAACTTAAAATGGAGAAATAAAGTTTCATTATGTTATTTTTTTAATTAAGAAGACAAAGAAAAGGAGATAAGGGAAACAAGTGGTATTTCGTGTTATAACAAACTTAAAATGGAGACTGTTTTGAAGCATTGCAAATACTCATTTAAAAAGAAAAAATTGAAAATTAAAACTAAATGATATAAATTTTAAATTTAATATGCAATGAATAAGCATATTCATTTTCTACCCAAAAAAAGCATATTGATTTAAGATATATTTTCTCTCCAAAGAGGAATTAATGTACAACCATGCATAGGGATGGGGAAAAGGGACGGATATAACAATCCAGAGGCATCCAATCTATGGATTATTTCTCTCAACCAAGAGAAAGAAAGTAGTATAAACAAATCAATTAATGTATACCATAGGTTATGAACAAAAACAAAAACAAAAATGCTCCTAAAAGATTAAAGGAAGAGGTTGCCATGGCCAACCTTTTCTAAGTGTTTTACCCTCTTCTAATCACCGCATTGCATCACCAATACGGGAGCTTTCCCATTACAAAACTCATTGGATGCCAACATATCCCCAAAAATTCCCAACTGATCCGAATTGTCCATGAAATTTGACATTTCTTCTTCCCTAAAATCCCCCATGCTATGTCGTTTGCCCACCATCACAAGGTCATAGTCGTTCTCCATTCCCCTAATCGCTTCTAACACTTGTATGCAATCTTCCACCACAACCTCACGGTAAACAATGTTAACACTATCACCACTAATATCATTCTTGGCTATAAATTCATCTATTAAACTCTCGTCCAACGTGCTCTCTAATTTTTCCTCTTCATTTTCTATAAGTCCATATATAACAAACCCGGATACTTCTTTGGTAGGCAAAACAAACCGGAACAAGGTGACACGCGTATTGGGGCGTTCCAACATTCGAATTCCCAACGCCAATGCTTCCCTATCGTCTTTTCCACCAATGAAGATGATACCCACATGAAAAGACAACTTGGAGCTACTCCCACTTAGCACCGAGTATCTATCCACTAGTATCCCCAACGTACCCTTTGCATTAGCAAGGAAATTTGTGTTGAGGTCACGAAAGGTGCATGCCACATGGCTTCCTAGGGTTTGATCATTTTGGTGAAAGGGTATAATGAGTAGATGCACCGAGGCATCTTCAGCGAGGTTACAAACTGCCTCGTGCATGCTTTTGTATGGGGCCACGTTGACGTACGAAAGAACCGTTACAGGACCACTTGAGTTGTTGGAGTAGTTCTCAAAGGCACGTAAAATGTGGTTGGTGTTGGGGTAGTTCACGGACAAGGATTTTCTGTTGTTCTTGTTCATGGGAAGAAGAATGGGTGTGCTTTTGCCAACGAGCTCTATGAGATGGACCACGTAGACGTATAAGGGGCTTAGTATGGTGGGGTTGCATGCCTCTATTAGGGCAATCATGCTGTGCACGTGCTGATCCGTGTGCACACACGAGACGATGTTCAACTCTGTGTTTTCGATTATGCTTTGGATTGTTTTCACACGCCCTTCTTGTATGGTTGGCGTTTTACACACCCGACGGTGCCTGTACAACGATTTGATCATGGGTATGCAAAGTGATGTCATGAACACCACATACATCACCGCTACGCTGAATACTTCTGTATCAATAACCTGCAAAAAGGACCGTCATAACATAACATTAGATTTATTCCGCTAACATTGGCAGGCAGCACCCAAATTCAAAGCATCACAGGATTGAAATATTTGAAACCATGCCTTCATGATCTCGGTTGTCAATTTGTATAAGATAAGATGACACATAATTAAGTTTTATTAAATTTTTTAATAATTAAAAAACTCAATTACATGTCATGTAAATATTGATTTGAATCATAGATACAATTAGATAGTTCGAGATCATTATATAACTATGGTCTCCATCAATTCTTTAAAAAAATTAATATTATTCAATTATGTGTTATTTAGAAATTAATAAGCACCATAATTTTTTAAAGGGAAGGGCATAGAAAGGAGAAAGGTGATTTGATTTCTCCTCTCATAAAATAGAAGGAAATATATATATATATATATATATATATAAGAGAATATACATTACCCTGAGTTTATTCATTCTACTGTAAAAGATGAGTTCGACTATACCCTTGACGTTCAATATGAGGCCAAGCACGACACCATGTTTGGGCTTAATATTATAGGTGGGAGAAATGAGCACACATGCAAGTACCTTGACCAAGCACCCCACTAACAAGATAGCCAGAACTACCAGAACGACCTTCCAATGCTCATGAATTGTATTCAAATTTGTCCTTGTGCCTATAAACAACAAGAAGAAAGGCATAAAGAACTCATTGACGAGCAATTCACTTCTCTCAATAATTGTTGTACCGAGGGGGGGTCCATTGGGCAGAACCAAACCATAGAAGAAAGGTCCCATGACGAAATATATGCCAAAGCTGTCACTAATAGCTGCCATAACTAAAGGCCCCAGAAGTATCAAGACAACGTATGATTCTTTAATTGGCCTCCCCGGTGGTGTTCTCTCAACAACAATATTCGCCAGTGGTCGTATAATAAGAAGACATAACACAGCGAATCCACATGCAGCTGTCAAAAATACAAGTACAAATTGCAAGCTAATTTTTGAGTTGAACTGGAGTTGCATCGTAGTCCATTGCAATATTTCGCTGATCATGGCTGAAGATTGAGCAATTTGGCCTAGTTCCGTGGCTACCAGGTTTAGTTCCATCAAGGTTTCGGACACAACGGCGAAACTGCTCAAGGTGAAGACGTTGGGGAAGTTGTACATTGACATTTGATTCTTTTTAGCAGTGGCACCGTGGGGAGAATACAAAGAAAACAGGCCTACTGTGACCACGAAAGAAGCCAAAAAGGGAAACACACCGAATCGCCAACAACGTTTCGCTGATCTTAATGTTGTCATCACGTCCATTTTCAGACATGTGAGGAACACACAATAAGTAGTGCCTATTTTGGACATGGTATTTAAAAACACATATTGTTTTAGCGGAAAGAGACTCCCCATTATTTCTTCCTTGCGCCCTATGAATGTTGGCCCCAACAGAACGCCAGCCTGTAAATAAATTTTTATAGCATTAATTAGGATTATATATGTTTTTAATAACATCAAATTAAAAAACATTAAAAAGCTTACGATGACGCAGCAGATGAATTTGGGTGTATTTATTGGCCTGAGGACATAATGAAGCGCTTTTGAGAGTAAACCGACTATAATGATTTGACACAATGTGACAGGAACCACAAAGTCGAATGGATTATCCCCAATCCACACGCCTAAAGACCCTACAGTTCTATCATTCTTGAGACAAACTACCATTTGACCCGTTCTAGTGTCATTAAAGACCGTGGGGGTGAAACTTTTACTCATTATACATATATACGTTTGTACCAAGCAATTAGTTGACAAGAAAAACAAAACCCTTCTCTCTTGGGTTGGTGTTTGCAACAAATGCAAACACTACCTGAGAGAGAACAGGAGGAGTAGAGAGGACAAAAGCATATATATATATATATATTATATATATATATATATATATGCTCTCATTGAATTGGTAGATAAAATAATTATATTTAGCGAAATATGAGCTGCAAATGTGGTGTTAGTTATTATTACAACGGGTTCAAAAATCAATTATAGCAATAATAACTTTAGTCAAATGTCTGAGTTGGAGTTTCAAAAGTTTTTGGCAAGGAAAGAAAGTTGATATGATATCACCGAGCTAAGGCCAGGGTGTAACGAAAAACCAACAAGTTTGTGTACAAATGGTTCAATGACAGGTGTAGTCAACTGGTTACAACCAACCATGGCATACGGAATAGTGGCTGGGATGATCGATAAAATAAACCATACAGCAAATAGGCAACAGTAAATTTTAATTTGTGCGCCGTTCCACGAAAATATTTTCTTATAGAAAAGGATTCCCCAACAAGAATTGCAATAGACTACAAAAAGATTTGCACAAACTATTCCAACCATTTAATTATAAAAAAAATAGTTTTGAAAACAAAAATATAAATTAAAATATGAAAATGCATGCATTTAAAATTTTTAGTGTTGAAATTTCTTTAAAAAAAATAGTTTGGTTAATTGATATAATATTTCTTTATTTTGATTTATAAATATCTAACTATATTTAACAATAATTGATAATAACACTTTATTTTTACTTTTAAATACTTGTATAAAAATGATGGAAATAGTATGTGATTAATTTTACTATTTTTGTATAATATAGTTGAAAATATGAAATAAAATAAAGACATGTGCTTGTTTGCTATTATTATTTAAATCAGAAACTGGAAATAAATATTTTATCAAAGTCAGAAGGTCTTTAATCATTTAGCATGGAGATCATTTCAAAGAGTTGTTATAATATAACTGGGGTCCATTTGAAAGAGCTTATTTACATCTTATATAAACTTATCTTATTGTATAAAGTGTATGTTTGGGAGAACTTATAATATATCTACGAGAAATATTAATAAAAATACTATCTAACACATTCTTATATATATATATATATATATATATATATATATATATATATATAGATATATATATATATATATATATATATATATATATATACACTCTTTATTATTGATTAAAATTTAGGTTTAATTGTAATTTTTATCCTCAACTTTTTTATTTTTGGCGGATTTTATTCTTAACAAATTAATTTGGCACATTTTATTCCCAACTTTTTTAAAAAGTTGCAAATTTTATTCTCCACAGTTTTGATGATGTGACATGCTAAAATAGTTATAATTTTTACCCCAAACTTTTTACTTTTTGACAAATTTTATCCCTAACTTTTTCATTTTTGGCAAATTTCACCCCTAAATTTTTTGGTGAATTTTATCCCCATTTTTTATGCTTATGTCAGCATGTCAACAAAACTATGGAGGGTAAAATTAGTAACTTTTTCAAAAAATTGGGGGTAAAATGCTCTAAATTAATTTATTGGAGATAAAATCTGTCAAAAATGAAAAAGTTGAGGATAAAAATTGCAATTAAGTCTAAAATTTATATATTAAAACACTTTATTAAAAGTTAGTGGCAACATATACTCAACTCATTAAACTAGTAGTACATAATTGATGTGAGAGGTACAATAGGTATTATAGAGTATTTGGTGAAAAGTGTTTTAACAACTAGCATTACAAGAAAAGTCTGTATTAGAGTCGATACTAGGTTCAATAATAATAGTTCCAGTCAATAATATTTATCTTTATTTCTAAATTAAATTTTTATAATTTTAAAAAATTATCAATAATTAAAAATAAGTTTATATCACATTATAAATTGTTTATCATTAATTTAAAATAGAATCTATATGTTTAAATTTCTTTTATTTATTATAAATTTTAATTATAATATATTAAAATTAATTATTTATTATAAATTTCAGTTAGATAAAATAGACATTTATCTTGCATATTGTACAAGCTAATATACTAGCATGACTAAATGTATGTATAATTATTTTCCAATAGAGTTTGTGCAAATTCGTGTAGGTGGATTTTGTATGTTTTATATATCATGTTCGTTAAATAAGTATTGCTCGGCTTTAAAAGGTTGAAAAATGTAATAAAAATTTAACTATTATGAATATAATTAACTTTCTTTCTATTTTTCTTCCTTTTTTTCATCACATTACTCATCATATACGTTATTTTTTTTCCTATCTCTTTATTCCCTTCTACTTAATACATAAAAAAATGAGATATATATTTACGTTTTTCTACAAAAATTGCTGCCCTTTCTATTACCTAAAATTATTTATGTAAAAATCCAAAATGTAGAAGCACAAAACATTTAATTATGAACAGATAAACTTTTTTGTGAGACATTAACTGAACCTAGTCTATCGAGCTTATTACTATTTACCCTGATCCCACCACACTGTGTGACTAAAACCGGAATCAATCCCAAACAAAACTCCGTTGAAGACAACATATCCCCCAATATTCCCAATGCCTCAGCGTTCTCTATGAATGTTGCCATTTCCTCACCATCCAAAGATGCATCATTGTGGCGCCTCCCCACCATCACAAGGTCATAGTTTCCTTCCAAACTATGAACTACATCCAACACCTCCACTCCATCCTCCACCATAATCTCGTACCAACAAACGTTACTATTCCCATATTTCATGCTCTTGAACTCATCAATTAACCCCTCGTCCAACATGTTATCCGCCTCTTCCTCTTCACGCTCTTCTCTAGTTAAAATTATTTTGCCACTACACATTTTCTTGTTCACGATAATAAACCGGAACAAGGTCACCCTCGTATTTGCGCGCTCCGACATTCGAATTCCCAACGCCAACGCCTCCCTGTCGTGGGGCCCGCCAATGAAGAATATCCCCACGTTGGAGTTGTTGCACGCGCCCAGCCGCGAGTACCTGTCCACGAGTATCCCCAACGTGCACGGCGCGTGCGCTTGGAACCTAGTATTCATCTTGCGGATGGAGGCTGCCACGTGGCCGACAAGGTCAACGTTGTCATTTTCGTGAAAAGGGATGATGATAAAAGGCACCATCTTGTCCTGGGCGAGGTTGCAAATGGCATCGGGCATGCTCTTGTAAGGTGCGACGTTGACGTAGGGAAGAACCGTGACGGGCCCACAGGAGTTGTTGGAGTAGTTTTGGAAGGCACGCATGATGGGGTTGGTGTGGGGGTAATTGACCGACAAGGATGTTTTGTTTTGTCTATTATTATTATTATTATAGTTAATGGGAAGGAGAATGGGTGTGCTTTTCCCCACGAGCTCGATGAGGTGTATTGCGTATACACATATGGGGCTCTCTGGCACCGGGTTGCACTCTTCTAGTAAGGCAGTGACGCCACGCACGTTTCCTTCGTTGTGCACACAACAAATAATGCGAAACTCTGTGTTTCTTGGAGTGCTTTGGATCGTTCTCACTTGCCCTTCAAATAAGCTTGCTGCGTGTACTCGAGGCCGATGCTTGTACAATAAGTTAATCAAGGGTGTCACAATCGCGCTGATAACCACCACACAACACACTAATTGACTGAATGTATCTTCATCCAACATCTACAAATTAAAGGTAACATAAATTATATATACTACTATTTGATTTGATTTAATAATTGCACATGTTTTTAATTTTTAGGAATATACCTTCAGTTTCCTGAGTCTCGCGAAACCTATGAGTTGAGTTATGCCCTTGATGTTCAAGATGAGGCCAAGCAGTGTGCCATGTTTGGGTCTAATGTTGTATGTTAGAGAAACCAGGACACAGGCGAGCAACTTGGCCAAGTCTCCCGCGAAGAAAACACCCTGCAGAGTCAAAAACAAGCGCCAGTTCTGGAGTGCAGACAAATCTGTGTTCATGCCTATGTAGACGAAGAAGAAGGGTAGCAGAAACTCGGTGATAAGAAGCTCACTCTTCTCTATAAGCGTTGTGCCCAAGGGGGGTCCACTTGGTATGACCAAACCAAAAACCAAGGGTCCCATGAGGAACGTTATGCCAATCAAGTCTCCCACACCTGCCATGACTAGCACCCCGAGAAGTATCAACACAACATAAACTTCCCTCACGGGTTTCCCAACTGGGGTTCTCCGAGCAATCAATTTCATGGTTGGTCGCAAAACCAAAATGTTGAAAAACAAGAACAACCACCAGTTGCACAACAATGTGATTGATTTTTTCATGTCATCTTCGGATGCCAAGCTATGGATGACTAGAAAAAGGCCTAGTATGTGGTCGTTGATCATGGAGGAAGAGAGAGCGATCTGGCCAAGTTCTGTGGCTATGAGGTTTAGTTCAATCATTGCATCAGAGACGACGGGGAAGTTAGTAAATGACATTGTACAGCTTATTGAGACACGGGCGAGTGTTAAATATTCAGGAGAGATTTTTTGCGGGTTATAATAGACACATAAGAGTGATAACATAACCACAAATGAAGCCAGGAAGGGCATCACTCCAAGTCGCCAAGTACTTTTGGCTGCTCTTATGGTCATTAGTACGTCCATTTTCAATGCAACCAAGAATAGGAAATATACAGCGCCCACTAAGGATGCCAACACTAAATACTGGGTCTGTCTTGGTGGAAATAGAGCCTGCCTATACGTCTTGTTGCGCCCCATAATTGTGGGGCCCAAAATAATGCCACCCTGCACATTTTCACTAAATATCGTTCAAATTAAACCTATAACTATACATGATACAAGAATGAATTTCTTATGTTGAAATTATCAATTTCAAACCTTATATCATAAAAAATGCTTAAGATTTCTACTTAAAATCATACTATCTATCACTGTTATTATTGTCGTTACCGTCATCATTTTCAATACCACTGTTATTACCACACATGATGATTACGATAATGACAACAATAATAATAACGGTAATGACAATGATAATTGTGGTAATAATAACAATAAAGGTGACAAGGCAATGACAGTAATAGTAGTATCGATAACAATAGTTATTATAGTGGTGATATTGATGGTGACAACTGTTCAAATGAATTTTTATATAAAAAAATCATCCATGATTGCGATTAATTGTGATGATGAAAAATGGAAAGAAAATAAGGAATTTAAAAAGAGAGAGAAAATTGTACTTTTATAGTCATTAAATTTTTTTTATTTATTAAAAGGAAAAAACTTTTATAGCTTAAAGACTCATGGGCAAGATTGTACTCTATTTATGCAATGCAAGGAAAATTGTTAAAGCTTACCAGGACGTTGCAGATGAATTTGGGTGTTCTTATAGGCCTGAGAAGAAAGTAAAGCGTTCGAGAGACTAAGATGACGGTGAAGAGTTGGCACAACGTTACAGGAAGCACAAATTCGAGTGGACGATCCCCAATGAAAATGCCATAAGAGCCCACATTTCTATCGTCTTCGACACAAACTTGCCACTGCCCTTGGGAATCCCAATAACTTGAGACAGTTCCATTGCCTCGTGAAGTCGCCATATATATTATCTATGTCTATATATATCCAACTAATCAATTAGTATTTCATTCCTGCGTTTGTATTTGCATGATGACGCAACACAAACACGTACACAAACACAAACACGTACACGGGGACAGAAAACGCTAAGTGGATCGAGCACGCAGTGATATGAAGAACAATGTCTTTTTTTGTTGTTGTTGATGAGTTATGAAGAACAATGTCTGAAACAGATAAATGCAGACGACAGAGGAGGGGGAGAGGTCTTAAAAATTTAGATTGGGAATCGACATATTCGTCGATATAATAGCCTTGCATTGCATGTTGATATTTTTGTCAAAGCACGAGTTAATGGTGATGGGGGCACTAAACTAATATTATAGCCACTCATGTTACTTTAAAAAATTGCTATTTCGGCAAAATATAATATCTATATATGGATTCAGAAATTCTACTTAAAACTAGCGTACCACTAAAATTAATCTCATACGAAGTCAACAGTTGAAAGTAACTAATTAAAGGAGGCCCTGACAATCAAAGGTCAAACCATGTCAAATTTGACATTCTTTAATTATATATTTTTTACTTTCAATTATCTTAATTTTTCATGTTGTGTATTCTACTGTTCAACTTATAGTATATCTTAAAATATTTTTAATTAAATTTAAAATAAAATAAAATAAAATATTTTTAAGTAGACATCATACTTTCATTATGTTAATAGTGTAAAGGTTAAAATAAACATTGTAATATAAAAATATTCAAATAATAATAAAAAATAAAAGAAAGTTACCATCTATCAATATCAACATCTTGAAATATAACACGAGAATAATAAAACAAATATTATAAATAGTATAATGATTAAGATAAATCATGTAATGCAAAAATATTGATGAAAATAAAATAAAATAATCTTATTGTCTATCATTATCAATATCATATGTAATAACAGGATAAAAATAAGAAAATTCTATCTTATTTAAAGAAAAAAAGGTAAAAATAATAAAACTCAACCTTATGAATATATGAAGAGAAAAAAAATATAATAAAATCTTATCTTATCTTATCTTATCTAAAAAAGAGTAAAAAAGGAAATTTATTAAATACTTTAAGGATAAAAGGAGAATAAAATTGTTGCGATCTTACCTAACATATATCTATATATAATGTATAGGAAATAAAATAAAATATGTAATGTTTAAAATCAATTAAAAGAAAAATTAAATCCTAAAATGAAAAAAAAAAACATTGCCTAATATATATTTTAATTGTTTCTATTAATAACTATTGTTATAAATAAATTTATAAAATGAAATAAAAGTAAAATTTAAATCTTAAAATAAGAAATATATTATATTATACAACGTTTGAAAGAAGAAGAAAACTCACTACAAACTCCAATTAAAAAAAGAAAACATGTTGCTTAACTTACTTTATTTTTAATTTCCTAATGTATTTAAAGATAGAAAAAGGAAAGGATATTCACGAATCAAAACTGAAGTAAAGGAAAAGAAAAGAAAAAAGATAAAGGTTATTATGTTATGAATAATCTATTTGTGGTTGTCCATATCTTTTGTATTATCTTTTATGATATTTCCTTATTTCTATTTATCTTTTGTAACTTTCCAGTTATCTCTTATATCTATAAATAAGCTACTCCTCCTGGAGAGAATACACATAATTATCATTCTCTCTAAACTCTAGTCTCTTCTTCTTCTCTACTTTTCTCTCTACTTTCCCTGCTCCGAGTTATATTTTATTTAACACGTTATCAGCACGATTGTCTTTCTTCCAAGAGTCATCCACAATTGTTATTGTAACCTGCAAGAAAAGGTCTTGAAAATAATTTGATTGGAGAAAGTTGTTTTTTCAAATTCATATTTCAAGGTCAGATTTTCTCTTTCTCCAATTTCATTATTCATACTATGTGTTTGATAAAATTTGTGTTCTATTTACAAATTAATTATTTGAGAGTCCTGAAGACTCTATCAAAGAAGAAAATTATTTCAGAGAGTCCTAAAGACTCTAGCAAAAAGGAAAATTATTTGAGAGTCCTGAAGGCTCTATCAATGAAGAAAATTATTTGAGAGTCCTAAAAACTTTGAATTGGTTATATTTCTCTATAAAAATAATTTCTCACCAGAAGTGAGAAAATAATACAAAAGTGAAAATAATTTCTCTCACCAGAAGTGAGAAAGTAATGCAAAAATGAGAATAATTTCTCTCACCAGAAGTGAGAAGGTAGTGCGAATAATTTTTCTTCTTGATTTTCTTGATTATTTGTCCCTTGATGTTGCACCTCCTGAAGTTTAGGTCTACTGCTTGACATTTGGTCAAGATATTTTGAAACTAATTTATCTATCTATTTTATCTTTTACTTTAAAAATTAATCTATTTATTATTATTGTTGATATCAGCACCTCTTTAAAATTTCATAAATGTATACAGAGTACATTTTACAACCATTATAAATAATGGATTAAAATTTTGATCTGTTATATAAGTTGCATTTATCTAAAGAATTCAACCACTGAATTTTTTTTTGTCTTTTATATTATTTTAAGAAGCAAAATGTGTGCTACAATGTTTATAAGTGCATTAGGTGGTTTATAATTGCTTTTCAGGCTTATATGAAAAACATTGTTTTATAAACACATATATGTTATGTGGTGATTTAAAGAGGATCGTGAATCTATATATAGTACTTTATATGTTATGAACAATACGGTCAGATCAATATCGGGAATATATATTACATTGTTTTATATTAATTTAAAGAAATTACTGATATTGATTAGATGTTTATTCTGAAAAATTGCAAGCTACTATATGTTTATTTTAATTTTTATGATAGTCTTTAAACATGTCAAACCTTGTAAAACTTGCATTTGTGGCTCTTGATATTACGGGAAAAAATTATTTATCTTGGATATTAGATGCAGAAGCATTTAGCTGCAATGGATCTTGAAGACTTTATTAAAAAAATGGAAATAAAACATCTAATCAAAACTCTATTAGATGTGAAAATACATTTAACTGCAATGGGTCTTGAATATGTTTTTAATACATAAATTACATATTATGTGTGAAAGTTTTATTTGTTGTTTTTGTAAGTTCCAATAAAGAAAGCAGACAAAAGTTTTTTCCATATACTATACGTGAGACTTTCATTTGGGAGATTTTTCGATATGGTCATGGTTTATATATTTTGTTTAGAATATAGTTGAAAAAATCTATTGTTAATGAAGTGAACCTTTACATTTTAGCCATGTGCTCCCCTTCTCGACAAATATATATATTTTTAATTTTTTGCCTCCTTGCGACTAAGCAAAACAATAAGTTTTCAATGAAAAATCATCAGGCCCGCCTGATCGGTTCTACTCTATTCCCAGAAGTGAATGCAGTAATATCTTATTATTATGCTTATGGGCAATCTTGTGGTCAAGGTCGTATCTTGATCATGGTCATGGACATGGTCATGAAAGAAGTTAATGATAGTACTATGATAATTTCTATAAAGAATAATAAATTTTTCTCTTGTTTAGTAATGCGAGAAGTTAATGATAGTACTATTTTTGGTACTAAAAACATAATTGAAAGCTCCAGAAGAGCTAATGTATTGTTACCTGGAGAAATAAGGTTGCACATTAAGTTTCAAGGATATCCGTATAAATGGATACCATATTAAAACAAATAATGAAGGAAATGTGAAATATCTTTATATCATGAGACTTAATTGTGTATTGAAAAAATTACATGCCTTTTCTTATAGTTTGTACTACGCAAATATTAGTACAATGGAAAAGCATAATGTTGTAAACCAGAAGTTTACAGATCAAAATAAATTTGTTGTTTGGCATGACCGGTTGAGCCATCCTGGGTCTATTATGATGCGAAAATATTGTAAAATTTATGTGGACACCCATTGAAGAGCCAGAAGATTCTTCAATGATTTATTATACAACATGTTCCCAAAGGAAGTTGATAATTAGACCATCACCAGGAAAATTGGGAATGAATCCATTTCATTTTTTTAGAAGGGATACAGGGTGATATTTGTGGACCAATACACCCACCATATGGACCATTTAGATATTCTATGGTTTTAATTGATGCATCAACTAGATGGTCACATATTTGTTTGTTGTCAACTCACAACCAGGTGTTTGCGACATTGTTAGCTCAATTAATTCGACTAAGAGCTTATTTTCCTGATTATCTAATTAAGAAAATCCGTCTTGATAATGCTGATGAGTTTACATCTCATGTTTTTAATGAGTATTGTATGTCTATTGGAATTGATATTGAACATCTTGTAGCACATGTTCATTTATAAGATGGACTTGCAGAATCACTTAGTAAACATCTAAAGTTGATTGCAAGACCATTATTCATGTGATCAAAACTTCTGATGGTTTATTGGGGACATGCAATCTTGCATGTTGTAATATTGATTCGCATCACGCCAACAAGTTATAATTAACTCTCCCCATTGAAATTTATTGAGCAACCTATTAATATTTCCCATTTGAAAATTTGTGGATGTGATGTATATTCTAATTGTTATACCACAACACACTAAGATGAGTCCTAAAAGAAGGTTGGAAATATATGTTGGGTATGAATCTCCATATGTAATAAAATATGTTGAATCATCAACATTAGATAACTTGATGCGTCAATTGTTATTTTGAATTAGTTTTCCCAACATGAGGGGGAGATAATAAGCAGTTGGAAAAAGGAGATTAGTTTGAATTAATTATCATTGTCTTGATCCTCGTACAAAAACATTTTGAACCATAAGTTCAAAAGATAATTCATTTACAAAGTTTAGCCAAAAGAGTGTCTTAATCATATGTATCAACTGCTAATGCTCCAATAAAACTTGATGTCCCTATTGGACAATATAATATCGCAAAACGAGTCTCAGACACGCATGAAGCGTGGTAGACACATTGGTTCAAAAGATGAAAAATCCTCAAGAAAAAGAGCTGAAAAGTAAGATGGCTAAATTGAGGTTATGAAAACTTTAAAAGATTTCTTTGACATAATTAATATTTTAGTTCCAGAAGAACTCAGGTACCTGAAATTAGTAAAAATAAAGAGATATCAAATTATGTCATGAATGGTACGATGGAACCAAAATGAAGTCAACGTTGATGAAGTGTTTGCATATAATATAGCACTAAATGAAATAAATGATATTGAGGATCAAGTACCAAAGTTCATTAGTGATTGTCGACAAAGAAATGATTAGCCAAAATGGAAAGATGCTATTGAAGTTGAATTAGACTCGCTTGCTAAGCGAATCGTTTTTGGACCTGTAGTCCATACACCTTGAAGGTGTAAAACTAATTGGATACAAATTGTTTTTGTGCAAAAGCAAAATGAGAATGGTGAAATTGTGAGATACAAAGCACGACTAGTTGCTTAAGGATTTTCGCAAAGACCCAATATTGAATTTAAAGAGACATATTCACCTGTAGTAGATGTAAGTATTTTTATATTTAATGGTTGCTCATGAAGGACTCAATTTACATCTAATGGATGTTGTTACAACCAATTTGTACGACTCTCTGGAAAATGACATTTATATGAAACTCCTCGAAGGATTTAATTTGCCCAGCAGCGCAAGTTTTAGAGAAGATTACTCAATCAAATTGAATAAGTCTCTTTATGGATTAAAGCAATCAGGACGCATGTGGTACAATCATCTTAGTGAGTATTTTCTTAAGGAAGGATATAAAAATGATCCTATTTGTCCATGTATTTTCATGAAAAAATCTGAAAATGGATTTGCCATAATTGCTGTTTATGTAGATGACATAAATATCATTGGAATTCCTGAAGAGCTTCCAAAAGTCATATATTGCTTAAAGAAAGAGTTTGAAATGAAGGACCTGAGAAAGACAAAATTCTGCTTAGGATTACAAATTGAATTTTCAAAAGGCGGAATTTTTGTGCATCAAGAAACTTATATAACAAAGGTGCTTAAAAGGTTCTATATGGACAAATCACATTCATTGTATACTCCAATGGTTGTAAGGTCTTTAGATGTGAACAATGACCCTTTCAGACCTAAAGAAAAGGATGAAGAACTACTTGGTCCTGAAGTACCATATCTTAGTTCTATAGGATCATTAATGTATCTCGCTAATTATGCACGACCTGATATATCATTTGCTGTTAATTTATTGGCAAGATATAGTTCTTCACCTACATGAAGACATTGAAATGGAGTGAAGCACATACTTCGTTACCTTAGAGACACTACGGACATGGGTTTGTTTTATTCAAATGTTTCAAAGTTAGATCTAATTGGTTATGCAGATGCAAGTTATTTATCATATCCTCATAATGGTAGATCACAGATAGGATATTTGTTTACATGTGGTGGTACAACGATTTCATGGTGGTCTATGAAACAAACCATAACAGCAACATCATCTAATCATGCATAAATTTTAACATTACACGAGGCAAGTCGTGAATGTGTTTGGTTGAGATATGTAATTCAACATGTGCGAGAAACTTGCGGTTTATCCTCAAGAAAAATGACATCGACGATCATATGTGAAGACAATGTTGCATGTATCGCTCAGTTGAAATAAGGATACATTAAAGGAAATAAAACAAAGCATATTCTACCAAAATTCTTTTTCACTCATGATTTCCAAAAGAATGGTGACATAAATGTTCAACAAGTTCGTTCGTGAAAGAATCTAGCAGATCTTTTAACAAAGTCATTGCCAAGGAAGACTTTTGAGCAACTAGCTTATAAGACTGGACTTCACTGTCTTAAAGATGATTGTCTGCATGAGGGGGAGAAATAAATACGTTCTGCATTCTTTTTCCCTTCGCCATGGTTTTGACCCATTGGGTTTTCCTGGCAAAGTTTTTAATGAGGCAGGTGATAACGTATTGAAGGATGATGTACTCTTTTTCCTTCACTAGGTTTTTATCCCACTGGGTTTTTCCTAGTAAGGTTTTAACGAGGCACATTCTTAAATAATGTACATCCAAGGGAGAGTGTTATGAATAATCTATTTGTGGCTGTCCATATCTTTTGTATTATATTTTATGATCTTTCCTTGTTTCTATTTATCTTTTGTAACTTTCCAGTTATCTCTTGTATCTATAAATAGGCTACTCCTCTTGGAAAGAATACACATAATTATCATTCTCTCTAAACTCTAGTCTCCTCTTCTTCTCTACTTTTCTCTCTACTTTCCCTGCTCCGAGTTATATTTTATTTAACATATTAAATATTTTATGTATTTTAAGTTTTGACTAGACATAAAATTTATAAAAAAAAAAGTGTATTAATATTATGTACGACTTTCTATAAACATTGTAAACTTCTAAAAGAAGTTGTTGTAAAAGGTTGGTGGGGTTGAAAATTAAAGAAATTTATAAGGAAAAATAATATTATATTATTATATTATTTTATTAGTGTATATTCTTTGTGGATGGGTTGGGGCAGGTCTTGCATAAAGTTTATACACTAATGGTGACTAACGGTGAGTTGCATATATTTTATTCATCTTTTTTTATGTAGCGTATATTTAAAAAGAAATACAAATTTGAATAACTTACTCTTTAAAATTAAACATACAGCGAATATAGATAATTTTAATATAATTTATAGTCTATTCTTTTTGTGCTCTGCCTGAAATGTATGCATTCATATATGTGCACATGAGAGAATCAATGGATAAGTCTTCAATAGTTGCATTATGTCACAATGGATTGTTTTTTGGGCATTACTTCGGTATAGGTTGTAAATAACCCACTTCGGAGTAGGTTGGTAGTTCATCCATTCACTTATTGACACGTGGCTCCTTTGCCATGTCAGATAATAAATTTCAAATATAATAAGATATTATCTAATCAGTTTTAAATTAATTTAAACAAATCTAATAAGATATTATCTAATCAATTTTGAATTAATCAGATTTAAAAAGATGTTATCTAATTGGTTCTGTATTAATCTAATCAAATTTAATAAGATATTATCTAATCAATTTTGAATTAATTAAATAAAATATTACGACCTAGTTATATTTAATGAATAATTAAATTACTTGCATTAATATATTAATTTATAATTTCAAAAAAAGAACAGCATAGTCGTTGATTAGACTTAATCAAATTTAACATACCTATTTACATTTAATGAGGAATTTAATTACTCACATATTTATTATACAATTTAAAAAAATATTCCTAATATAAATTTGAGAAAATATTTATATATTTAAAATATTTTATAAAAATATTCATAAACAATATTTAAAACCTAAACATGATTAAAAAATTTATGAACGTTATTAAATAAAATTAATTATTCCTAAATTTAATAAATATAACTAACTATATAAAAAAATCCTTTATCTTTATATGTAGAGAAGAAAGGTTGCTAGATCAATTTTTCCGTCTAAACTAAAGATACATAAGTTATTTCTAATTTTTGTATTTATTAGATTTATATTATTCTTTCAAACCATGTATTAAATTAAAATTATAAAAAAAAACACTTTTTGTCAATGTTTATTAATGATTACAAATGAATTGTGATGTAAAAAATAATTAATTTTTTTTATAAAATAAAATTGTCTAATAATTATATTTAACAAAGAATTAAATTGTTATATTAACGTTATTTATTATACAATTTTGATAATTATTATTTTTGTGTATTATTAAGAGTCAATTTTAATACTTTCTCCATCCTTTTTTATAAGATTTTTTTTTCAAAAAATTGTTTGTCCATTTTTATAAGAGTTTTTCTAATTGTCTTTTGCATTAATATTATTTTTTCTAAAGTACCCTTAACTTATTAGCAAAATTTTTAGCCAAAAATAATAAATGTTGGAAATTAATGAGATAAACTCTTTCTTTCTCTTATTGGAGAAGATGAGTAACAATTAGGTGAGAAACAATCAAGTGGAAAGAGCGATGATTAATTTTAAAAAAAAAATTGAGGGTAAATTTGGAAAAACATTATGAGTTACTGACAAATTTAAGGTTACTAACTAAATTACTATCTAATATTTTAAACGTTATGAATTAGTTGGAAGGGTCTAATAAAGAAACATATGGGGTATTACAAATTACTCCGTTTGTCCCATAATAAATGACATGTAAGAAGAAAAATAAATTTGAAAATAAGTGTCGTCCTAGGTATTTTACACAAACTAAGAAAAATTAATAAATAGATGAAAAAGAGTACCCCCTCTGGTCCTTATTATAAGACATAGTTTTGAAGAAATTGGTGGTCCTTATTATAATATAGTTTTGAAGAAATTGGTGGTCCTTAATAACTATTCTCTCTCATATAATTTAATGATGATTAATGAGGGTAAAATTGGGAGATTAGTAAAAAAAAATTTAAATCAATAAAATCAATTGAATTAATTGCTTTTATTGGTCTGTGTAATTGTTGTCCAAAGTGCCTTATAATAGGGACCAGGGGGAGTAATAATTTTACAAAATTAACCTTATTATTAATATTGCATTGAAAAGTTAAAGTGATACTTACTAGTGGTATTAATGGAAAAAGTAATTAATATTACATTGAATAACTAAAATGACACTTATTTTCATACTTATTTTTTCTTCTTACATGACACTTATTATGAGATTGAGGGAGTATCATACTCTCTCCATCCCTTTTATAAAACCACTTCAACTAATTCACACCCTTTTAAGAAAATTAGTTAATTTAGTTAGTAACTTTAAATTTGTCAATAATTTGTAATACTTTTTCAAAATTACCCATTTTTTAAAAAATTAATCATCTCTCTCTTTTCACTTAATTGTTTCTCACCTATTTGTTATTCATCTTCTTCGATCCTAATAAGAGAGAAACATTTATTAACTCCAAAAACAACAGTCCACTATCTGTCTACGGTTAATTTTGTATAACGATAATTAGATGGAAGGACCCAATTAAAAAATAAATTAAAGTTTAGGATTCAATTAAAAGAAAAAAAAATTCAAGAATCTAATTGAAAATTTGGTAAAAGTATGGAGACCAACAAAATAATTAAACCTTAAATATAATTATTAGACAATTTTATTTTACAACCATAATTAATTATTAATTATTTTTTACATCACAATTCATTTGTAATCATTAATAAACATTGACAAAAAGTTTTTTTTTTACAATTTTAATTTAATACAAAGTTTGAATGAATAATATAACTTTACTAAATACAAAAATTAGAAATGACTTATGCACCCTTAGTCTAGGTAGAAAAATTGATCTAACAACCTTATTTCTCTACATATAAAGATAAAGATTACAGTAATACTAATGCTCTAAAAAAATTAAAATTAACAATTTAATTTATAATAATTTGTTTTAATTAATAATTATGGATAGATATTAAATTTTTTTTTTAGAGGATAGATATTAAATATTAATATATTACATATGAGTCTTTTTTTTTTAATTTGGTTGCTTTATAATATGCTTTGTATTCAATAATAATTAAAAAAATGATTTTTTTTATATAGTTAGTTAAATTTATTAAATTTAGGAATAATTAACTTTATTTAATAACGTTCATAATTTTTTTAATCATGTTTAGGTTTTAAATATTGTTTAAGAACATTTTTTATGAAATATTTTAAATATATAAATATTTTTGCAAATTTATATCAGAAATATTTTTAAAATTGTATAATAAATATTTGAGTAATTAAATTCATCATTAATTGTAAGTAAGTATGTTAAATTTGATTAAGTCTAATCAATGACTATGCATGAACTTGATTTCGTAATATATATTATTATAAGCTTAATTTTTATTTTTGAAATTATAAAATTAATATATTAATGCAAGCAATTTAATTATTTTTTAAATATAATTAGCTCATAATATTTTATTAAATTAATTCAAAACTGATTAGATAATATCTTATTAAATTTGAGTAGATTAATACAAAACCAATTAAATAACATCTTTTTAAATTTGATTAATTCAAAACTGTTTAGATAATATCTTATTAGATTTGTTTAAATTAATTCAAAATTGATTAGATAATATCTAATTAGATTTGAAGTTTATTATATGACATGACAAAGGAGACACGTGTCAACAACTGAATGGATGAACTACCAACCTACTCCGGTGTGAGTTATTTACAACCTGTACCGAAGTAATGCCCTTAAATGATCATTTTCATTAAGTAAATCAGTAACATCTATAGATAAAACTGTGGCAAAATAGGTCTTTTGAAAATGATAGTTTATTTGTAAATTCATTTTTATTAGTTTAATGATGAAAACATCAATTCCTATCTTCACACTTAACAAATAGCATTTCATAATAAGATTTCTTAAATCAAATAATGACAACACTTAAATATAAAAATATAAATGAAAGTACTCACCTAATTAGTTCTTCCCGTGCATCGCACGGGTCAAAATCTAATAAAGATAAAAAGCTAAAAGCTAATGTTTTAAAAAGTGCTACTTAAAATAGTGTATCAAAAATGCTACAAGTTATTAAAAAAAGCAAAGCTTGCATAAAAAAAAACATTGAAAATGAAAAACAATAATGTATACACGGTTATTTGTAGATGAGTTGATCATATGATTTTTTTCTTTTATGAAACTTAAATCATGCAAGATTTTTTTAATTTAAATCTATTATAAATTTGAATCAGAATATATATGTTTATGCTATCAATTAATTTGAATTAGAGTAAATGTTTTTATTATCAATTAAGTATATTTTTTATGAATTAAAAATGGAAAAAATATTTGTATTTTAAGGAGGATATTTTTTTAAAGATGCATTTGCTTAAAATAAATCTTGTGCGATTTCTTAATTTAAATTTAAATTTGTTATAAATTTAAATCAAAATATATACTATGAACTAATTTTTTGGGTCACCATGACTTTGGTGCGTATCCACCAGCTTTACAACTAACTATTTTTTGTCGGAGAACATGGCTGACCACCTATAGCAAGGTTTCTCCTCCTAATTACTTTTTTTCCATTCACAAGACTCGAATTTGAAACCTTGTTTAATGGATCCAAGTCCAATTCCACTTAAACCAATGACATGTTGGTAGTGTTATTGATTATTTTGAATCATAATATATAATAATTATATTATCAATTAGAATTTTCAGATCATGCTTGGTTATCATAATTAAATATTTCATAATTAAATAATCACATTAATTACTATAATCATATATTTTTATGAATTAAAAAATAAAATAAAATAATTCAATGACATTTAAGTGAAAAAATAATCGATATGGTATTGCTACATAGCATTTGTCTACGTGTCAAAACCGTCTTTCATATTATACATTTGATTATTGATTGATTGATTGATTCGTGGATATACATGAGTATCGATAGATATTTTTTAAAACATAAAATTTAAATAAAAATAAAAAATAAAATTAAATTAAAATAAATATTTTTTAAGCATATTTATACTAAAAATAAATAATTTTGAAATATAAATTTATACTAAAAAATAGAATAATTTATTTTATATATAATTAAGGGTATTTAAATAATTTCAAAGTGTGAGTAACACAAGCCTTATTGAAAAGGCCCATTACTATAGAACAAAGTAAGGTATTGGGCTTTCAAAAGCCTAAACTCCTTACCCTAACATGTAAGCAAGCTTCATCTCTCTCTTATTTATTTATTCATTAGGGTGAGTACATTAGCCCCTCTCCCTGCAATCATAAACTTTATTTAGGTAAACCAATGGAACTCCCTGAGAATCGTATATGAGAATTTCATCTCGTATAACTCAAACAGAAATCCCAAATATTAGATTCAAGTACCCTGCTATTAGTCCCCGCTTTATCAATAGACGAGTATCCATTTCATTATTCATTTTCCATCCATATCAGATTTTATCAGGCAGGTAATTTTTATTTTTTTTGTCATCTTTATTATTAGTCATATATTTTTGCTTTGGTGAACTCATATATCCTCACTGATAGTCAGATCGGATATCCTCGCCGCCACCTAGAGTACTTAGAGACTATCCTATTGAGATCCCCTTTTTTTTAGAGACTAATCTTATTGAGATCCACCGCCGAGAGTACTTAGAGACGAATCCTATTGAGATCCCTTTTTTTAGAGACTAATCTTATTGAGATCCGCCGCCGAGAGTACTTAGAGACTAATGATCCCTTTTTTAGAGACTAATCCTATTGAGATCCATTTAAGCTCCACCAATTAAAAAAAAAAGAACTAACATCTCATACACGCAGATCTAAGAATTATTTAATTAATAAATTAAGGTAAGATTAATATATTTTGAGCTTTGTACAATTGATTAGTTATTATTTAATTGTATTTGTGAGGACTTTGTTGGTGACCGATCCGATCTGTGAGTACTCTTTGAAGTTTGAGACATGTCCTAACCCTAGTGAGTCTCGGGAATCAACCCACCTAAAGTTTTTATTAAAAAAAATCTTATTGATTTTTTTTTTCTGAGTATCTGATCTTGGACTTTAATTGCAAATGTCCACAATGGTCAATCTCTCTCTCTCAAACGAATATGCACGAAATTTAAGGTTTTTTGAACCTCAACACTCATTCTACATTTACTACATGGTCTACTACATTTTTTAAATGTTTTCCGCTCTCTTTTCTTTGGTGCAGCATTGCTTGTTGCACCTTGAGTTTTAAGAGTATATCTCAATAGCTTATTTTAGGTAAAGATTGACTCCAGTTTAGTGCGTGCAACAAACATGTTTATCGGAGTTTGATGGAATTATCTGTTAGGCTACATGGTAGATCATGTCTATGTTATGCATTTGAAGTTTTCAGAGTTTGCAGAAATATGTTTGGATGAGTAAATGTTAGAATTATTCCATTCTGTCATCATTGTTAAATTTTCTTTCATCTTCTTGGGGTAAAGGGGGTATTATATCTGAACATGATTTACATTGTCAGGGAGATTGCATTGTATCTTTAAAAAAATATGCATGATTTACTTTATCCTCGTATGTCAAGAATTAGCCAGTTTATCGTGTAGACTTAATCAAGCCTTGATCTTGAATGGAAATTTGTGTTTTATACTTGCTGCCTGATATTACCTAATACTGCAGGTGCACGCAATACAAATACAAGATTGGCAAGTCTGTTAAGTCAAATTCAATGGTGCATAGAAAAAGACATTTACGTCAACTGAAGCACCCATTCAATGCTTATCGTAAGTCTTCTTTTCGTTAATCCATCACCTCACCATGCATGGCAAATGAAAGAAAAACAATAAATGGAAAATAAAGATCAATAGATTAGAGCATTGATTCTATGATATTGAAAGACTGGTAGTGCCCTGTTCCACGTGAAAGGACATCTTTAATTCACAGGGTACACTTCAGTGACTAATTCTTTCCTATTGTGTGTAGTACCAATTGGCTACAATTTTTTTTTTTCCATAATCATTAGTTTTTACACCATATTAACTCCCTCAAAATTTTCTTCTTTAACAGCCTTCGAGGCATATTTGTCTGGGTCATGGAAAGCTGTGGAGCTCATAAAAATTGAGTCAGGAACTACGACCCTGCATTTTATAGATAATCAGCATATGACCATTGAGAAAGGCCACTTAGCAGACGTTCGAATAAGTTCAAGGAAAGCTACTTTATCAGATTGCTCCTGCTTTTTACGAACTGGGACTGACATATGTGTTCTCTCAGCCTCTCAGTGTAATGACAATTCAGATGAAATTAGTGCTAATCATGCAAGTTAATGCCTTCTAGTTGTAGTTCTCTATTAAATTGGATTTTTTTGTCTTACTCAGTTACTCTATATCAGTTTTTTTTTATTGTGTGTTTGATTAAGCTTCATGAATGTGGTAGATTTAGTTTGTATTCTTCCTTGATGTTGATTGCTTGATACTTATTAGTTTTTTGGGTCATCATGACATTGCTCAGAAGTAACATTGGCTTTGTCGATGATTAATTTCTGTTGGAGAATTTGACTGACTACCTTCAGTAGGGTACGGTCTCTCCTTCTAACCACTTTTTTTCATTCACAAGACTCAAATCCAAAACCTTAGGTTTTTAAATGCAATTTTTGAAACAAAATGTGCTTGGCAAAAATGGAGCTAAAATAGTTTTTAATTCAATTTCAAAACACTTTTACCTTCATTTTCAAAACTAAGAAAAAAAGATTTGTGAATTTGATTTTTAGTTTTAAAAAAACATATTCATCCTACATTTGACAATGACCCTTCCCGCTTTTACCGCCACCACCATTGTCATCGGCATGACACCACCACCACCGCCGACATTGCATCGCTGCCACCATCACTAGCACCGGCACCAACATCACTACCACCAACACCGACACCACCACCATTACCATTACTGTCACCACCATTATCATTGACACCACCACCACTAGCACTGCTATCACCATCGGCACTGTCACCATCACCACCACTACTGGCACCAGTACCACCAACCACTACTATCAGCACTACCACCATTGGCATTGGTACCACCACCACCACTACTATCGGCACCACCGGCACTAGAGCATTGTCGTTGTTGTCGTCATCATCACCACAAAATCACACTCTTAAACTAATTTTAATAGGATTGGAAACTTTTAAAATGAGCTTATTTTGAAACTAAAAATTAGAGAAAAAACTAAAACTAACCAAATTTAAAAAACTAATTTTAAAATTTTTGAAACTAAAATTAAAAACTGATTGTTGTTTTAAAAATTTTGATACTTACAACTAAAAACCACCCCAAACATGCTCTTACTTAAAAGATTCGAGTCGAATGTCACTGGAACCAACATGTTGGTTGATACTTATTAGTTGAAATAACATACATTGAAGTCACTTCATTTTCAAGTTCTCCCTGTATGAGATGATAGCCAAATAAAACACTAAGAAAGACTAACAACATACCATCTCACATACTGTTTTTTACACATTCTTCGTTAGTAGCGGAAATTTATTGGAAATCATAATTTTTTGTGAGTCATCCTTATTGTTTAATAAGAATCTCTCTTGATTTATTAATCTAAGGGATTGGTGTTTGTATGCATTTATGAGGTGATCATCATTTGGCCTTTCTTGATGTTGTTTTTAGCACCACTAGACCTGAGTTAATTCTCTCCTTTAATTTAAGAATTGTTGTCTCTAGGACATTAAAAGTCTGATCAAGTTTCTCTTTCTCTTTTTAATTTTAGGTGTGGATTGATGCTAAAATAAATTCCATAGAGAGAAAACCGCATAATCCAGAGTGCTCATGTCAGTATTATGTAAACTTCTATGTTAATCAAGGTTCACTTGGTACAGAGGTGAGAACTCTTAGTAAGAAGGTTAAAGTAGTTGGAATAAATGAAATTGCCATCCTCCAAAAGCTTGAACGTAACAGTTGTGAAGGCCAATTTTATCGATGGGAATCATCTGAAGACTGCTCCGAAGTGCCACATACTAAATTGTTTTTAGGAAAATTTTTATCTGACCTTTCATGGTTGGTTGTTACATCTGCTATAACGAAGATTCCATTCTGTGCAAGATCTGTGGAAAACAAGATTGTGTATCAAGTTTTAGAGAGTGATGCCACTAGCTCTTCATTAGACATGGATCCTGATATAAGTGTTGTGAACTTTGAAGTGGACGAAGTAGATGGCACGTTAATGGCCGTTGTTTTTGAAATTGAATTATCTGACACTGACACCAATACAAGTGACCATGCACATGATTCCCATTATGATGAAGTGCCATCATCTTATGGTGTTGAGGGCTTACGACGATCCAAACGTAGGAACATAAAACCTGAACGTTACTCTGGTTGTGGTAATGTTTCTGAGATAAAGGTTGGTAATGTTCGAACCTGGCCATACAAGTTAAACAAAAGGAAAGATGATGATGATGGTGATGATGAAGAGTCATTGCCATTAGCACAAGAGAATTGTATAGAAGAGGATGGTGACAATAGTCAAAAGGTCAATGAAGTGAGTTCTTGCCGGGAGATGTTAGTGTACCATAGGAGGAAGAGGAACAAAAAGACGGAATTAAAGTCAGGTGAGGCCAATCAAACTCAACTTGCTAGTGTTCCTCTTCTTGAAGAAGGTGATTCATTAGCCCTTGAGCATCATCCTCTCAATGACAAGGTTACTAGCCCTAAGCTTAAGAGGAAGAAGAGATTGGTTGATCTGGAAGATGATGTAGATTTTGATCCTGGAAGGGAAGGCATAAATTCCAATAAAGGAGTTAGAGGGAAAAGACATGGTTCATGGTATTCAAGAAGCAGAAGCCATGATGCAGAACGCAGTTATAAAGACAGAAGCTTAAATGCAACTGCCTACAAGGAAATGATAGATTCATACTTAAAGGATGTTAATAGAACACCAACAGAAGAAGAGCCACCTGTAATGGACCAGTGGAAGGAAATAAGCAACTTTGGGCAAAAGAAGGAAGCAGAAATACCTCAAAGAGAGGATGAGGAACAAATCTCTGAGATGGATATGTTGTGGAGAGAAATGGAAATGGCACTGACAGCAAGTTATCTTGAAGAAACAGAGGTGTAACAACTGATTCCCTTTTCTATGTTGCACTTCTTTTACGGAGAAAACTTAGATGCAGTTCCTTAAATATTATTGGTGTTGTTCTTCAATCAGAATTGGAGTTTCACCTAGATAATTTGCATAATAAAAGTTTGTATTAAATGTTAACACATATTATTGAGATGAAACTTTAATTCAAATCAGAGAACAACACCAATAACACTGAAAAAATTGCTACTAAGTTTTGTCCTTTGATTTGTATCTGTATATTCTGGTTTTCTTATCTTCTTTTCTAAGGTTAATTCGGTTTAACTGTCACATCAGGGTTCAAATGGTGCCAATTTTGCTGAGACTACGGAAGAATCTAATCACACTTGTCCACATGATTACAGTTTTTATGAAGAAATTGGAATTTATTGCTTCAAATGTGGCTTTGTGAAAACCGAGATAAAATATATTACGCCACCCTTCGTAAGTGAAGTTCAATACTTGAAATGTTTGGTTTGATTTCTTTAATTCACTTTCAAAAAGCCTATGCAACTATAAACATAGTTCCTCATATTGACAATAACCCCCTAATTTTTCAAAAACCTGTTCATATTGGCAGATTGAAACGCAACACTCGGTGAGGCACCAAGAGGAAAAGCAATGCAATGGAAAAGAGTCAAAGGCAAAGGCTAATAAAGATGATGATCGCCATCTGTTCTCAACTCATGCTCCTGGTGATGAACTTATTTCTATGGAACATGACAACGTGTGGAAGTTCATTCCCCAACTTCAAGAAAAGTTGCATGACCACCAACAGAAGGCTTTCCAATTTCTTTGGGAAAATATTGGAGGGTCTATGGAGCCAACACTTACGGATGCAGAATCCAAAAGAAGAGGAGGTTGTGTGATATCTCATGCTCCAGGAGCTGGTAAAACTTTTCTTGTTATTGCATTTCTCATTAGCTATTTAAAGCTATTCCCAGGGAAGAAGCCTCTTGTCCTTGCTCCAAAAACCACACTTCACACTTGGCAAAAAGAATTCAACAAATGGGAGAGTTCTATGCCAGTGTATCTGATTCATGGGCGTGGTAGAACTCAGAAAGATACCAAGCAAAATTCAATTGTTCTTCCTGGTTTTCCAAATCCAAATAAAGATGTCAAGCATGTTTTGAACTGCTTGGACATGATAAAAAAGTGGCAAGCACAGCCAAGTGTTTTGATCATGAGTTATACTTCATTTTTAGCATTAATGAGAGAGGGTTCAGAGTTTGCACACAGAAAGTATATGGCTAAAGCATTGAGGGAAGGTCCTGGGATCCTGATACTTGATGAAGGGCACAATCCAAGAAGCACTAAGTCAAGGTTGAGGAAAGGGTTGATGAAAGTGGAAACAGATCTAAGAATACTACTTTCCGGTACATTATTTCAGAACAATTTCTGTGAATACTTCAACACACTTTGCTTGGCAAGACCAAAGTTTATTTATGAAGTGTTGGATAAATTAGACCGGGGTTACAGAAGGAAAAGCAAAACGGCAGAGAAGGCACGCCATTTGCTAGAGTCACGAGCTAGAAAATTGTTCTTAGATAACATTGCTAAGAAAATTGGCTCAGGTATTGGAAATGAGAGGATGCAGGGTCTAAACATGTTGAGAGAAATGACAAATGGTTTTATAGATGTTTATGACAATGCGAATTTTGATAGTGTTCCTGGTTTGCAAATCTATACGTTGCTAATGAATACAACTGACATGCAGCGTGAGATTTTGCCGACACTGCACACGAGAATGGAAGAGTGCAACGGTTACCCTCTGGAGCTAGAGCTTTTGGTAACCCTTGGATCGATACATCCATGGTTGGTTAAAACAGTCTCATGTGCAAATAAGTTTTTCACTTTGGACCAACTGAAGCTGCTAGAGAAATGCAAGTTTGATTTGAAAGCAGGGTCAAAAGTTAAATTTGTTTTGAGCCTTGTTTTCCGTGTTATGGAGAGGGAGAAAGTACTTATCTTCTGCCGCAATCTTGCACCTGTGAAGCTATTAATAGAGTTATTTGAGATGTTCTTCAAATGGGAAAAAGGTAGAGAAATTTTGTTTCTTAATGGGGAACTAGACCTCTTTGAACGTGGGAAAGTGATAGATAAGTTTGAGGAGCATGGAGGAGCATCAAAGGTACTCCTTGCTTCAATTACAGCTTGTGCTGAAGGTATTAGTTTAACAGCAGCTTCTAGAGTGATTTTTTTGGACTCAGAATGGAATCCAT